>OX411281.1:15282066-17937066 GCA_948146005.1 Nomada fucata
CGCTATGTATCGAAAGAAGCTAAGGATTCACTTCCTAGCCCTCGGCATGTTTCGATATAACGATAAATCACTCTGGGAGCTTCGGAATCGCGATATTTACCTTTTCCACGCGCTGTGTATCGAATTGAGCTAAGGATTCACTTCCTAGCCCTCGGCATCGTTCGATATAACGATATATCGCTCTGGGAGCCTCGGAATCGCGATATTTACCTTTTCCACAAGCTGTGTATCGAAAGAAGCTAAGGATTCACTTCCTAGCCAACGGCATCGTTCGATATAACGATAAATCACTCTGGGAGCCTCGGAATCGCGATATTTACCTTTTCCACACGCTGTGTATCGATAGAAGCTAAGGATTCACTTCCTAGCCCTCGGCATCGTTCGATATAACGATAAATCACTCTGGGACACTCTGAAACGCGATATTTACCTTTTCCACACGCTGTGTATCGAAAGAAACTAAGGATTCACTTCCTAGCCCTCGGCATTGTTCGATATAACGATTAATAACTCAGAGAGCCTCGGAATCGCGATATTTACCTTTTCCACACGCTGTGTATCGATAGAAGCTAAGGATTCACTTCCTAGCCCTCGGCATCGTTCGATATAACGAAAAATCACTCTGGGAGCCTCGGAAACGCGATATTTACCTTTTCCACACGCTGTGTATCGAAAGAAGCTAAGGATTCACTTCCTAGCCAACGGCATCGTTCGATATAACGATAAATCACTCTGGGAGCCTCGGAATCGCGATATTTACCTTTTCCACACGCTATGTATCGAAAGAAGCTAAGGATTCACTTCCTAGCCCTCGGCATCGTTCGATATAACGATAAATCACTCTGGGACACTCTGAAACGCGATATTTACCTTTTCCACAAGCTGTGTATCGAAAGAAGCTAAGGATTCATTTCCTAGCCCTCGGCATTGTTCGATATAACGATAAATAACTCTGAGAGCCTCGGAATCGCGATATTTACCTTTTCCACACGCTATGTATCGAAAGAAGCTAAGGATTCACTACCTAGCCCTCGGCATGTTTCGATATAACGATAAATCACTCTGGGAGCTTCGGAATCGCGATATTTACCTTTTCCACACGCTGTGTATCGAATTGAGCTAAGGATTCACTTCCTAGCCCTCGGCATCGTTCGATATAACGATATATCGCTCTGGGAGCCTCGGAATCGCGATATTTACCTTTTCCACAAGCTGTGTATCGAAAGAAGCTAAGGATTCACTTCCTAGCCAACGGCATCGTTCGATATAACGATTAATAACTCAGAGAGCCTCGGAATCGCGATATTTACCTTTTCCACACGCTGTGTATCGATAGAAGCTAAGGATTCACTTCCTAGCCCTCGGCATCGTTCGATATAACGAAAAATCACTCTGGGAGCCTCGGAAACGCGATATTTACCTTTTCCACACGCTGTGTATCGAAAGAAGCTAAGGATTCACTTCCTAGCCAACGGCATCGTTCGATATAACGATAAATCACTCTGGGAGCCTCGGAATCGCGATATTTACCTTTTCCACACGCTATGTATCGAAAGAAGCTAAGGATTCACTTCCTAGCCCTCGGCATGTTTCGATATAACGATAAATCACTCTGGGAGCTTCGGAATCGCGATATTTACCTTTTCCACGCGCTGTGTATCGAATTGAGCTAAGGATTCACTTCCTAGCCCTCGGCATCGTTCGATATAACGATATATCGCTCTGGGAGCCTCGGAATCGCGATATTTACCTTTTCCACAAGCTGTGTATCGAAAGAAGCTAAGGATTCACTTCCTAGCCAACGGCATCGTTCGATATAACGATAAATCACTCTGGGAGCCTCGGAATCGCGATATTTACCTTTTCCACACGCTGTGTATCGATAGAAGCTAAGGATTCACTTCCTAGCCCTCGGCATCGTTCGATATAACGATAAATCACTCTGGGACACTCTGAAACGCGATATTTACCTTTTCCACACGCTGTGTATCGAAAGAAACTAAGGATTCACTTCCTAGCCCTCGGCATTGTTCGATATAACGATTAATAACTCAGAGAGCCTCGGAATCGCGATATTTACCTTTTCCACACGCTGTGTATCGATAGAAGCTAAGGATTCACTTCCTAGCCCTCGGCATCGTTCGATATAACGAAAAATCACTCTGGGAGCCTCGGAAACGCGATATTTACCTTTTCCACACGCTGTGTATCGAAAGAAGCTAAGGATTCACTTCCTAGCCAACGGCATCGTTCGATATAACGATAAATCACTCTGGGAGCCTCGGAATCGCGATATTTACCTTTTCCACACGCTATGTATCGAAAGAAGCTAAGGATTCACTTCCTAGCCCTCGGCATGTTTCGATATAACGATAAATCACTCTGGGAGCTTCGGAATCGCGATATTTACCTTTTCCACGCGCTGTGTATCGAATTGAGCTAAGGATTCACTTCCTAGCCCTCGGCATCGTTCGATATAACGATATATCGCTCTGGGAGCCTCGGAATCGCGATATTTACCTTTTCCACAAGCTGTGTATCGAAAGAAGCTAAGGATTCACTTCCTAGCCAACGGCATCGTTCGATATAACGATAAATCACTCTGGGAGCCTCGGAATCGCGATATTTACCTTTTCCGCCCGCTGTGTATCGAAAGAAGCTAAGGATTCACTTCCTAGCCCTCGGCATCGTTCGATATAGCGATAAATCACTCTGGGAGCCTCGGAAACGCGATATTTACCTTTTCCACGCGCTGTGTATCGAATTGAGCTAAGGATTCACTTCCTAGCCCTCGGCATCGTTCGATATAACGATATATCGCTCTGGGAGCCTCGGAATCGCGATATTTACCTTTTCCACAAGCTGTGTATCGAAAGAAGCTAAGGATTCACTTCCTAGCCAACGGCATCGTTCGATATAACGATAAATCACTCTGGGAGCCTCGGAATCGCGATATTTACCTTTTCCACACGCTGTGTATCGATAGAAGCTAAGGATTCACTTCCTAGCCCTCGGCATCGTTCGATATAACGATAAATCACTCTGGGACACTCTGAAACGCGATATTTACCTTTTCCACACGCTGTGTATCGAAAGAAACTAAGGATTCACTTCCTAGCCCTCGGCATTGTTCGATATAACGATTAATAACTCAGAGAGCCTCGGAATCGCGATATTTACCTTTTCCACACGCTGTGTATCGATAGAAGCTAAGGATTCACTTCCTAGCCCTCGGCATCGTTCGATATAACGAAAAATCACTCTGGGAGCCTCGGAAACGCGATATTTACCTTTTCCACACGCTGTGTATCGAAAGAAGCTAAGGATTCACTTCCTAGCCAACGGCATCGTTCGATATAACGATAAATCACTCTGGGAGCCTCGGAATCGCGATATTTACCTTTTCCACACGCTATGTATCGAAAGAAGCTAAGGATTCACTTCCTAGCCCTCGGCATGTTTCGATATAACGATAAATCACTCTGGGAGCTTCGGAATCGCGATATTTACCTTTTCCACGCGCTGTGTATCGAATTGAGCTAAGGATTCACTTCCTAGCCCTCGGCATCGTTCGATATAACGATATATCGCTCTGGGAGCCTCGGAATCGCGATATTTACCTTTTCCACAAGCTGTGTATCGAAAGAAGCTAAGGATTCACTTCCTAGCCAACGGCATCGTTCGATATAACGATAAATCACTCTGGGAGCCTCGGAATCGCGATATTTACCTTTTCCGCCCGCTGTGTATCGAAAGAAGCTAAGGATTCACTTCCTAGCCCTCGGCATCGTTCGATATAGCGATAAATCACTCTGGGAGCCTCGGAAACGCGATATTTACCTTTTCCACAAGTTGTGTATCGAAATTAGCTAAGGATTCACTTCCTAGCCCTCGGTATCGTTCGATATAGCGATAAATCACTCTGGGAGCCTCGGAAACGCGATATTTACCTTTTCCACACGCTGTGTATCGAAAGGAGCTAAGGATTCACTTCCTAGCCCTCGGCATCGTTCGATATAACGATAAATCACTCTGGGACACTCTGAAACGCGATATTTACCTTTTCCACACGCTGTGTATCGAAAGAAGCTAAGGATTCACTTCCTAGCCAACGGCATCGTTCGATATAACGATAAATCACTCTGGGAGCCTCGGAATCGCGATATTTACCTTTTCCACACGCTGTGTATCGAAAGGAGCTAAGGATTCACTTCCTAGCCCTCGGCATTGTTCGATATAACGATAAATCACTCTGGGAGCCTCGGAAACGCGATATTTACCTTTTCCACAAGTTGTGTATCGAAATTAGCTAAGGATTAACTTCCTAGCCCTCGGTATCGTTCGATATAACGATAATTCACTCTGGGACACTCGGAAACGCGATATTTACCTTTTCCACACGCTGTGTATCGAAAGAAGCTAAGGATTCACTTCCTAGCCCTCGGCATCGTTCGATATAACGATAAATCACTCTGGGAGCCGCGGAATCGCGATATTTACCTGTTCCACACGCTGTGTATCGAAAGAAGCTAAGCATTCACTTGCTAGCCCTCGGTATCGTTCGATATAACGATAAATCACTCTGGGACACTCTGAAACGCGATATTTACCTTTTCCACACGCTGTGTATCGAAAGAAGCTAAGGATTCACTTCCTAGCCAACGGCATCGTTCGATATAACGATAAATCACTCTGGGAGCCGCGGAATCGCGATATTTACCTGTTCCACACGCTGTGTATCGAAAGAAGCTAAGCATTCACTTGCTAGCCCTCGGTATCGTTCGATATAACGATAAATCACTCTGGGACACTCGGAAACGCGATATTTACCTTTTCCACACGCTGTGTATCGAAAGGAGCTAAGGATTCACTTCCTAGCCCTCGGCATCGTTCGATATAACGATAAATCACTCTGGGACACTCGGAAACGCGATATTTACCTTTTCCACACGCTGTGTATCGAAAGAAGCTAAGGATTCACTTCCTAGCCCTCGGCATCGTTCGATATAACGATAAATCACTCTGGGAGCCGCGGAATCGCGATATTTACCTGTTCCACACGCTGTGTATCGAAAGAAGCTAAGCATTCACTTGCTAGCCCTCGGTATCGTTCGATATAACGATAAATCACTCTGGGACACTCGGAAACGCGATATTTACCTTTTCCACACGCTGTGTATCGAAAGGAGCTAAGGATTCACTTCCTAGCCCTCGGCATCGTTCGATATAACGATAAATCACTCTGGGACACTCGGAAACGCGATATTTACCTTTTCCACACGCTGTGTATCGAAAGGAGCTAAGGATTCACTTCCTAGCCCTCGGCATCGTTCGATATAACGATAATCCACTCTGGGACACTCGGAAACGCGATATTTACCTTTTCCACACGCTGTGTATCGAAAGGAGCTAAGGATTCACTTCCTAGCCCTCGGCATCGTTCGATATAACGATGAATCACTCTGGGAGCCGCGGAATCGCGATATTTACCTGTTCCACACGCTGTGTATCGAAAGAAGCTAAGCATTCACTTGCTAGCCCTCGGTATCGTTCGATATAACGATAAATCACTCTGGGACACTCGGAAACGCGATATTTACCTTTTCCACACGCTGTGTATCGAAAGAAACTAAGGATTCACTTCCTAGCCCTCGGCATGTTTCGATATAACGATAAATCACTCTGGGAGCTTCGGAATCGCGATATTTACCTTTTCCACACGCTGTGTATCGAATTGAGCTAAGGATTCACTTCCTAGCCCTCGGCATCGTTCGATATAACGATATATCGCTCTGGGAGCCTCGGAATCGCGATATTTACCTTTTCCACAAGCTGTGTATCGAAAGAAGCTAAGGATTCACTTCCTAGCCAACGGCATCGTTCGATATAACGATAAATCACTCTGGGAGCCGCGGAATCGCGATATTTACCTGTTCCACACGCTGTGTATCGAAAGAAGCTAAGCATTCACTTGCTAGCCCTCGGTATCGTTCGATATAACGATAAATCACTCTGGGACACTCGGAAACGCGATATTTACCTTTTCCACACGCTGTGTATCGAAAGGAGCTAAGGATTCACTTCCTAGCCCTCGGCATCGTTCGATATAACGATAAATCACTCTGGGACACTCGGAAACGCGATATTTACCTTTTCCACACGCTGTGTATCGAAAGGAGCTAAGGATTCACTTCCTAGCCCTCGGCATTGTTCGATATAACGATAAATAACTCAGAGAGCCTCGGAATCGCGATATTTACCTTTTCCACACGCTGTGTATCGATAGAAGCTAAGGATTCACTTCCTAGCCCTCGGCATCGTTCGATATAACGAAAAATCACTCTGGGAGCCTCGGAAACGCGATATTTACCTTTTCCACACGCTGTGTATCGAAAGAAGCTAAGGATTCACTTCCTAGCCAACGGCATCGTTCGATATAACGATAAATCACTCTGGGAGCCTCGGAATCGCGATATTTACCTTTTCCACACGCTATGTATCGAAAGAAGCTAAGGATTCACTACCTAGCCCTCGGCATGTTTCGATATAACGATAAATCACTCTGGGAGCTTCGGAATCGCGATATTTACCTTTTCCACACGCTGTGTATCGAATTGAGCTAAGGATTCACTTCCTAGCCCTCGGCATCGTTCGATATAACGATATATCGCTCTGGGAGCCTCGGAATCGCGATATTTACCTTTTCCACAAGCTGTGTATCGAAAGAAGCTAAGGATTCACTTCCTAGCCAACGGCATCGTTCGATATAACGATAAATCACTCTGGGAGCCGCGGAATCGCGATATTTACCTGTTCCACACGCTGTGTATCGAAAGAAGCTAAGCATTCACTTGCTAGCCCTCGGTATCGTTCGATATAACGATAAATCACTCTGGGACACTCGGAAACGCGATATTTACCTTTTCCACACGCTATGTATCGAAAGGAGCTAAGGATTCACTTCCTAGCCCTCGGCATCGTTCGATATAACGATAAATCACTCTGGGACACTCTGAAACGCGATATTTACCTTTTCCACACGCTGTGTATCGAAAGAAGCTAAGGATTCACTTCCTAGCCAACGGCATCGTTCGATATAACGATAAATCACTCTGGGAGCCTCGGAATCGCGATATTTACCTTTTCCACACGCTATGTATCGAAAGAAGCTAAGGATTCACTTCCTAGCCCTCGGCATGTTTCGATATAACGATAAATCACTCTGGGAGCTTCGGAATCGCGATATTTACCTTTTCCACACGCTGTGTATCGAATTGAGCTAAGGATTCACTTCCTAGCCCTCGGCATCGTTCGATATAACGATATATCGCTCTGGGAGCCTCGGAATCGCGATATTTACCTTTTCCACAAGCTGTGTATCGAAAGAAGCTAAGGATTCACTTCCTAGCCAACGGCATCGTTCGATATAACGATAAATCACTCTGGGAGCCTCGGAATCGCGATATTTACCTTTTCCGCCCGCTGTGTATCGAAAGAAGCTAAGGATTCACTTCCTAGCCCTCGGCATCGTTCGATATAGCGATAAATCACTCTGGGAGCCTCGGAAACGCGATATTTACCTTTTCCACAAGTTGTGTATCGAAATTAGCTAAGGATTCACTTCCTAGCCCTCGGTATCGTTCGATATAACGATAAATCACTCTGGGACACTCGGAAACGCGATATTTACCTTTTCCACACGCTGTGTATCGAAAGGAGCTAAGGATTCACTTCCTAGCCCTCGGCATCGTTCGATATAACGATAAATCACTCTGGGACACTCTGAAACGCGATATTTACCTTTTCCACACGCTGGGTATCGAAAGAAGCTAAGGATTCACTTCCTAGCCCTCGGCATCGTTCGATATAACGATAAATCACTCTGGGAGCCGCGGAATCGCGATATTTACCTGTTCCACACGCTGTGTATCGAAAGAAGCTAAGCATTCACTTCCTAGCCTTCGGTATCGTTCGATATAACGATAAATCACTCTGGGACACTCGGAAACGCGATATTTACCTTTTCCACACGCTGTGTATCGAAAGGAGCTAAGGATTCACTTCCTAGCCCTCGGCATCGTTCGATATAACGATAAATCACTCTGGGACACTCTGAAACGCGATATTTACCTTTTCCACACGCTGTGTATCGAAAGAAACTAAGGATTCACTTCCTAGCCCTCGGCATTGTTCGATATAACGATAAATCACTCTGGGAGCCTCGGAAACGCGATATTTACCTTTTCCACAAGTTGTGTATCGAAATTAGCTAAGGATTCACTTCCTAGCCTTCGGTATCGTTCGATATAACGATAATTCACTCTGGGACACTCGGAAACGCGATATTTACCTTTTCCACACGCTGTGTATCGAAAGAAGCTAAGGATTCACTTCCTAGCCCTCGGCATCGTTCGAAATAACGATAAATCACTCTGGGAGCCGCGGAATCGCGATATTTACCTGTTCCACACGCTGTGTATCGAAAGAAGCTAAGCATTCACTTGCTAGCCCTCGGTATCGTTCGATATAACGATAAATCACTCTGGGACACTCGGAAACGCGATATTTACCTTTTCCACACGGTGTGTATCGAAAGGAGCTAAGGATTCACTTCCTAGCCCTCGGCATCGTTCGATATAACGATAAATCACTCTGGGACACTCGGAAACGCGATATTTACCTTTTCCACACGCTGTGTATCGAAAGGAGCTAAGGATTCACTTCCTAGCCCTCGGCATCGTTCGATATAACGATAATCCACTCTGGGACACTCGGAAACGCGATATTTACCTTTTCCACACGCTGTGTATCGAAAGGAGCTAAGGATTCACTTCCTAGCATTCGGCATCGTTCGATATAACGATAAATCACTCTGGGAGCCGCGGAATCGCGATATTTACCTGTTCCACACGCTGTGTATCGAAAGAAGCTAAGCATTCACTTGCTAGCCCTCGGTATCGTTCGATATAACGATAAATCACTCTGGGACACTCGGAAACGCGATATTTACCTTTTCCACAAGTTGTGTATCGAAATTAGCTAAGGATTCACTTCCTAGCCCTCGGTATCGTTCGATATAACGATAAATCACTCTGGGAGCCGCGGAATCGCGATATTTACCTGTTCCACACGCTGTGTATCGAAAGAAGCTAAGCATTCACTTGCTAGCCCTCGGTATCGTTCGATATAACGATAAATCACTCTGGGACACTCGGAAACGCGATATTTACCTTTTCCACACGCTGTGTATCGAAAGGAGCTAAGGATTCACTTCCTAGCCCTCGGCATATTTCGATATAACGATAAATCACTCTGGGACACTCGGAAACGCGATATTTACCTTTTCCACACGCTGTGTATCGAAAGGAGCTAAGGATTCACTTCCTAGCCCTCGGCATCGTTCGATATAACGATAATCCACTCTGGGACACTCGGAAACGCGATATTTACCTTTTCCACACGCTGTGTATCGAAAGGAGCTAAGGATTCACTTCCTAGCCCTCGGCATCGTTCGATATAACGATAAATCACTCTGGGAGCCGCGGAATCGCGATATTTACCTGTTCCACACGCTGTGTATCGAAAGAAGCTAAGCATTCACTTGCTAGCCCTCGGTATCGTTCGATATAACGATAAATCACTCTGGGACACTCGGAAACGCGATATTTACCTTTTCCACACGCTGTGTATCGAAAGAAACTAAGGATTCACTTCCTAGCCCTCGGCATTGTTCGATATAACGATAAATAACTCAGAGAGCCTCGGAATCGCGATATTTACCTTTTCCACACGCTGTGTATCGATAGAAGCTAAGGATTCACTTCCTAGCCCTCGGCATCGTTCGATATAACGAAAAATCACTCTGGGAGCCTCGCAAACGCGATATTTACCTTTTCCACACGCTGTGTATCGAAAGAAGCTAAGGATTCACTTCCTAGCCAACGGCATCGTTCGATATAACGATAAATCACTCTGGGAGCCTCGGAATCGCGATATTTACCTTTTCCACACGCTATGTATCGAAAGAAGCTAAGGATTCACTACCTAGCCCTCGGCATGTTTCGATATAACGATAAATCACTCTGGGAGCTTCGGAATCGCGATATTTACCTTTTCCACACGCTGTGTATCGAATTGAGCTAAGGATTCACTTCCTAGCCCTCGGCATCGTTCGATATAACGATATATCGCTCTGGGAGCCTCGTAATCGCGATATTTACCTTTTCCACAAGCTGTGTATCGAAAGAAGCTAAGGATTCACTTCCTAGCCAACGGCATCGTTCGATATAACGATAAATCACTCTGGGAGCCGCGGAATCGCGATATTTACCTGTTCCACACGCTGTGTATCGAAAGAAGCTAAGCATTCACTTGCTAGCCCTCGGTATCGTTCGATATAACGATAAATCACTCTGGGACACTCGGAAACGCGATATTTACCTTTTCCACACGCTATGTATCGAAAGGAGCTAAGGATTCACTTCCTAGCCCTCGGCATCGTTCGATATAACGATAAATCACTCTGGGACACTCTGAAACGCGATATTTACCTTTTCCACACGCTGTGTATCGAAAGAAACTAAGGATTCACTTCCTAGCCCTCGGCATTGTTCGATATAACGATAAATAACTCAGAGAGCCTCGGAATCGCGATATTTACCTTTTCCACACGCTATGTATCGAAAGAAGCTAAGGATTCACTTCCTAGCCCTTGGCATGTTTCGATATAACGATAAATCACTCTGGGAGCTTCGGAATCGCGATATTTACCTTTTCCACACGCTGTGTATCGAATTGAGCTAAGGATTCACTTCCTAGCCCTCGGCATCGTTCGATATAACGATATATCGCTCTGGGAGCCTCGGAATCGCGATATTTACCTTTTCCACAAGCTGTGTATCGAAAAAAGCTAAGGATTCCCTTCCTAGCCAACGGCATCGTTCGATATAACGATAAATCACTCTGGGAGCCTCGGAATCGCGATATTTACCTTTTCCGCCCGCTGTGTATCGAAAGAAGCTAAGGATTCACTTCCTAGCCCTCGGCATCGTTCGATATAACGATAAATCACTCTGGGACACTCTGAAACGCGATATTTACCTTTTCCACACGCTGTGTATCGAAAGAAGCTAAGGATTGACTTCCTATCCCTCGGCATCGTTCGATATAACGATATATCGCTCTGGGAGCCTCGGAATCGCGATATTTACCTTTTCCACAAGCTGTGTATCGAAAGAAGCTAAGGATTCACTTCCTAGCCAACGGCATCGTTCGATATAACAATAAATCACTCTGGGAGCCTCGGAATCGCGATATTTACCTTTTCCGCCCGCTGTGTATCGAAAGAAGCTAAGGATTCACTTCCTAGCCCTCGGCATCGTTCGATATAACGATAAATCACTCTGGGAGCCTCGGAAACGCGATATTTACCTTTTCCACAAGTTGTGTATCGAAATTAGCTAAGGATTCACTTCCTAGCCCTCGGTATCGTTCGATATAACGATAATTCACTCTGGGACACTCGGAAACGCGATATTTACCTTTTCCACACGCTGTGTATCGAAAGGAGCTAAGGATTCACTTCCTAGCCCTCGGCATCGTTCGATATAACGATAAATCACTCTGGGAGCCGCGGAATCGCGATATTTACCTTTTCCACACGCTGTGTATCGAAAGGAGCTAAGGATTCACTTCCTAGCCCTCGGCATCGTTCGATATAACGATAAATCACTCTGGGACACTCTGAAACGCGATATTTACCTTTTCCACACGCTGTGTATCGAAAGAAACTAAGGATTCACTTCCTAGCCCTCGGCATTGTTCGATATAACGATTAATAACTCAGAGAGCCTCGGAATCGCGATATTTACCTTTTCCACACGCTGTGTATCGATAGAAGCTAAGGATTCACTTCCTAGCCCTCGGCATCGTTCGATATAACGAAAAATCACTCTGGGAGCCTCGGAAACGCGATATTTACCTTTTCCACACGCTGTGTATCGAAAGAAGCTAAGGATTCACTTCCTAGCCAACGGCATCGTTCGATATAACGATAAATCACTCTGGGAGCCTCGGAATCGCGATATTTACCTTTTCCACACGCTATGTATCGAAAGAAGCTAAGGATTCACTTCCTAGCCCTCGGCATGTTTCGATATAACGATAAATCACTCTGGGAGCTTCGGAATCGCGATATTTACCTTTTCCACACGCTGTGTATCGAATTGAGCTAAGGATTCACTTCCTAGCCCTCGGCATCGTTCGATATAACGATATATCGCTCTGGGAGCCTCGGAATCGCGATATTTAAATTTTCCACAAGCTGTGTATCGAAAGAAGCTAAGGATTCACTTCCTAGCCAACGGCATCGTTCGATATAACGATAAATCACTCTGGGAGCCTCGGAATCGCGATATTTACCTTTTCCGCCCGCTGTGTATCGAAAGAAGCTAAGCATTCACTTGCTAGCCCTCGGTATCGTTCGATATAACGATGAATCACTCTGGGACACTCGGAAACGCGATATTTACCTTTTCCACACGCTGTGTATCGAAAGAAACTAAGGATACACTTCCTAGCCCTCGGCATTGTTCGATATAACGATAAATAACTCAGAGAGCCTCGGAATCGCGATATTTACCTTTTCCACACGCTGTGTATCGATAGAAGCTAAGGATTCACTTCCTAGCCCTCGGCATCGTTCGATATAACGAAAAATCACTCTGGGAGCATCGGAAACGCGATATTTACCTTTTCCACACGCTGTGTATCGAAAGAAGCTAAGGATTCACTTCCTAGCCAACGGCATCGTTCGATATAACGATAAATCACTCTGGGAGCCTCGGAATCGCGATATTTACCTTTTCCACACGCTATGTATCGAAAGAAGCTAAGGATTCACTACCTAGCCCTCGGCATGTTTCGATATAACGATAAATCACTCTGGGAGCTTCGGAATCGCGATATTTACCTTTTCCACACGCTGTGTATCGAATTGAGCTAAGGATTCACTTCCTAGCCCTCGGCATCGTTCGATATAACGATATATCGCTCTGGGAGCCTCGGAATCGCGATATTTACCTTTTCCGCCCGCTGTGTATCGAAAGAAGCTAAGGATTCACTTCCTAGCCCTCGGCATCGTTCGATATAACGATAAATCACTCTGGGAGCCTCGGAAACGCGATATTTACCTTTTCCACAAGTTGTGTATCGAAATTAGCTAAGGATTCACTTCCTAGCCCTCGGTATCGTTCGATATAACGATAAATCACTCTGGGACACTCGGAAACGCGATATTTACCTTTTCCACACGCTATGTATCGAAAGAAGCTAAGGATTCACTTCCTAGCCCTCGGCATGTTTCGATATAACGATAAATCACTCTGGGAGCCGCGGAATCGCGATATTTACCTGTTCCACACGCTGTGTATCGAAAGAAGCTAAGCATTCACTTGCTAGCCCTCGGTATCGTTCGATATAACGATAAATCACTCTGGGACACTCGGAAACGCGATATTTACCTTTTCCACACGCTGTGTATCGAAAGGAGCTAAGGATTCACTTCCTAGCCCTCGGCATCGTTCGATATAACGATAAATCACTCTGGGACACTCGGAAACGCGATATTTACCTTTTCCACACGCTGTGTATCGAAAGGAGCTAAGGATTCACTTCCTAGCCCTCGGCATCGTTCGATATAACGATAAATCACTCTGGGACACTCTGAAACGCGATATTTACCTTTTCCACACGCTGTGTATCGAAAGAAGCTAAGGATTCACTTCCTAGCCATCGGCATCATTCGATATAACGATAAATCACTCTGGGAGCCGCGGAATCGCGATATTTACCTTTTCCACACTCTATGTATCTAAAGAAGCTAAGGATTGACTTCCTATCCCTCGGCATCGTTCGATACAACGATATATCGCTCTGGGAGCCTCGGAATCGCGATATTTACCTTTTCCACAAGCTGTGTATCTAAAGAAGCTAAGGATTCACTTCCTAGCCAACGGCATCGTTCGATATAACGATAAATCACTCTGGGAGCCTCGGAATCGCGATATTTACCTTTTCCGCCCGCTGTGTATCGAAAGAAGCTAAGGATTCACTTCCTAGCCCTCGGCATCGTTCGATATAACGATAAATCACTCTGGGAGCCTCGGAAACGCGATATTTACCTTTTCCACAAGTTGTGTATCGAAATTAGCTAAGGATTCACTTCCTAGCCCTCGTTATCGTTCGATATAACGATAAATCACTCTGGGACACTCGGAAACGCGATATTTACCTTTTCCACACGCTGTGTATCGAAAGGAGCTAAGGATTCACTTCCTAGCCCTCGGCATCGTTCGATATAACGATAAATCACTCTGGGACACTCTGAAACGCGATATTTACCTTTTCCACACGCTGGGTATCGAAAGAAGCTAAGGATTCACTTCCTAGCCCTCGGCATCGTTCGATATAACGATAAATCACTCTGGGAGCCGCGGAATCGCGATATTTACCATTTCCACACGCTGTGTATCGAAAGAAGCTAAGCATTCACTTCCTAGCCCTCGGTATCGTTCGATATAACGATAAATCACTCTGGGACACTCGGAAACGCGATATTTACCTTTTCCACACGCTGTGTATCGAAAGGAGCTAAGGATTCACTTCCTAGCCCTCGGCATCGTTCGATATAACGATAAATCACTCTGGGACACTCTGAAACGCGATATTTACCTTTTCCACACGCTGTGTATCGAAAGAAACTAAGGATTCACTTCCTAGCCCTCGGCATTGTTCGATATAACGATAAATAACTCAGAGAGCCTCGGAATCGCGATATTTACCTTTTCCATACGAAGTGTATCGATAGAAGCTAAGGATTCACTTCCTAGCCCTCGGCATCGTTCGATATAACGAAAAATCATTCTGGGAGCCTCGGAATCGCGATATTTACCTTTTCCACACGCTATGTAGCGAAAGAAGCTAAGGATTCACTTCCTAGCACTCGGCATGTTTCGATATAACGATAAATCACTCTGGGAGCTTCGGAATCGCGATATTTACCTTTTCCACACGCTGTGTATCGAATTGAGCTAAGGATTCACTTCCTAGCCCTCGGCATCGTTCGATATAACGATAAATCACTCTGGGACACTCTGCAACGCGATATTTACCTTTTCCACAAGCTGTGTATCGAAATTAGCTAAGGATTCACTTCCTAGCCAACGGCATCGTTCGATATAACGATAAATCACTCTGGGAGCCTCGGAATCGCGATATTTACCATTTCCGCCCGCTGTGTATCGAAAGAAGCTAAGGATTCACTTCCTAGCCCTCGGCATCGTTCGATATAGCGATAAATCACTCTGGGAGCCTCGGAAACGCGATATTTACCTTTTCCACAAGTTGTGTATCGAAATTAGCTAAGGATTCACTTCCTAGCCCGCGGTATCGTTCGATATAACGATAAATCACTCTGGGACACTCGGAAACGCGATATTTACCTTTTCCACACGCTATGTATCGAAAGAAGCTAAGGATTCACTTCCTAGCCCTCGGCATCGTTCGATATAGCGATAAATCACTCTGGGAGCCTCGGAAACGCGATATTTACCTTTTCCACAAGTTGTGTATCGAAATTAGCTAAGGATTCACTTCCTAGCCCTCGGTATCGTTCGATATAACGATAAATCACTCTGGGACACTCGGAAACGCGATATTTACCTTTTCCACACGCTATGTATCGAAAGAAGCTAAGGATTCACTTCCTAGCCCTCGGCATCGTTCGATATAGCGATAAATCACTCTGGGAGCCTCGGAAACGCGATATTTACCTTTTCCACAAGTTGTGTATCGAAATTAGCTAAGGATTCACTTCCTAGCCCTCGGCATCGTTCGATATAACGATAAATCACTCTGGGAGCCGCGGAATCGCGATATTTACCTGTTCCACACGCTGTGTATCGAAAGAAGCTAAGCATTCACTTGCTAGCCCTCGGTATCGTTCGATATAACGATAAATCACTCTGGGACACTCGGAAACGCGATATTTACCTTTTCCACACGCTGTGTATCGAAAGGAGCTAAGGATTCACTTCCTAGCCCTCGGTATCGTTCGATATAACGATAATTCACTCTGGGACACTCTGAAACGCGATATTTACCTTTTCCACACGCTGTGTATCGAAAGAAACTAAGGATTCACTTCCTAGCCCTCGGCATTGTTCGATATAACGATAAATCACTCTGGGAGCCTCGGAAACGCGATATTTACCTTTTCCACAAGTTGTGTATCGAAATTAGCTAAGGATTCACTTCCTAGCCCTCGGTATCGTTCGATATAACGATAATCCACTCTGGGACACTCGGAAACGCGATATTTACCTTTTCCACACGCTGTGTATCGAAAGGAGCTAAGGATTCACTTCCTAGCCCTCGGCATCGTTCGATATAACGATAAATCACTCTGGGAGCCGCGGAATCGCGATATTTACCTGTTCCACACGCTGTGTATCGAAAGAAGCTAAGCATTCACTTGCTAGCCCTCGGTATCGTTCGATATAACGATAAATCACTCTGGGACACTCGGAAACGCGATATTTACCTTTTCCACACGCTGTGTATCGAAAGAAACTAAGGATTCACTTCCTAGCCCTCGGCATAGTTCGATATAACGATAAATAACTCGGAGAGCCTCGGAATCGCGATATTTACCTTTTCCACATGCTGTGTATCGATAGAAGCTAAGGATTCACTTCCTAGCCCTCGGCATCGTTCGATATAACGAAAAATCACTCTGGGAGCCTCGGAAACGCGATATTTACCTTTTCCACACGCTGTGTATCGAAAGAAGCTAAGGATTCACTTCCTAGCCAACGGCATCGTTCGATATAACGATAAATCACTCTGGGAGCCTCGGAATCGCGATATTTACCTTTTCCACAAGCTGTGTATCGAAAGAAGCTAAGGATTCACTTCCTAGCCAACGGCATCGTTCGATATAAGGATAAATCACTCTGGGAGCCTCGGAATCGCGATATTTACCTTTTCCGCCCGCTGTGTATCGAAAGAAGCTAAGGATTCACTTCCTAGCCCTCGGCATCGTTCGATATAACGATAAATCACTCTGGGACACTCTGAAACGCGATATTTACCTTTTCCACACGCTGTGTATCGAAAGAAACTAAGGATTCACTTCCTAGCCCTCGGCATTGTTCGATATAACGATAAATAACTCGGAGAGCCTCGGAATCGCGATATTTACCTTTTCCACACGCTGTGTATCGATAGAAGCTAAGGATTCACTTCCTAGCCCTCGGCATCGTTCGATATAACGAAAAATCACTCTGGGAGCCTCGGAAACGCGATATTTACCTTTTCCATACGCTGTGTATCGAAAGAAGCTAAGGATTCACTTCCTAGCCAACGGCATCGTTCGATATAACGATAAATCACTCTGGGAGCCTCGGAATCGCGATATTTACCTTTTCCACACGCTGTGTATCGAAAGAAACTAAGGATTCACTTCCTAGCCCTCGGCATCGTTCGATATAACGATAAATCACTCTGGGAGCCGCGGAATCGCGATATTTACCTGTTCCACACGCTGTGTATCGAAAGAAGCTAAGCATTCACTTGCTAGCCCTCGGTATCGTTCGATATAACGATAAATCACTCTGGGACACTCGGAAACGCGATATTTACCTTTTCCACACGCTGTGTATCGAAAGAAACTAAGGATTCACTTCCTAGCCCTCGGCATTGTTCGATATAACGATAAATACCTCAGAGAGCCTCGGAATCGCGATATTTACCTTTTCCACATGCTGTGTATCGATAGAAGCTAAGGATTCACTTCCTAGCCCTCGGCATCGTTCGATATAACGAAAAATCACTCTGGGAGCCTCGGAAACGCGATATTTACCTTTTCCACACGCTGTGTATCGAAAGAAGCTAAGGATTCACTTCCTAGCCAACGGCATCGTTCGATATAACGATAAATCACTCTGGGAGCCTCGGAATCGCGATATTTACCTTTTCCACACGCTATGTATCGAAAGAAGCTAAGGATTCACTTCCTAGCCCTCGGCATGTTTCGATATAACGATAAATCACTCTGGGAGCTTCGGAATCGCGATATTTACCTTTTCCACACGCTGTGTATCGAATTGAGCTAAGGATTCACTTCCTAGCCCTCGGCATCGTTCGATATAACGATATATCGCTCTGGGAGCCTCGGAATCGCGATATTTACCTTTTCCACAAGCTGTGTATCGAAAGAAGCTAAGGATTCACTTCCTAGCCAACGGCATCGTTCGATATAACGATAAATCACTCTGGGAGCCTCGGAATCGCGATATTTACCTTTTCCACAAGCTGTGTATCGAAAGAAGCTAAGGATTCACTTCCTAGCCAACGGCATCGTTCGATATAACGATAAATCACTCTGGGAGCCGCGGAATCGCGATATTTACCTGTTCCACACGCTGTGTATCGAAAGAAGCTAAGCATTCACTTGCTAGCCCTCGGTATCGTTCGATATAACGATAAATCACTCTGGGACACTCGGAAACGCGATATTTACCTTTTCCACACGCTATGTATCGAAAGGAGCTAAGGATTCACTTCCTAGCCCTCGGCATCGTTCGATATAACGATAAATCACTCTGGGACACTCTGAAACGCGATATTTACCTTTTCCACACGCTGTGTATCGAAAGAAACTAAGGATTCACTTCCTAGCCCTCGGCATTGTTCGATATAACGATAAATAACTCAGAGAGCCTCGGAATCGCGATATTTACCTTTTCCACACGCTATGTATCGAAAGAAGCTAAGGATTCACTTCCTAGCCCTTGGCATGTTTCGATATAACGATAAATCACTCTGGGAGCTTCGGAATCGCGATATTTACCTTTTCCACACGCTGTGTATCGAATTGAGCTAAGGATTCACTTCCTAGCCCTCGGCATCGTTCGATATAACGATATATCGCTCTGGGAGCCTCGGAATCGCGATATTTACCTTTTCCACAAGCTGTGTATCGAAAAAAGCTAAGGATTCCCTTCCTAGCCAACGGCATCGTTCGATATAACGATAAATCACTCTGGGAGCCTCGGAATCGCGATATTTACCTTTTCCGCCCGCTGTGTATCGAAAGAAGCTAAGGATTCACTTCCTAGCCCTCGGCATCGTTCGATATAACGATAAATCACTCTGGGACACTCTGAAACGCGATATTTACCTTTTCCACACGCTGTGTATCGAAAGAAGCTAAGGATTGACTTCCTATCCCTCGGCATCGTTCGATATAACGATATATCGCTCTGGGAGCCTCGGAATCGCGATATTTACCTTTTCCACAAGCTGTGTATCGAAAGAAGCTAAGGATTCACTTCCTAGCCAACGGCATCGTTCGATATAACAATAAATCACTCTGGGAGCCTCGGAATCGCGATATTTACCTTTTCCGCCCGCTGTGTATCGAAAGAAGCTAAGGATTCACTTCCTAGCCCTCGGCATCGTTCGATATAACGATAAATCACTCTGGGAGCCTCGGAAACGCGATATTTACCTTTTCCACAAGTTGTGTATCGAAATTAGCTAAGGATTCACTTCCTAGCCCTCGGTATCGTTCGATATAACGATAATTCACTCTGGGACACTCGGAAACGCGATATTTACCTTTTCCACACGCTGTGTATCGAAAGGAGCTAAGGATTCACTTCCTAGCCCTCGGCATCGTTCGATATAACGATAAATCACTCTGGGAGCCGCGGAATCGCGATATTTACCTTTTCCACACGCTGTGTATCGAAAGGAGCTAAGGATTCACTTCCTAGCCCTCGGCATCGTTCGATATAACGATAAATCACTCTGGGACACTCTGAAACGCGATATTTACCTTTTCCACACGCTGTGTATCGAAAGAAACTAAGGATTCACTTCCTAGCCCTCGGCATTGTTCGATATAACGATTAATAACTCAGAGAGCCTCGGAATCGCGATATTTACCTTTTCCACACGCTGTGTATCGATAGAAGCTAAGGATTCACTTCCTAGCCCTCGGCATCGTTCGATATAACGAAAAATCACTCTGGGAGCCTCGGAAACGCGATATTTACCTTTTCCACACGCTGTGTATCGAAAGAAGCTAAGGATTCACTTCCTAGCCAACGGCATCGTTCGATATAACGATAAATCACTCTGGTAGCCTCGGAATCGCGATATTTACCTTTTCCACACGCTATGTATCGAAAGAAGCTAAGGATTCACTTCCTAGCCCTCGGCATGTTTCGATATAACGATAAATCACTCTGGGAGCTTCGGAATCGCGATATTTACCTTTTCCACACGCTGTGTATCGAATTGAGCTAAGGATTCACTTCCTAGCCCTCGGCATCGTTCGATATAACGATATATCGCTCTGGGAGCCTCGGAATCGCGATATTTAAATTTTCCACAAGCTGTGTATCGAAAGAAGCTAAGGATTCACTTCCTAGCCAACGGCATCGTTCGATATAACGATAAATCACTCTGGGAGCCTCGGAATCGCGATATTTACCTTTTCCGCCCGCTGTGTATCGAAAGAAGCTAAGCATTCACTTGCTAGCCCTCGGTATCGTTCGATATAACGATGAATCACTCTGGGACACTCGGAAACGCGATATTTACCTTTTCCACACGCTGTGTATCGAAAGAAACTAAGGATACACTTCCTAGCCCTCGGCATTGTTCGATATAACGATAAATAACTCAGAGAGCCTCGGAATCGCGATATTTACCTTTTCCACACGCTGTGTATCGATAGAAGCTAAGGATTCACTTCCTAGCCCTCGGCATCGTTCGATATAACGAAAAATCACTCTGGGAGCATCGGAAACGCGATATTTACCTTTTCCACACGCTGTGTATCGAAAGAAGCTAAGGATTCACTTCCTAGCCAACGGCATCGTTCGATATAACGATAAATCACTCTGGGAGCCTCGGAATCGCGATATTTACCTTTTCCACACGCTATGTATCGAAAGAAGCTAAGGATTCACTACCTAGCCCTCGGCATGTTTCGATATAACGATAAATCACTCTGGGAGCTTCGGAATCGCGATATTTACCTTTTCCACACGCTGTGTATCGAATTGAGCTAAGGATTCACTTCCTAGCCCTCGGCATCGTTCGATATAACGATATATCGCTCTGGGAGCCTCGGAATCGCGATATTTACCTTTTCCGCCCGCTGTGTATCGAAAGAAGCTAAGGATTCACTTCCTAGCCCTCGGCATCGTTCGATATAACGATAAATCACTCTGGGAGCCTCGGAAACGCGATATTTACCTTTTCCACAAGTTGTGTATCGAAATTAGCTAAGGATTCACTTCCTAGCCCTCGGTATCGTTCGATATAACGATAAATCACTCTGGGACACTCGGAAACGCGATATTTACCTTTTCCACACGCTATGTATCGAAAGAAGCTAAGGATTCACTTCCTAGCCCTCGGCATGTTTCGATATAACGATAAATCACTCTGGGAGCCGCGGAATCGCGATATTTACCTGTTCCACACGCTGTGTATCGAAAGAAGCTAAGCATTCACTTGCTAGCCCTCGGTATCGTTCGATATAACGATAAATCACTCTGGGACACTCGGAAACGCGATATTTACCTTTTCCACACGCTGTGTATCGAAAGGAGCTAAGGATTCACTTCCTAGCCCTCGGCATCGTTCGATATAACGATAAATCACTCTGGGACACTCGGAAACGCGATATTTACCTTTTCCACACGCTGTGTATCGAAAGGAGCTAAGGATTCACTTCCTAGCCCTCGGCATCGTTCGATATAACGATAAATCACTCTGGGACACTCTGAAACGCGATATTTACCTTTTCCACACGCTGTGTATCGAAAGAAGCTAAGGATTCACTTCCTAGCCATCGGCATCATTCGATATAACGATAAATCACTCTGGGAGCCGCGGAATCGCGATATTTACCTTTTCCACACTCTATGTATCTAAAGAAGCTAAGGATTGACTTCCTATCCCTCGGCATCGTTCGATACAACGATATATCGCTCTGGGAGCCTCGGAATCGCGATATTTACCTTTTCCACAAGCTGTGTATCTAAAGAAGCTAAGGATTCACTTCCTAGCCAACGGCATCGTTCGATATAACGATAAATCACTCTGGGAGCCTCGGAATCGCGATATTTACCTTTTCCGCCCGCTGTGTATCGAAAGAAGCTAAGGATTCACTTCCTAGCCCTCGGCATCGTTCGATATAACGATAAATCACTCTGGGAGCCTCGGAAACGCGATATTTACCTTTTCCACAAGTTGTGTATCGAAATTAGCTAAGGATTCACTTCCTAGCCCTCGTTATCGTTCGATATAACGATAAATCACTCTGGGACACTCGGAAACGCGATATTTACCTTTTCCACACGCTGTGTATCGAAAGGAGCTAAGGATTCACTTCCTAGCCCTCGGCATCGTTCGATATAACGATAAATCACTCTGGGACACTCTGAAACGCGATATTTACCTTTTCCACACGCTGGGTATCGAAAGAAGCTAAGGATTCACTTCCTAGCCCTCGGCATCGTTCGATATAACGATAAATCACTCTGGGAGCCGCGGAATCGCGATATTTACCATTTCCACACGCTGTGTATCGAAAGAAGCTAAGCATTCACTTCCTAGCCCTCGGTATCGTTCGATATAACGATAAATCACTCTGGGACACTCGGAAACGCGATATTTACCTTTTCCACACGCTGTGTATCGAAAGGAGCTAAGGATTCACTTCCTAGCCCTCGGCATCGTTCGATATAACGATAAATCACTCTGGGACACTCTGAAACGCGATATTTACCTTTTCCACACGCTGTGTATCGAAAGAAACTAAGGATTCACTTCCTAGCCCTCGGCATTGTTCGATATAACGATAAATAACTCAGAGAGCCTCGGAATCGCGATATTTACCTTTTCCATACGAAGTGTATCGATAGAAGCTAAGGATTCACTTCCTAGCCCTCGGCATCGTTCGATATAACGAAAAATCATTCTGGGAGCCTCGGAATCGCGATATTTACCTTTTCCACACGCTATGTAGCGAAAGAAGCTAAGGATTCACTTCCTAGCACTCGGCATGTTTCGATATAACGATAAATCACTCTGGGAGCTTCGGAATCGCGATATTTACCTTTTCCACACGCTGTGTATCGAATTGAGCTAAGGATTCACTTCCTAGCCCTCGGCATCGTTCGATATAACGATAAATCACTCTGGGACACTCTGCAACGCGATATTTACCTTTTCCACAAGCTGTGTATCGAAATTAGCTAAGGATTCACTTCCTAGCCAACGGCATCGTTCGATATAACGATAAATCACTCTGGGAGCCTCGGAATCGCGATATTTACCATTTCCGCCCGCTGTGTATCGAAAGAAGCTAAGGATTCACTTCCTAGCCCTCGGCATCGTTCGATATAGCGATAAATCACTCTGGGAGCCTCGGAAACGCGATATTTACCTTTTCCACAAGTTGTGTATCGAAATTAGCTAAGGATTCACTTCCTAGCCCGCGGTATCGTTCGATATAACGATAAATCACTCTGGGACACTCGGAAACGCGATATTTACCTTTTCCACACGCTATGTATCGAAAGAAGCTAAGGATTCACTTCCTAGCCCTCGGCATCGTTCGATATAGCGATAAATCACTCTGGGAGCCTCGGAAACGCGATATTTACCTTTTCCACAAGTTGTGTATCGAAATTAGCTAAGGATTCACTTCCTAGCCCTCGGTATCGTTCGATATAACGATAAATCACTCTGGGACACTCGGAAACGCGATATTTACCTTTTCCACACGCTATGTATCGAAAGAAGCTAAGGATTCACTTCCTAGCCCTCGGCATCGTTCGATATAGCGATAAATCACTCTGGGAGCCTCGGAAACGCGATATTTACCTTTTCCACAAGTTGTGTATCGAAATTAGCTAAGGATTCACTTCCTAGCCCTCGGTATCGTTCGATATAACGATAAATCACTCTGGGACACTCGGAAACGCGATATTTACCTTTTCCACACGCTGTGTATCGAAAGGAGCTAAGGATTCACTTCCTAGCCCTCGGCATCGTTCGATATAACGATAAATCACTCTGGGAGCCTCGGAAACGCGATATTTACCTTTTCCACACGCTGTGTATCGAAAGAAGCTAAGGATTCACTTCCTAGCCATCGGCATCATTCGATATAACGATAAATCACTCTGGGAGCCGCGGAATCGCGATATTTACCTTTTCCACACTCTATGTATCTAAAGAAGCTAAGGATTGACTTCCTATCCCTCGGCATCGTTCGATACAACGATATATCGCTCTGGGAGCCTCGGAATCGCGATATTTACCTTTTCCACAAGCTGTGTATCGAAAGAAGCTAAGGATTCACTTCCTAGCCAACGGCATCGTTCGATATAACGATAAATCACTCTGGGAGCCTCGGAATCGCGATATTTACCTTTTCCGCCCGCTGTGTATCGAAAGAAGCTAAGGATTCACTTCCTAGCCCTCGGCATCGTTCGATATAGCGATAAATCACTCTGGGAGCCTCGGAAACGCGATATTTACCTTTTCCACAAGTTGTGTATCGAAATTAGCTAAGGATTCACTTCCTAGCCCTCGGTATCGTTCGGTATAGCGATAAATCACTCTGGGAGCCTCGGAAACGCGATATTTACCTTTTCCACAAGTTGTGTATCGAAATTAGCTAAGGATTCACTTCCTAGCCCTCGGTATCGTTCGATATAACGATAAATCACTCTGGGACACTCGGAAACGCGATATTTACCTTTTCCACACGCTGTGTATCGAAAGGAGCTAAGGATTCACTTCCTAGCCCTCGGCATCGTTCGATATAACGATAAATCACTCTGGGAGCCTCGGAATCGCGATATTTACCTTTTCCACACGCTATGTATCGAAAGAAGCTAAGGATTCACTTCCTAGCCCTCGGCATGTTTCGATATAACGATAAATCACTCTGGGAGCTTCGGAATCGCGATATTTACCTTTTCCACACGCTGTGTATCGAATTGAGCTAAGGATTCACTTCCTAGCCCTCGGCATCGTTCGATATAACGATATATCGCTCTGAGAGCCTCGGAAACGCGATATTTACCTTTTCCGCCCGCTGTGTATCGAAAGAAGCTAAGGATTCACTTCCTAGCCCTCGGCATCGTTCGATATAACGATATATCGCTCTGAGAGCCTCGGAAACGCGATATTTACCTTTTCCACACGCTGTGTATCGAAAGGAGCTAAGGATTCACTTCCTAGCCCTCGGCATCGTTCGATATAACGATAAATCACTCTGGGACACTCTGAAACGCGATATTTACCTTTTCCACACGCTGGGTATCGAAAGAAGCTAAGGATTCACTTCCTAACCCTCGGCATCGTTCGATATAACGATAAATCACTCTGGGAGCCGCGGAATCGCGATATTTACCTGTTCCACACGCTGTGTATCGAAAGAAGCTAAGCATTCACTTCCTAGCCTTCGGTATCGTTCGATATAACGATAAATCACTCTGGGACACTCGGAAACGCGATATTTACCTTTTCCACACGCTGTGTATCGAAAGGAGCTAAGGATTCACTTCCTAGCCCTCGGCATCGTTCGATATAACGATAAATCACTCTGTGACACTCTGAAACGCGATATTTACCTTTTCCACACGCTGTGTATCGAAAGAAACTAAGGATTCACTTCCTAGCCCTCGGCATTCTTCGATATAACGATAAATCACTCTGGGACACTCTGAAACGCGATATTTACCTTTTCCACACGCTGGGTATCGAAAGAAGCTAAGGATTCACTTCCTAACCCTCGGCATCGTTCGATATAACGATAAATCACTCTGGGAGCCGCGGAATCGCGATATTTACCTGTTCCACACGCTGTGTATCGAAAGAAGCTAAGCATTCACTTCCTAGCCTTCGGTATCGTTCGATATAACGATAAATCACTCTGGGACACTCGGAAACGCGATATTTACCTTTTCCACACGCTGTGTATCGAAAGAAACTAAGGATTCACTTCCTAGCCCTCGGCATTCTTCGATATAACGATAAATCACTCTGGGAGCCTCGGAAACGCGATATTTACCTTTTCCACAAGTTGTGTATCGAAATTAGCTAAGGATTCACTTCCTAGCCCTCGGTATCGTTCGATATAGCGATAAATCACTCTGGGAGCCTCGGAAACGCGATATTTACCTTTTCCACACGCTGTGTATCGAAAGGAGCTAAGGATTCACTTCCTAGCCCTCGGCATCGTTCGATATAACGATAAATCACTCTGGGACACTCTGAAACGCGATATTTACCTTTTCCACACGCTGTGTATCGAAAGAAGCTAAGGATTCACTTCCTAGCCATCGGCATCATTCGATATAACGATAAATCACTCTGGGAGCCGCGGAATCGCGATATTTACCTTTTCCACACTCTATGTATCTAAAGAAGCTAAGGATTGACTTCCTATCCCTCGGCATCGTTCGATACAACGATATATCGCTCTGGGAGCCTCGGAATCGCGATATTTACCTTTTCCACAAGCTGTGTATCGAAAGAAGCTAAGGATTCACTTCCTAGCCCTCGGCATCGTTCGATATAACGATAAATCACTCTGGGACACTCTGAAACGCGATATTTACCTTTTCCACACGCTGGGTATCGAAAGAAGCTAAGGATTCACTTCCTAGCCCTCGGCATCGTTCGATATAACGATAAATCACTCTGGGAGCCGCGGAATCGCGATATTTACCATTTCCACACGCTGTGTATCGAAAGAAGCTAAGCATTCACTTCCTAGCCCTCGGTATCGTTCGATATAACGATAAATCACTCTGGGACACTCGGAAACGCGATATTTACCTTTTCCACACGCTGTGTATCGAAAGGAGCTAAGGATTCACTTCCTAGCCCTCGGCATCGTTCGATATAACGATAAATCACTCTGGGACACTCTGAAACGCGATATTTACCTTTTCCACACGCTGTGTATCGAAAGAAACTAAGGATTCACTTCATAGCCCTCGGCATTGTTCGATATAACGATAAATAACTCAGAGAGCCTCGGAATCGCGATATTTACCTTTTCCATACGAAGTGTATCGATAGAAGCTAAGGATTCACTTCCTAGCCCTCGGCATCGTTCGACATAACGAAAAATCATTCTGGGAGCCTCGGAATCGCGATATTTACCTTTTCCACAAGTTGTGTATCGAAATTAGCTAAGGATTCACTTCCTAGCCCTCGGTATCGTTCGATATAACGATAAATCACTCTGGGACACTCGGAAACGCGATATTTACCTTTTCCACACGCTGTGTATCGAAAGGAGCTAAGGATTCACTTCCTAGCCCTCGGCATCGTTCGATATAACGATAAATCACTCTGGGAGCCTCGGAATCGCGATATTTACCTTTTCCACACGCTATGTATCGAAAGAAGCTAAGGATTCACTTCCTAGCCCTCGGCATGTTTCGATATAACGATAAATCACTCTGGGAGCTTCGGAATCGCGATATTTACCTTTTCCACACGCTGTGTATCGAATTGAGCTAAGGATTCACTTCCTAGCCCTCGGCATCGTTCGATATAACGATATATCGCTCTGGGAGCCTCGGAAACGCGATATTTACCTTTTCCGCCCGCTGTGTATCGAAAGAAGCTAAGGATTCACTTCCTAGCCCTCGGCATCGTTCGATATAGCGATAAATCACTCTGGGAGCCTCGGAAACGCGATATTTACCTTTTCCACAAGTTGTGTATCGAAATTAGCTAAGGATTCACTTCCTAGCCCTCGGCATCGTTCGATATAGCGATAAATCACTCTGGGAGCCTCGGAAACGCGATATTTACCTTTTCCACACGCTGTGTATCGAAAGGAGCTAAGGATTCACTTCCTAGCCCTCGGCATCGTTCGATATAACGATATATCGCTCTGGGAGCCTCGGAATCGCGATATTTACCTTTTCCACAAGTTGTGTATCGAAAGAAGCTAAGGATTCACTTCCTAGCCCTCGGCATCGTTCGATATAGCGATAAATCACTCTGGGAGCCTCGGAAACGCGATATTTACCTTTTCCACAAGTTGTGTATCGAAATTAGCTAAGGATTCACTTCCTAGCCCTCGGCATCGTTCGATATAGCGATAAATCACTCTGGGAGCCTCGGAAACGCGATATTTACCTTTTCCACAAGTTGTGTATCGAAATTAGCTAAGGATTCACTTCCTAGCCCTCGGTATCGTTCGATATAACGATAAATCACTCTGGGACACTCGGAAACGCGATATTTACCTTTTCCACACGCTATGTATCGAAAGAAGCTAAGGATTCACTTCCTAGCCCTCGGCATCGTTCGATATAGCGATAAATCACTCTGGGAGCCTCGGAAACGCGATATTTACCTTTTCCACAAGTTGTGTATCGAAATTAGCTAAGGATTCACTTCCTAGCCCTCGGTATCGTTCGATATAACGATAAATCACTCTGGGACACTCGGAAACGCGATATTTACCTTTTCCACACGCTATGTATCGAAAGAAGCTAAGGATTCACTTCCTAGCCCTCGGCATCGTTCGATATAGCGATAAATCACTCTGGGAGCCTCGGAAACGCGATATTTACCTTTTCCACAAGTTGTGTATCGAAATTAGCTAAGGATTCACTTCCTAGCCCTCGGTATCGTTCGATATAACGATAAATCACTCTGGGACACTCGGAAACGCGATATTTACCTTTTCCACACGCTGTGTATCGAAAGGAGCTAAGGATTCACTTCCTAGCCCTCGGCATCGTTCGATATAACGATAAATCACTCTGGGAGCCTCGGAAACGCGATATTTACCTTTTCCACACGCTGTGTATCGAAAGAAGCTAAGGATTCACTTCCTAGCCAACGGCATCGTTCGATATAACGATAAATCACTCTGGGAGCCTCGGAATCGCGATATTTACCTTTTCCACACGCTGTGTATCGAATTGAGCTAAGGATTCACTTCCTAGCCCTCGGCATCGTTCGATATAACGATATATCGCTCTGGGAACCTCGGAATCGCGATATTTACCTTTTCCACAAGCTGTGTATCGAAAGAAGCTAAGGATTCACTTCCTAGCCAACGGCATCGTTCGATATAACGATAAATCACTCTGGGAGCCTCGGAATCGCGATATTTACCTTTTCCGCCCGCTGTGTATCGAAAGAAGCTAAGGATTCACTTCCTAGCCCTCGGCATCGTTCGATATAACGAAAAATCACTCTGGGAGCCTCGGAAACGCGATATTTACCTTTTCCACAAGCTGTGTATCGAAATTAGCTAAGGATTCACTTCCTAGCCCTCGGTATCGTTGGATATAACGATAAATCACTCTGGGACACTCTGAAACGCGATATTTACCTTTTCCACACTCTATGTATCTAAAGAAGCTAAGGATTGACTTCCTATCCCTCGGCATCGTTCGATACAACGATATATCGCTCTGGGAGCCTCGGAATCGCGATATTTACCTTTTCCACAAGCTGTGTATCGAAAGAAGCTAAGGATTCACTTCCTAGCCAACGGCATCGTTCGATATAACGATAAATCACTCTGGGAGCCTCGGAATCGCGATATTTACCTTTTCCGCCCGCTGTGTATCGAAAGAAGCTAAGGATTCACTTCCTAGCCCTCGGCATCGTTCGATATAGCGATAAATCACTCTGGGAGCCTCGGAAACGCGATATTTACCTTTTCCACAAGTTGTGTATCGAAATTAGCTAAGGATTCACTTCCTAGCCCTCGGTATCGTTCGATATAGCGATAAATCACTCTGGGAGCCTCGGAAACGCGATATTTACCTTTTCCACAAGTTGTGTATCGAAATTAGCTAAGGATTCACTTCCTAGCCCTCGGTATCGTTCGATATAACGATAAATCACTCTGGGACACTCGGAAACGCGATATTTACCTTTTCCACACGCTGTGTATCGAAAGGAGCTAAGGATTCACTTCCTAGCCCTCGGCATCGTTCGATATAACGATAAATCACTCTGGGAGCCTCGGAATCGCGATATTTACCTTTTCCACACGCTATGTATCGAAAGAAGCTAAGGATTCACTTCCTAGCCCTCGGCATGTTTCGATATAACGATAAATCACTCTGGGAGCTTCGGAATCGCGATATTTACCTTTTCCACACGCTGTGTATCGAATTGAGCTAAGGATTCACTTCCTAGCCCTCGGCATCGTTCGATATAACGATATATCGCTCTGGGAGCCTCGGAAACGCGATATTTACCTTTTCCGCCCGCTGTGTATCGAAAGAAGCTAAGGATTCACTTCCTAGCCCTCGGCATCGTTCGATATAGCGATAAATCACTCTGGGAGCCTCGGAAACGCGATATTTACCTTTTCCACAAGTTGTGTATCGAAATTAGCTAAGGATTCACTTCCTAGCCCTCGGTATCGTTCGATATAACGATAAATCACTCTGGGACACTCGGAAACGCGATATTTACCTTTTCCACACGCTGTGTATCGAAAGGAGCTAAGGATTCACTTCCTAGCCCTCGGCATCGTTCGATATAACGATAAATCACTCTGGGACACTCTGAAACGCGATATTTACCTTTTCCACACGCTGTGTATCGAAAGAAACTAAGGATTCACTTCCTAGCCCTCGGCATTGTTCGATATAACGATAAATCACTCTGGGAGCCTCGGAAACGCGATATTTACCTTTTCCACACGCTGTGTATCGAATTGAGCTAAGGATTCACTTCCTAGCCCTCGGCATCGTTCGATATAACGATATATCGCTCTGGGAGCCTCGGAAACGCGATATTTACCTTTTCCGCCCGCTGTGTATCGAAAGAAGCTAAGGATTCACTTCCTAGCCCTCGGCATCGTTCGATATAGCGATAAATCACTCTGGGAGCCTCGGAAACGCGATATTTACCTTTTCCACAAGTTGTGTATCGAAATTAGCTAAGGATTCACTTCCTAGCCCTCGGTATCGTTCGATATAACGATAAATCACTCTGGGACACTCGGAAACGCGATATTTACCTTTTCCACACGCTGTGTATCGAAAGGAGCTAAGGATTCACTTCCTAGCCCTCGGCATCGTTCGATATAACGATAAATCACTCTGGGACACTCTGAAACGCGATATTTACCTTTTCCACACGCTGGGTATCGAAAGAAGCTAAGGATTCACTTCCTAGCCCTCGGCATCGTTCGATATAACGATAAATCACTCTGGGAGCCGCGGAATCGCGATATTTACCTGTTCCACACGCTGTGTATCGAAAGAAGCTAAGCATTCACTTCCTAGCCTTCGGTATCGTTCGATATAACGATAAATCACTCTGGGAGCCTCGGAAACGCGATATTTACCTTTTCCACAAGTTGTGTATCGAAATTAGCTAAGGATTCACTTCCTAGCCCTCGGTATCGTTCGATATAACGATAATTCACTCTGGGACACTCGGAAACGCGATATTTACCTTTTCCACACGCTGTGTATCGAAAGGAGCTAAGGATTCACTTCCTAGCCCTCGGCATCGTTCGATATAACGATAAATCACTCTGGGAGCCGCGGAATCGCGATATTTACCTGTTCCACACGCTGTGTATCGAAAGAAGCTAAGCATTCACTTGCTAGCCCTCGGTATCGTTCGATATAACGATAAATCACTCTGGGACACTCGGAAACGCGATATTTACCTTTTCCACACGCTGTGTATCGAAAGGAGCTAAGGATTCACTTCCTAGCCCTCGGCATCGTTCGATATAACGATAAATCACTCTGGGACACTCGGAAACGCGATATTTACCTTTTCCACACGCTGTGTATCGAAAGGAGCTAAGGATTCACTTCCTAGCCCTCGGCATCGTTCGATATAACGATAAATCACTCTGGGACACTCTGAAACGCGATATTTACCTTTTCCACACGCTGTGTATCGAAAGAAGCTAAGGATTCACTTCCTAGCCATCGGCATCATTCGATATAACGATAAATCACTCTGGGAGCCGCGGAATCGCGATATTTACCTTTTCCACACTCTATGTATCTAAAGAAGCTAAGGATTGACTTCCTATCCCTCGGCATCGTTCGATACAACGATATATCGCTCTGGGAGCCTCGGAATCGCGATATTTACCTTTTCCACAAGCTGTGTATCGAAAGAAGCTAAGGATTCACTTCCTAGCCAACGGCATCGTTCGATATAACGATAAATCACTCTGGGAGCCTCGGAAACGCGATATTTACCTTTTCCACACGCTGTGTATCGAAAGGAGCTAAGGATTCACTTCCTATCCCTCGGCATCGTTCGATACAACGATATATCGCTCTGGGACACTCGGAAACGCGATATTTACCTTTTCCACACGCTATGTATCGAAAGAAGCTAAGGATTCACTTCCTAGCCCTCGGCATCGTTCGATATAGCGATAAATCACTCTGGGAGCCTCGGAAACGCGATATTTACCTTTTCCACAAGTTGTGTATCGAAATTAGCTAAGGATTCACTTCCTAGCCCTCGGTATCGTTCGATATAACGATAAATCACTCTGGGACACTCGGAAACGCGATATTTACCTTTTCCACACGCTGTGTATCGAAAGGAGCTAAGGATTCACTTCCTATCCCTCGGCATCGTTCGATACAACGATATATCGCTCTGGGACACTCGGAAACGCGATATTTACCTTTTCCACAAGTTGTGTATCGAAATTAGCTAAGGATTCACTTCCTAGCCCTCGGTATCGTTCGATATAACGATAAATCACTCTGGGACACTCGGAAACGCGATATTTACCTTTTCCACACGCTGTGTATCGAAAGGAGCTAAGGATTCACTTCCTAGCCCTCGGCATCGTTCGATATAACGATAAATCACTCTGGGAGCCTCGGAAACGCGATATTTACCTTTTCCACACGCTGTGTATCGAAAGAAGCTAAGGATTCACTTCCTAGCCAACGGCATCGTTCGATATAACGATAAATCACTCTGGGAGCCTCGGAATCGCGATATTTACCTTTTCCACACGCTATGTATCGAAAGAAGCTAAGGATTCACTTCCTAGCCCTCGGCATGTTTCGATATAACGATAAATCACTCTGGGAGCTTCGGAATCGCGATATTTACCTTTTCCACACGCTGTGTATCGAATTGAGCTAAGGATTCACTTCCTAGCCCTCGGCATCGTTCGATATAACGATATATCGCCCTGGGAGCCTCGGAATCGCGATATTTACCTTTTCCACAAGCTGTGTATCGAAAGAAGCTAAGGATTCACTTCCTAGCCAACGGCATCGTTCGATATAACGATAAATCACTCTGGGAGCCTCGGAAACGCGATATTTACCTTTTCCACAAGCTGTGTATCGAAATTAGCTAAGGATTCACTTCCTAGCCCTCGGTATCGTTGGATATAACGATAAATCACTCTGGGACACTCTGAAACGCGATATTTACCTTTTCCACACTCTATGTATCTAAAGAAGCTAAGGATTGACTTCCTATCCCTCGGCATCGTTCGATACAACGATATATCGCTCTGGGAGCCTCGGAATCGCGATATTTACCTTTTCCACAAGCTGTGTATCGAAAGAAGCTAAGGATTCACTTCCTAGCCAACGGCATCGTTCGATATAACGATAAATCACTCTGGGAGCCTCGGAATCGCGATATTTACCTTTTCCGCCCGCTGTGTATCGAAAGAAGCTAAGGATTCACTTCCTAGCCCTCGGCATCGTTCGATATAGCGATAAATCACTCTGGGAGCCTCGGAAACGCGATATTTACCTTTTCCACAAGTTGTGTATCGAAATTAGCTAAGGATTCACTTCCTAGCCCTCGGTATCGTTCGATATAGCGATAAATCACTCTGGGAGCCTCGGAAACGCGATATTTACCTTTTCCACAAGTTGTGTATCGAAATTAGCTAAGGATTCACTTCCTAGCCCTCGGTATCGTTCGATATAACGATAAATCACTCTGGGACACTCGGAAACGCGATATTTACCTTTTCCACACGCTGTGTATCGAAAGGAGCTAAGGATTCACTTCCTAGCCCTCGGCATCGTTCGATATAACGATAAATCACTCTGGGAGACTCGGAATCGCGATATTTACCTTTTCCACACGCTATGTATCGAAAGAAGCTAAGGATTCACTTCCTAGCCCTCGGCATGTTTCGATATAACGATAAATCACTCTGGGAGCTTCGGAATCGCGATATTTACCTTTTCCACACGCTGTGTATCGAATTGAGCTAAGGATTCACTTCCTAGCCCTCGGCATCGTTCGATATAACGATATATCGCTCTGGGAGCCTCGGAAACGCGATATTTACCTTTTCCGCCCGCTGTGTATCGAAAGAAGCTAAGGATTCACTTCCTAGCCCTCGGCATCGTTCGATATAGCGATAAATCACTCTGGGAGCCTCGGAAACGCGATATTTACCTTTTCCACAAGTTGTGTATCGAAATTAGCTAAGGATTCACTTCCTAGCCCTCGGTATCGTTCGATATAACGATAAATCACTCTGGGACACTCGGAAACGCGATATTTACCTTTTCCACACGCTGTGTATCGAAAGGAGCTAAGGATTCACTTCCTAGCCCTCGGCATCGTTCGATATAACGATATATCGCTCTGGGAGCCTCGGAATCGCGATATTTACCTTTTCCACAAGTTGTGTATCGAAATTAGCTAAGGATTCACTTCCTAGCCCTCGGTATCGTTCGATATAGCGATAAATCACTCTGGGAGCCTCGGAAACGCGATATTTACCTTTTCCACAAGTTGTGTATCGAAATTAGCTAAGGATTCACTTCCTAGCCCTCGGTATCGTTCGATATAACGATAAATCACTCTGGGACACTCGGAAACGCGATATTTACCTTTTCCACACGCTGTGTATCGAAAGGAGCTAAGGATTCACTTCCTAGCCCTCGGCATCGTTCGATATAACGATAAATCACTCTGGGAGCCTCGGAATCGCGATATTTACCTTTTCCACACGCTATGTATCGAAAGAAGCTAAGGATTCACTTCCTAGCCCTCGGCATGTTTCGATATAACGATAAATCACTCTGGGACACTCGGAAACGCGATATTTACCTTTTCCACACGCTGTGTATCGAAAGGAGCTAAGGATTCACTTCCTAGCCCTCGGCATCGTTCGATATAACGATAAATCACTCTGGGACACTCTGAAACGCGATATTTACCTTTTCCACACGCTGTGTATCGAAAGAAACTAAGGATTCACTTCCTAGCCCTCGGCATTGTTCGATATAACGATAAATCACTCTGGGAGCCTCGGAAACGCGATATTTACCTTTTCCACAAGTTGTGTATCGAAATTAGCTAAGGATTCACTTCCTAGCCCTCGGTATCGTTCGATATAACGATAATTCACTCTGGGACACTCGGAAACGCGATATTTACCTTTTCCACACGCTGTGTATCGAAAGGAGCTAAGGATTCACTTCCTAGCCCTCGGCATCGTTCGATATAACGATAAATCACTCTGGGAGCCGCGGAATCGCGATATTTACCTGTTCCACACGCTGTGTATCGAAAGAAGCTAAGCATTCACTTGCTAGCCCTCGGTATCGTTCGATATAACGATAAATCACTCTGGGACACTCGAAAACGCGATATTTACCTTTTCCACACGCTGTGTATCGAAAGGAGCTAAGGATTCACTTCCTAGCCCTCGGCATCGTTCGATATAACGATAAATCACTCTGGGACACTCGGAAACGCGATATTTACCTTTTCCACACGCTGTGTATCGAAAGGAGCTAAGGATTCACTTCCTAGCCCTCGGCATCGTTCGATATAACGATAAATCACTCTGGGACACTCTGAAACGCGATATTTACCTTTTCCACACGCTGTGTATCGAAAGAAGCTAAGGATTCACTTCCTAGCCATCGGCATCATTCGATATAACGATAAATCACTCTGGGAGCCGCGGAATCGCGATATTTACCTTTTCCACACTCTATGTATCTAAAGAAGCTAAGGATTGACTTCCTATCCCTCGGCATCGTTCGATACAACGATATATCGCTCTGGGAGCCTCGGAATCGCGATATTTACCTTTTCCACAAGCTGTGTATCGAAAGAAGCTAAGGATTCACTTCCTAGCCAACGGCATCGATCGATATAACGATAAATCACGCTGGGAGCCTCGGAATCGCGATATTTACCTTTTCCGCCCGCTGTGTATCGAAAGAAGCTAAGGATTCACTTCCTAGCCCTCGGCATCGTTCGATATAACGATAAATCACTCTGGGAGCCTCGGAATCGCGATATTTACCATTTCCACACGCTGTGTATCGAAAGAAGCTAAGCATTCACTTCCTAGCCCTCGGTATCGTTCGATATAACGATAAATCACTCTGGGACACTCGGAAACGCGATATTTACCTTTTCCACACGCTGTGTATCGAAAGGAGCTAAGGATTCACTTCCTAGCCCTCGGCATCGTTCGATATAACGATAAATCACTCTGGGACACTCTGAAACGCGATATTTACCTTTTCCACACGCTGTGTATCGAAAGAAGCTAAGGATTCACTTCCTAGCCATCGGCATCATTCGATATAACGATAAATCACTCTGGGAGCCGCGGAATCGCGATATTTACCTTTTCCACACTCTATGTATCTAAAGAAGCTAAGGATTGACTTCCTATCCCTCGGCATCGTTCGATACAACGATATATCGCTCTGGGAGCCTCGGAATCGCGATATTTACCTTTTCCACAAGCTGTGTATCGAAAGAAGCTAAGGATTCACTTCCTAGCCAACGGCATCGTTCGATATAACGATAAATCACTCTGGGAGCCTCGGAAACGCGATATTTACCTTTTCCACACGCTGTGTATCGAAAGGAGCTAAGGATTCACTTCCTATCCCTCGGCATCGTTCGATACAACGATATATCGCTCTGGGACACTCGGAAACGCGATATTTACCTTTTCCACACGCTATGTATCGAAAGAAGCTAAGGATTCACTTCCTAGCCCTCGGCATCGTTCGATATAGCGATAAATCACTCTGGGAGCCTCGGAAACGCGATATTTACCTTTTCCACAAGTTGTGTATCGAAATTAGCTAAGGATTCACTTCCTAGCCCTCGGTATCGTTCGATATAACGATAAATCACTCTGGGACACTCGGAAACGCGATATTTACCTTTTCCACACGCTGTGTATCGAAAGGAGCTAAGGATTCACTTCCTATCCCTCGGCATCGTTCGATACAACGATATATCGCTCTGGGACACTCGGAAACGCGATATTTACCTTTTCCACAAGTTGTGTATCGAAATTAGCTAAGGATTCACTTCCTAGCCCTCGGTATCGTTCGATATAACGATAAATCACTCTGGGACACTCGGAAACGCGATATTTACCTTTTCCACACGCTGTGTATCGAAAGGAGCTAAGGATTCACTTCCTAGCCCTCGGCATCGTTCGATATAACGATAAATCACTCTGGGAGCCTCGGAAACGCGATATTTACCTTTTCCACACGCTGTGTATCGAAAGAAGCTAAGGATTCACTTCCTAGCCAACGGCATCGTTCGATATAACGATAAATCACTCTGGGAGCCTCGGAATCGCGATATTTACCTTTTCCACACGCTATGTATCGAAAGAAGCTAAGGATTCACTTCCTAGCCCTCGGCATGTTTCGATATAACGATAAATCACTCTGGGAGCCTCGGAAACGCGATATTTACCTTTTCCACAAGCTGTGTATCGAAATTAGCTAAGGATTCACTTCCTAGCCCTCGGTATCGTTGGATATAACGATAAATCACTCTGGGACACTCTGAAACGCGATATTTACCTTTTCCACACTCTATGTATCTAAAGAAGCTAAGGATTGACTTCCTATCCCTCGGCATCGTTCGATACAACGATATATCGCTCTGGGAGCCTCGGAATCGCGATATTTACCTTTTCCACAAGCTGTGTATCGAAAGAAGCTAAGGATTCACTTCCTAGCCAACGGCATCGTTCGATATAACGATAAATCACTCTGGGAGCCTCGGAATCGCGATATTTACCTTTTCCGCCCGCTGTGTATCGAAAGAAGCTAAGGATTCACTTCCTAGCCCTCGGCATCGTTCGATATAGCGATAAATCACTCTGGGAGCCTCGGAAACGCGATATTTACCTTTTCCACAAGTTGTGTATCGAAATTAGCTAAGGATTCACTTCCTAGCCCTCGGTATCGTTCGATATAGCGATAAATCACTCTGGGAGCCTCGGAAACGCGATATTTACCTTTTCCACAAGTTGTGTATCGAAATTAGCTAAGGATTCACTTCCTAGCCCTCGGTATCGTTCGATATAACGATAAATCACTCTGGGACACTCGGAAACGCGATATTTACCTTTTCCACACGCTGTGTATCGAAAGGAGCTAAGGATTCACTTCCTAGCCCTCGGCATCGTTCGATATAACGATAAATCACTCTGGGAGCCTCGGAATCGCGATATTTACCTTTTCCACACGCTATGTATCGAAAGAAGCTAAGGATTCACTTCCTAGCCCTCGGCATGTTTCGATATAACGATAAATCACTCTGGGAGCTTCGGAATCGCGATATTTACCTTTTCCACACGCTGTGTATCGAATTGAGCTAAGGATTCACTTCCTAGCCCTCGGCATCGTTCGATATAACGATATATCGCTCTGGGAGCCTCGGAAACGCGATATTTACCTTTTCCGCCCGCTGTGTATCGAAAGAAGCTAAGGATTCACTTCCTAGCCCTCGGCATCGTTCGATATAGCGATAAATCACTCTGGGAGCCTCGGAAACGCGATATTTACCTTTTCCACAAGTTGTGTATCGAAATTAGCTAAGGATTCACTTCCTAGCCCTCGGTATCGTTCGATATAACGATAAATCACTCTGGGACACTCGGAAACGCGATATTTACCTTTTCCACACGCTGTGTATCGAAAGGAGCTAAGGATTCACTTCCTAGCCCTCGGCATCGTTCGATATAACGATATATCGCTCTGGGAGCCTCGGAATCGCGATATTTACCTTTTCCACAAGTTGTGTATCGAAATTAGCTAAGGATTCACTTCCTAGCCCTCGGTATCGTTCGATATAGCGATAAATCACTCTGGGAGCCTCGGAAACGCGATATTTACCTTTTCCACAAGTTGTGTATCGAAATTAGCTAAGGATTCACTTCCTAGCCCTCGGTATCGTTCGATATAACGATAAATCACTCTGGGACACTCGGAAACGCGATATTTACCTTTTCCACACGCTGTGTATCGAAAGGAGCTAAGGATTCACTTCCTAGCCCTCGGCATCGTTCGATATAACGATAAATCACTCTGGGAGCCTCGGAATCGCGATATTTACCTTTTCCACACGCTATGTATCGAAAGAAGCTAAGGATTCACTTCCTAGCCCTCGGCATGTTTCGATATAACGATAAATCACTCTGGGACACTCGGAAACGCGATATTTACCTTTTCCACACGCTGTGTATCGAAAGGAGCTAAGGATTCACTTCCTAGCCCTCGGCATCGTTCGATATAACGATAAATCACTCTGGGACACTCTGAAACGCGATATTTACCTTTTCCACACGCTGTGTATCGAAAGAAACTAAGGATTCACTTCCTAGCCCTCGGCATTGTTCGATATAACGATAAATCACTCTGGGAGCCTCGGAAACGCGATATTTACCTTTTCCACAAGTTGTGTATCGAAATTAGCTAAGGATTCACTTCCTAGCCCTCGGTATCGTTCGATATAACGATAATTCACTCTGGGACACTCGGAAACGCGATATTTACCTTTTCCACACGCTGTGTATCGAAAGGAGCTAAGGATTCACTTCCTAGCCCTCGGCATCGTTCGATATAACGATAAATCACTCTGGGAGCCGCGGAATCGCGATATTTACCTGTTCCACACGCTGTGTATCGAAAGAAGCTAAGCATTCACTTGCTAGCCCTCGGTATCGTTCGATATAACGATAAATCACTCTGGGACACTCGAAAACGCGATATTTACCTTTTCCACACGCTGTGTATCGAAAGGAGCTAAGGATTCACTTCCTAGCCCTCGGCATCGTTCGATATAACGATAAATCACTCTGGGACACTCGGAAACGCGATATTTACCTTTTCCACACGCTGTGTATCGAAAGGAGCTAAGGATTCACTTCCTAGCCCTCGGCATCGTTCGATATAACGATAAATCACTCTGGGACACTCTGAAACGCGATATTTACCTTTTCCACACGCTGTGTATCGAAAGAAGCTAAGGATTCACTTCCTAGCCATCGGCATCATTCGATATAACGATAAATCACTCTGGGAGCCGCGGAATCGCGATATTTACCTTTTCCACACTCTATGTATCTAAAGAAGCTAAGGATTGACTTCCTATCCCTCGGCATCGTTCGATACAACGATATATCGCTCTGGGAGCCTCGGAATCGCGATATTTACCTTTTCCACAAGCTGTGTATCGAAAGAAGCTAAGGATTCACTTCCTAGCCAACGGCATCGATCGATATAACGATAAATCACTCTGGGAGCCTCGGAATCGCGATATTTACCTTTTCCGCCCGCTGTGTATCGAAAGAAGCTAAGGATTCACTTCCTAGCCCTCGGCATCGTTCGATATAACGATAAATCACTCTGGGAGCCTCGGAAACGCGATATTTACCTTTTCCACAAGTTGTGTATCGAAATTAGCTAAGGATTCACTTCCTAGCCCTCGTTATCGTTCGATATAACGATAAATCACTCTGGGACACTCGGAAACGCGATATTTACCTTTTCCACACGCTGTGTATCGAAAGGAGCTAAGGATTCACTTCCTAGCCCTCGGCATCGTTCGATATAACGATAAATCACTCTGGGACACTCTGAAACGCGATATTTACCTTTTCCACACGCTGGGTATCGAAAGAAGCTAAGGATTCACTTCCTAGCCCTCGGCATCGTTCGATATAACGATAAATCACTCTGGGAGCCGCGGAATCGCGATATTTACCATTTCCACACGCTGTGTATCGAAAGAAGCTAAGCATTCACTTCCTAGCCCTCGGTATCGTTCGATATAACGATAAATCACTCTGGGACACTCGGAAACGCGATATTTACCTTTTCCACACGCTGTGTATCGAAAGGAGCTAAGGATTCACTTCCTAGCCCTCGGCATCGTTCGATATAACGATAAATCACTCTGGGACACTCTGAAACGCGATATTTACCTTTTCCACACGCTGTGTATCGAAAGAAACTAAGGATTCACTTCATAGCCCTCGGCATTGTTCGATATAACGATAAATAACTCAGAGAGCCTCGGAATCGCGATATTTACCTTTTCCATACGAAGTGTATCGATAGAAGCTAAGGATTCACTTCCTAGCCCTCGGCATCGTTCGATATAACGAAAAATCATTCTGGGAGCCTCGGAATCGCGATATTTACCTTTTCCACACGCTATGTAGCGAAGGAAGCTAAGGATTCACTTCCTAGCACTCGGCATGTTTCGATATAACGATAAATCACTCTGGGAGCTTCGGAATCGCGATATTTACCTTTTCCACACGCTGTGTATCGAATTGAGCTAAGGATTCACTTCCTAGCCCTCGGCATCGTTCGATATAACGATAAATCACTCTGGGACACTCTGCAACGCGATATTTACCTTTTCCACAAGCTGTGTATCGAAATTAGCTAAGGATTCACTTCCTAGCCAACGGCATCGTTCGATATAACGATAAATCACTCTGGGAGCCTCGGAATCGCGATATTTACCATTTCCGCCCGCTGTGTATCGAAAGAAGCTAAGGATTCACTTCCTAGCGCTCGGCATCGTTCGATATAGCGATAAATCACTCTGGGAGCCTCGGAAACGCGATATTTACCTTTTCCACAAGTTGTGTATCGAAATTAGCTAAGGATTCACTTCCTAGCCCTCGGTATCGTTCGATATAACGATAAATCACTCTGGGACACTCGGAAACGCGATATTTACCTTTTCCACACGCTATGTATCGAAAGAAGCTAAGGATTCACTTCCTAGCCCTCGGCATCGTTCGATATAGCGATAAATCACTCTGGGAGCCTCGGAAACGCGATATTTACCTTTTCCACAAGTTGTGTATCGAAATTAGCTAAGGATTCACTTCCTAGCCCTCGGTATCGTTCGATATAACGATAAATCACTCTGGGACACTCGGAAACGCGATATTTACCTTTTCCACACGCTATGTATCGAAAGAAGCTAAGGATTCACTTCCTAGCCCTCGGCATCGTTCGATATAGCGATAAATCACTCTGGGAGCCTCGGAAACGCGATATTTACCTTTTCCACAAGTTGTGTATCGAAATTAGCTAAGGATTCACTTCCTAGCCCTCGGTATCGTTCGATATAACGATAAATCACTCTGGGACACTCGGAAACGCGATATTTACCTTTTCCACACGCTGTGTATCGAAAGGAGCTAAGGATTCACTTCCTAGCCCTCGGCATCGTTCGATATAACGATAAATCACTCTGGGAGCCTCGGAAACGCGATATTTACCTTTTCCACACGCTGTGTATCGAAAGAAGCTAAGGATTCACTTCCTAGCCAACGGCATCGTTCGATATAACGATAAATCACTCTGGGAGCCTCGGAATCGCGATATTTACCTTTTCCACACGCTGTGTATCGAATTGAGCTAAGGATTCACTTCCTAGCCCTCGGCATCGTTCGATATAACGATATATCGCTCTGGGAGCCTCGGAATCGCGATATTTACCTTTTCCACAAGCTGTGTATCGAAAGAAGCTAAGGATTCACTTCCTAGCCAACGGCATCGTTCGATATAACGATAAATCACTCTGGGAGCCTCGGAATCGCGATATTTACCTTTTCCGCCCGCTGTGTATCGAAAGAAGCTAAGGATTCACTTCCTAGCCCTCGGCATCGTTCGATATAACGAAAAATCACTCTGGGAGCCTCGGAAACGCGATATTTACCTTTTCCACAAGCTGTGTATCGAAATTAGCTAAGGATTCACTTCCTAGCCCTCGGTATCGTTGGATATAACGATAAATCACTCTGGGACACTCTGAAACGCGATATTTACCTTTTCCACACGCTGTGTATCGAAAGAAGCTAAGGATTCACTTCCTAGCCATCGGCATCATTCGATATAACGATAAATCACTCTGGGAGCCGCGGAATCGCGATATTTACCTTTTCCACACTCTATGTATCTGAAGAAGCTAAGGATTGACTTCCTATCCCTCGGCATCGTTCGATACAACGATATATCGCTCTGGGAGCCTCGGAATCGCGATATTTACCTTTTCCACAAGCTGTGTATCGAAAGAAGCTAAGGATTCACTTCCTAGCCAACGGCATCGTTCGATATAACGATAAATCACTCTGGGAGCCTCGGAATCGCGATATTTACCTTTTCCGCCCGCTGTGTATCGAAAGAAGCTAAGGATTCACTTCCTAGCCCTCGGCATCGTTCGATATAGCGATAAATCACTCTGGGAGCCTCGGAAACGCGATATTTACCTTTTCCACAAGTTGTGTATCGAAATTAGCTAAGGATTCACTTCCTAGCCCTCGGTATCGTTCGATATAGCGATAAATCACTCTGGGAGCCTCGGAAACGCGATATTTACCTTTTCCACAAGTTGTGTATCGAAATTAGCTAAGGATTCACTTCCTAGCCCTCGGCATCGTTCGATATAACGATAAATCACTCTGGGACACTCTGAAACGCGATATTTACCTTTTCCACACGCTGGGTATCGAAAGAAGCTAAGGATTCACTTCCTAGCCCTCGGCATCGTTCGATATAACGATAAATCACTCTGGGAGCCGCGGAATCGCGATATTTACCTGTTCCATACGCTGTGTATCGAAAGAAGCTAAGCATTCACTTCCTAGCCTTCGGTATCGTTCGATATAACGATAAATCACTCTGGGACACTCGGAAACGCGATATTTACCATTTCCGCCCGCTGTGTATCGAAAGAAGCTAAGGATTCACTTCCTAGCCCTCGGCATCGTTCGATATAGCGATAAATCACTCTGGGAGCCTCGGAATCGCGATATTTACCTTTTCCACACGCTGTGTATCGAATTGAGCTAAGGATTCACTTCCTAGCCCTCGGCATCGTTCGATATAACGATATATCGCTCTGGGAGCCTCGGAATCGCGATATTTACCTTTTCCACAAGCTGTGTATCGAAAGAAGCTAAGGATTCACTTCCTAGCCAACGGCATCGTTCGATATAACGATAAATCACTCTGGGAGCCTCGGAATCGCGATATTTACCTTTTCCGCCCGCTGTGTATCGAAAGAAGCTAAGGATTCACTTCCTAGCCCTCGGCATCGTTCGATATAACGAAAAATCACTCTGGGAGCCTCGGAAACGCGATATTTACCTTTTCCACAAGCTGTGTATCGAAATTAGCTAAGGATTCACTTCCTAGCCCTCGGTATCGTTGGATATAACGATAAATCACTCTGGGACACTCTGAAACGCGATATTTACCTTTTCCACACGCTGTGTATCGAAAGAAGCTAAGGATTCACTTCCTAGCCATCGGCATCATTCGATATAACGATAAATCACTCTGGGAGCCGCGGAATCGCGATATTTACCTTTTCCACACTCTATGTATCTGAAGAAGCTAAGGATTGACTTCCTATCCCTCGGCATCGTTCGATACAACGATATATCGCTCTGGGAGCCTCGGAATCGCGATATTTACCTTTTCCACAAGCTGTGTATCGAAAGAAGCTAAGGATTCACTTCCTAGCCAACGGCATCGTTCGATATAACGATAAATCACTCTGGGAGCCTCGGAATCGCGATATTTACCTTTTCCGCCCGCTGTGTATCGAAAGAAGCTAAGGATTCACTTCCTAGCCCTCGGCATCGTTCGATATAGCGATAAATCACTCTGGGAGCCTCGGAAACGCGATATTTACCTTTTCCACAAGTTGTGTATCGAAATTAGCTAAGGATTCACTTCCTAGCCCTCGGTATCGTTCGATATAGCGATAAATCACTCTGGGAGCCTCGGAAACGCGATATTTACCTTTTCCACAAGTTGTGTATCGAAATTAGCTAAGGATTCACTTCCTAGCCCTCGGTATCGTTCGATATAACGATAAATCACTCTGGGACACTCGGAAACGCGATATTTACCTTTTCCACACGCTGTGTATCGAAAGGAGCTAAGGATTCACTTCCTAGCCCTCGGCATCGTTCCATATAACGATAAATCACTCTGGGAGCCGCGGAATCGCGATATTTACCTTTTCCACACTCTATGTATCTAAAGAAGCTAAGGATTGACTTCCTAGCCCTCGGCATGTTTCGATATAACGATAAATCACTCTGGGAGCTTCGGAATCGCGATATTTACCTTTTCCACACGCTGTGTATCGAATTGAGCTAAGGATTCACATCCTAGCCCTCGGCATCGTTCGATATAACGATATATCGCTCTGGGAGCCTCGGAAACGCGATATTTACCTTTTCCGCCCGCTGTGTATCGAAAGAAGCTAATGATTCACTTCCTAGCCCTCGGCATCGTTCGATATAGCGATAAATCACTCTGGGAGCCTCGGAAACGCGATATTTACCTTTTCCACAAGTTGTGTATCGAAATTAGCTAAGGATTCACTTCCTAGCCCTCGGTATCGTTCGATATAACGATAAATCACTCTGGGACACTCGGAAACGCGATATTTACCTTTTCCACACGCTATGTATCGAAAGAAGCTAAGGATTCACTTCCTAGCCCTCGGCATCGTTCGATATAGCGATAAATCACTCTGGGAGCCTCGGAAACGCGATATTTACCTTTTCCACAAGTTGTGTATCGAAATTAGCTAAGGATTCACTTCCTAGCCCTCGGTATCGTTCGATATAACGATAAATCACTCTGGGACACTCGGAAACGCGATATTTACCTTTTCCACACGCTGTGTATCGAAAGGAGCTAAGGATTCACTTCCTAGCCCTCGGCATCGTTCGATATAACGATAAATCACTCTGGGAGCCTCGGAAACGCGATATTTACCTTTTCCACACGCTGTGTATCGAAAGAAGCTAAGGATTCACTTCCTAGCCAACGGCATCGTTCGATATAACGATAAATCACTCTGGGAGCCTCGGAATCGCGATATTTACCTTTTCCACACGCTGTGTATCGAATTGAGCTAAGGATTCACTTCCTAGCCCTCGGCATCGTTCGATATAACGATATATCGCTCTGGGAGCCTCGGAATCGCGATATTTACCTTTTCCACAAGCTGTGTATCGAAAGAAGCTAAGGATTCACTTCCTAGCCAACGGCATCGTTCGATATAACGATAAATCACTCTGGGAGCCTCGGAATCGCGATATTTACCTTTTCCGCCCGCTGTGTATCGAAAGAAGCTAAGGATTCACTTCCTAGCCCTCGGCATCGTTCGATATAACGAAAAATCACTCTGGGAGCCTCGGAAACGCGATATTTACCTTTTCCACAAGCTGTGTATCGAAATTAGCTAAGGATTCACTTCCTAGCCCTCGGTATCGTTGGATATAACGATAAATCACTCTGGGACACTCTGAAACGCGATATTTACCTTTTCCACACGCTGTGTATCGAAAGAAGCTAAGGATTCACTTCCTAGCCATCGGCATCATTCGATATAACGATAAATCACTCTGGGAGCCGCGGAATCGCGATATTTACCTTTTCCACACTCTATGTATCTGAAGAAGCTAAGGATTGACTTCCTATCCCTCGGCATCGTTCGATACAACGATATATCGCTCTGGGAGCCTCGGAATCGCGATATTTACCTTTTCCACAAGCTGTGTATCGAAAGAAGCTAAGGATTCACTTCCTAGCCAACGGCATCGTTCGATATAACGATAAATCACTCTGGGAGCCTCGGAATCGCGATATTTACCTTTTCCGCCCGCTGTGTATCGAAAGAAGCTAAGGATTCACTTCCTAGCCCTCGGCATCGTTCGATATAGCGATAAATCACTCTGGGAGCCTCGGAAACGCGATATTTACCTTTTCCACAAGTTGTGTATCGAAATTAGCTAAGGATTCACTTCCTAGCCCTCGGTATCGTTCGATATAGCGATAAATCACTCTGGGAGCCTCGGAAACGCGATATTTACCTTTTCCACAAGTTGTGTATCGAAATTAGCTAAGGATTCACTTCCTAGCCCTCGGTATCGTTCGATATAACGATAAATCACTCTGGGACACTCGGAAACGCGATATTTACCTTTTCCACACGCTGTGTATCGAAAGGAGCTAAGGATTCACTTCCTAGCCCTCGGCATCGTTCCATATAACGATAAATCACTCTGGGAGCCGCGGAATCGCGATATTTACCTTTTCCACACTCTATGTATCTAAAGAAGCTAAGGATTGACTTCCTAGCCCTCGGCATGTTTCGATATAACGATAAATCACTCTGGGAGCTTCGGAATCGCGATATTTACCTTTTCCACACGCTGTGTATCGAATTGAGCTAAGGATTCACATCCTAGCCCTCGGCATCGTTCGATATAACGATATATCGCTCTGGGAGCCTCGGAAACGCGATATTTACCTTTTCCGCCCGCTGTGTATCGAAAGAAGCTAATGATTCACTTCCTAGCCCTCGGCATCGTTCGATATAGCGATAAATCACTCTGGGAGCCTCGGAAACGCGATATTTACCTTTTCCACAAGTTGTGTATCGAAATTAGCTAAGGATTCACTTCCTAGCCCTCGGCATCGTTCGATATAGCGATAAATCACTCTGGGAGCCTCGGAAACGCGATATTTACCTTTTCCACACGCTGTGTATCGAAATTAGCTAAGGATTCACTTCCTAGCCCTCGGTATCGTTCGATATAACGATAAATCACTCTGGGACACTCGGAAACGCGATATTTACCTTTTCCACACGCTGTGTATCGAAAGGAGCTAAGGATTCACTTCCTAGCCCTCGGCATCGTTCGATATAGCGATAAATCACTCTGGGAGCCTCGGAAACGCGATATTTACCTTTTCCACACGCTGTGTATCGAAATTAGCTAAGGATTCACTTCCTAGCCCTCGGTATCGTTCGATATAACGATAAATCACTCTGGGACACTCGGAAACGCGATATTTACCTTTTCCACACGCTGTGTATCGAATTGAGCTAAGGATTCACTTCCTAGCCCTCGGCATTGTTCGATATAACGATAAATACCTCTGGGAGCCTCGGAAACGCGATATTTACCTTTTCCACATGCTGTGTATCGATAGAAGCTAAGGATTCAGTTCCTAGCACTCGGCATCGTTCGATATAACGATAAATCACTCTGGGACACTCTGAAACGCGATATTTACCTTTTCCACACGCTGTGTATCGAAAGGAGCTAAGGATTCACTTCCTAGCCCTCGGCATCGTTCGATATAACGATAAATCACTCTGGGAGCCTCGGAAACGCGATATTTACCTTTTCCACACGCTGTGTATCGAAAGAAGCTAAAGATTCACTTCCTAGCCAACGGCATAGTACGATATAACGATAAATAACTCTGGGAGCCTCGGAAACGCGATATTTACCTTTTCCACACCCTGTGTATCGATAGAAGCTAAGGATTCACTTCCTAGCCATCGGCATCGTTCGATGTAACGATAAATCACTCTGGGAGCTTCGGAATCGCGATATTTACCTTTTCCACACGCTGTGTATCGATAGAAGCTAAGGATTCAGTTCCTAGCCCTTGGCATAGTTCGATATAACGATAAATCACTCTGGGAGCTTCGGAATCGCAATATTTACCTTTTCCACGCGCTGTGTATCGAAATTAGCTAAGGATTCACTTCCTAGCCCTCGGTATCGTTCGATATAACGATAAATCACTCTGGGACACTCGGAAACGCGATATTTACCTTTTCTACACGCTGTGTATCGATAGAAGCTAAGGATTCACTTCCTAGCCCTCGGCATCGTTCGATATAACGGTAAATCACTCTGGGACTATCGGAAACGCGATATTTACCTTTTCCACATGCTGTGTATCGAAAGAAGCTAAGGATTCACTTCCTAGCCCTCGGCATTGTTCGATATAACGATAAATACCTCTGGGAGCCTCGGAAACGCGATATTTACCTTTTCCACATGCTGTGTATCGATAGAAGCTAAGGATTCAGTTCCTAGCACTCGGCATCGTTCGATATAACGATAAATCACTCTGGGACACTCTGAAACGCGATATTTACCTTTTCCACATGCTGTGTATCGAAAGAAGCTAAGGATTCACTTCCTAGCCCTCGGCATCGTTCGATATAACGATAAATCACTCTGGGACACTCTGAAACGCGATATTTACCTTTTCCACACGCTGTGTATCGAAAGGAGCTAAGGATTCACTTCCTAGCCCTCGGCATCGTTCGATATAACGATAAATCACTCTGGGAGCCTCGGAAACGCGATATTTACCTTTTCCACACGCTGTGTATCGATAGAAGCTAAGGATTCACTTCCTAGCCCTCGGCATCGTTCGATATAACGATAAATCACTCTGGGACACTCTGAAACGCGATATTTACCTTTTCCACACGCTGTGTATCGAAAGAAGCTAAGGATTCACTTCCTAGCCCTCGGCATTGTTCGATATAACGATAAATAACTCTGAGAGCCTCGGAATCGCGATATTTACCTTTTCCACACTCTGTGTATCGATAGAAGCTAAGGATTCACTTCCTAGCCCTCGGCATCGTTCGATATAACGAAAAATCACTCTGGGAGCCTCGGAAACGCGATATTTACCTTTTCCACACGCTGTGTATCGAAAGAAGCTATGGATTCACTTCCTAGCCAACGGCATCGTTCGATATAACGATAAATCACTCTGGGAACCTCGGAAACGCGATATTTACCTTTTCCACACGCTGTGTATCGAAAGAAGCTAAGGATTCACTTCCTAGCCCTCGGCATTGTTCGATATAACGATAAATACCTCTGAGAGCCTCGGAATCGCGATATTTACCTTTTCCACACTCTGTGTATCGAAAGAAGCTAAGGATTCACTTCCTAGCCCTCGGCATTGTTCGATATAACGATAAATACCTCTGGGAGCCTCGGAAACGCGATATTTACCTTTTCCACATGCTGTGTATCGATAGAAGCTAAGGATTCAGTTCCTAGCACTCGGCATCGTTCGATATAACGATAAATCACTCTGGGACACTCTGAAACGCGATATTTACCTTTTCCACACGCTGTGTATCGAAAGGAGCTAAGGATTCACTTCCTAGCCCTCGGCATCGTTCGATATAACGATAAATCACTCTGGGAGCCTCGGAAACGCGATATTTACCTTTTCCACACGCTGTGTATCGATAGAAGCTAAGGATTCACTTCCTAGCCCTCGGCATCGTTCGATATAACGATAAATCACTCTGGGACACTCTGAAACGCGATATTTACCTTTTCCACACGCTGTGTATCGAAAGAAGCTAAGGATTCACTTCCTAGCCCTCGGCATTGTTCGATATAACGATAAATAACTCTGAGAGCCTCGGAATCGCGATATTTACCTTTTCCACACTCTGTGTATCGATAGAAGCTAAGGATTCACTTCCTAGCCCTCGGCATCGTTCGATATAACGAAAAATCACTCTGGGAGCCTCGGAAACGCGATATTTACCTTTTCCACACGCTGTGTATCGAAAGAAGCTATGGATTCACTTCCTAGCCAACGGCATCGTTCGATATAACGATAAATCACTCTGGGAACCTCGGAAACGCGATATTTACCTTTTCCACACGCTGTGTATCGAAAGAAGCTAAGGATTCACTTCCTAGCCCTCGGCATTGTTCGATATAACGATAAATACCTCTGGGAGCCTCGGAAACGCGATATTTACCTTTTCCACACGCTGTGTATCGATAGAAGCTAAGGATTCAGTTCCTAGCACTCGGCATCGTTCGATATAACGATAAATCACTCTGGGACACTCTGAAACGCGATATTTACCTTTTCCACACGCTGTGTATCGAAAGGAGCTAAGGATTCACTTCCTAGCCCTCGGCATCGTTCGATATAACGATAAATCACTCTGGGAGCCTCGGAAACGCGATATTTACCTTTTCCACACGCTGTGTATCGATAGAAGCTAAGGATTCACTTCCTAGCCCTCGGCATCGTTCGATATAACGATAAATCACTTTGGGACACTCTGAAACGCGATATTTACCTTTTCCACACGCTGTGTATCGAAAGAAGCTAAGGATTCACTTCCTAGCCCTCGGCATTGTTCGATATAACGATAAATAACTCTGGGAGCCTCGGAATCGCGATATTTACCTTTTCCACACGCTGTGTATCGATAGAAGCTAAGGATTCAGTGCCGAGCCCTCGGCATCGTTCGATGTAACGATAAATCACTCTGGGAGCCTCGGAAACGCGATATTTACCTTTTCCACAAGCTGTGTATCGAAAGAAGCTAAGGATTCACTTCCTAGCCCTCGGCATCGTTCGATATAACGATAAATCACTCTGGGACACTCTGAAACGCGATATCTACATTTTCCACACGCTGTGTATCGAAAGGAGCTAAGGATTCACTTCCTAGCCCTCGGCATTGTTCGATATAACGATAAATAACTCTGAGAGCCTCGGAATCGCGATATTTACCTTTTCCACACGCTGTGTATCGATAGAAGCTAAGGATTCAGTGCCGAGCCCTCGGCATCGTTCGATGTAACGATATATCACTCTGGGAGCCTCGGAATCGCGATATTTACCTTTTCCACACGCTGTGTATCGAAAGAAGCTAAGGATTCACTTCCTAGCCCTCGGCATCGTTCGATATAACGATAAATCACTATGGGAGCCTCGGAATCGCGATATTTACCTTTTCCACACGCTGTGTATCGAAAGGAGCTAAGGATTCACTTCCTAGCCCTCGGCATCGTTCGATATAACGATAAATCACTCTGGGAGCCTCGGAAACGCGATATTTACCTTTTCCACACGCTGTGTATCGATAGAAGCTAAGGATTCACTTCCTAGCCCTCGGCATCGTTCGATATAACGATAAATCACTCTGGGACACTCGGAAACGCGATATTTACCTTTTCCACACGCTGTGCATCGATAGAAGCTATGGATTCAGTTCCTAGCACTCGGCATCGTTCGATATAACGATAAATCACTCTGGGACACTCTGAAACGCGATATTTACCTTTTCCACACGCTGTGTATCGAAAGGAGCTAAGGATTCACTTCCTAGCCCTCGGCATCGTTCGATATAACGATAAATCACTCTGGGACACTCTGAAACGCGATATTTACCTTTTCCACACGCTGTGTATCGAAAGAAGCTAAGGATTCACTTCCTAGCCCTCGGCATTGTTCGATATAACGATAAATAACTCTGAGAGCCTCGGAATCGCGATATTTACCTTTTCATCACGCTGTGTATCGATAGAAGCTAAGGATTCACTTCCTAGCCCTCGGCATCGTTCGATATAACGAAAAATCACTCTGGGACACTCTGAAACGCGATATTTACCTTTTCCACACGCTGTGTATCGAAAGAAGCTAAGGATTCACTTCCTAGCCCTCGGCATTGTTCGATATAACGATAAATAACTCTGAGAGCCTCGGAATCGCGATATTTACCTTTTCCACACGCTGTGTATCGATAGAAGCTAAGGATTCACTTCCTAGCCCTCGGCATCGTTCGATATAACGAAAAATCACTCTGGGAGCCTCGGAAACGCGATATTTACCTTTTCCACACGCTGTGTATCGAAAGAAGCTAAGGATTCACTTCCTAGCCAACGGCATCGTTCGATATAACGATAAATCACTCTGGGAGCCTCGGAATCGCGATATTTACCTTTTCCACACGCTGTGTATCGATAGAAGCTAAGGATTCAGTTCCTAGCCCTAGGCATCGTTAGATATAACGATAAATAGCTCTGGGAGCCTCGGAATCGCGATATTTACCTTTTCCACACGCTGTGTATCGAAAGAAGCTAAGGATTTACTTCCTAGCCCTCGGCATTGTTCGATATAACGATAAATAACTCTGGGAGCCTCGGAATCGCGATATTTACCTTTTCCACACGCTGTGTATCGATAGAAGCTAAGGATTCAGTGAAGAGCCCTCGGCATCGTTCGATGTAACGATAAATCACTCTGGGAGCCTTGGAAACGCGATATTTACCTTTTCCACACGCTGTGTATCGAAAGGAGCTAAGGATTCACTTCCTAGCCCTCGGCATCGTTCGATATAACGATAAATCACTCTGGGACACTCTGAAACGCGATATTTACCTTTTCCACACGCTGTGTATCGAAAGAAGCTAAGGATTCACTTCCTAGCCCTCGGCATCGTTCGATATAACGATAAATCACTCTGGGAGTCGCGGAATCGCGATATTTACCTATTCCACACTCTATGTATCGAAAGAAGCTAAGGATTCACTTCCTATCCCTCGGCATCGTTCGATATAACGATATATCGCTCTGGGAGCCTCGGAATCGCGATATTTACCTTTTCCACAAGCTGTGTATCGAAAGGAGCTAAGGATTCACTTCCTAGCCCTCGGCATCGTTCGATATAACGATAAATCACTCTGGGACACTCTGAAACGCGATATTTACCTTTTCCACACGCTGTGTATCGAAAGAAGCTAAGGATTCACTTCCTAGCCCTCGGCATCGTTCGATATAACGATAAATCACTCTGGGAGTCGCGGAATCGCGATATTTACCTATTCCACACTCTATGTATCGAAAGAAGCTAAGGATTCACTTCCTATCCCTCGGCATCGTTCGATATAACGATATATCGCTCTGGGAGCCTCGGAATCGCGATATTTACCTTTTCCACAAGCTGTGTATCGAAAGAAGCTAAGGATTCACTTCCTAGCCAACGGCATCGTTCGATATAACGATAAATCACTCTGGGAGTCGCGGAATCGCGATATTTACCTATTCCACACTCTATGTATCGAAAGAAGCTAAGGATTCACTTCCTATCCCTCGGCATCGTTCGATATAACGAAAAATCACTCTGGGACACTCTGAAACGCGATATTTACCTTTTCCACACGCTGTGTATCGAAAGAAGCTAAGGATTCACTTCCTAGCCAACGGCATCGTTCGATATAACGATATATCACTCTGGGAGCCTCGGAATCGCGATATTTACCTTTTCCACACGCTGTGTATCGAAAGAAGCTAAGGATTCACTTCCTAGCCCTCGGCATCGTTCGATATAACGATAAATCACTATGGGAGCCTCGGAATCGCGATATTTACCTTTTCCACACGCTGTGTATCGAAAGAAGCTAAGGATTTACTTCCTAGCCCTCGGCATTGTTCGATATAACGATAAATAACTCTGGGAGCCTCGGAATCGCGATATTTACCTTTTCCACACGCTGTGTATCGATAGAAGCTAAGGATTCAGTGCCGAGCCCTCGGCATCGTTCGATGTAACGATAAATCACTCTGGGAGCCTCGGAAACGCGATATTTACCTTTTCCACAAGCTGTGTATCGAAAGAAGCTAAGGATTCACTTCCTATCCCTCGGCATCGTTCGATATAACGAAAAATCACTCTGGGACACTCTGAAACGCGATATTTACCTTTTCCACACGCTGTGTATCGAAAGAAGCTAAGGATTCACTTCCTAGCCAACGGCATCGTTCGATATAACGATATATCACTCTGGGAGCCTCGGAATCGCGATATTTACCTTTTCCACACGCTGTGTATCGAAAGAAGCTAAGGATTCACTTCCTAGCCCTCGGCATCGTTCGATATAACGATAAATCACTATGGGAGCCTCGGAATCGCGATATTTACCTTTTCCACACGCTGTGTATCGAAAGAAGCTAAGGATTTACTTCCTAGCCCTCGGCATTGTTCGATATAACGATAAATAACTCTGGGAGCCTCGGAATCGCGATATTTACCTTTTCCACACGCTGTGTATCGATAGAAGCTAAGGATTCAGTGCCGAGCCCTCGGCATCGTTCGATGTAACGATAAATCACTCTGGGAGCCTCGGAAACGCGATATTTACCTTTTCCACAAGCTGTGTATCGAAAGAAGCTAAGGATTCACTTCCTAGCCCTCGGCATCGTTCGATATAACGATAAATCACTCTGGGACACTCTGAAACGCGATATCTACATTTTCCACACGCTGTGTATCGAAAGGAGCTAAGGATTCACTTCCTAGCCCTCGGCATTGTTCGATATAACGATAAATAACTCTGAGAGCCTCGGAATCGCGATATTTACCTTTTCCACACGCTGTGTATCGATAGAAGCTAAGGATTCAGTGCCGAGCCCTCGGCATCGTTCGATGTAACGATATATCACTCTGGGAGCCTCGGAATCGCGATATTTACCTTTTCCACACGCTGTGTATCGAAAGGAGCTAAGGATTCACTTCCTAGCCCTCGGCATCGTTCGATATAACGATAAATCACTCTGGGAGCCTCGGAAACGCGATATTTACCTTTTCCACACGCTGTGTATCGATAGAAGCTAAGGATTCACTTCCTAGCCCTCGGCATCGTTCGATATAACGATAAATCACTCTGGGACACTCTGAAACGCGATATTTACCTTTTCCACACGCTGTGTATCGAAAGAAGCTAAGGATTCACTTCCTAGCCCTCGGCATTGTTCGATATAACGAAAAATCACTCTGGGACACTCTGAAACGCGATATTTACCTTTTCCACACGCTGTGTATCGAAAGAAGCTAAGGATTCACTTCCTAGCCCTCGGCATTGTTCGATATAACGATAAATAACTCTGAGAGCCTCGGAATCGCGATATTTACCTTTTCCACACGCTGTGTATCGATAGAAGCTACGGATTCACTTCCTAGCCCTCGGCATCGTTCGATATAACGAAAAATCACTCTGGGAGCCTCGGAAACGCGATATTTACCTTTTCCACACGCTGTGTATCGAAAGAAGCTAAGGATTCACTTCCTAGCCAACGGCATCGTTCGATATAACGATAAATCACTCTGGGAGCCTCGGAATCGCGATATTTACCTTTTCCACACGCTGTGTATCGATAGAAGCTAAGGATTCAGTTCCTAGCCCTAGGCATCGTTAGATATAACGATAAATAGCTCTGGGAGCCTCGGAATCGCGATATTTACCTTTTCCACACGCTGTGTATCGAAAGAAGCTAAGGATTTACTTCCTAGCCCTCGGCATTGTTCGATATAACGATAAATAACTCTGGGAGCCTCGGAATCGCGATATTTACCTTTTCCACACGCTGTGTATCGATAGAAGCTAAGGATTCAGTGCCGAGCCCTCGGCATCGTTCGATGTAACGATAAATCACTCTGGGAGCCTCGGAAACGCGATATTTACCTTTTCCACAAGCTGTGTATCGAAAGAAGCTAAGGATTCACTTCCTATCCCTCGGCATCGTTCGATATAACGAAAAATCACTCTGGGACACTCTGAAACGCGATATTTACCTTTTCCACACGCTGTGTATCGAAAGAAGCTAAGGATTCACTTCCTAGCCAACGGCATCGTTCGATATAACGATATATCACTCTGGGAGCCTCGGAATCGCGATATTTACCTTTTCCACACGCTGTGTATCGAAAGAAGCTAAGGATTCACTTCCTAGCCCTCGGCATCGTTCGATATAACGATAAATCACTATGGGAGCCTCGGAATCGCGATATTTACCTTTTCCACACGCTGTGTATCGAAAGAAGCTAAGGATTTACTTCCTAGCCCTCGGCATTGTTCGATATAACGATAAATAACTCTGGGAGCCTCGGAATCGCGATATTTACCTTTTCCACACGCTGTGTATCGATAGAAGCTAAGGATTCAGTGCCGAGCCCTCGGCATCGTTCGATGTAACGATAAATCACTCTGGGAGCCTCGGAAACGCGATATTTACCTTTTCCACAAGCTGTGTATCGAAAGAAGCTAAGGATTCACTTCCTAGCCCTCGGCATCGTTCGATATAACGATAAATCACTCTGGGACACTCTGAAACGCGATATCTACATTTTCCACACGCTGTGTATCGAAAGGAGCTAAGGATTCACTTCCTAGCCCTCGGCATTGTTCGATATAACGATAAATAACTCTGAGAGCCTCGGAATCGCGATATTTACCTTTTCCACACGCTGTGTATCGATAGAAGCTAAGGATTCAGTGCCGAGCCCTCGGCATCGTTCGATGTAACGATATATCACTCTGGGAGCCTCGGAATCGCGATATTTACCTTTTCCACACGCTGTGTATCGAAAGGAGCTAAGGATTCACTTCCTAGCCCTCGGCATCGTTCGATATAACGATAAATCACTCTGGGAGCCTCGGAAACGCGATATTTACCTTTTCCACACGCTGTGTATCGATAGAAGCTAAGGATTCACTTCCTAGCCCTCGGCATCGTTCGATATAACGATAAATCACTCTGGGACACTCTGAAACGCGATATTTACCTTTTCCACACGCTGTGTATCGAAAGAAGCTAAGGATTCACTTCCTAGCCCTCGGCATTGTTCGATATAACGATAAATAACTCTGAGAGCCTCGGAATCGCGATATTTACCTTTTCCACACGCTGTGTATCGATAGAAGCTAAGGATTCACTTCCTAGCCCTCGGCATCGTTCGATATAACGAAAAATCACTCTGGGACACTCTGAAACGCGATATTTACCTTTTCCACACGCTGTGTATCGAAAGAAGCTAAGGATTCACTTCCTAGCCCTCGGCATTGTTCGATATAACGATAAATAACTCTGAGAGCCTCGGAATCGCGATATTTACCTTTTCCACACGCTGTGTATCGATAGAAGCTAAGGATTCACTTCCTAGCCCTCGGCATCGTTCGATATAACGAAAAATCACTCTGGGAGCCTCGGAAACGCGATATTTACCTTTTCCACACGCTGTGTATCGAAAGAAGCTAAGGATTCACTTCCTAGCCAACGGCATCGTTCGATATAACGATAAATCACTCTGGGAGCCTCGGAATCGCGATATTTACCTTTTCCACACGCTGTGTATCGATAGAAGCTAAGGATTCAGTTCCTAGCCCTAGGCATCGTTAGATATAACGATAAATAGCTCTGGGAGCCTCGGAATCGCGATATTTACCTTTTCCACACGCTGTGTATCGAAAGAAGCTAAGGATTTACTTCCTAGCCCTCGGCATTGTTCGATATAACGATAAATAACTCTGGGAGCCTCGGAATCGCGATATTTACCTTTTCCACACGCTGTGTATCGATAGAAGCTAAGGATTCAGTGAAGAGCCCTCGGCATCGTTCGATGTAACGATAAATCACTCTGGGAGCCTTGGAAACGCGATATTTACCTTTTCCACACGCTGTGTATCGAAAGGAGCTAAGGATTCACTTCCTAGCCCTCGGCATCGTTCGATATAACGATAAATCACTCTGGGACACTCTGAAACGCGATATTTACCTTTTCCACACGCTGTGTATCGAAAGAAGCTAAGGATTCACTTCCTAGCCCTCGGCATCGTTCGATATAACGATAAATCACTCTGGGAGTCGCGGAATCGCGATATTTACCTATTCCACACTCTATGTATCGAAAGAAGCTAAGGATTCACTTCCTATCCCTCGGCATCGTTCGATATAACGATATATCGCTCTGGGAGCCTCGGAATCGCGATATTTACCTTTTCCACAAGCTGTGTATCGAAAGAAGCTAAGGATTCACTTCCTAGCCAACGGCATCGTTCGATATAACGATAAATCACTCTGGGAGCCTCGGAATCGGGATATTTACCTTTTCCGCCCGCTGTGTATCGAAAGAAGCTAAGGATTCACTTCCTAGCCAACGGCATAGTTCGATATAACGATAAATAACTCTGGGAGCCTCGGAAACGCGATATTTACCTTTTCCACACGCTGTGTATCGATAGAAGCTAAGGATTCACTTCCTAGCCCTCGGCATCGTTCGATGTAACGATAAATCACTCTGGGAGCTTCGGAATCGCGATATTTACCTTTTCCACACGCTGTGTATCGATAGAAGCTAAGGATTCAGTTCCTAGCCCTCGGCATAGTTCGATATAACGATAAATCACTCTGGGAGCTTCGGAATCGCAATATTTACCTTTTCCACGCGCTGTGTATCGAAATTAGCTAAGGATTCACTTCCTAGCCCTCGGTATCGTTCGATATAACGATAAATCACTCTGGGACACTCGGAAACGCGATATTTACCTTTTCCACACGCTGTGTATCGATAGAAGCTAAGGATTCACTTATTAGCCCTCGGCATCATTCGATATAACGGTAAATCACTCTGGGACTATCGGAAACGCGATATTTACCTTTTCCACACGCTGTGTATCGAAAGAAGCTAAGGATTCACTTCCTAGCCCTCGGCATCGTTCGATATAACGATAAATCACTCTGGGAGCCTCGGAAACGCGATATTTACCTTTTCCACACGCTGTGTATCGATAGAAGCTAAGGATTCACTTCCTAGCCCTCGGCATCGTTCGATATAACGATAAATCACTCTGGGACACTCGGAAACGCGATATTTACCTTTTCCACACGCTGTGTATCGATAGAAGCTATGGATTCAGTTCCTAGCACTCGGCATCGTTCGATATAACGATAAATCACTCTGGGACACTCTGAAACGCGATATTTACCTTTTCGACACGCTGTGTATCGAAAGGAGCTAAGGATTCACTTCCTAGCCCTCGGCATCGTTCGATATAACGATAAATCACTCTGGGACACTCTGAAACGCGATATTTACCTTTTCCACACGCTGTGTATCGAAAGAAGCTAAGGATTCACTTCCTAGCCCTCGGCATTGTTCGATATAACGATAAATAACTCTGAGAGCCTCGGAATCGCGATATTTACCTTTTCCACACGCTGTGTATCGATAGAAGCTAAGGATTCACTTCCTAGCCCTCGGCATCGTTCGATATAACGAAAAATCACTCTGGGAGCCTCGGAAACGCGATATTTACCTTTTCCACACGCTGTGTATCGAAAGAAGCTAAGGATTCACTTCCTAGCCAACGTCATCGTTCGATATAACGATAAATCACTCTGGGAGCCTCGGAAACGCGATATTTACCTTTTCCACACGCTGTGTATCGAAAGAAGCTAAGGATTCACTTCCTAGCCCTCGGCATCGTTCGATATAACGATAAATCACTCTGTGAGCTTCGGAATCGCGATATTTACCTTTTCCACACGCTGTGTATCGAATTGAGCTAAGGATTCACTTCCTAGCCCTCGGCATCGTTCGATATAACGATAAATCACTCTGGGACACTCTGAAACGCGATATTTACCTTTTCCACACGCTGTGTATCGAAAGAAGCTAAGGATTCACTTCCTAGCCAACGGCATCGTTCGATATAACGATAAATTACTCTGGGAGCCTCGGAAACGCGATATTTACCTTTTCCACACGCTGTGTATCGAAAGAAGCTAAGGATTCACTTCCTAGCCCTCGGCATCGTTCGATATAACGAAAAATCACTCTGGGAGCCTCGGAAACGCGATATTTACCTTTTCCACACGCTGTGTATCGAAAGAAGCTAAGGATTCACTTCCTAGCCAACGGCATCGTTCGATATAACGATAAATCACTCTGGGAGCCTCGGAATCGCGATATTTACCTTTTCCACACGCTGTGTATCGAAAGAAGCTAAGGATTCACTTCCTATCCCTCGGCATCGTTCGATATAACGGTAAATCACTCTGAGACTATCGGAAACGCGATATTTACCTTTTCCACATGCTGTGTATCGAAAGAAGCTAAGGATTCACTTCCTAGCCCTCTGCATTGTTCGATATAACGATAAATACCTCTGGGAGCCTCGGAAACGCGATATTTACCTTTTCCACACGCTGTGTATCGATAGAAGCTAAGGATTCAGTTCCTAGCACTCGGCATCGTTCGATATAACGATAAATCACTCTGGGACACTCTGAAACGCGATATTTACCTTTTCCACACGCTGTGTATCCAAAGGAGCTAAGGATTCACTTCCTAGCCCTCGGCATCGTTCGATATAACGATAAATCACTCTGGGACACTCTGAAACGCGATATTTACCTTTTCCACAAGCTGTGTATCGAAAGAAGCTAAGGATTCATTTCCTAGCCCTCGGCATTGTTCGATATAACGATAAATAACTCTGAGAGCCTCGGAATCGCGATATTTACCTTTTCCACACGCTGTGTATCGATAGAAGCTAAGGATTCACTTCCTAGCCCTCGGCATCGTTCGATATAACGAAAAATCACTCTGGGACACTCTGAAACGCGATATTTACCTTTTCCACGCGCTGTGTATCGAAAGAAGCTAAGGATTCACTTCCTAGCCAACGGCATCGTTCGATATAACGATAAATCACTCTGGGAGCCTCGGAATCGCGATATTTACCTTTTCCACACGCTGTGTATCGAAAGAAGCTAAGGATTCACTTCCTAGCCCTCGGCATCGTTCGATATAACGATAAATCACTATGGGAGCCTCGGAATCGCGATATTTACCTTTTCCACACGCTGTGTATCGAAAGAAGCTAAGGATTTACTTCCTAGCCCTCGGCATTGTTCGATATAACGATAAATAACTCTGGGAGCCTCGGAATCGCGATATTTACCTTTTCCACACGCTGTGTATCGATAGAAGCTAAGGATTCAGTGAAGAGCCCTCGGCATCGTTCGATGTAACGATAAATCACTCTGGGAGCCTTGGAAACGCGATATTTACCTTTTCCACACGCTGTGTATCGAAAGGAGCTAAGGATTCACTTCCTAGCCCTCGGCATCGTTCGATATAACGATAAATCACTCTGGGACACTCTGAAACGCGATATTTACCTTTTCCACACGGTGTGTATCGAAAGAAGCTAAGGATTCACTTCCTAGCCCTCGGCATCGTTCGATATAACGATAAATCACTCTGGGAGTCGCGGAATCGCGATATTTACCTATTCCACACTCTATGTATCGAAAGAAGCTAAGGATTCACTTCCTATCCCTCGGCATCGTTCGATATAACGATATATCGCTCTGGGAGCCTCGGAATCGCGATATTTACCTTTTCCACAAGCTGTGTATCGAAAGAAGCTAAGGATTCACTTCCTAGCCAACGGCATCGTTCGATATAACGATAAATCACTCTGGGAGCCTCGGAATCGGGATATTTACCTTTTCCGCCCGCTGTGTATCGAAAGAAGCTAAGGATTCACTTCCTAGCCAACGGCATAGTTCGATATAACGATAAATAACTCTGGAAGCCTCGGAAACGCGATATTTACCTTTTCCACACGCTGTGTATCGATAGAAGCTAAGGATTCACTTCCTAGCCCTCGGCATCGTTCGATGTAACGATAAATCACTCTGGGAGCTTCGGAATCGCGATATTTACATTTTCCACACGCTGTGTATCGATAGAAGCTAAGGATTCAGTTCCTAGCTCTCGGCATAGTTCGATATAACGATAAATCACTCTGGGAGCTTCGGAATCGCAATATTTACCTTTTCCATGCGCTGTGTATCGAAATTAGCTAAGGATTCACTTCCTAGCCCTCGGTATCGTTCGATATAACGATAAATCACTCTGGGACACTCTGAAACGCGATATTTACCTTTTCCACACGCTGTGTATCGAAAGAAGCTAAGGATTCACTTCCTAGCCCTCGGCATTGTTCGATATAACGATAAATAACTCTGAGAGCCTCGGAATCGCGATATTTACCTTTTCCACACGCTGTGTATCGATAGAAGCTAAGGATTCACTTCCTAGCCCTCGGCATCGTTCGATATAACGATAAATCACTCTGGGACACTCGGAATCGCGATATTTACCTTTTCCACACGCTGTGTATCGAAAGAAGCTAAGGATTCACTTCCTAGCCCTCGGCATCGTTCGATATAACGATAAATCACTCTGGGAGCTTCGGAATCGGGATATTTACCTTTTCCACACGCTGTGTATCGAATTGAGCTAAGGATTCACTTCCTAGCCCTCGGCATCGTTCGATATAACGATAAATCACTCTGGGACACTCTGAAACGCGATATTTACCTTTTCCACACGCTGTGTATCGAAAGAAGCTAAGGATTCACTTCCTAGCCAACGGCATCGTTCGATATAACGATAAATCACTCTGGGAGATTCGGAATCGCGATATTTACCTTTTCCACACGCTGTGTATCGATAGAAGCTAAGGATTCAGTTCCTAGCCCTAGGCATCGTTCGATATAACGATAAATAGCTCTGGGAGCCTCGGAATCGCGATATTTACCTTTTCCACACGCTGTGTATCGAAAGAAGCTAAGGATTTACTTCCTAGCCTTCGGCATTGTTCGATATAACGATAAATAACTCTGGGAGCCTCGGAATCGCGATATTTACCTTTTCCACACGGTGTGTATCGATAGAAGCTAAGGATTCAGTGAAGAGCCCTCGGCATCGTTCGATGTAACGATAAATCACTCTGGGAGCCTTGGAAACGCGATATTTACTTTTTCCACACGCTGTGTATCGAAAGGAGCTAAGGATTCACTTCCTAGCCCTCGGCATCGTTCGATATAACGATAAATCACTCTGGGACACTCTGAAACGCGATATTTACCTTTTCCACACGCTGTGTATCGAAAGAAGCTAAGGATTCACTTCCTATCCCTCGGCATCGTTCGATATAACGATATATCGCTCTGGGAGCCCCGGAATCGCGATATTTACCTTTTCCGCCCGCTGTGTATCGAAAGAAGCTAAGGATTCACTTCCTAGCCCTCGGCATCGTTCGATATAACGATAAATCACTCTGGGAGCCTCGGAAACGCGATATTTACCTTTTCCACAAGTTGTGCATCGGAATTAGCTAAGGATTCACTTCCTAGCCCTCGGTATCGTTCGATATAACGATAAATCACTCTGGGACACTCGGAAACGCGATATTTACCTTTTCCACACGCTGTGTATCGAAAGGAGCTAAGGATTCACTTCCTAGCCCTCGGCATCGTTCGATATAACGATAAATCACTCTGGGACACTCTGAAACGCGATATTTACCTTTTCCACACGCTGTGTATCGAAAGAAGCTAAGGATTCACTTCCTAGCCCTCGGCATCGTTCGATATAACGATAAATCACTCTGGGAGCCGCGGAATCGCGATATTTACCTTTTCCACACGCTGTGTATCGAAAGAAGCTAAGGATTCACTTCCTAGCTCTCGGCATCGTTCGATATAACGATATATCGCTCTGGGAGCCCCGGAATCGCGATATTTACCTGTTCCACACGCTGTGTATCGAAAGAAGCTAAGGATTCACTTCCTAGCCCTCGGCATCGTTCGATATAACGATAAATCACTCTGGGACACTCTGAAACGCGATATTTACCTTTTCCACACGCTGTGTATCGAAAGAAGCTAAGGATTCACTTCCTAGCCCTCGGCATTGTTCGATATAACGATAAATAACTCTGAGAGCCTCGGAATCGCGATATTTACCTTTTCCACACGCTGTGTATCGATAGAAGCTAAGGATTCACTTCCCAGCCCTCGGCATCGTTCGATATAACGAAAAATCACTCTGGGAGCCTCGGAAACGCGATATTTACCTTTTCCACACGCTGTGTATCGAAAGGAGCTAAGGATTCACTTCCGAGCCCTCGGCATCGTTCGATATAACGATAAATCACTCTGGGACACACTGAAACGCGATATTTACCTTTTCCACACGCTGTGTATCGAAAGAAGCTAAGGATTCACTTCCTAGCCCTCGGCATCGTTCGATATAACGATAAATCACTCTGGGAGCCGCGGAATCGCGATATTTACCTTTTCCACACGCTGTGTATCGAAAGAAGCTAAGGATTCACTTCCTAGCCCTCGGCATCGTTCGATATAACGATATATCGCTCTGGGAGCCTCGGAATCGCGATATTTATCTGTTCCACACGCTGTGTATCGAAAGAAGCTAAGGATTCACTTCCTAGCCCTCGGCATCGATCGATATAACGATAAATCACTCTGGGACACTCTGAAACGCGATATTTACCTTTTCCACACGCTGTGTATCGAAAGAAGCTAAGGATTCACTTCCTAGCCCTCGGCATTGTTCGATATAACGATAAATAACTCTGAGAGCCTCGGAATCGCGATATTTACCTTTTCCACACGCTGTGTATCGATAGAAGCTAAGGATTCACTTCCTAGCCCTCGGCATAGTTCGATATAACGATAAATCACTCTGGGAGCTTCGGAATCGCAATATTTACCTTTTCCACGCGCTGTGTATCGAAATTAGCTAAGGATTCACTTCCTAGCCCTCGGTATCGTTCGATATAACGATAAATCACTCTGGGACACTCGGAAACGCGATATTTACCTTTTCTACACGCTGTGTATCGATAGAAGCTAAGGATTCACTTCCTAGCCCTCGGCATCGTTCGATATAACGGTAAATCACTCTGGGACTATCGGAAACGCGATATTTACCTTTTCCACATGCTGTGTATCGAAAGAAGCTAAGGATTCACTTCCTAGCCCTCGGCATTGTTCGATATAACGATAAATACCTCTGGGAGCCTCGGAAACGCGATATTTACCTTTTCCACACGCTGTGTATCGATAGAAGCTAAGGATTCAGTTCCTAGCACTCGGCATCGTTCGATATAACGATAAATCACTCTGGGACACTCTGAAACGCGATATTTACCTTTTCCACACGCTGTGTATCGAAAGGAGCTAAGGATTCACTTCCTAGCCCTCGGCATCGTTCGATATAACGATAAATCACTCTGGGACACTCTGAAACGCGATATTTACCTTTTCCACACGCTGTGTATCGAAAGAAGCTAAGGATTCACTTCCTAGCCCTCGGCATTGTTCGATATAACGATATATATCTCTGAGAGCCTCGGAATCGCGATATTTACCTTTTCCACACGCTGTGTATCGATAGAAGCTAAGGATTCACTTCCTAGCCCTCGGCATCGTTCGATATAACGAAAAATCACTCTGGGAGCCTCGGAAACGCGATATTTACCTTTTCCACACGCTGTGTATCGAAAGAAGCTAAGGATTCACTTCCTAGCCAACGGCATCGTTCGATATAACGATAAATCACTCTGGGAGCCTCGGAAACGCGATATTTACCTTTTCCACACGCTGTGTATCGAAAGAAGCTAAGGATTCACTTCCTAGCCCTCGGCATCGTTCGATATAACGATAAATCACTCTGTGAGCTTCGGAATCGCGATATTTACATTTTCCACACGCTGTGTATCGAAAGAAGCTAAGGATTCACTTCCTAGCCCTCGGCATTGTTCGATATAACGATAAATAACTCTGAGAGCCTCGGAATCGCGATATTTACCTTTTCCACACGCTGTGTATCGATAGAAGCTAAGGATTCACTTCCTAGCCCTCGGCATAGTTCGATATAACGATAAATCACTCTGGGAGCTTCGGAATCGCAATATTTACCTTTTCCACGCGCTGTGTATCGAAATTAGCTAAGGATTCACTTCCTAGCCCTCGGTATCGTTCGATATAACGATAAATCACTCTGGGACACTCGGAAACGCGATATTTACCTTTTCTACACGCTGTGTATCGATAGAAGCTAAGGATTCACTTCCTAGCCCTCGGCATCGTTCGATATAACGGTAAATCACTCTGGGACTATCGGAAACGCGATATTTACCTTTTCCACATGCTGTGTATCGAAAGAAGCTAAGGATTCACTTCCTAGCCCTCGGCATTGTTCGATATAACGATAAATACCTCTGGGAGCCTCGGAAACGCGATATTTACCTTTTCCACACGCTGTGTATCGATAGAAGCTAAGGATTCAGTTCCTAGCACTCGGCATCGTTCGATATAACGATAAATCACTCTGGGACACTCTGAAACGCGATATTTACCTTTTCCACACGCTGTGTATCGAAAGGAGCTAAGGATTCACTTCCTAGCCCTCGGCATCGTTCGATATAGCGATAAATCACTCTGGGACACTCTGAAACGCGATATTTACCTTTTCCACACGCTGTGTATCGAAAGAAGCTAAGGATTCACTTCCTAGCCCTCGGCATTGTTCGATATAACGATATATATCTCTGAGAGCCTCGGAATCGCGATATTTACCTTTTCCACACGCTGTGTATCGATAGAAGCTAAGGATTCACTTCCTAGCCCTCGGCATCGTTCGATATAACGAAAAATCACTCTGGGAGCCTCGGAAACGCGATATTTACCTTTTCCACACGCTGTGTATCGAAAGAAGCTAAGGATTCACTTCCTAGCCCTCGGCATCGTTCGATATAACGATAAATCACTCTGTGAGCTTCGGAATCGCGATATTTACCTTTTCCACACGCTGTGTATCGAAAGAAGCTAAGGATTCACTTCCTAGCCCTCGGCATCGTTCGATATAACGATAAATAGCTCTGGGACACTCGGAAACGCGATATTTACCTTTTCCACACGCTGTGTATCGAAAGAAGCTAAGGATTCACTTCCTAGCCAACGGCATCGTTCGATATAACGATAAATCACTCTGGGAGCCTCGGAAACGCGATATTTACCTTTTCCACACGCTGTGTATCGAAAGAAGCTAAGGATTCACTTCCTAGCCCTCGGCATCGTTCGATATAACGGTAAATCACTCTGAGACTATCGGAAACGCGATATTTACCTTTTCCACATGCTGTGTATCGAAAGAAGCTAAGGATTCACTTCCTAGCCCTCGGCATTGTTCGATATAACGATAAATACCTCTGGGAGCCTCGGAAACGCGATATTTACCTTTTCCACACGCTGTGTATCGATAGAAGCTAAGGATTCACTTCCTAGCCCTCGGCATCGTTCGATATAACGAAAAATCACTCTGGGAGCCTCGGAAACGCGATATTTACCTTTTCCACACGCTGTGTATCGAAAGAAGCTAAGGATTCACTTCCTAGCCAACGGCATCGTTCGATATAACGAAAAATCACTCTGGGAGCCTCGGAAACGCGATATTTACCTTTTCCACAAGTTGTGCATCGAAATTAGCTAAGGATTCACTTCCTAGCCCTCGGTATCGTTCGATATAACGATAAATCACTCTGGGACACTCGGAAACGCGATATTTACCTTTTCCACACGCTGTGTATCGAAAGGAGCTAAGGATTCACTTCCGAGCCCTCGGCATCGTTCGATATAACCATAAATAACTCTGAGAGCCTCGGAATCGCGATATTTACCTTTTCCACACGCTGTGTATCGATAGAAGCTAAGGATTCACTTCCTAGCCCTCGGCATCGTTCGATATAACGAAAAATCACTCTGGGAGCCTCGGAAACGCGATATTTACCTTTTCCACACGCTGTGTATCGAAAGAAGCTAAGGATTCACTTCCTAGCCAACGGCATCGTTCGATATAACGATAAATCACTCTGGGAGCCTCGGAAACGCGATATTTACCTTTTCCACACGCTGTGTATCGAAAGAAGCTAAGGATTCACTTCCTAGCCCTCGGCATCGTTCGATATAACGATAAATCACTCTGTGAGCTTCGGAATCGCGATATTTACCTTTTCCACACGCTGTGTATCGAATTGAGCTAAGGATTCACTTTCTAGCCCTCGGCATCGTTCGATATAACGATAAATCACTCTGGGACACTCTGAAACGCGATATTTACCTTTTCCACACGCTGTGTATCGAAAGAAGCTAAGGATTCACTTCCTAGCCCTCGGCATTGTTCGATATAACGATAAATAACTCTGGGAGCCTCGGAAACGCGATATTTACCTTTTCCACACGCTGTGTATCGAAAGAAGCTAAGGATTCACTTCCTAGCCCTCGGCATCGTTCGATATAACGGTAAATCACTCTGAGACTATCGGAAACGCGATATTTACCTTTTCCACATGCTGTGTATCGAAAGAAGCTAAGGATTCACTTCCTAGCCCTCGGCATTGTTCGATATAACGATAAATACCTCTGGGAGCCTCGGAAACGCGATATTTACCTTTTCCACACGCTGTGTATCGATAGAAGCTAAGGATTCAGTTCCTAGCACTCGGCATCGTTCGATATAACGATAAATCACTCTGGGACACTCTGAAACGCGATATTTACCTTTTCCACACGCTGTGTATCGAAAGGAGCTAAGGATTCACTTCCTAGCCCTCGGCATCGTTCGATATAACGATAAATCACTCTGGGACACTCTGAAACGCGATATTTACCTTTTCCACACGCTGTGTATCGAAAGAAGCTAAGGATTCATTTCCTAGCCCTCGGCATCGTTCGATATAACGATAAATAGCTCTGGGACACTCGGAAACGCGATATTTACCTTTTCCACACGCTGTGTATCGAAAGAAGCTAAGGATTCACTTCCTAGCCAACGGCATCGTTCGATATAACGATAAATCACTCTGGGAGCCTCGGAAACGCGATATTTACCTTTTCCACACGCTGTGTATCGAAAGAAGCTAAGGATTCACTTCCTAGCCCTCGGCATCGTTCGATATAACGGTAAATCACTCTGAGACTATCGGAAACGCGATATTTACCTTTTCCACATGCTGTGTATCGAAAGAAGCTAAGGATTCCCTTCCCAGCCCTCGGCATTGTTCGATATAACGATAAATACCTCTGGGAGCCTCGGAAACGCGATATTTACCTTTTCCACACGCTGTGTATCGATAGAAGCTAAGGATTCACTTCCTAGCCCTCGGCATCGTTCGATATAACGAAAAATCACTCTGGGAGCCTCGGAAACGCGATATTTACCTTTTCCACACGCTGTGTATCGAAAGAAGCTAAGGATTCACTTCCTAGCCAACGGCATCGTTCGATATAACGAAAAATCACTCTGGGAGCCTCGGAAACGCGATATTTACCTTTTCCACAAGTTGTGCATCGAAATTAGCTAAGGATTCACTTCCTAGCCCTCGGTATCGTTCGATATAACGATAAATCACTCTGGGACACTCGGAAACGCGATATTTACCTTTTCCACACGCTGTGTATCGAAAGGAGCTAAGGATTCACTTCCGAGCCCTCGGCATCGTTCGATATAACCATAAATAACTCTGAGAGCCTCGGAATCGCGATATTTACCTTTTCCACACGCTGTGTATCGATAGAAGCTAAGGATTCACTTCCTAGCCCTCGGCATCGTTCGATATAACGAAAAATCACTCTGGGAGCCTCGGAAACGCGATATTTACCTTTTCCACACGCTGTGTATCGAAAGAAGCTAAGGATTCACTTCCTAGCCAACGGCATCGTTCGATATAACGATAAATCACTCTGGGAGCCTCGGAAACGCGATATTTACCTTTTCCACACGCTGTGTATCGAAAGAAGCTAAGGATTCACTTCCTAGCCCTCGGCATCGTTCGATATAACGATAAATCACTCTGTGAGCTTCGGAATCGCGATATTTACCTTTTCCACACGCTGTGTATCGAATTGAGCTAAGGATTCACTTTCTAGCCCTCGGCATCGTTCGATATAACGATAAATCACTCTGGGACACTCTGAAACGCGATATTTACCTTTTCCACACGCTGTGTATCGAAAGAAGCTAAGGATTCACTTCCTAGCCCTCGGCATTGTTCGATATAACGATAAATAACTCTGACAGCCTCGGAATCGCGATATTTACCTTTTCCACACGCTGTGTATCGATAGAAGCTAAGGATTCACTTCCTAGCCCTCGGCATCGTTCGATATAACGAAAAATCACTCTGGGAGCCTCGGAAACGCGATATTTACCTTTTCCACACGCTGTGTATCGATAGAAGCTAAGGACTCAGTTCCTAGCCAACGGCATCGTTCGATATAACGATAAATCACTCTGGGAGCCTCGGAAACGCGATATTTACCTTTTCCACACGCTGTGTATCGAAAGAAGCTAAGGATTCACTTCCTAGCCCTCGGCATCGTTCGATATAACGGTAAATCACTCTGAGACTATCGGAAACGCGATATTTACCTTTTCCACATGCTGTGTATCGAAAGAAGCTAAGGATTCACTTCCTAGCCCTCGGCATTGTTCGATATAACGATAAATACCTCTGGGAGCCTCGGAAACGCGATATTTACCTTTTCCACACGCTGTGTATCGATAGAAGCTAAGGATTCACTTCCTAGCCCTCGGCATCGTTCGATATAACGATAAATCACTCTGGGAGCCTCGGAAACGCGATATTTACCTTTTCCACACGCTGTGTATCGAAAGAAGCTAAGGATTCACTTCCTAGCCCTCGGCATCGTTCGATATAACGGTAAATCACTCTGAGACTATCGGAAACGCGATATTTACCTTTTCCACATGCTGTGTATCGAAAGAAGCTAAGGATTCACTTCCTAGCCAACGGCATCGTTCGATATAACGATAAATCACTCTGGGAGCCTCGGAAACGCGATATTTACCTTTTCCACACGCTGTGTATCGAAAGAAGCTAAGGATTCACTTCCTAGCCCTCGGCATCGTTCGATATAACGATAAATCACTCTGTGAGCTTCGGAATCGCGATATTTACCTTTTCCACACGCTGTGTATCGAATTGAGCTAAGGATTCACTTTCTAGCCCTCGGCATCGTTCGATATAACGATAAATCACTCTGGGACACTCTGAAACGCGATATTTACCTTTTCCACACGCTGTGTATCGAAAGAAGCTAAGGATTCACTTCCTAGCCCTCGGCATTGTTCGATATAACGATAAATAACTCTGACAGCCTCGGAATCGCGATATTTACCTTTTCCACACGCTGTGTATCGATAGAAGCTAAGGATTCACTTCCTAGCCCTCGGCATCGTTCGATATAACGAAAAATCACTCTGGGAGCCTCGGAAACGCGATATTTACCTTTTCCACACGCTGTGTATCGAAAGAAGCTAAGGATTCACTTCCTAGCCAACGGCATCGTTCGATATAACGATAAATCACTCTGGGAGCCTCGGAAACGCGATATTTACCTTTTCCACACGCTGTGTATCGATAGAAGCTAAGGATTCACTTCCTAGCCCTCGGCATCGTTCGATATAACGATAAATCACTCTGGGAGCTTCGGAAACGCGATATTTACCTTTTCCACACGCTGTGTATCGATAGAAGCTAAGGATTCAGTTCCTAGCCAACGGCATCGTTCGATATAACGATAAATCACTCTGGGAGCCTCGGAAACGCGATATTTACCTTTTCCACACGCTGTGTATCGAAAGAAGCTAAGGATTCACTTCCTAGCCCTCGGCATCGTTCGATATAACGGTAAATCACTCTGAGACTATCGGAAACGCGATATTTACCTTTTCCACATGCTGTGTATCGAAAGAAGCTAAGGATTCACTTCCTAGCCCTCGGCATTGTTCGATATAACGATAAATACCTCTGGGAGCCTCGGAAACGCGATATTTACCTTTTCCACACGCTGTGTATCGATAGAAGCTAAGGATTCACTTCCTAGCCCTCGGCATCGTTCGATATAACGAAAAATCACTCTGGGAGCCTCGGAAACGCGATATTTACCTTTTCCACACGCTGTGTATCGAAAGAAGCTAAGGATTCACTTCCTAGCCAACGGCATCGTTCGATATAACGATAAATCACTCTGGGAGCCTCGGAAACGCGATATTTACCTTTTCCACACGCTGTGTATCGAAAGAAGCTAAGGATTCACTTCCTAGCCCTCGGCATCGTTCGATATAACGATAAATCACTCTGTGAGCTTCGGAATCGCGATATTTACCTTTTCCACACGCTGTGTATCGAATTGAGCTAAGGATTCACTTTCTAGCCCTCGGCATCGTTCGATATAACGATAAATCACTCTGGGACACTCTGAAACGCGATATTTACCTTTTCCACATGCTGTGTATCGAAAGAAGCTAAGGATTCACTTCCTAGCCCTCGGCATTGTTCGATATAACGATAAATACCTCTGGGAGCCTCGGAAACGCGATATTTACCTTTTCCACACGCTGTGTATCGAAAGAAGCTAAGGATTCACTTCCTAGCCCTCGGCATCGTTCGATATAACGATAAATCACTATGGGAGCCTCGGAAACGCGATATTTACCTTTTCCACACGCTGTGTATCCAAAGGAGCTAAGGATTCACTTCCTAGCCCTCGGCATCGTTCGATATAACGAAAAATCACTCTGGGACACTCTGAAACGCGATATTTACCTTTTCCACACGCTGTGTATCGAAAGAAGCTAAGGATTCACTTCCTAGCCAACGGCATCGTTCGATATAACGATAAATCACTCTGGGAGCCTCGGAATCGCGATATTTACCTTTTCCACACGCTGTGTATCGAAAGAAGCTAAGGATTCACTTCCTAGCCCTCGGCATCGTTCGATATAACGATAAATCACTATGGGAGCCTCGGAAACGCGATATTTACCTTTTCCACACGCTGTGTATCGATAGAAGCTAAGAATTCACTTCCTAGCCCTCGGCATCGTTCGATGTAACGATAAATCACTCTGGGAGCTTCGGAATCGCGATATTTACCTCTTCCACACGCTGTGTATCGATAGAAGCTAAGGATTCAGTTCCTAGCCCTCGGCATTGTTCGATATAACGATAAATAACTCTGGGAGCCTCGGAAACGCGATATTTACCTTTTCCACACGCTGTGTATCGATAGAAGCTAAGAATTCACTTCCTAGCCCTCGGCATCGTTCGATGTAACGATAAATCACTCTGGGAGCTTCGGAATCGCGATATTTACCTCTTCCACACGCTGTGTATCGATAGAAGCTAAGGATTCAGTTCCTAGCCCTCGGCATAGTTCGATATAACGATAAATCACTCTGGGAGCTTCGGAATCGCAATATTTACCTTTTCCACGCGCTGTGTATCGAAATTAGCTAAGGATTCACTTCCTAGCCCTCGGTATCGTTCGATATAACGATAAATCACTCTGGGACACTCGGAAACGCGATATTTACCTTTTCCACACGCTGTGTATCGATAGAAGCTAAGGATTCACTTCCTAGCCCTCGGCATCGTTCGATATAACGGTAAATCACTCTGAGACTATCGGAAACGCGATATTTACCTTTTCCACATGCTGTGTATCGAAAGAAGCTAAGGATTCACTTCCTAGCCCTCGGCATTGTTCGATATAACGATAAATACCTCTGGGAGCCTCGGAAACGCGATATTTACCTTTTCCACACGCTGTGTATCGATAGAAGCTAAGGATTCAGTTCCTAGCACTCGGCATCGTTCGATATAACGATAAATCACTCTGGGACACTCTGAAACGCGATATTTACCTTTTCCACACGCTGTGTATCGAAAGGAGCTAAGGATTCACTTCCTAGCCAACGGCATCGTTCGATATAACGATAAATCACTCTGGGAGCCTCGGAATCGCGATATTTACCTTTTCCGCCCGCTGTGTATCGAAAGAAGCTAAGGATTCACTTCCTAGCCCTTGGCATCGTTCGATATAACGATAAATCACTCTGGGAGCCTCGGAAACGCGATATTTACCTTTTCCACAAGTTGTGTATCGAAAGGAGCTAAGGATTCACTTAATAGCCCTCGGCATCGTTCGATATAACGATAAATCACTCTTGGACACTCTGAAACGCGATATTTACCTTTTCCACACGCTGTGTATCGAAAGAAGCTAAGGATTCATTTCCTAGCCCTCGGCATTGTTCGATATAACGATAAATAACTCTGAGAGCCTCGGAATCGCGTTATTTACCTTTTCCACACGCTGTGTATCGATAGAAGCTAAGGATTCACTTCCTAGCCCTCGGCATCGTTCGATATAACGAAAAATCACTCTGGGAGCCTCGGAAACGCGATATTTACCTTTTCCACAAGTTGTGCATCGAAATTAGCTAAGGATTCACTTCCGAGCCCTCGGCATCGTTCGATATAACCATAAATAACTCTGAGAGCCTCGGAATCGCGATATTTACCTTTTCCACACGCTGTGTATCGATAGAAGCTAAGGATTCACTTCCTAGCCAACGGCATAGTTCGATATAACGATAAATAACTCTGGGAGCCTCGGAAACGCGATATTTACCTTTTCCACACGCTGTGTATCGATAGAAGCTAAGGATTCACTTCCTAGCCCTCGGCATCGTTCGATGTAACGATAAATCACTCTGGGAGCTTCGGAATCGCGATATTTACCTTTTCCACACACTGTGTATCGATAGAAGCTAAGGATTCAGTTCCTAGCCCTCGGCATAGTTCGATATAACGATAAATCACTCTGGGAGCTTCGGAATCGCAATATTTACCTTTTCCACGCGCTGTGTATCGAAATTAGCTAAGGATTCACTTCCTAGCCCTCGGCATCGTTCGATATAACGGTAAATCACTCTGGGACTATCGGAAACGCGATATTTACCTTTTCCACATGCTGTGTATCGAAAGAAGCTAAGGATTCACTTCCTAGCCCTCGGCATTGTTCGATATAACGATAAATACCTCTGGGAGCCTCGGAAACGCGATATTTACCTTTTCCACACGCTGTGTATCGATAGAAGCTAAGGATTCAGTTCCTAGCACTCGGCATCGTTCGATATAACGATAAATCACTCTGGGACACTCTGAAACGCGATATTTACCTTTTCCACACGCTGTGTATCGAAAGGAGCTAAGGATTCACTTCCTAGCCCTCGGCATCGTTCGATATAACGATAAATCACTCTGGGAGCCTCGGAAACGCGATATTTACCTTTTCCACACGCTGTGTATCGATAGAAGCTAAGGATTCACTTCCTAGCCCTCGGCATCGTTCGATATAACGATAAATCACTCTGGGACACTCGGAAACGCGATATTTACCTTTTCCACACGCTGTGTATCGATAGAAGCTAAGGATTCAGTTCCTAGCACTCGGCATCGTTCGATATAACGATAAATCACTCTGGGACACTCTGAAACGCGATATTTACCTTTTCCACACGCTGTGTATCGAAAGGAGCTAAGGATTCACTTCCTAGCCCTCGGCATCGTTCGATATAACGATAAATCACTCTGGGACACTCTGAAACGCGATATTTACCTTTTCCACACGCTGTGTATCGAAAGAAGCTAAGGATTCACTTCCTAGCCCTCGGCATTGTTCGATATAACGATAAATAACTCTGAGAGCCTCGGAATCGCGATATTTACCTTTTCCACACGCTGTGTATCGATAGAAGCTAAGGATTCACTTCCTAGCCCTCGGCATCGTTCGATATAACGAAAAATCACTCTGGGAGCCTCGGAAACGCGATATTTACCTTTTCCACACGCTGTGTATCGAAAGAAGCTAAGGATTCACTTCCTAGCCAACGGCATCGTTCGATATAACGATAAATCACTCTGGGAGCCTCGGAAACGCGATATTTACCTTTTCCACACGCTGTGTATCGAAAGAAGCTAAGGATTCACTTCCTAGCCCTCGGCATCGTTCGATATAACGATAAATCACTCTGTGAGCTTCGGAATCGCGATATTTACCTTTTCCACACGCTGTGTATCGAATTGAGCTAAGGATTCACTTCCTAGCCCTCGGCATCGTTCGATATAACGATAAATCACTCTGGGACACTCTGAAACGCGATATTTACAATTTCCACACGCTGTGTATCGAAAGAAGCTAAGGATTCACTTCCTAGCCCTCGGCATTGTTCGATATAACGATAAATAACTCTGAGAGCCTCGGAATCGCGATATTTACCTTTTCCACACGCTGTGTATCGATAGAAGCTAAGGATTCACTTCCTAGCCCTCGGCACAGTTCGATATAACGAAAAATCACTCTGGGAGCCTCGGAAACGCGATATTTACCTTTTCCACACGCTGTGTATCGAAAGAAGCTAAGGATTCAGTTCCTAGCCCTCGGCATAGTTCGATATAACGATAAATCACTCTGGGAGCTTCGGAATCGCAATATTTACCTTTTCCACATGCTGTGTATCGAAAGAAGCTAAGGATTCACTTCCTAGCCCTCGGCATTGTTCGATATAACGATAAATACCTCTGGGAGCCTCGGAAACGCGATATTTACCTTTTCCACACGCTGTGTATCGATAGAAGCTAAGGATTCAGTTCCTAGCACTCGGCATCGTTCGATATAACGATAAATCACTCTGGGACACTCTGAAACGCGATATTTACCTTTTCCACACGCTGTGTATCCAAAGGAGCTAAGGATTCACTTCCTAGCCCTCGGCATCGTTCGATATAACGATAAATCACTCTGGGACACTCTGAAACGCGATATTTACCTTTTCCACACGCTGTGTATCGAAAGAAGCTAAGGATTCATTTCCTAGCCCTCGGCATTGTTCGATATAACGATCAATAACTCTGAGAGCCTCGGAATCGCGATATTTACCTTTTCCACACGCTGTGTATCGATAGAAGCTAAGGATTCACTTCCTAGCCCTCGGCATCGTTCGATATAACGAAAAATCACTCTGGGACACTCTGAAACGCGATATTTACCTTTTCCACACGCTGTGTATCGAAAGAAGCTAAGGATTCACTTCCTAGCCAACGGCATCGTTCGATATAACGATAAATCACTCTGGGAGCCTCGGAATCGCGATATTTACCTTTTCCACACGCTGTGTATCGAAAGAAGCTAAGGATTCACTTCCTAGCCCTCGGCATCGTTCGATATAACGATAAATCACTATGGGAGCCTCGGAATCGCGATATTTACCTTTTCCACACGCTGTGTATCGAAAGAAGCTAAGGATTTACTTCCTAGCCCTCGGCATTGTTCGATATAACGATAAATAACTCTGGGAGCCTCGGAATCGCGATATTTACCTTTTCCACACGCTGTGTATCGATAGAAGCTAAGGATTCAGTGCCGAGCCCTCGGCATCGTTCGATGTAACGATAAATCACTCTGGGAGCCTCGGAAACGCGATATTTACCTTTTCCACAAGCTGTGTATCGAAAGAAGCTAAGGATTCACTTCCTAGCCCTCGGCATCGTTCGATATAACGATAAATCACTCTGGGACACTCTGAAACGCGATATCTACATTTTCCACACGCTGTGTATCGAAAGGAGCTAAGGATTCACTTCCTAGCCCTCGGCATTGTTCGATATAACGATAAATAACTCTGGGAGCCTCGGAAACGCGATATTTACCTTTTCCACACGCTGTGTATCGATAGAAGCTAAGGATTCACTTCCTAGCCCTCGGCATCGTTCGATGTAACGATAAATCACTCTGGGAGCTTCGGAATCGCGATATTTACCTTTTCCACACGCTGTGTATCGATAGAAGCTAAGGATTCAGTTCCTAGCCCTCGGCATAGTTCGATATAACGATAAATCACTCTGGGAGCTTCGGAATCGCAATATTTACCTTTCCCACGCGCTGTGTATCGAAATTAGCTAAGGATTCACTTCCTAGCCCTCGGTATCGTTCGATATAACGATAAATCACTCTGGGACTCTCGGAATCGCGACATTTACCTTTTCCACACGCTGTGTATCGATAGAAGCTAAGGATTCACTTCCTAGCCCTCGGCATCGTTCGATATAACGGTAAATCACTTTGAGACTATCGGAAACGCGATATTTACCTTTTCCACATGCTGTGTATCGAAAGAAGCTAAGGATTCACTTCCTAGCCCTCGGCATTGTTCGATATAACGATAAATACCTCTGGGAGCCTCGGAAACGCGATATTTACCTTTTCCACACGCTGTGTATCGATAGAAGCTAAGGATTCAGTTCCTAGCACTCGGCATCGTTCGATATAACGATAAATCACTCTGGGACACTCTGAAACGCGATATTTACCTTTTCCACACGCTGTGTATCGAAAGGAGCTAAGGATTCACTTCCTAGCCATCGGCATCATTCGATATAACGATAAATCACTCTGGGAGCCGCGGAATCGCGATATTTACCTTTTCCACACTCTATGTATCTAAAGAAGCTAAGGAATTGACTTCCTATCCCTCGGCATCGTTCGATATAACGATATATCGCTCTGGGAGCCTCGGAATCGCGATATTTACCTTTTCCACAAGCTGTGTATCGAAAGAAGCTAAGGATTCACTTCCTAGCCAACGGCATCGTTCGATATAACGATAAATCACTCTGTGAGCCTCGGAATCGCGATATTTACCTTTTCCGCCCGCTGTGTATCGAAAGAAGCTAAGGATTCACTTCCTAGCCCTTGGCATCGTTCGATATAACGATAAATCACTCTGGGAGCCTCGGAAACGCGATATTTACCTTTTCCACAAGTTGTGTATCGAAAGGAGCTAAGGATTCACTTCCTAGCCCTCGGCATCGTTCGATATAACGATAAATCACTCTTGGACACTCTGAAACGCGATATTTACCTTTTCCACACGCTGTGTATCGAAAGAAGCTAAGGATTCATTTCCTAGCCCTCGGCATTGTTCGATATAACGATAAATAACTCTGAGAGCCTCGGAATCGCGATATTTACCTTTTCCACACGCTGTGTATCGATAGAAGCTAAGGATTCACTTCCTAGCACTCGGCATCGTTCGATATAACGAAAAATCACTCTGGGACACTCTGAAACGCGATATTTACCTTTTCCACACGCTGTGTATCGAAAGAAGCTAAGGATTCCCTTCCTAGCCAACGGCATCGTTCGATATAACGATAAATCACTCTGGGAGCCTCGGAATCGCGATATTTACCTTTTCCACACGCTGTGTATCGAAAGAAGCTAAGGATTCACTTCCTAGCCCTCGGCATCGTTCGATATAACGATAAATCACTATGGGAGCCTCGGAATCGCGATATTTACCTTTTCCACACGCTGTGTATCGAAAGAAGCTAAGGATTTACTTCCTAGCCCTCGGCATTGTTCGATATAACGATAAATAACTCTGGGAGCCTCGGAATCGCGATATTTACCTTTTCCACACGCTGTGTATCGATAGAAGCTAAGGATTCAGTGCCGAGCCCTCTGCATCGTTCGATGTAACGATAAATCACTCTGGGAGCCTCGGAAACGCGATATTTACCTTTTCCACAAGCTGTGTATCGAAAGAAGCTAAGGATTCACTTCCTAGCCCTCGGCATCGTTCGATATAACGAAAAATCACTCTGGGAGCCTCGGAAACGAGATATTTACCTTTTCCACACGCTGTGTATCGAAAGAAGCTAAGGATTCACTTCCTAGCCCTCGGCATTGTTCGATATAACGATAAATAACTCTGACAGCCTCGGAATCGCGATATTTACCTTTTCCACACGCTGTGTATTGATAGAAGCTAAGGATTCACTTCCTAGCCCTCGGCATCGTTCGATATAACGAAAAATCACTCTGGGAGCCTCGGAAACGCGATATTTACCTTTTCCACACGCTGTGTATCGAAAGAAGCTAAGGATTCACTTCCTAGCCAACGGCATCGTTCGATATAACGATAAATCACTCTGGGAGCCTCGGAAACGCGATATTTACCTTTTCCACACGCTGTGTATCGAAAGAAGCTAAGGATTCACTTCCTAGCCCTCGGCATCGTTCGATATAACGGTAAATCACTCTGAGACTATCGGAAACGCGATATTTACCTTTTCCACATGCTGTGTATCGAAAGAAGCTAAGGATTCACTTCCTAGCCCTCGGCATTGTTCGATATAACGATAAATACCTCTGGGAGCCTCGGAAACGCGATATTTACCTTTTCCACACGCTGTGTATCGATAGAAGCTAAGGATTCAGTTCCTAGCACTCGGCATCGTTCGATATAACGATAAATCACTCTGGGACACTCTGAAACGCGATATTTACCTTTTCCACAAGTTGTGTATCGAAAGGAGCTAAGGATTCACTTCCTAGCCCTCGGCATCGTTCGATATAACGATAAATCACTCTTGGACACTCTGAAACGCGATATTTACCTTTTCCACACGCTGTGTATCGAAAGAAGCTAAGGATTCATTTCCTAGCCCTCGGCATTGTTCGATATAACGATAAATAACTCTGAGAGCCTCGGAATCGCGATATTTACCTTTTCCACACGCTGTGTATCGATAGAAGCTAAGGATTCACTTCCTAGCACTCGGCATCGTTCGATATAACGAAAAATCACTCTGGGACACTCTGAAACGCGATATTTACCTTTTCCACACGCTGTGTATCGAAAGAAGCTAAGGATTCCCTTCCTAGCCAACGGCATCGTTCGATATAACGATAAATCACTCTGGGAGCCTCGGAATCGCGATATTTACCTTTTCCACACGCTGTGTATCGAAAGAAGCTAAGGATTCACTTCCTAGCCCTCGGCATCGTTCGATATAACGATAAATCACTATGGGAGCCTCGGAATCGCGATATTTACCTTTTCCACACGCTGTGTATCGAAAGAAGCTAAGGATTTACTTCCTAGCCCTCGGCATTGTTCGATATAACGATAAATAACTCTGGGAGCCTCGGAATCGCGATATTTACCTTTTCCACACGCTGTGTATCGATAGAAGCTAAGGATTCAGTGCCGAGCCCTCTGCATCGTTCGATGTAACGATAAATCACTCTGGGAGCCTCGGAAACGCGATATTTACCTTTTCCACAAGCTGTGTATCGAAAGAAGCTAAGGATTCACTTCCTAGCCCTCGGCATCGTTCGATATAACGAAAAATCACTCTGGGAGCCTCGGAAACGAGATATTTACCTTTTCCACACGCTGTGTATCGAAAGAAGCTAAGGATTCACTTCCTAGCCCTCGGCATTGTTCGATATAACGATAAATAACTCTGACAGCCTCGGAATCGCGATATTTACCTTTTCCACACGCTGTGTATTGATAGAAGCTAAGGATTCACTTCCTAGCCCTCGGCATCGTTCGATATAACGAAAAATCACTCTGGGAGCCTCGGAAACGCGATATTTACCTTTTCCACACGCTGTGTATCGAAAGAAGCTAAGGATTCACTTCCTAGCCAACGGCATCGTTCGATATAACGATAAATCACTCTGGGAGCCTCGGAAACGCGATATTTACCTTTTCCACACGCTGTGTATCGAAAGAAGCTAAGGATTCACTTCCTAGCCCTCGGCATCGTTCGATATAACGGTAAATCACTCTGAGACTATCGGAAACGCGATATTTACCTTTTCCACATGCTGTGTATCGAAAGAAGCTAAGGATTCACTTCCTAGCCCTCGGCATTGTTCGATATAACGATAAATACCTCTGGGAGCCTCGGAAACGCGATATTTACCTTTTCCACACGCTGTGTATCGATAGAAGCTAAGGATTCAGTTCCTAGCACTCGGCATCGTTCGATATAACGATAAATCACTCTGGGACACTCTGAAACGCGATATTTACCTTTTCCAAACGCTGTGTATCGAAAGGAGCTAAGGATTCACTTCCTAGCCCTCGGCATCGTTCGATATAACGATAAATCACTCTGGGACACTCTGAAACGCGATATTTACCTTTTCCACACGCTGTGTATCGAAAGAAGCTAAGGATTCATTTCCTAGCCCTCGGCATTGTTCGATATAACGATAAATAACTCTGAGAGCCTCGGAATCGCGATATTTACCTTTTCCACACGCTGTGTATCGATAGAAGCTAAGGATTCACTTCCTAGCCCTCGGCATCGTTCGATATAACGAAAAATCACTCTGGGACACTCTGAAACGCGATATTTACCTTTTCCACACGCTGTGTATCGAAAGAAGCTAAGGATTCACTTCCTAGCCAACGGCATCGTTCGATATAACGATAAATCACTCTGGGAGCCTCGGAATCGCGATATTTACCTTTTCCACACGCTGTGTATCGAAAGAAGCTAAGGATTCACTTCCTAGCCCTCGGCATCGTTCGATATAACGATAAATCACTATGGGAGCCTCGGAATCGCGATATTTACCTTTTCCACACGCTGTGTATCGAAAGAAGCTAAGGATTTACTTCCTAGCCCTCGGCATTGTTCGATATAACGATAAATAACTCTGGGAGCCTCGGAATCGCGATATTTACCTTTTCCACACGCTGTGTATCGATAGAAGCTAAGGATTCAGTGCCGAGCCCTCGGCATCGTTCGATGTAACGATAAATCACTATGGGAGCCTCGGAATCGCGATATTTACCTTTTCCACACGCTGTGTATCGAAAGAAGCTAAGGATTTACTTCCTAGCCCTCGGCATCGTTCGATATAACGATAAATCACTCTGGGACACTCTGAAACGCGATATTTACAATTTCCACACGCTGTGTATCGAAAGAAGCTAAGGATTCACTTCCTAGCCCTCGGCATTGTTCGATATAACGATAAATAACTCTGAGAGCCTCGGAATCGCGATATTTACCTTTTCCACACGCTGTGTATCGATAGAAGCTAAGGATTCACTTCCTAGCCCTCGGCATAGTTCGATATAACGAAAAATCACTCTGGGAGCCTCGGAAACGCGATATTTACCTTTTCCACACGCTGTGTATCGAAAGAAGCTAAGGATTCAGTTCCTAGCCCTCGGCATAGTTCGATATAACGATAAATCACTCTGGGAGCTTCGGAATCGCAATATTTACCTTTTCCACATGCTGTGTATCGAAAGAAGCTAAGGATTCACTTCCTAGCCCTCGGCATTGTTCGATATAACGATAAATACCTCTGGGAGCCTCGGAAACGCGATATTTACCTTTTCCACACGCTGTGTATCGATAGAAGCTAAGGATTCAGTTCCTAGCACTCGGCATCGTTCGATATAACGATAAATCACTCTGGGACACTCTGAAACGCGATATTTACCTTTTCCACACGCTGTGTATCCAAAGGAGCTAAGGATTCACTTCCTAGCCCTCGGCATCGTTCGATATAACGATAAATCACTCTGGGACACTCTGAAACGCGATATTTACCTTTTCCACACGCTGTGTATCGAAAGAAGCTAAGGATTCATTTCCTAGCTCTCGGCATTGTTCGATATAACGATCAATAACTCTGAGAGCCTCGGAATCGCGATATTTACCTTTTCCACACGCTGTGTATCGATAGAAGCTAAGGATTCACTTCCTAGCCCTCGGCATCGTTCGATATAACGAAAAATCACTCTGGGACACTCTGAAACGCGATATTTACCTTTTCCACACGCTGTGTATCGAAAGAAGCTAAGGATTCACTTCCTAGCCAACGGCATCGTTCGATATAACGATAAATCACTCTGGGAGCCTCGGAATCGCGATATTTACCTTTTCCACACGCTGTGTATCGAAAGAAGCTAAGGATTCACTTCCTAGCCCTCGGCATCGTTCGATATAACGATAAATCACTATGGGAGCCTCGGAATCGCGATATTTACCTTTTCCACACGCTGTGTATCGAAAGAAGCTAAGGATTTACTTCCTAGCCCTCGGCATTGTTCGATATAACGATAAATAACTCTGGGAGCCTCGGAATCGCGATATTTACCTTTTCCACACGCTGTGTATCGATAGAAGCTAAGGATTCAGTGCCGAGCCCTCGGCATCGTTCGATGTAACGATAAATCACTCTGGGAGCCTCGGAAACGCGATATTTACCTTTTCCACAAGCTGTGTATCGAAAGAAGCTAAGGATTCACTTCCTAGCCCTCGGCATCGTTCGATATAACGATAAATCACTCTGGGAGCCTCGGAAACGCGATATTTACCTTTTCCACAAGTTGTGTATCGAAAGGAGCTAAGGATTCACTTAATAGCCCTCGGCATCGTTCGATATAACGATAAATCACTCTTGGACACTCTGAAACGCGATATTTACCTTTTCCACACGCTGTGTATCGAAAGAAGCTAAGGATTCATTTCCTAGCCCTCGGCATTGTTCGATATAACGATAAATAACTCTGAGAGCCTCGGAATCGCGTTATTTACCTTTTCCACACGCTGTGTATCGATAGAAGCTAAGGATTCACTTCCTAGCCCTCGGCATCGTTCGATATAACGAAAAATCACTCTGGGAGCCTCGGAAACGCGATATTTACCTTTTCCACAAGTTGTGCATCGAAATTAGCTAAGGATTCACTTCCTAGCCCTCGGTATCGTTCGATATAACGATAAATCACTCTGGGACACTCGGAAACGCGATATTTACCTTTTCCACACGCTGTGTATCGAAAGGAGCTAAGGATTCACTTCCGAGCCCTCGGCATCGTTCGATATAACCATAAATAACTCTGAGAGCCTCGGAATCGCGATATTTACCTTTTCCACACGCTGTGTATCGATAGAAGCTAAGGATTCACTTCCTAGCCAACGGCATAGTTCGATATAACGATAAATAACTCTGGGAGCCTCGGAAACGCGATATTTACCTTTTCCACACGCTGTGTATCGATAGAAGCTAAGGATTCACTTCCTAGCCCTCGGCATCGTTCGATGTAACGATAAATCACTCTGGGAGCTTCGGAATCGCGATATTTACCTTTTCCACACACTGTGTATCGATAGAAGCTAAGGATTCAGTTCCTAGCCCTCGGCATAGTTCGATATAACGATAAATCACTCTGGGAGCTTCGGAATCGCAATATTTACCTTTTCCACGCGCTGTGTATCGAAATTAGCTAAGGATTCACTTCCTAGCCCTCGGTATCGTTCGATATAACGATAAATCACTCTGGGACACTCGGAAACGCGATATTTACCTTTTCTACACGCTGTGTATCGATAGAAGCTAAGGATTCACTTCCTAGCCCTCGGCATCGTTCGATATAACGGTAAATCACTCTGGGACTATCGGAAACGCGATATTTACCTTTTCCACATGCTGTGTATCGAAAGAAGCTAAGGATTCACTTCCTAGCCCTCGGCATTGTTCGATATAACGATAAATACCTCTGGGAGCCTCGGAAACGCGATATTTACCTTTTCCACACGCTGTGTATCGATAGAAGCTAAGGATTCAGTTCCTAGCACTCGGCATCGTTCGATATAACGATAAATCACTCTGGGACACTCTGAAACGCGATATTTACCTTTTCCACACGCTGTGTATCGAAAGGAGCTAAGGATTCACTTCCTAGCCCTCGGCATCGTTCGATATAACGATAAATCACTCTGGGAGCCTCGGAAACGCGATATTTACCTTTTCCACACGCTGTGTATCGATAGAAGCTAAGGATTCACTTCCTAGCCCTCGGCATCGTTCGATATAACGATAAATCACTCTGGGACACTCGGAAACGCGATATTTATCTTTTCCACACGCTGTGTATCGATAGAAGCTAAGGATTCAGTTCCTAGCACTCGGCATCGTTCGATATAACGATAAATCACTCTGGGACACTCTGAAACGCGATATTTACCTTTTCCACACGCTGTGTATCGAAAGGAGCTAAGGATTCACTTCCTAGCCCTCGGCATCGTTCGATATAACGATAAATCACTCTGGGACACTCTGAAACGCGATATTTACCTTTTCCACACGCTGTGTATCGAAAGAAGCTAAGGATTCACTTCCTAGCCCTCGGCATTGTTCGATATAACGATAAATAACTCTGAGAGCCTCGGAATCGCGATATTTACCTTTTCCACACGCTGTGTATCGATAGAAGCTAAGGATTCACTTCCTAGCCCTCGGCATCGTTCGATATAACGAAAAATCACTCTGGGAGCCTCGGAAACGCGATATTTACCTTTTCCACACGCTGTGTATCGAAAGAAGCTAAGGATTCACTTCCTAGCCAACGGCATCGTTCGATATAACGATAAATCACTCTGGGAGCCTCGGAAACGCGATATTTACCTTTTCCACACGCTGTGTATCGAAAGAAGCTAAGGATTCACTTCCTAGCCCTCGGCATCGTTCGATATAACGATAAATCACTCTGTGAGCTTCGGAATCGCGATATTTACCTTTTCCACACGCTGTGTATCGAATTGAGCTAAGGATTCACTTCCTAGCCCTCGGCATCGTTCGATATAACGATAAATCACTCTGGGACACTCTGAAACGCGATATTTACAATTTCCACACGCTGTGTATCGAAAGAAGCTAAGGATTCACTTCCTAGCCCTCGGCATTGTTCGATATAACGATAAATAACTCTGAGAGCCTCGGAATCGCGATATTTACCTTTTCCACACGCTGTGTATCGATAGAAGCTAAGGATTCACTTCCTAGCCCTCGGCATAGTTCGATATAACGAAAAATCACTCTGGGAGCCTCGGAAACGCGATATTTACCTTTTCCACACGCTGTGTATCGAAAGAAGCTAAGGATTCAGTTCCTAGCCCTCGGCATAGTTCGATATAACGATAAATCACTCTGGGAGCTTCGGAATCGCAATATTTACCTTTTCCACATGCTGTGTATCGAAAGAAGCTAAGGATTCACTTCCTAGCCCTCGGCATTGTTCGATATAACGATAAATACCTCTGGGAGCCTCGGAAACGCGATATTTACCTTTTCCACACGCTGTGTATCGATAGAAGCTAAGGATTCAGTTCCTAGCACTCGGCATCGTTCGATATAACGATAAATCACTCTGGGACACTCTGAAACGCGATATTTACCTTTTCCACACGCTGTGTATCCAAAGGAGCTAAGGATTCACTTCCTAGCCCTCGGCATCGTTCGATATAACGATAAATCACTCTGGGACACTCTGAAACGCGATATTTACCTTTTCCACACGCTGTGTATCGAAAGAAGCTAAGGATTCATTTCCTAGCCCTCGGCATTGTTCGATATAACGATCAATAACTCTGAGAGCCTCGGAATCGCGATATTTACCTTTTCCACACGCTGTGTATCGATAGAAGCTAAGGATTCACTTCCTAGCCCTCGGCATCGTTCGATATAACGAAAAATCACTCTGGGACACTCTGAAACGCGATATTTACCTTTTCCACACGCTGTGTATCGAAAGAAGCTAAGGATTCACTTCCTAGCCAACGGCATCGTTCGATATAACGATAAATCACTCTGGGAGCCTCGGAATCGCGATATTTACCTTTTCCACACGCTGTGTATCGAAAGAAGCTAAGGATTCACTTCCTAGCCCTCGGCATCGTTCGATATAACGATAAATCACTATGGGAGCCTCGGAATCGCGATATTTACCTTTTCCACACGCTGTGTATCGAAAGAAGCTAAGGATTTACTTCCTAGCCCTCGGCATTGTTCGATATAACGATAAATAACTCTGGGAGCCTCGGAATCGCGATATTTACCTTTTCCACACGCTGTGTATCGATAGAAGCTAAGGATTCAGTGCCGAGCCCTCGGCATCGTTCGATGTAACGATAAATCACTCTGGGAGCCTCGGAAACGCGATATTTACCTTTTCCACAAGCTGTGTATCGAAAGAAGCTAAGGATTCACTTCCTAGCCCTCGGCATCGTTCGATATAACGATAAATCACTCTGGGACACTCTGAAACGCGATATCTACATTTTCCACACGCTGTGTATCGAAAGGAGCTAAGGATTCACTTCCTAGCCCTCGGCATTGTTCGATATAACGATAAATAACTCTGGGAGCCTCGGAAACGCGATATTTACCTTTTCCACACGCTGTGTATCGATAGAAGCTAAGGATTCACTTCCTAGCCCTCGGCATCGTTCGATGTAACGATAAATCACTCTGGGAGCTTCGGAATCGCGATATTTACCTTTTCCACACGCTGTGTATCGATAGAAGCTAAGGATTCAGTTCCTAGCCCTCGGCATAGTTCGATATAACGATAAATCACTCTGGGAGCTTCGGAATCGCAATATTTACCTTTCCCACGCGCTGTGTATCGAAATTAGCTAAGGATTCACTTCCTAGCCCTCGGTATCGTTCGATATAACAATAAATCACTCTGGGACTCTCGGAATCGCGACATTTACCTTTTCCACACGCTGTGTATCGATAGAAGCTAAGGATTCACTTCCTAGCCCTCGGCATCGTTCGATATAACGGTAAATCACTCTGAGACTATCGGAAACGCGATATTTACCTTTTCCACATGCTGTGTATCGAAAGAAGCTAAGGATTCACTTCCTAGCCCTCGGCATTGTTCGATATAACGATAAATACCTCTGGGAGCCTCGGAAACGCGATATTTACCTTTTCCACACGCTGTGTATCGATAGAAGCTAAGGATTCAGTTCCTAGCACTCGGCATCGTTCGATATAACGATAAATCACTCTGGGACACTCTGAAACGCGATATTTACCTTTTCCACACGCTGTGTATCGAAAGGAGCTAAGGATTCACTTCCTAGCCATCGGCATCATTCGATATAACGATAAATCACTCTGGGAGCCGCGGAATCGCGATATTTACCTTTTCCACACTCTATGTATCTAAAGAAGCTAAGGAATTGACTTCCTATCCCTCGGCATCGTTCGATATAACGATATATCGCTCTGGGAGCCTCGGAATCGCGATATTTACCTTTTCCACAAGCTGTGTATCGAAAGAAGCTAAGGATTCACTTCCTAGCCAACGGCATCGTTCGATATAACGATAAATCACTCTGTGAGCCTCGGAATCGCGATATTTACCTTTTCCGCCCGCTGTGTATCGAAAGAAGCTAAGGATTCACTTCCTAGCCCTTGGCATCGTTCGATATAACGATAAATCACTCTGGGAGCCTCGGAAACGCGATATTTACCTTTTCCACAAGTTGTGTATCGAAAGGAGCTAAGGATTCACTTCCTAGCCCTCGGCATCGTTCGATATAACGATAAATCACTCTTGGACACTCTGAAACGCGATATTTACCTTTTCCACACGCTGTGTATCGAAAGAAGCTAAGGATTCATTTCCTAGCCCTCGGCATTGTTCGATATAACGATAAATAACTCTGAGAGCCTCGGAATCGCGATATTTACCTTTTCCACACGCTGTGTATCGAAAGAAGCTAAGGATTCACTTCCTAGCCCTCGGCATTGTTCGATATAACGATAAATAACTCTGACAGCCTCGGAATCGCGATATTTACCTTTTCCACACGCTGTGTATTGATAGAAGCTAAGGATTCACTTCCTAGCCCTCGGCATCGTTCGATATAACGAAAAATCACTCTGGGAGCCTCGGAAACGCGATATTTACCTTTTCCACACGCTGTGTATCGAAAGAAGCTAAGGATTCACTTCCTAGCCAACGGCATCGTTCGATATAACGATAAATCACTCTGGGAGCCTCGGAAACGCGATATTTACCTTTTCCACACGCTGTGTATCGAAAGAAGCTAAGGATTCACTTCCTAGCCCTCGGCATCGTTCGATATAACGGTAAATCACTCTGAGACTATCGGAAACGCGATATTTACCTTTTCCACATGCTGTGTATCGAAAGAAGCTAAGGATTCACTTCCTAGCCCTCGGCATTGTTCGATATAACGATAAATACCTCTGGGAGCCTCGGAAACGCGATATTTACCTTTTCCACACGCTGTGTATCGATAGAAGCTAAGGATTCAGTTCCTAGCACTCGGCATCGTTCGATATAACGATAAATCACTCTGGGACACTCTGAAACGCGATATTTACCTTTTCCACACGCTGTGTATCGAAAGGAGCTAAGGATTCACTTCCTAGCCCTCGGCATCGTTCGATATAACGATAAATCACTCTGGGACACTCTGAAACGCGATATTTACCTTTTCCACACGCTGTGTATCGAAAGAAGCTAAGGATTCATTTCCTAGCCCTCGGCATTGTTCGATATAACGATAAATAACTCTGAGAGCCTCGGAATCGCGATATTTACCTTTTCCACACGCTGTGTATCGATAGAAGCTAAGGATTCACTTCCTAGCCCTCGGCATCGTTCGATATAACGAAAAATCACTCTGGGACACTCTGAAACGCGATATTTACCTTTTCCACACGCTGTGTATCGAAAGAAGCTAAGGATTCACTTCCTAGCCAACGGCATCGTTCGATATAACGATAAATCACTCTGGGAGCCTCGGAATCGCGATATTTACCTTTTCCACACGCTGTGTATCGAAAGAAGCTAAGGATTCACTTCCTAGCCCTTGGCATCGTTCGATATAACGATAAATCACTCTGGGAGCCTCGGAAACGCGATATTTACCTTTTCCACAAGTTGTGTATCGAAAGGAGCTAAGGATTCACTTCCTAGCCCTCGGCATCGTTCGATATAACGATAAATCACTCTTGGACACTCTGAAACGCGATATTTACCTTTTCCACACGCTGTGTATCGAAAGAAGCTAAGGATTCATTTCCTAGCCCTCGGCATTGTTCGATATAACGATAAATAACTCTGAGAGCCTCGGAATCGCGATATTTACCTTTTCCACACGCTGTGTATCGATAGAAGCTAAGGATTCACTTCCTAGCACTCGGCATCGTTCGATATAACGAAAAATCACTCTGGGACACTCTGAAACGCGATATTTACCTTTTCCACACGCTGTGTATCGAAAGAAGCTAAGGATTCCCTTCCTAGCCAACGGCATCGTTCGATATAACGATAAATCACTCTGGGAGCCTCGGAATCGCGATATTTACCTTTTCCACACGCTGTGTATCGAAAGAAGCTAAGGATTCACTTCCTAGCCCTCGGCATCGTTCGATATAACGATAAATCACTATGGGAGCCTCGGAATCGCGATATTTACCTTTTCCACACGCTGTGTATCGAAAGAAGCTAAGGATTTACTTCCTAGCCCTCGGCATTGTTCGATATAACGATAAATAACTCTGGGAGCCTCGGAATCGCGATATTTACCTTTTCCACACGCTGTGTATCGATAGAAGCTAAGGATTCAGTGCCGAGCCCTCTGCATCGTTCGATGTAACGATAAATCACTCTGGGAGCCTCGGAAACGCGATATTTACCTTTTCCACAAGCTGTGTATCGAAAGAAGCTAAGGATTCACTTCCTAGCCCTCGGCATCGTTCGATATAACGAAAAATCACTCTGGGAGCCTCGGAAACGAGATATTTACCTTTTCCACACGCTGTGTATCGAAAGAAGCTAAGGATTCACTTCCTAGCCCTCGGCATTGTTCGATATAACGATAAATAACTCTGACAGCCTCGGAATCGCGATATTTACCTTTTCCACACGCTGTGTATTGATAGAAGCTAAGGATTCACTTCCTAGCCCTCGGCATCGTTCGATATAACGAAAAATCACTCTGGGAGCCTCGGAAACGCGATATTTACCTTTTCCACACGCTGTGTATCGAAAGAAGCTAAGGATTCACTTCCTAGCCAACGGCATCGTTCGATATAACGATAAATCACTCTGGGAGCCTCGGAAACGCGATATTTACCTTTTCCACACGCTGTGTATCGAAAGAAGCTAAGGATTCACTTCCTAGCCCTCGGCATCGTTCGATATAACGGTAAATCACTCTGAGACTATCGGAAACGCGATATTTACCTTTTCCACATGCTGTGTATCGAAAGAAGCTAAGGATTCACTTCCTAGCCCTCGGCATTGTTCGATATAACGATAAATACCTCTGGGAGCCTCGGAAACGCGATATTTACCTTTTCCACACGCTGTGTATCGATAGAAGCTAAGGATTCAGTTCCTAGCACTCGGCATCGTTCGATATAACGATAAATCACTCTGGGACACTCTGAAACGCGATATTTACCTTTTCCACACGCTGTGTATCGAAAGGAGCTAAGGATTCACTTCCTAGCCCTCGGCATCGTTCGATATAACGATAAATCACTCTGGGACACTCTGAAACGCGATATTTACCTTTTCCACACGCTGTGTATCGAAAGAAGCTAAGGATTCATTTCCTAGCCCTCGGCATTGTTCGATATAACGATAAATAACTCTGAGAGCCTCGGAATCGCGATATTTACCTTTTCCACACGCTGTGTATCGATAGAAGCTAAGGATTCACTTCCTAGCCCTCGGCATCGTTCGATATAACGAAAAATCACTCTGGGACACTCTGAAACGCGATATTTACCTTTTCCACACGCTGTGTATCGAAAGAAGCTAAGGATTCACTTCCTAGCCAACGGCATCGTTCGATATAACGATAAATCACTCTGGGAGCCTCGGAATCGCGATATTTACCTTTTCCACACGCTGTGTATCGAAAGAAGCTAAGGATTCACTTCCTAGCCCTCGGCATCGTTCGATATAACGATAAATCACTATGGGAGCCTCGGAATCGCGATATTTACCTTTTCCACACGCTGTGTATCGAAAGAAGCTAAGGATTTACTTCCTAGCCCTCGGCATTGTTCGATATAACGATAAATAACTCTGGGAGCCTCGGAATCGCGATATTTACCTTTTCCACACGCTGTGTATCGATAGAAGCTAAGGATTCAGTGCCGAGCCCTCTGCATCGTTCGATGTAACGATAAATCACTATGGGAGCCTCGGAATCGCGATATTTACCTTTTCCACACGCTGTGTATCGAAAGAAGCTAAGGATTTACTTCCTAGCCCTCGGCATTGTTCGATAAAATGATAAATAACTCTGGGAGCCTCGGAATCGCGATATTTACCTTTTCCACACGCTGTGTATCGATAGAAGCTAAGGATTCAGTGCCGAGCCCTCGGCATCGTTCGATGTAACGATAAATCACTCTGGGAGCCTCGGAAACGCGATATTTACCTTTTCCACAAGCTGTGTATCGAAAGAAGCTAAGGATTCACTTCCTAGCCCTCGGCATCGTTCGATATAACGATAAATCACTCTGGGACACTCTGAAACGCGATATCTACATTTTCCACACGCTGTGTATCGAAAGGAGCTAAGGATTCACTTCCTAGCCCTCGGCATTGTTCGATATAACGATAAATAACTCTGGGAGCCTCGGAATCGCGATATTTACCTTTTCCACACGCTGTGTATCGATAGAAGCTAAGGATTCACTTCCTAGCCCTCGGCATCGTTCGATGTAACGATAAATCACTCTGGGAGCTTCGGAATCGCGATATTTACCTTTTCCACACGCTGTGTATCGATAGAAGCTAAGGATTCAGTTCCTAGCCCTCGGCATAGTTCGATATAACGATAAATCACTCTGGGAGCTTCGGAAACGCGATATTTACCTTTTCCACACGCTGTGTATCGATAGAAGCTAAGGATTCAGTTCCTAGCACTCGGCATCGTTCGATATAACGATAAATCACTCTGGGACACTCTGAAACGCGATATTTACCTTTTCCACACGCTGTGTATCGAAAGGAGCTAAGGATTCACTTCCTAGCCCTCGGCATCGTTCGATATAACGATAAATCACTCTGGGACACTCTGAAACGCGATATTTACCTTTTCCACACGCTGTGTATCGAAAGAAGCTAAGGATTCACTTCCTAGCCAACGGCATCGTTCGATATAACGATAAATCACTCTGGGAGCCTCGGAATCGCGATATTTACCTTTTCCACACGCTGTGTATCGAAAGAAGCTAAGGATTCACTTCCTAGCCCTCGGCATCGTTCGATATAACGATAAATCACTATGGGAGCCTCGGAATCGCGATATTTACCTTTTCCACACGCTGTGTATCGAAAGAAGCTAAGGATTTACTTCCTAGCCCTCGGCATTGTTCGATATAACGATAAATAACTCTGGGAGCCTCGGAATCGCGATATTTACCTTTTCCAAACGCTGTGTATCGATAGAAGCTAAGGATTCAGTGCCGAGCCCTCGGCATCGTTCGATGTAACGATAAATCACTATGGGAGCCTCGGAATCGCGATATTTACCTTTTCCACACGCTGTGTATCGAAAGAAGCTAAGGATTTACTTCCTAGCCCTCGGCATTGTTCGATAAAACGATAAATAACTCTGGGAGCCTCGGAATCGCGATATTTACCTTTTCCACACGCTGTGTATCGATAGAAGCTAAGGATTCAGTGCCGAGCCCTCGGCATCGTTCGATGTAACGATAAATCACTCTGGGAGCCTCGGAAACGCGATATTTACCTTTTCCACAAGCTGTGTATCGAAAGAAGCTAAGGATTCACTTCCTAGCCCTCGGCATCGTTCGATATAACGATAAATCACTCTGGGACACTCTGAAACGCGATATCTACATTTTCCACACGCTGTGTATCGAAAGGAGCTAAGGATTCACTTCCTAGCCCTCGGCATTGTTCGATATAACGATAAATAACTCTGGGAGCCTCGGAATCGCGATATTTACCTTTTCCACACGCTGTGTATCGATAGAAGCTAAGGATTCACTTCCTAGCCCTCGGCATCGTTCGATGTAACGATAAATCACTCTGGGAGCTTCGGAATCGCGATATTTACCTTTTCCACACGCAGTGTATCGATAGAAGCTAAGGATTCAGTTCCTAGCCCTCGGCATAGTTCGATATAACGATAAATCACTCTGGGAGCTTCGGAATCGCAATATTTACCTTTTCCACGCGCTGTGTATATAAAATAAGCTAAGGATTCACTTCCTAGCCCTCGGTATCGTTCGATATAACGATAAATCACTCTGGGACACTCGGAAACGCGATATTTACCTTTTGCACACGCTGTGTATCGATAGAAGCTAAGGATTCACTTCCTAGCCCTCGGCATCGTTCGATATAACGGTAAATCACTCTGAGACTATCGGAAACGCGATATTTACCTTTTCCACATGCTGTGTATCGAAAGAAGCTAAGGATTCACTTCCTAGCCCTCGGCATTGTTCGATATAACGATAAATACCTCTGGGAGCCTCGGAAACGCGATATTTACCTTTTCCACACGCTGTGTATCGATAGAAGCTAAGGATTCAGTTCCTAGCACTCGGCATCGTTCGATATAACGATAAATCACTCTGGGACACTCTGAAACGCGATATTTACCTTTTCCACACGCTGTGTATCGAAAGGAGCTAAGGATTCACTTCCTAGCCATCGGCATCATTCGATATAACGATAAATCACTCTGGGAGCCGCGGAATCGCGATATTTACCTTTTCCACACTCTATGTATTTAAAGAAGCTAAGGATTGACTTCCTATCCCTCGGCATCGTTCGATATAACGATATATCGCTCTGGGAGCCTCGGAATCGCGATATTTACCTTTTCCACAAGCTGTGTATCGAAAGAAGCTAAGGATTCACTTCCTAGCCAACGGCATCGTTCGATATAACGATAAATCACTCTGGGAGCCTCGGAATCGCGATATTTACCTTTTCCGCCCGCTGTGTATCGAAAGAAGCTAAGGATTCACTTCCTAGCCCTCGGCATCGTTCGATATAACGATAAATCACTCTGGGAGCCTCGGAAACGCGATATTTACCTTTTCCACAAGTTGTGTATCGAAAGGAGCTAAGGATTCACTTCCTAGCCCTCGGCATCGTTCGATATAACGATAAATCACTCTGGGACACTCTGAAACGCGATATTTACCTTTTCCACACGCTGGTTATCGAAAGAAGATAAGGATTCACTTCCTAGCCCTCTGCATCGTTCGATATAACGATAAATCACTCTGGGAGCCTCGGATATCGCGATATTTACCTTTTCCACACGCTGTGTATCGATAGAATCTAAGGATTCAGTTCCTAGCCCTCGGCATCGTTCGATATAACGATAAATAGCTCTGGGAGTTTCGGAATCGCGATATTTACCTTTTCCACACGCTGTGTATCGAAAGAATTTAAGGATTCACTTCCTAGCCCTCGGCATTGTTCGATATAACGATAAATAACTCAGAGAGCCTCGGAATCGCGATATTTACCTTTTCCACGCGCTGTGTATCGATAGAAGCTAAGGATTCACTTCCTAGCCCTCGGCATCGTTCGATATAACGAAAAATCACTCTGGGAGCCTCGGAAACGCGATATTTACCTTTTCCACACGCTGTGTATCGAAAGAAGCTAAGGATTCACTTTCTAGCCAACGGCATCGTTCGATATAACGATAAATCACTCTGGGAGCCTCGGAATCGCGATATTTACCTTTTCCACACGCTGTGTATCGAAAGAAGCTAAGGATTCACTTCCTAGCCCTCGGCATGTTTCGATATAACGATAAATCACTCTGGGAGCTTCGGAATCGCGATATTTACCTTTTCCACACGCTGTGTATCGAATTGAGCTAAGGATTCACTTCCTAGCCCTCGGCATCGTTCGATATAACGATAAATCACTCTGGGACACTCTGCAACGCGATATTTACCTTTTCCACAAGCTGTGTATTGAAATTAGCTAAGGATTCACTTCCTAGCCAACGGCATCGTTCGATGTAACGATAAATCACTCTGGGAGCCTCGGAATCGCGATATTTACCTTTTCCACACGCTGTGTATCGAAAGAAGCTAAGGATTCACTTCCTAGCCCTCGGCATCGTTCGATATAACGATAAATCACTATGGGAGCCTCGGAATCGCGATATTTACCTTTTCCACACGCTGTGTATCGAAAGAAGCTAAGGATTTACTTCCTAGCCCTCGGCATTGTTCGATATAACGATAAATAACTCTGGGAGCCTCGGAATCGCGATATTTACCTTTTCCACACGCTGTGTATCGATAGAAGCTAAGGATTCAGTGCCGAGCCCTCGGCATCGTTCGATGTAACGATAAATCACTATGGGAGCCTCGGAATCGCGATATTTACCTTTTCCACACGCTGTGTATCGAAAGAAGCTAAGGATTTACTTCCTAGCCCTCGGCATTGTTCGATAAAATGATAAATAACTCTGGGAGCCTCGGAATCGCGATATTTACCTTTTCCACACGCTGTGTATCGATAGAAGCTAAGGATTCAGTGCCGAGCCTACGGCATCGTTCGATGTAACGATAAATCACTCTGGGACACTCTGAAACGCGATATTTACCTTTTCCACACGCTGTGTATCGAAAGGAGCTAAGGATTCACTTCCTAGCCCTCGGCATCGTTCGATATAACGATAAATCACTCTGGGACACTCTGAAACGCGATATTTACCTTTTCCACACGCTGTGTATCGAAAGAAGCTAAGGATTCATTTCCTAGCCCTCGGCATTGTTCGATATAACGATAAATAACTCTGAGAGCCTCGGAATCGCGATATTTACCTTTTCCACACGCTGTGTATCGATAGAAGCTAAGGATTCACTTCCTAGCCCTCGGCATCGTTCGATATAACGAAAAATCACTCTGGGACACTCTGAAACGCGATATTTACCTTTTCCACACGCTGTGTATCGAAAGAAGCTAAGGATTCACTTCCTAGCCAACGGCATCGTTCGATATAACGATAAATCACTCTGGGAGCCTCGGAATCGCGATATTTACCTTTTCCACACGCTGTGTATCGAAAGAAGCTAAGGATTCACTTCCTAGCCCTCGGCATCGTTCGATATAACGATAAATCACTATGGGAGCCTCGGAATCGCGATATTTACCTTTTCCACACGCTGTGTATCGAAAGAAGCTAAGGATTTACTTCCTAGCCCTCGGCATTGTTCGATATAACGATAAATAACTCTGGGAGCCTCGGAATCGCGATATTTACCTTTTCCAAACGCTGTGTATCGATAGAAGCTAAGGATTCAGTGCCGAGCCCTCGGCATCGTTCGATGTAACGATAAATCACTATGGGAGCCTCGGAATCGCGATATTTACCTTTTCCACACGCTGTGTATCGAAAGAAGCTAAGGATTTACTTCCTAGCCCTCGGCATTGTTCGATAAAACGATAAATAACTCTGGGAGCCTCGGAATCGCGATATTTACCTTTTCCACACGCTGTGTATCGATAGAAGCTAAGGATTCAGTGCCGAGCCCTCGGCATCGTTCGATGTAACGATAAATCACTCTGGGAGCCTCGGAAACGCGATATTTACCTTTTCCACAAGCTGTGTATCGAAAGAAGCTAAGGATTCACTTCCTAGCCCTCGGCATCGTTCGATATAACGATAAATCACTCTGGGACACTCTGAAACGCGATATCTACATTTTCCACACGCTGTGTATCGAAAGGAGCTAAGGATTCACTTCCTAGCCCTCGGCATTGTTCGATATAACGATAAATAACTCTGGGAGCCTCGGAATCGCGATATTTACCTTTTCCACACGCTGTGTATCGATAGAAGCTAAGGATTCACTTCCTAGCCCTCGGCATCGTTCGATGTAACGATAAACCACTCTGGGAGCTTCGGAATCGCGATATTTACCTTTTCCACACGCAGTGTATCGATAGAAGCTAAGGATTCAGTTCCTAGCCCTCGGCATAGTTCGATATAACGATAAATCACTCTGGGAGCTTCGGAATCGCAATATTTACCTTTTCCACGCGCTGTGTATATAAAATAAGCTAAGGATTCACTTCCTAGCCCTCGGTATCGTTCGATATAACGATAAATCACTCTGGGACACTCGGAAACGCGATATTTACCTTTTGCACACGCTGTGTATCGATAGAAGCTAAGGATTCACTTCCTAGCCCTCGGCATCGTTCGATATAACGGTAAATCACTCTGAGACTATCGGAAACGCGATATTTACCTTTTCCACATGCTGTGTATCGAAAGAAGCTAAGGATTCACTTCCTAGCCCTCGGCATTGTTCGATATAACGATAAATACCTCTGGGAGCCTCGGAAACGCGATATTTACCTTTTCCACACGCTGTGTATCGATAGAAGCTAAGGATTCAGTTCCTAGCACTCGGCATCGTTCGATATAACGATAAATCACTCTGGGACACTCTGAAACGCGATATTTACCTTTTCCACACGCTGTGTATCGAAAGGAGCTAAGGATTCACTTCCTAGCCATCGGCATCATTCGATATAACGATAAATCACTCTGGGAGCCGCGGAATCGCGATATTTACCTTTTCCACACTCTATGTATTTAAAGAAGCTAAGGATTGACTTCCTATCCCTCGGCATCGTTCGATATAACGATATATCGCTCTGGGAGCCTCGGAATCGCGATATTTACCTTTTCCACAAGCTGTGTATCGAAAGAAGCTAAGGATTCACTTCCTAGCCAACGGCATCGTTCGATATAACGATAAATCACTCTGGGAGCCTCGGAATCGCGATATTTACCTTTTCCGCCCGCTGTGTATCGAAAGAAGCTAAGGATTCACTTCCTAGCCCTCGGCATCGTTCGATATAACGATAAATCACTCTGGGAGCCTCGGAAACGCGATATTTACCTTTTCCACAAGTTGTGTATCGAAAGGAGCTAAGGATTCACTTCCTAGCCCTCGGCATCGTTCGATATAACGATAAATCACTCTGGGACACTCTGAAACGCGATATTTACCTTTTCCACACGCTGGTTATCGAAAGAAGATAAGGATTCACTTCCTAGCCCTCTGCATCGTTCGATATAACGATAAATCACTCTGGGAGCCTCGGATATCGCGATATTTACCTTTTCCACACGCTGTGTATCGATAGAAGCTAAGGATTCAGTTCCTAGCCCTCGGCATCGTTCGATATAACGATAAATAGCTCTGGGAGTTTCGGAATCGCGATATTTACCTTTTCCACACGCTGTGTATCGAAAGAATTTAAGGATTCACTTCCTAGCCCTCGGCATTGTTCGATATAACGATAAATAACTCAGAGAGCCTCGGAATCGCGATATTTACCTTTTCCACGCGCTGTGTATCGATAGAAGCTAAGGATTCACTTCCTAGCCCTCGGCATCGTTCGATATAACGAAAAATCACTCTGGGAGCCTCGGAAACGCGATATTTACCTTTTCCACACGCTGTGTATCGAAAGAAGCTAAGGATTCACTTTCTAGCCAACGGCATCGTTCGATATAACGATAAATCACTCTGGGACACTCTGAAACGCGATATTTACCTTTTCCACACGCTGTGTATCGAAAGAAGCTAAGGATTCATTTCCTAGCCCTCGGCATTGTTCGATATAACGATAAATAACTCTGAGAGCCTCGGAATCGCGATATTTACCTTTTCCACACGCTGTGTATCGATAGAAGCTAAGGATTCACTTCCTAGCCCTCGGCATCGTTCGATATAACGAAAAATCACTCTGGGACACTCTGAAACGCGATATTTACCTTTTCCACACGCTGTGTATCGAAAGAAGCTAAGGATTCACTTCCTAGCCAACGGCATCGTTCGATATAACGATAAATCACTCTGGGAGCCTCGGAATCGCGATATTTACCTTTTCCACACGCTGTGTATCGAAAGAAGCTAAGGATTCACTTCCTAGCCCTCGGCATCGTTCGATATAACGATAAATCACTATGGGAGCCTCGGAATCGCGATATTTACCTTTTCCACACGCTGTGTATCGAAAGAAGCTAAGGATTTACTTCCTAGCCCTCGGCATTGTTCGATATAACGATAAATAACTCTGGGAGCCTCGGAATCGCGATATTTACCTTTTCCAAACGCTGTGTATCGATAGAAGCTAAGGATTCAGTGCCGAGCCCTCGGCATCGTTCGATGTAACGATAAATCACTATGGGAGCCTCGGAATCGCGATATTTACCTTTTCCACACGCTGTGTATCGAAAGAAGCTAAGGATTTACTTCCTAGCCCTCGGCATTGTTCGATAAAACGATAAATAACTCTGGGAGCCTCGGAATCGCGATATTTACCTTTTCCACACGCTGTGTATCGATAGAAGCTAAGGATTCAGTGCCGAGCCCTCGGCATCGTTCGATGTAACGATAAATCACTCTGGGAGCCTCGGAAACGCGATATTTACCTTTTCCACAAGCTGTGTATCGAAAGAAGCTAAGGATTCACTTCCTAGCCCTCGGCATCGTTCGATATAACGATAAATCACTCAGGGACACTCTGAAACGCGATATCTACATTTTCCACACGCTGTGTATCGAAAGGAGCTAAGGATTCACTTCCTAGCCCTCGGCATTGTTCGATATAACGATAAATAACTCTGGGAGCCTCGGAATCGCGATATTTACCTTTTCCACACGCTGTGTATCGATAGAAGCTAAGGATTCACTTCCTAGCCCTCGGCATCGTTCGATGTAACGATAAATCACTCTGGGAGCTTCGGAATCGCGATATTTACCTTTTCCACACGCTGTGTATCGATAGAAGCTAAGGATTCAGTTCCTAGCCCTCGGCATAGTTCGATATAACGATAAATCACTCTGGGAGCTTCGGAATCGCAATATTTACCTTTTCCACGCGCTGTGTATATAAAATAAGCTAAGGATTCACTTCCTAGCCCTCGGTATCGTTCGATATAACGATAAATCACTCTGGGACACTCGGAAACGCGATATTTACCTTTTGCACACGCTGTGTATCGATAGAAGCTAAGGATTCACTTCCTAGCCCTCGGCATCGTTCGATATAACGGTAAATCACTCTGAGACTATCGGAAACGCGATATTTACCTTTTCCACATGTTGTGTATCGAAAGAAGCTAAGGATTCACTTCCTAGCCCTCGGCATTGTTCGATATAACGATAAATACCTCTGGGAGCCTCGGAAACGCGATATTTACCTTTTCCACACGCTGTGTATCGATAGAAGCTAAGGATTCAGTTCCTAGCACTCGGCATCGTTCGATATAACGATAAATCACTCTGGGACACTCTGAAACGCGATATTTACCTTTTCCACACGCTGTGTATCGAAAGGAGCTAAGGATTCACTTCCTAGCCATCGGCATCATTCGATATAACGATAAATCACTCTGGGAGCCGCGGAATCGCGATATTTACCTTTTCCACACTCTATGTATTTAAAGAAGCTAAGGATTGACTTCCTATCCCTCGGCATCGTTCGATATAACGATATATCGCTCTGGGAGCCTCGGAATCGCGATATTTACCTTTTCCACAAGCTGTGTATCGAAAGAAGCTAAGGATTCACTTCCTAGCCCTCGGCATCGTTCGATATAACGATAAATCACTCTGGGACACTCTGAAACGCGATATTTACCTTTTCCACACGCTGGTTATCGAAAGAAGATAAGGATTCACTTCCTAGCCCTCTGCATCGTTCGATATAACGATAAATCACTCTGGGAGCCTCGGATATCGCGATATTTACCTTTTCCACACGCTGTGTATCGATAGAAGCTAAGGATTCAGTTCCTAGCCCTCGGCATCGTTCGATATAACGATAAATAGCTCTGGGAGTTTCGGAATCGCGATATTTACCTTTTCCACACGCTGTGTATCGAAAGAATTTAAGGATTCACTTCCTAGCCCTCGGCATTGTTCGATATAACGATAAATAACTCAGAGAGCCTCGGAATCGCGATATTTACCTTTTCCACGCGCTGTGTATCGATAGAAGCTAAGGATTCACTTCCTAGCCCTCGGCATCGTTCGATATAACGAAAAATCACTCTGGGAGCCTCGGAAACGCGATATTTACCTTTTCCACACGCTGTGTATCGAAAGAAGCTAAGGATTCACTTTCTAGCCAACGGCATCGTTCGATATAACGATAAATCACTCTGGGAGCCTCGGAATCGCGATATTTACCTTTTCCACACGCTGTGTATCGAAAGAAGCTAAGGATTCACTTCCTAGCCCTCGGCATGTTTCGATATAACGATAAATCACTCTGGGAGCTTCGGAATCGCGATATTTACCTTTTCCACACGCTGTGTATCGAATTGAGCTAAGGATTCACTTCCTAGCCCTCGGCATCGTTCGATATAACGATAAATCACTCTGGGACACTCTGCAACGCGATATTTACCTTTTCCACAAGCTGTGTATTGAAATTAGCTAAGGATTCACTTCCTAGCCAACGGCATCGTTCGATATAACGATAAATCACTCTGGGAGCCTCGGAATCGCGATATTTACCTTTTCCACACGCTGTGTATCGATAGAAGCTAAGGATTCAGTTCCTAGCCCTCGGCATCGTTCGATATAACGATAAATAGCTCTGGGAGCCTCGGAATCGCGATATTTACCTTTCCCACACGCTGTGTATCGAAAGAAGCTAAGGATTTACTTCCTAGCCCTCGGCATTGTTCGATATAACGATAAATAACTCTGGGAGCCTCGGAATCGCGATATTTACCTTTTCCACACGCTGTGTATCGATAGAAGCTAAGGATTCAGTGCCGAGGCCTCGGCATCGTTCGATGTAACGATAAATCACTCTCGGAGCCTCGGAAACGCGATACTTACCTTTTCCACAAGCTGTGTATCGAAATTAGCTAAGGATTCACTTCCTAGCCCTCGGCATCGTTCGATATAACGATAAATCACTCTGGGACACTCTGACACGCGATATTTACCTTTTCCACACGCTGTGTATCGAAAGAAGCTTAGGATTCACTTCCTAGCTTTCGGCATCGTTCGATATAACGATAAATCACTCTGGGACACTCTGAAACGCGATATCTACATTTTCCACACGCTGTGTATCGAAAGGAGCTAAGGATTCACTTCCTAGCCCTCGGCATTGTTCGATATAACGATAAATAACTCTGGGAGCCTCGGAAACGCGATATTTACCTTTTCCACACGCTGTGTATCGATAGAAGCTAAGGATTCACTTCCTAGCCCTCGGCATCGTTCGATGTAACGATAAATCACTCTGGGAGCTTCGGAATCGCGATATTTACCTTTCCCACACGCTGTGTATCGATAGAAGCTAAGGATTCAGTTCCTAGCCCTCGGCATAGTTCGATATAACGATAAATCACTCTGGGAGCTTCGGAATCGCAATATTTACCTTTTCCACGCGCTGTGTATCGAAATTAGCTAAGGATTCACTTCCTAGCCCTCGGTATCATTCGATATAACGATAAATCACTCTGGGACACTCGGAAACGCGATATTTACCTTTTCCACACGCTGTGTATCGATAGAAGCTAAGGATTCACTTCCTAGCCCTCGGCATCGTTCGATATAACGGTAAATCACTCTGAGACTATCGGAAACGCGATATTTACCTTTTCCACATGCTGTGTATCGAAAGAAGCTAAGGATTCACTTTCTAGCCCTCGGCATTGTTCGATATAACGATAAATACCTCTGGGAGCCTCGGAAACGCGATATTTACCTTTTCCACAAGTTGTGTATCGAAAGGAGCTAAGGATTCACTTCCTAGCCCTCGGCATCGTTCGATATAACGATAAATCACTCTGGGACACTCTGAAACGCGATATTTACCTTTTCCACACGCTGGTTATCGAAAGAAGATAAGGATTCACTTCCTAGCCCTCTGCATCGTTCGATATAACGATAAATCACTCTGGGAGCCTCGGATATCGCGATATTTACCTTTTCCACACGCTGTGTATCGATAGAAGCTAAGGATTCAGTTCCTAGCCCTCGGCATCGTTCGATATAACGATAAATAGCTCTGGGAGTTTCGGAATCGCGATATTTACCTTTTCCACACGCTGTGTATCGAAAGAATTTAAGGATTCACTTCCTAGCCCTCGGCATTGTTCGATATAACGATAAATAACTCAGAGAGCCTCGGAATCGCGATATTTACCTTTTCCACGCGCTGTGTATCGATAGAAGCTAAGGATTCACTTCCTAGCCCTCGGCATCGTTCGATATAACGAAAAATCACTCTGGGAGCCTCGGAAACGCGATATTTACCTTTTCCACACGCTGTGTATCGAAAGAAGCTAAGGATTCACTTTCTAGCCAACGGCATCGTTCGATATAACGATAAATCACTCTGGGAGCCTCGGAATCGCGATATTTACCTTTTCCACACGCTGTGTATCGAAAGAAGCTAAGGATTCACTTCCTAGCCCTCGGCATGTTTCGATATAACGATAAATCACTCTGGGAGCTTCGGAATCGCGATATTTACCTTTTCCACACGCTGTGTATCGAATTGAGCTAAGGATTCACTTCCTAGCCCTCGGCATCGTTCGATATAACGATAAATCACTCTGGGACACTCTGCAACGCGATATTTACCTTTTCCACAAGCTGTGTATTGAAATTAGCTAAGGATTCACTTCCTAGCCAACGGCATCGTTCGATATAACGATAAATCACTCTGGGAGCCTCGGAATCGCGATATTTACCTTTTCCACACGCTGTGTATCGATAGAAGCTAAGGATTCACTTCCTAGCCCTCGGCATCGTTCGATGTAACGATAAATCACTCTGGGAGCTTCGGAATCGCGATATTTACCTTTTCCACACGCTGTGTATCGATAGAAGCTAAGGATTCAGTTCCTAGCCCTCGGCATAGTTCGATATAACGATAAATCACTCTGGGAGCTTCGGAAACGCGATATTTACCTTTTCCACACGCTGTGTATCGATAGAAGCTAAGGATTCAGTTCCTAGCACTCGGCATCGTTCGATATAACGATAAATCACTCTGGGACACTCTGAAACGCGATATTTACCTTTTCCACACGCTGTGTATCGAAAGGAGCTAAGGATTCACTTCCTAGCCCTCGGCATCGTTCGATATAACGATAAATCACTCTGGGACACTCTGAAACGCGATATTTACCTTTTCCACACGCTGTGTATCGAAAGAAGCTAAGGATTCATTTCCTAGCCCTCGGCATTGTTCGATATAACGATAAATAACTCTGAGAGCCTCGGAATCGCGATATTTACCTTTTCCACACGCTGTGTATCGATAGAAGCTAAGGATTCACTTCCTAGCCCTCGGCATCGTTCGATATAACGAAAAATCACTCTGGGACACTCTGAAACGCGATATTTACCTTTTCCACACGCTGTGTATCGAAAGAAGCTAAGGATTCACTTCCTAGCCAACGGCATCGTTCGATATAACGATAAATCACTCTGGGAGCCTCGGAATCGCGATATTTACCTTTTCCACACGCTGTGTATCGAAAGAAGCTAAGGATTTACTTCCTAGCCCTCGGCATTGTTCGATAAAACGATAAATAACTCTGGGAGCCTCGGAATCGCGATATTTACCTTTTCCACACGCTGTGTATCGATAGAAGCTAAGGATTCAGTGCCGAGCCCTCGGCATCGTTCGATGTAACGATAAATCACTCTGGGAGCCTCGGAAACGCGATATTTACCTTTTCCACAAGCTGTGTATCGAAAGAAGCTAAGGATTCACTTCCTAGCCCTCGGCATCGTTCGATATAACGATAAATCACTCTGGGACACTCTGAAACGCGATATCTACATTTTCCACACGCTGTGTATCGAAAGGAGCTAAGGATTCACTTCCTAGCCCTCGGCATTGTTCGATATAACGATAAATAACTCTGGGAGCCTCGGAATCGCGATATTTACCTTTTCCACACGCTGTGTATCGATAGAAGCTAAGGATTCACTTCCTAGCCCTCGGCATCGTTCGATGTAACGATAAATCACTCTGGGAGCTTCGGAATCGCGATATTTACCTTTTCCACACGCTGTGTATCGATAGAAGCTAAGGATTCAGTTCCTAGCCCTCGGCATAGTTCGATATAACGATAAATCACTCTGGGAGCTTCGGAATCGCAATATTTACCTTTTCCACGCGCTGTGTATATAAAATAAGCTAAGGATTCACTTCCTAGCCCTCGGTATCGTTCGATATAACGATAAATCACTCTGGGACACTCGGAAACGCGATATTTACCTTTTGCACACGCTGTGTATCGATAGAAGCTAAGGATTCACTTCCTAGCCCTCGGCATCGTTCGATATAACGGTAAATCACTCTGAGACTATCGGAAACGCGATATTTACCTTTTCCACATGCTGTGTATCGAAAGAAGCTAAGGATTCACTTCCTAGCCCTCGGCATTGTTCGATATAACGATAAATACCTCTGGGAGCCTCGGAAACGCGATATTTACCTTTTCCACACGCTGTGTATCGATAGAAGCTAAGGATTCAGTTCCTAGCACTCGGCATCGTTCGATATAACGATAAATCACTCTGGGACACTCTGAAACGCGATATTTACCTTTTCCACACGCTGTGTATCGAAAGGAGCTAAGGATTCACTTCCTAGCCATCGGCATCATTCGATATAACGATAAATCACTCTGGGAGCCGCGGAATCGCGATATTTACCTTTTCCACACTCTATGTATTTAAAGAAGCTAAGGATTGACTTCCTATCCCTCGGCATCGTTCGATATAACGATATATCGCTCTGGGAGCCTCGGAATCGCGATATTTACCTTTTCCACAAGCTGTGTATCGAAAGAAGCTAAGGATTCACTTCCTAGCCAACGGCATCGTTCGATATAACGATAAATCACTCTGTTAGCCTCGGAATCGCGATATTTACCTTTTCCGCCCGCTGTGTATCGAAAGAAGCTAAGGATTCACTTCCTAGCCCTCGGCATCGTTCGATATAACGATAAATCACTCTGGGAGCCTCGGAAACGCGATATTTACCTTTTCCACAAGTTGTGTATCGAAAGGAGCTAAGGATTCACTTCCTAGCCCTCGGCATCGTTCGATATAACGATAAATCACTCTGGGACACTCTGAAACGCGATATTTACCTTTTCCACACGCTGGTTATCGAAAGAAGATAAGGATTCACTTCCTAGCCCTCTGCATCGTTCGATATAACGATAAATCACTCTGGGAGCCTCGGATATCGCGATATTTACCTTTTCCACACGCTGTGTATCGATAGAAGCTAAGGATTCAGTTCCTAGCCCTCGGCATCGTTCGATATAACGATAAATAGCTCTGGGAGTTTCGGAATCGCGATATTTACCTTTTCCACACGCTGTGTATCGAAAGAATTTAAGGATTCACTTCCTAGCCCTCGGCATTGTTCGATATAACGATAAATAACTCAGAGAGCCTCGGAATCGCGATATTTACCTTTTCCACGCGCTGTGTATCGATAGAAGCTAAGGATTCACTTCCTAGCCCTCGGCATCGTTCGATATAACGAAAAATCACTCTGGGAGCCTCGGAAACGCGATATTTACCTTTTCCACACGCTGTGTATCGAAAGAAGCTAAGGATTCACTTTCTAGCCAACGGCATCGTTCGATATAACGATAAATCACTCTGGGAGCCTCGGAATCGCGATATTTACCTTTTCCACACGCTGTGTATCGAAAGATGCTAAGGATTCACTTCCTAGCCCTCGGCATGTTTCGATATAACGATAAATCACTCTGGGAGCTTCGGAATCGCGATATTTACCTTTTCCACACGCTGTGTATCGAATTGAGCTAAGGATTCACTTCCTAGCCCTCGGCATCGTTCGATATAACGATAAATCACTCTGGGACACTCTGCAACGCGATATTTACCTTTTCCACAAGCTGTGTATTGAAATTAGCTAAGGATTCACTTCCTAGCCAACGGCATCGTTCGATATAACGATAAATCACTCTGGGAGCCTCGGAATCGCGATATTTACCTTTTCCACACGCTGTGTATCGATAGAAGCTAAGGATTCAGTTCCTAGCCCTCGGCATCGTTCGATATAACGATAAATAGCTCTGGGAGCCTCGGAATCGCGATATTTACCTTTCCCACACGCTGTGTATCGAAAGAAGCTAAGGATTTACTTCCTAGCCCTCGGCATTGTTCGATATAACGATAAATAACTCTGGGAGCCTCGGAATCGCGATATTTACCTTTTCCACACGCTGTGTATCGATAGAAGCTAAGGATTCAGTGCCGAGGCCTCGGCATCGTTCGATGTAACGATAAATCACTCTCGGAGCCTCGGAAACGCGATACTTACCTTTTCCACAAGCTGTGTATCGAAATTAGCTAAGGATTCACTTCCTAGCCCTCGGCATCGTTCGATATAACGATAAATCACTCTGGGACACTCTGACACGCGATATTTACCTTTTCCACACGCTGTGTATCGAAAGAAGCTAAGGATTCACTTCCTAGCTTTCGGCATCGTTCGATATAATGATAAATCACTCTGGGACACTCTGAAACGCGATATCTACATTTTCCACACGCTGTGTATCGAAAGGAGCTAAGGATTCACTTCCTAGCCCTCGGCATTGTTCGATATAACGATAAATAACTCTGGGAGCCTCGGAAACGCGATATTTACCTTTTCCACACGCTGTGTATCGATAGAAGCTAAGGATTCAGTTCCTAGCCCTCGGCATCGTTCGATATAACGATAAATAGCTCTGGGAGCCTCGGAATCGCGATATTTACCTTTCCCACACGCTGTGTATCGAAAGAAGCTAAGGATTTACTTCCTAGCCCTCGGCATTGTTCGATATAACGATAAATAACTCTGGGAGCCTCGGAATCGCGATATTTACCTTTTCCACACGCTGTGTATCGATAGAAGCTAAGGATTCAGTGCCGAGCCCTCGGCATCGTTCGATGTAACGATAAATCACTCTCGGAGCCTCGGAAACGCGATACTTACCTTTTCCACAAGCTGTGTATCGAAATTAGCTAAGGATTCACTTCCTAGCCCTCGATATCGTTCGATATAACGATAAATCACTCTGTGACACTCGGAAACGCGATATTTACCTTTTCCACACGCTGCGTATCGAAAGGAGCTAAGGATTCACTTCCTAGCCCTCGGCATCGTTCGATATAACGATAAATCACTCTGGGACACTCTGAAACGCGATATTTACCTTTTCCACACGCTGTGTATCGAAAGAAGCTAAGGATTCACTTCCTAGCTCTCGGCATCGTTCGATATAACGATAAATCACTCTGGGACACTCTGAAACGCGATATCTACATTTTCCACACGCTGTGTATCGAAAGGAGCTAAGGATTCACTTCCTAGCCCTCGGCATTGTTCGATATAACGATAAATAACTCTGGGAGCCTCGGAAACGCGATATTTACCTTTTCCACACGCTGTGTATCGATAGAAGCTAAGGATTCACTTCCTAGCCCTCGGCATCGTTCGATGTAACGATAAATAACTCTGGGAGCCTCGGAAACGCGATATTTACCTTTTCCACACGCTGTGTATCGATAGAAGCTAAGGATTCACTTCCTAGCCCTCGGCATAGTTCGATGTAACGATAAATCACTCTGGGAGCTTCGGAATCGCGATATTTACCTTTTCCACACGCTGTGTATCGATAGAAGCTAAGGATTCAGTTCCTTGCCCTCGGCATTGTTCTATATAACGATAAATAACTCAGAGAGCCTCGGAATCGCGATATTTACCTTTTCCACAAGCTGTGTATCGAAATTAGCTAAGGATTCACTTCCTAGCCCTCGGTATCGTTCGATATAACGATAAATCACTCTGGGACACTCGGAAACGCGATATTTACCTTTTCCACACGCTGTGTATCGATAGAAGCTAAGGATTCAGTTCCTAGCACTCGGCATCGTTCGATATAACGATAAATCACTCTGGGAGCCTCGGAATCGCCATATTTACCTTTTCCACACGCTGTGTATCGATAGAAGCTAAGGATTCAGTTCCTAGCCCTCGGCATCGTTCGATATAACGAAAAATCACTCTGGGAGCTTCGGAATCGCGATATTTACCTTTTCCACACGCTGTGTATCGAAAGAATTTAAGGATTCACTTCCTAGCCCTCGGCATTGTTCGATATAACGATAAATAACTCAGAGAGAATCGGAATCGCGATATTTACCTTTTCCACGCGCTGTGTATCGATAGAAGCTAAGGATTCACTTCCTAGCCCTCGGCATCGTTCGATATAACGATAAATCACTCTGGGAGCCTCGGAATCGCGATATTTACCTTTTCCACACGCTGTGTATCGAAAGAAGCTAAGGATTCACTTCCTAGCCCTCGGCATTGTTCGATATAACGATAAATAACTCAGAGAGAATCGGAATCGCGATATTTACCTTTTCCACGCGCTGTGTATCGATAGAAGCTAAGGATTCACTTCCTAGCCCTCGGCATCGTTCGATATAACGATAAATCACTCTGGGAGCCTCGGAATCGCCATATTTACCTTTTCCACACGCTGTGTATCGATAGAAGCTAAGGATTCAGTTCCTAGCCCTCGGCATCGTTCGATATAACGAAAAATCACTCTGGGAGCTTCGGAATCGCGATATTTACCTTTTCCACACGCTGTGTATCGAAAGAATTTAAGGATTCACTTCCTAGCCCTCGGCATTGTTCGATATAACGATAAATAACTCAGAGAGAATCGGAATCGCGATATTTACCTTTTCCACGCGCTGTGTATCGATAGAAGCTAAGGATTCAGTTCCTAGCCCTCGGCATCGTTCGATATAACGATAAATAGCTCTGGGAGCCTCGGAATCGCGATATTTACCTTTCCCACACGCTGTGTATCGAAAGAAGCTAAGGATTCACTTCCTAGCCCTCGGCATTGTTCGATATAACGATAAATAACTCAGAGAGAATCGGAATCGCGATATTTACCTTTTCCACGCGCTGTGTATCGATAGAAGCTAAGGATTCACTTCCTAGCCCTCGGCATCGTTCGATATAACGATAAATCACTCTGGGAGCCTCGGAATCGCGATATTTACCTTTTCCACACGCTGTGTATCGATAGAAGCTAAGGATTCAGTTCCTAGCCCTCGGCATCGTTCGATATAACGATAAATAGCTCTGGGAGCCTCGGAATCGCGATATTTACCTTTCCCACACGCTGTGTATCGAAAGAAGCTAAGGATTTACTTCCTAGCCCTCGGCATTGTTCGATATAACGATAAATAACTCTGGGAGCCTCGGAATCGCGATATTTACCTTTTCCACACGCTGTGTATCGATAGAAGCTAAGGATTCAGTGCCGAGCCCTCGGCATCGTTCGATGTAACGATAAATCACTCTCGGAGCCTCGGAAACGCGATACTTACCTTTTCCACAAGCTGTGTATCGAAATTAGCTAAGGATTCACTTCCTAGCCCTCGGTATCGTTCGATATAACGATAAATCACTCTGGGACACTCGGAAACGCGATATTTACCTTTTCCACACGCTGCGTATCGAAAGGAGCTAAGGATTCACTTCCTAGCCCTCGGCATCGTTCGATATAACGATAAATCACTCTGGGACACTCTGAAACGCGATATTTACCTTTTCCACACGCTGTGTATCGAAAGAAGCTAAGGATTCACTTCCTAGCTCTCGGCATCGTTCGATATAACGATAAATCACTCTGGGACACTCTGAAACGCGATATCTACATTTTCCACACGCTGTGTATCGAAAGGAGCTAAGGATTCACTTCCTAGCCCTCGGCATTGTTCGATATAACGATAAATAACTCTGGGAGCCTCGGAAACGCGATATTTACCTTTTCCACACGCTGTGTATCGATAGAAGCTAAGGATTCACTTCCTAGCCCTCGGCATCGTTCGATGTAACGATAAATAACTCTGGGAGCCTCGGAAACGCGATATTTACCTTTTCCACACGCTGTGTATCGATAGAAGCTAAGGATTCACTTCCTAGCCCTCGGCATCGTTCGATGTAACGATAAATCACTCTGGGAGCTTCGGAATCGCGATATTTACCTTTTCCACACGCTGTGTATCGATAGAAGCTAAGGATTCAGTTCCTTGCCCTCGGCATTGTTCTATATAACGATAAATAACTCAGAGAGCCTCGGAATCGCGATATTTACCTTTTCCACGCGCTGTGTATCGAAATTAGCTAAGGATTCACTTCCTAGCCCTCGGTATCGTTCGATATAACGATAAATCACTCTGGGACACTCGGAAACGCGATATTTACCTTTTCCACACGCTGTGTATCGATAGAAGCTAAGGATTCAGTTCCTAGCACTCGGCATCGTTCGATATAACGATAAATCACTCTGGGAGCCTCGGAATCGCCATATTTACCTTTTCCACACGCTGTGTATCGATAGAAGCTAAGGATTCAGTTCCTAGCCCTCGGCATCGTTCGATATAACGAAAAATCACTCTGGGAGCTTCGGAATCGCGATATTTACCTTTTCCACACGCTGTGTATCGAATTGAGCTATGGATTCACTTCCTAGCCCTCGGCATCGTTCGATATAACGATAAATCACTCTGGGACACTCTGCAACGCGATATTTACCTTTTCCACAAGCTGTGTATTGAAATTAGCTAAGGATTCACTTCCTAGCCAACGGCATCGTTCGATATAACGATAAATCACTCTGGGAGCCTCGGAATCGCGATATTTACCTTTTCCACACGCTGTGTATCGATAGAAGCTAAGGATTCAGTTCCTAGCCCTCGGCATCGTTCGATATAACGATAAATAGCTCTGGGAGCCTCGGAATCGCGATATTTACCTTTCCCACACGCTGTGTATCGAAAGAAGCTAAGGATTTACTTCCTAGCCCTCGGCATTGTTCGATATAACGATAAATAAATCTGGGAGCCTCGGAATCGCGATATTTACCTTTTCCACACGCTGCGTATCGAAAGGAGCTAAGGATTCACTTCCTAGCCCTCGGCATCGTTCGATATAACGATAAATCACTCTGGGACACTCTGAAACGCGATATTTACCTTTTCCACACGCTGTATATCGAAAGAAGCTAAGGATTCACTTCCTAGCTCTCGGCATCGTTCGATATAACGATAAATCACTCTGGGACACTCTGAAACGCGATATCTACATTTTCCACAAGCTGTGTATCGAAAGGAGCTAAGGATTAACTTCCTAGCCCTCGGCATTGTTCGATATAACGATAAATAACTCTGGGAGCCTCGGAAACGCGATATTTACCTTTTCCACACGCTGTGTATCGATAGAAGCTAAGGATTCACTTCCTAGCCCTCGGCATCGTTCGATGTAACGATAAATAACTCTGGGAGCCTCGGAAACGCGATATTTACCTTTTCCACACGCTGTGTATCGATAGAAGCTAAGGATTCACTTCCTAGCCCTCGGCATCGTTCGATGTAACGATAAATCACTCTGGGAGCTTCGGAATCGCGATATTTACCTTTTCCACACGCTGTGTATCGATAGAAGCTAAGGATTCAGTTCCTAGCCCTCGGCATTGTTCTATATAACGATAAATAACTCAGAGAGCCTCGGAATCGCGATATTTACCTTTTCCACACGCTGTGTATCGAAAGAAGCTAAGGATTTACTTCCTAGCCCTCGGCATTGTTCGATATAACGATAAATAACTCTGGGAGCCTCGGAATCGCGATATTTACCTTTTCCACACGCTGTGTATCGATAGAAGCTAAGGATTCAGTGCCGAGCCCTCGGCATCGTTCGATGTAACGATAAATCACTCTGGGAGCCTCGGAAACGCGATATTTACCTTTTCCACAAGCTGTGTATCGAAAGAAGCTAAGGATTCACTTCCTATCCCTCGGCATCGTTCGATATAACGATATATCGCTCTGGGAGCCTCGGAATCGCGATATTTACCTTTTCCACAAGCTGTGTATCGAAAGAAGCTAAGGATTCACTTCCTAGCCAACGGCATCGTTCGACATAACGATAAATCACTCTGGGAGCCTCGGAATCGCGATATTTACCTTTTCCGCCGGCTGTGTATCGAAAGAAGCTAAGGATTCACTTCCTAGCCCTCGGCATCGTTCGATATAACGATAAATCACTCTGGGACACTCTGAAACGCGATATCTACATTTTCCACACGCTGTGTATCGAAAGGAGCTAAGGATTCACTTCCTAGCCCTCGGCATTGTTCGATATAACGATAAATAACTCTGGGAGCCTCGGAAACGCGATATTTACCTTTTCCACACGCTGTGTATCGATAGAAGCTAAGGATTCACTTCCTAGCCCTCGGCATCGTTCGATGTAACGATAAATCACTCTGGGAGCTTCGGAATCGCGATATTTACCATTTCCACACGCTGTGTATCGATAGAAGCTAAGGATTCAGTTCCTAGCCCTCGGCATTGTTCGATATAACGATAAATAACTCAGAGAGCCTCGGAATCGCGATATTTACCTTTTCCACGCGCTGTGTATCGAAATTAGCTAAGGATTCACTTCCTAGCCCTCGGTATCGTTCGATATAACGATAAATCACTCTGGGACACTCGGAAACGCGATATTTACCTTTTCCACACGCTGTGTATCGATAGAAGCTAAGGATTCAGTTCCTAGCACTCGGCATCGTTCGATATAACGATAAATAGCTCTGGGAGCCACGGAATCGCGATATTTACCTCTTCCACACGCTGTGTATCGAAAGAAGCTAAGGATTTACTTCCTAGCCCTCGGCATTGTTCGATATAACGATAAATAACTCTGGGAGCCTCGGAATCGCGATATTTACCTTTTCCACACGCTGTGTATCGATAGAAGCTAAGGATTCAGTGCCGAGCCCTCGGCATCGTTCGATATAACGATAAATCACTCTGGGAGCCTCGGAAACGCGATATTTACCTTTTCCACAAGCTGTGTATCGAAAGAAGCTAAGGATTCACTTCCTATCCCTCGGCATCGTTCGATATAACGATATATCGCTCTGGGAGCCTCGGAATCGCGATATTTACCTTTTCCACAAGCTGTGTATCGAAAGAAGCTAAGGATTCACTTCCTAGCCAACGGCATCGTTCGACATAACGATAAATCACTCTGGGAGCCTCGGAATCGCGATATTTACCTTTTCCGCCCGCTGTGTATCGAAAGAAGCTAAGGATTCACTTCCTAGCCCTCGGCATCGTTCGATATAACGATAAATCACTCTGGGAGCCACGGAAACGCGATATTTACCTTTTCCACAAGTTGTGTATCGAAATAAGCTAAGGATTCACTTCCTAGCCCTCGGTATCGTTCGATATAACGATAAATCACTCTGGGACACTCGGAAACGCGATATTTACCTTTTCCACACGCTGTGTTTCGAAAGGAGCTAAGGATTCACTTCCTAGCCCTCTGCATCGTTCGATATAACGATAAATCACTCTGGGACACTCTGAAACGCGAAATTTACCTTTTCCACACGCTGTGTATCGAAAGAAGCTAAGGATTCACTTCCTAGCCCTCGGCATCGTTCGATATAACGATAAATCACTCTGGGACACTCGGAAACGCGATATTTACCTTTTCCACACGCTGTGTATCGAAAGGAGCTAAGGATTCACTTCCTAGCCCTCGGCATCGTTCGATATAACGATGAATCACTCTGGGACACTCGGAAACGCGATATTTACCTTTTCCACACGCTGTGTATCGAAAGGAGCTAAGGATTCACTTCCTAGCCCTCGGCATCGTTCGATATAACGATATATCGCTCTGGGAGCCTCGGAATCGCGATATTTACCTGTTCCACACGCTGTGTATCGAAAGAAGCTAAGGATTCACTTCCTAGCCCTCGGTATCGTTCGATATAACGATAAATCACTCTGGGACACTCGGAAACGCCATATTTACCTTTTCCACACGCTGTGTATCGATAGAAGCTAAGGATTCAGTTCCTAGCCCTCGGCATCGTTCGATATAACGATAAATAGCTCTGGGAGCCACGGAATCGCGATATTTACCTCTTCCACACGCTGTGTATCGAAAGAAGCTAAGGATTTACTTCCTAGCCCTCGGCATTGTTCGATATAACGATAAATAACTCTGGGAGCCTCGGAATCGCGATATTTACCTTTTCCACACGCTGTGTATCGATAGAAGCTAAGGATTCAGTGCCGAGCCCTCGGCATCGTTCGATGTAACGATAAATCACTCTGGGAGCCTCGGAAACGCGATATTTACCTTTTCCACAAGCTGTGTATCGAAAGAAGCTAAGGATTCACTTCCGATCCCTCGGCATCGTTCGATATAACGATATATCGCTCTGGGAGCCTCGGAATCGCGATATTTACCTTTTCCACAAGCTGTGTATCGAAAGAAGCTAAGGATTCACTTCCTAGCCAACGGCATCGTTCGACATAACGATAAATCACTCTGGGAGCCTCGGAATCGCGATATTTACCTTTTCCGCCCGCTGTGTATCGAAAGAAGCTAAGGATTCACTTCCTAGCCCTCGGCATCGTTCGATATAACGATAAATCACTCTGGGAGCCACGGAAACGCGATATTTACCTTTTCCACAAGTTGTGTATCGAAATAAGCTAAGGATTTACTTCCTAGCCCTCGGTATCGTTCGATATAACGATAAATCACTCTGGGACACTCGGAAACGCGATATTTACCTTTTCCACACGCTGTGTATCGAAAGGAGCTAAGGATTCACTTCCTAGCCCTCTGCATCGTTCGATATAACGATAAATCACTCTGGGACACTCTGAAACGCGAAATTTACCTTTTCCACACGCTGTGTATCGAAAGAAGCTAAGGATTCACTTCCTAGCCCTCGGCATCGTTCGATATAACGATAAATCACTCTGTAACACTCGGAAACGCGATATTTACCTTTTCCACACGCTGTGTATCGAAAGGAGCTAAGGATTCACTTCCTAGCCCTCGGCATCGTTCGATATAACGATATATCGCTCTGGGAGCCTCGGAATCGCGATATTTACCTGTTCCACACGCTGTGTATCGAAAGAAGCTAAGGATTCACTTCCTAGCCCTCGGTATCGTTCGATATAACGATAAATCACTCTGGGACACTCGGAAACGCGATATTTACCTTTTCCACACGCTGTGTATCGAAAGGAGCTAAGGATTCAGTTCCTAGCCGTCGGCATCGTTCGATATAACGATGAATCACTCTGGGACACTCTGAAACGCGATATTTACCTTTTCCACACGCTGTGTATCGAAAGAAGCTAAGGATTTACTTCCTAGCCCTCGGCATTGTTCGATATAACGATAAATAACTCTGTGAGCCTCGAAATCGCGATATTTACCTTTTCCACACGCTGTGTATCGATAGAAGCTAAGGATTCAGTGCCGAGCCCTCGGCATCGTTCGATGTAACGATAAATCACTCTGGGAGCCTCGGAAACGCGATATTTACCTTTTCCACAAGCTGTGTATCGAAATTAGCTAAGGATTCACTTCCTAGCCCTCGGTATCGTTCGATATAACGATAAATCACTCTGGGACACTCGGAAACGCGATATTTACCTTTTCCACACGCTGTGTATCGAAAGAAGCTAAGGATTCACATCCTAGCCTTCGGTATCGTTCGATATAACGATAAATCACTCTGGGACACTCGGAAACGCGATATTTACCTTTTCCACACGCTGTGTATCGAAAGAAGCTAAGGATTCACTTCCTAGCCAACGGCATCGTTCGATATAACGAAAAATCACTCTGGGAGCCTCGGAAACGCGATATTTACCTTATCCACACGCTGTGTATCGAAAGAAGCTAAGGATTCACTTCCTAGCCAACGGCATCGTTCGATATAACGATAAATCACTCTGGGAGCCTCGGAATCGCGATATTTACCTTTTCCACACGCTGTGTATCGAAAGAAGCTAAGGATTCACTTCCTAGCCCTCGGCATGTTTCGATATAACGATAAATCACTCTGGGAGCTTCGGAATCGCGATATTTACCTTTTCCACAAGCTGTGTATCGAAATTAGCTAAGGATTCACTTCCTAGCCAACGGCATCGTTCGATATAACGATAAATCACTCTGGGAGCCTCGGAATCGCGATATTTACCTTTTCCACACGCTGTGTATCGATAGAAGCTAAGGATTCAGTTCCTAGCCCTCGGCATCGTTCGATATAACGATAAATAGCTCTGGGTGCCTCGGAATCGCGATATTTACCTTTTCCACACGCTGTGTATCGAAAGAAGCTAAGGATTTACTTCCTAGCCCTCGGCATTGTTCGATATAACGATAAATAACTCTGGGAGCCTCGGAATCGCGATATTTACCTTTTCCACACGCTGTGTATCGATAGAAGCTAAGGATTCAGTGCCGAGCCCTCGGCATCGTTCGATGTAACGATAAATCACTCTGGGAGCCTCGGAAACGCGATATTTACCTTTTCCACAAGCTGTGTATCGAAATTAGCTAAGTATTCACTTCCTAGCCCTCGGTATCGTTCGATATAACGATAAATCACTCTGGGACACTCGGAAACGCGATATTTACCTTTTCCACACGCTGTGTATCGAAAGAAGCTAAGGATTCACTTCCTAGCCCTCGGTATCGTTCGATATAACGATAAATCACTCTGGGACACTCGGAAACGCGATATTTACCTTTTCCACACGCTGTGTATCGAAAGAAGCTAAGGATTCACTTCCTAGCCAACGGCATCGTTCGACATAACGATATATCACTCTGGGAGCCTCGGAATCGCGATATTTACCTTTTCCGCCCGCTGTGTATCGAAAGAAGCTAAGGATTCACTTCCTAGCCCTCGGCATCGTTCGATATAACGATAAATCACTCTGGGAGCCTCGGAAACGCGATATTTACCTTTTCCACAAGTTGTGTATCGAAATAAGCTAAGAATTCACTTCCTAGCCCTCGGTATCGTTCGATATAACGATAAATCACTCTGGGACACTCGGAAACGCGATATTTACCTTTTCCACACGCTGTGTATCGAAAGGAGCTAAGGATTCACTTCCTAGCCCTCGGCATCGTTCGATATAACGATAAATCACTCTGGGACACTCTGAAACGCGATATTTACCTTTTCCACACGCTGTGTATCGAAAGAAGCTAAGGATTCACTTCCTAGCCCTCGGCATTGTTCGATATAACGATAAATAACTCTGTGAGCCTCGAAATCGCGATATTTACCTTTTCCACACGCTGTGTATGGATAGAAGCTAACGATTCACTTCCTAGCCCTCGGCATCGTTCGATATGACGAAAAATCACTCTGGGAGCCTCGGAAACGCGATATTTACCTTTTCCACACGCTGTGTATCGAAAGAAGCTAAGGATTCACTTCCTAGCCAACGGCATCGTACGATATAACGATAAATCACTCTGGGAGCCTCGGAATCGCGATATTTACCTTTTCCACACGCTGTGTATCGAAAGAAGCTAAGGATTCACTTCCTAGCCCTCGGCATGTTTCGATATAACGATAAATCACTCTGGGAGCTTCGGAATCGCGATATTTACCTTTTCCACACGCTGTGTATCGAATTGAGCTAAGGATTCACTTCCTAGCCCTCGGCATCGTTCGATATAACGATAAATCACTCTGGGACACTCTGCAACGCGATATTTACCTTTTCCACAAGCTGTGTATCGAAATTAGCTAAGGATTCACTTCCTAGCCAACGGCATCGTTCGATATAACGATAAATCACTCTGGGAGCCTCGGAATCGCGATATTTACCTTTTCCACACGCTGTGTATCGATAGAAGCAAAGGATTCAGTTCCTCGCCCTCGGCATCGTTCGATATAACGATAAATAGCTCTGGGAGCCTCGGAATCGCGATATTTACCTTTTCCACACGCTGTGTATCGAAAGAAGCTAAGGATTTACTTCCTAGCCCTCGGCATTGTTCGATACAACGATAAATAACTATGGGAGCCTCGGAATCGCGATATTTACCTTTTCCACACGCTGTGTATCGATAGAAGCTAAGGATTCAGTGCCGAGCCCTCGGCATCGTTCGATGTAACGATAAATCACTCTGGGAGCCTCGGAAACGCGATATTTACCTTTTCCACAAGCTGTGTATCGAAAGAAGCTAAGGATTCACTTCCTAGCCCACGGCATCGTTCGATATAACGATAAATCACTCTGGGACACTCGGAAACGCGATATTTACCTTTTCCACACGCTGTGTATCGAAAGAAGCTAAGGATTCACTTCCTATCCCTCGGCATCGTTCGACATAACGATAAATCACTCTGGGAGCCTCGGAATCGCGATATTTACCTTTCCCGCCCGCTGTGTATCGAAAGAAGCTAAGGATTTACTTCCTAGCCCTCGGCATTGTTCGATATAACGATAAATAACTCTGGGAGCCTCGGAATCGCGATATTTACCTTTTCCACACGCTGTGTATCGATAGAAGCTAAGGATTCAGTGCCGAGCCCTCGGCATCGTTCGATATAACGATATATCGCTCTGGGAGCTTCGGAATCGCGATATTTACCTGTTCCACACGCTGTCTATCGAAAGAAGCTAAGGATTCACTTCCTAGCCCTCGGTATCGTTCGATATAACGATAAATCACTCTGGGACACTCGGAAACGCGATATTTACCTTTTCCACACGCTGTGTATCGAAAGGAGCTAAGGATTCACTTCCTAGCCCTCGGCATCGTTCGATATAACGATAAATCACTCTGGGACACTCTGAAACGCGATATTTACCTTTTCCACACGCTGTGTATCGAAAGAAGCTAAGGATTCACTTCCTAGCCCTCGGCATTGTTCGATATAACGATAAATAACTCTGTGAGCCTCGAAATCGCGATATTTACCTTTTCCACACGCTGTGTATCGATAGAAGCTAACGATTCACTTCCTAGCCCTCGGCATCGTTCGATATAACGAAAAATCACTCTGGGAGCCTCGGAAACGCGATATTTACCTTTTCCACACGCTGTGTATCGAAAGAAGCTATGGATTCACTTCCTAGCCAACGGCATCGTTCGATCTAACGATAAATCACTCTCGGAGCCTCGGAATCGCGATATTTACCTTTTCCACACGCTGTGTATCGAAAGAAGCTAAGGATTCACTTCCTAGCCCTCGGCATGTTTCGATATAACGATAAATATCTCTGGGAGCCTCGGAATCGCGATATTTACCTGTTCCACACGCTGTGTATCGAAAGAAGCTAAGGATTCACTTCCTAGCCCTCGGCATCGTTCGATATAACGATAAATCACTCTGGGAGCTTCGGAATCGCGATATTTACCTTTTCCACACGCTGTGTATCGAATTGAGCTAAGGATTCACTTCCTAGCCCTCGGCATCGTTCGATATAACGATAAATCACTCTGGGACAATCTGCAACGCGATATTTACCTTTTCCACAAGCTGTGTATCGAAATTAGCTAAGGATTCAATTCCTAGCCCTCGGTATCGTTCGATATAACGATAAATCACTCTGGGACACTCGGGAACGCGATATTTACCTTTTCCACTCGCTGTGTATCGATAGAAGCTAAGGATTCAGTTCCTAGCACTCGGCATCGTTCGATATAACGATAAATCACTCTGGGACACTCTGAAACGCGATATTTACCTTTTCCACACGCTGTGTATCGAAAGGAGCTAAGGATTCACTTCCTAGCCCTCGGCATCGTTCGATATAACAATAAATCACCCTGTGAGCTTCGGAATCGCGATATTTACCTTTTCCACACGCTGTGTATCGAATTGAGCTAAGGATTCACTTCCTAGCCCTCGGCATCGTTCGATATAACGATAAATCACTCTGGGACACTCTGCAACGCGATATTTACCTTTGCCACAAGCTGTGTATCGAAATTAGCTAAGGATTCACTTCCTAGCCAACGGCATCGTTCGATATAACGATAAATCACTCTGGGAGCCTCGGAATCGCGATATTTACCTTTTCCACACGCTGTGTATCGATAGAAGCTAAGGATTCAGTTCCTAGACCTCGGCATCGTTCGATATAACGATAAATAGCTCTGGGAGCCTCGGAATCGCGATATTTACCTTTTCCACACGCTGTGTATCGAAAGAAGCTAAGGATTTACTTCCTAGCCCTCGGCATTGTTCGATATAACGATAAATAACTCTGGGAGCCTCGGAATCGCGATATTTACCTTTTCCACACGCTGTGTATCGATAGAAGCTAAGGATTCAGTGCCGAGCCCTCGGCATCGTTCGATGTAACGATAAATCACTCTCGGAGCCTCGGAAACGCGATACTTACCTTTTCCACAAGCTGTGTCTCGAAATTAGCTAAGGATTCACTTCCTAGCCCTCGGTATCGTTCGATATAACGATAAATCACTCTGGGACACTCTGAAACGCGATATTTACCTTTTCCACACGCTGTGTATCGAAAGAAGCTAAGGATTCACTTCCTAGCCCTCGGCATTGTTCGATATAACGATAAATAACTCTGGGACACTCTGAAACGCGATATTTACCTTTTCCACACGCTGTGTATCGAAAGAAGCTAAGGATTCACTTCCTAGCCCTCGGCATTGTTCGATATAACGATAAATAACTCTGAGAGCCTCGGAATCGCGATATTTACCTTTTCCACACGCTGTGTATCGATAGAAGCTAAGGATTCACTTCCTAGCCCTCGGCATCGTTCGATATAACGAAAAATCACTCTGGGACACTCTGAAACGCGATATTTACCTTGTCCACACGCTGTGTATCGAAAGGAGCTAAGGATTCACTTCCTAGCCCTCGGCATCGTTCGATATAACGATAAATCACTCTGTGAGCTTCGGAATCGCGATATTTACCTTTTCCACACGCTGTGTATCGAATTGAGCTAAGGATTCACTTCCTAGCCCTCGGCATCGTTCGATATAACGATAAATCACTCTGGGACACTCTGCAACGCGATATTTACCTTTTCCACAAGCTGTGTATCGAAATTAGCTAAGGATTCACTTCCTAGCCAACGGCATCGTTCGATATAACGATAAATCACTCTGGGAGCCTCGGAATCGCGATATTTACCTTTTCCACACGCTGTGTATCGATAGAAGCTAAGGATTCAGTTCCTAGCCCTCGGCATCGTTCGATATAACGATAAATAGCTCTGGGAGCCTCGGAATCGCGATATTTACCTTTTCCACACGCTGTGTATCGAAAGAAGCTAAGGATTTACTTCCTAGCCCTCGGCATTGTTCGATATAACGATAAATAACTCTGGGAGCCTCGGAATCGCGATATTTACCTTTTCCACACGCTGTGTATCGATAGAAGCTAAGGATTCAGTGCCGAGCCCTCGGCATCGTTCGATGTAACGATAAATCACTCTCGGAGCCTCGGAAACGCGATACTTACCTTTTCCACAAGCTGTGTCTCGAAATTAGCTAAGGATTCACTTCCTAGCCCTCGGTATCGCTCGATATAACGATAAATCACTCTGGGACACTCTGAAACGCGATATTTACCTTTTCCACACGATGTGTATCGAAAGAAGCTAAGGATTCACTTCCTAGCCCTCGGCATTGTTCGATATAACGATAAATAACTCTGAGAGCCTCGGAATCGCGATATTTACCTTTTCCACACGCTGTGTATCGATAGAAGCTAAGGATTCACTTCCTAGCCCTCGGCATCGTTCGATATAACGAAAAATCACTCTGGGAGCCTCGGAAACGCGATATTTACCTTTTCCACACGCTGTGTATCGAAAGAAGCTAAGGATTCACTTCCTAGCCAACGGCATCGATCGATATAACGATAAATCACTCTGGGAGCCTCGGAATCGCGATATTTACCTTGTCCACACGCTGTGTATCGATAGAAGCTAAGGATTCAGTTCCTAGCCCTCGGCATCGTTCGATATAACGATAAATAGCTCTGGGAGCCTCGGAATCGCGATATTTACCTTTTCCACACGCTGTGTATCGAAAGAAGCTAAGGATTTACTTCCTAGCCCTCGGCATTGTTCGATATAACGATAAATAACTCTGGGAGCCTCGGAATCGCGATATTTACCTTTTCCACACGCTGTGTATCGATAGAAGCTAAGGATTCAGTGCCGAGCCCTCGGCATCGTTCGATGTAACGATAAATCACTCTGGGAGCCTCGGAAACGCGATATTTACCTTTTCCACAAGCTGTGTATTGAAAGAAGCTAAGGATTCACTTCCTAGCCATCGGCATCGTTCGATATAACGATAAATCACTCTGGGAGCCGCGAAATCGCGATATTTACCTTTTCCACACGCTGTGTATCGATAGAAGCTAACGATTCACTTCCTAGCCCTCGGCATCGTTCGATATAACGAAAAATCACTCTGGGAGCCTCGGAAACGCGATATTTACCTTTTCCACACGCTGTGTATCGAAAGAAGCTAAGGATTCACTTCCTAGCCAACGGCATCGTTCGATATAACGATAAATCACTCTGGGAGCCTCGGAATCGCGATATTTACCTTTTCCACACGCTGTGTATCGAAAGAAGCTAAGGATTCACTTCCTAGCCCTCGGCATGTTTCGATATAACGATAAATCACTCTGGGAGCTTCGGAATCGCGATATTTACCTTTTCCACACGCTGTGTATCGAATTGAGCTAAGGATTCACTTCCTAGCCCTCGGCATCGTTCGATATAACGATAAATCACTCTGGGACACTCTGCAACGCGATATTTACCTTTTCCACAAGCTGTGTATCGAAATTAGCTAAGGATTCCCTTCCTAGCCCTCGGCATCGTGCGATATAACGATAAATCACTCTGGGAGCTTCGGAATCGCGATATTTACCTTTTCCACACGCTGTGTATCGAATTGAGCTAAGGATTCACTTCCTAGCCCTCGGTATCGTTCGATATAACGATAAATCACTCTGGGAGCTTCGGAATCGCAATATTTATCTTTTCCACGCGCTGTGTATCGAAATTAGCTAAGGATTCACTTCCTAGCCCTCGGCATCGTTCGATATAACGATAAATCACTCTGGGAGCCTCGGAATCGCGATATTTACCTTTTCCACACGCTGTGTATCGAAATTAGCTAAGGATTCACTTCCTAGCCAACGGCATCGCTCGATATAACGATAAATCACTCTGGGAGCCTCGGAATCGCGATATTTACCTTTTCCACACGCTGTGTATCGATAGAAGCTAAGGATTCAGTTCCTAGCCCTCGGCATCGTTCGATATAACGATAAATAGCTCTGGGATACTCGGAAACGCGATATTTACCTTTTCCACACGCTGTGTATCGAAAGAAGCTAAGGATTCACTTCCTATCCCTCGGCATCGTTCGACATAACGATAAATCACTCTGGGAGCCTCGGAATCGCGATATTTACCTTTCCCGCCCGCTGTGTATCGAAAGAAGCTAAGGATTTACTTCCTAGCCCTCGGCATTGTTCGATATAACGATAAATAACTCTGGGAGCCTCGGAATCGCGATATTTACCTTTTCCACACGCTGTGTATCGAAAGAAGCTAAGGATTCACTTCCTAGCCCTCGGTATCGTTCGATATAACGATAAATCACTCTGGGACACTCGGAAACGCGATATTTACCTTTTCCACACGCTGTGTATCGAAAGGAGCTAAGGATTCACTTCCTAGCCCTCGGTATCGTTCGATATAACGATAAATCACTCTGGGACACTCGGAAACGCGATATTTACCTTTTCCACACGCTGTGTATCGAAAGAAGCTAAGGATTCACTTCCTAGCCAACGGCATCGTTCGACATAACGATATATCACTCTGGGAGCCTCGGAATCGCGATATTTACCTTTTCCGCCCGCTGTGTATCGAAAGAAGCTAAGGATTCACTTCCTAGCCCTCGGCATCGTTCGATATAACGATAAATCACTCTGGGAGCCTCGGAAACGCGATATTTACCTTTTCCACAAGTTGTGTATCGAAATAAGCTAAGAATTCACTTCCTAGCCCTCGGTATCGTTCGATATAACGATAAATCACTCTGGGACACTCGGAAACGCGATATTTACCTTTTCCACACGCTGTGTATCGAAAGGAGCTAAGGATTCACTTCCTAGCCCTCGGCATCGTTCGATATAACGATAAATCACTCTGGGACACTCTGAAACGCGATATTTACCTTTTCCACACGCTGTGTATCGAAAGAAGCTAAGGATTCACTTCCTAGCCCTCGGCATTGTTCGATATAACGATAAATAACTCTGTGAGCCTCGAAATCGCGATATTTACCTTTTCCACACGCTGTGTATGGATAGAAGCTAACGATTCACTTCCTAGCCCTCGGCATCGTTCGATATGACGAAAAATCACTCTGGGAGCCTCGGAAACGCGATATTTACCTTTTCCACACGCTGTGTATCGAAAGAAGCTAAGGATTCACTTCCTAGCCAACGGCATCGTACGATATAACGATAAATCACTCTGGGAGCCTCGGAATCGCGATATTTACCTTTTCCACACGCTGTGTATCGAAAGAAGCTAAGGATTCACTTCCTAGCCCTCGGCATGTTTCGATATAACGATAAATCACTCTGGGAGCTTCGGAATCGCGATATTTACCTTTTCCACACGCTGTGTATCGAATTGAGCTAAGGATTCACTTCCTAGCCCTCGGCATCGTTCGATATAACGATAAATCACTCTGGGACACTCTGCAACGCGATATTTACCTTTTCCACAAGCTGTGTATCGAAATTAGCTAAGGATTCACTTCCTAGCCAACGGCATCGTTCGATATAACGATAAATCACTCTGGGAGCCTCGGAATCGCGATATTTACCTTTTCCACACGCTGTGTATCGATAGAAGCAAAGGATTCAGTTCCTCGCCCTCGGCATCGTTCGATATAACGATAAATAGCTCTGGGAGCCTCGGAATCGCGATATTTACCTTTTCCACACGCTGTGTATCGAAAGAAGCTAAGGATTTACTTCCTAGCCCTCGGCATTGTTCGATACAACGATAAATAACTATGGGAGCCTCGGAATCGCGATATTTACCTTTTCCACACGCTGTGTATCGATAGAAGCTAAGGATTCAGTGCCGAGCCCTCGGCATCGTTCGATGTAACGATAAATCACTCTGGGAGCCTCGGAAACGCGATATTTACCTTTTCCACAAGCTGTGTATCGAAAGAAGCTAAGGATTCACTTCCTAGCCCACGGCATCGTTCGATATAACGATAAATCACTCTGGGACACTCGGAAACGCGATATTTACCTTTTCCACACGCTGTGTATCGAAAGAAGCTAAGGATTCACTTCCTATCCCTCGGCATCGTTCGACATAACGATAAATCACTCTGGGAGCCTCGGAATCGCGATATTTACCTTTCCCGCCCGCTGTGTATCGAAAGAAGCTAAGGATTTACTTCCTAGCCCTCGGCATTGTTCGATATAACGATAAATAACTCTGGGAGCCTCGGAATCGCGATATTTACCTTTTCCACACGCTGTGTATCGATAGAAGCTAAGGATTCAGTGCCGAGCCCTCGGCATCGTTCGATATAACGATATATCGCTCTGGGAGCTTCGGAATCGCGATATTTACCTGTTCCACACGCTGTCTATCGAAAGAAGCTAAGGATTCACTTCCTAGCCCTCGGTATCGTTCGATATAACGATAAATCACTCTGGGACACTCGGAAACGCGATATTTACCTTTTCCACACGCTGTGTATCGAAAGGAGCTAAGGATTCACTTCCTAGCCCTCGGCATCGTTCGATATAACGATAAATCACTCTGGGACACTCTGAAACGCGATATTTACCTTTTCCACACGCTGTGTATCGAAAGAAGCTAAGGATTCACTTCCTAGCCCTCGGCATTGTTCGATATAACGATAAATAACTCTGTGAGCCTCGAAATCGCGATATTTACCTTTTCCACACGCTGTGTATCGATAGAAGCTAACGATTCACTTCCTAGCCCTCGGCATCGTTCGATATAACGAAAAATCACTCTGGGAGCCTCGGAAACGCGATATTTACCTTTTCCACACGCTGTGTATCGAAAGAAGCTATGGATTCACTTCCTAGCCAACGGCATCGTTCGATCTAACGATAAATCACTCTCGGAGCCTCGGAATCGCGATATTTACCTTTTCCACACGCTGTGTATCGAAAGAAGCTAAGGATTCACTTCCTAGCCCTCGGCATGTTTCGATATAACGATAAATATCTCTGGGAGCCTCGGAATCGCGATATTTACCTGTTCCACACGCTGTGTATCGAAAGAAGCTAAGGATTCACTTCCTAGCCCTCGGCATCGTTCGATATAACGATAAATCACTCTGGGAGCTTCGGAATCGCGATATTTACCTTTTCCACACGCTGTGTATCGAATTGAGCTAAGGATTCACTTCCTAGCCCTCGGCATCGTTCGATATAACGATAAATCACTCTGGGACAATCTGCAACGCGATATTTACCTTTTCCACAAGCTGTGTATCGAAATTAGCTAAGGATTCAATTCCTAGCCCTCGGTATCGTTCGATATAACGATAAATCACTCTGGGACACTCGGGAACGCGATATTTACCTTTTCCACTCGCTGTGTATCGATAGAAGCTAAGGATTCAGTTCCTAGCACTCGGCATCGTTCGATATAACGATAAATCACTCTGGGACACTCTGAAACGCGATATTTACCTTTTCCACACGCTGTGTATCGAAAGGAGCTAAGGATTCACTTCCTAGCCCTCGGCATCGTTCGATATAACAATAAATCACCCTGTGAGCTTCGGAATCGCGATATTTACCTTTTCCACACGCTGTGTATCGAATTGAGCTAAGGATTCACTTCCTAGCCCTCGGCATCGTTCGATATAACGATAAATCACTCTGGGACACTCTGCAACGCGATATTTACCTTTGCCACAAGCTGTGTATCGAAATTAGCTAAGGATTCACTTCCTAGCCAACGGCATCGTTCGATATAACGATAAATCACTCTGGGAGCCTCGGAATCGCGATATTTACCTTTTCCACACGCTGTGTATCGATAGAAGCTAAGGATTCAGTTCCTAGACCTCGGCATCGTTCGATATAACGATAAATAGCTCTGGGAGCCTCGGAATCGCGATATTTACCTTTTCCACACGCTGTGTATCGAAAGAAGCTAAGGATTTACTTCCTAGCCCTCGGCATTGTTCGATATAACGATAAATAACTCTGGGAGCCTCGGAATCGCGATATTTACCTTTTCCACACGCTGTGTATCGATAGAAGCTAAGGATTCAGTGCCGAGCCCTCGGCATCGTTCGATGTAACGATAAATCACTCTCGGAGCCTCGGAAACGCGATACTTACCTTTTCCACAAGCTGTGTCTCGAAATTAGCTAAGGATTCACTTCCTAGCCCTCGGTATCGTTCGATATAACGATAAATCACTCTGGGACACTCTGAAACGCGATATTTACCTTTTCCACACGCTGTGTATCGAAAGAAGCTAAGGATTCACTTCCTAGCCCTCGGCATTGTTCGATATAACGATAAATAACTCTGGGACACTCTGAAACGCGATATTTACCTTTTCCACACGCTGTGTATCGAAAGAAGCTAAGGATTCACTTCCTAGCCCTCGGCATTGTTCGATATAACGATAAATAACTCTGAGAGCCTCGGAATCGCGATATTTACCTTTTCCACACGCTGTGTATCGATAGAAGCTAAGGATTCACTTCCTAGCCCTCGGCATCGTTCGATATAACGAAAAATCACTCTGGGACACTCTGAAACGCGATATTTACCTTGTCCACACGCTGTGTATCGAAAGGAGCTAAGGATTCACTTCCTAGCCCTCGGCATCGTTCGATATAACGATAAATCACTCTGTGAGCTTCGGAATCGCGATATTTACCTTTTCCACACGCTGTGTATCGAATTGAGCTAAGGATTCACTTCCTAGCCCTCGGCATCGTTCGATATAACGATAAATCACTCTGGGACACTCTGCAACGCGATATTTACCTTTTCCACAAGCTGTGTATCGAAATTAGCTAAGGATTCACTTCCTAGCCAACGGCATCGTTCGATATAACGATAAATCACTCTGGGAGCCTCGGAATCGCGATATTTACCTTTTCCACACGCTGTGTATCGATAGAAGCTAAGGATTCAGTTCCTAGCCCTCGGCATCGTTCGATATAACGATAAATAGCTCTGGGAGCCTCGGAATCGCGATATTTACCTTTTCCACACGCTGTGTATCGAAAGAAGCTAAGGATTTACTTCCTAGCCCTCGGCATTGTTCGATATAACGATAAATAACTCTGGGAGCCTCGGAATCGCGATATTTACCTTTTCCACACGCTGTGTATCGATAGAAGCTAAGGATTCAGTGCCGAGCCCTCGGCATCGTTCGATGTAACGATAAATCACTCTCGGAGCCTCGGAAACGCGATACTTACCTTTTCCACAAGCTGTGTCTCGAAATTAGCTAAGGATTCACTTCCTAGCCCTCGGTATCGCTCGATATAACGATAAATCACTCTGGGACACTCTGAAACGCGATATTTACCTTTTCCACACGATGTGTATCGAAAGAAGCTAAGGATTCACTTCCTAGCCCTCGGCATTGTTCGATATAACGATAAATAACTCTGAGAGCCTCGGAATCGCGATATTTACCTTTTCCACACGCTGTGTATCGATAGAAGCTAAGGATTCACTTCCTAGCCCTCGGCATCGTTCGATATAACGAAAAATCACTCTGGGAGCCTCGGAAACGCGATATTTACCTTTTCCACACGCTGTGTATCGAAAGAAGCTAAGGATTCACTTCCTAGCCAACGGCATCGATCGATATAACGATAAATCACTCTGGGAGCCTCGGAATCGCGATATTTACCTTGTCCACACGCTGTGTATCGATAGAAGCTAAGGATTCAGTTCCTAGCCCTCGGCATCGTTCGATATAACGATAAATAGCTCTGGGAGCCTCGGAATCGCGATATTTACCTTTTCCACACGCTGTGTATCGAAAGAAGCTAAGGATTTACTTCCTAGCCCTCGGCATTGTTCGATATAACGATAAATAACTCTGGGAGCCTCGGAATCGCGATATTTACCTTTTCCACACGCTGTGTATCGATAGAAGCTAAGGATTCAGTGCCGAGCCCTCGGCATCGTTCGATGTAACGATAAATCACTCTGGGAGCCTCGGAAACGCGATATTTACCTTTTCCACAAGCTGTGTATTGAAAGAAGCTAAGGATTCACTTCCTAGCCATCGGCATCGTTCGATATAACGATAAATCACTCTGGGAGCCGCGAAATCGCGATATTTACCTTTTCCACACGCTGTGTATCGATAGAAGCTAACGATTCACTTCCTAGCCCTCGGCATCGTTCGATATAACGAAAAATCACTCTGGGAGCCTCGGAAACGCGATATTTACCTTTTCCACACGCTGTGTATCGAAAGAAGCTAAGGATTCACTTCCTAGCCAACGGCATCGTTCGATATAACGATAAATCACTCTGGGAGCCTCGGAATCGCGATATTTACCTTTTCCACACGCTGTGTATCGAAAGAAGCTAAGGATTCACTTCCTAGCCCTCGGCATGTTTCGATATAACGATAAATCACTCTGGGAGCTTCGGAATCGCGATATTTACCTTTTCCACACGCTGTGTATCGAATTGAGCTAAGGATTCACTTCCTAGCCCTCGGCATCGTTCGATATAACGATAAATCACTCTGGGACACTCTGCAACGCGATATTTACCTTTTCCACAAGCTGTGTATCGAAATTAGCTAAGGATTCCCTTCCTAGCCCTCGGCATCGTGCGATATAACGATAAATCACTCTGGGAGCTTCGGAATCGCGATATTTACCTTTTCCACACGCTGTGTATCGAATTGAGCTAAGGATTCACTTCCTAGCCCTCGGTATCGTTCGATATAACGATAAATCACTCTGGGAGCTTCGGAATCGCAATATTTATCTTTTCCACGCGCTGTGTATCGAAATTAGCTAAGGATTCACTTCCTAGCCCTCGGCATCGTTCGATATAACGATAAATCACTCTGGGAGCCTCGGAATCGCGATATTTACCTTTTCCACACGCTGTGTATCGAAATTAGCTAAGGATTCACTTCCTAGCCAACGGCATCGCTCGATATAACGATAAATCACTCTGGGAGCCTCGGAATCGCGATATTTACCTTTTCCACACGCTGTGTATCGATAGAAGCTAAGGATTCAGTTCCTAGCCCTCGGCATCGTTCGATATAACGATAAATAGCTCTGGGATACTCGGAAACGCGATATTTACCTTTTCCACACGCTGTGTATCGAAAGAAGCTAAGGATTCACTTCCTATCCCTCGGCATCGTTCGACATAACGATAAATCACTCTGGGAGCCTCGGAATCGCGATATTTACCTTTCCCGCCCGCTGTGTATCGAAAGAAGCTAAGGATTTACTTCCTAGCCCTCGGCATTGTTCGATATAACGATAAATAACTCTGGGAGCCTCGGAATCGCGATATTTACCTTTTCCACACGCTGTGTATCGAAAGAAGCTAAGGATTCACTTCCTAGCCCTCGGTATCGTTCGATATAACGATAAATCACTCTGGGACACTCGGAAACGCGATATTTACCTTTTCCACACGCTGTGTATCGAAAGGAGCTAAGGATTCACTTCCTAGCCCTCGGTATCGTTCGATATAACGATAAATCACTCTGGGACACTCGGAAACGCGATATTTACCTTTTCCACACGCTGTGTATCGAAAGAAGCTAAGGATTCACTTCCTAGCCAACGGCATCGTTCGACATAACGATATATCACTCTGGGAGCCTCGGAATCGCGATATTTACCTTTTCCGCCCGCTGTGTATCGAAAGAAGCTAAGGATTCACTTCCTAGCCCTCGGCATCGTTCGATATAACGATAAATCACTCTGGGAGCCTCGGAAACGCGATATTTACCTTTTCCACAAGTTGTGTATCGAAATAAGCTAAGAATTCACTTCCTAGCCCTCGGTATCGTTCGATATAACGATAAATCACTCTGGGACACTCGGAAACGCGATATTTACCTTTTCCACACGCTGTGTATCGAAAGGAGCTAAGGATTCACTTCCTAGCCCTCGGCATCGTTCGATATAACGATAAATCACTCTGGGACACTCTGAAACGCGATATTTACCTTTTCCACACGCTGTGTATCGAAAGAAGCTAAGGATTCACTTCCTAGCCCTCGGCATTGTTCGATATAACGATAAATAACTCTGTGAGCCTCGAAATCGCGATATTTACCTTTTCCACACGCTGTGTATGGATAGAAGCTAACGATTCACTTCCTAGCCCTCGGCATCGTTCGATATGACGAAAAATCACTCTGGGAGCCTCGGAAACGCGATATTTACCTTTTCCACACGCTGTGTATCGAAAGAAGCTAAGGATTCACTTCCTAGCCAACGGCATCGTACGATATAACGATAAATCACTCTGGGAGCCTCGGAATCGCGATATTTACCTTTTCCACACGCTGTGTATCGAAAGAAGCTAAGGATTCACTTCCTAGCCCTCGGCATGTTTCGATATAACGATAAATCACTCTGGGAGCTTCGGAATCGCGATATTTACCTTTTCCACACGCTGTGTATCGAATTGAGCTAAGGATTCACTTCCTAGCCCTCGGCATCGTTCGATATAACGATAAATCACTCTGGGACACTCTGCAACGCGATATTTACCTTTTCCACAAGCTGTGTATCGAAATTAGCTAAGGATTCACTTCCTAGCCAACGGCATCGTTCGATATAACGATAAATCACTCTGGGAGCCTCGGAATCGCGATATTTACCTTTTCCACACGCTGTGTATCGATAGAAGCAAAGGATTCAGTTCCTCGCCCTCGGCATCGTTCGATATAACGATAAATAGCTCTGGGAGCCTCGGAATCGCGATATTTACCTTTTCCACACGCTGTGTATCGAAAGAAGCTAAGGATTTACTTCCTAGCCCTCGGCATTGTTCGATACAACGATAAATAACTATGGGAGCCTCGGAATCGCGATATTTACCTTTTCCACACGCTGTGTATCGATAGAAGCTAAGGATTCAGTGCCGAGCCCTCGGCATCGTTCGATGTAACGATAAATCACTCTGGGAGCCTCGGAAACGCGATATTTACCTTTTCCACAAGCTGTGTATCGAAAGAAGCTAAGGATTCACTTCCTAGCCCACGGCATCGTTCGATATAACGATAAATCACTCTGGGACACTCGGAAACGCGATATTTACCTTTTCCACACGCTGTGTATCGAAAGAAGCTAAGGATTCACTTCCTATCCCTCGGCATCGTTCGACATAACGATAAATCACTCTGGGAGCCTCGGAATCGCGATATTTACCTTTCCCGCCCGCTGTGTATCGAAAGAAGCTAAGGATTTACTTCCTAGCCCTCGGCATTGTTCGATATAACGATAAATAACTCTGGGAGCCTCGGAATCGCGATATTTACCTTTTCCACACGCTGTGTATCGATAGAAGCTAAGGATTCAGTGCCGAGCCCTCGGCATCGTTCGATATAACGATATATCGCTCTGGGAGCTTCGGAATCGCGATATTTACCTGTTCCACACGCTGTCTATCGAAAGAAGCTAAGGATTCACTTCCTAGCCCTCGGTATCGTTCGATATAACGATAAATCACTCTGGGACACTCGGAAACGCGATATTTACCTTTTCCACACGCTGTGTATCGAAAGGAGCTAAGGATTCACTTCCTAGCCCTCGGCATCGTTCGATATAACGATAAATCACTCTGGGACACTCTGAAACGCGATATTTACCTTTTCCACACGCTGTGTATCGAAAGAAGCTAAGGATTCACTTCCTAGCCCTCGGCATTGTTCGATATAACGATAAATAACTCTGTGAGCCTCGAAATCGCGATATTTACCTTTTCCACACGCTGTGTATCGATAGAAGCTAACGATTCACTTCCTAGCCCTCGGCATCGTTCGATATAACGAAAAATCACTCTGGGAGCCTCGGAAACGCGATATTTACCTTTTCCACACGCTGTGTATCGAAAGAAGCTATGGATTCACTTCCTAGCCAACGGCATCGTTCGATCTAACGATAAATCACTCTCGGAGCCTCGGAATCGCGATATTTACCTTTTCCACACGCTGTGTATCGAAAGAAGCTAAGGATTCACTTCCTAGCCCTCGGCATGTTTCGATATAACGATAAATATCTCTGGGAGCCTCGGAATCGCGATATTTACCTGTTCCACACGCTGTGTATCGAAAGAAGCTAAGGATTCACTTCCTAGCCCTCGGCATCGTTCGATATAACGATAAATCACTCTGGGAGCTTCGGAATCGCGATATTTACCTTTTCCACACGCTGTGTATCGAATTGAGCTAAGGATTCACTTCCTAGCCCTCGGCATCGTTCGATATAACGATAAATCACTCTGGGACAATCTGCAACGCGATATTTACCTTTTCCACAAGCTGTGTATCGAAATTAGCTAAGGATTCAATTCCTAGCCCTCGGTATCGTTCGATATAACGATAAATCACTCTGGGACACTCGGGAACGCGATATTTACCTTTTCCACTCGCTGTGTATCGATAGAAGCTAAGGATTCAGTTCCTAGCACTCGGCATCGTTCGATATAACGATAAATCACTCTGGGACACTCTGAAACGCGATATTTACCTTTTCCACACGCTGTGTATCGAAAGGAGCTAAGGATTCACTTCCTAGCCCTCGGCATCGTTCGATATAACAATAAATCACCCTGTGAGCTTCGGAATCGCGATATTTACCTTTTCCACACGCTGTGTATCGAATTGAGCTAAGGATTCACTTCCTAGCCCTCGGCATCGTTCGATATAACGATAAATCACTCTGGGACACTCTGCAACGCGATATTTACCTTTGCCACAAGCTGTGTATCGAAATTAGCTAAGGATTCACTTCCTAGCCAACGGCATCGTTCGATATAACGATAAATCACTCTGGGAGCCTCGGAATCGCGATATTTACCTTTTCCACACGCTGTGTATCGATAGAAGCTAAGGATTCAGTTCCTAGACCTCGGCATCGTTCGATATAACGATAAATAGCTCTGGGAGCCTCGGAATCGCGATATTTACCTTTTCCACACGCTGTGTATCGAAAGAAGCTAAGGATTTACTTCCTAGCCCTCGGCATTGTTCGATATAACGATAAATAACTCTGGGAGCCTCGGAATCGCGATATTTACCTTTTCCACACGCTGTGTATCGATAGAAGCTAAGGATTCAGTGCCGAGCCCTCGGCATCGTTCGATGTAACGATAAATCACTCTCGGAGCCTCGGAAACGCGATACTTACCTTTTCCACAAGCTGTGTCTCGAAATTAGCTAAGGATTCACTTCCTAGCCCTCGGTATCGTTCGATATAACGATAAATCACTCTGGGACACTCTGAAACGCGATATTTACCTTTTCCACACGCTGTGTATCGAAAGAAGCTAAGGATTCACTTCCTAGCCCTCGGCATTGTTCGATATAACGATAAATAACTCTGGGACACTCTGAAACGCGATATTTACCTTTTCCACACGCTGTGTATCGAAAGAAGCTAAGGATTCACTTCCTAGCCCTCGGCATTGTTCGATATAACGATAAATAACTCTGAGAGCCTCGGAATCGCGATATTTACCTTTTCCACACGCTGTGTATCGATAGAAGCTAAGGATTCACTTCCTAGCCCTCGGCATCGTTCGATATAACGAAAAATCACTCTGGGACACTCTGAAACGCGATATTTACCTTGTCCACACGCTGTGTATCGAAAGGAGCTAAGGATTCACTTCCTAGCCCTCGGCATCGTTCGATATAACGATAAATCACTCTGTGAGCTTCGGAATCGCGATATTTACCTTTTCCACACGCTGTGTATCGAATTGAGCTAAGGATTCACTTCCTAGCCCTCGGCATCGTTCGATATAACGATAAATCACTCTGGGACACTCTGCAACGCGATATTTACCTTTTCCACAAGCTGTGTATCGAAATTAGCTAAGGATTCACTTCCTAGCCAACGGCATCGTTCGATATAACGATAAATCACTCTGGGAGCCTCGGAATCGCGATATTTACCTTTTCCACACGCTGTGTATCGATAGAAGCTAAGGATTCAGTTCCTAGCCCTCGGCATCGTTCGATATAACGATAAATAGCTCTGGGAGCCTCGGAATCGCGATATTTACCTTTTCCACACGCTGTGTATCGAAAGAAGCTAAGGATTTACTTCCTAGCCCTCGGCATTGTTCGATATAACGATAAATAACTCTGGGAGCCTCGGAATCGCGATATTTACCTTTTCCACACGCTGTGTATCGATAGAAGCTAAGGATTCAGTGCCGAGCCCTCGGCATCGTTCGATGTAACGATAAATCACTCTCGGAGCCTCGGAAACGCGATACTTACCTTTTCCACAAGCTGTGTCTCGAAATTAGCTAAGGATTCACTTCCTAGCCCTCGGTATCGCTCGATATAACGATAAATCACTCTGGGACACTCTGAAACGCGATATTTACCTTTTCCACACGATGTGTATCGAAAGAAGCTAAGGATTCACTTCCTAGCCCTCGGCATTGTTCGATATAACGATAAATAACTCTGAGAGCCTCGGAATCGCGATATTTACCTTTTCCACACGCTGTGTATCGATAGAAGCTAAGGATTCACTTCCTAGCCCTCGGCATCGTTCGATATAACGAAAAATCACTCTGGGAGCCTCGGAAACGCGATATTTACCTTTTCCACACGCTGTGTATCGAAAGAAGCTAAGGATTCACTTCCTAGCCAACGGCATCGATCGATATAACGATAAATCACTCTGGGAGCCTCGGAATCGCGATATTTACCTTGTCCACACGCTGTGTATCGATAGAAGCTAAGGATTCAGTTCCTAGCCCTCGGCATCGTTCGATATAACGATAAATAGCTCTGGGAGCCTCGGAATCGCGATATTTACCTTTTCCACACGCTGTGTATCGAAAGAAGCTAAGGATTTACTTCCTAGCCCTCGGCATTGTTCGATATAACGATAAATAACTCTGGGAGCCTCGGAATCGCGATATTTACCTTTTCCACACGCTGTGTATCGATAGAAGCTAAGGATTCAGTGCCGAGCCCTCGGCATCGTTCGATGTAACGATAAATCACTCTGGGAGCCTCGGAAACGCGATATTTACCTTTTCCACAAGCTGTGTATTGAAAGAAGCTAAGGATTCACTTCCTAGCCATCGGCATCGTTCGATATAACGATAAATCACTCTGGGAGCCGCGAAATCGCGATATTTACCTTTTCCACACGCTGTGTATCGATAGAAGCTAACGATTCACTTCCTAGCCCTCGGCATCGTTCGATATAACGAAAAATCACTCTGGGAGCCTCGGAAACGCGATATTTACCTTTTCCACACGCTGTGTATCGAAAGAAGCTAAGGATTCACTTCCTAGCCAACGGCATCGTTCGATATAACGATAAATCACTCTGGGAGCCTCGGAATCGCGATATTTACCTGTTCCACACGCTGTGTATCGAAAGAAGCTAAGGATTCACTTCCTAGCCCTCGGCATCGTTCGATATAACGATAAATCACTCTGGGAGCTTCGGAATCGCGATATTTACCTTTTCCACACGCTGTGTATCGAATTGAGCTAAGGATTCACTTCCTAGCCCTCGGCATCGTTCGATATAACGATAAATCACTCTGGGACAATCTGCAACGCGATATTTACCTTTTCCACAAGCTGTGTATCGAAATTAGCTAAGGATTCACTTCCTAGCCCTCGGTATCGTTCGATATAACGATAAATCACTCTGGGAGCCGCGAAATCGCGATATTTACCTTTTCCACACGCTGTGTATCGATAGAAGCTAACGATTCACTTCCTAGCCCTCGGCATCGTTCGATATAACGATAAATCACTCTGGGAGCCGCGGAATCGCGATATTTACCTTTTCCACACGCTGTGTATCGAAAGAAGCTAAGGATTTACTTCCTAGCCCTCGGCATTGTTCGATATAACGATAAATAACTCTGGGAGCCTCGGAATCGCGATATTTACCTTTTCCACACGCTGTGTATCGATAGAAGCTAAGGATTCAGTGCCGAGCCCTCGGCATCGTTCGATGTAACGATAAATCACTCTCGGAGCCTCGGAAACGCGATACTTACCTTTTCCACAAGCTGTGTCTCGAAATTAGCTAAGGATTCACTTCCTAGCCCTCGGTATCGCTCGATATAACGATAAATCACTCTGGGACACTCTGAAACGCGATATTTACCTTTTCCACACGATGTGTATCGAAAGAAGCTAAGGATTCACTTCCTAGCCCTCGGCATTGTTCGATATAACGATAAATAACTCTGAGAGCCTCGGAATCGCGATATTTACCTTTTCCACACGCTGTGTATCGATAGAAGCTAAGGATTCACTTCCTAGCCCTCGGCATCGTTCGATATAACGAAAAATCACTCTGGGAGCCTCGGAATCGCGATATTTACCTTTTCCACACGCTGTGTATCGATAGAAGCTAAGGATTCACTTCCTAGCCCTCGGCATCGTTCGATATAACGAAAAATCACTCTGGGAGCCTCGGAAACGCGATATTTACCTTTTCCACACGCTGTGTATCGAAAGAAGCTAAGGATTCACTTCCTAGCCAACGGCATCGATCGATATAACGATAAATCACTCTGGGAGCCTCGGAATCGCGATATTTACCTTGTCCACACGGTGTGTATCGATAGAAGCTAAGGATTCAGTTCCTAGCCCTCGGCATCGTTCGATATAACGATAAATAGCTCTGGGAGCCGCGAAATCGCGATATTTACCTTTTCCACACGCTGTGTATCGATAGAAGCTAAGGATTCAGTGCCGAGCCCTCGGCATCGTTCGATGTAACGATAAATCACTCTGGGAGCCTCGGAAACGCGATATTTACCTTTTCCACAAGCTGTGTATTGAAAGAAGCTAAGGATTCACTTCCTAGCCATCGGCATCGTTCGATATAACGATAAATCACTCTGGGAGCCGCGAAATCGCGATATTTACCTTTTCCACACGCTGTGTATCGATAGAAGCTAACGATTCACTTCCTAGCCCTCGGCATCGTTCGATATAACGATAAATCACTCTGGGAGCCTCGGAATCGCGATATTTACCTTTTCCACACGCTGTGTATCGAAATTAGCTAAGGATTCACTTCCTAGCCAACGGCATCGCTCGATATAACGATAAATCACTCTGGGAGCCTCGGAATCGCGATATTTACCTTTTCCACACGCTGTGTATCGATAGAAGCTAAGGATTCAGTTCCTAGCCCTCGGCATCGTTCGATATAACGATAAATAGCTCTGGGACACTCGGAAACGCGATATTTACCTTTTCCACACGCTGTGTATCGATAGAAGCTAAGGATTCAGTTCCTAGCCCTCGGCATCGTTCGATATAACGATAAATAGCTCTGGGTGCCTCGGAATCGCGATATTTACCTTTTCCACACGCTGTGTATCGAAAGAAGCTAAGGATTTACTTCCTAGCCCTCGGCATTGTTCGATATAACGATAAATAACTCTGGGAGCCTCGGAATCGCGATATTTACCTTTTCCACACGCTGTGTATCGAAAGAAGCTAAGGATTCACTTCCTAGCCCTCGGTATCGTTCGATATAACGATAAATCACTCTGGGACACTCGGAAACGCGATATTTACCTTTTCCACACGCTGTGTATCGAAAGGAGCTAAGGATTCACTTCCTAGCCCTCGGCATCGTGCGATATAACGATAAATCACTCTGGGACACTCTGAAACGCGATATTTACCTTTTCCACACGCTGTGTATCGAAAGAAGCTAAGGATTCACTTCCTAGCCCTCGGCATTGTTCGATATAACGATAAATAACTCTGTGAGCCTCGAAATCGCGATATTTACCTTTTCCACACGCTGTGTATCGATAGAAGCTAACGATTCACTTCCTAGCCCTCGGCATCGTTCGATATAACGAAAAATCACTCTGGGAGCCTCGGAAACGCGATATTTACCTTTTCCACACGCTGTGTATCGAAAGAAGCTATGGATTCACTTCCTAGCCAACGGCATCGTTCGATATAACGATAAATCACTCTGGGAGCCTCGGAATCGCGATATTTACCTTTTCCACACGCTGTGTATCGAAAGAAGCTAAGGATTCACTTCCTAGTCCTCGGCATGTTTCGATATAACGATAAATCACTCTGGGAGCCTCGGAATCGCGATATTTACCTGTTCCACACGCTGTGTATCGAAAGAAGCTAAGGATTCACTTCCTAGCCCTCGGCATCGTTCGATATAACGATAAATCACTCTGGGAGCTTCGGAATCGCGATATTAACCTTTTCCACACGCTGTGTATCGAATTGAGCTAAGGATTCACTTCCTAGCCCTCGGCATCGTTCGATATAACGATAAATCACTCTGGGACAATCTGCAACGCGATATTTACCTTTTCCACAAGCTGTGTATCGAAATTAGCTAAGGATTCACTTCCTAGCCCTCGGTATCGTTCGATATAACGATAAATCACTCTGGGAGCCGCGAAATCGCGATATTTACCTTTTCCACACGCTGTGTATCGATAGAAGCTAACGATTCACTTCCTAGCCCTCGGCATCGTTCGATATAACGATAAATCACTCTGGGAGCCGCGGAATCGCGATATTTACCTGTTCCACACGCTGCGTATCGAAAGAAGCTAAGCATTCACTTCCTAGCCCTCGGTATCGTTCGATATAACGATAAATCACTCTGGGACACTCGGAAACGCGATATTTACCTTTTCCACACGCTGTGTATCGAAAGGAGCTAAGGATTCACTTCCTAGCCCTCGGCATCGTTCGATATAACGATAAATCACTCTGGGAGCCTCGGAATCGCGATATTTACCTTTTCCACACGCTGTGTATCGATCGAAGCTAAGGATTCAGTTCCTAGCCCTCGGCATCGTTCGATATAACGATAAATAGCTCTGGGAGCCTCGGAATCGCGATATTTACCTTTTCCACACGCTGTGTATCGAAAGAAGCTAAGGATTTACTTCCTAGCCCTCGGCATTGTTCGATATAACGATAAATAACTCTGGGAGCCTCGGAATCGCGATATTTACCTTTTCCACACGCTGTGTATCGATAGAAGCTAAGGATTCAGTGCCGAGCCCTCGGCATCGTTCGATGTAACGATAAATCACTCTCGGAGCCTCGGAAACGCGATACTTACCTTTTCCACAAGCTGTGTATCGAAATTAGCTAAGGATTCACTTCCTAGCCCTCGGCATCGTTCGATATAACGATAAATCACTCTGGGAGCCTCGGAAACGCGATATTTACCTTTTCCACACGCTGTGTATCGATAGAAGCTAAGGATTCACTTCGTTGCCCTCGGCATCGTTCGATGTAACGATAAATCACGCTGGGAGCTTCGGAATCGCGATATTTACCTTTTCCACACGCTGTGTATCGATAGAAGATAAGGATTCAGTTCCTAGCCCTCGGCATAGTTCGATATAACGATAAATCACTCTGGGAGCTTCGGAATCGCAATATTTACCTTATCCACACGCTGTGTATCGAAATTAGCTAAGGATTCACTTCCTAGCCCTCGGTATCGTTCGATATAACGATAAATAGCTCTGGGAGCATCGGAATCGCGATATTTACCTTTTCCACAAGCTGTGTATCGAAAGAAGCTAAGGATTCACTTCCTAGCCCTCGGCATCGTGCGATATAACGATAAATCACTCTGGGAGCTTCGGAATCGCGATATTTACCTTTTCCACACGCTGTGTATCGAATTGAGCTAAGGATTCACTTCCTAGCCCTCGGTATCGTTCGATATAACGATAAATCACTCTGGGAGCTTCGGAATCGCAATATTTATCTTTTCCACGCGCTGTGTATCGAAATTAGCTAAGGATTCACTTCCTAGCCCTCGGCATCGTTCGATATAACGATAAATCACTCTGGGAGCCTCGGAATCGCGATATTTACCTTTTCCACACGCTGTGTATCGAAAGAAGCTAAGGATTCACTTCCTAGCCCTCGGCATCGTTCGATATAACGATAAATCACTCTGCGACACTCTGAAACGCGATATTTACATTTTCCACATGCTGTGTGTCGAAAGGAGCTAAGGATTCACTTCCTAGCCCTCGGCATCGTTCGATATAACGATAAATCACTCTGGGACACTCTGAAACGCGATATTTACCTTTTCCACACGCTGGGTATCGAAAGAAGCTAAGGATTCACTTCCTAGCCCTCGGCATCGTTCGATATAACGATAAATCACTCTGGGAGCCGCGGAATCGCGATATTTACCTGTTCCACACGCTGTGTATCGAAAGAAGCTAAGCATTCACTTCCTAGCCCTCGGTATCGTTCGATATAACGATAAATCACTCTGGGACACTCGGAAACGCGATATTTACCTTTTCCACACGCTGTGTATCGAAAGGAGCTAAGGATTCACTTCCTAGCCCTCGGCATCGTTCGATATAACGATAAATCACTCTGGGAGCCTCGGAATCGCGATATTTACCTTTTCCACACGCTGTGTATCGATAGAAGCTAAGGATTCAGTTCCTAGCCCTCGGCATCGTTCGATATAACGATAAATAGCTCTGGGAGCCTCGGAATCGCGATATTTACCTTTTCCACACGCTGTGTATCGAAAGAAGCTAAGGATTTACTTCCTAGCCCTCGGCATTGTTCGATATAACGATAAATAACTCTGGGAGCCTCGGAATCGCGATATTTACCTTTTCCACACGCTGTGTATCGATAGAAGCTAAGGATTCAGTTCCTAGCCCTCGGCATCGTTCGATATAACGATAAATCACGCTGGGAGCTTCGGAATCGCGATATTTACCTTTTCCACACGCTGTGTATCGATAGAAGATAAGGATTCAGTTCCTAGCCCTCGGCATAGTTCGATATAACGATAAATCACTCTGGGAGCTTCGGAATCGCAATATTTACCTTTTCCACACGCTGTGTATCGAAATTAGCTAAGGATTCACTTCCTAGCCCTCGGTATCGTTCGATATAACGATAAATAGCTCTGGGAGCCTCGGAATCGCGATATTTACCTTTTCCACAAGCTGTGTATCGAAAGAAGCTAAGGATTCACTTCCTAGCCCTCGGCATCGTTCGATATAACGATAAATCACTCTGGGAGCTTCGGAATCGCGATATTTACCTTTTCCACACGCTGTGTATCGAATTGAGCTAAGGATTCACTTCCTAGCCCTCGGTATCGTTCGATATAACGATAAATCACTCTGGGAGCTTCGGAATCGCAATATTTACCTTTTCCACGCGCTGTGTATCGAAATTAGCTAAGGATTCACTTCCTAGCCCTCGGCATCGTTCGATATAACGATAAATCACTCTGGGAGCCTCGGAATCGCGATATTTACCTTTTATACACGCTGTGTATCGAAAGAAGCTAAGGATTCACTTCCTAGCCTTCGGCATCGTTCGATATAACGATAAATCACTCTGCGACACTCTGAAACGCGATATTTACATTTTCCACATGCTGTGTATCGAAAGGAGCTAAGGATTCAGTTCCTAGCCCGCGGCATCGTTCGATATAACGATAAATAGCTCTGGGAGCCTCGGAATCGCGATATTTACCTTTTCCACACGCTGTGTATCGAAAGAAGCTAAGGATTGACTTCCTAGCCCTCGGCATTGTTCGATATAACGATAAATAACTCTGGGAGCCTCGGAATCGCGATATTTACCTTTTCCACACGCTGTGTATCGATAGAAGCTAAGGATTCAGTGCCGAGCCCTCGGCATCGTTCGATATAACGAAAAATCACTCTGGGAGCCTCGGAAACGCGATATTTACCTTTTCCACAAGCTGTGTATCGAAATTAGCTAAGGATTCACTTCCTAGACCTCGGTATCGTTGGATATAACGATAAATCACTCTGGGACACTCTGAAACGCGATATTTACCTTTTCCACACGCTGTGTATCGATAGAAGCTAAGGATTCACTTCGTTGCCCTCGGCATCGTTCGATGTAACGATAAATCACGCTGGGAGCTTCGGAATCGCGATATTTACCTTTTCCACACGCTGTGTATCGATAGAAGATAAGGATTCAGTTCCTAGCCCTCGGCATAGTTCGATATAACGATAAATCACTCTGGGAGCTTCGGAATCGCAATATTTACCTTTTCCACACGCTGTGTATCGAAATTAGCTAAGGATTCACTTCCTAGCCCTCGGTATCGTTCGATATAACGATAAATAGCTCTGAGAGCATCGGAATCGCGATATTTACCTTTTCCACAAGCTGTGTATCGAAAGAAGCTAAGGATTCACTTCCTAGCCCTCGGCATCGTGCGATATAACGATAAATCACTCTGGGAGCTTCGGAATCGCGATATTTACCTTTTCCACACGCTGTGTATCGAATTGAGCTAAGGATTCACTTCCTAGCCCTCGGTATCGTTCGATATAACGATAAATCACTCTGGGAGCTTCGGAATCGCAATATTTACCTTTTCCACGCGCTGTGTATCGAAATTAGCTAAGGATTCACTTCCTAGCCCTCGGCATCGTTCGATATAACGATAAATCACTCTGGGAGCCTCGGAATCGCGATATTTACCTTTTCCACACGCTGTGTATCGAAAGAAGCTAAGGATTCACTTCCTAGCCCTCGGCATCGTTCGATATAACGATAAATCACTCTGCGACACTCTGAAACGCGATATTTACATTTTCCACATGCTGTGTGTCGAAAGGAGCTAAGGATTCACTTCCTAGCCCTCGGCATCGTTCGATATAACGATAAATCACTCTGGGACACTCTGAAACACGATATTTACCTTTTCCACACGCTGGGTATCGAAAGAAGCTAAGGATTCACTTCCTAGCCCTCGGCATCGTTCGATATAACGATAAATCACTCTGGGAGCCGCGGAATCGCGATATTTACCTGTTCCACACGCTGTGTATCGAAAGAAGCTAAGCATTCACTTCCTAGCCCTCGGTATCGTTCGATATAACGATAAATCACTCTGGGACACTCGGAAACGCGATATTTACCTTTTCCACACGCTGTGTATCGAAAGGAGCTAAGGATTCACTTCCTAGCCCTCGGCATCGTTCGATATAACGATAAATCACTCTGGGACACTCTGAAACGCGATATTTACCTTTTCCACACGCTGTGTATCGAAAGAAACTAAGGATTCACTTCCTAGCCCTCGGCATTGTTCGATATAACGATAAATAACTCAGAGAGCCTCGGAATCGCGATATTTACCTTTTCCACACGCTGTGTATCGATAGAAGCTAAGGATTCACTTCCTAGCCCTCGGCATCGTTCGATATAACGAAAAATCACTCTGGGAGCCTCGGAAACGCGATATTTACCTTTTCCACACGCTGTGTATCGAAGGAAGCTATGGATTCACTTCCTAGCCAACGGCATCGTTCGATATAACGATAAATCACTCTGGGAGCCTCGGAATCGCGATATTTACATTTTCCACACGCTATGTATCGAAAGAAGCTAAGGATTCACTTCCTAGCTCTCGGCATGTTTCGATATAACGATAAATCACTCTGGGAGCTTCGGAATCTCGATATTTACCTTTTCCACACGCTGTGTATCGAATTGAGCTAAGGATTCACTTCCTAGCCCTCGGCATCGTTCGATATAACGATAAATCACTCTGGGAGCTTCGGAATCGCGATATTTACCTTTTCCACACGCTGTGTATCGAATTGAGCTAAGGATTCACTTCCTAGCCCTCGGTATCGTTCGATATAACGATAAATCACTCTGGGAGCTTCGGAATCGCAATATTTACCTTTTCCACGCGCTGTGTATCGAAATTAGCTAAGGATTCACTTCCGAGCCCTCGGCATCGTTCGATATAACGATAAATCACTCTGGGAGCCTCGGAATCGCGATATTTACCTTTTCCACACGCTGTGTATCGAAAGAAGCTAAGGATTCACTTCCTAGCCCTCGGCATTGTTCGATATAACGATAAATAGCTCTGGGAGCCTCGGAATCGCGATATTTACCTTTTCCACACGCTGTGTATCGAAAGAAGCTAAGGATTTACTTCCTAGCCCTCGGCATTGTTCGATATAACGATAAATAACTCTGGGAGCCTCGGAATCGCGATATTTACCTTTTCCACACGCTGTGTATCGATAGAAGCTAAGGATTCAGTGCCGAGCCCTCGGCATCGTTCGATGTAACGATAAATCACTCTCGGAGCCTCGGAAACGCGATACTTACCTTTTCCACAAGCTGTGTCTCGAAATTAGCTAAGGATTCACTTCCTAGCCCTCGGTATCGTTCGATATAACGATAAATCACTCTGGGACACTCTGAAACGCGATATTTACCTTTTCCACACGCTGTGTATCGAAAGAAGCTAAGGATTCACTTCCTAGCCCTCGGCATTGTTCGATATAACGATAAATAACTCTGAGAGCCTCGGAATCGCGATATTTACCTTTTCCACACGCTGTGTATCGATAGAAGCTAAGGATTCACTTCCTAGCCCTCGGCATCGTTCGATATAACGAAAAATCACTCTGGGAGCCTCGGAAACGCGATATTTACCTTTTCCACACGCTGTGTATCGAAAGAAGCTAAGGATTCACTTCCTAGCTAACGGCATCGATCGATATAACGATAAATCACTCTGGGAGCCTCGGAATCGCGATATTTACCTTTTCCACACGCTGTGTATCGATAGAAGCTAAGGATTCAGTTCCTAGCCCTCGGCATCGTTCGATATAACGATAAATAGCTCTGGGAGCCTCGGAATCGCGATATTTACCTTTTCCACACGCTGTGTATCGAAAGAAGCTAAGGATTTACTTCCTAGCCCTCGGCATTGTTCGATATAACGATAAATAACTCTGGGAGCCTCGGAATCGCGATATTTACCTTTTCCACACGCTGTGTATCGATAGAAGCTAAGGATTCAGTGCCGAGCCCTCGGCATCGTTCGATGTAACGATAAATCACTCTGGGAGCCTCGGAAACGCGATATTTACCTTTTCCACAAGCTGTGTATTGAAAGAAGCTAAGGATTCACTTCCTAGCCATCGGCATCGTTCGATATACCGATAAATCACTCTGGGAGCCGCGAAATCGCGATATTTACCTTTTCCACAAGCTGTGTATTGAAAGAAGCTAAGGATTCACTTCCTAGCCATCGGCATCGTTCGATATACCGATAAATCACTCTGGGAGCCTCGGAAACGCGATATTTACCTTTTCCACAAGTTGTGTATCGAAATAAGCTAAGGATTCACTTCCTAGCCCTCGGTATCGTTCGATATAACGATATATCGCTCTGGGAGCCTCGGAATCGCGATATTTACCTTTTCCACAAGCTGTGTATCGAAAGAAGCTAAGGATTCACTTCCTAGCCAACGGCATCGTTCGACATAACGATAAATCACTCTGGGAGCCTCGGAATCGCGATATTTACCTTTTCCGCCCGCTGTGTATCGAAAGAAGCTAAGGATTCACTTCCTAGCCCTCGGCATCGTTCGATATAACGATAAATCACTCTGGGAGCCTCGGAAACGCGATATTTACCTTTTCCACACGCTGTGTATCGAAAGAAGCTAAGGATTCACTTCCTAGCCCTCGGCATTGTTCGATATAACGATAAATAGCTCTGGGAGCCTCGGAATCGCGATATTTACCTTTTCCACACGCTGTGTATCGAAAGAAGCTAAGGATTTACTTCCTAGCCCTCGGCATTGTTCGATATAACGATAAATAACTCTGGGAGCCTCGGAATCGCGATATTTACCTTTTCCACACGCTGTGTATCGATAGAAGCTAAGGATTCAGTGCCGAGCCCTCGGCATCGTTCGATGTAACGATAAATCACTCTCGGAGCCTCGGAAACGCGATACTTACCTTTTCCACAAGCTGTGTCTCGAAATTAGCTAAGGATTCACTTCCTAGCCCTCGGTATCGTTCGATATAACGATAAATCACTCTGGGACACTCTGAAACGCGATATTTACCTTTTCCACACGCTGTGTATCGAAAGAAGCTAAGGATTCACTTCCTAGCCCTCGGCATTGTTCGATATAACGATAAATAACTCTGAGAGCCTCGGAATCGCGATATTTACCTTTTCCACACGCTGTGTATCGATAGAAGCTAAGGATTCACTTCCTAGCCCTCGGCATCGTTCGATATAACGAAAAATCACTCTGGGAGCCTCGGAAACGCGATATTTACCTTTTCCACACGCTGTGTATCGAAAGAAGCTAAGGATTCACTTCCTAGCCAACGGCATCGATCGATATAACGATAAATCACTCTGGGAGCCTCGGAATCGCGATATTTACCTTTTCCACACGCTGTGTATCGATAGAAGCTAAGGATTCAGTTCCTAGCCCTCGGCATCGTTCGATATAACGATAAATAGCTCTGGGAGCCTCGGAATCGCGATATTTACCTTTTCCACACGCTGTGTATCGAAAGAAGCTAAGGATTCACTTCCTAGCCCTCGGCATCGTTCGATATAACGATAAATCACTCTGGGAGCCTCGGAAACGCGATATTTACCTTTTCCACACGCTGTGTATCGAAAGAAGCTAAGGATTCACTTCCTAGCCCTCGGCATTGTTCGATATAACGATAAATAGCTCTGGGAGCCTCGGAATCGCGATATTTACCTTTTCCACACGCTGTGTATCGAAAGAAGCTAAGGATTTACTTCCTAGCCCTCGGCATTGTTCGATATAACGATAAATAACTCTGGGAGCCTCGGAATCGCGATATTTACCTTTTCCACACGCTGTGTATCGATAGAAGCTAAGGATTCAGTGCCGAGCCCTCGGCATCGTTCGATGTAACGATAAATCACTCTCGGAGCCTCGGAAACGCGATACTTACCTTTTCCACAAGCTGTGTCTCGAAATTAGCTAAGGATTCACTTCCTAGCCCTCGGTATCGTTCGATATAACGATAAATCACTCTGGGACACTCTGAAACGCGATATTTACCTTTTCCACACGCTGTGTATCGAAAGAAGCTAAGGATTCACTTCCTAGCCCTCGGCATTGTTCGATATAACGATAAATAACTCTGAGAGCCTCGGAATCGCGATATTTACCTTTTCCACACGCTGTGTATCGATAGAAGCTAAGGATTCACTTCCTAGCCCTCGGCATCGTTCGATATAACGAAAAATCACTCTGGGAGCCTCGGAAACGCGATATTTACCTTTTCCACACGCTGTGTATCGAAAGAAGCTAAGGATTCACTTCCTAGCCAACGGCATCGATCGATATAACGATAAATCACTCTGGGAGCCTCGGAATCGCGATATTTACCTTTTCCACACGCTGTGTATCGATAGAAGCTAAGGATTCAGTTCCTAGCCCTCGGCATCGTTCGATATAACGATAAATAGCTCTGGGAGCCTCGGAATCGCGATATTTACCTTTTCCACACGCTGTGTATCGAAAGAAGCTAAGGATTTACTTCCTAGCCCTCGGCATTGTTCGATATAACGATAAATAACTCTGGGAGCCTCGGAATCGCGATATTTACCTTTTCCACACGCTGTGTATCGATAGAAGCTAAGGATTCAGTGCCGAGCCCTCGGCATCGTTCGATGTAACGATAAATCACTCTGGGAGCCTCGGAAACGCGATATTTACCTTTTCCACAAGCTGTGTATTGAAAGAAGCTAAGGATTCACTTCCTAGCCATCGGCATCGTTCGATATACCGATAAATCACTCTGGGAGCCGCGAAATCGCGATATTTACCTTTTCCACAAGCTGTGTATTGAAAGAAGCTAAGGATTCACTTCCTAGCCATCGGCATCGTTCGATATACCGATAAATCACTCTGGGAGCCTCGGAAACGCGATATTTACCTTTTCCACAAGTTGTGTATCGAAATAAGCTAAGGATTCACTTCCTAGCCCTCGGTATCGTTCGATATAACGATATATCGCTCTGGGAGCCTCGGAATCGCGATATTTACCTTTTCCACAAGCTGTGTATCGAAAGAAGCTAAGGATTCACTTCCTAGCCAACGGCATCGTTCGACATAACGATAAATCACTCTGGGAGCCTCGGAATCGCGATATTTACCTTTTCCGCCCGCTGTGTATCGAAAGAAGCTAAGGATTCACTTCCTAGCCCTCGGCATCGTTCGATATAACGATAAATCACTCTGGGAGCCTCGGAAACGCGATATTTACCTTTTCCACACGCTGTGTATCGAAAGAAGCTAAGGATTCACTTCCTAGCCCTCGGCATTGTTCGATATAACGATAAATAGCTCTGGGAGCCTCGGAATCGCGATATTTACCTTTTCCACACGCTGTGTATCGAAAGAAGCTAAGGATTTACTTCCTAGCCCTCGGCATTGTTCGATATAACGATAAATAACTCTGGGAGCCTCGGAATCGCGATATTTACCTTTTCCACACGCTGTGTATCGATAGAAGCTAAGGATTCAGTGCCGAGCCCTCGGCATCGTTCGATGTAACGATAAATCACTCTCGGAGCCTCGGAAACGCGATACTTACCTTTTCCACAAGCTGTGTCTCGAAATTAGCTAAGGATTCACTTCCTAGCCCTCGGTATCGTTCGATATAACGATAAATCACTCTGGGACACTCTGAAACGCGATATTTACCTTTTCCACACGCTGTGTATCGAAAGAAGCTAAGGATTCACTTCCTAGCCCTCGGCATTGTTCGATATAACGATAAATAACTCTGAGAGCCTCGGAATCGCGATATTTACCTTTTCCACACGCTGTGTATCGATAGAAGCTAAGGATTCACTTCCTAGCCCTCGGCATCGTTCGATATAACGAAAAATCACTCTGCGAGCCTCGGAAACGCGATATTTACCTTTTCCACACGCTGTGTATCGAAAGAAGCTAAGGATTCACTTCCTAGCCAACGGCATCGATCGATAGAACGATAAATCACTCTGGGAGCCTCGGAATCGCGATATTTACCTTTTCCACACGCTGTGTATCGATAGAAGCTAAGGATTCAGTTCCTAGCCCTCGGCATCGTTCGATATAACGATAAATAGCTCTGGGAGCCTCGGAATCGCGATATTTACCTTTTCCACACGCTGTGTATCGAAAGAAGCTAAGGATTTACTTCCTAGCCCTCGGCATTGTTCGATATAACGATAAATAACTCTGAGAGCCTCGGAATCGCGATATTTACCTTTTCCACACGCTGTGTATCGATAGAAGCTAAGGATTCACTTCCTAGCCCTCGGCATCGTTCGATATAACGAAAAATCACTCTGGGAGCCTCGGAAACGCGATATTTACCTTTTCCACACGCTGTGTATCGAAAGAAGCTAAGGATTCACTTCCTAGCCAACGGCATCGATCGATATAACGATAAATCACTCTGGGAGCCTCGGAATCGCGATATTTACCTTTTCCACACGCTGTGTATCGATAGAAGCTAACGATTCACTTCCTAGCCCTCGGCATCGTTCGATATAACGAAAAATCACTCTGGGAGCCTCGGAAACGCGATATTTACCTTTTCCACACGCTGTGTATCGAAAGAAGCTAAGGATTCACTTCCTAGCCAACGGCATCGTTCGATATAACGATAAATCACTCTGGGAGCCTCGGAATCGCGATATTTACCTTTTCCACACGCTGTGTATCGAAAGAAGCTAAGGATTCACTTCCTAGCCCTCGGCATGTTTCGATATAACGATAAATCACTCTGGGAGTTTCGGAATCGCGATATTTACCTTTTCCACACGCTGTGTATCGAATTGAGCTAAGGATTCACTTCCTAGCCCTCGGCATCGTTCGATATAACGATAAATCACTCTGGGACACTCTGCAACGCGATATTTACCTTTTCCACAAGCTGTGTATCGAAATTAGCTAAGGATTCACTTCCTAGCCAACGGCATCGTTCGATATAACGATAAATCACTCTGGGAGCCTCGGAATCGCGATATTTACCTTTTCCACAAGCTGTGTATCGAAAGAAGCTAAGGATTCACTTCCTAGCCAACGGCATCGTTCGACATAACGATAAATCACTCTGGGAGCCTCGGAATCGCGATATTTACCTTTTCCGCCCGCTGTGTATCGAAAGAAGCTAAGGATTCACTTCCTAGCCCTCGGCATCGTTCGATATAACGATAAATCACTCTGGGAGCCTCGGAAACGCGATATTTACCTTTTCCACAAGCTGTGTATCGAAATTAGCTAAGGATTCACTTCCTAGCCAACGGCATCGTTCGATATAACGATAAATCACTCTGGGAGCCTCGGAATCGCGATATTTACCTTTTCCACACGATGTGTATCGATAGAAGCTAAGGATTCAGTTCCTAGCCCTCGGCATCGTTCGATATAACGATAAATAGCTCTGGGAGCCTCGGAATCGCGATATTTACCTTTTCCACACGCTGTGTATCGAAAGAAGCTAAGGATTTACTTCCTAGCCCTCGGCATTGTTCGATATAACGATAAATAACTCTGGGAGCCTCGGAATCGCGATATTTACCTTTTCCACACGCTGTGTATCGATAGAAGCTAAGGATTCAGTGCCGAGCCCTCGGCATCGTTCGATGTAACGATAAATCACTCTCGGAGCCTCGGAAACGCGATACTTACCTTTTCCACAAGCTGTGTCTCGAAATTAGCTAAGGATTCACTTCCTAGCCCTCGGTATCGTTCGATATAACGATAAATCACTCTGGGACACTCTGAAACGCGATATTTACCTTTTCCACACGCTGTGTATCGAAAGAAGCTAAGGATTCACTTCCTAGCCCTCGGCATTGTTCGATATAACGATAAATAACTCTGAGAGCCTCGGAATCGCGATATTTACCTTTTCCACACGCTGTGTATCGATAGAAGCTAAGGATTCACTTCCTAGCCCTCGGCATCGTTCGATATAACGAAAAATCACTCTGCGAGCCTCGGAAACGCGATATTTACCTTTTCCACACGCTGTGTATCGAAAGAAGCTAAGGATTCACTTCCTAGCCAACGGCATCGATCGATATAACGATAAATCACTCTGGGAGCCTCGGAATCGCGATATTTACCTTTTCCACACGCTGTGTATCGATAGAAGCTAAGGATTCAGTTCCTAGCCCTCGGCATCGTTCGATATAACGATAAATAGCTCTGGGAGCCTCGGAATCGCGATATTTACCTTTTCCACACGCTGTGTATCGAAAGAAGCTAAGGATTTACTTCCTAGCCCTCGGCATTGTTCGATATAACGATAAATAACTCTGAGAGCCTCGGAATCGCGATATTTACCTTTTCCACACGCTGTGTATCGATAGAAGCTAAGGATTCACTTCCTAGCCCTCGGCATCGTTCGATATAACGAAAAATCACTCTGCGAGCCTCGGAAACGCGATATTTACCTTTTCCACACGCTGTGTATCGAAAGAAGCTAAGGATTCACTTCCTAGCCAACGGCATCGATCGATATAACGATAAATCACTCTGGGAGCCTCGGAATCGCGATATTTACCTTTTCCACACGCTGTGTATCGATAGAAGCTAACGATTCACTTCCTAGCCCTCGGCATCGTTCGATATAACGAAAAATCACTCTGGGAGCCTCGGAAACGCGATATTTACCTTTTCCACACGCTGTGTATCGAAAGAAGCTAAGGATTCACTTCCTAGCCAACGGCATCGTTCGATATAACGATAAATCACTCTGGGAGCCTCGGAATCGCGATATTTACCTTTTCCACACGCTGTGTATCGAAAGAAGCTAAGGATTCACTTCCTAGCCCTCGGCATGTTTCGATATAACGATAAATCACTCTGGGAGTTTCGGAATCGCGATATTTACCTTTTCCACACGCTGTGTATCGAATTGAGCTAAGGATTCACTTCCTAGCCCTCGGCATCGTTCGATATAACGATAAATCACTCTGGGACACTCTGCAACGCGATATTTACCTTTTCCACAAGCTGTGTATCGAAATTAGCTAAGGATTCACTTCCTAGCCAACGGCATCGTTCGATATAACGATAAATCACTCTGGGAGCCTCGGAATCGCGATATTTACCTTTTCCACAAGCTGTGTATCGAAAGAAGCTAAGGATTCACTTCCTAGCCAACGGCATCGTTCGACATAACGATAAATCACTCTGGGAGCCTCGGAATCGCGATATTTACCTTTTCCGCCCGCTGTGTATCGAAAGAAGCTAAGGATTCACTTCCTAGCCCTCGGCATCGTTCGATATAACGATAAATCACTCTGGGAGCCTCGGAAACGCGATATTTACCTTTTCCACAAGCTGTGTATCGAAATTAGCTAAGGATTCACTTCCTAGCCAACGGCATCGTTCGATATAACGATAAATCACTCTGGGAGCCTCGGAATCGCGATATTTACCTTTTCCACACGATGTGTATCGATAGAAGCTAAGGATTCAGTTCCTAGCCCTCGGCATCGTTCGATATAACGATAAATAGCTCTGGGAGCCTCGGAATCGCGATATTTACCTTTTCCACACGCTGTGTATCGAAAGAAGCTAAGGATTTACTTCCTAGCCCTCGGCATTGTTCGATATAACGATAAATAACTCTGGGAGCCTCGGAATCGCGATATTTACCTTTTCCACACGCTGTGTATCGATAGAAGCTAAGGATTCAGTGCCGAGCCCTCGGCATCGTTCGATGTAACGATAAATCACTCTCGGAGCCTCGGAAACGCGATACTTACCTTTTCCACAAGCTGTGTCTCGAAATTAGCTAAGGATTCACTTCCTAGCCCTCGGTATCGTTCGATATAACGATAAATCACTCTGGGACACTCTGAAACGCGATATTTACCTTTTCCACACGCTGTGTATCGAAAGAAGCTAAGGATTCACTTCCTAGCCCTCGGCATCGTTCGATATAACGATATATCGCTCTGGGAGCCTCGGAATCGCGATATTTACCTGTTCCACACGCTGTGTATCGAAAGAAGCTAAGGATTCACTTCCTAGCCCTCGGTATCGTTCGATATAACGATAAATCACTCTGGGACACTCGGGAACGCGATATTTACCTTTTCCACAAGCTGTGTATCGAAATTAGCTAAGGATTCACTTCCTAGCCCTCGGTATCGTTCGATATAACGATAAATCACTCTGGGACACTCGGGAACGCGATATTTACCTTTTCCACACGCTGTGTATCGATAGAAGCTAAGGATTCAGTTCCTAGCACTCGGCATCGTTCGATATAACGATAAATCACTCTGGGACACTCTGAAACGCGATATTTACCTTTTCCACACGCTGTGTATCGAAAGGAGCTAAGGATTCACTTCCTAGCCCTCGGCATCGTTCGATATAACGATAAATCACCCTGTGAGCTTCGGAATCGCGATATTTACCTTTTCCACACGCTGTGTATCGAAATTAGCTAAGGATTCACTTCCTAGCCAACGGCATCGTTCGATATAACGATAAATCACTCTGGGAGCCTCGGAATCGCGATATTTACCTTTTCCACACGATGTGTATCGATAGAAGCTAAGGATTCAGTTCCTAGCCCTCGGCATCGTTCGATATAACGATAAATAGCTCTGGGAGCCTCGGAATCGCGATATTTACCTTTTCCACACGCTGTGTATCGAAAGAAGCTAAGGATTTACTTCCTAGCCCTCGGCATTGTTCGATATAACGATAAATAACTCTGGGAGCCTCGGAATCGCGATATTTACCTTTTCCACACGCTGTGTATCGATAGAAGCTAAGGATTCAGTGCCGAGCCCTCGGCATCGTTCGATGTAACGATAAATCACTCTCGGAGCCTCGGAAACGCGATACTTACCTTTTCCACAAGCTGTGTCTCGAAATTAGCTAAGGATTCACTTCCTAGCCCTCGGTATCGTTCGATATAACGATAAATCACTCTGGGACACTCTGAAACGCGATATTTATATTTTCCACACGCTGTGTATCGAAAGAAGCTAAGGATTCACTTCCTAGCCCTCGGCATTGTTCGATATAACGATAAATAACTCTGAGAGCCTCGGAATCGCGATATTTACCTTTTCCACACGCTGTGTATCGATAGAAGCTAAGGATTCACTTCCTAGCCCTCGGCATCGTTCGATATAACGAAAAATCACTCTGGGAGCCTCGGAAACGCGATATTTACCTTTTCCACACGCTGTGTATCGAAAGAAGCTAAGGATTCACTTCCTAGCCAACGGCATCGATCGATATAACGATAAATCACTCTGGGACACTCGGGAACGCGATATTTACCTTTTCCACACGCTGTGTATCGATAGAAGCTAAGGATTCAGTTCCTAGCCAACGGCATCGTTCGATATAACGATAAATCACTCTGGGAGCCTCGGAATCGCGATATTTACCTTTTCCACACGCTGTGTATCGATAGAAGCTAAGGATTCAGTTCCTAGCCCTCGGCATCGTTCGATATAACGATAAATAGCTCTGGGAGCCTCGGAATCGCGATATTTACCTTTTCCACACGCTGTGTATCGAAAGAAGCTAAGGATTTACTTCCTAGCCCTCGGCATTGTTCGATATAACGATAAATAACTCTGGGAGCCTCGGAATCGCGATATTTACCTTTTCCACACGCTGTGTATCGATAGAAGCTAAGGATTCAGTTCCTAGCCCTCGGCATCGTTCGATGTAACGATAAATCACTCTGGGACACTCTGCAACGCGATATTTACCTTTTCCACAAGCTGTGTATCGAAATTAGCTAAGGATTCACTTCCTAGCCAACGGCATCGTTCGATATAACGATAAATCACTCTGGGAGCCTCGGAATCGCGATATTTACCTTTTCCACACGCTGTGTATCGATTGAAGCTAAGGATTCAGTTCCTAGCCCTCGGCATCGTTCGATATAACGATAAATAGCTCTGGGAGCCTCGGAATCGCGATATTTACCTTTTCCACACGCTGTGTATCGAAAGAAGCTAAGGATTTACTTCCTAGCCCTCGGCATTGTTCGATATAACGATAAATAACTCTGGGAGCCTCGGAATCGCGATATTTACCTTTTCCACACGCTGTGTATCGATAGAAGCTAAGGATTCAGTGCCGAGCCCTCGGCATCGTTCGATGTAACGATAAATCACTCTCGGAGCCTCGGAAACGCGATACTTACCTTTTCCACAAGCTGTGTCTCGAAATTAGCTAAGGATTCACTTCCTAGCCCTCGGTATCGTTCGATATAACGATAAATCACTCTGGGACACTCTGAAACGCGATATTTACCTTTTCCACACGCTGTGTATCGAAAGAAGCTAAGGATTCACTTCCTAGCCCTCGGCATTGTTCGATATAACGATAAATAACTCTGAGAGCCTCGGAATCGCGATATTTACCTTTTCCACACGCTGTGTATCGATAGAAGCTAAGGATTCACTTGCTAGCCCTCGGCATCGTTCGATATAACGAAAAATCACTCTGGGAGCCTCGGAAACGCGATATTTACCTTTTCCACACGCTGTGTATCGAAAGAAGCTAAGGATTCACTTCCTAGCCAACGGCATCGATCGATATAACGATAAATCACTCTGGGAGCCTCGGAATCGCGATATTTACCTTTTCCACACACTGTGTATCGATAGAAGCTAAGGATTCAGTTCCTAGCCCTCGGCATCGTTCGATATAACGATAAATAGCTCTGGGAGCCTCGGAATCGCGATATTTACCTTTTCCACACGCTGTGTATCGAAAGAAGCTAAGGATTTACTTCCTAGCCCTCGGCATTGTTCGATATAACGATAAATATCTCTGGGAGCCTCGGAATCGCGATATTTACCTTTTCCACACGCTGTGTATCGATAGAAGCTAAGGATTCAGTGCCGAGCCCTCGGCATCGTTCGATATAACGATAAATAGCTCTGGGAGCCTCGGAATCGCGATATTTACCTTTTCCACACGCTGTGTATCGAAAGAAGCTAAGGATTTACTTCCTAGCCCTCGGCATTGTTCGATATAACGATAAATAACTCTGGGAGCCTCGGAATCGCGATATTTACCTTTTCCACACGCTGTGTATCGATAGAAGCTAAGGATTCAGTGCCGAGCCCTCGGCATCGTTCGATGTAACGATAAATCACTCTCGGAGCCTCGGAAACGCGATACTTACCTTTTCCACAAGCTGTGTCTCGAAATTAGCTAAGGATTCACTTCCTAGCCCTCGGTATCGTTCGATATAACGATAAATCACTCTGGGACACTCTGAAACGCGATATTTATATTTTCCACACGCTGTGTATCGAAAGAAGCTAAGGATTCACTTCCTAGCCCTCGGCATTGTTCGATATAACGATAAATAACTCTGAGAGCCTCGGAATCGCGATATTTACCTTTTCCACACGCTGTGTATCGATAGAAGCTAAGGATTCACTTCCTAGCCCTCGGCATCGTTCGATATAACGAAAAATCACTCTGGGAGCCTCGGAAACGCGATATTTACCTTTTCCACACGCTGTGTATCGAAAGAAGCTAAGGATTCACTTCCTAGCCAACGGCATCGATCGATATAACGATAAATCACTCTGGGACACTCGGGAACGCGATATTTACCTTTTCCACACGCTGTGTATCGATAGAAGCTAAGGATTCAGTTCCTAGCCAACGGCATCGTTCGATATAACGATAAATCACTCTGGGAGCCTCGGAATCGCGATATTTACCTTTTCCACACGCTGTGTATCGATAGAAGCTAAGGATTCAGTTCCTAGCCCTCGGCATCGTTCGATATAACGATAAATAGCTCTGGGAGCCTCGGAATCGCGATATTTACCTTTTCCACACGCTGTGTATCGAAAGAAGCTAAGGATTTACTTCCTAGCCCTCGGCATTGTTCGATATAACGATAAATAACTCTGGGAGCCTCGGAATCGCGATATTTACCTTTTCCACACGCTGTGTATCGATAGAAGCTAAGGATTCAGTTCCTAGCCCTCGGCATCGTTCGATGTAACGATAAATCACTCTGGGACACTCTGCAACGCGATATTTACCTTTTCCACAAGCTGTGTATCGAAATTAGCTAAGGATTCACTTCCTAGCCAACGGCATCGTTCGATATAACGATAAATCACTCTGGGAGCCTCGGAATCGCGATATTTACCTTTTCCACACGCTGTGTATCGATTGAAGCTAAGGATTCAGTTCCTAGCCCTCGGCATCGTTCGATATAACGATAAATAGCTCTGGGAGCCTCGGAATCGCGATATTTACCTTTTCCACACGCTGTGTATCGAAAGAAGCTAAGGATTTACTTCCTAGCCCTCGGCATTGTTCGATATAACGATAAATAACTCTGGGAGCCTCGGAATCGCGATATTTACCTTTTCCACACGCTGTGTATCGATAGAAGCTAAGGATTCAGTGCCGAGCCCTCGGCATCGTTCGATGTAACGATAAATCACTCTCGGAGCCTCGGAAACGCGATACTTACCTTTTCCACAAGCTGTGTCTCGAAATTAGCTAAGGATTCACTTCCTAGCCCTCGGTATCGTTCGATATAACGATAAATCACTCTGGGACACTCTGAAACGCGATATTTACCTTTTCCACACGCTGTGTATCGAAAGAAGCTAAGGATTCACTTCCTAGCCCTCGGCATTGTTCGATATAACGATAAATAACTCTGAGAGCCTCGGAATCGCGATATTTACCTTTTCCACACGCTGTGTATCGATAGAAGCTAAGGATTCACTTGCTAGCCCTCGGCATCGTTCGATATAACGAAAAATCACTCTGGGAGCCTCGGAAACGCGATATTTACCTTTTCCACACGCTGTGTATCGAAAGAAGCTAAGGATTCACTTCCTAGCCAACGGCATCGATCGATATAACGATAAATCACTCTGGGAGCCTCGGAATCGCGATATTTACCTTTTCCACACACTGTGTATCGATAGAAGCTAAGGATTCAGTTCCTAGCCCTCGGCATCGTTCGATATAACGATAAATAGCTCTGGGAGCCTCGGAATCGCGATATTTACCTTTTCCACACGCTGTGTATCGAAAGAAGCTAAGGATTTACTTCCTAGCCCTCGGCATTGTTCGATATAACGATAAATATCTCTGGGAGCCTCGGAATCGCGATATTTACCTTTTCCACACGCTGTGTATCGATAGAAGCTAAGGATTCAGTGCCGAGCCCTCGGCATCGTTCGATGTAACGATAAATCACTCTGGGAGCCTCGGAAACGCGATATTTACCTTTTCCACAAGCTGTGTATTGAAAGAAGCTAAGGATTCACTTCCTAGCCATCGGCATCGTTCGATATAACGATAAATCACTCTGGGAGCCGCGAAATCGCGATATTTACCTTTTCCACACGCTGTGTATCGATAGAAGCTAACGATTCACTTCCTAGCCCTCGGCATCGTTCGATAGAACGAAAAATCACTCTGGGAGCCTCGGAAACGCGATATTTACCTTTTCCACACGCTGTGTATCGAAAGAAGCTAAGGATTCACTTCCTAGCCAACGGCATCGTTCGATATAACGATAAATCACTCTGGGAGCCTCGGAATCGCGATATTTACCTTTTCCACACGCTGTGTATCGAAAGAAGCTAAGGATTCACTTCCTAGCCCTCGGCATGTTTCGATATAACGATACATCACTCTGGGAGCTTCGGAATCGCGATATTTACCTTTTCCACACGCTGTGTATCGAATTGAGCTAAGGATTCACTTCCTAGCCCTCGGCATCGTTCGATATAACGATAAATCACTCTGGGACACTCTGCAACGCGATATTTACCTTTTCCACAAGCTGTGTATCGAAATTAGCTAAGGATTCACTTCCTAGCCAACGGCATCGTTCGATATAACGATAAATCACTCTGGGAGCCTCGGAATCGCGATATTTACCTTTTCCACAAGCTGTGTATCGAAAGAAGCTAAGGATTCACTTCCTAGCCAACGGCATCGTTCGACATAACGATAAATCACTCTGGGAGCCTCGGAATCGCGATATTTACCTTTTCCGCCCGCTGTGTATCGAAAGAAGCTAAGGATTCACTTCCTAGCCCTCGGCATCGTTCGATATAACGATAAATCACTCTGGGAGCCTCGGAAACGCGATATTTACCTTTTCCACAAGTTGTGTATCGAAATAAGCTAAGGATTCACTTCCTAGCCCTCGGTATCGTTCGATATAACGATATATCGCTCTGGGAGCCTCGGAATCGCGATATTTACCTTTTCCACAAGCTGTGTATCGAAAGAAGCTAAGGATTCACTTCCTAGCCAACGGCATCGTTCGACATAACGATAAATCACTCTGGGAGCCTCGGAATCGCGATATTTACCTTTTCCGCCCGCTGTGTATCGAAAGAAGCTGAGGATTCACTTCCTAGCCCTCGGCATCGTTCGATATAACGATAAATCACTCTGGGAGCCTCGGAAACGCGATATTTACCTTTTCCACAAGTTGTGTATCGAAATAAGCTAAGGATTCACTTCCTAGCCCTCGGCATCGTTCGATATAACGATAAATCACTCTGGGACACTCTGAAACGCGATATTTACCTTTTCCACACGCTGTGTATCGAAAGAAGCTAAGGATTCACTTCCTAGCCCTCGGCATTGTTCGATATAACGATAAATAACTCTGTGAGCCTCGAAATCGCGATATTTACCTTTTCCACACGCTGTGTATCGATAGAATCTAACGATTCACTTCCTAGCCCTCGGCATCGTTCGATATAACGAAAAATCACTCTGGGAGCCTCGGAAACGCGATATTTACCTTTTCCACACGCTGTGTATCGAAAGAAGCTAAGGATTCACTTCCTAGCCCTCGGCATCGTTCGATATAACGAAAAATCACTCTGGGAGCCTCGGAAACGCGATATTTACCTTTTCCACACGCTGTGTATCGAATGAAGCTAAGGATTCACTTCCTAGCCAACGGCATCGTTCGATATAACGATAAATCACTCTGGGAGCCTCGGAATCGCGATATTTACCTTTTCCACACGCTGTGTATCGAAAGAAGCTAAGGATTCACTTCCTAGCCCTCGGCATGTTTCGATATAACGATAAATCACTCTGGGAGCTTCGGAATCGCGATATTTACCTTTTCCACACGCTGTGTATCGAATTGAGCTAAGGATTCACTTCCTAGCCCTCGGCATCGTTCGATATAACGATAAATCACTCTGGGACACTCTGCAACGCGATATTTACCTTTTCCACAAGCTGTGTATCGAAATTAGCTAAGGATTCACTTCCTAGCCAACGGCATCGTTCGATATAACGATAAATCACTCTGGGAGCCTCGGAATCGCGATATTTACCTTTTCCACACGCTGTGTATAAATAGAAGCTAAGGATTCAGTTCCTAGCCCTCGGCATCGTTCGATATAACGATAAATAGCTCTGGGAGCCTCGGAATCGCGATATTTACCTTTTCCACACGCTGTGTATCGAAAGAAGCTAAGGATTTACTTCCTAGCCTTCGGCATTGTTCGATATAACGATAAATATCTCTGGGAGCCTCGGAATCGCGATATTTACCTTTTCCACACGCTGTGTATCGATAGAAGCTAAGGATTCAGTGCCGAGCCCTCGGCATCGTTCGATGTAACGATAAATCACTCTGGGAGCCTCGGAAACGCGATATTTACCTTTTCCACACGATGTGTATCGATAGAAGCTAAGGATTCAGTTCCTAGCCCTCGGCATCGTTCGATATAACGATAAATAGCTCTGGGAGCCTCGGAATCGCGATATTTACCTTTTCCACACGCTGTGTATCGAAAGAAGCTAAGGATTTACTTCCTAGCCCTCGGCATTGTTCGATATAACGATAAATAACTCTGGGAGCCTCGGAATCGCGATATTTACCTTTTCCACACGCTGTGTATCGATAGAAGCTAAGGATTCAGTGCCGAGCCCTCGGCATCGTTCGATGTAACGATAAATCACTCTCGGAGCCTCGGAAACGCGATACTTACCTTTTCCACAAGCTGTGTCTCGAAATTAGCTAAGGATTCACTTCCTAGCCCTCGGTATCGTTCGATATAACGATAAATCACTCTGGGACACTCTGAAACGCGATATTTACCTTTTCCACACGCTGTGTATCGAAAGAAGCTAAGGATTCACTTCCTAGCCCTCGGCATTGTTCGATATAACGATAAATAACTCTGAGAGCCTCGGAATCGCGATATTTACCTTTTCCACACGCTGTGTATCGATAGAAGCTAAGGATTCACTTCCTAGCCCTCGGCATCGTTCGATATAACGAAAAATCACTCTGCGAGCCTCGGAAACGCGATATTTACCTTTTCCACACGCTGTGTATCGAAAGAAGCTAAGGATTCACTTCCTAGCCAACGGCATCGATCGATATAACGATAAATCACTCTGGGAGCCTCGGAATCGCGATATTTACCTTTTCCACACGCTGTGTATCGATAGAAGCTAAGGATTCAGTTCCTAGCCCTCGGCATCGTTCGATATAACGATAAATAGCTCTGGGAGCCTCGGAATCGCGATATTTACCTTTTCCACACGCTGTGTATCGAAAGAAGCTAAGGATTTACTTCCTAGCCCTCGGCATTGTTCGATATAACGATAAATAACTCTGAGAGCCTCGGAATCGCGATATTTACCTTTTCCACACGCTGTGTATCGATAGAAGCTAAGGATTCACTTCCTAGCCCTCGGCATCGTTCGATATAACGAAAAATCACTCTGCGAGCCTCGGAAACGCGATATTTACCTTTTCCACACGCTGTGTATCGAAAGAAGCTAAGGATTCACTTCCTAGCCAACGGCATCGATCGATATAACGATAAATCACTCTGGGAGCCTCGGAATCGCGATATTTACCTTTTCCACACGCTGTGTATCGATAGAAGCTAACGATTCACTTCCTAGCCCTCGGCATCGTTCGATATAACGAAAAATCACTCTGGGAGCCTCGGAAACGCGATATTTACCTTTTCCACACGCTGTGTATCGAAAGAAGCTAAGGATTCACTTCCTAGCCAACGGCATCGTTCGATATAACGATAAATCACTCTGGGAGCCTCGGAATCGCGATATTTACCTTTTCCACACGCTGTGTATCGAAAGAAGCTAAGGATTCACTTCCTAGCCCTCGGCATGTTTCGATATAACGATAAATCACTCTGGGAGTTTCGAAATCGCGATATTTACCTTTTCCACACGCTGTGTATCGAATTGAGCTAAGGATTCACTTCCTAGCCCTCGGCATCGTTCGATATAACGATAAATCACTCTGGGACACTCTGCAACGCGATATTTACCTTTTCCACAAGCTGTGTATCGAAATTAGCTAAGGATTCACTTCCTAGCCAACGGCATCGTTCGATATAACGATAAATCACTCTGGGAGCCTCGGAATCGCGATATTTACCTTTTCCACAAGCTGTGTATCGAAAGAAGCTAAGGATTCACTTCCTAGCCAACGGCATCGTTCGACATAACGATAAATCACTCTGGGAGCCTCGGAATCGCGATATTTACCTTTTCCGCCCGCTGTGTATCGAAAGAAGCTAAGGATTCACTTCCTAGCCCTCGGCATCGTTCGATATAACGATAAATCACTCTGGGAGCCTCGGAAACGCGATATTTACCTTTTCCACAAGCTGTGTATCGAAATTAGCTAAGGATTCACTTCCTAGCCAACGGCATCGTTCGATATAACGATAAATCACTCTGGGAGCCTCGGAATCGCGATATTTACCTTTTCCACACGATGTGTATCGATAGAAGCTAAGGATTCAGTTCCTAGCCCTCGGCATCGTTCGATATAACGATAAATAGCTCTGGGAGCCTCGGAATCGCGATATTTACCTTTTCCACACGCTGTGTATCGAAAGAAGCTAAGGATTTACTTCCTAGCCCTCGGCATTGTTCGATATAACGATAAATAACTCTGGGAGCCTCGGAATCGCGATATTTACCTTTTCCACACGCTGTGTATCGATAGAAGCTAAGGATTCAGTGCCGAGCCCTCGGCATCGTTCGATGTAACGATAAATCACTCTCGGAGCCTCGGAAACGCGATACTTACCTTTTCCACAAGCTGTGTCTCGAAATTAGCTAAGGATTCACTTCCTAGCCCTCGGTATCGTTCGATATAACGATAAATCACTCTGGGACACTCTGAAACGCGATATTTACCTTTTCCACACGCTGTGTATCGAAAGAAGCTAAGGATTCACTTCCTAGCCCTCGGCATCGTTCGATATAACGATATATCGCTCTGGGAGCCTCGGAATCGCGATATTTACCTGTTCCACACGCTGTGTATCGAAAGAAGCTAAGGATTCACTTCCTAGCCCTCGGTATCGTTCGATATAACGATAAATCACTCTGGGACACTCGGGAACGCGATATTTACCTTTTCCACAAGCTGTGTATCGAAATTAGCTAAGGATTCACTTCCTAGCCCTCGGTATCGTTCGATATAACGATAAATCACTCTGGGACACTCGGGAACGCGATATTTACCTTTTCCACACGCTGTGTATCGATAGAAGCTAAGGATTCAGTTCCTAGCACTCGGCATCGTTCGATATAACGATAAATCACTCTGGGACACTCGGGAACGCGATATTTACCTTTTCCACACGCTGTGTATCGATAGAAGCTAAGGATTCAGTTCCTAGCCAACGGCATCGTTCGATATAACGATAAATCACTCTGGGAGCCTCGGAATCGCGATATTTACCTTTTCCACACGCTGTGTATCGATAGAAGCTAAGGATTCAGTTCCTAGCCCTCGGCATCGTTCGATATAACGATAAATAGCTCTGGGAGCCTCGGAATCGCGATATTTACCTTTTCCACACGCTGTGTATCGAAAGAAGCTAAGGATTTACTTCCTAGCCCTCGGCATTGTTCGATATAACGATAAATAACTCTGGGAGCCTCGGAATCGCGATATTTACCTTTTCCACACGCTGTGTATCGATAGAAGCTAAGGATTCAGTGCCGAGCCCTCGGCATCGTTCGATGTAACGATAAATCACTCTCGGAGCCTCGGAAACGCGATACTTACCTTTTCCACAAGCTGTGTCTCGAAATTAGCTAAGGATTCACTTCCTAGCCCTCGGTATCGTTCGATATAACGATAAATCACTCTGGGACACTCTGAAACGCGATATTTACCTTTTCCACACGCTGTGTATCGAAAGAAGCTAAGGATTCACTTCCTAGCCCTCGGCATCGTTCGATATAACGATATATCGCTCTGGGAGCCTCGGAATCGCGATATTTACCTGTTCCACACGCTGTGTATCGAAAGAAGCTAAGGATTCACTTCCTAGCCCTCGGTATCGTTCGATATAACGATAAATCACTCTGGGACACTCGGGAACGCGATATTTACCTTTTCCACAAGCTGTGTATCGAAATTAGCTAAGGATTCACTTCCTAGCCCTCGGTATCGTTCGATATAACGATAAATCACTCTGGGACACTCGGGAACGCGATATTTACCTTTTCCACACGCTGTGTATCGAAAGAAGCTAAGGATTCACTTCCTAGCCAACGGCATCGATCGATATAACGATAAATCACTCTGGGACACTCGGGAACGCGATATTTACCTTTTCCACACGCTGTGTATCGATAGAAGCTAAGGATTCAGTTCCTAGCCAACGGCATCGTTCGATATAACGATAAATCACTCTGGGAGCCTCGGAATCGCGATATTTACCTTTTCCACACGCTGTGTATCGATAGAAGCTAAGGATTCAGTTCCTAGCCCTCGGCATCGTTCGATATAACGATAAATAGCTCTGGGAGCCTCGGAATCGCGATATTTACCTTTTCCACACGCTGTGTATCGAAAGAAGCTAAGGATTTACTTCCTAGCCCTCGGCATTGTTCGATATAACGATAAATAACTCTGGGAGCCTCGGAATCGCGATATTTACCTTTTCCACACGCTGTGTATCGATAGAAGCTAAGGATTCAGTTCCTAGCCCTCGGCATCGTTCGATGTAACGATAAATCACTCTGGGACACTCTGCAACGCGATATTTACCTTTTCCACAAGCTGTGTATCGAAATTAGCTAAGGATTCACTTCCTAGCCAACGGCATCGTTCGATATAACGATAAATCACTCTGGGAGCCTCGGAATCGCGATATTTACCTTTTCCACACGCTGTGTATCGATTGAAGCTAAGGATTCAGTTCCTAGCCCTCGGCATCGTTCGATATAACGATAAATAGCTCTGGGAGCCTCGGAATCGCGATATTTACCTTTTCCACACGCTGTGTATCGAAAGAAGCTAAGGATTTACTTCCTAGCCCTCGGCATTGTTCGATATAACGATAAATAACTCTGGGAGCCTCGGAATCGCGATATTTACCTTTTCCACACGCTGTGTATCGATAGAAGCTAAGGATTCAGTGCCGAGCCCTCGGCATCGTTCGATGTAACGATAAATCACTCTCGGAGCCTCGGAAACGCGATACTTACCTTTTCCACAAGCTGTGTCTCGAAATTAGCTAAGGATTCACTTCCTAGCCCTCGGTATCGTTCGATATAACGATAAATCACTCTGGGACACTCTGAAACGCGATATTTACCTTTTCCACACGCTGTGTATCGAAAGAAGCTAAGGATTCACTTCCTAGCCCTCGGCATTGTTCGATATAACGATAAATAACTCTGAGAGCCTCGGAATCGCGATATTTACCTTTTCCACACGCTGTGTATCGATAGAAGCTAAGGATTCACTTCCTAGCCCTCGGCATCGTTCGATATAACGAAAAATCACTCTGGGAGCCTCGGAAACGCGATATTTACCTTTTCCACACGCTGTGTATCGAAAGAAGCTAAGGATTCACTTCCTAGCCAACGGCATCGATCGATATAACGATAAATCACTCTGGGAGCCTCGGAATCGCGATATTTACCTTTTCCACACACTGTGTATCGATAGAAGCTAAGGATTCAGTTCCTAGCCCTCGGCATCGTTCGATATAACGATAAATAGCTCTGGGAGCCTCGGAATCGCGATATTTACCTTTTCCACACGCTGTGTATCGAAAGAAGCTAAGGATTTACTTCCTAGCCCTCGGCATTGTTCGATATAACGATAAATATCTCTGGGAGCCTCGGAATCGCGATATTTACCTTTTCCACACGCTGTGTATCGATAGAAGCTAAGGATTCAGTGCCGAGCCCTCGGCATCGTTCGATGTAACGATAAATCACTCTGGGAGCCTCGGAAACGCGATATTTACCTTTTCCACAAGCTGTGTATTGAAAGAAGCTAAGGATTCACTTCCTAGCCATCGGCATCGTTCGATATAACGATAAATCACTCTGGGAGCCGCGAAATCGCGATATTTACCTTTTCCACACGCTGTGTATCGATAGAAGCTAACGATTCACTTCCTAGCCCTCGGCATCGTTCGATAGAACGAAAAATCACTCTGGGAGCCTCGGAAACGCGATATTTACCTTTTCCACACGCTGTGTATCGAAAGAAGCTAAGGATTCACTTCCTAGCCAACGGCATCGTTCGATATAACGATAAATCACTCTGGGAGCCTCGGAATCGCGATATTTACCTTTTCCACACGCTGTGTATCGAAAGAAGCTAAGGATTCACTTCCTAGCCCTCGGCATGTTTCGATATAACGATAAATCACTCTGGGAGCTTCGGAATCGCGATATTTACCTTTTCCACACGCTGTGTATCGAATTGAGCTAAGGATTCACTTCCTAGCCCTCGGCATCGTTCGATATAACGATAAATCACTCTGGGACACTCTGCAACGCGATATTTACCTTTTCCACAAGCTGTGTATCGAAATTAGCTAAGGATTCACTTCCTAGCCAACGGCATCGTTCGATATAACGATAAATCACTCTGGGAGCCTCGGAATCGCGATATTTACCTTTTCCACAAGCTGTGTATCGAAAGAAGCTAAGGATTCACTTCCTAGCCAACGGCATCGTTCGACATAACGATAAATCACTCTGGGAGCCTCGGAATCGCGATATTTACCTTTTCCGCCCGCTGTGTATCGAAAGAAGCTAAGGATTCACTTCCTAGCCCTCGGCATCGTTCGATATAACGATAAATCACTCTGGGAGCCTCGGAAACGCGATATTTACCTTTTCCACAAGTTGTGTATCGAAATAAGCTAAGGATTCACTTCCTAGCCCTCGGTATCGTTCGATATAACGATATATCGCTCTGGGAGCCTCGGAATCGCGATATTTACCTTTTCCACAAGCTGTGTATCGAAAGAAGCTAAGGATTCACTTCCTAGCCAACGGCATCGTTCGACATAACGATAAATCACTCTGGGAGCCTCGGAATCGCGATATTTACCTTTTCCGCCCGCTGTGTATCGAAAGAAGCTGAGGATTCACTTCCTAGCCCTCGGCATCGTTCGATATAACGATAAATCACTCTGGGAGCCTCGGAAACGCGATATTTACCTTTTCCACAAGTTGTGTATCGAAATAAGCTAAGGATTCACTTCCTAGCCCTCGGCATCGTTCGATATAACGATAAATCACTCTGGGACACTCTGAAACGCGATATTTACCTTTTCCACACGCTGTGTATCGAAAGAAGCTAAGGATTCACTTCCTAGCCCTCGGCATTGTTCGATATAACGATAAATAACTCTGTGAGCCTCGAAATCGCGATATTTACCTTTTCCACACGCTGTGTATCGATAGAAGCTAACGATTCACTTCCTAGCCCTCGGCATCGTTCGATATAACGAAAAATCACTCTGGGAGCCTCGGAAACGCGATATTTACCTTTTCCACACGCTGTGTATCGAAAGAAGCTAAGGATTCACTTCCTAGCCCTCGGCATCGTTCGATATAACGAAAAATCACTCTGGGAGCCTCGGAAACGCGATATTTACCTTTTCCACACGCTGTGTATCGAATGAAGCTAAGGATTCACTTCCTAGCCAACGGCATCGTTCGATATAACGATAAATCACTCTGGGAGCCTCGGAATCGCGATATTTACCTTTTCCACACGCTGTGTATCGAAAGAAGCTAAGGATTCACTTCCTAGCCCTCGGCATGTTTCGATATAACGATAAATCACTCTGGGAGCTTCGGAATCGCGATATTTACCTTTTCCACACGCTGTGTATCGAATTGAGCTAAGGATTCACTTCCTAGCCCTCGGCATCGTTCGATATAACGATAAATCACTCTGGGACACTCTGCAACGCGATATTTACCTTTTCCACAAGCTGTGTATCGAAATTAGCTAAGGATTCACTTCCTAGCCAACGGCATCGTTCGATATAACGATAAATCACTCTGGGAGCCTCGGAATCGCGATATTTACCTTTTCCACACGCTGTGTATAAATAGAAGCTAAGGATTCAGTTCCTAGCCCTCGGCATCGTTCGATATAACGATAAATAGCTCTGGGAGCCTCGGAATCGCGATATTTACCTTTTCCACACGCTGTGTATCGAAAGAAGCTAAGGATTTACTTCCTAGCCTTCGGCATTGTTCGATATAACGATAAATATCTCTGGGAGCCTCGGAATCGCGATATTTACCTTTTCCACACGCTGTGTATCGATAGAAGCTAAGGATTCAGTGCCGAGCCCTCGGCATCGTTCGATGTAACGATAAATCACTCTGGGAGCCTCGGAAACGCGATATTTACCTTTTCCACACGCTGTGTATCGAAAGAAGCTAAGGATTCACTTCCTAGCCAACGGCATCGTTCGAAATAACGATAAATCACTCTGGGAGCCTAGGAATCGCGATATTTACCTTTTCCACACGCTGTGTATCGAAAGAAGCTAAGGATTCACTTCCTAGCCCTCGGCATCGTTCGATATAACGATAAATCACTCTGGGAGCTTCGGAATTGCGATATTTACCTTTTCCACACGCTGTGTATCGAATTGAGCTAAGGATTCACTTCCTAGCCCTCGGCATCGTTCGATATAACGATAAATCACTCTGGGACACTCTGCAACGCGATATTTACCTTTTCCACAAGCTGTGTATCGAAATTAGCTAAGGATTCACTTCCTAGCCAACGGCATCGTTCGATATAACGATAAATCACTCTGGGAGCCTCGGAATCGCGATATTTACCTTTTCCACACGCTGTGTATCGATAGAAGCTAAGGATTCACTTCCTAGCCCTCGGCATCGTTCGATATAACGAAAAATCACTCTGGGAGCCTCGGAAACGCGATATTTACCTTTTCCACACGCTGTGTATCGAAAGAAGCTAAGGATTCACTTCCTAGCCAACGGCATCGATCGATATAACGATAAATCACTCTGGGAGCCTCGGAATCGCGATATTTACCTTTTCCACACGCTGTGTATCGATAGAAGCTAAGGATTCAGTTCCTAGCCCTCGGCATCGTTCGATATAACGATAAATAGCTCTGGGAGCCTCGGAATCGCGATATTTACCTTTTCCACACGCTGTGTATCGAAAGAAGCTAAGGATTTACTTCCTAGCCCTCGGCATTGTTCGATATAACGTAAAATAACTCTGGGAGCCTCGGAATCGCGATATTTACCTTTTCCACACGCTGTGTATCGAAAGGAGCTAAGGATTCACTTCCTAGCCCTCGGCATCGTTCGATATAACGATAAATCACTCTGGGACACTCTGAAACGCGATATTTACCTTTTCCACACGCTGTGTATCGAAAGAAGCTAAGGATTCACTTCCTAGCCCTCGGCATTGTTCGATATAACGATAAATAACTCTGTGAGCCTCGAAATCGCGATATTTACCTTTTCCACACGCTGTGTATCGATAGAAGCTAACGATTCACTTCCTAGCCCTCGGCATCGTTCGATATAACGAAAAATCACTCTGGGAGCCTCGGAAACGCGATATTTACCTTTTCCACACGCTGTGTATCGAAAGAAGCTAAGGATTCACTTCCTAGCCAACGGCATCGTTCGATATAACGATAAATCACTCTGGGAGCCTCGGAATCGCGATATTTACCTTTTCCACACGCTGTGTATCAAAAGAAGCTAAGGATTCACTTCCTAGCCCTCGGCATGTTTCGATATAACGATAAATCACTCTGGGAGCTTCGGAATCGCGATATTTACCTTTTCCACACGCTGTGTATCGAATTGAGCTAAGGATTCACTTCCTAGCCCTCGGCATCGTTCGATATAACGATAAATCACTCTGGGACACTCTGCAACGCGATATTTACCTTTTCCACAAGCTGTGTATCGAAATTAGCTAAGGATTCACTTCCTAGCCAACGGCATCGTTCGATATAACGATAAATCACTCTGGGAGCCTCGGAATCGCGATATTTACCTTTTCCACACGCTGTGTATAAATAGAAGCTAAGGATTCAGTTCCTAGCCCTCGGCATCGTTCGATATAACGATAAATAGCTCTGGGAGCCTCGGAATCGCGATATTTACCTTTTCCACACGCTGTGTATCGAAAGAAGCTAAGGATTTACTTCCTAGCCTTCGGCATTGTTCGATATAACGATAAATATCTCTGGGAGCCTCGGAATCGCGATATTTACCTTTTCCACACGCTGTGTATCGATAGAAGCTAAGGATTCAGTGCCGAGCCCTCGGCATCGTTCGATGTAACGATAAATCACTCTGGGAGCCTCGGAAACGCGATATTTACCTTTTCCACACGCTGTGTATCGAAAGAAGCTAAGGATTCACTTCCTAGCCAACGGCATCGTTCGAAATAACGATAAATCACTCTGGGAGCCTCGGAATCGCGATATTTACCTTTTCCACACGCTGTGTATCGAAAGAAGCTAAGGATTCACTTCCTAGCCCTCGGCATCGTTCGATATAACGATAAATCACTCTGGGAGCTTCGGAATCGCGATATTTACCTTTTCCACACGCTGTGTATCGAATTGAGCTAAGGATTCACTTCCTAGCCCTCGGCATCGTTCGATATAACGATAAATCACTCTGGGACACTCTGAAACGCGAAATTTACCTTTTCCACACGCTGTGTATCGAAAGAAGCTAAGGATTCACTTCCTAGCCCTCGGCATCGTTCGATATAACGATATATCGCTCTGGGAGCCTCGGAATCGCGATATTTACCTGTTCCACACGCTGTGTATCGAAAGAAGCTAAGGATTCACTTCCTAGCCCTCGGTATCGTTCGATATAACGATAAATCACTCTGGGACACTCGGAAACGCGATATTTACCTTTTCCACACGCTGTGTATCGAAAGAAGCTAAGGATTCACATCCTAGCCCTCGGCATCGTTCGATATAACGATAAATCACTCTGGGACACTCTGAAACGCGATATTTACCTTTTCCACACGCTGTGTATCGAAAGAAGCTAAGGATTCACTTCCTAGCCCTCGGTATTGTTCGATATAACGATAAATCACTCTGGGACACTCTGCAACGCGATATTTACCTTTTCCACAAGCTGTGTATCGAAATTAGCTAAGGATTCACTTCCTAGCCAACGGCATCGTTCGATATAACGATAAATCACTCTGGGAGCCTCGGAATCGCGATATTTACCTTTTCCACACGATGTGTATCGATAGAAGCTAAGGATTCAGTTCCTAGCCCTCGGCATCGTTCGATATAACGATAAATAGCTCTGGGAGCCTCGGAATCGCGATATTTACCTTTTCCACACGCTGTGTATCGATAGAAGCTAAGGATTCACTTCCTAGCCCTCGGCATTGTTCGATATAACGATAAATAACTCTGAGAGCCTCGGAATCGCGATATTTACCTTTTCCACACGCTGTGTATCGATAGAAGCTAAGGATTCACTTCCTAGCCCACGGCATCGTTCGATATAACGAAAAATCACTCTGGGAGCCTCGGAAACGCGATATTTACCTTTTCCACACGCTGTGTATCGAAAGAAGCTAAGGATTCACTTCCTAGCCAACGGCATCGATCGATATAACGATAAATCACTCTGGGACACTCGGGAACGCGATATTTACCTTTTCCACACGCTGTGTATCGAAAGGAGCTAAGGATTCACTTCCTAGCCCTCGGCATCGTTCGATATAACGATAAATCACTCTGGGACACTCTGCAACGCGATATTTACCTTTTCCACAAGCTGTGTATCGAAATTAGCTAAGGATTCACTTCCTAGCCAACGGCATCGTTCGATATAACGATAAATCACTCTGGGAGCCTCGGAATCGCGATATTTACCTTTTCCACACGCTGTGTATCGATAGAAGCTAAGGATTCAGTTCCTAGCCCTCGGCATCGTTCGATATAACGATAAATTGCTCTGGGAGCCTCGGAATCGCGATATTTACCTTTTCCACACGCTGTGTATCGAAAGAAGCTAAGGATTTACTTCCTAGCCCTCGGCATTGTTCGATATAACGATAAATAACTCTGGGAGCCTCGGAATCGCGATATTTACCTTTTCCACACGCTGTGTATCGATAGAAGCTAAGGATTCAGTTCCTAGCATTCGGCATCGTTCGATGTAACGATAAATCACTCTGGGACACTCTGCAACGCGATATTTACCTTTTCCACAAGCTGTGTATCGAAATTAGCTAAGGATTCACTTCCTAGCCAACGGCATCGTTCGATATAACGATAAATCACTCTGGGAGCCTCGGAATCGCGATATTTACCTTTTCCACACGCTGTGTATCGATTGAAGCTAAGGATTCAGTTCCTAGCCCTCGGCATCGTTCGATATAACGATAAATAGCTCTGGGAGCCTCGGAATCGCGATATTTACCTTTTCCACACGATGTGTATCGAAAGAAGCTAAGGATTTACTTCCTAGCCCTCGGCATTGTTCGATATAACGATAAATAACTCTGGGAGCCTCGGAATCGCGATATTTACCTTTTCCACACGCTGTGTATCGATAGAAGCTAAGGATTCAGTGCCGAGCCCTCGGCATCGTTCGATGTAACGATAAATCACTCTCGGAGCCTCGGAAACGCGATACTTACCTTTTCCACAAGCTGTGTCTCGAAATTAGCTAAGGATTCACTTCCTAGCCCTCGGTATCGTTCGATATAACGATAAATAACTCTGGGAGCCTCGGAATCGCGATATTTACCTTTTCCACACGCTGTGTATCGATAGAAGCTAAGGATTCAGTGCCGAGCCCTCGGCATCGTTCGATGTAACGATAAATCACTCTGGGAGCCTCGGAAACGCGATATTTACCTTTTCCACAAGCTGTGTATTGAAAGAAGCTAAGGATTCACTTCCTAGCCATCGGCATCGTTCGATATAACGATAAATCACTCTGGGAGCCGCGAAATCGCGATATTTACCTTTTCCACACGCTGTGTATCGATAGAAGCTAACGATTCACTTCCTAGCCCTCGGCATCGTTCGATAGAACGAAAAATCACTCTGGGAGCCTCGGAAACGCGATATTTACCTTTTCCACACGCTGTGTATCGAAAGAAGCTAAGGCTTCACTTCCTAGCCAACGGCATCGTTCGATATAACGATAAATCACTCTGGGAGCCTCGGAATCGCGATATTTACCTTTTCCACACGCTGTGTATCGAAAGAAGCTAAGGATTCACTTCCTAGCCCTCGGCATCGTTCGATATAACGATAAATCACTCTGGGAGCCTCGGAATCGCGATATTTACCTGTTCCACACGCTGTGTATCGAAAGAAGCTAAGGATTCACTTCCTAGCCCTCGGTATCGTTCGATATAACGATAAATCACTCTGGGACACTCGGAAACGCGATATTTACCTTTTCCACACGCTGTGTATCGAAAGAAGCTAAGTATTCACTTCCTAGCCAACGGCATCGTTCGAAATAACGATAAATCACTCTGGGAGCCTCGGAATCGCGATATTTACCTTTTCCACACGCTGTGTATCGAAAGAAGCTAAGGATTCACTTCCTAGCCCTCGGCATCGTTCGATATAACGATATATCGCTCTGGGAGCCTCGGAATCGCGATATTTACCTGTTCCACACGCTGTGTATCGAAAGAAGCTAAGGATTCACTTCCTAGCCCTCGGTATCGTTCGATATAACGATAAATAACTCTGTGAGCCTCGAAATCGCGATATTTACCTTTTCCACACGCTGTGTATCGATAGAAGCTAACGATTCACTTCCTAGCCCTCGGCATCGTTCGATATAACGAAAAATCACTCTGGGAGCCTCGGAAACGCGATATTTACCTTTTCCACACGCTGTGTATCGAAAGAAGCTAAGGATTCACTACCTAGCCCTCGGTATCGTTCGATATAACGATAAATCACTCTGGGACACTCGGAAACGCGATATTTACCGTTTCCGCTCGCTGTATATCGAAACAAGCGAAGGATTCGCATCCCAAGCCTCGCAATCGTTCAAAATATCGATAAATCAGAGTAGGAGACCCGGAATCGCGATATTTACCGTTTCCGCACGCTGTATATCGAATGAAGATGAGGATTCACTTCCTAGCCCTCGGTATCGTTCGATATAACGATAAATCACTCTGGGACACTCGGAAACGCGATATTTACCTTTTCCACACGCTGTGTATCGAAAGAAGCTAAGGATTCACATCCTAGCCCTCGGCATCGTTCGATATAACGATAAATCACTCTGGGACACTCTGAAACGCAATATTTACCTTTTCCACACGCTGTGTATCGAAAGAAGCTAAGGATTCACTTCCTAGCCCTCGGTATTGTTCGATATAACGATAAATAACTCTGTGAGCCTCGAAATCGCGATATTTACCTTTTCCACACGCTGTGTATCGATAGAAGCTAACGATTCACTTCCTAGCCCTCGGCATCGTTCGATATAACGAAAAATCACTCTGGGAGCCTCGGAAACGCGATATTTACCTTTTCCACACGCTGTGTATCGAAAGAAGCTAAGGATTCACTTCCTAGCCCTCGGTATCGTTCGATATAACGATAAATCACTCTGGGACACTCGGAAACGCGATATTTACCGTTTCCGCTCGCTGTATATCGAAACAAGCGAAGGATTCGCATCCCAAGCCTCGCAATCGTTCAAAATATCGATAAATCAGAGTAGGAGACCCGGAATCGCGATATTTACCGTTTCCGCACGCTGTATATCGAATGAAGATGAGGATTCACATCGCAAGACTCGCAATCGTTCAAAATATCGGTAAATCAGAGTAGGAGACTCGGGATCGCGATATTTACATTTACCACTCGCTGTATATCGAAAGAAGCGAAGGATTCACTTCCCAAGCCTCCCAATAATTTGAAATAACGACAAATCACTCAAGGACACTCCGACTCGCGATATTTACCGTTTCCGCTCGCTGTATATCGAAAGAAGCGATTGATTCACATCCCAAGCCTCGCAATCGTTTAAAATATCGATAAAGCACAGTACGAGACTCGGGATCGCGATATTTACCGTTTCCGCTCGCTGTATATCGAAACAAGCGAATAATTCACATCCCAAGCCTCGCAATCGTTCAAGATATCGATAATTCAGAGTAGGAGACTCGGAATCGGGATATTTACCTTTACGCTCGCTGTATATCGAGAGAAGCGAAGGATTCACATCCCAAGCCTCGCAACCGTTCGAAATAACGAGAAATCACTCAAGGTCACTCGGAATCACGATATTGACCTTTTCCATATGCAGTGTATTGAAAGAAGCTAAGGATTCGTTTCCCAAGCCTCGCAATCGTTCAAAATATCGATAAATCAGAGTAGGAGACTCGTAATCGCGATATTTACATTTACCACTCGCTGTATATGGAAAGAAGCGATGGATTCACTTCCCAAACGTCGCAATAATTCGAAATAACGACAAATCTTTCGAGGACACTCCGACTCGCGATATTTACCGTTTCCGCTCGCTGTATATCGAAAGAAGCGATTGATTCACATCCCAAGCCTCGCAATCGTTCAAGATATCGATAATTCAGAGTAGGAGACTCGGAATCGCGATATTTACCTTTTTCGCTCACTGTATATCGAAAGAAGCGAAGGATTCACTTCCCAAGCCTCCCAATAATTTGAAATAACGACAAATCTTTCGAGGACACTCCGACTCGCGATATTTACCGTTTCCGCTCGCTGTATATCGAAAGAAGCGATTGATTCACATCCCAAGCCTCGCAATCGTTTAAAATATCGATAAAGCACAGTACGAGACTCGGGATCGCGATATTTACCGTTTCCGCTCGCTGTATATCGGAACAAGCGAATAATTCACATCCTAAGCCTCGCAATCGTTCAAGATATCGATAATTCAGAGTAGGAGACTCGGAATCGCGATATTTACCTTTTCCACTCGCTGTATATCGAAAGAAGCGAAGGATTCACTTCCCAAGCATCGCAATAATTCGAAATATCGATATATCAGAGTAGGAGACTCCGAATGGCGATATTTACCGTTTCCGCTCGCTGTATATCGAAAGAAGCGAGGGATTCACATCGCAAGCCTCGCAATCGTTCAAAATATCGGTAAATCAGAGTAGGAGACTCGGGATCGCGATATTTACATTTACCACTCGCTGTATATCGAAAGAAACGAAGGATTCACTGACCAAGCCTCGCAATCGTTCAAAATATCGATAAATCAGAGAAGGAGACTCGGAAACATGATATTTACATTTACCACAGGCTGTATGAAGAAAGAAGCGATGGATTCACTTCCCAAGCATCGCAATAATTCGAAATAACGACAAATCACTCAAGGTCACTCGGAATCACGATATTGATCTTTTCCGTATGCAGTGTATCGAAACAAGCGAAGGATTCGCATCCCAAGCCTCGCAATCGATCAAAATATCGATAAATCAGAGTAGGAGACTCGGAAGCGCGATATTTACCGTTTCCGCTCGCTTTATATCGAAAGAAGATAAGGATTCACATCGCAAGCCTCGCAATCGTTCAAAATATCGGTAAATCAGAGTAGGAGACTCGGGATGGCGATATTTACATTTACCGCAAGCTGTATATCGAAAGAAGCGAAGGATTCACTGACCAAGCCTCGCAATCGTTCAAAATATCGATAAATCAGAGAAGGAGACTCGGAAACATGATATTTACATTTACCACAGGCTGTATGAAGAAAGAAGCGATGGATTCACTTCCCAAGCATCGCAATAATTCGAAATAACGACAAATCACTCAAGGTCACTCGGAATCACGATATTGATCTTTTCCGTATGCAGTGTATCGAAACAAGCGAAGGATTCGCATCCCAAGCCTCGCAATCGATCAAAATATCGATAAATCAGAGTAGGAGACTCGGAAGCGCGATATTTACCGTTTCCGCTCGCTGTATATCGAAAGAAGATAAGGATTCACATCGCAAGTTTCGCAATCGTTCAAAATATCGGTAAATCAGAGTAGGAGACTCGGGATCGCGATATTTACATTTACCGCAAGCTGTATATCGAAAGAAGCGAAGGATTCACTTACCAAGCCTCGCAATCGTTCAAAATATCGATAAATCAGAGAAGGAGACTCGGAAACGCGATATTTACATTTACCACAGGCTGTATGAAGAAAGAAGCGATGGATTCACTTCCCAAGCATCGCAATAATTCGAAATAACGACAAATCACTCAAGGACACTCCGAATCGCGATATTTACCGTTTCCGCTCGCTGTATATCGAAAGAAGCGAAGGATTCACTTACCAATAATCGCAATCGTTCAAAATATCGATCAATCAGAGAAGGAGACTCGGAAACGCGATATTTACATTTACCACAAGCTGTATATCGAAAGATGCGAAGGATTCACTTACCAAGAATCGCAACCGTTCGAAATAACGAGAAATCACTCAAAGTCACGCAGAATCACGATATTGACCTTTTCCATATGCAGTGTATTGAAAGAAGCTAAGGATTCGTTTCCCAAGCCTCGCAATCGTTGAAAATATCGATAAATCAGAGTAGGAGACTCGGGATCGCGATATTTACATTTACCACTCGCTGTATATAGAAAGAAGCGATGAATTCGCTTCCCAAGCGTCGCAATAATTCGAAATAACGACAAATCTTTCAAGGACACTCCGACTCGCGATATTTACCGTTTCCGCTCGCTGTATATCGAAAGAAGCGATTGATTCACATCCCAAGCCTCGCAATCGTTTAAAATATCGATAGTACGAGACTCGGGATCGCGATATTTACTGTTTCCGCTCGCTGTATATAGAAACAAGCGAATAATTCACATCCCAAGCCTCGCAATCGTTCAAAATATCGATAAATCAGAGTAGGAGACTCGGAATCGCGATATTTACCTTTTCCGCTCACTGTATATCGAAAGAAGCGAAGGATTCACTTCCCAAGCCTCCCAATAATTTGAAATAACGACAAATCTTTCAAGGACACTCCGACTCGCGATATTTACCGTTTCCGCTCGCTGTATATCGAAACAAGCGAATAATTCACATCCCAAGCCTCGCAATCGTTCAAGATATCGATAATTCAGAGTAGGAGACTCGGAATCGCGATATTTACTGTTTCCGCTCGCTGTATATAGAAACAAGCGAACGATTCGCAACCCAAGCATAGCAATAATTCGAAATAACGACAAATCACTCAAGGACACTCCGAATCGCGATATTTACTGTTTCCGCTCGCTGTATATCGATAGAAGCGAAGGATTCACTTCCCAAGCCCCCCAATAATTTGAAATAACGACAAATCTTTCAAGGACACTCCGACTCGCGATATTTACCGTTTCCGCTCGCTGTATATCGAAACAAGCGAATAATTCACATCCCAAGCCTCGCAATCGTTCAAGATATCGATAATTGAGAGTAGGAGACTCGGAATCGCGATATTTACCGTTTCCGCTCGCTGTATATCGAAAGCAGCGAGGGATTCACATCGCAAGCCTCGCAATCGTTCAAAATATCGATAAATCAGAGTAGGAGACTCGGGATCGCGATATTTACATTTACCACTCGCTGTATATGGAAAGAAGCGATGGATTCACTTCCCATACGTCGCAATAATTCGAAATAACGACAAATCACTCAAGGACACTCCGAATCGCGATATTTACCGTTTCCGCTCGCTGTATATCGAAACAAGCGAAGGATTCGCATCCCAAGCCTCGCAATCGTTCAAAATATCGATAAATCAGAGTAGGAGACCCGGAATCGGGATATTTACCGTTTCCGCACGCTGTATATCGAATGAAGATGAGGATTCACATCGCAAGACTCGCAATCGTTCAAAATATCGGTAAATCAGAGTAGGAGACTCGGGATCGCGATATTTACATTTACCACTCGCTGTATATCGAAAGAAGCGAAGGATTCACTTCCCAAGCCTCGCAATAATTCGAAATAACGACAAATCACTCAAGGACACTCCGAATCGCGATATTTACCGTTTCCGCTCGCTGTATATCGAAACAAGCGAATAATTCACATCAAAAGCCTCGCAATCGTTCAAAATATCGATAAATCAGAGTAGGAGACTCGGAATCGCGATATTTAGCTTTTCCGCTCGCTGTATATCGAAAGAAGCGAAGGATTCACTTCCCAAGCCTCCCAATAATTTGAAATAAAGACAAATCTTTCAAGGACACTCCGACTCGCGATATTTAGCGTTTCCATATGCAGTGTATTGAAAGAAGCTAAGGATTCGTTTCCCAAGCCTCGCAATCGTTCAAAATATCGATAAATCAGAGTAGGAGAATCGTAATCGCGATATTTACATTTACCACTCGCTGTATATGGAAAGAAGCGATGGATTCACTTCCCAAACGTCGCAATAATTCGAAATAACGACAAATCACTCAAGGACACTCCGAATCGCGATATTTACCGTTTCCGCTCGCTGTATATCGAAACAAGCGAATAATTCACATCCCAAGCCTCGCAATCGTTCAAAATATCGATAAATCAGAGTAGGAGACCCGGAATCGCGATATTGACCGTTTCCGCTCGCTGTATATCGAAAGAAGCGAAGTATTCACATCCCAAGCCTCGCAACCGTTCGAAATAACGAGAAATCACTCAAGGTCACTCGGAATCACGATATTGACCTTTTCCATATGCAGTGTATTGAAAGAAGCTAAGGATTCGTTTCCCAAGCCTCGCAATCGTTCAAAATATCGGTAAATCAGAGTAGGACACTTAGAATCGCGATATTTAGCTTTTCCGCTCGCTGTATATCGAAAGAAGCGAAGGATTCACTTCCCAAGCCTCCCAATAATTTGAAATAAAGACAAATCTTTCAAGGACACTCCGACTCGCGATATTTACCGTTTCCGCTCGCTGTATATCGAAACAAGCGAATAATTCACATCCCAAGCCTCGCAATCGTTCAAGATATCGATAATTCAGAGTAGGAGACTCGGAATCGGGATATTTACCTTTTACGCTCGCTGTATATCGAAAGAAGCGAAGGATTCACTTCCCAAGCCTCGCAATAATTCGAAATAACGACAAATCACTCAAGGACACTCCGAATCGCGATATTTACCGTTTCCGCTCGCTGTATATCGAAAGAAGCGATTGATTCACATCCCAAGCCTCGCAATCGTTTAAAATATCGATAAAGCACAGTACGAGACTCGGGATCGCGATATTTACCGTTTCCGCTCGCTGTATATCGAAACAAGCGAATAATTCACATCCCAAGCCTCGCAATCGTTCAAAATATCGATAAATCAGAGTAGGAGACTCGGAATCGCGATATTTACCTTTTCCGCTCGCTGTATATCGAAAGAAGCGAAGGATTCACTTCCCAAGCCTCCCAATAATTTGAAATAACGACAAATCTTTCAAGGACACTCCGACTCGCGATATTTACCGTTTCCGCTCGCTGTATATCGAAACAAGCGAATAATTCGCATCCCAAGCCTCGCAATCGTTCAAGATATCGATAATTCAGAGTAGGAGACTCGGAATCCCGATATTTACTGTTTCCGCTCGCTGTATATAGAAACAAGCGAACGATTCGCAACCCAAGCATAGCAATAATTCGAAATAACGACAAATCACTCAAGGACACTCCGAATCGCGATATTTACTGTTTCCGCTCGCTGTATATCGATAGAAGCGAAGGATTCACTTCCCAAGCCCCCCAATAATTTGAAATAACGACAAATCTTTCAAGGACACTCCGACTCGCGATATTTACCGTTTCCGCTCGCTGTATATCGAAACAAGCGAATAATTCACATCCCAAGCCTCGCAATCGTTCAAGATATCGATAATTGAGAGTAGGAGACTCGGAATCGCGATATTGACCGTTTCCGCTCGCTGTATATCGAAAGAAGCGAAGGATTCACATCCCAAGCCTCGCAACCGTTCGAAATAACGAGAAATCACTCAAGGTCACTCGGAATCACGATATTGACCTTTTCCATATGCAGTGTATTGAAAGAAGCTAAGGATTCGTTTCCCAAGCCTCGCAATCGTTCAAAATATCGGTAAATCAGAGTAGGACACTTAGAATCGCGATATTTACATTTACCACTCGCTGTATATCGAAAGAAACGAAGGATTCACTTCCCAAGCCTCGCAATAATTCGAAATAACGACAAATCATTCAAGGACACTCCGACTCGCGATATTTACCGTTTCCGCTCGCTGTATATCGAAACAAGCGAATAATTCACATCCCAAGCCTCGCAATCGTTCAAGATATCGCTAATTCAGAGTAGGAGACTCGGAATCGCGATATTTACCTTTTCCGCTCGCTGTATATCGAAAGAAGCGAAGGATTCACATCACAAGCCTCGCAATCGTTCAAAATATCGATAAATCAGAGTAGGAGACTCGGGATCGCGATATTTACATTTACCACTCGCTGTATATGGAAAGAAGCGATGGATTCACTTCCCAAACGTCGCAATAATTCGAAATAACGACAAATCACTCAAGGACACTCCGAATCGCGATATTTACCGTTTCCGCTCGCTGTATATCGAAACAAGCGAAGGATTCGCATCCCAAGCCTCGCAATCGTTCAAAATATCGATAAATCAGAGTAGGAGACCCGGAATCGCGATATTTACCGTTTCCGCACGCTGTATATCGAATGAAGATGAGGATTCACATCGCAAGACTCGCAATCGCTCAAAATATTGGTAAATCAGAGTAGGAGACTCGGGATCGCGATATTTACATTTACCACTCGCTGTATATCGAAAGAAGCGAAGGATTCACTTCCCAAGCCTCGCAATAATTCGAAATAACGACAAATCACTCAAGGACACACCGAATCGCGATATTTACCGTTTCCGCTCGCTGTATATCGAAACAAGCGAATAATTCACATCCCAAGCCTCGCAATCGTTCAAGATATCGATAATTCAGAGTAGGAGACTCGGAATCGGGATATTTACCTTTTACGCTCGCTGTATATCGAAAGAAGCGAAGGATTCACTTCCCAAGCCTCGCAATAATTCGAAATAACGACAAATCACTCAAGGACACTCCGAATCGCGATATTTACCGTTTCCGCTCGCTGTATATCGAAACAAGCGAATAATTCACATCAAAAGCCTCGCAATCGTTCAAAATATGGATAAATCGGAGTAGGAGACTCGGAATCGCGATATTTAGCTTTTCCGCTCGCTGTATATCGAAAGAAGCGAAGGATTCACTTCCCAAGCATCCCAATAATTTGAAATAACGACAAATCTTTCAAGGACACTCCGACTCGCGATATTTACCGTTTCCGCTCGCTGTATATCGAAAGAAGCGATTGATTCACATCCCAAGCCTCGCAATCGTTTAAAATATCGATAATTGAGAGTAGGAGACTCGGAATCGCGATATTTACCGTTTCCGCTCGCTGTATATCGAAAGCAGCGAGGGATTCACATCGCAAGCCTCGCAATCGTTCAAAATATCGACAAATCAGAGTAGGAGACTCGGGATCGCGATATTTACATTTACCACTCGCTGTATATGGAAAGAAGCGATGGATTCACTTCCCATACGTCGCAATAATTCGAAATAACGACAAATCACTCAAGGACACTCCGAATCGCGATATTTACCGTTTCCGCTCGCTGTATATCGAAACAAGCGAAGGATTCGCATCCCAAGCCTCGCAATCGTTCAAAATATCGATAAATCAGAGTAGGAGACCCGGAATCGCGATATTTACCGTTTCCGCACGCTGTATATCGAATGAAGATGAGGATTCACATCGCAAGACTCGCAATCGTTCAAAATATCGGTAAATCAGAGTAGGAGACTCGGGATCGCGATATTTACATTTACCACTCGCTGTATATCGAAAGAAGCGAAGGATTCACTTCCCAAGCCTCGCAATAATTCGAAATAACGACAAATCACTCAAGGACACTCCGAATCGCGATATTTACCGTTTCCGCTCGCTGTATATCGAAACAAGCGAATAATTCACATCAAAAGCCTCGCAATCGTTCAAAATATCGATAAATCAGAGTAGGAGACTCGGGATCGCGATATTTACATTTACCACTCGCTGTATATCGAAAGAAGCGAAGGATTCACTTCCCAAGCCTCGCAATAATTCGAAATAACGACAAATCACTCAAGGACACTCCGAATCGCGATATTTACCGTTTCCGCTCGCTGTATATCGAAAGAAGCGAAGGATTCACTTCCCAAGCCCCCCAATAATTTGAAATAACGACAAATCCTTCAAGGACACTCCGACTCGCGATATTTACCGTTTCCGCTCGCTGTATATCGAAAGAAGCGAGGGATTCACATCGCAAGCCTCGCAATCGTTCAAGATATCGATAATTCAGAGTAGGAGACTCGGAATCGCGATATTTACTGTTTCCGCTTGCTGTATATAGAAACAAGCGAACGATTCGCACCCCAAGCATAGCAATAATTCGAAATAACGACAAATCACTCAAGGACACTCCGAATCGCGATATTTACTGTTTCCGCTCGCTGTATATCGATAGAAGCGAAGGATTCACTTCCCAAGCCCCCCAATAATTTGAAATAACGACAAATCTTTCAAGGACACTCCGACTCGCGATATTTACCGTTTCCGCTCGCTGTATATCGAAACAAGCGAATAATTCACATCCCAAGCCTCGCAATCGTTCAAGATATCGATAATTGAGAGTAGGAGACTCGGAATCGCGATATTTACCGTTTCCGCTCGCTGTATATCGAAAGCAGCGAGGGATTCACATCGCAAGCCTCGCAATCGTTCAAAATATCGATAAATCAGAGTAGGAGACTCGGGATCGCGATATTTACATTTACCACTCGCTGTATATGGAAAGAAGCGATGGATTCACTTCCCATACGTCGCAATAATTCGAAATAACGACAAATCACTCAAGGACACTCCGAATCGCGATATTTACCGTTTCCGCTCGCTGTATATCGAAACAAGCGAAGGATTCGCATCCCAAGCCTCGCAATCGTTCAAAATATCGATAAATCAGAGTAGGAGACCCGGAATCGCGATATTTACCGTTTCCGCACGCTGTATATCGAATGAAGATGAGGATTCACATCGCAAGACTCGCAATCGATCAAAATATCGGTAAATCAGAGTAGGAGACTCGGGATCGCGATATTTACATATACCACTCGCTGTATATCGAAAGAAGCGAAGGATTCACTGACCAAGCCTCGCAATCGTTCAAAATATCGATAAATCAGAGAAGGAGACTCGGAAACATGATATTTACATTTACCACAGGCTGTATGAAGAAAGAAGCGAAGGATTCACTTCCCAAGCCTCGCAATAATTCGAAATAACGACAAATCACTCAAGGACACTCCGAATCGCGATATTTACCGTTTCCGCTCGCTGTATATCGAAACAAGCGAATAATTCACATCAAAAGCCTCGCAATCGTTCAAAATATCGATAAATCAGAGTAGGAGACTCGGAATCGCGATATTTAGCTTTTCCGCTCGCTGTATATCGAAAGAAGCGAAGGATTCACTTCCCAAGCCTCCCAATAATTTGAAATAAAGACAAATCTTTCAAGGACACTCCGACTCGCGATATTTAGCGTTTCCGCTCGCTGTATATCGAAACAAGCGAATAATTCACATCCCAAGCCTCGCAATCGTTCAAGATATCGATAATTCAGAGTAGGAGACTCGGAATCGGAATATTTACCTTTTACGCTCGCTGTATATCGAAAGAAGCGAAGGATTCACTTCCCAAGCCTCGCAATAATTCGAAATATCGACAAATCACTCAAGGACACTCCGAATCGCGATATTTAAAGTTTCCGCTCGCTGTATATCGAAACAAGCGAATAATTCACATCAAAAGCCTCGCAATCGTTCAAAATATGGATAAATCGGAGTAGGAGACTCGGAATCGCGATATTTAGCTTTTCCGCTCGCTGTATATCGAAAGAAGCGAAGGATTCACTTCCCAAGCCTCCCAATAATTTGAAATAACGACAAATCTTTCAAGGACACCCCGACTCGCGATATTTACCGTTTCCGCTCGCTGTATATCGAAAGAAGCGATTGATTCACATCCCATGCCTCGCAATCGTTTAAAATATCGATAAAGCACAGTACGAGACTCGGGATCGCGATATTTACCTTTACGCTCGCTGTATATCGAAAGAAGCGAAGGATTCACATCCCAAGCCTCGCAACCGTTCGAAATAACGAGAAATCACTCAAGGTCACTCGGAATCACGATATTGACCTTTTCCATATGCAGTGTATTGAAAGAAGCTAAGGATTCGTTTCCCAAGCCTCGCAATCGTTCAAAATATCGATAAATCAGAGTAGGAGACTCGTAATCGCGATATTTACATTTACCACTCGCTGTATATGGAAAGAAGCGATGGATTCACTTCCCAAACGTCGCAATAATTCGAAATAACGACAAATCACTCAAGGACACTCCGAATCGCGATATTTACCGTTTCCGCTCGCTGTATATCGAAACAAGCGAATAATTCACATCCCAAGCCTCGCAATCGTTCAAAATATCGATAAATCAGAGTAGGAGACCCGGAATCGCGATATTGACCGTTTCCGCTCGCTGTATATCGAAAGAAGCGAAGGATTCACATCCCAAGCCTCGCAACCGTTCGAAATAACGAGAAATCACTCAAGGTCACTCGGAATCACGATATTGACCTTTTCCATATGCAGTGTATTGAAAGAAGCTAAGGATTCGTTTCCCAAGCCTCGCAATCGTTCAAAATATCGGTAAATCAGAGTAGGACACTTAGAATCGCGATATTTAGCTTTTCCGCTCGCTGTATATCGAAAGAAGCGAAGGATTCATTTCCCAAGCCTCCCAATAATTTGAAATAAAGACAAATCTTTCAAGGACACTCCGACTCGCGATATTTACCGTTTCCGCTCGCTGTATATCGAAACAAGCGAATAATTCACATCCCAAGCCTCGCAATCGTTCAAGATATCGATAATTCAGAGTAGGAGACTCGGAATCGGGATATTTACCTTTTACGCTCGCTGTATATCGAAAGAAGCGAAGGATTCACTTCCCAAGCCTCGCAATAATTCGAAATAACGACAAATCACTCAAGGACACTCCGAATCGCGATATTTACCGTTTCCGCTCGCTGTATATCGAAACAAGCGAATAATTCACATCAAAAGCCTCGCAATCGTTCAAAATATGGATAAATCGGAGTAGGAGACTCGGAATCGCGATATTTAGCTTTTCCGCTCGCTGTATATCGAAAGAAGCTAAGGATTCACTTCCTAGCCCTCGGTATCGTTCGATATAACGATAAATCACTCTGGGACACTCGGAAACGCGATATTTACCTTTTCCACACGCTGTGTATCGAAAGAAGCTAAGGATTCACATCCTAGCCCTCGGCATCGTTCGATATAACGATAAATCACTCTGGGACACTCTGAAACGCGATATTTACCTTTTCCACACGCTGTGTATCGAAAGAAGCTAAGGATTCACTTCCTAGCCCTCGGTATTGTTCGATATAACGATAAATCACTCTGGGACACTCTGCAACGCGATATTTACCTTTTCCACAAGCTGTGTATCGAAATTAGCTAAGGATTCACTTCCTAGCCAACGGCATCGTTCGATATAACGATAAATCACTCTGGGAGCCTCGGAATCGCGATATTTACCTTTTCCACACGATGTGTATCGATAGAAGCTAAGGATTCAGTTCCTAGCCCTCGGCATCGTTCGATATAACGATAAATAGCTCTGGGAGCCTCGGAATCGCGATATTTACCTTTTCCACACGCTGTGTATCGATAGAAGCTAAGGATTCACTTCCTAGCCCTCGGCATTGTTCGATATAACGATAAATAACTCTGAGAGCCTCGGAATCGCGATATTTACCTTTTCCACACGCTGTGTATCGATAGAAGCTAAGGATTCACTTCCTAGCCCACGGCATCGTTCGATATAACGAAAAATCACTCTGGGAGCCTCGGAAACGCGATATTTACCTTTTCCACACGCTGTGTATCGAAAGAAGCTAAGGATTCACTTCCTAGCCAACGGCATCGATCGATATAACGATAAATCACTCTGGGACACTCGGGAACGCGATATTTACCTTTTCCACACGCTGTGTATCGAAAGGAGCTAAGGATTCACTTCCTAGCCCTCGGCATCGTTCGATATAACGATAAATCACTCTGGGACACTCTGCAACGCGATATTTACCTTTTCCACAAGCTGTGTATCGAAATTAGCTAAGGATTCACTTCCTAGCCAACGGCATCGTTCGATATAACGATAAATCACTCTGGGAGCCTCGGAATCGCGATATTTACCTTTTCCACACGCTGTGTATCGATAGAAGCTAAGGATTCAGTTCCTAGCCCTCGGCATCGTTCGATATAACGATAAATTGCTCTGGGAGCCTCGGAATCGCGATATTTACCTTTTCCACACGCTGTGTATCGAAAGAAGCTAAGGATTTACTTCCTAGCCCTCGGCATTGTTCGATATAACGATAAATAACTCTGGGAGCCTCGGAATCGCGATATTTACCTTTTCCACACGCTGTGTATCGATAGAAGCTAAGGATTCAGTTCCTAGCATTCGGCATCGTTCGATGTAACGATAAATCACTCTGGGACACTCTGCAACGCGATATTTACCTTTTCCACAAGCTGTGTATCGAAATTAGCTAAGGATTCACTTCCTAGCCAACGGCATCGTTCGATATAACGATAAATCACTCTGGGAGCCTCGGAATCGCGATATTTACCTTTTCCACACGCTGTGTATCGATTGAAGCTAAGGATTCAGTTCCTAGCCCTCGGCATCGTTCGATATAACGATAAATAGCTCTGGGAGCCTCGGAATCGCGATATTTACCTTTTCCACACGATGTGTATCGAAAGAAGCTAAGGATTTACTTCCTAGCCCTCGGCATTGTTCGATATAACGATAAATAACTCTGGGAGCCTCGGAATCGCGATATTTACCTTTTCCACACGCTGTGTATCGATAGAAGCTAAGGATTCAGTGCCGAGCCCTCGGCATCGTTCGATGTAACGATAAATCACTCTCGGAGCCTCGGAAACGCGATACTTACCTTTTCCACAAGCTGTGTCTCGAAATTAGCTAAGGATTCACTTCCTAGCCCTCGGTATCGTTCGATATAACGATAAATAACTCTGGGAGCCTCGGAATCGCGATATTTACCTTTTCCACACGCTGTGTATCGATAGAAGCTAAGGATTCAGTGCCGAGCCCTCGGCATCGTTCGATGTAACGATAAATCACTCTGGGAGCCTCGGAAACGCGATATTTACCTTTTCCACAAGCTGTGTATTGAAAGAAGCTAAGGATTCACTTCCTAGCCATCGGCATCGTTCGATATAACGATAAATCACTCTGGGAGCCGCGAAATCGCGATATTTACCTTTTCCACACGCTGTGTATCGATAGAAGCTAACGATTCACTTCCTAGCCCTCGGCATCGTTCGATAGAACGAAAAATCACTCTGGGAGCCTCGGAAACGCGATATTTACCTTTTCCACACGCTGTGTATCGAAAGAAGCTAAGGCTTCACTTCCTAGCCAACGGCATCGTTCGATATAACGATAAATCACTCTGGGAGCCTCGGAATCGCGATATTTACCTTTTCCACACGCTGTGTATCGAAAGAAGCTAAGGATTCACTTCCTAGCCCTCGGCATCGTTCGATATAACGATAAATCACTCTGGGAGCCTCGGAATCGCGATATTTACCTGTTCCACACGCTGTGTATCGAAAGAAGCTAAGGATTCACTTCCTAGCCCTCGGTATCGTTCGATATAACGATAAATCACTCTGGGACACTCGGAAACGCGATATTTACCTTTTCCACACGCTGTGTATCGAAAGAAGCTAAGGATTCACATCCTAGCCCTCGGCATCGTTCGATATAACGATAAATCACTCTGGGACACTCTGAAACGCAATATTTACCTTTTCCACACGCTGTGTATCGAAAGAAGCTAAGGATTCACTTCCTAGCCCTCGGTATTGTTCGATATAACGATAAATAACTCTGTGAGCCTCGAAATCGCGATATTTACCTTTTCCACACGCTGTGTATCGATAGAAGCTAACGATTCACTTCCTAGCCCTCGGCATCGTTCGATATAACGAAAAATCACTCTGGGAGCCTCGGAAACGCGATATTTACCTTTTCCACACGCTGTGTATCGAAAGAAGCTAAGGATTCACTTCCTAGCCCTCGGTATCGTTCGATATAACGATAAATCACTCTGGGACACTCGGAAACGCGATATTTACCGTTTCCGCTCGCTGTATATCGAAACAAGCGAAGGATTCGCATCCCAAGCCTCGCAATCGTTCAAAATATCGATAAATCAGAGTAGGAGACCCGGAATCGCGATATTTACCGTTTCCGCACGCTGTATATCGAATGAAGATGAGGATTCACATCGCAAGACTCGCAATCGTTCAAAATATCGGTAAATCAGAGTAGGAGACTCGGGATCGCGATATTTACATTTACCACTCGCTGTATATCGAAAGAAGCGAAGGATTCACTTCCCAAGCCTCCCAATAATTTGAAATAACGACAAATCACTCAAGGACACTCCGACTCGCGATATTTACCGTTTCCGCTCGCTGTATATCGAAAGAAGCGATTGATTCACATCCCAAGCCTCGCAATCGTTTAAAATATCGATAAAGCACAGTACGAGACTCGGGATCGCGATATTTACCGTTTCCGCTCGCTGTATATCGAAACAAGCGAATAATTCACATCCCAAGCCTCGCAATCGTTCAAGATATCGATAATTCAGAGTAGGAGACTCGGAATCGGGATATTTACCTTTACGCTCGCTGTATATCGAGAGAAGCGAAGGATTCACATCCCAAGCCTCGCAACCGTTCGAAATAACGAGAAATCACTCAAGGTCACTCGGAATCACGATATTGACCTTTTCCATATGCAGTGTATTGAAAGAAGCTAAGGATTCGTTTCCCAAGCCTCGCAATCGTTCAAAATATCGATAAATCAGAGTAGGAGACTCGTAATCGCGATATTTACATTTACCACTCGCTGTATATGGAAAGAAGCGATGGATTCACTTCCCAAACGTCGCAATAATTCGAAATAACGACAAATCTTTCGAGGACACTCCGACTCGCGATATTTACCGTTTCCGCTCGCTGTATATCGAAAGAAGCGATTGATTCACATCCCAAGCCTCGCAATCGTTCAAGATATCGATAATTCAGAGTAGGAGACTCGGAATCGCGATATTTACCTTTTTCGCTCACTGTATATCGAAAGAAGCGAAGGATTCACTTCCCAAGCCTCCCAATAATTTGAAATAACGACAAATCTTTCGAGGACACTCCGACTCGCGATATTTACCGTTTCCGCTCGCTGTATATCGAAAGAAGCGATTGATTCACATCCCAAGCCTCGCAATCGTTTAAAATATCGATAAAGCACAGTACGAGACTCGGGATCGCGATATTTACCGTTTCCGCTCGCTGTATATCGGAACAAGCGAATAATTCACATCCTAAGCCTCGCAATCGTTCAAGATATCGATAATTCAGAGTAGGAGACTCGGAATCGCGATATTTACCTTTTCCACTCGCTGTATATCGAAAGAAGCGAAGGATTCACTTCCCAAGCATCGCAATAATTCGAAATATCGATATATCAGAGTAGGAGACTCCGAATGGCGATATTTACCGTTTCCGCTCGCTGTATATCGAAAGAAGCGAGGGATTCACATCGCAAGCCTCGCAATCGTTCAAAATATCGGTAAATCAGAGTAGGAGACTCGGGATCGCGATATTTACATTTACCACTCGCTGTATATCGAAAGAAACGAAGGATTCACTGACCAAGCCTCGCAATCGTTCAAAATATCGATAAATCAGAGAAGGAGACTCGGAAACATGATATTTACATTTACCACAGGCTGTATGAAGAAAGAAGCGATGGATTCACTTCCCAAGCATCGCAATAATTCGAAATAACGACAAATCACTCAAGGTCACTCGGAATCACGATATTGATCTTTTCCGTATGCAGTGTATCGAAACAAGCGAAGGATTCGCATCCCAAGCCTCGCAATCGATCAAAATATCGATAAATCAGAGTAGGAGACTCGGAAGCGCGATATTTACCGTTTCCGCTCGCTTTATATCGAAAGAAGATAAGGATTCACATCGCAAGCCTCGCAATCGTTCAAAATATCGGTAAATCAGAGTAGGAGACTCGGGATGGCGATATTTACATTTACCGCAAGCTGTATATCGAAAGAAGCGAAGGATTCACTGACCAAGCCTCGCAATCGTTCAAAATATCGATAAATCAGAGAAGGAGACTCGGAAACATGATATTTACATTTACCACAGGCTGTATGAAGAAAGAAGCGATGGATTCACTTCCCAAGCATCGCAATAATTCGAAATAACGACAAATCACTCAAGGTCACTCGGAATCACGATATTGATCTTTTCCGTATGCAGTGTATCGAAACAAGCGAAGGATTCGCATCCCAAGCCTCGCAATCGATCAAAATATCGATAAATCAGAGTAGGAGACTCGGAAGCGCGATATTTACCGTTTCCGCTCGCTGTATATCGAAAGAAGATAAGGATTCACATCGCAAGTTTCGCAATCGTTCAAAATATCGGTAAATCAGAGTAGGAGACTCGGGATCGCGATATTTACATTTACCGCAAGCTGTATATCGAAAGAAGCGAAGGATTCACTTACCAAGCCTCGCAATCGTTCAAAATATCGATAAATCAGAGAAGGAGACTCGGAAACGCGATATTTACATTTACCACAGGCTGTATGAAGAAAGAAGCGATGGATTCACTTCCCAAGCATCGCAATAATTCGAAATAACGACAAATCACTCAAGGACACTCCGAATCGCGATATTTACCGTTTCCGCTCGCTGTATATCGAAAGAAGCGAAGGATTCACTTACCAATAATCGCAATCGTTCAAAATATCGATCAATCAGAGAAGGAGACTCGGAAACGCGATATTTACATTTACCACAAGCTGTATATCGAAAGATGCGAAGGATTCACTTACCAAGAATCGCAACCGTTCGAAATAACGAGAAATCACTCAAAGTCACGCAGAATCACGATATTGACCTTTTCCATATGCAGTGTATTGAAAGAAGCTAAGGATTCGTTTCCCAAGCCTCGCAATCGTTGAAAATATCGATAAATCAGAGTAGGAGACTCGGGATCGCGATATTTACATTTACCACTCGCTGTATATAGAAAGAAGCGATGAATTCGCTTCCCAAGCGTCGCAATAATTCGAAATAACGACAAATCTTTCAAGGACACTCCGACTCGCGATATTTACCGTTTCCGCTCGCTGTATATCGAAAGAAGCGATTGATTCACATCCCAAGCCTCGCAATCGTTTAAAATATCGATAGTACGAGACTCGGGATCGCGATATTTACTGTTTCCGCTCGCTGTATATAGAAACAAGCGAATAATTCACATCCCAAGCCTCGCAATCGTTCAAAATATCGATAAATCAGAGTAGGAGACTCGGAATCGCGATATTTACCTTTTCCGCTCACTGTATATCGAAAGAAGCGAAGGATTCACTTCCCAAGCCTCCCAATAATTTGAAATAACGACAAATCTTTCAAGGACACTCCGACTCGCGATATTTACCGTTTCCGCTCGCTGTATATCGAAACAAGCGAATAATTCACATCCCAAGCCTCGCAATCGTTCAAGATATCGATAATTCAGAGTAGGAGACTCGGAATCGCGATATTTACTGTTTCCGCTCGCTGTATATAGAAACAAGCGAACGATTCGCAACCCAAGCATAGCAATAATTCGAAATAACGACAAATCACTCAAGGACACTCCGAATCGCGATATTTACTGTTTCCGCTCGCTGTATATCGATAGAAGCGAAGGATTCACTTCCCAAGCCCCCCAATAATTTGAAATAACGACAAATCTTTCAAGGACACTCCGACTCGCGATATTTACCGTTTCCGCTCGCTGTATATCGAAACAAGCGAATAATTCACATCCCAAGCCTCGCAATCGTTCAAGATATCGATAATTGAGAGTAGGAGACTCGGAATCGCGATATTTACCGTTTCCGCTCGCTGTATATCGAAAGCAGCGAGGGATTCACATCGCAAGCCTCGCAATCGTTCAAAATATCGATAAATCAGAGTAGGAGACTCGGGATCGCGATATTTACATTTACCACTCGCTGTATATGGAAAGAAGCGATGGATTCACTTCCCATACGTCGCAATAATTCGAAATAACGACAAATCACTCAAGGACACTCCGAATCGCGATATTTACCGTTTCCGCTCGCTGTATATCGAAACAAGCGAAGGATTCGCATCCCAAGCCTCGCAATCGTTCAAAATATCGATAAATCAGAGTAGGAGACCCGGAATCGGGATATTTACCGTTTCCGCACGCTGTATATCGAATGAAGATGAGGATTCACATCGCAAGACTCGCAATCGTTCAAAATATCGGTAAATCAGAGTAGGAGACTCGGGATCGCGATATTTACATTTACCACTCGCTGTATATCGAAAGAAGCGAAGGATTCACTTCCCAAGCCTCGCAATAATTCGAAATAACGACAAATCACTCAAGGACACTCCGAATCGCGATATTTACCGTTTCCGCTCGCTGTATATCGAAACAAGCGAATAATTCACATCAAAAGCCTCGCAATCGTTCAAAATATCGATAAATCAGAGTAGGAGACTCGGAATCGCGATATTTAGCTTTTCCGCTCGCTGTATATCGAAAGAAGCGAAGGATTCACTTCCCAAGCCTCCCAATAATTTGAAATAAAGACAAATCTTTCAAGGACACTCCGACTCGCGATATTTAGCGTTTCCATATGCAGTGTATTGAAAGAAGCTAAGGATTCGTTTCCCAAGCCTCGCAATCGTTCAAAATATCGATAAATCAGAGTAGGAGAATCGTAATCGCGATATTTACATTTACCACTCGCTGTATATGGAAAGAAGCGATGGATTCACTTCCCAAACGTCGCAATAATTCGAAATAACGACAAATCACTCAAGGACACTCCGAATCGCGATATTTACCGTTTCCGCTCGCTGTATATCGAAACAAGCGAATAATTCACATCCCAAGCCTCGCAATCGTTCAAAATATCGATAAATCAGAGTAGGAGACCCGGAATCGCGATATTGACCGTTTCCGCTCGCTGTATATCGAAAGAAGCGAAGTATTCACATCCCAAGCCTCGCAACCGTTCGAAATAACGAGAAATCACTCAAGGTCACTCGGAATCACGATATTGACCTTTTCCATATGCAGTGTATTGAAAGAAGCTAAGGATTCGTTTCCCAAGCCTCGCAATCGTTCAAAATATCGGTAAATCAGAGTAGGACACTTAGAATCGCGATATTTAGCTTTTCCGCTCGCTGTATATCGAAAGAAGCGAAGGATTCACTTCCCAAGCCTCCCAATAATTTGAAATAAAGACAAATCTTTCAAGGACACTCCGACTCGCGATATTTACCGTTTCCGCTCGCTGTATATCGAAACAAGCGAATAATTCACATCCCAAGCCTCGCAATCGTTCAAGATATCGATAATTCAGAGTAGGAGACTCGGAATCGGGATATTTACCTTTTACGCTCGCTGTATATCGAAAGAAGCGAAGGATTCACTTCCCAAGCCTCGCAATAATTCGAAATAACGACAAATCACTCAAGGACACTCCGAATCGCGATATTTACCGTTTCCGCTCGCTGTATATCGAAAGAAGCGATTGATTCACATCCCAAGCCTCGCAATCGTTTAAAATATCGATAAAGCACAGTACGAGACTCGGGATCGCGATATTTACCGTTTCCGCTCGCTGTATATCGAAACAAGCGAATAATTCACATCCCAAGCCTCGCAATCGTTCAAAATATCGATAAATCAGAGTAGGAGACTCGGAATCGCGATATTTACCTTTTCCGCTCGCTGTATATCGAAAGAAGCGAAGGATTCACTTCCCAAGCCTCCCAATAATTTGAAATAACGACAAATCTTTCAAGGACACTCCGACTCGCGATATTTACCGTTTCCGCTCGCTGTATATCGAAACAAGCGAATAATTCGCATCCCAAGCCTCGCAATCGTTCAAGATATCGATAATTCAGAGTAGGAGACTCGGAATCCCGATATTTACTGTTTCCGCTCGCTGTATATAGAAACAAGCGAACGATTCGCAACCCAAGCATAGCAATAATTCGAAATAACGACAAATCACTCAAGGACACTCCGAATCGCGATATTTACTGTTTCCGCTCGCTGTATATCGATAGAAGCGAAGGATTCACTTCCCAAGCCCCCCAATAATTTGAAATAACGACAAATCTTTCAAGGACACTCCGACTCGCGATATTTACCGTTTCCGCTCGCTGTATATCGAAACAAGCGAATAATTCACATCCCAAGCCTCGCAATCGTTCAAGATATCGATAATTGAGAGTAGGAGACTCGGAATCGCGATATTGACCGTTTCCGCTCGCTGTATATCGAAAGAAGCGAAGGATTCACATCCCAAGCCTCGCAACCGTTCGAAATAACGAGAAATCACTCAAGGTCACTCGGAATCACGATATTGACCTTTTCCATATGCAGTGTATTGAAAGAAGCTAAGGATTCGTTTCCCAAGCCTCGCAATCGTTCAAAATATCGGTAAATCAGAGTAGGACACTTAGAATCGCGATATTTACATTTACCACTCGCTGTATATCGAAAGAAACGAAGGATTCACTTCCCAAGCCTCGCAATAATTCGAAATAACGACAAATCATTCAAGGACACTCCGACTCGCGATATTTACCGTTTCCGCTCGCTGTATATCGAAACAAGCGAATAATTCACATCCCAAGCCTCGCAATCGTTCAAGATATCGCTAATTCAGAGTAGGAGACTCGGAATCGCGATATTTACCTTTTCCGCTCGCTGTATATCGAAAGAAGCGAAGGATTCACATCACAAGCCTCGCAATCGTTCAAAATATCGATAAATCAGAGTAGGAGACTCGGGATCGCGATATTTACATTTACCACTCGCTGTATATGGAAAGAAGCGATGGATTCACTTCCCAAACGTCGCAATAATTCGAAATAACGACAAATCACTCAAGGACACTCCGAATCGCGATATTTACCGTTTCCGCTCGCTGTATATCGAAACAAGCGAAGGATTCGCATCCCAAGCCTCGCAATCGTTCAAAATATCGATAAATCAGAGTAGGAGACCCGGAATCGCGATATTTACCGTTTCCGCACGCTGTATATCGAATGAAGATGAGGATTCACATCGCAAGACTCGCAATCGCTCAAAATATTGGTAAATCAGAGTAGGAGACTCGGGATCGCGATATTTACATTTACCACTCGCTGTATATCGAAAGAAGCGAAGGATTCACTTCCCAAGCCTCGCAATAATTCGAAATAACGACAAATCACTCAAGGACACACCGAATCGCGATATTTACCGTTTCCGCTCGCTGTATATCGAAACAAGCGAATAATTCACATCCCAAGCCTCGCAATCGTTCAAGATATCGATAATTCAGAGTAGGAGACTCGGAATCGGGATATTTACCTTTTACGCTCGCTGTATATCGAAAGAAGCGAAGGATTCACTTCCCAAGCCTCGCAATAATTCGAAATAACGACAAATCACTCAAGGACACTCCGAATCGCGATATTTACCGTTTCCGCTCGCTGTATATCGAAACAAGCGAATAATTCACATCAAAAGCCTCGCAATCGTTCAAAATATGGATAAATCGGAGTAGGAGACTCGGAATCGCGATATTTAGCTTTTCCGCTCGCTGTATATCGAAAGAAGCGAAGGATTCACTTCCCAAGCATCCCAATAATTTGAAATAACGACAAATCTTTCAAGGACACTCCGACTCGCGATATTTACCGTTTCCGCTCGCTGTATATCGAAAGAAGCGATTGATTCACATCCCAAGCCTCGCAATCGTTTAAAATATCGATAATTGAGAGTAGGAGACTCGGAATCGCGATATTTACCGTTTCCGCTCGCTGTATATCGAAAGCAGCGAGGGATTCACATCGCAAGCCTCGCAATCGTTCAAAATATCGACAAATCAGAGTAGGAGACTCGGGATCGCGATATTTACATTTACCACTCGCTGTATATGGAAAGAAGCGATGGATTCACTTCCCATACGTCGCAATAATTCGAAATAACGACAAATCACTCAAGGACACTCCGAATCGCGATATTTACCGTTTCCGCTCGCTGTATATCGAAACAAGCGAAGGATTCGCATCCCAAGCCTCGCAATCGTTCAAAATATCGATAAATCAGAGTAGGAGACCCGGAATCGCGATATTTACCGTTTCCGCACGCTGTATATCGAATGAAGATGAGGATTCACATCGCAAGACTCGCAATCGTTCAAAATATCGGTAAATCAGAGTAGGAGACTCGGGATCGCGATATTTACATTTACCACTCGCTGTATATCGAAAGAAGCGAAGGATTCACTTCCCAAGCCTCGCAATAATTCGAAATAACGACAAATCACTCAAGGACACTCCGAATCGCGATATTTACCGTTTCCGCTCGCTGTATATCGAAACAAGCGAATAATTCACATCAAAAGCCTCGCAATCGTTCAAAATATCGATAAATCAGAGTAGGAGACTCGGGATCGCGATATTTACATTTACCACTCGCTGTATATCGAAAGAAGCGAAGGATTCACTTCCCAAGCCTCGCAATAATTCGAAATAACGACAAATCACTCAAGGACACTCCGAATCGCGATATTTACCGTTTCCGCTCGCTGTATATCGAAAGAAGCGAAGGATTCACTTCCCAAGCCCCCCAATAATTTGAAATAACGACAAATCCTTCAAGGACACTCCGACTCGCGATATTTACCGTTTCCGCTCGCTGTATATCGAAAGAAGCGAGGGATTCACATCGCAAGCCTCGCAATCGTTCAAGATATCGATAATTCAGAGTAGGAGACTCGGAATCGCGATATTTACTGTTTCCGCTTGCTGTATATAGAAACAAGCGAACGATTCGCACCCCAAGCATAGCAATAATTCGAAATAACGACAAATCACTCAAGGACACTCCGAATCGCGATATTTACTGTTTCCGCTCGCTGTATATCGATAGAAGCGAAGGATTCACTTCCCAAGCCCCCCAATAATTTGAAATAACGACAAATCTTTCAAGGACACTCCGACTCGCGATATTTACCGTTTCCGCTCGCTGTATATCGAAACAAGCGAATAATTCACATCCCAAGCCTCGCAATCGTTCAAGATATCGATAATTGAGAGTAGGAGACTCGGAATCGCGATATTTACCGTTTCCGCTCGCTGTATATCGAAAGCAGCGAGGGATTCACATCGCAAGCCTCGCAATCGTTCAAAATATCGATAAATCAGAGTAGGAGACTCGGGATCGCGATATTTACATTTACCACTCGCTGTATATGGAAAGAAGCGATGGATTCACTTCCCATACGTCGCAATAATTCGAAATAACGACAAATCACTCAAGGACACTCCGAATCGCGATATTTACCGTTTCCGCTCGCTGTATATCGAAACAAGCGAAGGATTCGCATCCCAAGCCTCGCAATCGTTCAAAATATCGATAAATCAGAGTAGGAGACCCGGAATCGCGATATTTACCGTTTCCGCACGCTGTATATCGAATGAAGATGAGGATTCACATCGCAAGACTCGCAATCGATCAAAATATCGGTAAATCAGAGTAGGAGACTCGGGATCGCGATATTTACATATACCACTCGCTGTATATCGAAAGAAGCGAAGGATTCACTGACCAAGCCTCGCAATCGTTCAAAATATCGATAAATCAGAGAAGGAGACTCGGAAACATGATATTTACATTTACCACAGGCTGTATGAAGAAAGAAGCGAAGGATTCACTTCCCAAGCCTCGCAATAATTCGAAATAACGACAAATCACTCAAGGACACTCCGAATCGCGATATTTACCGTTTCCGCTCGCTGTATATCGAAACAAGCGAATAATTCACATCAAAAGCCTCGCAATCGTTCAAAATATCGATAAATCAGAGTAGGAGACTCGGAATCGCGATATTTAGCTTTTCCGCTCGCTGTATATCGAAAGAAGCGAAGGATTCACTTCCCAAGCCTCCCAATAATTTGAAATAAAGACAAATCTTTCAAGGACACTCCGACTCGCGATATTTAGCGTTTCCGCTCGCTGTATATCGAAACAAGCGAATAATTCACATCCCAAGCCTCGCAATCGTTCAAGATATCGATAATTCAGAGTAGGAGACTCGGAATCGGAATATTTACCTTTTACGCTCGCTGTATATCGAAAGAAGCGAAGGATTCACTTCCCAAGCCTCGCAATAATTCGAAATATCGACAAATCACTCAAGGACACTCCGAATCGCGATATTTAAAGTTTCCGCTCGCTGTATATCGAAACAAGCGAATAATTCACATCAAAAGCCTCGCAATCGTTCAAAATATGGATAAATCGGAGTAGGAGACTCGGAATCGCGATATTTAGCTTTTCCGCTCGCTGTATATCGAAAGAAGCGAAGGATTCACTTCCCAAGCCTCCCAATAATTTGAAATAACGACAAATCTTTCAAGGACACTCCGACTCGCGATATTTACCGTTTCCGCTCGCTGTATATCGAAAGAAGCGATTGATTCACATCCCATGCCTCGCAATCGTTTAAAATATCGATAAAGCACAGTACGAGACTCGGGATCGCGATATTTACCTTTACGCTCGCTGTATATCGAAAGAAGCGAAGGATTCACATCCCAAGCCTCGCAACCGTTCGAAATAACGAGAAATCACTCAAGGTCACTCGGAATCACGATATTGACCTTTTCCATATGCAGTGTATTGAAAGAAGCTAAGGATTCGTTTCCCAAGCCTCGCAATCGTTCAAAATATCGATAAATCAGAGTAGGAGACTCGTAATCGCGATATTTACATTTACCACTCGCTGTATATGGAAAGAAGCGATGGATTCACTTCCCAAACGTCGCAATAATTCGAAATAACGACAAATCACTCAAGGACACTCCGAATCGCGATATTTACCGTTTCCGCTCGCTGTATATCGAAACAAGCGAATAATTCACATCCCAAGCCTCGCAATCGTTCAAAATATCGATAAATCAGAGTAGGAGACCCGGAATCGCGATATTGACCGTTTCCGCTCGCTGTATATCGAAAGAAGCGAAGGATTCACATCCCAAGCCTCGCAACCGTTCGAAATAACGAGAAATCACTCAAGGTCACTCGGAATCACGATATTGACCTTTTCCATATGCAGTGTATTGAAAGAAGCTAAGGATTCGTTTCCCAAGCCTCGCAATCGTTCAAAATATCGGTAAATCAGAGTAGGACACTTAGAATCGCGATATTTAGCTTTTCCGCTCGCTGTATATCGAAAGAAGCGAAGGATTCATTTCCCAAGCCTCCCAATAATTTGAAATAAAGACAAATCTTTCAAGGACACTCCGACTCGCGATATTTACCGTTTCCGCTCGCTGTATATCGAAACAAGCGAATAATTCACATCCCAAGCCTCGCAATCGTTCAAGATATCGATAATTCAGAGTAGGAGACTCGGAATCGGGATATTTACCTTTTACGCTCGCTGTATATCGAAAGAAGCGAAGGATTCACTTCCCAAGCCTCGCAATAATTCGAAATAACGACAAATCACTCAAGGACACTCCGAATCGCGATATTTACCGTTTCCGCTCGCTGTATATCGAAACAAGCGAATAATTCACATCAAAAGCCTCGCAATCGTTCAAAATATGGATAAATCGGAGTAGGAGACTCGGAATCGCGATATTTAGCTTTTCCGCTCGCTGTATATCGAAAGAAGCGAAGGATTCACTTCCCAAGCATCCCAATAATTTGAAATAACGACAAATCTTTCAAGGACACTCCGACTCGCGATATTTACCGTTTCCGCTCGCTGTATATCGAAAGAAGCGATTGATTCACATCCCAAGCCTCGCAATCGTTTAAAATATCGATAAAGCACAGTACGAGACTCGGGATCGCGATATTTACCGTTTCCGCTCGCTGTATATCGAAACAAGCGAATAATTCACATCAAAAGCCTCGCAATCGTTCAAAATATCGATAAATCAGAGTAGGAGACTCGGAATCGCGATATTTACCTTTTCCGCTCGCTGTATATCGAAAGAAGCGAAGGATTCACTTCCCAAGCCTCCCAATAATTTGAAATAACGACAAATCTTTCAAGGACACTCCGACTCGCGATATTTACCGTTTCCGCTCGCTGTATATCGAAACAAGCGAATAATTCACATCCCAAGCCTCGCAATCGTTCAAGATATCGATAATTCAGAGTAGGAGACTCGGAATCGCGATATTTACTGTTTCCGCTCGCTGTATATAGAAACAAGCGAACGATTCGCAACCCAAGCATAGCAATAATTCGAAATAACGACAAATCACTCAAGGACACTCCGAATCGCGATATTTACTGTTTCCGCTCGCTGTATATCGATAGAAGCGAAGGATTCACTTCCCAAGCCCCCCAATAATTTGAAATAACGACAAATCTTTCAAGGACACTCCGACTCGCGATATTTACCGTTTCCGCTCGCTGTATATCGAAACAAGCGAATAATTCACATCCCAAGCCTCGCAATCGTTCAAGATATCGATAATTGAGAGTAGGAGACTCGGAATCGCGATATTTACCGTTTCCGCTCGCTGTATATCGAAAGCAGCGAGGGATTCACATCGCAAGCCTCGCAATCGTTCAAAATATCGATAAATCAGAGTAGGAGACTCGGGATCGCGATATTTACATTTACCACTCGCTGTATATGGAAAGAAGCGATGGATTCACTTCCCATACGTCACAATAATTCGAAATAACGACAAATCACTCAAGGACACTCCGAATCGCGATATTTACTGTTTCCGCTCGCTGTATATCGATAGAAGCGAAGGATTCACTTCCCAAGCCCCCCAATAATTTGAAATAACGACAAATCTTTCAAGGACACTCCGACTCGCGATATTTACCGTTTCCGCTCGCTGTATATCGAAACAAGCGAAGGATTCGCATCCCAAGCCTCGCAATCGTTCAAAATATCGATAAACCAGAGTAGGAGACCCGGAATCGCGATATTTACCGTTTCCGCACGCTGTATATCGAATGAAGATGAGGATTCACATCGCAAGACTCGCAATCGTTCAAAATATCGGTAAATCAGAGTAGGAGACTCGGGATCGCGATATTTACATTTACCACTCGCTGTATATCGAAAGAAGCGAAGGATTCACTTCCCAAGCCTCCCAATAATTTGAAATAACGACAAATCACTCAAGGACACTCCGACTCGCGATATTTACCGTTTCCGCTCGCTGTATATCGAAAGAAGCGATTGATTCACATCCCAAGCCTCGCAATCGTTTAAAATATCGATAAAGCACAGTACGAGACTCGGGATCGCGATATTTACCGTTTCCGCTCGCTGTATATCGAAACAAGCGAATAATTCACATCCCAAGCCTCGCAATCGTTCAAGATATCGATAATTCAGAGTAGGAGACTCGGAATCGGGATATTTACCTTTACGCTCGCTGTATATCGAGAGAAGCGAAGGATTCACATCCCAAGCCTCGCAACCGTTCGAAATAACGAGAAATCACTCAAGGTCACTCGGAATCACGATATTGACCTTTTCCATATGCAGTGTATTGAAAGAAGCTAAGGATTCGTTTCCCAAGCCTCGCAATCGTTCAAAATATCGATAAATCAGAGTAGGAGACTCGTAATCGCGACATTTACATTTACCACTCGCTGTATATGGAAAGAAGCGATGGATTCACTTCCCAAACGTCGCAATAATTCGAAATAACGACAAATCTTTCGAGGACACTCCGACTCGCGATATTTACCGTTTCCGCTCGCTGTATATCGAAAGAAGCGATTGATTCACATCCCAAGCCTCGCAATCGTTCAAGATATCGATAATTCAGAGTAGGAGACTCGGAATCGCGATATTTACCTTTTCCGCTCACTGTATATCGAAAGAAGCGAAGGATTCACTTCCCAAGCCTCCCAATAATTTGAAATAACGACAAATCTTTCGAGGACACTCCGACTCGCGATATTTACCGTTTCCGCTCGCTGTATATCGAAAGAAGCGATTGATTCACATCCCAAGCCTCGCAATCGTTTAAAATATCGATAAAGCACAGTACGAGACTCGGGATCGCGATATTTACCGTTTCCGCTCGCTGTATATCGGAACAAGCGAATAATTCACATCCTAAGCCTCGCAATCGTTCAAGATATCGATAATTCAGAGTAGGAGACTCGGAATCGCGATATTTACCTTTTCCACTCGCTGTATATCGAAAGAAGCGAAGGATTCACTTCCCAAGCATCGCAATAATTCGAAATATCGATATATCAGAGTAGGAGACTCCGAATGGCGATATTTACCGTTTCCGCTCGCTGTATATCGAAAGAAGCGAGGGATTCACATCGCAAGCCTCGCAATCGTTCAAAATATCGGTAAATCAGAGTAGGAGACTCGGGATCGCGATATTTACATTTACCACTCGCTGTATATCGAAAGAAACGAAGGATTCACTGACCAAGCCTCGCAATCGTTCAAAATATCGATAAATCAGAGAAGGAGACTCGGAAACATGATATTTACATTTACCACAGGCTGTATGAAGAAAGAAGCGATGGATTCACTTCCCAAGCATCGCAATAATTCGAAATAACGACAAATCACTCAAGGTCACTCGGAATCACGATATTGATCTTTTCCGTATGCAGTGTATCGAAACAAGCGAAGGATTCGCATCCCAAGCCTCGCAATCGATCAAAATATCGATAAATCAGAGTAGGAGACTCGGAAGCGCGATATTTACCGTTTCCGCTCGCTGTATATCGAAAGAAGATAAGGATTCACATCGCAAGCCTCGCAATCGTTCAAAATATCGGTAAATCAGAGTAGGAGACTCGGGATCGCGATATTTACGTTTACCGCAAGCTGTATATCGAAAGAAGCGAAGGATTCACTGACCAAGCCTCGCAATCGTTCAAAATATCGATAAATCAGAGAAGGAGACTCGGAAACATGATATTTACATTTACCACAGGCTGTATGAAGAAAGAAGCGATGGATTCACTTCCCAAGCATCGCAATAATTCGAAATAACGACAAATCACTCAAGGTCACTCGGAATCACGATATTGATCTTTTCCGTATGCAGTGTATCGAAACAAGCGAAGGATTCGCATCCCAAGCCTCGCAATCGATCAAAATATCGATAAATCAGAGTAGGAGACTCGGAAGCGCGATATTTACCGTTTCCGCTCGCTGTATATCGAAAGAAGATAAGGATTCACATCGCAAGCCTCGCAATCGTTCAAAATATCGGTAAATCAGAGTAGGAGACTCGGGATCGCGATATTTACATTTACCGCAAGCTGTATATCGAAAGAAGCGAGGGATTCACATCGCAAGCCTCGCAATCGTTCAAAATATCGATAAATCAGAGTAGGAGACTCGGGATCGCGATATTTACATTTACCACTCGCTGTATATGGAAAGAAGCGATGGATTCACTTCCCATACGTCACAATAATTCGAAATAACGACAAATCACTCAAGGACACTCCGAATCGCGATATTTACCGTTTCCGCTCGCTGTATATCGAAACAAGCGAAGGATTCGCATCCCAAGCCTCGCAATCGTTCAAAATATCGATAAATCAGAGTAGGAGACCCGGAATCGCGATATTTACCGTTTCCGCACGCTGTATATCGAATGAAGATGAGGATTCACATCGCAAGACTCGCAATCGTTCAAAATATCGGTAAATCAGAGTAGGAGACTCGGGTTCGCGATATTTACATTTACCACTCGCTGTATATCGAAAGAAGCGAAGGATTCACTTCCCAAGCCTCCCAATAATTTGAAATAACGACAAATCACTCAAGGACACTCCGACTCGCGATATTTACCGTTTCCGCTCGCTGTATATCGAAAGAAGCGATTGATTCACATCCCAAGCCTCGCAATCGTTTAAAATATCGATAAAGCACAGTACGAGACTCGGGATCGCGATATTTACCGTTTCCGCTCGCTGTATATCGAGAGAAGCGAAGGATTCACATCCCAAGCCTCGCAACCGTTCGAAATAACGAGAAATCACTCAAGGTCACTCGGAATCACGATATTGACCTTTTCCATATGCAGTGTATTGAAAGAAGCTAAGGATTCGTTTCCCAAGCCTCGCAATCGTTCAAAATATCGATAAATCAGAGTAGGAGACTCGTAATCGCGATATTTACATTTACCACTCGCTGTATATGGAAAGAAGCGATGGATTCACTTCCCAAACGTCGCAATAATTCGAAATAACGACAAATCTTTCGAGGACACTCCGACTCGCGATATTTACCGTTTCCGCTCGCTGTATATCGAAAGAAGCGATTGATTCACATCCCAAGCCTCGCAATCGTTCAAGATATCGATAATTCAGAGTAGGAGACTCGGAATCGCGATATTTACCTTTTCCGCTCACTGTATATCGAAAGAAGCGAAGGATTCACTTCCCAAGCCTCCCAATAATTCGAAATAACGACAAATCTTTCGAGGACACTCCGACTCGCGATATTTACCGTTTCCGCTCGCTGTATATCGGAACAAGCGAATAATTCACATCCTAAGCCTCGCAATCGTTCAAGATATCGATAATTCAGAGTAGGAGACTCGGAATCGCGATATTTACCTTTTCCACTCGCTGTATATCGAAAGAAGCGAAGGATTCACTTCCCAAGCATCGCAATAATTCGAAATATCGATATATCAGAGTAGGAGACTCCGAATGGCGATATTTACCGTTTCCGCTCGCTGTATATCGAAAGAAGCGAGGGATTCACATCGCAAGCCTCGCAATCGTTCAAAATATCGGTAAATCAGAGTAGGAGACTCGGGATCGCGATATTTACATTTACCACTCGCTGTATATCGAAAGAAACGAAGGATTCACTGACCAAGCCTCGCAATCGTTCAAAATATCGATAAATCAGAGAAGGAGACTCGGAAACATGATATTTACATTTACCACAGGCTGTATGAAGAAAGAAGCGATGGATTCACTTCCCAAGCATCGCAATAATTCGAAATAACGACAAATCACTCAAGGTCACTCGGAATCACGATATTGATCTTTTCCGTATGCAGTGTATCGAAACAAGCGAAGGATTCGCATCCCAAGCCTCGCAATCGATCAAAATATCGATAAATCAGAGTAGGAGACTCGGAAGCGCGATATTTACCGTTTCCGCTCGCTGTATATCGAAAGAAGATAAGGATTCACATCGCAAGCCTCGCAATCGTTCAAAATATCGGTAAATCAGAGTAGGAGACTCGGGATCGCGATATTTACATTTACCGCAAGCTGTATATCGAAAGAAGCGAAGGATTCACTGACCAAGCCTCGCAATCGTTCAAAATATCGATAAATCAGAGAAGGAGACTCGGAAACATGATATTTACATTTACCACAGGCTGTATGAAGAAAGAAGCGATGGATTCACTTCCCAAGCATCGCAATAATTCGAAATAACGACAAATCACTCAAGGTCACTCGGAATCACGATATTGATCTTTTCCGTATGCAGTGTATCGAAACAAGCGAAGGATTCGCATCCCAAGCCTCGCAATCGATCAAAATATCGATAAATCAGAGTAGGAGACTCGGAAGCGCGATATTTACCGTTTCCGCTCGCTGTATATCGAAAGAAGATAAGGATTCACATCGCAAGCCTCGCAATCGTTCAAAATATCGGTAAATCAGAGTAGGAGACTCGGGATCGCGATATTTACATTTACCGCAAGCTGTATATCGAAAGAAGCGAAGGATTCACTTACCAAGCCTCGCAATCGTTCAAAATATCGATAAATCAGAGAAGGAGACTCGGAAACGCGATATTTACATTTACCACAGGCTGTATGAAGAAAGAAGCGATGGATTCACTTCCCAAGCATCGCAATAATTCGAAATAACGACAAATCACTCAAGGACACTCCGAATCGCGATATTTACCGTTTCCGCTCGCTGTATATCGAAAGAAGCGAAGGATTCACTTACCAATAATCGCAATCGTTCAAAATATCGATCAATCAGAGAAGGAGACTCGGAAACGCGATATTTACATTTACCACAAGCTGTATATCGAAAGATGCGAAGGATTCACTTACCAAGAATCGCAACCGTTCGAAATAACGAGAAATCACTCAAAGTCACGCAGAATCACGATATTGACCTTTTCCATATGCAGTGTATTGAAAGAAGCTAAGGATTCGTTTCCCAAGCCTCGCAATCGTTGAAAATATCGATAAATCAGAGTAGGAGACTCGGGATCGCGATATTTACATTTACCACTCGCTGTATATAGAAAGAAGCGATGAATTCGCTTCCCAAGCGTCGCAATAATTCGAAATAACGACAAATCTTTCAAGGACACTCCGACTCGCGATATTTACCGTTTCCGCTCGCTGTATATCGAAAGAAGCGATTGATTCACATCCCAAGCCTCGCAATCGTTTAAAATATCGATAGTACGAGACTCGGGATCGCGATATTTACTGTTTCCGCTCGCTGTATATAGAAACAAGCGAATAATTCACATCCCAAGCCTCGCAATCGTTCAAAATATCGATAAATCAGAGTAGGAGACTCGGAATCGCGATATTTACCTTTTCCGCTCACTGTATATCGAAAGAAGCGAAGGATTCACTTCCCAAGCCTCCCAATAATTTGAAATAACGACAAATCTTTCAAGGACACTCCGACTCGCGATATTTACCGTTTCCGCTCGCTGTATATCGAAACAAGCGAATAATTCACATCCCAAGCCTCGCAATCGTTCAAGATATCGATAATTCAGAGTAGGAGACTCGGAATCGCGATATTTACTGTTTCCGCTCGCTGTATATAGAAACAAGCGAACGATTCGCAACCCAAGCATAGCAATAATTCGAAATAACGACAAATCACTCAAGGACACTCCGAATCGCGATATTTACTGTTTCCGCTCGCTGTACATCGATAGAAGCGAAGGATTCACTTCCCAAGCCCCCCAATAATTTGAAATAACGACAAATCTTTCAAGGACACTCCGACTCGCGATATTTACCGTTTCCGCTCGCTGTATATCGAAACAAGCGAATAATTCACATCCCAAGCCTCGCAATCGTTCAAGATATCGATAATTGAGAGTAGGAGACTCGGAATCGCGATATTTACCGTTTCCGCTCGCTGTATATCGAAAGCAGCGAGGGATTCACATCGCAAGCCTCGCAATCGTTCAAAATATCGATAAATCAGAGTAGGAGACTCGGGATCGCGATATTTACATTTACCACTCGCTGTATATGGAAAGAAGCGATGGATTCACTTCCCATACGTCGCAATAATTCGAAATAACGACAAATCACTCAAGGACACTCCGAATCGCGATATTTACCGTTTCCGCTCGCTGTATATCGAAACAAGCGAAGGATTCGCATCCCAAGCCTCGCAATCGTTCAAAATATCGATAAATCAGAGTAGGAGACCCGGAATCGCGATATTTACCGTTTCCGCACGCTGTATATCGAATGAAGATGAGGATTCACATCGCAAGACTCGTAATCGTTCAAAATATCGGTAAATCAGAGTAGGAGACTCGGGATCGCGATATTTACATTTACCACTCGCTGTATATGGAAAGAAGCGATGGATTCACTTCCCAAGCCTCGCAATAATTCGAAATAACGACAAATCACTCAAGGACACTCCGAATCGCGATATTTACCGTTTCCGCTCGCTGTATATCGAAACAAGCGAATAATTCACATCAAAAGCCTCGCAATCGTTCAAAATATCGATAAATCAGAGTAGGAGACTCGGAATCGCGATATTTAGCTTTTCCGCTCGCTGTATATCGAAAGAAGCGAAGGATTCACTTCCCAAGCCTCCCAATAATTTGAAATAAAGACAAATCTTTCAAGGACACTCCGACTCGCGATATTTAGCGTTTCCATATGCAGTGTATTGAAAGAAGCTAAGGATTCGTTTCCCAAGCCTCGCAATCGTTCAAAATATCGATAAATCAGAGTAGGAGACTCGTAATCGCGATATTTACATTTACCACTCGCTGTATATGGAAAGAAGCGATGGATTCACTTCCCAAACGTCGCAATAATTCGAAATAACGACAAATCACTCAAGGACACTCCGAATCGCGATATTTACCGTTTCCGCTCGCTGTATATCGAAACAAGCGAATAATTCACATCCCAAGCCTCGCAATCGTTCAAAATATCGATAAATCAGAGTAGGAGACCCGGAATCGCGATATTGACCGTTTCCGCTCGCTGTATATCGAAAGAAGCGAAGGATTCACATCCCAAGCCTCGCAACCGTTCGAAATAACGAGAAATCACTCAAGGTCACTCGGAATCACGATATTGACCTTTTCCATATGCAGTGTATTGAAAGAAGCTAAGGATTCGTTTCCCAAGCCTCGCAATCGTTCAAAATATCGGTAAATCAGAGTAGGACACTTAGAATCGCGATATTTAGCTTTTCCGCTCGCTGTATATCGAAAGAAGCGAAGGATTCACTTCCCAAGCCTCCCAATAATTTGAAATAAAGACAAATCTTTCAAGGACACTCCGACTCGCGATATTTACCGTTTCCGCTCGCTGTATATCGAAACAAGCGAATAATTCACATCCCAAGCCTCGCAATCGTTCAAGATATCGATAATTCAGAGTAGGAGACTCGGAATCGGGATATTTACCTTTTACGCTCGCTGTATATCGAAAGAAGCGAAGGATTCACTTCCCAAGCCTCGCAATAATTCGAAATAACGACAAATCACTCAAGGACACTCCGAATCGCGATATTTACCGTTTCCGCTCGCTGTATATCGAAACAAGCGAATAATTCACATCAAAAGCCTCGCAATCGTTCAAAATATGGATAAATCGGAGTAGGAGACTCGGAATCGCGATATTTAGCTTTTCCGCTCGCTGTATATCGAAAGAAGCGAAGGATTCACTTCCCAAGCATCCCAATAATTTGAAATAACGACAAATCTTTCAAGGACACTCCGACTCGCGATATTTACCGTTTCCGCTCGCTGTATATCGAAAGAAGCGATTGATTCACATCCCAAGCCTCGCAATCGTTTAAAATATCGATAAAGCACAGTACGAGACTCGGGATCGCGATATTTACCGTTTCCGCTCGCTGCATATCGAAACAAGCGAATAATTCACATCCCAAGCCTCGCAATCGTTCAAAATATCGATAAATCAGAGTAGGAGACTCGGAATCGCGTTATTTACCTTTTCCGCTCGCTGTATATCGAAAGAAGCGAAGGATTCACTTCCCAAGCCTCCCAATAATTTGAAATAACGACAAATCTTTCAAGGACACTCCGACTCGCGATATTTACCGTTTCCGCTCGCTGTATATCGAAACAAGCGAATAATTCGCATCCCAAGCCTCGCAATCGTTCAAGATATCGATAATTCAGAGTAGGAGACTCGGAATCCCGATATTTACTGTTTCCGCTCGCTGTATATAGAAACAAGCGAACGATTCGCAACCCAAGCATAGCAATAATTCGAAATAACGACAAATCACTCAAGGACACTCCGAATCGCGATATTTACTGTTTCCGCTCGCTGTATATCGATAGAAGCGAAGGATTCACTTCCCAAGCCCCCCAATAATTTGAAATAACGACAAATCTTTCAAGGACACTCCGACTCGCGATATTTACCGTTTCCGCTCGCTGTATATCGAAACAAGCGAATAATTCACATCCCAAGCCTCGCAATCGTTCAAGATATCGATAATTGAGAGTAGGAGACTCGGAATCGCGATATTTACCGTTTCCGCTCGCTGTATATCGAAAGCAGCGAGGGATTCACATCGCAAGCCTCGCAATCGTTCAAAATATCGATAAATCAGAGTAGGAGACTCGGGATCGCGATATTTACATTTACCACTCGCTGTATATGGAAAGAAGCGATGGATTCACTTCCCATACGTCGCAATAATTCGAAATAACGACAAATCACTCAAGGACACTCCGAATCGCGATATTTACCGTTTCCGCTCGCTGTATATCGAAACAAGCGAAGGATTCGCATCCCAAGCCTCGCAATCGTTCAAAATATCGATAAATCAGAGTAGGAGACCCGGAATCGCGATATTTACCGTATCCGCACGCTGTATATCGAATGAAGATGAGGATTCACATCGCAAGACTCGCAATCGTTCAAAATATCGGTAAATCAGAGTAGGAGACTCGGGATCGCGATATTTACATTTACCACTCGCTGTATATCGAAAGAAGCGAAGGATTCACTTCCCAAGCCTCCCAATAATTTGAAATAACGACAAATCACTCAAGGACACTCCGACTCGCGATATTTACCGTTTCCGCTCGCTGTATATCGAAAGAAGCGATTGATTCACATCCCAAGCCTCGCAATCGTTTAAAATATCGATAAAGCACAGTACGAGACTCGGGATCGCGATATTTACCGTTTCCGCTCGCTGTATATCGAAACAAGCGAATAATTCACATCCCAAGCCTCGCAATCGTTCAAGATATCGATAATTCAGAGTAGGAGACTCGGAATCGGGATATTTACCTTTACGCTCGCTGTATATCGAGAGAAGCGAAGGATTCACATCCCAAGCCTCGCAACCGTTCGAAATAACGAGAAATCACTCAAGGTCACTCGGAATCACGATATTGACCTTTTCCATATGCAGTGTATTGAAAGAAGCTAAGGATTCGTTTCCCAAGCCTCGCAATCGTTCAAAATATCGATAAATCAGAGTAGGAGACTCGTAATCGCGATATTTACATTTACCACTCGCTGTATATGGAAAGAAGCGATGGATTCACTTCCCAAACGTCGCAATAATTCGAAATAACGACAAATCACTCAAGGACACTCCGAATCGCGATATTTACCGTTTCCGCTCGCTGTATATCGAAACAAGCGAATAATTCACATCCCAAGCCTCGCAATCGTTCAAAATATCGATAAATCAGAGTAGGAGACCCGGAATCGCGATATTGACCGTTTCCGCTCGCTGTATATCGAAAGAAGCGAAGGATTCACATCCCAAGCCTCGCAACCGTTCGAAATAACGAGAAATCACTCAAGGTCACTCGGAATCACGATATTGACCTTTTCCATATGCAGTGTATTGAAAGAAGCTAAGGATTCGTTTCCCAAGCCTCGCAATCGTTCAAAATATCGGTAAATCAGAGTAGGACACTTAGAATCGCGATATTTACATTTACCACTCGCTGTATATCGAAAGAAACGAAGGATTCACTTCCCAAGCCTCGCAATAATTCGAAATAACGACAAATCATTCAAGGACACTCCGACTCGCGATATTTACCGTTTCCGCTCGCTGTATATCGAAACAAGCGAATAATTCACATCCCAAGCCTCGCAATCGTTCAAGATATCGCTAATTCAGAGTAGGAGACTCGGAATCGCGATATTTACCTTTTCCGCTCGCTGTATATCGAAAGAAGCGAAGAATTCACATCACAAGCCTCGCAATCGTTCAAAATATCGATAAATCAGAGTAGGAGACTCGGGATCGCGATATTTACATTTACCACTCGCTGTATATCGAAAGAAACGAAGGATTCACTTCCCAAGCCTCGCAATAATTCGAAATAACGACAAATCACTCAAAGACACTCCGAATCGCGATATTTACCGTTTCCGCTCGCTGTATATCGAAACAAGCGAATAATTCACATCCCAAGCCTCGCAATCGTTCAAAATATGGATAAATCGGAGTAGGAGACTCGGAATCGCGATATTTAGCTTTTCCGCTCGCTGTATATCGAAAGAAGCGAAGGATTCACTTCCCAAGCATCCCAATAATTTGAAATAACGACAAATCGTTCAAGGACACTCCGACTCGCGATATTTACCGTTTCCGCTCGCTGTATATCGAAAGAAGCGATTGATTCACATCCCAAGCCTCGCAATCGTTTAAAATATCGATAATTGAGAGTAGGAGACTCGGAATCGCGATATTTACCGATTCCGCTCGCTGTATATCGAAAGCAGCGAGGGATTCGCATCGCAAGCCTCGCAATCGTTCAAAATATCGATAAATCAGAGTAGGAGACCCGGAATCGCGATATTTACCGTTTCCGCACGCTGTATATCGAATGAAGATGAGGATTCACATCGCAAGACTCGCAATCGTTCAAAATATCGGTAAATCAGAGTAGGAGACTCGGGATCGCGATATTTACATTTACCACTCGCTGTATATCGAAAGAAGCGAAGGATTCACTTCCCAAGCCTCGCAATAATTCGAAATAACGACAAATCACTCAAGGACACTCCGAATCGCGATATTTACCGTTTCCGCTAGCTGTATATCGAAACAAGCGAATAATTCACATCAAAAGCCTCGCAATCGTTCAAAATATCGATAAATCAGAGTAGGAGACTCGGGATCGCGATATTTACATTTACCACTCGCTGTATATCGAAAGAAGCGAAGGATTCACTTCCCAAGCCTCGCAATAATTCGAAATAACGACAAATCACTCAAGGACACTCCGAATCGCGATATTTACCGTTTCCGCTCGCTGTATATGGAAAGAAGCGAAGGATTCACTTCCCAAGCCCCCCAATAATTTGAAATAACGACAAATCTTTCAAGGACACTCCGACTCGCGATATTTACCGTTTCCGCTCGCTGTATATCGAAAGAAGCGAGGGATTCACATCGCAAGCCTCGCAATCGTTCAAGATATCGATAATTCAGAGTAGGAGACTCGGAATCGCGATATTTACTGTTTCCGCTCGCTGTATATAGAAACAAGCGAACGATTCGCAACCCAAGCATAGCAATAATTCGAAATAACGACAAATCACTCAAGGACACTCCGAATCGCGATATTTACTGTTTCCGCTCGCTGTATATCGATAGAAGCGAAGGATTCACTTCCCAAGCCCCCCAATAATTTGAAATAACGACAAATCTTTCAAGGACACTCCGACTCGCGATATTTACCGTTTCCGCTCGCTGTATATCGAAACAAGCGAATAATTCACATCCCAAGCCTCGCAATCGTTCAAGATATCGATAATTGAGAGTAGGAGACTCGGAATCGCGATATTTACCGTTTCCGCTCGCTGTATATCGAAACAAGCGAAGGATTCGCATCCCAAGCCTCGCAATCGTTCAAAATATCGATAAATCAGAGTAGGAGACCCGGAATCGCGATATTTACCGTTTCCGCACGCTGTATATCGAATGAAGATGAGGATTCACATCGCAAGACTCGCAATCGTTCAAAATATCGGTAAATCAGAGTAGGAGACTCGGGATCGCGATATTTACATTTACCACTCGCTGTATATCGAAAGAAGCGAAGGATTCACTTCCCAAGCCTCGCAATAATTCGAAATAACGACAAATCACTCAAGGACACTCCGAATCGCGATATTTACCGTTTCCGCTCGCTGTATATCGAAACAAGCGAATAATTCACATCAAAAGCCTCGCAATCGTTCAAAATATCGATAAATCAGAGTAGGAGACTCGGAATCGCGATATTTAGCTTTTCCGCTCGCTGTATATCGAAAGAAGCGAAGGATTCACTTCCCAAGCCTCCCAATAATTTGAAATAAAGACAAATCTTTCAAGGACACTCCGACTCGCGATATTTAGCGTTTCCGCTCGCTGTATATCGAAACAAGCGAATAATTCACATCCCAAGCCTCGCAATCGTTCAAGATATCGATAATTCAGAGTAGGAGACTCGGAATCGGAATATTTACCTTTTACGCTCGCTGTATATCGAAAGAAGCGAAGGATTCACTTCCCATACGTCGCAATAATTCGAAATAACGACAAATCACTCAAGGACACTCCGAATCGCGGTATTTACCGTTTCCGCTCGCTGTATATCGAATAAAGCGAATAACTCACATCCCAAGCCTCGCAATCGTTCAAGATATCGATAATTGAGAGTAGGAGACTCGGAATCGCGATATTTACCGTTTCCGCTCGCTGTATATCGAAAGCAGCGAGGGATTCACATCGCAAGCCTCGCAATCGTTCAAAATATCGATAAATCAGAGTAGGAGACTCGGGATCGCGATATTTACATTTACCACTCGCTGTATATGGAAAGAAGCGAAGGATTCGCATCCCAAGCCTCGCAATCGTTCAAAATATCGATAAATCAGAGTAGGAGACCCGGAATCGCGATATTTACCGTTTCCGCACGCTGTATATCGAATGAAGATGAGGATTCACATCGCAAGACTCGCAATCGTTCAAAATATCGGTAAATCAGAGTAGGAGACTCGGGATCGCGATATTTACATTTACCACTCGCTGTATATCGAAAGAAGCGAAGGATTCACTTCCCAAGCCTCGCAATAATTCGAAATAACGACAAATCACTCAAGGACACTCCGACTCGCGATATTTACCGTTTCCGCTCGCTGTATATCGAAACAAGCGAATAATTCACATCAAAAGCCCCGCAATCGTTCAAAATATCGATAAATCAGAGTAGGAGACCCGGAATCGCGATATTTACCGTTTCCGCACGCTGTATATCGAATGAAGATGAGGATTCACATCGCAAGACTCGCAATCGTTCAAAATATCGGTAAATCAGAGTAGGAGACTCGGGATCGCGATATTTACATTTACCACTCGCTGTATATCGAAAGAAGCGAAGGATTCACTTCCCAAGCCTCGCAATAATTCGAAATAACGACAAATCACTCAAGGACACTCCGACTCGCGATATTTACCGTTTCCGCTCGCTGTATATCGAAACAAGCGAATAATTCACATCAAAAGCCTCGCAATCGTTCAAAATATGGATAAATCGGAGTAGGAGACTCGGAATTGCGATACTTAGCTTTTCCGCTCGCTGTATATCGAAATAAGCGAAGGATTCACTTCCCATACGTCGCAATAATTCGAAATAACGACAAATCACTCAAGGACACTCCGAATCGCGATATTTACCGTTTCCGCTCGCTGTATATCGAAAGAAGCGAGGGATTCACATCGCAAGCCTCGCAATCGTTCAAGATATCGATAATTCAGAGTAGGAGACTCGGAATCGCGATATTTACTGTTTCCGCTCGCTGTATATAGAAACAAGCGAACGATTCGCAACCCAAGCATAGCAATAATTCGAAATAACGACAAATCACTCAAGGACACTCCGAATCGCGATATTTACTGTTTCCGCTCGCTGTATATCGATAGAAGCGAAGGATTCACTTCCCAAGCCCCCCAATAATTTGAAATAACGACAAATCTTTCAAGGACACTCCGACTCGCGATATTTACCGTTTCCGCTCGCTGTATATCGAAACAAGCGAATAACTCACATCCCAAGCCTCGCAATCGTTCAAGATATCGATAATTGAGAGTAGGAGACTCGGAATCGCGATATTTACCGTTTCCGCTCGCTGTATATCGAAAGCAGCGAGGGATTCACATCGCAAGCCTCGCAATCGTTCAAAATATCGATAAATCAGAGTAGGAGACTCGGGATCGCGATATTTACATTTACCACTCGCTGTATATGGAAAGAAGCGATGGATTCACTTCCCATACGTCGCAATAATTCGAAATAACGACAAATCACTCAAGGACACTCCGAATCGCGATATTTACCGTTTCCGTTCGCTGTATATCGAAACAAGCGAAGGATTCGCATCCCAAGCCTCGCAATCGTTCAAAATATCGATAAATCAGAGTAGGAGACCCGGAATCGCGATATTTAGAGTTTCCGCACGCTGTATATCGAATGAAGATGAGGATTCACATCGCAAGACTCGCAATCGTTCAAAATATCGGTAAATCAGAGTAGGAGACTCGGGATCGCGATATTTACATTTACCACTCGCTGTATATCGAAAGAAGCGAAGGATTCACTTCCCAAGCCTCGCAATAATTCGAAATAACGACAAATCACTCAAGGACACTCCGACTCGCGATATTTACCGTTTCCGCTCGCTGTATATCGAAACAACCGAATAATTCACATCAAAAGCCTCGCAATCGTTCAAAATATGGATAAATCGGAGTAGGAGACTCGGAATTGCGATATTTAGCTTTTCCGCTCGCTGTATATCGAAAGAAGCGAAGGATTCACTTCCCATACGTCGCAATAATTCGAAATAACGACAAATCACTCAAGGACACTCCGAATCGCGATATTTACCGTTTCCGCTCGCTGTATATCGAAAGAAGCGAAGGATTCACTTCCCAAGCCCCCCAATAATTTGAAATAACGACAAATCTTTCAAGGACACTCCGACTCGCGATATTTACCGTTTCCGCTCGCTGTATATCGAAAGAAGCGAGGGATTCACATCGCAAGCCTCGCAATCGTTCAAGATATCGATAATTCAGAGTAGGAGACTCGGAATCGCGATATTTACTGTTTCCGCTCGCTGTATATAGAAACAAGCGAACGATTCGCAACCCAAGCATAGCAATAATTCGAAATAACGACAAATCACTCAAGGACACTCCGAATCGCGATATTTACTGTTTCCGCTCGCTGTATATCGATAGAAGCGAAGGATTCACTTCCCAAGCCCCCCAATAATTTGAAATAACGACAAATCTTTCAAGGACACTCCGACTCGCGATATTTACCGTTTCCGCTCGCTGTATATCGAAACAAGCGAATAATTCACATCCCAAGCCTCGCAATCGTTCAAGATATCGATAATTGAGAGTAGGAGACTCGGAATCGCGATATTTACCGTTTCCGCTCGCTGTATATCGAAAGCAGCGAGGGATTCACATCGCAAGCCTCGCAATCGTTCAAAATATCGATAAATCAGAGTAGGAGACTCGGGATCGCGATATTTACATTTACCACTCGCTGTATATGGAAAGAAGCGATGGATTCACTTCCCATACGTCGCAATAATTCGAAATAACGACAAATCACTCAAGGACACTCCGAATCGCGATATTTACCGTTTCCGCTCGCTGTATATCGAAACAAGCGAAGGATTCGCATCCCAAGCCTCGCAATCGTTCAAAATATCGATAAATCAGAGTAGGAGACCCGGAATCGCGATATTTACCGTTTCCGCACGCTGTATATCGAATGAAGATGAGGATTCACATCGCAAGACTCGCAATCGTTCAAAATATCGGTAAATCAGAGTAGGAGACTCGGGATCGCGATATTTACATTTACCACTCGCTGTATATCGAAAGAAGCGAAGGATTCACTTCCCAAGCCTCGCAATAATTCGAAATAACGACAAATCACTCAAGGACACTCCGAATCGCGATATTTACCGTTTCCGCTCGCTGTATATCGAAACAAGCGAAGGATTCACTTCCCAAGCCTCCCAATAATTTGAAATAACGACAAATCTTTCAAGGACACTCCGACTCGCGATATTTACCGTTTCCGCTCGCTGTATATCGAAAGAAGCGATTGATTCACATCCCAAGCCTCGCAATCGTTTAAAATATCGATAAAGCACAGTACGAGACTCGGGATCGCGATATTTACCGTTTCCGCTCGCTGTATATCGAAACAAGCGAATAATTCACATCCCAAGCCTCGCAATCGTTCAAGATATCGATAATTCAGAGTAGGAGACTCGGAATCGGGATATTTACCTTTACGCTCGCTGTATATCGAAAGAAGCGAAGGATTCACATCCCAAGCCTCCCAATAATTTGAAATAACGACAAATCTTTCAAGGACACTCCGACTCGCGATATTTACCGTTTCCGCTCGCTGTATATCGAAACAAGCGAATAATTCACATCCCAAGCCTCGCAATCGTTCAAGATATCGATAATTCAGAGTAGGAGACTCGGAATCGGGATATTTACCTTTTACGCTCGCTGTATATCGAAAGAAGCGAAGGATTCACTTCCCAAGCCTCGCAATAATTCGAAATAACGACAAATCACTCAAGGACACTCCGAATCGCGATATTTACCGTTTTCGCTCGCTGTATATCGAAACAAGCGAATAATTCACATCAAAAGCCTCGCAATCGTTCAAAATATGGATAAATCGGAGTAGGAGACTCGGAATCGCGATATTTAGCTTTTCCGCTCGCTGTATATCGAAAGAAGCGAAGGATTCACTTCCCAAGCATCCCAATAATTTGAAATAACGACAAATCTTTCAAGGACACTCCGACTCGCGATATTTACCGTTTCCGCTCGCTGTATATCGAAAGAAGCGATTGATTCACATCCCAAGCCTCGCAATCGTTTAAAATATCGATAAAGCACAGTACGAGACTCGGGATCGCGATATTTACCGTTTCCGCTCGCTGTATATCGAAACAAGCGAATAATTAACATCCCAAGCCTCGCAATCGTTCAAAATATCGATAAATCAGAGTAGGAGACTCGGAATCGCGATATTTACCTTTTCCGCTCGCTGTATATCGAAAGAAGCGAAGGATTCACTTCCCAAGCCTCCCAATAATTTGAAATAACGACAAATCTTTCAAGGACACTCCGACTCGCGATATTTACCGTTTCCGCTCGCTGTATATCGAAACAAGCGAATAATTCACATCCCAAGCCTCGCAATCGTTCAAGATATCGATAATTCAGAGTAGGAGACTCGGAATCGCGATATTTACTGTTTCCGCTCGCTGTATATAGAAACAAGCGAACGATTCGCAACCCAAGCATAGCAATAATTCGAAATAACGACAAATCACTCAAGGACACTCCGAATCGCGATATTTACTGTTTCCGCTCGCTGTATATCGATAGAAGCGAAGGATTCACTTCCCAAGTCCCCCAATAATTTGAAATAACGACAAATCTTTCAAGGACACTCCGACTCGCGATATTTACCGTTTCCGCTCGCTGTATATCGAAACAAGCGAATAATTCACATCCCAAGCCTCGCAATCGTTCAAGATATCGATAATTGAGAGTAGGAGACTCGGAATCGCGATATTTACCGTTTCCGCTCGCTGTATATCGAAAGCAGCGAGGGATTCACATCGCAAGCCTCGCAATCGTTCAAAATATCGATAAATCAGAGTAGGAGACCCGGAATCGCGATATTTACCGTTTCCGCACGCTGTATATCGAATGAAGATGAGGATTCACATCGCAAGACTCGCAATCGTTCAATATATCGCTAAATCAGAGTAGGAGACTCGGGATCGCGATATTTACATTTACCACTCGCTGTATATGGAAAGAAGCGATGGATTCACTTCCCATACGTCGCAATAATTCGAAATAACGACAAATCACTCAAGGACACTCCGAATCGCGATATTTACCGTTTCCGCTCGCTGTATATCGAAACAAGCGAAGGATTCGCATCCCAAGCCTCGCAATCGTTCAAAATATCGATAAATCAGAGTAGGAGACCCGGAATCGCGATATTTACCGTTTCCGCACGCTGTATATCGAATGAAGATGAGGATTCACATCGCAAGACTCGCAATCGTTCAAAATATCGCTAAATCAGAGTAGGAGACTCGGGATCGCGATATTTACATTTACCACTCGCTGTATATGGAAAGAAGCGATGTATTCACTTCCCATACGTCGCAATAATTCGAAATAACGACAAATCACTCAAGGACACACCGAATCGCGATATTTACCGTTTCCGCTCGCTGTATATCGAAACAAGCGAATAATTCACATCAAAAGCCTCGCAATCGTTTAAAATATCGATAAAGCACAGTACGAGACTCGGGATCGCGATATTTACCGTTTCCGCTCGCTGTATATCGAAACAAGCGAATAATTCACATCCCAAGCCTCGCAATCGTTCAAGATATCGATAATTCAGAGTAGGAGACTCGGAATCGGGATATTTACCTTTACGCTCGCTGTATATCGAGAGAAGCGAAGGATTCACATCCCAAGCCTCGCAACCGTTCGAAATAACGAGAAATCACTCAAGGTCACTCGGAATCACGATATTGACCTTTTCCATATGCAGTGTATTGAAAGAAGCTAAGGATTCGTTTCCCAAGCCTCGCAATCGTTCAAAATATCGATAAATCAGAGTAGGAGACTCGTAATCGCGATATTTACATTTACCACTCGCTGTATATGGAAAGAAGCGATGGATTCACTTCCCAAACGTCGCAATCGTTCAAAATATCGATAAATCAGAGTAGGAGACTCGGGATCGCGGTATTTACATTTACCACTCGCTGTATAAGGAAAGAAGCGATGGATTCACTTCCCAAACGTCGCAATAATTCGAAATAACGACAAATCACTCAAGGACACTCCGAATCGCGATATTTACCGTTTCCGCTCGCTGTATATCGAAACAAGCGAAGGATTCGCATCCCAAGCCTCGCAATCGTTCAAAATATCGATAAATCAGAGTAGGAGACCCGGAATAGCGATATTTACCGTTTCCGCACGCTGTATATCGAATGAAGATGAGGATTCACATCGCAAGACTCGCAATCGTTCAAAATATTGGTAAATCAGAGTAGGAGACTCGGGATCGCGATATTTACATTTACCACTCGCTGTATATCGAAAGAAGCGAAGGATTCACTTCCCAAGCCTCGCAATAATTCGAAATAACGACAAATCACTCAAGGACACACCGAATCGCGATATTTACCGTTTCCGCTCGCTGTATATCGAAACAAGCGAATAATTCACATCAAAAGCCTCGCAATCGTTCAAAATATCGATAAATCAGAGTAGGAGACTCGGAATCGCGATATTTAGCTTTTCCGCTCGCTGTATATCGAAAGAAGCGAAGGATTCACTTCCCAAGCCTCCCAATAATTTGAAATAAAGACAAATCTTTCAAGGACACTCCGACTCGCGATATTTACCGTTTCCGCTCGCTGTATATCGAAAGAAGCGATTGATTCACATCCCAAGCCTCGCAATCGTTTAAAATATCGATAAAGCACAGTACGAGACTCGGGATCGCGATATTTACCGTTTCCCCTCGCTGTATATCGAAACAAGCGAATAATTCACATCCCAAGCCTCGCAATCGTTCAAGATATCGATAATTCAGAGTAAGAGACTCGGAATCGGGATATTTACCTTTTACGCTCGCTGTATATCGAAAGAAGCGAAGGATTCACTTCCCAAGCCTCGCAATAATTCGAAATAACGACAAATCACTCAAGGACACTCCGAATCGCGATATTTACCGTTTCCGCTCGCTGTATATCGAAAGAAGCGATTGATTCACATCCCAAGCCTCGCAATCGTTTAAAATATCGATAAAGCACAGTACGAGACTCGGGATCGCGATATTTACCGTTTCCGCTCGCTGTATATCGAAACAAGCGAATAATTCACATCGCAAGCCTCGCAATCGTTCAAGATATCGATAATTCAGAGTAGGAGACTCGGAATCGGGATATTTACCTTTACGCTCGCTGTATATCGAAAGAAGCGAAGGATTCACATCCCAAGCCTCGCAACCGTTCGAAATAACGAGAAATCACTCAAGGTCACTCGGAATCACGATATTGACCTTTTCCATATGCAGTGTATTGAAAGAAGCTAAGGATTCGTTTCCCAAGCCTCGCAATCGTTCAAAATATCGATAAATCAGAGTAGGAGACTCGTAATCGCGATATTTACATTTACCACTCGCTGTATATGGAAAGAAGCGATGGATTCACTTCCCAAACGTCGCAATAATTCGAAATAACGACAAATCACTCAAGGACACTCCGAATCGCGATATTTACCGTTTCCGCTCGCTGTATATCGAAACAAGCGAAGGATTCGCATCCCAAGCCTCGCAATCGTTCAAAATATCGATAAATCAGAGTAGGAGACCCAGAATCGCGATATTGACCGTTTCCGCTCGCTGTATATCGAAAGAAGCGAAGGATTCACATCCCAAGCCTCGCAACCGTTCGAAATAACGAGAAATCACTAAAGGTCACTCGGAATCACGATATTGACCTTTTCCATATGCAGTGTATTGAAAGAAGCTAAGGATTCGTTTCCCAAGCCTCGCAATCGTCCAAAATATCGGTAAATCAGAGTAGGAGACTCGGGATCGCGATATTTACATTTACCACTCGCTGTATATGGAAAGAAGCGATGGATTCACTTCCCAAACGTCGCAATAATTCGAAATAACGACAAATCACTCAAGGACACTCCGAATCGCGATATTTACCGTTTCCGCTCGCTGTATATCGAAACAAGCGAAGGATTCGCATCCCAAGCCTCGCAATCGTTCAAAATATCGATAAATCAGAGTAGGAGACCCGGAATCGCGATATTTACCGTTTCCGCACGCTGTATATCGAATGAAGATGAGGATTCACATCGCAAGACTCGCAATCGTTCAAAATATCGGTAAATCAGAGTAGGAGACTCGGGATCGCGATATTTACATTTACCACTCGCTGTATATCGAAAGAAGCGAAGGATTCACTTCCCAAGCCTCGCAATAATTCGAAATAACGACAAATCACTCAAGGACACTCCGAATCGCGATATTTACCGTTTCCGCTCGCTGTATATCGAAAGAAGCGAAGGATTCACTTCCCAAGCCTCCCAATAATTTGAAATAAAGACAAATCTTTCAAGGACACTCCGACTCGCGATATTTACCGTTTCCGCTCGCTGTATATCGAAACAAGCGAATAATTCACATCCCAAGCCTCGCAATCGTTCAAGATATCGATAATTCAGAGTAGGAGACTCGGAATCGGAATATTTACCTTTTACGCTCGCTGTATATCGAAAGAAGCGAAGGATTCACTTCCCAAGCCTCGCAATAATTCGAAATATCGACAAATCACTCAAGGACACTCCGAATCGCGATATTTACCGTTTCCGCTCGCTGTATATCGAAACAAGCGAATAATTCACATCAAAAGCCTCGCAATCGTTCAAAATATGGATAAATCGGAGTAGGAGACTCGGAATCGCGATATGTAGCTTTTCCGCTCGCTGTATATCGAAAGAAGCGAAGGATTCACTTCCCAAGCCTCCCAATAATTTGAAATAACGACAAATCTTTCAAGGACACTCCGACTCGCGATATTTACCGTTTCCGCTCGCTGTATATCGAAAGAAGCGATTGATTCACATCCCAAGCCTCGCAATCGTTTAAAATATCGATAAAGCACAGTACGAGACTCGGGATCGCGATATTTACCGTTTCCGCTCGCTGTATATCGAATGAAGATGAGGATTCACATCGCAAGACTCGCAATCGTTCAAAATATCGGTAAATCAGAGTAGGAGACTCGGGATCGCGATATTTACATTTACCACTCGCTGTATATCGAAAGATGCGAAGGATTCACTTCCCAAGCCTCGCAATAATTCGAAATAACGACAAATCACTCAAGGACACTCCGAATCGCGATATTTACCGTTTCCGCTCGCTGTATATCGAAAGAAGCGAAGGATTCACTTCCCAAGCCTCTCAATAATTTGAAATAAAGACAAATCTTTCAAGGACACTCCGACTCGCGATATTTACCGTTTCCGCTCGCTGTATATCGAAACAAGCGAATAATTCACATCCCAAGCCTCGCAATCGTTCAAGATATCGATAATTCAGAGTAGGAGACTCGGAATCGGAATATTTACCTTTTACGCTCGCTGTATATCGAAAGAAGCGAAGGATTCACTTCCCAAGCCTCGCAATAATTCGAAATATCGACAAATCACTCAAGGACACTCCGAATCGCGATATTTACCGTTTCCGCTCGCTGTATATCGAAACAAGCGAATAATTCACATCAAAAGCCTCGCAATCGTTCAAAATATGGATAAATCGGAGTAGGAGACTCGGAATCGCGATATGTAGCTTTTCCGCTCGCTGTATATCGAAAGAAGCGAAGGATTCACTTCCCAAGCCTCCCAATAATTTGAAATAACGACAAATCTTTCAAGGACACTCCGACTCGCGATATTTACCGTTTCCGCTCGCTGTATATCGAAAGAAGCGATTGATTCACATCCCAAGCCGCGCAATCGTTTAAAATATCGATAAAGCACAGTACGAGACTCGGGATCGCGATATTTACCGTTTCCGCTCGCTGTATATCGAAACAAGCGAATAATTCACATCCCAAGCCTCGCAATCGTTCAAGATATCGATAATTCAGAGTAGGAGACTCGGAATCGGGATATTTACCTTTACGCTCGCTGTATATCGAAAGAAGCGAAGGATTCACATCCCAAGCCTCGCAACCGTTCGAAATAACGAGAAATCACTCAAGGTCACTCGGAATCACGATATTGACCTTTTCCATATGCAGTGTATTGAAAGAAGCTAAGGATTCGTTTCCCAAGCCTCGCAATCGTTCAAAATATCGATAAATCACAGTAGGAGACTCGTAATCGCGATATTTACATTTACCACTCGCTGTATATGGAAAGAAGCGATGGATTCACTTCCCAAACGGCGCAATAATTCGAAATAACGACAAATCACTCAAGGACACTCCGAATCGCGATATTTACCGTTTCCGCTCGCTGTATATCGAAACAAGCGAAGGATTCGCATCCCAAGCCTCGCAATCGTTCAAAATATCGATAAATCAGAGTAGGAGACCCAGAATCGCGATATTGACCGTTTCCGCTCGCTGTATATCGAAAGAAGCGAAGGATTCACATCCCAAGCCTCGCAACCGTTCGAAATAACGAGAAATCACTAAAGGTCACTCGGAATCACGATATTGACCTTTTCCATATGCAGTGTATTGAAAGAAGCTAAGGATTCGTTTCCCAAGCCTCGCAATCGTTCAAAATATCGGTAAATCAGAGTAGGAGACTCGGGATCGCGATATTTACATTTACCACTCGCTGTATATGGAAAGAAGCGATGGATTCACTTCCCAAACGTCGCAATAATTCGAAATAACGACAAATCACTCAAGGACACTCCGAATCGCGATATTTACCGTTTCCGCTCGCTGTATATCGAAACAAGCGAAGGATTCGCATCCCAAGCCTCGCAATCGTTCAAAATATCGATAAATCAGAGTAGGAGACCCGGAATCGCGATATTTACCGTTTCCGCACGCTGTATATCGAATGAAGATGAGGATTCACATCGCAAGACTCGCAATCGTTCAAAATATCGGTAAATCAGAGTAGGAGACTCGGGATCGCGATATTTACATTTACCACTCGCTGTATATCGAAAGAAGCGAAGGATTCACTTCCCAAGCCTCGCAATAATTCGAAATATCGACAAATCACTCAAGGACACTCCGAATCGCGATATTTACCGTTTCCGCTCGCTGTATATCGAAACAAGCGAATAATTCACATCAAAAGCCTCGCAATCGTTCAAAATATGGATAAATCGGAGTAGGAGACTCGGAATCGCGATATGTAGCTTTTCCGCTCGCTGTATATCGAAAGAAGCGAAGGATTCACTTCCCAAGCCTCCCAATAATTTGAAATAACGACAAATCTTTCAAGGACACTCCGACTCGCGATATTTACCGTTTCCGCTCGCTGTATATCGAAAGAAGCGATTGATTCACATCCCAAGCCGCGCAATCGTTTAAAATATCGATAAAGCACAGTACGAGACTCGGGATCGCGATATTTACCGTTTCCGCTCGCTGTATATCGAAACAAGCGAATAATTCACATCCCAAGCCTCGCAATCGTTCAAGATATCGATAATTCAGAGTAGGAGACTCGGAATCGGGATATTTACCTTTACGCTCGCTGTATATCGAAAGAAGCGAAGGATTCACATCCCAAGCCTCGCAACCGTTCGAAATAACGAGAAATCACTCAAGGTCACTCGGAATCACGATATTGACCTTTTCCATATGCAGTGTATTGAAAGAAGCTAAGGATTCGTTTCCCAAGCCTCGCAATCGTTCAAAATATCGATAAATCACAGTAGGAGACTCGTAATCGCGATATTTACATTTACCACTCGCTGTATATGGAAAGAAGCGATGGATTCACTTCCCAAACGGCGCAATAATTCGAAATAACGACAAATCACTCAAGGACACTCCGAATCGCGATATTTACCGTTTCCGCTCGCTGTATATCGAAACAAGCGAAGGATTCGCATCCCAAGCCTCGCAATCGTTCAAAATATCGATAAATCAGAGTAGGAGACCCAGAATCGCGATATTGACCGTTTCCGCTCGCTGTATATCGAAAGAAGCGAAGGATTCACATCCCAAGCCTCGCAACCGTTCGAAATAACGAGAAATCACTAAAGGTCACTCGGAATCACGATATTGACCTTTTCCATATGCAGTGTATTGAAAGAAGCTAAGGATTCGTTTCCCAAGCCTCGCAATCGTTCAAAATATCGGTAAATCAGAGTAGGAGACTCGGGATCGCGATATTTACATTTACCACTCGCTGTATATGGAAAGAAGCGATGGATTCACTTCCCAAACGTCGCAATAATTCGAAATAACGACAAATCACTCAAGGACACTCCGAATCGCGATATTTACCGTTTCCGCTCGCTGTATATCGAAACAAGCGAAGGATTCGCATCCCAAGCCTCGCAATCGTTCAAAATATCGATAAATCAGAGTAGGAGACCCGGAATCGCGATATTTACCGTTTCCGCACGCTGTATATCGAATGAAGATGAGGATTCACATCGCAAGACTCGCAATCGTTCAAAATATCGGTAAATCAGAGTAGGAGACTCGGGATCGCGATATTTACATTTACCACTCGCTGTATATCGAAAGAAGCGAAGGATTCACTTCCCAAGCCTCGCAATAATTCGAAATAACGACAAATCACTCAAGGACACTCCGAATCGCGATATTTACCGTTTCCGCTCGCTGTATATCGAAAGAAGCGAAGGATTCACTTCCCAAGCCTCCCAATAATTTGAAATAAAGACAAATCTTTCAAGGACACTCCGACTCGCGATATTTACCGTTTCCGCTCGCTGTATATCGAAACAAGCGAATAATTCACATCCCAAGCCTCGCAATCGTTCAAGATATCGATAATTCAGAGTAGGAGACTCGGAATCGGAATATTTACCTTTTACGCTCGCTGTATATCGAAAGAAGCGAAGGATTCACTTCCCAAGCCTCCCAATAATTTGAAATAACGACAAATCTTTCAAGGACACTCCGACTCGCGATATTTACCGTTTAGGCTCGCTGTATATCGAAAGAAGCGATTGATTCACATCCCAAGCCTCGCAATCGTTTAAAATATCGATAAAGCACAGTACGAGACTCGGGATCGCGATATTTACCGTTTCCGCTCGCTGTATATCGAAACAAGCGAATAATTCACATCCCAAGCCTCGCAATCGTTCAAGATATCGATAATTCAGAGTAGGAGACTCGGAATCGGAATATTTACCTTTTACGCTCGCTGTATATCGAAAGAAGCGAAGGATTCACTTCCCAAGCCTCGCAATAATTCGAAATATCGACAAATCACTCAAGGACACTCCGAATCGCGATATTTACCGTTTCCGCTCGCTGTATATCGAAACAAGCGAATAATTCACATCAAAAGCCTCGCAATCGTTCAAAATATGGATAAATCGGAGTAGGAGACTCGGAATCGCGATATTTAGCTTTTCCGCTCGCTGTATATCGAAAGAAGCGAAGGATTCACTTCCCAAGCCTCCCAATAATTTGAAATAACGACAAATCTTTCAAGGACACTCCGACTCGCGATATTTACCGTTTCCGCTCGCTGTATATCGAAAGAAGCGATTGATTCACATCCCAAGCCTCGCAATCGTTTAAAATATCGATAAAGCACAGTACGAGACTCGGGATCGCGATATTTACCGTTTCCGCTCGCTGTATATCGAAACAAGCGAATAATTCACATCCCAAGCCTCGCAATCGTTCAAGATATCGATAATTCAGAGTAGGAGACTCGGAATCGGGATATTTACCTTTACGCTCGCTGTATATCGAAAGAAGCGAAGGATTCACATCCCAAGCCTCGCAACCGTTCGAAATAACGAGAAATCACTCAAGGTCACTCGGAATCACGATATTGACCTTTTCCATATGCAGTGTATTGAACGAAGCTAAGGATTCGTTTCCCAAGCCTCGCAATCGTTCAAAATATCGATAAATCAGAGTAGGAGACTCGTAATCGCGATATTTACATTTACCACTCGCTGTATATGGAAAGAAGCGATGGATTCACTTCCCAAGCCTCCCAATAATTCGAAATAACGACAAATCACTCAAGGACACTCCGAATCGCGATATTTACCGTTTCCGCTCGCTGTATATCGAAACAAGCGAAGGATTCGCATCCCAAGCCTCGCAATCGTTCAAAATATCGATAAATCAGAGTAGGAGACCCAGAATCGCGATATTGACCGTTTCCGCTCTCTGTATATCGAAAGAAGCGAAGGATTCACATCCCAAGCCTATCAACCGTTTGAAATAACGAGAAATCACTCAAGGTCACTCGGAATCACGATATTGACCTTTTCCATATGCAGTGTATTGAAAGAAGCTAAGGATTCGTTTCCCAAGCCTCGCAATCGTTCAAAATATCGGTAAATCAGAGTAGGAGTCTCGGGATCGCGATATTTACATTTACCACTCGCTGTATATGGAAAGAAGCGATGGATTCACTTCCCAAACGTCGCAATAATTCGAAATAACGACAAATCACTCAAGGACACTCCGAATCGCGATATTTACCGTTTCCGCTCGCTGTATATCGAAACAAGCGAATAATTCACATCCCAAGCCTCGCAATCGTTCAAGATATCGATAATTCAGAGTAGGAGACTCGGAATCGCGATATTTACTGTTTCCGCTCTCTGTATATCGAATGAAGCGAAGGATTCACTTCCCATTCCTCCCAATAATTTGAAATAACGACAAATCTTTCAAGGACACTCCGACTCGCGATATTTACCGTTTTCGCTCGCTGTATATCGAAACAAGCGATTAATTCACATCAAAAGCCTCGCAATCGTTCAAAATATGGATAAATCGGAGTAGGAGACCCGGAATCGCGATATTTACCGTTTCCGCACGCTGTATATCGAATGAAGATGAGGATTCACATCGCAAGACTCGCAATCGTTCAAAATATCGGTAAATCAGAGTAGGAGACTCGGGATCGCGATATTTACATTTACCACTCGCTGTATATCGAAAGAAGCGAAGGATTCACTTCCCAAGCCTCGCAATAATTCGAAATAACGACAAATCACTCAAGGACACTCCGAATCGCGATATTTACCGTTTCCGCTCGCTGTATATCGAAACAAGCGAATAATTCACATCAAAAGCCTCGCAATCGTTCAAAATATGGATAAATCGGAGTAGGAGACTCGGAATCGCGATATTCAGCTTTTCCGCTCGCTGTATATCGAAAGAAGCGAAGGATTCACTTCCCAAGCCTCCCAATAATTTGAAATAAAGACAAATCTTTCAAGGACACTCCGACTCGCGATATTTACCGTTTCCGCTCGCTGTATATCGAAACAAGCGAATAATTCACATCCCAAGCCTCGCAATCGTTCAAGATATCGATAATTCAGAGTAGGAGACTCGGAATCGGAATATTTACCTTTTACGCTCGCTGTATATCGAAAGAAGCGAAGGATTCACTTCCCAAGCCTCGCAATAATTCGAAATAACGACAAATCACTCAAGGACACTCCGAATCGCGGTATTTACCGTTTCCGCTCGCTGTATATCGAAACAAGCGAATAATTCACATCAAAAGCCTCGCAATCGTTCAAAATATTTATAAATCGGAGTAGGAGACTCGGAATCGCGATATTTAGCTTTTCCGCTCGCTGTATATCGAAAGAAGAAAAGGATTCACATCCCAAGCATCCCAATAATTTGAAATAACGACAAATCTTTCAAGGACACTCCGACTCGCGATATTTACCGTTTCCGCTCGCTGTATATCGAAAGAAGCGATTGATTCACATCCCAAGCCTCGCAATCGTTTAAAATATCGATAAAGCACAGTACGAGACTCGGGATCGCGATATTTACCGTTTCCGCTCGCTGTATATCGAAACAAGCGAATAATTCACATCCCAAGCCTCGAAATCGTTCAAGATATCGATAATTCAGAGTAGGAGACTCGGAATCGGGATATTTACCTTTACGCTCGCTGTATATCGAAAGAAGCGAAGGATTCACATCCCAAGCCTCGCAACCGTTCGAAATAACGAGAAATCACTCAAGTTCACTCGGAACCACGATATTGACCTTTTCCATATGCAGTGTATTGAAAGAAGCTAAGGATTCGTTTCCCAAGCCTCGCAATCGTTCAAAATATCGATAAATCAGAGTAGGAGACTCGTAATCGCGATATTTACATTTACCACTCGCTGTATATGGAAAGAAGCGATGGATTCACTTCCCAAACGTCGCAATAATTCGAAATAACGACAAATCACTCAAGGACACTCCGAATCGCGATATTTACCGTTTCCGCTCGCTGTATATCGAAACAAGCGAAGGATTCGCATCCCAAGCCTCGCAATCGTTCAAAATATCGATAAATCAGAGTAGGAGACCCAGAATCGCGATATTGACCGTTTCCGCTCCCTGTATATCGAAAGAAGCGAAGGATTCACATCAAAAGCCTCGCAACCGTTCGAAATAACGAGAAATCACTCAAGGTCACTCGGAATCACGATATTGACCTTTTCCATATGCAGTGTATTTAAAGAAGCTAAGGATTCGTTTCCCAAGCCTCGCAATCGTTCAAAATATCGGTAAATCAGAGTAGGAGACTCGGGATCGCGATATTTACATTTACCACTCGCTGTATATGGAAAGAAGCGATGGATTCACTTCCCAAACGTCGCAATAATTCGAAATAACGACAAATCACTCAAGGACACTCCGAATCGCGATATTTACCGTTTCCGCTCGCTGTATATCGAAACAAGCGAAGGATTCGCATCCCAAGCCTCGCAATCGTTCAAAATATCGATAAATCAGAGTAGGAGACCCGGAATCGCGATATTTACCGTTTCCGCTCGCTGTATATCGAATGAAGATGAGGATTCACATCGCAAGACTCGCAATCGTTGAAAATATCGGTAAATCAGAGTAGGAGACTCGGGATCGCGATATTTACATTTACCACTCGCTGTATATCGAAAGAAGCGAAGGATTCACTTCCCAAGCCTCGCAATAATTCGAAATAACGACAAATCACTCAAGGACACTCCGAATCGCGATATTTACCGTTTCCGCTCGCTGTATATCGAAACAAGCGAATAATTCACATCAAAAGCCTCGCAATCGTTCAAAATATCGATAAATCAGAGTAGGAGACTCGGAATCGCGATATTTACATTTACCACTCGCTGTATATCGAAAGAAGCGAAGGATTCACTTCCCAAGCCTCGCAATAATTCGAAATAACGACAAATCACTCAAGGACACACCGAAGCGCGATATTTACCGTTTCCGCTCGCTGTATATCGAAACAAGCGAATAATTCACATCAAAAGCCTCGCAATCGTTCAAAATATGGATAAATCGGAGTAGGAGACTCGGAATCGCGATATTTAGCTTTTCCGCTCGCTGTATATCGAAAGAAGCGAAGGATTCACTTCCCAAGCCTCCCAATAATTTGAAATAACGACAAATCTTTCAAGGACACTCCGACTCGCGATATTTACCGTTTCCGCTCGCTGTATATCGAAAGAAGCGATTGATTCACATCCCAAGCCTCGCAATCGTTTAAAATATCGATAAAGCACAGTACGAGACTCGGGATCGCGATATTTACCGTTTCCGCTCGCTGTATATCGAAACAAGCGAATAATTCACATCCCAAGCCTCGCAATCGTTCAAGATATCGATAATTCAGAGTAGGAGACTCGGAATCGGGATATTTACCTTTTACGCTCGCTGTATATCGAAAGTAGCGAAGGATTCACTTCCCAAGCCTCGCAATAATTCGAAATAACGACAAATCACTCAAGGACACTCCGAATCGCGATATTTACCGTTTCCGCTCGCTGTATATCGAAACAAGCGAATAATTCACATCAAAAGCCTCGCAATCGTTCAAAATATGGATAAATCGGAGTAGGAGACCCGGAATCGCGATATTTACCGTTTCCGCACGCTGTATATCGAATGAAGATGAGGATTCACATCGCAAGACTCGCAATCGTTCAAAATATCGGTAAATCAGAGTAGGAGACTCGGGATCGCGATATTTACATTTACCACTCGCTGTATATCGAAAGAAGCGAAGGATTCACTTCCCAAGCCTCGCAATAATTCGAAATAACGACAAATCACTCAAGGACACTCCGAATCGCGATATTTACCGTTTCCGCTCGCTGTATATCGAAACAAGCGAATAATTCACATCAAAAGCCTCGCAATCGTTCAAAATATGGATAAATCGGAGTAGGAGACTCGGAATCGCGATATTTAGCTTTTCCGCTCGCTGTATATCGAAAGAAGCGAAGGATTCACTTCCCAAGCCTCCCAATAATTTGAAATAAAGACAAATCTTTCAAGGACACTCCGACTCGCGATATTTACCGTTTCCGCTCGCTGTATATCGAAACAAGCGAATAATTCACATCCCAAGCCTCGCAATCGTTCAAGATATCGATAATTCAGAGTAGGAGACTCGGAATCGGAATATTTACCTTTTACGCTCGCTGTATATCGAAAGAAGCGAAGGATTCACTTCCCAAGCCTCGCAATAATTCGAAATAACGACAAATCACTCAAGGACACTCCGAATCGCGGTATTTACCGTTTCCGCTCGCTGTATATCGAAACAAGCGAATAATTCACATCAAAAGCCTCGCAATCGTTCAAAATATGGATAAATCGGAGTAGGAGACTCGGAATCGCGATATTTAGCTTTTCCGCTCGCTGTATATCGAAAGAAGAAAAGGATTCACATCCCAAGCATCCCAATAATTTGAAATAACGACAAATCTTTCAAGGACACTCCGACTCGCGATATTTACCGTTTCCGCTCGCTGTATATCGAAAGAAGCGATTGATTCACATCCCAAGCCTCGCAATCGTTTAAAATATCGATAAAGCACAGTACGAGACTCGGGATCGCGATATTTACCGTTTCCGCTCGCTGTATATCGAAACAAGCGAATAATTCACATCCCAAGAATCGAAATCGTTCAAGATATCGATAATTCAGAGTAGGAGACTCGGAATCGGGATATTTACCTTTACGCTCGCTGTATATCGAAAGAAGCGAAGGATTCACATCCCAAGCCTCGCAACCGTTCGAAATAACGAGAAATCACTCAAGTTCACTCGGAATCACGATATTGACCTTTTCCATATGCAGTGTATTGAAAGAAGCTAAGGATTCGTTTCCCAAGCCTCGCAATCGTTCAAAATATCGATAAATCAGAGTAGGAGACTCGTAATCGCGATATTTACATTTACCACTCGCTGTATATGGAAAGAAGCGATGGATTCACTTCCCAAACGTCGCAATAATTCGAAATAACGACAAATCACTCAAGGACACTCCGAATCGCGATATTTACCGTTTCCGCTCGCTGTATATCGAAACAAGCGAAGGATTCGCATCCCAAGCCTCGCAATCGTTCAAAATATCGATAAATCAGAGTAGGAGACCCAGAATCGCGATATTGACCGTTTCCGCTCCCTGTATATCGAAAGAAGCGAAGGATTCACATCAAAAGCCTCGCAACCGTTCGAAATAACGAGAAATCACTCAAGGTCACTCGGAATCACGATATTGACCTTTTCCATATGCAGTGTATTTAAAGAAGCTAAGGATTCGTTTCCCAAGCCTCGCAATCGTTCAAAATATCGGTAAATCAGAGTAGGAGACTCGGGATCGCGATATTTACATTTACCACTCGCTGTATATGGAAAGAAGCGATGGATTCACTTCCCAAACGTCGCAATAATTTGAAATAACGACAAATCTTTCAAGGACACTCCGACTCGCGATATTTACCGTTTCCGCTCGCTGTATATCGAAAGAAGCGATTGATTCACATCCCAAGCCTCGCAATCGTTTAAAATATCGATAGTACGAGACTCGGGATCGCGATATTTACCGTTTCCGCTCGCTGTATATCGAAACAAGCGAATAATTCACATCCCAAGCCTCGCAATCGTTCAAAATATCGATAAATCAGAGTAGGAGACTCGGAATCGCGATATTTACCTTTTCCGCTCGCTGTATATCGAAAGAAGCGAAGGATTCACTTCCCAAGCCTCCCAATAATTTGAAATAACGACAAATCTTTCAAGGACACTCCGACTCGCGATATTTACCGTTTCCGCTCGCTGTATATCGAAACAAGCGAATAATTCACATCCCAAGCCTCGCAATCGTTCAAGATATCGATAATTCAGAGTAGGAGACTCGGAATCGCGATATTTACTGTTTCCGCTCGCTGTATATAGAAACAAGCGAACGATTCGCAACCCAAGCATAGCAATAATTCGAAATAACGACAAATCACTCAAGGACACTCCGAATCGCGATATTTACTGTTTCCGCTCGCTGTATATCGATAGAAGCGAAGGATTGACTTCCCAAGCCCCCCAATAATTTGAAATAACGACAAATCTTTCAAGGACACTCCGACTCGCGATATTTACCGTTTCCGCTCGCTGTATATCGAAACAAGCGAATAATTCACATCCCAAGCCTCGCAATCGTTCAAGATATCGATAATTGAGAGTAGGAGACTCGGAATCGCGATATTTACCGTTTCCGCTCGCTGTATATCGAAAGCAGCGAGGGATTCACATCGCAAGCCTCGCAATCGTTCAAAATATCGGTAAATCAGAGTAGGAGACTCGGGATCGCGATATTTACATTTACCACTCGCTGTATATCGAAAGAAACGAAGGATTCACTTCCCAAACGTCGCAATAATTCGAAATAACGACAAATCACTCAAGGACACTCCGAATCGCGATATTTACCGTTTCCGCTCGCTGTATATCGAAACAAGCGAAGGATTCGCATCCCAAGCCTCGCAATCGTTCAAAATATCGATAAATCAGAGTAGGAGACCCGGAATCGCGATATTTACCGTTTCCGCACGCTGTATATCGAATGAAGATGAGGATTCACATCGCAAGACTCGCAATCGTTCAAAATATCGGTAAATCAGAGTAGGAGACTCGGGATCGCGATATTTACATTTACCACTCGCTGTATATCGAAAGAAGCGAAGGATTCACTTCCCAAGCCTCGCAATAATTCGAAATAACGACAAATCACTCAAGGACACACCGAAGCGCGATATTTACCGTTTCCGCTCGCTGTATATCGAAACAAGCGAATAATTCACATCAAAAGCCTCGCAATCGTTCAAAATATGGATAAATCGGAGTAGGAGACTCGGAATCGCGATATTTAGCTTTTCCGCTCGCTGTATATCGAAAGAAGCGAAGGATTCACTTCCCAAGCCTCCCAATAATTTGAAATAACGACAAATCTTTCAAGGACACTCCGACTCGCGATATTTACCGTTTCCGCTCGCTGTATATCGAAAGAAGCGATTGATTCACATCCCAAGCCTCGCAATCGTTTAAAATATCGATAAAGCACAGTACGAGACTCGGGATCGCGATATTTACCGTTTCCGCTCGCTGTATATCGAAACAAGCGAATAATTCACATCCCAAGCCTCGCAATCGTTCAAGATATCGATAATTCAGAGTAGGAGACTCGGAATCGGGATATTTACCTTTTACGCTCGCTGTATATCGAAAGTAGCGAAGGATTCACTTCCCAAGCCTCGCAATAATTCGAAATAACGACAAATCACTCAAGGACACTCCGAATCGCGATATTTACCGTTTCCGCTCGCTGTATATCGAAACAAGCGATTAATTCACATCAAAAGCCTCGCAATCGTTCAAAATATGGATAAATCGGAGTAGGAGACCCGGAATCGCGATATTTACCGTTTCCGCACGCTGTATATCGAATGAAGATGAGGATTCACATCGCAAGACTCGCAATCGTTCAAAATATCGGTAAATCAGAGTAGGAGACTCGGGATCGCGATATTTACATTTACCACTCGCTGTATATCGAAAGAAGCGAAGGATTCACTTCCCAAGCCTCGCAATAATTCGAAATAACGACAAATCACTCAAGGACACTCCGAATCGCGATATTTACCGTTTCCGCTCGCTGTATATCGAAACAAGCGAATAATTCACATCAAAAGCCTCGCAATCGTTCAAAATATGGATAAATCGGAGTAGGAGACTCGGAATCGCGATATTCAGCTTTTCCGCTCGCTGTATATCGAAAGAAGCGAAGGATTCACTTCCCAAGCCTCCCAATAATTTGAAATAAAGACAAATCTTTCAAGGACACTCCGACTCGCGATATTTACCGTTTCCGCTCGCTGTATATCGAAACAAGCGAATAATTCACATCCCAAGCCTCGCAATCGTTCAAGATATCGATAATTCAGAGTAGGAGACTCGGAATCGGAATATTTACCTTTTACGCTCGCTGTATATCGAAAGAAGCGAAGGATTCACTTCCCAAGCCTCGCAATAATTCGAAATAACGACAAATCACTCAAGGACACTCCGAATCGCGGTATTTACCGTTTCCGCTCGCTGTATATCGAAACAAGCGAATAATTCACATCAAAAGCCTCGCAATCGTTCAAAATATTTATAAATCGGAGTAGGAGACTCGGAATCGCGATATTCAGCTTTTCCGCTCGCTGTATATCGAAAGAAGCGAAGGATTCACTTCCCAAGCCTCCCAATAATTTGAAATAAAGACAAATCTTTCAAGGACACTCCGACTCGCGATATTTACCGTTTCCGCTCGCTGTATATCGAAACAAGCGAATAATTCACATCCCAAGCCTCGCAATCGTTCAAAATATCGATAAATCAGAGTAGGAGACTCGGGATTGCGATATTTACATTTACCACTCGCTGTATATGGAAAGAAGCGATGGATTCACTTCCCAAACGTCGCAATAATTCGAAATAACGACAAATCACTCAAGGACACTCCGAATCGCGATATTTACCGTTTCCGCTCGCTGTATATCGAAACAAGCGAAGGATTCGCATCCCAAGCTTCGCAATCGTTCAAAATATCGATACATCAGAGTAGGAGACCCGGAATCGCGATATTTACCGTTTCCGCTCGCTGTATATCGAATGAAGATGAGGATTCACATCGCAAGACTCGCAATCGTTGAAAATATCGGTAAATCAGAGTAGGAGACTCGGGATCGCGATATTTACATTTACCACTCGCTGTATATCGAAAGAAGCGAAGGATTCACTTCCCAAGCCTCGCAATAATTCGAAATAACGACAAATCACTCAAGGACACTCCGAATCGCGATATTTACCGTTTCCGCTCGCTGTATATCGAAACAAGCGAATAATTCACATCAAAAGCCTCGCAATCGTTCAAAATATCGATAAATCAGAGTAGGAGACTCGGAATCGCGATATTTAGCTTTTCCGCTCGCTGTATATCGAAAGAAGCGAAGGATTCACTTCCCAAGCCTCCCAATAATTTGAAATAACGACAAATCTTTCAAGGACACTCTGACTCGCGATATTTACCGTTTCCGCTCGCTGTATATCGAAACAAGCGAATAATTCACATCCCAAGCCTCGCAATCGTTCAAGATATCGATAATTCAGAGTAGGAGACTCGGAATCGGGATATTTACCTTTTACGCTCGCTGTATATCGAAAGAAGCGAAGGATTCACATCACAAGCCTCGCAATCGTTCAAAATATCGGTAAATCAGAGTAGGAGACTCGGAATCGCGATATTTAGCTTTTCCGCTCGCTGTATATCGAAAGAAGCGAAGGATTCACTTCCCAAGCCTCCCAATAATTTGAAATAACGACAAATCTTTCAAGGACACTCTGACTCGCGATATTTACCGTTTCCGCTCGCTGTATATCGAAACAAGCGAATAATTCACATCCCAAGCCTCGCAATCGTTCAAGATATCGATAATTCAGAGTAGGAGACTCGGAATCGGGATATTTACCTTTACGCTCGCTGTATATCGAAAGAAGCGAAGGATTCACATCAAAAGCCTCGCAACCGTTCGAAATAACGAGAAATCACTCAAGGTCACTCGGAATCACGATATTGACCTTTTCCATATGCAGTGTATTTAAAGAAGCTAAGGATTCGTTTCCCAAGCCTCGCAATCGTTCAAAATATCGGTAAATCAGAGTAGGAGACTCGGGATCGCGATATTTACATTTACCACTCGCTGTATATGGAAAGAAGCGATGGATTCACTTCCCAAACGTCGCAATAATTCGAAATAACGACAAATCACTCAAGGACACTCCGAATCGCGATATTTACCGTTTCCGCTCGCTGTATTGCGAAACAAGCGAAGGATTCGCATCCCAAGCCTCGCAATCGTTCAAAATATCGATACATCAGAGTAGGAGACCCGGAATCGCGATATTTACCGTTTCCGCTCGCTGTATATCGAATGAAGATGAGGATTCACATCGCAAGACTCGCAATCGTTGAAAATATCGGTAAATCAGAGTAGGAGACTCGGGATCGCGATATTTACATTTACCACTCGCTGTATATCGAAAGAAGCGAAGGATTCACTTCCCAAGCCTCGCAATAATTCGAAATAACGACAAATCACTCAAGGACACTCCGAATCGCGATATTTACCGTTTCCGCTCGCTGTATATCGAAACAAGCGAATAATTCACATCAAAAGCCTCGCAATCGTTCAAAATATCGATAAATCAGAGTAGGAGACTCGGAATCGCGATATTTAGCTTTTCCGCTCGCTGTATATCGAAAGAAGCGAAGGATTCACTTCCCAAGCCTCCCAATAATTTGAAATAACGACAAATCTTTCAAGGACACTCTGACTCGCGATATTTACCGTTTCCGCTCGCTGTATATCGAAACAAGCGAATAATTCACATCCCAAGCCTCGCAATCGTTCAAGATATCGATAATTCAGAGTAGGAGACTCGGAATCGGGATATTTACCTTTTACGCTCGCTGTATATCGAAAGAAGCGAAGGATTCACATCACAAGCCTCGCAATCGTTCAAAATATCGGTAAATCAGAGTAGGAGACTCGGAATCGCGATATTTAGCTTTTCCGCTCGCTGTATATCGAAAGAAGCGAAGGATTCACTTCCCAAGCCTCCCAATAATTTGAAATAACGACAAATCTTTCAAGGACACTCTGACTCGCGATATTTACCGTTTCCGCTCGCTGTATATCGAAACAAGCGAATAATTCACATCCCAAGCCTCGCAATCGTTCAAGATATCGATAATTCAGAGTAGGAGACTCGGAATCGGGATATTTACCTTTACGCTCGCTGTATATCGAAAGAAGCGAAGGATTCACATCAAAAGCCTCGCAACCGTTCGAAATAACGAGAAATCACTCAAGGTCACTCGGAATCACGATATTGACCTTTTCCATATGCAGTGTATTTAAAGAAGCTAAGGATTCGTTTCCCAAGCCTCGCAATCGTTCAAAATATCGGTAAATCAGAGTAGGAGACTCGGGATCGCGATATTTACATTTACCACTCGCTGTATATGGAAAGAAGCGATGGATTCACTTCCCAAACGTCGCAATAATTCGAAATAACGACAAATCACTCAAGGACACTCCGAATCGCGATATTTACCGTTTCCGCTCGCTGTATATCGAAACAAGCGAAGGATTCGCATCCCAAGCCTCGCAATCGTTCAAAATATCGATAAATCAGAGTAGGAGACCCGGAATCGCGATATTTACCGTTTCCGCTCGCTGTATATCGAATGAAGATGAGGATTCACATCGCAAGACTCGCAATCGTTGAAAATATCGGTAAATCAGAGTAGGAGACTCGGGATCGCGATATTTACATTTACCACTCGCTGTATATCGAAAGAACCGAAGGATTCACTTCCCAAGCCTCGCAATAATTCGAAATAACGACAAATCACTCAAGGACACTCCGAATCGCGATATTTACCGTTTCCGCTCGCTGTATATCGAAACAAGCGAATAATTCACATCAAAAGCCTCGCAATCGTTCAAAATATCGATAAATCAGAGTAGGAGACTCGGAATCGCGATATTTAGCTTTTCCGCTCGCTGTATATCGAAAGAAGCGAAGGATTCACTTCCCAAGCCTCCCAATAATTTGAAATAACGACAAATCTTTCAAGGACACTCTGACTCGCGATATTTACCGTTTCCGCTCGCTGTATATCGAAACAAGCGAATAATTCACATCCCAAGCCTCGCAATCGTTCAAGATATCGATAATTCAGAGTAGGAGACTCGGAATCGGGATATTTACCTTTTACGCTCGCTGTATATCGAAAGAAGCGAAGGATTCACATCACAAGCCTCGCAATCGTTCAAAATATCGGTAAATCAGAGTAGGAGACTCGGAATCGCGATATTTACTGTTTCCGCTCTCTGTATATCGAATGAAGCGAAGGATTCACTTCCCATTCCTCCCAATAATTTGAAATAACGACAAATCTTTCAAGGACACTCCGACTCGCGATATTTACCGTTTCCGCTCGCTGTATATCGAAAGAAGCGATTGATTCACATCCCAAGCCTCGCAATCGTTTAAAATATCGATAGTACGAGACTCGGCATCGCGATATTTACCGTTTCCGCTCGCTGTATATCGAAACAAGCGAATAATTCACATCCCAAGCCTCGCAATCGTTCAAAATATCGATAAATCAGAGTAAGAGACTCGGAATCGCGATATTTACCTTTTCCGCTATCTGTATATCGAAAGAAGCGAAGGATTCACTTCCCAAGCCTCCCAATAATTTGAAATAACGACAAATCTTTCAAGGACACTCCGACTCGCGATATTTACCGTTTCCGCTCGCTGTATATCGAAAGAATCGATTGATTCACATCCCAAGCCTCGCAATCGTTTAAAATATCGATAAAGCACAGTACGAGACTCGGGATCGCGATATTTACCGTTTCCGCTCGCTGTATATCGAAACAAGCGAATAATTCACATCCCAAGCCTCGCAATCGTTCAAGATATCGATAATTGAGAGTAGGAGACTCGGAATCGCGATATTTACCGTTTCCGCTCGCTGTATATCGAAAGCAGCGAGGGATTCACATCGCAAGCCTCGCAATCGTTCAAAATATCGGTAAATCAGAGTAGGAGACTCGGGATCGCGATATTTACATTTACCACTCGCTGTATATCGAAAGAAACGAAGGATTCACTTCCCAAGCCTCGCAATAATTCGAAATAACGACAAATCATTCAAGGACACTCCGACTCGCGATATTTACCGTTTACGCTCGCTGTATATCGAAACAAGCGAATAATTCACATCCCAAGCCTCGCAATCGTTCAAGATATCGCTAATTCAGAGTAGGAGACTCGGAATCGCGATATTTACCTTTTCCGCTCGCTGTATATCGAAAGAAGCGAAGGATTCACATCACAAGCCTCGCAATCGTTCAAAATATCGATAAATCAGAGTAGGAGACTCGGGATCGCGATATTTACATTTACCACTCGCTGTATATGGAAAGAAGCGATGGATTCACTTCCCAAACGTCGCAATAATTCGAAATAACGACAAATCACTCAAGGACACTCCGAATCGCGATATTTACCGTTTCCGCTCGCTGTATATCGAAACAAGCGAAGGATTCGCATCCCAAGCCTCGCAATCGTTCAAAATATCGATAAATCAGAGTAGGAGACCCGGAATCGCGATATTTACCGGTTCCGCACGCTGTATATCGAATGAAGATGAGGATTCACATCGCAAGACTCGCAATCGTTCAAAATATCGGTAAATCAGAGTAGGAGACTCGGGATCGCGATATTTACATTTACCACTCGCTGTATATCGAAAGAAGCGAAGGATTCACTTCCCAAGCCTCCCAATAATTTGAAATAACGACAAATCTTTCAAGGACACTCTGACTCGCGATTATTACCGTTTCCGCTCGCTGTATATCGAAACAAGCGAATAATTCACATCCCAAGCCTCGCAATCGTTCAAGATATCGATAATTCAGAGTAGGAGACTCGGAATCGGGATATTTACCTTTTACGCTCGCTGTATATCGAAAGAAGCGAAGGATTCACATCACAAGCCTCGCAATCGTTCAAAATATCGGTAAATCAGAGTAGGAGACTCGGAATCGCGATATTTACTGTTTCCGCTCTCTGTATATCGAATGAAGCGAAGGATTCACTTCCCATTCCTCCCAATAATTTGAAATAACGACAAATCTTTCAAGGACACTCCGACTCGCGATATTTACCGTTTCCGCTCGCTGTATATCGAAAGAAGCGATTGATTCACATCCCAAGCCTCGCAATCGTTTAAAATATCGATAGTACGAGACTCGGGATCGCGATATTTACCGTTTCCGCTCGCTGTATATCGAAACAAGCGAATAATTCACATCCCAAGCCTCGCAATCGTTCAAAATATCGATAAATCAGAGTAAGAGACTCGGAATCGCGATATTTACCTTTTCCGCTATCTGTATATCGAAAGAAGCGAAGGATTCACTTCCCAAGCCTCCCAATAATTTGAAATAACGACAAATCTTTCAAGGACACTCCGACTCGCGATATTTACCGTTTCCGCTCGCTGTATATCGAAAGAATCGATTGATTCACATCCCAAGCCTCGCAATCGTTTAAAATATCGATAAAGCACAGTACGAGACTCGGGATCGCGATATTTACCGTTTCCGCTCGCTGTATATCGAAACAAGCGAATAATTCACATCCCAAGCCTCGCAATCGTTCAAGATATCGATAATTGAGAGTAGGAGACTCGGAATCGCGATATTTACCGTTTCCGCTCGCTGTATATCGAAAGCAGCGAGGGATTCACATCGCAAGCCTCGCAATCGTTCAAAATATCGGTAAATCAGAGTAGGAGACTCGGGATCGCGATATTTACATTTACCACTCGCTGTATATCGAAAGAAACGAAGGATTCACTTCCCAAGCCTCGCAATAATTCGAAATAACGACAAATCATTCAAGGACACTCCGACTCGCGATATTTACCGTTTACGCTCGCTGTATATCGAAACAAGCGAATAATTCACATCCCAAGCCTCGCAATCGTTCAAGATATCGCTAATTCAGAGTAGGAGACTCGGAATCGCGATATTTACCTTTTCCGCTCGCTGTATATCGAAAGAAGCGAAGGATTCACATCACAAGCCTCGCAATCGTTCAAAATATCGATAAATCAGAGTAGGAGACTCGGGATCGCGATATTTACATTTACCACTCGCTGTATATGGAAAGAAGCGATGGATTCACTTCCCAAACGTCGCAATAATTCGAAATAACGACAAATCACTCAAGGACACTCCGAATCGCGATATTTACCGTTTCCGCTCGCTGTATATCGAAACAAGCGAAGGATTCGCATCCCAAGCCTCGCAATCGTTCAAAATATCGATAAATCAGAGTAGGAGACCCGGAATCGCGATATTTACCGGTTCCGCACGCTGTATATCGAATGAAGATGAGGATTCACATCGCAAGACTCGCAATCGTTCAAAATATCGGTAAATCAGAGTAGGAGACTCGGGATCGCGATATTTACATTTACCACTCGCTGTATATCGAAAGAAGCGAAGGATTCACTTCCCAAGCCTCGCAATAATTCGAAATAACGACAAATCACTCAAGGACACTCTGAATCGCGATATTTACCGTTTCCGCTCGCTGTATATCGAAACAAGCGAATAATTCACATCAAAAGCCTCGCAATCATTCAAAATATCGATAAATCAGAGTAGGAGACTCGGAATCGGGATATTTACCTTTTACGCTCGCTGTATATCGAAAGAAGCGAAGGATTCACTTCCCAAGCCTCGCAATAATTCGAAATAACGACAAATCACTCAAGGACACTCCGAATCGCGATATTTACCGTTTCCGCTCGCTGTATATCGAAACAAGCGAATAATTCACATCAAAAGCCTCGCAATCGTTCAAAATATCGATAAATCAGTGTAGGAGACTCGGAATCGCGATATTTAGCTTTTCCGCTCGCTGTATATCGAAAGAAGCGAAGGATTCACTTCCCAAGCCTCCCAATAATTTGAAATAAAGACAAATCTTTCAAGGACACTCCGACTCGCGATATTTACCGTTTCCGCTCGCTGTATATCGAAACAAGCGAATAATTCACATCCCAAGCCTCGCAATCGTTCAAGATATCGATAATTCAGAGTAGGAGACTCGGAATCGGGATATTTACCTTTTACGCTCGCTGTATATCGAAAGAAGCGAAGGATTCACTTCCCAAGCCTCGCAATAATTCGAAATAACGACAAATCACTCAAGGACACTCCGAATCGCGATATTTACCGTTTCCGCTCGCTGTATATCGAAACAAGCGAATAATTCACATCAAAAGCCTCGCAATCGTTCAAAATATGGATAAATCGGAGTAGGAGACTCGGAATCGCGATATTTAGCTTTTCCGCTCGCTGTATATCGAAAGAAGCGAAGGATTCACATCGCAAGCCTCGCAATCGTTCAAAATATCGGTAAATCAGAGTAGGAGACTCGGAATCGCGATATTTACCGTTTCCGCTCGCTGTATATCGAAAGCAGCGAGGGATTCACATCGCAAGCCTCGCAATCGTTCAAAATATCGGTAAATCAGAGTAGGAGACTCGGGATCGCGATATTTACATTTACCACTCGCTGTATATCGAAAGAAACGAAGGATTCACTTCCCAAGCCTCGCAATAATTCGAAATAACGACAAATCATTCAAGGACACTCCGACTCGCGATATTTACCGTTTCCGCTCGCTGTATATCGAAACAAGCGAATAATTCACATCCCAAGCCTCGCAATCGTTCAAGATATCGCTAATTCAGAGTAGGAGACTCGGAATCGCGATATTTAGCTTTTCCGCTCGCTGTATATCGAAAGAAGCGAAGGATTCACTTCCCAAGCCTCCCAATAATTTGAAATAAAGACAAATCTTTCAAGGACACTCCGACTCGCGATATTTACCGTTTCCGCTCGCTGTATATCGAAACAAGCGAATAATTCACATCCCAAGCCTCGCAATCGTTCAAGATATCGATAATTCAGAGTAGGAGACTCGGAATCGGGATATTTACCTTTTACGCTCGCTGTATATCGAAAGAAGCGAAGGATTCACTTCCCAAGCCTCGCAATAATTCGAAATAACGACAAATCACTCAAGGACACTCCGAATCGCGATATTTACCGTTTCCGCTCGCTGTATATCGAAACAAGCGAATAATTCACATCAAAAGCCTCGCAATCGTTCAAAATATGGATAAATCGGAGTAGGAGACTCGGAATCGCGATATTTAGCTTTTCCGCTTGCTGTATATCGAAAGAAGCGAAGGATTCACTTCCCAAGCCTCCCAATAATTTGGAATAACGACAAATCTTTCAAGGACACTCCGACTCGCGATATTTACCGTTTCCGCTCGCTGTATATCGAAAGAAGCGATTGATTCACATCCCAAGCCTCGCAATCGTTTAAAATATCGATAAAGCACAGGACGAGACTCGGGATCGCGATATTTACCGTTTCCGCTCGCTGTATATCGAAACAAGCGAATAATTCACATCCAAAGCCTCGCAATCGTTCAAGATATCGATAATTCAGAGTAGGAGACTCGGAATCGGGATATTTACCTTTTACGCTCGCTGTATATCGAAAGAAGCGAAGGATTCACTTCCCAAGCCTCGCAATAATTCGAAATAACGACAAATCACTCAAGGACACTCCGAATCGCGATATTTACCGTTTCCGCTAGCTGTATATCGAAACAAGCGAATAATTCACATCAAAAGCCTCGCAATCGTTCAAAATATGGATAAATCGGAGTAGGAGACTCGGAATCGCGATATTTAGCTTTTCCGCTCGCTGTATATCGAAACAAGCGAATAATTCACATCCCAAGCCTCGCAATCGTTCAAGATATCGATAATTCAGAGTAGGAGACTCGGAATCGGGATATTTACCTTTACGCTCGCTGTATATCGAAAGAAGCGAAGGATTCACATCCCAAGCCTCGCAACCGTTCGAAATAACGAGAAATCACTCAAGGTCACTCGGAATCACGATATTGACCTTTTCCATATGCAGTGTATTGAAAGAAGCTAAGGATTCGTTTCCCAAGCCTCGCAATCGTTCAAAATATCGATAAATCAGAGTAGGAGACTCGTAATCGCGATATTTACATTTACCACTCGCTGTATATGGAAAGAAGCGATGGATTCACTTCCCAAACGTCGCAATAATTCGAAATAACGACAAATCACTCAAGGACACTCCGAATCGCGATATTTACCGTTTCCGCTCGCTGTATATCGAAACAAGCGAAGGATTCGCATCCCAAGCCTCGCAATCGTTCAAAATATCGATAAATCAGAGTAGGAGACCCAGAATCGCGATATTGACCGTTTCCGCTCGCTGTATATCGAAAGAAGCGAAGGATTCACATCCCAAGCCTCGCAACCGTTCGAAATAACGAGAAATCACTCAAGGTCACTCGGAATCACGATATTGACCTTTTCCATATGCAGTGTATTGAAAGAAGCTAAGGATTCGTTTCCCAAGCCTCGCAATCGTTCAAAATATCGATAAATCAGAGTAGGAGACTCGTAATCGCGATATTTACATTTACCACTCGCTGTATATGGAAAGAAGCGATGGATTCACTTCCCAAACGTCGCAATAATTCGAAATAACGACAAATCACTCAAGGACACTCCGAATCGCGATATTTACCGTTTCCGCTCGCTGTATATCGAAACAAGCGAATAATTCACATCAAAAGCCTCGCAATCGTTCAAAATATCGATAAATCAGAGTAGGAGACTCGGAATCGCGATATTTAGCTTTTCCGCTCGCTGTATATCGAAAGAAGCGAAGGATTCACTTCCCAAGCCTCCCAATAATTTGAAATAACGACAAATCTTTCAAGGACACTCCGACTCGCGATATTTACCGTTTCCGCTCGCTGTATATCGAAACAAGCGAATAATTCACATCAAAAGCCTCGCAATCGTTCAAAATATCGATAAATCAGAGTAGGAGACTCGGAATCGCGATATTTAGCTTTTCCGCTCGCTGTATATCGAAACAAGCGAATAATTCACATCCCAAGCCTCGCAATCGTTCAAGATATCCATAATTCAGAGTAGGAGACTCGGAATCGGGATATTTACCTTTTACGCTCGCTGTATATCGAAAGAAGCGAAGGATTCACTTCCCAAGCCTCGCAATAATTCGAAATAACGACAAATCACTCAAGGACACTCCGAATCGCGATATTTACCGTTTCCGCTCGCTGTATATCGAAACAAGCGAATAATTCACATCAAAAGCCTCGCAATCGTTCAAAATATGGATAAATCGGAGTAGGAGACTCGGAATCGCGATATTTAGCTTTTCCGCTCGCTGTATATCGAAAGAAGCGAAGGATTCACTTCCCAAGCCTCCCAATAATTTGAAATAACGACAAATCTTTCAAGGACACTCCGACTCGCGATATTTACCGTTTCCGCTCGCTGTATATCGAAAGAAGCGATTGATTCACATCCCAAGCCTCGCAATCGTTTAAAATATCGATAAAGCACAGTACGAGACCCAGAATCGCGATATTGACCGTTTCCGCTCGCTGTATATCGAAAGAAGCGAAGGATTCACATCCCAAGCCTCGCAACCGTTCGAAATAACGAGAAATCACTCAAGGTCACTCGGAATCACGATATTGACCTTTTCCATATGCAGTGTATTGAAAGAAGCTAAGGATTCGTTTCCCAAGCCTCGCAATCGTTCAAAATATCGATAAATCAGAGTAGGAGACTCGTAATCGCGATATTTACATTTACCACTCGCTGTATATGGAAAGAAGCGATGGATTCACTTCCCAAACGTCGCAATAATTCGAAATAACGACAAATCACTCAAGGACACTCCGAATCGCGATATTTACCGTTTCCGCTCGCTGTATATCGAAACAAGCGAAGGATTCGCATCCCAAGCCTCGCAATCGTTCAAAATATCGATAAATCAGAGTAGGAGACCCAGAATCGCGATATTGACCGTTTCCGCTCGCTGTATATCGAAAGAAGCGAAGGATTCACATCCCAAGCCTCCCAACCGTTCGAAATAACGAGAAATCACTCAAGGTCACTCGGAATCACGATATTGACCTTTTCCATATGCAGTGTATTGAAAGAAGCTAAGGATTCGTTTCCCAAGCCTCGCAATCGTTCAAAATATCGGTAAATCAGAGTAGGAGACTCGGGATCGCGATATTTACATTTACCACTCGCTGTATATGGAAAGAAGCGATGGATTCACTTCCCAAACGTCGCAATAATTCGAAATAACGACAAATCACTCAAGGACACTCCGAATCGCGATATTTACCGTTTCCGCTCGCTGTATATCGAAACAAGAAAAGGATTCGCATCCCAAGCCTCGCAATCGTTCAAAATATCGATAAATCAGAGTAGGAGACCCGGAATCGCGATATTTACCGTTTCCGCTCGCTGTATATCGAATGAATATGAGGATTCACATCGCAAGACTCGCAATTGTTGAAAATATCGGTAAATCAGAGTAGGAGACTCGGGATCGCGATATTTACATTTACCACTCGCTGTATATCGAAAGAAGCGAAGGATTCACTTCCCAAGCCTCGCAATAATTCGAAATAACGACAAATCACTCAAGGACACTCCGAATCGCGATATTTACCGTTTCCGCTCGCTGTATATCGAAACAAGCGAATAATTCACATCAAAAGCCTCGCAATCGTTCAAAATATCGATAAATCAGAGTAGGAGACTCGGAATCGCGATATTTAGCTTTTCCGCTCGCTGTATATCGAAAGAAGCGAAGGATTCACTTCCCAAGCCTCCCAATAATTTGAAATAACGACAAATCTTTCAAGGACACTCCGACTCGCGATATTTACCGTTTCCGCTCGCTGTATATCGAAACAAGCGAATAATTCACATCCCAAGCCTCGCAATCGTTCAAGATATCGATAATTCAGAGTAGGAGACTCGGAATCGGGATATTTACCTTTTACGCTCGCTGTATATCGAAAGAAGCGAAGGATTCACATCACAAGCCTCGCAATCGTTCAAAATATCGGTAAATCAGAGTAGGAGACTCGGGATCGCGATATTTACATTTACCACTCGCTGTATATCGAAAGAAAAGAAGGATTCACTTCCCAAACGTCGCAATAATTCGAAATAATGACAAATCACTCAAGGACACTCGGAATCACGATATTTACCGTTTCCGCTCCCTGTATATCGAAACAAGCGAAGGATTCGCATCCCAAGCCTCGCAATCGTTCAAAATATCGATAAATCAGAGTAGGAGACCCGGAATCGCGATATTTACCGTTTCCGCTCGCTGTATATCGAATGAAGATAAGGATTCACATCGCAAGACTCGCAATCGTTCAAAATATCGGTAAATCAGAGTAGAAGACTCGGGATAGCGATATTTACATTTACCACTCGCTGTATATCGAAAGATGCGAAGGATTCACTTCCCAAGCCTCGCAATAATTCGAAATAACGACAAATCACTCAAGGACACTCCGAATCGCGATATTTACCGTTTCCGCTCGCTGTATATCGAAACAAGCGAATAATTCACATCAAAAGCCTCGCAATCGTTCAAAATATGGATAAATCGGAGTAGGAGACTCGGAATCGCGATATTTAGCTTTTCCGCTCGCTGTATATCGAAAGAAGCGAAGGATTCACATCGCAAGCCTCGCAATCGTTCAAAATATCGGTAAATCAGAGTAGGAGACTCGGAATCGCGATATTTACCGTTTCCGCTCGCTGTATATCGAAAGCAGCGAGGGATTCACATCGCAAGCCTCGCAATCGTTCAAAATATCGGTAAATCAGAGTAGGAGACTCGGGATCGCGATATTTACATTTACCACTCGCTGTATATCGAAAGAAACGAAGGATTCACTTCCCAAGCCTCGCAATAATTCGAAATAACGACAAATCATTCAAGGACACTCCGACTCGCGATATTTACCGTTTCCGCTCGCTGTATATCGAAACAAGCGAATAATTCACATCCCAAGCCTCGCAATCGTTCAAGATATCGCTAATTCAGAGTAGGAGACTCGGAATCGCGATATTTAGCTTTTCCGCTCGCTGTATATCGAACGAAGCGAAGGATTCACTTCCCAAGCCTCCCAATAATTTGAAATAAAGACAAATCTTTCAAGGACACTCCGACTCGCGATATTTACCGTTTCCGCTCGCTGTATATCGAAACAAGCGAATAATTCACATCCCAAGCCTCGCAATCGTTCAAGATATCGATAATTCAGAGTAGGAGACTCGGATTCGGGATATTTACCTTTTACGCTCGCTGTATATCGAAAGAAGCGAAGGATTCACTTCCCAAGCCTCGCAATAATTCGAAATAACGACAAATCACTCAAGGACACTCCGAATCGCGATATTTACCGTTTCCGCTCGCTGTATATCGAAACAAGCGAATAATTCACATCAAAAGCCTCGCAATCGTTCCAAATATGGATAAATCGGAGTAGGAGACTCGGAATCGCGATATTTAGCTTTTCCGCTTGCTGTATATCGAAAGAAGCGAAGGATTCACTTCCCAAGCCTCCCAATAATTTGGAATAACGACAAATCTTTCAAGGACACTCCGACTCGCGATATTTACCGTTTCCGCTCGCTGTATATCGAAAGAAGCGATTGATTCACATCCCAAGCCTCGCAATCGTTTAAAATATCGATAAAGCACAGGACGAGACTCGGGATCGCGATATTTACCGTTTCCGCTCGCTGTATATCGAAACAAGCGAATAATTCACATCCAAAGCCTCGCAATCGTTCAAAATATCGATAAATCAGAGTAGGAGACCCAGAATCGCGATATTGACCGTTTCCGCTCGCTGTATATCGAAAGAAGCGAAGGATTCACATCCCAAGCCTCGCAACCGTTCGAAATAACGAGAAATCACTCAAGGTCACTCGGAATCACGATATTGACCTTTTCCATATGCAGTGTATCGAAACAAGCGAAGGATTCGCATCCCAAGCCTCGCAATCGTTCAAAATATCGATAAATCAGAGTAGGAGACCCAGAATCGCGATATTGACCGTTTCCGCTCGCTGTATATCGAAAGAAGCGAAGGATTCACATCCCAAGCCTCGCAACCGTTCGAAATAACGAGAAATCACTCAAGGTCACTCGGAATCACGATATTGACCTTTTCCATATGCAGTGTATTGAAAGAAGCTAAGGATTCGTTTCCCAAGCCTCGCAATCGTTCAAAATATCGATAAATCAGAGTAGGAGACTCGTAATCGCGATATTTACATTTACCACTCGCTGTATATGGAAAGAAGCGATGGATTCACTTCCCAAACGTCGCAATAATTCGAAATAACGACAAATCACTCAAGGACACTCCGAATCGCGATATTTACCGTTTCCGCTCGCTGTATATCGAAACAAGCGAATAATTCACATCAAAAGCCTCGCAATCGTTCAAAATATCGATAAATCAGAGTAGGAGACTCGGAATCGCGATATTTAGCTTTTCCGCTCGCTGTATATCGAAAGAAGCGAAGGATTCACTTCCCAAGCCTCCCAATAATTTGAAATAACGACAAATCTTTCAAGGACACTCCGACTCGCGATATTTACCGTTTCCGCTCGCTGTATATCGAAACAAGCGAATAATTCACATCAAAAGCCTCGCAATCGTTCAAAATATCGATAAATCAGAGTAGGAGACTCGGAATCGCGATATTTAGCTTTTCCGCTCGCTGTATATCGAAACAAGCGAATAATTCACATCCCAAGCCTCGCAATCGTTCAAGATATCCATAATTCAGAGTAGGAGACTCGGAATCGGGATATTTACCTTTTACGCTCGCTGTATATCGAAAGAAGCGAAGGATTCACTTCCCAAGCCTCGCAATAATTCGAAATAACGACAAATCACTCAAGGACACTCCGAATCGCGATATTTACCGTTTCCGCTCGCTGTATATCGAAACAAGCGAATAATTCACATCAAAAGCCTCGCAATCGTTCAAAATATGGATAAATCGGAGTAGGAGACTCGGAATCGCGATATTTAGCTTTTCCGCTCGCTGTATATCGAAAGAAGCGAAGGATTCACTTCCCAAGCCTCCCAATAATTTGAAATAACGACAAATCTTTCAAGGACACTCCGACTCGCGATATTTACCGTTTCCGCTCGCTGTATATCGAAAGAAGCGATTGATTCACATCCCAAGCCTCGCAATCGTTTAAAATATCGATAAAGCACAGTACGAGACCCAGAATCGCGATATTGACCGTTTCCGCTCGCTGTATATCGAAAGAAGCGAAGGATTCACATCCCAAGCCTCGCAACCGTTCGAAATAACGAGAAATCACTCAAGGTCACTCGGAATCACGATATTGACCTTTTCCATATGCAGTGTATTGAAAGAAGCTAAGGATTCGTTTCCCAAGCCTCGCAATCGTTCAAAATATCGATAAATCAGAGTAGGAGACTCGTAATCGCGATATTTACATTTACCACTCGCTGTATATGGAAAGAAGCGATGGATTCACTTCCCAAACGTCGCAATAATTCGAAATAACGACAAATCACTCAAGGACACTCCGAATCGCGATATTTACCGTTTCCGCTCGCTGTATATCGAAACAAGCGAAGGATTCGCATCCCAAGCCTCGCAATCGTTCAAAATATCGATAAATCAGAGTAGGAGACCCAGAATCGCGATATTGACCGTTTCCGCTCGCTGTATATCGAAAGAAGCGAAGGATTCACATCCCAAGCCTCCCAACCGTTCGAAATAACGAGAAATCACTCAAGGTCACTCGGAATCACGATATTGACCTTTTCCATATGCAGTGTATTGAAAGAAGCTAAGGATTCGTTTCCCAAGCCTCGCAATCGTTCAAAATATCGGTAAATCAGAGTAGGAGACTCGGGATCGCGATATTTACATTTACCACTCGCTGTATATGGAAAGAAGCGATGGATTCACTTCCCAAACGTCGCAATAATTCGAAATAACGACAAATCACTCAAGGACACTCCGAATCGCGATATTTACCGTTTCCGCTCGCTGTATATCGAAACAAGAAAAGGATTCGCATCCCAAGCCTCGCAATCGTTCAAAATATCGATAAATCAGAGTAGGAGACCCGGAATCGCGATATTTACCGTTTCCGCTCGCTGTATATCGAATGAATATGAGGATTCACATCGCAAGACTCGCAATTGTTGAAAATATCGGTAAATCAGAGTAGGAGACTCGGGATCGCGATATTTACATTTACCACTCGCTGTATATCGAAAGAAGCGAAGGATTCACTTCCCAAGCCTCGCAATAATTCGAAATAACGACAAATCACTCAAGGACACTCCGAATCGCGATATTTACCGTTTCCGCTCGCTGTATATCGAAACAAGCGAATAATTCACATCAAAAGCCTCGCAATCGTTCAAAATATCGATAAATCAGAGTAGGAGACTCGGAATCGCGATATTTAGCTTTTCCGCTCGCTGTATATCGAAAGAAGCGAAGGATTCACTTCCCAAGCCTCCCAATAATTTGAAATAACGACAAATCTTTCAAGGACACTCCGACTCGCGATATTTACCGTTTCCGCTCGCTGTATATCGAAACAAGCGAATAATTCACATCCCAAGCCTCGCAATCGTTCAAGATATCGATAATTCAGAGTAGGAGACTCGGAATCGGGATATTTACCTTTTACGCTCGCTGTATATCGAAAGAAGCGAAGGATTCACATCACAAGCCTCGCAATCGTTCAAAATATCGGTAAATCAGAGTAGGAGACTCGGGATCGCGATATTTACATTTACCACTCGCTGTATATCGAAAGAAAAGAAGGATTCACTTCCCAAACGTCGCAATAATTCGAAATAATGACAAATCACTCAAGGACACTCGGAATCACGATATTTACCGTTTCCGCTCCCTGTATATCGAAACAAGCGAAGGATTCGCATCCCAAGCCTCGCAATCGTTCAAAATATCGATAAATCAGAGTAGGAGACCCGGAATCGCGATATTTACCGTTTCCGCTCGCTGTATATCGAATGAAGATAAGGATTCACATCGCAAGACTCGCAATCGTTCAAAATATCGGTAAATCAGAGTAGAAGACTCGGGATAGCGATATTTACATTTACCACTCGCTGTATATCGAAAGATGCGAAGGATTCACTTCCCAAGCCTCGCAATAATTCGAAATAACGACAAATCACTCAAGGACACTCCGAATCGCGATATTTACCGTTTCCGCTCGCTGTATATCGAAACAAGCGAATAATTCACATCAAAAGCCTCGCAATCGTTCAAAATATGGATAAATCGGAGTAGGAGACTCGGAATCGCGATATTTAGCTTTTCCGCTCGCTGTATATCGAAAGAAGCGAAGGATTCACATCGCAAGCCTCGCAATCGTTCAAAATATCGGTAAATCAGAGTAGGAGACTCGGAATCGCGATATTTACCGTTTCCGCTCGCTGTATATCGAAAGCAGCGAGGGATTCACATCGCAAGCCTCGCAATCGTTCAAAATATCGGTAAATCAGAGTAGGAGACTCGGGATCGCGATATTTACATTTACCACTCGCTGTATATCGAAAGAAACGAAGGATTCACTTCCCAAGCCTCGCAATAATTCGAAATAACGACAAATCATTCAAGGACACTCCGACTCGCGATATTTACCGTTTCCGCTCGCTGTATATCGAAACAAGCGAATAATTCACATCCCAAGCCTCGCAATCGTTCAAGATATCGCTAATTCAGAGTAGGAGACTCGGAATCGCGATATTTAGCTTTTCCGCTCGCTGTATATCGAAAGAAGCGAAGGATTCACTTCCCAAGCCTCCCAATAATTTGAAATAAAGACAAATCTTTCAAGGACACTCCGACTCGCGATATTTACCGTTTCCGCTCGCTGTATATCGAAACAAGCGAATAATTCACATCCCAAGCCTCGCAATCGTTCAAGATATCGATAATTCAGAGTAGGAGACTCGGAATCGCGATATTTAGCTTTTCCGCTTGCTGTATATCGAAAGAAGCGAAGGATTCACTTCCCAAGCCTCCCAATAATTTGGAATAACGACAAATCTTTCAAGGACACTCCGACTCGCGATATTTACCGTTTCCGCTCGCTGTATATCGAAAGAAGCGATTGATTCACATCCCAAGCCTCGCAATCGTTTAAAATATCGATAAAGCACAGGACGAGACTCGGGATCGCGATATTTACCGTTTCCGCTCGCTGTATATCGAAACAAGCGAATAATTCACATCCAAAGCCTCGCAATCGTTCAAGATATCGATAATTCAGAGTAGGAGACTCGGAATCGGGATATTTACCTTTTACGCTCGCTGTATATCGAAAGAAGCGAAGGATTCACTTCCCAAGCCTCGCAATAATTCGAAATAACGACAAATCACTCAAGGACACTCCGAATCGCGATATTTACCGTTTCCGCTAGCTGTATATCGAAACAAGCGAATAATTCACATCAAAAGAGTCGCAATCGTTCAAAATATGGATAAATCGGAGTAGGAGACTCGGAATCGCGATATTTAGCTTTTCCGCTCGCTGTATATCGAAACAAGCGAATAATTCACATCCCAAGCCTCGCAATCGTTCAAGATATCGATAATTCAGAGTAGGAGACTCGGAATCGGGATATTTACCTTTACGCTCGCTGTATATCGAAAGAAGCGAAGGATTCACATCCCAAGCCTCGCAACCGTTCGAAATATCGATAAATCAGAGTAGGAGACTCGTAATCGCGATATTTACATTTACCACTCGCTGTATATGGAAAGAAGCGATGGATTCACTTCCCAAACGTCGCAATAATTCGAAATAACGACAAATCACTCAAGGACACTCCGAATCGCGATATTTACCGTTTCCGCTCGCTGTATATCGAAACAAGCGAATAATTCACATCAAAAGCCTCGCAATCGTTCAAAATATCGATAAATCAGAGTAGGAGACTCGGAATCGCGATATTTAGCTTTTCCGCTCGCTGTATATCGAAAGAAGCGAAGGATTCACTTCCCAAGCCTCCCAATAATTTGAAATAACGACAAATCTTTCAAGGACACTCCGACTCGCGATATTTACCGTTTCCGCTCGCTGTATATCGAAACAAGCGAATAATTCACATCAAAAGCCTCGCAATCGTTCAAAATATCGATAAATCAGAGTAGGAGACTCGGAATCGCGATATTTAGCTTTTCCGCTCGCTGTATATCGAAACAAGCGAATAATTCACATCCCAAGCCTCGCAATCGTTCAAGATATCCATAATTCAGAGTAGGAGACTCGGAATCGGGATATTTACCTTTTACGCTCGCTGTATATCGAAAGAAGCGAAGGATTCACTTCCCAAGCCTCGCAATAATTCGAAATAACGACAAATCACTCAAGGACACTCCGAATCGCGATATTTACCGTTTCCGCTCGCTGTATATCGAAACAAGCGAATAATTCACATCAAAAGCCTCGCAATCGTTCAAAATATGGATAAATCGGAGTAGGAGACTCGGAATCGCGATATTTAGCTTTTCCGCTCGCTGTATATCGAAAGAAGCGAAGGATTCACTTCCCAAGCCTCCCAATAATTTGAAATAACGACAAATCTTTCAAGGACACTCCGACTCGCGATATTTACCGTTTCCGCTCGCTGTATATCGAAAGAAGCGATTGATTCACATCCCAAGCCTCGCAATCGTTTAAAATATCGATAAAGCACAGTACGAGACCCAGAATCGCGATATTGACCGTTTCCGCTCGCTGTATATCGAAAGAAGCGAAGGATTCACATCCCAAGCCTCGCAACCGTTCGAAATAACGAGAAATCACTCAAGGTCACTCGGAATCACGATATTGACCTTTTCCATATGCAGTGTATTGAAAGAAGCTAAGGATTCGTTTCCCAAGCCTCGCAATCGTTCAAAATATCGATAAATCAGAGTAGGAGACTCGTAATCGCGATATTTACATTTACCACTCGCTGTATATGGAAAGAAGCGATGGATTCACTTCCCAAACGTCGCAATAATTCGAAATAACGACAAATCACTCAAGGACACTCCGAATCGCGATATTTACCGTTTCCGCTCGCTGTATATCGAAACAAGCGAAGGATTCGCATCCCAAGCCTCGCAATCGTTCAAAATATCGATAAATCAGAGTAGGAGACCCAGAATCGCGATATTGACCGTTTCCGCTCGCTGTATATCGAAAGAAGCGAAGGATTCACATCCCAAGCCTCCCAACCGTTCGAAATAACGAGAAATCACTCAAGGTCACTCGGAATCACGATATTGACCTTTTCCATATGCAGTGTATTGAAAGAAGCTAAGGATTCGTTTCCCAAGCCTCGCAATCGTTCAAAATATCGGTAAATCAGAGTAGGAGACTCGGGATCGCGATATTTACATTTACCACTCGCTGTATATGGAAAGAAGCGATGGATTCACTTCCCAAACGTCGCAATAATTCGAAATAACGACAAATCACTCAAGGACACTCCGAATCGCGATATTTACCGTTTCCGCTCGCTGTATATCGAAACAAGAAAAGGATTCGCATCCCAAGCCTCGCAATCGTTCAAAATATCGATAAATCAGAGTAGGAGACCCGGAATCGCGATATTTACCGTTTCCGCTCGCTGTATATCGAATGAATATGAGGATTCACATCGCAAGACTCGCAATTGTTGAAAATATCGGTAAATCAGAGTAGGAGACTCGGGATCGCGATATTTACATTTACCACTCGCTGTATATCGAAAGAAGCGAAGGATTCACTTCCCAAGCCTCGCAATAATTCGAAATAACGACAAATCACTCAAGGACACTCCGAATCGCGATATTTACCGTTTCCGCTCGCTGTATATCGAAACAAGCGAATAATTCACATCAAAAGCCTCGCAATCGTTCAAAATATCGATAAATCAGAGTAGGAGACTCGGAATCGCGATATTTAGCTTTTCCGCTCGCTGTATATCGAAAGAAGCGAAGGATTCACTTCCCAAGCCTCCCAATAATTTGAAATAACGACAAATCTTTCAAGGACACTCCGACTCGCGATATTTACCGTTTCCGCTCGCTGTATATCGAAACAAGCGAATAATTCACATCCCAAGCCTCGCAATCGTTCAAGATATCGATAATTCAGAGTAGGAGACTCGGAATCGGGATATTTACCTTTTACGCTCGCTGTATATCGAAAGAAGCGATGGATTCACATCACAAGCCTCGCAATCGTTCAAAATATCGGTAAATCAGAGTAGGAGACTCGGGATCGCGATATTTACATTTACCACTCGCTGTATATCGAAAGAAAAGAAGGATTCACTTCCCAAACGTCGCAATAATTCGAAATAATGACAAATCACTCAAGGACACTCGGAATCACGATATTTACCGTTTCCGCTCCCTGTATATCGAAACAAGCGAAGGATTCGCATCCCAAGCCTCGCAATCGTTCAAAATATCGATAAATCAGAGTAGGAGACCCGGAATCGCGATATTTACCGTTTCCGCTCGCTGTATATCGAATGAAGATAAGGATTCACATCGCAAGACTCGCAATCGTTCAAAATATCGGTAAATCAGAGTAGAAGACTCGGGATAGCGATATTTACATTTACCACTCGCTGTATATCGAAAGATGCGAAGGATTCACTTCCCAAGCCTCGCAATAATTCGAAATAACGACAAATCACTCAAGGACGCTCCGAATCGCGATATTTACCGTTTCCGCTCGCTGTATATCGAAAGAAGCGAAGGATTCACATCCCAAGCCGGGCAACCGTTCGAAATAACGAGAAATCACTCACGGTCACTCGGAATCACGATATTGATCTTTTCCGTATGCAGTGTATTGAAAGAAGCTAAGGATTCGTTTCCCAAGCCTCGCAATCGTTCAAAATATCGGTAAATCAGAGTAGGAGACTCGGGATCGCGATATTTACATTTACCACTCGCTGTATATGGAAAGAAGCGATGGATTCACTTCCCAAACGTCGCAATAATTCGAAATAACGACAAATCACTCAAGGACACTCCGAATCGCGATATTTACCGTTTCCGCTCGCTGTATATCGAAACAAGCGAAGGATTCGCATCCCAAGCCTCGCAATCGTTCAAAATATCGATAAATCAGAGTAGGAGACCCGGAATCGCGATATTTACCGTTTCCGCTCGCTGTATATCGAATGAAGATGAGGATTCACATCGCAAGACTCGCAATCGTTGAAAATATCGGTAAATCAGAGTAGGAGACTCGGGATCGCGATATTTACATTTACCACTCGCTGTATATCGAAAGAAGCGAATAATTCACATCAAAAGCCTCGCAATCGTTCAAAATATCGATAAATCAGAGTAGGAGACTCGGAATCGCGATATTTAGCTTTTCCGCTCGCTGTATATCGAAAGAAGCGAAGGATTCACTTCCCAAGCCTCCCAATAATTTGAAATAACGACAAATCTTTCAAGGACACTCCGACTCGCGATATTTACCGTTTCCGCTCGCTGTATATCGAAACAAGCGAATAATTCACATCCCAAGCCTCGCAATCGTTCAAGATATCGATAATTCGGAGTAGGAGACTCGGAATCGGGATATTTACCTTTTACGCTCGCTGTATATCGAAAGAAGCGAAGGATTCACATCACAAGCCTCGCAATCGTTCAAAATATCGGTAAATCAGAGTAGGAGACTCGGGATCGCGATATTTACATTTACCACTCGCTGTATATCGAAAGAAACGAAGGATTCACTTCCCAAACGTCGCAATAATTCGAAATAATGACAAATCACTCAAGGACACTCGGAATCACGATATTTACCGTTTCCGCTCCCTGTATATCGAAACAAGCGAAGGATTCGCATCCCAAGCCTCGCAATCGTTCAAAATATCGATAAATCAGAGTAGGAGACCCGGAATCGCGATATTTACATTTACCACAGGCTGTATGAAGAAAGAAGCGATGGATTCACTTCCCAAGCATCGCAATAATTCGAAATAACGACAAATCACTCAAGGACACTCCGAATCGCGATATTTACCGTTTCCGCTCGCTGTATATCGAAAGAAGCGAAGGATTCACTTACCAAGAATCGCAATCGTTCAAAATATCGATAAATCAGAGAAGGAGACTCGGAAACATGATATTTACATTTACCACAGGCTGTATGAAGAAAGAAGCGATGGATTCACTTCCCAAGCATCGCAATAATTCGAAATAACGACAAATCACTCAAGGTCACTCGGAATCACGATATTGACCTTTTCCATATGCAGTGTATTGAAAGAAGCTAAGGATTCGTTCCCCAAGCCTCGCAATCGTTGAAAATATCGATAAATCAGAGTAGGAGACTCGGGATCGCGATATTTACATTTACCACTCGCTGTATATAGAAAGAAGCGATGAATTCGCTTCCCAAGCGTCGCAATAATTCGAAATAACGACAAATCTTTCAAGGACACTCCGACTCGCGATATTTACCGTTTCCGCTCGCTGTATATCGAAAGAAGCGATTGATTCACATCCCAAGCCTCGCAATCGTTCAAGATATCGATAATTCAGGGTAGGAGACTCGGAATCGCGATATTTACCTTTTCCGCTCACTGTATATCGAAAGAAGCGAAGGATTCACTTCCCAAGCCTCCCAATAATTTGAAATAACCACAAATCTTTCAAGGACACTCCGACTCGCGATATTTACCGTTTCCGCTCGCTGTATATCGAAACAAGCGAATAATTCACATCCCAAGCCTCGCAATCGTTCAAGATATCGATAATTCAGAGTAGGAGACTCGGAATCGCGATATTTACTGTTTCCGCTCGCTGTATATCGAAAGAAGCGAAGGATTCACTTCCCAAGCCCCCCAATAATTTGAAATAACGACAAATCTTTCAAGGACACTCCGACTCGCGATATTTACCGTTTCCGCTCGCTGTATATCGAAACAAGCGAATAATTCACATCCCAAGCCTCGCAATCGTTCAAGATATCGATAATTCAGAGTAGGAGACTCGGAAACGCGATATTTACTGTTTCCGCTCGCTGTATATCGAAAGAAGCGAAAGATTCACTTCCCAAGCCCCCCAATAATTTGAAATAACGACAAATCTTTCAAGGACACTCCGACTCGCGATATTTACCGTTTCCGCTCGCTGTATATCGAAAGAAGCGATTGATTCACATCCCAAGCCTCGCAATCGTTTAAAATATCGATAAAGCTCAGTACGAGACTCGGGATCGCGATATTTACCGTTTCCGCTCGCTGTATATCGGAACAAGCGAATAATTCACATCCCAAGCCTCGCAATCGTTGAAGATATCGATCATTCAGAGTAGGAGACTCGGAATCGCGATATTTACATTTACCGCAAGCTGTATATCGAAAGAAGCGAAGGATTCACTTCCCAAGCATCGCAATAATTCGAAATATCGATATATCAGAGTAGGAGACTCCGAATGGCGATATTTACCGTTTCCGGTCGCTGTATATCGAAAGAAGCGAGGGATTCACATCGCAAGCCTCGCAATCGTTCAAAATATCGGTAAATCAGAGTAGGAGACTCGGGATCGCGATATTTACATTTACCACTCGCTGTATATCGAAAGAAACGAAGGATTCACTTACCAAGCCTCGCAATCGTTCAAAATATCGATAAATCAGAGAAGGAGACTCGGAAACATGATATTTACATTTACCACAGGCTGTATGAAGAAAGAAGCGATGGAATCACTTACCAAGCATCGCAATAATTCGAAATAACGACAAATCACTCAAGGTCACTCGGAATCACGATATTGATCTTTTCCGTATGCAGTGTATTGAAAGAAGCTAAGGATTCGTTTCCCAAGCCTCGCAATCGTTCAAAATATCGATAAATCAGAGTAGGAGACTCGGGATTGCGATATTTACATTTACCACTCGCTGCATATCGAAAGAAGCGAAGGATTCACTTCCCAAGCCTCGCAATAATTCGAAATAACGACAAATCATTCAAGGACACTCCGACTCGCGATATTTACCGTTTCCGCTCGCTGTATATCGAAACAAGCGAATAATTCACATCCCAAGCCTCGCAATCGTTCAAGATATCGATAATTCAGAGTAGGAGACTCGGAATCGGGATATTTACCTTTTACGCTCGCTGTATATCGAAAGAAGCGAAGGATTCACATCACAAGCCTCGCAATCGTTCAAAATATCGGTAAATCAGAGTAGGAGACTCGGGATCGCGATATTTACATTTACCACTCGCTGTATATCGAAAGAAACGAAGGATTCACTTCCCAAACGTCGCAATAATTCGAAATAACGACAAATCACTCAAGGACGCTCCGAATCGCGATATTTACCGTTTCCGCTCGCTGTATATCGAAAGAAGCGAAGGATTCACATCCCAAGCCGGGCAACCGTTCGAAATAACGAGAAATCACTCAAGGTCACTCGGAATCACGATATTGATCATTTCCGTATGCAGTGTATTGAATGAAGCTAAGGATTCGTTTCCCAAGCCTCGCAATCGTTCAAAATATCGATAAATCAGAGTAGGAGACTCGGGATTGCGATATTTACATTTACCACTCGCTGCATATCGAAAGAAACGAAGGATTCACTTCCCAAGCCTCGCAATAATTCGAAATAACGACAAATCATTCAAGGACACTCCGACTCGCGATATTTACCGTTTCCGCTCGCTGTATATCGAAAGAAGCGAAGGATTCACATCCCAAGCCGGGCAACCGTTCGAAATAACGAGAAATCACTCAAGGTCACTCGGAATCACGATATTGATCATTTCCGTATGCAGTGTATTGAATGAAGCTAAGGTTTCGTTTCCCAAGCCTCGCAATCGTTCAAAATATCGATAAATCAGAGTAGGAGACTCGGGATTGCGATATTTACATTTACCACTCGATGCATATCGAAAGAAACGAAGGATTCACTTCCCAAGCCTCGCAATAATTCGAAATAACGACAAATCATTCAAGGACACTCCGACTCGCGATATTTACCGTTTCCGCTCGCTGTATATCGAAAGAAGCGATTGATTCACATCCCAAGCCTCGCAATCGTTCAAGATATCGATAATTCAGGGTAGGAGACTCGGAATCGCGATATTTACTGTTTCCGCTCGCTGTATATCGAAAGAAGAGAAGGATTCACTTCCCAAGCCCCCCAATAATTTGAAATAACGACAAATCTTTCAAGGACACTCCGACTCGCGATATTTACCGTTTCCGCTCGCTGTATATCGAAACAAGCGAATAATTCACATTCCAAGCCTCGCAATCGTTCAAGATATCGATAATTCAGAGTAGGAGACTCGGAAACGCGATATTTACTGTTTCCGCTCGCTGTATATCGAAAGAAGCGAAAGATTCACTTCCCAAGCCCCCCAATAATTTGAAATAACGACAAATCTTTCAAGGACACTCCGACTCGCGATATTTACCGTTTCCGCTCGCTGTATATCGAAAGGATGCGATTGATTCACATCCCAAGCCTCGCAATCGTTTAAAATATCGATAAAGCTCAGTACGAGACTCGGGATCGCGATATTTACCGTTTCCGCTCGCTGTATATCGGAACAAGCGAATAATTCACATCCCAAGCCTCGCAATCGTTGAAGATATCGATAATTCACAGTAGGAGACTCGGAATCGCGATATTTACATTTACCGCAAGCTGTATATCGAAAGAAGCGAAGGATTCACTTCCCAAGCATCGCAATAATTCGAAATATCGATATATCAGAGTAGGAGACTCCGAATGGCGATATTTACCGTTTCCGGTCGCTGTATATCGAAAGAAGCGAGGGATTCACATCGCAAGCCTCGCAATCGTTCAAAATATCGGTAAATCAGAGTAGGAGACTCGGGATCGCGATATTTACATTTACCACTCGCTGTATATCGAAAGAAACGAAGGATTCACTTACCAAGCCTCGCAATCGTTCAAAATATCGATAAATCAGAGAAGGAGACTCGGAAACATGATATTTACATTTACCACAGGCTGTATGAAGAAAGAAGCGATGGAATCACTTCCCAAGCATCGCAATAATTCGAAATAACGACAAATCACTCAAGGTCACTCGGAATCACGATATTGATCTTTTCCGTATGCAGTGTATTGAAAGAAGCTAAGGATTCGTTTCCCAAGCCTCGCAATCGTTCAAAATATCGATAAATCAGAGTAGGAGACTCGGGATTGCGATATTTACATTTACCACTCGCTGCATATCGAAAGAAGCGAAGGATTCACTTCCCAAGCCTCGCAATAATTCGAAATAACGACAAATCATTCAAGGACACTCCGACTCGCGATATTTACCGTTTCCGCTCGCTGTATATCGAAACAAGCGAATAATTCACATCACAAGCCTCGCAATCGTTCAAAATATCGGTAAATCAGAGTAGGAGACTCGGGATCGCGATATTTACATTTACCACTCGCTGTATATCGAAAGAAACGAAGGATTCACTTCCCAAACGTCGCAATAATTCGAAATAACGACAAATCACTCAAGGACGCTCCGAATCGCGATATTTACCGTTTCCGCTCGCTGTATATCGAAAGAAGCGAAGGATTCACATCCCAAGCCGGGCAACCGTTCGAAATAACGAGAAATCACTCAAGGTCACTCGGAATCACGATATTGATCATTTCCGTATGCAGTGTATTGAATGAAGCTAAGGATTCGTTTCCCAAGCCTCGCAATCGTTCAAAATATCGATAAATCAGAGTAGGAGACTCGGGATTGCGATATTTACATTTACCACTCGCTGCATATCGAAAGAAACGAAGGATTCACTTCCCAAGCCTCGCAATAATTCGAAATAACGACAAATCATTCAAGGACACTCCGACTCGCGATATTTACCGTTTCCGCTCGCTGTATATCGAAACAAGATAATAATTCACATCCCAAGCCTCGCAATCGATCAAAATATCTATAAATCAGAGAAGGAGACTCGTAAACGCGATAGTTACATTTACCGCAAGCTGTATATCGAAAGAAGCGAAGGATTCACTTACCAAGCCTCGCAATCGTTCAAAATATCGATAAATCAGAGAAGGAGACTCGGAAACATGATATTTACATTTACCACAGGCTGTATGAAGAAAGAAGCGATGGATTCACTTCCCAAGCATCGCAATAATTCGAAATAACGACAAATCACTCAAGGTCACTCGGAATCACGATATTGATCTTTTCCGTATGCAGTGTATTGAAAGAAGCTAAGAATTCGTTTCCCAAGCCTCGCAATCGTTCAAAATATCGATAAATCAGAGTAGGAGACTCGGGATTGCGATATTTACATTTACCACTCGCTGCATATCGAAAGAAACGAAGGATTCACTTCCCAAGCCTCGCAATAATTCGAAATAACGACAAATCATTCAAGGACACTCCGACTCGCGATATTTACCGTTTCCGCTCGCTGTATATCGAAACAAGATAATAATTCACATCCCAAGCCTCGCAATCGATCAAAATATCTATAAATCAGAGAAGGAGACTCGGAAACGCGATAGTTACATTTACCGCAAGCTGTATATCGAAAGAAGCGAAGGATTCACTTACCAAGCCTCGCAATCGTTCAAAATATCGATAAATCAGAGAAGGAGACTCGGAAACATGATATTTACATTTACCACAGGCTGTATGAAGAAAGAAGCGATGGATTCACTTCCCAAGCATCGCAATAATTCGAAATAACGACAAATCACTCAAGGTCACTCGGAATCACGATATTGATCTTTTCCGTATGCAGTGTATTGAAAGAAGCTAAGAATTCGTTTCCCAAGCCTCGCAATCGTTCAAAATATCGATAAATCAGAGTAGGAGACTCGGGATTGCGATATTTACATTTACCACTCGCTGCATATCGAAAGAAGCGAAGGATTCACTTCCCAAGCCTCGCAATAATTCGAAATAACGACAAATCACTCAAAGACACTCCGAATCGCGATATTTACCGTTTCCGCTCGCTGTATATCGAAACAAGCGAATAATTCACATCCCAAGCCTCGCAATCGTTCAAAATATCGATAAATCAGAGTAGGAGACTCGGAATCGCGATATTTACCTTTTCCGCTCGCTGTATATCGAAAGAAGCGAAGGATTCACTTCCCAAGCCTCCCAATAATTTGAAATAACGACAAATCTTTCAAGGACACTCCGACTCGCGATATTTACCGTTTCCGCTCGCTGTATATCGAAACAAGCGAATAATTCACATCCCAAGCCTCGCAATCGTTCAAGATATCGATAATTCGGAGTAGGAGACTCGGAATCGCGATATTTACTGTTTCCGCTCGCTGTATATAGAAACAAGCGAACGATTCGCAACCCAAGCATAGCAATAATTCGAAATAACGACAAATCACTCAAGGACACTCCGAATCGCGATATTTACTGTTTCCGCTCGCTGTATATCGAAAGAAGCGAAGGATTCACTTCCTAAGCCCCCCAATAATTTGAAATAACGACAAATCTTTCAAGGACACTCCAACTCGCGATATTTACCGTTTGCGCTCGCTGTATATCGAAACAAGCGAATAATTCACATCCCAAGCCTCGCAATCGTTCAAGATATCGATAATTGAGAGTAGGAGACTCGGAATCGCGATATTTACCGTTTCCGCTCGCTGTATATCGAAAGCAGCGAGGGATTCACATCGCAAGCCTCGCAATCGTTCAAAATATCGGTAAATCAGAGTAGGAGACTCGGAATCGCGATATTTACATTTACCACTCGCTGTATATCGAAAGAAACGAAGGATTCACTTCCCAAGCCTCGCAATAATTCGAAATAACGACAAATCATTCAAGGACACTCCGACTCGCGATATTTACCGTTTCCGCTCGCTGTATATCGAAACAAGCGAATAATTCACATCCCAAGCCTCGCAATCGTTCAAGATATCGCTAATTCAGAGTAGGAGACTCGGAATCGCGATATTTACCTTTTCCGCTCGCTGTATATCGAAAGAAGCGATTGATTCACATCACAAGCCTCGCAATCGTTCAAAATATCGATAAATCAGAGTAGGAGACTCGGGATCGCGATATTTACATTTACCACTCGCTGTATATGGAAAGAAGCGATGGATTCACTTCCCAAGCCTCCCAATAATTTGAAATAACGACAAATCTTTCAAGGACACTCCGAATCGCGATATTTACCGTTTCCGCTCGCTGTATATCGAAACAAGCGAATAATTCACATCCCAAGCCTCGCAATCGTTCAAGATATCGATAATTCAGAGTAGGAGACTCGGAATCGCGATATTTACTGTTTCCGCTCTCTGTATATCGAATGAAGCGAAGGATTTACTTCCCATTCCTCCCAATAATTTGAAATAACGACAAATCTTTCAAGGACACTCCGACTCGCGATATTTACCGTTTCCGCTCGCTGTATATCGAAAGAAGCGATTGATTCACATCCCAAGCCTCGCAATCGTTCAAGATATCGATAATTCAGAGTAGGAGACTCGGAATCCCGATATTTACTGTTTCCGCTCGCTGTATATAGAAACAAGCGAACGATTCGCAACCCAAGCATAGCAATAATTCGAAATAACGACAAATCACTCAAGGACACTCCGAATCGCGATATTTACTGTTTCCGCTCGCTGTATATCGATAGAAGCGAAGGATTCACTTCCCAAGCCCCCCAATAATTTGAAATAACGACAAATCTTTCAAGGACACTCCGACTCGCGATATTTACCGTTTCCGCTCGCTGTATATCGAAAGAAGCGATTGATTCACATCCCAAGCCTCGCAATCGTTCAAGATATCGATAATTCAGAGTAGGAGACTCGGAATCCCGATATTTACTGTTTCCGCTCGCTGTATATAGAAACAAGCGAACGATTCGCAACCCAAGCATAGCAATAATTCGAAATAACGACAAATCACTCAAGGACACTCCGAATCGCGATATTTACTGTTTCCGCTCGCTGTATATCGATAGAAGCGAAGGATTCACTTCCCAAGCCCCCCAATAATTTGAAATAACGACAAATCTTTCAAGGACACTCCGACTCGCGATATTTACCGTTTCCGCTCGCTGTATATCGAAACAAGCGAATAATTCACATCCCATGCCTCGCAATCGTTCAAGATATCGATAATTGAGAGTAGGAGACTCGGAATCGCGATATTTACCGTTTCCGCTCGCTGTATATCGAAAGCAGCGAGGGATTCACATCCCAAGCCTCGCAATCGTTCAAAATATCGATAAATCAGAGTAGGAGACTCGGAATCGCGATATTTACCTTTTCCGCTCGCTGTATATCGAAAGAAGCGAAGGATTCACTTCCCAAGCCTCCCAATAATTTGAAATAACGACAAATCTTTCAAGGACACTCCGACTCGCGATATTTACCGTTTCCGCTCGCTGTATATCGAAACAAGCGAATAATTCACATCCCAAGCCTCGCAATCGTTCAAGATATCGATAATTCGGAGTAGGAGACTCGGAATCGCGATATTTACTGTTTCCGCTCGCTGTATATAGAAACAAGCGAACGATTCGCAACCCAAGCATAGCAATAATTCGAAATAACGACAAATCACTCAAGGACACTCCGAATCGCGATATTTACTGTTTCCGCTCGCTGTATATCGATAGAAGCGAAGGATTCACTTCCTAAGCCCCCCAATAATTTGAAATAACGACAAATCTTTCAAGGACACTCCAACTCGCGATATTTACCGTTTCCGCTCGCTGTATATCGAAACAAGCGAATAATTCACATCCCAAGCCTCGCAATCGTTCAAGATATCGATAATTGAGAGTAGGAGACTCGGAATCGCGATATTTACCGTTTCCGCTCGCTGTATATCGAAAGCAGCGAGGGATTCACATCGCAAGCCTCGCAATCGTTCAAAATATCGGTAAATCAGAGTAGGAGACTCGGAATCGCGATATTTACATTTACCACTCACTGTATATCGAAAGAAACGGAGGATTCACTTCCCAAGCCTCGCAATAATTCGAAATAACGACAAATCATTCAAGGACACTCCGACTCGCGATATTTACCGTTTCCGCTCGCTGTATATCGAAACAAGCGAATAATTCACATCCCAAGCCTCGCAATCGTTCAAGATATCGCTAATTCAGAGTAGGAGACTCGGAATCGCGATATTTACCTTTTCCGCTCGCTGTATATCGAAAGAAGCGATTGATTCACATCACAAGCCTCGAAATCGATCAAAATATCGATAAATCAGAGTAGGAGACTCGGAAGCGTGATATTTACCGTTTCCGCTCGCTGTATATCGAAAGAAGATAAGGATTCACATCGCAAGCCTCGCAATCGTTCAAAATATCGGTAAATCAGAGTAGGAGACTCGGGATCGCGATATTTACATTTACCGCAAGCTGTATATCGAAAGAAGCGATTGATTCACATCCCAAGCCTCGCAATCGTTTAAAATATCGATAAAGCACAGTACGAGACTCGGGATCGCGATATTTACCGTTTCCGCTCGCTGTATATCGAAACAAGCGAATAATTCACATCCCAAGCCTCGCAATCGTTCAAGATATCGATAATTCAGAGTAGGAGACTCGGAATCGCGATATTTACATTTACCACACGCTGTATATCGAAAGAAACGAAGGATTCACTTCCCAAGCCTCGCAATAATTCGAAATAACGACAAATCATTCAAGGACACTCCGACTCGCGATATTTACGGTTTACGCTCGCTGTATATCGAAACAAGCGAATAATTCACATCCCAAGCCTCGCAATCGTTCAAGATATCGATAATTCAGAGTAGGAGACTCGGAATCGCGATATTTACCTTTTCCGCTTGCTGTATTTCGAAAGAAGCGAAGGATTCACTTCCCAAGCATAGCAATAATTCGAAATATCGATATATCAGAGTAGGAGACTCCGAATGGCGATATTTACCGTTTCCGCTCGCTGTATATCGAAAGAAGCGAGGGATTCACATCGCAAGCCTCGCAATCGTTCAAAATATCGGTAAATCAGAGTAGGAGACTCGGGATCGCGATATTTACATTTACCTCTCGCTGTATATCGAAAGAAGCGAAGGATTCACTTCCCAAGCCTCGCAATAATTCGAAATAACGACAAATCACTCAAGGACACTCCGAATCGCGATATTTACCGTTTCCGCTCGCTGTATATCGAAACAAGCGAATAATTCACATCAAAAGCCTCGCAATCGTTTAAAATATCGATAAATCAGAGTAGGAGACTCGGAATCGTGATATTTAGCTTTTCCGCTCGCTGTATATCGAAAGAAACGAAGGATTCACTTCCCAAGCCTCGCAATAATTCGAAATAACGACAAATCACTCAAGGACACTCCGAATCGCGATATTTACTGTTTCCGCTCGCTGTATATCGAAAGAAGCGAAGGATTCACTTCCCAAGCCTCGCAATAATTCGAAATAACGACAAATCACTCAAGGACACTCCGAATCGCGATATTTACCGTTTCCGCTCGCTGTATATCGAAACAAGCGAATAATTCACATCAAAAGCCTCGCAATCGTTTAAAATATCGATAAATCAGAGTAGGAGACTCGGAATCGTGATATTTAGCTTTTCCGCTCGCTGTATATCGAAGGAAGCGAAGGATTCACTTCCCAAGCCTCCCAATAATTTGAAATAACGACAAATCTTTCAAGGACACTCCGACTCGCGATATTTACCGTTTCCGCTCGCTGTATATCGAAAGAAGCGATTGATTCACATCCCAAGCCTCGCAATCGTTTAAAATATCGATAAAGCACATTACGAGACTCGGGATCGCGATATTTACCGTTTCCGCTCGCTGTAAATCGAAACAAGCGAATAATTCACATCCCAAGCCTCGCAATCGTTCAAGATATCGATAATTCAGAGTAGGAGACTCGGAATCGGGATATTTACCTTTTACGCTCGCTGTATATCGAAAGAAGCGAAGGATTCACATCACAAGCCTCGCAATCGTTCAAAATATCGGTAAATCAGAGTAGGAGACTCGGGATCGCGATATTTACATTTACCACTCGCTGTATATCGAAAGAAACGAAGGATTCACTTCCCAAGCCTCGCAATAATTCGAAATAACGACAAATCATTCAAGGACACTCCGAATCGCGATATTGACCGTTTCCGCTCGCTGTATATCGAAAGAAGCGAAGGATTCACATCCCAAGCCTCGCAACCGTTCGAAATAACGATAAATCAGAGTAGGAGAGCCGGAATCGCGATATTTACATTTACCACTCGCTGTATATGGAAAGAAGCGATGGATTCACTTCCCAAACGTCGCAATAATTCGAAATAACGACAAATCACTCAAGGACACTCCGAATCGCGATAATGACCGTTTCCGCTCGCTGTATATCGAAAGAAGCGAAGGATTCACATCCCAAGCCTCGCAACCGTTCAAAATATCGATAAATCAGAGTAGGAGAGCCGGAATCGCGATATTGACCGTTTCCGCTCGCTGTATATCGAAAGAAGCGAAGGATTCACATCCCAAGCCTCGCAACCGTTCGAAATAACGGTAAATCAGAGTAGGAGACTCGGGATCGCGATATTTACATTTACCTCTCGCTGTATATGGAAAGAAGCGATGGATTCACTTCCCAAACGTCGCAATAATTCGAAATAACGACAAATCACTCAAGGACACTCCGAATGGCGATATTTACCGTTTCCGCTCGCTGTATATCGAAAAAAGCGAGGGATTCACATCGCAAGACTCGCAATCGTTCAAAATATCGGTAAATCAGAGTAGGAGACTCGGGATCGCGATATTTACATTTACCTCTCGCTGTATATCGAAAGAAGCGAAGGATTCACTTCCCAAGCCTCGCAATAATTCGAAATAACGACAAATCACTCAAGGACACTCCGAATCGCGATATTTACCGTTTCCGCTCGCTGAATATCGAAACAAGCGAATAATTCACATCAAAAGCCTCGCAATCGTTCAAAATATCGATAAATCAGAGTAGGAGACTCGGAATCGTGATATTTAGCTTTTCCGCTCGCTGTATATCGAAGGAAGCGAAGGATTCACTTCCCAAGCCTCCCAATAATTTGAAATAACGACAAATCTTTCAAGGACACTCCGACTCGCGATATTTACCGTTTCCGCTCGCTGTATATCGAAAGAAGCGATTGATTCACATCCCAAGCCTCGCAATCGTTTAAAATATCGATAAAGCACATTACGAGACTCGGGATCGCGATATTTACCGTTTCCGCTCGCTGTAAATCGAAACAAGCGAATAATTCACATCCCAAGCCTCGCAATCGTTCAAGATATCGATAATTCAGAGTAGGAGACTCGGAATCGGGATATTTACCTTTTACGCTCGCTGTATATCGAAAGAAGCGAAGGATTCACATCACAAGCCTCGCAATCGTTCAAAATATCGGTAAATCAGAGTAGGAGACTCGGGATCGCGATATTTACATTTACCACTCGCTGTATATCGAAAGAAACGAAGGATTCACTTCCCAAACGTCGCAATAATTCGAAATAACGACAAATCACTCAAGGACACTCCGAATCGCGATAATGACCGTTTCCGCTCGCTGTATATCGAAAGAAGCGAAGGATTCACATCCCAAGCCTCGCAACCGTTCAAAATATCGATAAATCAGAGTAGGAGAGCCGGAATCGCGATATTGACCGTTTCCGCTCGCTGTATATCGAAAGAAGCGAAGGATTCACATCCCAAGCCTCGCAACCGTTCGAAATAACGAGAAATCACTCAAGGTCACTCGGAATCACGATATTGACCTTTTCCATATGCAGGGTATTGAAAGAAGCTAAGGATTCGTTTCCCAAGCCTCGCAATCGTTCAAAATAGCGATAAATCAGAGTAGGAGACTCGGGATCGCGATATTTACATTTACCACTCGCTGTATATGGAAAGAAGCGATGGATTCACTTCCCAAACGTCGCAATAATTCGAAATAACGACAAATCATTCAAGGACACTCCGACTCGCGATATTTACCGTTTCCGCTCGCTGTATATCGAAACAAGCGAATAATTCACATCACAAGCCTCGCAATCGTTCAAGATATCGATAATTCAGAGTAGGAGACTCGGAATCGCGATATTTACTGTTTCCGCTCGCTGTATATAGAAACAAGCGAACGATTCGCAACCCAAGCATAGCAATAATTCAAAATAACGACAAATCACTCAAGGACACTCCGAATCGCGATATTTACTGTTTCCGCTCTCTGTATATCGAAAGAAGCGAAGGATTCACTTCCCAAGCCCCCCAATAATTTGAAATAACGACAAATCTTTCAAGGACACTCCGACTCGCGATATTTACCGTTTCCGCTCGCTGTATATCGAAAGAAGCGAATAATTCACATCCCAAGCCTCGCAATCGTTCAAGATATCGATAATTCAGAGTAGGAGACTCGGAATCGCGATATTTACCTTTTCCGCTCGCTGCATTTCGAAAGAAGCGAAGGATTCACTTCCCAAGCATCGCAATAATTCGAAATATCGATATATCAGAGTAGGAGACTCCGAATATCGATATTTACCGTTTCCGCTCGCTGTATATCGAAAGAAGCGAGGGATTCACATCGCAAGCCTCGCAATCGTTCAAAATATCGGTAAATCAGAGTAGGAGACTCGGGATCGCGATATTTACATTTACCACTCGCTGTATATCGAAAGAAACGAAGGATTAACTTTCCAAGCCTCGCAATAATTCGAAATAACGACAAATCATTCAAGGACACTCCGACTCGCGATATTTACCGTTTCCGCTCGCTGTATATCGAAACAAGCGAATATTTCACATCCCAAGCCTCGCAATCGTTCAAGATATCGATAATTCAGAGTAGGAGACTCGGAATCGCGATATTTACTGTTTCCGCTCGCTGTATATAGAAACAAGCGAACGATTCGCAACCCAAGCATAGCAATAATTCGAAATAACGACAAATCACTCAAGGACACTCCGAATCGTGATATTTACTGTTTCCGCTCGCTGTATATCGAAAGAAGCGAAGGATTCACTTCCCAAGCCCCCCAATAATTTGAAATAACGACAAATCTTTCAAGGACACTCCGACACGCGATATTTACCGTTTCCGCTCGCTGTATATCGAAAGAAGCGATTGATTCACATCCCAAGCTTCGCAATCGTTTAAAATATCGATAAAGCACAGTACGAGACTCGGGATCGCGATATTTACCGTTTCCGCTCGCTGTATATCGAAACAAGCGAATAATTCACATCCCAAGCCTCGCAATCGTTCAAGATATCGATAATTCAGAGTAGGAGACTCGGAATCGCGATATTTACATTTACCACTCGCTGCATATCGAAAGAAACGAAGGATTCACTTCCCAAGCCTCGCAATAATTCGAAATAACGACAAATCATTCAAGGACACTCCGACTCGCGATATTTACCGTTTCCGCTCGCTGTATATCGAAACAAGCGAATAATTCACATCCCAAGCCTCGCAATCGTTCAAGATATCGATAATTCAGAGTAGGAGTCTCGGAATCGCGATATTTACCTTTTCCGCTCGCTGCATTTCGAAAGAAGCGAAGGATTCACTTCCCAAGCATCGCAATAATTCGAAATATCGATATATCAGAGTAGGAGACTCCGAATGGCGATATTTACCGTTTCCGCTCGCTGTATATCGAAAGAAGCGAGGGATTCACATCGCAAGCCTCGCAATCGTTCCAAATATCGGTAAATCAGAGTAGGAGACGCGGGATCGCGATATTTACATTTACCACTCGCTGTATATCGAAAGAAACGAAGGATTAACTTCCCAAGCCTCGCAATAATTCGAAATAACGACAAATCATTCAAGGACACTCCGACTCGCGATATTTACCGTTTCCGCTCGCTGTATATCGAAACAAGCGAATATTTCACATCCCAAGCCTCGCAATCGTTCAAGATATCGATAATTCAGAGTAGGAGACTCGGAATCGCGATATTTACTGTTTCCGCTCGCTGTATATAGAAACAAGCGAACGATTCGCAACCCAAGCATAGCAATAATTCGAAATAACGACAAATCACTCAAGGACGCTCCGAATCGTGATATTTACTGTTTCCGCTCGCTGTATATCGAAAGAAGCGAAGGATTCACTTCCCAAGCCCCCCAATAATTTGAAATAACGACAAATCTTTCAAGGACACTCCGACACGCGATATTTACCGTTTCCGCTCGCTGTATATCGAAAGAAGCGAGGGATTCACATCGCAAGCCTCGCAATCGTTCCAAATATCGGTAAATCAGAGTAGGAGACGCGGGATCGCGATATTTACATTTACCACTCGCTGTATATCGAAAGAAACGAAGGATTAACTTCCCAAGCCTCGCAATAATTCGAAATAACGACAAATCATTCAAGGACACTCCGACTCGCGATATTTACCGTTTCCGCTCGCTGTATATCGAAACAAGCGAATATTTCACATCCCAAGCCTCGCAATCGTTCAAGATATCGATAATTCAGAGTAGGAGACTCGGAATCGCGATATTTACTGTTTCCGCTCGCTGTATATAGAAACAAGCGAACGATTCGCAACCCAAGCATAGCAATAATTCGAAATAACGACAAATCACTCAAGGACGCTCCGAATCGCGATATTTACCGTTTCCGCTCGCTGTATATCGAAACAAGCGAAGGATTCACATCCCAAGCCTCGAAATCGTACCAAAACATCGATAAATCAGAGTAGGACACTTAGAATCGCGATATTTACCGTTTCCGCTCGCTGTATATCGAAACAAGCGAAGGATTCGCATCCCAAGCCTCGCAATCGATCAAAATATCGATAAATCAGAGTAGGAGACACGGAAGCGTGATATTTACCGTTTCCGCTCGCTGTATATCGAAAGAAGATAAGGATTCACATCGCAAGCCTCGCAATCGTTCAAAATATCGGTAAATCAGAGTAGGAGACTCGGGATCGCGATATTTACATTTACCGCAAGCTGTATATCGAAAGAAGCGATTGATTCACATCCCAAGCCTCGCAATCGTTTAAAATATAGATAAAGCACAGTATGAGACTCGGGATCGCGATATTTACCGTTTCCGCTCGCTGTATATCGAAACAAGCGAATAATTCACATCCCAAGCCTCGCAATCGTTCAAGATATCGATAATTCAGAGTAGGAGACTCGGAATCGCGATATTTACATTTACCACTCGCTGTATATCGAAAGAAACGAAGGATTCACTTCCCAAGACTCGCAATAATTCGAAATAACGACAAATCATTCAAGGACACTCCGACTCGCGATATTTACGGTTTCCGCTCGCTGTATATCGAAACAAGCGAATAATTCACATCCCAAGCCTCGCAATCGTTCAAGATATCGATAATTCAGAGTAGGAGACTCGGAATCGCGATATTTACCTTTTCCGCTCGCTGTATTTCGAAAGAAGCGAAGGATTCACTTCCCAAGCATAGCAATAATTCGAAATATCGATATATCAGAGTAGGAGACTCCGAATGGCGATATTTACCGTTTCCGCTCGCTGTATATCGAAAGAAGCGAGGGATTCACATCGCAAGCCTCGCAATCGTTCAAAATATCGGTAAATCAGAGTAGGAGACTCGGGATCGCGATATTTACATTTACCACTCGCTGTATATCGAAAGAAACGAAGGATTCACTTCCCAAGCCTCGCAATAATTCGAAATAACGACAAATCATTCAAGGACACTCCGACTCGCGATATTTACCGTTTCCGCTCGCTGTATATCGAAACAAGCGAATAATTCACATCCCAAGCCTCGCAATCGTTCAAGATATCGATAATTCAGAGTAGGAGACTCGGAATCGCAATATTTACCTTTTCCGCTCGCTGTATTTCGAAAGAAGCGAAGGATTCACTTCCCAAGCATAGCAATAATTCGAAATATCGATATATCAGAGTAGGAGACTCCGAATGGCGATATTTACCGTTTCCGCTCGCTGTATATCGAAAGAAGCGAGGGATTCACATCGCAAGCCTCGCAATCGTTCCAAATATCGGTAAATCAGAGTAGGAGACGCGGGATCGCGATATTTACATTTACCACTCGCTGTATATCGAAAGAAACGAAGGATTAACTTCCCAAGCCTCGCAATAATTCGAAATAACGACAAATCATTCAAGGACACTCCGACTCGCGATATTTACCGTTTCCGCTCGCTGTATATCGAAACAAGCGAATATTTCACATCCCAAGCCTCGCAATCGTTCAAGATATCGATAATTCAGAGTAGGAGACTCGGAATCGCGATATTTACTGTTTCCGCTCGCTGTATATAGAAACAAGCGAACGATTCGCAACCCAAGCATAGCAATAATTCGAAATAACGACAAATCACTCAAGGACGCTCCGAATCGTGATATTTACTGTTTCCGCTCGCTGTATATCGAAAGAAGCGAAGGATTCACTTCCCAAGCCCCCCAATAATTTGAAATAACGACAAATCTTTCAAGGACACTCCGACACGCGATATTTACCGTTTCCGCTCGCTGTATATCGAAAGAAGCGATTGATTCACATCCCAAGCCTCGCAATAATTTAAAATATCGATAAAGCACAGTACTAGACTCGGGATCGCGATATTTACCGTTTCCGCTCGCTGTATATCGAAACAAGCGAATAATTCACATCCCAAGCCTCGCAATCGTTCAAGATATCGATAATTCAGAGTAGGAGACTCGGAATCGCAATATTTACCTTTTCCGCTCGCTGTATTTCGAAAGAAGCGAAGGATTCACTTCCCAAGCATAGCAATAATTCGAAATATCGATATATCAGAGTAGGAGACTCCGAATGGCGATATTTACCGTTTCCGCTCGCTGTATATCGAAAGAAGCGAGGGATTCACATCGCAAGCCTCGCAATCGTTCCAAATATCGGTAAATCAGAGTAGGAGACGCGGGATCGCGATATTTACATTTACCACTCGCTGTATATCGAAAGAAACGAAGGATTAACTTCCCAAGCCTCGCAATAATTCGAAATAACGACAAATCATTCAAGGACACTCCGACTCGCGATATTTACCGTTTCCGCTCGCTGTATATCGAAACAAGCGAATATTTCACATCCCAAGCCTCGCAATCGTTCAAGATATCGATAATTCAGAGTAGGAGACTCGGAATCGCGATATTTACTGTTTCCGCTCGCTGTATATAGAAACAAGCGAACGATTCGCAACCCAAGCATAGCAATAATTCGAAATAACGACAAATCACTCAAGGACGCTCCGAATCGTGATATTTACTGTTTCCGCTCGCTGTATATCGAAAGAAGCGAAGGATTCACTTCCCAAGCATAGCAATAATTCGAAATATCGATATATCAGAGTAGGAGACTCCGAATGGCGATATTTACCGTTTCCGCTCGCTGTATATCGAAAGAAGCGAGGGATTCACATCGCAAGCCTCGCAATCGTTCAAAATATCGGTAAATCAGAGTAGGAGACTCGGGATCGCGATATTTACATTTACCACTCGCTGTATATCGAAAGAAACGAAGGATTCACTTCCCAAGCCTCGCAATAATTCGAAATAACGACAAATCATTCAAGGACACTCCGACTCGCGATATTTACCGTTTCCGCTCGCTGTATATCGAAACAAGCGAATAATTCACATCCCAAGCCTCGCAATCGTTCAAGATATCGATAATTCAGAGTAGGAGACTCGGAATCGCAATATTTACCTTTTCCGCTCGCTGTATTTCGAAAGAAGCGAAGGATTCACTTCCCAAGCATAGCAATAATTCGAAATATCGATATATCAGAGTAGGAGACTCCGAATGGCGATATTTACCGTTTCCGCTCGCTGTATATCGAAAGAAGCGAGGGATTCACATCGCAAGCCTCGCAATCGTTCCAAATATCGGTAAATCAGAGTAGGAGACGCGGGATCGCGATATTTACATTTACCACTCGCTGTATATCGAAAGAAACGAAGGATTAACTTCCCAAGCCTCGCAATAATTCGAAATAACGACAAATCATTCAAGGACACTCCGACTCGCGATATTTACCGTTTCCGCTCGCTGTATATCGAAACAAGCGAATATTTCACATCCCAAGCCTCGCAATCGTTCAAGATATCGATAATTCAGAGTAGGAGACTCGGAATCGCGATATTTACTGTTTCCGCTCGCTGTATATAGAAACAAGCGAACGATTCGCAACCCAAGCATAGCAATAATTCGAAATAACGACAAATCACTCAAGGACGCTCCGAATCGTGATATTTACTGTTTCCGCTCGCTGTATATCGAAAGAAGCGAAGGATTCACTTCCCAAGCCCCCCAATAATTTGAAATAACGACAAATCTTTCAAGGACACTCCGACACGCGATATTTACCGTTTCCGCTCGCTGTATATCGAAAGAAGCGATTGATTCACATCCCAAGCCTCGCAATAATTTAAAATATCGATAAAGCACAGTACTAGACTCGGGATCGCGATATTTACCGTTTCCGCTCGCTGTATATCGAAACAAGCGAATAATTCACATCCCAAGACTCGCAATCGTTCAAGAAATCGATAATTCAGAGTAGGAGACTCGGAATCGCGATATTTACCGTTTCCGCTCGCTGTATATCGAAAGCAGCGAGGGATTCACATCGCAAGCCTCGCAATCGTTCAAAATATCGGTAAATCAGAGTAGGAGACTCGGGATCGCGATATTTACATTTACCACTCGCTGTATATCGAAAGAAACGAAGGATTCACTTCCCAAGCCTCGCAATAATTCGAAATAACGACAAATCACTCAAGGACACTCCGAATCGCGATATTTACCGTTTCCGCTCGCTGTATATCGAAACAAGCGAATAATTCACATCAAAAGCCTCGCAATCGTTCAAAATATCGATAAATCAGAGTAGGAGACTCGGAATCGCGATATTTACCGTTTCCGCTCGCTGTATATCGAAACAAGCGAAGGATTCACATCCCAAGCCTCGAAATCGTACCAAAACATCGATAAATCAGAGTAGGACACTTAGAATCGCGATATTTACCGTTTCCGCTCGCTGTATATCGAAACAAGCGAAGGATTCGCATCCCAAGCCTCGCAATCGATCAAAATATCGATAAATCAGAGTAGGAGACTCGGAAGCGTGATATTTACCGTTTCCGCTCGCTGTATATCGAAAGAAGATAAGGATTCACATCGCAAGCCTCGCAATCGTTCAAAATATCGGTAAATCAGAGTAGGAGACTCGGGATCGCGATATTTACATTTACCGCAAGCTGTATATCGAAAGAAGCGATTGATTCACATCCCAAGCCTCGCAATCGTTTAAAATATAGATAAAGCACAGTATGAGACTCGGGATCGCGATATTTACCGTTTCCGCTCGCTGTATATCGAAACAAGCGAATAATTCACATCCCAAGCCTCGCAATCGTTCAAGATATCGATAATTCAGAGTAGGAGACTCGGAATCGCGATATTTACATTTACCACTCGCTGTATATCGAAAGAAACGAAGGATTCACTTCCCAAGACTCGCAATAATTCGAAATAACGACAAATCATTCAAGGACACTCCGACTCGCGATATTTACGGTTTCCGCTCGCTGTATATCGAAACAAGCGAATAATTCACATCCCAAGCCTCGCAATCGTTCAAGATATCGATAATTCAGAGTAGGAGACTCGGAATCGCGATATTTACCTTTTCCGCTCGCTGTATTTCGAAAGAAGCGAAGGATTCACTTCCCAAGCATAGCAATAATTCGAAATATCGATATATCAGAGTAGGAGACTCCGAATGGCGATATTTACCGTTTCCGCTCGCTGTATATCGAAAGAAGCGAGGGATTCACATCGCAAGCCTCGCAATCGTTCAAAATATCGGTAAATCAGAGTAGGAGACTCGGGATCGCGATATTTACATTTACCACTCGCTGTATATCGAAAGAAACGAAGGATTCACTTCCCAAGCCTCGCAATAATTCGAAATAACGACAAATCATTCAAGGACACTCCGACTCGCGATATTTACCGTTTCCGCTCGCTGTATATCGAAACAAGCGAATAATTCACATCCCAAGCCTCGCAATCGTTCAAGATATCGATAATTCAGAGTAGGAGACTCGGAATCGCAATATTTACCTTTTCCGCTCGCTGTATTTCGAAAGAAGCGAAGGATTCACTTCCCAAGCATAGCAATAATTCGAAATATCGATATATCAGAGTAGGAGACTCCGAATGGCGATATTTACCGTTTCCGCTCGCTGTATATCGAAAGAAGCGAGGGATTCACATCGCAAGCCTCGCAATCGTTCCAAATATCGGTAAATCAGAGTAGGAGACGCGGGATCGCGATATTTACATTTACCACTCGCTGTATATCGAAAGAAACGAAGGATTAACTTCCCAAGCCTCGCAATAATTCGAAATAACGACAAATCATTCAAGGACACTCCGACTCGCGATATTTACCGTTTCCGCTCGCTGTATATCGAAACAAGCGAATATTTCACATCCCAAGCCTCGCAATCGTTCAAGATATCGATAATTCAGAGTAGGAGACTCGGAATCGCGATATTTACTGTTTCCGCTCGCTGTATATAGAAACAAGCGAACGATTCGCAACCCAAGCATAGCAATAATTTGAAATAACGACAAATCTTTCAAGGACACTCCGACACGCGATATTTACCGTTTCCGCTCGCTGTATATCGAAAGAAGCGATTGATTCACATCCCAAGCCTCGCAATAATTTAAAATATCGATAAAGCACAGTACTAGACTCGGGATCGCGATATTTACCGTTTCCGCTCGCTGTATATCGAAACAAGCGAATAATTCACATCCCAAGACTCGCAATCGTTCAAGAAATCGATAATTCAGAGTAGGAGACTCGGAATCGCGATATTTACCGTTTCCGCTCGCTGTATATCGAAAGCAGCGAGGGATTCACATCGCAAGCCTCGCAATCGTTCAAAATATCGGTAAATCAGAGTAGGAGACTCGGGATCGCGATATTTACATTTACCACTCGCTGTATATCGAAAGAAACGAAGGATTCACTTCCCAAGCCTCGCAATAATTCGAAATAACGACAAATCATTCAAGGACACTCCGACTCGCGATATTTACCGTTTCCGCTCGTTGTATATCGAAACAAGCGAATAATTCACATCACAAGCCTCGCAATCGTTCAAGATATCGATAATTCAGAGTAGGAGACTCGGAATCGCGATATTTACTGTTTCCGCTCGCTGTATATAGAAACAAGCGAACGATTCGCAACCCAAGCATAGCAATAATTCAAAATAACGACAAATCACTCAAGGACACTCCGAATCGCGATATTTACTGTTTCCGCTCGCTGTATATCGAAAGAAGCGAAGGATTCACTTCCCAAGCCTCGCAATAATTCGAAATAACGACAAATCATTCAAGGACACTCCGACTCGCGATATTTACGGTTTCCGCTCGCTGTATATCGAAACAAGCGAATAATTCACATCCCAAGCCTCGCAATCGTTCAAGATATCGATAATTCAGAGTAGGAGACTCGGAATCGCGATATTTACCTTTTCCGCTCGCTGTATTTCGAAAGAAGCGAAGGATTCACTTCCCAAGCATAGCAATAATTCGAAATATCGATATATCAGAGTAGGAGACTCCGAATAGCGATATTTACCGTTTCCGCTCGCTGTATATCGAAAGAAGCGAGGGATTCACATCGCAAGCCTCGCAATCGTTCAAAATATCGGTAAATCAGAGTAGGAGACTCGGGATCGCGATATTTACATTTACCACTCGCTGTATATCGAAAGAAACGAAGGATTCACTTCCCAAGCCTCGCAATAATTCGAAATAACGACAAATCATTCAAGGACACTCCGACTCGCGATATTTACCGTTTCCGCTCGCTGTATATCGAAACAAGCGAATAATTCACATCCCAAGCCTCGCAATCGTTCAAGATATCGATAATTCAGAGTAGGAGACTCGGAATCGCGATATTTACCTTTTCCGCTCGCTGTATTTCGAAAGAAGCGAAGGATTCACTTCCCAAGCATAGCAATAATTCGAAATATCGATATATCAGAGTAGGAGACTCCGAATGGCGATATTTACCGTTTCCGCTCGCTGTATATCGAAAGAAGCGAGGGATTCACATCGCAAGCCTCGCAATCGTTCAAAATATCGGTAAATCAGAGTAGGAGACTCGGGATCGCGATATTTACATTTACCACTCGCTGTATATCGAAAGAAACGAAGGATTCACTTCCCAAGCCTCGCAATAATTCGAAATAACGACAAATCACTCAAGGACACTCCGAATCGCGATATTTACTGTTTCCGCTCGCTGTATATCGAAAGAAGCGAAGGATTCACTTCCCAAGCCCCCCAATAATTTGAAATAACGACAAATCTTTCAAGGACACTCCGACTCGCGAAATTTACCGTTTCCGCTCGCTGTATATCGAAACAAGCGAATAATTCACATCCCAAGCCTCGCAATCGTTCAAGATATCGATAATTCAGAGTAGGAGACTTGGAATCGCGATATTTACCTTTTCCGCTAGCTGTATTTCGAAAGAAGCGAAGGATTCACTTCCCAAGTATCACAATAATTCGAAATATCGATATATCAGAGTAGGAGACTCCGAATGGCGATATTTACCGTTTCCGCTCGCTGTATATCGAAAGAAGCGAGGGATTCACATCGCAAGACTCGCAATCGTTCAAAATATCGGTAAATCAGAGTAAGAGACTCGGGATCGCGATATTTACATTTACCTCTCGCTGTATATCGAAAGAAGCGAAGGATTCACTTCCCAAGCCTCGCAATAATTCGAAATAACGACAAATCACTCAAGGACACTCCGAATCGCGATATTTACCGTTTCCGCTCGCTGTATATCGAAACAAGCGAATAATTCACATCAAAAGCCTCGCAATCGTTCAAAATATCGATAAATCAGAGTAGGAGACTCGGAATCGTGATATTTAGCTTTTCCGCTCGCTGTATATCGAAGGAAGCGAAGGATTCACTTCCCAAGCCTCCCAATAATTTGAAATAACGACAAATCTTTCAAGGACACTCCGACTCGCGATATTTACCGTTTCCGCTCGCTGTATATCGAAAGAAGCGATTGATTCACATCCCAAGCCTCGCAATCGTTTAAAATATCGATAAAGCACATTACGAGACTCGGGATCGCGATATTTACCGTTTCCGCTCGCTGTATATCGAAACAAGCGAATAATTCACATCCCAAGCCTCGCAATCGTTCAAGATATCGATAATTCAGAGTAGGAGACTCGGAATCGGGATATTTACCTTTTACGCTCGCTGTATATCGAAAGAAGCGAAGGATTCACATCACAAGCCTCGCAATCGTTCAAAATATCGGTAAATCAGAGTAGGAGACTCGGGATCGCGATATTTACATTTACCACTCGCTGTATATCGAAAGAAACGAAGGATTCACTTCCCAAGCCTCGCAATAATTCGAAATAACGACAAATCACTCAAGGACGCTCCGAATCGCGATATTTACCGTTTCCGCTCGCTGTATATCGAAACAAGCGAAGGATTCACATCCCAAGCCTCGAAATCGTACCAAAACATCGATAAATCAGAGTAGGACACTTAGAATCGCGATATTTACCGTTTCCGCTCGCTGTATATCGAAACAAGCGAAGGATTCGCATCCCAAGCCTCGCAATCGATCAAAATATCGATAAATCAGAGTAGGAGACTCCGAATGGCGATATTTACCGTTTCCGCTCGCTGTATATCGAAACAAGCGAATAATTCACATCCCAAGCCTCGCAATCGTTCAAGATATCGATAATTCAGAGTAGGAGACTCGGAATCGCGATATTTACATTTACCACTCGCTGTATATCGAAAGAAACGAAGGATTCACTTCCCAAGACTCGCAATAATTCGAAATAACGACAAATCATTCAAGGACACTCCGACTCGCGATATTTACGGTTTCCGCTCGCTGTATATCGAAACAAGCGAATAATTCACATCCCAAGCCTCGCAATCGTTCAAGATATCGATAATTCAGAGTAGGAGACTCGGAATCGCGATATTTACCTTTTCCGCTCGCTGTATTTCGAAAGAAGCGAAGGATTCACTTCCCAAGCATAGCAATAATTCGAAATATCGATATATCAGAGTAGGAGACTCCGAATGGCGATATTTACCGTTTCCGCTCGCTGTATATCGAAAGAAGCGAGGGATTCACATCGCAAGCCTCGCAATCGTTCAAAATATCGGTAAATCAGAGTAGGAGACTCGGGATCGCGATATTTACATTTACCACTCGCTGTATATCGAAAGAAACGAAGGATTCACTTCCCAAGCCTCGCAATAATTCGAAATAACGACAAATCATTCAAGGACACTCCGACTCGCGATATTTACCGTTTCCGCTCGCTGTATATCGAAACAAGCGAATAATTCACATCCCAAGCCTCGCAATCGTTCAAGATATCGATAATTCAGAGTAGGAGACTCGGAATCGCAATATTTACCTTTTCCGCTCGCTGTATTTCGAAAGAAGCGAAGGAATCACTTCCCAAGCATAGCAATAATTCGAAATATCGATATATCAGAGTAGGAGACTCCGAATGGCGATATTTACCGTTTCCGCTCGCTGTATATCGAAAGAAGCGAGGGATTCACATCGCAAGCCTCGCAATCGTTCAAAATATCGGTAAATCAGAGTAGGAGACTCGGGATCGCGATATTTACATTTACCACTCGCTGTATATCGAAAGAAACGAAGGATTCACTTCCCAAGCCTCGCAATAATTCGAAATAACGACAAATCACTCAAGGACACTCCGAATCGCGATATTTACTGTTTCCGCTCGCTGTATATCGAAAGAAGCGAAGGATTCACTTCCCAAGCCCCCCAATAATTTGAAATAACGACAAATCTTTCAAGGACACTCCGACTCGCGAAATTTACCGTTTCCGCTCGCTGTATATCGAAACAAGCGAATAATTCACATCCCAAGCCTCGCAATCGTTCAAGATATCGATAATTCAGAGTAGGAGACTTGGAATCGCGATATTTACCTTTTCCGCTCGCTGTATTTCGAAAGAAGCGAAGGATTCACTTCCCAAGCATCGCAATAATTCGAAATATCGATATATCAGAGTAGGAGACTCCGAATGGCGATATTTACCGTTTCCGCTCGCTGTATATCGAAAGAAGCGAGGGATTCACATCGCAAGACTCGCAATCGTTCAAAATATCGGTAAATCAGAGTATTAGACTCGGGATCGCGATATTTACATTTACCTCTCGCTGTATATCGAGAGAAGCGAAGGATTCACTTCCCAAGCCTCGCAATAATTCGAAATAACGACAAATCACTCAAGGACACTCCGAATCGCGATATTTACCGTTTCCGCTCGCTGTATATCGAAACAAGCGAATAATTCACATCAAAAGCCTCGCAATCGTTCAAAATATCGATAAATCAGAGTAGGAGACTCGGAATCGTGATATTTAGCTTTTCCGCTCGCTGTATATCGAAGGAAGCGAAGGATTCACTTCCCAAGCCTCCCAATAATTTGAAATAACGACAAATCATTCAAGGACACTCCGAATCGCGATATTGACCGTTTCCGCTCGCTGTATATCGAAAGAAGTGAAGGATTCACATCCCAAGCCTCGCAACCGTTCGAAATAACGATAAATCAGAGGAGGAGAGCCGGAATCGCGATATTTACATTTACCACTCGCAGTATATGGAAAGAAGCGATGGATTCACTTCCCAAACGTCGCAATAATTCGAAATAACGACAAATCACTCAAGGACACTCCGAATCGCGATATTTACCGTTTCCGCTCGCTGTATATCGAAACAAGCGAAGGATTCGCATCCCAAACCTCGCAATCGTTCAAAATATCGATAAATCAGAGTAGGAGAGCCGGAATCGCGATATTGACCGTTTCCGCTCGCTGTATATCGAAAGAAGCGAAGGATTCACATCCCAAGCCTCGCAACCGTTCGAAATAACGAGAAATCACTCAAGGTCACTCGGAATCACGATATTGACCTTTTCCATATGCAGGGTATTGAAAGAAGCTAAGGATTCGTTTCCCAAGCCTCGCAATCGTTCAAAATAGCGATAAATCAGAGTAGGAGACTCGGGATCGCGATATTTACATTTACCACTCGCTGTATATGGAAAGAAGCGATGGATTCACTTCCCAAACGTCGCAATAATTCGAAATAACGACAAATCACTCAAGGACACTCCGAATCGCGATATTTACCGTTTCCGCTCGCTGTATATCGAAACGAGCGAATAATTCACATCCCAAGCCTCGCAATCGTTCAAGATATCGATAATTCAGAGTAGGAGACTCGGAATCGCGATATTTACTGTTTCCGCTCGCTGTATATCGAAAGAAGCGAAGGATTCACTTCCCAAGCCCCCCAATAATTTGAAATAACGACAAATCACTCAAGGACACTCCGAATCGTGATATTTACTGTTTCCGCTCGCTGTACATCGAAAGAAACGAAGGATTCACTTCCCAAGCCTCGCAATAATTCGAAATAACGACAAATCTTTCAAGGACACTCCGACTCGCGATATTTACCGTTTCCGCTAGCTGTATATCGAAACAAGCGAATAATTCACATCCCACGCCTCGCAATCGTTCAAGATATCGATAATTCAGAGTAGGAGACTCGGAATCGCGATATTTACCTTTTCCGCTCGCTGCATTTCGAAAGAAGCGAAGGATTCACTTCCCAAGCATCGCAATAATTCGAAATATCGATATATCAGAGTAGGAGACTCCGAATGGCGATATTTACCGTTTCCGCTCGCTGTATATCGAAAGAAGCGAGGGATTCACATCGCAAGCCTCGCAATCGTTCAAAATATCGGTAAATCAGAGTAGGAGACTCGGGATCGTGATATTTACATTTACCACTCGCTGTATATCGAAAGAAACGAAGGATTAACTTCCCAAGCCTCGCAATAATTCGAAATAACGACAAATCATTGAAGGACACTCCGAATCGCGATATTGACCGTTTCCGCTCGCTGTATATCGAAAGAAGTGAAGGATTCACATCCCAAGCCTCGCAACCGTTCGAAATAACGATAAATCAGAGGAGGAGAGCCGGAATCGCGATATTTACATTTACCACTCGCTGTATATGGAAAGAAGCGATGGATTCACTTCCCAAACGTCGCAATAATTCGAAATAACGACAAATCACTCAAGGACACTCCGAATCGCGATATTTACCGTTTCCGCTCGCTGTATATCGAAACAAGCGAAGGATTCGCATCCCAAACCTCGCAATCGTTCAAAATATCGATAAATCAGAGTAGGAGAGCCGGAATCGCGATATTGACCGTTTCCGCTCGCTGTATATCGAAAGAAGCGAAGGATTCACATCCCAAGCCTCGCAACCGTTCGAAATAACGAGAAATCACTCAAGGTCACTCGGAATCACGATATTGACCTTTTCCATATGCAGGGTATTGAAAGAAGCTAAGGATTCGTTTCCCAAGCCTCGCAATCGTTCAAAATAGCGATAAATCAGAGTAGGAGACTCGGGATCGCGATATTTACATTTACCACTCGCTGTATATGGAAAGAAGAGATGGATTCACTTCCCAAACGTCGCAATAATTCGAAATAACGACAAATCACTCAAGGACACTCCGAATCGCGATATTTACCGTTTCCGCTCGCTGTATATCGAAACGAGCGAATAATTCACATCCCAAGCCTCGCAATCGTTCAAGATATCGATAATTCAGAGTAGGAGACTCGGAATCGCGATATTTACTGTTTCCGCTCGCTGTATATAGAAACAAGCGAACGATTCGCAACCCAAGCATAGCAATAATTCGAAATAACGACAAATCACTCAAGGACAATCCGAATCGCGATATTTACTGTTTCCGCTCGCTGTATATCGAAAGAAGCGAAGGATTCACTTCCCAAGCCCCCCAATAATTTGAAATAACGATAAATCTTTCAAGGACACTCCGACTCTCGATATTTACCGTTTCCGCTCGCTGTATATCGAAACAAGCGAATAATTCACATCCCAAGCCTCGCAATCGTTCAAGATATCGATAATTCAGAGTAGGAGACTTGGAATCGCGATATTTACCTTTTCCGCTCGCTGTATTTCGAAAGAAGCGAAGGATTCACTTCCAAGCATCGCAATAATTCGAAATATCGATATATCAGAGTAGGAGACTCCGAATGGCGATATTTACCGTTTCCGCTCGCTGTATATCGAAAGAAGCGAGGGATTCACATCGCAAGACTCGCAATCGTTCAAAATATCGGTAAATCAGAGTAGGAGACTCGGGATCGCGATATTTACATTTACCTCTCGCTGTATATCGAAAGAAGCGAAGGATTCACTTCCCAAGCCTCGCAATAATTCGAAATAACGACAAATCACTCAAGGACACTCCGAATGGCGATATTTAACGTTTCCGCTCGCTGTATATCGAAAGAAGCGAGGGATTCACATCGCAAGCCTCGCAATCGTTCAAAATATCGGTAAATCAGAGTAGGAGACTCGGGATCGCGATATTTACATTTACCACTCGCTGTATATCGAAAGAAACGAAGGATTCACTTCCCAAGCCTCGCAATAATTCGAAATAACGACAAATCATTCAAGGACACTCCGACTCGCGATATTTACCGTTTCCGCTCGCTGTATATCGAAACAAGCGAATAATTCACATCCCAAGCCTCGCAATCGTTCAAGATATCGATAATTCAGAGTAGGAGACTCGGAATCGCGATATTTACTGTTTCCGCTCGCTGTATATAGAAACAAGCGAACGATTCGCAACCCAAGCATAGCAATAATTCGAAATAACGACAAATCACTCAAGGACACTCCGAATCGTGATATTTACTGTTTCCGCTCGCTGTACATCGAAAGAAGCGAAGGATTCACTTCCCAAGCCCCCCAATAATTTGAAATAACGACAAATCTTTCAAGGACACTCCGACTCGCGATATTTACCGTTTCCGCTCGCTGTATATCGAAAGAAGCGATTGATTCACATCCCAAGCCTCGCAATCGTTTAAAATATCGATAAAGCACAGTACGAGACTCGGGATCGCGATATTTACCGTTTCCGCTCGCTGTATATCGAAACAAGCGAATAATCCACATCCCAAGCCTCGCAATCGTTCAAGATATCGATAATTCAGAGTAGGAGACTCGGAATCGCGATATTTACATATACCACTCGCTGCATATCGAAAGAAACGAAGGATTCACTTCCCAAGCCTCGCAATAATTCGAAATAACGACAAATCTTTCAAGGACACTCCGACTCGCGATATTTACCGTTTCCGCTAGCTGTATATCGAAACAAGCGAATAATTCACATCCCACGCCTCGCAATCGTTCAAGATATCGATAATTCAGAGTAGGAGACTCGGAATCGCGATATTTACCTTTTCCGCTCGCTGCATTTCGAAAGAAGCGAAGGATTCACTTCCCAAGCATCGCAATAATTCGAAATATCGATATATCAGAGTAGGAGACTCCGAATGGCGATATTTACCGTTTCCGCTCGCTGTATATCGAAAGAAGCGAGGGATTCACATCGCAAGCCTCGCAATCGTTCAAAATATCGGTAAATCAGAGTAGGAGACTCGGGATCGTGATATTTACATTTACCACTCGCTGTATATCGAAAGAAACGAAGGATTAACTTCCCAAGCCTCGCAATAATTCGAAATAACGACAAATCATTCAAGGACACTCCGAATCGCGATATTGACCGTTTCCGCTCGCTGTATATCGAAAGAAGTGAAGGATTCACATCCCAAGCCTCGCAACCGTTCGAAATAACGATAAATCAGAGGAGGAGAGCCGGAATCGCGATATTTACATTTACCACTCGCTGTATTTCGAAAGAAGCGAAGGATTCACTTCCCAAGCATCGCAATAATTCGAAATATCGATATATCAGAGTAGGAGACTCCGAATGGCGATATTTACCGTTTCCGCTCGCTGTATATCGAAAGAAGCGAGGGATTCACATCGCAAGACTCGCAATCGTTCAAAATATCGGTAAATCAGAGTATTAGACTCGGGATCGCGATATTTACATTTACCACTCGCTGTATATCGAAAGAAACGAAGGATTCACTTCCCAAGCCTCGCAATAATTCGAAATAACGACAAATCATTCAAGGACACTCCGACTCGCGATATTTACCGTTTCCGCTCGCTGTATATCGAAACAAGCGAATAATTCACATCCCAAGCCTCGCAATCGTTCAAGATATCGATAATTCAGAGTAGGAGACTCGGAATCGCAATATTTACCTTTTCCGCTCGCTGTATTTCGAAAGAAGCGAAGGATTCACTTCCCAAGCATAGCAATAATTCGAAATATCGATATATCAGAGTACGAGACTCCGAATGGCGATATTTACCGTTTCCGCTCGCTGTATATCGAAAGAAGCGAGGGATTCACATCGCAAGCCTCGCAATCGTTCAAAATATCGGTAAATCAGACTAGGAGACTCGGGATCGCGATATTTACATTTACCACTCGCTGTATATCGAAAGAAACGAAGGATTCACTTCCCAAGCCTCGCAATAATTCGAAATAACGACAAATCATTCAAGGACACTCCGAATCGCGATATTGACCGTTTCCGCTCGCTGTATATCGAAAGAAGTGAAGGATTCACATCCCAAGCCTCGCAACCGTTCGAAATAACGATAAATCAGAGGAGGAGAGCCGGAATCGCGATATTTACATTTACCACTCGCTGTATATGGAAAGAAGCGATGGATTCACTTCCCAAACGTCGCAATAATTCGAAATAACGACAAATCACTCAAGGACACTCCGAATCGCGATATTTACCGTTTCCGCTCGCTGTATATCGAAACAAGCGAAGGATTCGCATCCCAAACCTCGCAATCGTTCAAAATATCGATAAATCAGAGTAGGAGAGCCGGAATCGCGATATTGACCGTTTCCGCTCGCTGTATATCGAAAGAAGCGAAGGATTCACATCCCAAGCCTCGCAACCGTTCGAAATAACGAGAAATCACTCAAGGTCACTCGGAATCACGATATTGACCTTTTCCATATGCAGGGTATTGAAAGAAGCTAAGGATTCGTTTCCCAAGCCTCGCAATCGTTCAAAATAGCGATAAATCAGAGTAGGAGACTCGGGATCGCGATATTTACATTTACCACTCGCTGTATATCGAAAGAAACGAAGGATTCACTTCCCAAGCCTCGCAATAATTCGAAATAACGACAAATCATTCAAGGACACTCCGACTCGCGATATTTACCGTTTCCGCTCGCTGTATATCGAAAGAAGCGAGGGATTCACATCGCAAGACTCGCAATCGTTCAAAATATCGGTAAATCAGAGTAGGAGACTCGGGATCGCGATATTTACATTTACCTCTCGCTGTATATCGAAAGAAGCGAAGGATTCACTTCCCAAGCCTCGCAATAATTCGAAATAACGACAAATCACTCAAGGACACTCCGAATGGCGATATTTACCGTTTCCGCTCGCTGTATATCGAAAGAAGCGAGGGATTCACATCGCAAGCCTCGCAATCGTTCAAAATATCGGTAAATCAGAGTAGGAGACTCGGGATCGCGATATTTACATTTACCACTCGCTGTATATCGAAAGAAACGAAGGATTCACTTCCCAAGCCTCGCAATAATTCGAAATAACGACAAATCATTCAAGGACACTCCGACTCGCGATATTTACCGTTTCCGCTCGCTGTATATCGAAACAAGCGAATAATTCACATCCCAAGCCTCGCAATCGTTCAAGATATCGATAATTCAGAGTAGGAGACTCGGAATCGCGATATTTACTGTTTCCGCTCGCTGTATATAGAAACAAGCGAACGATTCGCAACCCAAGCATAGCAATAATTCGAAATAACGACAAATCACTCAAGGACACTCCGAATCGTGATATTTACTGTTTCCGCTCGCTGTACATCGAAAGAAGCGAAGGATTCACTTCCCAAGCCCCCCAATAATTTGAAATAACGACAAATCTTTCAAGGACACTCCGACTCGCGATATTTACCGTTTCCGCTCGCTGTATATCGAAAGAAGCGATTGATTCACATCCCAAGCCTCGCAATCGTTTAAAATATCGATAAAGCACAGTACGAGACTCGGGATCGCGATATTTACCGTTTCCGCTCGCTGTATATCGAAACAAGCGAATAATCCACATCCCAAGCCTCGCAATCGTTCAAGATATCGATAATTCAGAGTAGGAGACTCGGAATCGCGATATTTACATATACCACTCGCTGCATATCGAAAGAAACGAAGGATTCACTTCCCAAGCCTCGCAATAATTCGAAATAACGACAAATCTTTCAAGGACACTCCGACTCGCGATATTTACCGTTTCCGCTCGCTGTATATCGAAACAAGCGAATAATTCACATCCCAAGCCTCGCAATCGTTCAAGATATCGATAATTCAGAGTAGGAGACTCGGAATCGCGATATTTACCTTTTCCGCTCGCTGCATTTCGAAAGAAGCGAAGGATTCACTTCCCAAGCATCGCAATAATTCGAAATATCGATATATCAGAGTAGGAGACTCCGAATGGCGATATTTACCGTTTCCGCTCGCTGTATATCGAAAGAAGCGAGGGATTCACATCGCAAGCCTCGCAATCGTTCAAAATATCGGTAAATCAGAGTAGGAGACTCGGGATCGTGATATTTACATTTACCACTCGCTGTATATCGAAAGAAACGAAGGATTAACTTCCCAAGCCTCGCAATAATTCGAAATAACGACAAATCATTCAAGGACACTCCGACTCGCGATATTTACCGTTTCCGCTCGCTGTATATCGAAACAAGCGAATAATTCACATCCCAAGCCTCGCAATCGTTCAAGATATCGATAATTCAGAGTAGGAGACTCGGAATCGCGATATTTACCGTTTCCGCTCGCTGTATATCGAAAGCAGCGAGGGATTCACATCGCAAGCCTCGCAATCGTTCAAAATATCGGTAAATCAGAGTAGGAGACTCGGGATCGCGATATTTACATTTACCACTCGCTGTATATCGAAAGAAACGAAGGATTCACTTCCCAAGCCTCGCAATAATTCGAAATAACGACAAATCATTCAAGGACACTCCGACTCGCGATATTTACCGTTTCCGCTCGCTGTATATCGAAACAAGCGAATAATTCACATCACAAGCCTCGCAATCGTTCAAGATATCGATAATTCAGAGTAGGAGACTCGGAATCGCGATATTTACTGTTTCCGCTCGCTGTATATAGAAACAAGCGAACGATTCGCAACCCAAGCATAGCAATAATTCAAAATAACGACAAATCACTCAAGGACACTCCGAATCGCGATATTTACTGTTTCCGCTCGCTGTATATCGAAAGAAGCGAAGGATTCACTTCCCAAGCCCCCCAATAATTTGAAATAACGACAAATCTTTCAAGGACACTCCGACACGCGATATTTACCGTTTCCGCTCGCTGTATATCGAAAGAAGCGATTGATTCACATCCCAAGCCTCGCAATCGTTTAAAATATCGATAAAGCACAGTACGAGACTCGGGATCGCGATATTTACCGTTTCCGCTCGCTGTATATCGAAACAAGCGAATAATCCACATCCCAAGCCTCGCAATCGTTCAAGATATCGATAATTCAGAGTAGGAGACTCGGAATCGCGATATTTACATATACCACTCGCTGCATATCGAAAGAAACGAAGGATTCACTTCCCAAGCCTCGCAATAATTCGAAATAACGACAAATCTTTCAAGGACACTCCGACTCGCGATATTTACCGTTTCCGCTCGCTGTATATCGAAACAAGCGAATAATTCACATCCCAAGCCTCGCAATCGTTCAAGATATCGATAATTCAGAGTAGGAGACTCGGAATCGCGATATTTACCTTTTCCGCTCGCTGCATTTCGAAAGAAGCGAAGGATTCACTTCCCAAGCATCGCAATAATTCGAAATATCGATATATCAGAGTAGGAGACTCCGAATGGCGATATTTACCGTTTCCGCTCGCTGTATATCGAAAGAAGCGAGGGATTCACATCGCAAGCCTCGCAATCGTTCAAAATATCGGTAAATCAGAGTAGGAGACTCGGGATCGTGATATTTACATTTACCACTCGCTGTATATCGAAAGAAACGAAGGATTAACTTCCCAAGCCTCGCAATAATTCGAAATAACGACAAATCATTCAAGGACACTCCGACTCGCGATATTTACCGTTTCCGCTCGCTGTATATCGAAACAAGCGAATAATTCACATCCCAAGCCTCGCAATCGTTCAAGATATCGATAATTCAGAGTAGGAGACTCGGAATCGCGATATTTACCGTTTCCGCTCGCTGTATATCGAAAGCAGCGAGGGATTCACATCGCAAGCCTCGCAATCGTTCAAAATATCGGTAAATCAGAGTAGGAGACTCGGGATCGCGATATTTACATTTACCACTCGCTGTATATCGAAAGAAACGAAGGATTCACTTCCCAAGCCTCGCAATAATTCGAAATAACGACAAATCATTCAAGGACACTCCGACTCGCGATATTTACCGTTTCCGCTCGCTGTATATCGAAACAAGCGAATAATTCACATCACAAGCCTCGCAATCGTTCAAGATATCGATAATTCAGAGTAGGAGACTCGGAATCGCGATATTTACTGTTTCCGCTCGCTGTATATAGAAACAAGCGAACGATTCGCAACCCAAGCATAGCAATAATTCAAAATAACGACAAATCACTCAAGGACACTCCGAATCGCGATATTTACTGTTTCCGCTCGCTGTATATCGAAAGAAGCGAAGGATTCACTTCCCAAGCCCCCCAATAATTTGAAATAACGACAAATCTTTCAAGGACACTCCGACACGCGATATTTACCGTTTCCGCTCGCTGTATATCGAAAGAAGCGATTGATTCACATCCCAAGCCTCGCAATCGTTCAAGATATCGATAATTCAGAGTAGGAGACTCGGAATCGCGATATTTACCTTTTCCGCTCGCTGTATTTCGAAAGAAGCGAAGGATTCACTTCCCAAGCCTCGCAATAATTCGAAATAACGACAAATCACTCAAGGACACTCCGAATCGCGATATTTACCGTTTCCGCTCGCTGTATATCGAAACAAGCGAATAATTCACATCAAAAGCCTCGCAATCGTTCAAAATATCGATAAATCAGAGTAGGAGACTCGGAATCGTGATATTTAGCTTTTCCGCTCGCTGTATATCGAAGGAAGCGAAGGATTCACTTCCCAAGCCTCCCAATAATTTGAAATAACGACAAATCTTTCAAGGACACTCCGACTCGCGATATTTACCGTTTCCGCTCGCTGTATATCGAAAGAAGCGATTGATTCACATCCCAAGCCTCGCAATCGTTTAAAATATCGATAAAGCACATTACGAGACTCGGGATCGCGATATTTACCGTTTCCGCTCGCTGTATATCGAAACAAGCGAATAATTCACATCCCAAGCCTCGCAATCGTTCAAGATATCGATAATTCAGAGTAGGAGACTCGGAATCGCGATATTTACCTTTTCCGCTCGCTGTATTTCGAAAGAAGCGAAGGATTCACTTCCCAAGCATAGCAATAATTCGAAATATCGATATATCAGAGTAGGAGACTCCGAATGGCGATATTTACCGTTTCCGCTCGCTGTATATCGAAAGAAGCGAGGGATTCACATCGCAAGCCTCGCAATCGTTCAAAATATCGGTAAATCAGAGTAGGAGACTCGGGATCGCGATATTTACATTTACCACTCGCTGTATATCGAAAGAAACGAAGGATTCACTTCCCAAGCCTCGCAATAATTCGAAATAACGACAAATCATTCAAGGACACTCCGACTCGCGATATTTACCGTTTCCGCTCGCTGTATATCGAAACAAGCGAATAATTCACATCCCAAGCCTCGCAATCGTTCAAGATATCGATAATTCAGAGTAGGAGACTCGGAATCGCAATATTTACCTTTTCCGCTCGCTGTATTTCGAAAGAAGCGAAGGATTCACTTCCCAAGCATAGCAATAATTCGAAATATCGATATATCAGAGTAGGAGACTCCGAATGGCGATATTTACCGTTTCCGCTCGCTGTATATCGAAAGAAGCGAGGGATTCACATCGCAAGCCTCGCAATCGTTCAAAATATCGGTAAATCAGAGTAGGAGACTCGGGATCGCGATATTTACATTTACCACTCGCTGTATATCGAAAGAAACGAAGGATTCACTTCCCAAGCCTCGCAATAATTCGAAATAACGACAACTCACTCAAGGACACTCCGAATCGCGATATTTACTGTTTCCGCTCGCTGTATATCGAAAGAAGCGAAGGATTCACTTCCCAAGCCCCCCAATAATTTGAAATAACGACAAATCTTTCAAGGACACTCCGACTCGCGAAATTTACCGTTTCCGCTCGCTGTATATCGAAACAAGCGAATAATTCACATCCCAAGCCTCGCAATCGTTCAAGATATCGATAATTCAGAGTAGGAGACTTGGAATCGCGATATTTACCTTTTCCGCTCGCTGTATTTCGAAAGAAGCGAAGGATTCACTTCCCAAGCATCGCAATAATTCGAAATATCGATATATCAGAGTAGGAGACTCCGAATGGCGATATTTACCGTTTCCGCTCGCTGTATATCGAAAGAAGCGAGGGATTCACATCGCAAGACTCGCAATCGTTCAAAATATCGGTAAATCAGAGTATTAGACTCGGGATCGCGATATTTACATTTACCTCTCGCTGTATATCGAGAGAAGCGAAGGATTCACTTCCCAAGCCTCGCAATAATTCGAAATAACGACAAATCACTCAAGGACACTCCGAATCGCGATATTTACCGTTTCCGCTCGCTGTATATCGAAACAAGCGAATAATTCACATCAAAAGCCTCGCAATCGTTCAAAATATCGATAAATGAGAGTAGGAGACTCGGAATCGTGATATTTAGCTTTTCCGCTCGCTGTATATCGAAGGAAGCGAAGGATTCACTTCCCAAGCCTCCCAATAATTTGAAATAACGACAAATCTTTCAAGGACACTCCGACTCGCGATATTTACCGTTTCCGCTCGCTGTATATCGAAAGAAGCGATTGATTCACATCCCAAGCCTCGCAATCGTTTAAAATATCGATAAAGCACATTACGAGACTCGGGATCGCGATATTTACCGTTTCCGCTCGCTGCAAATCGAAACAAGCGAATAATTCACATCCCAAGCCTCGCAATCGTTCAAGATATCGATAATTCAGAGTAGGAGACTCGGAATCGGGATATTTACCTTTTACGCTCGCTGTATATCGAAAGAAGTGAAGGATTCACATCCCAAGCCTCGCAACCGTTCGAAATAACGATAAATCAGAGGAGGAGAGCCGGAATCGCGATATTTACATTTACCACTCGCTGTATATGGAAAGAAGCGATGGATTCACTTCCCAAACGTCGCAATAATTCGAAATAACGACAAATCACTCAAGGACACTCCGAATCGCGATATTTACCGTTTCCGCTCGCTGTATATCGAAACAAGCGAAGGATTCGCATCCCAAACCTCGCAATCGTTCAAAATATCGATAAATCAGAGTAGGAGAGCCGGAATCGCGATATTGACCGTTTCCGCTCGCTGTATATCGAAAGAAGCGAAGGATTCACATCCCAAGCCTCGCAACCGTTCGAAATAACGAGAAATCACTCAAGGTCACTCGGAATCACGATATTGACCTTTTCCATATGCAGGGTATTGAAAGAAGCTAAGGATTCGTTTCCCAAGCCTCGCAATCGTTCAAAATAGCGATAAATCAGAGTAGGAGACTCGGGATCGCGATATTTACATTTACCACTCGCTGTATATGGAAAGAAGCGATGGATTCACTTCCCAAACGTCGCAATAATTCGAAATAACGACAAATCACTCAAGGACACTCCGAATCGCGATATTTACCGTTTCCGCTCGCTGTATATCGAAACGAGCGAATAATTCACATCCCAAGCCTCGCAATCGTTCAAGATATCGATAATTCAGAGTAGGAGACTCGGAATCGCGATATTTACTGTTTCCGCTCGCTGTATATAGAAACAAGCGAACGATTCGCAACCCAAGCATAGCAATAATTCGAAATAACGACAAATCACTCAAGGACAATCCGAATCGCGATATTTACTGTTTCCGCTCGCTGTATATCGAAAGAAGCGAAGGATTCACTTCCCAAGCCCCCCAATAATTTGAAATAACGATAAATCTTTCAAGGACACTCCGACTCGCGATATTTACCGTTTCCGCTCGCTGTATATCGAAACAAGCGAATAATTCACATCCCAAGCCTCGCAATCGTTCAAGATATCGATAATTCAGAGTAGGAGACTTGGAATCGCGATATTTACCTTTTCCGCTCGCTGTATTTCGAAAGAAGCGAAGGATTCACTTCCCAAGCATCGCAATAATTCGAAATATCGATATATCAGAGTAGGAGACTCCGAATGGCGATATTTACCGTTTCCGCTCGCTGTATATCGAAAGAAGCGAGGGATTCACATCGCAAGACTCGCAATCGTTCAAAATATCGGTAAATCAGAGTAGGAGACTCGGGATCGCGATATTTACATTTACCTCTCGCTGTATATCGAAAGAAGCGAAGGATTCACTTCCCAAGCCTCGCAATAATTCGAAATAACGACAAATCACTCAAGGACACTCCGAATGGCGATATTTACCGTTTCCGCTCGCTGTATATCGAAAGAAGCGAGGGATTCACATCGCAAGCCTCGCAATCGTTCAAAATATCGGTAAATCAGAGTAGGAGACTCGGGATCGCGATATTTACATTTACCACTCGCTGTATATCGAAAGAAACGAAGGATTCACTTCCCAAGCCTCGCAATAATTCGAAATAACGACAAATCATTCAAGGACACTCCGACTCGCGATATTTACCGTTTCCGCTCGCTGTATATCGAAACAAGCGAATAATTCACATCCCAAGCCTCGCAATCGTTCAAGATATCGATAATTCAGAGTAGGAGACTCGGAATCGCGATATTTACTGTTTCCGCTCGCTGTATATAGAAACAAGCGAACGATTCGCAACCCAAGCATAGCAATAATTCGAAATAACGACAAATCACTCAAGGACACTCCGAATCGTGATATTTACTGTTTCCGCTCGCTGTACATCGAAAGAAGCGAAGGATTCACTTCCCAAGCCCCCCAATAATTTGAAATAACGACAAATCTTTCAAGGACACTCCGACTCGCGATATTTACCGTTTCCGCTCGCTGTATATCGAAAGAAGCGATTGATTCACATCCCAAGCCTCGCAATCGTTTAAAATATCGATAAAGCACAGTACGAGACTCGGGATCGCGATATTTACCGTTTCCGCTCGCTGTATATCGAAACAAGCGAATAATCCACATCCCAAGCCTCGCAATCGTTCAAGATATCGATAATTCAGAGTAGGAGACTCGGAATCGCGATATTTACATATACCACTCGCTGCATATCGAAAGAAACGAAGGATTCACTTCCCAAGCCTCGCAATAATTCGAAATAACGACAAATCTTTCAAGGACACTCCGACTCGCGATATTTACCGTTTCCGCTCGCTGTATATCGAAACAAGCGAATAATTCACATCCCAAGCCTCGCAATCGTTCAAGATATCGATAATTCAGAGTAGGAGACTCGGAATCGCGATATTTACCTTTTCCGCTCGCTGCATTTCGAAAGAAGCGAAGGATTCACTTCCCAAGCATCGCAATAATTCGAAATATCGATATATCAGAGTAGGAGACTCCGAATGGCGATATTTACCGTTTCCGCTCGCTGTATATCGAAAGAAGCGAGGGATTCACATCGCAAGCCTCGCAATCGTTCAAAATATCGGTAAATCAGAGTAGGAGACTCGGGATCGTGATATTTACATTTACCACTCGCTGTATATCGAAAGAAACGAAGGATTAACTTCCCAAGCCTCGCAATAATTCGAAATAACGACAAATCATTCAAGGACACTCCGACTCGCGATATTTACCGTTTCCGCTCGCTGTATATCGAAACAAGCGAATAATTCACATCCCAAGCCTCGCAATCGTTCAAGATATCGATAATTCAGAGTAGGAGACTCGGAATCGCGATATTTACCGTTTCCGCTCGCTGTATATCGAAAGCAGCGAGGGATTCACATCGCAAGCCTCGCAATAATTCGAAATAACGACAAATCACTCAAGGACACTCCGAATGGCGATATTTACCGTTTCCGCTCGCTGTATATCGAAAGAAGCGAGGGATTCACATCGCAAGACTCGCAATCGTTCAAAATATCGGTAAATCAGAGTAGGAGACTCGGGATCGCGATATTTACATTTACCTCTCGCTGTATATCGAAAGAAGCGAAGGATTCACTTCCCAAGCCTCGCAATAATTCGAAATAACGACAAATCACTCAAGGACACTCCGAATGGCGATATTTACCGTTTCCGCTCGCTGTATATCGAAAGAAGCGAGGGATTCACATCGCAAGCCTCGCAATCGTTCAAAATATCGGTAAATCAGAGTAGGAGACTCGGGATCGCGATATTTACATTTACCACTCGCTGTATATCGAAAGAAACGAAGGATTCACTTCCCAAGCCTCGCAATAATTCGAAATAACGACAAATCATTCAAGGACACTCCGACTCGCGATATTTACCGTTTCCGCTCGCTGTATATCGAAACAAGCGAATAATTCACATCCCAAGCCTCGCAATCGTTCAAGATATCGATAATTCAGAGTAGGAGACTCGGAATCGCGATATTTACTGTTTCCGCTCGCTGTATATAGAAACAAGCGAACGATTCGCAACCCAAGCATAGCAATAATTCGAAATAACGACAAATCACTCAAGGACACTCCGAATCGTGATATTTACTGTTTCCGCTCGCTGTACATCGAAAGAAGCGAAGGATTCACTTCCCAAGCCCCCCAATAATTTGAAATAACGACAAATCTTTCAAGGACACTCCGACTCGCGATATTTACCGTTTCCGCTCGCTGTATATCGAAAGAAGCGATTGATTCACATCCCAAGCCTCGCAATCGTTTAAAATATCGATAAAGCACAGTACGAGACTCGGGATCGCGATATTTACCGTTTCCGCTCGCTGTATATCGAAACAAGCGAATAATCCACATCCCAAGCCTCGCAATCGTTCAAGATATCGATAATTCAGAGTAGGAGACTCGGAATCGCGATATTTACATATACCACTCGCTGCATATCGAAAGAAACGAAGGATTCACTTCCCAAGCCTCGCAATAATTCGAAATAACGACAAATCTTTCAAGGACACTCCGACTCGCGATATTTACCGTTTCCGCTCGCTGTATATCGAAACAAGCGAATAATTCACATCCCAAGCCTCGCAATCGTTCAAGATATCGATAATTCAGAGTAGGAGACTCGGAATCGCGATATTTACCTTTTCCGCTCGCTGCATTTCGAAAGAAGCGAAGGATTCACTTCCCAAGCATCGCAATAATTCGAAATATCGATATATCAGAGTAGGAGACTCCGAATGGCGATATTTACCGTTTCCGCTCGCTGTATATCGAAAGAAGCGAGGGATTCACATCGCAAGCCTCGCAATCGTTCAAAATATCGGTAAATCAGAGTAGGAGACTCGGGATCGTGATATTTACATTTACCACTCGCTGTATATCGAAAGAAACGAAGGATTAACTTCCCAAGCCTCGCAATAATTCGAAATAACGACAAATCATTCAAGGACACTCCGACTCGCGATATTTACCGTTTCCGCTCGCTGTATATCGAAACAAGCGAATAATTCACATCCCAAGCCTCGCAATCGTTCAAGATATCGATAATTCAGAGTAGGAGACTCGGAATCGCGATATTTACCGTTTCCGCTCGCTGTATATCGAAAGCAGCGAGGGATTCACATCGCAAGCCTCGCAATCGTTCAAAATATCGGTAAATCAGAGTAGGAGACTCGGGATCGCGATATTTACATTTACCACTCGCTGTATATCGAAAGAAACGAAGGATTCACTTCCCAAGCCTCGCAATAATTCGAAATAACGACAAATCATTCAAGGACACTCCGACTCGCGATATTTACCGTTTCCGCTCGCTGTATATCGAAACAAGCGAATAATTCACATCACAAGCCTCGCAATCGTTCAAGATATCGATAATTCAGAGTAGGAGACTCGGAATCGCGATATTTACTGTTTCCGCTCGCTGTATATAGAAACAAGCGAACGATTCGCAACCCAAGCATAGCAATAATTCAAAATAACGACAAATCACTCAAGGACACTCCGAATCGCGATATTTACTGTTTCCGCTCGCTGTATATCGAAAGAAGCGAAGGATTCACTTCCCAAGCCCCCCAATAATTTGAAATAACGACAAATCTTTCAAGGACACTCCGACACGCGATATTTACCGTTTCCGCTCGCTGTATATCGAAAGAAGCGATTGATTCACATCCCAAGCCTCGCAATCGTTTAAAATACCGATAAAGCACAGTACGAGACTCGGGATCGCGATATTTACCGTTTCCGCTCGCTGTATATCGAAACAAGCGAATAATTCACATCCCAAGCCTCGCAATCGTTCAAGATATCGATAATTCAGAGTAGGAGACTCGGAATCGCGATATTTACCTTTTCCGCTCGCTGTATTTCGAAAGAAGCGAAGGATTCACTTCCCAAGCATCGCAATAATTCGAAATATCGATATATCAGAGTAGGAGACTCCGAATGGCGATATTTACCGTTTCCGCTCGCTGTATATCGAAAGAAGCGAGGGATTAACATCGCAAGACTCGCAATCGTTCAAAATATCGGTAAATCAGAGTAGGAGACTCGGGATCGCGATATTTACATTTACCTCTCGCTGTATATCGAAAGAAGCGAAGGATTCACTTCCCAAGCCTCGCAATAATTCGAAATAACGACAAATCACTCAAGGACACTCCGAATCGCGATATTTACCGTTTCCGCTCGCTGTATATCGAAACAAGCGAATAATTCACATCAAAAGCCTCGCAATCGTTCAAAATATCGATAAATCAGAGTAGGAGACTCGGAATCGTGATATTTAGCTTTTCCGCTCGCTGTATATCGAAGGAAGCGAAGGATTCACTTCCCAAGCCTCCCAATAATTTGAAATAACGACAAATCTTTCAAGGACACTCCGACTCGCGATATTTACCGTTTCCGCTCGCTGTATATCGAAAGAAGCGATTGATTCACATCCCAAGCCTCGCAATCGTTTAAAATATCGATAAAGCACATTACGAGACTCGGGATCGCGATATTTACCGTTTCCGCTCGCTGTATATCGAAACAAGCGAATAATTCACATCCCAAGCCTCGCAATCGTTCAAGATATCGATAATTCAGAGTAGGAGACTCGGAATCGGGATATTTACCTTTTACGCTCGCTGTATATCGAAAGAAGCGAAGGATTCACATCACAAGCCTCGCAATCGTTCAAAATATCGGTAAATCAGAGTAGGAGACTCGGGATCGCGATATTTACATTTACCACTCGCTGTATATCGAAAGAAACGAAGGATTCACTTCCCAAGCCTCGCAATAATTCGAAATAACGACAAATCACTCAAGGACGCTCCGAATCGCGATATTTACCGTTTCCGCTCGCTGTATATCGAAACAAGCGAAGGATTCACATCCCAAGCCTCGAAATCGTACCAAAACATCGATAAATCAGAGTAGGACACTTAGAATCGCGATATTTACCGTTTCCGCTCGCTGTATATCGAAACAAGCGAAGGATTCGCATCCCAAGCCTCGCAATCGATCAAAATATCGATAAATCAGAGTAGGAGACTCGGAAGCGTGATATTTACCGTTTCCGCTCGCTATATATCGAAAGAAGATAAGGATTCACATCGCAAGCCTCGCAATCGTTCAAAATATCGGTAAATCAGAGTAGGAGACTCGGGATCGCGATATTTACATTTACCGCAAGCTGTATATCGAAAGAAGCGATTGATTCACATCCCAAGCCTCGCAATCGTTTAAAATATCGATAAAGCACAGTACGAGACTCGGGATCGCGATATTTACCGTTTCCGCTCGCTGTATATCGAAACAAGCGAATAATTCACATCCCAAGCCTCGCGATCGTTCAAGATATCGATAATTCAGAGTAGGAGACTCGGAATCGCGATATTTACATTTACCACTCGCTGTATATCGAAAGAAACGAAGGATTCACTTCCCAAGCCTCGCAATAATTCGAAATAACGACAAATCATTCAAGGACACTCCGACTCGCGATATTTACCGTTTCCGCTCGCTGTATATCGAAACAAGCGAATAATTCACATCCCAAGCATCGCAATCGTTCAAGATATCGATAATTCAGAGTAGGAGACTCGGAATCGCGATATTTACCTTTTCCGCTCGCTGTATTTCGAAAGAAGCGAAGGATTCACTTCCCAAGCATCGCAATAATTCGAAATATCGATATATCAGAGTAGGAGACTCCGAATGGCGATATGTACCGTTTCCGCTCGCTGTATATAGAAAGAAGCGAGGGATTCACATCGCAAGCCTCGCAATCGTTCAAAATATCGGTAAATCAGAGTAGGAGACTCGGGATCGCGATATTTACATTTACCACTCGCTGTATATCGAAAGAAACGAAGGATTCACTTCCCAAGCCTCGCAATAATTCGAAATAACGACAAATCATTCAAGGACACTCCGACTCGCGATATTTACCGTTTCCGCTCGCTGTATATCGAAACAAGCGAATAATTCACATCCCAAGCCTCGCAATCGTTCAAGATATCGATAATTCAGAGTAGGAGACTCGGAATCGCGATATTTACCTTTTCCGCTCGCTGTATTTCGAAAGAAGCGAAGGATTCACTTCCCAAGCATCGCAATAATTCGAAATATCGATATATCAGAGTAGGAGACTCCGAATGGCGATATTTACCGTTTCCGCTCGCTGTATATCGAAAGAAGCGAGGGATTCACATCGCAAGCCTCGCAATCGTTCAAAATATCGGTAAATCAGAGTAGGAGACTCGGGATCGCGATATTTACATTTACCACTCGCTGTATATCGAAAGAAACGAAGGATTCACTTCCCAAGCCTCGCAATAATTCGAAATAACGACAAATCATTCAAGGACACTCCGACTCGCGATATTTACCGTTTCCGCTCGCTGTATATCGAAACAAGCGAATAATTCACATCCCAAGCCTCGCAATCGTTCAAGATATCGATAATTCAGAGTAGGAGACTCGGAATCGCGATATTTACTGTTTCCGCTCGCTGTATATAGAAACAACCGAACGATTAACAACCCAAGCATAGCAATAATTCGAAATAACGACAAATCACTCAAGGACACTCCGAATCGCGATATTTACTGTTTCCGCTCGCTGTATATCGAAAGAAGCGAAGGATTCACTTCCCAAGCCCCCCAATAATTTGAAATAACGACAAATCTTTCAAGGACACTCCAACTCGCGAAATTTACCGTTTCCGCTCGCTGTATATCGAAACAAGCGAATAATTCCCATCCCAAGCCTCGCAATCGTTCAAGATATGGATAATTCAGAGTAGGAGACTCGGAATCGCGATATTTACCTTTTCCGCTCGCTGTATTTCGAAAGAAGCGAAGGATTCACTTCCCAAGCATCGCAATAATTCGAAATATCGATATATCAGAGTAGGAGACTCCGAATGGCGATATTTACCGTTTCCGCTCGCTGTATATCGAAAGAAGCGAGGGATTCACATCGCAAGACTCGCAATCGTTCAAAATATCGGTAAATCAGAGTAGGAGACTCGGGATCGCGATATTTACATTTACCTCTCGCTGTATATCGAAAGAAGCGAAGGATTCACTTCCCAAGCCTCGCAATAATTCGAAATAACGACAAATCACTCAAGGACACTCCGAATCGCGATATTTACCGTTTCCGCTCGCTGTATATCGAAACAAGCGAATAATTCACATCAAAAGCCTCGCAATCGTTCAAAATATCGATAAATCAGAGTAGGAGACTCGGAATCGTGATATTTAGCTTTTCCGCTCGCTGTATATCGAAGGAAGCGAAGGATTCACTTCCCAAGCCTCCCAATAATTTGAAATAACGACATATCTTTCAAGGACACTCCGACTCGCGATATTTACCGTTTCCGCTCGCTGTATATCGAAAGAAGCGATTGATTCACATCCCAAGCCTCGCAATCGTTTAAAATATCGATAAAGCACATTACGAGACTCGGGATCGCGATATTTACCGTTTCCGCTCGCTGTATATCGAAACAAGCGAATAATTCACATCCCAAGCCTCGCAATCGTTCAAGATATCGATAATTCAGAGTAGGAGACTCGGAATCGGGATATTTACCTTTTACGCTCGCTGTATATCGAAAGAAGCGAAGGATTCACATCACAAGCCTCGCAATCGTTCAAAATATCGGTAAATCAGAGTAGGAAACTCGGGATCGCGATATTTACATTTACCACTCGCTGTATATCGAAAGAAACGAAGGATTCACTTCCCAAGCCTCGCAATAATTCGAAATAACGACAAATCACTCAAGGACGCTCCGAATCGCGATATTTACCGTTTCCGCTCGCTGTATATCGAAACAAGCGAAGGATTCACATCCCAAGCCTCGAAATCGTACCAAAACATCGATAAATCAGAGTAGGACACTTAGAATCGCGATATTTACCGTTTCCGCTCGCTGTATATCGAAACAAGCGAAGGATTCGCATCCCAAGCCTCGCAATCGATCAAAATATCGATAAATCAGAGTAGGAGACTCGGAAGCGTGATATTTACCGTTTCCGCTTGCTGTATATCGAAAGAAGATAAGGATTCACATCGCAAGCCTCGCAATCGTTCAAAATATCGGTAAATCAGAGTAGGAGACTCGGGATCGCGATATTTACATTTACCACTCGCTGTATATCGAAAGAAACGAAGGATTCACTTCCCAAGCCTCGCAATAATTCGAAATAACGACAAATCATTCAAGGACACTCCGACTCGCGATATTTACCGTTTCCGCTCGCTGTATATCGAAACAAGCGAATAATTCACATCAAAAGCCTCGCAATCGTTCAAAATATCGATAAATCAGAGTAGGAGACTCGGAATCGTGATATTTAGCTTTTCCGCTCGCTGTATATCGAAGGAAGCGAAGGATTCACTTCCCAAGCCTCCCAATAATTTGAAATAACGACAAATCTTTCAAGGACACTCCGACTCGCGATATTTACCGTTTCCGCTCGCTGTATATCGAAACAAGCGAATAATTCACATCCCAAGCCTCGCAATCGTTCAAGATATCGATAATTCAGAGTAGGAGACTCGGAATCGCGATATTTACATTTACCACTCGCTGTATATCGAAAGAAACGAAGGATTCACTTCCCAAGCCTCGCAATAATTCGAAATAACGACAAATCATTCAAGGACACTCCGACTCGCGATATTTACCGTTTCCGCTCGCTGTATATCGAAACAAGCGAATAATTCACATCCCAAGCCTCGCAATCGTTCAAGATATCGATAATTCAGAGTAGGAGACTCGGAATCGCGATATTTACCTTTTCCGCTCGCTGTATTTCGAAAGAAGCGAAGGATTCACTTCCCAAGCATCGCAATAATTCGAAATATCGATATATCAGAGTAGGAGACTCCGAATGGCGATATTTTTCGTTTCCGCTCGCTGTATATCGAAAGAAGCGAGGGATTCACATCGCAAGCCTCGCAATCGTTCAAAATATCGGTAAATCAGAGTAGGAGACTCGGGATCGCGATATTTACATTTACCACTCGCTGTATATCGAAAGAAACGAAGGATTCACTTCCCAAGCCCCCCAATAATTTGAAATAACGACAAATCTTTCAAGGACACTCCGACTCGCGATATTTAGCGTTTCCGCTCGCTGTATATCGAAACAAGCGAATAATTCACAACCCAAGGCTCGCAATCGTTCAAGATATGGATAATTCAGAGTAGGAGACTCGGAATCGCGATATTTACCTTTTCCGCTCGCTGTATATCGAAAAAAGCGACTGATTCACATCCCAAGCCTCGCAATCGTTTAAAATATCGATAAAGCACATTACGAGACTCGGGATCGCGATATTTACCGTTTCCGCTCGCTGTATATCGAAACAAGCGAATAATTCACATCAAAAGCCTCGCAATCGTTCAAAATATCGATAAATCAGAGTAGGAGACTCGGAATCGTGATATTTAGCTTTTCCGCTCGCTGTATATCGAAGGAAGCGAAGGATTCACTTCCCAAGCCTCCCAATAATTTGAAATAACGACAAATCTTTCAAGGACACTCCGACTCGCGATATTTACCGTTTCCGCTCGCTGTATATCGAAAGAAGCGATTGATTCACATCCCAAGCCTCGCAATCGTTTAAAATATCGATAAAGCACATTACGAGACTCGGGATCGCGATATTTACCGTTTCCGCTCGCTGTATATCGAAACAAGCGAATAATTCACATCCCAAGCCTCGCAATCGTTCAAGATATCGATAATTCAGAGTAGGAGACTCGGGATCGCGATATTTACATTTACCACTTACTGTATATCGAAAGAAACGAAGGATTCACTTCCCAAGCCTCGCAATAATTCGAAATAACGACAAATCACTCAAGGACGCTCCGAATCGCGATATTTACCGTTTCCGCTCGCTGTATATCGAAACAAGCGAAGGATTCACATCCCAAGCCTCGAAATCGTACCAAAACATCGATAAATCAGAGTAGGACACTTAGAATCGCGATATTTACCGTTTCCGCTCGCTGTATATCGAAACAAGCGAAGGATTCGCATCCCAAGCCTCGCAATCCATCAAAATATCGATAAATCAGAGTAGGAGACTCGGAAGCGCGATATTTACCGTTTCCGCTCGCTGTATATCGAAAGAAGATAAGGATTCACATCGCAAGCCTCGCAATCGTTCAAAATATCGGTAAATCAGAGTAGGAGACTCGGGATCGCGATATTTACATTTACCGCAAGCTGTATATCGAAAGAAGCGAAGGATTCAATTACCAAGCCTCGCAATCGTTCAACATATCGATAAATCAGAGAAGGAGACTCGGAAACGCGACATTTACCACATTTACCACAGGCTGTATGAAGAAAGAAGCGATGGATTCACTTCCCAAGCATCGCAATAATTCGAAATAACGACAAATCACTCAAGGACACTCCGAATCGCGATATTTACCGTTTCCGCTCGCTGTATATCGAAACAAGCGAATAATTCACATCCCAAGCCTCGCAATCGTTCAAGATATCGATAATTCAGAGTAGGATACTCGGATTCGCGATATTTACTGTTTCCGCTCGCTGTATATCGAAAGAAGCGAAGGATTCACTTCCCAAGCCCCCCAATAATATGAAATAACGACAAATCTTTCAAGGACACTCCGACTCGCGATATTTACCGTTTCCGCTCGCTGTATATCGAAAGAAGCGATTGATTCACATCCCAAGCCTCGCAATCGTTTAAAATATCGATAAAGCACAGTACGAGACTCGGGATCGCGATATTTACCGTTTCCGCTCGCTGTATATCGGAACAAGCGAATAATTCACATCCCAAGCCTCGCAATCGTTCAAGATATCGATAATTCAGAGTTGGAGACTCGGAATCGCGATATTTACCTTTTCCGCTCGCTGTATATCGAAAGAAGCGAAGGATTCACTTCCCAAGCATCGCAATAATTCGAAATATCGATATATCAGAGTAGGAGACTCCGAATGGCGATATTTACCGTTTCCGCTCGCTGTATATCGAAAGAAGCGAGGGATTCACATCGCAAGCCTCGCAATCGTTCAAAATATCGGTAAATCAGAGTAGGAGACTCGGGATCGCGATATTTACATTTACCTCTCGCTGTATATCGAAAGAAGCGAAGGATTCACTTCCCAAGCATTGCAATAATTCGAAATAACGACAAATCACTCAAGGACACTCCGAATCGCGATATTTACCGTTTCCGCTCGCTGTATATCGAAAGAAGATAAGGATTCACATCTCAAGCCTCGCAATCGTTCAAAATATCGATAAATCAGAGTAGGAGACTCGGGATCGCGATATTTACATTTACCACTCGCTGTATATCGAAAGAAGCGAAGGATTCACTTCCCAAGCATTGCAATAATTCGAAATAACGACAAATCACTCAAGGACACTCCGAATCGCGATATTTACCGTTTCCGCTCGCTGTATATCGAAAGAAGCGAAGGATTCACATCACAAGCCTCGCAATCGTTCAAAATATCGATAAATCACAGTACGAGACTCGGAATCGCGATATTTACATTTACCACTCGCTGTATATCGAAAGAAGCTGATAATTCATTTTCCGAGCCTCGCAACCGTTCGACATAAATACAAATCACTCAAGGACACTCCGAATCGCGATATTTACCTTTTCCGCTCGCTGAATATCGAAAGAAGCGACGGATTCATATCTCAAGCCTCGCAATCGTTCAAAATATCAATAAATCAGAGTAGGAGACTCGGAATCGCGATATTTACATTTACCACTCGCTGTATATCGAAAGAAGCGAAGGATTCACTTCACAAGCCTCACAATAATTCGAAATAACGACAAATCACTCAAGGACACTCCCAATCGCGATATTTACCTTTTCCGCTCGCTGTATATCGAAAGAAGAAAAGGATTCACATCTCAAGCCTCGCAATAATTCGAAATGACGGGAAATCAATCAAGGACACTCGGAATCACGATATTGACCTTTTCCACACGCAGTGTATTGAAAGAAGCTAAGGATTCACTTCCCAAGCATTGCAATAATTCGAAATAACGACAAATCACTCAAGGACACTCCGAATCGCGATATTTACCGTTTCCGCTCGCTGTATATCGAAAGAAGCGATTGATTCACTTCCCAAGCATCGCAATAATTCGAAATATCGATATATCAGAGTAGGAGACTCCGAATGGCGATATTTACCGTTTCCGCTCGCTGTATATCGAAAGAAGCGAGGGATTCACATCGCAAGCCTCGCAATCGTTCAAAATATCGGTAAATCAGAGTAGGAGACTCGGGATCGCGATATTTACATTTACCTCTCGCTGTATATCGAAAGAAGCGAAGGATTCACTTCCCAAGCATTGCAATAATTCGAAATAACGACAAATCACTCAAGGACACTCCGAATCGCGATATTTACCGTTTCCGCTCGCTGTATATCGAAAGAAGATAAGGATTCACATCTCAAGCCTCGCAATCGTTCAAAATATCGGTATATCAGAGTAGGAGACTCGGGAACGCGATATTTACATTTACCACTCGCTGTATATCGAAAGAAGCGAAGGATTCACATCCCAAGCCTCGCAACCGTCCGAAATAACGAGAAATCACTCAAGGTCACTCGGAATCACGATATTGACCTTTTCCATAAGGAGTGTATTGAAAGAAGCTAAGGATTCGTTTCCCTAGCCTCGCAATCGTTCAAAATATCGATAAATCAGAGTAGGAGACTCGGGATCGCGATATTTACATTTACCACTCGCTGTATATCGAAAGAAGCGAAGGATTCACTTCCCAAGCATTGCAATAATTCGAAATAACGACAAATCACTCAAGGACACTCCGAATCGCGATATTTACCGTTTCCGCTCGCTGTATATCGAAAGAAGCGAAGGATTCACATCACAAGCCTCGCAATCGTTCAAAATATCGATAAATCACAGTACGAGACTCGGAATCGCGATATTTACATTTACCACTCGCTGTATATCGAAAGAAGCTGATAATTCATTTTCCGAGCCTCGCAACCGTTCGACATAAATACAAATCACTCAAGGACACTCCGAATCGCGATATTTACCTTTTCCGCTCGCTGAATATCGAAAGAAGCGACGGATTCATATCTCAAGCCTCGCAATCGTTCAAAATATCAATAAATCAGAGTAGGAGACTCGGAATCGCGATATTTACATTTACCACTCGCTGTATATCGAAAGAAGCGAAGGATTCACTTCACAAGCCTCACAATAATTCGAAATAACGACAAATCACTCAAGGACACTCCCAATCGCGATATTTACATTTACCACTCGCTGTATATCGAAAGAAGCGAAGGATTCACATCCCAAGCCTCGCAACCGTCCGAAATAACGAGAAATCACTCAAGGTCACTCGGAATCACGATATTGACCTTTTCCATAAGGAGTGTATTGAAAGAAGCTAAGGATTCGTTTCCCTAGCCTCGCAATCGTTCAAAATATCGATAAATCAGAGTAGGAGACTCGGGATCGCGATATTTACATTTACCACTCGCTGTATATCGAAAGAAGCGAAGGATTCACTTCCCAAGCATTGCAATAATTCGAAATAACGACAAATCACTCATTGACACTCTGAATCGCGATATTTACCGTTTCCGCTCGCTGTATATCGAAAGAAGCGAAGGATTCACATCACAAGCCTCGCAATCGTTCAAAATATCGATAAATCACAGTACGAGACTCGGGATCGCGATATTTACATTTACCACTCGCTGCATATCGAAAGAAGCTGATAATTCATTTTCCGAGCCTCGCAACCGTTCGACATAAATACAAATCACTCAAGGACACTCCGAATGGCGATATTTACCTTTTCCGCTCGCTGAATATCGAAAGAAGCGAAGGATTCACATCACAAGCCTCGCAATCCTTCAAATTATCGATAAATCAGAGTAGGAGACTCCGAATGGCGATATTTACCGTTTCCGCTCGCTGTATATCGAAAGAAGATAAGGATTCACATCTCAAGCCTCGCAATCGTTCAAAATATCGATAAATCAGAGTAGGAGACTCGGGATCGCGATATTTACATTTACCACTCGCTGTATATCGAAAGAAGCGAAGGATTCACTTCCCAAGCATTGCAATAATTCGAAATAACGACAAATCACTCAAGGACACTCCGAATCGCGATATTTACCGTTTCCGCTCGCTGTATATCGAAAGAAGCGAAGGATTCACATCACAAGCCTCGCAATCGTTCAAAATATCGATAAATCACAGTACGAGACTCGGAATCGCGATATTTACATTTACCACTCGCTGTATATCGAAAGAAGCTGATAATTCATTTTCCGAGCCTCGCAACCGTTCGACATAAATACAAATCACTCAAGGACACTCCGAATCGCGATATTTACCTTTTCCGCTCGCTGAATATCGAAAGAAGCGACGGATTCATATCTCAAGCCTCGCAATCGTTCAAAATATCAATAAATCAGAGTAGGAGACTCGGAATCGCGATATTTACATTTACCACTCGCTGTATATCGAAAGAAGCGAAGGATTCACTTCACAAGCCTCACAATAATTCGAAATAACGACAAATCACTCAAGGACACTCCCAATCGCGATATTTACCTTTTCCGCTCGCTGTATATCGAAAGAAGAAAAGGATTCACATCTCAAGCCTCGCAATAATTCGAAATGACGGGAAATCAATCAAGGACACTCGGAATCACGATATTGACCTTTTCCACACGCAGTGTATTGAAAGAAGCTAAGGATTCACTTCCCAAGCATTGCAATAATTCGAAATAACGACAAATCACTCAAGGACACTCCGAATCGCGATATTTACCGTTTCCGCTCGCTGTATATCGAAAGAAGCGAAGGATTCACATCACAAGCCTCGCAATCCTTCAAAACATCGATAAATCAGAGTAGGAGACTCCGAATGGCGATATTTACCGTTTCCGCTCGCTGTATATCGAAAGAAGCGAAGGATTCACATCACAAGCCTCGCAATCCTTCAAATTATCGATAAATCAGAGTAGGAGACTCCGAATGGCGATATTTACCGTTTCCGCTCGCTGTATATCGAAAGAAGATAAGGATTCACATCTCAAGCCTCGCAATCGTTCAAAATATCGGTATATCAGAGTAGGAGACTCGGGAACGCGATATTTACATTTACCACTCGCTGTATATCGAAAGAAGCGAAGGATTCACATCCCAAGCCTCGCAACCGTCCGAAATAACGAGAAATCACTCAAGGTCACTCGGAATCACGATATTGACCTTTTCCATAAGGAGTGTATTGAAAGAAGCTAAGGATTCGTTTCCCTAGCCTCGCAATCGTTCAAAATATCGATAAATCAGAGTAGGAGACTCGGGATCGCGATATTTACATTTACCACTCGCTGTATATCGAAAGAAGCGAAGGATTCACTTCCCAAGCATTGCAATAATTCGAAATAACGACAAATCACTCATTGACACTCTGAATCGCGATATTTACCGTTTCCGCAAGCTGTATATCGAAAGAAGCGATTGATTCACATCCCAAGCCTCGCAATCGTTTAAAATATCGATAAAGCACAGTACGAGACTCGGGATCGCGATATTTACCGTTTCCGCTCGCTGTATATCGAAACAAGCGAATAATTCACATCCCAAGCCTCGCAATCGTTCAAGATATCGATAATTCAGAGTAGGAGACTCGGAATCGCGATATTTACATTTACCACTCGCTGTATATCGAAAGAAACGAAGGATTCACTTCCCAAGCCTCGCAATAATTCGAAATAACGACAAATCATTCAAGGACACTCCGACTCGCGATATTTACCGTTTCCGCTCGCTGTATATCGAAACAAGCGAATAATTCACATCCCAAGCCTCGCAATCGTTCAAGATATCGATAATTCAGAGTAGGAGACTCGGAATCGCGATATTTACCTTTTCCGCTCGCTGTATTTCGAAAGAAGCGAAGGATTCACTTCCCAAGCATCGCAATAATTCGAAATATCGATATATCAGAGTAGGAGACTCCGAATGGCGATATTTTTCGTTTCCGCTCGCTGTATATCGAAAGAAGCGAGGGATTCACATCGCAAGCCTCGCAATCGTTCAAAATATCGGTAAATCAGAGTAGGAGACTCGGGATCGCGATATTTACATTTACCACTCGCTGTATATCGAAAGAAACGAAGGATTCACTTCCCAAGCCCCCCAATAATTTGAAATAACGACAAATCTTTCAAGGACACTCCGACTCGCGATATTTAGCGTTTCCGCTCGCTGTATATCGAAACAAGCGAATAATTCACAACCCAAGCCTCGCAATCGTTCAAGATATGGATAATTCAGAGTAGGAGACTCGGAATCGCGATATTTACCTTTTCCGCTCGCTGTATATCGAAAAAAGCGACTGATTCACATCCCAAGCCTCGCAATCGTTTAAAATATCGATAAAGCACATTACGAGACTCGGGATCGCGATATTTACCGTTTCCGCTCGCTGTATATCGAAACAAGCGAATAATTCACATCAAAAGCCTCGCAATCGTTCAAAATATCGATAAATCAGAGTAGGAGACTCGGAATCGTGATATTTAGCTTTTCCGCTCGCTGTATATCGAAGGAAGCGAAGGATTCACTTCCCAAGCCTCCCAATAATTTGAAATAACGACAAATCTTTCAAGGACACTCCGACTCGCGATATTTACCGTTTCCGCTCGCTGTATATCGAAAGAAGCGATTGATTCACATCCCAAGCCTCGCAATCGTTTAAAATATCGATAAAGCACATTACGAGACTCGGGATCGCGATATTTACCGTTTCCGCTCGCTGTATATCGAAACAAGCGAATAATTCACATCCCAAGCCTCGCAATCGTTCAAGATATCGATAATTCAGAGTAGGAGACTCGGGATCGCGATATTTACATTTACCACTTACTGTATATCGAAAGAAACGAAGGATTCACTTCCCAAGCCTCGCAATAATTCGAAATAACGACAAATCACTCAAGGACGCTCCGAATCGCGATATTTACCGTTTCCGCTCGCTGTATATCGAAACAAGCGAAGGATTCACATCCCAAGCCTCGAAATCGTACCAAAACATCGATAAATCAGAGTAGGACACTTAGAATCGCGATATTTACCGTTTCCGCTCGCTGTATATCGAAACAAGCGAAGGATTCGCATCCCAAGCCTCGCAATCCATCAAAATATCGATAAATCAGAGTAGGAGACTCGGAAGCGCGATATTTACCGTTTCCGCTCGCTGTATATCGAAAGAAGATAAGGATTCACATCGCAAGCCTCGCAATCGTTCAAAATATCGATAAATCAGAGAAGGAGACTCGGAAACGCGATATTTACATTTACCACAGGCTGTATGAAGAAAGAAGCGATGGATTCACTTCCCAAGCATCGCAATAATTCGAAATAACGACAAATCACTCAAGGACACTCCGAATCGCGATATTTACCGTTTCCGCTCGCTGTATATCGAAACAAGCGAATAATTCACATCCCAAGCCTCGCAATCGTTCAAGATATCGATAATTCAGAGTAGGATACTCGGATTCGCGATATTTACTGTTTCCGCTCGCTGTATATCGAAAGAAGCGAAGGATTCACTTCCCAAGCCCCCCAATAATATGAAATAACGACAAATCTTTCAAGGACACTCCGACTCGCGATATTTACCGTTTCCGCTCGCTGTATATCGAAAGAAGCGATTGATTCACATCCCAAGCCTCGCAATCGTTTAAAATATCGATAAAGCACAGTACGAGACTCGGGATCGCGATATTTACCGTTTCCGCTCGCTGTATATCGGAACAAGCGAATAATTCACATCCCAAGCCTCGCAATCGTTCAAGATATCGATAATTCAGAGTAGGAGACTCGGAATCGCGATATTTACCTTTTCCGCTCGCTGTATATCGAAAGAAGCGAAGGATTCACTTCCCAAGCATCGCAATAATTCGAAATATCGATATATCACAGTAGGAGACTCCGAATGGCGATATTTACCGTTTCCGCTCGCTGTATATCGAAAGAAGCGAGGGATTCACATCGCAAGCCTCGCAATCGTTCAAAATATCGGTAAATCAGAGTAGGAGACTCGGGATCGCGATATTTACATTTACCTCTCGCTGTATATCGAAAGAAGCGAAGGATTCACTTCCCAAGCATTGCAATAATTCGAAATAACGACAAATCACTCAAGGACACTCCGAATCGCGATATTTACCGTTTCCGCTCGCTGTATATCGAAAGAAGATAAGGATTCACATCTCAAGCCTCGCAATCGTTCAAAATATCGGTATATCAGAGTAGGAGACTCGGGAACGCGATATTTACATTTACCACTCGCTGTATATCGAAAGAAGCGAAGGATTCACATCCCAAGCCTCGCAACCGTCCGAAATAACGAGAAATCACTCAAGGTCACTCGGAATCACGATATTGACCTTTTCCATAAGGAGTGTATTGAAAGAAGCTAAGGATTCGTTTCCCTAGCCTCGCAATCGTTCAAAATATCGATAAATCAGAGTAGGAGACTCGGGATCGCGATATTTACATTTACCACTCGCTGTATATCGAAAGAAGCGAAGGATTCACTTCCCAAGCATTGCAATAATTCGAAATAACGACAAATCACTCAAGGACACTCCGAATCGCGATATTTACCGTTTCCGCTCGCTGTATATCGAAAGAAGCGAAGGATTCACATCACAAGCCTCGCAATCGTTCAAAATATCGATAAATCACAGTACGAGACTCGGAATCGCGATATTTACATTTACCACTCGCTGTATATCGAAAGAAGCTGATAATTCATTTTCCGAGCCTCGCAACCGTTCGACATAAATACAAATCACTCAAGGACACTCCGAATCGCGATATTTACCTTTTTCGCTCGCTGAATATCGAAAGAAGCGACGGATTCATATCTCAAGCCTCGCAATCGTTCAAAATATCAATAAATCAGAGTAGGAGACTCCGAATGGCGATATTTACCGTTTCCGCTCGCTGTATATCGAAAGAAGCGAAGGATTCACATCACAAGCCTCGCAATCCTTCAAATTATCGATAAATCAGAGTAGGAGACTCCGAATGGCGATATTTACCGTTTCCGCTCGCTGTATATCGAAAGAAGATAAGGATTCACATCTCAAGCCTCGCAATCGTTCAAAATATCGATAAATCAGAGTAGGAGACTCGGGATCGCGATATTTACATTTACCACTCGCTGTATATCGAAAGAAGCGAAGGATTCACTTCCCAAGCATTGCAATAATTCGAAATAACGACAAATCACTCAAGGACACTCCGAATCGCGATATTTACCGTTTCCGCTCGCTGTATATCGAAAGAAGCGAAGGATTCACATCACAAGCCTCGCAATCGTTCAAAATATCGATAAATCACAGTACGAGACTCGGAATCGCGATATTTACATTTACCACTCGCTGTATATCGAAAGAAGCTGATAATTCATTTTCCGAGCCTCGCAACCGTTCGACATAAATACAAATCACTCAAGGACACTCCGAATCGCGATATTTACCTTTTCCGCTCGCTAAATATCGAAAGAAGCGACGGATTCATATCTCAAGCCTCGCAATCGTTCAAAATATCAATAAATCAGAGTAGGAGACTCGGAATCGCGATATTTACATTTACCACTCGCTGTATATCGAAAGAAGCGAAGGATTCACTTCACAAGCCTCACAATAATTCGAAATAACGACAAATCACTCAAGGACACTCCCAATCGCGATATTTACCTTTTCCGCTCGCTGTATATCGAAAGAAGAAAAGGATTCACATCTCAAGCCTCGCAATAATTCGAAATGACGGGAAATCAATCAAGGACACTCGGAATCACGATATTGACCTTTTCCACACGCAGTGTATTGAAAGAAGCTAAGGATTCACTTCCCAAGCATTGCAATAATTCGAAATAACGACAAATCACTCAAGGACACTCCGAATCGCGATATTTACCGTTTCCGCTCGCTGTATATCGAAAGAAGCGAAGGATTCACATCACAAGCCTCGCAATCCTTCAAAACATCGATAAATCAGAGTAGGAGACTCCGAATGGCGATATTTACCGTTTCCGCTCGCTGTATATCGAAAGAAGCGAAGGATTCACATCACAAGCCTCGCAATCGTTCAAAATATCGATAAATCACAGTACGAGACTCGGAATCGCGATATTTACATTTACCACTCGCTGTATATCGAAAGAAGCTGATAATTCATTTTCCGAGCCTCGCAACCGTTCGACATAAATACAAATCACTCAAGGACACTCCGAATCGCGATATTTACCTTTTTCGCTCGCTGAATATCGAAAGAAGCGACGGATTCATATCTCAAGCCTCGCAATCGTTCAAAATATCAATAAATCAGAGTAGGAGACTCCGAATGGCGATATTTACCGTTTCCGCTCGCTGTATATCGAAAGAAGCGAAGGATTCACATCACAAGCCTCGCAATCCTTCAAATTATCGATAAATCAGAGTAGGAGACTCCGAATGGCGATATTTACCGTTTCCGCTCGCTGTATATCGAAAGAAGATAAGGATTCACATCTCAAGCCTCGGAATCGTTCAAAATATCGATAAATCAGAGTAGGAGACTCGGGATCGCGATATTTACATTTACCACTCGCTGTATATCGAAAGAAGCGAAGGATTCACTTCCCAAGCATTGCAATAATTCGAAATAACGACAAATCACTCAAGGACACTCCGAATCGCGATATTTACCGTTTCCGCTCGCTGTATATCGAAAGAAGCGAAGGATTCACATCACAAGCCTCGCAATCGTTCAAAATATCGATAAATCACAGTACGAGACTCGGAATCGCGATATTTACATTTACCACTCGCTGTATATCGAAAGAAGTTGATAATTCATTTTCCGAGCCTCGCAACCGTTCGACATAAATACAAATCACTCAAGGACACTCCGAATCGCGATATTTACCTTTTCCGCTCGCTGAATATCGAAAGAAGCGACGGATTCATATCTCAAGCCTCGCAATCGTTCAAAATATCAATAAATCAGAGTAGGAGACTCGGAATCGCGATATTTACATTTACCACTCGCTGTATATCGAAAGAAGCGAAGGATTCACTTCACAAGCCTCACAATAATTCGAAATAACGACAAATCACTCAAGGACACTCCCAATCGCGATATTTACCTTTTCCGCTCGCTGTATATCGAAAGAAGAAAAGGATTCACATCTCAAGCCTCGCAATAATTCGAAATGACGGGAAATCAATCAAGGACACTCGGAATCACGATATTGACCTTTTCCACACGCAGTGTATTGAAAGAAGCTAAGGATTCACTTCCCAAGCATTGCAATAATTCGAAATAACGACAAATCACTCAAGGACACTCCGAATCGCGATATTTACCGTTTCCGCTCGCTGTATATCGAAAGAAGCGAAGGATTCACATCACAAGCCTCGCAATCCTTCAAAACATCGATAAATCAGAGTAGGAGACTCCGAATGGCGATATTTACCGTTTCCGCTCGCTGTATATCGAAAGAAGCGAAGGATTCACATCACAAGCCTCGCAATCCTTCAAATTATCGATAAATCAGAGTAGGAGACTCCGAATGGCGATATTTACCGTTTCCGCTCGCTGTATATCGAAAGAAGATAAGGATTCACATCTCAAGCCTCGCAATCGTTCAAAATATCGGTATATCAGAGTAGGAGACTCGGGAACGCGATATTTACATTTACCACTCGCTGTATATCGAAAGAAGCGAAGGATTCACATCCCAAGCCTCGCAACCGTCCGAAATAACGAGAAATCACTCAAGGTCACTCGGAATCACGATATTGACCTTTTCCATAAGGAGTGTATTGAAAGAAGCTAAGGATTCGTTTCCCTAGCCTCGCAATCGTTCAAAATATCGATAAATCAGAGTAGGAGACTCGGGATCGCGATATTTACATTTACCACTCGCTGTATATCGAAAGAAGCGAAGGATTCACTTCCCAAGCATTGCAATAATTCGAAATAACGACAAATCACTCATTGACACTCTGAATCGCGATATTTACCGTTTCCGCTCGCTGTATATCGAAAGAAGATAAGGATTCACATCTCAAGCCTCGCAATCGTTCAAAATATCGGTATATCAGAGTAGGAGACTCGGGAACGCGATATTTACATTTACCACTCGCTGTATATCGAAAGAAGCGAAGGATTCCCTTCCCAAGCCTCGCAATAATTCGAAATAACGACGAATCACTCAAGGTCACTCCGAATCGCGATATTTACCGTTTCCGCTCGCTGTATATCGAAAGAAGATAAGGATTCACATCTCAAGCCTCGCAATCGTTCAAAATATCGGTATATCAGAGTAGGAGACTCGGGAACGCGATATTTACATTTACCACTCGCTGTATATCGAAAGAGGCGAAGGATTCACTTCCCAAGCATCACAATAATTCGAAATAACGACAAATCACTCAAGGACACTCCGACTCGCGATATTTACCGTTTCTGCTCGCTGTATATCAAAAGAAGCGAAGGATTCACATCACAAGCCTCGCAACCGTTCGAAATAACGAGAAATCACTCAAGGTCACTCGGAATCACGATATTAACCTTTTCCATAAGGAGTGTATTGAAAGATGCTAAGGATTCACATCACAAGCCTCGCAATCGTTCAAAATATCGATAAATCACAGTACGAGACTCGGGATCGCGATATTTACATTTACCACTCGCTGTATATCGAAAGTAGCTGATAATTCATTTTCCGAGCCTCGCAACCGTTCGAAATAACGACAAATCACTCAAGGACACTCCGAATCGCGATATTTACCTTTTACGCTCGCTGAATATCGAAAGAAGCGAGGGATTCATATCTCAAGCCTCGCAATCGTTCAAAATATCAATAAATCAGAGTAGGAGACTCGGAATCGCGATATTTACATTTACCACTCGCTGTATATCGAAAGAAGCGAAGGATTCACTTCACAAGCCTCACAATAATTCGAAATAACGACAAATCACTCAAGGACACTCCCAATGGCGATATTTACCTTTTCCGCTCGCTGTATATCGAAAGAAGATAAGGATTCACATCTCAAGCCTCGCAATCGTTCAAAATATCGGTATATCAGAGTAGGAGACTCGGGAACGCGATATTTACATTTACCACTCGCTGTATATCGAAGGAAGCGAAGGATTCACATCCCAAGCCTCGCAACCGTCCGAAATAACGAGAAATCACTCAAGGTCACTCGGAATCACGATATTGACCTTTTCCATAAGGAGTGTATTGAAAGAAGCTAAGGATTCGTTTCCCTAGCCCCGCAATCGTTCAAAATATCGATAAATCAGAGTAGGAGACTCGGGATCGCGATATTTACATTTACCACTCGCTGTATATCGAAAGAAGCGAAGGATTCACTTCCCAAGCATTGCAATAATTCGAAATAACGACAAATCACTCATTGACACTCTGAATCGCGATATTTACCGTTTCCGCTCGCTGTATATCGAAAGAAGCGAAGGATTCACATCACAAGCCTCGCAATCGTTCAAAATATCGATAAATCACAGTACGAGACTCGGGATCGCGATATTTACATTTACCACTCGCTGTATATCGAAAGAAGCTGATAATTCATTTTCCGAGCCTCGCAACCGTTCGACATAAATACAAATCACTCAAGGACACTCCGAATCGCGATATTTACCTTTTCCGCTCGCTGAATATCGAAAGAAGCGACGGATTCATATCTCAAGCCTCGCAATCGTTCAAAATATCAATAAATCAGAGTAGGAGACTCGGAATCGCGATATTTACATTTACCACTCGCTGTATATCGAAAGAAGCGAAGGATTCACTTCACAAGCCTCACAATAATTCGAAATAACGACAAATCACTCAAGGACACTCCCAATCGCGATATTTACCTTTTCCGCTCGCTGTATATCGAAAGAAGAAAAGGATTCACATCTCAAGCCTCGCAATAATTCGAAATAACGGGAAATCAATCAAGGACACTCGGAATCACGATATTGACCTTTTCCACACGCAGTGTATTGAAAGAAGCTAAGGATTCGTTTCCCAAGAATCGCAATCGTTCAAAATATCGATAAAACAGAGTATCAGAGTCGGAAACGCGATATTTACATTTACCACTCGCTGTATATCGAAAGAAGCGAAGGATTCCCTTCCCAAGCCTCGCAATAATTCGAAATAACGACGAATCACTCAAGGTCACTCCGAATCGCGATATTTACCGTTTCCGCTCGCTGTATATCGAAAGAAGATAAGGATTCACATCTCAAGCCTCGCAATCGTTCAAAATATCGGTATATCAGAGTAGGAGACTCGGGAACGCGATATTTACATTTACCACTCGCTGTATATCGAAAGAAGCGAAGGATTCCCTTCCCAAGCCTCGCAATAATTCGAAATAACGACGAATCACTCAAGGTCACTCCGAATCGCGATATTTACCGTTTCCGCTCGCTGTATATCGAAAGAAGATAAGGATTCACATCTCAAGCCTCGCAATCGTTCAAAATGTCGGTATATCAGAGTAGAAGACTCGGGAACGCGATATTTACATTTACCACTCGCTGTATATCGAAAGAGGCGAAGGATTCACTTCCCAAGCATCACAATAATTCGAAATAACGACAAATCACTCAAGGACACTCCGACTCGCGATATTTACCGTTTCTGCTCGCTGTATATCGAAAGAAGCGAAGGATTCACATCACAAGCCTCGCAACCGTTCGAAATAACGAGAAATCACTCAAGGTCACTCGGAATCACGATATTAACCTTTTCCATAAGGAGTGTATTGAAAGATGCTAAGGATTCACATCACAAGCCTCGCAATCGTTCAAAATATCGATAAATCACAGTACGAGACTCGGGATCGCGATATTTACATTTACCACTCGCTGTATATCGAAAGTAGCTGATAATTCATTTTCCGAGCCTCGCAACCGTTCGAAATAACGACAAATCACTCAAGGACACTCCGAATCGCGATATTTACCTTTTACGCTCGCTGAATATCGAAAGAAGCGAGGGATTCATATCTCAAGCCTCGCAATCGTTCAAAATATCAATAAATCAGAGTAGGAGACTCGGAATCGCGATATTTACATTTACCACTCGCTGTATATCGAAAGAAGCGAAGGATTCACTTCACAAGCCTCACAATAATTCGAAATAACGACAAATCACTCAAGGACACTCCCAATCGCGATATTTACCGATTCCGCTTGCTGTATATCGAAAGAAGCGAAGGATTCACATCCCAAGCCTCGCAATCGTTCAAAATATCGATAAATCAGAGTAGGAGACCCCGAATGGCGATATTTACCGTTTCCGCTCGCTGTATATCGATAGAAGCGAAGGATTCACATCACAAGCCTCGCAATCCTTCAAAATATCGATAAATCAGAGTAGGAGACTCCGAATGGCGATATTTACCGTTTCCGCTCGCTGTATATCGAAAGAAGATAAGGATTCACATCTCAAGCCTCGCAATCGTTCAAAATATCGGTATATCAGAGTAGGAGACTCGGGAACGCGATATTTACATTTACCACTCGCTGTATATCGAAAGAAGCGAGGGATTCACATCCATAGCCTCGCAATCGTTCAAAATATCGATAAATCAGAGTAGGACACTCCGAATCGCGATATTTAGCGTTTCCGCTTTCTGTATATCGGAAGAAGATAAGGATTCACATCCCAAATCTCGCAATCGTTTAAAATATCGATAAATCACAATAGGAGACTCGGGATCGCGATATTTACATTTACCACTCGCTGTATATCGAAAGAGGCGAAGGATTCACTTCCCAGGCCTCGCAATAATTTGAAATAACGACGAATCACTCAAGGACACTCCGAATCGCGATATTTACCGTTTCCGCTTGCTGTATATCGAAAGAAGCGAAGGATTCACATCCCAGGCCTTGCAATCGTTCAAAATATCGATAAATCAGAGTAGGACACTCCGAATCGCGATATTTACCGTTTCCGCTCGCTGTATATCGAAAGAAGATAAGGATTCACATCTCAAGCCTCGCAATCGTTCAAAATATCGGTATATCAGAGTAGGAGACTCGGGAACGCGATATTTACATTTACCACTCGCTGTATATCGAAAGAAGCGAGGGATTCATATCTCAAGCCTCGCAATCGTTCAAAATATCAATAAATCAGGGTAGGAGACTCGGGAACGTTATATTTACATTTACCACTCGCTGTATATCGAAAGAGGCGAAGGATTCACTTCCCAAGCCTCACAATAATTCGAAATAACGACAAATCACTCAAGGACACTCCCAATCGCGATATTTACCGATTCCGCTTGCTGTATATCGAAAGAAGCGAAGGATTCACATCCCAAATCTCGCAATCGTTTAAAATATCGATAAATCACAATAGGACACTCGTAATCGCGATATTTACATTTTCCACTCGCTGTATATCGAAAGAGGCGAAGGATTCACTTCCCAAGCATCACAATAATTCGAAATAACGACAAATCACTCAAGGACACTCCGACTTGCGATATTTACCGTTTCTGCTCGCTGAATATCGAAAGAAGCGAGGGATTCATATCTCAAGCCTCGCAATCGTTCAAAATATCAATAAATCAGAGTAGGAGACTCGGAATCGCGATATTTACATTTACCACTCGCTGTATATCGAAAGAAGCGAAGGATTCACTTCACAAGCCTCACAATAATTCGAAATAACGACAAATCACTCAAGGACACTCCCAATCGCGATATTTACCGATTCCGCTTGCTGTATATCGAAAGAAGCGAAGGATTCACATCCCAAACGTCGCAATCGTTCAAAATATCGATAAATCAGAGTAGGACACTCCGTATCGCGATATTTAGCGTTTCCGCTTTCTGTATATCGGAAGAAGATAAGGATTCACATCCCAAATCTCGCAATCGTTTAAAATATCGATAAATCACAATAGGACACTCGTAATCGCGATATTTACATTTTCCACTCGCTGTATATCGAAAGAGGCGAAGGATTCACTTCCCAAGCATCACAATAATTCGAAATAACGACAAATCACTCAAGGACACTCCGACTTGCGATATTTACCGTTTCTGCTCGCTGTATATCGAAAGAAGATAAGGATTCACATCTCAAGCCTCGCAATCGTTCAAAATATCGGTATATCAGAGTAGGAGACTCGGGAACGCGATATTTACATTTACCACTCGCTATATATCGAAAGAGGCGAAGGATTCACTTCCCAAGCATCACAATAATTCGAAATAACGACAAATCACTCAAGGACACTCCGACTCGCGATATTTACCGTTTCTGCTCGCTGTATATCGAAAGAAGCGAAGGTTTCACATCACAAGCCTCGCAATCCTTCAAAATATCGATAAATCAGAGTAGGAGACTCCGAATCGCGATATTTACCGTTTCCGCTCGCTGTATATCGAAAGAAGATAAGGATTCACATCTCAAGCCTCGCAATCGTTCAAAATATGGGTATATCAGAGTAGGAGACTCGGGAACGCGATATTTACATTTACCACTCGCTGTATATCGAAAGAAGCGAAGGATTCACGTCCCAAGCCTCCCAATAATTCGAAATAACGACGAATCACTCAAGGACACACCGAATTGCGATATTTACCGTTTCCGCTTGCTGTATATCGAAATAAGCGAAGGATTCACATCCCAAACCTCGCAATCGTTCAAAATATCGATAAATCAGAGTAGGAGACGCGGAAACGCGATATTTAGCTTTTCGACTCGCTGTATATCGAAAGAAGCGAAGAATTCACTTCCCAGGCCTCGCAATAATTCGAAATAACGACAAATAAGTCAAGAACATTCCGACTCGCGATATTTACCGTTTCTGCTCGCTGTATATCGAAAGAAGCGAAGGATTCACATCACAAGCCTCGCAATCCTTCAAAATATCGATAAATCAGAGTAGGAGACTCCGAATGGCGATATTTACGGTTTCCGCTCGCTGTATATCGAGAGAAGCGAAGGATTCACATCACAAGCCTCGCAATCGTTCAAAATATCGATAAATCAGAGTAGGAGACGCGGAAACGCGATATTTAGCTTTTCGACTCGCTGTATATCGAAAGAAGCGAAGGATTCACTTCCCAGGCCTCGCAATAATTCGAAATAACGACAAATAAGTCAAGGACATTCCGACTCGCGATATTTAAAGGTTCCGCTCGCTGTATATGGAAAGAAGCGAAGGATTCACATCCCAAGCCTCGCAACCGTTCGAAATAACGAGAAATCACTCAATGTCACTCGGAATCGCGATATTGACCGTTTCCATAAGGAGTGTATTGAAAGAAGCTAAGGATTCGCTTCCCTAGCCTCGCAATCGTTCAAAATAACGAGAAATCACTCAATGTCACTCGGAATCGCGATATTGACCGTTTCCATAAGGAGTGTATTGAAAGAAGCTAAGGATTCGCTTCCCTAGCCTCGCAATCGTTCAAAATATCGATAAATCAGAGTAGGAGACTCGGGATCGCGATATTTACATTTACCACTCGCTGTATATCGAAAGAAGCTGATAATTCATTTTCCGAGCCTCGCAACCGTTCGAAATAACGACAAATCACTCAAGGACACTCCGAATCGCGATATTTACCGTTTCTGCTCGCTGTATATCGAAAGAAGCGAAGGATTCACATGACAAGCCTCGCAATCCTTCAAAATATCGATAAATCAGAGTAGGAGACTCCGAATGGCGATATTTACCGTTTCCGCTTTCTGTATATCGGAAGAAGATAAGGATTCACATCTCAAGCCTCGCAATCGTTCAAAATATCGGTATATCAGAGTAGGAGACTCGGGAACGCGATATTTACATTTACCACTCGCTGTATATCGAAAGAAGCGAGGGATTCACATCCCAAGCCTCGCAATCGTTCAAAATATCGATAAATCAGAGTAGGACACTCCGAATCGCGATATTTAGCGTTTCCGCTTTCTGTATATCGGAAGAAGATAAGGATTCACATCTCAAGCCTCGCAATCGTTCAAAATATCGGTATATCAGAGTAGGAGACTCGGGAACGCGATATTTACATTTACCACTCGCTGTATATCGAAAGAAGCGACGGATTCACATCCCAAGCCTCGCAACCGTTCGAAATAACGAGAAATCACTCAAGGTCACTCGGAATCACGATATTGACCTTTTCCATAAGGAGTGTATTGAAAGAAGCTAAGGATTCGTTTCCCTAGCCTCGCAATCCTTCAAAATATCGATAAATCAGAGTAGGAGACTCCGAATGGCGATATTTACCGTTTCCGCTTTCTGTATATCGGAAGAAGATAAGGATTCACATCTCAAGCCTCGCAATCGTTCAAAATATCGGTTTATCAGAGTAGGAGACTCGGGAACGCGATATTTACATTTACCACTCGCTGTATATCGAAAGAAGCGAGGGATTCACATCCCAAGCCTCGCAATCGTTCAAAATATCGATAAATCAGAGTAGGACACTCCGAATCGCGATATTTAGCGTTTCCGCTTTCTGTATATCGGAAGAAGATAAGGATTCACATCTCAAGCCTCGCAATCGTTCAAAATATCGGTATATCAGAGTAGGAGACTCGGGAACGCGATATTTACATTTACCACTCGCTGTATATCGAAAGAAGCGAAGGATTCACATCCCAAGCCTCGCAACCGTTCGAAATAACGAGAAATCACTCAAGGTCACTCGGAATCACGATATTGACCTTTTCCATAAGGAGTGTATTGAAAGAAGCTAAGGATTCGTTTCCCTAGCCTCGCAATCGTTCAAAATATCGATAAATCAGAGTAGGAGACTCGGGATCGCGATATTTACATTTACCACTCGCTGTATATCGAAAGAAGCGAAGGATTCACATCACAAGCCTCGCAATACTTCAAAATATCGATAAATCAGAGTAGGAGACTCCGAATGGCGATATTTACCGTTTCCGCTCGCTGTATATCGAAAGAAGCGAAGGATTCCCTTCCCAAGCCTCGCAATAATTCGAAATAACGACGAATCACTCAAGGTCACTCCGAATCGCGATATTTACCGTTTCCGCTCGCTGTATATCGAAAGAAGATAAGGATTCACATCTCAAGCCTCGCAATCGTTCAAAATATCGGTATATCAGAGTAGGAGACTCGGGAACGCGATATTTACATTTACCACTCGCTGTATATCGAAAGAGGCGAAGGATTCACTTCCCAAGCATCACAATAATTCGAAATAACGACAAATCACTCAAGGACACTCCGAATCGCGATATTTACCGTTTCCGCTCGCTGTATATCGAAAGAAGCGAAGGATTCACATCACAAGCCTCGCAATACTTCAAAATATCGATAAATCAGAGTAGGAGACTCCGAATGGCGATATTTACCGTTTCCGCTCGCTGTATATCGAAAGAAGATAAGGATTCACATCTCAAGCCTCGCAATCGTTCAAAATATCGGTATATCAGATTGGAGACTCGGGAACGCGATATTTACATTTACCACTCGCTGTATATCGAAAGAGGCGAAGGATTCAATTCCCAAGCATCACAATAATTCGAAATAACGACAAATCACTCAAGGACACTCCGAATCGCGATATTTACCGTTTCCGCTCGCTGTATATCGAAAGAAGCGAAGGATTCACATCACAAGCCTCGCAATACTTCAAAATATCGATAAATCAGAGTAGGAGACTCCGAATGGCGATATTTACCGTTTCCGCTCGCTGTATATCGAAAGAAGCGAAGGATTCACATCACAAGCCTCGCAATCCTTCAAATTATCGATAAATCAGAGTAGGAGACTCGGGAACGCGATATTTACATTTACCACTGGCTGTATATCGAAAGAAGAAAAGGATTCACATCCCAAGCCTCGCAACCGTTCGAAATAACGAGAAATCACTCAAGGTCACTCGGAATCACGATATTGACCTTTTCCATAAGGAGTGTATTGAAAGAAGCTAAGGATTCGTTTCCCTAACCTCGCAATCGTTCAAAATATCGATAAATCAGAGTAGGAGACTCGGGATCGCGATATTTACATTTACCACTCGCTGTATATAGAAAGAAGCGAAGGATTCACATCCCAAGCCTCGCAATCGTTTAAAATATCTATAAATCACAGTACGAGACTCGGGATCGCGATATTTACATTTACCACTCGCTGTATATCGAAGGAAGCTGATAATTCATTTTCCGAGAAACGCAACCGTTCGACATAAATACAAATCACTCAAGGACACTCCGAATCGCGATATTTACCTTTTCCGCTCGCTGAATATCGAAAGAAGCGACGGATTCATATCTCAAGCCTCGCAATCGTTCAAAATATCAATAAATCAGAGTAGGAGACTCGAAATCGCGATATTTACATTTACCACTCGCTGTATATCGAAAGAAGAAAAGGATTCACATCTCAAGCCTCGCAATAATTCGAAATAACGGGAAATCAATCAAGGACACTCCGACTCGCGATATTTACCGTTTCTGCTCGCTGTATATCGAAAGAAGCGAAGGATTCACATCACAAGCCTCGCAACCGTTCGAAATAACGAGAAATCACTCAAGGTCACTCGGAATCACGATATTGACCTTTTCCATAAGGAGTGTATTGAAAGAAGCTAAGGATTCGTTTCCCTAGCCTCGCAATAATTCGAAATAACGACGAATCACTCAAGGTCACTCTTATTCGCGATATTTACCGTTTCCGCTCGCTGTATATCGAAAGAAGATAAGGATTCACATCTCAAGCCTCGCAATCGTTCAAAATATCGGTATATCAGAGTAGGAGACTCGTTAACGCGATATTTACATTTACCACTCGCTGTATATCGAAAGAGGCGAAGGATTCACTTCCCAAGCATCACAATAATTCGAAATAACGACAAATCACTCAAGGACACTCCGACTCGCGATATTTACCGTTTCTGCTCGCTGTATATCGAAAGAAGCGAAGGATTCACATCACAAGCCTCGCAACCGTTCGAAATAACGAGAAATCACTCAAGGTCACTCGGAATCACGATATTAACCTTTTCCATAAGGAGTGTATTGAAAGAAGCTAAGGATTCACATCACAAGCCTCGCAATCGTTCAAAATATCAATAAATCAGAGTAGGAGACTCGGAATCGCGATATTTACATTTACCACTCGCTGTATATCGAAAGAAGCGAAGGATTCACTTCACAAGCCTCACAATAATTCGAAATAACGACAAATCACTCAAGGACACTCCCAATCGCGATATTTACCGATTCCGCTTGCTGTATATCGAAAGAAGCGAAGGATTCACATCCCAAGCCTCGCAATCGTTCAAAATATCGATAAATCAGAGTAGGACACTCCGAATCGCGATATTTAGCGTTTCCGCTTTCTGTATATCGGAAGAAGATAAGGATTCACATCCCAAATCTCGCAATCGTTTAAAATATCGATAAATCACAATAGGAGACTCGGGATCGCGATATTTACATTTACCACTCGCTGTATATCGAAAGAGGCGAAGGATTCACTTCCCAGGCCTCGCAATAATTCGAAATAACGACGAATCACTCAAGGTCACTCCGAATCGCGATATTTACCGTTTCCGCTCGCTGTATATCTAAAGAAGATAAGGATTCACATCTCAAGCCTCGCAATCGTTCAAAATATCGGTATATCAGAGTAGGAGACTCGGGATCGCGATATTGACATTTACCACTCGCTGTATATCGAAAGAGGCGAAGGATTCACTTCCCAAGCATCACAATAATTCGAAATAACGACAAATCACTCAAGGACACTCCGACTCGCGATATTTACCGTTTCTGCTCGCTGTATATCGAAAGAAGCGAAGGATTCACATCACAAGCCTCGCAATCCTTCAAAATATCGATAAATCAGAGTAGGAGACTCCGAATCGCGATATTTACCGTTTCTTCTCGCTGTATATCGAAAGAAGATAAGGATTCACATCTCAAGCCTCGCAATCGTTCAAAATATCGGTATATCAGAGTAGGAGACTCGGGAACGCGATATTTACATTTACCACTCGCTGTATATCGAAAGAAGCGAAGGATTCACATCCCAAGCCTCGCAACCGTTCGAAATAACGAGAAATCACTCAAGGTCACTCGGAATCACGATATTGACCTTTTCCATAAGGAGTGTATTGAAAGAAGCTAAGGATTCGTTTCCCTAGCCTCGCAATCGTTCAAAATATCGATAAAACAGAGTAGGAGACTCGGGATCGCGATATTTACATTTACCACTCGCTGTATATCGAAAGAAGCGAAGGATTCACTTCCCAAACATTGCAATAATTCGAAATAACGACAAATCACTCAAGGACACTCCGAATCGCGATATTTACCGTTTCCGCACTCGGAAGCGCGATATTTACATTTACCACTCGCTGTATATCGAAAGAAGCGAAGGATTCACTTCACAAGTCTCACAATAATTCGAAATAACGACAAATCACTCAAGGACACTCCCAATCGCGATATTTACCTTTTCCGCTCGCTGTATATCGAAAGAAGAAAAGGATTCACATCGCAAGCCTCGCAATAATTCGAAATAACGAGAAATCACTCAAGGTCACTCGGAATCACGATATTGACCTTTTCCATAAGGAGTGTATTGAAAGAAGCTAAGGATTCGTTTCCCTAGCCTCGCAATCGTTCAAAATATCGATAAAACAGAGTAGGAGACTCGGGATCGCGATATTTACATTTACCACTCGCTGTATATCGAAAGAAGCGAAGGATTCACTTCCCAAGCATTGCAATAATTCGAAATAACGACAAATCACTCAAGGACACTCCGAATCGCGATATTTACCGTTTCCGCACTCGGAATCGCGATATTTACATTTACCACTCGCTGTATATCGCAAGAAGCTAATAATTCATTTTCCGAGAATCGCAACCGTTCGAAATAACGACAAATCACTCAAGGACACTCCGAATCGCGATATTTACCGTTTCCGCTTGCTGTATATCGAAAGAAGCGAAGGATTCACATCCCAGGCCTCGCAATCGTTCAAAATATCGATAAATCAGAGTAGGACACTCCGAATCGCGATATTTACCGTTTCCGCACTCGGAATCGCGATATTTACATTTACCACTCGCTGTATATCGAAAGAAGCGAAGGATTCACATCACAAGCCTCGCAACCGTTCGAACTAACGAGAAATCACTCAAGGTCACTCGGAATCACGATATTGACCTTTTCCATAAGGAGTGTATTGAAAGAAGCTAAGGATTCGTTTCCCTAGCCTCGCAATCGTTCAAAATATCGATAAATCTGAGTAGGAGACTCGGGATCGCTATATTTACATTTACCACTCGCTGTATATCGAAAGAAGCGAAGGATTCACTTCCCAAGCATTGCAATAATTCGAAATAACGACAAATCACTCAAGGACACTCCGAATCGCGATATTTACCGTTTCCGCTCGCTGTATATCGAAAGAAGATAAGGATTCACATCTCAAGCCTCGCAATCGTTCAAAATATCGGTATATCAGAGTAGGAGACTCGGGAACGCGATATTTACATTTACCACTGGCTGTATATCGAAAGAAGCGAAGGATTCACATCCCAAGCCTCGCAACCGTTCGAAATAACGAGAAATCACTCAAGGTCACTCGGAATCACGATATTGACCTTTTCCATAAGGAGTGTATTGAAAGAAGCTAAGGATTCGTTTCCCTAGCCTCGCAATCGTTCAAAATATCGATAAATCAGAGTAGGAGACTCGGGATCGCGATATTTACATTTACCACACGCTGTATATCGAAAGAAGCGAAGGATTCACTTCCCAAGCATTGCAATAATTCGAAATAACGACAAATCACTCAAGGACACTCCGAATCGCGATATTTACCGTTTCCGCTCGCTGTATATCGAAAGAAGCGAAGGATTCACATGACAAGCCTCGCAATCCTTCAAAATATCGATAAATCAGAGTAGGAGACTCCGAATGGCGATATTTACCGTTTCCGCTCGCTGTATATCGAAAGAAGCGAAGGATTCACATCACAAGCCTCGCAATCCTTCAAATTATCGATCAATCAGAGTAGGAGACTCCGAATGGCGATATTTACCGTTTCCGCTCGCTGTATATCGAAAGAAGATAAGGATTCACATGACAAGCCTCGCAATCCTTCAAAATATCGATAAATCAGAGTAGGAGACTCCGAATGGCGATATTTACCGTTTCCGCTCGCTGTATATCGAAAGAAGATAAGGATTCACATCCCAAATCTCGCAATCGTTTAAAATATCGATAAATCACAATAGGAGACTCGGGATCGCGATATTTACATTTACCACTCGCTGTATATCGAAAGAGGCGAAGGATTCACTTCCCAGGCCTCGCAATAATTCGAAATAACGACGAATCACTCAAGGTCACTCCGAATCGCGATATTTACCGTTTCCGCTCGCTGTATATCTAAAGAAGATAAGGATTCACATCTCAAGCCTCGCAATCGTTCAAAATATCGGTATATCAGAGTAGGAGACTCGGGATCGCGATATTGACATTTACCACTCGCTGTATATCGAAAGAGGCGAAGGATTCACTTCCCAAGCATCACAATAATTCGAAATAACGACAAATCACTCAAGGACACTCCGACTCGCGATATTTACCGTTTCTGCTCGCTGTATATCGAAAGAAGCGAAGGATTCACATCACAAGCCTCGCAATCCTTCAAAATATCGATAAATCAGAGTAGGAGACTCCGAATCGCGATATTTACCGTTTCTTCTCGCTGTATATCGAAAGAAGATAAGGATTCACATCTCAAGCCTCGCAATCGTTCAAAATATCGGTATATCAGAGTAGGAGACTCGGGAACGCGATATTTACATTTACCACTCGCTGTATATCGAAAGAAGCGAAGGATTCACATCCCAAGCCTCGCAACCGTTCGAAATAACGAGAAATCACTCAAGGTCACTCGGAATCACGATATTGACCTTTTCCATAAGGAGTGTATTGAAAGAAGCTAAGGATTCGTTTCCCTAGCCTCGCAATCGTTCAAAATATCGATAAAACAGAGTAGGAGACTCGGGATCGCGATATTTACATTTACCACTCGCTGTATATCGAAAGAAGCGAAGGATTCACTTCCCAAACATTGCAATAATTCGAAATAACGACAAATCACTCAAGGACACTCCGAATCGCGATATTTACCGTTTCCGCACTCGGAAGCGCGATATTTACATTTACCACTCGCTGTATATCGAAAGAAGCGAAGGATTCACTTCACAAGTCTCACAATAATTCGAAATAACGACAAATCACTCAAGGACACTCCCAATCGCGATATTTACCTTTTCCGCTCGCTGTATATCGAAAGAAGAAAAGGATTCACATCGCAAGCCTCGCAATAATTCGAAATAACGAGAAATCACTCAAGGTCACTCGGAATCACGATATTGACCTTTTCCATAAGGAGTGTATTGAAAGAAGCTAAGGATTCGTTTCCCTAGCCTCGCAATCGTTCAAAATATCGATATAACAGAGTAGGAGACTCGGGATCGCGATATTTACATTTACCACTCGCTGTATATCGAAAGAAGCGAAGGATTCACTTCCCAAGCATTGCAATAATTCGAAATAACGACAAATCACTCAAGGACACTCCGAATCGCGATATTTACCGTTTCCGCACTCGGAATCGCGATATTTACATTTACCACTCGCTGTATATCGCAAGAAGCTAATAATTCATTTTCCGAGAATCGCAACCGTTCGAAATAACGACAAATCACTCAAGGACACTCCGAATCGCGATATTTACCGTTTCCGCTTGCTGTATATCGAAAGAAGCGAAGGATTCACATCCCAGGCCTCGCAATCGTTCAAAATATCGATAAATCAGAGTAGGACACTCCGAATCGCGATATTTACCGTTTCCGCACTCGGAATCGCGATATTTACATTTACCACTCGCTGTATATCGAAAGAAGCGAAGGATTCACATCACAAGCCTCGCAACCGTTCGAACTAACGAGAAATCACTCAAGGTCACTCGGAATCACGATATTGACCTTTTCCATAAGGAGTGTATTGAAAGAAGCTAAGGATTCGTTTCCCTAGCCTCGCAATCGTTCAAAATATCGATAAATCTGAGTAGGAGACTCGGGATCGCTATATTTACATTTACCACTCGCTGTATATCGAAAGAAGCGAAGGATTCACTTCCCAAGCATAGCAATAATTCGAAATAACGACAAATCACTCAAGGACACTCCGAATCGCGATATTTACCGTTTCCGCTCGCTGTATATCGAAAGAAGATAAGGATTCACATCTCAAGCCTCGCAATCGTTCAAAATATCGGTATATCAGAGTAGGAGACTCGGGAACGCGATATTTACATTTACCACTGGCTGTATATCGAAAGAAGCGAAGGATTCACATCCCAAGCCTCGCAACCGTTCGAAATAACGAGAAATCACTCAAGGTCACTCGGAATCACGATATTGACCTTTTCCATAAGGAGTGTATTGAAAGAAGCTAAGGATTCGTTTCCCTAGCCTCGCAATCGTTCAAAATATCGATAAATCAGAGTAGGAGACTCGGGATCGCGATATTTACATTTACCACACGCTGTATATCGAAAGAAGCGAAGGATTCACTTCCCAAGCATTGCAATAATTCGAAATAACGACAAATCACTCAAGGACACTCCGAATCGCGATATTTACCGTTTCCGCTCGCTGTATATCGAAAGAAGCGAAGGATTCACATGACAAGCCTCGCAATCCTTCAAAATATCGATAAATCAGAGTAGGAGACTCCGAATGGCGATATTTACCGTTTCCGCTCGCTGTATATCGAAAGAAGCGAAGGATTCACATCACAAGCCTCGCAATCCTTCAAATTATCGATAAATCAGAGTAGGAGACTCCGAATGGCGATATTTACCGTTTCCGCTCGCTGTATATCGAAAGAAGATAAGGATTCACATGACAAGCCTCGCAATCCTTCAAAATATCGATAAATCAGAGTAGGAGACTCCGAATGGCGATATTTACCGTTTCCGCTCGCTGTATATCGAAAGAAGATAAGGATTCACATCCCAAATCTCACAATCGTTTAAAATATCGATAAATCACAATAGGAGACTCGGGATCGCGATATTTACATTTACCACTCGCTGTATATCGAAAGAGGCGAAGGATTCACTTCCCAGGCCTCGCAATAATTCGAAATAACGACGAATCACTCAAGGTCACTCCGAATCGCGATATTTACCGTTTCCGCTCGCTGTATATCTAAAGAAGATAAGGATTCACATCTCAAGCCTCGCAATCGTTCAAAATATCGGTATATCAGAGTAGGAGACTCGGGATCGCGATATTGACATTTACCACTCGCTGTATATCGAAAGAGGCGAAGGATTCACTTCCCAAGCATCACAATAATTCGAAATAACGACAAATCACTCAAGGACACTCCGACTCGCGATATTTACCGTTTCTGCTCGCTGTATATCGAAAGAAGCGAAGGATTCACATCACAAGCCTCGCAATCCTTTAAAATATCGATAAATCAGAGTAGGAGACTCCGAATCGCGATATTTACCGTTTCTTCTCGCTGTATATCGAAAGAAGATAAGGATTCACATCTCAAGCCTCGCAATCGTTCAAAATATCGGTATATCAGAGTAGGAGACTCGGGAACGCGATATTTACATTTACCACTCGCTGTATATCGAAAGAAGCGAAGGATTCACATCCCAAGCCTAGCAACCGTTCGAAATAACGAGAAATCACTCAAGGTCACTCGGAATCACGATATTGACCTTTTCCATAAGGAGTGTATTGAAAGAAGCTAAGGATTCGTTTCCCTAGCCTCGCAATCGTTCAAAATATCGATAAAACAGAGTAGGAGACTCGGGATCGCGATATTTACATTTACCACTCGCTGTATATCGAAAGAAGCGAAGGATTCACTTCCCAAACATTGCAATAATTCGAAATAACGACAAATCACTCAAGGACACTCCGAATCGCGATATTTACCGTTTCCGCACTCGGAAGCGCGATATTTACATTTACCACTCGCTGTATATCGAAAGAAGCGAAGGATTCACTTCACAAGTCTCACAATAATTCGAAATAACGACAAATCACTCAAGGACACTCCCAATCGCGATATTTACCTTTTCCGCTCGCTGTATATCGAAAGAAGAAAAGGATTCACATCGCAAGCCTCGCAATAATTCGAAATAACGAGAAATCACTCAAGGTCACTCGGAATCACGATATTGACCTTTTCCATAAGGAGTGTATTGAAAGAAGCTAAGGATTCGTTTCCCTAGCCTCGCAATCGTTCAAAATATCGATAAAACAGAGTAGGAGACTCGGGATCGCGATATTTACATTTACCACTCGCTGTATATCGAAAGAAGCGAAGGATTCACTTCCCAAGCATTGCAATAATTCGAAATAACGACAAATCACTCAAGGACACTCCGAATCGCGATATTTACCGTTTCCGCACTCGGAATCGCGATATTTACATTTACCACTCGCTGTATATCGCAAGAAGCTAATAATTCATTTTCCGAGAATCGCAACCGTTCGAAATAACGACAAATCACTCAAGGACACTCCGAATCGCGATATTTACCGTTTCCGCTTGCTGTATATCGAAAGAAGCGAAGGATTCACATCCCAGGCCTCGCAATCGTTCAAAATATCGATAAATCAGAGTAGGACACTCCGAATCGCGATATTTACCGTTTCCGCACTCGGAATCGCGATATTTACATTTACCACTCGCTGTATATCGAAAGAAGCGAAGGATTCACATCACAAGCCTCGCAACCGTTCGAACTAACGAGAAATCACTCAAGGTCACTCGGAATCACGATATTGACCTTTTCCATAAGGAGTGTATTGAAAGAAGCTAAGGATTCGTTTCCCTAGCCTCGCAATCGTTCAAAATATCGATAAATCAGAGTAGGAGACTCGGGATCGCTATATTTACATTTACCACTCGCTGTATATCGAAAGAAGCGAAGGATTCACTTCCCAAGCATTGCAATAATTCGAAATAACGACAAATCACTCAAGGACACTCCGAATCGCGATATTTACCGTTTCCGCTCGCTGTATATCGAAAGAAGATAAGGATTCACATCTCAAGCCTCGCAATCGTTCAAAATATCGGTATATCAGAGTAGGAGACTCGGGAACGCGATATTTACATTTACCACTGGCTGTATATCGAAAGAAGCGAAGGATTCACATCCCAAGCCTCGCAACCGTTCGAAATAACGAGAAATCACTCAAGGTCACTCGGAATCACGATATTGACCTTTTCCATAAGGAGTGTATTGAAAGAAGCTAAGGATTCGTTTCCCTAGCCTCGCAATCGTTCAAAATATCGATAAATCAGTGTAGGAGACTCGGGATCGCGATATTTACATTTACCACACGCTGTATATCGAAAGAAGCGAAGGATTCACTTCCCAAGCATTGCAATAATTCGAAATAACGACAAATCACTCAAGGACACTCCGAATCGCGATATTTACCGTTTCCGCTCGCTGTATATCGAAAGAAGCGAAGGATTCACATGACAAGCCTCGCAATCCTTCAAAATATCGATAAATCAGAGTAGGAGACTCCGAATGGCGATATTTACCGTTTCCGCTCGCTGTATATCGAAAGAAGCGAAGGATTCACATCACAAGCCTCGCAATCCTTCAAATTATCGATAAATCAGAGTAGGAGACTCCGAATGGCGATATTTACCGTTTCCGCTCGCTGTATATCGAAAGAAGATAAGGATTCACATGACAAGCCTCGCAATCCTTCAAAATATCGATAAATCAGAGTAGGAGACTCCGAATGGCGATATTTACCGTTTCCGCTCGCTGTATATCGAAAGAAGCGAAGGATTCACATCACAAGCCTCGCAATCGTTCAAAATATCGATAATTCACAGTACGAGACTCGGGATCGCGATATTTACATTTACCACTCGCTGTATATCGAAAGAAGCTGATAATTCATTTTCCGAGCCTCGCAACCGTTCGACATAAATACAAATCACTCAAGGACACTCCGAATCGCGATATTTACCTTTTCCGCTCGTTGAATATCGAAAGAAGCGACGGATTCATATCTCAAGAATCGCAATCGTTCAAAATATCGATAAATCACAGTACGAGACTCGGGATCGCGATATTTACATTTACCACTCGCTGTATATCGAAAGAAGCTGATAATTCATTTTCCGAGCCTCGCAACCGTTCGAAATAACGACAAATCACTCAAGGACACTCCGAATCGCGATATTTACCTTTTCCGCTCGCTGAATATCGAAAGAAGCGACGGATTCATATCTCAAGCCTCGCAATCGTTCAAAATATCAATAAATCAGAGTAGGAGACTCGGAATCGCGATATTTACATTTACCACTCGCTGTATATCGAAAGAAGCGAAGGATTCACTTCACAAGCCTCACAATAATTAGAAATAACGACAAATCACTCAAGGACACTCCCAATCGCGATATTGACCGATTCCGCTTGCTGTATATCGAAAGCAGCGAAGGATTCACATCCCAAGCCTCGCAATCGTTCAAAATATCGATAAATCAGAGTAGGACACTCCGAATCGCGATATTTACCGTTTCCGCTCGCTGTATATCGGAAGAAGATAAGGATTCACATCTCAAGCCTCGCAATCGTTCAAAATATCGGTATATCAGAGTAGGAGACTCGGGAACGCGATATTTACATTTACCACTCGCTGTATATCGAAAGAAGCGAAGGATTCACATCCCAAGCCTCGCAACCGTTCGAAATAACGAGAAATCACTCAAGGTCACTCGGAATCACGATATTGACCTTTTCTATAAGGAGTGTATTGAAAGAAGCTAAGGATTCGTTTCCCTAGCCTCGCAATCGTTCAAAATATCGATAAATCAGAGTAGGAGACTCGGGATCGCGATATTTACATTTACCACTCGCTGTATATCGAAAGAAGCGAAGGATTCACTTCCCAAGCATTGCAATAATTCGAAATAACGACAAATCACTCAAGGACACTCCGAATCGCGATATTTACCGTTTCCGCTCGCTGTATATCGAAAGAAGCGAAGGATTCACATCACAAGCCTCGCAATCGTTCAAAATATCGATAAATCACAGTACGAGACTCGGGATCGCGATATTTACATTTACCACTCGCTGTATATCGAAAGAAGCTGATAATTCATTTTCCGAGCCTCGCAACCGTTCGACATAAATACAAATCACCCAAGGACACTCCGAATCGCGATATTTACCTTTTCCGCTCGCTGAATATCGAAAGAAGCGACGGATTCATATCTCAAGCCTCGCAATCGTTCAAAATATCAATAAATCAGAGTAGGAGACTCGGAATCGCGATATTTACATTTACCACTCGCTGTATATCGAAAGAAGCGAAGGATTCACTTCACAAGCCTCACAATAATTCGAAATAACGACAAATCACTCAAGGACACTCCCAATCGCGATATTTACCTTTTCCGCTCGCTGTATATCGAAAGAAGAAAAGGATTCACATCTCAAGCCTCGCAATAATTCGAAATAACGGGAAATCAATCAAGGACACTCGGAATCATGATATTGACCTTTTCCACACGCAGTGTATTGAAAGAAGCTAAGGATTCGTTTCCCAAGAATCGCAATCGTTCAAAATATCGATAAAACAGAGTATCAGAGTCGGAAACGCGATATTTACCTTTTCCGCTCGCTGTATATCGAATGAAGCGAAGGATTCCCTTCCCAAGCCTCGCAATAATTCGAAATAACGACGAATCACTCAAGGTCACTCCGAATCGCGATATTTACCGTTTCCGCTCGCTGTATATCGAAAGAAGATAAGGATTCACATCTCAAGCCTCGCAATCGTTCAAAATATCGGTATATCAGAGTAGGAGACTCGGGAACGCGATATTTACATTTACCACTCGCTGTATATCGAAAGAGGCGAAGGATTCACTTCCCAAGCATCACAATAATTCGAAATAACGACAAATCACTCAAGGACGCTCCGACTCGCGATATTTACCGTTTCTGCTCGCTGTATATCGAAAGAAGCGAAGGATTCACATCACAAGCCTCGCAACCGTTCGAAATAACGAGAAATCACTCAAGGTCACTCGGAATCACGATATTAACCTTTTCCATAAGGAGTGTATTGAAAGACGCTAAGGATTCACATCACAAGCCTCGCAATCGTTCAAAATATCGATAAATCACAGTACGAGACTCGGGATCGCGATATTTACATTTACCACTCGCTGTATATCGAAAGAAGCTGATAATTCATTTTCCGAGCCTCGCAACCGTTCGAAATAACGACAAATCACTCAAGGACACTCCGAATCGCGATATTTACCTTTTCCGCTCGCTGAATATCGAAAGAAGCGACGGATTCATATCTCAAGCCTCGCAATCGTTCAAAATATCAATAAATCAAAGTAGGAGACTCGGAATCGCGATATTTACATTTACCACTCGCTGTATATCGAAAGAAGCGAAGGATTCACTTCACAAGCCTCACAATAATTCGAAATAACGACAAATCACTCAAGGACACTCCCAATCGCGATATTTACCGATTCCGCTTGCTGTATATCGAAAGAAGCGAAGGATTCACATCCCAGGCCTTGCAATCGTTCAAAATATCGATAAATCAGAGTAGGACACTCCGAATCGCGATATTTACTGTTTCCGCTCGCTGTATATCGGAAGAAGATAAGGATTCACATCCCAAATCTCGCAATCGTTTAAAATATCAATAAATCAGAGTAGGAGACTCGGAATCGCGATATTTACATTTACCACTCGCTGTATATCGAAAGAAGCGAAGGATTCACTTCACAAGCCTCACAATAATTCGAAATAACGACAAATCACTCAAGGACACTCCGAATCGCGATATTTACCGTTTCCGCTTGCTGTATATCGAAAGAAGCGAAGGATTCACATCCCAGGCCTTGCAATCGTTCAAAATATCGATAAATCAGAGTAGGACACTCCGAATCGCGATATTTACTGTTTCCGCTCGCTGTATATCGGAAGAAGATAAGGATTCACATCCCAAATCTCGCAATAATTCGAAATAACGAGAGATCACTCAAGGTCACTCGGAATCACGATATTGACCTTTTCCATAAGGAGTGTATTGAAAGAAGCTAAGGATTCGTTTCCCTAGCCTCGCAATCGTTCAAAATATCGATAAATCAGAGTAGGAGACTCGGGATCGCGATATTTACATTTACCACACGCTGTATATCGAAAGAAGCGAAGGATTCACTTCCCAAGCATTGCAATAATTCGAAATAACGACAAATCACTCAAGGACACTCCGAATCGCGATATTTACCGTTTCCGCTCGCTGTATATCGAAAGAAGCGAAGGATTCACATGACAAGCCTCGCAATCCTTCAAAATATCGATAAATCAGAGTAGGAGACTCCGAATGGCGATATTTACCGTTTCCGCTCGCTGTATATCGAAAGAAGCGAAGGATTCACATCACAAACCTCGCAATCCTTCAAATTATCGATAAATCAGAGTAGGAGACTCCGAATGGCGATATTTACCGTTTCCGCTCGCTGTATATCGAAAGAAGATAAGGATTCACATGACAAGCCTCGCAATCCTTCAAAATATCGATAAATCAGAGTAGGAGACTCCGAATGGCGATATTTACCGTTTCCGCTCGCTGTATATCGAAAGAAGATAAGGATTCACATCCCAAATCTCGCAATCGTTTAAAATATCGATAAATCACAATAGGAGACTCGGGATCGCGATATTTACATTTACCACTCGCTGTATATCGAAAGAGGCGAAGGATTCACTTCCCAGGCCTCGCAATAATTCGAAATAACGACGAATCACTCAAGGTCACTCCGAATCGCGATATTTACCGTTTCCGCTCGCTGTATATCTAAAGAAGATAAGGATTCACATCTCAAGCCTCGCAATCGTTCAAAATATCGGTATATCAGAGTAGGAGACTCGGGATCGCGATATTGACATTTACCACTCGCTGTATATCGAAAGAGGCGAAGGATTCACTTCCCAAGCATCACAATAATTCGAAATAACGACGAATCACTCAAGGTCACTCCGAATCGCGATATTTACCGTTTCCGCTCGCTGTATATCTAAAGAAGATAAGGATTCACATCTCAAGCCTCGCAATCGTTCAAAATATCGGTATATCAGAGTAGGAGACTCGGGAACGCGATATTTACATTTACCACTCGCTGTATATCGAAAGAAGCGAAGGATTCACATCCCAAGCCTCGCAACCGTTCGAAATAACGAGAAATCACTCAAGGTCACTCGGAATCACGATATTGACCTTTTCCATAAGGAGTGTATTGAAAGAAGCTAAGGATTCGTTTCCCTAGCCTCGCAATCGTTCAAAATATCGATAAAACAGAGTAGGAGACTCGGGATCGCGATATTTACATTTACCACTCGCTGTATATCGAAAGAAGCGAAGGATTCACTTCCCAAACATTGCAATAATTCGAAATAACGACAAATCACTCAAGGACACTCCGAATCGCGATATTTACCGTTTCCGCACTCGGAAGCGCGATATTTACATTTACCACTCGCTGTATATCGAAAGAAGCGAAGGATTCACTTCACAAGTCTCACAATAATTCGAAATAACGACAAATCACTCAAGGACACTCCCAATCGCGATATTTACCTTTTCCGCTCGCTGTATATCGAAAGAAGAAAAGGATTCACATCGCAAGCCTCGCAATAATTCGAAATAACGAGAAATCACTCAAGGTCACTCGGAATCACGATATTGACCTTTTCCATAAGGAGTGTATTGAAAGAAGCTAAGGATTCGTTTCCCTAGCCTCGCAATCGTTCAAAATATCGATAAAACAGAGTAGGAGACTCGGGATCGCGATATTTACATTTACCACTCGCTGTATATCGAAAGAAGCGAAGGATTCACTTCCCAAGCATTGCAATAATTCGAAATAACGACAAATCACTCAAGGACACTCCGAATCGCGATATTTACCGTTTCCGCACTCGGAATCGCGATATTTACATTTACCACTCGCTGTATATCGCAAGAAGCTAATAATTCATTTTCCGAGAATCGCAACCGTTCGAAATAACGACAAATCACTCAAGGACACTCCGAATCGCGATATTTACCGTTTCCGCTTGCTGTATATCGAAAGAAGCGAAGGATTCACATCCCAGGCCTCGCAATCGTTCAAAATATCGATAAATCAGAGTAGGACACTCCGAATCGCGATATTTACCGTTTCCGCACTCGGAATCGCGATATTTACATTTACCACTCGCTGTATATCGAAAGAAGCGAAGGATTCACATCACAAGCCTCGCAACCGTTCGAACTAACGAGAAATCACTCAAGGTCACTCGGAATCACGATATTGACCTTTTCCATAAGGAGTGTATTGAAAGAAGCTAAGGATTCGTTTCCCTAGCCTCGCAATCGTTCAAAATATCGATAAATCAGAGTAGGAGACTCGGGATCGCTATATTTACATTTACCACTCGCTGTATATCGAAAGAAGCGAAGGATTCACTTCCCAAGCATTGCAATAATTCGAAATAACGACAAATCACTCAAGGACACTCCGAATCGCGATATTTACCGTTTCCGCTCGCTGTATATCGAAAGAAGATAAGGATTCACATCTCAAGCCTCGCAATCGTTCAAAATATCGGTATATCAGAGTAGGAGACTCGGGAACGCGATATTTACATTTACCACTGGCTGTATATCGAAAGAAGCGAAGGATTCACATCCCAAGCCTCGCAACCGTTCGAAATAACGAGAAATCACTCAAGGTCACTCGGAATCACGATATTGACCTTTTCCATAAGGAGTGTATTGAAAGAAGCTAAGGATTCGTTTCCCTAGCCTCGCAATCGTTCAAAATATCGATAAATCAGAGTAGGAGACTCGGGATCGCGATATTTACATTTACCACACGCTGTATATCGAAAGAAGCGAAGGATTCACTTCCCAAGCATTGCAATAATTCGAAATAACGACAAATCACTCAAGGACACTCCGAATCGCGATATTTACCGTTTCCGCTCGCTGTATATCGAAAGAAGCGAAGGATTCACATGACAAGCCTCGCAATCCTTCAAAATATCGATAAATCAGAGTAGGAGACTCCGAATGGCGATATTTACCGTTTCCGCTCGCTGTATATCGAAAGAAGCGAAGGATTCACATCACAAGCCTCGCAATCCTTCAAATTATCGATAAATCAGAGTAGGAGACTCCGAATGGCGATATTTACCGTTTCCGCTCGCTGTATATCGAAAGAAGATAAGGATTCACATGACAAGCCTCGCAATCCTTCAAAATATCGATAAATCAGAGTAGGAGACTCCGAATGGCGATATTTACCGTTTCCGCTCGCTGTATATCGAAAGAAGCGAAGGATTCACATCACAAGCCTCGCAATCGTTCAAAATATCGATAATTCACAGTACGAGACTCGGGATCGCGATATTTACATTTACCACTCGCTGTATATCGAAAGAAGCTGATAATTCATTTTCCGAGCCTCGCAACCGTTCGACATAAATACAAATCACTCAAGGACACTCCGAATCGCGATATTTACCTTTTCCGCTCGTTGAATATCGAAAGAAGCGACGGATTCATATCTCAAGAATCGCAATCGTTCAAAATATCGATAAATCACAGTACGAGACTCGGGATCGCGATATTTACATTTACCACTCGCTGTATATCGAAAGAAGCTGATAATTCATTTTCCGAGCCTCGCAACCGTTCGAAATAACGACAAATCACTCAAGGACACTCCGAATCGCGATATTTACCTTTTCCGCTCGCTGAATATCGAAAGAAGCGACGGATTCATATCTCAAGCCTCGCAATCGTTCAAAATATCAATAAATCAGAGTAGGAGACTCGGAATCGCGATATTTACATTTACCACTCGCTGTATATCGAAAGAAGCGAAGGATTCACTTCACAAGCCTCACAATAATTAGAAATAACGACAAATCACTCAAGGACACTCCCAATCGCGATATTGACCGATTCCGCTTGCTGTATATCGAAAGCAGCGAAGGATTCACATCCCAAGCCTCGCAATCGTTCAAAATATCGATAAATCAGAGTAGGACACTCCGAATCGCGATATTTACCGTTTCCGCTCGCTGTATATCGGAAGAAGATAAGGATTCACATCTCAAGCCTCGCAATCGTTCAAAATATCGGTATATCAGAGTAGGAGACTCGGGAACGCGATATTTACATTTACCACTCGCTGTATATCGAAAGAAGCGAAGGATTCACATCCCAAGCCTCGCAACCGTTCGAAATAACGAGAAATCACTCAAGGTCACTCGGAATCACGATATTGACCTTTTCTATAAGGAGTGTATTGAAAGAAGCTAAGGATTCGTTTCCCTAGCCTCGCAATCGTTCAAAATATCGATAAATCAGAGTAGGAGACTCGGGATCGCGATATTTACATTTACCACTCGCTGTATATCGAAAGAAGCGAAGGATTCACTTCCCAAGCATTGCAATAATTCGAAATAACGACAAATCACTCAAGGACACTCCGAATCGCGATATTTACCGTTTCCGCTCGCTGTATATCGAAAGAAGCGAAGGATTCACATCACAAGCCTCGCAATCGTTCAAAATATCGATAAATCACAGTACGAGACTCGGGATCGCGATATTTACATTTACCACTCGCTGTATATCGAAAGAAGCTGATAATTCATTTTCCGAGCCTCGCAACCGTTCGACATAAATACAAATCACCCAAGGACACTCCGAATCGCGATATTTACCTTTTCCGCTCGCTGAATATCGAAAGAAGCGACGGATTCATATCTCAAGCCTCGCAATCGTTCAAAATATCAATAAATCAGAGTAGGAGATTCGGAATCGCGATATTTACATTTACCACTCGCTGTATATCGAAAGAAGCGAAGGATTCACTTCACAAGCCTCACAATAATTCGAAATAACGACAAATCACTCAAGGACACTCCCAATCGCGATATTTACCTTTTCCGCTCGCTGTATATCGAAAGAAGAAAAGGATTCACATCTCAAGCCTCGCAATAATTCGAAATAACGGGAAATCAATCAAGGACACTCGGAATCATGATATTGACCTTTTCCACACGCAGTGTATTGAAAGAAGCTAAGGATTCGTTTCCCAAGAATCGCAATCGTTCAAAATATCGATAAAACAGAGTATCAGAGTCGGAAACGCGATATTTACCTTTTCCGCTCGCTGTATATCGAATGAAGCGAAGGATTCCCTTCCCAAGCCTCGCAATAATTCGAAATAACGACGAATCACTCAAGGTCACTCCGAATCGCGATATTTACCGTTTCCGCTCGCTGTATATCGAAAGAAGATAAGGATTCACATCTCAAGCCTCGCAATCGTTCAAAATATCGGTATATCAGAGTAGGAGACTCGGGAACGCGATATTTACATTTACCACTCGCTGTATATCGAAAGAGGCGAAGGATTCACTTCCCAAGCATCACAATAATTCGAAATAACGACAAATCACTCAAGGACGCTCCGACTCGCGATATTTACCGTTTCTGCTCGCTGTATATCGAAAGAAGCGAAGGATTCACATCACAAGCCTCGCAACCGTTCGAAATAACGAGAAATCACTCAAGGTCACTCGGAATCACGATATTAACCTTTTCCATAAGGAGTGTATTGAAAGAAGCTAAGGATTCACATCACAAGCCTCGCAATCGTTCAAAATATCGATAAATCACAGTACGAGACTCGGGATCGCGATATTTACATTTACCACTCGCTGTATATCGAAAGAAGCTGATAATTCATTTTCCGAGCCTCGCAACCGTTCGAAATAACGACAAATCACTCAAGGACACTCCGAATCGCGATATTTACCTTTTCCGCTCGCTGAATATCGAAAGAAGCGACGGATTCATATCTCAAGCCTCGCAATCGTTCAAAATATCAATAAATCAAAGTAGGAGACTCGGAATCGCGATATTTACATTTACCACTCGCTGTATATCGAAAGAAGCGAAGGATTCACTTCACAAGCCTCACAATAATTCGAAATAACGACAAATCACTCAAGGACACTCCCAATCGCGATATTTACCGATTCCGCTTGCTGTATATCGAAAGAAGCGAAGGATTCACATCCCAGGCCTTGCAATCGTTCAAAATATCGATAAATCAGAGTAGGACACTCCGAATCGCGATATTTACTGTTTCCGCTCGCTGTATATCGGAAGAAGATAAGGATTCACATCCCAAATCTCGCAATCGTTTAAAATATCAATAAATCAGAGTAGGAGACTCGGAATCGCGATATTTACATTTACCACTCGCTGTATATCGAAAGAAGCGAAGGATTCACTTCACAAGCCTCACAATAATTCGAAATAACGACAAATCACTCAAGGACACTCCGAATCGCGATATTTACCGTTTCCGCTTGCTGTATATCGAAAGAAGCGAAGGATTCACATCCCAGGCCTTGCAATCGTTCAAAATATCGATAAATCAGAGTAGGACACTCCGAATCGCGATATTTACTGTTTCCGCTCGCTGTATATCGGAAGAAGATAAGGATTCACATCCCAAATCTCGCAATAATTCGAAATAACGAGAGATCACTCAAGGTCACTCGGAATCACGATATTGACCTTTTCCATAAGGAGTGTATTGAAAGAAGCTAAGGATTCGTTTCCCTAGCCTCGCAATCGTTCAAAATATCGATAAATCAGAGTAGGAGACTCGGGATCGCGATATTTACATTTACCACACGCTGTATATCGAAAGAAGCGAAGGATTCACTTCCCAAGCATTGCAATAATTCGAAATAACGACAAATCACTAAAGGACACTCCGAATCGCGATATTTACCGTTTCCGCTCGCTGTATATCGAAAGAAGCGAAGGATTCACATGACAAGCCTCGCAATCCTTCAAAATATCGATAAATCAGAGTAGGAGACTCCGAATGGCGATATTTACCGTTTCCGCTCGCTGTATATCGAAAGAAGCGAAGGATTCACATCACAAACCTCGCAATCCTTCAAATTATCGATAAATCAGAGTAGGAGACTCCGAATGGCGATATTTACCGTTTCCGCTCGCTGTATATCGAAAGAAGATAAGGATTCACATGACAAGCCTCGCAATCCTTCAAAATATCGATAAATCAGAGTAGGAGACTCCGAATGGCGATATTTACCGTTTCCGCTCGCTGTATATCGAAAGAAGATAAGGATTCACATCCCAAATCTCGCAATCGTTTAAAATATCGATAAATCACAATAGGAGACTCGGGATCGCGATATTTACATTTACCACTCGCTGTATATCGAAAGAGGCGAAGGATTCACTTCCCAGGCCTCGCAATAATTCGAAATAACGACGAATCACTCAAGGTCACTCCGAATCGCGATATTTACCGTTTCCGCTCGCTGTATATCTAAAGAAGATAAGGATTCACATCTCAAGCCTCGCAATCGTTCAAAATATCGGTATATCAGAGTAGGAGACTCGGGATCGCGATATTGACATTTACCACTCGCTGTATATCGAAAGAGGCGAAGGATTCACTTCCCAAGCATCACAATAATTCGAAATAACGACGAATCACTCAAGGTCACTCCGAATCGCGATATTTACCGTTTCCGCTCGCTGTATATCTAAAGAAGATAAGGATTCACATCTCAAGCCTCGCAATCGTTCAAAATATCGGTATATCAGAGTAGGAGACTCGGGAACGCGATATTTACATTTACCACTCGCTGTATATCGAAAGAAGCGAAGGATTCACATCCCAAGCCTCGCAACCGTTCGAAATAACGAGAAATCACTCAAGGTCACTCGGAATCACGATATTGACCTTTTCCATAAGGAGTGTATTGAAAGAAGCTAAGGATTCGTTTCCCTAGCCTCGCAATCGTTCAAAATATCGATAAAACAGAGTAGGAGACTCGGGATCGCGATATTTACATTTACCACTCGCTGTATATCGAAAGAAGCGAAGGATTCACTTCCCAAACATTGCAATAATTCGAAATAACGACAAATCACTCAAGGACACTCCGAATCGCGATATTTACCGTTTCCGCACTCGGAAGCGCGATATTTACATTTACCACTCGCTGTATATCGAAAGAAGCGAAGGATTCACTTCACAAGTCTCACAATAATTCGAAATAACGACAAATCACTCAAGGACACTCCCAATCGCGATATTTACCTTTTCCGCTCGCTGTATATCGAAAGAAGAAAAGGATTCACATCGCAAGCCTCGCAATAATTCGAAATAACGAGAAATCACTCAAGGTCACTCGGAATCACGATATTGACCTTTTCCATAAGGAGTGTATTGAAAGAAGCTAAGGATTCGTTTCCCTAGCCTCGCAATCGTTCAAAATATCGATAAAACAGAGTAGGAGACTCGGGATCGCGATATTTACATTTACCACTCGCTGTATATCGAAAGAAGCGAAGGATTCACTTCCCAAGCATTGCAATAATTCGAAATAACGACAAATCACTCAAGGACACTCCGAATCGCGATATTTACCGTTTCCGCACTCGGAATCGCGATATTTACATTTACCACTCGCTGTATATCGCAAGAAGCTAATAATTCATTTTCCGAGAATCGCAACCGTTCGAAATAACGACAAATCACTCAAGGACACTCCGAATCGCGATATTTACTGTTTCCGCTTGCTGTATATCGAAAGAAGCGAAGGATTCACATCCCAGGCCTCGCAATCGTTCAAAATATCGATAAATCAGAGTAGGACACTCCGAATCGCGATATTTACCGTTTCCGCACTCGGAATCGCGATATTTACATTTACCACTCGCTGTATATCGAAAGAAGCGAAGGATTCACATCACAAGCCTCGCAACCGTTCGAACTAACGAGAAATCACTCAAGGTCACTCGGAATCACGATATTGACCTTTTCCATAAGGAGTGTATTGAAAGAAGCTAAGGATTCGTTTCCCTAGCCTCGCAATCGTTCAAAATATCGATAAATCAGAGTAGGAGACTCGGGATCGCTATATTTACATTTACCACTCGCTGTATATCGAAAGAAGCGAAGGATTCACTTCCCAAGCATTGCAATAATTCGAAATAACGACAAATCACTCAAGGACACTCCGAATCGCGATATTTACCGTTTCCGCTCGCTGTATATCGAAAGAAGATAAGGATTCACATCTCAAGCCTCGCAATCGTTCAAAATATCGGTATATCAGAGTAGGAGACTCGGGAACGCGATATTTACATTTACCACTGGCTGTATATCGAAAGAAGCGAAGGATTCACATCCCAAGCCTCGCAACCGTTCGAAATAACGAGAAATCACTCAAGGTCACTCGGAATCACGATATTGACCTTTTCCATAAGGAGTGTATTGAAAGAAGCTAAGGATTCGTTTCCCTAGCCTCGCAATCGTTCAAAATATCGATAAATCAGAGTAGGAGACTCGGGATCGCGATATTTACATTTACCACACGCTGTATATCGAAAGAAGCGAAGGATTCACTTCCCAAGCATTGCAATAATTCGAAATAACGACAAATCACTCAAGGACACTCCGAATCGCGATATTTACCGTTTCCGCTCGCTGTATATCGAAAGAAGCGAAGGATTCACATGACAAGCCTCGCAATCCTTCAAAATATCGATAAATCAGAGTAGGAGACTCCGAATGGCGATATTTACCGTTTCCGCTCGCTGTATATCGAAAGAAGCGAAGGATTCACATCACAAGCCTCGCAATCCTTCAAATTATCGATAAATCAGAGTAGGAGACTCCGAATGGCGATATTTACCGTTTCCGCTCGCTGTATATCGAAAGAAGATAAGGATTCACATGACAAGCCTCGCAATCCTTCAAAATATCGATAAATCAGAGTAGGAGACTCCGAATGGCGATATTTACCGTTTCCGCTCGCTGTATATCGAAAGAAGCGAAGGATTCACATCACAAGCCTCGCAATCGTTCAAAATATCGATAAATCAGAGTAGGAGACTCGGGATCGCGATATTTACATTTACCACTCGCTGTATATCGAAAGAAGCGAAGGATTCACTTCACAAGCCTCACAATAATTAGAAATAACGACAAATCACTCAAGGACACTCCCAATCGCGATATTGACCGATTCCGCTTGCTGTATATCGAAAGCAGCGAAGGATTCACATCCCAAGCCTCGCAATCGTTCAAAATATCGATAAATCAGAGTAGGACACTCCGAATCGCGATATTTACCGTTTCCGCTCGCTGTATATCGGAAGAAGATAAGGATTCACATCTCAAGCCTCGCAATCGTTCAAAATATCGGTATATCAGAGTAGGAGACTCGGGAACGCGATATTTACATTTACCACTCGCTGTATATCGAAAGAAGCGAAGGATTCACATCCCAAGCCTCGCAACCGTTCGAAATAACGAGAAATCACTCAAGGTCACTCGGAATCACGATATTGACCTTTTCCATAAGGAGTGTATTGAAAGAAGCTAAGGATTCGTTTCCCTAGCCTCGCAATCGTTCAAAATATCGATAAATCAGAGTAGGAGACTCGGGATCGCGATATTTACATTTACCACACGCTGTATATCGAAAGAAGCGAAGGATTCACTTCCCAAGCATTGCAATAATTCGAAATAACGACAAATCACTCAAGGACACTCCGAATCGCGATATTTACCGTTTCCGCTCGCTGTATATCGAAAGAAGCGAAGGATTCACATGACAAGCCTCGCAATCCTTCAAAATATCGATAAATCAGAGTAGGAGACTCCGAATGGCGATATTTACCGTTTCCGCTCGCTGTATATCGAAAGAAGCGAAGGATTCACATCACAAGCCTCGCAATCCTTCAAATTATCGATAAATCAGAGTAGGAGACTCCGAATGGCGATATTTACCGTTTCCGCTCGCTGTATATCGAAAGAAGATAAGGATTCACATGACAAGCCTCGCAATCCTTCAAAATATCGATAAATCAGAGTAGGAGACTCCGAATGGCGATATTTACCGTTTCCGCTCGCTGTATATCGAAAGAAGCGAAGGATTCACATCACAAGCCTCGCAATCGTTCAAAATATCGATAAATCAGAGTAGGAGACTCGGGATCGCGATATTTACATTTACCACTCGCTGTATATCGAAAGAAGCGAAGGATTCACTTCACAAGCCTCACAATAATTAGAAATAACGACAAATCACTCAAGGACACTCCCAATCGCGATATTGACCGATTCCGCTTGCTGTATATCGAAAGCAGCGAAGGATTCACATCCCAAGCCTCGCAATCGTTCAAAATATCGATAAATCAGAGTAGGACACTCCGAATCGCGATATTTACCGTTTCCGCTCGCTGTATATCGGAAGAAGATAAGGATTCACATCTCAAGCCTCGCAATCGTTCAAAATATCGGTATATCAGAGTAGGAGACTCGGGAACGCGATATTTACATTTACCACTCGCTGTATATCGAAAGAAGCGAAGGATTCACATCCCAAGCCTCGCAACCGTTCGAAATAACGAGAAATCACTCAAGGTCACTCGGAATCACGATATTGACCTTTTCTATAAGGAGTGTATTGAAAGAAGCTAAGGATTCGTTTCCCTAGCCTCGCAATCGTTCAAAATATCGATAAATCAGAGTAGGAGACTCGGGATCGCGATATTTACCGTTTCCGCTCGCTGTATATCGAAAGAAGATAAGGATTCACATCCCAAATCTCGCAATCGTTTAAAATATCGATAAATCACAATAGGAGACTCGGGATCGCGATATTTACATTTACCACTCGCTGTATATCGAAAGAGGCGAAGGATTCACTTCCCAGGCCTCGCAATAATTCGAAATAACGACGAATCACTCAAGGTCACTCCGAATCGCGATATTTACCGTTTCCGCTCGCTGTATATCTAAAGAAGATAAGGATTCACATCTCAAGCCTCGCAATCGTTCAAAATATCGGTATATCAGAGTAGGAGACTCGGGATCGCGATATTGACATTTACCACTCGCTGTATATCGAAAGAGGCGAAGGATTCACTTCCCAAGCATCACAATAATTCGAAATAACGACAAATCACTCAAGGACACTCCGACTCGCGATATTTACCGTTTCTGCTCGCTGTATATCGAAAGAAGCGAAGGATTCACATCACAAGCCTCGCAATCCTTCAAAATATCGATAAATCAGAGTAGGAGACTCCGAATCGCGATATTTACCGTTTCTTCTCGCTGTATATCGAAAGAAGATAAGGATTCACATCTCAAGCCTCGCAATCGTTCAAAATATCGGTATATCAGAGTAGGAGACTCGGGAACGCGATATTTACATTTACCACTCGCTGTATATCGAAAGAAGCGAAGGATTCACATCCCAAGCCTCGCAACCGTTCGAAATAACGAGAAATCACTCAAGGTCACTCGGAATCACGATATTGACCTTTTCCATAAGGAGTGTATTGAAAGAAGCTAAGGATTCGTTTCCCTAGCCTCGCAATCGTTCAAAATATCGATAAATCAGAGTAGGAGACTCGGGATCGCTATATTTACATTTACCACTCGCTGTATATCGAAAGAAGCGAAGGATTCACTTCCCAAGCATTGCAATAATTCGAAATAACGACAAATCACTCAAGGACACTCCGAATCGCGATATTTACCGTTTCCGCTCGCTGTATATCGAAAGAAGATAAGGATTCACATCTCAAGCCTCGCAATCGTTCAAAATATCGGTATATCAGAGTAGGAGACTCGGGAACGCGATATTTACATTTACCACTGGCTGTATATCGAAAGAAGCGAAGGATTCACATCCCAAGCCTCGCAACCGTTCGAAATAACGAGAAATCACTCAAGGTCACTCGGAATCACGATATTGACCTTTTCCATAAGGAGTGTATTGAAAGAAGCTAAGGATTCGTTTCCCTAGCCTCGCAATCGTTCAAAATATCGATAAATCAGAGTAGGAGACTCGGGATCGCGATATTTACATTTACCACACGCTGTATATCGAAAGAAGCGAAGGATTCACTTCCCAAGCATTGCAATAATTCGAAATAACGACAAATCACTCAAGGACACTCCGAATCGCGATATTTACCGTTTCCGCTCGCTGTATATCGAAAGAAGCGAAGGATTCACATGACAAGCCTCGCAATCCTTCAAAATATCGATAAATCAGAGTAGGAGACTCCGAATGGCGATATTTACCGTTTCCGCTCGCTGTATATCGAAAGAAGCGAAGGATTCACATCACAAGCCTCGCAATCCTTCAAATTATCGATAAATCAGAGTAGGAGACTCCGAATGGCGATATTTACCGTTTCCGCTCGCTGTATATCGAAAGAAGATAAGGATTCACATGACAAGCCTCGCAATCCTTCAAAATATCGATAAATCAGAGTAGGAGACTCCGAATGGCGATATTTACCGTTTCCGCTCGCTGTATATCGAAAGAAGCGAAGGATTCACATCACAAGCCTCGCAATCGTTCAAAATATCGATAAATCAGAGTAGGAGACTCGGGATCGCGATATTTACATTTACCACTCGCTGTATATCGAAAGAAGCGAAGGATTCACTTCACAAGCCTCACAATAATTAGAAATAACGACAAATCACTCAAGGACACTCCCAATCGCGATATTGACCGATTCCGCTTGCTGTATATCGAAAGCAGCGAAGGATTCACATCCCAAGCCTCGCAATCGTTCAAAATATCGATAAATCAGAGTAGGACACTCCGAATCGCGATATTTACCGTTTCCGCTCGCTGTATATCGGAAGAAGATAAGGATTCACATCTCAAGCCTCGCAATCGTTCAAAATATCGGTATATCAGAGTAGGAGACTCGGGAACGCGATATTTACATTTACCACTCGCTGTATATCGAAAGAAGCGAAGGATTCACATCCCAAGCCTCGCAACCGTTCGAAATAACGAGAAATCACTCAAGGTCACTCGGAATCACGATATTGACCTTTTCTATAAGGAGTGTATTGAAAGAAGCTAAGGATTCGTTTCCCTAGCCTCGCAATCGTTCAAAATATCGATAAATCAGAGTAGGAGACTCGGGATCGCGATATTTACCGTTTCCGCTCGCTGTATATCGAAAGAAGATAAGGATTCACATCCCAAATCTCGCAATCGTTTAAAATATCGATAAATCACAATAGGAGACTCGGGATCGCGATATTTACATTTACCACTCGCTGTATATCGAAAGAGGCGAAGGATTCACTTCCCAGGCCTCGCAATAATTCGAAATAACGACGAATCACTCAAGGTCACTCCGAATCGCGATATTTACCGTTTCCGCTCGCTGTATATCTAAAGAAGATAAGGATTCACATCTCAAGCCTCGCAATCGTTCAAAATATCGGTATATCAGAGTAGGAGACTCGGGATCGCGATATTGACATTTACCACTCGCTGTATATCGAAAGAGGCGAAGGATTCACTTCCCAAGCATCACAATAATTCGAAATAACGACAAATCACTCAAGGACACTCCGACTCGCGATATTTACCGTTTCTGCTCGCTGTATATCGAAAGAAGCGAAGGATTCACATCACAAGCCTCGCAATCCTTCAAAATATCGATAAATCAGAGTAGGAGACTCCGAATCGCGATATTTACCGTTTCTTCTCGCTGTATATCGAAAGAAGATAAGGATTCACATCTCAAGCCTCGCAATCGTTCAAAATATCGGTATATCAGAGTAGGAGACTCGGGAACGCGATATTTACATTTACCACTCGCTGTATATCGAAAGAAGCGAAGGATTCACATCCCAAGCCTCGCAACCGTTCGAAATAACGAGAAATCACTCAAGGTCACTCGGAATCACGATATTGACCTTTTCCATAAGGAGTGTATTGAAAGAAGCTAAGGATTCGTTTCCCTAGCCTCGCAATCGTTCAAAATATCGATAAAACAGAGTAGGAGACTCGGGATCGCGATATTTACATTTACCACTCGCTGTATATCGAAAGAAGCGAAGGATTCACTTCCCAAACATTGCAATAATTCGAAATAACGACAAATCACTCAAGGACACTCCGAATCGCGATATTTACCGTTTCCGCACTCGGAAGCGCGATATTTACATTTACCACTCGCTGTATATCGAAAGAAGCGAAGGATTCACTTCACAAGTCTCACAATAATTCGAAATAACGACAAATCACTCAAGGACACTCCCAATCGCGATATTTACCTTTTCCGCTCGCTGTATATCGAAAGAAGAAAAGGATTCACATCGCAAGCCTCGCAATAATTCGAAATAACGAGAAATCACTCAAGGTCACTCGGAATCACGATATTGACCTTTTCCATAAGGAGTGTATTGAAAGAAGCTAAGGATTCGTTTCCCTAGCCTCGCAATCGTTCAAAATATCGATAAAACAGAGTAGGAGACTCGGGATCGCGATATTTACATTTACCACTCGCTGTATATCGAAAGAAGCGAAGGATTCACTTCCCAAGCATTGCAATAATTCGAAATAACGACAAATCACTCAAGGACACTCCGACTCGCGATATTTACCGTTTCCGCTCGCTGTATATCGAAACAAGCGAATAATTCACATCCCAAGCCTCGCAATCGTTCAAGATATCGATAATTCAGAGTAGGAGACTCCGAATGGCGATATTTACCGTTTCCGCTCGCTGTATATCGAAAGAAGCGAGGGATTCACATCGCAAGCCTCGCAATCGTTCAAAATATCGGTAAATCAGAGTAGGAGACTCGGGATCGCGATATTTACATTTACCACTCGCTGTATATCGAAAGAAACGAAGGATTCACTTCCCAAGCCTCGCAATAATTCGAAATAACGACAAATCACTCAAGGACACTCCGAATCGCGATATTTACTGTTTCCGCTCGCTGTATATCGAAAGAAGCGAAGGATTCACTTCCCAAGCCCCCCAATAATTTGAAATAACGACAAATCTTTCAAGGACACTCCGACTCGCGAAATTTACCGTTTCCGCTCGCTGTATATCGAAACAAGCGAATAATTCACATCCCAAGCCTCGCAATCGTTCAAGATATCGATAATTCAGAGTAGGAGACTTGGAATCGCGATATTTACCTTTTCCGCTAGCTGTATTTCGAAAGAAGCGAAGGATTCACTTCCCAAGCATCACAATAATTCGAAATATCGATATATCAGAGTAGGAGACTCCGAATGGCGATATTTACCGTTTCCGCTCGCTGTATATCGAAAGAAGCGAGGGATTCACATCGCAAGACTCGCAATCGTTCAAAATATCGGTAAATCAGAGTAAGAGACTCGGGATCGCGATATTTACATTTACCTCTCGCTGTATATCGAAAGAAGCGAAGGATTCACTTCCCAAGCCTCGCAATAATTCGAAATAACGACAAATCACTCAAGGACACTCCGAATCGCGATATTTACCGTTTCCGCTCGCTGTATATCGAAACAAGCGAATAATTCACATCAAAAGCCTCGCAATCGTTCAAAATATCGATAAATCAGAGTAGGAGACTCGGAATCGTGATATTTAGCTTTTCCGCTCGCTGTATATCGAAGGAAGCGAAGGATTCACTTCCCAAGCCTCCCAATAATTTGAAATAACGACAAATCTTTCAAGGACACTCCGACTCGCGATATTTACCGTTTCCGCTCGCTGTATATCGAAAGAAGCGATTGATTCACATCCCAAGCCTCGCAATCGTTTAAAATATCGATAAAGCACATTACGAGACTCGGGATCGCGATATTTACCGTTTCCGCTCGCTGTATATCGAAACAAGCGAATAATTCACATCCCAAGCCTCGCAATCGTTCAAGATATCGATAATTCAGAGTAGGAGACTCGGAATCGGGATATTTACCTTTTACGCTCGCTGTATATCGAAAGAAGCGAAGGATTCACATCACAAGCCTCGCAATCGTTCAAAATATCGGTAAATCAGAGTAGGAGACTCGGGATCGCGATATTTACATTTACCACTCGCTGTATATCGAAAGAAACGAAGGATTCACTTCCCAAGCCTCGCAATAATTCGAAATAACGACAAATCACTCAAGGACGCTCCGAATCGCGATATTTACCGTTTCCGCTCGCTGTATATCGAAACAAGCGAAGGATTCACATCCCAAGCCTCGAAATCGTACCAAAACATCGATAAATCAGAGTAGGACACTTAGAATCGCGATATTTACCGTTTCCGCTCGCTGTATATCGAAACAAGCGAAGGATTCGCATCCCAAGCCTCGCAATCGATCAAAATATCGATAAATCAGAGTAGGAGACTCGGAAGCGTGATATTTACCGTTTCCGCTCGCTGTATATCGAAAGAAGATAAGGATTCACATCGCAAGCCTCGCAATCGTTCAAAATATCGGTAAATCAGAGTAGGAGACTCGGGATCGCGATATTTACCGTTTCCGCTCGCTGTATATCGAAACAAGCGAATAATTCACATCCCAAGCCTCGCAATCGTTCAAGATATCGATAATTCAGAGTAGGAGACTCGGAATCGCGATATTTACATTTACCACTCGCTGTATATCGAAAGAAACGAAGGATTCACTTCCCAAGACTCGCAATAATTCGAAATAACGACAAATCATTCAAGGACACTCCGACTCGCGATATTTACGGTTTCCGCTCGCTGTATATCGAAACAAGCGAATAATTCACATCCCAAGCCTCGCAATCGTTCAAGATATCGATAATTCAGAGTAGGAGACTCGGAATCGCGATATTTACCTTTTCCGCTCGCTGTATTTCGAAAGAAGCGAAGGATTCACTTCCCAAGCATAGCAATAATTCGAAATATCGATATATCAGAGTAGGAGACTCCGAATGGCGATATTTACCGTTTCCGCTCGCTGTATATCGAAAGAAGCGAGGGATTCACATCGCAAGCCTCGCAATCGTTCAAAATATCGGTAAATCAGAGTAGGAGACTCGGGATCGCGATATTTACATTTACCACTCGCTGTATATCGAAAGAAACGAAGGATTCACTTCCCAAGCCTCGCAATAATTCGAAATAACGACAAATCATTCAAGGACACTCCGACTCGCGATATTTACCGTTTCCGCTCGCTGTATATCGAAACAAGCGAATAATTCACATCCCAAGCCTCGCAATCGTTCAAGATATCGATAATTCAGAGTAGGAGACTCGGAATCGCAATATTTACCTTTTCCGCTCGCTGTATTTCGAAAGAAGCGAAGGATTCACTTCCCAAGCATAGCAATAATTCGAAGTATCGATATATCAGAGTAGGAGACTCCGAATGGCGATATTTACCGTTTCCGCTCGCTGTATATCGAAAGAAGCGAGGGATTCACATCGCAAGCCTCGCAATCGTTCAAAATATCGGTAAATCAGAGTAGGAGACTCGGGATCGCGATATTTACATTTACCACTCGCTGTATATCGAAAGAAACGAAGGATTCACTTCCCAAGCCTCGCAATAATTCGAAATAACGACAAATCACTCAAGGACACTCCGAATCGCGATATTTACTGTTTCCGCTCGCTGTATATCGAAAGAAGCGAAGGATTCACTTCCCAAGCCCCCCAATAATTTGAAATAACGACAAATCTTTCAAGGACACTCCGACTCGCGAAATTTACCGTTTCCGCTCGCTGTATATCGAAACAAGCGAATAATTCACATCCCAAGCCTCGCAATCGTTCAAGATATCGATAATTCAGAGTAGGAGACTTGGAATCGCGATATTTACCTTTTCCGCTCGCTGTATTTCGAAAGAAGCGAAGGATTCACTTCCCAAGCATCGCAATAATTCGAAATATCGATATATCAGAGTAGGAGACTCCGAATGGCGATATTTACCGTTTCCGCTCGCTGTATATCGAAAGAAGCGAGGGATTCACATCGCAAGACTCGCAATCGTTCAAAATATCGGTAAATCAGAGTATTAGACTCGGGATCGCGATATTTACATTTACCTCTCGCTGTATATCGAGAGAAGCGAAGGATTCACTTCCCAAGCCTCGCAATAATTCGAAATAACGACAAATCACTCAAGGACACTCCGAATCGCGATATTTACCGTTTCCGCTCGCTGTATATCGAAACAAGCGAATAATTCACATCAAAAGCCTCGCAATCGTTCAAAATATCGATAAATCAGAGTAGGAGACTCGGAATCGTGATATTTAGCTTTTCCGCTCGCTGTATATCGAAGGAAGCGAAGGATTCACTTCCCAAGCCTCCCAATAATTTGAAATAACGACAAATCTTTCAAGGACACTCCGACTCGCGATATTTACCGTTTCCGCTCGCTGTATATCGAAAGAAGCGATTGATTCACATCCCAAGCCTCGCAATCGTTTAAAATATCGATAAAGCACATTACGAGACTCGGGATCGCGATATTTACCGTTTCCGCTCGCTGTAAATCGAAACAAGCGAATAATTCACATCCCAAGCCTCGCAATCGTTCAAGATATCGGTAAATCAGACTAGGAGACTCGGGATCGCGATATTTACATTTACCACTCGCTGTATATCGAAAGAAACGAAGGATTCACTTCCCAAGCCTCGCAATAATTCGAAATAACGACAAATCATTCAAGGACACTCCGAATCGCGATATTGACCGTTTCCGCTCGCTGTATATCGAAAGAAGTGAAGGATTCACATCCCAAGCCTCGCAACCGTTCGAAATAACGATAAATCAGAGGAGGAGAGCCGGAATCGCGATATTTACATTTACCACTCGCTGTATATGGAAAGAAGCGATGGATTCACTTCCCAAACGTCGCAATAATTCGAAATAACGACAAATCACTCAAGGACACTCCGAATCGCGATATTTACCGTTTCCGCTCGCTGTATATCGAAACAAGCGAAGGATTCGCATCCCAAACCTCGCAATCGTTCAAAATATCGATAAATCAGAGTAGGAGAGCCGGAATCGCGATATTGACCGTTTCCGCTCGCTGTATATCGAAAGAAGCGAAGGATTCACATCCCAAGCCTCGCAACCGTTCGAAATAACGAGAAATCACTCAAGGTCACTCGGAATCACGATATTGACCTTTTCCATATGCAGGGTATTGAAAGAAGCTAAGGATTCGTTTCCCAAGCCTCGCAATCGTTCAAAATAGCGATAAATCAGAGTAGGAGACTCGGGATCGCGATATTTACATTTACCACTCGCTGTATATGGAAAGAAGCGATGGATTCACTTCCCAAACGTCGCAATAATTCGAAATAACGACAAATCACTCAAGGACACTCCGAATCGCGATATTTACCGTTTCCGCTCGCTGTATATCGAAACGAGCGAATAATTCACATCCCAAGCCTCGCAATCGTTCAAGATATCGATAATTCAGAGTAGGAGACTCGGAATCGCGATATTTACTGTTTCCGCTCGCTGTATATAGAAACAAGCGAACGATTCGCAACCCAAGCATAGCAATAATTCGAAATAACGACAAATCACTCAAGGACAATCCGAATCGCGATATTTACTGTTTCCGCTCGCTGTATATCGAAAGAAGCGAAGGATTCACTTCCCAAGCCCCCCAATAATTTGAAATAACGATAAATCTTTCAAGGACACTCCGACTCGCGATATTTACCGTTTCCGCTCGCTGTATATCGAAACAAGCGAATAATTCACATCCCAAGCCTCGCAATCGTTCAAGATATCGATAATTCAGAGTAGGAGACTTGGAATCGCGATATTTACCTTGTCCGCTCGCTGTATTTCGAAAGAAGCGAAGGATTCACTTCCAAGCATCGCAATAATTCGAAATATCGATATATCAGAGTAGGAGACTCCGAATGGCGATATTTACCGTTTCCGCTCGCTGTATATCGAAAGAAGCGAGGGATTCACATCGCAAGACTCGCAATCGTTCAAAATATCGGTAAATCAGAGTAGGAGACTCGGGATCGCGATATTTACATTTACCTCTCGCTGTATATCGAAAGAAGCGAAGGATTCACTTCCCAAGCCTCGCAATAATTCGAAATAACGACAAATCACTCAAGGACACTCCGAATGGCGATATTTACCGTTTCCGCTCGCTGTATATCGAAAGAAGCGAGGGATTCACATCGCAAGCCTCGCAATCGTTCAAAATATCGGTAAATCAGAGTAGGAGACTCGGGATCGCGATATTTACATTTACCACTCGCTGTATATCGAAAGAAACGAAGGATTCACTTCCCAAGCCTCGCAATAATTCGAAATAACGACAAATCATTCAAGGACACTCCGACTCGCGATATTTACCGTTTCCGCTCGCTGTATATCGAAACAAGCGAATAATTCACATCCCAAGCCTCGCAATCGTTCAAGATATCGATAATTCAGAGTAGGAGACTCGGAATCGCGATATTTACTGTTTCCGCTCGCTGTATATAGAAACAAGCGAACGATTCGCAACCCAAGCATAGCAATAATTCGAAATAACGACAAATCACTCAAGGACACTCCGAATCGTGATATTTACTGTTTCCGCTCGCTGTACATCGAAAGAAGCGAAGGATTCACTTCCCAAGCCCCCCAATAATTTGAAATAACGACAAATCTTTCAAGGACACTCCGACTCGCGATATTTACCGTTTCCGCTCGCTGTATATCGAAAGAAGCGATTGATTCACATCCCAAGCCTCGCAATCGTTTAAAATATCGATAAAGCACAGTACGAGACTCGGGATCGCGATATTTACCGTTTCCGCTCGCTGTATATCGAAACAAGCGAATAATCCACATCCCAAGCCTCGCAATCGTTCAAGATATCGATAATTCAGAGTAGGAGACTCGGAATCGCGATATTTACATATACCACTCGCTGCATATCGAAAGAAACGAAGGATTCACTTCCCAAGCCTCGCAATAATTCGAAATAACGACAAATCTTTCAAGGACACTCCGACTCGCGATATTTACCGTTTCCGCTAGCTGTATATCGAAACAAGCGAATAATTCACATCCCACGCCTCGCAATCGTTCAAGATATCGATAATTCAGAGTAGGAGACTCGGAATCGCGATATTTACCTTTTCCGCTCGCTGCATTTCGAAAGAAGCGAAGGATTCACTTCCCAAGCATCGCAATAATTCGAAATATCGATATATCAGAGTAGGAGACTCCGAATGGCGATATTTACCGTTTCCGCTCGCTGTATATCGAAAGAAGCGAGGGATTCACATCGCAAGCCTCGCAATCGTTCAAAATATCGGTAAATCAGAGTAGGAGACTCGGGATCGTGATATTTACATTTACCACTCGCTGTATATCGAAAGAAACGAAGGATTAACTTCCCAAGCCTCGCAATAATTCGAAATAACGACAAATCATTCAAGGACACTCCGAATCGCGATATTGACCGTTTCCGCTCGCTGTATATCGAAAGAAGTGAAGGATTCACATCCCAAGCCTCGCAACCGTTCGAAATAACGATAAATCAGAGGAGGAGAGCCGGAATCGCGATATTTACATTTACCACTCGCTGTATATGGAAAGAAGCGATGGATTCACTTCCCAAACGTCGCAATAATTCGAAATAACGACAAATCACTCAAGGACACTCCGAATCGCGATATTTACCGTTTCCGCTCGCTGTATATCGAAACAAGCGAAGGATTCGCATCCCAAACCTCGCAATCGTTCAAAATATCGATAAATCAGAGTAGGAGAGCCGGAATCGCGATATTGACCGTTTCCGCTCGCTGTATATCGAAAGAAGCGAAGGATTCACATCCCAAGCCTCGCAACCGTTCGAAATAACGAGAAATCACTCAAGGTCACTCGGAATCACGATATTGACCTTTTCCATATGCAGGGTATTGAAAGAAGCGAAGGATTCACTTCCCAAGCCCCCCAATAATTTGAAATAACGATAAATCTTTCAAGGACACTCCGACTCGCGATATTTACCGTTTCCGCTCGCTGTATATCGAAACAAGCGAATAATTCACATCCCAAGCCTCGCAATCGTTCAAGATATCGATAATTCAGAGTAGGAGACTTGGAATCGCGATATTTACCTTTTCCGCTCGCTGTATTTCGAAAGAAGCGAAGGATTCACTTCCAAGCATCGCAATAATTCGAAATATCGATATATCAGAGTAGGAGACTCCGAATGGCGATATTTACCGTTTCCGCTCGCTGTATATCGAAAGAAGCGAGGGATTCACATCGCAAGACTCGCAATCGTTCAAAATATCGGTAAATCAGAGTAGGAGACTCGGGATCGCGATATTTACATTTACCTCTCGCTGTATATCGAAAGAAGCGAAGGATTCACTTCCCAAGCCTCGCAATAATTCGAAATAACGACAAATCACTCAAGGACACTCCGAATGGCGATATTTACCGTTTCCGCTCGCTGTATATCGAAAGAAGCGAGGGATTCACATCGCAAGCCTCGCAATCGTTCAAAATATCGGTAAATCAGAGTAGGAGACTCGGGATCGCGATATTTACATTTACCACTCGCTGTATATCGAAAGAAACGAAGGATTCACTTCCCAAGCCTCGCAATAATTCGAAATAACGACAAATCATTCAAGGACACTCCGACTCGCGATATTTACCGTTTCCGCTCGCTGTATATCGAAACAAGCGAATAATTCACATCCCAAGCCTCGCAATCGTTCAAGATATCGATAATTCAGAGTAGGAGACTCGGAATCGCGATATTTACTGTTTCCGCTCGCTGTATATAGAAACAAGCGAACGATTCGCAACCCAAGCATAGCAATAATTCGAAATAACGACAAATCACTCAAGGACACTCCGAATCGTGATATTTACTGTTTCCGCTCGCTGTACATCGAAAGAAGCGAAGGATTCACTTCCCAAGCCCCCCAATAATTTGAAATAACGACAAATCTTTCAAGGACACTCCGACTCGCGATATTTACCGTTTCCGCTCGCTGTATATCGAAAGAAGCGATTGATTCACATCCCAAGCCTCGCAATCGTTTAAAATATCGATAAAGCACAGTACGAGACTCGGGATCGCGATATTTACCGTTTCCGCTCGCTGTATATCGAAACAAGCGAATAATCCACATCCCAAGCCTCGCAATCGTTCAAGATATCGATAATTCAGAGTAGGAGACTCGGAATCGCGATATTTACATATACCACTCGCTGCATATCGAAAGAAACGAAGGATTCACTTCCCAAGCCTCGCAATAATTCGAAATAACGACAAATCTTTCAAGGACACTCCGACTCGCGATATTTACCGTTTCCGCTAGCTGTATATCGAAACAAGCGAATAATTCACATCCCACGCCTCGCAATCGTTCAAGATATCGATAATTCAGAGTAGGAGACTCGGAATCGCGATATTTACCTTTTCCGCTCGCTGCATTTCGAAAGAAGCGAAGGATTCACTTCCCAAGCATCGCAATAATTCGAAATATCGATATATCAGAGTAGGAGACTCCGAATGGCGATATTTACCGTTTCCGCTCGCTGTATATCGAAAGAAGCGAGGGATTCACATCGCAAGCCTCGCAATCGTTCAAAATATCGGTAAATCAGAGTATTAGACTCGGGATCGTGATATTTACATTTACCACTCGCTGTATATCGAAAGAAACGAAGGATTAACTTCCCAAGCCTCGCAATAATTCGAAATAACGACAAATCACTCAAGGACACTCCGAATCGCGATATTTACCGTTTCCGCTCGCTGTATATCGAAACAAGCGAATAATTCACATCCCAAGCCTCGCAATCGTTCAAGATATCGATAATTCAGAGGAGGAGAGCCGGAATCGCGATATTTACCTTTTCCGCTCGCTGTATTTCGAAAGAAGCGAAGGATTCACTTCCCAAGCATAGCAATAATTCGAAATATCGATATATCAGAGTAGGAGACTCCGAATGGCGATATTTACCGTTTCCGCTCGCTGTGTATCGAAAGAAGCGAGGGATTCACATCGCAAGCCTCGCAATCGTTCAAAATATCGGTAAATCAGAGTAGGAGACTCGGGATCGCGATATTTACATTTACCACTCGCTGTATATCGAAAGAAACGAAGGATTCACTTCCCAAGCCTCGCAATAATTCGAAATAACGACAAATCATTCAAGGACACTCCGACTCGCGATATTTACCGTTTCCGCTCGCTGTATATCGAAACAAGCGAATAATTCACATCCCAAGCCTCGCAATCGTTCAAGATATCGATAATTCAGAGTAGGAGACTCGGAATCGCAATATTTACCTTTTCCGCTCGCTGTATTTCGAAAGAAGCGAAGGATTCACTTCCCAAGCATAGCAATAATTCGAAATATCGATATATCAGAGTAGGAGACTCCGAATGGCGATATTTACCGTTTCCGCTCGCTGTATATCGAAAGAAGCGAGGGATTCACATCGCAAGCCTCGCAATCGTTCAAAATATCGGTAAATCAGAGTAGGAGACTCGGGATCGCGATATTTACATTTACCACTCGCTGTATATCGAAAGAAACGAAGGATTCACTTCCCAAGCCTCGCAATAATTCGAAATAACGACAAATCACTCAAGGACACTCCGAATCGCGATATTTACTGTTTCCGCTCGCTGTATATCGAAAGAAGCGAAGGATTCACTTCCCAAGCCCCCCAATAATTTGAAATAACGACAAATCTTTCAAGGACACTCCGACTCGCGAAATTTACCGTTTCCGCTCGCTGTATATCGAAACAAGCGAATAATTCACATCCCAAGCCTCGCAATCGTTCAAGATATCGATAATTCAGAGTAGGAGACTTGGAATCGCGATATTTACCTTTTCCGCTCGCTGTATTTCGAAAGAAGCGAAGGATTCACTTCCCAAGCATCGCAATAATTCGAAATATCGATATATCAGAGTAGGAGACTCCGAATGGCGATATTTACCGTTTCCGCTCGCTGTATATCGAAAGAAGCGAGGGATTCACATCGCAAGACTCGCAATCGTTCAAAATATCGATAAATCAGAGTAGGAGACTCGGAATCGTGATATTTAGCTTTTCCGCTCGCTGTATATCGAAGGAAGCGAAGGATTCACTTCCCAAGCCTCCCAATAATTTGAAATAACGACAAATCTTTCAAGGACACTCCGACTCGCGATATTTACCGTTTCCGCTCGCTGTATATCGAAAGAAGCGATTGATTCACATCCCAAGCCTCGCAATCGTTTAAAATATCGATAAAGCACATTACGAGACTCGGGATCGCGATATTTACCGTTTCCGCTCGCTGCAAATCGAAACAAGCGAATAATTCACATCCCAAGCCTCGCAATCGTTCAAGATATCGATAATTCAGAGTAGGAGACTCGGAATCGGGATATTTACCTTTTACGCTCGCTGTATATCGAAAGAAGCGAAGGATTCACATCACAAGCCTCGCAATCGTTCAAAATATCGGTAAATCAGACTAGGAGACTCGGGATCGCGATATTTACATTTACCACTCGCTGTATATCGAAAGAAACGAAGGATTCACTTCCCAAGCCTCGCAATAATTCGAAATAACGACAAATCATTCAAGGACACTCCGAATCGCGATATTGACCGTTTCCGCTCGCTGTATATCGAAAGAAGTGAAGGATTCACATCCCAAGCCTCGCAACCGTTCGAAATAACGATAAATCAGAGGAGGAGAGCCGGAATCGCGATATTTACATTTACCACTCGCTGTATATGGAAAGAAGCGATGGATTCACTTCCCAAACGTCGCAATAATTCGAAATAACGACAAATCACTCAAGGACACTCCGAATCGCGATATTTACCGTTTCCGCTCGCTGTATATCGAAACAAGCGAAGGATTCGCATCCCAAACCTCGCAATCGTTCAAAATATCGATAAATCAGAGTAGGAGAGCCGGAATCGCGATATTGACCGTTTCCGCTCGCTGTATATCGAAAGAAGCGAAGAATTCACATCCCAAGCCTCGCAACCGTTCGAAATAACGAGAAATCACTCAAGGTCACTCGGAATCACGATATTGACCTTTTCCATATGCAGGGTATTGAAAGAAGCTAAGGATTCGTTTCCCAAGCCTCGCAATCGTTCAAAATAGCGATAAATCAGAGTAGGAGACTCGGGATCGCGATATTTACATTTACCACTCGCTGTATATCGAAAGAAACGAAGGATTCACTTCCCAAGCCTCGCAATAATTCGAAATAACGACAAATCATTCAAGGACACTCCGACTCGCGATATTTACCGTTTCCGCTCGCTGTATATCGAAAGAAGCGAGGGATTCACATCGCAAGACTCGCAATCGTTCAAAATATCGGTAAATCAGAGTAGGAGACTCGGGATCGCGATATTTACATTTACCTCTCGCTGTATATCGAAAGAAGCGAAGGATTCACTTCCCAAGCCTCGCAATAATTCGAAATAACGACAAATCACTCAAGGACACTCCGAATGGCGATATTTACCGTTTCCGCTCGCTGTATATCGAAAGAAGCGAGGGATTCACATCGCAAGCCTCGCAATCGTTCAAAATATCGGTAAATCAGAGTAGGAGACTCGGGATCGCGATATTTACATTTACCACTCGCTGTATATCGAAAGAAACGAAGGATTCACTTCCCAAGCCTCGCAATAATTCGAAATAACGACAAATCATTCAAGGACACTCCGACTCGCGATATTTACCGTTTCCGCTCGCTGTATATCGAAACAAGCGAATAATTCACATCCCAAGCCTCGCAATCGTTCAAGATATCGATAATTCAGAGTAGGAGACTCGGAATCGCGATATTTACTGTTTCCGCTCGCTGTATATAGAAACAAGCGAACGATTCGCAACCCAAGCATAGCAATAATTCGAAATAACGACAAATCACTCAAGGACACTCCGAATCGTGATATTTACTGTTTCCGCTCGCTGTACATCGAAAGAAGCGAAGGATTCACTTCCCAAGCCCCCCAATAATTTGAAATAACGACAAATCTTTCAAGGACACTCCGACTCGCGATATTTACCGTTTCCGCTCGCTGTATATCGAAAGAAGCGATTGATTCACATCCCAAGCCTCGCAATCGTTTAAAATATCGATAAAGCACAGTACGAGACTCGGGATCGCGATATTTACCGTTTCCGCTCGCTGTATATCGAAACAAGCGAATAATCCACATCCCAAGCCTCGCAATCGTTCAAGATATCGATAATTCAGAGTAGGAGACTCGGAATCGCGATATTTACATATACCACTCGCTGCATATCGAAAGAAACGAAGGATTCACTTCCCAAGCCTCGCAATAATTCGAAATAACGACAAATCTTTCAAGGACACTCCGACTCGCGATATTTACCGTTTCCGCTCGCTGTATATCGAAACAAGCGAATAATTCACATCCCAAGCCTCGCAATCGTTCAAGATATCGATAATTCAGAGTAGGAGACTCGGAATCGCGATATTTACCTTTTCCGCTCGCTGCATTTCGAAAGAAGCGAAGGATTCACTTCCCAAGCATCGCAATAATTCGAAATATCGATATATCAGAGTAGGAGACTCCGAATGGCGATATTTACCGTTTCCGCTCGCTGTATATCGAAAGAAGCGAGGGATTCACATCGCAAGCCTCGCAATCGTTCAAAATATCGGTAAATCAGAGTAGGAGACTCGGGATCGTGATATTTACATTTACCACTCGCTGTATATCGAAAGAAACGAAGGATTAACTTCCCAAGCCTCGCAATAATTCGAAATAACGACAAATCATTCAAGGACACTCCGACTCGCGATATTTACCGTTTCCGCTCGCTGTATATCGAAACAAGAGAATAATTCACATCCCAAGCCTCGCAATCGTTCAAGATATCGATAATTCAGAGTAGGAGACTCGGAATCGCGATATTTACCGTTTCCGCTCGCTGTATATCGAAAGCAGCGAGGGATTCACATCGCAAGCCTCGCAATCGTTCAAAATATCGGTAAATCAGAGTAGGAGACTCGGGATCGCGATATTTACATTTACCACTCGCTGTATATCGAAAGAAACGAAGGATTCACTTCCCAAGCCTCGCAATAATTCGAAATAACGACAAATCATTCAAGGACACTCCGACTCGCGATATTTACCGTTTCCGCTCGCTGTATATCGAAACAAGCGAATAATTCACATCACAAGCCTCGCAATCGTTCAAGATATCGATAATTCAGAGTAGGAGACTCGGAATCGCGATATTTACTGTTTCCGCTCGCTGTATATAGAAACAAGCGAACGATTCGCAACCCAAGCATAGCAATAATTCAAAATAACGACAAATCACTCAAGGACACTCCGAATCGCGATATTTACTGTTTCCGCTCGCTGTATATCGAAAGAAGCGAAGGATTCACTTCCCAAGCCCCCCAATAATTTGAAATAACGACAAATCTTTCAAGGACACTCCGACACGCGATATTTACCGTTTCCGCTCGCTGTATATCGAAAGAAGCGATTGATTCACATCCCAAGCCTCGCAATCGTTTAAAATATCGATAAAGCACAGTACGAGACTCGGGATCGCGATATTTACCGTTTCCGCTCGCTGTATATCGAAACAAGCGAATAATCCACATCCCAAGCCTCGCAATCGTTCAAGATATCGATAATTCAGAGTAGGAGACTCGGAATCGCGATATTTACATATACCACTCGCTGCATATCGAAAGAAACGAAGGATTCACTTCCCAAGCCTCGCCATAATTCGAAATAACGACAAATCTTTCAAGGACACTCCGACTCGCGATATTTACCGTTTCCGCTCGCTGTATATCGAAACAAGCGAATAATTCACATCCCAAGCCTCGCAATCGTTCAAGATATCGATAATTCAGAGTAGGAGACTCGGAATCGCGATATTTACCTTTTCCGCTCGCTGCATTTCGAAAGAAGCGAAGGATTCACTTCCCAAGCATCGCAATAATTCGAAATATCGATATATCAGAGTAGGAGACTCCGAATGGCGATATTTACCGTTTCCGCTCGCTGTATATCGAAAGAAGCGAGGGATTCACATCGCAAGCCTCGCAATCGTTCAAAATATCGGTAAATCAGAGTAGGAGACTCGGGATCGTGATATTTACATTTACCACTCGCTGTATATCGAAAGAAACGAAGGATTAACTTCCCAAGCCTCGCAATAATTCGAAATAACGACAAATCATTCAAGGACACTCCGACTCGCGATATTTACCGTTTCCGCTCGCTGTATATCGAAACAAGCGAATAATTCACATCCCAAGCCTCGCAATCGTTCAAGATATCGATAATTCAGAGTAGGAGACTCGGAATCGCGATATTTACCGTTTCCGCTCGCTGTATATCGAAAGCAGCGAGGGATTCACATCGCAAGCCTCGCAATCGTTCAAAATATCGGTAAATCAGAGTAGGAGACTCGGGATCGCGATATTTACATTTACCACTCGCTGTATATCGAAAGAAACGAAGGATTCACTTCCCAAGCCTCGCAATAATTCGAAATAACGACAAATCATTCAAGGACACTCCGACTCGCGATATTTACCGTTTCCGCTCGCTGTATATCGAAACAAGCGAATAATTCACATCACAAGCCTCGCAATCGTTCAAGATATCGATAATTCAGAGTAGGAGACTCGGAATCGCGATATTTACTGTTTCCGCTCGCTGTATATAGAAACAAGCGAACGATTCGCAACCCAAGCATAGCAATAATTCAAAATAACGACAAATCACTCAAGGACACTCCGAATCGCGATATTTACTGTTTCCGCTCGCTGTATATCGAAAGAAGCGAAGGATTCACTTCCCAAGCCCCCCAATAATTTGAAATAACGACAAATCTTTCAAGGACACTCCGACACGCGATATTTACCGTTTCCGCTCGCTGTATATCGAAAGAAGCGATTGATTCACATCCCAAGCCTCGCAATCGTTTAAAATACCGATAAAGCACAGTACGAGACTCGGGATCGCGATATTTACCGTTTCCGCTCGCTGTATATCGAAACAAGCGAATAATTCACATCCCAAGCCTCGCAATCGTTCAAGATATCGATAATTCAGAGTAGGAGACTCGGAATCGCGATATTTACCTTTTCCGCTCGCTGTATTTCGAAAGAAGCGAAGGATTCACTTCCCAAGCATCGCAATAATTCGAAATATCGATATATCAGAGTAGGAGACTCCGAATGGCGATATTTACCGTTTCCGCTCGCTGTATATCGAAAGAAGCGAGGGATTCACATCGCAAGACTCGCAATCGTTCAAAATATCGGTAAATCAGAGTAGGAGACTCGGGATCGCGATATTTACATTTACCTCTCGCTGTATATCGAAAGAAGCGAAGGATTCACTTCCCAAGCCTCGCAATAATTCGAAATAACGACAAATCACTCAAGGACACTCCGAATCGCGATATTTACCGTTTCCGCTCGCTGTATATCGAAACAAGCGAATAATTCACATCAAAAGCCTCGCAATCGTTCAAAATATCGATAAATCAGAGTAGGAGACTCGGAATCGTGATATTTAGCTTTTCCGCTCGCTGTATATCGAAGGAAGCGAAGGATTCACTTCCCAAGCCTCCCAATAATTTGAAATAACGACAAATCTTTCAAGGACACTCCGACTCGCGATATTTACCGTTTCCGCTCGCTGTATATCGAAAGAAGCGATTGATTCACATCCCAAGCCTCGCAATCGTTTAAAATATCGATAAAGCACATTACGAGACTCGGGATCGCGATATTTACCGTTTCCGCTCGCTGTATATCGAAACAAGCGAATAATTCACATCCCAAGCCTCGCAATCGTTCAAGATATCGATAATTCAGAGTAGGAGACTCGGAATCGCGATATTTACCTTTTCCGCTCGCTGTATTTCGAAAGAAGCGAAGGATTCACTTCCCAAGCATAGCAATAATTCGAAATATCGATATATCAGAGTAGGAGACTCCGAATGGCGATATTTACCGTTTCCGCTCGCTGTATATCGAAAGAAGCGAGGGATTCACATCGCAAGCCTCGCAATCGTTCAAAATATCGGTAAATCAGAGTAGGAGACTCGGGATCGCGATATTTACATTTACCACTCGCTGTATATCGAAAGAAACGAAGGATTCACTTCCCAAGCCTCGCAATAATTCGAAATAACGACAAATCATTCAAGGACACTCCGACTCGCGATATTTACCGTTTCCGCTCGCTGTATATCGAAACAAGCGAATAATTCACATCCCAAGCCTCGCAATCGTTCAAGATATCGATAATTCAGAGTAGGAGACTCGGAATCGCAATATTTACCTTTTCCGCTCGCTGTATTTCGAAAGAAGCGAAGGATTCACTTCCCAAGCATAGCAATAATTCGAAATATCGATATATCAGAGTAGGAGACTCCGAATGGCGATATTTACCGTTTCCGCTCGCTGTATATCGAAAGAAGCGAGGGATTCACATCGCAAGCCTCGCAATCGTTCAAAATATCGGTAAATCAGAGTAGGAGACTCGGGATCGCGATATTTACATTTACCACTCGCTGTATATCGAAAGAAACGAAGGATTCACTTCCCAAGCCTCGCAATAATTCGAAATAACGACAACTCACTCAAGGACACTCCGAATCGCGATATTTACTGTTTCCGCTCGCTGTATATCGAAAGAAGCGAAGGATTCACTTCCCAAGCCCCCCAATAATTTGAAATAACGACAAATCTTTCAAGGACACTCCGACTCGCGAAATTTACCGTTTCCGCTCGCTGTATATCGAAACAAGCGAATAATTCACATCCCAAGCCTCGCAATCGTTCAAGATATCGATAATTCAGAGTAGGAGACTTGGAATCGCGATATTTACCTTTTCCGCTCGCTGTATTTCGAAAGAAGCGAAGGATTCACTTCCCAAGCATCGCAATAATTCGAAATATCGATATATCAGAGTAGGAGACTCCGAATGGCGATATTTACCGTTTCCGCTCGCTGTATATCGAAAGAAGCGAGGGATTCACATCGCAAGACTCGCAATCGTTCAAAATATCGGTAAATCAGAGTATTAGACTCGGGATCGCGATATTTACATTTACCTCTCGCTGTATATCGAGAGAAGCGAAGGATTCACTTCCCAAGCCTCGCAATAATTCGAAATAACGACAAATCACTCAAGGACACTCCGAATCGCGATATTTACCGTTTCCGCTCGCTGTATATCGAAACAAGCGAATAATTCACATCAAAAGCCTCGCAATCGTTCAAAATATCGATAAATGAGAGTAGGAGACTCGGAATCGTGATATTTAGCTTTTCCGCTCGCTGTATATCGAAGGAAGCGAAGGATTCACTTCCCAAGCCTCCCAATAATTTGAAATAACGACAAATCTTTCAAGGACACTCCGACTCGCGATATTTACCGTTTCCGCTCGCTGTATATCGAAAGAAGCGATTGATTCACATCCCAAGCCTCGCAATCGTTTAAAATATCGATAAAGCACATTACGAGACTCGGGATCGCGATATTTACCGTTTCCGCTCGCTGCAAATCGAAACAAGCGAATAATTCACATCCCAAGCCTCGCAATCGTTCAAGATATCGATAATTCAGAGTAGGAGACTCGGAATCGGGATATTTACCTTTTACGCTCGCTGTATATCGAAAGAAGTGAAGGATTCACATCCCAAGCCTCGCAACCGTTCGAAATAACGATAAATCAGAGGAGGAGAGCCGGAATCGCGATATTTACATTTACCACTCGCTGTATATGGAAAGAAGCGATGGATTCACTTCCCAAACGTCGCAATAATTCGAAATAACGACAAATCACTCAAGGACACTCCGAATCGCGATATTTACCGTTTCCGCTCGCTGTATATCGAAACAAGCGAAGGATTCGCATCCCAAACCTCGCAATCGTTCAAAATATCGATAAATCAGAGTAGGAGAGCCGGAATCGCGATATTGACCGTTTCCGCTCGCTGTATATCGAAAGAAGCGAAGGATTCACATCCCAAGCCTCGCAACCGTTCGAAATAACGAGAAATCACTCAAGGTCACTCGGAATCACGATATTGACCTTTTCCATATGCAGGGTATTGAAAGAAGCTAAGGATTCGTTTCCCAAGCCTCGCAATCGTTCAAAATAGCGATAAATCAGAGTAGGAGACTCGGGATCGCGATATTTACATTTACCACTCGCTGTATATGGAAAGAAGCGATGGATTCACTTCCCAAACGTCGCAATAATTCGAAATAACGACAAATCACTCAAGGACACTCCGAATCGCGATATTTACCGTTTCCGCTCGCTGTATATCGAAACGAGCGAATAATTCACATCCCAAGCCTCGCAATCGTTCAAGATATCGATAATTCAGAGTAGGAGACTCGGAATCGCGATATTTACTGTTTCCGCTCGCTGTATATAGAAACAAGCGAACGATTCGCAACCCAAGCATAGCAATAATTCGAAATAACGACAAATCACTCAAGGACAATCCGAATCGCGATATTTACTGTTTCCGCTCGCTGTATATCGAAAGAAGCGAAGGATTCACTTCCCAAGCCCCCCAATAATTTGAAATAACGATAAATCTTTCAAGGACACTCCGACTCGCGATATTTACCGTTTCCGCTCGCTGTATATCGAAACAAGCGAATAATTCACATCCCATGCCTCGCAATCGTTCAAGATATCGATAATTCAGAGTAGGAGACTTGGAATCGCGATATTTACCTTTTCCGCTCGCTGTATTTCGAAAGAAGCGAAGGATTCACTTCCCAAGCATCGCAATAATTCGAAATATCGATATATCAGAGTAGGAGACTCCGAATGGCGATATTTACCGTTTCCGCTCGCTGTATATCGAAAGAAGCGAGGGATTCACATCGCAAGACTCGCAATCGTTCAAAATATCGGTAAATCAGAGTAGGAGACTCGGGATCGCGATATTTACATTTACCTCTCGCTGTATATCGAAAGAAGCGAAGGATTCACTTCCCAAGCCTCGCAATAATTCGAAATAACGACAAATCACTCAAGGACACTCCGAATGGCGATATTTACCGTTTCCGCTCGCTGTATATCGAAAGAAGCGAGGGATTCACATCGCAAGCCTCGCAATCGTTCAAAATATCGGTAAATCAGAGTAGGAGACTCGGGATCGCGATATTTACATTTACCACTCGCTGTATATCGAAAGAAACGAAGGATTCACTTCCCAAGCCTCGCAATAATTCGAAATAACGACAAATCATTCAAGGACACTCCGACTCGCGATATTTACCGTTTCCGCTCGCTGTATATCGAAACAAGCGAATAATTCACATCCCAAGCCTCGCAATCGTTCAAGATATCGATAATTCAGAGTAGGAGACTCGTAATCGCGATATTTACTGTTTCCGCTCGCTGTATATAGAAACAAGCGAACGATTCGCAACCCAAGCATAGCAATAATTCGAAATAACGACAAATCACTCAAGGACACTCCGAATCGTGATATTTACTGTTTCCGCTCGCTGTACATCGAAAGAAGCGAAGGATTCACTTCCCAAGCCCCCCAATAATTTGAAATAACGACAAATCTTTCAAGGACACTCCGACTCGCGATATTTACCGTTTCCGCTCGCTGTATATCGAAAGAAGCGATTGATTCACATCCCAAGCCTCGCAATCGTTTAAAATATCGATAAAGCACAGTACGAGACTCGGGATCGCGATATTTACCGTTTCCGCTCGCTGTATATCGAAACAAGCGAATAATCCACATCCCAAGCCTCGCAATCGTTCAAGATATCGATAATTCAGAGTAGGAGACTCGGAATCGCGATATTTACATATACCACTCGCTGCATATCGAAAGAAACGAAGGATTCACTTCCCAAGCCTCGCAATAATTCGAAATAACGACAAATCTTTCAAGGACACTCCGACTCGCGATATTTACCGTTTCCGCTCGCTGTATATCGAAACAAGCGAATAATTCACATCCCAAGCCTCGCAATCGTTCAAGATATCGATAATTCAGAGTAGGAGACTCGGAATCGCGATATTTACCTTTTCCGCTCGCTGCATTTCGAAAGAAGCGAAGGATTCACTTCCCAAGCATCGCAATAATTCGAAATATCGATATATCAGAGTAGGAGACTCCGAATGGCGATATTTACCGTTTCCGCTCGCTGTATATCGAAAGAAGCGAGGGATTCACATCGCAAGCCTCGCAATCGTTCAAAATATCGGTAAATCAGAGTAGGAGACTCGGGATCGTGATATTTACATTTACCACTCGCTGTATATCGAAAGAAACGAAGGATTAACTTCCCAAGCCTCGCAATAATTCGAAATAACGACAAATCATTCAAGGACACTCCGACTCGCGATATTTACCGTTTCCGCTCGCTGTATATCGAAACAAGCGAATAATTCACATCCCAAGCCTCGCAATCGTTCAAGATATCGATAATTCAGAGTAGGAGACTCGGAATCGCGATATTTACCGTTTCCGCTCGCTGTATATCGAAAGCAGCGAGGGATTCACATCGCAAGCCTCGCAATCGTTCAAAATATCGGTAAATCAGAGTAGGAGACTCGGGATCGCGATATTTACATTTACCACTCGCTGTATATCGAAAGAAACGAAGGATTCACTTCCCAAGCCTCGCAATAATTCGAAATAACGACAAATCATTCAAGGACACTCCGACTCGCGATATTTACCGTTTCCGCTCGCTGTATATCGAAACAAGCGAATAATTCACATCACAAGCCTCGCAATCGTTCAAGATATCGATAATTCAGAGTAGGAGACTCGGAATCGCGATATTTACTGTTTCCGCTCGCTGTATATAGAAACAAGCGAACGATTCGCAACCCAAGCATAGCAATAATTCAAAATAACGACAAATCACTCAAGGACACTCCGAATCGCGATATTTACTGTTTCCGCTCGCTGTATATCGAAAGAAGCGAAGGATTCACTTCCCAAGCCCCCCAATAATTTGAAATAACGACAAATCTTTCAAGGACACTCCGACACGCGATATTTACCGTTTCCGCTCGCTGTATATCGAAAGAAGCGATTGATTCACATCCCAAGCCTCGCAATCGTTTAAAATACCGATAAAGCACAGTACGAGACTCGGGATCGCGATATTTACCGTTTCCGCTCGCTGTATATCGAAACAAGCGAATAATTCACATCCCAAGCCTCGCAATCGTTCAAGATATCGATAATTCAGAGTAGGAGACTCGGAATTGCGATATTTACCTTTTCCGCTCGCTGTATTTCGAAAGAAGCGAAGGATTCACTTCCCAAGCATCGCAATAATTCGAAATATCGATATATCAGAGTAGGAGACTCCGAATGGCGATATTTACCGTTTCCGCTCGCTGTATATCGAAAGAAGCGAGGGATTAACATCGCAAGACTCGCAATCGTTCAAAATATCGGTAAATCAGAGTAGGAGACTCGGGATCGCGATATTTACATTTACCTCTCGCTGTATATCGAAAGAAGCGAAGGATTCACTTCCCAAGCCTCGCAATAATTCGAAATAACGACAAATCACTCAAGGACACTCCGAATCGCGATATTTACCGTTTCCGCTCGCTGTATATCGAAACAAGCGAATAATTCACATCAAAAGCCTCGCAATCGTTCAAAATATCGATAAATCAGAGTAGGAGACTCGGAATCGTGATATTTAGCTTTTCCGCTCGCTGTATATCGAAGGAAGCGAAGGATTCACTTCCCAAGCCTCCCAATAATTTGAAATAACGACAAATCTTTCAAGGACACTCCGACTCGCGATATTTACCGTTTCCGCTCGCTGTATATCGAAAGAAGCGATTGATTCACATCCCAAGCCTCGCAATCGTTTAAAATATCGATAAAGCACATTACGAGACTCGGGATCGCGATATTTACCGTTTCCGCTCGCTGTATATCGAAACAAGCGAATAATTCACATCCCAAGCCTCGCAATCGTTCAAGATATCGATAATTCAGAGTAGGAGACTCGGAATCGGGATATTTACCTTTTACGCTCGCTGTATATCGAAAGAAGCGAAGGATTCACATCACAAGCCTCGCAATCGTTCAAAATATCGGTAAATCAGAGTAGGAGACTCGGGATCGCGATATTTACATTTACCACTCGCTGTATATCGAAAGAAACGAAGGATTCACTTCCCAAGCCTCGCAATAATTCGAAATAACGACAAATCACTCAAGGACGCTCCGAATCGCGATATTTACCGTTTCCGCTCGCTGTATATCGAAACAAGCGAAGGATTCACATCCCAAGCCTCGAAATCGTACCAAAACATCGATAAATCAGAGTAGGACACTTAGAATCGCGATATTTACCGTTTCCGCTCGCTGTATATCGAAACAAGCGAAGGATTCGCATCCCAAGCCTCGCAATCGATCAAAATATCGATAAATCAGAGTAGGAGACTCGGAAGCGTGATATTTACCGTTTCCGCTCGCTATATATCGAAAGAAGATAAGGATTCACATCGCAAGCCTCGCAATCGTTCAAAATATCGGTAAATCAGAGTAGGAGACTCGGGATCGCGATATTTACATTTACCGCAAGCTGTATATCGAAAGAAGCGATTGATTCACATCCCAAGCCTCGCAATCGTTTAAAATATCGATAAAGCACAGTACGAGACTCGGGATCGCGATATTTACCGTTTCCGCTCGCTGTATATCGAAACAAGCGAATAATTCACATCCCAAGCCTCGCGATCGTTCAAGATATCGATAATTCAGAGTAGGAGACTCGGAATCGCGATATTTACATTTACCACTCGCTGTATATCGAAAGAAACGAAGGATTCACTTCCCAAGCCTCGCAATAATTCGAAATAACGACAAATCATTCAAGGACACTCCGACTCGCGATATTTACCGTTTCCGCTCGCTGTATATCGAAACAAGCGAATAATTCACATCCCAAGCATCGCAATCGTTCAAGATATCGATAATTCAGAGTAGGAGACTCGGAATCGCGATATTTACCTTTTCCGCTCGCTGTATTTCGAAAGAAGCGAAGGATTCACTTCCCAAGCATCGCAATAATTCGAAATATCGATATATCAGAGTAGGAGACTCCGAATGGCGATATTTACCGTTTCCGCTCGCTGTATATCGAAAGAAGCGAGGGATTCACATCGCAAGCCTCGCAATCGTTCAAAATATCGGTAAATCAGAGTAGGAGACTCGGGATCGCGATATTTACATTTACCACTCGCTGTATATCGAAAGAAACGAAGGATTCACTTCCCAAGCCTCGCAATAATTCGAAATAACGACAAATCATTCAAGGACACTCCGACTCGCGATATTTACCGTTTCCGCTCGCTGTATATCGAAACAAGCGAATAATTCACATCCCAAGCCTCGCAATCGTTCAAGATATCGATAATTCAGAGTAGGAGACTCGGAATCGCGATATTTACCTTTTCCGCTCGCTGTATTTCGAAAGAAGCGAAGGATTCACTTCCCAAGCATCGCAATAATTCGAAATATCGATATATCAGAGTAGGAGACTCCGAATGGCGATATTTACCGTTTCCGCTCGCTGTATATCGAAAGAAGCGAGGGATTCACATCGCAAGCCTCGCAATCGTTCAAAATATCGGTAAATCAGAGTAGGAGACTCGGGATCGCGATATTTACATTTACCACTCGCTGTATATCGAAAGAAACGAAGGATTCACTTCCCAAGCCTCGCAATAATTCGAAATAACGACAAATCATTCAAGGACACTCCGACCTGCGATATTTACCGTTTCCGCTCGCTGTATATCGAAACAAGCGAATAATTCACATCCCAAGCCTCGCAATCGTTCAAGATATCGATAATTCAGAGTAGGAGACTCGGAATCGCGATATTTACTGTTTCCGCTCGCTGTATATAGAAACAACCGAACGATTAACAACCCAAGCATAGCAATAATTCGAAATAACGACAAATCACTCAAGGACACTCCGAATCGCGATATTTACTGTTTCCGCTCGCTGTATATCGAAAGAAGCGAAGGATTCACTTCCCAAGCCCCCCAATAATTTGAAATAACGACAAATCTTTCAAGGACACTCCAACTCGCGAATTTTACCGTTTCCGCTCGCTGTATATCGAAACAAGCGAATAATTCACATCCCAAGCATCGCAATAATTCGAAATATCGATATATCAGAGTAGGAGACTCCGAATGGCGATATTTACCGTTTCCGCTCGCTGTATATCGAAAGAAGCGAGGGATTCACATCGCAAGACTCGCAATCGTTCAAAATATCGGTAAATCAGAGTAGGAGACTCGGGATCGCGATATTTACATTTACCTCTCGCTGTATATCGAAAGAAGCGAAGGATTCACTTCCCAAGCCTCGCAATAATTCGAAATAACGACAAATCACTCAAGGACACTCCGAATCGCGATATTTACCGTTTCCGCTCGCTGTATATCGAAACAAGCGAATAATTCACATCAAAAGCCTCGCAATCGTTCAAAATATCGATAAATCAGAGTAGGAGACTCGGAATCGTGATATTTAGCTTTTCCGCTCGCTGTATATCGAAGGAAGCGAAGGATTCACTTCCCAAGCCTCCCAATAATTTGAAATAACGACATATCTTTCAAGGACACTCCGACTCGCGATATTTACCGTTTCCGCTCGCTGTATATCGAAAGAAGCGATTGATTCACATCCCAAGCCTCGCAATCGTTTAAAATATCGATAAAGCACATTACGAGACTCGGGATCGCGATATTTACCGTTTCCGCTCGCTGTATATCGAAACAAGCGAATAATTCACATCCCAAGCCTCGCAATCGTTCAAGATATCGATAATTCAGAGTAGGAGACTCGGAATCGGGATATTTACCTTTTACGCTCGCTGTATATCGAAAGAAGCGAAGGATTCACATCACAAGCCTCGCAATCGTTCAAAATATCGGTAAATCAGAGTAGGAAACTCGGGATCGCGATATTTACATTTACCACACGCTGTATATCGAAAGAAACGAAGGATTCACTTCCCAAGCCTCGCAATAATTCGAAATAACGACAAATCACTCAAGGACGCTCCGAATCGCGATATTTACCGTTTCCGCTCGCTGTATATCGAAACAAGCGAAGGATTCACATCCCAAGCCTCGAAATCGTACCAAAACATCGATAAATCAGAGTAGGACACTTAGAATCGCGATATTTACCGTTTCCGCTCGCTGTATATCGAAACAAGCGAAGGATTCGCATCCCAAGCCTCGCAATCGATCAAAATATCGATAAATCAGAGTAGGAGACTCGGAAGCGTGATATTTACCGTTTCCGCTTGCTGTATATCGAAAGAAGATAAGGATTCACATCGCAAGCCTCGCAATCGTTCAAAATATCGGTAAATCAGAGTAGGAGACTCGGGATAGCGATATTTACATTTACCACTCGCTGTATATCGAAAGAAACGAAGGATTCACTTCCCAAGCCTCGCAATAATTCGAAATAACGACAAATCATTCAAGGACACTCCGACTCGCGATATTTACCGTTTCCGCTCGCTGTATATCGAAACAAGCGAATAATTCACATCAAAAGCCTCGCAATCGTTCAAAATATCGATAAATCAGAGTAGGAGACTCGGAATCGTGATATTTAGCTTTTCCGCTCGCTGTATATCGAAGGAAGCGAAGGATTCACTTCCCAAGCCTCCCAATAATTTGAAATAACGACAAATCTTTCAAGGACACTCCGACTCGCGATATTTACCGTTTCCGCAAGCTGTATATCGAAAGAAGCGATTGATTCACATCCCAAGCCTCGCAATCGTTTAAAATATCGATAAAGCACAGTACGAGACTCGGGATCGCGATATTTACCGTTTCCGCTCGCTGTATATCGAAACAAGCGAATAATTCACATCCCAAGCCTCGCGATCGTTCAAGATATCGATAATTCAGAGTAGGAGACTCGGAATCGCGATATTTACATTTACCACTCGCTGTATATCGAAAGAAACGAAGGATTCACTTCCCAAGCCTCGCAATAATTCGAAATAACGACAAATCATTCAAGGACACTCCGACTCGCGATATTTACCGTTTCCGCTCGCTGTATATCGAAACAAGCGAATAATTCACATCCCAAGCATCGCAATCGTTCAAGATATCGATAATTCAGAGTAGGAGACTCGGAATCGCGATATTTACCTTTTCCGCTCGCTGTATTTCGAAAGAAGCGAAGGATTCACTTCCCAAGCATCGCAATAATTCGAAATATCGATATATCAGAGTAGGAGACTCCGAATGGCGATATTTACCGTTTCCGCTCGCTGTATATCGAAAGAAGCGAGGGATTCACATCGCAAGCCTCGCAATCGTTCAAAATATCGGTAAATCAGAGTAGGAGACTCGGGATCGCGATATTTACATTTACCACTCGCTGTATATCGAAAGAAACGAAGGATTCACTTCCCAAGCCTCGCAATAATTCGAAATAACGACAAATCATTCAAGGACACTCCGACTCGCGATATTTACCGTTTCCGCTCGCTGTATATCGAAACAAGCGAATAATTCACATCCCAAGCCTCGCAATCGTTCAAGATATCGATAATTCAGAGTAGGAGACTCGGAATCGCGATATTTACCTTTTCCGCTCGCTGTATTTCGAAAGAAGCGAAGGATTCACTTCCCAAGCATCGCAATAATTCGAAATATCGATATATCAGAGTAGGAGACTCCGAATGGCGATATTTACCGTTTCCGCTCGCTGTATATCGAAAGAAGCGAGGGATTCACATCGCAAGCCTCGCAATCGTTCAAAATATCGGTAAATCAGAGTAGGAGACTCGGGATCGCGATATTTACATTTACCACTCGCTGTATATCGAAAGAAACGAAGGATTCACTTCCCAAGCCTCGCAATAATTCGAAATAACGACAAATCATTCAAGGACACTCCGACCTGCGATATTTACCGTTTCCGCTCGCTGTATATCGAAACAAGCGAATAATTCACATCCCAAGCCTCGCAATCGTTCAAGATATCGATAATTCAGAGTAGGAGACTCGGAATCGCGATATTTACTGTTTCCGCTCGCTGTATATAGAAACAACCGAACGATTAACAACCCAAGCATAGCAATAATTCGAAATAACGACAAATCACTCAAGGACACTCCGAATCGCGATATTTACTGTTTCCGCTCGCTGTATATCGAAAGAAGCGAAGGATTCACTTCCCAAGCCCCCCAATAATTTGAAATAACGACAAATCTTTCAAGGACACTCCAACTCGCGAATTTTACCGTTTCCGCTCGCTGTATATCGAAACAAGCGAATAATTCACATCCCAAGCCTCGCAATCGTTCAAGATATGGATAATTCAGAGTAGGAGACTCGGAATCGCGATATTTACCTTTTCCGCTCGCTGTATTTCGAAAGAAGCGAAGGATTCACTTCCCAAGCATCGCAATAATTCGAAATATCGATATATCAGAGTAGGAGACTCCGAATGGCGATATTTACCGTTTCCGCTCGCTGTATATCGAAAGAAGCGAGGGATTCACATCGCAAGACTCGCAATCGTTCAAAATATCGGTAAATCAGAGTAGGAGACTCGGGATCGCGATATTTACATTTACCTCTCGCTGTATATCGAAAGAAGCGAAGGATTCACTTCCCAAGCCTCGCAATAATTCGAAATAACGACAAATCACTCAAGGACACTCCGAATCGCGATATTTACCGTTTCCGCTCGCTGTATATCGAAACAAGCGAATAATTCACATCAAAAGCCTCGCAATCGTTCAAAATATCGATAAATCAGAGTAGGAGACTCGGAATCGTGATATTTAGCTTTTCCGCTCGCTGTATATCGAAGGAAGCGAAGGATTCACTTCCCAAGCCTCCCAATAATTTGAAATAACGACATATCTTTCAAGGACACTCCGACTCGCGATATTTACCGTTTCCGCTCGCTGTATATCGAAAGAAGCGATTGATTCACATCCCAAGCCTCGCAATCGTTTAAAATATCGATAAAGCACATTACGAGACTCGGGATCGCGATATTTACCGTTTCCGCTCGCTGTATATCGAAACAAGCGAATAATTCACATCCCAAGCCTCGCAATCGTTCAAGATATCGATAATTCAGAGTAGGAGACTCGGAATCGGGATATTTACCTTTTACGCTCGCTGTATATCGAAAGAAGCGAAGGATTCACATCACAAGCCTCGCAATCGTTCAAAATATCGGTAAATCAGAGTAGGAAACTCGGGATCGCGATATTTACATTTACCACACGCTGTATATCGAAAGAAACGAAGGATTCACTTCCCAAGCCTCGCAATAATTCGAAATAACGACAAATCACTCAAGGACGCTCCGAATCGCGATATTTACCGTTTCCGCTCGCTGTATATCGAAACAAGCGAAGGATTCACATCCCAAGCCTCGAAATCGTACCAAAACATCGATAAATCAGAGTAGGACACTTAGAATCGCGATATTTACCGTTTCCGCTCGCTGTATATCGAAACAAGCGAAGGATTCGCATCCCAAGCCTCGCAATCGATCAAAATATCGATAAATCAGAGTAGGAGACTCGGAAGCGTGATATTTACCGTTTCCGCTTGCTGTATATCGAAAGAAGATAAGGATTCACATCGCAAGCCTCGCAATCGTTCAAAATATCGGTAAATCAGAGTAGGAGACTCGGGATAGCGATATTTACATTTACCACTCGCTGTATATCGAAAGAAACGAAGGATTCACTTCCCAAGCCTCGCAATAATTCGAAATAACGACAAATCATTCAAGGACACTCCAACTCGCGATATTTACCGTTTCCGCTCGCTGTATATCGAAACAAGCGAATAATTCACATCAAAAGCCTCGCAATCGTTCAAAATATCGATAAATCAGAGTAGGAGACTCGGAATCGTGATATTTAGCTTTTCCGCTCGCTGTATATCGAAGGAAGCGAAGGATTCACTTCCCAAGCCTCCCAATAATTTGAAATAACGACAAATCTTTCAAGGACACTCCGACTCGCGATATTTACCGTTTCCGCAAGCTGTATATCGAAAGAAGCGATTGATTCACATCCCAAGCCTCGCAATCGTTTAAAATATCGATAAAGCACAGTACGAGACTCGGGATCGCGATATTTACCGTTTCCGCTCGCTGTATATCGAAACAAGCGAATAATTCACATCCCAAGCCTCGCAATCGTTCAAGATATCGATAATTCAGAGTAGGAGACTCGGAATCGCGATATTTACATTTACCACTCGCTGTATATCGAAAGAAACGAAGGATTCACTTCCCAAGCCTCGCAATAATTCGAAATAACGACAAATCATTCAAGGACACTCCGACTCGCGATATTTACCGTTTCCGCTCGCTGTATATCGAAACAAGCGAATAATTCACATCCCAAGCCTCGCAATCGTTCAAGATATCGATAATTCAGAGTAGGAGACTCGGAATCGCGATATTTACCTTTTCCGCTCGCTGTATTTCGAAAGAAGCGAAGGATTCACTTCCCAAGCATCGCAATAATTCGAAATATCGATATATCAGAGTAGGAGACTCCGAATGGCGATATTTTTCGTTTCCGCTCGCTGTATATCGAAAGAAGCGAGGGATTCACATCGCAAGCCTCGCAATCGTTCAAAATATCGGTAAATCAGAGTAGGAGACTCGGGATCGCGATATTTACATTTACCACTCGCTGTATATCGAAAGAAACGAAGGATTCACTTCCCAAGCCCCCCAATAATTTGAAATAACGACAAATCTTTCAAGGACACTCCGACTCGCGATATTTAGCGTTTCCGCTCGCTGTATATCGAAACAAGCGAATAATTCACAACCCAAGCCTCGCAATCGTTCAAGATATGGATAATTCAGAGTAGGAGACTCGGAATCGCGATATTTACCTTTTCCGCTCGCTGTATATCGAAAAAAGCGACTGATTCACATCCCAAGCCTCGCAATCGTTTAAAATATCGATAAAGCACATTACGAGACTCGGGATCGCGATATTTACCGTTTCCGCTCGCTGTATATCGAAACAAGCGAATAATTCACATCAAAAGCCTCGCAATCGTTCAAAATATCGATAAATCAGAGTAGGAGACTCGGAATCGTGATATTTAGCTTTTCCGCTCGCTGTATATCGAAGGAAGCGAAGGATTCACTTCCCAAGCCTCCCAATAATTTGAAATAACGACAAATCTTTCAAGGACACTCCGACTCGCGATATTTACCGTTTCCGCTCGCTGTATATCGAAAGAAGCGATTGATTCACATCCCAAGCCTCGCAATCGTTTAAAATATCGATAAAGCACATTACGAGACTCGGGATCGCGATATTTACCGTTTCCGCTCGCTGTATATCGAAACAAGCGAATAATTCACATCCCAAGCCTCGCAATCGTTCAAGATATCGATAATTCAGAGTAGGAGACTCGGGATCGCGATATTTACATTTACCACTTACTGTATATCGAAAGAAACGAAGGATTCACTTCCCAAGCCTCGCAATAATTCGAAATAACGACAAATCACTCAAGGACGCTCCGAATCGCGATATTTACCGTTTCCGCTCGCTGTATATCGAAACAAGCGAAGGATTCACATCCCAAGCCTCGAAATCGTACCAAAACATCGATAAATCAGAGTAGGACACTTAGAATCGCGATATTTACCGTTTCCGCTCGCTGTATATCGAAACAAGCGAAGGATTCACATCCCAAGCCTCGAAATCGTACCAAAACATCGATAAATCAGAGTAGGACACTTAGAATCGCGATATTTACCGTTTCCGCTCGCTGTATATCGAAAGAAGCGAAGGATTCACTTCCCAAGCCCCCCAATAATATGAAATAACGACAAATCTTTCAAGGACACTCCGACTCGCGATATTTACCGTTTCCGCTCGCTGTATATCGAAAGAAGCGATTGATTCACATCCCAAGCCTCGCAATCGTTTAAAATATCGATAAAGCACAGTACGAGACTCGGGATCGCGATATTTACCGTTTCCGCTCGCTGTATATCGGAACAAGCGAATAATTCACATCCCAAGCCTCGCAATCGTTCAAGATATCGATAATTCAGAGTTGGAGACTCGGAATCGCGATATTTACCTTTTCCGCTCGCTGTATATCGAAAGAAGCGAAGGATTCACTTCCCAAGCATCGCAATAATTCGAAATATCGATATATCAGAGTAGGAGACTCCGAATGGCGATATTTACCGTTTCCGCTCGCTGTATATCGAAAGAAGCGAGGGATTCACATCGCAAGCCTCGCAATCGTTCAAAATATCGGTAAATCAGAGTAGGAGACTCGGGATCGCGATATTTACATTTACCTCTCGCTGTATATCGAAAGAAGCGAAGGATTCACTTCCCAAGCATTGCAATAATTCGAAATAACGACAAATCACTCAAGGACACTCCGAATCGCGATATTTACCGTTTCCGCTCGCTGTATATCGAAAGAAGATAAGGATTCACATCTCAAGCCTCGCAATCGTTCAAAATATCGGTATATCAGAGTAGGAGACTCGGGAACGCGATATTTACATTTACCACTCGCTGTATATCGAAAGAAGCGAAGGATTCACATCCCAAGCCTCGCAACCGTCCGAAATAACGAGAAATCACTCAAGGTCACTCGGAATCACGATATTGACCTTTTCCATAAGGAGTGTATTGAAAGAAGCTAAGGATTCGTTTCCCTAGCCTCGCAATCCATCAAAATATCGATAAATCAGAGTAGGAGACTCGGAAGCGCGATATTTACCGTTTCCGCTCGCTGTATATCGAAAGAAGATAAGGATTCACATCGCAAGCCTCGCAATCGTTCAAAATATCGGTAAATCAGAGTAGGAGACTCGGGATCGCGATATTTACATTTACCGCAAGCTGTATATCGAAAGAAGCGAAGGATTCAATTACCAAGCCTCGCAATCGTTCAACATATCGATAAATCAGAGAAGGAGACTCGGAAACGCGATATTTACATTTACCACAGGCTGTATGAAGAAAGAAGCGATGGATTCACTTCCCAAGCATCGCAATAATTCGAAATAACGACAAATCACTCAAGGACACTCCGAATCGCGATATTTACCGTTTCCGCTCGCTGTATATCGAAACAAGCGAATAATTCACATCCCAAGCCTCGCAATCGTTCAAGATATCGATAATTCAGAGTAGGATACTCGGATTCGCGATATTTACTGTTTCCGCTCGCTGTATATCGAAAGAAGCGAAGGATTCACTTCCCAAGCCCCCCAATAATATGAAATAACGACAAATCTTTCAAGGACACTCCGACTCGCGATATTTACCGTTTCCGCTCGCTGTATATCGAAAGAAGCGATTGATTCACATCCCAAGCCTCGCAATCGTTTAAAATATCGATAAAGCACAGTACGAGACTCGGGATCGCGATATTTACCGTTTCCGCTCGCTGTATATCGGAACAAGCGAATAATTCACATCCCAAGCCTCGCAATCGTTCAAGATATCGATAATTCAGAGTTGGAGACTCGGAATCGCGATATTTACCTTTTCCGCTCGCTGTATATCGAAAGAAGCGAAGGATTCACTTCCCAAGCATCGCAATAATTCGAAATATCGATATATCAGAGTAGGAGACTCCGAATGGCGATATTTACCGTTTCCGCTCGCTGTATATCGAAAGAAGCGAGGGATTCACATCGCAAGCCTCGCAATCGTTCAAAATATCGGTAAATCAGAGTAGGAGACTCGGGATCGCGATATTTACATTTACCTCTCGCTGTATATCGAAAGAAGCGAAGGATTCACTTCCCAAGCATTGCAATAATTCGAAATAACGACAAATCACTCAAGGACACTCCGAATCGCGATATTTACCGTTTCCGCTCGCTGTATATCGAAAGAAGATAAGGATTCACATCTCAAGCCTCGCAATCGTTCAAAATATCGGTATATCAGAGTAGGAGACTCGGGAACGCGATATTTACATTTACCACTCGCTGTATATCGAAAGAAGCGAAGGATTCACATCCCAAGCCTCGCAACCGTCCGAAATAACGAGAAATCACTCAAGGTCACTCGGAATCACGATATTGACCTTTTCCATAAGGAGTGTATTGAAAGAAGCTAAGGATTCGTTTCCCTAGCCTCGCAATCGTTCAAAATATCGATAAATCAGAGTAGGAGACTCGGGATCGCGATATTTACATTTACCACTCGCTGTATATCGAAAGAAGCGAAGGATTCACTTCCCAAGCATTGCAATAATTCGAAATAACGACAAATCACTCAAGGACACTCCGAATCGCGATATTTACCGTTTCCGCTCGCTGTATATCGAAAGAAGCGAAGGATTCACATCACAAGCCTCGCAATCGTTCAAAATATCGATAAATCACAGTACGAGACTCGGAATCGCGATATTTACATTTACCACTCGCTGTATATCGAAAGAAGCTGATAATTCATTTTCCGAGCCTCGCAACCGTTCGACATAAATACAAATCACTCAAGGACACTCCGAATCGCGATATTTACCTTTTCCGCTCGCTGAATATCGAAAGAAGCGACGGATTCATATCTCAAGCCTCGCAATCGTTCAAAATATCAATAAATCAGAGTAGGAGACTCGGAATCGCGATATTTACATTTACCACTCGCTGTATATCGAAAGAAGCGAAGGATTCACTTCACAAGCCTCACAATAATTCGAAATAACGACAAATCACTCAAGGACACTCCCAATCGCGATATTTACCTTTTCCGCTCGCTGTATATCGAAAGAAGAAAAGGATTCACATCTCAAGCCTCGCAATAATTCGAAATGACGGGAAATCAATCAAGGACACTCGGAATCACGATATTGACCTTTTCCACACGCAGTGTATTGAAAGAAGCTAAGGATTCACTTCCCAAGCATTGCAATAATTCGAAATAACGACAAATCACTCAAGGACACTCCGAATCGCGATATTTACCGTTTCCGCTCGCTGTATATCGAAAGAAGCGAAGGATTCACATCACAAGCCTCGCAATCCTTCAAAACATCGATAAATCAGAGTAGGAGACTCCGAATGGCGATATTTACCGTTTCCGCTCGCTGTATATCGAAAGAAGCGAAGGATTCACATCACAAGCCTCGCAATCCTTCAAATTATCGATAAATCAGAGTAGGAGACTCCGAATGGCGATATTTACCGTTTCCGCTCGCTGTATATCGAAAGAAGATAAGGATTCACATCTCAAGCCTCGCAATCGTTCAAAATATCGGTATATCAGAGTAGGAGACTCGGGAACGCGATATTTACATTTACCACTCGCTGTATATCGAAAGAAGCGAAGGATTCACATCCCAAGCCTCGCAACCGTCCGAAATAACGAGAAATCACTCAAGGTCACTCGGAATCACGATATTGACCTTTTCCATAAGGAGTGTATTGAAAGAAGCTAAGGATTCGTTTCCCTAGCCTCGCAATCGTTCAAAATATCGATAAATCAGAGTAGGAGACTCGGGATCGCGATATTTACATTTACCACTCGCTGTATATCGAAAGAAGCGAAGGATTCACTTCCCAAGCATTGCAATAATTCGAAATAACGACAAATCACTCATTGACACTCTGAATCGCGATATTTACCGTTTCCGCTCGCTGTATATCGAAAGAAGCGAAGGATTCACATCACAAGCCTCGCAATCGTTCAAAATATCGATAAATCACAGTACGAGACTCGGGATCGCGATATTTACATTTACCACTCGCTGCATATCGAAAGAAGCTGATAATTCATTTTCCGAGCCTCGCAACCGTTCGACATAAATACAAATCACTCAAGGACACTCCGAATCGCGATATTTACCTTTTCCGCTCGCTGAATATCGAAAGAAGCGAAGGATTCACATCACAAGCCTCGCAATCCTTCAAATTATCGATAAATCAGAGTAGGAGACTCCGAATGGCGATATTTACCGTTTCCGCTCGCTGTATATCGAAAGAAGATAAGGATTCACATCTCAAGCCTCGCAATCGTTCAAAATATCGATAAATCAGAGTAGGAGACTCGGGATCGCGATATTTACATTTACCACTCGCTGTATATCGAAAGAAGCGAAGGATTCACTTCCCAAGCATTGCAATAATTCGAAATAACGACAAATCACTCAAGGACACTCCGAATCGCGATATTTACCGTTTCCGCTCGCTGTATATCGAAAGAAGCGAAGGATTCACATCACAAGCCTCGCAATCGTTCAAAATATCGATAAATCACAGTACGAGACTCGGAATCGCGATATTTACATTTACCACTCGCTGTATATCGAAAGAAGCTGATAATTCATTTTCCGAGCCTCGCAACCGTTCGACATAAATACAAATCACTCAAGGACACTCCGAATCGCGATATTTACCTTTTCCGCTCGCTGAATATCGAAAGAAGCGACGGATTCATATCTCAAGCCTCGCAATCGTTCAAAATATCAATAAATCAGAGTAGGAGACTCGGAATCGCGATATTTACATTTACCACTCGCTGTATATCGAAAGAAGCGAAGGATTCACTTCACAAGCCTCACAATAATTCGAAATAACGACAAATCACTCAAGGACACTCCCAATCGCGATATTTACCTTTTCCGCTCGCTGTATATCGAAAGAAGAAAAGGATTCACATCTCAAGCCTCGCAATAATTCGAAATGACGGGAAATCAATCAAGGACACTCGGAATCACGATATTGACCTTTTCCACACGCAGTGTATTGAAAGAAGCTAAGGATTCACTTCCCAAGCATTGCAATAATTCGAAATAACGACAAATCACTCAAGGACACTCCGAATCGCGATATTTACCGTTTCCGCTCGCTGTATATCGATAGAAGCGAAGGATTCACATCACAAGCCTCGCAATCCTTCAAAACATCGATAAATCAGAGTAGGAGACTCCGAATGGCGATATTTACCGTTTCCGCTCTCTGTATATCGAAAGAAGCGAAGGATTCACATCACAAGCCTCGCAATCCTTCAAATTATCGATAAATCAGAGTAGGAGACTCCGAATGGCGATATTTACCGTTTCCGCTCGCTGTATATCGAAAGAAGATAAGGATTCACATCTCAAGCCTCGCAATCGTTCAAAATATCGGTATATCAGAGTAGGAGACTCGGGAACGCGATATTTACATTTACCACTCGCTGTATATCGAAAGAAGCGAAGGATTCACATCCCAAGCCTCGCAACCGTCCGAAATAACGAGAAATCACTCAAGGTCACTCGGAATCACGATATTGACCTTTTCCATAAGGAGTGTATTGAAAGAAGCTAAGGATTCGTTTCCCTAGCCTCGCAATCGTTCAAAATATCGATAAATCAGAGTAGGAGACTCGGGATCGCGATATTTACATTTACCACTCGCTGTATATCGAAAGTAGCGAAGGATTCACTTCCCAAGCATTGCAATAATTCGAAATAACGACAAATCACTCATTGACACTCTGAATCGCGATATTTACCGTTTCCGCAAGCTGTATATCGAAAGAAGCGATTGATTCACATCCCAAGCCTCGCAATCGTTTAAAATATCGATAAAGCACAGTACGAGACTCGGGATCGCGATATTTACCGTTTCCGCTCGCTGTATATCGAAACAAGCGAATAATTCACATCCCAAGCCTCGCAATCGTTCAAGATATCGATAATTCAGAGTAGGAGACTCGGAATCGCGATATTTACATTTACCACTCGCTGTATATCGAAAGAAACGAAGGATTCACTTCCCAAGCCTCGCAATAATTCGAAATAACGACAAATCATTCAAGGACACTCCGACTCGCGATATTTACCGTTTCCGCTCGCTGTATATCGAAACAAGCGAATAATTCACATCCCAAGCCTCGCAATCGTTCAAGATATCGATAATTCAGAGTAGGAGACTCGGAATCGCGATATTTACCTTTTCCGCTCGCTGTATTTCGAAAGAAGCGAAGGATTCACTTCCCAAGCATCGCAATAATTCGAAATATCGATATATCAGAGTAGGAGACTCCGAATGGCGATATTTTTCGTTTCCGCTCGCTGTATATCGAAAGAAGCGAGGGATTCACATCGCAAGCCTCGCAATCGTTCAAAATATCGGTAAATCAGAGTAGGAGACTCGGGATCGCGATATTTACATTTACCACTCGCTGTATATCGAAAGAAACGAAGGATTCACTTCCCAAGCCCCCCAATAATTTGAAATAACGACAAATCTTTCAAGGACACTCCGACTCGCGATATTTAGCGTTTCCGCTCGCTGTATATCGAAACAAGCGAATAATTCACAACCCAAGCCTCGCAATCGTTCAAGATATGGATAATTCAGAGTAGGAGACTCGGAATCGCGATATTTACCTTTTCCGCTCGCTGTATATCGAAAAAAGCGACTGATTCACATCCCAAGCCTCGCAATCGTTTAAAATATCGATAAAGCACATTACGAGACTCGGGATCGCGATATTTACCGTTTCCGCTCGCTGTATATCGAAACAAGCGAATAATTCACATCAAAAGCCTCGCAATCGTTCAAAATATCGATAAATCAGAGTAGGAGACTCGGAATCGTGATATTTAGCTTTTCCGCTCGCTGTATATCGAAGGAAGCGAAGGATTCACTTCCCAAGCCTCCCAATAATTTGAAATAACGACAAATCTTTCAAGGACACTCCGACTCGCGATATTTACCGTTTCCGCTCGCTGTATATCGAAAGAAGCGATTGATTCACATCCCAAGCCTCGCAATCGTTTAAAATATCGATAAAGCACATTACGAGACTCGGGATCGCGATATTTACCGTTTCCGCTCGCTGTATATCGAAACAAGCGAATAATTCACATCCCAATCCTCGCAATCGTTCAAGATATCGATAATTCAGAGTAGGAGACTCGGGATCGCGATATTTACATTTACCACTTACTGTATATCGAAAGAAACGAAGGATTCACTTCCCAAGCCTCGCAATAATTCGAAATAACGACAAATCACTCAAGGACGCTCCGAATCGCGATATTTACCGTTTCCGCTCGCTGTATATCGAAACAAGCGAAGGATTCACATCCCAAGCCTCGAAATCGTACCAAAACATCGATAAATCAGAGTAGGACACTTAGAATCGCGATATTTACCGTTTCCGCTCGCTGTATATCGAAACAAGCGAAGGATTCGCATCCCAAGCCTCGCAATCCATCAAAATATCGATAAATCAGAGTAGGAGACTCGGAAGCGCGATATTTACCGTTTCCGCTCGCTGTATATCGAAAGAAGATAAGGATTCACATCGCAAGCCTCGCAATCGTTCAAAATATCGGTAAATCAGAGTAGGAGACTCGGGATCGCGATATTTACATTTACCGCAAGCTGTATATCGAAAGAAGCGAAGGATTCAATTACCAAGCCTCGCAATCGTTCAACATATCGATAAATCAGAGAAGGAGACTCGGAAACGCGATATTTACATTTACCACAGGCTGTATGAAGAAAGAAGCGATGGATTCACTTCCCAAGCATCGCAATAATTCGAAATAACGACAAATCACTCAAGGACACTCCGAATCGCGATATTTACCGTTTCCGCTCGCTGTATATCGAAACAAGCGAATAATTCACATCCCAAGCCTCGCAATCGTTCAAGATATCGATAATTCAGAGTAGGATACTCGGATTCGCGATATTTACTGTTTCCGCTCGCTGTATATCGAAAGAAGCGAAGGATTCACTTCCCAAGCCCCCCAATAATATGAAATAACGACAAATCTTTCAAGGACACTCCGACTCGCGATATTTACCGTTTCCGCTCGCTGTATATCGAAAGAAGCGATTGATTCACATCCCAAGCCTCGCAATCGTTTAAAATATCGATAAAGCACAGTACGAGACTCGGGATCGCGATATTTACCGTTTCCGCTCGCTGTATATCGGAACAAGCGAATAATTCACATCCCAAGCCTCGCAATCGTTCAAGATATCGATAATTCAGAGTAGGAGACTCGGAATCGCGATATTTACCTTTTCCGCTCGCTGTATATCGAAAGAAGCGAAGGATTCACTTCCCAAGCATCGCAATAATTCGAAATATCGATATATCACAGTAGGAGTCTCCGAATGGCGATATTTACCGTTTCCGCTCGCTGTATATCGAAAGAAGCGAGGGATTCACATCGCAAGCCTCGCAATCGTTCAAAATATCGGTAAATCAGAGTAGGAGACTCGGGATCGCGATATTTACATTTACCTCTCGCTGTATATCGAAAGAAGCGAAGGATTCACTTCCCAAGCATTGCAATAATTCGAAATAACGACAAATCACTCAAGGACACTCCGAATCGCGATATTTACCGTTTCCGCTCGCTGTATATCGAAAGAAGATAAGGATTCACATCTCAAGCCTCGCAATCGTTCAAAATATCGGTATATCAGAGTAGGAGACTCGGGAACGCGATATTTACATTTACCACTCGCTGTATATCGAAAGAAGCGAAGGATTCACATCCCAAGCCTCGCAACCGTCCGAAATAACGAGAAATCACTCAAGGTCACTCGGAATCACGATATTGACCTTTTCCATAAGGAGTGTATTGAAAGAAGCTAAGGATTCGTTTCCCTAGCCTCGCAATCGTTCAAAATATCGATAAATCAGAGTAGGAGACTCGGGATCGCGATATTTACATTTACCACTCGCTGTATATCGAAAGAAGCGAAGGATTCACTTCCCAAGCATTGCAATAATTCGAAATAACGACAAATCACTCAAGGACACTCCGAATCGCGATATTTACCGTTTCCGCTCGCTGTATATCGAAAGAAGCGAAGGATTCACATCACAAGCCTCGCAATCGTTCAAAATATCGATAAATCACAGTACGAGACTCGGAATCGCGATATTTACATTTACCACTCGCTGTATATCGAAAGAAGCTGATAATTCATTTTCCGAGCCTCGCAACCGTTCGACATAAATACAAATCACTCAAGGACACTCCGAATCGCGATATTTACCTTTTTCGCTCGCTGAATATCGAAAGAAGCGACGGATTCATATCTCAAGCCTCGCAATCGTTCAAAATATCAATAAATCAGAGTAGGAGACTCCGAATGGCGATATTTACCGTTTCCGCTCGCTGTATATCGAAAGAAGCGAAGGATTCACATCACAAGCCTCGCAATCCTTCAAATTATCGATAAATCAGAGTAGGAGACTCCGAATGGCGATATTTACCGTTTCCGCTCGCTGTATATCGAAAGAAGATAAGGATTCACATCTCAAGCCTCGCAATCGTTCAAAATATCGATAAATCAGAGTAGGAGACTCGGGATCGCGATATTTACATTTACCACTCGCTGTATATCGAAAGAAGCGAAGGATTCACTTCCCAAGCATTGCAATAATTCGAAATAACGACAAATCACTCAAGGACACTCCGAATCGCGATATTTACCGTTTCCGCTCGCTGTATATCGAAAGAAGCGAAGGATTCACATCACAAGCCTCGCAATCGTTCAAAATATCGATAAATCACAGTACGAGACTCGGAATCGCGATATTTACATTTACCACTCGCTGTATATCGAAAGAAGCTGATAATTCATTTTCCGAGCCTCGCAACCGTTCGACATAAATACAAATCACTCAAGGACACTCCGAATCGCGATATTTACCTTTTCCGCTCGCTGAATATCGAAAGAAGCGACGGATTCATATCTCAAGCCTCGCAATCGTTCAAAATATCAATAAATCAGAGTAGGAGACTCGGAATCGCGATATTTACATTTACCACTCGCTGTATATCGAAAGAAGCGAAGGATTCACTTCACAAGCCTCACAATAATTCGAAATAACGACAAATCACTCAAGGACACTCCCAATCGCGATATTTACCTTTTCCGCTCGCTGTATATCGAAAGAAGAAAAGGATTCACATCTCAAGCCTCGCAATAATTCGAAATGACGGGAAATCAATCAAGGACACTCGGAATCACGATATTGACCTTTTCCACACGCAGTGTATTGAAAGAAGCTAAGGATTCACTTCCCAAGCATTGCAATAATTCGAAATAACGACAAATCACTCAAGGACACTCCGAATCGCGATATTTACCGTTTCCGCTCGCTGTATATCGAAAGAAGCGAAGGATTCACATCACAAGCCTCGCAATCCTTCAAAACATCGATAAATCAGAGTAGGAGACTCCGAATGGCGATATTTACCGTTTCCGCTCGCTGTATATCGAAAGAAGCGAAGGATTCACATCACAAGCCTCGCAATCGTTCAAAATATCGATAAATCACAGTACGAGACTCGGAATCGCGATATTTACATTTACCACTCGCTGTATATCGAAAGAAGCTGATAATTCATTTTCCGAGCCTCGCAACCGTTCGACATAAATACAAATCACTCAAGGACACTCCGAATCGCGATATTTACCTTTTTCGCTCGCTGAATATCGAAAGAAGCGACGGATTCATATCTCAAGCCTGGCAATCGTTCAAAATATCAATAAATCAGAGTAGGAGACTCCGAATGGCGATATTTACCGTTTCCGCTCGCTGTATATCGAAAGAAGCGAAGGATTCACATCACAAGCCTCGCAATCCTTCAAATTATCGATAAATCAGAGTAGGAGACTCCGAATGGCGATATTTACCGTTTCCGCTCGCTGTATATCGAAAGAAGATAAGGATTCACATCTCAAGCCTCGCAATCGTTCAAAATATCGATAAATCAGAGTAGGAGACTCGGGATCGCGATATTTACATTTACCACTCGCTGTATATCGAAAGAAGCGAAGGATTCACTTCCCAAGCATTGCAATAATTCGAAATAACGACAAATCACTCAAGGACACTCCGAATCGCGATATTTACCGTTTCCGCTCGCTGTATATCGAAAGAAGCGAAGGATTCACATCACAAGCCTCGCAATCGTTCAAAATATCGATAAATCACAGTACGAGACTCGGAATCGCGATATTTACATTTACCACTCGCTGTATATCGAAAGAAGTTGATAATTCATTTTCCGAGCCTCGCAACCGTTCGACATAAATACAAATCACTCAAGGACACTCCGAATCGCGATATTTACCTTTTCCGCTCGCTGAATATCGAAAGAAGCGACGGATTCATATCTCAAGCCTCGCAATCGTTCAAAATATCAATAAATCAGAGTAGGAGACTCGGAATCGCGATATTTACATTTACCACTCGCTGTATATCGAAAGAAGCGAAGGATTCACTTCACAAGCCTCACAATAATTCCAAATAACGACAAATCACTCAAGGACACTCCCAATCGCGATATTTACCTTTTCCGCTCGCTGTATATCGAAAGAAGAAAAGGATTCACATCTCAAGCCTCGCAATAATTCGAAATGACGGGAAATCAATCAAGGACACTCGGAATCACGATATTGACCTTTTCCACACGCAGTGTATTGAAAGAAGCTAAGGATTCACTTCCCAAGCATTGCAATAATTCGAAATAACGACAAATCACTCAAGGACACTCCGAATCGCGATATTTACCGTTTCCGCTCGCTGTATATCGAAAGAAGCGAAGGATTCACATCACAAGCCTCGCAATCCTTCAAAACATCGATAAATCAGAGTAGGAGACTCCGAATGGCGATATTTACCGTTTCCGCTCGCTGTATATCGAAAGAAGCGAAGGATTCACATCACAAGCCTCGCAATCCTTCAAATTATCGATAAATCAGAGTAGGAGACTCCGAATGGCGATATTTACCGTTTCCGCTCGCTGTATATCGAAAGAAGATAAGGATTCACATCTCAAGCCTCGCAATCGTTCAAAATATCGGTATATCAGAGTAGGAGACTCGGGAACGCGATATTTACATTTACCACTCGCTGTATATCGAAAGAAGCGAAGGATTCACATCCCAAGCCTCGCAACCGTCCGAAATAACGAGAAATCACTCAAGGTCACTCGGAATCACGATATTGACCTTTTCCATAAGGAGTGTATTGAAAGAAGCTAAGGATTCGTTTCCCTAGCCTCGCAATCGTTCAAAATATCGATAAATCAGAGTAGGAGACTCGGGATCGCGATATTTACATTTACCACTCGCTGTATATCGAAAGAAGCGAAGGATTCACTTCCCAAGCATTGCAATAATTCGAAATAACGACAAATCACTCATTGACACTCTGAATCGCGATATTTACCGTTTCCGCTCGCTGTATATCGAAAGAAGCGAAGGATTCACATCACAAGCCTCGCAATCGTTCAAAATATCGATAAATCACAGTACGAGACTCGGGATCGCGATATTTACATTTACCACTCGCTGCATATCGAAAGAAGCTGATAATTCATTTTCCGAGCCTCGCAACCGTTCGACATAAATACAAATCACTCAAGGACACTCCGAATCGCGATATTTACCTTTTCCGCTCGCTGAATATCGAAAGAAGCGACGGATTCATATCTCAAGCCTCGCAATCGTTCAAAATATCAATAAATCAGAGTAGGAGACTCGGAATCGCGATATTTACATTTACCACTCGCTGTATATCGAAAGAAGCGAAGGATTCACTTCACAAGCCTCACAATAATTCGAAATAACGACAAATCACTCAAGGACACTCCCAATCGCGATATTTACCTTTTCCGCTCGCTGTATATCGAAAGAAGAAAAGGATTCACATCTCAAGCCTCGCAATAATTCGAAATAACGGGAAATCAATCAAGGACACTCGGAATCACGATATTGACCTTTTCCACACGCAGTGTATTGAAAGAAGCTAAGGATTCGTTTCCCAAGAATCGCAATCGTTCAAAATATCGATAAAACAGAGTACCAGAGTCGGAAACGCGATATTTACATTTACCACTCGCTGTATATCGAAAGAAGCGAAGGATTCCCTTCCCAAGCCTCGCAATAATTCGAAATAACGACGAATCACTCAAGGTCACTCCGAATCGCGATATTTACCGTTTCCGCTCGCTGTATATCGAAAGAAGATAAGGATTCACATCTCAAGCCTCGCAATCGTTCAAAATATCGGTATATCAGAGTAGGAGACTCGGGAACGCGATATTTACATTTACCACTCGCTGTATATCGAAAGAAGCGAAGGATTCCCTTCCCAAGCCTCGCAATAATTCGAAATAACGACGAATCACTCAAGGTCACTCCGAATCGCGATATTTACCGTTTCCGCTCGCTGTATATCGAAAGAAGATAAGGATTCACATCTCAAGCCTCGCAATCGTTCAAAATATCGGTATATCAGAGTAGGAGACTCGGGAACGCGATATTTACATTTACCACTCGCTGTATATCGAAAGAAGCGAAGGATTCCCTTCCCAAGCCTCGCAATAATTCGAAATAACGACGAATCACTCAAGGTCACTCCGAATCGCGATATTTACCGTTTCCGCTCGCTGTATATCGAAAGAAGATAAGGATTCACATCTCAAGCCTCGCAATCGTTCAAAATATCGGTATATCAGAGTAGGAGACTCGGGAACGCGATATTTACATTTACCACTCGCTGTATATCGAAAGAAGCGAAGGATTCACTTCCCAAGCATTGCAATAATTCGAAATAACGACAAATCTTTCAAGGACACTCCGACTCGCGATATTTACCGTTTCCGCTCGCTGTATATCGAAAGAAGCGATTGATTCACATCCCAAGCCTCGCAATCGTTTAAAATATCGATAAAGCACATTACGAGACTCGGGATCGCGATATTTACCGTTTCCGCTCGCTGTATATCGAAACAAGCGAATAATTCACATCCCAAGCCTCGCAATCGTTCAAGATATCGATAAATCAGAGTAGGAGACTCGGGATCGCGATATTTACATTTACCACACGCTGTATATCGAAAGAGGCGAAGGATTCACTTCCCAAGCATCACAATAATTCGAAATAACGACAAATCACTCAAGGACACTCCGACTCGCGATATTTACCGTTTCTGCTCGCTGTATATCAAAAGAAGCGAAGGATTCACATCACAAGCCTCGCAACCGTTCGAAATAACGAGAAATCACTCAAGGTCACTCGGAATCACGATATTAACCTTTTCCATAAGGAGTGTATTGAAAGATGCTAAGGATTCACATCACAAGCCTCGCAATCGTTCAAAATATCGATAAATCACAGTACGAGACTCGGGATCGCGATATTTACATTTACCACTCGCTGTATATCGAAAGTAGCTGATAATTCATTTTCCGAGCCTCGCAACCGTTCGAAATAACGACAAATCACTCAAGGACACTCCGAATCGCGATATTTACCTTTTACGCTCGCTGAATATCGAAAGAAGCGAGGGATTCATATCTCAAGCCTCGCAATCGTTCAAAATATCAATAAATCAGAGTAGGAGACTCGGAATCGCGATATTTACATTTACCACTCGCTGTATATCGAAAGAAGCGAAGGATTCACTTCACAAGCCTCACAATAATTCGAAATAACGACAAATCACTCAAGGACACTCCCAATCGCGATATTTACCTTTTCCGCTCGCTGTATATCGAAAGAAGATAAGGATTCACATCTCAAGCCTCGCAATCGTTCAAAATATCGGTATATCAGAGTAGGAGACTCGGGAACGCGATATTTACATTTACCACTCGCTGTATATCGAAGGAAGCGAAGGATTCACATCCCAAGCCTCGCAACCGTCCGAAATAACGAGAAATCACTCAAGGTCACTCGGAATCACGATATTGACCTTTTCCATAAGGAGTGTATTGAAAGAAGCTAAGGATTCGTTTCCCTAGCCCCGCAATCGTTCAAAATATCGATAAATCAGAGTAGGAGACTCGGGATCGCGATATTTACATTTACCACTCGCTGTATATCGAAAGAAGCGAAGGATTCACTTCCCAAGCATTGCAATAATTCGAAATAACGACAAATCACTCATTGACACTCTGAATCGCGATATTTACCGTTTCCGCTCGCTGTATATCGAAAGAAGCGAAGGATTCACATCACAAGCCTCGCAATCGTTCAAAATATCGATAAATCACAGTACGAGACTCGGGATCGCGATATTTACATTTACCACTCGCTGTATATCGAAAGAAGCTGATAATTCATTTTCCGAGCCTCGCAACCGTTCGACATAAATACAAATCACTCAAGGACACTCCGAATCGCGATATTTACCTTTTCCGCTCGCTGAATATCGAAAGAAGCGACGGATTCATATCTCAAGCCTCGCAATCGTTCAAAATATCAATAAATCAGAGTAGGAGACTCGGAATCGCGATATTTACATTTACCACTCGCTGTATATCGAAAGAAGCGAAGGATTCACTTCCCAAGCATTGCAATAATTCGAAATAACGACAAATCTTTCAAGGACACTCCGACTCGCGATATTTACCGTTTCCGCTCGCTGTATATCGAAAGAAGCGATTGATTCACATCCCAAGCCTCGCAATCGTTTAAAATATCGATAAAGCACATTACGAGACTCGGGATCGCGATATTTACCGTTTCCGCTCGCTGTATATCGAAACAAGCGAATAATTCACATCCCAAGCCTCGCAATCGTTCAAGATATCGATAAATCAGAGTAGGAGACTCGGGATCGCGATATTTACATTTACCACACGCTGTATATCGAAAGAGGCGAAGGATTCACTTCCCAAGCATCACAATAATTCGAAATAACGACAAATCACTCAAGGACACTCCGACTCGCGATATTTACCGTTTCTGCTCGCTGTATATCAAAAGAAGCGAAGGATTCACATCACAAGCCTCGCAACCGTTCGAAATAACGAGAAATCACTCAAGGTCACTCGGAATCACGATATTAACCTTTTCCATAAGGAGTGTATTGAAAGATGCTAAGGATTCACATCACAAGCCTCGCAATCGTTCAAAATATCGATAAATCACAGTACGAGACTCGGGATCGCGATATTTACATTTACCACTCGCTGTATATCGAAAGTAGCTGATAATTCATTTTCCGAGCCTCGCAACCGTTCGAAATAACGACAAATCACTCAAGGACACTCCGAATCGCGATATTTACCTTTTACGCTCGCTGAATATCGAAAGAAGCGAGGGATTCATATCTCAAGCCTCGCAATCGTTCAAAATATCAATAAATCAGAGTAGGAGACTCGGAATCGCGATATTTACATTTACCACTCGCTGTATATCGAAAGAAGCGAAGGATTCACTTCACAAGCCTCACAATAATTCGAAATAACGACAAATCACTCAAGGACACTCCCAATCGCGATATTTACCTTTTCCGCTCGCTGTATATCGAAAGAAGATAAGGATTCACATCTCAAGCCTCGCAATCGTTCAAAATATCGGTATATCAGAGTAGGAGACTCGGGAACGCGATATTTACATTTACCACTCGCTGTATATCGAAGGAAGCGAAGGATTCACATCCCAAGCCTCGCAACCGTCCGAAATAACGAGAAATCACTCAAGGTCACTCGGAATCACGATATTGACCTTTTCCATAAGGAGTGTATTGAAAGAAGCTAAGGATTCGTTTCCCTAGCCCCGCAATCGTTCAAAATATCGATAAATCAGAGTAGGAGACTCGGGATCGCGATATTTACATTTACCACTCGCTGTATATCGAAAGAAGCGAAGGATTCACTTCCCAAGCATTGCAATAATTCGAAATAACGACAAATCACTCATTGACACTCTGAATCGCGATATTTACCGTTTCCGCTCGCTGTATATCGAAAGAAGCGAAGGATTCACATCACAAGCCTCGCAATCGTTCAAAATATCGATAAATCACAGTACGAGACTCGGGATCGCGATATTTACATTTACCACTCGCTGTATATCGAAAGAAGCTGATAATTCATTTTCCGAGCCTCGCAACCGTTCGACATAAATACAAATCACTCAAGGACACTCCGAATCGCGATATTTACCTTTTCCGCTCGCTGAATATCGAAAGAAGCGACGGATTCATATCTCAAGCCTCGCAATCGTTCAAAATATCAATAAATCAGAGTAGGAGACTCGGAATCGCGATATTTACATTTACCACTCGCTGTATATCGAAAGAAGCGAAGGATTCACTTCACAAGCCTCACAATAATTCGAAATAACGACAAATCACTCAAGGACACTCCCAATCGCGATATTTACCTTTTCCGCTCGCTGTATATCGAAAGAAGAAAAGGATTCACATCTCAAGCCTCGCAATAATTCGAAATAACGGGAAATCAATCAAGGACACTCGGAATCACGATATTGACCTTTTCCACACGCAGTGTATTGAAAGAAGCTAAGGATTCGTTTCCCAAGAATCGCAATCGTTCAAAATATCGATAAAACAGAGTATCAGAGTCGGAAACGCGATATTTACATTTACCACTCGCTGTATATCGAAAGAAGCGAAGGATTCCCTTCCCAAGCCTCGCAATAATTCGAAATAACGACGAATCACTCAAGGTCACTCCGAATCGCGATATTTACCGTTTCCGCTCGCTGTATATCGAAAGAAGATAAGGATTCACATCTCAAGCCTCGCAATCGTTCAAAATATCGGTATATCAGAGTAGGAGACTCGGGAACGCGATATTTACATTTACCACTCGCTGTATATCGAAAGAAGCGAAGGATTCCCCTCCCAAGCCTCGCAATAATTCGAAATAACGACGAATCACTCAAGGTCACTCCGAATCGCGATATTTACCGTTTCCGCTCGCTGTATATCGAAAGAAGATAAGGATTCACATCTCAAGCCTCGCAATCGTTCAAAATGTCGGTATATCAGAGTAGAAGACTCGGGAACGCGATATTTACATTTACCACTCGCTGTATATCGAAAGAGGCGAAGGATTCACTTCCCAAGCATCACAATAATTCGAAATAACGACAAATCACTCAAGGACACTCCGACTCGCGATATTTACCGTTTCTGCTCGCTGTATATCGAAAGAAGATAAGGATTCACATCACAAGCCTCGCAACCGTTCGAAATAACGAGAAATCACTCAAGTTCACTCGGAATCACGATATTAACCTTTTCCATAAGGAGTGTATTGAAAGATGCTAAGGATTCACATCACAAGCCTCGCAATCGTTCAAAATATCGATAAATCACAGTACGAGACTCGGGATCGCGATATTTACATTTACCACTCGCTGTATATCGAAAGTAGCTGATAATTCATTTTCCGAGCCTCGCAACCGTTCGAAATAACGACAAATCACTCAAGGACACTCCGAATCGCGATATTTACCTTTTACGCTCGCTGAATATCGAAAGAAGCGAGGGATTCATATCTCAAGCCTCGCAATCGTTCAAAATATCAATAAATCAGAGTAGGAGACTCGGAATCGCGATATTTACATTTACCACTCGCTGTATATCGAAAGAAGCGAAGGATTCACTTCACAAGCCTCACAATAATTCGAAATAACGACAAATCACTCAAGGACACTCCCAATCGCGATATTTACCGATTCCGCTTGCTGTATATCGAAAGAAGCGAAGGATTCACATCCCAAGCCTCGCAATCGTTCAAAATATCGATAAATCAGAGTAGGAGACCCCGAATGGCGATATTTACCGTTTCCGCTCGCTGTATATCGATAGAAGCGAAGGATTCACATCACAAGCCTCGCAATCCTTCAAAATATCGATAAATCAGAGTAGGAGACTCCGAATGGCGATATTTACCGTTTCCGCTCGCTGTATATCGAAAGAAGATAAGGATTCACATCTCAAGCCTCGCAATCGTTCAAAATATCGGTATATCAGAGTAGGAGACTCGGGAACGCGATATTTACATTTACCACTCGCTGTATATCGAAAGAAGCGAGGGATTCACATCCATAGCCTCGCAATCGTTCAAAATATCGATAAATCAGAGTAGGACACTCCGAATCGCGATATTTAGCGTTTCCGCTTTCTGTATATCGGAAGAAGATAAGGATTCACATCCCAAATCTCGCAATCGTTTAAAATATCGATAAATCACAATAGGAGACTCGGGATCGCGATATTTACATTTACCACTCGCTGTATATCGAAAGAGGCGAAGGATTCACTTCCCAGGCCTCGCAATAATTTGAAATAACGACGAATCACTCAAGGACACTCCGAATCGCGATATTTACCGTTTCCGCTTGCTGTATATCGAAAGAAGCGAAGGATTCACATCCCAGGCCTTGCAATCGTTCAAAATATCGATAAATCAGAGTAGGACACTCCGAATCGCGATATTTACCGTTTCCGCTCGCTGTATATCGAAAGAAGATAAGGATTCACATCTCAAGCCTCGCAATCGTTCAAAATATCGGTATATCAGAGTAGGAGACTCGGGAACGCGATATTTACATTTACCACTCGCTGTATATCGAAAGAAGCGAGGGATTCATATCTCAAGCCTCGCAATCGTTCAAAATATCAATAAATCAGGGTAGGAGACTCGGGAACGTTATATTTACATTTACCACTCGCTGTATATCGAAAGAGGCGAAGGATTCACTTCCCAAGCCTCACAATAATTCGAAATAACGACAAATCACTCAAGGACACTCCCAATCGCGATATTTACCGATTCCGCTTGCTGTATATCGAAAGAAGCGAAGGATTCACATCCCAAATCTCGCAATCGTTTAAAATATCGATAAATCACAATAGGACACTCGTAATCGCGATATTTACATTTTCCACTCGCTGTATATCGAAAGAGGCGAAGGATTCACTTCCCAAGCATCACAATAATTCGAAATAACGACAAATCACTCAAGGGCACTCCGACTTGCGATATTTACCGTTTCTGCTCGCTGAATATCGAAAGAAGCGAGGGATTCATATCTCAAGCCTCGCAATCGTTCAAAATATCAATAAATCAGAGTAGGAGACTCGGAATCGCGATATTTACATTTACCACTCGCTGTATATCGAAAGAAGCGAAGGATTCACTTCACAAGCCTCACAATAATTCGAAATAACGACAAATCACTCAAGGACACTCCCAATCGCGATATTTACCGATTCCGCTTGCTGTATATCGAAAGAAGCGAAGGATTCACATCCCAAACGTCGCAATCGTTCAAAATATCGATAAATCAGAGTAGGACACTCCGTATCGCGATATTTAGCGTTTCCGCTTTCTGTATATCGGAAGAAGATAAGGATTCACATCCCAAATCTCGCAATCGTTTAAAATATCGATAAATCACAATAGGACACTCGTAATCGCGATATTTACATTTTCCACTCGCTGTATATCGAAAGAGGCGAAGGATTCACTTCCCAAGCATCACAATAATTCGAAATAACGACAAATCACTCAAGGACACTCCGACTTGCGATATTTACCGTTTCTGCTCGCTGTATATCGAAAGAAGATAAGGATTCACATCTCAAGCCTCGCAATCGTTCAAAATATCGGTATATCAGAGTAGGAGACTCGGGAACGCGATATTTACATTTACCACTCGCTATATATCGAAAGAGGCGAAGGATTCACTTCCCAAGCATCACAATAATTCGAAATAACGACAAATCACTCAAGGACACTCCGACTCGCGATATTTACCGTTTCTGCTCGCTGTATATCGAAAGAAGCGAAGGTTTCACATCACAAGCCTCGCAATCCTTCAAAATATCGATAAATCAGAGTAGGAGACTCCGAATCGCGATATTTACCGTTTCCGCTCGCTGTATATCGAAAGAAGATAAGGATTCACATCTCAAGCCTCGCAATCGTTCAAAATATGGGTATATCAGAGTAGGAGACTCGGGAACGCGATATTTACATTTACCACTCGCTGTATATCGAAAGAAGCGAAGGATTCACGTCCCAAGCCTCCCAATAATTCGAAATAACGACGAATCACTCAAGGACACACCGAATTGCGATATTTACCGTTTCCGCTTGCTGTATATCGAAATAAGCGAAGGATTCACATCCCAAACCTCGCAATCGTTCAAAATATCGATAAATCAGAGTAGGAGACGCGGAAACGCGATATTTAGCTTTTCGACTCGCTGTATATCGAAAGAAGCGAAGAATTCACTTCCCAGGCCTCGCAATAATTCGAAATAACGACAAATAAGTCAAGAACATTCCGACTCGCGATATTTACCGTTTCTGCTCGCTGTATATCGAAAGAAGCGAAGGATTCACATCACAAGCCTCGCAATCCTTCAAAATATCGATAAATCAGAGTAGGAGACTCCGAATGGCGATATTTACGGTTTCCGCTCGCTGTATATCGAGAGAAGCGAAGGATTCACATCACAAGCCTCGCAATCGTTCAAAATATCGATAAATCAGAGTAGGAGACGCGGAAACGCGATATTTAGCTTTTCGACTCGCTGTATATCGAAAGAAGCGAAGGATTCACTTCCCAGGCCTCGCAATAATTCGAAATAACGACAAATAAGTCAAGGACATTCCGACTCGCGATATTTAAAGGTTCCGCTCGCTGTATATGGAAAGAAGCGAAGGATTCACATCCCAAGCCTCGCAACCGTTCGAAATAACGAGAAATCACTCAATGTCACTCGGAATCGCGATATTGACCGTTTCCATAAGGAGTGTATTGAAAGAAGCTAAGGATTCGCTTCCCTAGCCTCGCAATCGTTCAAAATAACGAGAAATCACTCAATGTCACTCGGAATCGCGATATTGACCGTTTCCATAAGGAGTGTATTGAAAGAAGCTAAGGATTCGCTTCCCTAGCCTCGCAATCGTTCAAAATATCGATAAATCAGAGTAGGAGACTCGGGATCGCGATATTTACATTTACCACTCGCTGTATATCGAAAGAAGCTGATAATTCATTTTCCGAGCCTCGCAACCGTTCGAAATAACGACAAATCACTCAAGGACACTCCGAATCGCGATATTTACCGTTTCTGCTCGCTGTATATCGAAAGAAGCGAAGGATTCACATGACAAGCCTCGCAATCCTTCAAAATATCGATAAATCAGAGTAGGAGACTCCGAATGGCGATATTTACCGTTTCCGCTTTCTGTATATCGGAAGAAGATAAGGATTCACATCTCAAGCCTCGCAATCGTTCAAAATATCGGTATATCAGAGTAGGAGACTCGGGAACGCGATATTTACATTTACCACTCGCTGTATGTCGAAAGAAGCGAAGGATTCACATCCCAAGCCTCGCAACCGTTCGAAATAACGAGAAATCACTCAAGGTCACTCGGAATCACGATATTGACCTTTTCCATAAGGAGTGTATTGAAAGAAGCTAAGGATTCGTTTCCCTAGCCTCGCAATCGTTCAAAATATCGATAAATCAGAGTAGGAGACTCGGGATCGCGATATTTACATTTACCACTCGCTGTATATCGAAAGAAGCGAAGGATTCACATCACAAGCCTCGCAATACTTCAAAATATCGATAAATCAGAGTAGGAGACTCCGAATGGCGATATTTACCGTTTCCGCTCGCTGTATATCGAAAGAAGCGAAGGATTCCCTTCCCAAGCCTCGCAATAATTCGAAATAACGACGAATCACTCAAGGTCACTCCGAATCGCGATATTTACCGTTTCCGCTCGCTGTATATCGAAAGAAGATAAGGATTCACATCTCAAGCCTCGCAATCGTTCAAAATATCGGTATATCAGAGTAGGAGACTCGGGAACGCGATATTTACATTTACCACTCGCTGTATATCGAAAGAGGCGAAGGATTCACTTCCCAAGCATCACAATAATTCGAAATAACGACAAATCACTCAAGGACACTCCGAATCGCGATATTTACCGTTTCCGCTCGCTGTATATCGAAAGAAGCGAAGGATTCACATCACAAGCCTCGCAATACTTCAAAATATCGATAAATCAGAGCAGGAGACTCCGAATGGCGATATTTACCGTTTCCGCTCGCTGTATATCGAAAGAAGATAAGGATTCACATCTCAAGCCTCGCAATCGTTCAAAATATCGGTATATCAGATTGGAGACTCGGGAACGCGATATTTACATTTACCACTCGCTGTATATCGAAAGAGGCGAAGGATTCAATTCCCAAGCATCACAATAATTCGAAATAACGACAAATCACTCAAGGACACTCCGAATCGCGATATTTACCGTTTCCGCTCGCTGTATATCGAAAGAAGCGAAGGATTCACATCACAAGCCTCGCAATACTTCAAAATATCGATAAATCAGAGTAGGAGACTCCGAATGGCGATATTTACCGTTTCCGCTCGCTGTATATCGAAAGAAGCGAAGGATTCACATCACAAGCCTCGCAATCCTTCAAATTATCGATAAATCAGAGTAGGAGACTCGGGAACGCGATATTTACATTTACCACTGGCTGTATATCGAAAGAAGAAAAGGATTCACATCCCAAGCCTCGCAACCGTTCGAAATAACGAGAAATCACTCAAGGTCACTCGGAATCACGATATTGACCTTTTCCATAAGGAGTGTATTGAAAGAAGCTAAGGATTCGTTTCCCTAACCTCGCAATCGTTCAAAATATCGATAAATCAGAGTAGGAGACTCGGGATCGCGATATTTACATTTACCACTCGCTGTATATAGAAAGAAGCGAAGGATTCACATCCCAAGCCTCGCAATCGTTTAAAATATCTATAAATCACAGTACGAGACTCGGGATCGCGATATTTACATTTACCACTCGCTGTATATCGAAGGAAGCTGATAATTCATTTTCCGAGAAACGCAACCGTTCGACATAAATACAAATCACTCAAGGACACTCCGAATCGCGATATTTACCTTTTCCGCTCGCTGAATATCGAAAGAAGCGACGGATTCATATCTCAAGCCTCGCAATCGTTCAAAATATCAATAAATCAGAGTAGGAGACTCGAAATCGCGATATTTACATTTACCACTCGCTGTATATCGAAAGAAGAAAAGGATTCACATCTCAAGCCTCGCAATAATTCGAAATAACGGGAAATCAATCAAGGACACTCCGACTCGCGATATTTACCGTTTCTGCTCGCTGTATATCGAAAGAAGCGAAGGATTCACATCACAAGCCTCGCAACCGTTCGAAATAACGAGAAATCACTCAAGGTCACTCGGAATCACGATATTGACCTTTTCCATAAGGAGTGTATTGAAAGAAGCTAAGGATTCGTTTCCCTAGCCTCGCAATAATTCGAAATAACGACGAATCACTCAAGGTCACTCTTATTCGCGATATTTACCGTTTCCGCTCGCTGTATATCGAAAGAAGATAAGGATTCACATCTCAAGCCTCGCAATCGTTCAAAATATCGGTATATCAGAGTAGGAGACTCGTTAACGCGATATTTACATTTACCACTCGCTGTATATCGAAAGAGGCGAAGGATTCACTTCCCAAGCATCACAATAATTCGAAATAACGACAAATCACTCAAGGACACTCCGACTCGCGATATTTACCGTTTCTGCTCGCTGTATATCGAAAGAAGCGAAGGATTCACATCACAAGCCTCGCAACCGTTCGAACTAACGAGAAATCACTCAAGGTCACTCGGAATCACGATATTAACCTTTTCCATAAGGAGTGTATTGAAAGAAGCTAAGGATTCGTTTCCCTAGCCTCGCAATCGTTCAAAATATCGATAAATCAGAGTAGGAGACTCGGGATCGCTATATTTACATTTACCACTCGCTGTATATCGAAAGAAGCGAAGGATTCACTTCCCAAGCATTGCAATAATTCGAAATAACGACAAATCACTCAAGGACACTCCGAATCGCGATATTTACCGTTTCCGCTCGCTGTATATCGAAAGAAGATAAGGATTCACATCTCAAGCCTCGCAATCGTTCAAAATATCGGTATATCAGAGTAGGAGACTCGGGAACGCGATATTTACATTTACCACTGGCTGTATATCGAAAGAAGCGAAGGATTCACATCCCAAGCCTCGCAACCGTTCGAAATAACGAGAAATCACTCAAGGTCACTCGGAATCACGATATTGACCTTTTCCATAAGGAGTGTATTGAAAGAAGCTAAGGATTCGTTTCCCTAGCCTCGCAATCGTTCAAAATATCGATAAATCAGAGTAGGAGACTCGGGATCGCGATATTTACATTTACCACACGCTGTATATCGAAAGAAGCGAAGGATTCACTTCCCAAGCATTGCAATAATTCGAAATAACGACAAATCACTCAAGGACACTCCGAATCGCGATATTTACCGTTTCCGCTCGCTGTATATCGAAAGAAGCGAAGGATTCACATGACAAGCCTCGCAATCCTTCAAAATATCGATAAATCAGAGTAGGAGACTCCGAATGGCGATATTTACCGTTTCCGCTCGCTGTATATCGAAAGAAGCGAAGGATTCACATCACAAGCCTCGCAATCCTTCAAATTATCGATAAATCAGAGTAGGAGACTCCGAATGGCGATATTTACCGTTTCCGCTCGCTGTATATCGAAAGAAGATAAGGATTCACATGACAAGCCTCGCAATCCTTCAAAATATCGATAAATCAGAGTAGGAGACTCCGAATGGCGATATTTACCGTTTCCGCTCGCTGTATATCGAAAGAAGATAAGGATTCACATCCCAAATCTCGCAATCGTTTAAAATATCGATAAATCACAATAGGAGACTCGGGATCGCGATATTTACATTTACCACTCGCTGTATATCGAAAGAGGCGAAGGATTCACTTCCCAGGCCTCGCAATAATTCGAAATAACGACGAATCACTCAAGGTCACTCCGAATCGCGATATTTACCGTTTCCGCTCGCTGTATATCTAAAGAAGATAAGGATTCACATCTCAAGCCTCGCAATCGTTCAAAATATCGGTATATCAGAGTAGGAGACTCGGGATCGCGATATTGACATTTACCACTCGCTGTATATCGAAAGAGGCGAAGGATTCACTTCCCAAGCATCACAATAATTCGAAATAACGACAAATCACTCAAGGACACTCCGACTCGCGATATTTACCGTTTCTGCTCGCTGTATATCGAAAGAAGCGAAGGATTCACATCACAAGCCTCGCAATCCTTCAAAATATCGATAAATCAGAGTAGGAGACTCCGAATCGCGATATTTACCGTTTCTTCTCGCTGTATATCGAAAGAAGATAAGGATTCACATCTCAAGCCTCGCAATCGTTCAAAATATCGGTATATCAGAGTAGGAGACTCGGGAACGCGATATTTACATTTACCACTCGCTGTATATCGAAAGAAGCGAAGGATTCACATCCCAAGCCTCGCAACCGTTCGAAATAACGAGAAATCACTCAAGGTCACTCGGAATCACGATATTGACCTTTTCCATAAGGAGTGTATTGAAAGAAGCTAAGGATTCGTTTCCCTAGCCTCGCAATCGTTCAAAATATCGATAAAACAGAGTAGGAGACTCGGGATCGCGATATTTACATTTACCACTCGCTGTATATCGAAAGAAGCGAAGGATTCACTTCACAAGTCTCACAATAATTCGAAATAACGACAAATCACTCAAGGACACTCCCAATCGCGATATTTACCTTTTCCGCTCGCTGTATATCGAAAGAAGAAAAGGATTCACATCGCAAGCCTCGCAATAATTCGAAATAACGAGAAATCACTCAAGGTCACTCGGAATCACGATATTGACCTTTTCCATAAGGAGTGTATTGAAAGAAGCTAAGGATTCGTTTCCCTAGCCTCGCAATCGTTCAAAATATCGATAAAACAGAGTAGGAGACTCGGGATCGCGATATTTACATTTACCACTCGCTGTATATCGAAAGAAGCGAAGGATTCACTTCCCAAGCATTGCAATAATTCGAAATAACGACAAATCACTCAAGGACACTCCGAATCGCGATATTTACCGTTTCCGCACTCGGAATCGCGATATTTACATTTACCACTCGCTGTATATCGCAAGAAGCTAATAATTCATTTTCCGAGAATCGCAACCGTTCGAAATAACGACAAATCACTCAAGGACACTCCGAATCGCGATATTTACCGTTTCCGCTTGCTGTATATCGAAAGAAGCGAAGGATTCACATCCCAGGCCTCGCAATCGTTCAAAATATCGATAAATCAGAGTAGGACACTCCGAATCGCGATATTTACCGTTTCCGCACTCGGAATCGCGATATTTACATTTACCACTCGCTGTATATCGAAAGAAGCGAAGGATTCACATCACAAGCCTCGCAACCGTTCGAACTAACGAGAAATCACTCAAGGTCACTCGGAATCACGATATTGACCTTTTCCATAAGGAGTGTATTGAAAGAAGCTAAGGATTCGTTTCCCTAGCCTCGCAATCGTTCAAAATATCGATAAATCAGAGTAGGAGACTCGGGATCGCTATATTTACATTTACCACTCGCTGTATATCGAAAGAAGCGAAGGATTCACTTCCCAAGCATTGCAATAATTCGAAATAACGACAAATCACTCAAGGACACTCCGAATCGCGATATTTACCGTTTCCGCTCGCTGTATATCGAAAGAAGATAAGGATTCACATCTCAAGCCTCGCAATCGTTCAAAATATCGGTATATCAGAGTAGGAGACTCGGGAACGCGATATTTACATTTACCACTGGCTGTATATCGAAAGAAGCGAAGGATTCACATCCCAAGCCTCGCAACCGTTCGAAATAACGAGAAATCACTCAAGGTCACTCGGAATCACGATATTGACCTTTTCCATAAGGAGTGTATTGAAAGAAGCTAAGGATTCGTTTCCCTAGCCTCGCAATCGTTCAAAATATCGATAAATCAGAGTAGGAGACTCGGGATCGCGATATTTACATTTACCACACGCTGTATATCGAAAGAAGCGAAGGATTCACTTCCCAAGCATTGCAATAATTCGAAATAACGACAAATCACTCAAGGACACTCCGAATCGCGATATTTACCGTTTCCGCTCGCTGTATATCGAAAGAAGCGAAGGATTCACATGACAAGCCTCGCAATCCTTCAAAATATCGATAAATCAGAGTAGGAGACTCCGAATGGCGATATTTACCGTTTCCGCTCGCTGTATATCGAAAGAAGCGAAGGATTCACATCACAAGCCTCGCAATCCTTCAAATTATCGATAAATCAGAGTAGGAGACTCCGAATGGCGATATTTACCGTTTCCGCTCGCTGTATATCGAAAGAAGATAAGGATTCACATGACAAGCCTCGCAATCCTTCAAAATATCGATAAATCAGAGTAGGAGACTCCGAATGGCGATATTTACCGTTTCCGCTCGCTGTATATCGAAAGAAGCGAAGGATTCACATCACAAGCCTCGCAATCGTTCAAAATATCGATAATTCACAGTACGAGACTCGGGATCGCGATATTTACATTTACCACTCGCTGTATATCGAAAGAAGCTGATAATTCATTTTCCGAGCCTCGCAACCGTTCGACATAAATACAAATCACTCAAGGACACTCCGAATCGCGATATTTACCTTTTCCGCTCGTTGAATATCGAAAGAAGCGACGGATTCATATCTCAAGAATCGCAATCGTTCAAAATATCGATAAATCACAGTACGAGACTCGGGATCGCGATATTTACATTTACCACTCGCTGTATATCGAAAGAAGCTGATAATTCATTTTCCGAGCCTCGCAACCGTTCGAAATAACGACAAATCACTCAAGGACACTCCGAATCGCGATATTTACCTTTTCCGCTCGCTGAATATCGAAAGAAGCGACGGATTCATATCTCAAGCCTCGCAATCGTTCAAAATATCAATAAATCAGAGTAGGAGACTCGGAATCGCGATATTTACATTTACCACTCGCTGTATATCGAAAGAAGCGAAGGATTCACTTCACAAGCCTCACAATAATTAGAAATAACGACAAATCACTCAAGGACACTCCCAATCGCGATATTGACCGATTCCGCTTGCTGTATATCGAAAGCAGCGAAGGATTCACATCCCAAGCCTCGCAATCGTTCAAAATATCGATAAATCAGAGTAGGACACTCCGAATCGCGATATTTACTGTTTCCGCTCGCTGTATATCGGAAGAAGATAAGGATTCACATCTCAAGCCTCGCAATCGTTCAAAATATCGGTATATCAGAGTAGGAGACTCGGGAACGCGATATTTACATTTACCACTCGCTGTATATCGAAAGAAGCGAAGGATTCACATCCCAAGCCTCGCAACCGTTCGAAATAACGAGAAATCACTCAAGGTCACTCGGAATCACGATATTGACCTTTTCTATAAGGAGTGTATTGAAAGAAGCTAAGGATTCGTTTCCCTAGCCTCGCAATCGTTCAAAATATCGATAAATCAGAGTAGGAGACTCGGGATCGCGATATTTACATTTACCACTCGCTGTATATCGAAAGAAGCGAAGGATTCACTTCCCAAGCATTGCAATAATTCGAAATAACGACAAATCACTCAAGGACACTCCGAATCGCGATATTTACCGTTTCCGCTCGCTGTATATCGAAAGAAGCGAAGGATTCACATCACAAGCCTCGCAATCGTTCAAAATATCGATAAATCACAGTACGAGACTCGGGATCGCGATATTTACATTTACCACTCGCTGTATATCGAAAGAAGCTGATAATTCATTTTCCGAGCCTCGCAACCGTTCGACATAAATACAAATCACCCAAGGACACTCCGAATCGCGATATTTACCTTTTCCGCTCGCTGAATATCGAAAGAAGCGACGGATTCATATCTCAAGCCTCGCAATCGTTCAAAATATCAATAAATCAGAGTAGGAGACTCGGAATCGCGATATTTACATTTACCACTCGCTGTATATCGAAAGAAGCGAAGGATTCACTTCACAAGCCTCACAATAATTCGAAATAACGACAAATCACTCAAGGACACTCCCAATCGCGATATTTACCTTTTCCGCTCGCTGTATATCGAAAGAAGAAAAGGATTCACATCTCAAGCCTCGCAATAATTCGAAATAACGGGAAATCAATCAAGGACACTCGGAATCATGATATTGACCTTTTCCACACGCAGTGTATTGAAAGAAGCTAAGGATTCGTTTCCCAAGAATCGCAATCGTTCAAAATATCGATAAAACAGAGTATCAGAGTCGGAAACGCGATATTTACCTTTTCCGCTCGCTGTATATCGAATGAAGCGAAGGATTCCCTTCCCAAGCCTCGCAATAATTCGAAATAACGACGAATCACTCAAGGTCACTCCGAATCGCGATATTTACCGTTTCCGCTCGCTGTATATCGAAAGAAGATAAGGATTCACATCTCAAGCCTCGCAATCGTTCAAAATATCGGTATATCAGAGTAGGAGACTCGGGAACGCGATATTTACATTTACCACTCGCTGTATATCGAAAGAGGCGAAGGATTCACTTCCCAAGCATCACAATAATTCGAAATAACGACAAATCACTCAAGGACGCTCCGACTCGCGATATTTACCGTTTCTGCTCGCTGTATATCGAAAGAAGCGAAGGATTCACATCACAAGCCTCGCAACCGTTCGAAATAACGAGAAATCACTCAAGGTCACTCGGAATCACGATATTAACCTTTTCCATAAGGAGTGTATTGAAAGAAGCTAAGGATTCACATCACAAGCCTCGCAATCGTTCAAAATATCGATAAATCACAGTACGAGACTCGGGATCGCGATATTTACATTTACCACTCGCTGTATATCGAAAGAAGCTGATAATTCATTTTCCGAGCCTCGCAACCGTTCGAAATAACGACAAATCACTCAAGGACACTCCGAATCGCGATATTTACCTTTTCCGCTCGCTGAATATCGAAAGAAGCGACGGATTCATATCTCAAGCCTCGCAATCGTTCAAAATATCAATAAATCAAAGTAGGAGACTCGGAATCGCGATATTTACATTTACCACTCGCTGTATATCGAAAGAAGCGAAGGATTCACTTCACAAGCCTCACAATAATTCGAAATAACGACAAATCACTCAAGGACACTCCCAATCGCGATATTTACCGATTCCGCTTGCTGTATATCGAAAGAAGCGAAGGATTCACATCCCAGGCCTTGCAATCGTTCAAAATATCGATAAATCAGAGTAGGACACTCCGAATCGCGATATTTACTGTTTCCGCTCGCTGTATATCGGAAGAAGATAAGGATTCACATCCCAAATCTCGCAATCGTTTAAAATATCAATAAATCAGAGTAGGAGACTCGGAATCGCGATATTTACATTTACCACTCGCTGTATATCGAAAGAAGCGAAGGATTCACTTCACAAGCCTCACAATAATTCGAAATAACGACAAATCACTCAAGGACACTCCGAATCGCGATATTTACCGTTTCCGCTTGCTGTATATCGAAAGAAGCGAAGGATTCACATCCCAGGCCTTGCAATCGTTCAAAATATCGATAAATCAGAGTAGGACACTCCGAATCGCGATATTTACTGTTTCCGCTCGCTGTATATCGGAAGAAGATAAGGATTCACATCCCAAATCTCGCAATAATTCGAAATAACGAGAGATCACTCAAGGTCACTCGGAATCACGATATTGACCTTTTCCATAAGGAGTGTATTGAAAGAAGCTAAGGATTCGTTTCCCTAGCCTCGCAATCGTTCAAAATATCGATAAATCAGAGTAGGAGACTCGGGATCGCGATATTTACATTTACCACACGCTGTATATCGAAAGAAGCGAAGGATTCACTTCCCAAGCATTGCAATAATTCGAAATAACGACAAATCACTCAAGGACACTCCGAATCGCGATATTTACCGTTTCCGCTCGCTGTATATCGAAAGAAGCGAAGGATTCACATGACAAGCCTCGCAATCCTTCAAAATATCGATAAATCAGAGTAGGAGACTCCGAATGGCGATATTTACCGTTTCCGCTCGCTGTATATCGAAAGAAGCGAAGGATTCACATCACAAACCTCGCAATCCTTCAAATTATCGATAAATCAGAGTAGGAGACTCCGAATGGCGATATTTACCGTTTCCGCTCGCTGTATATCGAAAGAAGATAAGGATTCACATGACAAGCCTCGCAATCCTTCAAAATATCGATAAATCAGAGTAGGAGACTCCGAATGGCGATATTTACCGTTTCCGCTCGCTGTATATCGAAAGAAGATAAGGATTCACATCCCAAATCTCGCAATCGTTTAAAATATCGATAAATCACAATAGGAGACTCGGGATCGCGATATTTACATTTACCACTCGCTGTATATCGAAAGAGGCGAAGGATTCACTTCCCAGGCCTCGCAATAATTCGAAATAACGACGAATCACTCAAGGTCACTCCGAATCGCGATATTTACCGTTTCCGCTCGCTGTATATCTAAAGAAGATAAGGATTCACATCTCAAGCCTCGCAATCGTTCAAAATATCGGTATATCAGAGTAGGAGACTCGGGATCGCGATATTGACATTTACCACTCGCTGTATATCGAAAGAGGCGAAGGATTCACTTCCCAAGCATCACAATAATTCGAAATAACGACGAATCACTCAAGGTCACTCCGAATCGCGATATTTACCGTTTCCGCTCGCTGTATATCTAAAGAAGATAAGGATTCACATCTCAAGCCTCGCAATCGTTCAAAATATCGGTATATCAGAGTAGGAGACTCGGGAACGCGATATTTACATTTACCACTCGCTGTATATCGAAAGAAGCGAAGGATTCACATCCCAAGCCTCGCAACCGTTCGAAATAACGAGAAATCACTCAAGGTCACTCGGAATCACGATATTGACCTTTTCCATAAGGAGTGTATTGAAAGAAGCTAAGGATTCGTTTCCCTAGCCTCGCAATCGTTCAAAATATCGATAAAACAGAGTAGGAGACTCGGGATCGCGATATTTACATTTACCACTCGCTGTATATCGAAAGAAGCGAAGGATTCACTTCCCAAACATTGCAATAATTCGAAATAACGACAAATCACTCAAGGACACTCCGAATCGCGATATTTACCGTTTCCGCACTCGGAAGCGCGATATTTACATTTACCACTCGCTGTATATCGAAAGAAGCGAAGGATTCACTTCACAAGTCTCACAATAATTCGAAATAACGACAAATCACTCAAGGACACTCCCAATCGCGATATTTACCTTTTCCGCTCGCTGTATATCGAAAGAAGAAAAGGATTCACATCGCAAGCCTCGCAATAATTCGAAATAACGAGAAATCACTCAAGGTCACTCGGAATCACGATATTGACCTTTTCCATAAGGAGTGTATTGAAAGAAGCTAAGGATTCGTTTCCCTAGCCTCGCAATCGTTCAAAATATCGATAAAACAGAGTAGGAGACTCGGGATCGCGATATTTACATTTACCACTCGCTGTATATCGAAAGAAGCGAAGGATTCACTTCCCAAGCATTGCAATAATTCGAAATAACGACAAATCACTCAAGGACACTCCGAATCGCGATATTTACCGTTTCCGCACTCGGAATCGCGATATTTACATTTACCACTCGCTGTATATCGCAAGAAGCTAATAATTCATTTTCCGAGAATCGCAACCGTTCGAAATAACGACAAATCACTCAAGGACACTCCGAATCGCGATATTTACCGTTTCCGCTTGCTGTATATCGAAAGAAGCGAAGGATTCACATCCCAGGCCTCGCAATCGTTCAAAATATCGATAAATCAGAGTAGGACACTCCGAATCGCGATATTTACCGTTTCCGCACTCGGAATCGCGATATTTACATTTACCACTCGCTGTATATCGAAAGAAGCGAAGGATTCACATCACAAGCCTCGCAACCGTTCGAACTAACGAGAAATCACTCAAGGTCACTCGGAATCACGATATTGACCTTTTCCATAAGGAGTGTATTGAAAGAAGCTAAGGATTCGTTTCCCTAGCCTCGCAATCGTTCAAAATATCGATAAATCAGAGTAGGAGACTCGGGATCGCTATATTTACATTTACCACTCGCTGTATATCGAAAGAAGCGAAGGATTCACTTCCCAAGCATTGCAATAATTCGAAATAACGACAAATCACTCAAGGACACTCCGAATCGCGATATTTACCGTTTCCGCTCGCTGTATATCGAAAGAAGATAAGGATTCACATCTCAAGCCTCGCAATCGTTCAAAATATCGGTATATCAGAGTAGGAGACTCGGGAACGCGATATTTACATTTACCACTGGCTGTATATCGAAAGAAGCGAAGGATTCACATCCCAAGCCTCGCAACCGTTCGAAATAACGAGAAATCACTCAAGGTCACTCGGAATCACGATATTGACCTTTTCCATAAGGAGTGTATTGAAAGAAGCTAAGGATTCGTTTCCCTAGCCTCGCAATCGTTCAAAATATCGATAAATCAGAGTAGGAGACTCGGGATCGCGATATTTACATTTACCACACGCTGTATATCGAAAGAAGCGAAGGATTCACTTCCCAAGCATTGCAATAATTCGAAATAACGACAAATCACTCAAGGACACTCCGAATCGCGATATTTACCGTTTCCGCTCGCTGTATATCGAAAGAAGCGAAGGATTCACATGACAAGCCTCGCAATCCTTCAAAATATCGATAAATCAGAGTAGGAGACTCCGAATGGCGATATTTACCGTTTCCGCTCGCTGTATATCGAAAGAAGCGAAGGATTCACATCACAAGCCTCGCAATCCTTCAAATTATCGATAAATCAGAGTAGGAGACTCCGAATGGCGATATTTACCGTTTCCGCTCGCTGTATATCGAAAGAAGATAAGGATTCACATGACAAGCCTCGCAATCCTTCAAAATATCGATAAATCAGAGTAGGAGACTCCGAATGGCGATATTTACCGTTTCCGCTCGCTGTATATCGAAAGAAGCGAAGGATTCACATCACAAGCCTCGCAATCGTTCAAAATATCGATAAATCAGAGTAGGAGACTCGGGATCGCGATATTTACATTTACCACTCGCTGTATATCGAAAGAAGCGAAGGATTCACTTCACAAGCCTCACAATAATTAGAAATAACGACAAATCACTCAAGGACACTCCCAATCGCGATATTGACCGATTCCGCTTGCTGTATATCGAAAGCAGCGAAGGATTCACATCCCAAGCCTCGCAATCGTTCAAAATATCGATAAATCAGAGTAGGACACTCCGAATCGCGATATTTACCGTTTCCGCTCGCTGTATATCGGAAGAAGATAAGGATTCACATCTCAAGCCTCGCAATCGTTCAAAATATCGGTATATCAGAGTAGGAGACTCGGGAACGCGATATTTACATTTACCACTCGCTGTATATCGAAAGAAGCGAAGGATTCACATCCCAAGCCTCGCAACCGTTCGAAATAACGAGAAATCACTCAAGGTCACTCGGAATCACGATATTGACCTTTTCTATAAGGAGTGTATTGAAAGAAGCTAAGGATTCGTTTCCCTAGCCTCGCAATCGTTCAAAATATCGATAAATCAGAGTAGGAGACTCGGGATCGCGATATTTACCGTTTCCGCTCGCTGTATATCGAAAGAAGATAAGGATTCACATCCCAAATCTCGCAATCGTTTAAAATATCGATAAATCACAATAGGAGACTCGGGATCGCGATATTTACATTTACCACTCGCTGTATATCGAAAGAGGCGAAGGATTCACTTCCCAGGCCTCGCAATAATTCGAAATAACGACGAATCACTCAAGGTCACTCCGAATCGCGATATTTACCGTTTCCGCTCGCTGTATATCTAAAGAAGATAAGGATTCACATCTCAAGCCTCGCAATCGTTCAAAATATCGGTATATCAGAGTAGGAGACTCGGGATCGCGATATTGACATTTACCACTCGCTGTATATCGAAAGAGGCGAAGGATTCACTTCCCAAGCATCACAATAATTCGAAATAACGACAAATCACTCAAGGACACTCCGACTCGCGATATTTACCGTTTCTGCTCGCTGTATATCGAAAGAAGCGAAGGATTCACATCACAAGCCTCGCAATCCTTCAAAATATCGATAAATCAGAGTAGGAGACTCCGAATCGCGATATTTACCGTTTCTTCTCGCTGTATATCGAAAGAAGATAAGGATTCACATCTCAAGCCTCGCAATCGTTCAAAATATCGGTATATCAGAGTAGGAGACTCGGGAACGCGATATTTACATTTACCACTCGCTGTATATCGAAAGAAGCGAAGGATTCACATCCCAAGCCTCGCAACCGTTCGAAATAACGAGAAATCACTCAAGGTCACTCGGAATCACGATATTGACCTTTTCCATAAGGAGTGTATTGAAAGAAGCTAAGGATTCGTTTCCCTAGCCTCGCAATCGTTCAAAATATCGATAAATCAGAGTAGGAGACTCGGGATCGCTATATTTACATTTACCACTCGCTGTATATCGAAAGAAGCGAAGGATTCACTTCCCAAGCATTGCAATAATTCGAAATAACGACAAATCACTCAAGGACACTCCGAATCGCGATATTTACCGTTTCCGCTCGCTGTATATCGAAAGAAGATAAGGATTCACATCTCAAGCCTCGCAATCGTTCAAAATATCGGTATATCAGAGTAGGAGACTCGGGAACGCGATATTTACATTTACCACTGGCTGTATATCGAAAGAAGCGAAGGATTCACATCCCAAGCCTCGCAACCGTTCGAAATAACGAGAAATCACTCAAGGTCACTCGGAATCACGATATTGACCTTTTCCATAAGGAGTGTATTGAAAGAAGCTAAGGATTCGTTTCCCTAGCCTCGCAATCGTTCAAAATATCGATAAATCAGAGTAGGAGACTCGGGATCGCGATATTTACATTTACCACACGCTGTATATCGAAAGAAGCGAAGGATTCACTTCCCAAGCATTGCAATAATTCGAAATAACGACAAATCACTCAAGGACACTCCGAATCGCGATATTTACAGTTTCCGCTCGCTGTATATCGAAAGAAGCGAAGGATTCACATGACAAGCCTCGCAATCCTTCAAAATATCGATAAATCAGAGTAGGAGACTCCGAATGGCGATATTTACCGTTTCCGCTCGCTGTATATCGAAAGAAGCGAAGGATTCACATCACAAGCCTCGCAATCCTTCAAATTATCGATAAATCAGAGTAGGAGACTCCGAATGGCGATATTTACCGTTTCCGCTCGCTGTATATCGAAAGAAGATAAGGATTCACATGACAAGCCTCGCAATCCTTCAAAATATCGATAAATCAGAGTAGGAGACTCCGAATGGCGATATTTACCGTTTCCGCTCGCTGTATATCGAAAGAAGCGAAGGATTCACATCACAAGCCTCGCAATCGTTCAAAATATCGATAAATCAGAGTAGGAGACTCGGGATCGCGATATTTACATTTACCACTCGCTGTATATCGAAAGAAGCGAAGGATTCACATCCCAAGCCTCGCAACCGTTCGAAATAACGAGAAATCACTCAAGGTCATTCGGAATCACGATATTGACCTTTTCTATAAGGAGTGTATTGAAAGAAGCTAAGGATTCGTTTCCCTAGCCTCGCAATCGTTCAAAATATCGATAAATCAGAGTAGGAGACTCGGGATCGCGATATTTACCGTTTCCGCTCGCTGTATATCGAAAGAAGATAAGGATTCACATCCCAAATCTCGCAATCGTTTAAAATATCGATAAATCACAATAGGAGACTCGGGATCGCGATATTTACATTTACCACTCGCTGTATATCGAAAGAGGCGAAGGATTCACTTCCCAGGCCTCGCAATAATTCGAAATAACGACGAATCACTCAAGGTCACTCCGAATCGCGATATTTACCGTTTCCGCTCGCTGTATATCTAAAGAAGATAAGGATTCACATCTCAAGCCTCGCAATCGTTCAAAATATCGGTATATCAGAGTAGGAGACTCGGGATCGCGATATTGACATTTACCACTCGCTGTATATCGAAAGAGGCGAAGGATTCACTTCCCAAGCATCACAATAATTCGAAATAACGACAAATCACTCAAGGACACTCCGACTCGCGATATTTACCGTTTCTGCTCGCTGTATATCGAAAGAAGCGAAGGATTCACATCACAAGCCTCGCAATCCTTCAAAATATCGATAAATCAGAGTAGGAGACTCCGAATCGCGATATTTACCGTTTCTTCTCGCTGTATATCGAAAGAAGATAAGGATTCACATCTCAAGCCTCGCAATCGTTCAAAATATCGGTATATCAGAGTAGGAGACTCGGGAACGCGATATTTACATTTACCACTCGCTGTATATCGAAAGAAGCGAAGGATTCACATCCCAAGCCTCGCAACCGTTCGAAATAACGAGAAATCACTCAAGGTCACTCGGAATCACGATATTGACCTTTTCCATAAGGAGTGTATTGAAAGAAGCTAAGGATTCGTTTCCCTAGCCTCGCAATCGTTCAAAATATCGATAAAACAGAGTAGGAGACTCGGGATCGCGATATTTACATTTACCACTCGCTGTATATCGAAAGAAGCGAAGGATTCACTTCCCAAACATTGCAATAATTCGAAATAACGACAAATCACTCAAGGACACTCCGAATCGCGATATTTACCGTTTCCGCACTCGGAAGCGCGATATTTACATTTACCACTCGCTGTATATCGAAAGAAGCGAAGGATTCACTTCACAAGTCTCACAATAATTCGAAATAACGACAAATCACTCAAGGACACTCCCAATCGCGATATTTACCTTTTCCGCTCGCTGTATATCGAAAGAAGAAAAGGATTCACATCGCAAGCCTCGCAATAATTCGAAATAACGAGAAATCACTCAAGGTCACTCGGAATCACGATATTGACCTTTTCCATAAGGAGTGTATTGAAAGAAGCTAAGGATTCGTTTCCCTAGCCTCGCAATCGTTCAAAATATCGATAAAACAGAGTAGGAGACTCGGGATCGCGATATTTACATTTACCACTCGCTGTATATCGAAAGAAGCGAAGGATTCACTTCCCAAGCATTGCAATAATTCGAAATAACGACAAATCACTCAAGGACACTCCGAATCGCGATATTTACCGTTTCCGCACTCGGAATCGCGATATTTACATTTACCACTCGCTGTATATCGCAAGAAGCTAATAATTCATTTTCCGAGAATCGCAACCGTTCGAAATAACGACAAATCACTCAAGGACACTCCGAATCGCGATATTTACCGTTTCCGCTTGCTGTATATCGAAAGAAGCGAAGGATTCACATCCCAGGCCTCGCAATCGTTCAAAATATCGATAAATCAGAGTAGGACACTCCGAATCGCGATATTTACCGTTTCCGCACTCGGAATCGCGATATTTACATTTACCACTCGCTGTATATCGAAAGAAGCGAAGGATTCACATCACAAGCCTCGCAACCGTTCGAACTAACGAGAAATCACTCAAGGTCACTCGGAATCACGATATTGACCTTTTCCATAAGGAGTGTATTGAAAGAAGCTAAGGATTCGTTTCCCTAGCCTCGCAATCGTTCAAAATATCGATAAATCAGAGTAGGAGACTCGGGATCGCTATATTTACATTTACCACTCGCTGTATATCGAAAGAAGCGAAGGATTCACTTCCCAAGCATTGCAATAATTCGAAATAACGACAAATCACTCAAGGACACTCCGAATCGCGATATTTACCGTTTCCGCTCGCTGTATATCGAAAGAAGATAAGGATTCACATCTCAAGCCTCGCAATCGTTCAAAATATCGGTATATCAGAGTAGGAGACTCGGGAACGCGATATTTACATTTACCACTGGCTGTATATCGAAAGAAGCGAAGGATTCACATCCCAAGCCTCGCAACCGTTCGAAATAACGAGAAATCACTCAAGGTCACTCGGAATCACGATATTGACCTTTTCCATAAGGAGTGTATTGAAAGAAGCTAAGGATTCGTTTCCCTAGCCTCGCAATCGTTCAAAATATCGATAAATCAGAGTAGGAGACTCGGGATCGCGATATTTACATTTACCACACGCTGTATATCGAAAGAAGCGAAGGATTCACTTCCCAAGCATTGCAATAATTCGAAATAACGACAAATCACTCAAGGACACTCCGAATCGCGATATTTACCGTTTCCGCTCGCTGTATATCGAAAGAAGCGAAGGATTCACATCACAAGCCTCGCAATCCTTCAAATTATCGATAAATCAGAGTAGGAGACTCCGAATGGCGATATTTACCGTTTCCGCTCGCTGTATATCGAAAGAAGATAAGGATTCACATGACAAGCCTCGCAATCCTTCAAAATATCGATAAATCAGAGTAGGACACTCCGAATCGCGATATTTACTGTTTCCGCTCGCTGTATATCGGAAGAAGATAAGGATTCACATCCCAAATCTCGCAATCGTTTAAAATATCAATAAATCAGAGTAGGAGACTCGGAATCGCGATATTTACATTTACCACTCGCTGTATATCGAAAGAGGCGAAGGATTCACTTCCCAGGCCTCGCAATAATTCGAAATAACGACGAATCACTCAAGGTCACTCCGAATCGCGATATTTACCGTTTCCGCTCGCTGTATATCTAAAGAAGATAAGGATTCACATCTCAAGCCTCGCAATCGTTCAAAATATCGGTATATCAGAGTAGGAGACTCGGGATCGCGATATTGACATTTACCACACGCTGTATATCGAAAGAGGCGAAGGATTCACTTCCCAAGCATCACAATAATTCGAAATAACGACAAATCACTCAAGGACACTCCGACTCGCGATATTTACCGTTTCTGCTCGCTGTATATCGAAAGAAGCGAAGGATTCACATCACAAGCCTCGCAATCCTTCAAAATATCGATAAATCAGAGTAGGAGACTCCGAATCGCGATATTTACCGTTTCTTCTCGCTGTATATCGAAAGAAGATAAGGATTCACATCTCAAGCCTCGCAATCGTTCAAAATATCGGTATATCAGAGTAGGAGACTCGGGAACGCGATATTTACATTTACCACTCGCTGTATATCGAAAGAAGCGAAGGATTCACATCCCAAGCCTCGCAACCGTTCGAAATAACGAGAAATCACTCAAGGTCACTCGGAATCACGATATTGACCTTTTCCATAAGGAGTGTATTGAAAGAAGCTAAGGATTCGTTTCCCTAGCCTCGCAATCGTTCAAAATATCGATAAAACAGAGTAGGAGACTCGGGATCGCGATATTTACATTTACCACTCGCTGTATATCGAAAGAAGCGAAGGATTCACTTCCCAAACATTGCAATAATTCGAAATAACGACAAATCACTCAAGGACACTCCGAATCGCGATATTTACCGTTTCCGCACTCGGAAGCGCGATATTTACATTTACCACTCGCTGTATATCGAAAGAAGCGAAGGATTCACTTCACAAGTCTCACAATAATTCGAAATAACGACAAATCACTCAAGGACACTCCCAATCGCGATATTTACCTTTTCCGCTCGCTGTATATCGAAAGAAGAAAAGGATTCACATCGCAAGCCTCGCAATAATTCGAAATAACGAGAAATCACTCAAGGTCACTCGGAATCACGATATTGACCTTTTCCATAAGGAGTGTATTGAAAGAAGCTAAGGATTCGTTTCCCTAGCCTCGCAATCGTTCAAAATATCGATAAAACAGAGTAGGAGACTCGGGATCGCGATATTTACATTTACCACTCGCTGTATATCGAAAGAAGCGAAGGATTCACTTCCCAAGCATTGCAATAATTCGAAATAACGACAAATCACTCAAGGACACTCCGAATCGCGATATTTACCGTTTCCGCACTCGGAATCGCGATATTTACATTTACCACTCGCTGTATATCGCAAGAAGCTAATAATTCATTTTCCGAGAATCGCAACCGTTCGAAATAACGACAAATCACTCAAGGACACTCCGAATCGCGATATTTACCGTTTCCGCTTGCTGTATATCGAAAGAAGCGAAGGATTCACATCCCAGGCCTCGCAATCGTTCAAAATATCGATAAATCAGAGTAGGACACTCCGAATCGCGATATTTACCGTTTCCGCACTCGGAATCGCGATATTTACATTTACCACTCGCTGTATATCGAAAGAAGCGAAGGATTCACATCACAAGCCTCGCAACCGTTCGAACTAACGAGAAATCACTCAAGGTCACTCGGAATCACGATATTGACCTTTTCCATAAGGAGTGTATTGAAAGAAGCTAAGGATTCGTTTCCCTAGCCTCGCAATCGTTCAAAATATCGATAAATCAGAGTAGGAGACTCGGGATCGCTATATTTACATTTACCACTCGCTGTATATCGAAAGAAGCGAAGGATTCACTTCCCAAGCATTGCAATAATTCGAAATAACGACAAATCACTCAAGGACACTCCGAATCGCGATATTTACCGTTTCCGCTCGCTGTATATCGAAAGAAGATAAGGATTCACATCTCAAGCCTCGCAATCGTTCAAAATATCGGTATATCAGAGTAGGAGACTCGGGAACGCGATATTTACATTTACCACTGGCTGTATATCGAAAGAAGCGAAGGATTCACATCCCAAGCCTCGCAACCGTTCGAAATAACGAGAAATCACTCAAGGTCACTCGGAATCACGATATTGACCTTTTCCATAAGGAGTGTATTGAAAGAAGCTAAGGATTCGTTTCCCTAGCCTCGCAATCGTTCAAAATATCGATAAATCAGAGTAGGAGACTCGGGATCGCGATATTTACATTTACCACACGCTGTATATCGAAAGAAGCGAAGGATTCACTTCCCAAGCATTGCAATAATTCGAAATAACGACAAATCACTCAAGGACACTCCGAATCGCGATATTTACCGTTTCCGCTCGCTGTATATCGAAAGAAGCGAAGGATTCACATGACAAGCCTCGCAATCCTTCAAAATATCGATAAATCAGAGTAGGAGACTCCGAATGGCGATATTTACCGTTTCCGCTCGCTGTATATCGAAAGAAGCGAAGGATTCACATCACAAGCCTCGCAATCCTTCAAATTATCGATAAATCAGAGTAGGAGACTCCGAATGGCGATATTTACCGTTTCCGCTCGCTGTATATCGAAAGAAGCGAAGGATTCACATCACAAGCCTCGCAATCGTTCAAAATATCGATAAATCAGAGTAGGAGACTCGGGATCGCGATATTTACATTTACCACTCGCTGTATATCGAAAGAAGCGAAGGATTCACTTCCCAAGCATTGCAATAATTCGAAATAACGACAAATCACTCAAGGACACTCCGAATCGCGATATTTACCGTTTCCGCTCGCTGTATATCGAAAGAAGCGAAGGATTCACATCACAAGCCTCGCAATCGTTCAAAATATCGATAATTCACAGTACGAGACTCGGGATCGCGATATTTACATTTACCACTCGCTGTATATCGAAAGAAGCTGATAATTCATTTTCCGAGCCTCGCAACCGTTCGACATAAATACAAATCACTCAAGGACACTCCGAATCGCGATATTTACCTTTTCCGCTCGCTGAATATCGAAAGAAGCGACGGATTCATATCTCAAGCCTCGCAATCGTTCAAAATATCAATAAATCAGAGTAGGAGACTCGGAATCGCGATATTTACATTTACCACTCGCTGTATATCGAAAGAAGCGAAGGATTCACTTCACAAGCCTCACAATAATTCGAAATAACGACAAATCACTCAAGGACACTTCCAATCGCGATATTTACCGATTCCGCTTGCTGTATATCGAAAGAAGCGAAGGATTCACATCCCAGGCCTTGCAATCGTTCAAAATATCGATAAATCAGAGTAGGACACTCCGAATCGCGATATTTACTGTTTCCGCTCGCTGTATATCGGAAGAAGATAAGGATTCACATCTCAAGCCTCGCAATCGTTCAAAATATCGGTATATCAGAGTAGGAGACTCGGGAACGCGATATTTACATTTACCACTCGCTGTATATCGAAAGAAGCGAAGGATTCACATCCCAAGCCTCGCAACCGTTCGAAATAACGAGAAATCACTCAAGGTCACTCGGAATCACGATATTGACCTTTTCTATAAGGAGTGTATTGAAAGAAGCTAAGGATTCGTTTCCCTAGCCTCGCAATCGTTCAAAATATCGATAAATCAGAGTAGGAGACTCGGGATCGCGATATTTACATTTACCACTCGCTGTATATCGAAAGAAGCGAAGGATTCACTTCCCAAGCATTGCAATAATTCGAAATAACGACAAATCACTCAAGGACACTCCGAATCGCGATATTTACCGTTTCCGCTCGCTGTATATCGAAAGAAGCGAAGGATTCACATCACAAGCCTCGCAATCGTTCAAAATATCGATAAATCACAGTACGAGACTCGGGATCGCGATATTTACATTTACCACTCGCTGTATATCGAAAGAAGCTGATAATTCATTTTCCGAGCCTCGCAACCGTTCGACATAAATACAAATCACCCAAGGACACTCCGAATCGCGATATTTACCTTTTCCGCTCGCTGAATATCGAAAGAAGCGACGGATTCATATCTCAAGCCTCGCAATCGTTCAAAATATCAATAAATCAGAGTAGGAGACTCGGAATCGCGATATTTACATTTACCACTCGCTGTATATCGAAAGAAGCGAAGGATTCACTTCACAAGCCTCACAATAATTCGAAATAACGACAAATCACTCAAGGACACTCCCAATCGCGATATTTACCTTTTCCGCTCGCTGTATATCGAAAGAAGAAAAGGATTCACATCTCAAGCCTCGCAATAATTCGAAATAACGGGAAATCAATCAAGGACACTCGGAATCATGATATTGACCTTTTCCACACGCAGTGTATTGAAAGAAGCTAAGGATTCGTTTCCCAAGAATCGCAATCGTTCAAAATATCGATAAAACAGAGTATCAGAGTCGGAAACGCGATATTTACCTTTTCCGCTCGCTGTATATCGAATGAAGCGAAGGATTCCCTTCCCAAGCCTCGCAATAATTCGAAATAACGACGAATCACTCAAGGTCACTCCGAATCGCGATATTTACCGTTTCCGCTCGCTGTATATCGAAAGAAGATAAGGATTCACATCTCAAGCCTCGCAATCGTTCAAAATATCGGTATATCAGAGTAGGAGACACGGGAACGCGATATTTACATTTACCACTCGCTGTATATCGAAAGAGGCGAAGGATTCACTTCCCAAGCATCACAATAATTCGAAATAACGACAAATCACTCAAGGACGCTCCGACTCGCGATATTTACCGTTTCTGCTCGCTGTATATCGAAAGAAGCGAAGGATTCACATCACAAGCCTCGCAACCGTTCGAAATAACGAGAAATCACTCAAGGTCACTCGGAATCACGATATTAACCTTTTCCATAAGGAGTGTATTGAAAGAAGCTAAGGATTCACATCACAAGCCTCGCAATCGTTCAAAATATCGATAAATCACAGTACGAGACTCGGGATCGCGATATTTACATTTACCACTCGCTGTATATCGAAAGAAGCTGATAATTCATTTTCCGAGCCTCGCAACCGTTCGAAATAACGACAAATCACTCAAGGACACTCCGAATCGCGATATTTACCTTTTCCGCTCGCTGAATATCGAAAGAAGCGACGGATTCATATCTCAAGCCTCGCAATCGTTCAAAATATCAATAAATCAGAGTAGGAGACTCGGAATCGCGATATTTACATTTACCACTCGCTGTATATCGAAAGAAGCGAAGGATTCACTTCACAAGCCTCACAATAATTCGAAATAACGACAAATCACTCAAGGACACTCCCAATCGCGATATTTACCGATTCCGCTTGCTGTATATCGAAAGAAGCGAAGGATTCACATCCCAGGCCTTGCAATCGTTCAAAATATCGATAAATCAGAGTAGGACACTCCGAATCGCGATATTTACTGTTTCCGCTCGCTGTATATCGGAAGAAGATAAGGATTCACATCCCAAATCTCGCAATCGTTTAAAATATCAATAAATCAGAGTAGGAGACTCGGAATCGCGATATTTACATTTACCACTCGCTGTATATCGAAAGAAGCGAAGGATTCACTTCACAAGCCTCACAATAATTCGAAATAACGACAAATCACTCAAGGACACTCCGAATCGCGATATTTACCGTTTCCGCTTGCTGTATATCGAAAGAAGCGAAGGATTCACATCCCAGGCCTTGCAATCGTTCAAAATATCGATAAATCAGAGTAGGACACTCCGAATCGCGATATTTACTGTTTCCGCTCGCTGTATATCGGAAGAAGATAAGGATTCACATCCCAAATCTCGCAATAATTCGAAATAACGAGAGATCACTCAAGGTCACTCGGAATCACGATATTGACCTTTTCCATAAGGAGTGTATTGAAAGAAGCTAAGGATTCGTTTCCCTAGCCTCGCAATCGTTCAAAATATCGATAAATCAGAGTAGGAGACTCGGGATCGCGATATTTACATTTACCACACGCTGTATATCGAAAGAAGCGAAGGATTCACTTCCCAAGCATTGCAATAATTCGAAATAACGACAAATCACTCAAGGACACTCCGAATCGCGATATTTACCGTTTCCGCTCGCTGTATATCGAAAGAAGCGAAGGATTCACATCACAAGCCTCGCAATCCTTCAAATTATCGATAAATCAGAGTAGGAGACTCCGAATGGCGATATTTACCGTTTCCGCTCGCTGTATATCGAAAGAAGATAAGGATTCACATGACAAGCCTCGCAATCCTTCAAAATATCGATAAATCAGAGTAGGACACTCCGAATCGCGATATTTACTGTTTCCGCTCGCTGTATATCGGAAGAAGATAAGGATTCACATCCCAAATCTCGCAATCGTTTAAAATATCAATAAATCAGAGTAGGAGACTCGGAATCGCGATATTTACATTTACCACTCGCTGTATATCGAAAGAGGCGAAGGATTCACTTCCCAGGCCTCGCAATAATTCGAAATAACGACGAATCACTCAAGGTCACTCCGAATCGCGATATTTACCGTTTCCGCTCGCTGTATATCTAAAGAAGATAAGGATTCACATCTCAAGCCTCGCAATCGTTCAAAATATCGGTATATCAGAGTAGGAGACTCGGGATCGCGATATTGACATTTACCACACGCTGTATATCGAAAGAGGCGAAGGATTCACTTCCCAAGCATCACAATAATTCGAAATAACGACAAATCACTCAAGGACACTCCGACTCGCGATATTTACCGTTTCTGCTCGCTGTATATCGAAAGAAGCGAAGGATTCACATCACAAGCCTCGCAATCCTTCAAAATATCGATAAATCAGAGTAGGAGACTCCGAATCGCGATATTTACCGTTTCTTCTCGCTGTATATCGAAAGAAGATAAGGATTCACATCTCAAGCCTCGCAATCGTTCAAAATATCGGTATATCAGAGTAGGAGACTCGGGAACGCGATATTTACATTTACCACTCGCTGTATATCGAAAGAAGCGAAGGATTCACATCCCAAGCCTCGCAACCGTTCGAAATAACGAGAAATCACTCAAGGTCACTCGGAATCACGATATTGACCTTTTCCATAAGGAGTGTATTGAAAGAAGCTAAGGATTCGTTTCCCTAGCCTCGCAATCGTTCAAAATATCGATAAAACAGAGTAGGAGACTCGGGATCGCGATATTTACATTTACCACTCGCTGTATATCGAAAGAAGCGAAGGATTCACTTCCCAAACATTGCAATAATTCGAAATAACGACAAATCACTCAAGGACACTCCGAATCGCGATATTTACCGTTTCCGCACTCGGAAGCGCGATATTTACATTTACCACTCGCTGTATATCGAAAGAAGCGAAGGATTCACTTCACAAGTCTCACAATAATTCGAAATAACGACAAATCACTCAAGGACACTCCCAATCGCGATATTTACCTTTTCCGCTCGCTGTATATCGAAAGAAGAAAAGGATTCACATCGCAAGCCTCGCAATAATTCGAAATAACGAGAAATCACTCAAGGTCACTCGGAATCACGATATTGACCTTTTCCATAAGGAGTGTATTGAAAGAAGCTAAGGATTCGTTTCCCTAGCCTCGCAATCGTTCAAAATATCGATAAAACAGAGTAGGAGACTCGGGATCGCGATATTTACATTTACCACTCGCTGTATATCGAAAGAAGCGAAGGATTCACTTCCCAAGCATTGCAATAATTCGAAATAACGACAAATCACTCAAGGACACTCCGAATCGCGATATTTACCGTTTCCGCACTCGGAATCGCGATATTTACATTTACCACTCGCTGTATATCGCAAGAAGCTAATAATTCATTTTCCGAGAATCGCAACCGTTCGAAATAACGACAAATCACTCAAGGACACTCCGAATCGCGATATTTACCGTTTCCGCTTGCTGTATATCGAAAGAAGCGAAGGATTCACATCCCAGGCCTCGCAATCGTTCAAAATATCGATAAATCAGAGTAGGACACTCCGAATCGCGATATTTACCGTTTCCGCACTCGGAATCGCGATATTTACATTTACCACTCGCTGTATATCGAAAGAAGCGAAGGATTCACATCACAAGCCTCGCAACCGTTCGAACTAACGAGAAATCACTCAAGGTCACTCGGAATCACGATATTGACCTTTTCCATAAGGAGTGTATTGAAAGAAGCTAAGGATTCGTTTCCCTAGCCTCGCAATCGTTCAAAATATCGATAAATCAGAGTAGGAGACTCGGGATCGCTATATTTACATTTACCACTCGCTGTATATCGAAAGAAGCGAAGGATTCACTTCCCAAGCATTGCAATAATTCGAAATAACGACAAATCACTCAAGGACACTCCGAATCGCGATATTTACCGTTTCCGCTCGCTGTATATCGAAAGAAGATAAGGATTCACATCTCAAGCCTCGCAATCGTTCAAAATATCGGTATATCAGAGTAGGAGACTCGGGAACGCGATATTTACATTTACCACTGGCTGTATATCGAAAGAAGCGAAGGATTCACATCCCAAGCCTCGCAACCGTTCGAAATAACGAGAAATCACTCAAGGTCACTCGGAATCACGATATTGACCTTTTCCATAAGGAGTGTATTGAAAGAAGCTAAGGATTCGTTTCCCTAGCCTCGCAATCGTTCAAAATATCGATAAATCAGAGTAGGAGACTCGGGATCGCGATATTTACATTTACCACACGCTGTATATCGAAAGAAGCGAAGGATTCACTTCCCAAGCATTGCAATAATTCGAAATAACGACAAATCACTCAAGGACACTCCGAATCGCGATATTTACCGTTTCCGCTCGCTGTATATCGAAAGAAGCGAAGGATTCACATGACAAGCCTCGCAATCCTTCAAAATATCGATAAATCAGAGTAGGAGACTCCGAATGGCGATATTTACCGTTTCCGCTCGCTGTATATCGAAAGAAGCGAAGGATTCACATCACAAGCCTCGCAATCCTTCAAATTATCGATAAATCAGAGTAGGAGACTCCGAATGGCGATATTTACCGTTTCCGCTCGCTGTATATCGAAAGAAGATAAGGATTCACATGACAAGCCTCGCAATCCTTCAAAATATCGATAAATCAGAGTAGGAGACTCCGAATGGCGATATTTACCGTTTCCGCTCGCTGTATATCGAAAGAAGCGAAGGATTCACATCACAAGCCTCGCAATCGTTCAAAATATCGATAAATCAGAGTAGGAGACTCGGGATCGCGATATTTACATTTACCACTCGCTGTATATCGAAAGAAGCGAAGGATTCACTTCCCAAGCATTGCAATAATTCGAAATAACGACAAATCACTCAAGGACACTCCGAATCGCGATATTTACCGTTTCCGCTCGCTGTATATCGAAAGAAGCGAAGGATTCACATCACAAGCCTCGCAATCGTTCAAAATATCGATAATTCACAGTACGAGACTCGGGATCGCGATATTTACATTTACCACTCGCTGTATATCGAAAGAAGCTGATAATTCATTTTCCGAGCCTCGCAACCGTTCGACATAAATACAAATCACTCAAGGACACTCCGAATCGCGATATTTACCTTTTCCGCTCGTTGAATATCGAAAGAAGCGACGGATTCATATCTCAAGAATCGCAATCGTTCAAAATATCGATAAATCACAGTACGAGACTCGGGATCGCGATATTTACATTTACCACTCGCTGTATATCGAAAGAAGCTGATAATTCATTTTCCGAGCCTCGCAACCGTTCGAAATAACGACAAATCACTCAAGGACACTCCGAATCGCGATATTCACCTTTTCCGCTCGCTGAATATCGAAAGAAGCGACGGATTCATATCTCAAGCCTCGCAATCGTTCAAAATATCAATAAATCAGAGTAGGAGACTCGGAATCGCGATATTTACATTTACCACTCGCTGTATATCGAAAGAAGCGAAGGATTCACTTCACAAGCCTCACAATAATTAGAAATAACGACAAATCACTCAAGGACACTCCCAATCGCGATATTGACCGATTCCGCTTGCTGTATATCGAAAGCAGCGAAGGATTCACATCCCAAGCCTCGCAATCGTTCAAAATATCGATAAATCAGAGTAGGACACTCCGAATCGCGATATTTACCGTTTCCGCTCGCTGTATATCGGAAGAAGATAAGGATTCACATCTCAAGCCTCGCAATCGTTCAAAATATCGGTATATCAGAGTAGGAGACTCGGGAACGCGATATTTACATTTACCACTCGCTGTATATCGAAAGAAGCGAAGGATTCACATCCCAAGCCTCGCAACCGTTCGAAATAACGAGAAATCACTCAAGGTCACTCGGAATCACGATATTGACCTTTTCTATAAGGAGTGTATTGAAAGAAGCTAAGGATTCGTTTCCCTAGCCTCGCAATCGTTCAAAATATCGATAAATCAGAGTAGGAGACTCGGGATCGCGATATTTACATTTACCACTCGCTGTATATCGAAAGAAGCGAAGGATTCACTTCCCAAGCATTGCAATAATTCGAAATAACGACAAATCACTCAAGGACACTCCGAATCGCGATATTTACCGTTTCCGCTCGCTGTATATCGAAAGAAGCGAAGGATTCACATCACAAGCCTCGCAATCGTTCAAAATATCGATAAATCACAGTACGAGACTCGGGATCGCGATATTTACATTTACCACTCGCTGTATATCGAAAGAAGCTGATAATTCATTTTCCGAGCCTCGCAACCGTTCGACATAAATACAAATCACCCAAGGACACTCCGAATCGCGATATTTACCTTTTCCGCTCGCTGAATATCGAAAGAAGCGACGGATTCATATCTCAAGCCTCGCAATCGTTCAAAATATCAATAAATCAGAGTAGGAGACTCGGAATCGCGATATTTACATTTACCACTCGCTGTATATCGAAAGAAGCGAAGGATTCACTTCACAAGCCTCACAATAATTCGAAATAACGACAAATCACTCAAGGACACTCCGAATCGCGATATTTACCGTTTCCGCTTGCTGTATATCGAAAGAAGCGAAGGATTCACATCCCAGGCCTTGCAATCGTTCATAATATCGATAAATCAGAGTAGGACACTCCGAATCGCGATATTTACTGTTTCCGCTCGCTGTATATCGGAAGAAGATAAGGATTCACATCCCAAATCTCGCAATCGTTTAAAATATCGATAAATCAGAGTAGGAGACTCGGGATCGCGATATTTACATTTACCACTCGCTGTATATCGAAAGAAGCGAAGGATTCACATCCCAAGCCTCGCAACCGTTCGAAATAACGAGAAATCACTCAAGGTCACTCGGAATCACGATATTGACCTTTTCCATAAGGAGTGTATTGAAAGAAGCTAAGGATTCGTTTCCCTAGCCTCGCAATCGTTCAAAATATCGATTTATCAGAGTAGGAGACTCGGGATCGCGATATTTACATTTACCACTCGCTGTATATCGAAAGAAGCGAAGGATTCACTTCCCAAGCATTGCAATAATTCGAAATAACGACAAATCACTCAAGGACACTCCGAATCGCGATATTTACCGTTTCCGCTCGCTGTATATCGAAAGAAGCGAAGGATTCACATCACAAGCCTCGCAATCGTTCAAAATATCGATAAATCACAGTACGAGACTCGGGATCGCGATATTTACATTTACCACTCTCTGTATATCGAAAGAAGCTGATAATTCATTTTCCGAGCCTCGCAACCGTTCGAAATAAATACAAATCACCCAAGGACACTCCGAATCGCGATATTTACCTTTTCCGCTCGCTGAATATCGAAAGAAGCGACGGATTCATATCTCAAGCCTCGCAATAATTCGAAATAACGACAAATCACTCAAGGACACTCCCAATCGCGATATTCACCTTTTCCGCTCGCTGTATATCGAAAGAAGAAAAGAATTCACATCTCAAGCCTCGCAATAATTCGAAATAACGGGAAATCAATCAAGGACACTCGGAATCATGATATTGACCTTTTCCACACGCAGTGTATTGAAAGAAGCTAAGGATTCGTTTCCCAAGAATCGCAATCGTTCAAAATATCGATAAAACAGAGTATCAGAGTCGGAAACGCGATATTTACCTTTTCCGCTCGCTGTATATCGAAAGAAGCGAAGGATTCACATCACAAGCCTCGCAACCGTTCGAAATAACGAGAAATCACTCAAGGTCACTCGGAATCACGATATTAACCTTTTCCATAAGGAGTGTATTGAAAGAAGCTAAGGATTCACATCACAAGCCTCGCAATCGTTCAAAATATCGATAAATCACAGTACGAGACTCGGGATCGCGATATTTACATTTACCACTCGCTGTATATCGAAAGAAGCTGATAATTCATTTTCCGAGCCTCGCAACCGTTCGAAATAACGACAAATCACTCAAGGACACTCCGAATCGCGATATTTACCTTTTCCGCTCGCTGAATATCGAAAGAAGCGACGGATTCATATCTCAAGCCTCGCAATCGTTCAAAATATCAATAAATCAGAGTAGGAGACTCGGAATCGCGATATTTACATTTACCACTCGCTGTATATCGAAAGAAGCGAAGGATTCACTTCACAAGCCTCACAATAATTCGAAATAACGACAAATCACTCAAGGACACTCCCAATCGCGATATTTACCGATTCCGCTTGCTGTATATCGAAAGAAGCGAAGGATTCACATCCCAGGCCTTGCAATCGTTCAAAATATCGATAAATCAGAGTAGGACACTCCGAATCGCGATATTTACTGTTTCCGCTCGCTGTATATCGGAAGAAGATAAGGATTCACATCCCAAATCTCGCAATCGTTTAAAATATCAATAAATCAGAGTAGGAGACTCGGAATCGCGATATTTACATTTACCACTCGCTGTATATCGAAGGAAGCGAAGGATTCACTTCACAAGCCTCACAATAATTCGAAATAACGACAAATCACTCAAGGACACTCCGAATCGCGATATTTACCGTTTCCGCTTGCTGTATATCGAAAGAAGCGAAGGATTCACATCCCAGGCCTTGCAATCGTTCAAAATATCGATAAATCAGAGTAGGACACTCCGAATCGCGATATTTACTGTTTCCGCTCGCTGTATATCGGAAGAAGATAAGGATTCACATCCCAAATCTCGCAATCGTTTAAAATATCGATAAATCAGAGTAGGAGACTCGGGATCGCGATATTTACATTTACCACTCGCTGTATATCGAAAGAAGCGAAGGATTCACATCCCAAGCCTCGCAACCGTTCGAAATAACGAGAAATCACTCAAGGTCACTCGGAATCACGATATTGACCTTTTCCATAAGGAGTGTATTGAAAGAAGCTAAGGATTCGTTTCCCTAGCCTCGCAATCGTTCAAAATATCGATTTATCAGAGTAGGAGACTCGGGATCGCGATATTTACATTTACCACTCGCTGTATATCGAAAGAAGCGAAGGATTCACTTCCCAAGCATTGCAATAATTCGAAATAACGACAAATCACTCAAGGACACTCCGAATCGCGATATTTACCGTTTCCGCTCGCTGTATATCGAAAGAAGCGAAGGATTCACATCACAAGCCTCGCAATCGTTCAAAATATCGATAAATCACAGTACGAGACTCGGGATCGCGATATTTACATTTACCACTCTCTGTATATCGAAAGAAGCTGATAATTCATTTTCCGAGCCTCGCAACCGTTCGAAATAAATACAAATCACCCAAGGACACTCCGAATCGCGATATTTACCTTTTCCGCTCGCTGAATATCGAAAGAAGCGACGGATTCATATCTCAAGCCTCGCAATAATTCGAAATAACGACAAATCACTCAAGGACACTCCCAATCGCGATATTCACCTTTTCCGCTCGCTGTATATCGAAAGAAGAAAAGGATTCACATCTCAAGCCTCGCAATAATTCGAAATAACGGGAAATCAATCAAGGACACTCGGAATCATGATATTGACCTTTTCCACACGCAGTGTATTGAAAGAAGCTAAGGATTCGTTTCCCAAGAATCGCAATCGTTCAAAATATCGATAAAACAGAGTATCAGAGTCGGAAACGCGATATTTACCTTTTCCGCTCGCTGTATATCGAATGAAGCGAAGGATTCCCTTCCCAAGCCTCGCAATAATTCGAAATAACGACGAATCACTCAAGGTCACTCCGAATCGCGATATTTACCGTTTCCGCTCGCTGTATATCGAAAGAAGATAAGGATTCACATCTCAAGCCTCGCAATCGTTCAAAATATCGGTATATCAGAGTAGGAGACTCGGGAACGCGATATTTACATTTACCACTCGCTGTATATCGAAAGAGGCGAAGGATTCACTTCCCAAGCATCACAATAATTCGAAATAACGACAAATCACTCAAGGACGCTCCGACTCGCGATATTTACCGTTTCTGCTCGCTGTATATCGAAAGAAGCGAAGGATTCACATCACAAGCCTCGCAACCGTTCGAAATAACGAGAAATCACTCAAGGTCACTCGGAATCACGATATTAACCTTTTCCATAAGGAGTGTATTGAAAGAAGCTAAGGATTCACATCACAAGCCTCGCAATCGTTCAAAATATCGATAAATCACAGTACGAGACTCGGGATCGCGATATTTACATTTACCACTCGCTGTATATCGAAAGAAGCTGATAATTCATTTTCCGAGCCTCGCAACCGTTCGAAATAACGACAAATCACTCAAGGACACTCCGAATCGCGATATTTACCTTTTCCGCTCGCTGAATATCGAAAGAAGCGACGGATTCATATCTCAAGCCTCGCAATCGTTCAAAATATCAATAAATCAGAGTAGGAGACTCGGAATCGCGATATTTACATTTACCACTCGCTGTATATCGAAAGAAGCGAAGGATTCACTTCCCAAGCATTGCAATAATTCGAAATAACGACAAATCACTCAAGGACACTCCGAATCGCGATATTTACCGTTTCCGCTCGCTGTATATCGAAAGAAGCGAAGGATTCACATCACAAGCCTCGCAATCGTTCAAAATATCGATAATTCACAGTACGAGACTCGGGATCGCGATATTTACATTTACCACTCGCTGTATATCGAAAGAAGCTGATAATTCATTTTCCGAGCCTCGCAACCGTTCGACATAAATACAAATCACTCAAGGACACTCCGAATCGCGATATTTACCTTTTCCGCTCGTTGAATATCGAAAGAAGCGACGGATTCATATCTCAAGAATCGCAATCGTTCAAAATATCGATAAATCACAGTACGAGACTCGGGATCGCGATATTTACATTTACCACTCGCTGTATATCGAAAGAAGCTGATAATTCATTTTCCGAGCCTCGCAACCGTTCGAAATAACGACAAATCACTCAAGGACACTCCGAATCGCGATATTCACCTTTTCCGCTCGCTGAATATCGAAAGAAGCGACGGATTCATATCTCAAGCCTCGCAATCGTTCAAAATATCAATAAATCAGAGTAGGAGACTCGGAATCGCGATATTTACATTTACCACTCGCTGTATATCGAAAGAAGCGAAGGATTCACTTCACAAGCCTCACAATAATTAGAAATAACGACAAATCACTCAAGGACACTCCCAATCGCGATATTGACCGATTCCGCTTGCTGTATATCGAAAGCAGCGAAGGATTCACATCCCAAGCCTCGCAATCGTTCAAAATATCGATAAATCAGAGTAGGACACTCCGAATCGCGATATTTACCGTTTCCGCTCGCTGTATATCGGAAGAAGATAAGGATTCACATCTCAAGCCTCGCAATCGTTCAAAATATCGGTATATCAGAGTAGGAGACTCGGGAACGCGATATTTACATTTACCACTCGCTGTATATCGAAAGAAGCGAAGGATTCACATCCCAAGCCTCGCAACCGTTCGAAATAACGAGAAATCACTCAAGGTCACTCGGAATCACGATATTGACCTTTTCTATAAGGAGTGTATTGAAAGAAGCTAAGGATTCGTTTCCCTAGCCTCGCAATCGTTCAAAATATCGATAAATCAGAGTAGGAGACTCGGGATCGCGATATTTACATTTACCACTCGCTGTATATCGAAAGAAGCGAAGGATTCACTTCCCAAGCATTGCAATAATTCGAAATAACGACAAATCACTCAAGGACACTCCGAATCGCGATATTTACCGTTTCCGCTCGCTGTATATCGAAAGAAGCGAAGGATTCACATCACAAGCCTCGCAATCGTTCAAAATATCGATAAATCACAGTACGAGACTCGGGATCGCGATATTTACATTTACCACTCGCTGTATATCGAAAGAAGCTGATAATTCATTTTCCGAGCCTCGCAACCGTTCGACATAAATACAAATCACCCAAGGACACTCCGAATCGCGATATTTACCTTTTCCGCTCGCTGAATATCGAAAGAAGCGACGGATTCATATCTCAAGCCTCGCAATCGTTCAAAATATCAATAAATCAGAGTAGGAGACTCGGAATCGCGATATTTACATTTACCACTCGCTGTATATCGAAAGAAGCGAAGGATTCACTTCACAAGCCTCACAATAATTCGAAATAACGACAAATCACTCAAGGACACTCCGAATCGCGATATTTACCGTTTCCGCTTGCTGTATATCGAAAGAAGCGAAGGATTCACATCCCAGGCCTTGCAATCGTTCATAATATCGATAAATCAGAGTAGGACACTCCGAATCGCGATATTTACTGTTTCCGCTCGCTGTATATCGGAAGAAGATAAGGATTCACATCCCAAATCTCGCAATCGTTTAAAATATCGATAAATCAGAGTAGGAGACTCGGGATCGCGATATTTACATTTACCACTCGCTGTATATCGAAAGAAGCGAAGGATTCACATCCCAAGCCTCGCAACCGTTCGAAATAACGAGAAATCACTCAAGGTCACTCGGAATCACGATATTGACCTTTTCCATAAGGAGTGTATTGAAAGAAGCTAAGGATTCGTTTCCCTAGCCTCGCAATCGTTCAAAATATCGATTTATCAGAGTAGGAGACTCGGGATCGCGATATTTACATTTACCACTCGCTGTATATCGAAAGAAGCGAAGGATTCACTTCCCAAGCATTGCAATAATTCGAAATAACGACAAATCACTCAAGGACACTCCGAATCGCGATATTTACCGTTTCCGCTCGCTGTATATCGAAAGAAGCGAAGGATTCACATCACAAGCCTCGCAATCGTTCAAAATATCGATAAATCACAGTACGAGACTCGGGATCGCGATATTTACATTTACCACTCTCTGTATATCGAAAGAAGCTGATAATTCATTTTCCGAGCCTCGCAACCGTTCGAAATAAATACAAATCACCCAAGGACACTCCGAATCGCGATATTTACCTTTTCCGCTCGCTGAATATCGAAAGAAGCGACGGATTCATATCTCAAGCCTCGCAATAATTCGAAATAACGACAAATCACTCAAGGACACTCCCAATCGCGATATTCACCTTTTCCGCTCGCTGTATATCGAAAGAAGAAAAGAATTCACATCTCAAGCCTCGCAATAATTCGAAATAACGGGAAATCAATCAAGGACACTCGGAATCATGATATTGACCTTTTCCACACGCAGTGTATTGAAAGAAGCTAAGGATTCGTTTCCCAAGAATCGCAATCGTTCAAAATATCGATAAAACAGAGTATCAGAGTCGGAAACGCGATATTTACCTTTTCCGCTCGCTGTATATCGAAAGAAGCGAAGGATTCACATCACAAGCCTCGCAACCGTTCGAAATAACGAGAAATCACTCAAGGTCACTCGGAATCACGATATTAACCTTTTCCATAAGGAGTGTATTGAAAGAAGCTAAGGATTCACATCACAAGCCTCGCAATCGTTCAAAATATCGATAAATCACAGTACGAGACTCGGGATCGCGATATTTACATTTACCACTCGCTGTATATCGAAAGAAGCTGATAATTCATTTTCCGAGCCTCGCAACCGTTCGAAATAACGACAAATCACTCAAGGACACTCCGAATCGCGATATTTACCTTTTCCGCTCGCTGAATATCGAAAGAAGCGACGGATTCATATCTCAAGCCTCGCAATCGTTCAAAATATCAATAAATCAGAGTAGGAGACTCGGAATCGCGATATTTACATTTACCACTCGCTGTATATCGAAAGAAGCGAAGGATTCACTTCACAAGCCTCACAATAATTCGAAATAACGACAAATCACTCAAGGACACTCCCAATCGCGATATTTACCGATTCCGCTTGCTGTATATCGAAAGAAGCGAAGGATTCACATCCCAGGCCTTGCAATCGTTCAAAATATCGATAAATCAGAGTAGGACACTCCGAATCGCGATATTTACTGTTTCCGCTCGCTGTATATCGGAAGAAGATAAGGATTCACATCCCAAATCTCGCAATCGTTTAAAATATCAATAAATCAGAGTAGGAGACTCGGAATCGCGATATTTACATTTACCACTCGCTGTATATCGAAGGAAGCGAAGGATTCACTTCACAAGCCTCACAATAATTCGAAATAACGACAAATCACTCAAGGACACTCCGAATCGCGATATTTACCGTTTCCGCTTGCTGTATATCGAAAGAAGCGAAGGATTCACATCCCAGGCCTTGCAATCGTTCAAAATATCGATAAATCAGAGTAGGACACTCCGAATCGCGATATTTACTGTTTCCGCTCGCTGTATATCGGAAGAAGATAAGGATTCACATCCCAAATCTCGCAATCGTTTAAAATATCGATAAATCAGAGTAGGAGACTCGGGATCGCGATATTTACATTTACCACTCGCTGTATATCGAAAGAAGCGAAGGATTCACATCCCAAGCCTCGCAACCGTTCGAAATAACGAGAAATCACTCAAGGTCACTCGGAATCACGATATTGACCTTTTCCATAAGGAGTGTATTGAAAGAAGCTAAGGATTCGTTTCCCTAGCCTCGCAATCGTTCAAAATATCGATTTATCAGAGTAGGAGACTCGGGATCGCGATATTTACATTTACCACTCGCTGTATATCGAAAGAAGCGAAGGATTCACTTCCCAAGCATTGCAATAATTCGAAATAACGACAAATCACTCAAGGACACTCCGAATCGCGATATTTACCGTTTCCGCTCGCTGTATATCGAAAGAAGCGAAGGATTCACATCACAAGCCTCGCAATCGTTCAAAATATCGATAAATCACAGTACGAGACTCGGGATCGCGATATTTACATTTACCACTCTCTGTATATCGAAAGAAGCTGATAATTCATTTTCCGAGCCTCGCAACCGTTCGAAATAAATACAAATCACCCAAGGACACTCCGAATCGCGATATTTACCTTTTCCGCTCGCTGAATATCGAAAGAAGCGACGGATTCATATCTCAAGCCTCGCAATAATTCGAAATAACGACAAATCACTCAAGGACACTCCCAATCGCGATATTCACCTTTTCCGCTCGCTGTATATCGAAAGAAGAAAAGAATTCACATCTCAAGCCTCGCAATAATTCGAAATAACGGGAAATCAATCAAGGACACTCGGAATCATGATATTGACCTTTTCCACACGCAGTGTATTGAAAGAAGCTAAGGATTCGTTTCCCAAGAATCGCAATCGTTCAAAATATCGATAAAACAGAGTATCAGAGTCGGAAACGCGATATTTACCTTTTCCGCTCGCTGTATATCGAAAGAAGCGAAGGATTCACATCACAAGCCTCGCAACCGTTCGAAATAACGAGAAATCACTCAAGGTCACTCGGAATCACGATATTAACCTTTTCCATAAGGAGTGTATTGAAAGAAGCTAAGGATTCACATCACAAGCCTCGCAATCGTTCAAAATATCGATAAATCACAGTACGAGACTCGGGATCGCGATATTTACATTTACCACTCGCTGTATATCGAAAGAAGCTGATAATTCATTTTCCGAGCCTCGCAACCGTTCGAAATAACGACAAATCACTCAAGGACACTCCGAATCGCGATATTTACCTTTTCCGCTCGCTGAATATCGAAAGAAGCGACGGATTCATATCTCAAGCCTCGCAATCGTTCAAAATATCAATAAATCAGAGTAGGAGACTCGGAATCGCGATATTTACATTTACCACTCGCTGTATATCGAAAGAAGCGAAGGATTCACTTCACAAGCCTCACAATAATTCGAAATAACGACAAATCACTCAAGGACACTCCCAATCGCGATATTTACCGATTCCGCTTGCTGTATATCGAAAGAAGCGAAGGATTCACATCCCAGGCCTTGCAATCGTTCAAAATATCGATAAATCAGAGTAGGACACTCCGAATCGCGATATTTACTGTTTCCGCTCGCTGTATATCGGAAGAAGATAAGGATTCACATCCCAAATCTCGCAATCGTTTAAAATATCAATAAATCAGAGTAGGAGACTCGGAATCGCGATATTTACATTTACCACTCGCTGTATATCGAAGGAAGCGAAGGATTCACTTCACAAGCCTCACAATAATTCGAAATAACGACAAATCACTCAAGGACACTCCGAATCGCGATATTTACCGTTTCCGCTTGCTGTATATCGAAAGAAGCGAAGGATTCACATCCCAGGCCTTGCAATCGTTCAAAATATCGATAAATCAGAGTAGGACACTCCGAATCGCGATATTTACTGTTTCCGCTCGCTGTATATCGGAAGAAGATAAGGATTCACATCCCAAATCTCGCAATCGTTTAAAATATCGATAAATCAGAGTAGGAGACTCGGGATCGCGATATTTACATTTACCACTCGCTGTATATCGAAAGAAGCGAAGGATTCACATCCCAAGCCTCGCAACCGTTCGAAATAACGAGAAATCACTCAAGGTCACTCGGAATCACGATATTGACCTTTTCCATAAGGAGTGTATTGAAAGAAGCTAAGGATTCGTTTCCCTAGCCTCGCAATCGTTCAAAATATCGATTTATCAGAGTAGGAGACTCGGGATCGCGATATTTACATTTACCACTCGCTGTATATCGAAAGAAGCGAAGGATTCACTTCCCAAGCATTGCAATAATTCGAAATAACGACAAATCACTCAAGGACACTCCGAATCGCGATATTTACCGTTTCCGCTCGCTGTATATCGAAAGAAGCGAAGGATTCACATCACAAGCCTCGCAATCGTTCAAAATATCGATAAATCACAGTACGAGACTCGGGATCGCGATATTTACATTTACCACTCTCTGTATATCGAAAGAAGCTGATAATTCATTTTCCGAGCCTCGCAACCGTTCGAAATAAATACAAATCACCCAAGGACACTCCGAATCGCGATATTTACCTTTTCCGCTCGCTGAATATCGAAAGAAGCGACGGATTCATATCTCAAGCCTCGCAATAATTCGAAATAACGACAAATCACTCAAGGACACTCCCAATCGCGATATTCACCTTTTCCGCTCGCTGTATATCGAAAGAAGAAAAGGATTCACATCTCAAGCCTCGCAATAATTCGAAATAACGGGAAATCAATCAAGGACACTCGGAATCATGATATTGACCTTTTCCACACGCAGTGTATTGAAAGAAGCTAAGGATTCGTTTCCCAAGAATCGCAATCGTTCAAAATATCGATAAAACAGAGTATCAGAGTCGGAAACGCGATATTTACCTTTTCCGCTCGCTGTATATCGAATGAAGCGAAGGATTCCCTTCCCAAGCCTCGCAATAATTCGAAATAACGACGAATCACTCAAGGTCACTCCGAATCGCGATATTTACCGTTTCCGCTCGCTGTATATCGAAAGAAGATAAGGATTCACATCTCAAGCCTCGCAATCGTTCAAAATATCGGTATATCAGAGTAGGAGACTCGGGAACGCGATATTTACATTTACCACTCGCTGTATATCGAAAGAGGCGAAGGATTCACTTCCCAAGCATCACAATAATTCGAAATAACGACAAATCACTCAAGGACGCTCCGACTCGCGATATTTACCGTTTCTGCTCGCTGTATATCGAAAGAAGCGAAGGATTCACATCACAAGCCTCGCAACCGTTCGAAATAACGAGAAATCACTCAAGGTCACTCGGAATCACGATATTAACCTTTTCCATAAGGAGTGTATTGAAAGAAGCTAAGGATTCACATCACAAGCCTCGCAATCGTTCAAAATATCGATAAATCACAGTACGAGACTCGGGATCGCGATATTTACATTTACCACTCGCTGTATATCGAAAGAAGCTGATAATTCATTTTCCGAGCCTCGCAACCGTTCGAAATAACGACAAATCACTCAAGGACACTCCGAATCGCGATATTTACCTTTTCCGCTCGCTGAATATCGAAAGAAGCGACGGATTCATATCTCAAGCCTCGCAATCGTTCAAAATATCAATAAATCAGAGTAGGAGACTCGGAATCGCGATATTTACATTTACCACTCGCTGTATATCGAAAGAAGCGAAGGATTCACTTCACAAGCCTCACAATAATTCGAAATAACGACAAATCACTCAAGGACACTCCCAATCGCGATATTGACCGATTCCGCTTGCTGTATATCGAAAGCAGCGAAGGATTCACATCCCAAGCCTCGCAATCGTTCAAAATATCGATAAATCAGAGTAGGACACTCCGAATCGCGATATTTACCGTTTCCGCTCGCTGTATATCGGAAGAAGATAAGGATTCACATCCCAAATCTCGCAATCGTTTAAAATATCAATAAATCAGAGTAGGAGACTCGGAATCGCGATATTTACATTTACCACTCGCTGTATATCGAAAGAAGCGAAGGATTCACTTCACAAGCCTCACAATAATTCGAAATAACGACAAATCACTCAAGGACACTCCGAATCGCGATATTTACCGTTTCCGCTTGCTGTATATCGAAAGAAGCGAAGGATTCACATCCCAGGCCTTGCAATCGTTCAAAATATCGATAAATCAGAGTAGGACACTCCGAATCGCGATATTTACTGTTTCCGCTCGCTGTATATCGGAAGAAGATAAGGATTCACATCCCAAATCTGGCAATAATTCGAAATAACGAGAGATCACTCAAGGTCACTCGGAATCACGATATTGACCTTTTCCATAAGGAGTGTATTGAAAGAAGCTAAGGATTCGTTTCCCTAGCCTCGCAATCGTTCAAAATATCGATAAATCAGAGTAGGAGACTCGGGATCGCGATATTTACATTTACCACACGCTGTATATCGAAAGAAGCGAAGGATTCACTTCCCAAGCATTGCAATAATTCGAAATAACGACAAATCACTCAAGGACACTCCGAATCGCGATATTTACCGTTTCCGCTCGCTGTATATCGAAAGAAGCGAAGGATTCACATGACAAGCCTCGCAATCCTTCAAAATATCGATAAATCAGAGTAGGAGACTCCGAATGGCGATATTTACCGTTTCCGCTCGCTGTATATCGAAAGAAGCGAAGGATTCACATCACAAGCCTCGCAATCCTTCAAATTATCGATAAATCAGAGTAGGAGACTCCGAATGGCGATATTTACCGTTTCCGCTCGCTGTATATCGAAAGAAGATAAGGATTCACATGACAAGCCTCGCAATCCTTCAAAATATCGATAAATCAGAGTAGGAGACTCCGAATGGCGATATTTACCGTTTCCGCTCGCTGTATATCGAAAGAAGATAAGGATTCACATCCCAAATCTCGCAATCGTTTAAAATATCGATAAATCACAATAGGAGACTCGGGATCGCGATATTTACATTTACCACTCGCTGTATATCGAAAGAGGCGAAGGATTCACTTCCCAGGCCTCGCAATAATTCGAAATAACGACGAATCACTCAAGGTCACTCCGAATCGCGATATTTACCGTTTCCGCTCGCTGTATATCTAAAGAAGATAAGGATTCACATCTCAAGCCTCGCAATCGTTCAAAATATCGGTATATCAGAGTAGGAGACTCGGGATCGCGATATTGACATTTACCACTCGCTGTATATCGAAAGAGGCGAAGGATTCACTTCCCAAGCATCACAATAATTCGAAATAACGACAAATCACTCAAGGACACTCCGACTCGCGATATTTACCGTTTCTGCTCGCTGTATATCGAAAGAAGCGAAGGATTCACATCACAAGCCTCGCAATCCTTCAAAATATCGATAAATCAGAGTAGGAGACTCCGAATCGCGATATTTACCGTTTCTTCTCGCTGTATATCGAAAGAAGATAAGGATTCACATCTCAAGCCTCGCAATCGTTCAAAATATCGGTATATCAGAGTAGGAGACTCGGGAACGCGATATTTACATTTACCACTCGCTGTATATCGAAAGAAGCGAAGGATTCACATCCCAAGCCTCGCAACCGTTCGAAATAACGAGAAATCACTCAAGGTCACTCGGAATCACGATATTGACCTTTTCCATAAGGAGTGTATTGAAAGAAGCTAAGGATTCGTTTCCCTAGCCTCGCAATCGTTCAAAATATCGATAAAACAGAGTAGGAGACTCGGGATCGCGATATTTACATTTACCACTCGCTGTATATCGAAAGAAGCGAAGGATTCACTTCCCAAACATTGCAATAATTCGAAATAACGACAAATCACTCAAGGACACTCCGAATCGCGATATTTACCGTTTCCGCACTCGGAAGCGCGATATTTACATTTACCACTCGCTGTATATCGAAAGAAGCGAAGGATTCACTTCACAAGTCTCACAATAATTCGAAATAACGACAAATCACTCAAGGACACTCCCAATCGCGATATTTACCTTTTCCGCTCGCTGTATATCGAAAGAAGAAAAGGATTCACATCGCAAGCCTCGCAATAATTCGAAATAACGAGAAATCACTCAAGGTCACTCGGAATCACGATATTGACCTTTTCCATAAGGAGTGTATTGAAAGAAGCTAAGGATTCGTTTCCCTAGCCTCGCAATCGTTCAAAATATCGATAAAACAGAGCAGGAGACTCGGGATCGCGATATTTACATTTACCACTCGCTGTATATCGAAAGAAGCGAAGGATTCACTTCCCAAGCATTGCAATAATTCGAAATAACGACAAATCACTCAAGGACACTCCGAATCGCGATATTTACCGTTTCCGCACTCGGAATCGCGATATTTACATTTACCACTCGCTGTATATCGCAAGAAGCTAATAATTCATTTTCCGAGAATCGCAACCGTTCGAAATAACGACAAATCACTCAAGGACACTCCGAATCGCGATATTTACCGTTTCCGCTTGCTGTATATCGAAAGAAGCGAAGGATTCACATCCCAGGCCTCGCAATCGTTCAAAATATCGATAAATCAGAGTAGGACACTCCGAATCGCGATATTTACCGTTTCCGCACTCGGAATCGCGATATTTACATTTACCACTCGCTGTATATCGAAAGAAGCGAAGGATTCACATCACAAGCCTCGCAACCGTTCGAACTAACGAGAAATCACTCAAGGTCACTCGGAATCACGATATTGACCTTTTCCATAAGGAGTGTATTGAAAGAAGCTAAGGATTCGTTTCCCTAGCCTCGCAATCGTTCAAAATATCGATAAATCAGAGTAGGAGACTCGGGATCGCTATATTTACATTTACCACTCGCTGTATATCGAAAGAAGCGAAGGATTCACTTCCCAAGCATTGCAATAATTCGAAATAACGACAAATCACTCAAGGACACTCCGAATCGCGATATTTACCGTTTCCGCTCGCTGTATATCGAAAGAAGATAAGGATTCACATCTCAAGCCTCGCAATCGTTCAAAATATCGGTATATCAGAGTAGGAGACTCGGGAACGCGATATTTACATTTACCACTGGCTGTATATCGAAAGAAGCGAAGGATTCACATCCCAAGCCTCGCAACCGTTCGAAATAACGAGAAATCACTCAAGGTCACTCGGAATCACGATATTGACCTTTTCCATAAGGAGTGTATTGAAAGAAGCTAAGGATTCGTTTCCCTAGCCTCGCAATCGTTCAAAATATCGATTTATCAGAGTAGGAGACTCGGGATCGCGATATTTACATTTACCACTCGCTGTATATCGAAAGAAGCGAAGGATTCACTTCCCAAGCATTGCAATAATTCGAAATAACGACAAATCACTCAAGGACACTCCGAATCGCGATATTTACCGTTTCCGCTCGCTGTATATCGAAAGAAGCGAAGGATTCACATCACAAGCCTCGCAATCGTTCAAAATATCGATAAATCACAGTACGAGACTCGGGATCGCGATATTTACATTTACCACTCTCTGTATATCGAAAGAAGCTGATAATTCATTTTCCGAGCCTCGCAACCGTTCGAAATAAATACAAATCACCCAAGGACACTCCGAATCGCGATATTTACCTTTTCCGCTCGCTGAATATCGAAAGAAGCGACGGATTCACATGACAAGCCTCGCAATCCTTCAAAATATCGATAAATCAGAGTAGGAGACTCCGAATGGCGATATTTACATTTACCACACGCTGTATATCGAAAGAAGCGAAGGATTCACTTCCCAAGCATTGCAATAATTCGAAATAACGACAAATCACTCAAGGACACTCCGAATCGCGATATTTACCGTTTCCGCTCGCTGTATATCGAAAGAAGCGAAGGATTCACATGACAAGCCTCGCAATCCTTCAAAATATCGATAAATCAGAGTAGGAGACTCCGAATGGCGATATTTACCGTTTCCGCTCGCTGTATATCGAAAGAAGCGAAGGATTCACATCACAAGCCTCGCAATCCTTCAAATTATCGATAAATCAGAGTAGGAGACTCCGAATGGCGATATTTACCGTTTCCGCTCGCTGTATATCGAAAGAAGATAAGGATTCACATGACAAGCCTCGCAATCCTTCAAAATATCGATAAATCAGAGTAGGAGACTCCGAATGGCGATATTTACCGTTTCCGCTCGCTGTATATCGAAAGAAGCGAAGGATTCACATCACAAGCCTCGCAATCGTTCAAAATATCGATAAATCAGAGTAGGAGACTCGGGATCGCGATATTTACATTTACCACTCGCTGTATATCGAAAGAAGCGAAGGATTCACTTCCCAAGCATTGCAATAATTCGAAATAACGACAAATCACTCAAGGACACTCCGAATCGCGATATTTACCGTTTCCGCTCGCTGTATATCGAAAGAAGCGAAGGATTCACATCACAAGCCTCGCAATCGTTCAAAATATCGATAATTCACAGTACGAGACTCGGGATCGCGATATTTACATTTACCACTCGCTGTATATCGAAAGAAGCTGATAATTCATTTTCCGAGCCTCGCAACCGTTCGACATAAATACAAATCACTCAAGGACACTCCGAATCGCGATATTTACCTTTTCCGCTCGTTGAATATCGAAAGAAGCGACGGATTCATATCTCAAGAATCGCAATCGTTCAAAATATCGATAAATCACAGTACGAGACTCGGGATCGCGATATTTACATTTACCACTCGCTGTATATCGAAAGAAGCTGATAATTCATTTTCCGAGCCTCGCAACCGTTCGAAATAACGACAAATCACTCAAGGACACTCCGAATCGCGATATTTACCTTTTCCGCGCGCTGAATATCGAAAGAAGCGACGGATTCATATCTCAAGCCTCGCAATCGTTCAAAATATCAATAAATCAGAGTAGGAGACTCGGAATCGCGATATTTACATTTACCACTCGCTGTATATCGAAAGAAGCGAAGGATTCACTTCACAAGCCTCACAATAATTAGAAATAACGACAAATCACTCAAGGACACTCCCAATCGCGATATTGACCGATTCCGCTTGCTGTATATCGAAAGCAGCGAAGGATTCACATCCCAAGCCTCGCAATCGTTCAAAATATCGATAAATCAGAGTAGGACACTCCGAATCGCGATATTTACCGTTTCCGCTCGCTGTATATCGGAAGAAGATAAGGATTCACATCTCAAGCCTCGCAATCGTTCAAAATATCGGTATATCAGAGTAGGAGACTCGGGAACGCGATATTTACATTTACCACTCGCTGTATATCGAAAGAAGCGAAGGATTCACATCCCAAGCCTCGCAACCGTTCGAAATAACGAGAAATCACTCAAGGTCACTCGGAATCACGATATTGACCTTTTCTATAAGGAGTGTATTGAAAGAAGCTAAGGATTCGTTTCCCTAGCCTCGCAATCGTTCAAAATATCGATAAATCAGAGTAGGAGACTCGGGATCGCGATATTTACATTTACCACTCGCTGTATATCGAAAGAAGCGAAGGATTCACTTCCCAAGCATTGCAATAATTCGAAATAACGACAAATCACTCAAGGACACTCCGAATCGCGATATTTACCGTTTCCGCTCGCTGTATATCGAAAGAAGCGAAGGATTCACATCACAAGCCTCGCAATCGTTCAAAATATCGATAAATCACAGTACGAGACTCGGGATCGCGATATTTACATTTACCACTCGCTGTATATCGAAAGAAGCTGATAATTCATTTTCCGAGCCTCGCAACCGTTCGACATAAATACAAATCACCCAAGGACACTCCGAATCGCGATATTTACCTTTTCCGCTCGCTGAATATCGAAAGAAGCGACGGATTCATATCTCAAGCCTCGCAATCGTTCAAAATATCAATAAATCAGAGTAGGAGACTCGGAATCGCGATATTTACATTTACCACTCGCTGTATATCGAAAGAAGCGAAGGATTCACTTCACAAGCCTCACAATAATTCGAAATAACGACAAATCACTCAAGGACACTCCGAATCGCGATATTTACCGTTTCCGCTTGCTGTATATCGAAAGAAGCGAAGGATTCACATCCCAGGCCTTGCAATCGTTCAAAATATCGATAAATCAGAGTAGGACACTCCGAATCGCGATATTTACTGTTTCCGCTCGCTGTATATCGGAAGAAGATAAGGATTCACATCCCAAATCTCGCAATCGTTTAAAATATCGATAAATCAGAGTAGGAGACTCGGGATCGCGATATTTACATTTACCACTCGCTGTATATCGAAAGAAGCGAAGGATTCACATCCCAAGCCTCGCAACCGTTCGAAATAACGAGAAATCACTCAAGGTCACTCGGAATCACGATATTGACCTTTTCCATAAGGAGTGTATTGAAAGAAGCTAAGGATTCGTTTCCCTAGCCTCGCAATCGTTCAAAATATCGATTTATCAGAGTAGGAGACTCGGGATCGCGATATTTACATTTACCACTCGCTGTATATCGAAAGAAGCGAAGGATTCACTTCCCAAGCATTGCAATAATTCGAAATAACGACAAATCACTCAAGGACACTCCGAATCGCGATATTTACCGTTTCCGCTCGCTGTATATCGAAAGAAGCGAAGGATTCACATCACAAGCCTCGCAATCGTTCAAAATATCGATAAATCACAGTACGAGACTCGGGATCGCGATATTTACATTTACCACTCTCTGTATATCGAAAGAAGCTGATAATTCATTTTCCGAGCCTCGCAACCGTTCGAAATAAATACAAATCACCCAAGGACACTCCGAATCGCGATATTTACCTTTTCCGCTCGCTGAATATCGAAAGAAGCGACGGATTCATATCTCAAGCCTCGCAATAATTCGAAATAACGACAAATCACTCAAGGACACTCCCAATCGCGATATTCACCTTTTCCGCTCGCTGTATATCGAAAGAAGAAAAGGATTCACATCTCAAGCCTCGCAATAATTCGAAATAACGGGAAATCAATCAAAGACACTCGGAATCATGATATTGACCTTTTCCACACGCAGTGTATTGAAAGAAGCTAAGGATTCGTTTCCCAAGAATCGCAATCGTTCAAAATATCGATAAAACAGAGTATCAGAGTCGGAAACGCGATATTTACCTTTTCCGCTCGCTGTATATCGAATGAAGCGAAGGATTCCCTTCCCAAGCCTCGCAATAATTCGAAATAACGACGAATCACTCAAGGTCACTCCGAATAGCGATATTTACCGTTTCCGCTCGCTGTATATCGAAAGAAGATAAGGATTCACATCTCAAGCCTCGCAATCGTTCAAAATATCGGTATATCAGAGTAGGAGACTCGGGAACGCGATATTTACATTTACCACTCGCTGTATATCGAAAGAGGCGAAGGATTCACTTCCCAAGCATCACAATAATTCGAAATAACGACAAATCACTCAAGGACGCTCCGACTCGCGATATTTACCGTTTCTGCTCGCTGTATATCGAAAGAAGCGAAGGATTCACATCACAAGCCTCGCAACCGTTCGAAATAACGAGAAATCACTCAAGGTCACTCGGAATCACGATATTAACCTTTTCCATAAGGAGTGTATTGAAAGAAGCTAAGGATTCACATCACAAGCCTCGCAATCGTTCAAAATATCGATAAATCACAGTACGAGACTCGGGATCGCGATATTTACATTTACCACTCGCTGTATATCGAAAGAAGCTGATAATTCATTTTCCGAGCCTCGCAACCGTTCGAAATAACGACAAATCACTCAAGGACACTCCGAATCGCGATATTTACCTTTTCCGCTCGCTGAATATCGAAAGAAGCGACGGATTCATATCTCAAGCCTCGCAATCGTTCAAAATATCAATAAATCAGAGTAGGAGACTCGGAATCGCGATATTTACATTTACCACTCGCTGTATATCGAAAGAAGCGAAGGATTCACTTCACAAGCCTCACAATAATTCGAAATAACGACAAATCACTCAAGGACACTCCCAATCGCGATATTTACCGATTCCGCTTGCTGTATATCGAAAGAAGCGAAGGATTCACATCCCAGGCCTTGCAATCGTTCAAAATATCGATAAATCAGAGTAGGACACTCCGAATCGCGATATTTACTGTTTCCGCTCGCTGTATATCGGAAGAAGATAAGGATTCACATCCCAAATCTCGCAATCGTTTAAAATATCAATAAATCAGAGTAGGAGACTCGGAATCGCGATATTTACATTTACCACTCGCTGTATATCGAAAGAAGCGAAGGATTCACTTCACAAGCCTCACAATAATTCGAAATAACGACAAATCACTCAAGGACACTCCGAATCGCGATATTTACCGTTTCCGCTTGCTGTATATCGAAAGAAGCGAAGGATTCACATCCCAGGCCTTGCAATCGTTCAAAATATCGATAAATCAGAGTAGGACACTCCGAATCGCGATATTTACTGTTTCCGCTCGCTGTATATCGGAAGAAGATAAGGATTCACATCCCAAATCTCGCAATCGTTTAAAATATCGATAAATCAGAGTAGGAGACTCGGGATCGCGATATTTACATTTACCACTCGCTGTATATCGAAAGAAGCGAAGGATTCACATCCCAAGCCTCGCAACCGTTCGAAATAACGAGAAATCACTCAAGGTCACTCGGAATCACGATATTGACCTTTTCCATAAGGAGTGTATTGAAAGAAGCTAAGGATTCGTTTCCCTAGCCTCGCAATCGTTCAAAATATCGATTTATCAGAGTAGGAGACTCGGGATCGCGAAATTTACATTTACCACTCGCTGTATATCGAAAGAAGCGAAGGATTCACTTCCCAAGCATTGCAATAATTCGAAATAACGACAAATCACTCAAGGACACTCCGAATCGCGATATTTACCGTTTCCGCTCGCTGTATATCGAAAGAAGCGAAGGATTCACATCACAAGCCTCGCAATCGTTCAAAATATCGATAAATCACAGTACGAGACTCGGGATCGCGATATTTACATTTACCACTCTCTGTATATCGAAAGAAGCTGATAATTCATTTTCCGAGCCTCGCAACCGTTCGAAATAAATACAAATCACCCAAGGACACTCCGAATCGCGATATTTACCGTTTCCGCTCGCTGTATATCGAAAGAAGCGAAGGATTCACATCCCAGGCCTCGCAATCCTTCAAAATAACGATAAATCAGAGTAGGACACTCCGAATCGCGATATTTACCGTTTCCGCTCGCTGTATATCGGAAGAAGATAAGGATTCACATCCCAAATCTCGCAATCGTTTAAAATATCCATAAATCACAATAGGAGACTCAGGATCGCGATATTTACATTTACCACTCGCTGTATATCGAAAGAAGCGAGGGATTCACATCCCAAGCCTCGCAACCGTTCGAACTAACGAGAAATCACTCAAGGACACTCCGAATCGCGATATTGACCTTTTCCATAAGGAGTGTATTGAAAGAAGCTAAGGATTCGTTTCCCTAGCCTCGCAATCGTTCAAAATATCGATAAATCAGAGTAGGAGACTCGGGATCGCGATATTTACATTTACCACTCGCTGTATATCGAAAGAAGCGAAGGATTCACATCCCAAGCCTCGCAACCGTTCGAAATAACGAGAAATCACTCAAGGTCACTCGGAATCACGATATTGACCTTTTCCATAAGGAGTGTATTGAAAGAAGCTAAGGATTCGTTTCCCTAGCCTCGCAATCGTTCAAAATATCGATAAATCAGAGTAGGAGACTCGGGATCGCGATATTTACATTTACCACTCGCTGTATATCGAAAGAAGCGAAGGATTCACTTCACAAGCCTCACAATAATTCGAAATAACGACAAATCACTCAAGGACACTCCCAATCGCGATATTTACCTTTTCCGCTCGCTGTATATCGAAAGAAGAAAAGGATTCACATCTCAAGCCTCGCAATAATTCGAAATAACGGGAAATCAATCAAGGACACTCGGAATCACGATATTGACCTTTTCCACACGCAGTGTATTGAAAGAAGCTAAGGATTCGTTTCCCAAGAATCGCAATCGTTCAAAATATCGATAAATCAGAGTATCAGAGTCGGAAACGCGATATTTACCTTTTCCGCTCGCTGTATATCGAAAGAAGCGAAGGATTCCCTTCCCAAGCCTCGCAATAATTCGAAATAACGACGAATCACTCAAGGTCACTCCGAATCGCGATATTTACCGTTTCCGCTCGCTGTATATCGAAAGAAGATAAGGATTCACATCTCAAGCCTCGCAATCGTTCAAAATATCGGTATATCAGAGTAGGAGACTCGGGAACGCGATATTTACATTTACCACTCGCTGTATATCGAAAGAGGCGAAGGATTCACTTCCCAAGCATCACAATAATTCGAAATAACGACAAATCACTCAAGGACACTCCGACTCGCGATATTTACCGTTTCTGCTCGCTGTATATCGAAAGAAGCGAAGGATTCACATCACAAGCCTCGCAATCCTTCAAAATATCGATAAATCAGAGCAGGAGACTCCGAATCGCGATATTTACCGTTTCCGCTCGCTGTATATCGAAAGAAGATAAGGATTCACATCTCAAGCCTCGCAATCGTTCAAAATATCGGTATATCAGAGTAATAGACTCGGGAACGCGATATTTACATTTACCACTCGCTGTATATCGAAAGAAGCGAAGGATTCACATCACAAGCCTCGCAACCGTTCGAAATAACGAGAAATCACTCAAGGTCACTCGGAATCACGATATTAACCTTTTCCATAAGGAGTGTATTGAAAGAAGCTAAGGATTCACATCACAAGCCTCGCAATCGTTCAAAATATCGATAAATCACAGTACGAGACTCGGGATCGCGATATTTACATTTACCACTCGCTGTATATCGAAAGAAGCTGATAATTCATTTTCCGAGCCTCGCAACCGTTCGAAATAACGACAAATCACTCAAGGACACTCCGAATCGCGATATTTACCTTTTCCGCTCGCTGAATATCGAAAGAAGCGACGGATTCATATCTCAAGCCTCGCAATCGTTCAAAATATCAATAAATCAGAGTAGGAGACTCGGAATCGCGATATTTACATTTACCACTCGCTGTATATCGAAAGAAGCGAAGGATTCACTTCACAAGCCTCACAATAATTCGAAATAACGACAAATCACTCAAGGACACTCCCAATCGCGATATTTACCGATTCCGCTTGCTGTATATCGAAAGAAGCGAAGGATTCACATCCCAGGCCTTGCAATCGTTCAAAATATCGATAAATCAGAGTAGGACACTCCGAATCGCGATATTTACTGTTTCCGCTCGCTGTATATCGGAAGAAGATAAGGATTCACATCCCAAATCTCGCAATCGTTTAAAATATCAATAAATCAGAGTAGGAGACTCGGAATCGCGATATTTACATTTACCACTCGCTGTATATCGAAAGAAGCGAAGGATTCACTTCACAAGCCTCACAATAATTCGAAATAACGACAAATCACTCAAGGACACTCCGAATCGCGATATTTACCGTTTCCGCTTGCTGTATATCGAAAGAAGCGAAGGATTCACATCCCAGGCCTTGCAATCGTTCAAAATATCGATAAATCAGAGTAGGACACTCCGAATCGCGATATTTACTGTTTCCGCTCGCTGTATATCGGAAGAAGATAAGGATTCACATCCCAAATCTCGCAATCGTTTAAAATATCGATAAATCAGAGTAGGAGACTCGGGATCGCGATATTTACATTTACCACTCGCTGTATATCGAAAGAAGCGAAGGATTCACATCCCAAGCCTCGCAACCGTTCGAAATAACGAGAAATCACTCAAGGTCACTCGGAATCACGATATTGACCTTTTCCATAAGGAGTGTATTGAAAGAAGCTAAGGATTCGTTTCCCTAGCCTCGCAATCGTTCAAAATATCGATTTATCAGAGTAGGAGACTCGGGATCGCGATATTTACATTTACCACTCGCTGTATATCGAAAGAAGCGAAGGATTCACTTCCCAAGCATTGCAATAATTCGAAATAACGACAAATCACTCAAGGACACTCCGAATCGCGATATTTACCGTTTCCGCTCGCTGTATATCGAAAGAAGCGAAGGATTCACATCACAAGCCTCGCAATCGTTCAAAATATCGATAAATCACAGTACGAGACTCGGGATCGCGATATTTACATTTACCACTCTCTGTATATCGAAAGAAGCTGATAATTCATTTTCCGAGCCTCGCAACCGTTCGAAATAAATACAAATCACCCAAGGACACTCCGAATCGCGATATTTACCGTTTCCGCTCGCTGTATATCGAAAGAAGATAAGGATTCACATGACAAGCCTCGCAATCCTTCAAAATATCGATAAATCAGAGTAGGACACTCCGAATCGCGATATTTACTGTTTCCGCTCGCTGTATATCGGAAGAAGATAAGGATTCACATCCCAAATCTCGCAATCGTTTAAAATATCAATAAATCAGAGTAGGAGACTCGGAATCGCGATATTTACATTTACCACTCGCTGTATATCGAAAGAGGCGAAGGATTCACTTCCCAGGCCTCGCAATAATTCGAAATAACGACGAATCACTCAAGGTCACTCCGAATCGCGATATTTACCGTTTCCGCTCGCTGTATATCTAAAGAAGATAAGGATTCACATCTCAAGCCTCGCAATCGTTCAAAATATCGGTATATCAGAGTAGGAGACTCGGGATCGCGATATTGACATTTACCACACGCTGTATATCGAAAGAGGCGAAGGATTCACTTCCCAAGCATCACAATAATTCGAAATAACGACAAATCACTCAAGGTCACTCCGACTCGCGATATTGACCTTTTCCATAAGGAGTGTATTGAAAGAAGCTAAGGATTCGTTTCCCTAGCCTCGCAATCGTTCAAAATATCGATAAATCAGAGTAGGAGACTCGGGATCGCGATATTTACATTTACCACTCGCTGTATATCGAAAGAAGCGAAGGATTCACTTCACAAGCCTCACAATAATTCGAAATAACGACAAATCACTCAAGGACACTCCCAATCGCGATATTTACCTTTTCCGCTCGCTGTATATCGAAAGAAGAAAAGGATTCACATCTCAAGCCTCGCAATAATTCGAAATAACGGGAAATCAATCAAGGACACTCGGAATCACGATATTGACCTTTTCCACACGCAGTGTATTGAAAGAAGCTAAGGATTCGTTTCCCAAGAATCGCAATCGTTCAAAATATCGATAAATCAGAGTATCAGAGTCGGAAACGCGATATTTACCTTTTCCGCTCGCTGTATATCGAAAGAAGCGAAGGATTCCCTTCCCAAGCCTCGCAATAATTCGAAATAACGACGAATCACTCAAGGTCACTCCGAATCGCGATATTTACCGTTTCCGCTCGCTGTATATCGAAAGAAGATAAGGATTCACATCTCAAGCCTCGCAATCGTTCAAAATATCGGTATATCAGAGTAGGAGACTCGGGAACGCGATATTTACATTTACCACTCGCTGTATATCGAAAGAGGCGAAGGATTCACTTCCCAAGCATCACAATAATTCGAAATAACGACAAATCACTCAAGGACACTCCGACTCGCGATATTTACCGTTTCTGCTCGCTGTATATCGAAAGAAGCGAAGGATTCACATCACAAGCCTCGCAATCCTTCAAAATATCGATAAATCAGAGCAGGAGACTCCGAATCGCGATATTTACCGTTTCCGCTCGCTGTATATCGAAAGAAGATAAGGATTCACATCTCAAGCCTCGCAATCGTTCAAAATATCGGTATATCAGAGTAATAGACTCGGGAACGCGATATTTACATTTACCACTCGCTGTATATCGAAAGAAGCGAAGGATTCACATCCCAAGCCTCGCAACCGTTCGAAATAACGAGAAATCACTCAAGGTCACTCGGAATCACGATATTGACCTTTTCCATAAGGAGTGTATTGAAAGAAGCTAAGGATTCGTTTCCCTAGCCTCGCAATCGTTCAAAATATAGATAAATCAGAGTAGGACACTCCGAATCGCGATATTTACCGTTTCCGCTCGCTGTATATCGGAAGAAGATAAGGATTCACATCCCAAATCTCGCAATCGTTTAAAATATCCAGAAATCACAATAGGAGACTCAGGATCGCGATATTTACATTTACCACTCGCTGTATATCGGAAGAAGCGAGGGATTCACATCCCAAGCCTCGCAACCGTTCGAAGTAACGAGAAATCACTCAAGGTCACTCGGAATCACGATATTGACCTTTTCCATAAGGAGTGTATTGAAAGAAGCTAAGGATTCGTTTCCCTAGCCTCGCAATCGTTCAAAATATCGATAAATCAGAGTAGGAGACTCGGGATCGCGATATTTACATTTACCACTCGCTGTATATCGAAAGAAGCGAAGGATTCACTTCCCAAGCATTGCAATAATTCGAAATAGCGACAAATCACTCAAGGACACTCCGAATCGCGATATTTACCGTTTCCGCTCGCTGTATATCGAAAGAAGATAAGGATTCACATCTCAAGCCTCGCAATCGTTCAAAATATCGGTATATCAGAGTAGGAGAGTCGGGAACGCGATATTTACATTTACCACTCGCTGTATATCGAAAGAAGCGAAGGATTCACATCCCAAGCCTCGCAACCGTTCGAAATAACGAGAAATCACTCAAGGTCACTCGGAATCACGATATTGAACTTTTCCATAAGGAGTGTATTGAAAGAAGCTAAGGATTCGTTTCCCTAGCCTCGCAATCGTTCAAAATATCGATAAATCAGAGTAGGAGACTTGGGATCGCGATATTTACATTTACCACTCGCTGTATATCGAAAGAAGCGAAGGATTCACTTCCCAAGCATTGCAATAATTCGAAATAACGACAAATCACTCAAGGACACTCCGAATCGCGATATTTACCGTTTCCGCTCGCTGTATATCGAAAGAAGATAAGGATTCACATCTCAAGCCTCGCAATCGTTCAAAATATCGGTATATCAGAGTAGGAGACTCGGGAACGCGATATTTACATTTACCACTCGCTGTATATCGAAAGAAGCGAAGGATTCACATCCCAAGCCTCGCAACCGTTCGAAATAACGAGAAATCACTCAAGGTCACTCGGAATCACGATATTGACCTTTTCCATAAGGAGTGTATTGAAAGAAGCTAAGGATTCGTTTCCCTAGCCTCGCAATCGTTCAAAATATCGATAAATCAGAGTAGGAGACTCGGGATCGCGATATTTACATTTACCACTCGCTGTATATCGAAAGAAGCGAAGGATTCACTTCACAAGCCTCACAATAATTCGAAATAACGACAAATCACTCAAGGACACTCCGAATCGCGATATTTACCGTTTCCGCTCGCTGTATATCGAAAGAAGCGAAGGATTCACATCCCAGGCCTCGCAATCGTTCAAAATATCGATAAATCAGAGTAGGACACTCCGAATCGCGATATTTACCGTTTCCGCTCGCTGTATATCGGAAGAAGATAAGGATTCACATCCCAAATCTCGCAATCGTTTAAAATATCCATAAATCACAATAGGAGACTCAGGATCGCGATATTTACATTTACCACTCGCTGTATATCGAAAGAAGCGAGGGATTCACATCCCAAGCCTCGCAACCGTTCGAAATAACGAGAAATCACTCAAGGTCACTCGGAATCACGATATTGACCTTTTCCATAAGGAGTGTATTGAAAGAAGCTAAGGATTCGTTTCCCTAGCCTCGCAATCGTTCAAAATATCGATAAATCAGAGTAGGAGACTCGGGATCGCGATATTTACATTTACCACTCGCTGTATATCGAAAGAAGCGAAGGATTCACTTCACAAGCCTCACAATAATTCGAAATAACGACAAATCACTCAAGGACACTCCGAATCGCGATATTTACCGTTTCCGCTCGCTGTATATCGAAAGAAGCGAAGGATTCACATCCCAGGCCTCGCAATCGTTCAAAATATCGATAAATCAGAGTAGGACACTCCGAATCGCGATATTTACCGTTTCCGCTCGCTGTATATCGGAAGAAGATAAGGATTCACATCCCAAATCTCGCAATCGTTTAAAATATCCATAAATCACAATAGGAGACTCAGGATCGCGATATTTACATTTACCACTCGCTGTATATCGAAAGAAGCGAGGGATTCACATCCCAAGCCTCGCAACCGTTCGAACTAACGAGAAATCACTCAAGGTCACTCGGAATCACGATATTGACCTTTTCCATAAGGAGTGTATTGAAAGAAGCTAAGGATTCGTTTCCCTAGCCTCGCAATCGTTCAAAATATCGATAAATCAGAGTAGGAGACTCGGGATCGCGATATTTACATTTACCACTCGCTGTATATCGAAAGAAGCGAAGGATTCACTTCCCAAGCATTGCAATAATTCGAAATAACGACAAATCACTCAAGGACACTCCGAATCGCGATATTTACCGTTTCCGCTCGCTGTATATCGAAAGAAGATAAGGATTCACATCTCAAGCCTCGCAATCGTTCAAAATATCGGTATATCAGAGTAGGAGACTCGGGAACGCGATATTTACATTTACCACTCGCTGTATATCGAAAGAAGCGAAGGATTCACATCCCAAGCCTCGCAACCGTTCGAAATAACGAGAAATCACTCAAGGTCACTCGGAATCACGATATTGAACTTTTCCATAAGGAGTGTATTGAAAGAAGCTAAGGATTCGTTTCCCTAGCCTCGCAATCGTTCAAAATATCGATAAATCAGAGTAGGAGACTTGGGATCGCGATATTTACATTTACCACTCGCTGTATATCGAAAGAGGCGAAGGATTCACTTCCCAAGCATCACAATAATTCGAAATAACGACAAATCACTCAAGGACACTCCGACTCGCGATATTTACCGTTTCTGCTCGCTGTATATCGAAAGAAGCGAAGGATTCACATCACAAGCCTCGCAATCCTTCAAAATATCGATAAATCAGAGTAGGAGACTCCGAATCGCGATATTTACCGTTTCCGCTCGCTGTATATCGAAAGAAGATAAGGATTCACATCTCAAGCCTCGCAATCGTTCAAAATATCGGTATATCAGAGTAATAGACTCGGGAACGCGATATTTACATTTACCACTCGCTGTATATCGAAAGAAGCGAAGGATTCACATCCCAAGCCTCGCAACCGTTCGAAATAACGAGAAATCACTCAAGGTCACTCGGAATCACGATATTGACCTTTTCCATAAGGAGTGTATTGACAGAAGCTAAGGATTCGTTTCCCTAGCCTCGCAATCGTTCAAAATATCGATAAATCAGAGTAGGAGACTCGGGATCGCGATATTTACATTTACCACTCGCTGTATATCGAAAGAAGCGAAGGATTCACTTCCCAAGCATTGCAATAATTCGAAATAACGACAAATCACTCAAGGACACTCCGAATCGCGATATTTACCGTTTCCGCTCGCTGTATATCGAAAGAAGATAAGGATTCACATCTCAAGCCTCGCAATCGTTCAAAATATCGGTATATCAGAGTAATAGACTCGGGAACGCGATATTTACATTTACCACTCGCTGTATATCGAAAGAAGCGAAGGATTCACATCCCAAGCCTCGCAACCGTTCGAAATAACGAGAAATCACTCAAGGTCACTCGGAATCACGATATTGACCTTTTCCATATGGAGTGTATTGAAAGAAGCTAAGGATTCGTTTCCCTAGCCTCGCAATCGTTCAAAATATCGATAAATCAGAGTAGGAGACTCGGGATCGCGATATTTACATTTACCACTCGCTGTATATCGAAAGAAGCTGATAATTCATTTTCCGAGCCTCGCAACCGTTCGACATAAATACAAATCACTCAAGGACACTCCGAATCGCGATATTTACCTTTTCCGCTCGCTGAATATCGAAAGAAGCGACGGATTCATATCTCAAGCCTCGCAATCGTTCAAAATATCAATAAATCAGAGTAGGAGACTCGGAATCGCGATATTTACATTTACCACTCGCTGAATATCGAAAGAAGCGAAGGATTCACTTCACAAGCCTCGCAATAATTCGAAATAACGACAAATCACTCAAGGACACTCCCAATCGCGATATTTACCTTTTCCGCTCGCTGTATATCGAAAGAAGCGAAGGATTCACATCCCAGGCCTTGCAATCGTTCAAAATATCGATAAATCAGAGTAGGACACTCCGAATCGCGATATTTACTGTTTCCGCTCGCTGTATATCGGAAGAAGATAAGGATTCACATCCCAAATCTCGCAATCGTTTAAAATATCGATAAATCAGAGTAGGAGACTCGGGATCGCGATATTTACATTTACCACTCGCTGTATATCGAAAGAAGCGAAGGATTCACATCCCAAGCCTCGCAACCGTTCGAAATAACGAGAAATCACTCAAGGTCACTCGGAATCACGATATTGACCTTTTCCATAAGGAGTGTATTGAAAGAAGCTAAGGATTCGTTTCCCTAGCCTCGCAATCGTTCAAAATATCGATTTATCAGAGTAGGAGACTCGGGATCGCGATATTTACATTTACCACTCGCTGTATATCGAAAGAAGCGAAGGATTCACTTCCCAAGCATTGCAATAATTCGAAATAACGACAAATCACTCAAGGACACTCCGAATCGCGATATTTACCGTTTCCGCTCGCTGTATATCGAAAGAAGCGAAGGATTCACATCACAAGCCTCGCAATCGTTCAAAATATCGATAAATCACAGTACGAGACTCGGGATCGCGATATTTACATTTACCACTCTCTGTATATCGAAAGAAGCTGATAATTCATTTTCCGAGCCTCGCAACCGTTCGAAATAAATACAAATCACCCAAGGACACTCCGAATCGCGATATTTACCGTTTCCGCTCGCTGTATATCGAAAGAAGCGAAGGATTCACATCCCAGGCCTCGCAATCCTTCAAAATAACGATAAATCAGAGTAGGACACTCCGAATCGCGATATTTACCGTTTCCGCTCGCTGTATATCGGAAGAAGATAAGGATTCACATCCCAAATCTCGCAATCGTTTAAAATATCCATAAATCACAATAGGAGACTCAGGATCGCGATATTTACATTTACCACTCGCTGTATATCGAAAGAAGCGAGGGATTCACATCCCAAGCCTCGCAACCGTTCGAACTAACGAGAAATCACTCAAGGACACTCCGAATCGCGATATTGACCTTTTCCATAAGGAGTGTATTGAAAGAAGCTAAGGATTCGTTTCCCTAGCCTCGCAATCGTTCAAAATATCGATAAATCAGAGTAGGAGACTCGGGATCGCGATATTTACATTTACCACTCGCTGTATATCGAAAGAAGCGAAGGATTCACATCCCAAGCCTCGCAACCGTTCGAAATAACGAGAAATCACTCAAGGTCACTCGGAATCACGATATTGACCTTTTCCATAAGGAGTGTATTGAAAGAAGCTAAGGATTCGTTTCCCTAGCCTCGCAATCGTTCAAAATATCGATAAATCAGAGTAGGAGACTCGGGATCGCGATATTTACATTTACCACTCGCTGTATATCGAAAGAAGCGAAGGATTCACTTCACAAGCCTCACAATAATTCGAAATAACGACAAATCACTCAAGGACACTCCCAATCGCGATATTTACCTTTTCCGCTCGCTGTATATCGAAAGAAGAAAAGGATTCACATCTCAAGCCTCGCAATAATTCGAAATAACGGGAAATCAATCAAGGACACTCGGAATCACGATATTGACCTTTTCCACACGCAGTGTATTGAAAGAAGCTAAGGATTCGTTTCCCAAGAATCGCAATCGTTCAAAATATCGATAAATCAGAGTATCAGAGTCGGAAACGCGATATTTACCTTTTCCGCTCGCTGTATATCGAAAGAAGCGAAGGATTCCCTTCCCAAGCCTCGCAATAATTCGAAATAACGACGAATCACTCAAGGTCACTCCGAATCGCGATATTTACCGTTTCCGCTCGCTGTATATCGAAAGAAGATAAGGATTCACATCTCAAGCCTCGCAATCGTTCAAAATATCGGTATATCAGAGTAGGAGACTCGGGAACGCGATATTTACATTTACCACTCGCTGTATATCGAAAGAGGCGAAGGATTCACTTCCCAAGCATCACAATAATTCGAAATAACGACAAATCACTCAAGGACACTCCGACTCGCGATATTTACCGTTTCTGCTCGCTGTATATCGAAAGAAGCGAAGGATTCACATCACAAGCCTCGCAATCCTTCAAAATATCGATAAATCAGAGCAGGAGACTCCGAATCGCGATATTTACCGTTTCCGCTCGCTGTATATCGAAAGAAGATAAGGATTCACATCTCAAGCCTCGCAATCGTTCAAAATATCGGTATATCAGAGTAATAGACTCGGGAACGCGATATTTACATTTACCACTCGCTGTATATCGAAAGAAGCGAAGGATTCACATCACAAGCCTCGCAACCGTTCGAAATAACGAGAAATCACTCAAGGTCACTCGGAATCACGATATTAACCTTTTCCATAAGGAGTGTATTGAAAGAAGCTAAGGATTCACATCACAAGCCTCGCAATCGTTCAAAATATCGATAAATCACAGTACGAGACTCGGGATCGCGATATTTACATTTACCACTCGCTGTATATCGAAAGAAGCTGATAATTCATTTTCCGAGCCTCGCAACCGTTCGAAATAACGACAAATCACTCAAGGACACTCCGAATCGCGATATTTACCTTTTCCGCTCGCTGAATATCGAAAGAAGCGACGGATTCATATCTCAAGCCTCGCAATCGTTCAAAATATCAATAAATCAGAGTAGGAGACTCGGAATCGCGATATTTACATTTACCACTCGCTGTATATCGAAAGAAGCGAAGGATTCACTTCACAAGCCTCACAATAATTCGAAATAACGACAAATCACTCAAGGACACTCCCAATCGCGATATTTACCGATTCCGCTTGCTGTATATCGAAAGAAGCGAAGGATTCACATCCCAGGCCTTGCAATCGTTCAAAATATCGATAAATCAGAGTAGGACACTCCGAATCGCGATATTTACTGTTTCCGCTCGCTGTATATCGGAAGAAGATAAGGATTCACATCCCAAATCTCGCAATCGTTTAAAATATCAATAAATCAGAGTAGGAGACTCGGAATCGCGATATTTACATTTACCACTCGCTGTATATCGAAAGAAGCGAAGGATTCACTTCACAAGCCTCACAATAATTCGAAATAACGACAAATCACTCAAGGACACTCCGAATCGCGATATTTACCGTTTCCGCTTGCTGTATATCGAAAGAAGCGAAGGATTCACATCCCAGGCCTTGCAATCGTTCAAAATATCGATAAATCAGAGTAGGACACTCCGAATCGCGATATTTACTGTTTCCGCTCGCTGTATATCGGAAGAAGATAAGGATTCACATCCCAAATCTCGCAATCGTTTAAAATATCGATAAATCAGAGTAGGAGACTCGGGATCGCGATATTTACATTTACCACTCGCTGTATATCGAAAGAAGCGAAGGATTCACATCCCAAGCCTCGCAACCGTTCGAAATAACGAGAAATCACTCAAGGTCACTCGGAATCACGATATTGACCTTTTCCATAAGGAGTGTATTGAAAGAAGCTAAGGATTCGTTTCCCTAGCCTCGCAATCGTTCAAAATATCGATTTATCAGAGTAGGAGACTCGGGATCGCGATATTTACATTTACCACTCGCTGTATATCGAAAGAAGCGAAGGATTCACTTCCCAAGCATTGCAATAATTCGAAATAACGACAAATCACTCAAGGACACTCCGAATCGCGATATTTACCGTTTCCGCTCGCTGTATATCGAAAGAAGCGAAGGATTCACATCACAAGCCTCGCAATCGTTCAAAATATCGATAAATCACAGTACGAGACTCGGGATCGCGATATTTACATTTACCACTCTCTGTATATCGAAAGAAGCTGATAATTCATTTTCCGAGCCTCGCAACCGTTCGAAATAAATACAAATCACCCAAGGACACTCCGAATCGCGATATTTACCGTTTCCGCTCGCTGTATATCGAAAGAAGATAAGGATTCACATGACAAGCCTCGCAATCCTTCAAAATATCGATAAATCAGAGTAGGACACTCCGAATCGCGATATTTACTGTTTCCGCTCGCTGTATATCGGAAGAAGATAAGGATTCACATCCCAAATCTCGCAATCGTTTAAAATATCAATAAATCAGAGTAGGAGACTCGGAATCGCGATATTTACATTTACCACTCGCTGTATATCGAAAGAGGCGAAGGATTCACTTCCCAGGCCTCGCAATAATTCGAAATAACGACGAATCACTCAAGGTCACTCCGAATCGCGATATTTACCGTTTCCGCTCGCTGTATATCTAAAGAAGATAAGGATTCACATCTCAAGCCTCGCAATCGTTCAAAATATCGGTATATCAGAGTAGGAGACTCGGGATCGCGATATTGACATTTACCACACGCTGTATATCGAAAGAGGCGAAGGATTCACTTCCCAAGCATCACAATAATTCGAAATAACGACAAATCACTCAAGGTCACTCCGACTCGCGATATTGACCTTTTCCATAAGGAGTGTATTGAAAGAAGCTAAGGATTCGTTTCCCTAGCCTCGCAATCGTTCAAAATATCGATAAATCAGAGTAGGAGACTCGGGATCGCGATATTTACATTTACCACTCGCTGTATATCGAAAGAAGCGAAGGATTCACTTCACAAGCCTCACAATAATTCGAAATAACGACAAATCACTCAAGGACACTCCCAATCGCGATATTTACCTTTTCCGCTCGCTGTATATCGAAAGAAGAAAAGGATTCACATCTCAAGCCTCGCAATAATTCGAAATAACGGGAAATCAATCAAGGACACTCGGAATCACGATATTGACCTTTTCCACACGCAGTGTATTGAAAGAAGCTAAGGATTCGTTTCCCAAGAATCGCAATCGTTCAAAATATCGATAAATCAGAGTATCAGAGTCGGAAACGCGATATTTACCTTTTCCGCTCGCTGTATATCGAAAGAAGCGAAGGATTCCCTTCCCAAGCCTCGCAATAATTCGAAATAACGACGAATCACTCAAGGTCACTCCGAATCGCGATATTTACCGTTTCCGCTCGCTGTATATCGAAAGAAGATAAGGATTCACATCTCAAGCCTCGCAATCGTTCAAAATATCGGTATATCAGAGTAGGAGACTCGGGAACGCGATATTTACATTTACCACTCGCTGTATATCGAAAGAGGCGAAGGATTCACTTCCCAAGCATCACAATAATTCGAAATAACGACAAATCACTCAAGGACACTCCGACTCGCGATATTTACCGTTTCTGCTCGCTGTATATCGAAAGAAGCGAAGGATTCACATCACAAGCCTCGCAATCCTTCAAAATATCGATAAATCAGAGCAGGAGACTCCGAATCGCGATATTTACCGTTTCCGCTCGCTGTATATCGAAAGAAGATAAGGATTCACATCTCAAGCCTCGCAATCGTTCAAAATATCGGTATATCAGAGTAATAGACTCGGGAACGCGATATTTACATTTACCACTCGCTGTATATCGAAAGAAGCGAAGGATTCACATCCCAAGCCTCGCAACCGTTCGAAATAACGAGAAATCACTCAAGGTCACTCGGAATCACGATATTGACCTTTTCCATAAGGAGTGTATTGAAAGAAGCTAAGGATTCGTTTCCCTAGCCTCGCAATCGTTCAAAATATAGATAAATCAGAGTAGGACACTCCGAATCGCGATATTTACCGTTTCCGCTCGCTGTATATCGGAAGAAGATAAGGATTCACATCCCAAATCTTGCAATCGTTTAAAATATCCAGAAATCACAATAGGAGACTCAGGATCGCGATATTTACATTTACCACTCGCTGTATATCGGAAGAAGCGAGGGATTCACATCCCAAGCCTCGCAACCGTTCGAAGTAACGAGAAATCACTCAAGGTCACTCGGAATCACGATATTGACCTTTTCCATAAGGAGTGTATTGAAAGAAGCTAAGGATTCGTTTCCCTAGCCTCGCAATCGTTCAAAATATCGATAAATCAGAGTAGGAGACTCGGGATCGCGATATTTACATTTACCACTCGCTGTATATCGAAAGAAGCGAAGGATTCACTTCCCAAGCATTGCAATAATTCGAAATAGCGACAAATCACTCAAGGACACTCCGAATCGCGATATTTACCGTTTCCGCTCGCTGTATATCGAAAGAAGATAAGGATTCACATCTCAAGCCTCGCAATCGTTCAAAATATCGGTATATCAGAGTAGGAGAGTCGGGAACGCGATATTTACATTTACCACTCGCTGTATATCGAAAGAAGCGAAGGATTCACATCCCAAGCCTCGCAACCGTTCGAAATAACGAGAAATCACTCAAGGTCACTCGGAATCACGATATTGAACTTTTCCATAAGGAGTGTATTGAAAGAAGCTAAGGATTCGTTTCCCTAGCCTCGCAATCGTTCAAAATATCGATAAATCAGAGTAGGAGACTTGGGATCGCGATATTTACATTTACCACTCGCTGTATATCGAAAGAAGCGAAGGATTCACTTCCCAAGCATTGCAATAATTCGAAATAACGACAAATCACTCAAGGACACTCCGAATCGCGATATTTACCGTTTCCGCTCGCTGTATATCGAAAGAAGATAAGGATTCACATCTCAAGCCTCGCAATCGTTCAAAATACAGGTATATCAGAGTAGGAGACTCGGGAACGCGATATTTACATTTACCACTCGCTGTATATCGAAAGAAGCGAAGGATTCACATCCCAAGCCTCGCAACCGTTCGAAATAACGAGAAATCACTCAAGGTCACTCGGAATCACGATATTGACCTTTTCCATAAGGAGTGTATTGAAAGAAGCTAAGGATTCGTTTCCCTAGCCTCGCAATCGTTCAAAATATCGATAAATCAGAGTAGGAGACTCGGGATCGCGATATTTACATTTACCACTCGCTGTATATCGAAAGAAGCGAAGGATTCACTTCACAAGCCTCACAATAATTCGAAATAACGACAAATCACTCAAGGACACTCCGAATCGCGATATTTACCGTTTCCGCTCGCTGTATATCGAAAGAAGCGAAGGATTCACATCCCAGGCCTCGCAATCGTTCAAAATATCGATAAATCAGAGTAGGACACTCCGAATCGCGATATTTACCGTTTCCGCTCGCTGTATATCGGAAGAAGATAAGGATTCACATCCCAAATCTCGCAATCGTTTAAAATATCCATAAATCACAATAGGAGACTCAGGATCGCGATATTTACATTTACCACTCGCTGTATATCGAAAGAAGCGAGGGATTCACATCCCAAGCCTCGCAACCGTTCGAAATAACGAGAAATCACTCAAGGTCACTCGGAATCACGATATTGACCTTTTCCATAAGGAGTGTATTGAAAGAAGCTAAGGATTCGTTTCCCTAGCCTCGCAATCGTTCAAAATATCGATAAATCAGAGTAGGAGACTCGGGATCGCGATATTTACATTTACCACTCGCTGTATATCGAAAGAAGCGAAGGATTCACTTCACAAGCCTCACAATAATTCGAAATAACGACAAATCACTCAAGGACACTCCGAATCGCGATATTTACCGTTTCCGCTCGCTGTATATCGAAAGAAGCGAAGGATTCACATCCCAGGCCTCGCAATCGTTCAAAATATCGATAAATCAGAGTAGGACACTCCGAATCGCGATATTTACCGTTTCCGCTCGCTGTATATCGGAAGAAGATAAGGATTCACATCCCAAATCTCGCAATCGTTTAAAATATCCATAAATCACAATAGGAGACTCAGGATCGCGATATTTACATTTACCACTCGCTGTATATCGAAAGAAGCGAGGGATTCACATCCCAAGCCTCGCAACCGTTCGAACTAACGAGAAATCACTCAAGGTCACTCGGAATCACGATATTGACCTTTTCCATAAGGAGTGTATTGAAAGAAGCTAAGGATTCGTTTCCCTAGCCTCGCAATCGTTCAAAATATCGATAAATCAGAGTAGGAGACTCGGGATCGCGATATTTACATTTACCACTCGCTGTATATCGAAAGAAGCGAAGGATTCACTTCCCAAGCATTGCAATAATTCGAAATAACGACAAATCACTCAAGGACACTCCGAATCGCGATATTTACCGTTTCCGCTCGCTGTATATCGAAAGAAGATAAGGATTCACATCTCAAGCCTCGCAATCGTTCAAAATATCGGTATATCAGAGTAGGAGACTCGGGAACGCGATATTTACATTTACCACTCGCTGTATATCGAAAGAAGCGAAGGATTCACATCCCAAGCCTCGCAACCGTTCGAAATAACGAGAAATCACTCAAGGTCACTCGGAATCACGATATTGAACTTTTCCATAAGGAGTGTATTGAAAGAAGCTAAGGATTCGTTTCCCTAGCCTCGCAATCGTTCAAAATATCGATAAATCAGAGTAGGAGACTTGGGATCGCGATATTTACATTTACCACTCGCTGTATATCGAAAGAGGCGAAGGATTCACTTCCCAAGCATCACAATAATTCGAAATAACGACAAATCACTCAAGGACACTCCGACTCGCGATATTTACCGTTTCTGCTCGCTGTATATCGAAAGAAGCGAAGGATTCACATCACAAGCCTCGCAATCCTTCAAAATATCGATAAATCAGAGTAGGAGACTCCGAATCGCGATATTTACCGTTTCCGCTCGCTGTATATCGAAAGAAGATAAGGATTCACATCTCAAGCCTCGCAATCGTTCAAAATATCGGTATATCAGAGTAATAGACTCGGGAACGCGATATTTACATTTACCACTCGCTGTATATCGAAAGAAGCGAAGGATTCACATCCCAAGCCTCGCAACCGTTCGAAATAACGAGAAATCACTCAAGGTCACTCGGAATCACGATATTGACCTTTTCCATAAGGAGTGTATTGAAAGAAGCTAAGGATTCGTTTCCCTAGCCTCGCAATCGTTCAAAATATCGATAAATCAGAGTAGGAGACTCGGGATCGCGATATTTACATTTACCACTCGCTGTATATCGAAAGAAGCGAAGGATTCACTTCCCAAGCATTGCAATAATTCGAAATAACGACAAATCACTCAAGGACACTCCGAATCGCGATATTTACCGTTTCCGCTCGCTGTATATCGAAAGAAGATAAGGATTCACATCTCAAGCCTCGCAATCGTTCAAAATATCGGTATATCAGAGTAATAGACTCGGGAACGCGATATTTACATTTACCACTCGCTGTATATCGAAAGAAGCGAAGGATTCACATCCCAAGCCTCGCAACCGTTCGAAATAACGAGAAATCACTCAAGGTCACTCGGAATCACGATATTGACCTTTTCCATATGGAGTGTATTGAAAGAAGCTAAGGATTCGTTTCCCTAGCCTCGCAATCGTTCAAAATATCGATAAATCAGAGTAGGAGACTCGGGATCGCGATATTTACATTTACCACTCGCTGTATATCGAAAGAAGCTGATAATTCATTTTCCGAGCCTCGCAACCGTTCGACATAAATACAAATCACTCAAGGACACTCCGAATCGCGATATTTACCTTTTCCGCTCGCTGAATATCGAAAGAAGCGACGGATTCATATCTCAAGCCTCGCAATCGTTCAAAATATCAATAAATCAGAGTAGGAGACTCGGAATCGCGATATTTACATTTACCACTCGCTGAATATCGAAAGAAGCGAAGGATTCACTTCACAAGCCTCGCAATAATTCGAAATAACGACAAATCACTCAAGGACACTCCCAATCGCGATATTTACCTTTTCCGCTCGCTGTATATCGAAAGAAGAAAAGGATTCACATCTCAAGCCTCGCAATAATTCGAAATAACGGGAAATCAATCAAGGACACTCGGAATCACGATATTGACCTTTTCCACATGCAGTGTATTGAAAGAAGCTAAGGATTCGTTTCCCAAGAATCGCAATCGTTCAAAATATCGATAAAACAGAGTATCAGAGTCGGAAACGCGATATTTACCTTTTCCGCTCGCTGTATATCGAAAGAAGCGAAGGATTCCCTTCCCAAGCCTCGCAATAATTCGAAATAACGACGAATCACTCAAGGTCACTCCGAATCGCGATATTTACCGTTTCCGCTCGCTGTATATCGAAAGAAGATAAGGATTCACATCTCAAGCCTCGCAATCGTTCAAAATATCGGTATATCAGAGGAGGAGACTCGGGAACGCGATATTTACATTTACCACTCGCTGTATATCGAAAGAAGCGAAGGATTCACATCCCAAGCCTCGCAATCGTTCGAAATAACGAGAAATCACTCAAGGTCACTCGGAATCACGATATTGACCTTTTCCATAAGGAGTGTATTGAAAGAAGCTAAGGATTCGTTTCCCTAGCCTCGCAATCGTTCAAAATATCGATAAATCAGAGTAGGAGACTTGGGATCGCGATATTTACATTTACCACTCGCTGTATATCGAAAGAAGCGAAGGATTCACTTCCCAAGCATTGCAATAATTCGAAATAACGACAAATCACTCAAGGACACTCCGAATCACGATATTTACCGTTTCCGCTCGCTGTATATCGAAAGAAGATAAGGATTCACATCTCAAGCCTCGCAATCGTTCAAAATATCGGTATATCAGAGGAGGAGACTCGGGAACGCGATATTTACATTTACCACTCGCTGTATATCGAAAGAAGCGAAGGATTCACATCCCAAGCCTCGCAATCGTTCGAAATAACGAGAAATCACTCAAGGTCACTCGGAATCACGATATTGACCTTTTCCATAAGGAGTGTATTGAAAGAAGCTAAGGATTCGTTTCCCTAGCCTCGCAATCGTTCAAAATATCGATAAATCAGAGTAGGAGACTTGGGATCGCGATATTTACATTTACCACTCGCTGTATATCGAAAGAAGCGAAGGATTCACTTCCCAAGCATTGCAATAATTCGAAATAACGACAAATCACTCAAGGACACTCCGAATCGCGATATTTACCGTTTCCGCTCGCTGTATAACGAAAGAAGATAAGGATTCACATCTCAAGCCTCGCAATCGTTCAAAATATCGATATATCAGAGTAGGAGACTCGGGAACGCGATATTTACATTTACCACTCGCTGTATATCGAAAGAAGCGAAGGATTCACATCCCAAGCCTCGCAACCGTTCGAAATAACGAGAAATCACTCAAGGTCACTCGGAATCACGATATTGACCTTTTCCATAAGGAGTGTATTGAAAGAAGCTAAGGATTCGTTTCCCTAGCCTCGCAATCGTTCAAAATATCGATAAATCAGAGTAGGAGACTCGGGATCGCGATATTTACATTTACCACTCGCTGTATATCGAAAGAAGCGAAGGATTCACTTCCCAAGCATTGCAATAATTCGAAATAACGACAAATCACTCAAGGACACTCCGAATCGCGATATTTACCGTTTCCGCTCGCTGTATATCGAAAGAAGCGAAGGATTCACATCCCAGGCCACGCAATCGTTCAAAATATCGATAAATCAGAGTAGGACACTCCGAATCGTGATATTTACCGTTTCCGCTCGCTGTATATCGGAAGAAGATAAGGATTCACATCCCAAATCTCGCAATCGTTTAAAATATCGATAAATCACAATAGGAGACTCAGGATCGCGATATTTACATTTACCACTCGCTGTATATCGAAAGAAGCGAGGGATTCACATCCCAAGCCTCGCAACCGTTCGAACTAACGAGAAATCACTCAAGGTCACTCGGAATCACGATATTGGCCTTTTCCATAAGGAGTGTATTGAAAGAAGCTAAGGATTCGTTTCCCTAGCCTCGCAATCGTTCAAAATATCGATAAATCAGAGTAGGAGACTCGGGATCGCGATATTTACATTTACCACTCGCTGTATATCGAAAGAAGCGAAGGATTCACTTCCCAAGCATTGCAATAATTCGAAATAACGACAAATCACTCAAGGACACTCCGAATCACGATATTTACCGTTTCCGCTCGCTGTATATCGAAAGAAGATAAGGATTCACATCTCAAGCCTCGCAATCGTTCAAAATATCGGTATATCAGAGGAGGAGACTCGGGAACGCGATATTTACATTTACCACTCGCTGTATATCGAAAGAAGCGAAGGATTCACATCCCAAGCCTCGCAATCGTTCGAAATAACGAGAAATCACTCAAGGTCACTCGGAATCACGATATTGACCTTTTCCATAAGGAGTGTATTGAAAGAAGCTAAGGATTCGTTTCCCTAGCCTCGCAATCGTTCAAAATATCGATAAATCAGAGTAGGAGACTTGGGATCGCGATATTTACATTTACCACTCGCTGTATATCGAAAGAAGCGAAGGATTCACTTCCCAAGCATTGCAATAATTCGAAATAACGACAAATCACTCAAGGACACTCCGAATCGCGATATTTACCGTTTCCGCTCGCTGTATAACGAAAGAAGATAAGGATTCACATCTCAAGCCTCGCAATCGTTCAAAATATCGATATATCAGAGTAGGAGACTCGGGAACGCGATATTTACATTTACCACTCGCTGTATATCGAAAGAAGCGAAGGATTCACATCCCAAGCCTCGCAACCGTTCGAAATAACGAGAAATCACTCAAGGTCACTCGGAATCACGATATTGACCTTTTCCATAAGGAGTGTATTGAAAGAAGCTAAGGATTCGTTTCCCTAGCCTCGCAATCGTTCAAAATATCGATAAATCAGAGTAGGAGACTCGGGATCGCGATATTTACATTTACCACTCGCTGTATATCGAAAGAAGCGAAGGATTCACTTCCCAAGCATTGCAATAATTCGAAATAACGACAAATCACTCAAGGACACTCCGAATCGCGATATTTACCGTTTCCGCTCGCTGTATATCGAAAGAAGCGAAGGATTCACATCCCAGGCCACGCAATCGTTCAAAATATCGATAAATCAGAGTAGGACACTCCGAATCGTGATATTTACCGTTTCCGCTCGCTGTATATCGGAAGAAGATAAGGATTCACATCCCAAATCTCGCAATCGTTTAAAATATCGATAAATCACAATAGGAGACTCAGGATCGCGATATTTACATTTACCACTCGCTGTATATCGAAAGAAGCGAGGGATTCACATCCCAAGCCTCGCAACCGTTCGAACTAACGAGAAATCACTCAAGGTCACTCGGAATCACGATATTGGCCTTTTCCATAAGGAGTGTATTGAAAGAAGCTAAGGATTCGTTTCCCTAGCCTCGCAATCGTTCAAAATATCGATAAATCAGAGTAGGAGACTCGGGATCGCGATATTTACATTTACCACTCGCTGTATATCGAAAGAAGCGAAGGATTCACTTCCCAAGCATTGCAATAATTCGAAATAACGACAAATCACTCAAGGACACTCCGAATCGCGATATTTACCGTTTCCGCTCGCTGTATATCGAAAGAAGATAAGGATTCACATCTCAAGCCTCGCAATCGTTCAAAATATCGGTATATCAGAGTAGGAGACTCGGGAACGCGATATTTACATTTACCACTCGCTGTATATCGAAAGAAGCGAAGGATTCACATCCCAAGCCTCGCAACCGTTCGAAATAACGAGAAATCACTCAAGGTCACTCGGAATCACGATATTGAACTTTTCCATAAGGAGTGTATTGAAAGAAGCTAAGGATTCGTTTCCCTAGCCTCGCAATCGTTCAAAATATCGATAAATCAGAGTAGGAGACTTGGGATCGCGATATTTACATTTACCACTCGCTGTATATCGAAAGAAGCGAAGGATTCACTTCCCAAGCATTGCAATAATTCGAAATAACGACAAATCACTCAAGGACACTCCGAATCGCGATATTTACCGTTTCCGCTCGCTGTATATCGAAAGAAGATAAGGATTCACATCTCAAGCCTCGCAATCGTTCAAAATATCGGTATATCAGAGTAGGAGACTCGGGAACGCGATATTTACATTTACCACTCGCTGTATATCGAAAGAAGCGAAGGATTCACTTCCCAAGCATCACAATAATTCGAAATAACGACAAATCACTCAAGGACACTCCGACTCGCGATATTTACCGTTTCTGCTCGCTGTATATCGAAAGAAGCGAAGGATTCACATCACAAGCCTCGCAACCGTTCGAAATAACGAGAAATCACTCAAGGTCACTCGGAATCACGATATTAACCTTTTCCATAAGGAGTGTATTGAAAGAAGCTAAGGATTCACATCACAAGCCTCGCAATCGTTCAAAATATCGATAAATCACAGTACGAGACTCGGGATCGCGATATTTACATTTACCACTCGCTGTATATCGAAAGAAGCTGATAATTCATTTTCCGAGCCTCGCAACCGTTCGAAATAACGACAAATCACTCAAGGACAATCCGAATCGCGATATTTACCTTTTCCGCTCGCTGAATATCGAAAGAAGCGACGGATTCATATCTCAAGCCTCGCAATCGTTCAAAATATCAATAAATCAGAGTAGGAGACTCGGAATCGCGATATTTACATTTACCACTCGCTGTATATCGAAAGAAGCGAAGGATTCACTTCACAAGCCTCACAATAATTCGAAATAACGACAAATCACTCAAGGACACTCCGACTCGCGATATTTACCGTTTCTGCTCGCTGTATATCGAAAGAAGCGAAGGATTCACATCACAAGCCTCGCAACCGTTCGAAATAACGAGAAATCACTCAAGGTCACTCGGAATCACGATATTAACCTTTTCCATAAGGAGTGTATTGAAAGAAGCTAAGGATTCACATCACAAGCCTCGCAATCGTTCAAAATATCGATAAATGACAGTACGAGACTCGGGATCGCGATATTTACATTTACCACTCGCTGTATATCGAAAGAAGCTGATAATTCATTTTCCGAGCCTCGCAACCGTTCGAAATAAATACAAATCACCCAAGGACACTCCGAATCGCGATATTTACATTTTCCGCTCGCTGAATATCGAAAGAAGCGACGGATTCATATCTCAAGCCTCGCAATAATTCGAAATAACGACAAATCACTCAAGGACACTCCCAATCGCGATATTCACTTTTTCCGCACGCTGTATATCGAAAGAAGAAAAGGATTCACATCTCAAGCCTCGCAATAATTCGAAATAACGGGAAATCAATCAAGGACACTCGGAATCACGATATTGACCTTTTCCACACGCAGTGTATTGAAAGAAGCTAAGGATTCGTTTCCCAAGAATCGCAATCGTTCAAAATATCGATAAATCAGAGTATCAGAGTCGGAAACGCGATATTTACCTTTTCCGCTCGCTGTATATCGAAAGAAGCGAAGGATTCCCTTCCCAAGCCTCGCAATAATTCGAAATAACGACGAATCACTCAAGGTCACTCCGAATCGCGATATTTACCGTTTCCGCTCGCTGTATATCGAAAGAAGATAAGGATTCACATCTCAAGCCTCGCAATCGTTCAAAATATCGATATATCAGTGTAGGAGACTCGGGAACGCTATATTTACATTTACCACTCGCTGTATATCGAAAGAGGCGAAGTATTCACTTCCCAAGCATCACAATAATTCGAAATAACGACAAATCACTCAAGGACACTCCGACTCGCGATATTTACCGTTTCTACTCGCTGTATATCGAAAGAAGCGAAGGATTCACATCACACCCTCGCAACCGTTCGAAATAACGAGAAATCACTCAAGGTCACTCGGAATCACGATATTAACCTTTTCCATAAGGAGTGTATTGAAAGAAGCTAAGGATTCACATCCCAAATCTCGCAATCGTTTAAAATATCGATAAATCACAATAGGAGACTCGGGATCGCGATATTTACCGTTTCCGCTCGCTGTCTATCGGAAGAAGATAAGGATTCACATCCCAAATCTCGCAATCATTTAAAATATCGATAAATCACAATAGGAGACTCGGGATCGCGATATTTACATTTACCACTCGCTGTATATCGCAAGAAGCTAATAATTCATTTTCCGAGAATCGCAACCGTTCGAAATAACGACAAATCACTCAAGGACACTCCGAATCGCGATATTTACCGTTTCCGCTTGCTGTATATCGAAAGAAGCGAAGGATTCACATCCCAGGCCTCGCAATCGTTCAAAATATCGATAAATCAGAGTAGGACACTCCGAATCGCGATATTTACCGTTTCCGCTCGCTGTATATCGGAAGAAGATAAGGATTCACATCCCAAATCTCGCAATCGTTTAAAATATCGATAAATGACAATAGGGGACTCGGGATCGCGATATTTACATTTACCACTCGCTGTATATCGCAAGAAGCTAATAATTCATTTTCCGAGAATCGCAACCGTTCGAAATAACGACAAATCACTCAAGGACACTCCGAATCGCGATATTTACCGTTTCCGCTTGCTGTATATCGAAAGAATCGAGGGATTCACATCCCAAGCCTCGCAACCGTTCGAAATAACGAGAAATCACTCAAGGTCACTCGGAATCACGATATTGACCTTTTCCATAAGGAGTGTATTGAAAGAAGCTAAGGATTCGTTTCCCTAGCCTCGCAATCGTTCAAAATATCGATAAATCAGAGTAGGAGACTTGGGATCGCGATATTTACATTTACCACTCGCTGTATATCGAAAGAAGCGAAGGATTCACATCCCAAGCCTCGCAACCGTTCGAAATAACGAGAAATCACTCAAGGTCACTCGGAATCACGATATTGACCTTTTCCATAAGGAGTGTATTGAAAGAAGCTAAGGATTCGTTTCCCTAGCCTCGCAATCGTTCAAAATATCGATAAATCAGAGTAGGAGACTCGGGATCGCGATATTTACATTTACCACTCGCTGTATATCGAAAGAAGCGAAGGATTCACTTCCCAAGCATTGCAATAATTCGAAATAACGACAAATCACTCAAGGACACTCCGAATCGCGATATTTACCGTTTCCGCTCGCTGTATATCGAAAGAAGCGAAGGATTCACATCCCAAGCCTCGCAATAATTCGAAATAACGACGAATCACTCAAGGTCACTCCGAATCGCGATATTTACCGTTTCCGCTCGCTGTATATCGAAAGAAGATAAGGATTCACATCTCAAGCCTCGCAATCGTTCAAAATATCGGTATATCAGAGTAGGAGACTCGGGAACGCGATATTTACATTTACCACTCGCTGTATATCGAAAGAGGCGAAGGATTCACTTCCCAAGCATCACAATAATTCGAAATAACGACAAATCACTCAAGGACACTCCGACTCGCGATATTTACCGTTTCTGCTCGCTGTATATCGAAAGAAGCGAAGGATTCACATCACAAGCCTCGCAATCCTTCAAAATATCGATAAATCAGAGTAGGAGACTCCGAATCGCGATATTTACCGTTTCCGCTCGCTGTATATCGAAAGAAGATAAGGATTCACATCTCAAGCCTCGCAATCGTTCAAAATATCGGTATATCAGAGTAATAGACTCGGGAACGCGATATTTACATTTACCACTCGCTGTATATCGAAAGAAGCGAAGGATTCACATCCCAAGCCTCGCAACCGTTCGAAATAACGAGAAATCACTCAAGGTCACTCGGAATCACGATATTGACCTTTTCCATAAGGAGTGTATTGAAAGAAGCTAAGGATTCGTTTCCCTAGCCTCGCAATCGTTCAAAATATCGATAAATCAGAGTAGGAGACTCGGGATCGCGATATTTACATTTACCACTCGCTGTATATCGAAAGAAGCGAAGGATTCACTTCCCAAGCATTGCAATAATTCGAAATAACGACAAATCACTCAAGGACACTCCGAATCGCGATATTTACCGTTTCCGCTCGCTGTATATCGAAAGAAGATAAGGATTCACATCTCAAGCCTCGCAATCGTTCAAAATATCGGTATATCAGAGTAGGAGACTCGGGAACGCGATATTTACATTTACCACTCGCTGTATATCGAAAGAAGCGAAGGATTCACATCCCAAGACTCGCAACCGTTCGAAATAACGAGAAATCACTCAAGGTCACTCGGAATCACGATATTGACCTTTTCCATAAGGAGTGTATTGAAAGAAGCTAAGGATTCGTTTCCCTAGCCTCGCAATCGTTCAAAATATCGATAAATCAGAGTAGGAGACTCGGGATCGCGATATTTACATTTACCACTCGCTGTATATCGAAAGAAGCGAAGGATTCACTTCCCAAGCATTGCAATAATTCGAAATAACGACAAATCACTCAAGGACACTCCGAATCGCGATATTTACCGTTTCCGCTCGCTGTATATCGAAAGAAGCGAAGGATTCACATCACAAGCCTCGCAATCGTTCAAAATATCGATAAATCACAGTACGAGACTCGGGATCGCGATATTTACATTTACCACTCGCTGTATATCGAAAGAAGCTGATAATTCATTTTCCGAGCCTCGCAACCGTTCGACATAAATACAAATCACTCAAGGACACTCCGAATCGCGATATTTACCTTTTCCGCTCGCTGAATATCGAAAGAAGCAACGGATTCATATCTCAAGCCTCGCAATCGTTCAAAATATCAATAAATCAGAGTAGGAGACTCGGAATCGCGATATTTACATTTACCACTCGCTGAATATCGAAAGAAGCGAAGGATTCACTTCACAAGCCTCACAATAATTCGAAATAACGACAAATCACTCAAGGACACTCCCAATCGCGATATTTACCTTTTCCGCTCGCTGTATATCGAAAGAAGAAAAGGATTCACATCCCAAGCCTCGCAATAATTCGAAATAACGACGAATCACTCAAGGTCACTCCGAATCGCGATATTTACCGTTTCCGCTCGCTGTATATCGAAAGAAGATAAGGATTCACATCTCAAGCCTCGCAATCGTTCAAAATATCGGTATATCAGAGTAGGAGACTCGGGAACGCGATATTTACATTTACCACTCGCTGTATATCGAAAGAGGCGAAGGATTCACTTCCCAAGCATCACAATAATTCGAAATAACGACAAATCACTCAAGGACACTCCGACTCGCGATATTTACCGTTTCTGCTCGCTGTATATCGAAAGAAGCGAAGGATTCACATCACAAGCCTCGCAATCCTTCAAAATATCGATAAATCAGAGTAGGAGACTCCGAATCGCGATATTTACCGTTTCCGCTCGCTGTATATCGAAAGAAGATAAGGATTCACATCTCAAGCCTCGCAATCGTTCAAAATATCGGTATATCAGAGTAATAGACTCGGGAACGCGATATTTACATTTACCACTCGCTGTATATCGAAAGAAGCGAAGGATTCACATCCCAAGCCTCGCAACCGTTCGAAATAACGAGAAATCACTCAAGGTCACTCGGAATCACGATATTGACCTTTTCCATAAGGAGTGTATTGAAAGAAGCTAAGGATTCGTTTCCCTAGCCTCGCAATCGTTCAAAATATCGATAAATCAGAGTAGGAGACTCGGGATCGCGATATTTACATTTACCACTCGCTGTATATCGAAAGAAGCGAAGGATTCACTTCCCAAGCATTGCAATAATTCGAAATAACGACAAATCACTCAAGGACACTCCGAATCGCGATATTTACCGTTTCCGCTCGCTGTATATCGAAAGAAGATAAGGATTCACATCTCAAGCCTCGCAATCGTTCAAAATATCGGTATATCAGAGTAGGAGACTCGGGAACGCGATATTTACATTTACCACTCGCTGTATATCGAAAGAAGCGAAGGATTCACATCCCAAGCCTCGCAACCGTTCGAAATAACGAGAAATCACTCAAGGTCACTCGGAATCACGATATTGACCTTTTCCATAAGGAGTGTATTGAAAGAAGCTAAGGATTCGTTTCCCTAGCCTCGCAATCGTTCAAAATATCGATAAATCAGAGTAGGAGACTCGGGATCGCGATATTTACATTTACCACTCGCTGTATATCGAAAGAAGCGAAGGATTCACTTCCCAAGCATTGCAATAATTCGAAATAACGACAAATCACTCAAGGACACTCCGAATCGCGATATTTACCGTTTCCGCTCGCTGTATATCGAAAGAAGCGAAGGATTCACATCACAAGCCTCGCAATCGTTCAAAATATCGATAAATCACAGTACGAGACTCGGGATCGCGATATTTACATTTACCACTCGCTGTATATCGAAAGAAGCTGATAATTCATTTTCCGAGCCTCGCAACCGTTCGACATAAATACAAATCACTCAAGGACACTCCGAATCGCGATATTTACCTTTTCCGCTCGCTGAATATCGAAAGAAGCAACGGATTCATATCTCAAGCCTCGCAATCGTTCAAAATATCAATAAATCAGAGTAGGAGACTCGGAATCGCGATATTTACATTTACCACTCGCTGAATATCGAAAGAAGCGAAGGATTCACTTCACAAGCCTCACAATAATTCGAAATAACGACAAATCACTCAAGGACACTCCCAATCGCGATATTTACCTTTTCCGCTCGCTGTATATCGAAAGAAGAAAAGGATTCACATCTCAAGCCTCGCAATAATTCGAAATAACGGGAAATCAATCAAGGACACTCGGAATCACGATATTGACCTTTTCCACATGCAGTGTATTGAAAGAAGCTAAGGATTCGTTTCCCAAGAATCGCAATCGTTCAAAATATCGATAAAACAGAGTATCAGAGTCGGAAACGCGATATTTACCTTTTCCGCTCGCTGTATATCGAAAGAAGCGAAGGATTCCCTTCCCAAGCCTCGCAATAATTCGAAATAACGACGAATCACTCAAGGTCACTCCGAATCGCGATATTTACCGTCTCCGCTCGCTGTATATCGAAAGAAGATAAGGATTCACATCTCAAGCCTCGCAATCGTTCAAAATATCGGTATATCAGAGTAGGAGACTCAGGAACGCGATATTTACATTTACCACTCGCTGTATATCGAAAGAGGCGAAGGATTCACTTCCCAAGCATCACAATAATTCGAAATAACGACAAATCACTCAAGGACACTCCGACTCGCGATATTTACCGTTTCTGCTCGCTGTATATCGAAAGAAGCGAAGGATTCACATCACAAGCCTCGCAACCGTTCGAAATAACGACAAATCACTCAAGGACACTCCGAATCACGATATTTACCGTTTCCGCTCGCTGTATATCGAAAGAAGATAAGGATTCACATCTCAAGCCTCGCAATCGTTCAAAATATCGGTATATCAGAGTAGGAGACTCGGGAACGCGATATTTACATTTACCACTCGCTGTATATCGAAAGAAGCGAAGGATTCACATCCCAAGCCTCGCAACCGTTCGAAATAACGAGAAATCACTCAAGGTCACTCGGAATCACGATATTGACCTTTTCCATAAGGAGTGTATTGAAAGAAGCTAAGGATTCGTTTCCCTAGCCTCGCAATCGTTCAAAATATCGATAAATCAGAGTAGGAGACTTGGGATCGCGATATTTACATTTACCACTCGCTGTATATCGAAAGAAGCGAAGGATTCACTTCCCAAGCATTGCAATAATTCGAAATAACGACAAATCACTCAAGGACACTCCGAATCGCGATATTTACCGTTTCCGCTCGCTGTATAACGAAAGAAGATAAGGATTCACATCTCAAGCCTCGCAATCGTTCAAAATATCGATATATCAGAGTAGGAGACTCGGGAACGCGATATTTACATTTACCACTCGCTGTATATCGAAAGAAGCGAAGGATTCACATCCCAAGCCTCGCAACCGTTCGAAATAACGAGAAATCACTCAAGGTCACTCGGAATCACGATATTGACCTTTTCCATAAGGAGTGTATTGAAAGAAGCTAAGGATTCGTTTCCCTAGCCTCGCAATCGTTCAAAATATCGATAAATCAGAGTAGGAGACTCGGGATCGCGATATTTACATTTACCACTCGCTGTATATCGAAAGAAGCGAAGTATTCACTTCCCAAGCATCACAATAATTCGAAATAACGACAAATCACTCAAGGACACTCCGACTCGCGATATTTACCGTTTCTACTCGCTGTATATCGAAAGAAGCGAAGGATTCACATCACACCCTCGCAACCGTTCGAAATAACGAGAAATCACTCAAGGTCACTCGGAATCACGATATTAACCTTTTCCATAAGGAGTGTATTGAAAGAAGCTAAGGATTCACATCCCAAATCTCGCAATCGTTTAAAATATCGATAAATCACAATAGGAGACTCGGGATCGCGATATTTACCGTTTCCGCTCGCTGTATATCGGAAGAAGATAAGGATTCACATCCCAAATCTCGCAATCATTTAAAATATCGATAAATCACAATAGGAGACTCGGGATCGCGATATTTACATTTACCACTCGCTGTATATCGCAAGAAGCTAATAATTCATTTTCCGAGAATCGCAACCGTTCGAAATAACGACAAATCACTCAAGGACACTCCGAATCGCGATATTTACCGTTTCCGCTTGCTGTATATCGAAAGAAGCGAAGGATTCACATCCCAGGCCTCGCAATCGTTCAAAATATCGTTAAATCAGAGTAGGACACTCCGAATCGCGATATTTACCGTTTCCGCTCGCTGTATATCGGAAGAAGATAAGGATTCACATCCCAAATCTCGCAATCGTTTAAAATATCGATAAATGACAATAGGGGACTCGGGATCGCGATATTTACATTTACCACTCGCTGTATATCGCAAGAAGCTAATAATTCATTTTCCGAGAATCGCAACCGTTCGAAATAACGACAAATCACTCAAGGACACTCCGAATCGCGATATTTACCGTTTCCGCTTGCTGTATATCGAAAGAATCGAGGGATTCACATACCAAGCCTCGCAACCGTTCGAAATAACGAGAAATCACTCAAGGTCACTCGGAATCACGATATTGACCTTTTCCATAAGGAGTGTATTGAAAGAAGCTAAGGATTCGTTTCCCTAGCCTCGCAATCGTTCAAAATATCGATAAATCAGAGTAGGAGACTTGGGATCGCGATATTTACATTTACCACTCGCTGTATATCGAAAGAAGCGAAGGATTCACATCCCAAGCCTCGCAACCGTTCGAAATAACGAGAAATCACTCAAGGTCACTCGGAATCACGATATTGACCTTTTCCATAAGGAGTGTATTGAAAGAAGCTAAGGATTCGTTTCCCTAGCCTCGCAATCGTTCAAAATATCGATAAATCAGAGTAGGAGACTCGGGATCGCGATATTTACATTTACCACTCGCTGTATATCGAAAGAAGCGAAGGATTCACTTCCCAAGCATTGCAATAATTCGAAATAACGACAAATCACTCAAGGACACTCCGAATCGCGATATTTACCGTTTCCGCTCGCTGTATATCGAAAGAAGCGAAGGATTCACATCCCAGGCCACGCAATCGTTCAAAATATCGATAAATCAGAGTAGGACACTCCGAATCGTGATATTTACCGTTTCCGCTCGCTGTATATCGGAAGAAGATAAGGATTCACATCCCAAATCTCGCAATCGTTTAAAATATCGATAAATCACAATAGGAGACTCAGGATCGCGATATTTACATTTACCACTCGCTGTATATCGAAAGAAGCGAGGGATTCACATCCCAAGCCTCGCAACCGTTCGAACTAACGAGAAATCACTCAAGGTCACTCGGAATCACGATATTGGCCTTTTCCATAAGGAGTGTATTGAAAGAAGCTAAGGATTCGTTTCCCTAGCCTCGCAATCGTTCAAAATATCGATAAATCAGAGTAGGAGACTCGGGATCGCGATATTTACATTTACCACTCGCTGTATATCGAAAGAAGCGAAGGATTCACTTCCCAAGCATTGCAATAATTCGAAATAACGACAAATCACTCAAGGACACTCCGAATCGCGATATTTACCGTTTCCGCTCGCTGTATATCGAAAGAAGATAAGGATTCACATCTCAAGCCTCGCAATCGTTCAAAATATCGGTATATCAGAGTAGGAGACTCGGGAACGCGATATTTACATTTACCACTCGCTGTATATCGAAAGAAGCGAAGGATTCACATCCCAAGCCTCGCAACCGTTCGAAATAACGAGAAATCACTCAAGGTCACTCGGAATCACGATATTGAACTTTTCCATAAGGAGTGTATTGAAAGAAGCTAAGGATTCGTTTCCCTAGCCTCGCAATCGTTCAAAATATCGATAAATCAGAGTAGGAGACTTGGGATCGCGATATTTACATTTACCACTCGCTGTATATCGAAAGAAGCGAAGGATTCACTTCCCAAGCATTGCAATAATTCGAAATAACGACAAATCACTCAAGGACACTCCGAATCGCGATATTTACCGTTTCCGCTCGCTGTATATCGAAAGAAGATAAGGATTCACATCTCAAGCCTCGCAATCGTTCAAAATATCGGTATATCAGAGTAGGAGACTCGGGAACGCGATATTTACATTTACCACTCGCTGTATATCGAAAGAAGCGAAGGATTCACTTCCCAAGCATCACAATAATTCGAAATAACGACAAATCACTCAAGGACACTCCGACTCGCGATATTTACCGTTTCTGCTCGCTGTATATCGAAAGAAGCGAAGGATTCACATCACAAGCCTCGCAACCGTTCGAAATAACGAGAAATCACTCAAGGTCACTCGGAATCACGATATTAACCTTTTCCATAAGGAGTGTATTGAAAGAAGCTAAGGATTCACATCACAAGCCTCGCAATCGTTCAAAATATCGATAAATCACAGTACGAGACTCGGGATCGCGATATTTACATTTACCACTCGCTGTATATCGAAAGAAGCTGATAATTCATTTTCCGAGCCTCGCAACCGTTCGAAATAACGACAAATCACTCAAGGACAATCCGAATCGCGATATTTACCTTTTCCGCTCGCTGAATATCGAAAGAAGCGACGGATTCATATCTCAAGCCTCGCAATCGTTCAAAATATCAATAAATCAGAGTAGGAGACTCGGAATCGCGATATTTACATTTACCACTCGCTGTATATCGAAAGAAGCGAAGGATTCACTTCACAAGCCTCACAATAATTCGAAATAACGACAAATCACTCAAGGACACTCCGACTCGCGATATTTACCGTTTCTGCTCGCTGTATATCGAAAGAAGCGAAGGATTCACATCACAAGCCTCGCAACCGTTCGAAATAACGAGAAATCACTCAAGGTCACTCGGAATCACGATATTAACCTTTTCCATAAGGAGTGTATTGAAAGAAGCTAAGGATTCACATCACAAGCCTCGCAATCGTTCAAAATATCGATAAATGACAGTACGAGACTCGGGATCGCGATATTTACATTTACCACTCGCTGTATATCGAAAGAAGCTGATAATTCATTTTCCGAGCCTCGCAACCGTTCGAAATAAATACAAATCACCCAAGGACACTCCGAATCGCGATATTTACATTTTCCGCTCGCTGAATATCGAAAGAAGCGACGGATTCATATCTCAAGCCTCGCAATAATTCGAAATAACGACAAATCACTCAAGGACACTCCCAATCGCGATATTCACTTTTTCCGCACGCTGTATATCGAAAGAAGAAAAGGATTCACATCTCAAGCCTCGCAATAATTCGAAATAACGGGAAATCAATCAAGGACACTCGGAATCACGATATTGACCTTTTCCACACGCAGTGTATTGAAAGAAGCTAAGGATTCGTTTCCCAAGAATCGCAATCGTTCAAAATATCGATAAATCAGAGTATCAGAGTCGGAAACGCGATATTTACCTTTTCCGCTCGCTGTATATCGAAAGAAGCGAAGGATTCCCTTCCCAAGCCTCGCAATAATTCGAAATAACGACGAATCACTCAAGGTCACTCCGAATCGCGATATTTACCGTTTCCGCTCGCTGTATATCGAAAGAAGATAAGGATTCACATCTCAAGCCTCGCAATCGTTCAAAATATCGATATATCAGTGTAGGAGACTCGGGAACGCTATATTTACATTTACCACTCGCTGTATATCGAAAGAGGCGAAGTATTCACTTCCCAAGCATCACAATAATTCGAAATAACGACAAATCACTCAAGGACACTCCGACTCGCGATATTTACCGTTTCTACTCGCTGTATATCGAAAGAAGCGAAGGATTCACATCACACCCTCGCAACCGTTCGAAATAACGAGAAATCACTCAAGGTCACTCGGAATCACGATATTAACCTTTTCCATAAGGAGTGTATTGAAAGAAGCTAAGGATTCACATCCCAAATCTCGCAATCGTTTAAAATATCGATAAATCACAATAGGAGACTCGGGATCGCGATATTTACCGTTTCCGCTCGCTGTCTATCGGAAGAAGATAAGGATTCACATCCCAAATCTCGCAATCATTTAAAATATCGATAAATCACAATAGGAGACTCGGGATCGCGATATTTACATTTACCACTCGCTGTATATCGCAAGAAGCTAATAATTCATTTTCCGAGAATCGCAACCGTTCGAAATAACGACAAATCACTCAAGGACACTCCGAATCGCGATATTTACCGTTTCCGCTTGCTGTATATCGAAAGAAGCGAAGGATTCACATCCCAGGCCTCGCAATCGTTCAAAATATCGATAAATCAGAGTAGGACACTCCGAATCGCGATATTTACCGTTTCCGCTCGCTGTATATCGGAAGAAGATAAGGATTCACATCCCAAATCTCGCAATCGTTTAAAATATCGATAAATGACAATAGGGGACTCGGGATCGCGATATTTACATTTACCACTCGCTGTATATCGCAAGAAGCTAATAATTCATTTTCCGAGAATCGCAACCGTTCGAAATAACGACAAATCACTCAAGGACACTCCGAATCGCGATATTTACCGTTTCCGCTTGCTGTATATCGAAAGAATCGAGGGATTCACATCCCAAGCCTCGCAACCGTTCGAAATAACGAGAAATCACTCAAGGTCACTCGGAATCACGATATTGACCTTTTCCATAAGGAGTGTATTGAAAGAAGCTAAGGATTCGTTTCCCTAGCCTCGCAATCGTTCAAAATATCGATAAATCAGAGTAGGAGACTTGGGATCGCGATATTTACATTTACCACTCGCTGTATATCGAAAGAAGCGAAGGATTCACATCCCAAGCCTCGCAACCGTTCGAAATAACGAGAAATCACTCAAGGTCACTCGGAATCACGATATTGACCTTTTCCATAAGGAGTGTATTGAAAGAAGCTAAGGATTCGTTTCCCTAGCCTCGCAATCGTTCAAAATATCGATAAATCAGAGTAGGAGACTCGGGATCGCGATATTTACATTTACCACTCGCTGTATATCGAAAGAAGCGAAGGATTCACTTCCCAAGCATTGCAATAATTCGAAATAACGACAAATCACTCAAGGACACTCCGAATCGCGATATTTACCGTTTCCGCTCGCTGTATATCGAAAGAAGCGAAGGATTCACATCCCAAGCCTCGCAATAATTCGAAATAACGACGAATCACTCAAGGTCACTCCGAATCGCGATATTTACCGTTTCCGCTCGCTGTATATCGAAAGAAGATAAGGATTCACATCTCAAGCCTCGCAATCGTTCAAAATATCGGTATATCAGAGTAGGAGACTCGGGAACGCGATATTTACATTTACCACTCGCTGTATATCGAAAGAGGCGAAGGATTCACTTCCCAAGCATCACAATAATTCGAAATAACGACAAATCACTCAAGGACACTCCGACTCGCGATATTTACCGTTTCTGCTCGCTGTATATCGAAAGAAGCGAAGGATTCACATCACAAGCCTCGCAATCCTTCAAAATATCGATAAATCAGAGTAGGAGACTCCGAATCGCGATATTTACCGTTTCCGCTCGCTGTATATCGAAAGAAGATAAGGATTCACATCTCAAGCCTCGCAATCGTTCAAAATATCGGTATATCAGAGTAATAGACTCGGGAACGCGATATTTACATTTACCACTCGCTGTATATCGAAAGAAGCGAAGGATTCACATCCCAAGCCTCGCAACCGTTCGAAATAACGAGAAATCACTCAAGGTCACTCGGAATCACGATATTGACCTTTTCCATAAGGAGTGTATTGAAAGAAGCTAAGGATTCGTTTCCCTAGCCTCGCAATCGTTCAAAATATCGATAAATCAGAGTAGGAGACTCGGGATCGCGATATTTACATTTACCACTCGCTGTATATCGAAAGAAGCGAAGGATTCACTTCCCAAGCATTGCAATAATTCGAAATAACGACAAATCACTCAAGGACACTCCGAATCGCGATATTTACCGTTTCCGCTCGCTGTATATCGAAAGAAGATAAGGATTCACATCTCAAGCCTCGCAATCGTTCAAAATATCGGTATATCAGAGTAGGAGACTCGGGAACGCGATATTTACATTTACCACTCGCTGTATATCGAAAGAAGCGAAGGATTCACATCCCAAGACTCGCAACCGTTCGAAATAACGAGAAATCACTCAAGGTCACTCGGAATCACGATATTGACCTTTTCCATAAGGAGTGTATTGAAAGAAGCTAAGGATTCGTTTCCCTAGCCTCGCAATCGTTCAAAATATCGATAAATCAGAGTAGGAGACTCGGGATCGCGATATTTACATTTACCACTCGCTGTATATCGAAAGAAGCGAAGGATTCACTTCCCAAGCATTGCAATAATTCGAAATAACGACAAATCACTCAAGGACACTCCGAATCGCGATATTTACCGTTTCCGCTCGCTGTATATCGAAAGAAGCGAAGGATTCACATCACAAGCCTCGCAATCGTTCAAAATATCGATAAATCACAGTACGAGACTCGGGATCGCGATATTTACATTTACCACTCGCTGTATATCGAAAGAAGCTGATAATTCATTTTCCGAGCCTCGCAACCGTTCGACATAAATACAAATCACTCAAGGACACTCCGAATCGCGATATTTACCTTTTCCGCTCGCTGAATATCGAAAGAAGCAACGGATTCATATCTCAAGCCTCGCAATCGTTCAAAATATCAATAAATCAGAGTAGGAGACTCGGAATCGCGATATTTACATTTACCACTCGCTGAATATCGAAAGAAGCGAAGGATTCACTTCACAAGCCTCACAATAATTCGAAATAACGACAAATCACTCAAGGACACTCCCAATCGCGATATTTACCTTTTCCGCTCGCTGTATATCGAAAGAAGAAAAGGATTCACATCCCAAGCCTCGCAATAATTCGAAATAACGACGAATCACTCAAGGTCACTCCGAATCGCGATATTTACCGTTTCCGCTCGCTGTATATCGAAAGAAGATAAGGATTCACATCTCAAGCCTCGCAATCGTTCAAAATATCGGTATATCAGAGTAGGAGACTCGGGAACGCGATATTTACATTTACCACTCGCTGTATATCGAAAGAGGCGAAGGATTCACTTCCCAAGCATCACAATAATTCGAAATAACGACAAATCACTCAAGGACACTCCGACTCGCGATATTTACCGTTTCTGCTCGCTGTATATCGAAAGAAGCGAAGGATTCACATCACAAGCCTCGCAATCCTTCAAAATATCGATAAATCAGAGTAGGAGACTCCGAATCGCGATATTTACCGTTTCCGCTCGCTGTATATCGAAAGAAGATAAGGATTCACATCTCAAGCCTCGCAATCGTTCAAAATATCGGTATATCAGAGTAATAGACTCGGGAACGCGATATTTACATTTACCACTCGCTGTATATCGAAAGAAGCGAAGGATTCACATCCCAAGCCTCGCAACCGTTCGAAATAACGAGAAATCACTCAAGGTCACTCGGAATCACGATATTGACCTTTTCCATAAGGAGTGTATTGAAAGAAGCTAAGGATTCGTTTCCCTAGCCTCGCAATCGTTCAAAATATCGATAAATCAGAGTAGGAGACTCGGGATCGCGATATTTACATTTACCACTCGCTGTATATCGAAAGAAGCGAAGGATTCACTTCCCAAGCATTGCAATAATTCGAAATAACGACAAATCACTCAAGGACACTCCGAATCGCGATATTTACCGTTTCCGCTCGCTGTATATCGAAAGAAGATAAGGATTCACATCTCAAGCCTCGCAATCGTTCAAAATATCGGTATATCAGAGTAGGAGACTCGGGAACGCGATATTTACATTTACCACTCGCTGTATATCGAAAGAAGCGAAGGATTCACATCCCAAGCCTCGCAACCGTTCGAAATAACGAGAAATCACTCAAGGTCACTCGGAATCACGATATTGACCTTTTCCATAAGGAGTGTATTGAAAGAAGCTAAGGATTCGTTTCCCTAGCCTCGCAATCGTTCAAAATATCGATAAATCAGAGTAGGAGACTCGGGATCGCGATATTTACATTTACCACTCGCTGTATATCGAAAGAAGCGAAGGATTCACTTCCCAAGCATTGCAATAATTCGAAATAACGACAAATCACTCAAGGACACTCCGAATCGCGATATTTACCGTTTCCGCTCGCTGTATATCGAAAGAAGCGAAGGATTCACATCACAAGCCTCGCAATCGTTCAAAATATCGATAAATCACAGTACGAGACTCGGGATCGCGATATTTACATTTACCACTCGCTGTATATCGAAAGAAGCTGATAATTCATTTTCCGAGCCTCGCAACCGTTCGACATAAATACAAATCACTCAAGGACACTCCGAATCGCGATATTTACCTTTTCCGCTCGCTGAATATCGAAAGAAGCAACGGATTCATATCTCAAGCCTCGCAATCGTTCAAAATATCAATAAATCAGAGTAGGAGACTCGGAATCGCGATATTTACATTTACCACTCGCTGAATATCGAAAGAAGCGAAGGATTCACTTCACAAGCCTCACAATAATTCGAAATAACGACAAATCACTCAAGGACACTCCCAATCGCGATATTTACCTTTTCCGCTCGCTGTATATCGAAAGAAGAAAAGGATTCACATCTCAAGCCTCGCAATAATTCGAAATAACGGGAAATCAATCAAGGACACTCGGAATCACGATATTGACCTTTTCCACATGCAGTGTATTGAAAGAAGCTAAGGATTCGTTTCCCAAGAATCGCAATCGTTCAAAATATCGATAAAACAGAGTATCAGAGTCGGAAACGCGATATTTACCTTTTCCGCTCGCTGTATATCGAAAGAAGCGAAGGATTCCCTTCCCAAGCCTCGCAATAATTCGAAATAACGACGAATCACTCAAGGTCACTCCGAATCGCGATATTTACCGTCTCCGCTCGCTGTATATCGAAAGAAGATAAGGATTCACATCTCAAGCCTCGCAATCGTTCAAAATATCGGTATATCAGAGTAGGAGACTCAGGAACGCGATATTTACATTTACCACTCGCTGTATATCGAAAGAGGCGAAGGATTCACTTCCCAAGCATCACAATAATTCGAAATAACGACAAATCACTCAAGGACACTCCGACTCGCGATATTTACCGTTTCTGCTCGCTGTATATCGAAAGAAGCGAAGGATTCACATCACAAGCCTCGCAACCGTTCGAAATAACGACAAATCACTCAAGGACACTCCGAATCACGATATTTACCGTTTCCGCTCGCTGTATATCGAAAGAAGATAAGGATTCACATCTCAAGCCTCGCAATCGTTCAAAATATCGGTATATCAGAGTAGGAGACTCGGGAACGCGATATTTACATTTACCACTCGCTGTATATCGAAAGAAGCGAAGGATTCACATCCCAAGCCTCGCAACCGTTCGAAATAACGAGAAATCACTCAAGGTCACTCGGAATCACGATATTGACCTTTTCCATAAGGAGTGTATTGAAAGAAGCTAAGGATTCGTTTCCCTAGCCTCGCAATCGTTCAAAATATCGATAAATCAGAGTAGGAGACTTGGGATCGCGATATTTACATTTACCACTCGCTGTATATCGAAAGAAGCGAAGGATTCACTTCCCAAGCATTGCAATAATTCGAAATAACGACAAATCACTCAAGGACACTCCGAATCGCGATATTTACCGTTTCCGCTCGCTGTATAACGAAAGAAGATAAGGATTCACATCTCAAGCCTCGCAATCGTTCAAAATATCGATATATCAGAGTAGGAGACTCGGGAACGCGATATTTACATTTACCACTCGCTGTATATCGAAAGAAGCGAAGGATTCACATCCCAAGCCTCGCAACCGTTCGAAATAACGAGAAATCACTCAAGGTCACTCGGAATCACGATATTGACCTTTTCCATAAGGAGTGTATTGAAAGAAGCTAAGGATTCGTTTCCCTAGCCTCGCAATCGTTCAAAATATCGATAAATCAGAGTAGGAGACTCGGGATCGCGATATTTACATTTACCACTCGCTGTATATCGAAAGAAGCGAAGTATTCACTTCCCAAGCATCACAATAATTCGAAATAACGACAAATCACTCAAGGACACTCCGACTCGCGATATTTACCGTTTCTACTCGCTGTATATCGAAAGAAGCGAAGGATTCACATCACACCCTCGCAACCGTTCGAAATAACGAGAAATCACTCAAGGTCACTCGGAATCACGATATTAACCTTTTCCATAAGGAGTGTATTGAAAGAAGCTAAGGATTCACATCCCAAATCTCGCAATCGTTTAAAATATCGATAAATCACAATAGGAGACTCGGGATCGCGATATTTACCGTTTCCGCTCGCTGTATATCGGAAGAAGATAAGGATTCACATCCCAAATCTCGCAATCATTTAAAATATCGATAAATCACAATAGGAGACTCGGGATCGCGATATTTACATTTACCACTCGCTGTATATCGCAAGAAGCTAATAATTCATTTTCCGAGAATCGCAACCGTTCGAAATAACGACAAATCACTCAAGGACACTCCGAATCGCGATATTTACCGTTTCCGCTTGCTGTATATCGAAAGAAGCGAAGGATTCACATCCCAGGCCTCGCAATCGTTCAAAATATCGTTAAATCAGAGTAGGACACTCCGAATCGCGATATTTACCGTTTCCGCTCGCTGTATATCGGAAGAAGATAAGGATTCACATCCCAAATCTCGCAATCGTTTAAAATATCGATAAATGACAATAGGGGACTCGGGATCGCGATATTTACATTTACCACTCGCTGTATATCGCAAGAAGCTAATAATTCATTTTCCGAGAATCGCAACCGTTCGAAATAACGACAAATCACTCAAGGACACTCCGAATCGCGATATTTACCGTTTCCGCTTGCTGTATATCGAAAGAATCGAGGGATTCACATACCAAGCCTCGCAACCGTTCGAAATAACGAGAAATCACTCAAGGTCACTCGGAATCACGATATTGACCTTTTCCATAAGGAGTGTATTGAAAGAAGCTAAGGATTCGTTTCCCTAGCCTCGCAATCGTTCAAAATATCGATAAATCAGAGTAGGAGACTTGGGATCGCGATATTTACATTTACCACTCGCTGTATATCGAAAGAAGCGAAGGATTCACATCCCAAGCCTCGCAACCGTTCGAAATAACGAGAAATCACTCAAGGTCACTCGGAATCACGATATTGACCTTTTCCATAAGGAGTGTATTGAAAGAAGCTAAGGATTCGTTTCCCTAGCCTCGCAATCGTTCAAAATATCGATAAATCAGAGTAGGAGACTCGGGATCGCGATATTTACATTTACCACTCGCTGTATATCGAAAGAAGCGAAGGATTCACTTCCCAAGCATTGCAATAATTCGAAATAACGACAAATCACTCAAGGACACTCCGAATCGCGATATTTACCGTTTCCGCTCGCTGTATATCGAAAGAAGCGAAGGATTCACATCCCAAGCCTCGCAATAATTCGAAATAACGACGAATCACTCAAGGTCACTCCGAATCGCGATATTTACCGTTTCCGCTCGCTGTATATCGAAAGAAGATAAGGATTCACATCTCAAGCCTCGCAATCGTTCAAAATATCGGTATATCAGAGTAGGAGACTCGGGAACGCGATATTTACATTTACCACTCGCTGTATATCGAAAGAGGCGAAGGATTCACTTCCCAAGCATCACAATAATTCGAAATAACGACAAATCACTCAAGGACACTCCGACTCGCGATATTTACCGTTTCTGCTCGCTGTATATCGAAAGAAGCGAAGGATTCACATCACAAGCCTCGCAATCCTTCAAAATATCGATAAATCAGAGTAGGAGACTCCGAATCGCGATATTTACCGTTTCCGCTCGCTGTATATCGAAAGAAGATAAGGATTCACATCTCAAGCCTCGCAATCGTTCAAAATATCGGTATATCAGAGTAGGAGACTCGGGAACGCGATATTTACATTTACCACTCGCTGTATATCGAAAGAAGCGAAGGATTCACATCCCAAGCCTCGCAACCGTTCGAAATAACCAGAAATCACTCAAGGTCACTCGGAATCACGATATTGACCTTTTCCATAAGGAGTGTATTGAAAGAAGCTAAGGATTCGTTTCCCTAGCCTCGCAATCGTTCAAAATATCGATAAATCAGAGTAGGAGACTCGGGATCGCGATATTTACATTTACCACTCGCTGTATATCGAAAGAAGCGAAGGATTCACTTCCCAAGCATTGCAATAATTCGAAATAACGACAAATCACTCAAGGACACTCCGAATCGCGATATTTACCGTTTCCGCTCGCTGTATATCGAAAGAAGCGAAGGATTCACATCACAAGCCTCGCAATCGTTCAAAATATCGATAAATCACAGTACGAGACTCGGGATCGCGATATTTACATTTACCACTCGCTGTATATCGAAAGAAGCTGATAATTCATTTTCCGAGCCTCGCAACCGTTCGACATAAATACAAATCACTCAAGGACACTCCGAATCGCGATATTTACCTTTTCCGCTCGCTGAATATCGAAAGAAGCGACGGATTCATATCTCAAGCCTCGCAATCGTTCAAAATATCAATAAATCAGAGTAGGAGACTCGGAATCGCGATATTTACATTTACCACTCGCTGAATATCGAAAGAAGCGAAGGATTCACTTCACAAGCCTCACAATAATTCGAAATAACGACAAATCACTCAAGGACACTCCCAATCGCGATATTTACCTTTTCCGCTCGCTGTATATCGAAAGAAGAAAAGGATTCACATCTCAAGCCTCGCAATAATTCGAAATAACGGGAAATCAATCAAGGACACTCGGAATCACGATATTGACCTTTTCCACATGCAGTGTATTGAAAGAAGCTAAGGATTCGTTTCCCAAGAATCGCAATCGTTCAAAATATCGATAAAACAGAGTATCAGAGTCGGAAACGCGATATTTACCTTTTCCGCTCGCTGTATATCGAAAGAAGCGAAGGATTCCCTTCCCAAGCCTCGCAATAATTCGAAATAACGACGAATCACTCAAGGTCACTCCGAATCGCGATATTTACCGTTTACGCTCGCTGTATATCGAAAGAAGATAAGGATTCATATCTCAAGCCTCGCAATCGTTCAAAATATCGGTATATCAGAGTAGGAGACTCAGGAACGCGATATTTACATTTACCACTCGCTGTATATCGAAAGAGGCGAAGGATTCACTTCCCAAGCATCACAATAATTCGAAATAACGACAAATCACTCAAGGACACTCCGACTCGCGATATTTACCGTTTCTGCTCGCTGTATATCGAAAGAAGCGAAGGATTCACATCACAAGCCTCGCAACCGTTCGAAATAACGACAAATCACTCAAGGACACTCCGAATCACGATATTTACCGTTTCCGCTCGCTGTATATCGAAAGAAGATAAGGATTCACATCTCAAGCCTCGCAATCGTTCAAAATATCGGTATATCAGAGTAGGAGACTCGGGAACGCGATATTTACATTTACCACTCGCTGTATATCGAAAGAAGCGAAGGATTCACATCCCAAGCCTCGCAACCGTTCGAAATAACGAGAAATCACTCAAGGTCACTCGGAATCACGATATTGACCTTTTCCATAAGGAGTGTATTGAAAGAAGCTAAGGATTCGTTTCCCTAGCCTCGCAATCGTTCAAAATATCGATAAATCAGAGTAGGAGACTTGGGATCGCGATATTTACATTTACCACTCGCTGTATATCGAAAGAAGCGAAGGATTCACTTCCCAAGCATTGCAATAATTCGAAATAACGACAAATCACTCAAGGACACTCCGAATCGCGATATTTACCGTTTCCGCTCGCTGTATAACGAAAGAAGATAGGGATTCACATCTCAAGCCTCGCAATCGTTCAAAATATCGATATATCAGAGTAGCAGACTCGGGAACGCGATATTTACATTTACCACTCGCTGTATATCGAAAGAAGCGAAGGATTCACATCCCAAGCCTCGCAACCGTTCGAAATAACGAGAAATCACTCAAGGTCACTCGGAATCACGATATTGACCTTTTCCATAAGGAGTGTATTGAAAGAAGCTAAGGATTCGTTTCCCTAGCCTCGCAATCGTTCAAAATATCGATAAATCAGAGTAGGAGACTCGGGATCGCGATATTTACATTTACCACTCGCTGTATATCGAAAGAAGCGAAGGATTCACTTCACAAGCCTCACAATAATTCGAAATAACGACAAATCACTCAAGGACACTCCCAATCGCGATATTTACCTTTTCCGCTCGCTGTATATCGAAAGAAGAAAAGGATTCACATCTCAAGCCTCGCAATAATTCGAAATAACGGGAAATCACTCAAGGTCACTCCGAATCGCGATATTTACCGTTTCCGCTCGCTGTATATCGAAAGAAGATAAGGATTCACATCTCAAGCCTCGCAATCGTTCAAAATATCGGTATATCAGAGTAGGAGACTCGGGAACGCGATATTTACATTTACCACTCGCTGTATATCGAAAGAGGCGAAGGATTCACTTCCCAAGCATCACAATAATTCGAAATAACGACAAATCACTCAAGGACACTCCGACTCGCGATATTTACCGTTTCTGCTCGCTGTATATCGAAAGAAGCGAAGGATTCACTTCACAAGCCTCACAATAATTCGAAATAACGACAAATCACTCAAGGACACTCCCAATCGCGATATTTACCTTTTCCGCTCGCTGTATATCGAAAGAAGAAAAGGATTCACATCTCAAGCCTCGCAACCGTTCGAAATAACGAGAAATCACTCAAGGTCACTCGGAATCACGATATTGACCTTTTCCATAAGGAGTGCATTGAAAGAAGCTAAGGATTCGTTTCCCTAGCCTCGCAATCGTTCAAAATATCGATAAAACAGAGTATCAGAGTCGGAAACGCGATATTTACCTTTTCCGCTCGCTGTATATCGAAAGAAGCGAAGGATTCCCTTCCCAAGCCTCGCAATAATTCGAAATAACGACGAATCACTCAAGGTCACTCCGAATCGCGATATTTACCGTTTACGCTCGCTGTATATCGAAAGAAGATAAGGATTCATATCTCAAGCCTCGCAATCGTTCAAAATATCGGTATATCAGAGTAGGAGACTCAGGAACGCGATATTTACATTTACCACTCGCTGTATATCGAAAGAGGCGAAGGATTCACTTCCCAAGCATCACAATAATTCGAAATAACGACAAATCACTCAAGGACACTCCGACTCGCGATATTTACCGTTTCTGCTCGCTGTATATCGAAAGAAGCGAAGGATTCACATCACAAGCCTCGCAACCGTTCGAAATAACGACAAATCACTCAAGGACACTCCGAATCACGATATTTACCGTTTCCGCTCGCTGTATATCGAAAGAAGATAAGGATTCACATCTCAAGCCTCGCAATCGTTCAAAATATCGGTATATCAGAGTAGGAGACTCGGGAACGCGATATTTACATTTACCACTCGCTGTATATCGAAAGAAGCGAAGGATTCACATCCCAAGCCTCGCAACCGTTCGAAATAACGAGAAATCACTCAAGGTCACTCGGAATCACGATATTGACCTTTTCCATAAGGAGTGTATTGAAAGAAGCTAAGGATTCGTTTCCCTAGCCTCGCAATCGTTCAAAATATCGATAAATCAGAGTAGGAGACTTGGGATCGCGATATTTACATTTACCACTCGCTGTATATCGAAAGAAGCGAAGGATTCACTTCCCAAGCATTGCAATAATTCGAAATAACGACAAATCACTCAAGGACACTCCGAATCGCGATATTTACCGTTTCCGCTCGCTGTATAACGAAAGAAGATAGGGATTCACATCTCAAGCCTCGCAATCGTTCAAAATATCGATATATCAGAGTAGGAGACTCGGGAACGCGATATTTACATTTACCACTCGCTGTATATCGAAAGAAGCGAAGGATTCACATCCCAAGCCTCGCAACCGTTCGAAATAACGAGAAATCACTCAAGGTCACTCGGAATCACGATATTGACCTTTTCCATAAGGAGTGTATTGAAAGAAGCTAAGGATTCGTTTCCCTAGCCTCGCAATCGTTCAAAATATCGATAAATCAGAGTAGGAGACTCGGGATCGCGATATTTACATTTACCACTCGCTGTATATCGAAAGAAGCGAAGGATTCACTTCACAAGCCTCACAATAATTCGAAATAACGACAAATCACTCAAGGACACTCCCAATCGCGATATTTACCTTTTCCGCTCGCTGTATATCGAAAGAAGAAAAGGATTCACATCTCAAGCCTCGCAATAATTCGAAATAACGGGAAATCACTCAAGGTCACTCCGAATCGCGATATTTACCGTTTCCGCTCGCTGTATATCGAAAGAAGATAAGGATTCACATCTCAAGCCTCGCAATCGTTCAAAATATCGGTATATCAGAGTAGGAGACTCGGGAACGCGATATTTACATTTACCACTCGCTGTATATCGAAAGAGGCGAAGGATTCACTTCCCAAGCATCACAATAATTCGAAATAACGACAAATCACTCAAGGACACTCCGACTCGCGATATTTACCGTTTCTGCTCGCTGTATATCGAAAGAAGCGAAGGATTCACTTCACAAGCCTCACAATAATTCGAAATAACGACAAATCACTCAAGGACACTCCCAATCGCGATATTTACCTTTTCCGCTCGCTGTATATCGAAAGAAGAAAAGGATTCACATCTCAAGCCTCGCAACCGTTCGAAATAACGAGAAATCACTCAAGGTCACTCGGAATCACGATATTGACCTTTTCCATAAGGAGTGCATTGAAAGAAGCTAAGGATTCGTTTCCCTAGCCTCGCAATCGTTCAAAATATCGATAAAACAGAGTATCAGAGTCGGAAACGCGATATTTACCTTTTCCGCTCGCTGTATATCGAAAGAAGCGAAGGATTCCCTTCCCAAGCCTCGCAATAATTCGAAATAACGACGAATCACTCAAGGACACTCCGAATCACGATATTTACCGTTTCCGCTCGCTGTATATCGAAAGAAGATAAGGATTCACATCTCAAGCCTCGCAACCGTTCGAAATAACGACAAATCACTCAAGGACACTCCGAATCACGATATTTACCGTTTCCGCTCGCTGTATATCGAAAGAAGAAAAGGATTCACATCTCAAGCCTCGCAATAATTCGAAATAACGGGAAATCACTCAAGGTCACTCCGAATCGCGATATTTACCGTTTCCGCTCGCTGTATATCGAAAGAAGATAAGGATTCACATCTCAAGCCTCGCAATCGTTCAAAATATCGGTATATCAGAGTAGGAGACTCGGGAACGCGATATTTACATTTACCACTCGCTGTATATCGAAAGAGGCGAAGGATTCACTTCCCAAGCATCACAATAATTCGAAATAACGACAAATCACTCAAGGACACTCCGACTCGCGATATTTACCGTTTCTGCTCGCTGTATATCGAAAGAAGCGAAGGATTCACTTCACAAGCCTCACAATAATTCGAAATAACGACAAATCACTCAAGGACACTCCCAATCGCGATATTTACCTTTTCCGCTCGCTGTATATCGAAAGAAGAAAAGGATTCACATCTCAAGCCTCGCAACCGTTCGAAATAACGAGAAATCACTCAAGGTCACTCGGAATCACGATATTGACCTTTTCCATAAGGAGTGCATTGAAAGAAGCTAAGGATTCGTTTCCCTAGCCTCGCAATCGTTCAAAATATCGATAAAACAGAGTATCAGAGTCGGAAACGCGATATTTACCTTTTCCGCTCGCTGTATATCGAAAGAAGCGAAGGATTCCCTTCCCAAGCCTCGCAATAATTCCAAATAACGACGAATCACTCAAGGTCACTCCGAATCGCGATATTTACCGTTTACGCTCGCTGTATATCGAAAGAAGATAAGGATTCATATCTCAAGCCTCGCAATCGTTCAAAATATCGGTATATCAGAGTAGGAGACTCAGGAACGCGATATTTACATTTACCACTCGCTGTATATCGAAAGAGGCGAAGGATTCACTTCCCAAGCATCACAATAATTCGAAATAACGACAAATCACTCAAGGACACTCCGACTCGCGATATTTACCGTTTCTGCTCGCTGTATATCGAAAGAAGCGAAGGATTCACATCACAAGCCTCGCAACCGTTCGAAATAACGACAAATCACTCAAGGACACTCCGAATCACGATATTTACCGTTTCCGCTCGCTGTATATCGAAAGAAGATAAGGATTCACATCTCAAGCCTCGCAATCGTTCAAAATATCGGTATATCAGAGTAGGAGACTCGGGAACGCGATATTTACATTTACCACTCGCTGTATATCGAAAGAAGCGAAGGATTCACATCCCAAGCCTCGCAACCGTTCGAAATAACGAGAAATCACTCAAGGTCACTCGGAATCACGATATTGACCTTTTCCATAAGGAGTGTATTGAAAGAAGCTAAGGATTCGTTTCCCTAGCCTCGCAATCGTTCAAAATATCGATAAATCAGAGTAGGAGACTTGGGATCGCGATATTTACATTTACCACTCGCTGTATATCGAAAGAAGCGAAGGATTCACTTCCCAAGCATTGCAATAATTCGAAATAACGACAAATCACTCAAGGACACTCCGAATCGCGATATTTACCGTTTCCGCTCGCTGTATAACGAAAGAAGATAGGGATTCACATCTCAAGCCTCGCAATCGTTCAAAATATCGATATATCAGAGTAGGAGACTCGGGAACGCGATATTTACATTTACCACTCGCTGTATATCGAAAGAAGCGAAGGATTCACATCCCAAGCCTCGCAACCGTTCGAAATAACGAGAAATCACTCAAGGTCACTCGGAATCACGATATTGACCTTTTCCATAAGGAGTGTATTGAAAGAAGCTAAGGATTCGTTTCCCTAGCCTCGCAATCGTTCAAAATATCGATAAATCAGAGTAGGAGACTCGGGATCGCGATATTTACATTTACCACTCGCTGTATATCGAAAGAAGCGAAGGATTCACTTCACAAGCCTCACAATAATTCGAAATAACGACAAATCACTCAAGGACACTCCCAATCGCGATATTTACCTTTTCCGCTCGCTGTATATCGAAAGAAGAAAAGGATTCACATCTCAAGCCTCGCAATAATTCGAAATAACGGGAAATCACTCTAGGTCACTCCGAATCGCGATATTTACCGTTTCCGCTCGCTGTATATCGAAAGAAGATAAGGATTCACATCTCAAGCCTCGCAATCGTTCAAAATATCGGTATATCAGAGTAGGAGACTCGGGAACGCGATATTTACATTTACCACTCGCTGTATATCGAAAGAGGCGAAGGATTCACTTCCCAAGCATCACAATAATTCGAAATAACGACAAATCACTCAAGGACACTCCGACTCGCGATATTTACCGTTTCTGCTCGCTGTATATCGAAAGAAGCGAAGGATTCACTTCACAAGCCTCACAATAATTCGAAATAACGACAAATCACTCAAGGACACTCCCAATCGCGATATTTACCTTTTCCGCTCGCTGTATATCGAAAGAAGAAAAGGATTCACATCTCAAGCCTCGCAACCGTTCGAAATAACGAGAAATCACTCAAGGTCACTCGGAATCACGATATTGACCTTTTCCATAAGGAGTGCATTGAAAGAAGCTAAGGATTCGTTTCCCTAGCCTCGCAATCGTTCAAAATATCGATAAAACAGAGTATCAGAGTCGGAAACGCGATATTTACCTTTTCCGCTCGCTGTATATCGAAAGAAGCGAAGGATTCCCTTCCCAAGCCTCGCAATAATTCCAAATAACGACGAATCACTCAAGGTCACTCCGAATCGCGATATTTACCGTTTACGCTCGCTGTATATCGAAAGAAGATAAGGATTCATATCTCAAGCCTCGCAATCGTTCAAAATATCGGTATATCAGAGTAGGAGACTCAGGAACGCGATATTTACATTTACCACTCGCTGTATATCGAAAGAGGCGAAGGATTCACTTCCCAAGCATCACAATAATTCGAAATAACGACAAATCACTCAAGGACACTCCGACTCGCGATATTTACCGTTTCTGCTCGCTGTATATCGAAAGAAGCGAAGGATTCACATCACAAGCCTCGCAACCGTTCGAAATAACGACAAATCACTCAAGGACACTCCGAATCACGATATTTACCGTTTCCGCTCGCTGTATATCGAAAGAAGATAAGGATTCACATCTCAAGCCTCGCAATCGTTCAAAATATCGGTATATCAGAGTAGGAGACTCGGGAACGCGATATTTACATTTACCACTCGCTGTATATCGAAAGAAGCGAAGGATTCACATCCCAAGCCTCGCAACCGTTCGAAATAACGAGAAATCACTCAAGGTCACTCGGAATCACGATATTGACCTTTTCCATAAGGAGTGTATTGAAAGAAGCTAAGGATTCGTTTCCCTAGCCTCGCAATCGTTCAAAATATCGATAAATCAGAGTAGGAGACTTGGGATCGCGATATTTACATTTACCACTCGCTGTATATCGAAAGAAGCGAAGGATTCACTTCCCAAGCATTGCAATAATTCGAAATAACGACAAATCACTCAAGGACACTCCGAATCGCGATATTTACCGTTTCCGCTCGCTGTATAACGAAAGAAGATAGGGATTCACATCTCAAGCCTCGCAATCGTTCAAAATATCGATATATCAGAGTAGGAGACTCGGGAACGCGATATTTACATTTACCACTCGCTGTATATCGAAAGAAGCGAAGGATTCACATCCCAAGCCTCGCAACCGTTCGAAATAACGAGAAATCACTCAAGGTCACTCGGAATCACGATATTGACCTTTTCCATAAGGAGTGTATTGAAAGAAGCTAAGGATTCGTTTCCCTAGCCTCGCAATCGTTCAAAATATCGATAAATCAGAGTAGGAGACTCGGGATCGCGATATTTACATTTACCACTCGCTGTATATCGAAAGAAGCGAAGGATTCACTTCACAAGCCTCACAATAATTCGAAATAACGACAAATCACTCAAGGACACTCCCAATCGCGATATTTACCTTTTCAGCTCGCTGTATATCGAAAGAAGAAAAGGATTCACATCTCAAGCCTCGCAATAATTCGAAATAACGGGAAATCACTCAAGGTCACTCCGAATCGCGATATTTACCGTTTCCGCTCGCTGTATATCGAAAGAAGATAAGGATTCACATCTCAAGCCTCGCAATCGTTCAAAATATCGGTATATCAGAGTAGGAGACTCGGGAACGCGATATTTACATTTACCACTCGCTGTATATCGAAAGAGGCGAAGGATTCACTTCCCAAGCATCACAATAATTCGAAATAACGACAAATCACTCAAGGACACTCCGACTCGCGATATTTACCGTTTCTGCTCGCTGTATATCGAAAGAAGCGAAGGATTCACATCACAAGCCTCGCAATCGTTCAAAATATCGATAAATGACAGTACGAGACTCGGGATCGCGATATTTACATTTACCACTCGCTGTATATCGAAAGAAGCTGATAATTCATTTTCCGAGCCTCGCAACCGTTCGACATAAATACAAATCACTCAAGGACACTCCGAATCGCGATATTTACCTTTTCCGCTCGCTGAATATCGAAAGAAGCGACGGATTCATATCTCAAGCCTCGCAATCGTTCAAAATATCAATAAATCAGAGTAGGAGACTCGGAATCGCGATATTTACATTTACCACTCGCTGAATATCGAAAGAAGCGAAGGATTCACTTCACAAGCCTCACAATAATTCGAAATAACGACAAATCACTCAAGGACACTCCCAATCGCGATATTTACCTTTTCCGCTCGCTGTATATCGAAAGAAGAAAAGGATTCACATCTCAAGCCTCGCAATAATTCGAAATAACGGGAAATCAATCAAGGACACTCGGAATCACGATATTGTCCTTTTCCACATGCAGTGTATTGAAAGAAGCTAAGGATTCGTTTCCCAAGAATCGCAATCGTTCAAAATATCGATAAAACAGAGTATCAGAGTCGGAAACGCGATATTTACCTTTTCCGCTCGCTGTATATCGAAAGAAGCGAAGGATTCCCTTCCCAAGCCTCGCAATAATTCGAAATAACGACGAATCACTCAAGGTCACTCCGAATCGCGATATTTACCGTTTCCGCTCGCTGTATATCGAAAGAAGATAAGGATTCACATCTCAAGCCTCGCAATCGTTCAAAATATCGGTATATCAGAGTAGGAGACTCAGGAACGCGATATTTACATTTACCACTCGCTGTATATCGAAAGAGGCGAAGGATTCACTTCCCAAGCATCACAATAATTCGAAATAACGACAAATCACTCAAGGACACTCCGACTCGCGATATTTACCGTTTCTGCTCGCTGTATATCGAAAGAAGCGAAGGATTCACATCACAAGCCTCGCAACCGTTCGAAATAACGAGAAATCACTCAAGGTCACTCGGAATCACGATATTAACCTTTTCCATAAGGAGTGTATTGAAAGAAGCTAAGGATTCACATCACAAGCCTCGCAATCGTTCAAAATATCGATAAATCACAGTACGAGACTCGGGATCGCGATATTTACATTTACCACTCGCTGTATATCGAAAGAAGCTGATAATTCATTTTCCGAGCCTCGCAACCGTTCGAAATAACGACAAATCACTCAAGGACACTCCGAATCGCGATATTTACCTTTTCCGCTCGCTGAATATCGAAAGAAGCGACGGATTCATATCTCAAGCCTCGCAATCGTTCAAAATATCAATAAATCAGAGTAGGAGACTCGGAATCGCGATATTTACATTTACCACTCGCTGTATATCGAAAGAAGCGAAGGATTCACTTCACAAGCCTCACAATAATTCGAAATAACGACAAATCACTCAAGGACACTCCCAATCGCGATATTTACCGATTCCGCTTTCTGTATATCGAAAGAAGCGAAGGATTCACATCACAAGCCTCGCAATCGTTCAAAATATCGACAAATCACAGTACGAGACTCGGGGTCGCGATATTTACATTTACCACTCGCTGTATATCGAAAGAAGCTGATAATTCATTTTCCGAGCCTCGCAACTGTTCGACATAAATACAAATCACTCAAGGACACTCCGAATCGCGATATTTACCTTTTCCGCTCGCTGTATATCGAAAGAAGCGACGGATTCATATCTCAAGCCTCGCAATCGTTCAAAATATCAATAAATCAGAGTAGGAGACTCGGAATCGCGATATTTACATTTACCACTCGCTGTATATCGAAAGAAGCGAAGGATTCACTTCACAAGCCTCACAATAATTCGAAATAACGACAAATCACTCAAGGACACTCCCAATCGCGATATTTACCTTTTCCGCTCGCTGTATATCGAAAGAAGAAAAGGATTCACATCTCAAGCCTCGCAATAATTCGAAATAACGGGAAATCAATCAAGGACACTCGGAATCACGATATTGACCTTTTCCACATGCAGTGTATTGAAAGAAGCTAAGGATTCGTTTCCCAAGAATCGCAATCGTTCAAAATATCGATAAAACAGAGTATCAGAGTCGGAAACGCGATATTTACCTTTTCCGCTCGCTGTATATCGAAAGAAGAGAAGGATTCCCTTCCCAAGCCTCGCAATAATTCGAAATAACGACGAATCACTCAAGGTCACTCCGAATCGCGATATTTACCGTTTCCGCTCGCTGTATATCGAAAGAAGATAAGGATTCACATCTCAAGCCTCGCAATCGTTCAAAATATCGGTATATCAGAGTAGGAGACTCAGGAACGCGATATTTACATTTACCACTCGCTGTATATCGAAAGAGGCGAAGGATTCACTTCCCAAGCATCACAATAATTCGAAATAACGACAAATCACTCAAGGACACTCCGACTCGCGATATTTACCATTTCTGCTCGCTGTATATCGAAAGAAGCGAAGGATTCACATCACAAGCCTCGCAACCGTTCGAAATAACGAGAAATCACTCAAGGTCACTCGGAATCACGATATTAACCTTTTCCATAAGGAGTGTATTGAAAGAAGCTAAGGATTCACATCACAAGCCTCGCAATCGTTCAAAATATCGATAAATCACAGTACGAGACTCGGGATCGCGATATTTACATTTACCACTCGCTGTATATCGAAAGAAGCTGATAATTCATTTTCCGAGCCTCGCAACCGTTCGACATAAATACAAATCACTCAAGGACACTCCGAATCGCGATATTTACCTTTTCCGCTCGCTGAATATCGAAAGAAGCGACGGATTCATATCTCAAGCCTCGCAATCGTTCAAAATATCAATAAATCAGAGTAGGAGACTCGGAATCGCGATATTTACATTTACCACTCGCTGTATATCGAAAGAAGCGAAGGATTCACTTCACAAGCCTCACAATAATTCGAAATAACGACAAATCACTCAAGGACACTCCCAATCGCGATATTTACCTTTTCCGCTCGCTGTATATCGAAAGAAGAAAAGGATTCACATCTCAAGCCTCGCAATAATTCGAAATAACGGGAAATCAATCAAGGACACTCGGAATCACGATATTGACCTTTTCCACACGCAGTGTATTGAAAGAAGCTAAGGATTCGTTTCCCAAGAATCGCAATCGTTCAAAATATCGATAAAACAGAGTATCAGAGTCGGAAACGCGATATTTACCTTTTCCGCTCGCTGTATATCGAAAGAAGCGAAGGATTCCCTTCCCAAGCCTCGCAATAATTCGAAATAACGACGAATCACTCAAGGTCACCCCGAATCGCGATATTTACCGTTTCCGCTCGCTGTATATCGAAAGAAGCGAAGGATTCACATCACAAGCCTCGCAACCGTTCGAAATAACGAGAAATCACTCAAGGTCACTCGGAATCACGATATTGACCTTTTCCATAAGGAGTGTATTGAAAGAAGCTAAGGATTCGTTTCCCTAGCCTCGCAATCGTTCAAAATATCGATAAATCAGAGTAGGAGACTCGGGATCGCGATATTTACATTTACCACTCGCTGTATATCGAAAGAAGCGAAGGATTCACTTCACAAGCCTCACAATAATTCGAAATAACGACAAATCACTCAAGGACACTCCCAATCGCGATATTTACCTTTTCCGCTCGCTGTATATCGAAAGAAGAAAAGGATTCACATCTCAAGCCTCGCAATAATTCGAAATAACGGGAAATCAATCAAGGACACTCGGAATCACGATATTGACCTTGTCCACACGCAGTGTATTGAAAGAAGCTAAGGATTCGTTTCCCAAGAATCGCAATCGTTCAAAATATCGATAAATCAGAGTATCAGAGTCGGAAACGCGATATTTACCTTTTCCGCTCGCTGTATATCGAAAGAAGCGAAGGATTCCCTTCCCAAGCCTCGCAATAATTCGAAATAACGACGAATCACTCAAGGTCACTCCGAATCGCGATATTTACCGTTTCCGCTCGCTGTATATCGAAAAAAGATAAGGATTCACATCTCAAGCCTCGCAATCGTTCAAAATATCGGTATATCAGAGTAGGAGACTCAGGAACGCGATATTTACATTTACCACTCGCTGTATATCGAAAGAGGCGAAGGATTCACTTCCCAAGCATCACAATAATTCGAAATAACGACAAATCACTCAAGGACACTCCGACTCGCGATATTTACCGTTTCTGCTCGCTGTATATCGAAAGAAGCGAAGGATTCACATCACAAGCCTCGCAACCGTTCGAAATAACGAGAAATCACTCAAGGTCACTCGGAATCACGATATTAACCTTTTCCATAAGGAGTGTATTGAAAGAAGCTAAGGATTCACATCACAAGCCTCGCAATCGTTCAAAATATCGATAAATCACAGTACGAGACTCGGGATCGCGATATTTACATTTACCACTCGCTGTATATCGAAAGAAGCTGATAATTCATTTTCCGAGCCTCGCAACCGTTCGACATAAATACAAATCACTCAAGGACACTCCGAATCGCGATATTTACCTTTTCCGCTAGCTGAATATCGAAAGAAGCGACGGATTCATATCTCAAGCCTCGCAATCGTTCAAAATATCAATAAATCAGAGTAGGAGACTCGGAATCGCGATATTTACATTTACCACTCGCTGTATATCGAAAGAAGCGAAGGATTCACTTCACAAGCCTCACAATAATTCGAAATAACGACAAATCCCTCAAGGACACTCCCAATCGCGATATTTACCGATTCCGCTTTCTGTATATCGAAAGAAGCGAAGGATTCACATCACAAGCCTCGCAATCGTTCAAAATATCGATAAATCACAGTACGAGACTCGGGATCGCGATATTTACATTTACCACTCGCTGTATATCGAAAGAAGCTGATAATTCATTTTCCGAGCCTCGCAACCGTTCGACATAAATTAAAATCACTCAAGGACACTCCGAATCGCGATATTTACCTTTTCCGCTTTCTGAATATCGAAAGAAGCGACGGATTCATATCTCAAGCCTCGCAATCGTTCAAAATATCAATAAATCAGAGTAGGAGACTCGGAATCGCGATATTTACATTTACCACTCGCTGTATATCGAAAGAAGCGAAGGATTCACTTCACAAGCCTCACAATAATTCGAAATAACGACAAATCACTCAAGGACACTCCCAATCGCGATATTTACCTTTTCCGCTCGCTGTATATCGAAAGAAGAAAAGGATTCACATCTCAAGCCTCGCAATAATTCGAAATAACGAGAAATCAATCAAGAACACTCGGAATCACGATATTGACCTTTTCCACACGCAGTGTATTGAAAGAAGCTAAGGATTCGTTTCCCAAGAATCGCAATCGTTCAAAATATCGATAAAACAGAGTATCAGAGTCGGAAACGCGATATTTACCTTTTCCGCTCGCTGTATATCGAAAGAAGCGAAGGATTCCCTTCCCAAGCCTCGCAATAATTCGAAATAACGACGAATCACTCAAGGTCACTCCGAATCGCGATATTTACCGTTTCCGCTCGCTGTATATCGAAAGAAGATAAGGATTCACATCTCAAGCCTCGCAATCGTTCAAAATATCGGTATATCAGAGTAGGAGACTCAGGAACGCGATATTTACATTTACCACTCGCTGTGTATCGAAAGAGGCGAAGGATTCACTTCCCAAGCATCACAATAATTCGAAATAACGACAAATCACTCAAGGACACTCCGACTCGCGATATTTACCGTTTCTGCTCGCTGTATATCGAAAGAAGCGAAGGATTCACATCACAAGCCTCGCAATCGTTCAAAATATCAATAAATCAGAGTAGGAGACTCGGAATCGCGATATTTACATTTACCACTCGCTGTATATCGAAAGAAGCGAAGGATTCACTTCACAAGCCTCACAATAATTCGAAATAACGACAAATCACTCAAGGACACTCCCAATCGCGATATTTACCGATTCCGCTTTCTGTATATCGGAAGAAGATAAGGATTCACATCCCAAATCTCGCAATCGTTTAAAATATCGATAAATCACAATAGGAGACTCGGGATCGCGATATTTACATTTACCACTCGCTGTATATCGAAAGAAGCGAAGGATTCACATCCCAAGCCTCGCAACCGTTCGAAATAACGAGAAATCACTCAAGGTCACTCGGAATCACGATATTGACCTTTTCCATAAGGAGTGTATTGAAAGAAGCTAAGGATTCGTTTCCCTAGCCTCGCAATCGTTCAAAATATCGATAAATCAGAGTAGGAGACTCGGGATCGCGATATTTACATTTACCACTCGCTGTATATCGAAAGAAGCGAAGGATTCACTTCCCAAGCATTGCAATAATTCGAAATAACGACAAATCACTCAAGGACACTCCGAATCGCGATATTTACCGTTTCCGCTCGCTGTATATCGAAAGAAGCGAAGGATTCACATCACAAGCCTCGCAATCGTTCAAAATATAGATAAATCACAGTACGAGACTCGGGATCGCGATATTTACATTTACCACTCGCTGTATATCGAAAGAAGCTGATAATTCATTTTCCGAGCCTCGCAACCGTTCGACATAAATACAAATCACTCAAGGACACTCCGAATCGCGATATTTACCTTTTCCGCTCGCTGAATATCGAAAGAAGCGACGGATTCATATCTCAAGCCTCGCAATCGTTCAAAATATCAATAAATCAGAGTAGGAGACTCGGAATCGCGATATTTACATTTACCACTCGCTGTATATCGAAAGAAGCGAAGGATTCACTTCACAAGCCTCACAATAATTCGAAATAACGACAAATCACTCAAGGACACTCCCAATCGCGATATTTACCTTTTCCGCTCGCTGTATATCGAAAGAAGAAAAGGATTCACATCTCAAGCCTCGCAATAATTCGAAATAACGGGAAATCAATCAAGGACACTCGGAATCACGATATTGACCTTTTCCACACGCAGTGTATTGAAAGAAGCTAAGGATTCGTTTCCCAAGAATCGCAATCGTTCAAAATATCGATAAAACAGAGTATCAGAGTCGGAAACGCGATATTTACCTTTTCCGCTCGCTGTATATCGAAAGAAGCGAAGGATTCCCTTCCCAAGCCTCGCAATAATTCGAAATAACGACGAATCACTCAAGGTCACTCCGAATCGCGATATTTACCGTTTCCGCTCGCTGTATATCGAAAGAAGATAAGGATTCACATCTCAAGCCTCGCAATCGTTCAAAATATCGGTATATCAGAGTAGGAGACTCAGGAACGCGATATTTACATTTACCACTCGCTGTATATCGAAAGAGGCGAAGGATTCACTTCCCAAGCATCACAATAATTCGAAATAACGACAAATCACTCAAGGACACTCCGACTCGCGATATTTACCGTTTCTGCTCGCTGTATATCGAAAGAAGCGAAGGATTCACATCACAAGCCTCGCAACCGTTCGAAATAACGAGAAATCACTCAAGGTCACTCGGAATCACGATATTAACCTTTTCCATAAGGAGTGTATTGAAAGAAGCTAAGGATTCACATCACAAGCCTCGCAATCGTTCAAAATATCGATAAATCACAGTACGAGACTCGGGATCGCGATATTTACATTTACCACTCGCTGTATATCGAAAGAAGCTGATAATTCATTTTCCGAGCCTCGCAACCGTTCGAAATAATGACAAATCACTCAAGGACACTCCGAATCGCGATATTTACCTTTTCCGCTCGCTGAATATCGAAAGAAGCGACGGATTCATATCTCAAGCCTCGCAATCGTTCAAAATATCAATAAATCAGAGTAGGAGACTCGGAATCGCGATATTTACATTTACCACTCGCTGTATATCGAAAGAAGCGAAGGATTCACTTCACAAGCCTCACAATAATTCGAAATAACGACAAATCCCTCAAGGACACTCCCAATCGCGATATTTACCGATTCCGCTTTCTGTATATCGAAAGAAGCGAAGGATTCACATCACAAGCCTCGCAATCGTTCAAAATATCGATAAATCACAGTACGAGACTCGGGAACGCGATATTTACATTTACCACTCGCTGTATATCGAAAGAGGCGAAGGATTCACTTCCCAAGCATCACAATAATTCGAAATAACGACAAATCACTCAAGGACACTCCGACTCGCGATATTTACCGTTTCTGCTCGCTGTATATCGAAAGAAGCGAAGGATTCACATCACAAGCCTCGCAATCGTTCAAAATATCAATAAATCAGAGTAGGAGACTCGGAATCGCGATATTTACATTTACCACTCGCTGTATATCGAAAGAAGCGAAGGATTCACTTCACAAGCCTCACAATAATTCGAAATAACGACAAATCACTCAAGGACACTCCGACTCGCGATATTTACCGTTTCTGCTCGCTGTATATCGAAAGAAGCGAAGGATTCACATCACAAGCCTCGCAACCGTTCGAAATAACGACAAATCACTCAAGGACACTCCGAATCACGATATTTACCGTTTCCGCTCGCTGTATATCGAAAGAAGATAAGGATTCACATATCAAGCCTCGCAATCGTTCAAAATATCGGTATATCAGAGTAGGAGACTCGGGAACGCGATATTTACATTTACCACTCGCTGTATATCGAAAGAAGCGAAGGATTCACATCCCAAGCCTCGCAACCGTTCGAAATAACGAGAAATCACTCAAGGTCACTCGGAATCACGATATTGACCTTTTCCATAAGGAGTGTATTGAAAGAAGCTAAGGATTCGTTTCCCTAGCCTCGCAATCGTTCAAAATATCGATAAATCAGAGTAGGAGACTTGGGATCGCGATATTTACATTTACCACTCGCTGTATATCGAAAGAAGCGAAGGATTCACTTCCCAAGCATTGCAATAATTCGAAATAACGACAAATCACTCAAGGACACTCCGAATCGCGATATTTACCGTTTCCGCTCGCTGTATAACGAAAGAAGATAGGGATTCACATCTCAAGCCTCGCAATCGTTCAAAATATCGATATATCAGAGTAGGAGACTCGGGAACGCGATATTTACATTTACCACTCGCTGTATATCGAAAGAAGCGAAGGATTCACATCCCAAGCCTCGCAACCGTTCGAAATAACGAGAAATCACTCAAGGTCACTCGGAATCACGATATTGACCTTTTCCATAAGGAGTGTATTGAAAGAAGCTAAGGATTCGTTTCCCTAGCCTCGCAATCGTTCAAAATATCGATAAATCAGAGTAGGAGACTCGGGATCGCGATATTTACATTTACCACTCGCTGTATATCGAAAGAAGCGAAGGATTCACTTCACAAGCCTCACAATAATTCGAAATAACGACAAATCACTCAAGGACACTCCCAATCGCGATATTTACCTTTTCAGCTCGCTGTATATCGAAAGAAGAAAAGGATTCACATCTCAAGCCTCGCAATAATTCGAAATAACGGGAAATCACTCAAGGTCACTCCGAATCGCGATATTTACCGTTTCCGCTCGCTGTATATCGAAAGAAGATAAGGATTCACATCTCAAGCCTCGCAATCGTTCAAAATATCGGTATATCAGAGTAGGAGACTCGGGAACGCGATATTTACATTTACCACTCGCTGTATATCGAAAGAGGCGAAGGATTCACTTCCCAAGCATCACAATAATTCGAAATAACAACAAATCACTCAAGGACACTCCGACTCGCGATATTTACCGTTTCTGCTCGCTGTATATCGAAAGAAGCGAAGGATTCACATCACAAGCCTCGCAATCGTTCAAAATATCGATAAATGACAGTACGAGACTCGGGATCGCGATATTTACATTTACCACTCGCTGTATATCGAAAGAAGCTGATAATTCATTTTCCGAGCCTCGCAACCGTTCGAAATAAATACAAATCACCCAAGGACACTCCGAATCGCGATATTTACCTTTTCCGCTCGCTGAATATCGAAAGAAGCGACGGATTCATATCTCAAGCCTCGCAATAATTCGAAATAACGACAAATCACTCAAGGACACTCCCAATCGCGATATTCACCTTTTCCGCTCGCTGTATATCGAAAGAAGAAAAGGATTCACATCTCAAGCCTCGCAATAATTCGAAATAACGGGAAATCAATCAAGGACACTCGGAATCACGATATTGACCTTTTCCACACGCAGTGTATTGAAAGAAGCTAAGGATTCGTTTCCCAAGAATCGCAATCGTTCAAAATATCGATAAATCAGAGTATCAGAGTCGGAAACGCGATATTTACCTTTTCCGCTCGCTGTATATCGAAAGAAGCGAAGAATTCCCTTCCCAAGCCTCGCAATAATTCGAAATAACGACGAATCACTCAAGGTCACTCCGAATCGCGATATTTACCGTTTCCGCTCGCTGTATATCGAAAGAAGATAAGGATTCACATCTCAAGCCTCGCAATCGTTCAAAATATCGATATATCAGAGTAGGAGACTCGGGAACGCGATATTTACATTTACCACTCGCTGTATATCGAAAGAAGCGAAGGATTCACATCCCAAGCCTCGCAACCGTTCGAAATAACGAGAAATCACTCAAGGTCACTCGGAATCACGATATTGACCTTTTCCATAAGGAGTGTATTGAAAGAAGCTAAGGATTCGTTTCCCTAGCCTCGCAATCGTTCAAAATATCGATAAATCAGAGTAGGAGGCTCGGGATCGCGATATTTACATTTACCACTCGCTGTATATCGAAAGAAGCGAAGGATTCACTTCCCAAGCATTGCAATAATTCGAAATAACGACAAATCACTCAAGGACACTCCGAATCGCGATATTTACCGTTTCCGCTCGCTGTATATCGAAAGAAGATAAGGATTCACATCTCAATCCTCGCAATCGTTCAAAATATCGGTATATCAGAGTAGGAGACTCGGGAACGCGATATTTACATTTACCACTCGCTGTATATCGAAAGAGGCGAAGGATTCACTTCCCAAGCATCACAATAATTCGAAATAACGACAAATCACTCAAGGACACTCCGACTCGCGATATTTACCGTTTCTGCTCGCTGTATATCGAAAGAAGCGAAGGATTCACATCTCAAGCCTCGCAATCGTTCAAAATAACGAGAAATCACTCAAGGTCACTCGGAATCACGATATTGACCTTTTCCATAAGGAGTGTATTGAAAGAAGCTAAGGATTCGTTTCCCTAGCCTCGCAATCGTTCAAAATATCGATAAATCAGAGTAGGAGACTCGGGATCGCGATATTTACATTTACCACTCGCTGTATATCGAAAGAAGCGAAGGATTCACTTCCCAAGCATTGCAATAATTCGAAATAACGACAAACCACTCAAGGACACTCCGAATCGCGATATTTACCGTTTCCGCTCGCTGTATATCGAAAGAAGATAAGGATTCACATCTCAAGCCTCGCAATCGTTCAAAATATCGGTATATCAGAGTAGGAGACTCGGGAACGCGATATTTACATTTACCACTCGCTGTATATCGAAAGAAGCGAAGGATTCACATCCCAAGCCTCGCAACCGTTCGAAATAACGAGAAATCACTCAAGGTCACTCGGAATCACGATATTTACCGTTTCTGCTCGCTGTATATCGAAAGAAGCGAAGGATTCACATCAGAAGCCTCGCAACCGTTCGAAATAACGAGAAATCACTCAAGGTCACTCGGAATCACGATATTGACCTTTTCCATAAGGAGTGTATTGAAAGAAGCTAAGGATTCGTTTCCCTAGCCTCGCAATCGTTCAAAATATCGATAAATCATGGTAGGAGACTCGGAATCACGATATTAACCTTTTCCATAAGGAGTGTATTGAAAGAAGCTAAGGATTCACATCACAAGCCTCGCAATCGTTCAAAATATCGATAAATGACAGTACGAGACTCGGGATCGCGATATTTACATTTACCACTCGCTGTATATCGAAAGAAGCTGATAATTCATTTTCCGAGCCTCGCAACCGTTCGACATAAATACAAATCACTCAAGGACACTCCGAATCGCGATATTTACCTTTTCCGCTCGCTGAATATCGAAAGAAGCGACGGATTCATATCTCAAGCCTCGCAATCGTTCAAAATATCAATAAATCAGAGTAGGAGACTCGGAATCGCGATATTTACATTTACCACTCGCTGAATATCGAAAGAAGCGAAGGATTCACTTCACAAGCCTCACAATAATTCGAAATAACGACAAATCACTCAAGGACACTCCCAATCGCGATATTTACCTTTTCCGCTCGCTGTATATCGAAAGAAGAAAAGGATTCACATCTCAAGCCTCGCAATAATTCGAAATAACGGGAAATCAATCAAGGACACTCGGAATCACGATATTGTCCTTTTCCACATGCAGTGTATTGAAAGAAGCTAAGGATTCGTTTCCCAAGAATCGCAATCGTTCAAAATATCGATAAAACAGAGTATCAGAGTCGGAAACGCGATATTTACCTTTTCCGCTCGCTGTATATCGAAAGAAGCGAAGGATTCCCTTCCCAAGCCTCGCAATAATTCGAAATAACGACGAATCACTCAAGGTCACTCCGAATCGCGATATTTACCGTTTCCGCTCGCTGTATATCGAAAGAAGATAAGGATTCACATCTCAAGCCTCGCAATCGTTCAAAATATCGGTATATCAGAGTAGGAGACTCAGGAACGCGATATTTACATTTACCACTCGCTGTATATCGAAAGAGGCGAAGGATTCACTTCCCAAGCATCACAATAATTCGAAATAACGACAAATCACTCAAGGACACTCCGACTCGCGATATTTACCGTTTCTGCTCGCTGTATATCGAAAGAAGCGAAGGATTCACATCACAAGCCTCGCAACCGTTCGAAATAACGAGAAATCACTCAAGGTCACTCGGAATCACGATATTAACCTTTTCCATAAGGAGTGTATTGAAAGAAGCTAAGGATTCACATCACAAGCCTCGCAATCGTTCAAAATATCGATAAATCACAGTACGAGACTCGGGATCGCGATATTTACATTTACCACTCGCTGTATATCGAAAGAAGCTGATAATTCATTTTCCGAGCCTCGCAACCGTTCGAAATAACGACAAATCACTCAAGGACACTCCGAATCGCGATATTTACCTTTTCCGCTCGCTGAATATCGAAAGAAGCGACGGATTCATATCTCAAGCCTCGCAATCGTTCAAAATATCAATAAATCAGAGTAGGAGACTCGGAATCGCGATATTTACATTTACCACTCGCTGTATATCGAAAGAAGCGAAGGATTCACTTCACAAGCCTCACAATAATTCGAAATAACGACAAATCACTCAAGGACACTCCCAATCGCGATATTTACCGATTCCGCTTTCTGTATATCGAAAGAAGCGAAGGATTCACATCACAAGCCTCGCAATCGTTCAAAATATCGACAAATCACAGTACGAGACTCGGGGTCGCGATACTTACATTTACCACTCGCTGTATATCGAAAGAAGCTGATAATTCATTTTCCGAGCCTCGCAACTGTTCGACATAAATACAAATCACTCAAGGACACTCCGAATCGCGATATTTACCTTTTCCGCTCGCTGTATATCGAAAGAAGCGACGGATTCATATCTCAAGCCTCGCAATCGTTCAAAATATCAATAAATCAGAGTAGGAGACTCGGAATCGCGATATTTACATTTACCACTCGCTGTATATCGAAAGAAGCGAAGGATTCACTTCACAAGCCTCACAATAATTCGAAATAACGGCAAATCACTCAAGGACACTCCCAATCGCGATATTTACCTTTTCCGCTCGCTGTATATCGAAAGAAGAAAAGGATTCACATCTCAAGCCTCGCAATAATTCGAAATAACGGGAAATCAATCAAGGACACTCGGAATCACGATATTGACCTTTTCCACATGCAGTGTATTGAAAGAAGCTAAGGATTCGTTTCCCAAGAATCGCAATCGTTCAAAATATCGATAAAACAGAGTATCAGAGTCGGAAACGCGATATTTACCTTTTCCGCTCGCTGTATATCGAAAGAAGCGAAGGATTCCCTTCCCAAGCCTCGCAATAATTCGAAATAACGACGAATCACTCAAGGTCACTCCGAATCGCGATATTTACCGTTTCCGCTCGCTGTATATCGAAAGAAGATAAGGATTCACATCTCAAGCCTCGCAATCGTTCAAAATATCGGTATATCAGAGTAGGAGACTCAGGAACGCGATATTTACATTTACCACTCGCTGTATATCGAAAGAGGCGAAGGATTCACTTCCCAAGCATCACAATAATTCGAAATAACGACAAATCACTCAAGGACACTCCGACTCGCGATATTTACCGTTTCTGCTCGCTGTATATCGAAAGAAGCGAAGGATTCACATCACAAGCCTCGCAACCGTTCGAAATAACGAGAAATCACTCAAGGTCACTCGGAATCACGATATTAACCTTTTCCATAAGGAGTGTATTGAAAGAAGCTAAGGATTCACATCACAAGCCTCGCAATCGTTCAAAATATCGATAAATCACAGTACGAGACTCGGGATCGCGATATTTACATTTACCACTCGCTGTATATCGAAAGAAGCTGATAATTCATTTTCCGAGCCTCGCAACCGTTCGACATAAATACAAATCACTCAAGGACACTCCGAATCGCGATATTTACCTTTTCCGCTCGCTGAATATCGAAAGAAGCGACGGATTCATATCTCAAGCCTCGCAATCGTTCAAAATATCAATAAATCAGAGTAGGAGACTCGGAATCGCGATATTTACATTTACCACTCGCTGTATATCGAAAGAAGCGAAGGATTCACTTCACAAGCCTCACAATAATTCGAAATAACGACAAATCACTCAAGGACACTCCCAATCGCGATATTTACCTTTTCCGCTCGCTGTATATCGAAAGAAGAAAAGGATTCACATCTCAAGCCTCGCAATAATTCGAAATAACGGGAAATCAATCAAGGACACTCGGAATCACGATATTGACCTTTTCCACACGCAGTGTATTGAAAGAAGCTAAGGATTCGTTTCCCAAGAATCGCAATCGTTCAAAATATCGATAAAACAGAGTATCAGAGTCGGAAACGCGATATTTACCTTTTCCGCTCGCTGTATATCGAAAGAAGCGAAGGATTCCCTTCCCAAGCCTCGCAATAATTCGAAATAACGACGAATCACTCAAGGTCACTCCGAATCGCGATATTTACCGTTTCCGCTCGCTGTATATCGAAAGAAGCGAAGGATTCACATCACAAGCCTCGCAACCGTTCGAAATAACGAGAAATCACTCAAGGTCACTCGGAATCACGATATTGACCTTTTCCATAAGGAGTGTATTGAAAGAAGCTAAGGATTCGTTTCCCTAGCCTCGCAATCGTTCAAAATATCGATAAATCAGAGTAGGAGACTCGGGATCGCGATATTTACATTTACCACTCGCTGTATATCGAAAGAAGCGAAGGATTCACTTCACAAGCCTCACAATAATTCGAAATAACGACAAATCACTCAAGGACACTCCCAATCGCGATATTTACCTTTTCCGCTCGCTGTATATCGAAAGAAGAAAAGGATTCACATCTCAAGCCTCGCAATAATTCGAAATAACGGGAAATCAATCAAGGACACTCGGAATCACGATATTGACCTTTTCCACACGCAGTGTATTGAAAGAAGCTAAGGATTCGTTTCCCAAGAATCGCAATCGTTCAAAATATCGATAAATCAGAGTATCAGAGTCGGAAACGCGATATTTACCTTTTCCGCTCGCTGTATATCGAAAGAAGCGAAGGATTCCCTTCCCAAGCCTCGCAATAATTCGAAATAACGACGAATCACTCAAGGTCACTCCGAATCGCGATATTTACCGTTTCCGCTCGCTGTATATCGAAAGAAGATATGGATTCACATCTCAAGCCTCGCAATCGTTCAAAATATCGGTATATCAGAGTAGGAGACTCGGGAACGCGATATTTACCGTTTCCGCTCGCTGTATATCGAAAGAAGATAAGGATTCACATCTCAAGCCTCGCAATCGTTCAAAATATCGGTATATCAGAGTAATAGACTCGGGAACGCGATATTTACATTTACCACTCGCTGTATATCGAAAGAAGCGAAGGATTCACATCACAAGCCTCGCAACCGTTCGAAATAACGAGAAATCACTCAAGGTCACTCGGAATCACGATATTAACCTTTTCCATAAGGAGTGTATTGAAAGAAGCTAAGGATTCACATCTCAAGCCTCGCAATCGTTCAAAATATCAATAAATCAGAGTAGGAGACTCGGAATCGCGATATTTACATTTACCACTCGCTGTATATCGAAAGAAGCGAAGGATTCACTTCACAAGCCTCACAATAATTCGAAATAACGACAAATCACTCAAGGACACTCCCAATCGCGATATTTACCTTTTCCGCTCGCTGTATATCGAAAGAAGAAAAGGATTCACATCTCAAGCCTCGCAATAATTCGAAATAACGGGAAATCAATCAAGGACACTCGGAATCACGATATTGACCTTTTCCACATGCAGTGTATTGAAAGAAGCTAAGGATTCGTTTCCCAAGAATCGCAATCGTTCAAAATATCGATAAAACAGAGTATCAGAGTCGGAAACGCGATATTTACCTTTTCCGCTCGCTGTATATCGAAAGAAGCGAAGGATTCCCTTCCCAAGCCTCGCAATAATTCGAAATAACGACGAATCACTCAAGGTCACTCCGAATCGCGATATTTACCGTTTCCGCTCGCTGTATATCGAAAGAAGATAAGGATTCACATCTCAAGCCTCGCAATCGTTCAAAATATCGGTATATCAGAGTAGGAGACTCAGGAACGCGATATTTACATTTACCACTCGCTGTATATCGAAAGAGGCGAAGGATTCACTTCCCAAGCATCACAATAATTCGAAATAACGACAAATCACTCAAGGACACTCCGACTCGCGATATTTACCGTTTCTGCTCGCTGTATATCGAAAGAAGCGAAGGATTCACATCACAAGCCTCGCAACCGTTCGAAATAACGAGAAATCACTCAAGGTCACTCGGAATCACGATATTAACCTTTTCCATAAGGAGTGTATTGAAAGAAGCTAAGGATTCACATCACAAGCCTCGCAATCGTTCAAAATATCGATAAATCACAGTACGAGACTCGGGATCGCGATATTTACATTTACCACTCGCTGTATATCGAAAGAAGCTGATAATTCATTTTCCGAGCCTCGCAACCGTTCGACATAAATACAAATCACTCAAGGACACTCCGAATCGCGATATTTACCTTTTCCGCTCGCTGAATATCGAAAGAAGCGACGGATTCATATCTCAAGCCTCGCAATCGTTCAAAATATCAATAAATCAGAGTAGGAGACTCGGAATCGCGATATTTACATTTACCACTCGCTGTATATCGAAAGAAGCGAAGGATTCACTTCACAAGCCTCACAATAATTCGAAATAACGACAAATCACTCAAGGACACTCCCAATCGCGATATTTACCTTTTCCGCTCGCTGTATATCGAAAGAAGAAAAGGATTCACATCTCAAGCCTCGCAATAATTCGAAATAACGGGAAATCAATCAAGGACACTCGGAATCACGATATTGACCTTTTCCACACGCAGTGTATTGAAAGAAGCTAAGGATTCGTTTCCCAAGAATCGCAATCGTTCAAAATATCGATAAAACAGAGTATCAGAGTCGGAAACGCGATATTTACCTTTTCCGCTCGCTGTATATCGAAAGAAGCGAAGGATTCCCTTCCCAAGCCTCGCAATAATTCGAAATAACGACGAATCACTCAAGGTCACTCCGAATCGCGATATTTACCGTTTCCGCTCGCTGTATATCGAAAGAAGCGAAGGATTCACATCACAAGCCTCGCAACCGTTCGAAATAACGAGAAATCACTCAAGGTCACTCGGAATCACGATATTGACCTTTTCCATAAGGAGTGTATTGAAAGAAGCTAAGGATTCGTTTCCCTAGCCTCGCAATCGTTCAAAATATCGATAAATCAGAGTAGGAGACTCGGGATCGCGATATTTACATTTACCACTCGCTGTATATCGAAAGAAGCGAAGGATTCACTTCACAAGCCTCACAATAATTCGAAATAACGACAAATCACTCAAGGACACTCCCAATCGCGATATTTACCTTTTCCGCTCGCTGTATATCGAAAGAAGAAAATTATTCACATCTCAAGCCTCGCAATAATTCGAAATAACGGGAAATCAATCAAGGACACTCGGAATCACGATATTGACCTTTTCCACACGCAGTGTATTGAAAGAAGCTAAGGATTCGTTTCCCAAGAATCGCAATCGTTCAAAATATCGATAAATCAGAGTATCAGAGTCGGAAACGCGATATTTACCTTTTCCGCTCGCTGTATATCCAAAGAAGCGAAGGATTCCCTTCCCAAGCCTCGCAATAATTCGAAATAACGACGAATCACTCAAGGTCACTCCGAATCGCGATATTTACCGTTTCCGCTCGCTGTATATCGAAAGAAGATATGGATTCACATCTCAAGGCTCGCAATCGTTCAAAATATCGGTATATCAGAGTAGGAGACTCGGGAACGCGATATTTACCGTTTCCGCTCGCTGTATATCGAAAGAAGATAAGGATTCACATCTCAAGCCTCGCAATCGTTCAAAATATCGGTATATCAGAGTAATAGACTCGGGAACGCGATATTTACATTTACCACTCGCTGTATATCGAAAGAAGCGAAGGATTCACATCACAAGCCTCGCAACCGTTCGAAATAACGAGAAATCACTCAAGGTCACTCGGAATCACGATATTAACCTTTTCCATAAGGAGTGTATTGAAAGAAGCTAAGGATTCACATCTCAAGCCTCGCAATCGTTCAAAATATCAATAAATCAGAGTAGGAGACTCGGAATCGCGATATTTACATTTACCACTCGCTGTATATCGAAAGAAGCGAAGGATTCACTTCACAAGCCTCACAATAATTCGAAATAACGACAAATCACTCAAGGACACTCCCAATCGCGATATTTACCGATTCCGCTTTCTGTATATCGAAAGAAGCGAAGGATTCACATCACAAGCCTCGCAATCGTTCAAAATATCGACAAATCACAGTACGAGACTCGGGGTCGCGATACTTACATTTACCACTCGCTGTATATCGAAAGAAGCTGATAATTCATTTTCCGAGCCTCGCAACTGTTCGACATAAATACAAATCACTCAAGGACACTCCGAATCGCGATATTTACCTTTTCCGCTCGCTGTATATCGAAAGAAGCGACGGATTCATATCTCAAGCCTCGCAATCGTTCAAAATATCAATAAATCAGAGTAGGAGACTCGGAATCGCGATATTTACATTTACCACTCGCTGTATATCGAAAGAAGCGAAGGATTCACTTCACAAGCCTCACAATAATTCGAAATAACGGCAAATCACTCAAGGACACTCCCAATCGCGATATTTACCTTTTCCGCTCGCTGTATATCGAAAGAAGAAAAGGATTCACATCTCAAGCCTCGCAATAATTCGAAATAACGGGAAATCAATCAAGGACACTCGGAATCACGATATTGACCTTTTCCACATGCAGTGTATTGAAAGAAGCTAAGGATTCGTTTCCCAAGAATCGCAATCGTTCAAAATATCGATAAAACAGAGTATCAGAGTCGGAAACGCGATATTTACCTTTTCCGCTCGCTGTATATCGAAAGAAGCGAAGGATTCCCTTCCCAAGCCTCGCAATAATTCGAAATAACGACGAATCACTCAAGGTCACTCCGAATCGCGATATTTACCGTTTCCGCTCGCTGTATATCGAAAGAAGATAAGGATTCACATCTCAAGCCTCGCAATCGTTCAAAATATCGGTATATCAGAGTAGGAGACTCAGGAACGCGATATTTACATTTACCACTCGCTGTATATCGAAAGAGGCGAAGGATTCACTTCCCAAGCATCACAATAATTCGAAATAACGACAAATCACTCAAGGACACTCCGACTAACGATATTTACCGTTTCTGCTCGCTGTATATCGAAAGAAGCGAAGGATTCACATCACAAGCCTCGCAACCGTTCGAAATAACGAGAAATCACTCAAGGTCACTCGGAATCACGATATTAACCTTTTCCATAAGGAGTGTATTGAAAGAAGCTAAGGATTCACATCACAAGCCTCGCAATCGTTCAAAATATCGATAAATCACAGTACGAGACTCGGGATCGCGATATTTACATTTACCACTCGCTGTATATCGAAAGAAGCTGATAATTCATTTTCCGAGCCTCGCAACCGTTCGACATAAATACAAATCACTCAAGGACACTCCGAATCGCGATATTTACCTTTTCCGCTCGCTGAATATCGAAAGAAGCGACGGATTCATATCTCAAGCCTCGCAATCGTTCAAAATATCAATAAATCAGAGTAGGAGACTCGGAATCGCGATATTTACATTTACCACTCGCTGTATATCGAAAGAAGCGAAGGATTCACTTCACAAGCCTCACAATAATTCGAAATAACGACAAATCACTCAAGGACACTCCCAATCGCGATATTTACCTTTTCCGCTCGCTGTATATCGAAAGAAGAAAAGGATTCACATCTCAAGCCTCGCAATAATTCGAAATAACGGGAAATCAATCAAGGACACTCGGAATCACGATATTGACCTTTTCCACACGCAGTGTATTGAAAGAAGCTAAGGATTCGTTTCCCAAGAATCGCAATCGTTCAAAATATCGATAAAACAGAGTATCAGAGTCGGAAACGCGATATTTACCTTTTCCGCTCGCTGTATATCGAAAGAAGCGAAGGATTCCCTTCCCAAGCCTCGCAATAATTCGAAATAACGACGAATCACTCAAGGTCACTCCGAATCGCGATATTTACCGTTTCCGCTCGCTGTATATCGAAAGAAGCGAAGGATTCACATCACAAGCCTCGCAACCGTTCGAAATAACGAGAAATCACTCAAGGTCACTCGGAAACACGATATTGACCTTTTCCATAAGGAGTGTATTGAAAGAAGCTAAGGATTCGTTTCCCTAGCCTCGCAATCGTTCAAAATATCGATAAATCAGAGTAGGAGACTCGGGATCGCGATATTTACATTTACCACTCGCTGTATATCGAAAGAAGCGAAGGATTCACTTCACAAGCCTCACAATAATTCGAAATAACGACAAATCACTCAAGGACACTCCCAATCGCGATATTTACCTTTTCCGCTCGCTGTATATCGAAAGAAGAAAAGGATTCACATCTCAAGCCTCGCAATAATTCGAAATAACGGGAAATCAATCAAGGACACTCGGAATCACGATATTGACCTTTTCCACACGCAGTGTATTGAAAGAAGCTAAGGATTCGTTTCCCAAGAATCGCAATCGTTCAAAATATCGATAAATCAGAGTATCAGAGTCGGAAACGCGATATTTACCTTTTCCGCTCGCTGTATATCGAAAGAAGCGAAGGATTCCCTTCCCAAGCCTCGCAATAATTCGAAATAACGACGAATCACTCAAGGTCACTCCGAATCGCGATATTTACCGTTTCCGCTCGCTGTATATCGAAAGAAGATATGGATTCACATCTCAAGCCTCGCAATCGTTCAAAATATCGGTATATCAGAGTAGGAGACTCGGGAACGCGATATTTACCGTTTCCGCTCGCTGTATATCGAAAGAAGATAAGGATTCACATCTCAAGCCTCGCAATCGTTCAAAATATCGGTATATCAGAGTAATAGACTCGGGAACGCGATATTTACATTTACCACTCGCTGTATATCGAAAGAAGCGAAGGATTCACATCACAAGCCTCGCAACCGTTCGAAATAACGAGAAATCACTCAAGGTCACTCGGAATCACGATATTAACCTTTTCCATAAGGAGTGTATTGAAAGAAGCTAAGGATTCACATCTCAAGCCTCGCAATCGTTCAAAATATCAATAAATCAGAGTAGGAGACTCGGAATCGCGATATTTACATTTACCACTCGCTGTATATCGAAAGAAGCGAAGGATTCACTTCACAAGCCTCACAATAATTCGAAATAACGACAAATCACTCAAGGACACTCCCAATCGCGATATTTACCGATTCCGCTTTCTGTATATCGAAAGAAGCGAAGGATTCACATCACAAGCCTCGCAATCGTTCAAAATATCGACAAATCACAGTACGAGACTCGGGGTCGCGATATTTACATTTACCACTCGCTGTATATCGAAAGAAGCTGATAATTCATTTTCCGAGCCTCGCAACTGTTCGACATAAATACAAATCACTCAAGGACACTCCGGATCGCGATATTTACCTTTTCCGCTCGCTGTATATCGAAAGAAGCGACGGATTCATATCTCAAGCCTCGCAATCGTTCAAAATATCGATAAAACAGAGTATCAGAGTCGGAAACGCGATATTTACCTTTTCCGCTCGCTGTATATCGAAAGAAGCGAAGGATTCCCTTCCCAAGCCTCGCAATAATTCGAAATAACGACGAATCACTCAAGGTCACTCCGAATCGCGATATTTACCGTTTCCGCTCGCTGTATATCGAAAGAAGATAAGGATTCACATCTCAAGCCTCGCAATCGTTCAAAATATCGGTATATCAGAGTAGGAGACTCAGGAACGCGATATTTACATTTACCACTCGCTGTATATCGAAAGAGGCGAAGGATTCACTTCCCAAGCATCACAATAATTCGAAATAACGACAAATCACTCAAGGACACTCCGACTCGCGATATTTACCGTTTCTGCTCGCTGTATATCGAAAGAAGCGAAGGATTCACATCACAAGCCTCGCAACCGTTCGAAATAACGAGAAATCACTCAAGGTCACTCGGAATCACGATATTAACCTTTTCCATAAGGAGTGTATTGAAAGAAGCTAAGGATTCACATCACAAGCCTCGCAATCGTTCAAAATATCGATAAATCACAGTACGAGACTCGGGATCGCGATATTTACATTTACCACTCGCTGTATATCGAAAGAAGCTGATAATTCATTTTCCGAGCCTCGCAACCGTTCGACATAAATACAAATCACTCAAGGACACTCCGAATCGCGATATTTACCTTTTCCGCTCGCTGAATATCGAAAGAAGCGACGGATTCATATCTCAAGCCTCGCAATCGTTCAAAATATCAATAAATCAGAGTAGGAGACTCGGAATCGCGATATTTACATTTACCACTCGCTGTATATCGAAAGAAGCGAAGGATTCACTTCACAAGCCTCACAATAATTCGAAATAACGACAAATCACTCAAGGACACTCCCAATCGCGATATTTACCTTTTCCGCTCGCTGTATATCGAAAGAAGAAAAGGATTCACATCTCAAGCCTCGCAATAATTCGAAATAACGGGAAATCAATCAAGGACACTCGGAATCACGATATTGACCTTTTCCACACGCAGTGTATTGAAAGAAGCTAAGGATTCGTTTCCCAAGAATCGCAATCGTTCAAAATATCGATAAAACAGAGTATCAGAGTCGGAAACGCGATATTTACCTTTTCCGCTCGCTGTATATCGAAAGAAGCGAAGGATTCCCTTCCCAAGCCTCGCAATAATTCGAAATAACGACGAATCACTCAAGGTCACTCCGAATCGCGATATTTACCGTTTCCGCTCGCTGTATATCGAAAGAAGCGAAGGATTCACATCACAAGCCTCGCAACCGTTCGAAATAACGAGAAATCACTCAAGGTCACTCGGAATCACGATATTGACCTTTTCCATAAGGAGTGTATTGAAAGAAGCTAAGGATTCGTTTCCCTAGCCTCGCAATCGTTCAAAATATCGATAAATCAGAGTAGGAGACTCGGGATCGCGATATTTACATTTACCACTCGCTGTATATCGAAAGAAGCGAAGGATTCACTTCACAAGCCTCACAATAATTCGAAATAACGACAAATCACTCAAGGACACTCCCAATCGCGATATTTACCTTTTCCGCTCGCTGTATATCGAAAGAAGAAAAGGATTCACATCTCAAGCCTCGCAATAATTCGAAATAACGGGAAATCAATCAAGGACACTCGGAATCACGATATTGACCTTGTCCACACGCAGTGTATTGAAAGAAGCTAAGGATTCGTTTCCCAAGAATCGCAATCGTTCAAAATATCGATAAATCAGAGTATCAGAGTCGGAAACGCGATATTTACCTTTTCCGCTCGCTGTATATCGAAAGAAGCGAAGGATTCCCTTCCCAAGCCTCGCAATAATTCGAAATAACGACGAATCACTCAAGGTCACTCCGAATCGCGATATTTACCGTTTCCGCTCGCTGTATATCGAAAGAAGATAAGGATTCACATCTCAAGCCTCGCAATCGTTCAAAATATCGGTATATCAGAGTAGGAGACTCAGGAACGCGATATTTACATTTACCACTCGCTGTATATCGAAAGAGGCGAAGGATTCACTTCCCAAGCATCACAATAATTCGAAATAACGACAAATCACTCAAGGACACTCCGACTCGCGATATTTACCGTTTCTGCTCGCTGTATATCGAAAGTAGCGAAGGATTCACATCACAAGCCTCGCAACCGTTCGAAATAACGAGAAATCACTCAAGGTCACTCGGAATCACGATATTAACCTTTTCCATAAGGAGTGTATTGAAAGAAGCTAAGGATTCACATCACAAGCCTCGCAATCGTTCAAAATATCGATAAATCACAGTACGAGACTCGGGATCGCGATATTTACATTTACCACTCGCTGTATATCGAAAGAAGCTGATAATTCATTTTCCGAGCCTCGCAACCGTTCGACATAAATACAAATCACTCAAGGACACTCCGAATCGCGATATTTACCTTTTCCGCTAGCTGAATATCGAAAGAAGCGACGGATTCATATCTCAAGCCTCGCAATCGTTCAAAATATCAATAAATCAGAGTAGGAGACTCGGAATCGCGATATTTACATTTACCACTCGCTGTATATCGAAAGAAGCTGATAATTCATTTTCCGAGCCTCGCAACCGTTCGACATAAATACAAATCACTCAAGGACACTCCGAATCGCGATATTTACCTTTTCCGCTCGCTGTATATCGAAAGAAGCGAAGGATTCCCTTCCCAAGCCTCGCAATAATTCGAAATAACGACGAATCACTCAAGGTCACTCCGAATCGCGATATTTACCGTTTCCGCTCGCTGTATATCGAAAGAAGATAAGGATTCACATCTCAAGCCTCGCAATCGTTCAAAATATCGGTATATCAGAGTAGGAGACTCAGGAACGCGATATTTACATTTACCACTCGCTGTGTATCGAAAGAGGCGAAGGATTCACTTCCCAAGCATCACAATAATTCGAAATAACGACAAATCACTCAAGGACACTCCGACTCGCGATATTTACCGTTTCTGCTCGCTGTATATCGAAAGAAGCGAAGGATTCACATCACAAGCCTCGCAATCGTTCAAAATATCAATAAATCAGAGTAGGAGACTCGGAATCGCGATATTTACATTTACCACTCGCTGTATATCGAAAGAAGCGAAGGATTCACTTCACAAGCCTCACAATAATTCGAAATAACGACAAATCCCTCAAGGACACTCCCAATCGCGATATTTACCGATTCCGCTTTCTGTATATCGAAAGAAGCGAAGGATTCACATCACAAGCCTCGCAATCGTTCAAAATATCGATAAATCACAGTACGAGACTCGGGATCGCGATATTTACATTTACCACTCGCTGTATATCGAAAGAAGCTGATAATTCATTTTCCGAGCCTCGCAACCGTTCGACATAAATTAAAATCACTCAAGGACACTCCGAATCGCGATATTTACCTTTTCCGCTTTCTGAATATCGAAAGAAGCGACGGATTCATATCTCAAGCCTCGCAATCGTTCAAAATATCAATAAATCAGAGTAGGAGACTCGGAATCGCGATATTTACATTTACCACTCGCTGTATATCGAAAGAAGCGAAGGATTCACTTCACAAGCCTCACAATAATTCGAAATAACGACAAATCACTCAAGGACACTCCCAATCGCGATATTTACCTTTTCCGCTCGCTGTATATCGAAAGAAGAAAAGGATTCACATCTCAAGCCTCGCAATAATTCGAAATAACGGGAAATCAATCAAGGACACTCGGAATCACGATATTGACCTTTTCCACACGCAGTGTATTGAAAGAAGCTAAGGATTCGTTTCCCAAGAATCGCAATCGTTCAAAATATCGATAAAACAGAGTATCAGAGTCGGAAACGCGATATTTACCTTTTCCGCTCGCTGTATATCGAAAGAAGCGAAGGATTCCCTTCCCAAGCCTCGCAATAATTCGAAATAACGACGAATCACTCAAGGTCACTCCGAATCGCGATATTTACCGTTTCCGCTCGCTGTATATCGAAAGAAGATAAGGATTCACATCTCAAGCCTCGCAATCGTTCAAAATATCGGTATATCAGAGTAGGAGACTCAGGAACGCGATATTTACATTTACCACTCGCTGTGTATCGAAAGAGGCGAAGGATTCACTTCCCAAGCATCACAATAATTCGAAATAACGACAAATCACTCAAGGACACTCCGACTCGCGATATTTACCGTTTCTGCTCGCTGTATATCGAAAGAAGCGAAGGATTCACATCACAAGCCTCGCAATCGTTCAAAATATCAATAAATCAGAGTAGGAGACTCGGAATCGCGATATTTACATTTACCACTCGCTGTATATCGAAAGAAGCGAAGGATTCACTTCACAAGCCTCACAATAATTCGAAATAACGACAAATCACTCAAGGACACTCCCAATCGCGATATTTACCGATTCCGCTTTCTGTATATCGGAAGAAGATAAGGATTCACATCCCAAATCTCGCAATCGTTTAAAATATCGATAAATCACAATAGGAGACTCGGGATCGCGATATTTACATTTACCACTCGCTGTATATCGAAAGAAGCGAAGGATTCACATCCCAAGCCTCGCAACCGTTCGAAATAACGAGAAATCACTCAAGGTCACTCGGAATCACGATATTGACCTTTTCCATAAGGAGTGTATTGAAAGAAGCTAAGGATTCGTTTCCCTAGCCTCGCAATCGTTCAAAATATCGATAAATCAGAGTAGGAGACTCGGGATCGCGATATTTACATTTACCACTCGCTGTATATCGAAAGAAGCGAAGGATTCACTTCCCAAGCATTGCAATAATTCGAAATAACGACAAATCACTCAAGGACACTCCGAATCGCGATATTTACCGTTTCCGCTCGCTGTATATCGAAAGAAGCGAAGGATTCACATCACAAGCCTCGCAATCGTTCAAAATATAGATAAATCACAGTACGAGACTCGGGATCGCGATATTTACATTTACCACTCGCTGTATATCGAAAGAAGCTGATAATTCATTTTCCGAGCCTCGCAACCGTTCGACATAAATACAAATCACTCAAGGACACTCCGAATCGCGATATTTACCTTTTCCGCTCGCTGAATATCGAAAGAAGCGACGGATTCATATCTCAAGCCTCGCAATCGTTCAAAATATCAATAAATCAGAGTAGGAGACTCGGAATCGCGATATTTACATTTACCACTCGCTGTATATCGAAAGAAGCGAAGGATTCACTTCACAAGCCTCACAATAATTCGAAATAACGACAAATCACTCAAGGACACTCCCAATCGCGATATTTACCTTTTCCGCTCGCTGTATATCGAAAGAAGAAAAGGATTCACATCTCAAGCCTCGCAATAATTCGAAATAACGGGAAATCAATCAAGGACACTCGGAATCACGATATTGACCTTTTCCACACGCAGTGTATTGAAAGAAGCTAAGGATTCGTTTCCCAAGAATCGCAATCGTTCAAAATATCGATAAAACAGAGTATCAGAGTCGGAAACGCGATATTTACCTTTTCCGCTCGCTGTATATCGAAAGAAGCGAAGGATTCCCTTCCCAAGCCTCGCAATAATTCGAAATAACGACGAATCACTCAAGGTCACTCCGAATCGCGATATTTACCGTTTCCGCTCGCTGTATATCGAAAGAAGATAAGGATTCACATCTCAAGCCTCGCAATCGTTCAAAATATCGGTATATCAGAGTAGGAGACTCAGGAACGCGATATTTACATTTACCACTCGCTGTATATCGAAAGAGGCGAAGGATTCACTTCCCAAGCATCACAATAATTCGAAATAACGACAAATCACTCAAGGACACTCCCAATCGCGATATTTACCGATTCCGCTTTCTGTATATCGGAAGAAGATAAGGATTCACATCCCAAATCTCGCAATCGTTTAAAATATCGATAAATCACAATAGGAGACTCGGGATCGCGATATTTACATTTACCACTCGCTGTATATCGAAAGAAGCGAAGGATTCACATCCCAAGCCTCGCAACCGTTCGAAATAACGAGAAATCACTCAAGGTCACTCGGAATCACGATATTGACCTTTTCCATAAGGAGTGCATTGAAAGAAGCTAAGGATTCGTTTCCCTAGCCTCGCAATCGTTCAAAATATCGATAAATCAGAGTAGGAGACTCGGGATCGCGATATTTACATTTACCACTCGCTGTATATCGAAAGAAGCGAAGGATTCACTTCCCAAGCATTGCAATAATTCGAAATAACGACAAATCACTCAAGGACACTCCGAATCGCGATATTTACCGTTTCCGCTCGCTGTATATCGAAAGAAGCGAAGGATTCACATCACAAGCCTCGCAATCGTTCAAAATATAGATAAATCACAGTACGAGACTCGGGATCGCGATATTTACATTTACCACTCGCTGTATATCGAAAGAAGCTGATAATTCATTTTCCGAGCCTCGCAACCGTTCGACATAAATACAAATCACTCAAGGACACTCCGAATCGCGATATTTACCTTTTCCGCTCGCTGAATATCGAAAGAAGCGACGGATTCATATCTCAAGCCTCGCAATCGTTCAAAATATCAATAAATCAGAGTAGGAGACTCGGAATCGCGATATTTACATTTACCACTCGCTGTATATCGAAAGAAGCGAAGGATTCACTTCACAAGCCTCACAATAATTCGAAATAACGACAAATCACTCAAGGACACTCCCAATCGCGATATTTACCTTTTCCGCTCGCTGTATATCGAAAGAAGAAAAGGATTCACATCTCAAGCCTCGCAATAATTCGAAATAACGGGAAATCAATCAAGGACACTCGGAATCACGATATTGACCTTTTCCACACGCAGTGTATTGAAAGAAGCTAAGGATTCGTTTCCCAAGAATCGCAATCGTTCAAAATATCGATAAAACAGAGTATCAGAGTCGGAAACGCGATATTTACCTTTTCCGCTCGCTGTATATCGAAAGAAGCGAAGGATTCCCTTCCCAAGCCTCGCAATAATTCGAAATAACGACGAATCACTCAAGGTCACTCCGAATCGCGATATTTACCGTTTCCGCTCGCTGTATATCGAAAGAAGCGAAGGATTCACATCACAAGCCTCGCAACCGTTCGAAATAACGAGAAATCACTCAAGGTCACTCGTAATCACGATATTAACCTTTTCCATAAGGAGTGTATTGAAAGAAGCTAAGGATTCACATCACAAGCCTCGCAATCGTTCAAAATATCGATAAATCACAGTACGAGACTCGGGATCGCGATATTTACATTTACCACTCGCTGTATATCGAAAGAAGCTGATAATTCATTTTCCGAGCCTCGCAACCGTTCGAAATAACGACAAATCACTCAAGGACACTCCGAATCGCGATATTTACCTTTTCCGCTCGCTGAATATCGAAAGAAGCGACGGATTCATATCTCAAGCCTCGCAATCGTTCAAAATATCAATAAATCAGAGTAGGAGACTCGGAATCGCGATATTTACATTTACCACTCGCTGTATATCGAAAGAAGCGAAGGATTCACTTCACAAGCCTCACAATAATTCGAAATAACGACAAATCACTCAAGGACACTCCCAATCGCGATATTTACCGATTCCGCTTTCTGTATATCGAAAGAAGCGAAGGATTCACATCACAAGCCTCGCAATCGTTCAAAATATCGACAAATCACAGTACGAGACTCGGGATCGCGATATTTACATTTACCACTCGCTGTATATCGAAAGAAGCTGATAATTCATTTTCCGAGCCTCGCAACCGTTCGACATAAATACAAATCACTCAAGGACACTCCGAATCGCGATATTTACCTTTTCCGCTCGCTGTATATCGAAAGAAGCGACGGATTCATATCTCAAGCCTCGCAATCGTTCAAAATATCAATAAATCAGAGTAGGAGACTCGGAATCGCGATATTTACATTTACCACTCGCTGTATATCGAAAGAAGCGAAGGATTCACTTCACAAGCCTCACAATAATTCGAAATAACGACAAATCACTCAAGGACACTCCCAATCGCGATATTTACCTTTTCCGCTCGCTGTATATCGAAAGAAGAAAAGGATTCACATCTCAAGCCTCGCAATAATTCGAAATAACGGGAAATCAATCAAGGACACTCGGAATCACGATATTGACCTTTTCCACATGCAGTGTATTGAAAGAAGCTAAGGATTCGTTTCCCAAGAATCGCAATCGTTCAAAATATCGATAAAACAGAGTATCAGAGTCGGAAACGCGATATTTACCTTTTCCGCTCGCTGTATATCGAAAGAAGCGAAGGATTCCCTTCCCAAGCCTCGCAATAATTCGAAATAACGACGAATCACTCAAGGTCACTCCGAATCGCGATATTTACCGTTTCCGCTCGCTGTATATCGAAAGAAGATAAGGATTCACATCTCAAGCCTCGCAATCGTTCAAAATATCGGTATATCAGAGTAGGAGACTCAGGAACGCGATATTTACATTTACCACTCGCTGTATATCGAAAGAGGCGAAGGATTCACTTCCCAAGCATCACAATAATTCGAAATAACGACAAATCACTCAAGGACACTCCGACTCGCGATATTTACCGTTTGTGCTCGCTGTATATCGAAAGAAGCGAAGGATTCACATCACAAGCCTCGCAACCGTTCGAAATAACGAGAAATCACTCAAGGTCACTCGGAATCACGATATTAACCTTTTCCATAAGGAGTGTATTGAAAGAAGCTAAGGATTCACATCACAAGCCTCGCAATCGTTCAAAATATCGATAAATCACAGTACGAGACTCGGGATCGCGATATTTACATTTACCACTCGCTGTATATCGAAAGAAGCTGATAATTCATTTTCCGAGCCTCGCAACCGTTCGAAATAATGACAAATCACTCAAGGACACTCCGAATCGCGATATTTACCTTTTCCGCTCGCTGAATATCGAAAGAAGCGACGGATTCATATCTCAAGCCTCGCAATCGTTCAAAATATCAATAAATCAGAGTAGGAGACTCGGAATCGCGATATTTACATTTACCACTCGCTGTATATCGAAAGAAGCGAAGGATTCACTTCACAAGCCTCACAATAATTCGAAATAACGACAAATCCCTCAAGGACACTCCCAATCGCGATATTTACCGATTCCGCTTTCTGTATATCGAAAGAAGCGAAGGATTCACATCACAAGCCTCGCAATCGTTCAAAATATCGATAAATCACAGTACGAGACTCGGGATCGCGATATTTACATTTACCACTCGCTGTATATCGAAAGAAGCTGATAATTCATTTTCCGAGCCTCGCAACCGTTCGACATAAATACAAATCACTCAAGGACACTCCGAATCGCGATATTTACCTTTTCCGCTTTCTGAATATCGAAAGAAGCGACGGATTCATATCTCAAGCCTCGCAATCGTTCAAAATATCAATAAATCAGAGTAGGAGACTCGGAATCGCGATATTTACATTTTCCGCTCGCTGTATATCGAAAGAAGCGAAGGATTCCCTTCCCAAGCCTCGCAATAATTCGAAATAACGACGAATCACTCAAGGTCACTCCGAATCGCGATATTTACCGTTTCCGCTCGCTGTATATCGAAAGAAGATAAGGATTCACATCTCAAGCCTCGCAATCGTTCAAAATATCGGCATATCAGAGTAGGAGACTCAGGAACGCGATATTTACATTTACCACTCGCTGTATATCGAAAGAGGCGAAGGATTCACTTCCCAAGCATCACAATAATTCGAAATAACGACAAATCACTCAAGGACACTCCGACTCGCGATATTTACCGTTTCTGCTCGCTGTATATCGAAAGAAGCGAAGGATTCACATCACAAGCCTCGCAATCGTTCAAAATATCAATAAATCAGAGTAGGAGACTCGGAATCGCGATATTTACATTTACCACTCGCTGTATATCGAAAGAAGCGAAGGATTCACTTCACAAGCCTCACAATAATTCGAAATAACGACAAATCACTCAAGGACACTCCGAATCGCGATATTTACCGTTTCCGCTCGCTGTATATCGAAAGAAGCGAAGGATTCACATCACAAGCCTCGCAATCGTTCAAAATATCGATAAATCACAGAGCGAGACTCGGGATCGCGATATTTACATTTACCACTCGCTGTATATCGAAAGAAGAAAAGGATTCACATCTCAAGCCTCGCAATAATTCGAAATAACGGGAAATCAATCAAGGACACTCGGAATCACGATACTTACCGTTCCTGCTCGCTGTATATCGAAAGAAGCGAAGGATTCACATCACACCCTCGCAACCGTTCGAAATAACGAGAAATCACTCAAGGTCACTCGGAATCACGATATTAACCTTTTCCATAAGGAGTGTATTGAAAGAAGCTAAGGATTCACTTCACAAGCCTCACAATAATTCGAAATAACGACAAATCACTCAAGGACACTCCGACTCGCGATATTTACCGTTTCTGCTCGCTGTATATCGAAAGAAGCGAAGGATTCACATCACAAGCCTCGCAGCCGTTCGAAATAACGAGAAATCACTCAAGGTCACTCGGAATCACGATATTAACCTTTTCCATAAGGAGTGTATTGAAAGAAGCTAAGGATTCACATCACAAGCCTCGCAATCGTTCAAAATATCGATAAATCACAGTACGAGACTCGGGATCGCGATATTTACATTTACCACTCGCTGTATATCGAAAGAAGCTGATAATTCATTTTCCGAGCCTCGCAACCGTTCGACATAAATACAAATCACTCAAGGACACTCCGAATCGCGATATTTACCTTTTCCGCTTTCTGAATATCGAAAGAAGCGACGGATTCATATCTCAAGCCTCGCAATCGTTCAAAATATCAATAAATCAGAGTAGGAGACTCGGAATCGCGATATTTACATTTTCCGCTCGCTGTATATCGAAAGAAGCGAAGGATTCCCTTCCCAAGCCTCGCAATAATTCGAAATAACGACGAATCACTCAAGGTCACTCCGAATCGCGATATTTACCGTTTCCGCTCGCTGTATATCGAAAGAAGATAAGGATTCACATCTCAAGCCTCGCAATCGTTCAAAATATCGGCATATCAGAGTAGGAGACTCAGGAACGCGATATTTACATTTACCACTCGCTGTATATCGAAAGAGGCGAAGGATTCACTTCCCAAGCATCACAATAATTCGAAATAACGACAAATCACTCAAGGACACTCCGACTCGCGATATTTACCGTTTCTGCTCGCTGTATATCGAAAGAAGCGAAGGATTCACATCACAAGCCTCGCAATCGTTCAAAATATCAATAAATCAGAGTAGGAGACTCGGAATCGCGATATTTACATTTACCACTCGCTGTATATCGAAAGAAGCGAAGGATTCACTTCACAAGCCTCACAATAATTCGAAATAACGACAAATCACTCAAGGACACTCCGAATCGCGATATTTACCGTTTCCGCTCGCTGTATATCGAAAGAAGCGAAGGATTCACATCACAAGCCTCGCAATCGTTCAAAATATCGATAAATCACAGAGCGAGACTCGGGATCGCGATATTTACATTTACCACTCGCTGTATATCGAAAGAAGAAAAGGATTCACATCTCAAGCCTCGCAATAATTCGAAATAACGGGAAATCAATCAAGGACACTCGGAATCACGATACTTACCGTTCCTGCTCGCTGTATATCGAAAGAAGCGAAGGATTCACATCACACCCTCGCAACCGTTCGAAATAACGAGAAATCACTCAAGGTCACTCGGAATCACGATATTAACCTTTTCCATAAGGAGTGTATTGAAAGAAGCTAAGGATTCACTTCACAAGCCTCACAATAATTCGAAATAACGACAAATCACTCAAGGACACTCCCAATCGCGATATTCACCTTTTCCGCTCGCTGTATATCGAAAGAAGAAAAGGATTCACATCTCAAGCCTCGCAATAATTCGAAATAACGGGAAATCAATCAAGGACACTCGGAATCACGATATTGACCTTTTCCACACGCAGTGTATTGAAAGAAGCTAAGGATTCGTTTCCCAAGAATCGCAATCGTTCAAAATATCGATAAATCAGAGTATCAGAGTCGGAAACGCGATATTTACATTTACCACTCGCTGTATATCGAAAGAAGCGAAGGATTCACTTCACAAGCCTCACAATAATTCGAAATAACGACAAATCACTCAAGGACACTCCCAATCGCGATATTTACCGATTCCGCTTTCTGTATATCGGAAGAAGATAAGGATTCACATCCCAAATCTCGCAATCGTTTAAAATATCGATAAATCACAATAGGAGACTCGGGATCGCGATATTTACATTTACCACTCGCTGTATATCGAAAGAAGCGAAGGATTCACATCCCAAGCCTCGCAACCGTTCGAAATAACGAGAAATCACTCAAGGTCACTCGGAATCACGATATTGACCTTTTCCATAAGGAGTGTATTGAAAGAAGCTAAGGATTCGTTTCCCTAGCCTCGCAATCGTTCAAAATATCGATTTATCAGAGTAGGAGACTCGGGATCGCGATATTTACATTAACCACTCGCTGTATATCGAAAGAAGCGAAGGATTCACTTCCCAAGCATTGCAATAATTCGAAATAACGACAAATCACTCAAGGACACTCCGAATCGCGATATTTACCGTTTCCGCTCGCTGTATATCGAAAGAAGCGAAGGATTCACATCACAAGCCTCGCAATCGTTCAAAATATCGATAAATCACAGAGCGAGACTCGGGATCGCGATATTTACATTTACCACTCGCTGTATATCGAAAGAAGAAAAGGATTCACATCTCAAGCCTCGCAATAATTCGAAATAACGGGAAATCAATCAAGGACACTCGGAATCACGATATTTACCGTTCCTGCTCGCTGTATATCGAAAGAAGCGAAGGATTCACATCACACCCTCGCAACCGTTCGAAATAACGAGAAATCACTCAAGGTCACTCGGAATCACGATATTAACCTTTTCCATAAGGAGTGTATTGAAAGAAGCTAAGGATTCACTTCACAAGCCTCACAATAATTCGAAATAACGACAAATCACTCAAGGACACTCCCAATCGCGATATTCACCTTTTCCGCTCGCTGTATATCGAAAGAAGAAAAGGATTCACATCTCAAGCCTCGCAATAATTCGAAATAACGGGAAATCAATCAAGGACACTCGGAATCACGATATTGACCTTTTCCACACGCAGTGTATTGAAAGAAGCTAAGGATTCGTTTCCCAAGAATCGCAATCGTTCAAAATATCGATAAATCAGAGTATCAGAGTCGGAAACGCGATATTTACCTTTTCCGCTCGCTGTATATCGAAAGAAGCGAAGGATTCCCTTCCCAAGCCTCGCAATAATTCGAAATAACGACGAATCACTCAAGGTCACTCCGAATCGCGATATTTACCGTTTCCGCTCGCTGTATATCGAAAGAAGATAAGGATTCACATCTCAAGCCTCGCAATCGTTCAAAATATATGTATATCAGAGTAGGAGACTCGGGAACGCGATATTTACATTTACCACTCGCTGTATATCGAAAGAGGCGAAGGATTCACTTCCCAAGCATCACAATAATTCGAAATAACGACAAATCACTCAAGGACACTCCGACTCGCGATATTTACCGTTCCTGCTCGCTGTATATCGAAAGAAGCGAAGGATTCACATCACACCCTCGCAACCGTTCGAAATAACGAGAAATCACTCAAGGTCACTCGGAATCACGATATTAACCTTTTCCATAAGGAGTGTATTGAAAGAAGCTAAGGATTCACATCCCAAATCTCGCAATCGTTTAAAATATCGATAAATCACAATAGGAGACTCGGGATCGCGATATTTACCGTTTCCGCTCGCTGTATATCGGAAGAAGATAAGGATTCACATCCCAAATCTCGCAATCATTTAAAATATCGATAAATCACAATAGGAGACTCGGGATCGCGATATTTACATTTACCACTCGCTGTATATCGCAAGAAGCTAATAATTCATTTTCCGAGAATCGCAACCGTTCGAAATAACGACAAATCACTCAAGGACACTCCGAATCGCGATATTTACCGTTTCCGCTTGCTGTATATCGAAAGAAGCGAGGGATTCACATCCCAAAACTCGCAATCGTTTAAAATATCGATAAATCACAATAGGAGACTCGGGATCGCGATATTTACATTTACCACTCGCTGTATATCGAAAGAAGCGAAGGATTCACATCCCAAGCCTCGCAACCGTTCGAAATAACGAGAAATCACTCAAGGTCACTCGGAATCACGATATTGACCTTTTCCATAAGGAGTGTATTGAAAGAAGCTAAGGATTCGTTTCCCTAGCCTCGCAATCGTTCAAAATATCGATTTATCAGAGTAGGAGACTCGGGATCGCGATATTTACATTTACCACTCGCTGTATATCGAAAGAAGAAAAGGATTCACATCTCAAGCCTCGCAATAATTCGAAATAACGGGAAATCAATCAAGGACACTCGGAATCACGATATTTACCGTTCCTGCTCGCTGTATATCGAAAGAAGCGAAGGATTCACATCACACCCTCGCAACCGTTCGAAATAACGAGAAATCACTCGAGGTCACTCGGAATCACAATATTAACCTTTTCCATAATGAGTGTATTGAAAGAAGCTAAGGATTCACTTCACAAGCCTTACAATAATTCGAAATATCGACAAATCACTCAAGGACACTCCCAATCGCGATATTCACCTTTTCCGCTCGCTGTATATCGAAAGAAGAAAAGGATTCACATCTCAAGCCTCGCAATAATTCGAAATAACGGGAAATCAATCAAGGACACTCGGAATCACGATATTGACCTTTTCCACACGCAGTGTATTGAAAGAAGCTAAGGATTCGTTTCCCAAGAATCGCAATCGTTCAAAATATCGATAAATCAGAGTATCAGAGTCGGAAACGCGATATTTACCTTTTCCGCTCGCTGTATATCGAAAGAAGCGAAGGATTCCCTTCCCAAGCCTCGCAATAATTCGAAATAACGACGAATCACTCAAGGTCACTCCGAATCGCGATATTTACCGTTTCCGCTCGCTGTATATCGAAAGAAGATAAGGATTCACATCTCAAGCCTCGCAATCGTTCAAAATATCGGTATATCAGAGTAGGAGACTCGGGAACGCGATATTTACATTTACCACTCGCTGTATATCGAAAGAGGCGAAGGATTCACTTCCCAAGCATCACAATAATTCGAAATAACGACAAATCAATCAAGGACACTCGGAATCACGATATTTACCGTTCCTGCTCGCTGTATATCGAAAGAAGCGAAGGATTCACATCACACCCTCGCAACCGTTCGAAATAACGAGAAATCACTCAAGGTCACTCGGAATCACGATATTAACCTTTTCCATAAGGAGTGTATTGAAAGAAGCTAAGAATTCACATCCCAAATCTCGCAATCGTTTAAAATATCGATAAATCACAATAGGAGACTCGGGATCGCGATATTTACCGTTTCCGCTCGCTGTATATCGGAAGAAGATAAGGATTCACATCCCAAATCTCGCAATCATTTAAAATATCGATAAATCACAATAGGAGACTCGGGATCGCGATATTTACATTTACCACTCGCTGTATATCGCAAGAAGCTAATAATTCATTTTCCGAGAATCGCAACCGTTCGAAATAACGCCAAATCACTCAAGGACACTCCGAATCGCGATATTTACCGTTTCCGCTTGCTGTATATCGAAAGAAGCGAGGGATTCACATCCCAGGCCTCGCAATCGTTCAAAATATCGATAAATCAGAGTAGGACACTCCGAATCGCGATATTTACCGTTTCCGCTCGCTGTATATCGAAAGAAGCGAAGGATTCACATCACAAGCCTCGCAATCGTTCAAAATATCGATAAATCACAGTACGAGACTCGGGATCGCGATATTTACATTTACCACTCGCTGTATATCGAAAGAAGCTGATAATTCATTTTCCGAGCCTCGCAACCGTTCCAAATAACGACAAATCACTCAAGGACACTCCGAATCGCGATATTTACCTTTTCCGCTCGCTGAATATCGAAAGAAGCGACGGATTCATATCTCAAGCCTCGCAATCGTTCAAAATATCAATAAATCAGAGTAGGAGACTCGGAATCGCGATATTTACATTTACCACTCGCTATATATCGAAAGAAGCGAAGGATTCACTTCACAAGCCTCACAATAATTCGAAATAACGACAAATCACTCAAGGACACTCCCAATCGCGATATTTACCGATTCCGCTTGCTGTATATCGAAAGAAGCGAAGGATTCACATCCCAAGCCTCGCAATCGTTCAAAATATCAATAAATCAGAGTAGGAGACTCAGAATCGCGATATTTACATTTACCACTCGCTATATATCGAAAGAAGCGAAGGATTCACTTCACAAGCCTCACAATAATTCGAAATAACGACAAATCACTCAAGGACACTCCCAATCGCGATATTTACCGATTCCGCTTGCTGTATATCGAAAGAAGCGAAGGATTCACATCCCAAGCCTCGCAATCGTTCAAAATATCGATAAATCAGAGTAGGACACTCCGAATCGCGATATTTAGCGTTTCCGCTTTCTGTATATCGGAAGAAAATAAGAATTCACATCCCAAATCTCGCAATCGTTTAAAATATCGATAAATCACAATAGGACACTCGGGATCGCGATATTTACATTTACCACTCGCTGTATATCGAAAGAGGCGAAGGATTCACTTCCCAGGCCTCGCAATAATTTGAAATAACGATGAATCACTCAAGGACACTCCGAATCGCGATATTTACCGTTTCCACTTGCTGTATATCGAAAGAAGCGAACGATTCACATCCCAGGCCTCGCAATCGTTCAAAATATCGATAAATCAGAGTATGACACTCCGAATCGCGATATTTACCGTTTCCGCTCGCTGTATATCGGAAGAAGCGAAGGAGTCACATCACAAGCCTCGCAATCCTTCAAAATATCGATAAATCAGAGTAGGAGACTCCGAATGGCGATATTTACCGTTTCCGCTCGCTGTATATCGAAAGAAGCGAAGGAGTCACATCACAAGCCTCGCAATCCTTCAAAATATCGATAAATCAGAGTAGGAGACTCCGAATGGCGATATTTACCGTTTCCGCTCGCTGTATATCGAAAGAAGATAAGGATTCACATCTCAAGCCTCGCAATCGTTCAAAATATCGGTATATCAGAGTAGGAGACTCGGGAACGCGATATTTACATTTACCACTCGCTGTATATCGAAAGAAGCGAAGGATTCCCTTCCCAAGCCTCGCAATATTTCGAAATAACGACGAATCACTCAAGGTCACTCCGAATCGCGATATTTACCGTTTCCGCTCGCTGTATATCGGAAGAAGCGAAGGAGTCACATCACAAGCCTCGCAATCCTTCAAAATATCGATAAATCAGAGTAGGAGACTCCGAATGGCGATATTTACCGTTTCCGCTCGCTGTATATCGAAAGAAGCGAAGGAGTCACATCACAAGCCTCGCAATCCTTCAAAATATCGATAAATCAGAGTAGGAGACTCCGAATGGCGATATTTACCGTTTCCGCTCGCTGTATATCGAAAGAAGATAAGGATTCACATCTCAAGCCTCGCAATCGTTCAAAATATCGGTATATCAGAGTAGGAGACTCGGGAACGCGATATTTACCTTTTCCGCTCGCTGTATATCGAAAGAAGCGAAGGATTCCCTTCCCAAGCCTCGCAATATTTCGAAATAACGACGAATCACTCAAGGTCACTCCGAATCGCGATATTTACCGTTTCCGCTCGCTGTATATCGAAAGAAGATAAGGATTCACATCTCAAGCCTCGCAATCGTTCAAAATATCGGTATATCAGAGTAGGAGACTCGGGAACGCGATATTTACATTTACCACTCGCTGTATATCGAAAGAGGCGAAGGATTCACTTCCCAAGCATCACAATAATTCGAAATAACGACAAATCACTCAAGGACACTCCGACTCGCGATATTTACCGTTTCTGCTCGCTGTATATCGAAAGAAGCGAAGGATTCACATCACACCCTCGCAACCGTTCGAAATAACGAGAAATCACTCAAGGTCACTCGGAATCACGATATTAACCTTTTCCATAAGGAGTGTATTGAAAGAAGCTAAGGATTCACATCCCAAATCTCGCAATCGTTTAAAATATCGATAAATCACAATAGGAGACTCGGGATCGCGATATTTACCGTTTCCGCTCGCTGTATATCGGAAGAAGATAAGGATTCACATCCCAAATCTCGCAATCATTTAAAATATCGATAAATCACAATAGTAGACTCGGGATCGCGATATTTACATTTACCACTCGCTGTATATCGCAAGAAGCTAATAATTCATTTTCCGAGAATCGCAACCGTTCGAAATAACGACAAATCACTCAAGGACACTCCGAATCGCGATATTTACCGTTTCCGCTTGCTGTATATCGAAAGAAGCGAAGGATTCACATCCCAGGCCTCGCAATCGTTCAAAATATCGATAAATCAGAGTAGGACACTCCGAATCGCGATATTTACCGTTTCTGCTCGCTGTATATCGGAAGAAGATAAGGATTCACATCCCAAATCTCGCAATCGTTTAAAATATCGATAAATCACAATAGGAGACTCAGGATCGCGATATTTACATTTACCACTCGCTGTATATCGAAAGAAGCGAGGGATTCACATCCCAAGCCTCGCAACCGTTCGAACTAACGAGAAATCACTCAAGGTCACTCGGAATCACGATATTGACCTTTTCCATAAGGAGTGTATTGAAAGAAGCTAAGGATTTGTTTCCCTAGCCTCGCAATTGTTCAAAATATCGATAAATCAGAGTAGGAGACTCGGGATCGCGATATTTACATTTACCACTCGCTGTATATCGAAAGAAGCGAAGGATTCACTTCCCAAGCATTGCAATAATTCGAAATAACGACAAATCACTCAAGGACACTCCGAATCGCGATATTTACCGTTTCCGCTCGCTGTATATCGAAAGAAGCGAAGGATTCACATCACAAGCCTCGCAATCGTTCAAAATATCGATAAATCACAGTACGAGACTCGGGATCGCGATATTTACATTTACCACTCGCTGTATATCGAAAGAAGCTGATAATTCATTTTCCGAGCCTCGCAACCGTTCCAAATAACGACAAATCACTCAAGGACACTCCGAATCGCGATATTTACCTTTTCCGCTCGCTGAATATCGAAAGAAGCGACGGATTCATATCTCAAGCCTCGCAATCGTTCAAAATATCAATAAATCAGAGTAGGAGACTCGGAATCGCGATATTTACATTTACCACTCGCTATATATCGAAAGAAGCGAAGGATTCACTTCACAAGCCTCACAATAATTCGAAATAACGACAAATCACTCAAGGACACTCCCAATCGCGATATTTACCGATTCCGCTTGCTGTATATCGAAAGAAGCGAAGGATTCACATCCCAAGCCTCGCAATCGTTCAAAATATCAATAAATCAGAGTAGGAGACTCAGAATCGCGATATTTACATTTACCACTCGCTATATATCGAAAGAAGCGAAGGATTCACTTCACAAGCCTCACAATAATTCGAAATAACGACAAATCACTCAAGGACACTCCCAATCGCGATATTTACCGATTCCGCTTGCTGTATATCGAAAGAAGCGAAGGATTCACATCCCAAGCCTCGCAATCGTTCAAAATATCGATAAATCAGAGTAGGACACTCCGAATCGCGATATTTAGCGTTTCCGCTTTCTGTATATCGGAAGAAAATAAGAATTCACATCCCAAATCTCGCAATCGTTTAAAATATCGATAAATCACAATAGGAGACTCGGGATCGCGATATTTACATTTACCACTCGCTGTATATCGAAAGAGGCGAAGGATTCACTTCCCAGGCCTCGCAATAATTTGAAATAACGATGAATCACTCAAGGACACTCCGAATCGCGATATTTACCGTTTCCACTTGCTGTATATCGAAAGAAGCGAACGATTCACATCCCAGGCCTCGCAATCGTTCAAAATATCGATAAATCAGAGTATGACACTCCGAATCGCGATATTTACCGTTTCCGCTCGCTGTATATCGGAAGAAGCGAAGGAGTCACATCACAAGCCTCGCAATCCTTCAAAATATCGATAAATCAGAGTAGGAGACTCCGAATGGCGATATTTACCGTTTCCGCTCGCTGTATATCGAAAGAAGCGAAGGAGTCACATCACAAGCCTCGCAATCCTTCAAAATATCGATAAATCAGAGTAGGAGACTCCGAATGGCGATATTTACCGTTTCCGCTCGCTGTATATCGAAAGAAGATAAGGATTCACATCTCAAGCCTCGCAATCGTTCAAAATATCGGTATATCAGAGTAGGAGACTCGGGAACGCGATATTTACATTTACCACTCGCTGTATATCGAAAGAAGCGAAGGATTCACATCCCAAGCCTCGCAACCGTTCGAAATAACGAGAAATCACTCAAGGTCACTCGGAATCACGATATTGACCTTTTCCATAAGGAGTGTATTGAAAGAAGCTAAGGATTCGTTTCCCTAGCCTAGCAATCGTTCAAAATATCGATAAAACAGAGTAGGAGACTCGGGATCGCGATATTTACATTTACCACTCGCTGTATATCGAAAGAAGCGAAGGATTCACTTCACAAGCCTCACAATAATTCGAAATAACGACAAATCACTCAAGGACACTCCCAATCGCGATATTTACCTTTTCCGCTCGCTGTATATCGATAGAAGAAAAGGATTCACATCGCAAGCCTCGCAATAATTCGAAATAACGAGAAATCACTCAAGGTCACTCGGAATCACGATATTGACCTTTTCCATAAGGAGTGTATTGAAAGAAGCTAAGGATTCGTTTCCCTAGCCTCGCAATCGTTCAAAATATCGATAAAACAGAGTAGGAGACTCGGGATCGCGATATTTACATTTACCACTCCCTGTATATCGAAAGAAGCGAAGGATTCACTTCCCAAGCATTGCAATAATTCGAAATAACGACAAATCACTGAAGGACACTCCGAATCGCGATATTTACCGTTTCCGCACTCGGAATCGCGATATTTACATTTACCACTCGCTGTATATCGAAAGAGGCGAAGGATTCACTTCCCAAGCATCACAATAATTCGAAATAACGACAAATCACTCAAGGACACTCCGACTCGCGATATTTACCGTTTCTGCTCGCTGTATATCGAAAGAAGCGAAGGATTCACATCACAAGCCTCGCAATCCTTCAAAATATCGATAAATCAGAGTAGGAGACTCCGAATCGCGATATTTACCGTTTCCGCTCGCTGTATATCGGAAGAAGATAAGGATTCACATCCCAAATCTCGCAATCATTTAAAATATCGATAAATCACAATAGGAGACTCGGGATCGCGATATTTACATTTACCACTCGCTGTATATCGCAAGAAGCTAATAATTCATTTTCCGAGAATCGCAACCGTTCGAAATAACGACAAATCACTCAAGGACACTCCGAATCGCGATATTTACCGTTTCCGCTTGCTGTATATCGAAAGAAGCGAAGGATTCACATCCCAGGCCTCGCAATCGTTCAAAATATCGATAAATCAGAGTAGGACACTCCGAATCGCGATATTTACCGTTTCCGCTCGCTGTATATCGGAAGAAGATAAGGATTCACATCCCAAATCTCGCAATCGTTTAAAATATCGATAAATCACAATAGGAGACTCAGGATCGCGATATTTACATTTACCACTCGCTGTATATCGAAAGAAGCGAGGGATTCATATCCCAAGCCTCGCAACCGTTCGAACTAACGAGAAATCACTCAAGGTCACTCGGAATCACGATATTGAACTTTTCCATAAGGAGTGTATTGAAAGAAGCTAAGGATTCGTTTCACTAGCCTCGCAATCGTTCAAAATATCGATAAATCAGAGTAGGAGACTCGGGATCGCGATATTTACATTTACCACTCGCTGTATATCGAAAGAAGCGAAGGATTCACTTCCCAAGCATTGCAATAATTCGAAATAACGACAAATCACTCAAGGACACTCCGACTCGCGATATTTACCGTTTCTGCTCGCTGTATATCGAAAGAAGCGAAGGATTCACATCACAAGCCTCGCAATCCTTCAAAATATCGATAAATCAGAGTAGGAGACTCCGAATCGCGATATTTACCGTTTCCGCTCGCTGTATATCGGAAGAAGATAAGGATTCACATCCCAAATCTCGCAATCATTTAAGATATCGATAAATCACAATAGGAGACTCGGGATCGCGATATTTACATTTACCACTCGCTGTATATCGCAAGAAGCTAATAATTCATTTTCCGAGAATCGCAACCGTTCGAAATAACGACAAATCACTCAAGGACACTCCGAATCGCGATATTTACCGTTTCCGCTTGCTGTATATCGAAAGAAGCGAAGGATTCACATCCCAGGCCTCGCAATCGTTCAAAATATCGATAAATCAGAGTAGGACACTCCGAATCGCGATATTTACCGTTTCCGCTCGCTGTATATCGGAAGAAGATGAGGATTCACATCCCAAATCTCGCAATCGTTTAAAATATCGATAAATCACAATAGGGGACTCAGGATCGCGATATTTACATTTACCACTCGCTGTATATCGAAAGAAGCGAGGGATTCACATCCCAAGCCTCGCAACCGTTCGAACTAACGAGAAATCACTCAAGGTCACTCGGAATCACGATATTGAACTTTTCCATAAGGAGTGTATTGAAAGAAGCTAAGGATTCGTTTCCCTAGCCTCGCAATCGTTCAAAATATCGATAAAACAGAGTAGGAGACTCGGGATCGCGATATTTACATTTACCACTCCCTGTATATCGAAAGAAGCGAAGGATTCACTTCCCAAGCATTGCAATAATTCGAAATAACGACAAATCACTCAAGGACACTCCGAATCGCGATATTTACCGTTTCCGCACTCGGAATCGCGATATTTACATTTACCACTCGCTGTATATCGAAAGAGGCGAAGGATTCACTTCCCAAGCATCACAATAATTCGAAATAACGACAAATCACTCAAGGACACTCCGACTCGCGATATTTACCGTTTCTGCTCGCTGTATATCGAAAGAAGCGAAGGAGTCACATCACAAGCCTCGCAACCGTTCGAAATAACGAGAAATCACTCAAGGTCACTCGGAATCACGATATTGACCTTTTCCATAAGGAGTGTATTGAAAGAAGCTAAGGATTCGTTTCCCTAGCCTCGCAATCGTTCAAAATATCGATAAAACAGAGTAGGAGACTCGGGATCGCGATATTTACATTTACCACTCGCTGTATATCGAAAGAAGCGAAGGATTCACTTCCCAAGCATTGCAATAATTCGAAATAACGACAAATCACTCAAGGACACTCCGAATCGCGATATTTACCTTTTCCGCTCGCTGTATATCGAAAGAAGCGAAGGATTCCCTTCCCAAGCCTCGCAATATTTCGAAATAACGACGAATCACTCAAGGTCACTCCGAATCGCGATATTTACCGTTTCCGCTCGCTGTATATCGAAAGAAGATAAGGATTCACATCTCAAGCCTCGCAATCGTTCAAAATATCGGTATATCAGAGTAGGAGACTCGGGAACGCGATATTTACATTTACCACTCGCTGTATATCGAAAGAGGCGAAGGATTCACTTCCCAAGCATCACAATAATTCGAAATAACGACAAATCACTCAAGGACACTCCGACTCGCGATATTTACCGTTTCTGCTCGCTGTATATCGAAAGAAGCGAAGGATTCACATCACACCCTCGCAACCGTTCGAAATAACGAGAAATCACTCAAGGTCACTCGGAATCACGATATTAACCTTTTCCATAAGGAGTGTATTGAAAGAAGCTAAGGATTCACATCCCAAATCTCGCAATCGTTTAAAATATCGATAAATCACAATAGGAGACTCGGGATCGCGATATTTACCGTTTCCGCTCGCTGTATATCGGAAGAAGATAAGGATTCACATCCCAAATCTCGCAATCATTTAAAATATCGATAAATCACAATAGTAGACTCGGGATCGCGATATTTACATTTACCACTCGCTGTATATCGCAAGAAGCTAATAATTCATTTTCCGAGAATCGCAACCGTTCGAAATAACGACAAATCACTCAAGGACACTCCGAATCGCGATATTTACCGTTTCCGCTTGCTGTATATCGAAAGAAGCGAAGGATTCACATCCCAGGCCTCGCAATCGTTCAAAATATCGATAAATCAGAGTAGGACACTCCGAATCGCGATATTTACCGTTTCTGCTCGCTGTATATCGGAAGAAGATAAGGATTCACATCCCAAATCTCGCAATCGTTTAAAATATCGATAAATCACAATAGGAGACTCAGGATCGCGATATTTACATTTACCACTCGCTGTATATCGAAAGAAGCGAGGGATTCACATCCCAAGCCTCGCAACCGTTCGAACTAACGAGAAATCACTCAAGGTCACTCGGAATCACGATATTGACCTTTTCCATAAGGAGTGTATTGAAAGAAGCTAAGGATTTGTTTCCCTAGCCTCGCAATTGTTCAAAATATCGATAAATCAGAGTAGGAGACTCGGGATCGCGATATTTACATTTACCACTCGCTGTATATCGAAAGAAGCGAAGGATTCACTTCCCAAGCATTGCAATAATTCGAAATAACGACAAATCACTCAAGGACACTCCGAATCGCGATATTTACCGTTTCCGCTCGCTGTATATCGAAAGAAGCGAAGGATTCACATCACAAGCCTCGCAATCGTTCAAAATATCGATAAATCACAGTACGAGACTCGGGATCGCGATATTTACATTTACCACTCGCTGTATATCGAAAGAAGCTGATAATTCATTTTCCGAGCCTCGCAACCGTTCCAAATAACGACAAATCACTCAAGGACACTCCGAATCGCGATATTTACCTTTTCCGCTCGCTGAATATCGAAAGAAGCGACGGATTCATATCTCAAGCCTCGCAATCGTTCAAAATATCAATAAATCAGAGTAGGAGACTCGGAATCGCGATATTTACATTTACCACTCGCTATATATCGAAAGAAGCGAAGGATTCACTTCACAAGCCTCACAATAATTCGAAATAACGACAAATCACTCAAGGACACTCCCAATCGCGATATTTACCGATTCCGCTTGCTGTATATCGAAAGAAGCGAAGGATTCACATCCCAAGCCTCGCAATCGTTCAAAATATCAATAAATCAGAGTAGGAGACTCAGAATCGCGATATTTACATTTACCACTCGCTATATATCGAAAGAAGCGAAGGATTCACTTCACAAGCCTCACAATAATTCGAAATAACGACAAATCACTCAAGGACACTCCCAATCGCGATATTTACCGATTCCGCTTGCTGTATATCGAAAGAAGCGAAGGATTCACATCCCAAGCCTCGCAATCGTTCAAAATATCGATAAATCAGAGTAGGACACTCCGAATCGCGATATTTAGCGTTTCCGCTTTCTGTATATCGGAAGAAAATAAGAATTCACATCCCAAATCTCGCAATCGTTTAAAATATCGATAAATCACAATAGGAGACTCGGGATCGCGATATTTACATTTACCACTCGCTGTATATCGAAAGAGGCGAAGGATTCACTTCCCAGGCCTCGCAATAATTTGAAATAACGATGAATCACTCAAGGACACTCCGAATCGCGATATTTACCGTTTCCACTTGCTGTATATCGAAAGAAGCGAACGATTCACATCCCAGGCCTCGCAATCGTTCAAAATATCGGTATATCAGAGTAGGAGACTCGGGAACGCGATATTTACATTTACCACTCGCTGTATATCGAAAGAAGCTGATAATTCATTTTCCGAGCCTCGAAACCGTTCGAAATAACGACAAATCACTCAAGGACACTCCGAATCGCGATATTTACCTTTTCCGCTCGCTGAATACCGAAAGAAGCGACGGATTCATATCTCAAGCCTCGCAATCGTTCAAAATATCAATAAGTCAGAGTAGGAGACTCGGAATCGCGATATTTACATTTACCACTAGCTGTATATCGAAAGAGGCGAAGGATTCACTTCCCAGGCCTCGCAATAATTTGAAATAACGACGAATCACTCAAGGACACTCCGAATCGCGATATTTACCGTTTCCGCTTGCTGTATATCGAAAGAAGCGAAGGATTCACATCCCAAATCTCGCAATCATTTAAGATATCGATAAATCACAATAGGAGACTCGGGATCGCGATATTTACATTTACCACTCGCTGTATATCGCAAGAAGCTAATAATTCATTTTCCGAGAATCGCAACCGTTCGAAATAACGACAAATCACTCAAGGACACTCCGAATCGCGATATTTACCGTTTCCGCTTGCTGTATATCGAAAGAAGCGAAGGATTCACATCCCAGGCCTCGCAATCGTTCAAAATATCGATAAATCAGAGTAGGACACTCCGAATCGCGATATTTACCGTTTCCGCTCGCTGTATATCGGAAGAAGATAAGGATTCACATCCCAAATCTCGCAATCGTTTAAAATATCGATAAATCACAATAGGGGACTCAGGATCGCGATATTTACATTTACCACTCGCTGTATATCGAAAGAAGCGAGGGATTCACATCCCAAGCCTCGCAACCGTTCGAACTAACGAGAAATCACTCAAGGTCACTCGGAATCACGATATTGAACTTTTCCATAAGGAGTGTATTGAAAGAAGCTAAGGATTCGTTTCCCTAGCCTCGCAATCGTTCAAAATATCGATAAAACAGAGTAGGAGACTCGGGATCGCGATATTTACATTTACCACTCCCTGTATATCGAAAGAAGCGAAGGATTCACTTCCCAAGCATTGCAATAATTCGAAATAACGACAAATCACTCAAGGACACTCCGAATCGCGATATTCACCGTTTCCGCACTCGGAATCGCGATATTTACATTTACCACTCGCTGTATATCGAAAGAGGCGAAGGATTCACTTCCCAAGCATCACAATAATTCGAAATAACGACAAATCACTCAAGGACACTCCGACTCGCGATATTTACCGTTTCTGCTCGCTGTATATCGAAAGAAGCGAAGGATTCACATCACAAGCCTCGCAATCCTTCAAAATATCGATAAATCAGAGTAGGAGACTCCGAATCGCGATATTTACCGTTTCCGCTCGCTGTATATCGGAAGAAGATAAGGATTCACATCCCAAATCTCGCAATCATTTAAAATATCGATAAATCACAATAGGAGACTCGGGATCGCGATATTTACATTTACCACTCGCTGTATATCGCAAGAAGCTAATAATTCATTTTCCGAGAATCGCAACCGTTCGAAATAACGACAAATCACTCAAGGACACTCCGAATCGCGATATTTACCGTTTCCGCTTGCTGTATATCGAAAGAAGCGAAGGATTCACATCCCAGGCCTCGCAATCGTTCAAAATATCGATAAATCAGAGTAGGACACTCCGAATCGCGATATTTACCGTTTCCGCTCGCTGTATATCGGAAGAAGATAAGGATTCACATCCCAAATCTCGCAAGCGTTTAAAATATCGATAAATCACAATAGGAGACTCAGGATCGCGATATTTACATTTACCACTCGCTGTATATCGAAAGAAGCGAGCGATTCACATCCCAAGCCTCGCAACCGTTCGAACTAACGAGAAATCACTCAAGGTCACTCGGAATCACGATATTGAACTTTTCCATAAGGAGTGTATTGAAAGAAGCTAAGGATTCGTTTCCCTAGCCTCGCAATCGTTCAAAATATCGATAAATCAGAGTAGGAGACTCGGGATCGTGATATTTACATTTACCACTCGCTGTATATCGAAAGAAGCGAAGGATTCACTTCCCAAGCATTGCAATAATTCGAAATAACGACAAATCACTCAAGGACACTCCGACTCGCGATATTTACCGTTTCTGCTCGCTGTATATCGAAAGAAGCGAAAGATTCACATCACAAGCCTCGCAATCCTTCAAAATATCGATAAATCAGAGTAGGAGACTCCGAATCGCGATATTTACCGTTTCCGCTCGCTGTATATCGGAAGAAGATAAGGATTCACATCCCAAATCTCGCAATCATTTAAAATATCGATAAATCACAATAGGAGACTCGGGATCGCGATATTTACATTTACCACTCGCTGTATATCGCAAGAAGCTAATAATTCATTTTCCGAGAATCGCAACCGTTCGAAATAACGACAAATCACTCAAGGACACTCCGAATCGCGATATTTACCGTTTCCGCTTGCTGTATATCGAAAGAAGCGAAGGATTCACATAACAGGCCTCGCAATCGTTCAAAATATCGATAAATCAGAGTAGGACACTCCGAATCGCGATATTTACAGTTTCCGCTCGCTGTATATCGGAAGAAGATAAGGATTCACATCCCAAATCTCGCAATCGTTTAAAATATCGATTAATCACAATAGGAGACTCAGGATCGCGATATTTACATTTACCACTCGCTGTATATCGAAAGAAGCGAGGGATTCACATCCCAAGCCTCGCAACCGTTCGAACTAACGAGAAATCACTCAAGGTCACTCGGAATCACGATATTGAACTTTTCCATAAGGAGTGTATTGAAAGAAGCTAAGGATTCGTTTCCCTAGCCTCGCAATCGTTCAAAATATCGATAAATCAGAGTAGGAGACTCCGAATGGCGATATTTACCGTTTCCGCTCGCTGTATATCGAAAGAAGCGAAGGATTCATATCACAAGCCTCGCAATCCTTCAAATTATCGATAAATCAGAGTAGGAGACTCCGAATGGCGATATTTACCGTTTCCGCTCGCTGTATATCGAAAGAAGATAAGGATTCACATCTCAAGCCTCGCAATCGTTCAAAATATCGGTATATCAGAGTAGGAGACTCGGGAACGCGATATTTACATTTACCACTCGCTGTATATCGAAAGAGGCGAAGGATTCACTTCCCAAGCATCACAATAATTCGAAATAACGACAAATCACTCAAGGACACTCCGAATCGCGATATTTACCGTTTCCGCTCGCTGTATATCGAAAGAAGCGAAGGATTCACATCCCAGGCCTCGCAATCGTTCAAAATATCGATAAATCAGAGTAGGACACTCCGAATCGCGATATTTACCGTTTCTGCTCGCTGTATATCGGAAGAAGATAAGGATTCACATCCCAAATCTCGCAATCGTTTAAAATATCGATAAATCACAATAGGAGACTCAGGATCGCGATATTTACATTTACCACTCGCTGTATATCGAAAGAAGCGAGGGATTCACATCCCAAGCCTCGCAACCGTTCGAACTAACGAGAAATCACTCAAGGTCACTCGGAATCACGATATTGACCTTTTCCATAAGGAGTGTATTGAAAGAAGCTAAGGATTTGTTTCCCTAGCCTCGCAATTGTTCAAAATATCGATAAATCAGAGTAGGAGACTCGGGATCGCGATATTTACATTTACCACTCGCTGTATATCGAAAGAAGCGAAGGATTCACTTCACAAGCCTCACAATAATTCGAAATAACGACAAATCACTCAAGGTCACTCGGAATCACGATATTGACCTTTTCCATAAGGAGTGTATTGAAAGAAGCTAAGGATTTGTTTCCCTAGCCTCGCAATTGTTCAAAATATCGATAAATCAGAGTAGGAGACTCGGGATCGCGATATTTACATTTACCACTCGCTGTATATCGAAAGAAGCGAAGGATTCACTTCCCAAGCATTGCAATAATTCGAAATAACGACAAATCACTCAAGGACACTCCGAATCGCGATATTTACCGTTTCCGCTCGCTGTATATCGAAAGAAGCGAAGGATTCACATCCCAAGCCTCGCAATCGTTCAAAATATCAATAAATCAGAGTAGGAGACTCAGAATCGCGATATTTACATTTACCACTCGCTATATATCGAAAGAAGCGAAGGATTCACTTCACAAGCCTCACAATAATTCGAAATAACGACAAATCACTCAAGGTCACTCGGAATCACGATATTGACCTTTTCCATAAGGAGTGTATTGAAAGAAGCTAAGGATTTGTTTCCCTAGCCTCGCAATTGTTCAAAATATCGATAAATCAGAGTAGGAGACTCGGGATCGCGATATTTACATTTACCACTCGCTGTATATCGAAAGAAGCGAAGGATTCACTTCCCAAGCATTGCAATAATTCGAAATAACGACAAATCACTCAAGGACACTCCGAATCGCGATATTTACCGTTTCCGCTCGCTGTATATCGAAAGAAGCGAAGGATTCACATCACAAGCCTCGCAATCGTTCAAAATATCGATAAATCACAGTACGAGACTCGGGATCGCGATATTTACATTTACCACTCGCTGTATATCGAAAGAAGCTGATAATTCATTTTCCGAGCCTCGCAACCGTTCCAAATAACGACAAATCACTCAAGGACACTCCGAATCGCGATATTTACCTTTTCCGCTCGCTGAATATCGAAAGAAGCGACGGATTCATATCTCAAGCCTCGCAATCGTTCAAAATATCAATAAATCAGAGTAGGAGACTCGGAATCGCGATATTTACATTTACCACTCGCTATATATCGAAAGAAGCGAAGGATTCACTTCACAAGCCTCACAATAATTCGAAATAACGACAAATCACTCAAGGACACTCCCAATCGCGATATTTACCGATTCCGCTTGCTGTATATCGAAAGAAGCGAAGGATTCACATCCCAAGCCTCGCAATCGTTCAAAATATCAATAAATCAGAGTAGGAGACTCAGAATCGCGATATTTACATTTACCACTCGCTATATATCGAAAGAAGCGAAGGATTCACTTCACAAGCCTCACAATAATTCGAAATAACGACAAATCACTCAAGGACACTCCCAATCGCGATATTTACCGATTCCGCTTGCTGTATATCGAAAGAAAATAAGAATTCACATCCCAAATCTCGCAATCGTTTAAAATATCGATAAATCACAATAGGAGACTCGGGATCGCGATATTTACATTTACCACTCGCTGTATATCGAAAGAGGCGAAGGATTCACATCCCAGGCCTCGCAATCGTTCAAAATATCGATAAATCAGAGTAGGACACTCCGAATCGCGATATTTACCGTTTCCGCTCGCTGTATATCGGAAGAAGATAAGGATTCACATCCCAAATCTCGCAATCGTTTAAAATATCGATAAATCACAATAGGAGACTCAGGATCGCGATATTTACATTTACCACTCGCTGTATATCGAAAGAAGCGAGGGATTCACATCCCAAGCCTCGCAACCGTTCGAACTAACGAGAAATCACTCAAGGTCACTCGGAATCACGATATTGAACTTTTCCATAAGGAGTGTATTGAAAGAAGCTAAGGATTCGTTTCCCTAGCCTCGCAATCGTTCAAAATATCGATAAAACAGAGTAGGAGACTCGGGATCGCGATATTTACATTTACCACTCGCTGTATATCGCAAGAAGCTAATAATTCATTTTCCGAGAATCGCAACCGTTCGAAATAACGACAAATCACTCAAGGACACTCCGAATCGCGATATTTACCGTTTCCGCTTGCTGTATATCGAAAGAAGCGAAGGATTCACATCCCAGGCCTCGCAATCGTTCAAAATATCGATAAATCAGAGTAGGACACTCCGAATCGCGATATTTACCGTTTCCGCTCGCTGTATATCGGAAGAAGATAAGGATTCACATCCCAAATCTCGCAATCGTTTAAAATATCGATAAATCACAATAGGAGACTCAGGATCGCGATATTTACATTTACCACTCGCTGTATATCGAAAGAAGCGAGCGATTCACATCCCAAGCCTCGCAACCGTTCGAACTAACGAGAAATCACTCAAGGTCACTCGGAATCACGATATTGAACTTTTCCATAAGGAGTGTATTGAAAGAAGCTAAGGATTCGTTTCCCTAGCCTCGCAATCGTTCAAAATATCGATAAATCAGAGTAGGAGACTCGGGATCGTGATATTTACATTTACCACTCGCTGTATATCGAAAGAAGCGAAGGATTCACTTCCCAAGCATTGCAATAATTCGAAATAACGACAAATCACTCAAGGACACTCCGACTCGCGATATTTACCGTTTCTGCTCGCTGTATATCGAAAGAAGCGAAGGATTCACATCACAAGCCTCGCAATCCTTCAAAATATCGATAAATCAGAGTAGGAGACTCCGAATCGCGATATTTACCGTTTCCGCTCGCTGTATATCGAAAGAAGCGAAGGATTCACATCACAAGCCTCGCAATCCTTCAAATTATCGATAAATCAGAGTAGGAGACTCCGAATGGCGATATTTACCGTTTCCGCTCGCTGTATATCGAAAGAAGATAAGGATTCACATCTCAAGCCTCGCAATCGTTCAAAATATCGGTATATCAGAGTAGGAGACTCGGGAACGCGATATTTACATTTACCACTCGCTGTATATCGAAAGAAGCGAAGGATTCACATCCCAAGCCTCGCAACCGTTCGAAATAATGAGAAATCACTCAAGGACACTCCGAATCGCGATATTTACCGTTTCCGCTCGCTGTATATCGAAAGAAGCGAAGGATTCACATCACAAGCCTCGCAATCCTTCAAATTATCGATAAATCAGAGTAGGAGACTCCGAATGGCGATATTTACCGTTTCCGCTCGCTGTATATCGAAAGAAGATAAGGATTCACATCTCAAGCCTCGCAATCGTTCAAAATATCGGTATATCAGAGTAGGAGACTCGGGAACGCGATATTTACATTTACCACTCGCTGTATATCGAAAGAAGCGAAGGATTCACATCCCAAGCCTCGCAACCGTTCGAAATAATGAGAAATCACTCAAGGACACTCCGAATCGCGATATTTACCGTTTCCGCTCGCTGTATATCGAAAGAAGCGAAGGATTCACATCACAAGCCTCGCAATCGTTCAAAATATCGATAAATCACAGTACGAGACTCGGGATCGCGATATTTACATTTACCACTCGCTGTATATCGAAAGAAGCTGATAATTCATTTTCCGAGCCTCGCAACCGTTCGACATAAATACAAATCACTCAAGGACACTCCGAATCGCGATATTTACCTTTTCCGCTCGCTGAATATCGAAAGAAGCGACGGATTCATATCTCAAGCCTCGCAATCGTTCAAAATATCAATAAATCAGAGTAGGAGACTCGGAATCGCGATATTTACATTTACCACTCGCTGTATATCGAAAGAAGCGAAGGATTCACTTCACAAGCCTCACAATAATTCGAAATAACGACAAATCACAGTACGAGACTCGGGATCGCGATATTTACATTTACCACTCGCTGTATATCGAAAGAAGCTGATAATTCATTTTCCGAGCCTCGCAACCGTTCGAAATAACGACAAATCACTCAAGGACACTCCGAATCGCGATATTTACCTTTTCCGCTCGCTGAATATCGAAAGAAGCGACGGATTCATATCTCAAGCCTCGCAATCGTTTAAAATATCAATAAATCAGAGTAGGAGACTCGGAATCGCGATATTTACATTTACCACTCGCTGTATATCGAAAGAGGCGAAGGATTCACTTCCCAGGCCTAGCAATAATTTGAAATAACGACGAATCACTCAAGGACACTCCGAATCGCGATATTTACCGTTTCCGCTTGCTGTATATCGAAAGAAGCGAAGGATTCACATCCCAGGTCTTGCAATCGTTCAAAATATCGATAAATCAGAGTAGGACACTCCGAATCGCGATATTTACCGTTTCCGCTCGCTGTATATCGGAAGAAGATAAGGATTCACATCCCAAATCTCGCAATCGTTTAAAATATCGATAAATCAGAGTAGGAGACTCGGGATCGCGATATTTACATTTACCACTCGCTGTATATCGAAAGAAGCCTAGGATTCACTTCCCAAGCATCGCAATAATTCGAAATAACGACAAATCACTCGAGGACACTCCGAATCGCGATATTTAGCGTTTCTGCTCGCTGTATATCGAAAGAAGCGAAGGATTCACATGACAAGCCTCGCAATCCTTCAAAATATCGATAAATCAGAGTAGGAGACTCCGAATGGCGATATTTACCGTTTCCGCTCGCTGTATATCGAAAGAAGCGAAGGATTCACATCACAAGCCTCGCAATCCTTCAAAATATCGATAAATCAGAGTAGGAGACTCCGAATTGCGATATTTACCGTTTGCGCTCGCTGTATATCGAAAGAAGATAAGGATTCACATCTCAAGCCTCGCAATCGTTCAAAATATCGGTATATCAGAGTAGGAGACTCGGGAACGCGATATTTACATTTACCACTCGCTGAATATCGAAAGAAGCGAAGGATTCACATCCCAAGCCTCGCAACCGTTCGAAATAACGAGAAATCACTCAAGGTCACTCGGAATCACGACATTGACCTTTTCCATAAGGAGTGTATTGAAAGAAGCTAAGGATTCGTTTCCCTAGCCTCGCAATCGTTCAAAATATCGATAAATCAGAGTAGGAGACTTGGGATCGCGATATTTACATTTACCACTCGCTGTATATCGAAAGAAGCGAAGGATTCACTTCACAAGCCTCACAATAATTCGAAATAACGACAAATCACTCAAGGACACTCCCAATCGCGATATTTACCTTTTCCGCTCGCTGTATATCGAAAGAAGAAAAGGATTCACATCTCAAGCCTCGCAATCCTTCAAAATATCGATAAATCAGAGTAGGAGACTCCGAATCGCGATATTTACCGTTTCCGCTCGCTGTATATCGGAAGAAGATAAGGATTCACATCCCAAATCTCGCAATCATTTAAAATATCGATAAATCACAATAGGAGACTCGGGATCGCGATATTTACATTTACCACTCGCTGTATATCGCAAGAAGCTAATAATTCATTTTCCGAGAATCGCAACCGTTCGAAATAACGACAAATCACTCAAGGACACTCCGAATCGCGATATTTACCGTTTCCGCTTGCTGTATATCGAAAGAAGCGAAGGATTCACATCCCAGGCCTCGCAATCGTTCAAAATATCGATAAATCAGAGTAGGACACTCCGAATCGCGATATTTACCGTTTCCGCTCGCTGTATATCGGAAGAAGATAAGGATTCACATCCCAAATCTCGCAATCGTTTAAAATATCGATAAATCACAATAGGAGACTCAGGATCGCGATATTTACATTTACCACTCGCTGTATATCGAAAGAAGCGAGGGATTCACATCCCAAGCCTCGCAACCGTTCGAACTAACGAGAAATCACTCAAGGTCACTCGGAATCACGATATTGAACTTTTCCATAAGGAGTGTATTGAAAGAAGCTAAGGATTCGTTTCCCTAGCCTCGCAATCTATCAAAATATCGATAAATCAGAGTAGGAGACTCGGGATCGCGATATTTACATTTACCACTCGCTGTATATCGAAAGAAGCGAAGGATTCACTTCACAAGCCTCACAATAATTCGAAATAACGACAAATCACTCAAGGACACTCCCAATCGCGATATTTACCTTTTCCGCTCGCTGTATATCGAAAGAAGAAAAGGATTCACATCTCAAGCCTCGCAATAATTCGAAATAACGGGAAATCAATCAAGGACACTCGGAATCACGATATTGACCTTTTCCACACGCAGTGTATTGAAAGAAGCTAAGGATTCGTTTCCCAAGAATCGCAATCGTGCAAAATATCGATAAATCAGAGTATCAGAGTCGGAAACGCGATATTTACCTTTTCCGCTCGCTGTATATCGAAAGAAGCGAAGGATTCCCTTCCCAAGCCTCGCAATAATTCGAAATAACGACGAATCACTCAAGGTCACTCCGAATCGCGATATTTACCGTTTCCGCTCGCTGTATATCGAAAGAAGCGAAGGATTCACATCCCAGGCCTTGCAATCGTTCAAAATATCGATAAATCAGAGTAGGACACTCCGAATCGCGATATTTACCGTTTCCGCTCGCTGTATATCGGAAGAAGATAAGGATTCACTTCCCAAGCATTGCAATAATTCGAAATAACGACAAATCACTCAAGGACACTCCGAATCGCGATATTTACCGTTTCCGCTCGCTGTATATCGAAAGAAGCGAAGGATTCACATGACAAGCCTCGCAATCCTGCAAAATATCGATAAATCAGAGTAGGAGACTCCGAATGGCGATATTTACCGTTTCCGCTCGCTGTATATCGAAAGAAGCGAAGGATTCACATGACAAGCCTCGCAATCCTGCAAAATATCGATAAAATAGAGTAGGAGACTCCGAATGGCGATATTTACCGTTTCCGCTCGCTGTATATCGAAAGAAGATAAGGATTCACATCTCAAGCCTCGCAATCGTTCAAAATATCGGTATATCAGAGTAGGAGACTTGGGATCGCGATATTTACATTTACCACTCGCTGTATATCGAAAGAAGCGAAGGATTCACTTCCCAAGCATTGCAATAATTCGAAATAACGACAAATCACTCAAGGACACTCCGAATCGCGATATTTACCGTTTCCGCACTCGGAATCGCGATATTTACATTTACCACTCGCTGTATATCGAAAGAGGCGAAGGATTCACTTCCCAAGCATCACAATAATTCGAAATAACGACAAATCACTCAAGGACACTCCGACTCGCGATATTTACCGTTTCTGCTCGCTGTATATCGAAAGAAGCGAAGGATTCACATCACAAGCCTCGCAATCCTTCAAAATATCGATAAATCAGAGTAGGAGACTCCGAATCGCGATATTTACCGTTTCCGCTCGCTGTATATCGGAAGAAGATAAGGATTCACATCCCAAATCTCGCAATCATTTAAAATATCGATAAATCACAATAGGAGACTCGGGATCGCGATATTTACATTTACCACTCGCTGTATATCGCAAGAAGCTAATAATTCATTTTCCGAGAATCGCAACCGTTCGAAATAACGACAAATCACTCAAGGACACTCCGAATCGCGATATTTACCGTTTCCGCACTCGGAATCGCGATATTTACATTTACCACTCGCTGTATATCGAAAGAGGCGAAGGATTCACTTCCCAAGCATCACAATAATTCGAAATAACGACAAATCACTCAAGGACACTCCGACTCGCGATATTTACCGTTTCTGCTCGCTGTATATCGAAAGAAGCGAAGGATTCACATCACAAGCCTCGCAATCCTTCAAAATATCGATAAATCAGAGTAGGAGACTCCGAATCGCGATATTTACCGTTTCCGCTCGCTGTATATCGGAAGAAGATAAGGATTCACATCCCAAATCTCGCAATCATTTAAAATATCGATAAATCACAATAGGAGACTCGGGATCGCGATATTTACATTTACCACTCGCTGTATATCGCAAGAAGCTAATAATTCATTTTCCGAGAATCGCAACCGTTCGAAATAACGACAAATCACTCAAGGACACTCCGAATCGCGATATTTACCGTTTCCGCTTGCTGTATATCGAAAGAAGCGAAGGATTCACATCCCAGGCCTCGCAATCGTTCAAAATATCGATAAATCAGAGTAGGACACTCCGAATCGCGATATTTACCGTTTCCGCTCGCTGTATATCGGAAGAAGATAAGGATTCACATCCCAAATCTCGCAATCGTTTAAAATATCGATAAATCACAATAGGAGACTCAGGATCGCGATATTTACATTTACCACTCGCTGTATATCGAAAGAAGCGAGGGATTCACATCCCAAGCCTCGCAACCGTTCGAACTAACGAGAAATCACTCAAGGTCACTCGGAATCACGATATTTATTTATTTATTTATTTATTTATTTATTCTATTTAACGGGTAGCAACCCTTTATGTACAATGTAATATCTTTGTTTATGTTGTATTAATCAGTCTTAATGTCTAAACTAAATGTAATGTTCGTCTATTCTAAGTTTATATCTAAATCTGAGTCTAAATCTATTAGTTTGTATAGTTCGCTTTTGAAGACAGAGGCACTGATATCGAAAAAGTTGATTTTATGGAAGTATAGGTTTGCTGTTTTGCACATCCTGTTCAAGGGGTCGGATGTAGTGTGCTTCAGTGATGCTGTTCTGAATAGGAGAGGCGCTCTCGTGTTCACGGATGGTGAATTGAAGTTGATCCTCGATAGTAACTGTGGACAGGATATATTGCCATTAACGATTGCTTGAAGGAAACTCAGATCTGCCACCGTTCTTCTCGTTTTAAGAGTTTTGAGATTAAATTGCTTCATTATGTTTCTATATTCGTGACTATGGCGAGGCATCGGGTGTCCTTCTTTGGAAGCCAGTCGTCGCAGAAGCCGATGCTGAATTTTCTCCAAGTTATACTGGTCTTTCTTCGTTTGTGGCGCCCAAATTGTCGATGCGTATTCTATTATGGGTCTTACTAAAGTGATGTATAAGAACCGAGTGGTGTTTGTATTTTTGAATTCGTTACTATTTCTTAATATGAATCCTAGTGTGTTTAGGGCTTTTCTCGTGATGATTTGTATATGTTTATCGAATGAAAGTGTATTGGTTAATGTTATCCCTAAGTCCCGGACCGAGGTATGAAAGGGTAGTGGTTCTCCGAGAACGTAGTACGAGAGCTCAATGGGTTTTTTCTTTCTTGTGAATCTGATCGCGTGACATTTCTCCGTATTCAATTCCATTCCGTTGTCGGAGCACCACTTGACTATGTTGTTGACATCAGCTTGCAAGTTTAAACAGTCTGTTGATGTCCGAATTTGGAGGTATAATTTGATATCATCTGCGAAAAGTAAGATTTTTGAGTGCTGTATAACTGTGTCGATATCGTTGACGAATAGCAGAAAGAGCAATGGGCCTAAGTGCGAACCTTGAGGAACGCCTGTAGTAGGCACTATGTGCCTCGAAAAATTGTCTCTAACTCTAACTACTTGATCTCGCCCGTTTAGATAGGAGAAGAGCCATTGGAGGAACCTTCCTCTTATACCTATGGCCGCTAATTTGTCTATTAATAAAAAATGGTTGACTCTGTCAAAAGCTTTCCTGAAGTCGAGATACACTGAGTCTGTTTGTAAGCCCCTGTCGAATGATTTGTAAAGATCGTTGCAGTATACTGTGAGATTTGTTGAGGTGGAGCGTCCTCTTATAAAACCGTGTTGATGATCATTACAAATGGTTGATATTATTGGGTGCAGTTTTGTAGATATGATTCCTTCGAACAACTTAGCCATCGTGTTCAGCACTGTTACTGGTCTGTAATTTTCCACCATTGATCTGGTTCCTGACTTGAATATTGGTGTAATTACACTCTTTTTCCATATTCTTGGGAAACAACTATTGCTAAGAGAAAGATTGAAAATTATCCACAGGGGTCTTGCTAGGACAAATTTGCATTTTTTGAATAGGATAGGCGGGATACCGTCTGAGCCTGGGGACTTGTTAATGTTGGAACGTTCAATTTCTTTTAATACGTCGCTTATGCTAACTTGAATATGCGATAGGTCGAGTGACTGGGAATTAAGATTTGTGATTAAGGTTGATGGAAATTGGGATCCGTAGACTGACTCAAAATGATCGGCGAATAGATTGGAAATGTCCCGATCATTCGTTTGTTGTGTTTCGTTTAGAGTCATGTCTTTCGGAATATCGTTGGTTTTTCTGTAAGTGTTAATAAATTTCCAGAAGGACTTGATATTGTGTGGAATCCGTGATTCGACTGCAGCGATGTATTTGGAATAATTAGATTTCGACAGTGATTTACAATCAGATCTGAGTTTACAAAAGTTTAGGTAGTCAGGATAGCTATTGGACTTTTTGTATGTTCTATGTGCTATTTTTTTGGATCTTATTAGGTGTTTCAGTTCGGGTGTGCACCAGCTAGGAAATTGGGTGTGATGGTATTTTTTCAGTGGGATGTAGGACTCGATCGCGTAGTTTAGAGTCGAGTACAGGTACGAGACTGCTTCTTCAACTGATAATCCTTCTAGTTGCGAGTCCCAGTGGATTGAGTTTAGGTATTCAGTTATGCTATAATAGTCGCCATTGTTGAAGTCCCTTTTATATCTCGGATCCGGTTTGTTCGAATACATGTTTCTTAGATTAATTGAAAAACAAAGAGCCGGATGATATGAATCTAACCTAACAAAAGCCTCGCATGCGTATTCTACTTGGATCGAAGAATTCGAGAAGATTAGATCCAGCAAAACGTTATTCGAATTTACCTTTGTATTTATCTGGTAAATATTATGTAGGGAGCATGCGTTTGTTATTAAATCGAAGATTTCGTTGTTCTGTCGGAAATTATCGTTTGAGGCATCTGATTCCCCTGAGGTTGAACTAGGTAACAAATGTGAGAATTGAGGGCAGTTATAATCACCTATACATAAAAATTGAGTATACGGATGTAGTGTTAACAATCTCTCTATCTCCTCAAAATGACCACGATACAGATTTACATCCGATGCTGGAGGAATATATACTGATCCCAATATGACTCTGTGCTGCCCCATGCTAATGTTAATAAACATATGTTCTATTGTTTCGTTAACAGCGCAAATTTTCGAATTTTGTATGTCCTTTGAGACCGCTATCAAAACTCCACCCCCTCTGAGATGGCTACTTGTGTTGCGATTTCTGTCCTGTCGATGTACCGTGTAGTTTGTTAGTCCGAGTTCTTCAGTCGATATTGCCGGGTGTAACCATGTTTCTACTAAGATGATGATGTCGTAGACCACCACCGAAGTGATGACGTTTTGGAGAAGATTTTTCATTTTCGTTCTTAATCCTCTGACGTTCTGGTAGTAGACTTTCACTCCGTTTATTAGTTTTTTGACTTGTGAGCTATTGTGTTCACTATCTTCGGATTTCCCTTAATGAATCTGATGGTTTTATTTGTTTCCCCCTTATCGTGTAGTTCCTTAAGCTGGTCCCTTAGTTCCTTGAGGTGTTGCATTTGTAATGGTGTTTTGTCGTCTGTAATTTTTTCGGTTCCTGAGTAATTTCCCTTGTTCTTTAGAATAGAAATGACTTCATTAGCTGATCCTAGAACTATTCTCAGTGGTCTGGTTTTATGACCGCCCATTCTGCCCAACCTTTGACTCCTTAATATTTTGTGTGCACCTGGCTGTATTTTTTCCAGGATGTCCATCGCTCTTATCATGTCCGATCTGTGACCATCCTCCCCTGGCTCATTCGCTCCTTCAACTAGTCCATGGATGATAATATTCCTTGATCTTTCTTGTCGATCATTCAGTTCACCTATAATGCTGTTGGTTGAGGTGGTGTGGTCGTTGGTTGCTGGCGAGCTTCCTCTGTTCTCCAGTGCTGTAATCCTTTGATTTAAATTTGCAATTGTGTTGTTGAGGTTTGCTACTTCCATTTTCAGTTCCGTTATGATGTTACTTTGAAATGAGGCAAGCTCTTTTCTGATCAAGTCCCTGATATTATCTAATGATGGAAAGGTCGGTAACGTTGAACTTGTTGTTGATAGTTGGCTACATTTGGGATCGGAACCACCAGGTGACGCGATGGAAGGACGTTTACAGTTAATCAGTTTTTCGAAAATCCATGGGTGACCCGTACGGGCTAGACATTTGTCGCCAGGATGTGAGAGAATGCCGCAATCCGGGCATTTAACCGGGTTTACTACTACGGATTTGCACCCACTGCACTTATTCACATTCGACATTTTCGGTTTTCCTTCTTTATGTACTAGGTGGTCTTGCTGGGCTACGATTTGATTAGATTTACTACTTGATCGACGATTAATGTACTGACCTTCGTAGAATAATTTAACTTTTGTGCCACCACGAATGCTTCAATGTGAAATCCCTTTATCAATATAATGCTATTTACTGCAGGGATCACTAATCTGATTTATGGCTTTAAAATCCACTGACGAGTCGTGACGTTATGTTGTCACCAGCGTACCGATTTGAAGAGCGCGATGTAAACACGTCTGACCTGTTCGACTGATTACTGATTACTGATATTGAACTTTTCCATAAGGAGTGTATTGAAAGAAGCTAAGGATTCGTTTCCCTAGCCTCGCAATCGTTCAAAATATCGATAAATCAGAGTAGGAGACTCCGAATGGCGATATTTACCGTTTCCGCTCGCTGTATATCGAAAGAAGCGAAGGATTCACATCACAAGCCTCGCAATCCTTCAAATTATCGATAAATCAGAGTAGGAGACTCCGAATGGCGATATTTACCGTTTCCGCTCGCTGTATATCGAAAGAAGATAAGGATTCACATCTCAAGCCTCGCAATCGTTCAAAATATCGGTATATCAGAGTAGGAGACTCGGGAACGCGATATTTACATTTAGCACTCGCTGTATATCGAAAGAAGCGAAGGATTCACATCCCAAGCCTCGCAACCGTTCGAAATAACGAGAAATCACTCAAGGACACTCCGAATCGCGATATTTACCGTTTCCGCTCGCTGTATATCGAAAGAAGCGAAGGATTCACATCACAAGCCTCGCAATCGTTCAAAATATCGATAAATCACAGTACGAGACTCGGGATCGCGATATTTACATTTACCACTCGCTGTATATCGAAAGAAGTTGATAATTCATTTTCCGAGCCTCGCAACCGTTCGACATAAATACAAATCACTCAAGCACACTCCGAATCGCGATATTTACCTTTTCCGCTCGCTGAATATCGAAAGAAGCGACGGATTCATATCTCAAGCCTCGCAATCGTTCAAAATATCAATAAATCAGAGTAGGAGACTCGGAATCGCGATATTTACATTTACCACTCGCTGTATATCGAAAGAAGCGAAGGATTCACTTCACAAGCCTCACAATAATTCGAAATAACGACAAATCACAGTACGAGACTCGGGATCGCGATATTTACATTTACCACTCGCTGTATATCGAAAGAAGCTGATAATTCATTTTCCGAGCCTCGCAACCGTTCGAAATAACGACAAATCACTCAAGGACACTCCGAATCGCGATATTTACCTTTTCCGCTCGCTGAATATCGAAAGAAGCGAAGGATTCATATCTCAAGCCTCGCAATCGTTCAAAATATCAATAAATCAGAGTAGGAGACTCGGAATCGCGATATTTACATTTACCACTCGCTGTATATCGAAAGAGGGGAAAGGATTCACTTCCCAGGCCTCGCAATAATTTGAAATAACGACGAATCACTCAAGGACACTCCGAATCGCGATATTTACCGTTTCCGCTTGCTGTATATCGAAAGAAGCGAAGGATTCACATCCCAGGCCTTGCAATCGTTCAAAATATCGATAAATCAGAGTAGGACACTCCGAATCGCGATATTTACCGTTTCCGCTCGCTGTATATCGGAAGAAGATAAGGATTCACATCCCAAATCTCGCAATCGTTTAAAATATCGATAAATCAGAGTAGGAGACTCGGGATCGCGATATTTACATTTACCACTCGCTGTATATCGAAAGAAGCAAAGGATTCACTTCCCAAGCATCGCAATAATTCGAAATAACGACAAATCACTCAAGGACACTCCGAATCGCGATATTTAGCGTTTCTGCTCGCTGTATATCGAAAGAAGCGAAGGATTCACATGACAAGCCTCGCAATACTTCAAAATATCGATAAATCAGAGTAGGAGACTCCGAATGGCGATATTTACCGTTTCCGCTCGCTGTATATCGAAAGAAGCGAAGGATTCACATCACAAGCCTCGCAATCCTTCAAAATATCGATAAATCAGAGTAGGAGACTCCGAATTGCGATATTTACCGTTTGCGCTCGCTGTATATCGAAAGAAGATAAGGATTCACATCTCAAGCCTCGCAATCGTTCAAAATATCGGTATATCAGAGTAGGAGACTCGGGAACGCGATATTTACATTTACCACTCGCTGTATATCGAAAGAAGCGAAGGATTCACATCCCAAGCCTCGCAACCGTTCGAAATAACGAGAAATCACTCAAGGTCACTCGGAATCACGATATTGACCTTTTCCATAAGGAGTGTATTGAAAGAAGCTAAGGATTCGTTTCCCTAGCCTCGCAATCTCTCAAAATATCGATAAATCAGAGTAGGAGACTCGGGATCGCGATATTTACATTTACCACTCGCTGTATATCGAAAGAAGCGAAGGATTCACTTCACAAGCCTCACAATAATTCGAAATAACGACAAATCACTCAAGGACACTCCCAATCGCGATATTTACCTTTTCCGCTCGCTGTATATCGAAAGAAGAAAAGGATTCACATCTCAAGCCTCGCAATAATTCGAAATAACGGGAAATCAATCAAGGACACTCGGAATCACGATATTGACCTTTTCCACACGCAGTGTATTGAAAGAAGCTAAGGATTCGTTTCCCAAGAATCGCAATCGTGCAAAATATCGATAAATCAGAGTATCAGAGTCGGAAACGCGATATTTACCTTTTCCGCTCGCTGTATATCGAAAGAAGCGAAGGATTCCCTTCCCAAGCCTCGCAATAATTCGAAATAACGACGAATCACTCAAGGTCACTCCGAATCGCGATATTTACCGTTTCCGCTCGCTGTATATCGAAAGAAGATAAGGATTCACATCTCAAGCCTCGCAATCGTTCAAAATATCGGTATATCAGAGTAGGAGACTCGGGAACGCGATATTTACATTTACCACTCGCTGTATATCGAAAGAAGCGAAGGATTCACTTCCCAAGCATTGCAATAATTCGAAATAACGACAAATCACTCAAGGACACTCCGAATCGCGATATTTACCGTTTCCGCTCGCTGTATATCGAAAGAAGCGAAGGATTCACATCACAAGCCTCGCAATCCTTCAAAATATCGATAAATCAGAGTAGGAGACTCCGAATGGCGATATTTACCGTTTCCGCTCTCTGTATATCGAAAGAAGATAAGGATTCACATCTCAAGCCTCGCAATCGATCAAAATATCGGTATATCAGAGTAGGAGACTCGGGAACGCGATATTTACATTTACCACTCGCTGTATATCGAAAGAAGCGAAGGATTCACATCCCAAGCCTCGAAACCGTTCGAAATAACGAGAAATCACTCAAGGTCACTCGGAATCACGATATTGACCTTTTCCATAAGGAGTGTATTGAAAGAAGCTAAGGATTCGTTTCCCTAGCCTCGCAATCGTTCAAAATATCGATAAATCAGAGTAGGAGACTCGGGATCGCGATATTTACATTTACCACTCGCTGTATATCGAAAGAAGCGAAGGATTCACTTCACAAGCCTCACAATAATTCGAAATAACGACAAATCACTCAAGGACACTCCCAATCGCGATATTTACTTTTCCGCTCGCTGTATATCGAAAGAAGAAAAGAATTCACATCTCAAGCCTCGCAATAATTCGAAATAACGGGAAATCAATCAAGGACACTCGGAATCACGATATTGACCTTTTCCACACGCAGTGTATTGAAAGAAGCTAAGGATTCGTTTCCCAAGAATCGCAATCGTTCAAAATATCGATAAATCAGAGTATCAGAGTCGGAAACGCGATATTTACCTTTTCCGCTCGCTGTATATCGAAAGAAGCGAAGGATTCCCTTCCCAAGCCTCGCAATAATTCGAAATAACGACGAATCACTCAAGGTCACTCCGAATCGCGATATTTACCGTTTCCGCTCGCTGTATATCGAAAGAAGATAAGGATTCACATCTCAAGCCTCGCAATCGTTCAAAATATCGGTATATCAGAGTAGGAGACTCGGGAACGCGATATTTACATTTACCACTCGCTGTATATCGAAAGAGGCGAAGGATTCACTTCCCAAGCATCACAATAATTCGAAATAACGACAAATCACTCAAGGACACTCCGAATCGCGATATTTACCGTTTCCGCTCGCTGTATATCGAAAGAAGATAAGGATTCACATCTCAAGCCTCGCAATCGTTCAAAATATCGGTATATCAGAGTAGGAGACTCGGGAACGCGATATTTACATTTACCACTCGCTGTATATCGAAAGAAGCGAAGGATTCACATCCCAAGCCTCGCAACCGTTCGAAGTAACGAGAAATCACTCAAGGTCACTCGGAATCACGATATTGACCTTTTCCATAAGGAGTGTATTGAAAGAAGCTAAGGATTCGTTTCCCTAGCCTAGCAATCGTTCAAAATATCGATAAAACAGAGTAGGAGACTCGGGATCGCGATATTTACATTTACCACTCGCTGTATATCGAAAGAAGCGAAGGATTCACTTCACAAGCCTCACAATAATTCGAAATAACGACAAATCACTCAAGGACACTCCCAATCGCGATATTTACCTTTTCCGCTCGCTGTATATCGATAGAAGAAAAGGATTCACATCGCAAGCCTCGCAATAATTCGAAATAACGAGAAATCACTCAAGGTCACTCGGAATCACGATATTGACCTTTTCCATAAGGAGTGTATTGAAAGAAGCTAAGGATTCGTTTCCCTAGAGTCGCAATCGTTCAAAATATCGATAAAACAGAGTAGGAGACTCGGGATCGCGATATTTACATTTACCACTCCCTGTATATCGAAAGAAGCGAAGGATTCACTTCCCAAGCATTGCAATAATTCGAAATAACGACAAATCACTCAAGGACACTCCGAATCGCGATATTTACCGTTTCGGCACTCGGAATCGCGATATTTACATTTACCACTCGCTGTATATCGAAAGAGGCGAAGGATTCACTTCCCAAGCATCACAATAATTCGAAATAACGACAAATCACTCAAGGACACTCCGACTCGCGATATTTACCGTTTCTGCTCGCTGTATATCGAAAGAAGCGAAGGATTCACATCACAAGCCTCGCAATCCTTCAAAATATCGATAAATCAGAGTAGGAGACTCCGAATCGCGATATTTACCGTTTCCGCTCGCTGTATATCGCAAGAAGCTAATAATTCATTTTCCGAGAATCGCAACCGTTCGAAATAACGACAAATCACTCAAGGACACTCCGAATCGCGATATTTACCGTTTCCGCTTGCTGTATATCGAAAGAAGCGAAGGATTCACATCCCAGGCCTCGCAATCGTTCAAAATATCGATAAATCAGAGTAGGACACTCCGAATCGCGATATTTACCGTTTCCGCTCGCTGTATATCGAAAGAAGATAAGGATTCACATCTCAAGCCTCGCAATCGTTCAAAATATCGGTATATCAGAGTAGGAGACTCGGGAACGCGATATTTACATTTACCACTCGCTGTATATCGAAAGAGGCGAAGGATTCACTTCCCAAGCATCACAATAATTCGAAATAACGACAAATCACTCAAGGACACTCCGAATCGCGATATTTACCGTTTCCGCTCGCTGTATATCGAAAGAAGATAAGGATTCACATCTCAAGCCTCGCAATCGTTCAAAATATCGGTATATCAGAGTAGGAGACTCGGGAACGCGATATTTACATTTACCACTCGCTGTATATCGAAAGAAGCGAAGGATTCACATCCCAAGCCTCGCAACCGTTCGAAATAACGAGAAATCACTCAAGGTCACTCGGAATCACGATATTGACCTTTTCCATAAGGAGTGTATTGAAAGAAGCTAAGGATTCGTTTCCCTAGCCTAGCAATCGTTCAAAATATCGATAAAACAGAGTAGGAGACTCGGGATCGCGATATTTACATTTACCACTCGCTGTATATCGAAAGAAGCGAAGGATTCACTTCACAAGCCTCACAATAATTCGAAATAACGACAAATCACTCAAGGACACTCCCAATCGCGATATTTACCTTTTCCGCTCGCTGTATATCGATAGAAGAAAAGGATTCACATCGCAAGCCTCGCAATAATTCGAAATAACGAGAAATCACTCAAGGTCACTCGGAATCACGATATTGACCTTTTCCATAAGGAGTGTATTGAAAGAAGCTAAGGATTCGTTTCCCTAGAGTCGCAATCGTTCAAAATATCGATAAAACAGAGTAGGAGACTCGGGATCGCGATATTTACATTTACCACTCCCTGTATATCGAAAGAAGCGAAGGATTCACTTCCCAAGCATTGCAATAATTCGAAATAACGACAAATCACTCAAGGACACTCCGAATCGCGATATTTACCGTTTCGGCACTCGGAATCGCGATATTTACATTTACCACTCGCTGTATATCGAAAGAGGCGAAGGATTCACTTCCCAAGCATCACAATAATTCGAAATAACGACAAATCACTCAAGGACACTCCGACTCGCGATATTTACCGTTTCTGCTCGCTGTATATCGAAAGAAGCGAAGGATTCACATCACAAGCCTCGCAATCCTTCAAAATATCGATAAATCAGAGTAGGAGACTCCGAATCGCGATATTTACCGTTTCCGCTCGCTGTATATCGCAAGAAGCTAATAATTCATTTTCCGAGAATCGCAACCGTTCGAAATAACGACAAATCACTCAAGGACACTCCGAATCGCGATATTTACCGTTTCCGCTTGCTGTATATCGAAAGAAGCGAAGGATTCACATCCCAGGCCTCGCAATCGTTCAAAATATCGATAAATCAGAGTAGGACACTCCGAATCGCGATATTTACCGTTTCCGCTCGCTGTATATCGGAAGAAGATAAGGATTCACATCCCAAATCTCGCAATCGTTTAAAATATCGATAAATCACAATAGGAGACTCAGGATCGCGATATTTACATTTACCACTCGCTGTATATCGAAAGAAGCGAGGGATTCACATCCCAAGCCTCGCAACCGTTCGAACTAACGAGAAATCACTCAAGGTCACTCGGAATCACGATATTGAACTTTTCCATAAGGAGTGTATTGAAAGAAGCTAAGGATTCGTTTCCCTAGCCTCGCAATCGTTCAAAATATCGATAAATCAGAGTAGGAGACTCGGGATCGCGATATTTACATTTACCACTCGCTGTATATCGAAAGAAGCGAAGGATTCACTTCCCAAGCATTGCAATAATTCGAAATAACGACAAATCACACAAGGACACTCCGACTCGCGATATTTACCGTTTCTGCTCGCTGTATATCGAAAGAAGCGAAGGATTCACATCACAAGCCTCGCAATCCTTCAAAATATCGATAAATCAGAGTAGGAGACTCCGAATGGCGATATTTACCGTTTCCGCTCGCTGTATATCGAAAGAAGCGAAGGATTCACATCACAAGCCTCGCAATCCTTCAAATTATCGATAAATCAGAGTAGGAGAATCCGAATGGCGATATTTACCGTTTCCGCTCGCTGTATATCGAAAGAAGATAAGGATTCACATCTCAAGCCTCGCAATCGTTCAAAATATCGGTATATCAGAGTAGGAGACTCGGGAACGCGATATTTACATTTACCACTCGCTGTATATCGAAAGAAGCGAAGGATTCACATCCCAAGCCTCGCAACCGTTCGAAATAACGAGAAATCACTCAAGGACACTCCGAATCGCGATATTTACCGTTTCCGCTCGCTGTATATCGAAAGAAGCGAAGGATTCACATCACAAGCCTCGCAATCGTTCAAAATATCGATAAATCACAGTACGAGACTCGGGATCGCGATATTTACATTTACCACTCGCTGTATATCGAAAGAAGCTGATAATTCATTTTCCGAGCCTCGCAACAGTTCGACATAAATACAAATCACTCAAGGACACTCCGAATCGCGATATTTACCTTTTCCGCTCGCTGAATATCGAAAGAAGCGACGGATTCATATCTCAAGCCTCGCAATCGTTCAAAATATCAATAAATCAGAGTAGGAGACTCGGAATCGCGATATTTACATTTACCACTCGCTGTATATCGAAAGAAGCGAAGGATTCACTTCACAAGCCTCACAATAATTCGAAATAACGACAAATCACTCAAGGACACTCCCAATCGCGATATTTACATTTTCCGCTCGCTGTATATCGAAAGAAGATAAGGATTCACATCTCAAGCCTCGCAATCGTTCAAAATATCGGTATATCAGAGTAGGAGACTCGGGAACGCGATATTTACATTTACCACTCGCTGTATATCGAAAGACGCGAAGGATTCACTTCCCAAGCATCACAATAATTCGAAATAACGACAAATCACTCAAGGACACTCCGACTCGCGATATTTACCGTTTCTGCTCGCTGTATATCGAAAGAAGCGAAGGATTCACATCACAAGCCTCGCAACCGTTCGAAATAACGAGAAATCACTCAAGGTCAGTCGGAATCACGATATTAACCTTTTCCATAAGGAGTGTATTGAAAGAAGCTAAGGATTCACATCACAAGCCTCGCAATCGTTCAAAATATCGATAAATCACAGTACGAGACTCGGGATCGCGATATTTACATTTACCACTCGCTGTATATCGAAAGAAGCTGATAATTCATTTTCCGAGCCTCGCAACCGTTCGAAATAACGACAAATCACTCAAGGACACTCCGAATCGCGATATTTACCTTTTCCGCTCGCTGAATATCGAAAGAAGCGACGGATTCATATCTCAAGCCTCGCAATCGTTTAAAATATCAATAAATCAGAGTAGGAGACTCGGAATCGCGATATTTACATTTACCACTCGCTGTATATCGAAAGAGGCGAAGGATTCACTTCCCAGGCCTCGCAATAATTTGAAATAACGACGAATCACTCAAGGACACTCCGAATCGCGATATTTACCGTTTCCGCTTGCTGTATATCGAAAGAAGCGAAGGATTCACATCCCAGGCCTTGCAATCGTTCAAAATATCGATAAATCAGAGTAGGACACTCCGAATCGCGATATTTACCGTTTCCGCTCGCTGTATATCGGAAGAAGATAAGGATTCACATCCCAAATCTCGCAATCGTTTAAAATATCGATAAATCAGAGTAGGAGACTCGGGATCGCGATATTTACATTTACCACTCGCTGTATATCGAAAGAAGCCTAGGATTCACTTCCCAAGCATCGCAATAATTCGAAATAACGACAAATCACTCAAGGACACTCCGAATCGCGATATTTAGCGTTTCTGCTCGCTGTATATCGAAAGAAGCGAAGGATTCACATGACAAGCCTCGCAATCCTTCAAAATATCGATAAATCAGAGTAGGAGACTCCGAATGGCGATATTTACCGTTTCCGCTCGCTGTATATCGAAAGAAGCGAAGGATTCACATCACAAGCCTCGCAATCCTTCAAAATATCGATAAATCAGAGTAGGAGACTCCGAATCGCGATATTTACCGTTTGCGCTCGCTGTATATCGAAAGAAGATAAGGATTCACATCTCAAGCCTCGCAATCGTTCAAAATATCGGTATATCAGAGTAGGAGACTCGGGAACGCGATATTTACATTTACCACTCGCTGTATATCGGAAGAAGCGAAGGATTCACATCCCAAGCCTCGCAACCGTTCGAAATAACGAGAAATCACTCAAGGTCACTCGGAATCACGATATTGACCTTTTCCATAAGGAGTGTATTGAAAGAAGCTAAGGATTCGTTTCCCTAGCCTCGCAATCTATCAAAATATCGATAAATCAGAGTAGGAGACTCGGGATCGCGATATTTACATTTACCACTCGCTGTATATCGAAAGAAGCGAAGGATTCACTTCACAAGCCTCACAATAATTCGAAATAACGACAAATCACTCAAGGACACTCCCAATCGCGATATTTACCTTTTCCGCTCGCTGTATATCGAAAGATGAAAAGGATTCACATCTCAAGCCTCGCAATAATTCGAAATTACGGGAAATCAATCAAGGACACTCGGAATCACGATATTGACCTTTTCCACACGCAGTGTATTGAAAGAAGCTAAGGATTCGTTTCCCAAGAATCGCAATCGTGCAAAATATCGATAAATCAGAGTATCAGAGTCGGAAACGCGATATTTACCTTTTCCGCTCGCTGTATATCGAAAGAAGCGAAGGATTCCCTTCCCAAGCCTCGCAATAATTCGAAATAACGACGAATCACTCAAGGTCACTCCGAATCGCGATATTTACCGTTTCCGCTCGCTGTATATCGAAAGAAGATAAGGATTCACATCTCAAGCCTCGCAATCGTTCAAAATATCGGTATATCAGAGTAGGAGACTCGGGAACGCGATATTTACATTTACCACTCGCTGTATATCGAAAGAAGCGAAGGATTCACTTCCCAAGCATTGCAATAATTCGAAATAACGACAAATCACTCAAGGACACTCCGAATCGCGATATTTACCGTTTCCGCTCGCTGTATATCGAAAGAAGCGAAGGATTCACATGACAAGCCTCGCAATCCTTCAAAATATCGATAAATCAGAGTAGGAGACTCCGAATGGCGATATTTACCGTTTCCGCTCGCTGTATATCGAAAGAAGATAAGGATTCACATCTCAAGCCTCGCAATCGTTCAAAATATCGGTATATCAGAGTAGGAGACTCGGGAACGCGATATTTACATTTACCACTCGCTGTATATCGAAAGAAGCGAAGGATTCACATCCCAAGCCTCGCAACCGTTCGAAATAACGAGAAATCACTCAAGGTCACTCGGAATCACGATATTGACCTTTTCCATAAGGAGTGTATTGAAAGAAGCTAAGGATTCGTTTCCCTAGCCTCGCAATCGTTCAAAATATCGATAAATCAGAGTAGGAGACTTGGGATCGCGATATTTACATTTACCACTCGCTGTATATCGAAAGAAGCGAAGGATTCACTTCCCAAGCATTGCAATAATTCGAAATAACGACAAATCACTCAAGGACACTCCGAATCGCGATATTTACCGTTTCCGCTCGCTGTATATCGAAAGAAGAAATGGATTCACATCTCAAGCCTCGCAATCGTTCAAAATATCGGTATATCAGAGTAGGAGACTCGGGAACGCGATATTTACATTTACCACTCGCTGTATATCGAAAGAAGCTGATAATTCATTTTCCGAGCCTCGAAACCGTTCGAAATAACGACAAATCACTCAAGGACACTCCGAATCGCGATATTTACCTTTTCCGCTCGCTGAATATCGAAAGAAGCGACGGATTCATATCTCAAGCCTCGCAATCGTTCAAAATATCAATAAGTCAGAGTAGGAGACTCGGAATCGCGATATTTACATTTACCACTCGCTGTATATCGAAAGAGGCGAAGGATTCACTTCCCAGGCCTCGCAATAATTTGAAATAACGACGAATCACTCAAGGACACTCCGAATCGCGATATTTACCGTTTCCGCTTGCTGTATATCGAAAGAAGCGAAGGATTCACATCCCAGGCCTTGCAATCGTTCAAAATATCGATAAATCAGAGTAGGACACTCCGAATCGCGATATTTACCGTTTCCGCTCGCTGTATATCGGAAGAAGATAAGGATTCACATCCCAAGCCTCGCAATAATTCGAAATAACGACGAATCACTCAAGGTCACTCCGAATCGCGATATTTACCGTTTCCGCTCGCTGTATATCGAAAGAAGATAAGGATTCACATCTCAAGCCTCGCAATCGTTCAAAATATCGGTATATCAGAGTAGGAGACTCGGGAACGCGATATTTACATTTACCACTCGCTGTATATCGAAAGAAGCGAAGGATTCACTTCCCAAGCATTGCAATAATTCGAAATAACGACAAATCACTCAAGGACACTCCGAATCGCGATATTTACCGTTTCCGCTCGCTGTATATCGAAAGAAGCGAAGGATTCACATGACAAGCCTCGCAATCCTTCAAAATATCGATAAATCAGAGTAGGAGACTCCGAATGGCGATATTTACCGTTTCCGCTCGCTGTATATCGAAAGAAGATAAGGATTCACATCTCAAGCCTCGCAATCGTTCAAAATATCGGTATATCAGAGTAGGAGACTCGGGAACGCGATATTTACATTTACCACTCGCTGTATATCGAAAGAAGCGAAGGATTCACATCCCAAGCCTCGCAACCGTTCGAAATAACGAGAAATCACTCAAGGTCACTCGGAATCACGATATTGACCTTTTCCATAAGGAATGTATTGAAAGAAGCTAAGGATTCGTTTCCCTAGCCTCGCAATCGTTCAAAATATCGATAAATCAGAGTAGGAGACTTGGGATCGCGATATTTACATTTACCACTCGCTGTATATCGAAAGAAGCGAAGGATTCACTTCCCAAGCATTGCAATAATTCGAAATAACGACAAATCACTCAAGGACACTCCGACTCGCGATATTTACCTTTTCCGCTCGCTGAATATCGAAAGAAGCGACGGATTCATATCTCAAGCCTCGCAATCGTTCAAAATATCAATAAGTCAGAGTAGGAGACTCGGAATCGCGATATTTACATTTACCACTCGCTGTATATCGAAAGAGGCGAAGGATTCACTTCCCAGGCCTCGCAATAATTTGAAATAACGACGAATCACTCAAGGACACTCCGAATCGCGATATTTACCGTTTCCGCTTGCTGTATATCGAAAGAAGCGAAGGATTCACATCCCAGGCCTTGCAATCGTTCAAAATATCGATAAATCAGAGTAGGACACTCCGAATCGCGATATTTACCGTTTCCGCTCGCTGTATATCGGAAGAAGATAAGGATTCACATCCCAAGCCTCGCAATAATTCGAAATAACGACGAATCACTCAAGGTCACTCCGAATCGCGATATTTACCGTTTCCGCTCGCTGTATATCGAAAGAAGATAAGGATTCACATCTCAAGCCTCGCAATCGTTCAAAATATCGGTATATCAGAGTAGGAGACTCGGGAACGCGATATTTACATTTACCACTCGCTGTATATCGAAAGAAGCGAAGGATTCACTTCCCAAGCATTGCAATAATTCGAAATAACGACAAATCACTCAAGGACACTCCGAATCGCGATATTTACCGTTTCCGCTCGCTGTATATCGAAAGAAGCGAAGGATTCACTTCCCAAGCATTGCAATAATTCGAAATAACGACAAATCACTCAAGGACACTCCGAATCGCGATATTTACCGTTTCCGCTCGCTGTATATCGAAAGAAGATAAGGATTCACATCTCAAGCCTCGCAATCGTTCAAAATATCGGTATATCAGAGTAGGAGACTCGGGAACGCGATATTTACATTTACCACTCGCTGTATATCGAAAGAAGCTGATAATTCATTTTCCGAGCCTCGAAACCGTTCGAAATAACGACAAATCACTCAAGGACACTCCGAATCGCGATATTTACCTTTTCCGCTCGCTGAATACCGAAAGAAGCGACGGATTCATATCTCAAGCCTCGCAATCGTTCAAAATATCAATAAGTCAGAGTAGGAGACTCGGAATCGCGATATTTACATTTACCACTAGCTGTATATCGAAAGAGGCGAAGGATTCACTTCCCAGGCCTCGCAATAATTTGAAATAACGACGAATCACTCAAGGACACTCCGAATCGCGATATTTACCGTTTCCGCTTGCTGTATATCGAAAGAAGCGAAGGATTCACATCCCAGGCCTTGCAATCGTTCAAAATATCGATAAATCAGAGTAGGACACTCCGAATCGCGATATTTACCGTTTCCGCTCGCTGTATATCGGAAGAAGATAAGGATTCACATCCCAAATCTCGCAATCGTTTAAAATATCGATAAATCAGAGTAGGAGACTCGGGATCGCGATATTTACATTTACCACTCGCTGTATATCGAAAGAAGCCTAGGATTCACTTCCCAATCATCGCAATAATTCGAAATAACGACAAATCACTCAAGGACACTCCGAATCGCGATATTTACCGTTTCCGCTCGCTGCATATCGAAAGAAGCGAAGGATTCACATCACAAGCCTCGCAATCCTTCAAAATATCGATAAATCAGAGTAGGAGACTCCGAATGGCGATATTTACCGTTTCCGCTCGCTGTATATCGAAAGAAGATAAGGATTCACATCTCAAGCCTCGCAATCGATCAAAATATCGGTATATCAGAGTAGGAGACTCGGGAACGCGATATTTACATTTACCACTCGCTGTATATCGAAAGAAGCGAAGGATTCACATCCCAAGCCTCGCAACCGTTCGAACTAACGAGAAATCACTCAAGGTCACTCGGAATCACGATATTGAACTTTTCCATAAGGAGTGTATTGAAAGAAGCTAAGGATTCGTTTCCCTAGCCTCGCAATCGTTCAAAATATCGATAAATCAGAGTAGGAGACTCGGGATCGCGATATTTACATTTACCACTCGCTGTATATCGCAAGAAGCTAATAATTCATTTTCCGAGAATCGCAACCGTTCGAAATAACGACAAATCACTCAAGGACACTCCGAATCGCGATATTTACCGTTTCCGCTTGCTGTATATCGAAAGAAGCGAAGGATTCACATCCCAGGCCTCGCAATCGTTCAAAATATCGATAAATCAGAGTAGGACACTCCGAATCGCGATATTTACCGTTTCCGCTCGCTGTATATCGGAAGAAGATAAGGATTCACATCCCAAATCTCGCAATCGTTTAAAATATCGATAAATCACAATAGGAGACTCAGGATCGCGATATTTACATTTACCACTCGCTGTATATCGAAAGAAGCGAGCGATTCACATCCCAAGCCTCGCAACCGTTCGAACTAACGAGAAATCACTCAAGGTCACTCGGAATCACGATATTGAACTTTTCCATAAGGAGTGTATTGAAAGAAGCTAAGGATTCGTTTCCCTAGCCTCGCAATCGTTCAAAATATCGATAAATCAGAGTAGGAGACTCGGGATCGTGATATTTACATTTACCACTCGCTGTATATCGAAAGAAGCGAAGGATTCACTTCCCAAGCATTGCAATAATTCGAAATAACGACAAATCACTCAAGGACACTCCGACTCGCGATATTTACCGTTTCTGCTCGCTGTATATCGAAAGAAGCGAAGGATTCACATCACAAGCCTCGCAATCCTTCAAAATATCGATAAATCAGAGTAGGAGACTCCGAATCGCGATATTTACCGTTTCCGCTCGCTGTATATCGAAAGAAGCGAAGGATTCACATCACAAGCCTCGCAATCCTTCAAATTATCGATAAATCAGAGTAGGAGACTCCGAATGGCGATATTTACCGTTTCCGCTCGCTGTATATCGAAAGAAGATAAGGATTCACATCTCAAGCCTCGCAATCGTTCAAAATATCGGTATATCAGAGTAGGAGACTCGGGAACGCGATATTTACATTTACCACTCGCTGTATATCGAAAGAAGCGAAGGATTCACATCCCAAGCCTCGCAACCGTTCGAAATAATGAGAAATCACTCAAGGACACTCCGAATCGCGATATTTACCGTTTCCGCTCGCTGTATATCGAAAGAAGCGAAGGATTCACATCACAAGCCTCGCAATCGTTCAAAATATCGATAAATCACAGTACGAGACTCGGGATCGCGATATTTACATTTACCACTCGCTGTATATCGAAAGAAGCTGATAATTCATTTTCCGAGCCTCGCAACCGTTCGACATAAATACAAATCACTCAAGGACACTCCGAATCGCGATATTTACCTTTTCCGCTCGCTGAATATCGAAAGAAGCGACGGATTCATATCTCAAGCCTCGCAATCGTTCAAAATATCAATAAATCAGAGTAGGAGACTCGGAATCGCGATATTTACATTTACCACTCGCTGTATATCGAAAGAAGCGAAGGATTCACTTCACAAGCCTCACAATAATTCGAAATAACGACAAATCACAGTACGAGACTCGGGATCGCGATATTTACATTTACCACTCGCTGTATATCGAAAGAAGCTGATAATTCATTTTCCGAGCCTCGCAACCGTTCGAAATAACGACAAATCACTCAAGGACACTCCGAATCGCGATATTTACCTTTTCCGCTCGCTGAATATCGAAAGAAGCGACGGATTCATATCTCAAGCCTCGCAATCGTTTAAAATATCAATAAATCAGAGTAGGAGACTCGGAATCGCGATATTTACATTTACCACTCGCTGTATATCGAAAGAGGCGAAGGATTCACTTCCCAGGCCTCGCAATAATTTGAAATAACGACGAATCACTCAAGGACACTCCGAATCGCGATATTTACCGTTTCCGCTTGCTGTATATCGAAAGAAGCGAAGGATTCACATCCCAGGCCTTGCAATCGTTCAAAATATCGATAAATCAGAGTAGGACACTCCGAATCGCGATATTTACCGTTTCCGCTCGCTGTATATCGGAAGAAGATAAGGATTCACATCCCAAATCTCGCAATCGTTTAAAATATCGATAAATCAGAGTAGGAGACTCGGGATCGCGATATTTACATTTACCACTCGCTGTATATCGAAAGAAGCCTAGGATTCACTTCCCAAGCATCGCAATAATTCGAAATAACGACAAATCACTCAAGGACACTCCGAATCGCGATATTTAGCGTTTCTGCTCGCTGTATATCGAAAGAAGCGAAGGATTCACATGACAAGCCTCGCAATCCTTCAAAATATCGATAAATCAGAGTAGGAGACTCCGAATGGCGATATTTACCGTTTCCGCTCGCTGTATATCGAAAGAAGCGAAGGATTCACATCACAAGCCTCGCAATCCTTCAAAATATCGATAAATCAGAGTAGGAGACTCCGAATTGCGATATTTACCGTTTGCGCTCGCTGTATATCGAAAGAAGATAAGGATTCACATCTCAAGCCTCGCAATCGTTCAAAATATCGGTATATCAGAGTAGGAGACTCGGGAACGCGATATTTACATTTACCACTCGCTGAATATCGAAAGAAGCGAAGGATTCACATCCCAAGCCTCGCAACCGTTCGAAATAACGAGAAATCACTCAAGGTCACTCGGAATCACGACATTGACCTTTTCCATAAGGAGTGTATTGAAAGAAGCTAAGGATTCGTTTCCCTAGCCTCGCAATCGTTCAAAATATCGATAAATCAGAGTAGGAGACTTGGGATCGCGATATTTACATTTACCACTCGCTGTATATCGAAAGAAGCGAAGGATTCACTTCACAAGCCTCACAATAATTCGAAATAACGACAAATCACTCAAGGACACTCCCAATCGCGATATTTACCTTTTCCGCTCGCTGTATATCGAAAGAAGAAAAGGATTCACATCTCAAGCCTCGCAATCCTTCAAAATATCGATAAATCAGAGTAGGAGACTCCGAATCGCGATATTTACCGTTTCCGCTCGCTGTATATCGGAAGAAGATAAGGATTCACATCCCAAATCTCGCAATCATTTAAAATATCGATAAATCACAATAGGAGACTCGGGATCGCGATATTTACATTTACCACTCGCTGTATATCGCAAGAAGCTAATAATTCATTTTCCGAGAATCGCAACCGTTCGAAATAACGACAAATCACTCAAGGACACTCCGAATCGCGATATTTACCGTTTCCGCTTGCTGTATATCGAAAGAAGCGAAGGATTCACATCCCAGGCCTCGCAATCGTTCAAAATATCGATAAATCAGAGTAGGACACTCCGAATCGCGATATTTACCGTTTCCGCTCGCTGTATATCGGAAGAAGATAAGGATTCACATCCCAAATCTCGCAATCGTTTAAAATATCGATAAATCACAATAGGAGACTCAGGATCGCGATATTTACATTTACCACTCGCTGTATATCGAAAGAAGCGAGGGATTCACATCCCAAGCCTCGCAACCGTTCGAACTAACGAGAAATCACTCAAGGTCACTCGGAATCACGATATTGAACTTTTCCATAAGGAGTGTATTGAAAGAAGCTAAGGATTCGTTTCCCTAGCCTCGCAATCTATCAAAATATCGATAAATCAGAGTAGGAGACTCGGGATCGCGATATTTACATTTACCACTCGCTGTATATCGAAAGAAGCGAAGGATTCACTTCACAAGCCTCACAATAATTCGAAATAACGACAAATCACTCAAGGACACTCCCAATCGCGATATTTACCTTTTCCGCTCGCTGTATATCGAAAGAAGAAAAGGATTCACATCTCAAGCCTCGCAATAATTCGAAATAACGGGAAATCAATCAAGGACACTCGGAATCACGATATTGACCTTTTCCACACGCAGTGTATTGAAAGAAGCTAAGGATTCGTTTCCCAAGAATCGCAATCGTGCAAAATATCGATAAATCAGAGTATCAGAGTCGGAAACGCGATATTTACCTTTTCCGCTCGCTGTATATCGAAAGAAGCGAAGGATTCCCTTCCCAAGCCTCGCAATAATTCGAAATAACGACGAATCACTCAAGGTCACTCCGAATCGCGATATTTACCGTTTCCGCTCGCTGTATATCGAAAGAAGCGAAGGATTCACATCCCAGGCCTTGCAATCGTTCAAAATATCGATAAATCAGAGTAGGACACTCCGAATCGCGATATTTACCGTTTCCGCTCGCTGTATATCGGAAGAAGATAAGGATTCACTTCCCAAGCATTGCAATAATTCGAAATAACGACAAATCACTCAAGGACACTCCGAATCGCGATATTTACCGTTTCCGCTCGCTGTATATCGAAAGAAGCGAAGGATTCACATGACAAGCCTCGCAATCCTGCAAAATATCGATAAATCAGAGTAGGAGACTCCGAATGGCGATATTTACCGTTTCCGCTCGCTGTATATCGAAAGAAGCGAAGGATTCCCTTCCCAAGCCTCGCAATAATTCGAAATAACGACGAATCACTCAAGGTCACTCCGAATCGCGATATTTACCGTTTCCGCTCGCTGTATATCGAAAGAAGCGAAGGATTCACATCCCAGGCCTTGCAATCGTTCAAAATATCGATAAATCAGAGTAGGACACTCCGAATCGCGATATTTACCGTTTCCGCTCGCTGTATATCGGAAGAAGATAAGGATTCACTTCCCAAGCATTGCAATAATTCGAAATAACGACAAATCACTCAAGGACACTCCGAATCGCGATATTTACCGTTTCCGCTCGCTGTATATCGAAAGAAGCGAAGGATTCACATGACAAGCCTCGCAATCCTGCAAAATATCGATAAATCAGAGTAGGAGACTCCGAATCGCGATATTTACCGTTTCCGCTCGCTGTATATCGGAAGAAGATAAGGATTCACATCCCAAATCTCGCAATCATTTAAAATATCGATAAATCACAATAGGAGACTCGGGATCGCGATATTTACATTTACCACTCGCTGTATATCGCAAGAAGCTAATAATTCATTTTCCGAGAATCGCAACCGTTCGAAATAACGACAAATCACTCAAGGACACTCCGAATCGCGATATTTACCGTTTCCGCTTGCTGTATATCGAAAGAAGCGAAGGATTCACATCCCAGGCCTCGCAATCGTTCAAAATATCGATAAATCAGAGTAGGACACTCCGAATCGCGATATTTACCGTTTCCGCTCGCTGTATATCGGAAGAAGATAAGGATTCACATCCCAAATCTCGCAATCGTTTAAAATATCGATAAATCACAATAGGAGACTCAGGATCGCGATATTTACATTTACCACTCGCTGTATATCGAAAGAAGCGAGGGATTCACATCCCAAGCCTCGCAACCGTTCGAACTAACGAGAAATCACTCAAGGTCACTCGGAATCACGATATTGAACTTTTCCATAAGGAGTGTATTGAAAGAAGCTAAGGATTCGTTTCCCTAGCCTCGCAATCGTTCAAAATATCGATAAATCAGAGTAGGAGACTCCGAATGGCGATATTTACCGTTTCCGCTCGCTGTATATCGAAAGAAGCGAAGGATTCACATCACAAGCCTCGCAATCCTTCAAATTATCGATAAATCAGAGTAGGAGACTCCGAATGGCGATATTTACCGTTTCCGCTCGCTGTATATCGAAAGAAGATAAGGATTCACATCTCAAGCCTCGCAATCGTTCAAAATATCGGTATATCAGAGTAGGAGACTCGGGAACGCGATATTTACATTTACCACTCGCTGTATATCGAAAGAAGCGAAGGATTCACATCCCAAGCCTCGCAACCGTTCGAAATAACGAGAAATCACTCAAGGACACTCCGAATCGCGATATTTACCGTTTCCGCTCGCTGTATATCGAAAGAAGCGAAGGATTCACATCACAAGCCTCGCAATCGTTCAAAATATCGATAAATCACAGTACGAGACTCGGGATCGCGATATTTACATTTACCACTCGCTGTATATCGAAAGAAGTTGATAATTCATTTTCCGAGCCTCGCAACCGTTCGACATAAATACAAATCACTCAAGGACACTCCGAATCGCGATATTTACCTTTTCCGCTCGCTGAATATCGAAAGAAGCGACGGATTCATATCTCAAGCCTCGCAATCGTTCAAAATATCAATAAATCAGAGTAGGAGACTCGGAATCGCGATATTTACATTTACCACTCGCTGTATATCGAAAGAAGCGAAGGATTCACTTCACAAGCCTCACAATAATTCGAAATAACGACAAATCACAGTACGAGACTCGGGATCGCGATATTTACATTTACCACTCGCTGTATATCGAAAGAAGCTGATAATTCATTTTCCGAGCCTCGCAACCGTTCGAAATAACGACAAATCACTCAAGGACACTCCGAATCGCGATATTTACCTTTTCCGCTCGCTGAATATCGAAAGAAGCGACGGATTCATATCTCAAGCCTCGCAATCGTTCAAAATATCAATAAATCAGAGTAGGAGACTCGGAATCGCGATATTTACATTTACCACTCGCTGTATATCGAAAGAGGGGAAAGGATTCACTTCCCAGGCCTCGCAATAATTTGAAATAACGACGAATCACTCAAGGACACTCCGAATCGCGATATTTACCGTTTCCGCTTGCTGTATATCGAAAGAAGCGAAGGATTCACATCCCAGGCCTTGCAATCGTTCAAAATATCGATAAATCAGAGTAGGACACTCCGAATCGCGATATTTACCGTTTCCGCTCGCTGTATATCGGAAGAAGATAAGGATTCACATCCCAAATCTCGCAATCGTTTAAAATATCGATAAATCAGAGTAGGAGACTCGGGATCGCGATATTTACATTTACCACTCGCTGTATATCGAAAGAAGCAAAGGATTCACTTCCCAAGCATCGCAATAATTCGAAATAACGACAAATCACTCAAGGACACTCCGAATCGCGATATTTAGCGTTTCTGCTCGCTGTATATCGAAAGAAGCGAAGGATTCACATGACAAGCCTCGCAATACTTCAAAATATCGATAAATCAGAGTAGGAGACTCCGAATGGCGATATTTACCGTTTCCGCTCGCTGTATATCGAAAGAAGCGAAGGATTCACATCACAAGCCTCGCAATCCTTCAAAATATCGATAAATCAGAGTAGGAGACTCCGAATTGCGATATTTACCGTTTGCGCTCGCTGTATATCGAAAGAAGATAAGGATTCACATCTCAAGCCTCGCAATCGTTCAAAATATCGGTATATCAGAGTAGGAGACTCGGGAACGCGATATTTACATTTACCACTCGCTGTATATCGAAAGAAGCGAAGGATTCACATCCCAAGCCTCGCAACCGTTCGAAATAACGAGAAATCACTCAAGGTCACTCGGAATCACGATATTGACCTTTTCCATAAGGAGTGTATTGAAAGAAGCTAAGGATTCGTTTCCCTAGCCTCGCAATCTCTCAAAATATCGATAAATCAGAGTAGGAGACTCGGGATCGCGATATTTACATTTACCACTCGCTGTATATCGAAAGAAGCGAAGGATTCACTTCACAAGCCTCACAATAATTCGAAATAACGACAAATCACTCAAGGACACTCCCAATCGCGATATTTACCTTTTCCGCTCGCTGTATATCGAAAGAAGAAAAGGATTCACATCTCAAGCCTCGCAATAATTCGAAATAACGGGAAATCAATCAAGGACACTCGGAATCACGATATTGACCTTTTCCACACGCAGTGTATTGAAAGAAGCTAAGGATTCGTTTCCCAAGAATCGCAATCGTGCAAAATATCGATAAATCAGAGTATCAGAGTCGGAAACGCGATATTTACCTTTTCCGCTCGCTGTATATCGAAAGAAGCGAAGGATTCCCTTCCCAAGCCTCGCAATAATTCGAAATAACGACGAATCACTCAAGGTCACTCCGAATCGCGATATTTACCGTTTCCGCTCGCTGTATATCGAAAGAAGATAAGGATTCACATCTCAAGCCTCGCAATCGTTCAAAATATCGGTATATCAGAGTAGGAGACTCGGGAACGCGATATTTACATTTACCACTCGCTGTATATCGAAAGAAGCGAAGGATTCACTTCCCAAGCATTGCAATAATTCGAAATAACGACAAATCACTCAAGGACACTCCGAATCGCGATATTTACCGTTTCCGCTCGCTGTATATCGAAAGAAGCGAAGGATTCACATCACAAGCCTCGCAATCCTTCAAAATATCGATAAATCAGAGTAGGAGACTCCGAATGGCGATATTTACCGTTTCCGCTCGCTGTATATCGAAAGAAGATAAGGATTCACATCTCAAGCCTCGCAATCGATCAAAATATCGGTATATCAGAGTAGGAGACTCGGGAACGCGATATTTACATTTACCACTCGCTGTATATCGAAAGAAGCGAAGGATTCACATCCCAAGCCTCGAAACCGTTCGAAATAACGAGAAATCACTCAAGGTCACTCGGAATCACGATATTGACCTTTTCCATAAGGAGTGTATTGAAAGAAGCTAAGGATTCGTTTCCCTAGCCTCGCAATCGTTCAAAATATCGATAAATCAGAGTAGGAGACTCGGGATCGCGATATTTACATTTACCACTCGCTGTATATCGAAAGAAGCGAAGGATTCACTTCACAAGCCTCACAATAATTCGAAATAACGACAAATCACTCAAGGACACTCCCAATCGCGATATTTACTTTTCCGCTCGCTGTATATCGAAAGAAGAAAAGAATTCACATCTCAAGCCTCGCAATAATTCGAAATAACGGGAAATCAATCAAGGACACTCGGAATCACGATATTGACCTTTTCCACACGCAGTGTATTGAAAGAAGCTAAGGATTCGTTTCCCAAGAATCGCAATCGTTCAAAATATCGATAAATCAGAGTATCAGAGTCGGAAACGCGATATTTACCTTTTCCGCTCGCTGTATATCGAAAGAAGCGAAGGATTCCCTTCCCAAGCCTCGCAATAATTCGAAATAACGACGAATCACTCAAGGTCACTCCGAATCGCGATATTTACCGTTTCCGCTCGCTGTATATCGAAAGAAGATAAGGATTCACATCACAAGCCTCGCAATCGTTCAAAATATCGGTATATCAGAGTAGGAGACTCGGGAACGCGATATTTACATTTACCACTCGCTGTATATCGAAAGAGGCGAAGGATTCACTTCCCAAGCATCACAATAATTCGAAATAACGACAAATCACTCAAGGACACTCCGAATCGCGATATTTACCGTTTCCGCTCGCTGTATATCGAAAGAAGATAAGGATTCACATCTCAAGCCTCGCAATCGTTCAAAATATCGGTATATCAGAGTAGGAGACTCGGGAACGCGATATTTACATTTACCACTCGCTGTATATCGAAAGAAGCGAAGGATTCACATCCCAAGCCTCGCAACCGTTCGAAATAACGAGAAATCACTCAAGGTCACTCGGAATCACGATATTGACCTTTTCCATAAGGAGTGTATTGAAAGAAGCTAAGGATTCGTTTCCCTAGCCTAGCAATCGTTCAAAATATCGATAAAACAGAGTAGGAGACTCGGGATCGCGATATTTACATTTACCACTCGCTGTATATCGAAAGAAGCGAAGGATTCACTTCACAAGCCTCACAATAATTCGAAATAACGACAAATCACTCAAGGACACTCCCAATCGCGATATTTACCTTTTCCGCTCGCTGTATATCGATAGAAGAAAAGGATTCACATCGCAAGCCTCGCAATAATTCGAAATAACGAGAAATCACTCAAGGTCACTCGGAATCACGATATTGACCTTTTCCATAAGGAGTGTATTGAAAGAAGCTAAGGATTCGTTTCCCTAGAGTCGCAATCGTTCAAAATATCGATAAAACAGAGTAGGAGACTCGGGATCGCGATATTTACATTTACCACTCCCTGTATATCGAAAGAAGCGAAGGATTCACTTCCCAAGCATTGCAATAATTCGAAATAACGACAAATCACTCAAGGACACTCCGAATCGCGATATTTACCGTTTCGGCACTCGGAATCGCGATATTTACATTTACCACTCGCTGTATATCGAAAGAGGCGAAGGATTCACTTCCCAAGCATCACAATAATTCGAAATAACGACAAATCACTCAAGGACACTCCGACTCGCGATATTTACCGTTTCTGCTCGCTGTATATCGAAAGAAGCGAAGGATTCACATCACAAGCCTCGCAATCCTTCAAAATATCGATAAATCAGAGTAGGAGACTCAGGATCGCGATATTTACATTTACCACTCGCTGTATATCGAAAGAAGCGAAGGATTCACTTCCCAAGCATTGCAATAATTCGAAATAACGACAAATCACACAAGGACACTCCGACTCGCGATATTTACCGTTTCTGCTCGCTGTATATCGAAAGAAGCGAAGGATTCACATCACAAGCCTCGCAATCCTTCAAAATATCGATAAATCAGAGTAGGAGACTCCGAATGGCGATATTTACCGTTTCCGCTCGCTGTATATCGAAAGAAGCGAAGGATTCACATCACAAGCCTCGCAATCCTTCAAATTATCGATAAATCAGAGTAGGAGAATCCGAATGGCGATATTTACCGTTTCCGCTCGCTGTATATCGAAAGAAGATAAGGATTCACATCTCAAGCCTCGCAATCGTTCAAAATATCGGTATATCAGAGTAGGAGACTCGGGAACGCGATATTTACATTTACCACTCGCTGTATATCGAAAGAAGCGAAGGATTCACATCCCAAGCCTCGCAACCGTTCGAAATAACGAGAAATCACTCAAGGACACTCCGAATCGCGATATTTACCGTTTCCGCTCGCTGTATATCGAAAGAAGCGAAGGATTCACATCACAAGCCTCGCAATCGTTCAAAATATCGATAAATCACAGTACGAGACTCGGGATCGCGATATTTACATTTACCACTCGCTGTATATCGAAAGAAGCTGATAATTCATTTTCCGAGCCTCGCAACAGTTCGACATAAATACAAATCACTCAAGGACACTCCGAATCGCGATATTTACCTTTTCCGCTCGCTGAATATCGAAAGAAGCGACGGATTCATATCTCAAGCCTCGCAATCGTTCAAAATATCAATAAATCAGAGTAGGAGACTCGGAATCGCGATATTTACATTTACCACTCGCTGTATATCGAAAGAAGCGAAGGATTCACTTCACAAGCCTCACAATAATTCGAAATAACGACAAATCACTCAAGGACACTCCCAATCGCGATATTTACATTTTCCGCTCGCTGTATATCGAAAGAAGATAAGGATTCACATCTCAAGCCTCGCAATCGTTCAAAATATCGGTATATCAGAGTAGGAGACTCGGGAACGCGATATTTACATTTACCACTCGCTGTATATCGAAAGAAGCCTAGGATTCACTTCCCAAGCATCGCAATAATTCGAAATAACGACAAATCACTCAAGGACACTCCGAATCGCGATATTTAGCGTTTCTGCTCGCTGTATATCGAAAGAAGCGAAGGATTCACATGACAAGCCTCGCAATCCTTCAAAATATCGATAAATCAGAGTAGGAGACTCCGAATGGCGATATTTACCGTTTCCGCTCGCTGTATATCGAAAGAAGCGAAGGATTCACATCACAAGCCTCGCAATCCTTCAAAATATCGATAAATCAGAGTAGGAGACTCCGAATCGCGATATTTACCGTTTGCGCTCGCTGTATATCGAAAGAAGATAAGGATTCACATCTCAAGCCTCGCAATCGTTCAAAATATCGGTATATCAGAGTAGGAGACTCGGGAACGCGATATTTACATTTACCACTCGCTGTATATCGGAAGAAGCGAAGGATTCACATCCCAAGCCTCGCAACCGTTCGAAATAACGAGAAATCACTCAAGGTCACTCGGAATCACGATATTGACCTTTTCCATAAGGAGTGTATTGAAAGAAGCTAAGGATTCGTTTCCCTAGCCTCGCAATCTATCAAAATATCGATAAATCAGAGTAGGAGACTCGGGATCGCGATATTTACATTTACCACTCGCTGTATATCGAAAGAAGCGAAGGATTCACTTCACAAGCCTCACAATAATTCGAAATAACGACAAATCACTCAAGGACACTCCCAATCGCGATATTTACCTTTTCCGCTCGCTGTATATCGAAAGATGAAAAGGATTCACATCTCAAGCCTCGCAATAATTCGAAATTACGGGAAATCAATCAAGGACACTCGGAATCACGATATTGACCTTTTCCACACGCAGTGTATTGAAAGAAGCTAAGGATTCGTTTCCCAAGAATCGCAATCGTGCAAAATATCGATAAATCAGAGTATCAGAGTCGGAAACGCGATATTTACCTTTTCCGCTCGCTGTATATCGAAAGAAGCGAAGGATTCCCTTCCCAAGCCTCGCAATAATTCGAAATAACGACGAATCACTCAAGGTCACTCCGAATCGCGATATTTACCGTTTCTGCTCGCTGTATATCGAAAGAAGATAAGGATTCACATCTCAAGCCTCGCAATCGTTCAAAATATCGGTATATCAGAGTAGGAGACTCGGGAACGCGATATTTACATTTACCACTCGCTGTATATCGAAAGAAGCGAAGGATTCACTTCCCAAGCATTGCAATAATTCGAAATAACGACAAATCACTCAAGGACACTCCGAATCGCGATATTTACCGTTTCCGCTCGCTGTATATCGAAAGAAGCGAAGGATTCACATGACAAGCCTCGCAATCCTTCAAAATATCGATAAATCAGAGTAGGAGACTCCGAATGGCGATATTTACCGTTTCCGCTCGCTGTATATCGAAAGAAGATAAGGATTCACATCTCAAGCCTCGCAATCGTTCAAAATATCGGTATATCAGAGTAGGAGACTCGGGAACGCGATATTTACATTTACCACTCGCTGTATATCGAAAGAAGCGAAGGATTCACATCCCAAGCCTCGCAACCGTTCGAAATAACGAGAAATCACTCAAGGTCACTCGGAATCACGATATTGACCTTTTCCATAAGGAGTGTATTGAAAGAAGCTAAGGATTCGTTTCCCTAGCCTCGCAATCGTTCAAAATATCGATAAATCAGAGTAGGAGACTTGGGATCGCGATATTTACATTTACCACTCGCTGTATATCGAAAGAAGCGAAGGATTCACTTCCCAAGCATTGCAATAATTCGAAATAACGACAAATCACTCAAGGACACTCCGAATCGCGATATTTACCGTTTCCGCTCGCTGTATATCGAAAGAAGAAATGGATTCACATCTCAAGCCTCGCAATCGTTCAAAATATCGGTATATCAGAGTAGGAGACTCGGGAACGCGATATTTACATTTACCACTCGCTGTATATCGAAAGAAGCTGATAATTCATTTTCCGAGCCTCGAAACCGTTCGAAATAACGACAAATCACTCAAGGACACTCCGAATCGCGATATTTACCTTTTCCGCTCGCTGAATATCGAAAGAAGCGACGGATTCATATCTCAAGCCTCGCAATCGTTCAAAATATCAATAAGTCAGAGTAGGAGACTCGGAATCGCGATATTTACATTTACCACTCGCTGTATATCGAAAGAGGCGAAGGATTCACTTCCCAGGCCTCGCAATAATTTGAAATAACGACGAATCACTCAAGGACACTCCGAATCGCGATATTTACCGTTTCCGCTTGCTGTATATCGAAAGAAGCGAAGGATTCACATCCCAGGCCTTGCAATCGTTCAAAATATCGATAAATCAGAGTAGGACACTCCGAATCGCGATATTTACCGTTTCCGCTCGCTGTATATCGGAAGAAGATAAGGATTCACATCCCAAGCCTCGCAATAATTCGAAATAACGACGAATCACTCAAGGTCACTCCGAATCGCGATATTTACCGTTTCCGCTCGCTGTATATCGAAAGAAGATAAGGATTCACATCTCAAGCCTCGCAATCGTTCAAAATATCGGTATATCAGAGTAGGAGACTCGGGAACGCGATATTTACATTTACCACTCGCTGTATATCGAAAGAAGCGAAGGATTCACTTCCCAAGCATTGCAATAATTCGAAATAACGACAAATCACTCAAGGACACTCCGAATCGCGATATTTACCGTTTCCGCTCGCTGTATATCGAAAGAAGCGAAGGATTCACATGACAAGCCTCGCAATCCTTCAAAATATCGATAAATCAGAGTAGGAGACTCCGAATGGCGATATTTACCGTTTCCGCTCGCTGTATATCGAAAGAAGATAAGGATTCACATCTCAAGCCTCGCAATCGTTCAAAATATCGGTATATCAGAGTAGGAGACTCGGGAACGCGATATTTACATTTACCACTCGCTGTATATCGAAAGAAGCGAAGGATTCACATCCCAAGCCTCGCAACCGTTCGAAATAACGAGAAATCACTCAAGGTCACTCGGAATCACGATATTGACCTTTTCCATAAGGAATGTATTGAAAGAAGCTAAGGATTCGTTTCCCTAGCCTCGCAATCGTTCAAAATATCGATAAATCAGAGTAGGAGACTTGGGATCGCGATATTTACATTTACCACTCGCTGTATATCGAAAGAAGCGAAGGATTCACTTCCCAAGCATTGCAATAATTCGAAATAACGACAAATCACTCAAGGACACTCCGAATCGCGATATTTACCGTTTCCGCTCGCTGTATATCGAAAGAAGAGAAGGATTCACATCTCAAGCCTCGCAATCGTTCAAAATATCGGTATATCAGAGTAGGAGACTCGGGAACGCGATATTTACATTTACCACTCGCTGTATATCGAAAGAAGCTGATAATTCATTTTCCGAGCCTCGAAACCGTTCGAAATAACGACAAATCACTCAAGGACACTCCGACTCGCGATATTTACCTTTTCCGCTCGCTGAATATCGAAAGAAGCGACGGATTCATATCTCAAGCCTCGCAATCGTTCAAAATATCAATAAGTCAGAGTAGGAGACTCGGAATCGCGATATTTACATTTACCACTCGCTGTATATCGAAAGAGGCGAAGGATTCACTTCCCAGGCCTCGCAATAATTTGAAATAACGACGAATCACTCAAGGACACTCCGAATCGCGATATTTACCGTTTCCGCTTGCTGTATATCGAAAGAAGCGAAGGATTCACATCCCAGGCCTTGCAATCGTTCAAAATATCGATAAATCAGAGTAGGACACTCCGAATCGCGATATTTACCGTTTCCACTCGCTGTATATCGGAAGAAGATAAGGATTCACATCCCAAGCCTCGCAATAATTCGAAATAACGACGAATCACTCAAGGTCACTCCGAATCGCGATATTTACCGTTTCCGCTCGCTGTATATCGAAAGAAGATAAGGATTCACATCTCAAGCCTCGCAATCGTTCAAAATATCGGTATATCAGAGTAGGAGACTCGGGAACGCGATATTTACATTTACCACTCGCTGTATATCGAAAGAAGCGAAGGATTCACTTCCCAAGCATTGCAATAATTCGAAATAACGACAAATCACTCAAGGACACTCCGAATCGCGATATTTACCGTTTCCGCTCGCTGTATATCGAAAGAAGCGAAGGATTCACTTCCCAAGCATTGCAATAATTCGAAATAACGACAAATCACTCAAGGACACTCCGAATCGCGATATTTACCGTTTCCGCTCGCTGTATATCGAAAGAAGATAAGGATTCACATCTCAAGCCTCGCAATCGTTCAAAATATCGGTATATCAGAGTAGGAGACTCGGGAACGCGATATTTACATTTACCACTCGCTGTATATCGAAAGAAGCTGATAATTCATTTTCCGAGCCTCGAAACCGTTCGAAATAACGACAAATCACTCAAGGACACTCCGAATCGCGATATTTACCGTTTCCGCTCGCTGTATATCGAAAGAAGCGAAGGATTCACTTCCCAAGCATTGCAATAATTCGAAATAACGACAAATCACTCAAGGACACTCCGAATCGCGATATTTACCGTTTCCGCTCGCTGAATACCGAAAGAAGCGACGGATTCATATCTCAAGCCTCGCAATCGTTCAAAATATCAATAAGTCAGAGTAGGAGACTCGGAATCGCGATATTTACATTTACCACTAGCTGTATATCGAAAGAGGCGAAGGATTCACTTCCCAGGCCTCGCAATAATTTGAAATAACGACGAATCACTCAAGGACACTCCGAATCGCGATATTTACCGTTTCCGCTTGCTGTATATCGAAAGAAGCGAAGGATTCACATCCCAGGCCTTGCAATCGTTCAAAATATCGATAAATCAGAGTAGGACACTCCGAATCGCGATATTTACCGTTTCCGCTCGCTGTATATCGGAAGAAGATAAGGATTCACATCCCAAATCTCGCAATCGTTTAAAATATCGATAAATCAGAGTAGGAGACTCGGGATCGCGATATTTACATTTACCACTCGCTGTATATCGAAAGAAGCCTAGGATTCACTTCCCAATCATCGCAATAATTCGAAATAACGACAAATCACTCAAGGACACTCCGAATCGCGATATTTACCGTTTCCGCTCGCTGCATATCGAAAGAAGCGAAGGATTCACATCACAAGCCTCGCAATCCTTCAAAATATCGATAAATCAGAGTAGGAGACTCCGAATGGCGATATTTACCGTTTCCGCTCGCTGTATATCGAAAGAAGATAAGGATTCACATCTCAAGCCTCGCAATCGATCAAAATATCGGTATATCAGAGTAGGAGACTCGGGAACGCGATATTTACATTTACCACTCGCTGTATATCGAAAGAAGCGAAGGATTCACATCCCAAGCCTCGCAACCGTTCGAAATAACGAGAAATCACTCAAGGTCACTCGGAATCACGATATTGACCTTTTCCATAAGGAGTGTATTGAAAGAAGCTAAGGATTCGTTTCCCTAGCCTCGCAATCGTTCAAAATATCAATACGTCAGAGTAGGAGACTCGGAATCGCGATATTTACATTTACCACTCGCTGTAAATCGAAAGAGGCGAAGGATTCACTTCCCAGGCCTCGCAATAATTTGAAATAACGACGAATCACTCAAGGACACTCCGAATCGCGATATTTACCATTTCCGCTTGCTGTATATCGAAAGAAGCGAAGGATTCACATCCCATACCTTGCAATCGTTCAAAATATCGATAAATCAGAGTAGGACACTCCGAATCGCGATATTTACCGTTTCCGCTCGCTGTATATCGGAAGAAGATAAGGATTCACATCCCAAATCTCGCAATCGTTTAAAATATCGATAAATCAGAGTAGGAGACTCGGGATCGCGATATTTACATTTACCACTCGCTGTATATCGAAAGAAGCCTAGGATTCACTTCCCAATCATCGCAATAATTCGAAATAACGACAAATCACTCAAGGACACTCCGAATCGCGATATTTACCGTTTCCGCTCGCTGCATATCGAAAGAAGCGAAGGATTCACATCACAAGCCTCGCAATCCTTCAAAATATCGATAAATCAGAGTAGGAGACTCCGAATGGCGATATTTACCGTTTCCGCTCGCTGTATATCGAAAGAAGATAAGGATTCACATCTCAAGCCTCGCAATCGATCAAAATATCGGTATATCAGAGTAGGAGACTCGGGAACGCGATATTTACATTTACCACTCGCTGTATATCGAAAGAAGCGAAGGATTCACATCCCAAGCCTCGCAACCGTTCGAAATAACGAGAAATCACTCAAGGTCACTCGGAATCACGATATTGACCTTTTCCATAAGGAGTGTATTGAAAGAAGCTAACGATTCGTTTCCCTAGCCTCGCAATCGTTCAAAATATCGATAAATCAGAGTAGGAGACTCGGGATCGCGATATTTACATTTACCACTCGCTGTATATCGAAAGAAGCGAAGGATTCACTTCACAAGCCTCACAATAATTTTAAATAACGGCAAATCACTCAAGGACACTCCCAATCGCGATATTTACCTTTTCCGCTCGCTGTATATCGAAAGAAGAAAAGGATTCACATCTCAAGCCTCGCAATAATTCGAAATAACGGGAAATCAATCAAGGACACTCGGAATCACGATATTGACCTTTTCCACACGCAGTGTATTGAAAGAAGCTAAGGATTCGTTTCCCAAGAATCGCAATCGTTCAAAATATCGATAAATCAGAGTATCAGAGTCGGAAACGCGATATTTACCTTTTCCGCTCGCTGTATATCGAAAGAAGCGAAGGATTCCCTTCCCAAGCCTCGCAATAATTCGAAATAACGACGAATCACTCAAGGTCACTCCGAATCGCGATATTTACCGTTTCCGCTCGCTGTATATCGAAAGAAGATAAGGATTCACATCTCAAGCCTCGCAATCGTTCAAAATATCGGTATATCAGAGTAGGAGACTCGGGAACGCGATATTTACATTTACCACTCGCTGTATATCGAAAGAGGCGAAGGATTCACTTCCCAAGCATCACAATAATTCGAAATAACGACAAATCACTCAAGGACACTCCGAATCGCGATATTGACCTTTTCCATAAGGAGTGTATTGAAAGAAGCTAAGGATTCGTTTCCCTAGCCTCGCAATCGTTCAAAATATCGATAAATCAGAGTAGGAGACTTGGGATCGCGATATTTACATTTACCACTCGCTGTATATCGAAAGAAGCGAAGGATTCACTTCCCAAGCATTGCAATAATTCGAAATAACGACAAATCACTCAAGGACACTCCGAATCGCGATATTTACCGTTTCCGCTCGCTGTATATCGAAAGAAGATAAGGATTCACATCTCAAGCCTCGCAATCGTTCAAAATATCGGTATATCAGAGTAGGAGACTCGGGAACGCGATATTTACATTTACCACTCGCTGTATATCGAAAGAAGCGAAGGATTCACATCCCAAGCCTCGCAACCGTTCGAAATAACGAGAAATCACTCAAGGTCACTCGGAATCACGATATTGACCTTTTCCATAAGGAGTGTATTGAAAGAAGCTAAGGATTCGTTTCCCTTGCCTCGCAATCGTTCAAAATATCGATAAATCAGAGTAGGAGACTTGGGATCGCGATATTTACATTTACCACTCGCTGTATATCGAAAGAAGCGAAGGATTCACTTCCCAAGCATTGCAATAATTCGAAATAACGACAAATCACTCAAGGACACTCCGAATCGCGATATTTACCGTTTCCGCTCGCTGTATATCGAAAGAAGATAAGGATTCACATCTCAAGCCTCGCAATCGTTCAAAATATCGGTATATCAGAGTAGGAGACTCGGGAACGCGATATTTACATTTACCACTCGCTGTATATCGAAAGAAGCGAAGGATTCACATCCCAAGCCTCGCAACCGTTCGAAATAACGAGAAATCAATCAAGGTCACTCGGAATCACGATATTGACCTTTTCCATAAGGAGTGTATTGAAAGAAGCTAAGGATTCGTTTCCCTAGCCTCGCAATCGTTCAAAATATCGATAAATCAGAGTAGGAGACTCGGGATCGCGATATTTACATTTACCACTCGCTGTAAATCGAAAGAAGCGAAGGATTCCCTTCCCAAGCCTCGCAATAATTCGAAATAACGACGAATCACTCAAGGTCACTCCGAATCGCGATATTTACAGTTTCCGCTCGCTGTATATCGAAAGAAGATAAGGATTCACATCTCAAGCCTCGCAATCGTTCAAAATATCGGTATATCAGAGTAGGAGACTCGGGAACGCGATATTTACATTTACCACTAGCTGTATATCGAAAGAGGCGAAGGATTCACTTCCCAGGCCTCGCAATAATTTGAAATAACGACAAATCACTCAAGGACACTCCGACTCGCGATATTTACCGTTTCTGCTCGCTGTATATCGAAAGAAGCGAAGGATTCACATCACAAGCCTCGCAACCGTTCGAAATATCGAGAAATCACTCAAGGACACTCGGAATCACGATATTAACCTTTTCCATAAGGAGTGTATTGAAAGAAGCTAAGGATTCACATCACAAGCCTCGCAATCGTTCCAAATATCGATAAATCAGAGTAGGAGACTCCGAATCGCGATATTTACCGTTTCCGCTCGCTGTATATCGAAAGAAGCGAAGGATTCACTTCCCAAGCATTGCAATAATTCGAAATAACGACAAATCACTCAAGGACACTCCGAATCGCGATATTTACCGTTTCCGCTCGCTGTATATCGAAAGAAGCGAAGGATTCACATGACAAGCCTCGCAATCCTTCAAAATATCGATAAATCAGAGTAGGAGACTCCGAATGGCGATATTTACCGTTTCCGCTCGCTGTATATCGAAAGAAGATAAGGATTCACATCTCAAGCCTCGCAATCGTTCAAAATATCGGTATATCAGAGTAGGAGACTCGGGAACGCGATATTTACATTTACCACTCGCTGTATATCGAAAGAAGCGAAGGATTCACATCCCAACCCTCGCAACCGTTCGAAATAACGAGAAATCACTCAAGGTCACTCGGAATCACGATATTGACCTTTTCCATAAGGAGTGTATTGAAAGAAGCTAAGGATTCGTTTCCCTTGCCTCGCAATCGTTCAAAATATCGATAAATCAGAGTAGGAGACTTGGGATCGCGATATTTACATTTACCACTCGCTGTATATCGAAAGAAGCGAAGGATTCACTTCCCAAGCATTGCAATAATTCGAAATAACGACAAATCACTCAAGGACACTCCGAATCGCGATATTTACCGTTTCCGCTCGCTGTATATCGAAAGAAGATAAGGATTCACATCTCAAGCCTCGCAATCGTTCAAAATATCGGTATATCAGAGTAGGAGACTCGGGAACGCGATATTTACATTTACCACTCGCTGTATATCGAAAGAAGCGAAGGATTCACATCCCAAGCCTCGCAACCGTTCGAAATAACGAGAAATCAATCAAGGTCACTCGGAATCACGATATTGACCTTTTCCATAAGGAGTGTATTGAAAGAAGCTAAGGATTCGTTTCCCTTGCCTCGCAATCGTTCAAAATATCGATAAATCAGAGTAGGAGACTTGGGATCGCGATATTTACATTTACCACTCGCTGTATATCGAAAGAAGCGAAGGATTCACTTCCCAAGCATTGCAATAATTCGAAATAACGACAAATCACTCAAGGACACTCCGAATCGCGATATTTACCGTTTCCGCTCGCTGTATATCGAAAGAAGATAAGGATTCACATCTCAAGCCTCGCAATCGTTCAAAATATCGGTATATCAGAGTAGGAGACTCGGGAACGCGATATTTACATTTACCACTCGCTGTATATCGAAAGAAGCGAAGGATTCACATCCCAAGCCTCGCAACCGTTCGAAATAACGAGAAATCAATCAAGGTCACTCGGAATCACGATATTGACCTTTTCCATAAGGAGTGTATTGAAAGAAGCTAAGGATTCGTTTCCCTAGCCTCGCAATCGTTCAAAATATCGATAAATCAGAGTAGGAGACTCGGGATCGCGATATTTACATTTACCACTCGCTGTAAATCGAAAGAAGCGAAGGATTCCCTTCCCAAGCCTCGCAATAATTCGAAATAACGACGAATCACTCAAGGTCACTCCGAATCGCGATATTTACAGTTTCCGCTCGCTGTATATCGAAAGAAGATAAGGATTCACATCTCAAGCCTCGCAATCGTTCAAAATATCGGTATATCAGAGTAGGAGACTCGGGAACGCGATATTTACATTTACCACTAGCTGTATATCGAAAGAGGCGAAGGATTCACTTCCCAGGCCTCGCAATAATTTGAAATAACGACAAATCACTCAAGGACACTCCGACTCGCGATATTTACCGTTTCTGCTCGCTGTATATCGAAAGAAGCGAAGGATTCACATCACAAGCCTCGCAACCGTTCGAAATATCGAGAAATCACTCAAGGACACTCGGAATCACGATATTAACCTTTTCCATAAGGAGTGTATTGAAAGAAGCTAAGGATTCACATCACAAGCCTCGCAATCGTTCCAAATATCGATAAATCAGAGTAGGAGACTCCGAATCGCGATATTTACCGTTTCCGCTCGCTGTATATCGAAAGAAGCGAAGGATTCACTTCCCAAGCATTGCAATAATTCGAAATAACGACAAATCACTCAAGGACACTCCGAATCGCGATATTTACCGTTTCCGCTCGCTGTATATCGAAAGAAGCGAAGGATTCACATGACAAGCCTCGCAATCCTTCAAAATATCGATAAATCAGAGTAGGAGACTCCGAATGGCGATATTTACCGTTTCCGCTCGCTGTATATCGAAAGAAGATAAGGATTCACATCTCAAGCCTCGCAATCGTTCAAAATATCGGTATATCAGAGTAGGAGACTCGGGAACGCGATATTTACATTTACCACTCGCTGTATATCGAAAGAAGCGAAGGATTCACATCCCAACCCTCGCAACCGTTCGAAATAACGAGAAATCACTCAAGGTCACTCGGAATCACGATATTGACCTTTTCCATAAGGAGTGTATTGAAAGAAGCTAAGGATTCGTTTCCCTTGCCTCGCAATCGTTCAAAATATCGATAAATCAGAGTAGGAGACTTGGGATCGCGATATTTACATTTACCACTCGCTGTATATCGAAAGAAGCGAAGGATTCACTTCCCAAGCATTGCAATAATTCGAAATAACGACAAATCACTCAAGGACACTCCGAATCGCGATATTTACCGTTTCCGCTCGCTGTATATCGAAAGAAGATAAGGATTCACATCTCAAGCCTCGCAATCGTTCAAAATATCGGTATATCAGAGTAGGAGACTCGGGAACGCGATATTTACATTTACCACTCGCTGTATATCGAAAGAAGCGAAGGATTCACATCCCAAGCCTCGCAACCGTTCGAAATAACGAGAAATCAATCAAGGTCACTCGGAATCACGATATTGACCTTTTCCATAAGGAGTGTATTGAAAGAAGCTAAGGATTCGTTTCCCTAGCCTCGCAATCGTTCAAAATATCGATAAATCAGAGTAGGAGACTCGGGATCGCGATATTTACATTTACCACTAACTGTATATCGAAAGAAGCGAAGGATTCCCTTCCCAAGCCTCGCAATAATTCGAAATAACGACGAATCACTCAAGGTCACTCCGAATCGCGATATTTACCGTTTCCGCTCGCTGTATATCGAAAGAAGATAAGGATTCACATCTCAAGCCACGCAATCGTTCAAAATATCGGTATATCAGAGTAGGAGACTCGGGAACGCGATATTTACATTTACCACTCGCTGTATATCGAAAGAAGCGAAGGATTCACATCCCAAGCCTCGCAACCGTTCGAAATAACGAGAAATCACTCAAGGTCACTCGGAATCACGATATTGACCTTTTCCATAAGGAGTGTATTGAAAGAAGCTAAGGATTCGTTTCCCTAGCCTCGCAATCGTTCAAAATATCGATAAATCAGAGTAGGAGACTCGGGATCGCGATATTTACATTTACCACTCGCTGTAAATCGAAAGAAGCGAAGGATTCCCTTCCCAAGCCTCGCAATAATTCGAAATAACGACGAATCACTCAAGGTCACTCCGAATCGCGATATTTACCGTTTCCGCTCGCTGTATATCGAAAGAAGATAAGGATTCACATCTCAAGCCTCGCAATCGTTCAAAATATCGGTATATCAGAGTAGGAGACTCGGGAACGCGATATTTACATTTACCACTAGCTGTATATCGAAAGAGGCGAAGGATTCACTTCCCAGGCCTCGCAATAATTTGAAATAACGACAAATCACTCAAGGACACTCCGACTCGCGATATTTACCGTTTCTGCTCGCTGTATATCGAAAGAAGCGAAGGATTCACATCACAAGCCTCGCAACCGTTCGAAATATCGAGAAATCACTCAAGGTCACTCGGAATCACGATATTAACCTTTTCCATAAGGAGTGTATTGAAAGAAGCTAAGGATTCACATCACAAGCCTCGCAATCGTTCCAAATATCGATAAATCAGAGTAGGAGACTCCGAATCGCGATATTTACCGTTTCCGCTCGCTGTATATCGAAAGAAGCAGATAATTCATTTTCCGAGCCTCGCAACCGTTCGAAATAACGACAAATCACTCAAGGACACTCCGAATCGCGATATTTACCGTTTCCGCTCGCTGTATATCGAAAGAAGCGAAGGATTCACATGACAAGCCTCGCAATCCTTCAAAATATCGATAAATCAGAGTAGGAGACTCCGAATGGCGATATTTACCGTTTCCGCTCGCTGTATATCGAAAGAAGATAAGGATTCACATCTCAAGCCTCGCAATCGTTCAAAATATCGGTATATCAGAGTAGGAGACTCGGGAACGCGATATTTACATTTACCACTCGCTGTATATCGAAAGAAGCGAAGGATTCACATCCCAAGCCTCGCAACCGTTCGAAATAACGAGAAATCACTCAAGGTCACTCGGAATCACGATATTGACCTTTTCCATAAGGAGTGTATTGAAAGAAGCTAAGGATTCGTTTCCCTAGCCTCGCAATCGTTCAAAATATCGATAAATCAGAGTAGGAGACTTGGGATCGCGATATTTACATTTACCACTCGCTGTATATCGAAAGAAGCGAAGGATTCACTTCCCAAGCATTGCAATAATTCGAAATAACGACAAATCACTCAAGGACACTCCGAATCGCGATATTTACCGTTTCCGCTCGCTGTATATCGAAAGAAGATAAGGATTCACATCTCAAGCCTCGCAATCGTTCAAAATATCGGTATATCAGAGTAGGAGACTCGGGAACGCGATATTTACATTTACCACTCGCTGTATATCGAAAGAGGCGAAGGATTCACTTCCCAAGCATCACAATAATTCGAAATAACGACAAATCACTCAAGGACACTCCGACTCGCGATATTTACCGTTTCTGCTCGCTGTATATCGAAAGAAGCGAAGGATTCACATCACAAGCCTCGCAACCGTTCGAAATAACGAGAAATCACTCAAGGTCACGCGGAATCACGATATTAACCTTTTCCATAAGGAGTGTTTTGAAAGAAGCTAAGGATTCACATCACAAGCCTCGCAATCGTTCAAAATATCGATAAATCACAGTACGAGACTCGGGATCGCGATATTTACATTTACCACTCGCTGTATATCGAAAGAAGCTGATAATTCATTTTCCGAGCCTCGAAACCGGTCGAAATAACGACAAATCACTCAAGGACACTCCGAATCGCGATATTTACCTTTTCCGCTCGCTGAATATCGAAAGAAGCGACGGATTCATATCTCAAGCCTCGCAATCGTTCAAAATATCAATAAGTCAGAGTAGGAGACTCGGAATCGCGATATTTACATTTACCACTCGCTGTATATCGAAAGAGGCGAAGGATTCACTTCCCAGGCCTCGCAATAATTTGAAATAACGACGAATCACTCAAGGACACTCCGAATCGCGATATTTACCGTTTCCGCTTGCTGTATATCGAAAGAAGATAAGGATTCACATCTCAAGCCTCGCAATCGTTCAAAATATCGGTATATCAGAGTAGGAGACTCGGGAACGCGATATTTACATTTACCACTCGCTGTATATCGAAAGAAGCGAAGGATTCACATCCCAAGCCTCGCAACCGTTCGAAATAACGAGAAATCAATCAAGGTCACTCGGAATCACGATATTGACCTTTTCCATAAGGAGTGTATTGAAAGAAGCTAAGGATTCGTTTCCCTAGCCTCGCAATCGTTCAAAATATCGATAAATCAGAGTAGGAGACTCGGGATCGCGATATTTACATTTACCACTCGCTGTATATCGAAAGAAGCGAAGGATTCACATCCCAGGCCTTGCAATCGTTCAAAATATCGATAAATCAGAGTAGGACACTCCGAATCGCGATATTTATCGTTTCCGCTCGCTGTATATCGGAAGAAGATAAGGATTCACATCCCAAATCTCGCAATCGTTTAAAATATCGATAAATCAGAGTAGGAGACTCGGGATCGCGATATTTACATTTACCACTCGCTGTAAATCGAAAGAAGCGAAGGATTCCCTTCCCAAGCCTCGCAATAATTCGAAATAACGACGAATCACTCAAGGACACTCCGAATCGCGATATTGACCTTTTCCACACGCAGTGTATTGAAAGAAGCTAAGGATTCGTTTCCCAAGAATCGCAATCGTTCAAAATATCGATAAATCAGAGTATCAGAGTCGGAAACGCGATATTTACCTTTTCCGCTCGCTGTATATCGAAAGAAGCGAAGGATTCCCTTCCCAAGCCTCGCAATAATTCGAAATAACGACGAATCACTCAAGGTCACTCCGAATCGCGATATTTACCGTTTCCGCTCGCTGTATATCGAAAGAAGATAAGGATTCACATCTCAAGCCTCGCAATCGTTCAAAATATCGGTATATCAGAGTAGGAGACTCGGGAACGCGATATTTACATTTACCACTCGCTGTATATCGAAAGAGGCGAAGGATTCACTTCCCAAGCATCACAATAATTCGAAATAACGACAAATCACTCAAGGACACTCCGAATCGCGATATTGACCTTTTCCATAAGGAGTGTATTGAAAGAAGCTAAGGATTCGTTTCCCTAGCCTCGCAATCGTTCAAAATATCGATAAATCAGAGTAGGAGACTTGGGATCGCGATATTTACATTTACCACTCGCTGTATATCGAAAGAAGCGAAGGATTCACTTCCCAAGCATTGCAATAATTCGAAATAACGACAAATCACTCAAGGACACTCCGAATCGCGATATTTACCGTTTCCGCTCGCTGTATATCGAAAGAAGATAAGGATTCACATCTCAAGCCTCGCAATCGTTCAAAATATCGGTATATCAGAGTAGGAGACTCGGGAACGCGATATTTACATTTACCACTCGCTGTATATCGAAAGAAGCGAAGGATTCACATCCCAAGCCTCGCAACCGTTCGAAATAACGAGAAATCACTCAAGGTCACTCGGAATCACGATATTGACCTTTTCCATAAGGAGTGTATTGAAAGAAGCTAAGGATTCGTTTCCCTTGCCTCGCAATCGTTCAAAATATCGATAAATCAGAGTAGGAGACTTGGGATCGCGATATTTACATTTACCACTCGCTGTATATCGAAAGAAGCGAAGGATTCACTTCCCAAGCATTGCAATAATTCGAAATAACGACAAATCACTCAAGGACACTCCGAATCGCGATATTTACCGTTTCCGCTCGCTGTATATCGAAAGAAGATAAGGATTCACATCTCAAGCCTCGCAATCGTTCAAAATATCGGTATATCAGAGTAGGAGACTCGGGAACGCGATATTTACATTTACCACTCGCTGTATATCGAAAGAAGCGAAGGATTCACATCCCAAGCCTCGCAACCGTTCGAAATAACGAGAAATCAATCAAGGTCACTCGGAATCACGATATTGACCTTTTCCATAAGGAGTGTATTGAAAGAAGCTAAGGATTCGTTTCCCTAGCCTCGCAATCGTTCAAAATATCGATAAATCAGAGTAGGAGACTCGGGATCGCGATATTTACATTTACCACTCGCTGTAAATCGAAAGAAGCGAAGGATTCCCTTCCCAAGCCTCGCAATAATTCGAAATAACGACGAATCACTCAAGGTCACTCCGAATCGCGATATTTACAGTTTCCGCTCGCTGTATATCGAAAGAAGATAAGGATTCACATCTCAAGCCTCGCAATCGTTCAAAATATCGGTATATCAGAGTAGGAGACTCGGGAACGCGATATTTACATTTACCACTAGCTGTATATCGAAAGAGGCGAAGGATTCACTTCCCAGGCCTCGCAATAATTTGAAATAACGACAAATCACTCAAGGACACTCCGACTCGCGATATTTACCGTTTCTGCTCGCTGTATATCGAAAGAAGCGAAGGATTCACATCACAAGCCTCGCAACCGTTCGAAATATCGAGAAATCACTCAAGGTCACTCGGAATCACGATATTAACCTTTTCCATAAGGAGTGTATTGAAAGAAGCTAAGGATTCACATCACAAGCCTCGCAATCGTTCCAAATATCGATAAATCAGAGTAGGAGACTCCGAATCGCGATATTTACCGTTTCCGCTCGCTGTATATCGAAAGAAGCGAAGGATTCACTTCCCAAGCATTGCAATAATTCGAAATAACGACAAATCACTCAAGGACACTCCGAATCGCGATATTTACCGTTTCCGCTCGCTGTATATCGAAAGAAGCGAAGGATTCACATGACAAGCCTCGCAATCCTTCAAAATATCGATAAATCAGAGTAGGAGACTCCGAATGGCGATATTTACCGTTTCCGCTCGCTGTATATCGAAAGAAGATAAGGATTCACATCTCAAGCCTCGCAATCGTTCAAAATATCGGTATATCAGAGTAGGAGACTCGGGAACGCGATATTTACATTTACCACTCGCTGTATATCGAAAGAAGCGAAGGATTCACATCCCAACCCTCGCAACCGTTCGAAATAACGAGAAATCACTCAAGGTCACTCGGAATCACGATATTGACCTTTTCCATAAGGAGTGTATTGAAAGAAGCTAAGGATTCGTTTCCCTTGCCTCGCAATCGTTCAAAATATCGATAAATCAGAGTAGGAGACTTGGGATCGCGATATTTACATTTACCACTCGCTGTATATCGAAAGAAGCGAAGGATTCACTTCCCAAGCATTGCAATAATTCGAAATAACGACAAATCACTCAAGGACACTCCGAATCGCGATATTTACCGTTTCCGCTCGCTGTATATCGAAAGAAGATAAGGATTCACATCTCAAGCCTCGCAATCGTTCAAAATATCGGTATATCAGAGTAGGAGACTCGGGAACGCGATATTTACATTTACCACTCGCTGTATATCGAAAGAAGCGAAGGATTCACATCCCAAGCCTCGCAACCGTTCGAAATAACGAGAAATCAATCAAGGTCACTCGGAATCACGATATTGACCTTTTCCATAAGGAGTGTATTGAAAGAAGCTAAGGATTCGTTTCCCTAGCCTCGCAATCGTTCAAAATATCGATAAATCAGAGTAGGAGACTCGGGATCGCGATATTTACATTTACCACTCGCTGTATATCGAAAGAAGCGAAGGATTCCCTTCCCAAGCCTCGCAATAATTCGAAATAACGACGAATCACTCAAGGTCACTCCGAATCGCGATATTTACCGTTTCCGCTCGCTGTATATCGAAAGAAGATAAGGATTCACATCTCAAGCCACGCAATCGTTCAAAATATCGGTATATCAGAGTAGGAGACTCGGGAACGCGATATTTACATTTACCACTCGCTGTATATCGAAAGAAGCGAAGGATTCACATCCCAAGCCTCGCAACCGTTCGAAATAACGAGAAATCACTCAAGGTCACTCGGAATCACGATATTGACCTTTTCCATAAGGAGTGTATTGAAAGAAGCTAAGGATTCGTTTCCCTAGCCTCGCAATCGTTCAAAATATCGATAAATCAGAGTAGGAGACTCGGGATCGCGATATTTACATTTACCACTCGCTGTAAATCGAAAGAAGCGAAGGATTCCCTTCCCAAGCCTCGCAATAATTCGAAATAACGACGAATCACTCAAGGTCACTCCGAATCGCGATATTTACCGTTTCCGCTCGCTGTATATCGAAAGAAGATAAGGATTCACATCTCAAGCCTCGCAATCGTTCAAAATATCGGTATATCAGAGTAGGAGACTCGGGAACGCGATATTTACATTTACCACTAGCTGTATATCGAAAGAGGCGAAGGATTCACTTCCCAGGCCTCGCAATAATTTGAAATAACGACAAATCACTCAAGGACACTCCGACTCGCGATATTTACCGTTTCTGCTCGCTGTATATCGAAAGAAGCGAAGGATTCACATCACAAGCCTCGCAACCGTTCGAAATATCGAGAAATCACTCAAGGTCACTCGGAATCACGATATTAACCTTTTCCATAAGGAGTGTATTGAAAGAAGCTAAGGATTCACATCACAAGCCTCGCAATCGTTCCAAATATCGATAAATCAGAGTAGGAGACTCCGAATCGCGATATTTACCGTTTCCGCTCGCTGTATATCGAAAGAAGCAGATAATTCATTTTCCGAGCCTCGCAACCGTTCGAAATAACGACAAATCACTCAAGGACACTCCGAATCGCGATATTTACCGTTTCCGCTCGCTGTATATCGAAAGAAGCGAAGGATTCACATGACAAGCCTCGCAATCCTTCAAAATATCGATAAATCAGAGTAGGAGACTCCGAATGGCGATATTTACCGTTTCCGCTCGCTGTATATCGAAAGAAGATAAGGATTCACATCTCAAGCCTCGCAATCGTTCAAAATATCGGTATATCAGAGTAGGAGACTCGGGAACGCGATATTTACATTTACCACTCGCTGTATATCGAAAGAAGCGAAGGATTCACATCCCAAGCCTCGCAACCGTTCGAAATAACGAGAAATCACTCAAGGTCACTCGGAATCACGATATTGACCTTTTCCATAAGGAGTGTATTGAAAGAAGCTAAGGATTCGTTTCCCTAGCCTCGCAATCGTTCAAAATATCGATAAATCAGAGTAGGAGACTTGGGATCGCGATATTTACATTTACCACTCGCTGTATATCGAAAGAAGCGAAGGATTCACTTCCCAAGCATTGCAATAATTCGAAATAACGACAAATCACTCAAGGACACTCCGAATCGCGATATTTACCGTTTCCGCTCGCTGTATATCGAAAGAAGATAAGGATTCACATCTCAAGCCTCGCAATCGTTCAAAATATCGGTATATCAGAGTAGGAGACTCGGGAACGCGATATTTACATTTACCACTCGCTGTATATCGAAAGAGGCGAAGGATTCACTTCCCAAGCATCACAATAATTCGAAATAACGACAAATCACTCAAGGACACTCCGACTCGCGATATTTACCGTTTCTGCTCGCTGTATATCGAAAGAAGCGAAGGATTCACATCACAAGCCTCGCAACCGTTCGAAATGACGAGAAATCACTCAAGGTCACGCGGAATCACGATATTAACCTTTTCCATAAGGAGTGTTTTGAAAGAAGCTAAGGATTCACATCACAAGCCTCGCAATCGTTCAAAATATCGATAAATCACAGTACGAGACTCGGGATCGCGATATTTACATTTACCACTCGCTGTATATCGAAAGAAGCTGATAATTCATTTTCCGAGCCTCGAAACCGGTCGAAATAACGACAAATCACTCAAGGACACTCCGAATCGCGATATTTACCTTTTCCGCTCGCTGAATATCGAAAGAAGCGACGGATTCATATCTCAAGCCTCGCAATCGTTCAAAATATCAATAAGTCAGAGTAGGAGACTCGGAATCGCGATATTTACATTTACCACTCGCTGTATATCGAAAGAGGCGAAGGATTCACTTCCCAGGCCTCGCAATAATTTGAAATAACGACGAATCACTCAAGGACACTCCGAATCGCGATATTTACCGTTTCCGCTTGCTGTATATCGAAAGAAGATAAGGATTCACATCTCAAGCCTCGCAATCGTTCAAAATATCGGTATATCAGAGTAGGAGACTCGGGAACGCGATATTTACATTTACCACTCGCTGTATATCGAAAGAAGCGAAGGATTCACATCCCAAGCCTCGCAACCGTTCGAAATAACGAGAAATCAATCAAGGTCACTCGGAATCACGATATTGACCTTTTCCATAAGGAGTGTATTGAAAGAAGCTAAGGATTCGTTTCCCTAGCCTCGCAATCGTTCAAAATATCGATAAATCAGAGTAGGAGACTCGGGATCGCGATATTTACATTTACCACTCGCTGTATATCGAAAGAAGCGAAGGATTCACATCCCAGGCCTTGCAATCGTTCAAAATATCGATAAATCAGAGTAGGACACTCCGAATCGCGATATTTATCGTTTCCGCTCGCTGTATATCGGAAGAAGATAAGGATTCACATCCCAAATCTCGCAATCGTTTAAAATATCGATAAATCAGAGTAGGAGACTCGGGATCGCGATATTTACATTTACCACTCGCTGTATATCGAAAGAAGCCTAGGATTCACTTCCCAATCATCGCAATAATTCGAAATAACGACAAATCACTCAAGGACACTCCGAATCGCGATATTTACCGTTTCCGCTCGCTGCATATCGAAAGAAGCGAAGGATTCACATCTCAAGCCTCGCAATCGATCAAAATATCGGTATATCAGAGTAGGAGACTCGGGAACGCGATATTTACATTTACCACTCGCTGTATATCGAAAGAAGCGAAGGATTCACATCCCAAGCCTCGCAACCGTTCGAAATAACGAGAAATCACTCAAGGTCACTCGGAATCACGATATTGACCTTTTCCATAAGGAGTGTATTGAAAGAAGCTAAGGATTCGTTTCCCTAGCCTCGCAATCGTTCAAAATATCGATAAATCAGAGTAGGAGACTCGGGATCGCGATATTTACATTTACCACTCGCTGTATATCGAAAGAAGCCTAGGATTCACTTCCCAATCATCGCAATAATTCGAAATAACGACAAATCACTCAAGGACACTCCGAATCGCGATATTTACCGTTTCCGCTCGCTGTATATCGAAAGAAGATAAGGATTCACATCTCAAGCCTCGCAATCGTTCAAAATATCGGTATATCAGAGTAGGAGACTCGGGAACGCGATATTTACATTTACCACTCGCTGTATATCGAAAGAGGCGAAGGATTCACTTCCCAAGCATCACAATAATTCGAAATAACGACAAATCACTCAAGGACACTCCGACTCGCGATATTTACCGTTTCTGCTCGCTGTATATCGAAAGAAGCGAAGGATTCACATCACAAGCCTCGCAACCGTTCGAAATAACGAGAAATCACTCAAGGTCACGCGGAATCACGATATTAACCTTTTCCATAAGGAGTGTTTTGAAAGAAGCTAAGGATTCACATCACAAGCCTCGCAATCGTTCAAAATATCGATAAATCACAGTACGAGACTCGGGATCGCGATATTTACATTTACCACTCGCTGTATATCGAAAGAAGCTGATAATTCATTTTCCGAGCCTCGAAACCGGTCGAAATAACGACAAATCACTCAAGGACACTCCGAATCGCGATATTTACCTTTTCCGCTCGCTGAATATCGAAAGAAGCGACGGATTCATATCTCAAGCCTCGCAATCGTTCAAAATATCAATAAGTCAGAGTAGGAGACTCGGAATCGCGATATTTACATTTACCACTCGCTGTATATCGAAAGAGGCGAAGGATTCACTTCCCAGGCCTCGCAATAATTTGAAATAACGACGAATCACTCAAGGACACTCCGAATCGCGATATTTACCGTTTCCGCTTGCTGTATATCGAAAGAAGCGAAGGATTCACATCCCAGGCCTTGCAATCGTTCAAAATATCGATAAATCAGAGTAGGACACTCCGAATCGCGATATTTACCGTTTCCGCTCGCTGTATATCGGAAGAAGATAAGGATTCACATCCCAAATCTCGCAATCGTTTAAAATATCGATAAATCAGAGTAGGAGACTCGGGATCGCGATATTTACATTTACCACTCGCTGTATATCGAAAGAAGCCTAGGATTCACTTCCCAATCATCGCAATAATTCGAAATAACGACAAATCACTCAAGGACACTCCGAATCGCGATATTTACCGTTTCCGCTCGCTGCATATCGAAAGAAGCGAAGGATTCACATCTCAAGCCTCGCAATCGATCAAAATATCGGTATATCAGAGTAGGAGACTCGGGAACGCGATATTTAAATTTACCACTCGCTGTATATCGAAAGAAGCGAAGGATTCACATCCCAAGCCTCGCAACCGTTCGAAATAACGAGAAATCACTCAAGGTCACTCGGAATCACGATATTGACCTTTTCCATAAGGAGTGTATTGAAAGAAGCTAAGGATTCGTTTCCCTAGCCTCGCAATCGTTCAAAATATCGATAAATCAGAGTAGGAGACTCGGGATCGCGATATTTACATTTACCACTCGCTGTATATCGAAGGAAGCGAAGGATTCACTTCACAAGCCTCACAATAATTTTAAATAACGACAAATCACTCAAGGACACTCCCAATCGCGATATTTACCTTTTCCGCTCGCTGTATATCGAAAGAAGAAAAGGATTCACATCTCAAGGCTCGCAATAATTCGAAATAACGGGAAATCAATCAAGGACACTCGGAATCACGATATTGACCTTTTCCACACGCAGTGTATTGAAAGAAGCTAAGGATTCGTTTCCCAAGAATCGCAATCGTTCAAAATATCGATAAATCAGAGTATCAGAGTCGGAAACGCGATATTTACCTTTTCCGCTCGCTGTATATCGAAAGAAGCGAAGGATTCCCTTCCCAAGCCTCGCAATAATTCGAAATAACGACGAATCACTCAAGGTCACTCCGAATCGCGATATTTACCGTTTCCGCTCGCTGTATATCGAAAGAAGATAAGGATTCACATCTCAAGCCTCGCAATCGTTCAAAATATCGGTATATCAGAGTAGGAGACTCGGGAACGCGATATTTACATTTACCACTCGCTGTATATCGAAAGAGGCGAAGGATTCACTTCCCAAGCATCACAATAATTCGAAATAACGACAAATCACTCAAGGACACTCCGAATCGCGATATTGACCTTTTCCATAAGGAGTGTATTGAAAGAAGCTAAGGATTCGTTTCCCTAGCCTCGCAATCGTTCAAAATATCGATAAATCAGAGTAGGAGACTCGGGATCGCGATATTTACATTTACCACTCGCTGTATATCGGAAGAAGCGAAGGATTCACTTCCCAAGCATTGCAATAATTCGAAATAACGACAAATCACTCAAGGACACTCCGAATCGCGATATTTACCGTTTCCGCTCGCTGTATATCGAAAGAAGATAAGGATTCACATCCCAAATCTCGCAATCATTTAAAATATCGAGAAATCACTCAAGGTCACTCGGAATCACGATATTAACCTTTTCCATAAGGAGTGTATTGAAAGAAGCTAAGGATTCACATCACAAGCCTCGCAATCGTTCCAAATATCGATAAATCAGAGTAGGAGACTCCGAATCGCGATATTTACCGTTTCCGCTCGCTGTATATCGAAAGAAGATAAGGATTCACATCTCAAGCCTCGCAATCGTTCAAAATATCGGTATATCAGAGTAGGAGACTCGGGAACGCGATATTTACATTTACCACTCGCTGTATATCGAAAGAAGCGAAGGATTCACATCCCAAGCCTCGCAACCGTTCGAAATAACGAGAAATCACTCAAGGTCACTCGGAATCACGATATTGACCTTTTCCATAAGGAGTGTATTGAAAGAAGCTAAGGATTCGTTTCCCTAGCCTCGCAATCGTTCAAAATATCGATAAATCAGAGTAGGAGACTTGGGATCGCGATATTTACATTTACCACTCGCTGTATATCGAAAGAAGCGAAGGATTCACTTCCCAAGCATTGCAATAATTCGAAATGACGACAAATCACTCAAGGACACTCCGAATCGCGATATTTACCGTTTCCGCTCGCTGTATATCGAAAGAAGATAAGGATTCACATCTCAAGCCTCGCAATCGTTCAAAATATCGGTATATCAGAGTAGGAGACTCGGGAACGCGATATTTACATTTACCACTCGCTGTATATCGAAAGAGGCGAAGGATTCGCATCCCAAGCCTCGCAATAATTCGAAATAACGACAAATCACTCAAGGACACTCCGAATCGCGATATTCACCGTTTCTGCTCGCTGTATATCGAAAGAAGCGAAGGATTCACATCCCAAGTCTCGCAATAATTCGAAATAACGACAAATCACTCAAGGACACTCCGACTCGCGATATTTACCGTTTCTGCTCGCTGTATATCGAAAGAAGCGAAGGATTCACATCACAAGCCTCGCAACCGTTCGAAATAACGAGAAATCACTCAAGGTCACGCGGAATCACGATATTAACCTTTTCCATAAGGAGTGTTTTGAAAGAAGCTAAGGATTCACATCACAAGCCTCGCAATCGTTCAAAATATCGATAAATCACAGTACGAGACTCGGGATCGCGATATTTACATTTACCACTCGCTGTATATCGAAAGAAGCTGATAATTCATTTTCCGAGCCTCGAAACCGTTCGAAATAACGACAAATCACTCAAGGACACTCCGAATCGCGATATTTACCTTTTCCGCTCGCTGAATATCGAAAGAAGCGACGGATTCATATCTCAAGCCTCGCAATCGTTCAAAATATCAATAAGTCAGAGTAGGAGACTCGGAATCGCGATATTTACATTTACCACTCGCTGTATATCGAAAGAGGCGAAGGATTCACTTCCCAGGCCTCGCAATAATTTGAAATAACGACGAATCACTCAAGGACACTCCGAATCGCGATATTTACCGTTTCCGCTTGCTGTATATCGAAAGAAGCGAAGGATTCACATCCCAGGCCTTGCAATCGTTCAAAATATCGATAAATCAGAGTAGGACACTCCGAATCGCGATATTTACCGTTTCCGCTCGCTGTATATCGGAAGAAGATAAGGATTCACATCCCAAGCCTCGCAATCGTTTAAAATATCTATAAATCAGAGTAGGAGGCTCGGAATCGCGATATTTACCTTTTCCGCTCGCTGTATATCGAAAGAAGCGAAGGATTCACATCACAAGCCTCGCAATCCTTCAAAATATCGATAAATCAGAGTAGGAGACTCCGAATGGCGATATTTACCGTTTCCGCTCGCCGTATATCGAAAGAAGATAAGGATTCACATCTCAAGCCTCGCAATCGTTCAAAATATCGGTATATCAGAGTAGGAGACTCGGGATCGCGATATTTACATTTACCACTCGCTGTATATCGAAAGAGGCGAAGGATTCACTTCCCAGGCCTCGCAATAATTCGAAATAACGACGAATCACTCAAGGACACACCGAATCGCGATATTTACCGTTTCCGCACTCGGAATCGCGATATTTACATTTACCACTCGCTGTATATCGAATGAAGCGAAGGATTCACATCACAAGCCTCGCAATCCTTCAAAATATCGATAAATCAGAGTAGGACACTCCGAATCGCGATATTTACCGTTTCCGCTCGCTGTATATCGGAAGAAGATAAGGATTCACATCCCAAATCTCGCAATCGTTTAAAATATCGATAAATCAGAGTAGGAGACTCGGGATCGCGATATTTACATTTACCACTCGCTGTATATCGAAAGAAGCCTAGGATTCACTTCCCAATCATCGCAATAATTCGAAATAACGACAAATCACTCAAGGACACTCCGAATCGCGATATTTACCGTTTCCGCTCGCTGCATATCGAAAGAAGCGAAGGATTCACATCTCAAGCCTCGCAATCGATCAAAATATCGGTATATCAGAGTAGGAGACTCGGGAACGCGATATTTAAATTTACCACTCGCTGTATATCGAAAGAAGCGAAGGATTCACATCCCAAGCCTCGCAACCGTTCGAAATAACGAGAAATCACTCAAGGTCACTCGGAATCACGATATTGACCTTTTCCATAAGGAGTGTATTGAAAGAAGCTAAGGATTCGTTTCCCTAGCCTCGCAATCGTTCAAAATATCGATAAATCAGAGTAGGAGACTCGGGATCGCGATATTTACATTTACCACTCGCTGTATATCGAAGGAAGCGAAGGATTCACTTCACAAGCCTCACAATAATTTTAAATAACGACAAATCACTCAAGGACACTCCCAATCGCGATATTTACCTTTTCCGCTCGCTGTATATCGAAAGAAGAAAAGGATTCACATCTCAAGGCTCGCAATAATTCGAAATAACGGGAAATCAATCAAGGACACTCGGAATCACGATATTGACCTTTTCCACACGCAGTGTATTGAAAGAAGCTAAGGATTCGTTTCCCAAGAATCGCAATCGTTCAAAATATCGATAAATCAGAGTATCAGAGTCGGAAACGCGATATTTACCTTTTCCGCTCGCTGTATATCGAAAGAAGCGAAGGATTCCCTTCCCAAGCCTCGCAATCCTTCAAAATATCGATAAATCAGAGTAGGACACTCCGAATCGCGATATTTACCGTTTCCGCTCGCTGTATATCGGAAGAAGATAAGGATTCACATCCCAAATCTCGCAATCGTTTAAAATATCGATAAATCAGAGTAGGAGACTCGGGATCGCGATATTTACATTTACCACTCGCTGTATATCGAAAGAAGCCTAGGATTCACTTCCCAATCATCGCAATAATTCGAAATAACGACAAATCACTCAAGGACACTCCGAATCGCGATATTTACCGTTTCCGCTCGCTGCATATCGAAAGAAGCGAAGGATTCACATCTCAAGCCTCGCAATCGATCAAAATATCGGTATATCAGAGTAGGAGACTCGGGAACGCGATATTTAAATTTACCACTCGCTGTATATCGAAAGAAGCGAAGGATTCACATCCCAAGCCTCGCAACCGTTCGAAATAACGAGAAATCACTCAAGGTCACTCGGAATCACGATATTGACCTTTTCCATAAGGAGTGTATTGAAAGAAGCTAAGGATTCGTTTCCCTAGCCTCGCAATCGTTCAAAATATCGATAAATCAGAGTAGGAGACTCGGGATCGCGATATTTACATTTACCACTCGCTGTATATCGAAGGAAGCGAAGGATTCACTTCACAAGCCTCACAATAATTTTAAATAACGACAAATCACTCAAGGACACTCCCAATCGCGATATTTACCTTTTCCGCTCGCTGTATATCGAAAGAAGAAAAGGATTCACATCTCAAGGCTCGCAATAATTCGAAATAACGGGAAATCAATCAAGGACACTCGGAATCACGATATTGACCTTTTCCACACGCAGTGTATTGAAAGAAGCTAAGGATTCGTTTCCCAAGAATCGCAATCGTTCAAAATATCGATAAATCAGAGTATCAGAGTCGGAAACGCGATATTTACCTTTTCCGCTCGCTGTATATCGAAAGAAGCGAAGGATTCCCTTCCCAAGCCTCGCAATAATTCGAAATAACGACGAATCACTCAAGGTCACTCCGAATCGCGATATTTACCGTTTCCGCTCGCTGTATATCGAAAGAAGATAAGGATTCACATCTCAAGCCTCGCAATCGTTCAAAATATCGGTATATCAGAGTAGGAGACTCGGGAACGCGATATTTACATTTACCACTCGCTGTATATCGAAAGAGGCGAAGGATTCACTTCCCAAGCATCACAATAATTCGAAATAACGACAAATCACTCAAGGACACTCCGAATCGCGATATTGACCTTTTCCATAAGGAGTGTATTGAAAGAAGCTAAGGATTCGTTTCCCTAGCCTCGCAATCGTTCAAAATATCGATAAATCAGAGTAGGAGACTCGGGATCGCGATATTTACATTTACCACTCGCTGTATATCGGAAGAAGCGAAGGATTCACTTCCCAAGCATTGCAATAATTCGAAATAACGACAAATCACTCAAGGACACTCCGAATCGCGATATTTACCGTTTCCGCTCGCTGTATATCGAAAGAAGATAAGGATTCACATCCCAAATCTCGCAATCATTTAAAATATCGAGAAATCACTCAAGGTCACTCGGAATCACGATATTAACCTTTTCCATAAGGAGTGTATTGAAAGAAGCTAAGGATTCACATCACAAGCCTCGCAATCGTTCCAAATATCGATAAATCAGAGTAGGAGACTCCGAATCGCGATATTTACCGTTTCCGCTCGCTGTATATCGAAAGAAGATAAGGATTCACATCTCAAGCCTCGCAATCGTTCAAAATATCGGTATATCAGAGTAGGAGACTCGGGAACGCGATATTTACATTTACCACTCGCTGTATATCGAAAGAAGCGAAGGATTCACATCCCAAGCCTCGCAACCGTTCGAAATAACGAGAAATCACTCAAGGTCACTCGGAATCACGATATTGACCTTTTCCATAAGGAGTGTATTGAAAGAAGCTAAGGATTCGTTTCCCTAGCCTCGCAATCGTTCAAAATATCGATAAATCAGAGTAGGAGACTTGGGATCGCGATATTTACATTTACCACTCGCTGTATATCGAAAGAAGCGAAGGATTCACTTCCCAAGCATTGCAATAATTCGAAATGACGACAAATCACTCAAGGACACTCCGAATCGCGATATTTACCGTTTCCGCTCGCTGTATATCGAAAGAAGATAAGGATTCACATCTCAAGCCTCGCAATCGTTCAAAATATCGGTATATCAGAGTAGGAGACTCGGGAACGCGATATTTACATTTACCACTCGCTGTATATCGAAAGAGGCGAAGGATTCGCATCCCAAGCCTCGCAATAATTCGAAATAACGACAAATCACTCAAGGACACTCCGAATCGCGATATTCACCGTTTCTGCTCGCTGTATATCGAAAGAAGCGAAGGATTCACATCCCAAGTCTCGCAATAATTCGAAATAACGACAAATCACTCAAGGACACTCCGACTCGCGATATTTACCGTTTCTGCTCGCTGTATATCGAAAGAAGCGAAGGATTCACATCACAAGCCTCGCAACCGTTCGAAATAACGAGAAATCACTCAAGGTCACGCGGAATCACGATATTAACCTTTTCCATAAGGAGTGTTTTGAAAGAAGCTAAGGATTCACATCACAAGCCTCGCAATCGTTCAAAATATCGATAAATCACAGTACGAGACTCGGGATCGCGATATTTACATTTACCACTCGCTGTATATCGAAAGAAGCTGATAATTCATTTTCCGAGCCTCGAAACCGTTCGAAATAACGACAAATCACTCAAGGACACTCCGAATCGCGATATTTACCTTTTCCGCTCGCTGAATATCGAAAGAAGCGACGGATTCATATCTCAAGCCTCGCAATCGTTCAAAATATCAATAAGTCAGAGTAGGAGACTCGGAATCGCGATATTTACATTTACCACTCGCTGTATATCGAAAGAGGCGAAGGATTCACTTCCCAGGCCTCGCAATAATTTGAAATAACGACGAATCACTCAAGGACACTCCGAATCGCGATATTTACCGTTTCCGCTTGCTGTATATCGAAAGAAGCGAAGGATTCACATCCCAGGCCTTGCAATCGTTCAAAATATCGATAAATCAGAGTAGGACACTCCGAATCGCGATATTTACCGTTTCCGCTCGCTGTATATCGGAAGAAGATAAGGATTCACATCCCAAGCCTCGCAATCGTTTAAAATATCTATAAATCAGAGTAGGAGGCTCGGAATCGCGATATTTACCTTTTCCGCTCGCTGTATATCGAAAGAAGCGAAGGATTCACATCACAAGCCTCGCAATCCTTCAAAATATCGATAAATCAGAGTAGGAGACTCCGAATGGCGATATTTACCGTTTCCGCTCGCCGTATATCGAAAGAAGATAAGGATTCACATCTCAAGCCTCGCAATCGTTCAAAATATCGGTATATCAGAGTAGGAGACTCGGGATCGCGATATTTACATTTACCACTCGCTGTATATCGAAAGAGGCGAAGGATTCACTTCCCAGGCCTCGCAATAATTCGAAATAACGACGAATCACTCAAGGACACACCGAATCGCGATATTTACCGTTTCCGCACTCGGAATCGCGATATTTACATTTACCACTCGCTGTATATCGAATGAAGCGAAGGATTCACTTCACAAGCCTCACAATAATTCGAAATAACGACAAATCACTCAAGGACACTCCCAATCGCGATATTTACCTTTTCCGCTCGCTCTATATCGAAAGGAGAAAAGGATTCACATCGCAAGCCTCGCAATAATTCGAAATAACGAGAAATCACTCAAGGTCACTCGGAATCACGATATTGACCTTTTCCATAAGGAGTGAATTGAAAGAAGCTAAGGATTCGTTTCCCTAGCCTCGCAATCGTTCAAAATATCGATAAAACAGAGTAGGAGACTCGGGATCGCGATATTTACATTTACCACTCGCTGTATATCGAAAGAAGCGAAGGATTCACTTCACAAGCCTCACAATAATTCGAAATAACGACGAATCACTCAAGGACACTCCGAATCGCGATATTTACCGTTTCCGCTTGCTGTATATCGAAAGAAGCGAACGATTCACATCCCAAGCCTCGCAATCGTTCAAAATATCGATAAATCAGAGTAGGACACTCCGAATCGCGATATTTACCTTTTCTGCTCGCTGTATATCGAAAGAAGCGCAGGATTCACATCCCAAATCTCGCAATCGTTTAAAATATCGATAAATCACAATAGGAGACTCGGGATCGCGATATTTACATTTACCACTCGCTGTATATCGAAAGAGGCGAAGGATTCACTTCCCAGGCCTCGCAATAATTCGAAATAACGACGAATCACTCAAGGACACTCCGAATCGCGATATTTACCGATTCCGCTTGCTGTATATCGAAATAAGCGAACGACTCACTTCCCAGGCCTCGCAATAATTCGAAATAACGACGAATCACTCAAGGACACTCCGAATCGCGATATTTACCGTTTCCGCTTGCTGTATATCGAAAGAAGCGAACGATTCACATCCCGGGCCTCGCAATCGTTCAAAATATCGATAAATCGGAGTAGGACACTCCGAATCGCGATATTTACCGTTTCCGCTCGCTGTATATCGGAAGAAGATAAGGATTCACATCCCAAATCTCGCAATCGTTTAAAATATCGATAAATCAGAGTAGGAGACTCGGGATCGCGATATTTACATTTACCACTCGCTGTATATCGAAAGAAGCCTAGGATTCACTTCCCAAGCATCGCAATAATTCGAAATAACGACAAATCACTCAAGGACACTCCGAATCGCGATATTTACCGTTTCTGCTCGCTGTATATCGAAAGAAGCGAAGGATTCACATGACAAGCCTCGCAATCCTTCAAGATATCGATAAATCAGAGTAGGAGACTCCGAATGGCGATATTTACCGTTTCCGCTCGCTGTATATCGAAAGAAGCGAAGGATTCACATCACAAGCCTCGCAATCCTTCAAAATATCGATAAATCAGAGTAGGAGACTCCGAATGGCGATATTTACCGTTTCCGCTCGCTGTATATCGAAAGAAGATAAGGATTCACATCTCAAGCCTCGCAATCGTTCAAAATATCGGTATATCAGAGTAGAAGACTCGGGATCGCGATATTTACATTTACCACTCGCTGTATATCGAAAGAGGCGAAGGATTCACTTCCCAGGCCTCGCAATAATTCGAAATAACGACGAATCACTCAAGGACACTCCGAATCGCGATATTTAAAGTTTCCGCACTCGGAATCGCGATATTTACATTTACCACTCGCTGTATATCGAATGAAGCGAAGGATTCACTTCACAAGCCTCACAATAATTCGAAATAACGACAAATCACTCAAGGACACTCCCAATCGCGATATTTACCTTTTCCGGTCGCTGTATATCGAAAGGAGAAAAGGATTCACATCGCAAGCCTCGCAATAATTCGAAATAACGAGAAATCACTCAAGGTCACTCGGAATCACGATATTAACCTTTTCCATAAGGAGTGTATTGAAAGAAGCTAAGGATTCGTTTACCTAGCCTCGCAATCGTTCAAAATATCGATAAAACAGAGTAATAGACTCGGGATCGCGATATTTACATTTACCACTCGCTGTATATCGAAAGAAGCGAAGGATTCACTTCCCAAGCATTGCAATAATTCGAAATAACGACAAATCACTCAAGGACACTCCGAATCGCGATATTTACCGTTTCCATACTCGGAATCGCGATATTTACGTTTACCACTCGCTGTATATCGAAAGAAGCGAAGGATTCACTTCACAAGCCTCGCAATAATTCGAAATAACGACGAATCACTCAAGGACACACCGAATCGCGATATTTACCGTTTCCGCTTGCTGTATATCGAAAGAAGCGAAGGATTCACATCCCAAGCCTCGCAATCGTTCAAAATATCGATAAATCAGAGTAGGACACTCCGAATCGCGATATTTACCTTTTCTGCTCGCTGTATATCGAAAGAAGCGCAGGATTCACATCCCAAATCTCGCAATCGTTTAAAATATCGATAAATCACAATAGGAGACTCGGGATCGCGATATTTACATTTACCACTCGCTGTATATCGAAAGAGGCGAAGGATTCACTTCACAAGCCTCGCAATAATTCGAAATAACGACGAATCACTCAAGGACACTCCGAATCGCGATATTTACCGTTTCCGCTTGCTGTATATCGAAAGAAGATAAGGATTCACATCTCAAGCCTCGCAATCGTTCAAAATATCGGTATATCAGAGTAGGAGACTCGGGAACGCGATATTTACATTTACCACTCGCTGTATATCGAAAGAAGCGAAGGATTCACATCCCAAGCCTCGCAACCGTTCGAAATAACGAGAAATCAATCAAGGTCACTCGGAATCACGATATTGACCTTTTCCATAAGGAGTGTATTGAAAGAAGCTAAGGATTCGTTTCCCTAGCCTCGCAATCGTTCAAAATATCGATAAATCAGAGTAGGAGACTCGGGATCGCGATATTTACATTTACCACTCGCTGTATATCGAAAGAAGCGAAGGATTCACATCCCAGGCCTTGCAATCGTTCAAAATATCGATAAATCAGAGTAGGACACTCCGAATCGCGATATTTATCGTTTCCGCTCGCTGTATATCGGAAGAAGATAAGGATTCACATCCCAAATCTCGCAATCGTTTAAAATATCGATAAATCAGAGTAGGAGACTCGGGATCGCGATATTTACATTTACCACTCGCTGTATATCGAAAGAAGCCTAGGATTCACTTCCCAATCATCGCAATAATTCGAAATAACGACAAATCACTCAAGGACACTCCGAATCGCGATATTTACCGTTTCCGCTCGCTGCATATCGAAAGAAGCGAAGGATTCACATCTCAAGCCTCGCAATCGATCAAAATATCGGTATATCAGAGTAGGAGACTCGGGAACGCGATATTTACATTTACCACTCGCTGTATATCGAAAGAAGCGAAGGATTCACATCCCAAGCCTCGCAACCGTTCGAAATAACGAGAAATCACTCAAGGTCACTCGGAATCACGATATTGACCTTTTCCATAAGGAGTGTATTGAAAGAAGCTAAGGATTCGTTTCCCTAGCCTCGCAATCGTTCAAAATATCGATAAATCAGAGTAGGAGACTCGGGATCGCGATATTTACATTTACCACTCGCTGTATATCGAAAGAAGCCTAGGATTCACTTCCCAATCATCGCAATAATTCGAAATAACGACAAATCACTCAAGGACACTCCGAATCGCGATATTTACCGTTTCCGCTCGCTGTATATCGAAAGAAGATAAGGATTCACATCTCAAGCCTCGCAATCGTTCAAAATATCGGTATATCAGAGTAGGAGACTCGGGAACGCGATATTTACATTTACCACTCGCTGTATATCGAAAGAGGCGAAGGATTCACTTCCCAAGCATCACAATAATTCGAAATAACGACAAATCACTCAAGGACACTCCGACTCGCGATATTTACCGTTTCTGCTCGCTGTATATCGAAAGAAGCGAAGGATTCACATCACAAGCCTCGCAACCGTTCGAAATAACGAGAAATCACTCAAGGTCACGCGGAATCACGATATTAACCTTTTCCATAAGGAGTGTTTTGAAAGAAGCTAAGGATTCACATCACAAGCCTCGCAATCGTTCAAAATATCGATAAATCACAGTACGAGACTCGGGATCGCGATATTTACATTTACCACTCGCTGTATATCGAAAGAAGCTGATAATTCATTTTCCGAGCCTCGAAACCGGTCGAAATAACGACAAATCACTCAAGGACACTCCGAATCGCGATATTTACCTTTTCCGCTCGCTGAATATCGAAAGAAGCGACGGATTCATATCTCAAGCCTCGCAATCGTTCAAAATATCAATAAGTCAGAGTAGGAGACTCGGAATCGCGATATTTACATTTACCACTCGCTGTATATCGAAAGAGGCGAAGGATTCACTTCCCAGGCCTCGCAATAATTTGAAATAACGACGAATCACTCAAGGACACTCCGAATCGCGATATTTACCGTTTCCGCTTGCTGTATATCGAAAGAAGCGAAGGATTCACATCCCAGGCCTTGCAATCGTTCAAAATATCGATAAATCAGAGTAGGACACTCCGAATCGCGATATTTACCGTTTCCGCTCGCTGTATATCGGAAGAAGATAAGGATTCACATCCCAAATCTCGCAATCGTTTAAAATATCGATAAATCAGAGTAGGAGACTCGGGATCGCGATATTTACATTTACCACTCGCTGTATATCGAAAGAAGCCTAGGATTCACTTCCCAATCATCGCAATAATTCGAAATAACGACAAATCACTCAAGGACACTCCGAATCGCGATATTTACCGTTTCCGCTCGCTGCATATCGAAAGAAGCGAAGGATTCACATCTCAAGCCTCGCAATCGATCAAAATATCGGTATATCAGAGTAGGAGACTCGGGAACGCGATATTTAAATTTACCACTCGCTGTATATCGAAAGAAGCGAAGGATTCACATCCCAAGCCTCGCAACCGTTCGAAATAACGAGAAATCACTCAAGGTCACTCGGAATCACGATATTGACCTTTTCCATAAGGAGTGTATTGAAAGAAGCTAAGGATTCGTTTCCCTAGCCTCGCAATCGTTCAAAATATCGATAAATCAGAGTAGGAGACTCGGGATCGCGATATTTACATTTACCACTCGCTGTATATCGAAGGAAGCGAAGGATTCACTTCACAAGCCTCACAATAATTTTAAATAACGACAAATCACTCAAGGACACTCCCAATCGCGATATTTACCTTTTCCGCTCGCTGTATATCGAAAGAAGAAAAGGATTCACATCTCAAGGCTCGCAATAATTCGAAATAACGGGAAATCAATCAAGGACACTCGGAATCACGATATTGACCTTTTCCACACGCAGTGTATTGAAAGAAGCTAAGGATTCGTTTCCCAAGAATCGCAATCGTTCAAAATATCGATAAATCAGAGTATCAGAGTCGGAAACGCGATATTTACCTTTTCCGCTCGCTGTATATCGAAAGAAGCGAAGGATTCCCTTCCCAAGCCTCGCAATAATTCGAAATAACGACGAATCACTCAAGGTCACTCCGAATCGCGATATTTACCGTTTCCGCTCGCTGTATATCGAAAGAAGATAAGGATTCACATCTCAAGCCTCGCAATCGTTCAAAATATCGGTATATCAGAGTAGGAGACTCGGGAACGCGATATTTACATTTACCACTCGCTGTATATCGAAAGAGGCGAAGGATTCACTTCCCAAGCATCACAATAATTCGAAATAACGACAAATCACTCAAGGACACTCCGAATCGCGATATTGACCTTTTCCATAAGGAGTGTATTGAAAGAAGCTAAGGATTCGTTTCCCTAGCCTCGCAATCGTTCAAAATATCGATAAATCAGAGTAGGAGACTCGGGATCGCGATATTTACATTTACCACTCGCTGTATATCGGAAGAAGCGAAGGATTCACTTCCCAAGCATTGCAATAATTCGAAATAACGACAAATCACTCAAGGACACTCCGAATCGCGATATTTACCGTTTCCGCTCGCTGTATATCGAAAGAAGATAAGGATTCACATCCCAAATCTCGCAATCATTTAAAATATCGAGAAATCACTCAAGGTCACTCGGAATCACGATATTAACCTTTTCCATAAGGAGTGTATTGAAAGAAGCTAAGGATTCACATCACAAGCCTCGCAATCGTTCCAAATATCGATAAATCAGAGTAGGAGACTCCGAATCGCGATATTTACCGTTTCCGCTCGCTGTATATCGAAAGAAGCAGATAATTCATTTTCCGAGCCTCGCAACCGTTCGAAATAACGACAAATCACTCAAGGACACTCCGAATCGCGATATTTACCGTTTCCGCTCGCTGTATATCGAAAGAAGCGAAGGATTCACATGACAAGCCTCGCAATCCTTCAAAATATCGATAAATCAGAGTAGGAGACTCCGAATGGCGATATTTACCGTTTCCGCTCGCTGTATATCGAAAGAAGCGAAGGATTCACATCCCAAGCCTCGCAACCGTTCGAAATAACGAGAAATCACTCAAGGTCACTCGGAATCACGATATTGACCTTTTCCATAAGGAGTGTATTGAAAGAAGCTAAGGATTCGTTTCCCTAGCCTCGCAATCGTTCAAAATATCGATAAATCAGAGTAGGAGACTTGGGATCGCGATATTTACATTTACCACTCGCTGTATATCGAAAGAAGCGAAGGATTCACTTCCCAAGCATTGCAATAATTCGAAATGACGACAAATCACTCAAGGACACTCCGAATCGCGATATTTACCGTTTCCGCTCGCTGTATATCGAAAGAAGATAAGGATTCACATCTCAAGCCTCGCAATCGTTCAAAATATCGGTATATCAGAGTAGGAGACTCGGGAACGCGATATTTACATTTACCACTCGCTGTATATCGAAAGAGGCGAAGGATTCGCATCCCAAGCCTCGCAATAATTCGAAATAACGACAAATCACTCAAGGACACTCCGAATCGCGATATTCACCGTTTCTGCTCGCTGTATATCGAAAGAAGCGAAGGATTCAAATCCCAAGTCTCGCAATAATTCGAAATAACGACAAATCACTCAAGGACACTCCGACTCGCGATATTTACCGTTTCTGCTCGCTGTATATCGAAAGAAGCGAAGGATTCACATCACAAGCCTCGCAACCGTTCGAAATAACGAGAAATCACTCAAGGTCACGCGGAATCACGATATTAACCTTTTCCATAAGGAGTGTTTTGAAAGAAGCTAAGGATTCACATCACAAGCCTCGCAATCGTTCAAAATATCGATAAATCACAGTACGAGACTCGGGATCGCGATATTTACATTTACCACTCGCTGTATATCGAAAGAAGCTGATAATTCATTTTCCGAGCCTCGAAACCGTTCGAAATAACGACAAATCACTCAAGGACACTCCGAATCGCGATATTTACCTTTTCCGCTCGCTGAATATCGAAAGAAGCGACGGATTCATATCTCAAGCCTCGCAATCGTTCAAAATATCAATAAGTCAGAGTAGGAGACTCGGAATCGCGATATTTACATTTACCACTCGCTGTATATCGAAAGAGGCGAAGGATTCACTTCCCAGGCCTCGCAATAATTTGAAATAACGACGAATCACTCAAGGACACTCCGAATCGCGATATTTACCGTTTCCGCTTGCTGTATATCGAAAGAAGCGAAGGATTCACATCCCAGGCCTTGCAATCGTTCAAAATATCGATAAATCAGAGTAGGACACTCCGAATCGCGATATTTACCGTTTCCGCTCGCTGTATATCGGAAGAAGATAAGGATTCACATCCCAAATCTCGCAATCGTTTAAAATATCGATAAATCAGAGTAGGAGACTCGGGATCGCGATATTTACATTTACCACTCGCTGTATATCGAAAGAAGCCTAGGATTCACTTCCCAATCATCGCAATAATTTGAAATAACGACGAATCACTCAAGGACACTCCGAATCGCGATATTTACCGTTTCCGCTTGCTGTATATCGAAAGAAGCGAAGGATTCACATCCCAGGCCTTGCAATCGTTCAAAATATCGATAAATCAGAGTAGGACACTCCGAATCGCGATATTTACCGTTTCCGCTCGCTATATATCGGAAGAAGATAAGGATTCACATCCCAAATCTCGCAATCGTTTAAAATATCGATAAATCAGAGTAGGAGACTCGGGATCGCGATATTTACATTTACCACTCGCTGTATATAGAAAGAAGCCTAGGATTCACTTCCCAATCATCGCAATAATTCGAAATAACGACAAATCACTCAAGGACACTCCGAATCGCGATATTTACCGTTTCCGCTCGCTGCATATCGAAAGAAGCGAAGGATTCACATCTCAAGCCTCGCAATCGATCAAAATATCGGTATATCAGAGTAGGAGACTCGGGAACGCGATATTTACATTTACCACTCGCTGTATATCGAAAGAAGCGAAGGATTCACATCCCAAGCCTCGCAACCGTTCGAAATAACGAGAAATCACTCAAGGTCACTCGGAATCACGATATTGACCTTTTCCATAAGGAGTGTATTGAAAGAAGCTAAGGATTCGTTTCCCTAGCCTCGCAATCGTTTAAAATATCGATAAATCAGAGTAGGAGACTCGGGAACGCGATATTTACATTTACCACTCGCTGTATATCGAAAGAGGCGAAGGATTCACTTCCCAGGCCTCGCAATAATTTGAAATAACGACGAATCACTCAAGGACACTCCGAATCGCGATATTTACCGTTTCCGCTTGCTGTATATCGAAAGAAGCGAAGGATTCACATCCCAGGCCTTGCAATCGTTCAAAATATCGATAAATCAGAGTAGGACACTCCGAATCGCGATATTTACCGTTTCCGCTCGCTGTATATCGGAAGAAGATAAGGATTCACATCCCAAGCCTCGCAATCGTTTAAAATATCTATAAATCAGAGTAGGAGGCTCGGAATCGCGATATTTACCTTTTCCGCTCGCTGTATATCGAAAGAAGCGAAGGATTCACATCACAAGCCTCGCAATCCTTCAAAATATCGATAAATCAGAGTAGGAGACTCCGAATGGCGATATTTACCGTTTCCGCTCGCCGTATATCGAAAGAAGATAAGGATTCACATCTCAAGCCTCGCAATCGTTCAAAATATCGGTATATCAGAGTAGGAGACTCGGGATCGCGATATTTACATTTACCACTCGCTGTATATCGAAAGAGGCGAAGGATTCACTTCCCAGGCCTCGCAATAATTCGAAATAACGACGAATCACTCAAGGACACACCGAATCGCGATATTTACCGTTTCCGCACTCGGAATCGCGATATTTACATTTACCACTCGCTGTATATCGAATGAAGCGAAGGATTCACTTCACAAGCCTCACAATAATTCGAAATAACGACAAATCACTCAAGGACACTCCCAATCGCGATATTTACCTTTTCCGCTCGCTCTATATCGAAAGGAGAAAAGGATTCACATCGCAAGCCTCGCAATAATTCGAAATAACGAGAAATCACTCAAGGTCACTCGGAATCACGATATTGACCTTTTCCATAAGGAGTGAATTGAAAGAAGCTAAGGATTCGTTTCCCTAGCCTCGCAATCGTTCAAAATATCGATAAAACAGAGTAGGAGACTCGGGATCGCGATATTTACATTTACCACTCGCTGTATATCGAAAGAAGCGAAGGATTCACTTCACAAGCCTCACAATAATTCGAAATAACGACGAATCACTCAAGGACACTCCGAATCGCGATATTTACCGTTTCCGCTTGCTGTATATCGAAAGAAGCGAACGATTCACATCCCAAGCCTCGCAATCGTTCAAAATATCGATAAATCAGAGTAGGACACTCCGAATCGCGATATTTACCTTTTCTGCTCGCTGTATATCGAAAGAAGCGCAGGATTCACATCCCAAATCTCGCAATCGTTTAAAATATCGATAAATCACAATAGGAGACTCGGGATCGCGATATTTACATTTACCACTCGCTGTATATCGAAAGAGGCGAAGGATTCACTTCCCAGGCCTCGCAATAATTCGAAATAACGACGAATCACTCAAGGACACTCCGAATCGCGATATTTACCGATTCCGCTTGCTGTATATCGAAATAAGCGAACGACTCACTTCCCAGGCCTCGCAATAATTCGAAATAACGACGAATCACTCAAGGACACTCCGAATCGCGATATTTACCGTTTCCGCTTGCTGTATATCGAAAGAAGCGAACGATTCACATCCCGGGCCTCGCAATCGTTCAAAATATCGATAAATCGGAGTAGGACACTCCGAATCGCGATATTTACCGTTTCCGCTCGCTGTATATCGGAAGAAGATAAGGATTCACATCCCAAATCTCGCAATCGTTTAAAATATCGATAAATCAGAGTAGGAGACTCGGGATCGCGATATTTACATTTACCACTCGCTGTATATCGAAAGAAGCCTAGGATTCACTTCCCAAGCATCGCAATAATTCGAAATAACGACAAATCACTCAAGGACACTCCGAATCGCGATATTTACCGTTTCTGCTCGCTGTATATCGAAAGAAGCGAAGGATTCACATGACAAGCCTCGCAATCCTTCAAGATATCGATAAATCAGAGTAGGAGACTCCGAATGGCGATATTTACCGTTTCCGCTCGCTGTATATCGAAAGAAGCGAAGGATTCACATCACAAGCCTCGCAATCCTTCAAAATATCGATAAATCAGAGTAGGAGACTCCGAATGGCGATATTTACCGTTTCCGCTCGCTGTATATCGAAAGAAGATAAGGATTCACATCTCAAGCCTCGCAATCGTTCAAAATATCGGTATATCAGAGTAGAAGACTCGGGATCGCGATATTTACATTTACCACTCGCTGTATATCGAAAGAGGCGAAGGATTCACTTCCCAGGCCTCGCAATAATTCGAAATAACGACGAATCACTCAAGGACACTCCGAATCGCGATATTTAAAGTTTCCGCACTCGGAATCGCGATATTTACATTTACCACTCGCTGTATATCGAATGAAGCGAAGGATTCACTTCACAAGCCTCACAATAATTCGAAATAACGACAAATCACTCAAGGACACTCCCAATCGCGATATTTACCTTTTCCGGTCGCTGTATATCGAAAGGAGAAAAGGATTCACATCGCAAGCCTCGCAATAATTCGAAATAACGAGAAATCACTCAAGGTCACTCGGAATCACGATATTAACCTTTTCCATAAGGAGTGTATTGAAAGAAGCTAAGGATTCGTTTACCTAGCCTCGCAATCGTTCAAAATATCGATAAAACAGAGTAATAGACTCGGGATCGCGATATTTACATTTACCACTCGCTGTATATCGAAAGAAGCGAAGGATTCACTTCCCAAGCATTGCAATAATTCGAAATAACGACAAATCACTCAAGGACACTCCGAATCGCGATATTTACCGTTTCCATACTCGGAATCGCGATATTTACGTTTACCACTCGCTGTATATCGAAAGAAGCGAAGGATTCACTTCACAAGCCTCGCAATAATTCGAAATAACGACGAATCACTCAAGGACACACCGAATCGCGATATTTACCGTTTCCGCTTGCTGTATATCGAAAGAAGCGAAGGATTCACATCCCAAGCCTCGCAATCGTTCAAAATATCGATAAATCAGAGTAGGACACTCCGAATCGCGATATTTACCTTTTCTGCTCGCTGTATATCGAAAGAAGCGCAGGATTCACATCCCAAATCTCGCAATCGTTTAAAATATCGATAAATCACAATAGGAGACTCGGGATCGCGATATTTACATTTACCACTCGCTGTATATCGAAAGAGGCGAAGGATTCACTTCCCAGGCCTCGCAATAATTCGAAATAGCGACGAATCACTCAAGGACACACCGAAACGCGATATTTACCGTTTCCGCTTGCTGTATATCGAAAGAAGCGAAGGATTCACATCCCAAGCCTCGCAATCGTTCAAAATATCGATAAATCAGAGTAGGACACACCGAATTGCGATATTTACCGTTTCCGCTCGCTGCATAGCGAAAGAAGATAAGGATTCACATCTCAAGCCTCGCAATCGTTCAAAATATCGGTATATCAGAGTAGGAGACTCGGGAACGCGATATTTACATTTACCACTCGTTGTATATCGAAAGAAGCGAAGGATTCACTTCCCAAGCCTCCCAATAATTCGAAATAACGACGAATCACTCAAGGACACACCGAAACGCGATATTTACCGTTTCCGCTTGCTGTATATCGAAATAAGCGAAGGATTCACATCCCAAACCTCGCAATCGTTCAAAATATCGATAAATCAGAGTAGGACACTCCGAATTGCGATATATAGCGTTTCCGCTCGCTGTATATCGAAAGAAGATAAGGATTCACATCCCAAGCCTCGCAACCGTTCGAAATAACGAGAAATAACTCAAGGTCACTCGGAATCACAATATTAACCTTTTCCATAAGGAGTGTATTGAAATAAGCTAAGGATTCACATCCCAAATCTCGCAATCGTTTAAAATATCGATAAATCACAATAGGAGACTCGGGATCGCGATATTTATATTTACCACTCGCTGTATATCGCAAGATGCTAATAATTCATTTTCCGAGAATCGCAACCGTTCGAAATAGCGACGAATCACTCAAGGACACACCGAAACGCGATATTTACCGTTTCCGCTTGCTGTATATCGAAAGAAGCGAAGGATTCACATCCCAAGCCTCGCAATCGTTCAAAATATCGATAAATCAGAGTAGGACACACCGAATTGCGATATTTACCGTTTCCGCTCGCTGCATAGCGAAAGAAGATAAGGATTCACATCTCAAGCCTCGCAATCGTTTAAAATATCGATAAATCACAATAGGAGACTCGGGATCGCGATATTTACGTTTACCACTCGCTGTATATCGAAAGAAGCGAAGGATTCACTTCACAAGCCTCGCAATAATTCGAAATAACGACGAATCACTCAAGGACACACCGAATCGCGATATTTACCGTTTCCGCTTGCTGTATATCGAAAGAAGCGAAGGATTCACATCCCAAGCCTCGCAATCGTTCAAAATATCGATAAATCAGAGTAGGACACTCCGAATCGCGATATTTACCTTTTCTGCTCGCTGTATATCGAAAGAAGCGCAGGATTCACATCCCAAATCTCGCAATCGTTTAAAATATCGATAAATCACAATAGGAGACTCGGGATCGCGATATTTACATTTACCACTCGCTGTATATCGAAAGAGGCGAAGGATTCACTTCCCAGGCCTCGCAATAATTCGAAATAGCGACGAATCACTCAAGGACACACCGAAACGCGATATTTACCGTTTCCGCTTGCTGTATATCGAAAGAAGCGAAGGATTCACATCCCAAGCCTCGCAATCGTTCAAAATATCGATAAATCAGAGTAGGACACACCGAATTGCGATATTTACCGTTTCCGCTCGCTGCATAGCGAAAGAAGATAAGGATTCACATCTCAAGCCTCGTAATCGTTCAAAATATCGGTATATCAGAGTAGGAGACTCGGGAACGCGATATTTACATTTACCACTCGTTGTATATCGAAAGAAGCGAAGGATTCACTTCCCAAGCCTCCCAATAATTCGAAATAACGACGAATCACTCAAGGACACACCGAAACGCGATATTTACCGTTTCCGCTTGCTGTATATCGAAATAAGCGAAGGATTCACATCCCAAACCTCGCAATCGTTCAAAATATCGATAAATCAGAGTAGGACACTCCGAATTGCGATATATAGCGTTTCCGCTCGCTGTATATCGAAAGAAGATAAGGATTCACATCCCAAGCCTCGCAACCGTTCGAAATAACGAGAAATAACTCAAGGTCACTCGGAATCACGATATTAACCTTTTCCATAAGGAGTGTATTGAAATAAGCTAAGGATTCACATCCCAAATCTCGCAATCGTTTAAAATATCGATAAATCACAATAGGAGACTCGGGATCGCGATATTTATATTTACCACTCGCTGTATATCGCAAGATGCTAATAATTCATTTTCCGAGAATCGCAACCGTTCGAAATAACGACAAATCGCTCAAGGACACTCCGAATCGCGATATTTACCGTTTCCGCTTACTGTATATCGAAAGAAGCGAAGGATTCACATCCCAAGCCTCGCAATCGTTCAAAATATCGATAAATCAGAGTAGGACACTCCGAATCGCGATATTTACCTTTTCTGCTCGCTGTATATATAAAGAAGCGCAGGATTCACATCCCAAATCTCGCAATCGTTTAAAATATCGATAAATCACAATAGGAGACTCGGGATCGCGATATTTACCGTTTCCGCTCGCTGCATAGCGAAAGAAGATAAGGATTCACATCTCAAGCCTCGCAATCGTTCAAAATATCGGTATATCAGAGTAGGAGACTCGGGAACGCGATATTTACATTTACCACTCGTTGTATATCGAAAGAAGCGAAGGATTCACTTCCCAAGCCTCCCAATAATTCGAAATAACGACGAATCACTCAAGGACACACCGAATCGCGATATTTACCGTTTCCGCTTGCTGTATATCGAAATAAGCGAAGGATTCACATCCCAAACCTCGCAATATTTCAAAATATCGATAAATCAGAGTAGGACACTCCGAATTGCGATATATAGCGTTTCCGCTCGCTGTATATCGAAAGAAGATAAGGATTCACATCCCAAGCCTCGCAACCGTTCGAAATAACGAGAAATCACTCAAGGTCACTCGGAATCACGATATTAACCTTTTCCATAAGGAGTGTATTGAAATAAGCTAAGGATTCACATCCCAAATCTCGCAATCGTTTAAAATATTTATAAATCACAATAGGAGACTCGGGATCGCGATATTTATATTTACCACTCGCTGTATATCGCAAGAAGCTAATAATTCATTTTCCGAGAATCGCAACCGTTCGAAATATCGATAAATCAGAGTAGGACACTCCGAATCGCGATATTTACCGTTTCCGCTCGCTGTATATCGAAAGAAGGTTAGGAGTCACATCCCAAGCCTCCCAAAAATTCGAAATAACGACACATCACTCAAGGACACTCCGACTCGTGATATTTACCGTTTCTGCTCGCTGTATATCGAAAGAAGCGAAGGATTCACATCACAAGCCTCGCAATCCTTCAAAATATCGATAAATCAGAGTAGGAGACTCCGAATCGCGATATTTACCTTTTCCGCTGGCTGTATATCGAAAGAAGCAAAGGATTCACATCTCAAGCCTCCCAATAATTCGAAATAACGACGAATCACTCAAGGACACACCGAATCGCGATATTTACCGTTTCCGCTTGCTGTATATCGAAATAAGCGAAGGATTCACATCCCAAACCTCGCAATATTTCAAAATATCGATAAATCAGAGTAGGACACTCCGAATTGCGATATATAGCGTTTCCGCTCGCTGTATATCGAAAGAAGATAAGGATTCACATCCCAAGCCTCGCAACCGTTCGAAATAACGAGAAATCACTCAAGGTCACTCGGAATCACGATATTAACCTTTTCCATAAGGAGTGTATTGAAATAAGCAAAGGATTCACATCCCAAATCTCGCAATCGTTTAAAATATCGATAAATCACAATAGGAGACTCGGGATCGCGATATTTATATTTACCACTCGCTGTATATCGCAAGAAGCTAATAATTCATTTTCCGAGAATCGCAACCGTTCGAAATATCGATACATCAGAGTAGGACACTCCGAATCGCGATATTTACCGTTTCCGCTCGCTGTATATCGAAAGAAGCTTAGGAGTCACATCCCAAGCCTCGCAACCGTTCGAAATAACGAGAAATCACTCAAGGTCACTCGGAATCACGATATTAACCTTTTCCATAAGGAGTGTATTGAAAGAAGCTAAGGATTCACATCCCAAATCTCGCAATAGTTTAAAATATCTATAAATCACAGTACGAGACTCGGGATCGCGATATTTACATTTACAACTCGCTGTATATCGAAAGAAGCGAAGGATTCACATACCAAGCCTCGCAACCGTTCAAAATATCTATAAATCACAGTAGGAGACTCGAAATCGCGATATTTTCATTTACCACTCGCTGTATATCGAAAGAAGCGAAGGATTCACTTCCCAAGCCTCCCAAAAATTCGAAATAACGACACATCACTCAAGGACACTCCGACTCGCGATATTTACCGTTTCTGCTCGCTGTATATCGAAAGAAGCGAAGGATTCACATCACAAGCCTCGCAATCCTTCAAAATATCGATAAATCAGAGTAGGAGACTCCGAATGGCGATATTTACGGTTTCCGATCGCCGTATATCGAAAGAAGATAAGAATTCACATCTCAAGCCTCGCAATCGTTCGAAATATCGGTATATCAGAGTAGGAGACTCGGGAACGCGATATTTACATTTACCACTCGCTGTATATCGAAAGAAGCGAAGGATTCATATCCCAAGCCTCGCAACCGTTCGAAAAAACGAGAAATCACTCAAGGTCACTCGGAATCACGATATTTACCGTTTCCATAAGGAGTGTATTGAAAGAAGCTAAGGATTCGTTTCCCTAGCCTCGCAATCGTTCAAAATATCGATAAAACAGAGTAGGAGACTCGGGATCGCGATATTTACATTTACCACTCGCTGTATATCGAAAGAAGCGAAGGATTCACTTCCCAAGCATTGCAATAATTCGAAATAACGACAAATCACTCAAGGACACTCCGAATCGCGATATTTACCGTTTCCGCACTCGGAATCGCGATATTTACATTTACCACTCGCTGTATATCGAATGAAGCGAAGGATTCACTTCACAAGCCTCACAATAATTCGAAATAACGACAAATCACTCAAGGACACTCCCAATCGCGATATTTACCTTTTCCGCTCGCTGTATATCGAAAGGAGAAAAGGATTCACATCGCAAGCCTCGCAATAATTCGAAATAACGAGAAATCACTCAAGGTCACTCGGAATCACGATATTGACCTTTTCCATAAGGAGTGTATTGAAAGAAGCTAAGGATTCGTTTCCCTAGCCTCGCAATCGTTCAAAATATCGATAAAACAGAGTAGGAGACTCGGGATCGCGATATTTACATTTACCACTCGCTGTATATCGAAAGAAGCGAAGGATTCACTTCCCAAGCATTGCAATAATTCGAAATAACGACAAATCACTCAAGGACACTCCGAATCGCGATATTTACCGTTTCCATACTCGGAATCGCGATATTTACGTTTACCACTCGCTGTATATCGAAAGAAGCGAAGGATTCACTTCACAAGCCTCACAATAATTCGAAATAACGACGAATCACTCAAGGACACACCGAATCGCGATATTTACCGTTTCCGCTTGCTGTATATCGAAAGAAGCGAAGGATTCACATCCCAAGCCTCGCAATCGTTCAAAATATCGATAAATCAGAGTAGGACACTCCGAATCGCGATATTTACCTTTTCTGCTCGCTGTATATCGAAAGAAGCGCAGGATTCACATCCCAAATCTCGCAATCGTTTAAAATATCGATAAATCAGAGTAGGAGACTCGGGATCGCGATATTTACATTTACCACTCGCTGTATATCGAAAGAAGCCTAGGATTCACTTCCCAAGCATCGCAATAATTCGAAATAACGACAAATCACTCAAGGACACTCCGAATCGCGATATTTACCGTTTCTGCTCGCTGTATAACGAAAGAAGCGAAGGATTCACATGACAAGCCTCGCAATCCTTCAAGATATCGATAAATCAGAGTAGGAGACTCCGAATGGCGATATTTACCGTTTCCGCTCGCTGTATATCGAAAGAAGCGAAGGATTCACATCACAAGCCTCGCAATCCTTCAAAATATCGATAAATCAGAGTAGGAGACTCCGAATGGCGATATTTACCGTTTCCGCTCGCTGTATATCGAAAGAAGATAAGGATTCACATCTCAAGCCTCGCAATCGTTCAAAATATCGGTATATCAGAGTAGAAGACTCGGGATCGCGATATTTACATTTACCACTCGCTGTATATCGAAAGAGGCGAAGGATTCACTTCCCAGGCCTCGCAATAATTCGAAATAACGACGAATCACTCAAGGACACTCCGAATCGCGATATTTAAAGTTTCCGCACTCGGAATCGCGATATTTACATTTACCACTCGCTGTATATCGAATGAAGCGAAGGATTCACTTCACAAGCCTCACAATAATTCGAAATAACGACAAATCACTCAAGGACACTCCCAATCGCGATATTTACCTTTTCCGCTCGCTGTATATCGAAAGGAGAAAAGGATTCACATCGCAAGCCTCGCAATAACTCGAAATAACGAGAAATCACTCAAGGTCACTCGGAATCACGATATTAACCTTTTCCATAAGGAGTGTATTGAAAGAAGCTAAGGATTCGTTTACCTAGCCTCGCAATCGTTCAAAATATCGATAAAACAGAGTAATAGACTCGGGATCGCGATATTTACATTTACCACTCGCTGTATATCGGAAGAAGCGAAGGATTCACTTCCCAAGCATTGCAATAATTCGAAATAACGACAAATCACTCAAGGACACTCCGAATCGCGATATTTACCGTTTCCATACTCGGAATCGCGATATTTACGTTTACCACTCGCTGTATATCGAAAGAAGCGAAGGATTCACTTCACAAGCCTCGCAATAATTCGACATAACGACGAATCACTCAAGGACACACCGAATCGCGATATTTACCGTTTCCGCTTGCTGTATATCGAAAGAAGCGAAGGATTCACATCCCAAGCCTCGCAATCGTTCAAAATATCGATAAATCAGAGTAGGACACTCCGAATCGCGATATTTACCTTTTCTGCTCGCTGTATATCGAAAGAAGCGCAGGATTCACATCCCAAATCTCGCAATCGTTTAAAATATCGATAAATCACAATAGGAGACTCGGGATCGCGATATTTACATTTACCACTCGCTGTATATCGAAAGAGGCGAAGGATTCACTTCCCAGGCCTCGCAATAATTCGAAATAGCGACGAATCACTCAAGGACACACCGAAACGCGATATTTACCGTTTCCGCTTGCTGTATATCGAAAGAAGCGAAGGATTCACATCCCAAGCCTCGCAATCGTTCAAAATATCGATAAATCAGAGTAGGACACACCGAATTGCGATATTTACCGTTTCCGCTCGCTGCATAGCGAAAGAAGATAAGGATTCACATCTCAAGCCTCGCAATCGTTCAAAATATCGGTATATCAGAGTAGGAGACTCGGGAACGCGATATTTACATTTACCACTCGTTGTATATCGAAAGAAGCGAAGGATTCACTTCCCAAGCCTCCCAATAATTCGAAATAACGACGAATCACTCAAGGACACACCGAAACGCGATATTTACCGTTTCCGCTTGCTGTATATCGAAATAAGCGAAGGATTCACATCCCAAACCTCGCAATCGTTCAAAATATCGATAAATCAGAGTAGGACACTCCGAATTGCGATATATAGCGTTCCCGCTCGCTGTATATTGAAAGAAGATAAGGATTCACATCCCAAGCCTCGCAACCGTTCGAAATAACGAGAAATAACTCAAGGTCACTCGGAATCACGATATTAACCTTTTCCATAAGGAGTGTATTGAAATAAGCTAAGGATTCACATCCCAAATCTCGCAATCGTTTAAAATATCGATAAATCACAATAGGAGACTCGGGATCGCGATATTTATATTTACCACTCGCTGTATATCGCAAGATGCTAATAATTCATTTTCCGAGAATCGCAACCGTTCGAAATAACGACAAATCGCTCAAGGACACTCCGAATCTCGATATTTACCGTTTCCGCTTACTGTATATCGAAAGAAGCGAAGCATTCACATCCCAAGCCTCGCAATCGTTCAAAATATCGATAAATCAGAGTAGGACACTCCGAATCGCGATATTTACCGTTTCCGCTTTCTCTATATCGGAAGAAGATAAGGATTCACATCCCAAATCTCGCAATCGTTTAAAATATCGATAAATCACAATAGGAGACTCGGGATCGCGATATTTATATTTACCACTCGCTGTATATCGCAAGATGCTAATAATTCATTTTCCGAGAATCGCAACCGTTCGAAATAACGACAAATCGCTCAAGGACACTCCGAATCTCGATATTTACCGTTTCCGCTTACTGTATATCGAAAGAAGCGAAGCATTCACATCCCAAGCCTCGCAATCGTTCAAAATATCGATAAATCAGAGTAGGACACTCCGAATCGCGATATTTACCGTTTCCGCTTTCTCTATATCGGAAGAAGATAAGGATTCACATCCCAAATCTCGCAATCGTTTAAAATATCGATAAATCACAATAGGAGACTCGGGATCGCGATATTTACATTTACCACTCGCTGTATATCGCAAGAAGCTAATAATTCATTTTCCGAGAATCGCAACCGTTCGAAATAACGACAAATCACTCAAGGACACTCCGAATCGCGATATTTACCGTTTCCGCTTACTGTTTATCGAAAGAAGCGAAGGATTCACTTCCCAAGCATTGCAATAATTCGAAATAACGACAAATCACTCAAGGACACTCCGAATCGCGATATTTACCGTTTCCGCTCGCTGTATATCGAAAGAAGCGAGGGATTCACATCCCAAGCCTCGCAACCGTTCGAACTAACGAGAAATCACTCAAGGTCACTCGGAATCACGATATTGACCTTTTCCATAAGGAGTGTATTGAAAGAAGCTAAGGATTCGTTTCCCTAGCCTCGCAATCGTTCAAAATATCGATAAATCAGAGTAGGAGACTCGGGATCGCGATATTTACATTTACCACTCGCTGTATATCGAAAGAAGCGAAGGATTCACTTCCCAAGCATTGCAATAATTCGAAATAACGACAAATCACTCAAGGACACTCCGAATCGCGATATTTACCGTTTCCGCTCGCTGTATATCGAAAGAAGCGAAGGATTCACATCACAAGCCTCGCAATCGTTCAAAATATCGATAAATCACAGTACGAGACTCGGGATCGCGATATTTACATTTACCACTCGCTGTATATCGAAAGAAGCTGATAATTCATTTTCCGAGCCTCGCAACCGTTCCAAATAACGACAAATCACTCAAGGACACTCCGAATCGCGATATTTACCTTTTCCGCTCGCTGAATATCGAAAGAAGCGACGGATTCATATCTCAAGCCTCGCAATCGTTCAAAATATCAATAAATCAGAGTAGGAGACTCGGAATCGCGATATTTACATTTACCACTCGCTGTATATCGAAAGAAGCGAAGGATTCACTTCCCAGGCCTCGCAATAATTTGAAATAACGACGAATCACTCAAGGACACTCCGAATCGCGATATTTACCGTTTCCGCTTGCTGTATATCGAAAGAAGCGAACGATTCACATCCCAGGCCTCGCAATCGTTCAAAATATCGATAAATCGGAGTAGGACACTCCGTATCGCGATATTTACCGTTTACGCTTACTGTTTATCGAAAGAAGCGAAGGATTCACTTCACAAGCATTGCAATAATTCGAAATAACGACAAATCACTCAAGGACACTCCGAATCGCGATATTTACCGTTTCCGCTCGCTGTATATCGAAAGAAGCGAGGGATTCACATCCCAAGCCTCGCAACCGTTCGAACTAACGAGAAATCACTCAAGGTCACTCGGAATCACGATATTGACCTTTTCCATAAGGAGTGTATTGAAAGAAGCTAAGGATTCGTTTCCCTAGCCTCGCAATCGTTCAAAATATCGATAAATCAGAGTAGGAGACTCGGGATCGCGATATTTACATTTACCACTCGCTGTATATCGAAAGAAGCGAAGGATTCACTTCCCAAGCATTGCAATAATTCGAAATAACGACAAATCACTCAAGGACACTCCGAATCGCGATATTTACCGTTTCCGCTCGCTGTATATCGAAAGAAGCGAAGGATTCACATCACAAGCCTCGCAATCGTTCAAAATATCGATAAATCACAGTACGAGACTCGGGATCGCGATATTTACATTTACCACTCGCTGTATATCGAAAGAAGCTGATAATTCATTTTCCGAGCCTCGCAACCGTTCCAAATAACGACAAATCACTCAAGGACACTCCGAATCGCGATATTTACCTTTTCCGCTCGCTGAATATCGAAAGAAGCGACGGATTCATATCTCAAGCCTCGCAATCGTTCAAAATATCAATAAATCAGAGTAGGAGACTCGGAATCGCGATATTTACATTTACCACTCGCTGTATATCGAAAGAAGCGAAGGATTCACTTCCCAGGCCTCGCAATAATTTGAAATAACGACGAATCACTCAAGGACACTCCGAATCGCGATATTTACCGTTTCCGCTTGCTGTATATCGAAAGAAGCGAACGATTCACATCCCAGGCCTCGCAATCGTTCAAAATATCGATAAATCGGAGTAGGACACTCCGTATCGCGATATTTACCGTTTCCGCTCGCTGTATATCGGAAGAAGATAAGGATTCACATCCCAAATCTCGCAATCGTTTAAAATATCGATAAATCAGAGTAGGAGACTCCGAATGGCGATATTTACCGTTTCCGCTCGCTGTATATCGAAAGAAGATAAGGATTCACATCTCAAGCCTCGCAATCGTTCAAAATATCGGTATATCAGAGTAGGAGACTCGGGATAGCGATATTTACATTTACCACTCGCTGTATATCGAAAGAGGCGAAGGATTCACATCCCAGGCCTCGCAATCGTTCAAAATATCGATAAATCAGAGTAGGACACTCCGAATCGCGATATTTACCGTTTCCGCTCGCTGTATATCGAAAGAAGCCTAGGATTCACTTCCCAAGCATCGCAATAATTCGAAATAACGACAAATCACTCAAGGACACTCCGAATCGCGATATTTACCGTTTCTGCTCGCTGTATATCGAAAGAAGCGAAGGATTCACATGACAAGCCTCGCAATCCTTCAAAATATCGATAAATCAGAGTAGGAGACTCCGAATGGCGATATTTACCGTTTCCGCTCGCTGTATATCGAAAGAAGCGAAGGATTCACATCACAAGCCTCGCAATCCTTCAAAATATCGATAAATCAGAGTAGGAGACTCCGAATGGCGATATTTACCGTTTCCGCTCGCTGTATATCGAAAGAAGATAAGGATTCACATCTCAAGCCTCGCAATCGTTCAAAATATCGGTATATCAGAGGAGGAGACTCGGGATCGCGATATTTACATTTACCACTCGCTGTATATCGAAAGAGGCGAAGGATTCACTTCCCAGGGCTCGCAATAATTCGAAATAACGACGAATCACTCAAGGACACACCGAATCGCGATATTTACCGTTTCCGCTTGCTGTATATCGAAAGAAGCGAAGGATTCACATCCCAAATCTCGCAATCGTTTAAAATATCGATAAATCACAATAGGAGACTCGGGATCGCGATATTTACATTTACCACTCGCTGTATATCGAAAGAGGCGAAGGATTCACTTCCCAGGCCTCGCAATAATTCGAAATAGCGACGAATCACTCAAGGACACTCCGAATCGCGATATTTACCGTTTCCGCACTCGGAATCGCGATATTTACATTTACCACTCGCTGTATATCGAAAGAAGCGAAGGATTCACTTCCCAAGCATTGCAATAATTCGAAATAACGACAAATCACTCAAGGACACTCCGAATCGCGATATTTACCGTTTCCATACTCGGAATCGCGATATTTACATTTACCACTCGCTGTATATCGAAAGAAGCGAAGGATTCACTTCACAAGCCTCGCAATAATTCGAAATAACGACGAATCACTCAAGGACACACCGAATCGCGATATTTACCGTTTCCGCTTGCTGTATATCGAAAGAAGCGAAGGATTCACATCCCAAGCCTCGCAATCGTTCAAAATATCGATAAATCAGAGTAGGACACTCCGAATCGCGATATTTACCTTTTCTGCTCGCTGTATATCTAAAGAAGCGCAGGATTCACATCCCAAATCTCGCAATCGTTTAAAATATCGATAAATCACAATAGGAGACTCGGGATCGCGATATTTACATTTACCACTCGCTGTATATCGAAAGAGGCGAAGGATTCACTTCCCCTGGCCTCGCAATAATTCGAAATAGCGACGAATCACTCAAGGACACACCGAATTGCGATATTTACCGTTTCCGCTCGCTGCATAGCGAAAGAAGATAAGGATTCACATCTCAAGCCTCGCAATCGTTCAAAATATCGGTATATCAGAGTAGGAGACTCGGGAACGCGATATTTACATTTACCACTCGTTGTATATCGAAAGAAGCGAAGGATTCACTTCCCAAGCCTCCCAATAATTCGAAATAACGACGAATCACTCAAGGACACACCGAATCGCGATATTTACCGTTTCCGCTTGCTGTATATCGAAATAAGCGAAGGATTCACATCCCAAACCTCGCAATATTTCAAAATATCGATAAATCAGAGTAGGACACTCCGAATTGCGATATATAGCGTTTCCGCTCGCTGTATATCGAAAGAAGATAAGGATTCACATCCCAAGCCTCGCAACCGTTCGAAATAACGATAAATCACTCAAGGTCACTCGGAATCACGATATTAACCTTTTCCATAAGGAGTGTATTGAAATAAGCTAAGGATTCACATCCCAAATCTCGCAATCGTTTAAAATATCGATAAATCACAATAGGAGACTCGGGATCGCGATATTTATATTTACCACTCGCTGTATATCGCAAGAAGCTAATAATTCATTTTCCGAGAATCGCAACCGTTCGAAATATCGATAAATCAGAGTAGGACACTCCGAATCGCGATATTTACCGTTTCCGCTCGCTGTATATCGAAAGAAGGTTAGGAGTCACATCCCAAGCCTCCCAAAAATTCGAAATAACGACACATCACTCAAGGACACTCCGACCCGCGATATTTACCGTTTCTGCTCGCTGTATATCGAAAGAAGCGAAGGATTCATATCACAAGCCTCGCAATCCTTCAAAATATCGATAAATCAGAGTAGGAGACTCCGAATCGCGATATTTACCTTTTCCGCTGGCTGTATATCGAAAGAAGCAAAGGATTCACATCTCAAGCCTCCCAATAATTCGAAATAACGACGAATCACTCAAGGACACACCGAATCGCGATATTTACCGTTTCCGCTTGCTGTATATCGAAATAAGCGAAGGATTCACATCCCAAACCTCGCAATATTTCAAAATATCGATAAATCAGAGTAGGACACTCCGAATTGCGATATATAGCGTTTCCGCTCGCTGTATATCGAAAGAAGATAAGGATTCACATCCCAAGCCTCGCAACCGTTCGAAATAACGAGAAATCACTCAAGGTCACTCGGAATCACGATATTAACCTTTTCCATAAGGAGTGTATTGAAATAAGCAAAGGATTCGCATCCCAAATCTCGCAATCGTTTAAAATATCGATAAATCACAATAGGAGACTCGGGATCGCGATATTTATATTTACCACTCGCTGTATATCGCAAGAAGCTAATAATTCATTTTCCGAGAATCGCAACCGTTCGAAATATCGATAAATCAGAGTAGGACACTCCGAATCGCGATATTTACCGTTTCCGCTCGCTGTATATCGAAAGAAGCGAAGGATTCACTTCCCAAGCCTCCCAAAAATTCGAAATAACGACACATCACTCAAGGACACTCCGAATGGCGATATTTACGGTTTCTGCTCGCTGTATATCGAGAGAAGCGAAGGATTCACATCACAAGCCTCGCAATCCTTCAAAATATCGATAAATCAGAGTAGGAGACCCCGAATGGCGATATTTACCGTTTCCGCTCGCTGTATATCGATAGAAGCGAAGGATTCACATCACAAGCCTCGCAATCCTTCAAAATATCGATAAATCAGAGTAGGAGACTCCGAATGGCGATATTTACCGTTTCCGCTCGCCGTATATCGAAAGAAGAGAAGGATTCACATCTCAAGCCTCGCAATCGTTCGAAATATCGGTATATCAGAGTAGGAGACTCGGGAACGCGATATTTACATTTACCACTCGCTGTATATCGAAAGAAGCGAAGGATTCATATCCCAAGCCTCGCAACCGTTCAAAATATCGATAAATCAGAGTAGGACACTCCGAATCACGATATTTACCGTTTCCGCTCGCTGTATATCGAAAGAAGCGAAGGATTCATATCCCAAGCCTCGCAACCGTTCGAAATAACGAGAAATCACTCAAGTTCACTCGGAATCACGATATTGACCTTTTCCATAAGGAGTGTATTGAAAGAAGCTAAGGATTCGTTTCCCTAGCCTCGCAATCGTTCAAAATATCGATAAATCACAGTACGAGACTCGGGATCGCGATATTTACATTTACCACTCGCTGTATTTCGAAAGAAGCTGATAATTCATTTTCCGAGCCTCGCAATAATTCAAAATAACGACAAATCACTCAAGGACACTCCGAATCGCGATATTCACCGTTTCTGCTCGCTGTATATCGAAAGAAGCAAAGGATTCATATCTCAAGCCTCGCAATCGTTCAAAATAAAGATAAATCAGAGTAGGACACTCCGAATTGCGATATTTACCGTTTCCGCTCGCTGTATATCGGAAGAAGATATGGATTCACATCCCAAATCTCGCAATCGTTTAAAATATCGCTAAATCACAGTAGGAAACTCGGGATCGCGATATTTACATTTACCACTCGCGGTATATCGAAAGAAGCAGATAATTCATTTTCCGAGAATCGCAGCCGTTCGATATATCGACAATCACTCAAGGACACTCCGAATCGCGATATTTACAGTTTCCGCTTGCTGTATATCGAAACAAGCGAAGGATTCACATCCCAAGCCTCGCAATCGTTTAAAATATCTATAAATCACAGTTCGAGACTCGGGATCGCGATATTTACATTTACCACTCGCTGTATATCGATAGAAGCTGATAATTCATTTTCCGAGAATCACAACGGTTCGTAATAACGACAAATCACTCAAGGCCACTCCGAATCGCGATATTTACCGTTTCCGCTCGCTGTACTTCGAAAGAAGCGAAGGATTCGCATCCCAAGCCTCGCAATCGTTCAAAATATCTATAAATCACAGTACGAGACTCGGGATCGCGATATTTACATTTACCACTCGCTGTATATCGAAAGAAGCTGATAATTCATTTTCCGAGAATCGCAACCGTTCGAAATAACGACAAATCACTCAAGAACACTCCGAATCGCGATATTTACCGTTTCTGCTCGCTGTATATTCAAAGAAGCGAAGGATTGACATCACAAGCCTCGCAATAGGTCAAAATATCGATAAATCAGAGTAGGAGGCTCGGAATCGCGATATTTACCTTTTCCGCTCGCTGTATATCGAAAGAAGCGAAGGATTCACATCCCAAGCCTCGCAATCGTTTAAAATATCTATAAATCACAGTTCGAGACTCGGGATCGCGATATTTACATTTACCACTCGCTGTATATCGATAGAAGCTGATAATTCATTTTTCGAGAATCGCAACCGTTCGAAATAACGACAAATCACTCAAGGACACTCGGAATCGCGATATTTATCGTTTCCGCTTGCTGTATATCGAAACAGGCGAAGGATTCGCATCCCAAGCCTCGCAATCGTTCAAAATATCTATAAATCACAGTACGAGACTCGGGATCGCGATATTTACATTTACCACTCGCTGTAAATCGAAAGAAGCTGATAATTCATTTTCCGAGAATCACAACGGTTCGTAATAACGACAAATCACTCAAGGACACTCCGAATCGCGATATTTACCGTTTCCGCTCGCTGTACTTCGAAATTACTGGGAAAAATAATTGGGATTCGCATCCCAAGCCTCGCAATCGTTCAAAATATCTATAAATCACGGTACGAGACTCGGGATCGCGATATTTACATTTACCACTCACTGTATATCGAAAGAAGCGAAGGATTCACTTCCCAAGCATCGCAATAATTCGAGATAACGACAAATCACTCAAGGACATTCCGAATCGCGATATTTACCGTTTCCGCTCGCTGTATATCGGAAGAAGATATGGATTCACATCCCAAATTTCGCAATCGTTTAAAATATCGATAAATAACAGTAGGAGACTCGGAATCGCGATATTTAACCTTTTCCGCTCGCTGTATATCGAAAGAAGCGAAGGATTCACTTCCCAAGCATCGCAATAATTCGAAATAACGACAAATCACTGAAGGACACTCCGAATCGCGATATTTACCGTTTCCGCTTGCTGTATATCGAAACAAGCGAAGGATTCGCATCCCAAGCCTCGCAATCGTTTAAAATATCTATAAATCAGAGTAGGAGACTCGGGAACGCGATATTTACATTTACCACTCGCTGTATATCGAAAGAAGCGAAGGATTCATATCCCAAGCCTCGCAACCGTTCAAAATATCGATAAATCAGAGTAGGACACTCCGAATCACGATATTTACCGTTTCCGCTCGCTGTATATCGAAAGAAGCGAAGGATTCATATCCCAAGCCTCGCAACCGTTCGAAATAACGAGAAATCACTCAAGTTCACTCGGAATCACGATATTGACCTTTTCCATAAGGAGTGTATTGAAAGAAGCTAAGGATTCGTTTCCCTAGCCTCGCAATCGTTCAAAATATCGATAAATCACAGTACGAGACTCGGGATCGCGATATTTACATTTACCACTCGCTGTATTTCGAAAGAAGCTGATAATTCATTTTCCGAGCCTCGCAATAATTCGAAATAACGACAAATCACTCAAGGACACTCCGAATCGCGATATTCACCGTTTCTGCTCGCTGTATATCGAAAGAAGCAAAGGATTCATATCTCAAGCCTCGCAATCGTTCAAAATAAAGATAAATCAGAGTAGGACACTCCGAATTGCGATATTTACCGTTTCCGCTCGCTGTATATCGGAAGAAGATATGGATTCACATCCCAAATCTCGCAATCGTTTAAAATATCGCTAAATCACAGTAGGAAACTCGGGATCGCGATATTTACATTTACCACTCGCGGTATATCGAAAGAAGCAGATAATTCATTTTCCGAGAATCGCAGCCGTTCGATATATCGACAATCACTCAAGGACACTCCGAATCGCGATATTTACAGTTTCCGCTTGCTGTATATCGAAACAAGCGATGGATTCGCATCCCAAGCCTCGCAATCGTTCAAAATATCTATAAATCAGAGTAGGAGACTCGGAATCGCGATATTTACCTTTTCCGCTCGCTGTATATCGGAAGAAGCGAAGGATTCACATCCCAAGCCTCGCAATAATTCGAAATAACGACAAATAACTCAAGGACACTCCGACTCGCGATATTTACATTTTCCGCTCGCTGTATATCGAAAGAAGATAAGGATTCACATCCCAAGCCTCGCACCGTTCAAAATATCGATAAATCACATTAGGAGACTCGGGATCGCGACATTTACATTTACCACTCGCTGTATATCGAAAGAAGCTGATAATTCATTTTCCGAGAATCGCAACCGTTCGAAATAACGACAAATCAGTCAAGAACACTCCGAATCGCGATATTTACCGTTTCTGCTCGCTGTATATCCAAAGAAGCGAAGGATTGACATCACAAGCCTCGCAATAGGTCAAAATATCGATAAATCAGAGTAGGACACTCCGAATTGCGATATTTACCGTTTCCGCTCGCTGTATATCGGAAGCAGATATGGATTCACATCCCAAATCTCGCAATCGTTTAAAATATCGATAAATAACAGTAGGAGACTCGGGATCGCGATATTTACATTTACCACTCGCTGTATATCGAAAGAAGCTGATAATTCATTTTCCGAGAATCACAACGGTTCGTAATAACGACAAATCACTCAAGGCCACTCCGAATCGCGATATTTACCGTTTCCGCTCGCTGTACTTCGAAAGAAGCGAAGGATTCGCATCCCAAGCCTCGCAATCGTTCAAAATATCTATAAATCACAGTACGAGACTCGGGATCGCGATATTTACATTTACCACTCGCTGTATATCGAAAGAAGCTGATAATTCATTTTCCGAGAATCGCAACCGTTCGAAATAACGACAAATCACTCAAGAACACTCCGAATCGCGATATTTACCGTTTCTGCTCGCTGTATATTCAAAGAAGCGAAGGATTGACATCACAAGCCTCGCAATAGGTCAAAATATCGATAAATCAGAGTAGGAGGCTCGGAATCGCGATATTTACCTTTTCCGCTCGCTGTATATCGAAAGAAGCGAAGGATTCACATCCAAAGCCTCGCAATCGTTTAAAATATCTATAAATCACAGTTCGAGACTCGGGATCGCGATATTTACATTTACCACTCGCTGTATATCGATAGAAGCTGATAATTCATTTTTCGAGAATCGCAACCGTTCGAAATAACGACAAATCACTCAAGGACACTCGGAATCGCGATATTTATCGTTTCCGCTTGCTGTATATCGAAACAGGCGAAGGATTCGCATCCCAAGCCTCGCAATCGTTCAAAATATCTATAAATCACAGTACGAGACTCGGGATCGCGATATTTACATTTACCACTCGCTGTAAATCGAAAGAAGCTGATAATTCATTTTCCGAGAATCACAACGGTTCGTAATAACGACAAATCACTCAAGGACACTCCGAATCGCGATATTTACCGTTTCCGCTCGCTGTACTTCGAAATTACTGGGAAAAATAATTGGGATTCGCATCCCAAGCCTCGCAATCGTTCAAAATATCTATAAATCACGGTACGAGACTCGGGATCGCGATATTTACATTTACCACTCACTGTATATCGAAAGAAGCGAAGGATTCACTTCCCAAGCATCGCAATAATTCGAGATAACGACAAATCACTCAAGGACACTCCGAATCGCGATATTTACCGTTTCCGCTCGCTGTATATCGGAAGAAGATATGGATTCACATCCCAAATTTCGCAATCGTTTAAAATATCGATAAATAACAGTAGGAGACTCGGAATCGCGATATTTAACCTTTTCCGCTCGCTGTATATCGAAAGAAGCGAAGGATTCACTTCCCAAGCATCGCAATAATTCGAAATAACGACAAATCACTGAAGGACACTCCGAATCGCGATATTTACCGTTTCCGCTTGCTGTATATCGAAACAAGCGAAGGATTCGCATCCCAAGCCTCGCAATCGTTTAAAATATCTATAAATCAGAGTAGGAGACTCGGAATCGCGATATTTAACCTTTTCCGCTCGCTGTATATCGAAAGAAGCGAAGGATTCACATCCCAAGCCTCGCAATAATTCCAAATAACGACAAATCACTCAAGGACACTCCGAATCGCGATATTTACCGTTTCCGCTCGCTGTATATCGAAAGAAGCGAAGGATTCACATCACAAGCCTCGCAATAGTTCAAAATATCGATAAATCACAGTACGAGACTCGGGATCGCGATATTTACATTTACCACTCGCTGTATATCGAAAGAAGCTGATAATTCATTTTCCGAGCCTCGCAACCGTTCGAAATAAATACAAATCACTCAAGGACACTCCGAATCGCGATATTTACCTTTTCCGCTCGCTGAATATCGAAAGAAGCGACGGATTCATATCTCAAGCCTCGCAATCGTTCATAATATCAATAAATCAGAGTAGGGGACTCGGAATCGCGATATTTACATTTACCACTCGCTGTATATCGAAAGAAGCGAAGGATTCACTTCACAAGCCTCACAATAATTCGAAAGAACGACAAATCACTCAAGGACACTCCCAATCGCGATATTTACCTTTTCCGCTCGCTGTATATCGAAAGAAGATAAGGATTCACATCTCAAGCCTCGCAATCGTTCAAAATATCGGTATATCAGAGTAGGAGACTCGGGAACGCGATATTTACATTTACCACTCGCTGTATATCGAAAGAGGCGAAGGATTCACTTCCCAAGCATCACAATAATTCGAAATAACGACAAATCACTCAAGGACACTCCGACTCGCGATATTTATCGTTTCTGCTCGCTGTATATCGAAAGAAGCGAAGGATTCACATCACAGGCCTCGCAACCGTTCGAAATAACGAGAAATCACTCAAGGTCACTCGGAATCACGATATTAACCTTTTCCATAAGGAGTGTATTGAAAGAAGCTAAGGATTCACATCACAAGCCTCGCAACCGTTCAAAATATCGATAAATCACAGTACGAGACTCGGGATCGCGATATTTACATTTACCACTCGCTGTATTTCGAAAGAAGCTGATAATTCATTTTCCGAGCCTCGCAATAATTCGAAATAACGACAAATCACTCAAGGACACTCCGAATCGCGATATTCACCGTTTCTGCTCGCTGTATATCGAAAGAAGCAAAGGATTCATATCTCAAGCCTCGCAATCGTTCAAAATAAAGATAAATCTGAGTAGGACACTCCGAATTGCGATATTTACCGTTTCCGCTCGCTGTATATCGGAAGAAGATATGGATTCACATCAGAAATCTCGCAATCGTTTAAAATATCGCTAAATCACAGTAGGAGACTCGGGATCGCGATATTTACATTTACCACTCGCGGTATATCGAAAGAAGCTGATAATTCATTTTCCGAGAATCGCAACCGTTCGATATATCGACAAATCACTCAAGGACACTCCGAATCGCGATATTTACCGTTTCCGCCTGCTGTATATCGAAACAAGCGAAGGATTCGCATCCCAAGCCACGCAATCGTTTAAAATATCTATAAATCAGAGTAGGAGGCTCGGAATCGCGATATTTACCTTTTCCGCTCGCTGTATATCGAAAGAAGCGAAGGATTCACATCCCAAGCCTCGCAATCGTTTAAAATATCTATAAATCACAGTCCGAGACTCGGGATCGCGATATTTACATTTACCACTCGCTGTATATCGAAGGAAGCTGATAATTCATTTTCCGAGAATCGCAACCGTTCGAAATAACGACAAATCACTCAAGGACACTCCGAATCGCGATATTTACCGTTTCCGCTTGCTGTATATCGAAACAAGCGAAGGATTCGCATCCCAAATCTCGCAATCGTTTAAAATATCGATAAATAACAGTAGGAGACTCGTGATCGCGATATTTACATTTACCACTCGCTGTATATAGAAAGAAGCGAAGGATTCACATCCCAAGCCTCGCAATAATTCGAAATAACGACAAATCACTCAAGGACACTCCGAATCGCGATATTTACCGTTTCCGCTTGCTGTATATCGGAAGAAGATATGGATTCACATCCCAAATCTCGCAATCGTTTAAAATATCGATAAATAACAGTAGGAGACTCGGGATCACGATATTTACATTTACCACTCGCTGTATATCGAAAGAAGCGAAGGATTCACATCTCAAGCCTCGCAATCGTTCAAAATATCTTTAGATCACATTAGGAGACTCGGGATCGCGATATTTACATTTACCACTCGCTGTATATCGAAAGAAGCTGATAATTCATTTTCCGAGAATCGCAACCGTTCGAAATAACGACAAATCACTCAAGGACACTCCGAATCGCGATATTTATTGTATCCGCTTGCTGTATATCGAAACAAGCGAAGGATTCGCATCCCAAGCCTCGCAATCGTTGAAAATATCTATAAATCACAGTACGAGATTCGGGATCGCGATATTTACATTTACCACTCGCTGTAAATCGAAAGAAGCTGATAATTCATTTTCCGAGAATCGCAACCGTTCGTAATAACGACAAATCACTCAAGGACACTCCGAATCGCGATATTTACCGTTTCCGCTCGCTGTACTTCGAAAGAAGCGAAGGATTCGCATCCCAAGCCTCGCAATCGTTCAAAATATCTATAAATCACAGTAAGAGACTCGGGATCGCGATATTTACATTTACCACTCACTGTATATCGAAAGAAGCGAAGGATTCACTTCCCAAGCATCGCAATAATTCGAGATAACGACAAATCACTCAAGGACACTCCGAATCGCGATATTTACCGTTTCCGCTTGCTGTATATCGATACAAGCGAAGGATTCGCATCCCAAGCGACGCAATCGTTTAAAATATCTATAAATCAGAGTAGGAGACTCGGAATCGCGATATTTACCTTTTCCGCTCGCTGCATATCGAAAGAAGCGAAGGATTCACATCCCAAGCCTCGCAATAATTCGAGATAACGACAAATCACTCAAGGACACTCCGAATCGCGATATTTACCGTTTCCGCATGCTGTATATCGATACAAGCGAAGGATTCGCATCCCAAGCGACGCAATCGTTTAAAATATCTATAAATCAGAGTAGGAGACGCGGAATTGCGATATTTACATTTACCACTCGCTGTATATCGAAAGAAGCGGAGGATTCACATCCCAAGCCTCGCAATCGTTCAAAATATCTTTAGATCACAGTAGGAGACTCGGGATCGCGATATTTACATTTACCACTCGCTGTATATCGAAGGAAGCTGATAATTCATTTTCCGAGAATCGCAACCGTTCGAAATAACGACAAATCACTCAAGGACACTCCGAATCGCGATATTTACCGTTTCCGCTTGCTGTATATCGAAACAAGCGAAGGATTCGCATCCCAAGCCTCGCAATCGTTGAAAATATCTATAAATCACAGTACGAGATTCGGGATCGCGATATTTACATTTACCACTCGCTGTAAATCGAAAGAAGCTGATAATTCATTTTCCGAGAATCGCAACGGTTCGTAATAACGACAAATCACTCAAGGACACTCCGAATCGCGATATTTACCGTTTCCGCTCGCTGTACTTCGAAAGAAGCGAAGGATTCGCATCCCAAGCCTCGCAATCGTTCAAAATATCTATAAATCACAGTAAGAGACTCGGGATCGCGATATTTACATTTACCACTCACTGTATATCGAAAGAAGCGAAGGATTCACTTCCCAAGCATCGCAATAATTCGAGATAACGACAAATCACTCAAGGACACTCCGAATCGCGATATTTACCGTTTCCGCTTGCTGTATATCGATACAAGCGAAGGATTCGCATCCCAAGCGACGCAATCGTTTAAAATATCTATAAATCAGAGTAGGAGACTCGGAATCGCGATATTTACCTTTTCCGCTCGCTGCATATCGAAAGAAGCGAAGGATTCACATCCCAAGCCTCGCAATAATTCGAGATAACGACAAATCACTCAAGGACACTCCGAATCGCGATATTTACCGTTTCCGCATGCTGTATATCGATACAAGCGAAGGATTCGCATCCCAAGCGACGCAATCGTTTAAAATATCTATAAATCAGAGTAGGAGACGCGGAATTGCGATATTTACATTTACCACTCGCTGTATATCGAAAGAAGCGAAGGATTCACATCCCAAGCCTCGCAATCGTTCAAAATATCTTTAGATCACAGTAGGAGACTCGGGATCGCGATATTTACATTTACCACTCGCTGTATACCGAAGGAAGCTGATAATTCATTTTCCGAGAATCGCAACCGTTCGAAATAACGACAAATCACTCAAGGACACTCCGAATCGCGATATTTACCGTTTCCGCTTGCTGTATATCGAAACAAGCGAAGGATTCGCATCCCAAGCCTCGCAATCGTTGAAAATATCTATAAATCACAGTACGAGATTCGGGATCGCGATATTTACATTTACCACTCGCTGTAAATCGAAAGAAGCTGATAATTCATTTTCCGAGAATCGCAACGGTTCGTAATAACGACAAATCACTCAAGGACACTCCGAATCGCGATATTTACCGTTTCCGCTCGCTGTACTTCGAAAGAAGCGAAGGATTCGCATCCCAAGCCTCGCAATCGTTCAAAATATCTATAAATCACAGTAAGAGACTCGGGATCGCGATATTTACCTTTTCCGCTCGCTGCATATCGAAAGAAGCGAAGGATTCACATCCCAAGCCTCGCAATAATTCGAGATAACGACAAATCACTCAAGGACACTCCGAATCGCGATATTTACCGTTTCCGCATGCTGTATATCGATACAAGCGAAGGATTCGCATCCCAAGCGACGCAATCGTTTAAAATATCTATAAATCAGAGTAGGAGACGCGGAATTGCGATATTTACATTTACCACTCGCTGTATATCGAAAGAAGCGAAGGATTCACATCCCAAGCCTCGCAATCGTTCAAAATATCTTTAGATCACAGTAGGAGACTCGGGATCGCGATATTTACATTTACCACTCGCTGTATATCGAAGGAAGCTGATAATTCATTTTCCGAGAATCGCAACCGTTCGAAATAACGACAAATCACTCAAGGACACTCCGAATCGCGATATTTACCGTTTCCGCTTGCTGTATATCGAAACAAGCGAAGGATTCGCATCCCAAGCCTCGCAATCGTTGAAAATATCTATAAATCAGAGTAGGAGACTCGGAATCGCGATATTTACCTTTTCCGCTCGCTGCATATCGAAAGAAGCGAAGGATTCACATCCCAAGCCTCGCAATAATTCGAGATAACGACAAATCACTCAAGGACACTCCGAATCGCGATATTTACCGTTTCCGCTTGCTGTACTTCGAAAGAAGCGAAGGATTCGCATCCCAAGCGACGCAATCGTTTAAAATATCTATAAATCAGAGTAGGAGACGCGGAATTGCGATATTTACATTTACCACTCGCTGTATATCGAAAGAAGCGAAGGATTCACATCCCAAGCCTCGCAATCGTTCAAAATATCTTTAGATCACAGTAGGAGACTCGGGATCGCGATATTTACATTTACCACTCGCTGTATATCGAAGGAAGCTGATAATTCATTTTCCAAGAATCGCAACCGTTCGAAATAACGACAAATCACTCAAGGACACTCCGAATCGCGATATTCACCGTTTCTGCTCGCTGTATATCGAAAGAAGCAAAGGATTCATATCTCAAGCCTCGCAATCGTTCAAAATAAAGATAAATCAGAGTAGGACACTCCGAATTGCGATATTTACCGTTTCCGCTCGCTGTATATCGGAAGAAGATATGGATTCACATCCCAAATCTCGCAATCGTTTAAAATATCGCTAAATCACAGTAGGAGACTCGGGATCGCGATATTTACATTTACCACTCGCGGTATATCGAAAGAAGCGAAGGATTCACATCTCAAGCCTCGCAATCGTTCAAAATATCGATAAATCACATTAGGAGACTCGGGATCGCGATATTTACATTTACCACTCGCTGTATATCGAAAGAAGCGAAGGATTCACATCCCAAGCCTCGCAATCGTTTAAAATATCTATAAATCACAGTCCGAGACTCGGGATCGCGATATTTACATTTACCACTCGCTGTATATCGAAGGAAGCTGATAATTCATTTTCCGAGAATCGCAACCGTTCGATATATCGACAAATCACTCAAGGACACTCCGAATCGCGATATTTACCGTTTCCGCCTGCTGTATATCGAAACAAGCGAAGGATTCGCATCCCAAGCCACGCAATCGTTTAAAATATCTATAAATCAGAGTAGGAGGCTCGGAATCGCGATATTTACCTTTTCCGCTCGCTGTATATCGAAAGAAGCGAAGGATTCACATCCCAAGCCTCGCAATCGTTTAAAATATCTATAAATCACAGTCCGAGACTCGGGATCGCGATATTTACATTTACCACTCGCTGTATATCGAAGGAAGCTGATAATTCATTTTCCGAGAATCGCAACCGTTCGAAATAACGACAAATCACTCAAGGACACTCCGAATCGCGATATTTACCGTTTCCGCTTGCTGTATATCGAAACAAGCGAAGGATTCGCATCCCAAATCTCGCAATCGTTTAAAATATCGATAAATAACAGTAGGAGACTCGTGATCGCGATATTTACATTTACCACTCGCTGTATATAGAAAGAAGCGAAGGATTCACATCCCAAGCCTCGCAATCGTTTAAAATATCTATAAATCAGAGTAGGAGACTCGGAATCGCGATATTTACCTTTTCCGCTCGCTGCATATCGAAAGAAGCGAAGGATTCACATCCCAAGCCTCGCAATAATTCGAAATAACGACAAATAACTCAAGGACACTCCGACTCGCGATATTTACATTTTCCGCTCGCTGTACATCGAACGAAGATAAGGATTCACATCCCAAGCCTCGCAATCGTTCAAAATATCTTTAGATCACAGTAGAAGACTCGGGATCGCGATATTTACATTTACCACTCGCTGTATATCGAAAGAAGCTGATAATTCATTTTCCGAGAATCGCAACCGTTCGAAATAACGACAAATCACTCAAGGACACTCCGAATCGCGATATTTATCGTATCCGCTTGCTGTATATCGAAACAAGCGAAGGATTCGCATCCCAAGCCTCGCAATCGTTGAAAATATCTATAAATCACAGTACGAGATTCGGGATCGCGATATTTACATTTACCACTCGCTGTAAATCGAAAGAAGCTGATAATTCATTTTCCGAGAATCGCAACGGTTCGTAATAACGACAAATCACTCAAGGACACTCCGAATCGCGATATTTACCGTTTCCGCTCGCTGTACTTCGAAAGAAGCGAAGGATTCGCATCCCAAGCCTCGCAATCGTTCAAAATATCTATAAATCACAGTAAGAGACTCGGGATCGCGATATTTACATTTACCACTCACTGTATATCGAAAGAAGCGAAGGATTCACTTCCCAAGCATCGCAATAATTCGAGATAACGACAAATCACTCAAGGACACTCCGAATCGCGATATTTACCGTTTCCGCTTGCTGTATATCGATACAAGCGAAGGATTCGCATCCCAAGCGACGCAATCGTTTAAAATATCTATAAATCAGAGTAGGAGACTCGGAATCGCGATATTTACCTTTTCCGCTCGCTGCATATCGAAAGAAGCGAAGGATTCACATCCCAAGCCTCGCAATAATTCGAGATAACGACAAATCACTCAAGGACACTCCGAATCGCGATATTTACCGTTTCCGCTTGCTGTACTTCGAAAGAAGCGAAGGATTCGCATCCCAAGCGACGCAATCGTTTAAAATATCTATAAATCAGAGTAGGAGACGCGGAATTGCGATATTTACATTTACCACTCGCTGTATATCGAAAGAAGCGAAGGATTCACATCCCAAGCCTCGCAATCGTTCAAAATATCTTTAGATCACAGTAGGAGACTCGGGATCGCGATATTTACATTTACCACTCGCTGTATATCGAAGGAAGCTGATAATTCATTTTCCGAGAATCGCAACCGTTCGAAATAACGACAAATCACTCAAGGACACTCCGAATCGCGATATTCACCGTTTCTGCTCGCTGTATATCGAAAGAAGCAAAGGATTCATATCTCAAGCCTCGCAATCGTTCAAAATAAAGATAAATCAGAGTAGGACACTCCGAATTGCGATATTTACCGTTTCCGCTCGCTGTATATCGGAAGAAGATATGGATTCACATCCCAAATCTCGCAATCGTTTAAAATATCGCTAAATCACAGTAGGAGACTCGGGATCGCGATATTTACATTTACCACTCGCGGTATATCGAAAGAAGCGAAGGATTCACATCTCAAGCCTCGCAATCGTTCAAAATATCGATAAATCACATTAGGAGACTCGGGATCGCGATATTTACATTTACCACTCGCTGTATATCGAAAGAAGCGAAGGATTCACATCCCAAGCCTCGCAATCGTTTAAAATATCTATAAATCACAGTCCGAGACTCGGGATCGCGATATTTACATTTACCACTCGCTGTATATCGAAGGAAGCTGATAATTCATTTTCCGAGAATCGCAACCGTTCGATATATCGACAAATCACTCAAGGACACTCCGAATCGCGATATTTACCGTTTCCGCCTGCTGTATATCGAAACAAGCGAAGGATTCGCATCCCAAGCCACGCAATCGTTTAAAATATCTATAAATCAGAGTAGGAGGCTCGGAATCGCGATATTTACCTTTTCCGCTCGCTGTATATCGAAAGAAGCGAAGGATTCACATCCCAAGCCTCGCAATCGTTTAAAATATCTATAAATCACAGTCCGAGACTCGGGATCGCGATATTTGCATTTACCACTCGCTGTATATCGAAGGAAGCTGATAATTCATTTTCCGAGAATCGCAACCGTTCGAAATAACGACAAATCACTCAAGGACACTCCGAATCGCGATATTTACCGTTTCCGCTTGCTGTATATCGAAACAAGCGAAGGATTCGCATCCCAAATCTCGCAATCGTTTAAAATATCGATAAATAACAGTAGGAGACTCGTGATCGCGATATTTACATTTACCACTCGCTGTATATAGAAAGAAGCGAAGGATTCACATCCCAAGCCTCGCAATCGTTTAAAATATCTATAAATCAGAGTAGGAGACTCGGAATCGCGATATTTACCTTTTCCGCTCGCTGCATATCGAAAGAAGCGAAGGATTCACATCCCAAGCCTCGCAATAATTCGAAATAACGACAAATAACTCAAGGACACTCCGACTCGCGATATTTACATTTTCCGCTCGCTGTACATCGAAAGAAGATAAGGATTCACATCCCAAGCCTCGCAATCGTTCAAAATATCTTTAGATCACAGTAGAAGACTCGGGATCGCGATATTTACATTTACCACTCGCTGTATATCGAAAGAAGCTGATAATTCATTTTCCGAGAATCGCAACCGTTCGAAATAACGACAAATCACTCAAGGACACTCCGAATCGCGATATTTATCGTATCCGCTTGCTGTATATCGAAACAAGCGAAGGATTCGCATCCCAAGCCTCGCAATCGTTGAAAATATCTATAAATCACAGTACGAGATTCGGGATCGCGATATTTACATTTACCACTCGCTGTAAATCGAAAGAAGCTGATAATTCATTTTCCGAGAATCGCAACGGTTCGTAATAACGACAAATCACTCAAGGACACTCCGAATCGCGATATTTACCGTTTCCGCTCGCTGTACGTCGAAAGAAGCGAAGGATTCGCATCCCAAGCCTCGCAATCGTTCAAAATATCTATAAATCACAGTAAGAGACTCGGGATCGCGATATTTACATTTACCACTCACTGTATATCGAAAGAAGCGAAGGATTCACTTCCCAAGCATCGCAATAATTCGAGATAACGACAAATCACTCAAGGACACTCCGAATCGCGATATTTACCGTTTCCGCTTGCTGTATATCGATACAAGCGAAGGATTCGCATCCCAAGCGACGCAATCGTTTAAAATATCTATAAATCAGAGTAGGAGACTCGGAATCGCGATATTTACCTTTTCCGCTCGCTGCATATCGAAAGAAGCGAAGGATTCACATCCCAAGCCTCGCAATAATTCGAGATAACGACAAATCACTCAAGGACACTCCGAATCGCGATATTTACCTTTTCCGCTCGCTGTATATCGAAAGAAGCGAAGGATTCACATCCCAAGCCTCGCAATCGTTCAAAATATCTTTAGATCACAGTAGGAGACTCGTAATCGCGATATTTACATTTACCACTCGCTGTATATCGAAGGAAGCTGATAATTCATTTTCCGAGAATCGCAACCGTTCGAAATAACGACAAATCACTCAAGGACACTCCGAATCGCGATATTTACCGTTTCCGCTTGCTGTATATCGAAACAAGCGAAGGATTCGCATCCCAAATCTCGCAATCGTTTAAAATATCGATAAATAGCAGTAGGAGACTCGGGATCGCGATATTTACATTTACCACTCGCTGTATATAGAAAGAAGCGAAGGATTCACATCCCAAGCCTCGCAATCGTTTAAAATATCTATAAATCACAGTACGAGACTCGGGATCGCGATATTTACATTTACCACTCGCTGTATATCGAAAGAAGCTGATAATTCATTTTCCGAGAATCGCAACCGTTCGAAATAACGACAAATCACTCAAGGACACTCCGAATCGCGATATTTATCGTATCCGCTTGCTGTATATCGAAACAAGCGAAGGATTCGCATCCCAAATCTCGCAATCGTTTAAAATATCGATAAATAGCAGTAGGAGACTCGGGATCGCGATATTTACATTTACCACTCGCTGTATATAGAAAGAAGCGAAGGATTCACATCCCAAGCCTCGCAATCGTTTAAAATATCTATAAATCACAGTACGAGACTCGGGATCGCGATATTTACATTTACCACTCGCTGTATATCGAAGGAAGCTGATAATTCATTTTCCGAGAATCGCAACCGTTCGAAATAACGACAAATCACTCAAGGACACTCCGAATTTCGATATTTACCGTTTCCGCTCGCTGTATATCGGAAGAAGATATGGATTCACATCCCAAATCTCGCAATCGTTTAAAATATCGATAAATAACAGTAGGAGACTCGGGATCACGATATTTACATTTACCACTCGCTGTATATCGAAAGAAGCGAAGGATTCACATCTCAAGCCTCGCAATCGTTCAAAATATCGATAAATCACATTAGGAGACTCGGGATCGCGATATTTTCATTTACCACTTGCTGTAAATCGAAAGAAGCTGATAATTCATTTTCCGAGAATCGCAACCGTTCGAAATAATGACAAATCACTCAAGGACACTCCGAATCACGATATTTACCGTTTCCGCTTGCTGTATATCGAAACAAGCGAAGGATTCGCATCCCAAGCCTCGCAATCGTTTAAAATATCTATAAATCAGAGTAGGAGACTCGGAATCGCGATATTTACCTTTTCCGCTCGCTGCATATCGAAAGAAGCGAAGGATTCACATCCCAAGCCTCGCAATAATTCGAAATAACGACAAATCACTCAAGGACACTCCGAATCGCGATATTTACCGTTTCCGCTTGCTGTATATCGAAGCAAGCGAAGGAATCATATCTCAAGCCTCGCAATCGTTCAAAATAAAGATAAATCAGAGTAGGACACTCCGAATTTCGATATTTACCGTTTCCGCTCGCTGTATATCGGAAGAAGATATGGATTCACATCCCAAATCTCGCAATCGTTTAAAATATCGATAAATCACAGTAGGAGACTCGGGATCGCGATATTTACATTTACCACTCGCGGTATATCGAAAGAAGCTGATAATTCATTTTCCGAGAATTGCAACCGTTCGATATATCGACAAATCACTCAAGGACACTCCGAATCGCGATATTTACCGTTTCCGCTTGCTGTATATCGAAGCAAGCGAAGGAATCATATCTCAAGCCTCGCAATCGTTCAAAATAAAGATAAATCAGAGTAGGACACTCCGAATTTCGATATTTACCGTTTCCGCTCGCTGTATATCGGAAGAAGATATGGATTCACATCCCAAATCTCGCAATCGTTTAAAATATCGATAAATCACAGTAGGAGACTCGGGATCGCGATATTTACATTTACCACTCGCGGTATATCGAAAGAAGCTGATAATTCATTTTCCGAGAATTGCAACCGTTCGATATATCGACAAATCACTCAAGGACACTCCGAATCGCGATATTTACCGTTTCCGCTTGCTGTATATCGAAACAAGCGATGGATTCGCATCCCAAGCCTCGCAATCGTTCAAAATATCTATAAATCAGAGTAGGAGACTCGGAATCGCGATATTTACCTTTTCCGCTCGATGTATATCGAAAGAAGCGAAGGATTCACATCCCAAGCCTCGCAATAATTCGAAATAACGACAAATAACTCAAGGACACTCCGACTCGCGATATTTACATTTTCCGCTCGCTGTACATCGAAAGAAGATAAGGATTCACATCCCAAGCCTCGCAACCGTTCAAAATATCGATAAATCACATTAGGAGACTCGGGATCGCGACATTTACACTTACCACTCGCTGTATATCGAAAGAAGCTGATAATTCATTTTCCGAGAATAGCAACCGTTCGAAATAACGACAAATCACTCAAGGACACTCCGAATCGCGATATTTACCGTTTCCGCTTGCTGTATATCGAAAGAAGCAAAGGATTCATATCTCAAGCCTCGCAATCGTTCAAAATAAAGATAAATCAGAGTAGGACACTCCGAATTGCGATATTTACCGTTTCCGCTCGCTGTATATCGGAAGAAGATATGGATTCACATCCCAAATCTCGCAATCGTTTAAAATATCGCTAAATCACAGTAGGAGACTCGGGATCGCGATATTTACATTTATCACTTGCTGTAAATCGAAAGAAGCTGATAATTCATTTTCCGAGAATCGCAACCGTTCGAAATAACGACAAATCACTCAAGGACACTCCGAATCGCGATATTTACCGTTTCCGCTTGCTGTATATCGAAACAAGCGAAGGATTCGCATCCCAAGCCTCGCAATCGTTTAAAATATCTATAAATCAGAGTAGGAGACTCGGAATCGCGATATTTACCTTTTCCGCTCGCTGCATATCGAAAGAAGCGAAGGATTCACATCCCAAGCCTCGCAATAATTCGAAATAACGACAAATCACTCAAGGACACTCCGAATCGCGATATTTACCGTTTCCGCTTGCTGTATATCGAAGCAAGCGAAGGAATCATATCTCAAGCCTCGCAATCGTTCAAAATAAAGATAAATCAGAGTAGGACACTCCGAATTTCGATATTTACCGTTTCCGCTCGCTGTATATCGGAAGAAGATATGGATTCACATCCCAAATCTCGCAATCGTTTAAAATATCGATAAATCACAGTAGGAGACTCGGGATCGCGATATTTACATTTACCACTCGCGGTATATCGAAAGAAGCTGATAATTCATTTTCCGAGAATTGCAACCGTTCGATATATCGACAAATCACTCAAGGACACTCCGAATCGCGATATTTACCGTTTCCGCTTGCTGTATATCGAAGCAAGCGAAGGAATCATATCTCAAGCCTCGCAATCGTTCAAAATAAAGATAAATCAGAGTAGGACACTCCGAATTTCGATATTTACCGTTTCCGCTCGCTGTATATCGGAAGAAGATATGGATTCACATCCCAAATCTCGCAATCGTTTAAAATATCGATAAATCACAGTAGGAGACTCGGGATCGCGATATTTACATTTACCACTCGCGGTATATCGAAAGAAGCTGATAATTCATTTTCCGAGAATTGCAACCGTTCGATATATCGACAAATCACTCAAGGACACTCCGAATCGCGATATTTACCGTTTCCGCTTGCTGTATATCGAAACAAGCGATGGATTCGCATCCCAAGCCTCGCAATCGTTCAAAATATCTATAAATCAGAGTAGGAGACTCGGAATCGCGATATTTACCTTTTCCGCTCGATGTATATCGAAAGAAGCGAAGGATTCACATCCCAAGCCTCGCAATAATTCGAAATAACGACAAATAACTCAAGGACACTCCGACTCGCGATATTTACATTTTCCGCTCGCTGTACATCGAAAGAAGATAAGGATTCACATCCCAAGCCTCGCAACCGTTCAAAATATCGATAAATCACATTAGGAGACTCGGGATCGCGACATTTACACTTACCACTCGCTGTATATCGAAAGAAGCTGATAATTCATTTTCCGAGAATAGCAACCGTTCGAAATAACGACAAATCACTCAAGGACACTCCGAATCGCGATATTTACCGTTTCCGCTTGCTGTATATCGAAAGAAGCAAAGGATTCATATCTCAAGCCTCGCAATCGTTCAAAATAAAGATAAATCAGAGTAGGACACTCCGAATTGCGATATTTACCGTTTCCGCTCGCTGTATATCGGAAGAAGATATGGATTCACATCCCAAATCTCGCAATCGTTTAAAATATCGCTAAATCACAGTAGGAGACTCGGGATCGCGATATTTACATTTATCACTTGCTGTAAATCGAAAGAAGCTGATAATTCATTTTCCGAGAATCGCAACCGTTCGAAATAACGACAAATCACTCAAGGACACTCCGAATCGCGATATTTACCGTTTCCGCTTGCTGTATATCGAAAGAAGCAAAGGATTCATATCTCAAGCCTCGCAATCGTTCAAAATAAAGATAAATCAGAGTAGGACACTCCGAATTGCGATATTTACCGTTTCCGCTCGCTGTATATCGGAAGAAGATATGGATTCACATCCCAAATCTCGCAATCGTTTAAAATATCGCTAAATCACAGTAGGAGACTCGGGATCGCGATATTTACATTTACCACTCGCGGTATATCGAAAGAAGCTGATAATTCATTTTCCGAGAATCGCAACCGTTCGATATATCGACAAATCACTCAAGGACACTCCGAATCGCGATATTTACCGTTTCCGCCTGCTGTATATCGAAACAAGCGAAGGATTCGCATCCCAAGCCACGCAATCGTTTAAAATATCTATACATCAGAGTACGAGATTCGGGATCGCGATATTTACATTTACCACTCGCTGTAAATCGAAAGAAGCTGATAATTCATTTTCCGAGAATCGCAACCGTTCGATATATCGACAAATCACTCAAGGACACTCCGAATCGCGATATTTACCGTTTCCGCCTGCTGTATATCGAAACAAGCGAAGGATTCGCATCCCAAGCGACGCAATCGTTTAAAATATCTATAAATCAGAGTAGGAGACGCGGAATTGCGATATTTACATTTACCACTCGCTGTATATCGAAAGAAGCGAAGGATTCACATCCCAAGCCTCGCAATCGTTCAAAATATCTTTAGATCACAGTAGGAGACTCGGGATCGCGATATTTACATTTACCACTCGCTGTATACCGAAGGAAGCTGATAATTCATTTTCCGAGAATCGCAACCGTTCGAAATAACGACAAATCACTCAAGGACACTCCGAATCGCGATATTTACCGTTTCCGCTTGCTGTATATCGAAACAAGCGAAGGATTCGCATCCCAAGCCTCGCAATCGTTGAAAATATCTATAAATCACAGTACGAGATTCGGGATCGCGATATTTACATTTACCACTCGCTGTAAATCGAAAGAAGCTGATAATTCATTTTCCGAGAATCGCAACGGTTCGTAATAACGACAAATCACTCAAGGACACTCCGAATCGCGATATTTACCGTTTCCGCTCGCTGTACTTCGAAAGAAGCGAAGGATTCGCATCCCAAGCCTCGCAATCGTTCAAAATATCTATAAATCACAGTAAGAGACTCGGGATCGCGATATTTACATTTACCACTCACTGTATATCGAAAGAAGCGAAGGATTCACTTCCCAAGCATCGCAATAATTCGAGATAACGACAAATCACTCAAGGACACTCCGAATCGCGATATTTACCGTTTCCGCTTGCTGTATATCGATACAAGCGAAGGATTCGCATCCCAAGCGACGCAATCGTTTAAAATATCTATAAATCAGAGTAGGAGACTCGGAATCGCGATATTTACCTTTTCCGCTCGCTGCATATCGAAAGAAGCGAAGGATTCACATCCCAAGCCTCGCAATAATTCGAGATAACGACAAATCACTCAAGGACACTCCGAATCGCGATATTTACCGTTTCCGCATGCTGTATATCGATACAAGCGAAGGATTCGCATCCCAAGCGACGCAATCGTTTAAAATATCTATAAATCAGAGTAGGAGACGCGGAATTGCGATATTTACATTTACCACTCGCTGTATATCGAAAGAAGCGAAGGATTCACATCCCAAGCCTCGCAATCGTTCAAAATATCTTTAGATCACAGTAGGAGACTCGGGATCGCGATATTTACATTTACCACTCGCTGTATATCGAAGGAAGCTGATAATTCATTTTCCGAGAATCGCAACCGTTCGAAATAACGACAAATCACTCAAGGACACTCCGAATCGCGATATTTACCGTTTCCGCTTGCTGTATATCGAAACAAGCGAAGGATTCGCATCCCAAGCCTCGCAATCGTTGAAAATATCTATAAATCAGAGTAGGAGACTCGGAATCGCGATATTTACCTTTTCCGCTCGCTGCATATCGAAAGAAGCGAAGGATTCACATCCCAAGCCTCGCAATAATTCGAGATAACGACAAATCACTCAAGGACACTCCGAATCGCGATATTTACCGTTTCCGCTTGCTGTACTTCGAAAGAAGCGAAGGATTCGCATCCCAAGCGACGCAATCGTTTAAAATATCTATAAATCAGAGTAGGAGACGCGGAATTGCGATATTTACATTTACCACTCGCTGTATATCGAAAGAAGCGAAGGATTCACATCCCAAGCCTCGCAATCGTTTAAAATATCTATAAATCACAGTCCGAGACTCGGGATCGCGATATTTACATTTACCACTCGCTGTATATCGAAGGAAGCTGATAATTCATTTTCCGAGAATCGCAACCGTTCGAAATAACGACAAATCACTCAAGGACACTCCGAATCGCGATATTCACCGTTTCTGCTCGCTGTATATCGAAAGAAGCAAAGGATTCATATCTCAAGCCTCGCAATCGTTCAAAATAAAGATAAATCAGAGTAGGACACTCCGAATTGCGATATTTACCGTTTCCGCTCGCTGTATATCGGAAGAAGATATGGATTCACATCCCAAATCTCGCAATCGTTTAAAATATCGCTAAATCACAGTAGGAGACTCGGGATCGCGATATTTACATTTACCACTCGCGGTATATCGAAAGAAGCGAAGGATTCACATCTCAAGCCTCGCAATCGTTCAAAATATCGATAAATCACATTAGGAGACTCGGGATCGCGATATTTACATTTACCACTCGCTGTATATCGAAAGAAGCGAAGGATTCACATCCCAAGCCTCGCAATCGTTTAAAATATCTATAAATCACAGTCCGAGACTCGGGATCGCGATATTTACATTTACCACTCGCTGTATATCGAAGGAAGCTGATAATTCATTTTCCGAGAATCGCAACCGTTCGATATATCGACAAATCACTCAAGGACACTCCGAATCGCGATATTTACCGTTTCCGCCTGCTGTATATCGAAACAAGCGAAGGATTCGCATCCCAAGCCACGCAATCGTTTAAAATATCTATAAATCAGAGTAGGAGGCTCGGAATCGCGATATTTACCTTTTCCGCTCGCTGTATATCGAAAGAAGCGAAGGATTCACATCCCAAGCCTCGCAATCGTTTAAAATATCTATAAATCACAGTCCGAGACTCGGGATCGCGATATTTACATTTACCACTCGCTGTATATCGAAGGAAGCTGATAATTCATTTTCCGAGAATCGCAACCGTTCGAAATAACGACAAATCACTCAAGGACACTCCGAATCGCGATATTTACCGTTTCCGCTTGCTGTATATCGAAACAAGCGAAGGATTCGCATCCCAAATCTCGCAATCGTTTAAAATATCGATAAATAACAGTAGGAGACTCGTGATCGCGATATTTACATTTACCACTCGCTGTATATAGAAAGAAGCGAAGGATTCACATCCCAAGCCTCGCAATCGTTTAAAATATCTATAAATCAGAGTAGGAGACTCGGAATCGCGATATTTACCTTTTCCGCTCGCTGCATATCGAAAGAAGCGAAGGATTCACATCCCAAGCCTCGCAATAATTCGAAATAACGACAAATAACTCAAGGACACTCCGACTCGCGATATTTACATTTTCCGCTCGCTGTACATCGAAAGAAGATAAGGATTCACATCCCAAGCCTCGCAATCGTTCAAAATATCTTTAGATCACAGTAGAAGACTCGGGATCGCGATATTTACATTTACCACTCGCTGTATATCGAAAGAAGCTGATAATTCATTTTCCGAGAATCGCAACCGTTCGAAATAACGACAAATCACTCAAGGACACTCCGAATCGCGATATTTATCGTATCCGCTTGCTGTATATCGAAACAAGCGAAGGATTCGCATCCCAAGCCTCGCAATCGTTGAAAATATCTATAAATCACAGTACGAGATTCGGGATCGCGATATTTACATTTACCACTCGCTGTAAATCGAAAGAAGCTGATAATTCATTTTCCGAGAATCGCAACGGTTCGTAATAACGACAAATCACTCAAGGACACTCCGAATCGCGATATTTACCGTTTCCGCTCGCTGTACTTCGAAAGAAGCGAAGGATTCGCATCCCAAGCCTCGCAATCGTTCAAAATATCTATAAATCACAGTAAGAGACTCGGGATCGCGATATTTACATTTACCACTCGCTGTATATCGAAAGAAGCGAAGGATTCACATCCCAAGCCTCGCAATCGTTCAAAATATCTTTAGATCACAGTAGGAGACTCGGGATCGCGATATTTACATTTACCACTCGCTGTATATCGAAGGAAGCTGATAATTCATTTTCCGAGAATCGCAACCGTTCGAAATAACGACAAATCACTCAAGGACACTCCGAATCGCGATATTTACCGTTTCCGCTTGCTGTATATCGAAACAAGCGAAGGATTCGCATCCCAAGCCTCGCAATCGTTGAAAATATCTATAAATCAGAGTAGGAGACTCGGAATCGCGATATTTACCTTTTCCGCTCGCTGCATATCGAAAGAAGCGAAGGATTCACATCCCAAGCCTCGCAATAATTCGAGATAACGACAAATCACTCAAGGACACTCCGAATCGCGATATTTACCGTTTCCGCTTGCTGTACTTCGAAAGAAGCGAAGGATTCGCATCCCAAGCGACGCAATCGTTTAAAATATCTATAAATCAGAGTAGGAGACGCGGAATTGCGATATTTACATTTACCACTCGCTGTATATCGAAAGAAGCGAAGGATTCACATCCCAAGCCTCGCAATCGTTTAAAATATCTATAAATCACAGTCCGAGACTCGGGATCGCGATATTTACATTTACCACTCGCTGTATATCGAAGGAAGCTGATAATTCATTTTCCGAGAATCGCAACCGTTCGAAATAACGACAAATCACTCAAGGACACTCCGAATCGCGATATTCACCGTTTCTGCTCGCTGTATATCGAAAGAAGCAAAGGATTCATATCTCAAGCCTCGCAATCGTTCAAAATAAAGATAAATCAGAGTAGGACACTCCGAATTGCGATATTTACCGTTTCCGCTCGCTGTATATCGGAAGAAGATATGGATTCACATCCCAAATCTCGCAATCGTTTAAAATATCGCTAAATCACAGTAGGAGACTCGGGATCGCGATATTTACATTTACCACTCGCGGTATATCGAAAGAAGCGAAGGATTCACATCTCAAGCCTCGCAATCGTTCAAAATATCGATAAATCACATTAGGAGACTCGGGATCGCGATATTTACATTTACCACTCGCTGTATATCGAAAGAAGCGAAGGATTCACATCCCAAGCCTCGCAATCGTTTAAAATATCTATAAATCACAGTCCGAGACTCGGGATCGCGATATTTACATTTACCACTCGCTGTATATCGAAGGAAGCTGATAATTCATTTTCCGAGAATCGCAACCGTTCGATATATCGACAAATCACTCAAGGACACTCCGAATCGCGATATTTACCGTTTCCGCCTGCTGTATATCGAAACAAGCGAAGGATTCGCATCCCAAGCCACGCAATCGTTTAAAATATCTATAAATCAGAGTAGGAGGCTCGGAATCGCGATATTTACCTTTTCCGCTCGCTGTATATCGAAAGAAGCGAAGGATTCACATCCCAAGCCTCGCAATCGTTTAAAATATCTATAAATCACAGTCCGAGACTCGGGATCGCGATATTTACATTTACCACTCGCTGTATATCGAAGGAAGCTGATAATTCATTTTCCGAGAATCGCAACCGTTCGAAATAACGACAAATCACTCAAGGACACTCCGAATCGCGATATTTACCGTTTCCGCTTGCTGTATATCGAAACAAGCGAAGGATTCGCATCCCAAATCTCGCAATCGTTTAAAATATCGATAAATAACAGTAGGAGACTCGTGATCGCGATATTTACATTTACCACTCGCTGTATATAGAAAGAAGCGAAGGATTCACATCCCAAGCCTCGCAATCGTTTAAAATATCTATAAATCAGAGTAGGAGACTCGGAATCGCGATATTTACCTTTTCCGCTCGCTGCATATCGAAAGAAGCGAAGGATTCACATCCCAAGCCTCGCAATAATTCGAAATAACGACAAATAACTCAAGGACACTCCGACTCGCGATATTTACATTTTCCGCTCGCTGTACATCGAAAGAAGATAAGGATTCACATCCCAAGCCTCGCAATCGTTCAAAATATCTTTAGATCACAGTAGAAGACTCGGGATCGCGATATTTACATTTACCACTCGCTGTATATCGAAAGAAGCTGATAATTCATTTTCCGAGAATCGCAACCGTTCGAAATAACGACAAATCACTCAAGGACACTCCGAATCGCGATATTTATCGTATCCGCTTGCTGTATATCGAAACAAGCGAAGGATTCGCATCCCAAGCCTCGCAATCGTTGAAAATATCTATAAATCACAGTACGAGATTCGGGATCGCGATATTTACATTTACCACTCGCTGTAAATCGAAAGAAGCTGATAATTCATTTTCCGAGAATCGCAACGGTTCGTAATAACGACAAATCACTCAAGGACACTCCGAATCGCGATATTTACCGTTTCCGCTCGCTGTACTTCGAAAGAAGCGAAGGATTCGCATCCCAAGCCTCGCAATCGTTCAAAATATCTATAAATCACAGTAAGAGACTCGGGATCGCGATATTTACATTTACCACTCACTGTATATCGAAAGAAGCGAAGGATTCACTTCCCAAGCATCGCAATAATTCGAGATAACGACAAATCACTCAAGGACACTCCGAATCGCGATATTTACCGTTTCCGCTTGCTGTATATCGATACAAGCGAAGGATTCGCATCCCAAGCGACGCAATCGTTTAAAATATCTATAAATCAGAGTAGGAGACTCGGAATCGCGATATTTACCTTTTCCGCTCGCTGCATATCGAAAGAAGCGAAGGATTCACATCCCAAGCCTCGCAATAATTCGAGATAACGACAAATCACTCAAGGACACTCCGAATCGCGATATTTACCTTTTCCGCTCGCTGTATATCGAAAGAAGCGAAGGATTCACATCCCAAGCCTCGCAATCGTTCAAAATATCTTTAGATCACAGTAGGAGACTCGTAATCGCGATATTTACATTTACCACTCGCTGTATATCGAAGGAAGCTGATAATTCATTTTCCGAGAATCGCAACCGTTCGAAATAACGACAAATCACTCAAGGACACTCCGAATCGCGATATTTACCGTTTCCGCTTGCTGTATATCGAAACAAGCGAAGGATTCGCATCCCAAATCTCGCAATCGTTTAAAATATCGATAAATAGCAGTTGGAGACTCGGGATCGCGATATTTACATTTACCACTCGCTGTATATAGAAAGAAGCGAAGGATTCACTTCCCAAGCATCGCAATAATTCGAGATAACGACAAATCACTCAAGGACACTCCGAATCGCGATATTTACCGTTTCCGCTTGCTGTATATCGATACAAGCGAAGGATTCGCATCCCAAGCGACGCAATCGTTTAAAATATCTATAAATCAGAGTAGGAGACTCGGAATCGCGATATTTACCTTTTCCGCTCGCTGCATATCGAAAGAAGCGAAGGATTCACATCCCAAGCCTCGCAATAATTCGAGATAACGACAAATCACTCAAGGACACTCCGAATCGCGATATTTACCTTTTCCGCTCGCTGTATATCGAAAGAAGCGAAGGATTCACATCCCAAGCCTCGCAATCGTTCAAAATATCTTTAGATCACAGTAGGAGACTCGTAATCGCGATATTTACATTTACCACTCGCTGTATATCGAAGGAAGCTGATAATTCATTTTCCGAGAATCGCAACCGTTCGAAATAACGACAAATCACTCAAGGACACTCCGAATCGCGATATTTACCGTTTCCGCTTGCTGTATATCGAAACAAGCGAAGGATTCGCATCCCAAATCTCGCAATCGTTTAAAATATCGATAAATAGCAGTTGGAGACTCGGGATCGCGATATTTACATTTACCACTCGCTGTATATAGAAAGAAGCGAAGGATTCACATCCCAAGCCTCGCAATCGTTTAAAATATCTATAAATCACAGTACGAGACTCGGGATCGCGATATTTACATTTACCACTCGCTGTATATCGAAGGAAGCTGATAATTCATTTTCCGAGAATCGCAACCGTTCGAAATAACGACAAATCACTCAAGGACACTCCGAATTTCGATATTTACCGTTTCCGCTCGCTGTATATCGGAAGAAGATATGGATTCACATCCCAAATCTCGCAATCGTTTAAAATATCGCTAAATCACAGTAGGAGACTCGGGATCGCGATATTTACATTTATCACTTGCTGTAAATCGAAAGAAGCTGATAATTCATTTTCCGAGAATCGCAACCGTTCGAAATAACGACAAATCACTCAAGGACACTCCGAATCGCGATATTTACCGTTTCCGCTTGCTGTATATCGAAAGAAGCAAAGGATTCATATCTCAAGCCTCGCAATCGTTCAAAATAAAGATAAATCAGAGTAGGACACTCCGAATTGCGATATTTACCGTTTCCGCTCGCTGTATATCGGAAGAAGATATGGATTCACATCCCAAATCTCGCAATCGTTTAAAATATCGCTAAATCACAGTAGGAGACTCGGGATCGCGATATTTACATTTACCACTCGCGGTATATCGAAAGAAGCTGATAATTCATTTTCCGAGAATCGCAACCGTTCGATATATCGACAAATCACTCAAGGACACTCCGAATCGCGATATTTACCGTTTCCGCCTGCTGTATATCGAAACAAGCGAAGGATTCGCATCCCAAGCCACGCAATCGTTTAAAATATCTATACATCAGAGTACGAGATTCGGGATCGCGATATTTACATTTACCACTCGCTGTAAATCGAAAGAAGCTGATAATTCATTTTCCGAGAATCGCAACCGTTCGATATATCGACAAATCACTCAAGGACACTCCGAATCGCGATATTTACCGTTTCCGCCTGCTGTATATCGAAACAAGCGAAGGATTCGCATCCCAAGCGACGCAATCGTTTAAAATATCTATAAATCAGAGTAGGAGACGCGGAATTGCGATATTTACATTTACCACTCGCTGTATATCGAAAGAAGCGAAGGATTCACATCCCAAGCCTCGCAATCGTTCAAAATATCTTTAGATCACAGTAGGAGACTCGGGATCGCGATATTTACATTTACCACTCGCTGTATACCGAAGGAAGCTGATAATTCATTTTCCGAGAATCGCAACCGTTCGAAATAACGACAAATCACTCAAGGACACTCCGAATCGCGATATTTACCGTTTCCGCTTGCTGTATATCGAAACAAGCGAAGGATTCGCATCCCAAGCCTCGCAATCGTTGAAAATATCTATAAATCACAGTACGAGATTCGGGATCGCGATATTTACATTTACCACTCGCTGTAAATCGAAAGAAGCTGATAATTCATTTTCCGAGAATCGCAACGGTTCGTAATAACGACAAATCACTCAAGGACACTCCGAATCGCGATATTTACCGTTTCCGCTCGCTGTACTTCGAAAGAAGCGAAGGATTCGCATCCCAAGCCTCGCAATCGTTCAAAATATCTATAAATCACAGTAAGAGACTCGGGATCGCGATATTTACATTTACCACTCACTGTATATCGAAAGAAGCGAAGGATTCACTTCCCAAGCATCGCAATAATTCGAGATAACGACAAATCACTCAAGGACACTCCGAATCGCGATATTTACCGTTTCCGCTTGCTGTATATCGATACAAGCGAAGGATTCGCATCCCAAGCGACGCAATCGTTTAAAATATCTATAAATCAGAGTAGGAGACTCGGAATCGCGATATTTACCTTTTCCGCTCGCTGCATATCGAAAGAAGCGAAGGATTCACATCCCAAGCCTCGCAATAATTCGAGATAACGACAAATCACTCAAGGACACTCCGAATCGCGATATTTACCGTTTCCGCATGCTGTATATCGATACAAGCGAAGGATTCGCATCCCAAGCGACGCAATCGTTTAAAATATCTATAAATCAGAGTAGGAGACGCGGAATTGCGATATTTACATTTACCACTCGCTGTATATCGAAAGAAGCGAAGGATTCACATCCCAAGCCTCGCAATCGTTCAAAATATCTTTAGATCACAGTAGGAGACTCGGGATCGCGATATTTACATTTACCACTCGCTGTATATCGAAGGAAGCTGATAATTCATTTTCCGAGAATCGCAACCGTTCGAAATAACGACAAATCACTCAAGGACACTCCGAATCGCGATATTTACCGTTTCCGCTTGCTGTATATCGAAACAAGCGAAGGATTCGCATCCCAAGCCTCGCAATCGTTGAAAATATCTATAAATCAGAGTAGGAGACTCGGAATCGCGATATTTACCTTTTCCGCTCGCTGCATATCGAAAGAAGCGAAGGATTCACATCCCAAGCCTCGCAATAATTCGAGATAACGACAAATCACTCAAGGACACTCCGAATCGCGATATTTACCGTTTCCGCTTGCTGTACTTCGAAAGAAGCGAAGGATTCGCATCCCAAGCGACGCAATCGTTTAAAATATCTATAAATCAGAGTAGGAGACGCGGAATTGCGATATTTACATTTACCACTCGCTGTATATCGAAAGAAGCGAAGGATTCACATCCCAAGCCTCGCAATCGTTCAAAATATCTTTAGATCACAGTAGGAGACTCGGGATCGCGATATTTACATTTACCACTCGCTGTATATCGAAGGAAGCTGATAATTCATTTTCCGAGAATCGCAACCGTTCGAAATAACGACAAATCACTCAAGGACACTCCGAATCGCGATATTCACCGTTTCTGCTCGCTGTATATCGAAAGAAGCAAAGGATTCATATCTCAAGCCTCGCAATCGTTCAAAATAAAGATAAATCAGAGTAGGACACTCCGAATTGCGATATTTACCGTTTCCGCTCGCTGTATATCGGAAGAAGATATGGATTCACATCCCAAATCTCGCAATCGTTTAAAATATCGCTAAATCACAGTAGGAGACTCGGGATCGCGATATTTACATTTACCACTCGCGGTATATCGAAAGAAGCGAAGGATTCACATCTCAAGCCTCGCAATCGTTCAAAATATCGATAAATCACATTAGGAGACTCGGGATCGCGATATTTACATTTACCACTCGCTGTATATCGAAAGAAGCGAAGGATTCACATCCCAAGCCTCGCAATCGTTTAAAATATCTATAAATCACAGTCCGAGACTCGGGATCGCGATATTTACATTTACCACTCGCTGTATATCGAAGGAAGCTGATAATTCATTTTCCGAGAATCGCAACCGTTCGATATATCGACAAATCACTCAAGGACACTCCGAATCGCGATATTTACCGTTTCCGCCTGCTGTATATCGAAACAAGCGAAGGATTCGCATCCCAAGCCACGCAATCGTTTAAAATATCTATAAATCAGAGTAGGAGGCTCGGAATCGCGATATTTACCTTTTCCGCTCGCTGTATATCGAAAGAAGCGAAGGATTCACATCCCAAGCCTCGCAATCGTTTAAAATATCTATAAATCACAGTCCGAGACTCGGGATCGCGATATTTACATTTACCACTCGCTGTATATCGAAGGAAGCTGATAATTCATTTTCCGAGAATCGCAACCGTTCGAAATAACGACAAATCACTCAAGGACACTCCGAATCGCGATATTTACCGTTTCCGCTTGCTGTATATCGAAACAAGCGAAGGATTCGCATCCCAAATCTCGCAATCGTTTAAAATATCGATAAATAACAGTAGGAGACTCGTGATCGCGATATTTACATTTACCACTCGCTGTATATAGAAAGAAGCGAAGGATTCACATCCCAAGCCTCGCAATCGTTTAAAATATCTATAAATCAGAGTAGGAGACTCGGAATCGCGATATTTACCTTTTCCGCTCGCTGCATATCGAAAGAAGCGAAGGATTCACATCCCAAGCCTCGCAATAATTCGAAATAACGACAAATAACTCAAGGACACTCCGACTCGCGATATTTACATTTTCCGCTCGCTGTACATCGAAAGAAGATAAGGATTCACATCCCAAGCCTCGCAATCGTTCAAAATATCTTTAGATCACAGTAGAAGACTCGGGATCGCGATATTTACATTTACCACTCGCTGTATATCGAAAGAAGCTGATAATTCATTTTCCGAGAATCGCAACCGTTCGAAATAACGACAAATCACTCAAGGACACTCCGAATCGCGATATTTATCGTATCCGCTTGCTGTATATCGAAACAAGCGAAGGATTCGCATCCCAAGCCTCGCAATCGTTGAAAATATCTATAAATCACAGTACGAGATTCGGGATCGCGATATTTACATTTACCACTCGCTGTAAATCGAAAGAAGCTGATAATTCATTTTCCGAGAATCGCAACGGTTCGTAATAACGACAAATCACTCAAGGACACTCCGAATCGCGATATTTACCGTTTCCGCTCGCTGTACTTCGAAAGAAGCGAAGGATTCGCATCCCAAGCCTCGCAATCGTTCAAAATATCTATAAATCACAGTAAGAGACTCGGGATCGCGATATTTACATTTACCACTCACTGTATATCGAAAGAAGCGAAGGATTCACTTCCCAAGCATCGCAATAATTCGAGATAACGACAAATCACTCAAGGACACTCCGAATCGCGATATTTACCGTTTCCGCTTGCTGTATATCGATACAAGCGAAGGATTCGCATCCCAAGCGACGCAATCGTTTAAAATATCTATAAATCAGAGTAGGAGACTCGGAATCGCGATATTTACCTTTTCCGCTCGCTGCATATCGAAAGAAGCGAAGGATTCACATCCCAAGCCTCGCAATAATTCGAGATAACGACAAATCACTCAAGGACACTCCGAATCGCGATATTTACCTTTTCCGCTCGCTGTATATCGAAAGAAGCGAAGGATTCACATCCCAAGCCTCGCAATCGTTCAAAATATCTTTAGATCACAGTAGGAGACTCGTAATCGCGATATTTACATTTACCACTCGCTGTATATCGAAGGAAGCTGATAATTCATTTTCCGAGAATCGCAACCGTTCGAAATAACGACAAATCACTCAAGGACACTCCGAATCGCGATATTTACCGTTTCCGCTTGCTGTATATCGAAACAAGCGAAGGATTCGCATCCCAAATCTCGCAATCGTTTAAAATATCGATAAATAGCAGTTGGAGACTCGGGATCGCGATATTTACATTTACCACTCGCTGTATATAGAAAGAAGCGAAGGATTCACATCCCAAGCCTCGCAATCGTTTAAAATATCTATAAATCACAGTACGAGACTCGGGATCGCGATATTTACATTTACCACTCGCTGTATATCGAAGGAAGCTGATAATTCATTTTCCGAGAATCGCAACCGTTCGAAATAACGACAAATCACTCAAGGACACTCCGAATTTCGATATTTACCGTTTCCGCTCGCTGTATATCGGAAGAAGATATGGATTCACATCCCAAATCTCGCAATCGTTTAAAATATCGATAAATAACAGTAGGAGACTCGGGATCACGATATTTACATTTACCACTCGCTGTATATCGAAAGAAGCGAAGGATTCACATCTCAAGCCTCGCAATCGTTCAAAATATCGATAAATCACATTAGGAGACTCGGGATCGCGATATTTTCATTTACCACTCGCTGTATATCGAAAGAAGCTGATAATTCATTTTCCGAGAATCGCAACCGTTCGAAATAACGACAAATCACTCAAGGACACTCCGAATCGCGATATTTATCGTATCCGCTTGCTGTATATCGAAACAAGCGAAGGATTCGCATCCCAAATCTCGCAATCGTTTAAAATATCGATAAATAGCAGTAGGAGACTCGGGATCGCGATATTTACATTTACCACTCGCTGTATATAGAAAGAAGCGAAGGATTCACATCCCAAGCCTCGCAATCGTTTAAAATATCTATAAATCACAGTACGAGACTCGGGATCGCGATATTTACATTTACCACTCGCTGTATATCGAAGGAAGCTGATAATTCATTTTCCGAGAATCGCAACCGTTCGAAATAACGACAAATCACTCAAGGACACTCCGAATTTCGATATTTACCGTTTCCGCTCGCTGTATATCGGAAGAAGATATGGATTCACATCCCAAATCTCGCAATCGTTTAAAATATCGATAAATAACAGTAGGAGACTCGGGATCACGATATTTACATTTACCACTCGCTGTATATCGAAAGAAGCGAAGGATTCACATCTCAAGCCTCGCAATCGTTCAAAATATCGATAAATCACATTAGGAGACTCGGGATCGCGATATTTTCATTTACCACTTGCTGTAAATCGAAAGAAGCTGATAATTCATTTTCCGAGAATCGCAACCGTTCGAAATAATGACAAATCACTCAAGGACACTCCGAATCACGATATTTACCGTTTCCGCTTGCTGTATATCGAAACAAGCGAAGGATTCGCATCCCAAGCCTCGCAATCGTTTAAAATATCTATAAATCAGAGTAGGAGACTCGGAATCGCGATATTTACCTTTTCCGCTCGCTGCATATCGAAAGAAGCGAAGGATTCACATCCCAAGCCTCGCAATAATTCGAAATAACGACAAATCACTCAAGGACACTCCGAATCGCGATATTTACCGTTTCCGCTTGCTGTATATCGAAGCAAGCGAAGGAATCATATCTCAAGCCTCGCAATCGTTCAAAATAAAGATAAATCAGAGTAGGACACTCCGAATTTCGATATTTACCGTTTCCGCTCGCTGTATATCGGAAGAAGATATGGATTCACATCCCAAATCTCGCAATCGTTTAAAATATCGATAAATCACAGTAGGAGACTCGGGATCGCGATATTTACATTTACCACTCGCGGTATATCGAAAGAAGCTGATAATTCATTTTCCGAGAATTGCAACCGTTCGATATATCGACAAATCACTCAAGGACACTCCGAATCGCGATATTTACCGTTTCCGCTTGCTGTATATCGAAGCAAGCGAAGGAATCATATCTCAAGCCTCGCAATCGTTCAAAATAAAGATAAATCAGAGTAGGACACTCCGAATTTCGATATTTACCGTTTCCGCTCGCTGTATATCGGAAGAAGATATGGATTCACATCCCAAATCTCGCAATCGTTTAAAATATCGATAAATCACAGTAGGAGACTCGGGATCGCGATATTTACATTTACCACTCGCGGTATATCGAAAGAAGCTGATAATTCATTTTCCGAGAATTGCAACCGTTCGATATATCGACAAATCACTCAAGGACACTCCGAATCGCGATATTTACCGTTTCCGCTTGCTGTATATCGAAACAAGCGATGGATTCGCATCCCAAGCCTCGCAATCGTTCAAAATATCTATAAATCAGAGTAGGAGACTCGGAATCGCGATATTTACCTTTTCCGCTCGATGTATATCGAAAGAAGCGAAGGATTCACATCCCAAGCCTCGCAATAATTCGAAATAACGACAAATAACTCAAGGACACTCCGACTCGCGATATTTACATTTTCCGCTCGCTGTACATCGAAAGAAGATAAGGATTCACATCCCAAGCCTCGCAACCGTTCAAAATATCGATAAATCACATTAGGAGACTCGGGATCGCGACATTTACACTTACCACTCGCTGTATATCGAAAGAAGCTGATAATTCATTTTCCGAGAATAGCAACCGTTCGAAATAACGACAAATCACTCAAGGACACTCCGAATCGCGATATTTACCGTTTCCGCTTGCTGTATATCGAAAGAAGCAAAGGATTCATATCTCAAGCCTCGCAATCGTTCAAAATAAAGATAAATCAGAGTAGGACACTCCGAATTGCGATATTTACCGTTTCCGCTCGCTGTATATCGGAAGAAGATATGGATTCACATCCCAAATCTCGCAATCGTTTAAAATATCGCTAAATCACAGTAGGAGACTCGGGATCATGATATTTACATTTATCACTTGCTGTAAATCGAAAGAAGCTGATAATTCATTTTCCGAGAATCGCAACCGTTCGAAATAACGACAAATCACTCAAGGACACTCCGAATCGCGATATTTACCGTTTCCGCTTGCTGTATATCGAAAGAAGCAAAGGATTCATATCTCAAGCCTCGCAATCGTTCAAAATAAAGATAAATCAGAGTAGGACACTCCGAATTGCGATATTTACCGTTTCCGCTCGCTGTATATCGGAAGAAGATATGGATTCACATCCCAAATCTCGCAATCGTTTAAAATATCGCTAAATCACAGTAGGAGACTCGGGATCGCGATATTTACATTTACCACTCGCGGTATATCGAAAGAAGGCGATAATTCATTTTCCGAGATTCGCAACCGTTCGATATATCGACAAATCACTCAAGGACACTCCGAATCGCGATATTTACCGTTTCCGCCTGCTGTATATCGAAACAAGCGAAGGATTCGCATCCCAAGCCACGCAATCGTTTAAAATATCTATAAATCAGAGTAGGAGGCTCGGAATCGCGATATTTACCTTTTCCGCTCGCTGTATATCGAAAGAAGCGAAGGATTCACATCCCAAGCCTCGCAATCGTTCAAAATAAAGATAAATCAGAGTAGGACACTCCGAATTTCGATATTTACCGTTTCCGCTCGCTGTATATCGGAAGAAGATATGGATTCACATCCCAAATCTCGCAATCGTTTAAAATATCGATAAATAACAGTAGGAGACTCGGATTCGCGTTATTTACATTTACCACTCGCTGCATATCAAAAGAAGCGAAGGATTCACTTCCCAAGCATCGCAATAATTCGAAATAATGACAAATCACTCAAGGACACTCCGAATCACGATATTTACCGTTTCCGCTTGCTGTATATCGAAACAAGCGAAGGATTCGTATCCCAAGCCTCGCAATCGTTCAAAATATCTATAAATCACAGTACGAGACTCGGGATCGCGATATTTACATTTACCACTCACTGTATATCGAAAGAAGCGAAGGATTCACTTCCCAAGCATCGCAATAATTCGAGATAACGACAAATCACTCAAGGACACTCCGAATCGCGATATTTACCGTTTCCGCTCGCTGTATATCGGAAGAAGATATGGATTCACGTCCCAAATTTCGCAATCGTTTAAAATATCGATAAATAACAGTAGGAGACTCGGAATCGCGATATTTACATTTACCACTCGCTGTATATCGAAAGAAGCGAAGGATTCACATCCCAAGCCTCGCAATAATTCGAAATAACGACAAATCACTCAAGGACACTCCGAATCGCGATATTCACCGTTTCTGCTCGCTGTATATCGAATGAAGCTAAGGATTCGTTTCCCTAGCCTCGCAATCGTTCAAAATATCGATAAATCACATTAGGAGACTCGGGATCGCGATATTTTCATTTACCACTCGCTGTATATCGAAAGAAGCTGATAATTCATTTTCCGAGAATCGCAACCGTTCGAAATAACGACAAATCACTCAAGGACACTCCGAATTTCGATATTTACCGTTTCCGCTCGCTGTATATCGGAAGAAGATATGGATTCACATCCCAAATCTCGCAATCGTTTAAAATATCGATAAATAACAGTAGGAGACTCGGGATCACGATATTTACATTTACCACTCGCTGTATATCGAAAGAAGCGAAGGATTCACATCTCAAGCCTCGCAATCGTTCAAAATATCGATAAATCACATTAGGAGACTCGGGATCGCGATATTTTCATTTACCACTCGCTGTATATCGAAAGAAGCTGATAATTCATTTTCCGAGAATCGCAACCGTTCGAAATAACGACAAATCACTCAAGGACACTCCGAATCGCGATATTTATCGTATCCGCTTGCTGTATATCGAAACAAGCGAAGGATTCGCATCCCAAATCTCGCAATCGTTTAAAATATCGATAAATAGCAGTAGGAGACTCGGGATCGCGATATTTACATTTACCACTCGCTGTATATAGAAAGAAGCGAAGGATTCACATCCCAAGCCTCGCAATCGTTTAAAATATCTATAAATCACAGTACGAGACTCGGGATCGCGATATTTACATTTACCACTCGCTGTATATCGAAGGAAGCTGATAATTCATTTTCCGAGAATCGCAACCGTTCGAAATAACGACAAATCACTCAAGGACACTCCGAATTTCGATATTTACCGTTTCCGCTCGCTGTATATCGGAAGAAGATATGGATTCACATCCCAAATCTCGCAATCGTTTAAAATATCGATAAATAACAGTAGGAGACTCGGGATCACGATATTTACATTTACCACTCGCTGTATATCGAAAGAAGCGAAGGATTCACATCTCAAGCCTCGCAATCGTTCAAAATATCGATAAATCACATTAGGAGACTCGGGATCGCGATATTTTCATTTACCACTTGCTGTAAATCGAAAGAAGCTGATAATTCATTTTCCGAGAATCGCAACCGTTCGAAATAATGACAAATCACTCAAGGACACTCCGAATCACGATATTTACCGTTTCCGCTTGCTGTATATCGAAACAAGCGAAGGATTCGCATCCCAAGCCTCGCAATCGTTTAAAATATCTATAAATCAGAGTAGGAGACTCGGAATCGCGATATTTACCTTTTCCGCTCGCTGCATATCGAAAGAAGCGAAGGATTCACATCCCAAGCCTCGCAATAATTCGAAATAACGACAAATCACTCAAGGACACTCCGAATCGCGATATTTACCGTTTCCGCTTGCTGTATATCGAAGCAAGCGAAGGAATCATATCTCAAGCCTCGCAATCGTTCAAAATAAAGATAAATCAGAGTAGGACACTCCGAATTTCGATATTTACCGTTTCCGCTCGCTGTATATCGGAAGAAGATATGGATTCACATCCCAAATCTCGCAATCGTTTAAAATATCGATAAATCACAGTAGGAGACTCGGGATCGCGATATTTACATTTACCACTCGCGGTATATCGAAAGAAGCTGATAATTCATTTTCCGAGAATTGCAACCGTTCGATATATCGACAAATCACTCAAGGACACTCCGAATCGCGATATTTACCGTTTCCGCTTGCTGTATATCGAAGCAAGCGAAGGAATCATATCTCAAGCCTCGCAATCGTTCAAAATAAAGATAAATCAGAGTAGGACACTCCGAATTTCGATATTTACCGTTTCCGCTCGCTGTATATCGGAAGAAGATATGGATTCACATCCCAAATCTCGCAATCGTTTAAAATATCGATAAATCACAGTAGGAGACTCGGGATCGCGATATTTACATTTACCACTCGCGGTATATCGAAAGAAGCTGATAATTCATTTTCCGAGAATTGCAACCGTTCGATATATCGACAAATCACTCAAGGACACTCCGAATCGCGATATTTACCGTTTCCGCTTGCTGTATATCGAAACAAGCGATGGATTCGCATCCCAAGCCTCGCAATCGTTCAAAATATCTATAAATCAGAGTAGGAGACTCGGAATCGCGATATTTACCTTTTCCGCTCGATGTATATCGAAAGAAGCGAAGGATTCACATCCCAAGCCTCGCAATAATTCGAAATAACGACAAATAACTCAAGGACACTCCGACTCGCGATATTTACATTTTCCGCTCGCTGTACATCGAAAGAAGATAAGGATTCACATCCCAAGCCTCGCAACCGTTCAAAATATCGATAAATCACATTAGGAGACTCGGGATCGCGACATTTACACTTACCACTCGCTGTATATCGAAAGAAGCTGATAATTCATTTTCCGAGAATAGCAACCGTTCGAAATAACGACAAATCACTCAAGGACACTCCGAATCGCGATATTTACCGTTTCCGCTTGCTGTATATCGAAAGAAGCAAAGGATTCATATCTCAAGCCTCGCAATCGTTCAAAATAAAGATAAATCAGAGTAGTACACTCCGAATTGCGATATTTACCGTTTCCGCTCGCTGTATATCGGAAGAAGATATGGATTCACATCCCAAATCTCGCAATCGTTTAAAATATCGCTAAATCACAGTAGGAGACTCGGGATCGCGATATTTACATTTATCACTTGCTGTAAATCGAAAGAAGCTGATAATTCATTTTCCGAGAATCGCAACCGTTCGAAATAACGACAAATCACTCAAGGACACTCCGAATCGCGATATTTACCGTTTCCGCTTGCTGTATATCGAAAGAAGCAAAGGATTCATATCTCAAGCCTCGCAATCGTTCAAAATAAAGATAAATCAGAGTAGGACACTCCGAATTGCGATATTTACCGTTTCCGCTCGCTGTATATCGGAAGAAGATATGGATTCACATCCCAAATCTCGCAATCGTTTAAAATATCGCTAAATCACAGTAGGAGACTCGGGATCGCGATATTTACATTTACCACTCGCGGTATATCGAAAGAAGCTGATAATTCATTTTCCGAGAATCGCAACCGTTCGATATATCGACAAATCACTCAAGGACACTCCGAATCGCGATATTTACCGTTTCCGCCTGCTGTATATCGAAACAAGCGAAGGATTCGCATCCCAAGCCACGCAATCGTTTAAAATATCTATAAATCAGAGTAGGAGGCTCGGAATTGCGATATTTACCTTTTCCGCTCGCTGTATATCGAAAGAAGCGAAGGATTCACATCCCAAGCCTCGCAATCGTTCAAAATAAAGATAAATCAGAGTAGGACACTCCGAATTTCGATATTTACCGTTTCCGCTCGCTGTATATCGGAAGAAGATATGGATTCACATCCCAAATCTCGCAATCGTTTAAAATATCGATAAATAACAGTAGGAGACTCGGATTCGCGTTATTTACATTTACCACTCGCTGCATATCAAAAGAAGCGAAGGATTCACTTCCCAAGCATCGCAATAATTCGAAATAATGACAAATCACTCAAGGACACTCCGAATCACGATATTTACCGTTTCCGCTTGCTGTATATCGAAACAAGCGAAGGATTCGCATCCCAAGCCTCGCAATCGTTCAAAATATCTATAAATCACAGTACGAGACTCGGGATCGCGATATTTACATTTACCACTCACTGTATATCGAAAGAAGCGAAGGATTCACTTCCCAAGCATCGCAATAATTCGAGATAACGACAAATCACTCAAGGACACTCCGAATCGCGATATTTACCGTTTCGGCTCGCTGTATATCGGAAGAAGATATGGATTCACGTCCCAAATTTCGCAATCGTTTAAAATATCGATAAATAACAGTAGGAGACTCGGAATCGCGATATTTACATTTACCACTCGCTGTATATCGAAAGAAGCGAAGGATTCACATCCCAAGCCTCGCAATAATTCGAAATAACGACAAATCACTCAAGGACACTCCGAATCGCGATATTCACCGTTTCTGCTCGCTGTATATCGAATGAAGCTAAGGATTCGTTTCCCTAGCCTCGCAATCGTTCAAAATATCGATAAATCACATTAGGAGACTCGGGATCGCGATATTTACATTTACCACTCGCTGTATATCGAAAGAAGCTGATAATTCATGTTCCGAGAATCGCAACCGTTCGAAATAACGACAAATCACTCAAGGACACTCCGAATCGCGATATTTACCATTTCTGCTCGCTGTATATCCAAAGAAGCGAAGGATTGACATCACAAGCCTCGCAATAGGTCAAAATACCGATAAATCAGAGTAGGACACTCCGAATCGCGATATTCACCGTTTCTGCTCGCTGTATATCGAATGAAGCTAAGGATTCGTTTCCCTAGCCTCGCAATCGTTCAAAATATCGATAAATCACATTAGGAGACTCGGGATCGCGATATTTACATTTACCACTCGCTGTATATCGAAAGAAGCTGATAATTCATGTTCCGAGAATCGCAACCGTTCGAAATAACGACAAATCACTCAAGGACACTCCGAATCGCGATATTCACCGTTTCTGCTCGCTGTATATCGAATGAAGCTAAGGATTCGTTTCCCTAGCCTCGCAATCGTTCAAAATATCGATAAATCACATTAGGAGACTCGGGATCGCGATATTTACATTTACCACTCGCTCTATATCGAAAGAAGCGAAGGATTCACTTCCCAAGCATCGCAATAATTCGAAATAATGACAAATCACTCCAGGACACTCCGAATCGCGATATTCACCGTTTCTGCTCGCTGTATATCGAAAGAAGCGAAGGATTCACATCCCAAGCCTCGCAATAATTCGAAATAACGACAAATCAGTCAAGGACACTCCGAATCGCGATATTTACCATTTCTGCTCGCTGTATATCGAATGAAGCTAAGGATTCGTTTCCCTAGCCTCGCAATCGTTCAAAATATCGATAAATCACATTAGGAGACTCGGGATCGCGATATTTACATTTACCACTCGCTGTATATCGAAAGAAGCTGATAATTCATGTTCCGAGAATCGCAACCGTTCGAAATAACGACAAATCACTCAAGGACACTCCGAATCGCGATATTTACCATTTCTGCTCGCTGTATATCCAAAGAAGCGAAGGATTGACATCACAAGCCTCGCAATAGGTCAAAATACCGATAAATCAGAGTAGGATACTCGGAATCGAGATATTTACCGTTTCCGCTCGCTGTATATCGAAAGAAGCGAAGGATTCATATCTCAAGCCTCGCAATCGTTCAAAATATCGATAAATCACAGTACGAGACTCGGGATCGCGATATTTACATTTACCACTCGCTGTATATCGAAAGAAGCTGATAATTCATTTTCCGAGCCTCGCAACCGTTCGAAATAAATACAAATCACTCAAGGACACTCCGAATCGCGATATTTACCTTTTCCGCTCGCTGAATATCGAAAGAAGCGACGGATTCATATCTCAAGCCTCGCAATCGTTCAAAATATCAATAAATCAGAGTAGGAGACTCGGAATCGCGATATTTACATTTACCACTCGCTGTATATCGAAAGAAGCGAAGGATTCACTTCACAAGCCTCACAATAATTCGAAAGAACGACAAATCACTCAAGGACACTCCCAATCGCGATATTTACCTTTTCCGCTCGCTGTATATCGAAAGAAGATAAGGATTCACATCTCAAGCCTCGCAATCGTTCAAAATATCGGTATATCAGAGTAGGAGACTCGGGAACGCGATATTTACATTTACCACTCGCTGTATATCGAAAGAGGCGAAGGATTCACATCCCAAGCCTCGCAATAATTCGAGATAACGACAAATCACTCAAGGACACTCCGAATCGCGATATTTACCGTTTCCGCTTGCTGTATATCGATACAAGCGAAGGATTCGCATCCCAAGCGACGCAATCGTTTAAAATATCTATAAATCAGAGTAGGAGACTCGGAATCGCGATATTTACCTTTTCCGCTCGCTGCATATCGAAAGAAGCGAAGGATTCACATCCCAAGCCTCGCAATAATTCGAGATAACGACAAATCACTCAAGGACACTCCGAATCGCGATATTTACCTTTTCCGCTCGCTGTATATCGAAAGAAGCGAAGGATTCACATCCCAAGCCTCGCAATCGTTCAAAATATCTTTAGATCACAGTAGGAGACTCGTAATCGCGATATTTACATTTACCACTCGCTGTATATCGAGGGAAGCTGATAATTCATTTTCCGAGAATCGCAACCGTTCGAAATAACGACAAATCACTCAAGGACACTCCGAATCGCGATATTTACCGTTTCCGCTTGCTGTATATCGAAACAAGCGAAGGATTCGCATCCCAAATCTCGCAATCGTTTAAAATATCGATAAATAGCAGTAGGAGACTCGGGATCGCGATATTTACATTTACCACTCGCTGTATATAGAAAGAAGCGAAGGATTCACATCCCAAGCCTCGCAATCGTTTAAAATATCTATAAATCACAGTACGAGACTCGGGATCGCGATATTTACATTTACCACTCGCTGTATATCGAAGGAAGCTGATAATTCATTTTCCGAGAATCGCAACCGTTCGAAATAACGACAAATCACTCAAGGACACTCCGAATTTCGATATTTACCGTTTCCGCTCGCTGTATATCGGAAGAAGATATGGATTCACATCCCAAATCTCGCAATCGTTTAAAATATCGATAAATAACAGTAGGAGACTCGGGATCACGATATTTACATTTACCACTCGCTGTATATCGAAAGAAGCGAAGGATTCACATCTCAAGCCTCGCAATCGTTCAAAATATCGATAAATCACATTAGGAGACTCGGGATCGCGATATTTTCATTTACCACTCGCTGTATATCGAAAGAAGCTGATAATTCATTTTCCGAGAATCGCAACCGTTCGAAATAACGACAAATCACTCAAGGACACTCCGAATCGCGATATTTATCGTATCCGCTTGCTGTATATCGAAACAAGCGAAGGATTCGCATCCCAAGCCTCGCAATCGTTCAAAATATCTATAAATCACAGTACGAGACTCGGGATCGCGATATTTACATTTATCACTTGCTGTAAATCGAAAGAAGCTGATAATTCATTTTCCGAGAATCGCAACCGTTCGAAATAATGACAAATCACTCAAGGACACTCCGAATCACGATATTTACCGTTTCCGCTTGCTGTATATCGAAACAAGCGAAGGATTCGCATCCCAAGCCTCGCAATCGTTTAAAATATCTATAAATCAGAGTAGGAGACTCGGAATCGCGATATTTACCTTTTCCGCTCGCTGCATATCGAAAGAAGCGAAGGATTCACATCCCAAGCCTCGCAATAATTCGAAATAACGACAAATCACTCAAGGACACTCCGAATCGCGATATTTACCGTTTCCGCTTGCTGTATATCGAAGCAAGCGAAGGAATCATATCTCAAGCCTCGCAATCGTTCAAAATAAAGATAAATCAGAGTAGGACACTCCGAATTTCGATATTTACCGTTTCCGCTCGCTGTATATCGGAAGAAGATATGGATTCACATCCCAAATCTCGCAATCGTTTAAAATATCGATAAATCACAGTAGGAGACTCGGGATCGCGATATTTACATTTACCACTCGCGGTATATCGAAAGAAGCTGATAATTCATTTTCCGAGAATTGCAACCGTTCGATATATCGACAAATCACTCAAGGACACTCCGAATCGCGATATTTACCGTTTCCGCTTGCTGTATATCGAAGCAAGCGAAGGAATCATATCTCAAGCCTCGCAATCGTTCAAAATAAAGATAAATCAGAGTAGGACACTCCGAATTTCGATATTTACCGTTTCCGCTCGCTGTATATCGGAAGAAGATATGGATTCACATCCCAAATCTCGCAATCGTTTAAAATATCGATAAATCACAGTAGGAGACTCGGGATCGCGATATTTACATTTACCACTCGCGGTATATCGAAAGAAGCTGATAATTCATTTTCCGAGAATTGCAACCGTTCGATATATCGACAAATCACTCAAGGACACTCCGAATCGCGATATTTACCGTTTCCGCTTGCTGTATATCGAAACAAGCGATGGATTCGCATCCCAAGCCTCGCAATCGTTCAAAATATCTATAAATCAGAGTAGGAGACTCGGAATCGCGATATTTACCTTTTCCGCTCGATGTATATCGAAAGAAGCGAAGGATTCACATCCCAAGCCTCGCAATAATTCGAAATAACGACAAATAACTCAAGGACACTCCGACTCGCGATATTTACATTTTCCGCTCGCTGTACATCGAAAGAAGATAAGGATTCACATCCCAAGCCTCGCAACCGTTCAAAATATCGATAAATCACATTAGGAGACTCGGGATCGCGACATTTACACTTACCACTCGCTGTATATCGAAAGAAGCTGATAATTCATTTTCCGAGAATCGCAACCGTTCGAAATAACGACAAATCACTCAAGGACACTCCGAATCGCGATATTTACCGTTTCCGCTTGCTGTATATCGAAAGAAGCAAAGGATTCATATCTCAAGCCTCGCAATCGTTCAAAATAAAGATAAATCAGAGTAGGACACTCCGAATTGCGATATTTACCGTTTCCGCTCGCTGTATATCGGAAGAAGATATGGATTCACATCCCAAATCTCGCAATCGTTTAAAATATCGCTAAATCACAGTAGGAGACTCGGGATCGCGATATTTACATTTATCACTTGCTGTAAATCGAAAGAAGCTGATAATTCATTTTCCGAGAATCGCAACCGTTCGAAATAACGACAAATCACTCAAGGACACTCCGAATCGCGATATTTACCGTTTCCGCCTGCTGTATATCGAAACAAGCGAAGGATTCGCATCCCAAGCCACGCAATCGTTTAAAATATCTATAAATCAGAGTAGGAGGCTCGGAATCGCGATATTTACCTTTTCCGCTCGCTGTATATCGAAAGAAGCGAAGGATTCACATCCCAAGCCTCGCAATCGTTCAAAATAAAGATAAATCAGAGTAGGACACTCCGAATTTCGATATTTACCGTTTCCGCTCGCTGTATATCGGAAGAAGATATGGATTCACATCCCAAATCTCGCAATCGTTTAAAATATCGATAAATAACAGTAGGAGACTCGGATTCGCGTTATTTACATTTACCACTCGCTGCATATCAAAAGAAGCGAAGGATTCACTTCCCAAGCATCGCAATAATTCGAAATAATGACAAATCACTCAAGGACACTCCGAATCACGATATTTACCGTTTCCGCTTGCTGTATATCGAAACAAGCGAAGGATTCGCATCCCAAGCCTCGCAATCGTTCAAAATATCTATAAATCACAGTACGAGACTCGGGATCGCGATATTTACATTTACCACTCACTGTATATCGAAAGAAGCGAAGGATTCACTTCCCAAGCATCGCAATAATTCGAGATAACGACAAATCACTCAAGGACACTCCGAATCGCGATATTTACCGTTTCCGCTCGCTGTATATCGGAAGAAGATATGGATTCACGTCCCAAATTTCGCAATCGTTTAAAATATCGATAAATAACAGTAGGAGACTCGGAATCGCGATATTTACATTTACCACTCGCTGTATATCGAAAGAAGCGAAGGATTCACATCCCAAGCCTCGCAATAATTCGAAATAACGACAAATCACTCAAGGACACTCCGAATCGCGATATTCACCGTTTCTGCTCGCTGTATATCGAATGAAGCTAAGGATTCGTTTCCCTAGCCTCGCAATCGTTCAAAATATCGATAAATCACATTAGGAGACTCGGGATCGCGATATTTACATTTACCACTCGCTGTATATCGAAAGAAGCTGATAATTCATGTTCCGAGAATCGCAACCGTTCGAAATAACGACAAATCACTCAAGGACACTCCGAATCGCGATATTTACCATTTCTGCTCGCTGTATATACAAAGAAGCGAAGGATTGACATCACAAGCCTCGCAATAGGTCAAAATACCGATAAATCAGAGTAGGACACTCCGAATCGCGATATTCACCGTTTCTGCTCGCTGTATATCGAATGAAGCTAAGGATTCGTTTCCCTAGCCTCGCAATCGTTCAAAATATCGATAAATCACATTAGGAGACTCGGGATCGCGATATTTACATTTACCACTCGCTGTATATCGAAAGAAGCTGATAATTCATGTTCCGAGAATCGCAACCGTTCGAAATAACGACAAATCACTCAAGGACACTCCGAATCGCGATATTCACCGTTTCTGCTCGCTGTATATCGAATGAAGCTAAGGATTCGTTTCCCTAGCCTCGCAATCGTTCAAAATATCGATAAATCACATTAGGAGACTCGGGATCGCGATATTTACATTTACCACTCGCTCTATATCGAAAGAAGCGAAGGATTCACTTCCCAAGCATCGCAATAATTCGAAATAATGACAAATCACTCCAGGACACTCCGAATCGCGATATTCACCGTTTCTGCTCGCTGTATATCGAAAGAAGCGAAGGATTCACATCCCAAGCCTCGCAATAATTCGAAATAACGACAAATCAGTCAAGGACACTCCGAATCGCGATATTTACCATTTCTGCTCGCTGTATATCGAATGAAGCTAAGGATTCGTTTCCCTAGCCTCGCAATCGTTCAAAATATCGATAAATCACATTAGGAGACTCGGGATCGCGATATTTACATTTACCACTCGCTGTATATCGAAAGAAGCTGATAATTCATGTTCCGAGAATCGCAACCGTTCGAAATAACGACAAATCACTCAAGGACACTCCGAATCGCGATATTTACCATTTCTGCTCGCTGTATATCCAAAGAAGCGAAGGATTGACATCACAAGCCTCGCAATAGGTCAAAATACCGATAAATCAGAGTAGGATACTCGGAATCGAGATATTTACCGTTTCCGCTCGCTGTATATCGAAAGAAGCGAAGGATTCATATCTCAAGCCTCGCAATCGTTCAAAATATCGATAAATCACAGTACGAGACTCGGGATCGCGATATTTACATTTACCACTCGCTGTATATCGAAAGAAGCTGATAATTCATTTTCCGAGCCTCGCAACCGTTCGAAATAAATACAAATCACTCAAGGACACTCCGAATCGCGATATTTACCTTTTCCGCTCGCTGAATATCGAAAGAAGCGACGGATTCATATCTCAAGCCTCGCAATCGTTCAAAATATCAATAAATCAGAGTAGGAGACTCGGAATCGCGATATTTACATTTACCACTCGCTGTATATCGAAAGAAGCGAAGGATTCACTTCACAAGCCTCACAATAATTCGAAAGAACGACAAATCACTCAAGGACACTCCCAATCGCGATATTTACCTTTTCCGCTCGCTGTATATCGAAAGAAGATAAGGATTCACATCTCAAGCCTCGCAATCGTTCAAAATATCGGTATATCAGAGTAGGAGACTCGGGAACGCGATATTTACATTTACCACTCGCTGTATATCGAAAGAGGCGAAGGATTCACATCCCAAGCCTCGCAATAATTCGAGATAACGACAAATCACTCAAGGACACTCCGAATCGCGATATTTACCGTTTCCGCTTGCTGTATATCGATACAAGCGAAGGATTCGCATCCCAAGCGACGCAATCGTTTAAAATATCTATAAATCAGAGTAGGAGACTCGGAATCGCGATATTTACCTTTTCCGCTCGCTGCATATCGAAAGAAGCGAAGGATTCACATCCCAAGCCTCGCAATAATTCGAGATAACGACAAATCACTCAAGGACACTCCGAATCGCGATATTTACCGTTTCCGCATGCTGTATATCGATACAAGCGAAGGATTCGCATCCCAAGCGACGCAATCGTTTAAAATATCTATAAATCACAGTACGAGACTCGGGATCGCGATATTTACATTTACCACTCGCTGTAAATCGAAAGAAGCTGATAATTCATTTTCCGAGAATCGCAACCGTTCGAAATAACGACAAATCACTCAAGGACACTCCGAATCGCGATATTTATCGTATCCGCTTGCTGTATATCGAAACAAGCGAAGGATTCGCATCCCAAGCCTCGCAATCGTTCAAAATATCTATAAATCACAGTACGAGACTCGGGATCGCGATATTTACATTTACCACTCGCTGTAAATCGAAAGAAGCTGATAATTCATTTTCCGAGAATCGCAACCGTTCGAAATAACGACAAATCACTCAAGGACACTCCGAATCGCGATATTTACCGTTTCCGCTCGCTGTACTTCGAAAGAAGCGAAGGATTCGCATCCCAAGCCTCGCAATCGTTCAAAATATCTATAAATCACAGTAAGAGACTCGGGATCGCGATATTTACATTTACCACTCACTGTATATCGAAAGAAGCGAAGGATTCACTTCCCAAGCATCGCAATAATTCGAGATAACGACAAATCACTCAAGGACACTCCGAATCGCGATATTTACCGTTTCCGCTCGCTGTATATCGGAAGAAGATATGGATTCACGTCCCAAATTTCGCAATCGTTTAAAATATCGATAAATAACAGTAGGAGACTCGGAATCGCGATATTTACATTTACCACTCGCCGTATATCGAAAGAAGCGAAGGATTCACTTCCCAAGCATCGCAATAATTCGAAATAACGACAAATCACTGAAGGACACTCCGAATCGCGATATTTACCGTTTCCGCTCGCTGTATATCGGAAGAAGATATGGATTCACGTCCCAAATTTCGCAATCGTTTAAAATATCGATAAATAACAGTAGGAGACTCGGAATCGCGATATTTACATTTACCACTCGCTGTATATCGAAAGAAGCGAAGGATTCACATCCCAAGCCTCGCAATAATTCGAAATAACGACAAATCACTCAAGGACACTCCGAATCGCGATATTCACCGTTTCTGCTCGCTGTATATCGAATGAAGCTAAGGATTCGTTTCCCTAGCCTCGCAATCGTTCAAAATATCGATAAATCACATTAGGAGACTCGGGATCGCGATATTTACATTTACCACTCGCTGTATATCGAAAGAAGCTGATAATTCATGTTCCGAGAATCGCAACCGTTCGAAATAACGACAAATCACTCAAGGACACTCCGAATCGCGATATTTACCATTTCTGCTCGCTGTATATCCAAAGAAGCGAAGGATTGACATCACAAGCCTCGCAATAGGTCAAAATACCGATAAATCAGAGTAGGATACTCGGAATCGAGATATTTACCGTTTCCGCTCGCTGTATATCGAAAGAAGCGAAGGATTCATATCTCAAGCCTCGCAATCGTTCAAAATATCGATAAATCACAGTACGAGACTCGGGATCGCGATATTTACATTTACCACTCGCTGTAAATCGAAAGAAGCTGATAATTCATTTTCCGAGAATCGCAACCGTTCGAAATAACGACAAATCACTCAAGGACACTCCGAATCGCGATATTTACCGTTTCCGCTCGCTGTACTTCGAAAGAAGCGAAGGATTCGCATCCCAAGCCTCGCAATCGTTCAAAATATCTATAAATCACAGTAAGAGACTCGGGATCGCGATATTTACATTTACCACTCACTGTATATCGAAAGAAGCGAAGGATTCACTTCCCAAGCATCGCAATAATTCGAGATAACGACAAATCACTCAAGGACACTCCGAATCGCGATATTTACCGTTTCCGCTCGCTGTATATCGGAAGAAGATATGGATTCACGTCCCAAATTTCGCAATCGTTTAAAATATCGATAAATAACAGTAGGAGACTCGGAATCGCGATATTTACATTTACCACTCGCCGTATATCGAAAGAAGCGAAGGATTCACTTCCCAAGCATCGCAATAATTCGAAATAACGACAAATCACTGAAGGACACTCCGAATCGCGATATTTACCGTTTCCGCTCGCTGTATATCGGAAGAAGATATGGATTCACGTCCCAAATTTCGCAATCGTTTAAAATATCGATAAATAACAGTAGGAGACTCGGAATCGCGATATTTACATTTACCACTCGCTGTATATCGAAAGAAGCGAAGGATTCACATCCCAAGCCTCGCAATAATTCGAAATAACGACAAATCACTCAAGGACACTCCGAATCGCGATATTCACCGTTTCTGCTCGCTGTATATCGAATGAAGCTAAGGATTCGTTTCCCTAGCCTCGCAATCGTTCAAAATATCGATAAATCACATTAGGAGACTCGGGATCGCGATATTTACATTTACCACTCGCTGTATATCGAAAGAAGCTGATAATTCATGTTCCGAGAATCGCAACCGTTCGAAATAACGACAAATCACTCAAGGACACTCCGAATCGCGATATTTACCATTTCTGCTCGCTGTATATCCAAAGAAGCGAAGGATTGACATCACAAGCCTCGCAATAGGTCAAAATACCGATAAATCAGAGTAGGATACTCGGAATCGAGATATTTACCGTTTCCGCTCGCTGTATATCGAAAGAAGCGAAGGATTCATATCTCAAGCCTCGCAATCGTTCAAAATATCGATAAATCACAGTACGAGACTCGGGATCGCGATATTTACATTTACCACTCGCTGTATATCGAAAGAAGCTGATAATTCATTTTCCGAGCCTCGCAACCGTTCGAAATAAATACAAATCACTCAAGGACACTCCGAATCGCGATATTTACCTTTTCCGCTCGCTGAATATCGAAAGAAGCGACGGATTCATATCTCAAGCCTCGCAATCGTTCAAAATATCAATAAATCAGAGTAGGAGACTCGGAATCGCGATATTTACATTTACCACTCGCTGTATATCGAAAGAAGCGAAGGATTCACTTCACAAGCCTCACAATAATTCGAAAGAACGACAAATCACTCAAGGACACTCCCAATCGCGATATTTACCTTTTCCGCTCGCTGTATATCGAAAGAAGATAAGGATTCACATCTCAAGCCTCGCAATCGTTCAAAATATCGGTATATCAGAGTAGGAGACTCGGGAACGCGATATTTACATTTACCACTCGCTGTATATCGAAAGAGGCGAAGGATTCACTTCCCAAGCATCACAATAATTCGAAATAACGACAAATCACTCAAGGAGACTCCGACTCGCGATATTTACCGTTTCTGCTCGCTGTATATCGAAAGAAGCGAAGGATTCACATCACAGGCCTCGCAACCGTTCGAAATAACGAGAAATCACTCAAGGTCACTCGGAATCACGATATTAACCTTTTCCATAAGGAGTGTATTGAAAGAAGCTAAGGATTCACATCACAAGCCTCGCAATCGTTCAAAATATCGATAAATCACAGTACGAGACTCGGGATCGCGATATTTACATTTACCACTCGCTGTATTTCGAAAGAAGCTGATAATTCATTTTCCGAGCCTCGCAATAATTCGAAATAACGACAAATCACTCAAGGACACTCCGAATCGCGATATTCACCGTTTCTGCTCGCTGTATATCGAAAGAAGCAAAGGTTTCATATCTCAAGCCTCGCATTCGTTCAAAATAAAGATAAATCAGAGTAGGACACTCCGAATTGCGATATTTACCGTTTCCGCTCGCTGTATATCGGAAGAAGATATGGATTCACATCCCAAATCTCGCAATCGTTTAAAATATCGCTAAATCACAGTAGGAGACTCGGGATCGCGATATTTACATTTACCACTCGCGGTATATCGAAAGAAGCTGATAATTCATTTTCCGAGAATCGCAACCGTTCGATATATCGACAAATCACTCAAGGACACTCCGAATCGCGATATTTACCGTTTCCGCCTGCTGTATATCGAAACAAGCGAAGGATTCGCATCCCAAGCCACGCAATCGTTTAAAATATCTATAAATCACAGTACGAGACTCGGGATCGCGATATTCACATTTACCACTCGCTGTATATCGAAAGAAGCGAAGGATTCACTTCCCAAGCATCGCAATAATTCGAAATAACGACAAATCACTCAAGGACACTCCGAATCGCGATATTTACCGTTTCCGCATGCTGTATATCGATACAAGCGAAGGATTCGCATCCCAAGCGACGCAATCGTTTAAAATATCTATAAATCACAGTACGAGACTCGGGATCGCGATATTTACATTTACCACTCGCTGTAAATCGAAAGAAGCTGATAATTCATTTTCCGAGAATCGCAACCGTTCGAAATAACGACAAATCACTCAAGGACACTCCGAATCGCGATATTTATCGTATCTACTTGCTGTATATCGAATCAAGCGAAGGATTCGCATCCCAAGCCTCGCAATCGTTCAAAATATCTATAAATCACAGTACGAGACTCGGGATCGCGATATTTACATTTACCACTCGCTGTATATCGAAAGAAGCTGATAATTCATGTTCCGAGAATCGCAACCGTTCGAAATAACGACAAATCACTCAAGGACACTCCGAATCGCGATATTTACCATTTCTGCTCGCTGTATATCCAAAGAAGCGAAGGATTGACATCACAAGCCTCGCAATAGGTCAAAATACCGATAAATCAGAGTAGGATACTCGGAATCGAGATATTTACCGTTTCCGCTCGCTGTATATCGAAAGAAGCGAAGGATTCATATCTCAAGCCTCGCAATCGTTCAAAATATCGATAAATCACAGTACGAGACTCGGGATCGCGATATTTACATTTACCACTCGCTGTATATCGAAAGAAGCTGATAATTCATTTTCCGAGCCTCGCAACCGTTCGAAATAAATACAAATCACTCAAGGACACTCCGAATCGCGATATTTACCTTTTCCGCTCGCTGAATATCGAAAGAAGCGACGGATTCATATCTCAAGCCTCGCAATCGTTCAAAATATCTATAAATCACAGTACGAGACTCGGGATCGCGATATTCACATTTACCACTCGCTGTATATCGAAAGAAGCGAAGGATTCACTTCCCAAGCATCGCAATAATTCGAAATAACGACAAATCACTCAAGGACACTCCGAATCGCGATATTTACCGTTTCCGCTTGCAGTATATCGGAAGAAGATATGGATTCACATCCCAAATCTCGCAATCGTTTAAAATATCGATAAATAACAGTAGGAGACTCGGGATCACGATATTTACATTTACCACTCGCTGTATATCGAACGAAGCGAAGGATTCACATCTCAAGCCTCGCAATCGTTCAAAATATCGATAAATCACATTAGGAGACTCGGGATCGCGATATTTACATTTACCACTCGCTGTATATCGAAAGAAGCTGATAATTCATTTTCCGAGAATCGCGACCGTTCGAAATAACGACAAATCACTCAAGGACACTCCGAATCGCGATATTTACCGTTTCCGCTCGCTGTACTTCGAAAGAAGCGAAGGATTCGCATCCCAAGCCTCGCAATCGTTTAAAATATCTATAAATCAGAGTAGGAGACTCGGAATCGCGATATTTACCTTTTCCGCTCGCTGAATATCGAAAGAAGCGACGGATTCATATCTCAAGCCTCGCAATCGTTCAAAATATCAATAAATCAGAGTAGGAGACTCGGAATCGCGATATTTACATTTACCACTCGCTGTATATCGAAAGAAGCGAAGGATTCACTTCACAAGCCTCACAATAATTCGAAAGAACGACAAATCACTCAAGGACACTCCCAATCGCGATATTTACCTTTTCCGCTCGCTGTATATCGAAAGAAGATAAGGATTCACATCTCAAGCCTCGCAATCGTTCAAAATATCGGTATATCAGAGTAGGAGACTCGGGAACGCGATATTTACATTTACCACTCGCTGTATATCGAAAGAGGCGAAGGATTCACTTCCCAAGCATCACAATAATTCGAAATAACGACAAATCACTCAAGGACACTCCGACTCGCGATATTTACCGTTTCTGCTCGCTGTATATCGAAAGAAGCGAAGGATTCACATCACAGGCCTCGCAACCGTTAGTAATAACGAGAAATCACTCAAGGTCACTCGGAATCACGATATTAACCTTTTCCATAAGGAGTGTATTGAAAGAAGCTAAGGATTCACATCACAAGCCTCGCAATCGTTCAAAATATCGATAAATCACAGTACGAGACTCGGGATCGCGATATTTACATTTACCACTCGCTGTATTTCGAAAGAAGCTGATAATTCATTTTCCGAGCCTCGCAATAATTCGAAATAACGACAAATCACTCAAGGACACTCCGAATCGCGATATTCACCGTTTCTGCTCGCTGTATATCGAAAGAAGCAAAGGTTTCATATCTCAAGCCTCGCATTCGTTCAAAATAAAGATAAATCAGAGTAGGACACTCCGAATTGCGATATTTACCGTTTCCGCTCGCTGTATATCGGAAGAAGATATGGATTCACATCCCAAATCTCGCAATCGTTTAAAATATCGCTAAATCACAGTAGGAGACTCGGGATCGCGATATTTACATTTACCACTCGCGGTATATCGAAAGAAGCTGATAATTCATTTTCCGAGAATCGCAACCGTTCGATATATCGACAAATCACTCAAGGACACTCCGAATCGCGATATTTACCGTTTCCGCCTGCTGTATATCGAAACAAGCGAAGGATTCGCATCCCAAGCCACGCAATCGTTTAAAATATCTATAAATCACAGTACGAGACTCGGGATCGCGATATTCACATTTACCACTCGCTGTATATCGAAAGAAGCGAAGGATTCACTTCCCAAGCATCGCAATAATTCGAAATAACGACAAATCACTCAAGGACACTCCGAATCGCGATATTTACCGTTTCCGCTTGCAGTATATCGGAAGAAGATATGGATTCACATCCCAAATCTCGCAATCGTTTAAAATATCGATAAATAACAGTAGGAGACTCGGGATCACGATATTTACATTTACCACTCGCTGTATATCGAACGAAGCGAAGGATTCACATCTCAAGCCTCGCAATCGTTCAAAATATCGATAAATCACATTAGGAGACTCGGGATCGCGATATTTACATTTACCACTCGCTGTATATCGAAAGAAGCTGATAATTCATTTTCCGAGAATCGCGACCGTTCGAAATAACGACAAATCACTCAAGGACACTCCGAATCGCGATATTTACCGTTTCCGCTCGCTGTACTTCGAAAGAAGCGAAGGATTCGCATCCCAAGCCTCGCAATCGTTCAAAATATCTATAAATCACAGTAAGAGACTCGGGATCGCGATATTTACATTTACCACTCACTGTATATCGAAAGAAGCGAAGGATTCACTTCCCAAGCATCGCAATAATTCGAGATAACGACAAATCACTCAAGGACACTCCGAATCGCGATATTTACCGTTTCCGCTCGCTGTATATCGGAAGAAGATATGGATTCACGTCCCAAATTTCGCAATCGTTTAAAATATCGATAAATAACAGTAGGAGACTCGGAATCGCGATATTTACATTTACCACTCGCCGTATATCGAAAGAAGCGAAGGATTCACTTCCCAAGCATCGCAATAATTCGAAATAACGACAAATCACTGAAGGACACTCCGAATCGCGATATTTACCGTTTCCGCTCGCTGTATATCGGAAGAAGATATGGATTCACGTCCCAAATTTCGCAATCGTTTAAAATATCGATAAATAACAGTAGGAGACTCGGAATCGCGATATTTACATTTACCACTCGCTGTATATCGAAAGAAGCGAAGGATTCACATCCCAAGCCTCGCAATAATTCGAAATAACGACAAATCACTCAAGGACACTCCGAATCGCGATATTCACCGTTTCTGCTCGCTGTATATCGAATGAAGCTAAGGATTCGTTTCCCTAGCCTCGCAATCGTTCAAAATATCGATAAATCACATTAAGAGACTCGGGATCGCGATATTTACATTTACCACTCGCTGTATATCGAAAGAAGCTGATAATTCATGTTCCGAGAATCGCAACCGTTCGAAATAACGACAAATCACTCAAGGACACTCCGAATCGCGATATTTACCATTTCTGCTCGCTGTATATCCAAAGAAGCGAAGGATTGACATCACAAGCCTCGCAATAGGTCAAAATACCGATAAATCAGAGTAGGATACTCGGAATCGAGATATTTACCGTTTCCGCTCGCTGTATATCGAAAGAAGCGAAGGATTCATATCTCAAGCCTCGCAATCGTTCAAAATATCGATAAATCACAGTACGAGACTCGGGATCGCGATATTTACATTTACCACTCGCTGTATATCGAAAGAAGCTGATAATTCATTTTCCGAGCCTCGCAACCGTTCGAAATAAATACAAATCACTCAAGGACACTCCGAATCGCGATATTTACCTTTTCCGCTCGCTGAATATCGAAAGAAGCGACGGATTCATATCTCAAGCCTCGCAATCGTTCAAAATATCAATAAATCAGAGTAGGAGACTCGGAATCGCGATATTTACATTTACCACTCGCTGTATATCGAAAGAAGCGAAGGATTCACTTCACAAGCCTCACAATAATTCGAAAGAACGACAAATCACTCAAGGACACTCCCAATCGCGATATTTACCTTTTCCGCTCGCTGTATATCGAAAGAAGATAAGGATTCACATCTCAAGCCTCGCAATCGTTCAAAATATCGGTATATCAGAGTAGGAGACTCGGGAACGCGATATTTACATTTACCACTCGCTGTATATCGAAAGAGGCGAAGGATTCACTTCCCAAGCATCACAATAATTCGAAATAACGACAAATCACTCAAGGAGACTCCGACTCGCGATATTTACCGTTTCTGCTCGCTGTATATCGAAAGAAGCGAAGGATTCACATCACAGGCCTCGCAACCGTTCGAAATAACGAGAAATCACTCAAGGTCACTCGGAATCACGATATTAACCTTTTCCATAAGGAGTGTATTGAAAGAAGCTAAGGATTCACATCACAAGCCTCGCAATCGTTCAAAATATCGATAAATCACAGTACGAGACTCGGGATCGCGATATTTACATTTACCACTCGCTGTATTTCGAAAGAAGCTGATAATTCATTTTCCGAGCCTCGCAATAATTCGAAATAACGACAAATCACTCAAGGACACTCCGAATCGCGATATTCACCGTTTCTGCTCGCTGTATATCGAAAGAAGCAAAGGTTTCATATCTCAAGCCTCGCATTCGTTCAAAATAAAGATAAATCAGAGTAGGACACTCCGAATTGCGATATTTACCGTTTCCGCTCGCTGTATATCGGAAGAAGATATGGATTCACATCCCAAATCTCGCAATCGTTTAAAATATCGCTAAATCACAGTAGGAGACTCGGGATCGCGATATTTACATTTACCACTCGCGGTATATCGAAAGAAGCTGATAATTCATTTTCCGAGAATCGCAACCGTTCGATATATCGACAAATCACTCAAGGACACTCCGAATCGCGATATTTACCGTTTCCGCCTGCTGTATATCGAAACAAGCGAAGGATTCGCATCCCAAGCCACGCAATCGTTTAAAATATCTATAAATCACAGTACGAGACTCGGGATCGCGATATTCACATTTACCACTCGCTGTATATCGAAAGAAGCGAAGGATTCACTTCCCAAGCATCGCAATAATTCGAAATAACGACAAATCACTCAAGGACACTCCGAATCGCGATATTTACCGTTTCCGCATGCTGTATATCGATACAAGCGAAGGATTCGCATCCCAAGCGACGCAATCGTTTAAAATATCTATAAATCACAGTACGAGACTCGGGATCGCGATATTTACATTTACCACTCGCTGTAAATCGAAAGAAGCTGATAATTCATTTTCCGAGAATCGCAACCGTTCGAAATAACGACAAATCACTCAAGGACACTCCGAATCGCGATATTTATCGTATCTACTTGCTGTATATCGAATCAAGCGAAGGATTCGCATCCCAAGCCTCGCAATCGTTCAAAATATCTATAAATCACAGTACGAGACTCGGGATCGCGATATTTACATTTACCACTCGCTGTATATCGAAAGAAGCTGATAATTCATGTTCCGAGAATCGCAACCGTTCGAAATAACGACAAATCACTCAAGGACACTCCGAATCGCGATATTTACCATTTCTGCTCGCTGTATATCCAAAGAAGCGAAGGATTGACATCACAAGCCTCGCAATAGGTCAAAATACCGATAAATCAGAGTAGGATACTCGGAATCGAGATATTTACCGTTTCCGCTCGCTGTATATCGAAAGAAGCGAAGGATTCATATCTCAAGCCTCGCAATCGTTCAAAATATCGATAAATCACAGTACGAGACTCGGGATCGCGATATTTACATTTACCACTCGCTGTATATCGAAAGAAGCTGATAATTCATTTTCCGAGCCTCGCAACCGTTCGAAATAAATACAAATCACTCAAGGACACTCCGAATCGCGATATTTACCTTTTCCGCTCGCTGAATATCGAAAGAAGCGACGGATTCATATCTCAAGCCTCGCAATCGTTCAAAATATCTATAAATCACAGTACGAGACTCGGGATCGCGATATTCACATTTACCACTCGCTGTATATCGAAAGAAGCGAAGGATTCACTTCCCAAGCATCGCAATAATTCGAAATAACGACAAATCACTCAAGGACACTCCGAATCGCGATATTTACCGTTTCCGCTTGCAGTATATCGGAAGAAGATATGGATTCACATCCCAAATCTCGCAATCGTTTAAAATATCGATAAATAACAGTAGGAGACTCGGGATCACGATATTTACATTTACCACTCGCTGTATATCGAACGAAGCGAAGGATTCACATCTCAAGCCTCGCAATCGTTCAAAATATCGATAAATCACATTAGGAGACTCGGGATCGCGATATTTACATTTACCACTCGCTGTATATCGAAAGAAGCTGATAATTCATTTTCCGAGAATCGCGACCGTTCGAAATAACGACAAATCACTCAAGGACACTCCGAATCGCGATATTTACCGTTTCCGCTCGCTGTACTTCGAAAGAAGCGAAGGATTCGCATCCCAAGCCTCGCAATCGTTTAAAATATCTATAAATCAGAGTAGGAGACTCGGAATCGCGATATTTACCTTTTCCGCTCGCTGAATATCGAAAGAAGCGACGGATTCATATCTCAAGCCTCGCAATCGTTCAAAATATCAATAAATCAGAGTAGGAGACTCGGAATCGCGATATTTACATTTACCACTCGCTGTATATCGAAAGAAGCGAAGGATTCACTTCACAAGCCTCACAATAATTCGAAAGAACGACAAATCACTCAAGGACACTCCCAATCGCGATATTTACCTTTTCCGCTCGCTGTATATCGAAAGAAGATAAGGATTCACATCTCAAGCCTCGCAATCGTTCAAAATATCGGTATATCAGAGTAGGAGACTCGGGAACGCGATATTTACATTTACCACTCGCTGTATATCGAAAGAGGCGAAGGATTCACTTCCCAAGCATCACAATAATTCGAAATAACGACAAATCACTCAAGGACACTCCGACTCGCGATATTTACCGTTTCTGCTCGCTGTATATCGAAAGAAGCGAAGGATTCACATCACAGGCCTCGCAACCGTTAGTAATAACGAGAAATCACTCAAGGTCACTCGGAATCACGATATTAACCTTTTCCATAAGGAGTGTATTGAAAGAAGCTAAGGATTCACATCACAAGCCTCGCAATCGTTCAAAATATCGATAAATCACAGTACGAGACTCGGGATCGCGATATTTACATTTACCACTCGCTGTATTTCGAAAGAAGCTGATAATTCATTTTCCGAGCCTCGCAATAATTCGAAATAACGACAAATCACTCAAGGACACTCCGAATCGCGATATTCACCGTTTCTGCTCGCTGTATATCGAAAGAAGCAAAGGTTTCATATCTCAAGCCTCGCATTCGTTCAAAATAAAGATAAATCAGAGTAGGACACTCCGAATTGCGATATTTACCGTTTCCGCTCGCTGTATATCGGAAGAAGATATGGATTCACATCCCAAATCTCGCAATCGTTTAAAATATCGCTAAATCACAGTAGGAGACTCGGGATCGCGATATTTACATTTACCACTCGCGGTATATCGAAAGAAGCTGATAATTCATTTTCCGAGAATCGCAACCGTTCGATATATCGACAAATCACTCAAGGACACTCCGAATCGCGATATTTACCGTTTCCGCCTGCTGTATATCGAAACAAGCGAAGGATTCGCATCCCAAGCCACGCAATCGTTTAAAATATCTATAAATCACAGTACGAGACTCGGGATCGCGATATTCACATTTACCACTCGCTGTATATCGAAAGAAGCGAAGGATTCACTTCCCAAGCATCGCAATAATTCGAAATAACGACAAATCACTCAAGGACACTCCGAATCGCGATATTTACCGTTTCCGCTTGCAGTATATCGGAAGAAGATATGGATTCACATCCCAAATCTCGCAATCGTTTAAAATATCGATAAATAACAGTAGGAGACTCGGGATCACGATATTTACATTTACCACTCGCTGTATATCGAACGAAGCGAAGGATTCACATCTCAAGCCTCGCAATCGTTCAAAATATCGATAAATCACATTAGGAGACTCGGGATCGCGATATTTACATTTACCACTCGCTGTATATCGAAAGAAGCTGATAATTCATTTTCCGAGAATCGCGACCGTTCGAAATAACGACAAATCACTCAAGGACACTCCGAATCGCGATATTTACCGTTTCCGCTCGCTGCATATCGAAAGAAGCGAAGGATTCACATCCCAAGCCTCGCAATAATTCGAGATAACGACAAATCACTCAAGGACACTCCGAATCGCGATATTTACCGTTTCCGCTTGCTGTATATCGATACAAGCGAAGGATTCGCATCCCAAGCGACGCAATCGTTTAAAATATCTATAAATCAGAGTAGGAGACTCGGAATCGCGATATTTACCTTTTCCGCTCGCTGCATATCGAAAGAAGCGAAGGATTCACATCCCAAGCCTCGCAATAATTCGAGATAACGACAAATCACTCAAGGACACTCCGAATCGCGATATTTACCGTTTCCGCTTGCTGTATATCGATACAAGCGAAGGATTCGCATCCCAAGCGACGCAATCGTTTAAAATATCTATAAATCAGAGTAGGAGACTCGGAATCGCGATATTTACCTTTTCCGCTCGCTGCATATCGAAAGAAGCGAAGGATTCACATCCCAAGCCTCGCAATAATTCGAGAGAACGACAAATCACTCAAGGACACTCCGAATCGCGATATTTACCGTTTCCGCATGCTGTATATCGATACAAGCGAAGGATTCGCATCCCAAGCGACGCAATCGTTTAAAATATCTATAAATCACAGTACGAGACTCGGGATCGCGATATTTACATTTACCACTCGCTGTAAATCGAAAGAAGCTGATAATTCATTTTCCGAGAATCGCAACCGTTCGAAATAACGACAAATCACTCAAGGACACTCCGAATCGCGATATTTATCGTATCCGCTTGCTGTATATCGAAACAAGCGAAGGATTCGCATCCCAAGCCTCGCAATCGTTCAAAATATCTATAAATCACAGTACGAGACTCGGGATCGCGATATTTACATTTACCACTCGCTGTAAATCGAAAGAAGCTGATAATTCATTTTCCGAGAATCGCAACCGTTCGAAATAACGACAAATCACTCAAGGACACTCCGAATCGCGATATTTACCGTTTCCGCTCGCTGTACTTCGAAAGAAGCGAAGGATTCGCATCCCAAGCCTCGCAATCGTTCAAAATATCTATAAATCACAGTAAGAGACTCGGGATCGCGATATTTACATTTACCACTCACTGTATATCGAAAGAAGCGAAGGATTCACTTCCCAAGCATCGCAATAATTCGAAATAACGACAAATCACTGAAGGACACTCCGAATCGCGATATTTACCGTTTCCGCTTGCTGTATATCGAAACAAGCGAAGGATTCGCATCCCAAGCCTCGCAATCGTTTAAAATATCTATAAATCAGAGTAGGAGACTCGGAATCGCGATATTTACCTTTTCCGCTCGCTGTATATCGAAAGAAGCGAAGGATTCACATCCCAAGCCTCGCAATAATTCGAAATAACGACAAATCACTCAAGGACACTCCGAATCGCGATATTCACCGTTTCTGCTCGCTGTATATCGAATGAAGCTAAGGATTCGTTTCCCTAGCCTCGCAATCGTTCAAAATATCGATAAATCACATTAGGAGACTCGGGATCGCGATATTTACATTTACCACTCGCTCTATATCGAAAGAAGCGAAGGATTCACTTCCCAAGCATCGCAATAATTCGAAATAATGACAAATCACTCCAGGACACTCCGAATCGCGATATTCACCGTTTCTGCTCGCTGTATATCGAAAGAAGCGAAGGATTCACATCCCAAGCCTCGCAATAATTCGAAATAACGACAAATCAGTCAAGGACACTCCGAATCGCGATATTTACCATTTCTGCTCGCTGTATATCGAATGAAGCTAAGGATTCGTTTCCCTAGCCTCGCAATCGTTCAAAATATCGATAAATCACATTAGGAGACTCGGGATCGCGATATTTACATTTACCACTCGCTGTATATCGAAAGAAGCTGATAATTCATGTTCCGAGAATCGCAACCGTTCGAAATAACGACAAATCACTCAAGGACACTCCGAATCGCGATATTTACCATTTCTGCTCGCTGCATATCCAAAGAAGCGAAGGATTGACATCACAAGCCTCGCAATAGGTCAAAATACCGATAAATCAGAGTAGGATACTCGGAATCGAGATATTTACCGTTTCCGCTCGCTGTATATCGAAAGAAGCGAAGGATTCATATCTCAAGCCTCGCAATCGTTCAAAATATCGATAAATCACAGTACGACACTCGGGATCGCGATATTTACATTTACCACTCGCTGTATATCGAAAGAAGCTGATAATTCATTTTCCGAGCCTCGCAACCGTTCGAAATAAATACAAATCACTCAAGGACACTCCGAATCGCGATATTTACCTTTTCCGCTCGCTGAATATCGAAAGAAGCGACGGATTCATATCTCAAGCCTCGCAATCGTTCAAAATATCAATAAATCAGAGTAGGAGACTCGGAATCGCGATATTTACATTTACCACTCGCTGTATATCGAAAGAAGCGAAGGATTCACTTCACAAGCCTCACAATAATTCGAAAGAACGACAAATCACTCAAGGACACTCCCAATCGCGATATTTACCTTTTCCGCTCGCTGTATATCGAAAGAAGATAAGGATTCACATCTCAAGCCTCGCAATCGTTCAAAATATCGGTATATCAGAGTAGGAGACTCGGGAACGCGATATTTACATTTACCACTCGCTGTATATCGAAAGAGGCGAAGGATTCACTTCCCAAGCATCACAATAATTCGAAATAACGACAAATCACTCAAGGACACTCCGACTCGCGATATTTACCGTTTCTGCTCGCTGTATATCGAAAGAAGCGAAGGATTCACATCACAGGCCTCGCAACCGTTCGAAATAACGAGAAATCACTCAAGGTCACTCGGAATCACGATATTAACCTTTTCCATAAGGAGTGTATTGAAAGAAGCTAAGGATTCACATCACAAGCCTCGCAATCGTTCAAAATATCGATAAATCACAGTACGAGACTCGGGATCGCGATATTTACATTTACCACTCGCTGTATTTCGAAAGAAGCTGATAATTCATTTTCCGAGCCTCGCAATAATTCGAAATAACGACAAATCACTCAAGGACACTCCGAATCGCGATATTCACCGTTTCTGCTCGCTGTATATCGAAAGAAGCAAAGGTTTCATATCTCAAGCCTCGCATTCGTTCAAAATAAAGATAAATCAGAGTAGGACACTCCGAATTGCGATATTTACCGTTTCCGCTCGCTGTATATCGGAAGAAGATATGGATTCACATCCCAAATCTCGCAATCGTTTAAAATATCGCTAAATCACAGTAGGAGACTCGGGATCGCGATATTTACATTTACCACTCGCGGTATATCGAAAGAAGCTGATAATTCATTTTCCGAGAATCGCAACCGTTCGATATATCGACAAATCACTCAAGGACACTCCGAATCGCGATATTTACCGTTTCCGCCTGCTGTATATCGAAACAAGCGAAGGATTCGCATCCCAAGCCACGCAATCGTTTAAAATATCTATAAATCACAGTACGAGACTCGGGATCGCGATATTCACATTTACCACTCGCTGTATATCGAAAGAAGCGAAGGATTCACTTCCCAAGCATCGCAATAATTCGAAATAACGACAAATCACTCAAGGACACTCCGAATCGCGATATTTACCGTTTCCGCTTGCAGTATATCGGAAGAAGATATGGATTCACATCCCAAATCTCGCAATCGTTTAAAATATCGATAAATAACAGTAGGAGACTCGGGATCACGATATTTACATTTACCACTCGCTGTATATCGAACGAAGCGAAGGATTCACATCTCAAGCCTCGCAATCGTTCAAAATATCGATAAATCACATTAGGAGACTCGGGATCGCGATATTTACATTTACCACTCGCTGTATATCGAAAGAAGCTGATAATTCATTTTCCGAGAATCGCGACCGTTCGAAATAACGACAAATCACTCAAGGACACTCCGAATCGCGATATTTACCGTTTCCGCTCGCTGTACTTCGAAAGAAGCGAAGGATTCGCATCCCAAGCCTCGCAATCGTTCAAAATATCTATAAATCACAGTAAGAGACTCGGGATCGCGATATTTACATTTACCACTCACTGTATATCGAAAGAAGCGAAGGATTCACTTCCCAAGCATCGCAATAATTCGAGATAACGACAAATCACTCAAGGACACTCCGAATCGCGATATTTACCGTTTCCGCTCGCTGTATATCGGAAGAAGATATGGATTCACGTCCCAAATTTCGCAATCGTTTAAAATATCGATAAATAACAGTAGGAGACTCGGAATCGCGATATTTACATTTACCACTCGCCGTATATCGAAAGAAGCGAAGGATTCACTTCCCAAGCATCGCAATAATTCGAAATAACGACAAATCACTGAAGGACACTCCGAATCGCGATATTTACCGTTTCCGCTCGCTGTATATCGGAAGAAGATATGGATTCACGTCCCAAATTTCGCAATCGTTTAAAATATCGATAAATAACAGTAGGAGACTCGGAATCGCGATATTTACATTTACCACTCGCTGTATATCGAAAGAAGCGAAGGATTCACATCCCAAGCCTCGCAATAATTCGAAATAACGACAAATCACTCAAGGACACTCCGAATCGCGATATTCACCGTTTCTGCTCGCTGTATATCGAATGAAGCTAAGGATTCGTTTCCCTAGCCTCGCAATCGTTCAAAATATCGATAAATCACATTAAGAGACTCGGGATCGCGATATTTACATTTACCACTCGCTGTATATCGAAAGAAGCTGATAATTCATGTTCCGAGAATCGCAACCGTTCGAAATAACGACAAATCACTCAAGGACACTCCGAATCGCGATATTTACCATTTCTGCTCGCTGTATATCCAAAGAAGCGAAGGATTGACATCACAAGCCTCGCAATAGGTCAAAATACCGATAAATCAGAGTAGGATACTCGGAATCGAGATATTTACCGTTTCCGCTCGCTGTATATCGAAAGAAGCGAAGGATTCATATCTCAAGCCTCGCAATCGTTCAAAATATCGATAAATCACAGTACGAGACTCGGGATCGCGATATTTACATTTACCACTCGCTGTATATCGAAAGAAGCTGATAATTCATTTTCCGAGCCTCGCAACCGTTCGAAATAAATACAAATCACTCAAGGACACTCCGAATCGCGATATTTACCTTTTCCGCTCGCTGAATATCGAAAGAAGCGACGGATTCATATCTCAAGCCTCGCAATCGTTCAAAATATCAATAAATCAGAGTAGGAGACTCGGAATCGCGATATTTACATTTACCACTCGCTGTATATCGAAAGAAGCGAAGGATTCACTTCACAAGCCTCACAATAATTCGAAAGAACGACAAATCACTCAAGGACACTCCCAATCGCGATATTTACCTTTTCCGCTCGCTGTATATCGAAAGAAGATAAGGATTCACATCTCAAGCCTCGCAATCGTTCAAAATATCGGTATATCAGAGTAGGAGACTCGGGAACGCGATATTTACATTTACCACTCGCTGTATATCGAAAGAGGCGAAGGATTCACTTCCCAAGCATCACAATAATTCGAAATAACGACAAATCACTCAAGGAGACTCCGACTCGCGATATTTACCGTTTCTGCTCGCTGTATATCGAAAGAAGCGAAGGATTCACATCACAGGCCTCGCAACCGTTCGAAATAACGAGAAATCACTCAAGGTCACTCGGAATCACGATATTAACCTTTTCCATAAGGAGTGTATTGAAAGAAGCTAAGGATTCACATCACAAGCCTCGCAATCGTTCAAAATATCGATAAATCACAGTACGAGACTCGGGATCGCGATATTTACATTTACCACTCGCTGTATTTCGAAAGAAGCTGATAATTCATTTTCCGAGCCTCGCAATAATTCGAAATAACGACAAATCACTCAAGGACACTCCGAATCGCGATATTCACCGTTTCTGCTCGCTGTATATCGAAAGAAGCAAAGGTTTCATATCTCAAGCCTCGCATTCGTTCAAAATAAAGATAAATCAGAGTAGGACACTCCGAATTGCGATATTTACCGTTTCCGCTCGCTGTATATCGGAAGAAGATATGGATTCACATCCCAAATCTCGCAATCGTTTAAAATATCGCTAAATCACAGTAGGAGACTCGGGATCGCGATATTTACATTTACCACTCGCGGTATATCGAAAGAAGCTGATAATTCATTTTCCGAGAATCGCAACCGTTCGATATATCGACAAATCACTCAAGGACACTCCGAATCGCGATATTTACCGTTTCCGCCTGCTGTATATCGAAACAAGCGAAGGATTCGCATCCCAAGCCACGCAATCGTTTAAAATATCTATAAATCACAGTACGAGACTCGGGATCGCGATATTCACATTTACCACTCGCTGTATATCGAAAGAAGCGAAGGATTCACTTCCCAAGCATCGCAATAATTCGAAATAACGACAAATCACTCAAGGACACTCCGAATCGCGATATTTACCGTTTCCGCATGCTGTATATCGATACAAGCGAAGGATTCGCATCCCAAGCGACGCAATCGTTTAAAATATCTATAAATCACAGTACGAGACTCGGGATCGCGATATTTACATTTACCACTCGCTGTAAATCGAAAGAAGCTGATAATTCATTTTCCGAGAATCGCAACCGTTCGAAATAACGACAAATCACTCAAGGACACTCCGAATCGCGATATTTATCGTATCTACTTGCTGTATATCGAATCAAGCGAAGGATTCGCATCCCAAGCCTCGCAATCGTTCAAAATATCTATAAATCACAGTACGAGACTCGGGATCGCGATATTTACATTTACCACTCGCTGTATATCGAAAGAAGCTGATAATTCATGTTCCGAGAATCGCAACCGTTCGAAATAACGACAAATCACTCAAGGACACTCCGAATCGCGATATTTACCATTTCTGCTCGCTGTATATCCAAAGAAGCGAAGGATTGACATCACAAGCCTCGCAATAGGTCAAAATACCGATAAATCAGAGTAGGATACTCGGAATCGAGATATTTACCGTTTCCGCTCGCTGTATATCGAAAGAAGCGAAGGATTCATATCTCAAGCCTCGCAATCGTTCAAAATATCGATAAATCACAGTACGAGACTCGGGATCGCGATATTTACATTTACCACTCGCTGTATATCGAAAGAAGCTGATAATTCATTTTCCGAGCCTCGCAACCGTTCGAAATAAATACAAATCACTCAAGGACACTCCGAATCGCGATATTTACCTTTTCCGCTCGCTGAATATCGAAAGAAGCGACGGATTCATATCTCAAGCCTCGCAATCGTTCAAAATATCTATAAATCACAGTACGAGACTCGGGATCGCGATATTCACATTTACCACTCGCTGTATATCGAAAGAAGCGAAGGATTCACTTCCCAAGCATCGCAATAATTCGAAATAACGACAAATCACTCAAGGACACTCCGAATCGCGATATTTACCGTTTCCGCTTGCAGTATATCGGAAGAAGATATGGATTCACATCCCAAATCTCGCAATCGTTTAAAATATCGATAAATAACAGTAGGAGACTCGGGATCACGATATTTACATTTACCACTCGCTGTATATCGAACGAAGCGAAGGATTCACATCTCAAGCCTCGCAATCGTTCAAAATATCGATAAATCACATTAGGAGACTCGGGATCGCGATATTTACATTTACCACTCGCTGTATATCGAAAGAAGCTGATAATTCATTTTCCGAGAATCGCGACCGTTCGAAATAACGACAAATCACTCAAGGACACTCCGAATCGCGATATTTACCGTTTCCGCTCGCTGTACTTCGAAAGAAGCGAAGGATTCGCATCCCAAGCCTCGCAATCGTTTAAAATATCTATAAATCAGAGTAGGAGACTCGGAATCGCGATATTTACCTTTTCCGCTCGCTGAATATCGAAAGAAGCGACGGATTCATATCTCAAGCCTCGCAATCGTTCAAAATATCAATAAATCAGAGTAGGAGACTCGGAATCGCGATATTTACATTTACCACTCGCTGTATATCGAAAGAAGCGAAGGATTCACTTCACAAGCCTCACAATAATTCGAAAGAACGACAAATCACTCAAGGACACTCCCAATCGCGATATTTACCTTTTCCGCTCGCTGTATATCGAAAGAAGATAAGGATTCACATCTCAAGCCTCGCAATCGTTCAAAATATCGGTATATCAGAGTAGGAGACTCGGGAACGCGATATTTACATTTACCACTCGCTGTATATCGAAAGAGGCGAAGGATTCACTTCCCAAGCATCACAATAATTCGAAATAACGACAAATCACTCAAGGACACTCCGACTCGCGATATTTACCGTTTCTGCTCGCTGTATATCGAAAGAAGCGAAGGATTCACATCACAGGCCTCGCAACCGTTAGTAATAACGAGAAATCACTCAAGGTCACTCGGAATCACGATATTAACCTTTTCCATAAGGAGTGTATTGAAAGAAGCTAAGGATTCACATCACAAGCCTCGCAATCGTTCAAAATATCGATAAATCACAGTACGAGACTCGGGATCGCGATATTTACATTTACCACTCGCTGTATTTCGAAAGAAGCTGATAATTCATTTTCCGAGCCTCGCAATAATTCGAAATAACGACAAATCACTCAAGGACACTCCGAATCGCGATATTCACCGTTTCTGCTCGCTGTATATCGAAAGAAGCAAAGGTTTCATATCTCAAGCCTCGCATTCGTTCAAAATAAAGATAAATCAGAGTAGGACACTCCGAATTGCGATATTTACCGTTTCCGCTCGCTGTATATCGGAAGAAGATATGGATTCACATCCCAAATCTCGCAATCGTTTAAAATATCGCTAAATCACAGTAGGAGACTCGGGATCGCGATATTTACATTTACCACTCGCGGTATATCGAAAGAAGCTGATAATTCATTTTCCGAGAATCGCAACCGTTCGATATATCGACAAATCACTCAAGGACACTCCGAATCGCGATATTTACCGTTTCCGCCTGCTGTATATCGAAACAAGCGAAGGATTCGCATCCCAAGCCACGCAATCGTTTAAAATATCTATAAATCACAGTACGAGACTCGGGATCGCGATATTCACATTTACCACTCGCTGTATATCGAAAGAAGCGAAGGATTCACTTCCCAAGCATCGCAATAATTCGAAATAACGACAAATCACTCAAGGACACTCCGAATCGCGATATTTACCGTTTCCGCTTGCAGTATATCGGAAGAAGATATGGATTCACATCCCAAATCTCGCAATCGTTTAAAATATCGATAAATAACAGTAGGAGACTCGGGATCACGATATTTACATTTACCACTCGCTGTATATCGAACGAAGCGAAGGATTCACATCTCAAGCCTCGCAATCGTTCAAAATATCGATAAATCACATTAGGAGACTCGGGATCGCGATATTTACATTTACCACTCGCTGTATATCGAAAGAAGCTGATAATTCATTTTCCGAGAATCGCGACCGTTCGAAATAACGACAAATCACTCAAGGACACTCCGAATCGCGATATTTACCGTTTCCGCTCGCTGCATATCGAAAGAAGCGAAGGATTCACATCCCAAGCCTCGCAATAATTCGAGATAACGACAAATCACTCAAGGACACTCCGAATCGCGATATTTACCGTTTCCGCTTGCTGTATATCGATACAAGCGAAGGATTCGCATCCCAAGCGACGCAATCGTTTAAAATATCTATAAATCAGAGTAGGAGACTCGGAATCGCGATATTTACCTTTTCCGCTCGCTGCATATCGAAAGAAGCGAAGGATTCACATCCCAAGCCTCGCAATAATTCGAGATAACGACAAATCACTCAAGGACACTCCGAATCGCGATATTTACCGTTTCCGCTTGCTGTATATCGATACAAGCGAAGGATTCGCATCCCAAGCGACGCAATCGTTTAAAATATCTATAAATCAGAGTAGGAGACTCGGAATCGCGATATTTACCTTTTCCGCTCGCTGCATATCGAAAGAAGCGAAGGATTCACATCCCAAGCCTCGCAATAATTCGAGAGAACGACAAATCACTCAAGGACACTCCGAATCGCGATATTTACCGTTTCCGCATGCTGTATATCGATACAAGCGAAGGATTCGCATCCCAAGCGACGCAATCGTTTAAAATATCTATAAATCACAGTACGAGACTCGGGATCGCGATATTTACATTTACCACTCGCTGTAAATCGAAAGAAGCTGATAATTCATTTTCCGAGAATCGCAACCGTTCGAAATAACGACAAATCACTCAAGGACACTCCGAATCGCGATATTTATCGTATCCGCTTGCTGTATATCGAAACAAGCGAAGGATTCGCATCCCAAGCCTCGCAATCGTTCAAAATATCTATAAATCACAGTACGAGACTCGGGATCGCGATATTTACATTTACCACTCGCTGTAAATCGAAAGAAGCTGATAATTCATTTTCCGAGAATCGCAACCGTTCGAAATAACGACAAATCACTCAAGGACACTCCGAATCGCGATATTTACCGTTTCCGCTCGCTGTACTTCGAAAGAAGCGAAGGATTCGCATCCCAAGCCTCGCAATCGTTCAAAATATCTATAAATCACAGTAAGAGACTCGGGATCGCGATATTTACATTTACCACTCACTGTATATCGAAAGAAGCGAAGGATTCACTTCCCAAGCATCGCAATAATTCGAAATAACGACAAATCACTGAAGGACACTCCGAATCGCGATATTTACCGTTTCCGCTTGCTGTATATCGAAACAAGCGAAGGATTCGCATCCCAAGCCTCGCAATCGTTTAAAATATCTATAAATCAGAGTAGGAGACTCGGAATCGCGATATTTACCTTTTCCGCTCGCTGTATATCGAAAGAAGCGAAGGATTCACATCCCAAGCCTCGCAATAATTCGAAATAACGACAAATCACTCAAGGACACTCCGAATCGCGATATTCACCGTTTCTGCTCGCTGTATATCGAATGAAGCTAAGGATTCGTTTCCCTAGCCTCGCAATCGTTCAAAATATCGATAAATCACATTAGGAGACTCGGGATCGCGATATTTACATTTACCACTCGCTCTATATCGAAAGAAGCGAAGGATTCACTTCCCAAGCATCGCAATAATTCGAAATAATGACAAATCACTCCAGGACACTCCGAATCGCGATATTCACCGTTTCTGCTCGCTGTATATCGAAAGAAGCGAAGGATTCACATCCCAAGCCTCGCAATAATTCGAAATAACGACAAATCAGTCAAGGACACTCCGAATCGCGATATTTACCATTTCTGCTCGCTGTATATCGAATGAAGCTAAGGATTCGTTTCCCTAGCCTCGCAATCGTTCAAAATATCGATAAATCACATTAGGAGACTCGGGATCGCGATATTTACATTTACCACTCGCTGTATATCGAAAGAAGCTGATAATTCATGTTCCGAGAATCGCAACCGTTCGAAATAACGACAAATCACTCAAGGACACTCCGAATCGCGATATTTACCATTTCTGCTCGCTGCATATCCAAAGAAGCGAAGGATTGACATCACAAGCCTCGCAATAGGTCAAAATACCGATAAATCAGAGTAGGATACTCGGAATCGAGATATTTACCGTTTCCGCTCGCTGTATATCGAAAGAAGCGAAGGATTCATATCTCAAGCCTCGCAATCGTTCAAAATATCGATAAATCACAGTACGACACTCGGGATCGCGATATTTACATTTACCACTCGCTGTATATCGAAAGAAGCTGATAATTCATTTTCCGAGCCTCGCAACCGTTCGAAATAAATACAAATCACTCAAGGACACTCCGAATCGCGATATTTACCTTTTCCGCTCGCTGAATATCGAAAGAAGCGACGGATTCATATCTCAAGCCTCGCAATCGTTCAAAATATCAATAAATCAGAGTAGGAGACTCGGAATCGCGATATTTACATTTACCACTCGCTGTATATCGAAAGAAGCGAAGGATTCACTTCACAAGCCTCACAATAATTCGAAAGAACGACAAATCACTCAAGGACACTCCCAATCGCGATATTTACCTTTTCCGCTCGCTGTATATCGAAAGAAGATAAGGATTCACATCTCAAGCCTCGCAATCGTTCAAAATATCGGTATATCAGAGTAGGAGACTCGGGAACGCGATATTTACATTTACCACTCGCTGTATATCGAAAGAGGCGAAGGATTCACTTCCCAAGCATCACAATAATTCGAAATAACGACAAATCACTCAAGGACACTCCGACTCGCGATATTTACCGTTTCTGCTCGCTGTATATCGAAAGAAGCGAAGGATTCACATCACAGGCCTCGCAACCGTTCGAAATAACGAGAAATCACTCAAGGTCACTCGGAATCACGATATTAACCTTTTCCATAAGGAGTGTATTGAAAGAAGCTAAGGATTCACATCACAAGCCTCGCAATCGTTCAAAATATCGATAAATCACAGTACGAGACTCGGGATCGCGATATTTACATTTACCACTCGCTGTATTTCGAAAGAAGCTGATAATTCATTTTCCGAGCCTCGCAATAATTCGAAATAACGACAAATCACTCAAGGACACTCCGAATCGCGATATTCACCGTTTCTGCTCGCTGTATATCGAAAGAAGCAAAGGTTTCATATCTCAAGCCTCGCATTCGTTCAAAATAAAGATAAATCAGAGTAGGACACTCCGAATTGCGATATTTACCGTTTCCGCTCGCTGTATATCGGAAGAAGATATGGATTCACATCCCAAATCTCGCAATCGTTTAAAATATCGCTAAATCACAGTAGGAGACTCGGGATCGCGATATTTACATTTACCACTCGCGGTATATCGAAAGAAGCTGATAATTCATTTTCCGAGAATCGCAACCGTTCGATATATCGACAAATCACTCAAGGACACTCCGAATCGCGATATTTACCGTTTCCGCCTGCTGTATATCGAAACAAGCGAAGGATTCGCATCCCAAGCCACGCAATCGTTTAAAATATCTATAAATCACAGTACGAGACTCGGGATCGCGATATTCACATTTACCACTCGCTGTATATCGAAAGAAGCGAAGGATTCACATCTCAAGCCTCGCAATCGTTCAAAATATCGATAAATCACATTAGGAGACTCGGGATCGCGATATTTACATTTACCACTCGCTGTATATCGAAAGAAGCTGATAATTCATTTTCCGAGAATCGCAACCGTTCGAAATAACGACAAATCACTCAAGGAAACTCCGAATCGCGATATTTACCGTTTCCGCTCGCTGTACTTCGAAAGAAGCGAAGGATTCGCATCCCAAGCCTCGCAATCGTTTAAAATATCTATAAATCAGAGTAGGAGACTCGGAATCGCGATATTTACCTTTTCCGCTCGCTGCATATCGAAAGAAGCGAAGGATTCACATCCCAAGCCTCGCAATAATTCGAGATAACGACAAATCACTCAAGGACACTCCGAATCGCGATATTTACCGTTTCCGCTTGCTGTATATCGATACAAGCGAAGGATTCGCATCCGAAGCGACGCAATCGTTTAAAATATCTATAAATCAGAGTAGGAGACTCGGAATCGCGATATTTACCTTTTCCGCTCGCTGCATATCGAAAGAAGCGAAGGATTCACATCCCAAGCCTCGCAATAATTCGAGATAACGACAAATCACTCAAGGACACTCCGAATCGCGATATTTACCGTTTCCGCATGCTGTATATCGATACAAGCGAAGGATTCGCATCCCAAGCGACGCAATCGTTTAAAATATCTATAAATCACAGTACGAGACTCGGGATCGCGATATTTACATTTACCACTCGCTGTAAATCGAAAGAAGCTGATAATTCATTTTCCGAGAATCGCAACCGTTCGAAATAACGACAAATCACTCAAGGACACTCCGAATCGCGATATTTATCGTATCCGCTTGCTGTATACCGAAACAAGCGAAGGATTCGCATCCCAAGCCTCGCAATCGTTCAAAATATCTATAAATCACAGTACGAGACTCGGGATCGCGATATTTACATTTACCACTCGCTGTAAATCGAAAGAAGCTGATAATTCATTTTCCGAGAATCGCAACCGTTCGAAATAACGACAAATCACTCAAGGACACTCCGAATCGCGATATTTACCGTTTCCGCTCGCTCTACTTCGAAAGAAGCGAAGGATTCGCATCCCAAGCCTCGCAATCGTTCAAAATATCTATAAATCACAGTAAGAGACTCGGGATCGCGATATTTACATTTACCACTCACTGTATATCGAAAGAAGCGAAGGATTCACTTCCCAAGCATCGCAATAATTCGAGATAACGACAAATCACTCAAGGACACTCCGAATCGCGATATTTACCGTTTCCGCTCGCTGTATATCGGAAGAAGATATGGATTCACGTCCCAAATTTCGCAATCGTTTAAAATATCGATAAATAACAGTAGGAGACTCGGAATCGCGATATTTACATTTACCACTCGCTGTATATCGAAAGAAGCGAAGGATTCACTTCCCAAGCATCGCAATAATTCGAAATAACGACAAATCACTGAAGGACACTCCGAATCGCGATATTTACCGTTTCCGCTTGCTGTATATCGAAACAAGCGAAGGATTCGCATCCCAAGCCTCGCAATCGTTTAAAATATCTATAAATCAGAGTAGGAGACTCGGAATCGCGATATTTACCTTTTCCGCTCGCTGTATATCGAAAGAAGCGAAGGATTCACATCACAAGCCTCGCAATCGTTCAAAATATCGATAAATCAGAGTAGGAGACTCCTAATCGCGATATTTACCTTTTCCGCTCGCTGTATATCGAAAGAAGCGAAGGATTCACTTACCAAGCATCGCAATAATTCGAAATATCGATAAATCAGAGAAGGAGACTCGGAAACGCGATATTTACATTTACCACTCGCTGTATATCGAAAGAAGCGATGGATTCACTTCCCAAGCATCGCAATAATTCGAAATAACGACAAATCACTCAAGGACACTCTGAATCGCGATATTTACCGTTTCCGCTCGCTGTATATCGAAACAAGCGAAGGATTCGCATCCCAAACCTCGCAATCGTTCAGAAATCGATAAATCAGAGTAGGAGACTCGGAAGCGCGATATTTACCGTTTCCGCTCGCTCTATATCGAAAGAAGATAAGGATTCACATCGCAAGCCTCGCAATCGTTCAAAATATCGGTAAATCAGAGTAGGAGACTCGGGATCGCGATATTTACATTTACCACTCGCTGTATATCGAAAGAAACGAAGGATTCACTTCCCAAGCCTCCCAATAATTCGAAATAACGACAAATCACTCAAGGACACTCCGAATCGCGATATTGACCGTTTCCGCTCGCTGTATATCGAAAGAAGCGAAGGATTCACTTCCCAGGTCTCGCAATAATTTGAAATAACGAGAAATCACTCAAGGTCACTCGGAATCACGATATTAACCTTTTCCATACGCAGTGTATTGAAAGAAGCTAAGGATTCGTTTCCCAAGCCTCGCAATCGTTCTAAATATCGATAAATCAGAGTAGGAGACTCGGGATCGCGATATTTACATTTACCACTAGCTGTATATCGAAAGAAACGAAGGATTCACTTCCCAAGCCTCCCAATAATTCGAAATAACGACAAATCACTCAAGGACACTCCGAATCGCGATATTGACCGTTTCCGCTCGCTGTATATCGAAAGAAGCGAAGGATTCACTTCCCAGGTCTCGCAATAATTTGAAATAACGACAAATCACTCAAGGACACTCCGAATCGCGATATATACCGTTACCGCTCGCTGTATATCGAAACAAGCGAAGGATTCGCATCCCAAGCCTCGCAATCGTTCAAAATATCGATAAATCAGAGTAGGAGGCCCGGAATCGCGATATTTACCGTTTCCGCTCGCTGTATATCGAATGAAGATAAGGATTCACATCGCAAGACTCGCAATCGTTCAAAATATCGGTAAATCAGAGTAGGAGACTCGGGATCGCGATATTTACATTTACCACTCGCTGTATATCGAAAGAAGCGATGAATTCGCTTCCCAAGCGTCGCAATAATTCGAAATAACGACAAATCACTCAAGGACACTCCGAATCGCAATATTTACCGTTTCTTCTCGCTGTATATCGAAAGAAGCGAAGGATTCACATCACAAGCCTCGCAATCGTTCAAAATATCGATAAATCAGAGTAGGAGACTCGGAAACGCGATAGATACCGTTTCCGCTCGCTGTATATCGAAAGAAGCGAAGGATGCACATCCCAAGCATCGCAATAATTCGAAATAACGACAAATCACTCAAGGACACTCCGACTCGCGATATTTACCGTTTCTGCTCGCTGTATATCGAAAGAAGCGAAGGATTCACATCACAAGCCTCGCAATCGTTCAAAATATCGATAAATCAGAGTAGGAGACTCGGTATCGCGATATTTACCTTTTCCGCTCGCTGTATATCGAAAGAAGCGAAGGATTCACTTACCAAGCCTCGCAATCGTTCAAAATATCGATCAATCAGAGAAGGAGACTCGGAAACGCGATATTTACATTTACCGCAAGCTGTATATCGAAAGAAGCGAAGGATTCACATACCAAGCCTCGCAATCGTTCAAAATGTCGATAAATCAGAGAAGGAGACTCTAAAACGCGATATTTACATTTACCACAGGTTGTATGAAGAAAGAAGCGATGGATTCACTTCCCAAGCATCGCAATAATTCGAAATAACGACAAATCACTCAAGGACACTCCGAATCGCGATATTTACCGTTTCCGCTCGCTGTATATCGAAACAAGCGAAGGATTCCCATCCCAAGCCTCGCAACCGTTCGAAATAACTAGAAATCACTCAAGGTCACTCGGAATCACGATATTGGCCTTTTCCATAAGCAGTGTATTGAAAGAAACTAAGGATTCGTTTCCCAAGCCTCGCAATCGTTCAAAATATCGATAAATCAGAGTAGGAGATTCGGGATCGCGATATTTACATTTACCACTCGCTGTATATCGAAAGAAGCGATGGATTCACTTCCCAAGCGTCGCAATAATTCGAAATAACGACAAATCACTCAAGGACACTCCGAATCGCGATATTTACCGTTTCCGCTCGCTGTATATCGATACAAGCGAAGGATTCGCATCCCAAGCCTCGCAATCGTTCAAAATATCGATAAATCAGAGTAGGAGACCCGGAATCGCGATATTGGCCGTTTCCGCTCGCTGTATATCGAAAGAAGCGAAGGATTCACATCCCAAGCCTCGCAACCGTTCGAAATAACCAGAAATCACTCAAGGTCACTCGGAATCACGATATTGACCTTTTCCATATGCAGTGTATTGAAAGAAGCTAAGGATTCGTTTCCCAAGCCTCGCAATCGTTCAAAATATCGGTAAATCAGAGTAGGAGACTCCGAATGGCGATATTTACCGTTTCCGCTCGCTGTATATCGAAACAAGCGAAGGATTCACATCCCAAGCCTCGCAATAATTCGAAATAACGACAAATCACTCAAGGACACTCCGAATCGCGATATTTACCGTTTCCGCTCGCTGTATATCGAAAGAAGCGAAGGATTCACTTACCAAGAATCGTAATCGTTCAAAATATCGATAAATCAGAGTAGGAGATTCGGGATCGCGATATTTACATTTACCACTCGCTGTATATCGAAAGAAGCGATGGATTCACTTCCCAAGCGTCGCAATAATTCGAAATAACAACAAATCACTCAAGGACACTCCGAATCGCGATATTTACCGTTTCCGCTCGCTGTATATCGACTGAAGCGAAGGAATCACATCGCAAGCCTCGCAATCGTTCAAACTATCGGTAAATCAGAGTAGGAGACCCCGAATGGCGATATTTACCGTTTCCGCTCGCTGTATATCGAAAGAAGCGAGTAATTCACTTGCCAAGCATTGCAACAATTCGAAATAACGACAAATCACTCAAGGACACTCGGAATCACGATATTGACCTTTTCCGTAAGCAGTGTATTGAATGAAGCTAAGGATTCATTTCCCAAGCCTCGCAATCGATCAAACTGTCGGTAAATCAGAGTAGGAGACTCGGGATCGCGATATTTACATTTACCACTCGCTGTATATCGAAAGAAGCGAAGGATTCACATCACAAGCCTCGCAATCGTTCAAAATATCGATAAATCAGAGTAGGAGACTCGGAAACGCGATAGATTCCGTTTCCGCTCGCTGTATATCGAAAGAAGCGAAGGATGCACATCCCAAGCATCGCAATAATTCGAAATAACGACAAATCACTCAAGGACACTCCGACTCGCGATATTTACCGTTTCTGCTCGCTGTATATCGAAAGAAGCGAAGGATTCACATCACAAGCCTCGCAATCGTTCAAAATATCGATAAATCAGAGTAGGAGACTCGGAAACGCGATAGATTCCGTTTCCGCTCGCTGTATATCGAAAGAAGCGAAGGATGCACATCCCAAGCATCGCAATAATTCGAAATAACGACAAATCACTCAAGGACACTCCGACTCGCGATATTTACCGTTTCTGCTCGCTGTATATCGAAAGAAGCGAAGGATTCACATCACAAGCCTCGCAATCGTTCAAAATATCGATAAATCAGAGTAGGAGACTCGGTATCGCGATATTTACCTTTTCCGCTCGCTGTATATCGAAAGAAGCGAAGGATTCACTTACCAAGCCTCGCAATAATTCAAAATATCGATCAATCAGAGAAGGAGACTCGGAAACGCGATATTTACATTTACCGCAAGCTGTATATCGAAAGAAGCGAAGGATTCACATACCAAGCCTCGCAATCGTTCAAAATGTCGATAAATCAGAGAAGGAGACTCTAAAACGCGATATTTACATTTACCACAGGTTGTATGAAGAAAGAAGCGATGGATTCACTTCCCAAGCATCGCAATAATTCGAAATAACGACAAATCACTCAAGGACACTCCGAATCGCGATATTTACCGTTTCCGCTCGCTGTATATCGAAACAAGCGAAGGATTCCCATCCCAAGCCTCGCAACCGTTCGAAATAACTAGAAATCACTCAAGGTCACTCGGAATCACGATATTGGCCTTTTCCATAAGCAGTGTATTGAAAGAAACTAAGGATTCGTGTCCCAAGCCTCGCAATCGTTCAAAATATCGATAAATCAGAGTAGGAGATTCGGGATCGCGATATTTACATTTACCACTCGCTGTATATCGAAAGAAGCGATAAATTCGCTTCCCAAGCGTCGCAATAATTCGAAATAACGACAAATCACTCAAGGACACTCCGAATCGCGATATTTACTGTTTCCGCTCGCTGTATATCGAAAGAAGATAAGGATTCACATCGCAAGCCTCGCAATCGTTCAAAATATCGGTAAATCAGAGTAGGAGACTCCGAATGGCGATATTTACCGTTTCCGCTCGCTGTATATCGAAACAAGCGAAGGATTCACATCCCAAGCCTCGCAATAATTCGAAATAACGACAAATCACTCAAGGACACTCCGAATCGCGATATTTACCGTTTCCGCTCGCTGTATATCGAAAGAAGCGAAGGATTCACTTACCAAGAATCGTAATCGTTCAAAATATCGATAAATCAGAGTAGGAGATTCGGGATCGCGATATTTACATTTACCACTCGCTGTATATCGAAAGAAGCGATGGATTCACTTCCCAAGCGTCGCAATAATTCGAAATAACAACAAATCACTCAAGGACACTCCGAATCGCGATATTTACCGTTTCCGCTCGCTGTATATCGACTGAAGCGAAGGAATCACATCGCAAGCCTCGCAATCGTTCAAACTATCGGTAAATCAGAGTAGGAGACCCCGAATGGCGATATTTACCGTTTCCGCTCGCTGTATATCGAAAGAAGCGAGTAATTCACTTGCCAAGCATTGCAACAATTCGAAATAACGACAAATCACTCAAGGACACTCGGAATCACGATATTGACCTTTTCCGTAAGCAGTGTATTGAATGAAGCTAAGGATTCATTTCCCAAGCCTCGCAATCGATCAAACTGTCGGTAAATCAGAGTAGGAGACTCGGGATCGCGATATTTACATTTACCACTCGCTGTATATCGAAAGAAGCGAAGGATTCACATCACAAGCCTCGCAATCGTTCAAAATATAGATAAATCAGAGTAGGAGACTCGGAATCGCGATATTTACCGTTTCCGCTCGCTGTATATCGAAAGAAGATAAGGATTCACATCGCAACCCTCGCAATCGTTCAAAATATCGGTAAATCAGAGTAGGAGACTCCGAATGGCGATATTTACCGTTTCCGCTCGCTGTATATCGAAAGAAGCGAGTAATTCACTTCCCAAGCATCGCAATAATTCGAAATAACGACAAATCACTCAAGGACACTCCGAATCGCGATATTTACCGTTTCCGCTCGCTGTATATCGAATGAAGATAAGGATTCACATCACAAGCCTCGCAATCGTTCAAAATATCGATAAATCAGAGTAGGAGACTCGGAAACGCGATAGATACCGTTTCCGCTCGCTGTATATCGAAAGAAGCGAAGGATGCACATCCCAAGCATCGCAATAATTCGAAATAACGACAAATCACTCAAGGACACTCCGACTCGCGATATTTACCGTTTCTGCTCGCTGTATATCGAAAGAAGCGAAGGATTCACATCACAAGCCTCGCAATCGTTCAAAATATCGATAAATCAGAGTAGGAGACTCGGTATCGCGATATTTACCTTTTCCGCTCGCTGTATATCGAAAGAAGCGAAGGATTCACTTACCAAGCCTCGCAATCGTTCAAAATATCGATCAATCAGAGAAGGAGACTCGGAAACGCGATATTTACATTTACCGCAAGCTGTATATCGAAAGAAGCGAAGGATTCGTTTCCCAAGCCTCGCAATCGTTCAAAATATTGATAAATCAGAGTAGGAGATTCGGGATCGCGATATTTACATTTACCACTCGCTGTATATCGAAAGAAGCGATGGATTCACTTCCCAAGCGTCGCAATAATTCGAAATAACGACAAATCACTCAAAGACACTCCGAATCGCGATATTTACCGTTTCCGCTCGCTGTATATCGAAACAAGCGAAGGATTCGCATCCCAAGCCTCGCAATCGTTCAAAATATCGACAAATCACTCAAGGACACTCCGAATCGCGATATTTACCGTTTCCGCTCGCTGTATATCGAAAGAAGCGAAGGATTCACTTACCAAGAATCGTAATCGTTCAAAATATCGATCAATCAGAGAAGGAGACTCGGAAACGCGATATTTACATTTACCACAAGCTGTATATCGAAAGAAGCGAAGGATTCACTTCCCAAGCCTCGCAACCGTTCGAAATAACGAGAAATCACTCAAGGTCACTCGGAATCACGATATTGACCTTTTCCATAAGCAGTGTATTGAAAGAAACTAAGGATTCGTTTCCCAAGCCTCGCAATCGTTCAAAATATCGATAAATCAGAGTAGGAGATTCGGGATCGCGATATTTACATTTACCACTCGCTGTATACCGAAAGAAGCGATGGATTCACTTCCCAAGCGTCGCAATAATTCGAAATAACGACAAATCACTCAAGGACACTCCGAATCGCGATATTTACCGTTTCCGCTCGCTGTATATCGAAACAAGCGAAGGATTCGCATCCCAAGCCTCGCAATCGTTCAAAATATCGATAAATCAGAGTAGGAGACCCGGAATCGCGATATTGGCCGTTTCCGCTCGCTGTATATCGAAAGAAGCGAAGGATTCACATCCCAAGCCTCGCAACCGTTCGAAATAACCAGAAATCACTCAAGGTCACTCGGAATCACGATATTGACCTTTTCCATATGCAGTGTATTGAAAGAAGCTAAGGATTCGTTTCCCAAGCCTCGCAATCGTTGAAAATAACGATAAATCAGAGTAGGAGACTCGGGATCGCGATATTTACATTTACCACTCGCTGTATATCGAAAGAAGCGATAAATTCGCTTCCCAAGCGTCGCAATAATTCGAAATAACGACAAATCACTCAAGGACACTCCGAATCGCGATATTTACTGTTTCCGCTCGCTGTATATCGAAAGAAGATAAGGATTCACATCGCAAGCCTCGCAATCGTTCAAAATATCGGTAAATCAGAGTAGGAGACTCCGAATGGCGATATTTACCGTTTCCGCTCGCTGTATATCGAAACAAGCGAAGGATTCACATCCCAAGCCTCGCAATAATTCGAAATAACGACAAATCACTCAAGGACACTCCGAATCGCGATATTTACCGTTTCCGCTCGCTGTATATCGAAAGAAGCGAAGGATTCACTTACCAAGAATCGTAATCGTTCAAAATATCGATAAATCAGAGTAGGAGATTCGGGATCGCGATATTTACATTTACCACTCGCTGTATATCGAAAGAAGCGATGGATTCACTTCCCAAGCGTCGCAATAATTCGAAATAACAACAAATCACTCAAGGACACTCCGAATCGCGATATTTACCGTTTCCGCTCGCTGTATATCGACTGAAGCGAAGGAATCACATCGCAAGCCTCGCAATCGTTCAAACTATCGGTAAATCAGAGTAGGAGACCCCGAATGGCGATATTTACCGTTTCCGCTCGCTGTATATCGAAAGAAGCGAGTAATTCACTTGCCAAGCATTGCAACAATTCGAAATAACGACAAATCACTCAAGGACACTCGGAATCACGATATTGACCTTTTCCGTAAGCAGTGTATTGAATGAAGCTAAGGATTCATTTCCCAAGCCTCGCAATCGATCAAACTGTCGGTAAATCAGAGTAGGAGACTCGGGATCGCGATATTTACATTTACCACTCGCTGTATATCGAAAGAAGCGAAGGATTCACATCACAAGCCTCGCAATCGTTCAAAATATAGATAAATCAGAGTAGGAGACTCGGAATCGCGATATTTACCGTTTCCGCTCGCTGTATATCGAAAGAAGATAAGGATTCACATCGCAACCCTCGCAATCGTTCAAAATATCGGTAAATCAGAGTAGGAGACTCCGAATGGCGATATTTACCGTTTCCGCTCGCTGTATATCGAAAGAAGCGAGTAATTCACTTCCCAAGCGTCGCAATAATTCGAAATAACGACAAATCACTCAAGGACACTCCGAATCGCGATATTTACCGTTTCCGCTCGCTGTATATCGAATGAAGATAAGGATTCACATCACAAGCCTCGCAATCGTTCAAAATATCGATAAATCAGAGTAGGAGACTCGGAAACGCGATAGATACCGTTTCCGCTCGCTGTATATCGAAAGAAGCGAAGGATGCACATCCCAAGCATCGCAATAATTCGAAATAACGACAAATCACTCAAGGACACTCCGACTCGCGATATTTACCGTTTCTGCTCGCTGTATATCGAAAGAAGCGAAGGATTCACATCACAAGTCTCGCAATCGTTCAAAATATCGATAAATCAGAGTAGGAGACTCGGTATCGCGATATTTACCTTTTCCGCTCGCTGTATATCGAAAGAAGCGAAGGATTCACTTACCAAGCCTCGCAATCGTTCAAAATATCGATCAATCAGAGAAGGAGACTCGGAAACGCGATATTTACATTTACCGCAAGCTGTATATCGAAAGAAGCGAAGGATTCACATACCAAGCCTCGCAATCGTTCAAAATGTCGATAAATCAGAGAAGGAGACTCTAAAACGCGATATTTACATTTACCACAGGTTGTATGAAGAAAGAAGCGATGGATTCACTTCCCAAGCATCGCAATAATTCGAAATAACGACAAATCACTCAAGGACACTCCGAATCGCGATATTTACCGTTTCCGCTCGCTGTATATCGAAACAAGCGAAGGATTCCCATCCCAAGCCTCGCAACCGTTCGAAATAACTAGAAATCACTCAAGGTCACTCGGAATCACGATATTGGCCTTTTCCATAAGCAGTGTATTGAAAGAAACTAAGGATTCGTTTCCCAAGCCTCGCAATCGTTCAAAATATCGATAAATCAGAGTAGAAGATTCGGGATCGCGATATTTACATTTACCACTCGCTGTATATCGAAAGAAGCGATAAATTCGCTTCCCAAGCGTCGCAATAATTCGAAATAACGACAAATCACTCAAGGACACTCCGAATCGCGATATTTACTGTTTCCGCTCGCTGTATATCGAAAGAAGATAAGGATTCACATCGCAAGCCTCGCAATCGTTCAAAATATCGGTAAATCAGAGTAGGAGACTCCGAATGGCGATATTTACCGTTTCCGCTCGCTGTATATCGAAACAAGCGAAGGATTCACATCCCAAGCCTCGCAATAATTCGAAATAACGACAAATCACTCAAGGACACTCCGAATCGCGATATTTACCGTTTCCGCTCGCTGTATATCGAAACAAGCGAAGGATTCGCATCCCAAGCCTCGCAATCGTTCAAAATATCGATAAATCAGAGTAGGAGACCCGGAATCGCGATATTGACCGTTTCCGCTCGCTGTATATCGAAAGAAGCGAAGGATTCACATCCCAAGCCTCGCAACCGTTCGAAATAACCAGAAATCACTCAAGGTCACTCGGAATCACGATATTGACCTTTTCCATATGCAGTGTATTGAAAGAAGCTAAGGATTCGTTTCCCAAGCCTCGCAATCGTTGAAAATAACGATAAATCAGAGTAGGAGACTCGGGATCGCGATATTTACATTTACCACTCGCTGTATATCGAAAGAAGCGATAAATTCGCTTCCCAAGCGTCGCAATAATTCGAAATAACGACAAATCACTCAAGGACACTCCGAATCGCGATATTTACTGTTTCCGCTCGCTGTATATCGAAAGAAGCGAGTAATTCACTTCCCAAGCATCGCAATAATTCGAAATAACGACAAATCACTCAAGGACACTCCGAATCGCGATATTTACCGTTTCCGCTCGCTGTATATCGAATGAAGATAAGGATTCACATCACAAGCCTCGCAATCGTTCAAAATATCGATAAATCAGAGTAGGAGACTCGGAAACGCGATAGATACCGTTTCCGCTCGCTGTATATCGAAAGAAGCGAAGGATGCACATCCCAAGCATCGCAATAATTCGAAATAACGACAAATCACTCAAGGACACTCCGACTCGCGATATTTACCGTTTCTGCTCGCTGTATATCGAAAGAAGCGAAGGATTCACATCACAAGCCTCGCAATCGTTCAAAATATCGATAAATCAGAGTAGGAGACTCGGTATCGCGATATTTACCTTTTCCGCTCGCTGTATATCGAAAGAAGCGAAGGATTCACTTACCAAGCCTCGCAATCGTTCAAAATATCGATCAATCAGAGAAGGAGACTCGGAAACACGATATTTACATTTACCGCAAGCTGTATATCGAAAGAAGCGAAGGATTCGTTTCCCAAGCCTCGCAATCGTTCAAAATATTGATAAATCAGAGTAGGAGATTCGGGATCGCGATATTTACATTTACCACTCGCTGTATATCGAAAGAAGCGATGGATTCACTTCCCAAGCGTCGCAATAATTCGAAATAACGACAAATCACTCAAAGACACTCCGAATCGCGATATTTACCGTTTCCGCTCGCTGTATATCGAAACAAGCGAAGGATTCGCATCCCAAGCCTCGCAATCGTTCAAAATATCGACAAATCACTCAAGGACACTCCGAATCGCGATATTTACCGTTTCCGCTCGCTGTATATCGAAAGAAGCGAAGGATTCACTTACCAAGAATCGTAATCGTTCAAAATATCGATCAATCAGAGAAGGAGACTCGGAAACGCGATATTTACATTTACCACAAGCTGTATATCGAAAGAAGCGAAGGATTCACTTCCCAAGCCTCGCAACCGTTCGAAATAACGAGAAATCACTCAAGGTCACTCGGAATCACGATATTGACCTTTTCCATAAGCAGTGTATTGAAAGAAACTAAGGATTCGTTTCCCAAGCCTCGCAATCGTTCAAAATATCGATAAATCAGAGTAGGAGATTCGGGATCGCGATATTTACATTTACCACTCGCTGTATACCGAAAGAAGCGATGGATTCACTTCCCAAGCGTCGCAATAATTCGAAATAACGACAAATCACTCAAGGACACTCCGAATCGCGATATTTACCGTTTCCGCTCGCTGTATATCGAAACAAGCGAAGGATTCGCATCCCAAGCCTCGCAATCGTTCAAAATATCGATAAATCAGAGTAGGAGACCCGGAATCGCGATATTGACCGTTTCCGCTCGCTGTATATCGAAAGAAGCGAAGGATTCACATCCCAAGCCTCGCAACCGTTCGAAATAACGAGAAATCACTCAAGGTCACTCGGAATCACGATATTGACCTTTTCCATAAGCAGTGTATTGAAAGAAACTAAGGATTCGTTTCCCAAGCCTCGCAATCGTTCAAAATATTGATAAATCAGAGTAGGAGATTCGGGATCGCGATATTTACATTTACCACTCGCTGTATATCGAAAGAAGCGATGGATTCACTTCCCAAGCGTCGCAATAATTCGAAATAACGACAAATCACTCAAAGACACTCCGAATCGCGATATTTACCGTTTCCGCTCGCTGTATATCGAAACAAGCGAAGGATTCGCATCCCAAGCCTCGCAATCGTTCAAAATATCGACAAATCACTCAAGGACACTCCGAATCGCGATATTTACCGTTTCCGCTCGCTGTATATCGAAAGAAGCGAAGGATTCACTTACCAAGAATCGTAATCGTTCAAAATATCGATCAATCAGAGAAGGAGACTCGGAAACGCGATATTTACATTTACCACAAGCTGTATATCGAAAGAAGCGAAGGATTCACTTCCCAAGCCTCGCAACCGTTCGAAATAACGAGAAATCACTCAAGGTCACTCGGAATCACGATATTGACCTTTTCCATAAGCAGTGTATTGAAAGAAACTAAGGATTCGTTTCCCAAGCCTCGCAATCGTTCAAAATATCGATAAATCAGAGTAGGAGATTCGGGATCGCGATATTTACATTTACCACTCGCTGTATACCGAAAGAAGCGATGGATTCACTTCCCAAGCGTCGCAATAATTCGAAATAACGACAAATCACTCAAGGACACTCCGAATCGCGATATTTACCGTTTCCGCTCGCTGTATATCGAAACAAGCGAAGGATTCGCATCCCAAGCCTCGCAATCGTTCAAAATATCGATAAATCAGAGTAGGAGACCCGGAATCGCGATATTGACCGTTTCCGCTCGCTGTATATCGAAAGAAGCGAAGGATTCACATCCCAAGCCTCGCAACCGTTCGAAATAACGAGAAATCACTCAAGGTCACTCGGAATCACGATATTGACCTTTTCCATAAGCAGTGTATTGAAAGAAACTAAGGATTCGTTTCCCAAGCCTCGCAATCGTTCAAAATATTGATAAATCAGAGTAGGAGATTCGGGATCGCGATATTTACATTTACCACTCGCTGTATATCGAAAGAAGCGATGGATTCACTTCCCAAGCGTCGCAATAATTCGAAATAACGACAAATCACTCAAAGACACTCCGAATCGCGATATTTACCGTTTCCGCTCGCTGTATATCGAAACAAGCGAAGGATTCGCATCCCAAGCCTCGCAATCGTTCAAAATATCGACAAATCACTCAAGGACACTCCGAATCGCGATATTTACCGTTTCCGCTCGCTGTATATCGAAAGAAGCGAAGGATTCACTTACCAAGAATCGTAATCGTTCAAAATATCGATCAATCAGAGAAGGAGACTCGGAAACGCGATATTTACATTTACCACAAGCTGTATATCGAAAGAAGCGAAGGATTCACTTCCCAAGCCTCGCAACCGTTCGAAATAACGAGAAATCACTCAAGGTCACTCGGAATCACGATATTGACCTTTTCCATAAGCAGTGTATTGAAAGAAACTAAGGATTCGTTTCCCAAGCCTCGCAATCGTTCAAAATATCGATAAATCAGAGTAGGAGATTCGGGATCGCGATATTTACATTTACCACTCGCTGTATACCGAAAGAAGCGATGGATTCACTTCCCAAGCGTCGCAATAATTCGAAATAACGACAAATCACTCAAGGACACTCCGAATCGCGATATTTACCGTTTCCGCTCGCTGTATATCGAAAGAAGCTAAGGATTCACTTCCTAGCCCTCGGCATTGTTCGATATAACGATAAATAACTCTGAGAGCCTCGGAATCGCGATATTTACCTTTTCCACACGCTGTGTATCGATAGAAGCTAAGGATTCACTTCCTAGCCCTCGGCATCGTTCGATATAACGAAAAATCACTCTGGGAGCCTCGGAAACGCGATATTTACCTTTTCCACACGCTGTGTATCGAAAGAAGCTATGGATTCACTTCCTAGCCAACGGCATCGTTCGATATAACGATAAATCACTCTGGGAGCCTCGGAAACGCGATATTTACCTTTTCCACACGCTGTGTATCGAAAGAAGCTAAGGATTCACTTCCTAGCCCTCGTCATCGTTCGTTATAACGATAAATCACTCTGTGAGCTTCGGAATCGCGATATTTACCTTTTCCACACGCTGTGTATCGAATTGAGCTAAGGATTCACTTCCTAGCCCTCGGTATCGTTCGATATAACGATAAATCACTCTGGGACACTCGGAAACGCGATATTTACCTTTTCCACACGCTGTGTATCGAAAGGAGCTAAGGATTCACTTCCTAGCCCTCGGCATCGTTCGATATAACGATAAATCACTCTGGGACACTCTGAAACGCGATATTTACCTTTTCCACACGCTGTGTATCGAAAGAAGCTAAGGATTCACTTCCTAGCCCTCGGCATCGTTCGATATAACGATAAATCACTCTGGGACACTCGGAATCGCGATATTTACCTTTTCCACACGCTGTGTATCGAAAGAAGCTAAGGATTCACTTCCTAGCCCTCGGCATCGTTCGATATAACGATAAATCACTCTGGGAGCTTCGGAATCGGGATATTTACCTTTTCCACACGCTGTGTATCGAATTGAGCTAAGGATTCACTTCCTAGCCCTCGGCATCGTTCGATATAACGATAAATCACTCTGGGACACTCTGCAACGCGATATTTACCTTTTCCACAAGCTGTGTATCGAAATTAGCTAAGGATTCACTTCCTAGCCAACGGCATCGTTCGATATAACGATAAATCACTCTGGGAGCCTCGGAATCGCGAAATTTACCTTTTCCACACGCTGTGTATCGATAGAAGCTAAGGATTCAGTTCCTAGCCCTAGGCATCGTTCGATATAACGATAAATAGCTCTGGGAGCCTCGGAATCGCGATATTTACCTTTTCCACACGCTGTGTATCGAAAGAAGCTAAGGATTTACTTCCTAGCCCTCGGCATTGTTCGATATAACGATAAATAACTCTGGGAGCCTCGGAATCGCGATATTTACCTTTTCCACACGCTGTGTATCGATAGAAGCTAAGGATTCAGTGAAGAGCCCTCGGCATCGTTCGATATAACGATAAATCACTCTGGGAGCCTTGGAAACGCGATATTTACCTTTTCCACACGCTGTGTATCGAAAGGAGCTAAGGATTCACTTCCTAGCCCTCGGCATCGTTCGATATAACGATAAATCACTCTGGGACACTCTGAAACGCGATATTTACCTTTTCCACACGCTGTGTATCGAAAGAAGCTAAGGATTCACTTCCTAGCCCTCGGCATCGTTCGATATAACGATAAATCACTCTGGGAGTCGCGGAATCGCGATATTTACCTTTTCCACACTCTATGTATCGAAAGAAGCTAAGGATTCACTTCCTATCCCTCGGCATCGTTCGATATAACGATATATCGCTCTGGGAGCCTCGGAATCGCGATATTTACCTATTCCACAAGTTGTGCATCGAAATTAGCTAAGGATTCACTTCCTAGCCCTCGGTATCGTTCGATATAACGATAAATCACTCTGGGACACTCGGAAACGCGATATTTACCTTTTCCACACGCTGTGTATCGAAAGGAGCTAAGGATTCACTTCCTAGCCCTCGGCATCGTTCGATATAACGATAAATCACTCTGGGACACTCTGAAACGCGATATTTACCTTTTCCACACACTGTGTATCGAAAGAAGCTAAGGATTCACTTCCTAGCCCTCGGCATCGTTCGATATAACGATAAATCACTCTGGGAGCCGCGGAATCGCGATATTTACCTTTTCCACACGCTGTGTATCGATAGAAGCTAAGGATTCACTTCCTAGCCCTCGGCATCGTTCGATATAACGAAAAATCACTCTGGGAGCCTCGGAAACGCGATATTTACCTTTTCCACACGCTGTGTATCGAAAGGAGCTAAGGATTCACTTCCTAGCCCTCGGCATCGTTCGATATAACGATAAATCACTCTGGGACACTCTGAAACGCGATATTTACCTTTTCCACACGCTGTGTATCGATAGAAGCTAAGGATTCAGTTCCTAGCCCTCGGCATAGTTCGATATAACGATAAATCACTCTGGGAGCTTCGGAATCGCAATATTTACCTTTTCCACGCGCTGTGTATCGAAAGAAGCTAAGGATTCACTTCCTAGCCCTCGGCATTGTTCGATATAACGATAAATACCTCTGGGAGCCTCGGAAACGCGATATTTACCTTTTCCACATGCTGTGTATCGATAGAAGCTAAGGATTCAGTTCCTAGCACTCGGCATCGTTCGATATAACGATAAATCACTCTGGGACACTCTGAAACGCGATATTTACCTTTTCCACACGCTGTGTATCGAAAGGAGCTAAGGATTCACTTCCTAGCCCTCGGCATCGTTCGATATAACGATAAATCACTCTGGGAGCCTCGGAAACGCGATATTTACCTTTTCCACACGCTGTGTATCGATAGAAGCTAAGGATTCACTTCCTAGCCCTCGGCATCGTTCGATATAACGATAAATCACTCTGGGACACTCTGAAACGCGATATTTACCTTTTCCACACGCTGTGTATCGAAAGAAGCTAAGGATTCACTTCCTAGCCCTCGGCATTGTTCGATATAACGATAAATAACTCTGAGAGCCTCGGAATCGCGATATTTACCTTTTCTACACTCTGTGTATCGATAGAAGCTAAGGATTCACTTCCTAGCCCTCGGCATCGTTCGATATAACGAAAAATCACTCTGGGAGCCTCGGAAACGCGATATTTACCTTTTCCACACGCTGTGTATCGAAAGAAGCTATGGATTCACTTCCTAGCCAACGGCATCGTTCGATATAACGATAAATCACTCTGGGAGCCTCGGAAACGCGATATTTACCTTTTCCACACGCTGTGTATCGATAGAAGCTAAGGATTCACTTCCTAGCCCTCGGCATCGTTCGATGTAACGATAAATCACTCTGGGAGCTTCGGAATCGCGATATTTACCTTTTCCACACGCTGTGTATCGATAGAAGCTAAGGATTCAGTTCCTAGCCCTCGGCATAGTTCGATATAACGATAAATCACTCTGGGAGCTTCGGAATCGCAATATTTACCTTTTCCACGCGCTGTGTATCGAAATTAGCTAAGGATTCACTTCCTAGCCCTCGTTATCGTTCGATATAACGATAAATCACTCTGGGACACTCGGAAACGCGATATTTACCTTTTCTACACGCTGTGTATCGATAGAAACTAAGGATTCACTTCCTAGCCCTCGGCATCGTTCGATATAACGGTAAATCACTCTGGGACTATCGGAAACGCGATATTTACCTTTTCCACATGCTGTGTATCGAAAGAAGCTAAGGATTCACTTCCTAGCCCTCGGCATTGTTCGATATAACGATAAATACCTCTGGGAGCCTCGGAAACGCGATATTTACCTTTTCCACACGCTGTGTATCGATAGAAGCTAAGGATTCAGTTCCTAGCACTCGGCATCGTTCGATATAACGATAAATCACTCTGGGACACTCTGAAACGCGATATTTACCTTTTCCACACGCTGTGTATCGAAAGGAGCTAAGGATTCACTTCCTAGCCCTCGGCATCGTTCGATATAACGATAAATCACTCTGGGAGCCTCGGAAACGCGATATTTACCTTTTCCACACGCTGTGTATCGATAGAAGCTAAGGATTCACTTCCTAGCCCTCGGCATCGTTCGATATAACGATAAATCACTTTGGGACACTCTGAAACGCGATATTTACCTTTTCCACACGCTGTGTATCGAAAGAAGCTAAGGATTCACTTCCTAGCCCTCGGCATTGTTCGATATAACGATAAATAACTCTGAGAGCCTCGGAATCGCGATATTTACCTTTTCCACACGCTGTGTATCGATAGAAGCTAAGGATTCACTTCCTAGCCCTCGGCATCGTTCGATATAACGAAAAATCACTCTGGGAGCCTCGGAAACGCGATATTTACCTTTTCCACACGCTGTGTATCGAAAGAAGCTATGGATTCACTTCCTAGCCAACGGCATCGTTCGATATAACGATAAATCACTCTGGGAGCCTCGGAAACGCGATATTTACCTTTTCCACACGCTGTGTATCGAAAGAAGCTAAGGATTCACTTCCTAGCCCTCGGCATCGTTCGTTATAACGATAAATCACTCTGTGAGCTTCGGAATCGCGATATTTACCTTTTCCACACGCTGTGTATCGAATTGAGCTAAGGATTCACTTCCTAGCCCTCGGTATCGTTCGATATAACGATAAATCACTCTGGGACACTCGGAAACGCGATATTTACCTTTTCCACACGCTGTGTATCGAAAGGAGCTAAGGATTCACTTCCTAGCCCTCGGCATCGTTCGATATAACGATAAATCACTCTGGGACACTCTGAAACGCGATATTAACCTTTTCCACACGCTGTGTATCGAAAGAAGCTAAGGATTCACTTCCTAGCCCTCGGCATCGTTCGATATAACGATAAATCACTCTGGGACACTCGGAATCGCGATATTTACCTTTTCCACACGCTGTGTATCGAAAGAAGCTAAGGATTCACTTCCTAGCCCTCGGCATCGTTCGATATAACGATAAATCACTCTGGGAGCTTCGGAATCGGGATATTTACCTTTTCCACACGCTGTGTATCGAATTGAGCTAAGGATTCACTTCCTAGCCCTCGGCATCGTTCGATATAACGATAAATCACTCTGGGACACTCTGCAACGCGATATTTACCTTTTCCACAAGCTGTGTATCGAAATTAGCTAAGGATTCACTTCCTAGCCAACGGCATCGTTCGATATAACGATAAATCACTCTGGGAGCCTCGGAATCGCGAAATTTACCTTTTCCACACGCTGTGTATCGATAGAAGCTAAGGATTCAGTTCCTAGCCCTAGGCATCGTTCGATATAACGATAAATAGCTCTGGGAGCCTCGGAATCGCGATATTTACCTTTTCCACACGCTGTGTATCGAAAGAAGCTAAGGATTTACTTCCTAGCCCTCGGCATTGTTCGATATAACGATAAATAACTCTGGGAGCCTCGGAATCGCGATATTTACCTTTTCCACACGCTGTGTATCGATAGAAGCTAAGGATTCAGTGAAGAGCCCTCGGCATCGTTCGATGTAACGATAAATCACTCTGGGAGCCTTGGAAACGCGATATTTACCTTTTCCACACGCTGTGTATCGAAAGGAGCTAAGGATTCACTTCCTAGCCCTCGGCATCGTTCGATATAACGATAAATCACTCTGGGACACTCTGAAACGCGATATTTACCTTTTCCACACGCTGTGTATCGAAAGAAGCTAAGGATTCACTTCCTAGCCCTCGGCATCGTTCGATATAACGATAAATCACTCTGGGAGTCGCGGAATCGCGATATTTACCTTTTCCACACTCTATGTATCGAAAGAAGCTAAGGATTCACTTCCTATCCCTCGGCATCGTTCGATATAACGATATATCGCTCTGGGAGCCTCGGAATCGCGATATTTACCTATTCCACAAGTTGTGCATCGAAATTAGCTAAGGATTCACTTCCTAGCCCTCGGTATCGTTCGATATAACGATAAATCACTCTGGGACACTCGGAAACGCGATATTTACCTTTTCCACACGCTGTGTATCGAAAGGAGCTAAGGATTCACTTCCTAGCCCTCGGCATCGTTCGATATAACGATAAATCACTCTGGGACACTCTGAAACGCGATATTTACCTTTTCCACACACTGTGTATCGAAAGAAGCTAAGGATTCACTTCCTAGCCCTCGGCATCGTTCGATATAACGATAAATCACTCTGGGAGCCGCGGAATCGCGATATTTACCTTTTCCACACGCTGTGTATCGATAGAAGCTAAGGATTCACTTCCTAGCCCTCGGCATCGTTCGATATAACGAAAAATCACTCTGGGAGCCTCGGAAACGCGATATTTACCTTTTCCACACGCTGTGTATCGAAAGGAGCTAAGGATTCACTTCCTAGCCCTCGGCATCGTTCGATATAACGATAAATCACTCTGGGACACTCTGAAACGCGATATTTACCTTTTCCACACGCTGTGTATCGATAGAAGCTAAGGATTCAGTTCCTAGCCCTCGGCATAGTTCGATATAACGATAAATCACTCTGGGAGCTTCGGAATCGCAATATTTACCTTTTCCACGCGCTGTGTATCGAAAGAAGCTAAGGATTCACTTCCTAGCCCTCGGCATTGTTCGATATAACGATAAATACCTCTGGGAGCCTCGGAAACGCGATATTTACCTTTTCCACATGCTGTGTATCGATAGAAGCTAAGGATTCAGTTCCTAGCACTCGGCATCGTTCGATATAACGATAAATCACTCTGGGACACTCTGAAACGCGATATTTACCTTTTCCACACGCTGTGTATCGAAAGGAGCTAAGGATTCACTTCCTAGCCCTCGGCATCGTTCGATATAACGATAAATCACTCTGGGAGCCTCGGAAACGCGATATTTACCTTTTCCACACGCTGTGTATCGATAGAAGCTAAGGATTCACTTCCTAGCCCTCGGCATCGTTCGATATAACTATAAATCACTCTGGGACACTCTGAAACGCGATATTTACCTTTTCCACACGCTGTGTATCGAAAGAAGCTAAGGATTCACTTCCTAGCCCTCGGCATTGTTCGATATAACGATAAATAACTCTGAGAGCCTCGGAATCGCGATATTTACCTTTTCTACACTCTGTGTATCGATAGAAGCTAAGGATTCACTTCCTAGCCCTCGGCATCGTTCGATATAACGAAAAATCACTCTGGGAGCCTCGGAAACGCGATATTTACCTTTTCCACACGCTGTGTATCGAAAGAAGCTAAGGATTCAGTTCCTAGCACTCGGCATCGTTCGATATAACGATAAATCACTTTGGGACACTCTGAAACGCGATATTTACCTTTTCCACACGCTGTGTATCGAAAGAAGCTAAGGATTCACTTCCTAGCCCTCGGCATTGTTCGATATAACGATAAATAACTCTGAGAGCCTCGGAATCGCGATATTTACCTTTTCCACACGCTGTGTATCGATAGAAGCTAAGGATTCACTTCCTAGCCCTCGGCATCGTTCGATATAACGAAAAATCACTCTGGGAGCCTCGGAAACGCGATATTTACCTTTTCCACACGCTGTGTATCGAAAGAAGCTATGGATTCACTTCCTAGCCAACGGCATCGTTCGATATAACGATAAATCACTCTGGGAGCCTCGGAAACGCGATATTTACCTTTTCCACACGCTGTGTATCGAAAGAAGCTAAGGATTCACTTCCTAGCCCTCGGCATCGTTCGTTATAACGATAAATCACTCTGTGAGCTTCGGAATCGCGATACTTACCTTTTCCACACGCTGTGTATCGAATTGAGCTAAGGATTCACTTCCTAGCCCTCGGCATCGTTCGATATAACGATAAATCACTCTGGGACACTCTGAAACGCGATATTTACCTTTTCCACACGCTGTGTATCGAAAGAAGCTAAGGATTCACTTCCTAGCCCTCGGCATCGTTCGATATAACGATAAATCACTCTGGGACACTCGGAATCGCGATATTTACCTTTTCCACACGCTGTGTATCGAAAGAAGCTAAGGATTCACTTCCTAGCCCTCGGCATCGTTCGATATAACGATAAATCACTCTGGGAGCTTCGGAATCGGGATATTTACCTTTTCCACACGCTGTGTATCGAATTGAGCTAAGGATTCACTTCCTAGCCCTCGGCATCGTTCGATATAACGATAAATCACTCTGGGACACTCTGCAACGCGATATTTACCTTTTCCACAAGCTGTGTATCGAAATTAGCTAAGGATTCACTTCCTAGCCAACGGCATCGTTCGATATAACGATAAATCACTCTGGGAGCCTCGGAATCGCGAAATTTACCTTTTCCACACGCTGTGTATCGATAGAAGCTAAGGATTCAGTTCCTAGCCCTAGGCATCGTTCGATATAACGATAAATAGCTCTGGGAGCCTCGGAATCGCGATATTTACCTTTTCCACACGCTGTGTATCGAATGAAGCTAAGGATTTACTTCCTAGCCCTCGGCATTGTTCGATATAACGATAAATAGCTCTGGGAGCCTCGGAATCGCGATATTTACCTTTTCCACACGCTGTGTATCGATAGAAGCTAAGGATTCAGTGAAGAGCCCTCGGCATCGTTCGATGTAACGATAAATCACTCTGGGAGCCTTGGAAACGCGATATTTACCTTTTCCACACGCTGTGTATCGAAAGGAGCTAAGGATTCACTTCCTAGCCTTCGGCATCGTTCGATATAACGATAAATCACTCTGGGACACTCTGAAACGCGATATTTACCTTTTCCACACGCTGTGTATCGAAAGAAGCTAAGGATTCACTTCCTAGCCCTCGGCATCGTTCGATATAACGATAAATCACTCTGGGAGCCTCGGAAACGCGATATTTACCTTTTCCACACGCTGTGTATCGATAGAAGCTAAGGATTCACTTCCTAGCCCTCGGCATCGTTCGATATAACGATAAATCACTCTGGGACACTCTGAAACGCGATATTTACCTTTTCCACACGCTGTGTATCGAAAGAAGCTAAGGATTCACTTCCTAGCCCTCGGCATTGTTCGATATAACGATAAATAACTCTGAGAGCCTCGGAATCGCGATATTTACCTTTTCTACACTCTGTGTATCGATAGAAGCTAAGGATTCACTTCCTAGCCCTCGGCATCGTTCGATATAACGATAAATCACTCTGGGAGCCTCGGAATCGCGAAATTTACCTTTTCCACACGCTGTGTATCGATAGAAGCTAAGGATTCAGTTCCTAGCCCTAGGCATCGTTCGATATAACGATAAATAGCTCTGGGAGCCTCGGAATCGCGATATTTACCTTTTCCACACGCTGTGTATCGAAAGAAGCTAAGGATTTACTTCCTAGCCCTCGGCATTGTTCGATATAACGATAAATAGCTCTGGGAGCCTCGGAATCGCGATATTTACCTTTTCCACACGCTGTGTATCGATAGAAGCTAAGGATTCAGTGAAGAGCCCTCGGCATCGTTCGATGTAACGATAAATCACTCTGGGAGCCTTGGAAACGCGATATTTACCTTTTCCACACGCTGTGTATCGAAAGGAGCTAAGGATTCACTTCCTAGCCCTCGGCATCGTTCGATATAACGATAAATCACTCTGGGACACTCTGAAACGCGATATTTACCTTTTCCACACGCTGTGTATCGAAAGAAGCTAAGGATTCACTTCCTAGCCCTCGGCATCGTTCGATATAACGATAAATCACTCTGGGAGTCGCGGAATCGCGATATTTACCTTTTCCACACTCTATGTATCGAAAGAAGCTAAGGATTCACTTCCTATCCCTCGGCATCGTTCGATATAACGATATATCGCTCTGGGAGCCTCGGAATCGCGATATTTACCTTTTCCACAAGTTGTGCATCGAAATTAGCTAAGGATTCACTTCCTAGCCCTCGGTATCGTTCGATATAACGATAAATCACTCTGGGACACTCGGAAACGCGATATTTACCTTTTCCACACGCTGTGTATCGAAAGGAGCTAAGGATTCACTTCCTAGCCCTCGGCATCGTTCGATATAACGATAAATCACTCTGGGACACTCTGAAACGCGATATTTACCTTTTCCACACGCTGTGTATCGAAAGAAGCTAAGGATTCACTTCCTAGCCCTCGGCATCGTTCGATATAACGATAAATCACTCTGGGAGCCGCGGAATCGCGATATTTACCTTTTCCACACGCTGTGTATCGATAGAAGCTAAGGATTCACTTCCTAGCCCTCGGCATCGTTCGATATAACGAAAAATCACTCTGGGAGCCTCGGAAACGCGATATTTACCTTTTCCACACGCTGTGTATCGAAAGAAGCTAAAGATTCACTTCCTAGCCAACGGCATAGTACGATATAACGATAAATAACTCTGGGAGCCTCGGAAACGCGATATTTACCTTTTCCACACCCTGTGTATCGATAGAAGCTAAGGATTCACTTCCTAGCCATCGGCATCGTTCGATGTAACGATAAATCACTCTGGGAGCTTCGGAATCGCGATATTTACCTTTTCCACACGCTGTGTATCGATAGAAGCTAAGGATTCAGTTCCTAGCCCTTGGCATAGTTCGATATAACGATAAATCACTCTGGGAGCTTCGGAATCGCAATATTTACCTTTTCCACGCGCTGTGTATCGAAATTAGCTAAGGATTCACTTCCTAGCCCTCGGTATCGTTCGATATAACGATAAATCACTCTGGGACACTCGGAAACGCGATATTTACCTTTTCTACACGCTGTGTATCGATAGAAGCTAAGGATTCACTTCCTAGCCCTCGGCATCGTTCGATATAACGGTAAATCACTCTGGGACTATCGGAAACGCGATATTTACCTTTTCCACATGCTGTGTATCGAAAGAAGCTAAGGATTCACTTCCTAGCCCTCGGCATTGTTCGATATAACGATAAATACCTCTGGGAGCCTCAGAAACGCGATATTTACCTTTTCCACATGCTGTGTATCGATAGAAGCTAAGGATTCAGTTCCTAGCACTCGGCATCGTTCGATATAACGATAAATCACTCTGGGACACTCTGAAACGCGATATTTACCTTTTCCACATGCTGTGTATCGAAAGAAGCTAAGGATTCACTTCCTAGCCCTCGGCATCGTTCGATATAACGATAAATCACTCTGGGACACTCTGAAACGCGATATTTACCTTTTCCACACGCTGTGTATCGATAGAAGCTAAGGATTCAGTTCCTAGCCCTCGGCATAGTTCGATATAACGATAAATCACTCTGGGAGCTTCGGAATCGCAATATTTACCTTTTCCACGCGCTGTGTATCGAAAGAAGCTAAGGATTCACTTCCTAGCCCTCGGCATTGTTCGATATAACGATAAATACCTCTGGGAGCCTCGGAAACGCGATATTTACCTTTTCCACATGCTGTGTATCGATAGAAGCTAAGGATTCAGTTCCTAGCACTCGGCATCGTTCGATATAACGATAAATCACTCTGGGACACTCTGAAACGCGATATTTACCTTTTCCACACGCTGTGTATCGAAAGGAGCTAAGGATTCACTTCCTAGCCCTCGGCATCGTTCGATATAACGATAAATCACTCTGGGAGCCTCGGAAACGCGATATTTACCTTTTCCACACGCTGTGTATCGATAGAAGCTAAGGATTCACTTCCTAGCCCTCGGCATCGTTCGATATAACGATAAATCACTCTGGGACACTCTGAAACGCGATATTTACCTTTTCCACACGCTGTGTATCGAAAGAAGCTAAGGATTCACTTCCTAGCCCTCGGCATTGTTCGATATAACGATAAATAACTCTGAGAGCCTCGGAATCGCGATATTTACCTTTTCCACACTCTGTGTATCGATAGAAGCTAAGGATTCACTTCCTAGCCCTCGGCATCGTTCGATATAACGAAAAATCACTCTGGGAGCCTCGGAAACGCGATATTTACCTTTTCCACACGCTGTGTATCGAAAGAAGCTATGGATTCACTTCCTAGCCAACGGCATCGTTCGATATAACGATAAATCACTCTGGGAACCTCGGAAACGCGATATTTACCTTTTCCACACGCTGTGTATCGAAAGAAGCTAAGGATTCACTTCCTAGCCCTCGGCATTGTTCGATATAACGATAAATACCTCTGGGAGCCTCGGAAACGCGATATTTACCTTTTCCACACGCTGTGTATCGATAGAAGCTAAGGATTCAGTTCCTAGCACTCGGCATCGTTCGATATAACGATAAATCACTCTGGGACACTCTGAAACGCGATATTTACCTTTTCCACACGCTGTGTATCGAAAGGAGCTAAGGATTCACTTCCTAGCCCTCGGCATCGTTCGATATAACGATAAATCACTCTGGGAGCCTCGGAAACGCGATATTTACCTTTTCCACACGCTGTGTATCGATAGAAGCTAAGGATTCACTTCCTAGCCCTCGGCATCGTTCGATATAACGATAAATCACTTTGGGACACTCTGAAACGCGATATTTACCTTTTCCACACGCTGTGTATCGAAAGAAGCTAAGGATTCACTTCCTAGCCCTCGGCATTGTTCGATATAACGATAAATAACTCTGGGAGCCTCGGAATCGCGATATTTACCTTTTCCACACGCTGTGTATCGATAGAAGCTAAGGATTCAGTGCCGAGCCCTCGGCATCGTTCGATGTAACGATAAATCACTCTGGGAGCCTCGGAAACGCGATATTTACCTTTTCCACAAGCTGTGTATCGAAAGAAGCTAAGGATTCACTTCCTAGCCCTCGGCATCGTTCGATATAACGATAAATCACTCTGGGACACTCTGAAACGCGATATCTACATTTTCCACACGCTGTGTATCGAAAGGAGCTAAGGATTCACTTCCTAGCCCTCGGCATTGTTCGATATAACGATAAATAACTCTGAGAGCCTCGGAATCGCGATATTTACCTTTTCCACACGCTGTGTATCGATAGAAGCTAAGGATTCAGTGCCGAGCCCTCGGCATCGTTCGATGTAACGATATATCACTCTGGGAGCCTCGGAATCGCGATATTTACCTTTTCCACACGCTGTGTATCGAAAGAAGCTAAGGATTCACTTCCTAGCCCTCGGCATCGTTCGATATAACGATAAATCACTATGGGAGCCTCGGAATCGCGATATTTACCTTTTCCACACGCTGTGTATCGAAAGGAGCTAAGGATTCACTTCCTAGCCCTCGGCATGGTTCGATATAACGATAAATCACTCTGGGAGCCTCGGAAACGCGATATTTACCTTTTCCACACGCTGTGTATCGATAGAAGCTAAGGATTCACTTCCTAGCCCTCGGCATCGTTCGATATAACGATAAATCACTCTGGGACACTCGGAAACGCGATATTTACCTTTTCCACACGCTGTGTATCGATAGAAGCTATGGATTCAGTTCCTAGCACTCGGCATCGTTCGATATAACGATAAATCACTCTGGGACACTCTGAAACGCGATATTTACCTTTTCCACACGCTGTGTATCGAAAGGAGCTAAGGATTCACTTCCTAGCCCTCGGCATCGTTCGATATAACGATAAATCACTCTGGGACACTCTGAAACGCGATATTTACCTTTTCCACACGCTGTGTATCGAAAGAAGCTAAGGATTCACTTCCTAGCCCTCGGCATTGTTCGATATAACGATAAATAACTCTGAGAGCCTCGGAATCGCGATATTTACCTTTTCCACACGCTGTGTATCGATAGAAGCTAAGGATTCACTTCCTAGCCCTCGGCATCGTTCGATATAACGAAAAATCACTCTGGGAGCCTCGGAAACGCGATATTTACCTTTTCCACACGCTGTGTATCGAAAGAAGCTAAGGATTCACTTCCTAGCCAACGGCATCGTTCGATATAACGATAAATCACTCTGGGAGCCTCGGAATCGCGATATTTACCTTTTCCACACGCTGTGTATCGATAGAAGCTAAGGATTCAGTTCCTAGCCCTAGGCATCGTTAGATATAACGATAAATAGCTCTGGGAGCCTCGGAATCGCGATATTTACCTTTTCCACACGCTGTGTATCGAAAGAAGCTAAGGATTTACTTCCTAGCCCTCGGCATTGTTCGACATAACGATAAATAACTCTGGGAGCCTCGGAATCGCGATATTTACCTTTTCCACACGCTGTGTATCGATAGAAGCTAAGGATTCAGTGAAGAGCCCTCGGCATCGTTCGATGTAACGATAAATCACTCTGGGAGCCTTGGAAACGCGATATTTACCTTTTCCACACGCTGTGTATCGAAAGGAGCTAAGGATTCACTTCCTAGCCCTCGGCATCGTTCGATATAACGATAAATCACTCTGGGACACTCTGAAACGCGATATTTACCTTTTCCACACGCTGTGTATCGAAAGAAGCTAAGGATTCACTTCCTAGCCCTCGGCATCGTTCGATATAACGATAAATCACTCTGGGAGTCGCGGAATCGCGATATTTACCTATTCCACACTCTATGTATCGAAAGAAGCTAAGGATTCACTTCCTATCCCTCGGCATCGTTCGATATAACGATATATCGCTCTGGGAGCCTCGGAATCGCGATATTTACCTTTTCCACAAGCTGTGTATCGAAAGAAGCTAAGGATTCACTTCCTAGCCAACGGCATCGTTCGATATAACGATAAATCACTCTGGGAGTCGCGGAATCGCGATATTTACCTATTCCACACTCTATGTATCGAAAGAAGCTAAGGATTCACTTCCTATCCCTCGGCATCGTTCGATATAACGAAAAATCACTCTGGGACACTCTGAAACGCGATATTTACCTTTTCCACACGCTGTGTATCGAAAGAAGCTAAGGATTCACTTCCTAGCCAACGGCATCGTTCGATATAACGATATATCACTCTGGGAGCCTCGGAATCGCGATATTTACCTTTTCCACACGCTGTGTATCGAAAGAAGCTAAGGATTCACTTCCTAGCCCTCGGCATCGTTCGATATAACGATAAATCACTATGGGAGCCTCGGAATCGCGATATTTACCTTTTCCACACGCTGTGTATCGAAAGAAGCTAAGGATTTACTTCCTAGCCCTCGGCATTGTTCGATATAACGATAAATAACTCTGGGAGCCTCGGAATCGCGATATTTACCTTTTCCACACGCTGTGTATCGATAGAAGCTAAGGATTCAGTGCCGAGCCCTCGGCATCGTTCGATGTAACGATAAATCACTCTGGGAGCCTCGGAAACGCGATATTTACCTTTTCCACAAGCTGTGTATCGAAAGAAGCTAAGGATTCACTTCCTATCCCTCGGCATCGTTCGATATAACGAAAAATCACTCTGGGACACTCTGAAACGCGATATTTACCTTTTCCACACGCTGTGTATCGAAAGAAGCTAAGGATTCACTTCCTAGCCAACGGCATCGTTCGATATAACGATATATCACTCTGGGAGCCTCGGAATCGCGATATTTACCTTTTCCACACGCTGTGTATCGAAAGAAGCTAAGGATTCACTTCCTAGCCCTCGGCATCGTTCGATATAACGATAAATCACTATGGGAGCCTCGGAATCGCGATATTTACCTTTTCCACACGCTGTGTATCGAAAGAAGCTAAGGATTTACTTCCTAGCCCTCGGCATTGTTCGATATAACGATAAATAACTCTGGGAGCCTCGGAATCGCGATATTTACCTTTTCCACACGCTGTGTATCGATAGAAGCTAAGGATTCAGTGCCGAGCCCTCGGCATCGTTCGATGTAACGATAAATCACTCTGGGAGCCTCGGAAACGCGATATTTACCTTTTCCACAAGCTGTGTATCGAAAGAAGCTAAGGATTCACTTCCTAGCCCTCGGCATTGTTCGATATAACGATAAATAACTCTGAGAGCCTCGGAATCGCGATATTTACCTTTTCCACACGCTGTGTATCGATAGAAGCTAAGGATTCACTTCCTAGCCCTCGGCATCGTTCGATATAACGAAAAATCACTCTGGGAGCCTCGGAAACGCGATATTTACCTTTTCCACACGCTGTGTATCGAAAGAAGCTAAGGATTCACTTCCTAGCCAACGGCATCGTTCGATATAACGATAAATCACTCTGGGAGCCTCGGAATCGCGATATTTACCTTTTCCACACGCTGTGTATCGATAGAAGCTAAGGATTCAGTGAAGAGCCCTCGGCATCGTTCGATGTAACGATAAATCACTCTGGGAGCCTTGGAAACGCGATATTTACCTTTTCCACACGCTGTGTATCGAAAGGAGCTAAGGATTCACTTCCTAGCCCTCGGCATCGTTCGATATAACGATAAATCACTCTGGGACACTCTGAAACGCGATATTTACCTTTTCCACACGCTGTGTATCGAAAGAAGCTAAGGATTCACTTCCTAGCCCTCGGCATCGTTCGATATAACGATAAATCACTCTGGGAGTCGCGGAATCGCGATATTTACCTATTCCACACTCTATGTATCGAAAGAAGCTAAGGATTCACTTCCTATCCCTCGGCATCGTTCGATATAACGATATATCGCTCTGGGAGCCTCGGAATCGCGATATTTACCTTTTCCACAAGCTGTGTATCGAAAGAAGCTAAGGATTCACTTCCTAGCCAACGGCATCGTTCGATATAACGATAAATCACTCTGGGAGCCTCGGAATCGGGATATTTACCTTTTCCGCCCGCTGTGTATCGAAAGAAGCTAAGGATTCACTTCCTAGCCAACGGCATAGTTCGATATAACGATAAATAACTCTGGGAGCCTCGGAAACGCGATATTTACCTTTTCCACACGCTGTGTATCGATAGAAGCTAAGGATTCACTTCCTAGCCCTCGGCATCGTTCGATGTAACGTTAAATCACTCTGGGAGCTTCGGAATCGCGATATTTACCTTTTCCACACGCTGTGTATCGATAGAAGCTAAGGATTCAGTTCCTAGCCCTCGGCATAGTTCGATATAACGATAAATCACTCTGGGAGCTTCGGAATCGCAATATTTACCTTTTCCACGCGCTGTGTATCGAAATTAGCTAAGGATTCACTTCCTAGCCCTCGGTATCGTTCGATATAACGATAAATCACTCTGGGACACTCGGAAACGCGATATTTACCTTTTCCACACGCTGTGTATCGATAGAAGCTAAGGATTCACTTATTAGCCCTCGGCATCATTCGATATAACGGTAAATCACTCTGGGACTATCGGAAACGCGATATTTACCTTTTCCACATGCTGTGTATCGAAAGAAGCTAAGGATTCACTTCCTAGCCCTCGGCATTGTTCGATATAACGATAAATACCTCTGGGAGCCTCGGAAACGCGATATTTACCTTTTCCACACGCTGTGTATCGATAGAAGCTAAGGATTCAGTTCCTAGCACTCGGCATCGTTCGATATAACGATAAATCACTCTGGGACACTCTGAAACGCGATATTTACCTTTTCCACACGCTGTGTATCGAAAGAAGCTAAGGATTCACTTCCTAGCCCTCGGCATTGTTCGATATAACGATAAATAACTCTGAGAGCCTCGGAATCGCGATATTTACCTTTTCCACACGCTGTGTATCGATAGAAGCTAAGGATTCACTTCCTAGCCCTCGGCATCGTTCGATATAACGATAAATCACTCTGGGACACTCGGAATCGCGATATTTACCTTTTCCACACGCTGTGTATCGAAAGAAGCTAAGGATTCACTTCCTAGCCCTCGGCATCGTTCGATATAACGATAAATCACTCTGGGAGCCTCGGAAACGCGATATTTACCTTTTCCACACGCTGTGTATCGATAGAAGCTAAGGATTCACTTCCTAGCCCTCGGCATCGTTCGATATAACGATAAATCACTCTGGGACACTCGGAAACGCGATATTTACCTTTTCCACACGCTGTGTATCGATAGAAGCTATGGATTCAGTTCCTAGCACTCGGCATCGTTCGATATAACGATAAATCACTCTGGGACACTCTGAAACGCGATATTTACCTTTTCGACACGCTGTGTATCGAAAGGAGCTAAGGATTCACTTCCTAGCCCTCGGCATCGTTCGATATAACGAAAAATCACTCTGGGAGCCTCGGAAACGCGATATTTACCTTTTCCACACGCTGTGTATCGAAAGAAGCTAAGGATTCACTTCCTAGCCAACGTCATCGTTCGATATAACGATAAATCACTCTGGGAGCCTCGGAAACGCGATATTTACCTTTTCCACACGCTGTGTATCGAAAGAAGCTAAGGATTCACTTCCTAGCCCTCGGCATCGTTCGATATAACGATAAATCACTCTGTGAGCTTCGGAATCGCGATATTTACCTTTTCCACACGCTGTGTATCGAATTGAGCTAAGGATTCACTTCCTAGCCCTCGGCATCGTTCGATATAACGATAAATCACTCTGGGACACTCTGAAACGCGATATTTACCTTTTCCACACGCTGTGTATCGAAAGAAGCTAAGGATTCACTTCCTAGCCAACGGCATCGTTCGATATAACGATAAATTACTCTGGGAGCCACGGAAACGCGATATTTACCTTTTCCACACGCTGTGTATCGAAAGAAGCTAAGGATTCACTTCCTAGCCCTCGGCATCGTTCGATATAACGAAAAATCACTCTGGGAGCCTCGGAAACGCGATATTTACCTTTTCCACACGCTGTGTATCGAAAGAAGCTAAGGATTCACTTCCTAGCCAACGGCATCGTTCGATATAACGATAAATCACTCTGGGAGCCTCGGAATCGCGATATTTACCTTTTCCACACGCTGTGTATCGAAAGAAGCTAAGGATTCACTTCCTAGCCCTCGGCATCGTTCGATATAACGGTAAATCACTCTGAGACTATCGGAAACGCGATATTTACCTTTTCCACATGCTGTGTATCGAAAGAAGCTAAGGATTCACTTCCTAGCCCTCTGCATTGTTCGATATAACGATAAATACCTCTGGGAGCCTCGGAAACGCGATATTTACCTTTTCCACACGCTGTGTATCGATAGAAGCTAAGGATTCAGTTCCTAGCACTCGGCATCGTTCGATATAACGATAAATCACTCTGGGACACTCTGAAACGCGATATTTACCTTTTCCACACGCTGTGTATCCAAAGGAGCTAAGGATTCACTTCCTAGCCCTCGGCATCGTTCGATATAACGATAAATCACTCTGGGACACTCTGAAACGCGATATTTACCTTTTCCACAAGCTGTGTATCGAAAGAAGCTAAGGATTCATTTCCTAGCCCTCGGCATTGTTCGATATAACGATAAATAACTCTGAGAGCCTCGGAATCGCGATATTTACCTTTTCCACACGCTGTGTATCGATAGAAGCTAAGGATTCACTTCCTAGCCCTCGGCATCGTTCGATATAACGAAAAATCACTCTGGGACACTCTGAAACGCGATATTTACCTTTTCCACACGCTGTGTATCGAAAGGAGCTAAGGATTCACTTCCTAGCCCTCGGCATCGTTCGATATAACGATAAATCACTCTGGGACACTCTGAAACGCGATATTTACCTTTTCCACACGCTGTGTATCGAAAGAAGCTAAGGATTCACTTCCTAGCCCTCGGCATCGTTCGATATAACGATAAATCACTATGGGAGCCTCGGAATCGCGATATTTACCTTTTCCACACGCTGTGTATCGAAAGAAGCTAAGGATTTACTTCCTAGCCCTCGGCATTGTTCGATATAACGATAAATAACTCTGGGAGCCTCGGAATCGCGATATTTACCTTTTCCACACGCGGTGTATCGATAGAAGCTAAGGATTCAGTGCCGAGCCCTCGGCATCGTTCGATGTAACGATAAATCACTCTGGGAGCCTCGGAAACGCGATATTTACCTTTTCCACAAGCTGTGTATCGAAAGAAGCTAAGGATTCACTTCCTAGCCCTCGGCATCGTTCGATATAACGATAAATCACTCTGGGACACTCTGAAACGCGATATCTACATTTTCCACACGCTGTGTATCGAAAGGAGCTAAGGATTCACTTCCTAGCCCTCGGCATTGTTCGATATTACGATAAATAACTCTGAGAGCCTCGGAATCGCGATATTTACCTTTTCCACACGCTGTGTATCGATAGAAGCTAAGGATTCACTTCCTAGCCCTCGGCATCGTTCGATATAACGAAAAATCACTCTGGGAGCCTCGGAAACGCGATATTTACCTTTTCCACACGCTGTGTATCGAAAGAAGCTAAGGATTCACTTCCTAGCCAACGGCATCGTTCGATATAACGATAAATCACTCTGGGAGCCCAGGAATCGTGATATTTACCTTTTCCACACGCTGTGTATCGATAGAAGCTAAGGATTCAGTTCCTAGCCCTAGGCATCGTTCGATATAACGATAAATAGCTCTGGGAGCCTCGGAATCGCGATATTTACCTTTTCCACACGCTGTGTATCGAAAGAAGCTAAGGATTTACTTCCTAGCCCTCGGCATTGTTCGATATAACGATAAATAACTCTGGGAGCCTCGGAATCGCGATATTTACCTTTTCCACACGCTGTGTATCGATAGAAGCTAAGGATTCAGTGAAGAGCCCTCGGCATCGTTCGATGTAACGATAAATCACTCTGGGAGCCTTGGAAACGCGATATTTACCTTTTCCACACGCTGTGTATCGAAAGGAGCTAAGGATTCACTTCCTAGCCCTCGGCATCGTTCGATATAACGATAAATCACTCTGGGACACTCTGAAACGCGATATTTACCTTTTCCACACGGTGTGTATCGAAAGAAGCTAAGGATTCACTTCCTAGCCCTCGGCATCGTTCGATATAACGATAAATCACTCTGGGAGTCGCGGAATCGCGATATTTACCTATTCCACACTCTATGTATCGAAAGAAGCTAAGGATTCACTTCCTATCCCTCGGCATCGTTCGATATAACGATATATCGCTCTGGGAGCCTCGGAATCGCGATATTTACCTTTTCCACAAGCTGTGTATCGAAAGAAGCTAAGGATTCACTTCCTAGCCAACGGCATCGTTCGATATAACGATAAATCACTCTGGGAGCCTCGGAATCGGGATATTTACCTTTTCCGCCCGCTGTGTATCGAAAGAAGCTAAGGATTCACTTCCTAGCCAACGGCATAGTTCGATATAACGATAAATAACTCTGGAAGCCTCGGAAACGCGATATTTACCTTTTCCACACGCTGTGTATCGATAGAAGCTAAGGATTCACTTCCTAGCCCTCGGCATCGTTCGATGTAACGATAAATCACTCTGGGAGCTTCGGAATCGCGATATTTACATTTTCCACACGCTGTGTATCGATAGAAGCTAAGGATTCAGTTCCTAGCTCTCGGCATAGTTCGATATAACGATAAATCACTCTGGGAGCTTCGGAATCGCAATATTTACCTTTTCCACGCGCTGTGTATCGAAATTAGCTAAGGATTCACTTCCTAGCCCTCGGTATCGTTCGATATAACGATAAATCACTCTGGGACACTCGGAAACGCGATATTTACCTTTTCCACACGCTGTGTATCGATAGAAGCTAAGGATTCACTTATTAGCCCTCGGCATCGTTCGATATAACGGTAAATCACTCTGGGACTATCGGAAACGCGATATTTACCTTTTCCACATGCTGTGTATCGAAAGAAGCTAAGGATTCACTTCCTAGCCCTCGGCATTGTTCGATATAACGATAAATCACTCTGGGACACTCGGAAACGCGATATTTACCTTTTCCACACGCTGTGTATCGATAGAAGCTAAGGATTCAGTTCCTGGCACTCGGCATCGTTCGATATAACGATAAATCACTCTGGGACACTCTGAAACGCGATATTTACCTTTTCCACACGCTGTGTATCGAAAGAAGCTAAGGATTCACTTCCTAGCCCTCGGCATTGTTCGATATAACGATAAATAACTCTGAGAGCCTCGGAATCGCGATATTTACCTTTTCCACACGCTGTGTATCGAAAGAAGCTAAGGATTCACTTCCTAGCCCTCGGCATCGTTCGATATAACGATAAATCACTCTGGGAGCCGCGGAATCGCGATATTTACCTTTTCCACACGCTGTGTATCGAAAGAAGCTAAGGATTCACTTCCTAGCCCTCGGCATCGTTCGATATAACGATATATCGCTCTGGGAGCCTCGGAATCGCGATATTTATCTGTTCCACACGCTGTGTATCGAAAGAAGCTAAGGATTCACTTCCTAGCCCTCGGCATCGTTCGATATAACGATAAATCACTCTGGGACACTCTGAAACGCGATATTTACCTTTTCCACACGCTGTGTATCGAAAGAAGCTAAGGATTCACTTCCTAGCCCTCGGCATTGTTCGATATAACGATAAATAACTCTGAGAGCCTCGGAATCGCGATATTTACCTTTTCCACACGCTGTGTATCGATAGAAGCTAAGGATTCACTTCCTAGCCCTCGGCATCGTTCGATGTAACGATAAATCACTCTGGGAGCTTCGGAATCGCGATATTTACCTTTACCACACGCTGTGTATCGATAGAAGCTAAGGATTCAGTTCCTAGCCCTCGGCATAGTTCGATATAACGATAAATCACTCTGGGAGCTTCGGAATCGCAATATTTACCTTTTCCACGCGCTGTGTATCGAAATTAGCTAAGGATTCACTTCCTAGCCCTCGGTATCGTTCGATATAACGATAAATCACTCTGGGACACTCGGAAACGCGATATTTACCTTTTCTACACGCTGTGTATCGATAGAAGCTAAGGATTCACTTCCTAGCCCTCGGCATCGTTCGATATAACGGTAAATCACTCTGGGACTATCGGAAACGCGATATTTACCTTTTCCACATGCTGTGTATCGAAAGAAGCTAAGGATTCACTTCCTAGCCCTCGGCATTGTTCGATATAACGATAAATACCTCTGGGAGCCTCGGAAACGCGATATTTACCTTTTCCACACGCTGTGTATCGATAGAAGCTAAGGATTCAGTTCCTAGCACTCGGCATCGTTCGATATAACGATAAATCACTCTGGGACACTCTGAAACGCGATATTTACCTTTTCCACACGCTGTGTATCGAAAGGAGCTAAGGATTCACTTCCTAGCCCTCGGCATCGTTCGATATAACGATAAATCACTCTGGGACACTCTGAAACGCCATATTTACCTTTTCCACACGCTGTGTATCGAAAGAAGCTAAGGATTCACTTCCTAGCCCTCGGCATTGTTCGATATAACGATATATATCTCTGAGAGCCTCGGAATCGCGATATTTACCTTTTCCACACGCTGTGTATCGATAGAAGCTAAGGATTCACTTCCTAGCCCTCGGCATCGTTCGATATAACGAAAAATCACTCTGGGAGCCTCGGAAACGCGATATTTACCTTTTCCACACGCTGTGTATCGAAAGAAGCTAAGGATTCACTTCCTAGCCAACGGCATCGTTCGATATAACGATAAATCACTCTGGGAGCCTCGGAAACGCGATATTTACCTTTTCCACACGCTGTGTATCGAAAGAAGCTAAGGATTCACTTCCTAGCCCTCGGCATCGTTCGATATAACGATAAATCACTCTGTGAGCTTCGGAATCGCGATATTTACCTTTTCCACACGCTGTGTATCGAATTGAGCTAAGGATTCACTTTCTAGCCCTCGGCATCGTTCGATATAACGATAAATCACTCTGGGACACTCTGAAACGCGATATTTACCTTTTCCACACGCTGTGTATCGAAAGAAGCTAAGGATTCACTTCCTAGCCCTCGGCATTGTTCGATATAACGATAAATAACTCTGACAGCCTCGGAATCGCGATATTTACCTTTTCCACACGCTGTGTATCGATAGAAGCTAAGGATTCACTTCCTAGCCCTCGGCATCGTTCGATATAACGAAAAATCACTCTGGGAGCCTCGGAAACGCGATATTTACCTTTTCCACACGCTGTGTATCGAAAGAAGCTAAGGATTCACTTCCTAGCCAACGGCATCGTTCGATATAACGATAAATCACTCTGGGAGCCTCGGAAACGCGATATTTACCTTTTCCACACGCTGTGTATCGAAAGAAGCTAAGGATTCACTTCCTAGCCCTCGGCATCGTTCGATATAACGGTAAATCACTCTGAGACTATCGGAAACGCGATATTTACCTTTTCCACATGCTGTGTATCGAAAGAAGCTAAGGATTCACTTCCTAGCCAACGGCATCGTTCGATATAACGATAAATCACTCTGGGAGCCTCGGAATCGCGATATTTACCTTTTCCACACGCTGTGTATCGATAGAAGCTAAGGATTCAGTTCCTGGCACTCGGCATCGTTCGATATAACGATAAATCACTCTGGGACACTCTGAAACGCGATATTTACCTTTTCCACACGCTGTGTATCGAAAGAAGCTAAGGATTCACTTCCTAGCCCTCGGCATTGTTCGATATAACGATAAATAACTCTGAGAGCCTCGGAATCGCGATATTTACCTTTTCCACACGCTGTGTATCGATAGAAGCTAAGGATTCACTTCCTAGCCCTCGGCATCGATCGATATAACGATAAATCACTCTGGGACACTCGGAATCGCGATATTTACCTTTTCCACACGCTGTGTATCGAAAGAAGCTAAGGATTCACTTCCTAGCCCTCGGCATCGTTCGATATAACGATAAATCACTCTGGGAGCTTCGGAATCGGGATATTTACCTTTTCCACACGCTGTGTATCGAATTGAGCTAAGGATTCACTTCCTAGCCCTCGGCATCGTTCGATATAACGATAAATCACTCTGGGACACTCTGAAACGCGATATTTTCCTTTTCCACACGCTGTGTATCGAAAGAAGCTAAGGATTCACTTCCTAGCCAACGGCATCATTCGATATAACGATAAATCACTCTGGGAGATTCGGAATCGCGATATTTACCTTTTCCACACGCTGTGTATCGATAGAAGCTAAGGATTCAGTTCCTAGCCCTAGGCATCGTTCGATATAACGATAAATAGCTCTGGGAGCCTCGGAATCGCGATATTTACCTTTTCCACACGCTGTGTATCGAAAGAAGCTAAGGATTTACTTCCTAGCCCTCGGCATTGTTCGATATAACGATAAATAACTCTGGGAGCCTCGGAATCGCGATATTTACCTTTTCCACACGCTGTGTATCGAAAGAAGCTAAGGATTCACTTCCTAGCCAACGGCATCGTTCGATATAACGATAAATCACTCTGGGAGCCTCGGAAACGCGATATTTACCTTTTCCACACGCTGTGTATCGAAAGAAGCTAAGGATTCACTTCCTAGCCCTCGGCATCGTTCGATATAACGATAAATCACTCTGTGAGCTTCGGAATCGCGATATTTACCTTTTCCACACGCTGTGTATCGAATTGAGCTAAGGATTCACTTTCTAGCCCTCGGCATCGTTCGATATAACGATAAATCACTCTGGGACACTCTGAAACGCGATATTTACCTTTTCCACACGCTGTGTATCGAAAGAAGCTAAGGATTCACTTCCTAGCCCTCGGCATTGTTCGATATAACGATAAATAACTCTGACAGCCTCGGAATCGCGATATTTACCTTTTCCACACGCTGTGTATCGATAGAAGCTAAGGATTCACTTCCTAGCCCTCGGCATCGTTCGATATAACGAAAAATCACTCTGGGAGCCTCGGAAACGCGATATTTACCTTTTCCACACGCTGTGTATCGAAAGAAGCTAAGGATTCACTTCCTAGCCAACGGCATCGTTCGATATAACGATAAATCACTCTGGGAGCCTCGGAAACGCGATATTTACCTTTTCCACACGCTGTGTATCGAAAGAAGCTAAGGATTCACTTCCTAGCCCTCGGCATCGTTCGATATAACGGTAAATCACTCTGAGACTATCGGAAACGCGATATTTACCTTTTCCACATGCTGTGTATCGAAAGAAGCTAAGGATTCACTTCCTAGCCAACGGCATCGTTCGATATAACGATAAATCACTCTGGGAGCCTCGGAATCGCGATATTTACCTTTTCCACACGCTGTGTATCGATAGAAGCTAAGGATTCAGTTCCTGGCACTCGGCATCGTTCGATATAACGATAAATCACTCTGGGACACTCTGAAACGCGATATTTACCTTTTCCACACGCTGTGTATCGAAAGAAGCTAAGGATTCACTTCCTAGCCCTCGGCATTGTTCGATATAACGATAAATAACTCTGAGAGCCTCGGAATCGCGATATTTACCTTTTCCACACGCTGTGTATCGATAGAAGCTAAGGATTCACTTCCTAGCCCTCGGCATCGATCGATATAACGATAAATCACTCTGGGACACTCGGAATCGCGATATTTACCTTTTCCACACGCTGTGTATCGAAAGAAGCTAAGGATTCACTTCCTAGCCCTCGGCATCGTTCGATATAACGATAAATCACTCTGGGAGCTTCGGAATCGGGATATTTACCTTTTCCACACGCTGTGTATCGAATTGAGCTAAGGATTCACTTCCTAGCCCTCGGCATCGTTCGATATAACGATAAATCACTCTGGGACACTCTGAAACGCGATATTTTCCTTTTCCACACGCTGTGTATCGAAAGAAGCTAAGGATTCACTTCCTAGCCAACGGCATCATTCGATATAACGATAAATCACTCTGGGAGATTCGGAATCGCGATATTTACCTTTTCCACACGCTGTGTATCGATAGAAGCTAAGGATTCAGTTCCTAGCCCTAGGCATCGTTCGATATAACGATAAATAGCTCTGGGAGCCTCGGAATCGCGATATTTACCTTTTCCACACGCTGTGTATCGAAAGAAGCTAAGGATTTACTTCCTAGCCCTCGGCATTGTTCGATATAACGATAAATAACTCTGGGAGCCTCGGAATCGCGATATTTACCTTTTCCACACGGTGTGTATCGATAGAAGCTAAGGATTCAGTGAAGAGCCCTCGGCATCGTTCGATGTAACGATAAATCACTCTGGGAGCCTTGGAAACGCGATATTTACTTTTTCCACACGCTGTGTATCGAAAGGAGCTAAGGATTCACTTCCTAGCCCTCGGCATCGTTCGATATAACGATAAATCACTCTGGGACACTCTGAAACGCGATATTTACCTTTTCCACACGCTGTGTATCGAAAGAAGCTAAGGATTCACTTCCTATCCCTCGGCATCGTTCGATATAACGATATATCGCTCTGGGAGCCCCGGAATCGCGATATTTACCTTTTCCGCCCGCTGTGTATCGAAAGAAGCTAAGGATTCACTTCCTAGCCCTCGGCATCGTTCGATATAACGATAAATCACTCTGGGAGCCTCGGAAACGCGATATTTACCTTTTCCACAAGTTGTGCATCGGAATTAGCTAAGGATTCACTTCCTAGCCCTCGGTATCGTTCGATATAACGATAAATCACTCTGGGACACTCGGAAACGCGATATTTACCTTTTCCACACGCTGTGTATCGAAAGGAGCTAAGGATTCACTTCCTAGCCCTCGGCATCGTTCGATATAACGATAAATCACTCTGGGACACTCTGAAACGCGATATTTACCTTTTCCACACGCTGTGTATCGAAAGAAGCTAAGGATTCACTTCCTAGCCCTCGGCATCGTTCGATATAACGATAAATCACTCTGGGAGCCGCGGAATCGCGATATTTACCTTTTCCACACGCTGTGTATCGAAAGAAGCTAAGGATTCACTTCCTAGCCCTCGGCATCGTTCGATATAACGATATATCGCTCTGGGAGCCCCGGAATCGCGATATTTACCTGTTCCACACGCTGTGTATCGAAAGAAGCTAAGGATTCACTTCCTAGCCCTCGGCATCGTTCGATATAACGATAAATCACTCTGGGACACTCTGAAACGCGATATTTACCTTTTCCACACGCTGTGTATCGAAAGAAGCTAAGGATTCACTTCCTAGCCCTCGGCATTGTTCGATATAACGATAAATAACTCTGAGAGCCTCGGAATCGCGATATTTACCTTTTCCACACGCTGTGTATCGATAGAAGCTAAGGATTCACTTCCTAGCCCTCGGCATCGTTCGATATAACGAAAAATCACTCTGGGAGCCTCGGAAACGCGATATTTACCTTTTCCACACGCTGTGTATCGAAAGGAGCTAAGGATTCACTTCCGAGCCCTCGGCATCGTTCGATATAACGATAAATCACTCTGGGACACACTGAAACGCGATATTTACCTTTTCCACACGCTGTGTATCGAAAGAAGCTAAGGATTCACTTCCTAGCCCTCGGCATCGTTCGATATAACGATAAATCACTCTGGGAGCCGCGGAATCGCGATATTTACCTTTTCCACACGCTGTGTATCGAAAGAAGCTAAGGATTCACTTCCTAGCCCTCGGCATCGTTCGATATAACGATATATCGCTCTGGGAGCCTCGGAATCGCGATATTTATCTGTTCCACACGCTGTGTATCGAAAGAAGCTAAGGATTCACTTCCTAGCCCTCGGCATCGTTCGATATAACGATAAATCACTCTGGGACACTCTGAAACGCGATATTTACCTTTTCCACACGCTGTGTATCGAAAGAAGCTAAGGATTCACTTCCTAGCCCTCGGCATTGTTCGATATAACGATAAATAACTCTGAGAGCCTCGGAATCGCGATATTTACCTTTTCCACACGCTGTGTATCGATAGAAGCTAAGGATTCACTTCCTAGCCCTCGGCATCGTTCGATGTAACGATAAATCACTCTGGGAGCTTCGGAATCGCGATATTTACCTTTACCACACGCTGTGTATCGATAGAAGCTAAGGATTCAGTTCCTAGCCCTCGGCATAGTTCGATATAACGATAAATCACTCTGGGAGCTTCGGAATCGCAATATTTACCTTTTCCACGCGCTGTGTATCGAAATTAGCTAAGGATTCACTTCCTAGCCCTCGGTATCGTTCGATATAACGATAAATCACTCTGGGACACTCGGAAACGCGATATTTACCTTTTCTACACGCTGTGTATCGATAGAAGCTAAGGATTCACTTCCTAGCCCTCGGCATCGTTCGATATAACGGTAAATCACTCTGGGACTATCGGAAACGCGATATTTACCTTTTCCACATGCTGTGTATCGAAAGAAGCTAAGGATTCACTTCCTAGCCAACGGCATCGTTCGATATAACGATAAATCACTCTGGGAGCCTCGGAATCGCGATATTTACCTTTTCCACACGCTGTGTATCGATAGAAGCTAAGGATTCAGTGAAGAGCCCTCGGCATCGTTCGATGTAACGATAAATCACTCTGGGAGCCTTGGAAACGCGATATTTACCTTTTCCACACGCTGTGTATCGAAAGGAGCTAAGGATTCACTTCCTAGCCCTCGGCATCGTTCGATATAACGATAAATCACTCTGGGACACTCTGAAACGCGATATTTACCTTTTCCACACGCTGTGTATCGAAAGAAGCTAAGGATTCACTTCCTAGCCCTCGGCATCGTTCGATATAACGATAAATCACTCTGGGAGTCGCGGAATCGCGATATTTACCTATTCCACACTCTATGTATCGAAAGAAGCTAAGGATTCACTTCCTATCCCTCGGCATCGTTCGATATAACGATATATCGCTCTGGGAGCCTCGGAATCGCGATATTTACCTTTTCCACAAGCTGTGTATCGAAAGAAGCTAAGGATTCACTTCCTAGCCAACGGCATCGTTCGATATAACGATAAATCACTCTGGGAGCCTCGGAATCGGGATATTTACCTTTTCCGCCCGCTGTGTATCGAAAGAAGCTAAGGATTCACTTCCTAGCCAACGGCATAGTTCGATATAACGATAAATAACTCTGGGAGCCTCGGAAACGCGATATTTACCTTTTCCACACGCTGTGTATCGATAGAAGCTAAGGATTCACTTCCTAGCCCTCGGCATCGTTCGATGTAACGTTAAATCACTCTGGGAGCTTCGGAATCGCGATATTTACCTTTTCCACACGCTGTGTATCGATAGAAGCTAAGGATTCAGTTCCTAGCCCTCGGCATAGTTCGATATAACGATAAATCACTCTGGGAGCTTCGGAATCGCAATATTTACCTTTTCCACGCGCTGTGTATCGAAATTAGCTAAGGATTCACTTCCTAGCCCTCGGTATCGTTCGATATAACGATAAATCACTCTGGGACACTCGGAAACGCGATATTTACCTTTTCCACACGCTGTGTATCGATAGAAGCTAAGGATTCACTTATTAGCCCTCGGCATCATTCGATATAACGGTAAATCACTCTGGGACTATCGGAAACGCGATATTTACCTTTTCCACATGCTGTGTATCGAAAGAAGCTAAGGATTCACTTCCTAGCCCTCGGCATTGTTCGATATAACGATAAATAACTCTGGGAGCCTCGGAATCGCGATATTTACCTTTTCCACACGGTGTGTATCGATAGAAGCTAAGGATTCAGTGAAGAGCCCTCGGCATCGTTCGATGTAACGATAAATCACTCTGGGAGCCTTGGAAACGCGATATTTACTTTTTCCACACGCTGTGTATCGAAAGGAGCTAAGGATTCACTTCCTAGCCCTCGTTATCGTTCGATATAACGATAAATCACTCTGGGAGCCTCGGAAACGCGATATTTACCTTTTCCACACGCTGTGTATCGATAGAAGCTAAGGATTCAGTTCCTAGCACTCGGCATCGTTCGATATAACGATAAATCACTCTGGGACACTCTGAAACGCGATATTTACCTTTTCCACACGCTGTGTATCGAAAGAAGCTAAGGATTCACTTCCTAGCCCTCGGCATTGTTCGATATAACGATAAATAACTCTGAGAGCCTCGGAATCGCGATATTTACCTTTTCCACACGCTGTGTATCGATAGAAGCTAAGGATTCACTTCCTAGCCCTCGGCATCGTTCGATATAACGATAAATCACTCTGGGACACTCGGAATCGCGATATTTACCTTTTCCACACGCTGTGTATCGAAAGAAGCTAAGGATTCACTTCCTAGCCCTCGGCATCGTTCGATATAACGATAAATCACTCTGGGAGCCTCGGAAACGCGATATTTACCTTTTCCACACGCTGTGTATCGATAGAAGCTAAGGATTCACTTCCTAGCCCTCGGCATCGTTCGATATAACGATAAATCACTCTGGGACACTCGGAAACGCGATATTTACCTTTTCCACACGCTGTGTATCGATAGAAGCTATGGATTCAGTTCCTAGCACTCGGCATCGTTCGATATAACGATAAATCACTCTGGGACACTCTGAAACGCGATATTTACCTTTTCGACACGCTGTGTATCGAAAGGAGCTAAGGATTCACTTCCTAGCCCTCGGCATCGTTCGATATAACGAAAAATCACTCTGGGAGCCTCGGAAACGCGATATTTACCTTTTCCACACGCTGTGTATCGAAAGAAGCTAAGGATTCACTTCCTAGCCAACGTCATCGTTCGATATAACGATAAATCACTCTGGGAGCCTCGGAAACGCGATATTTACCTTTTCCACACGCTGTGTATCGAAAGAAGCTAAGGATTCACTTCCTAGCCCTCGGCATCGTTCGATATAACGATAAATCACTCTGTGAGCTTCGGAATCGCGATATTTACCTTTTCCACACGCTGTGTATCGAATTGAGCTAAGGATTCACTTCCTAGCCCTCGGCATCGTTCGATATAACGATAAATCACTCTGGGACACTCTGAAACGCGATATTTACCTTTTCCACACGCTGTGTATCGAAAGAAGCTAAGGATTCACTTCCTAGCCAACGGCATCGTTCGATATAACGATAAATTACTCTGGGAGCCACGGAAACGCGATATTTACCTTTTCCACACGCTGTGTATCGAAAGAAGCTAAGGATTCACTTCCTAGCCCTCGGCATCGTTCGATATAACGAAAAATCACTCTGGGAGCCTCGGAAACGCGATATTTACCTTTTCCACACGCTGTGTATCGAAAGAAGCTAAGGATTCACTTCCTAGCCAACGGCATCGTTCGATATAACGATAAATCACTCTGGGAGCCTCGGAATCGCGATATTTACCTTTTCCACACGCTGTGTATCGAAAGAAGCTAAGGATTCACTTCCTAGCCCTCGGCATCGTTCGATATAACGGTAAATCACTCTGAGACTATCGGAAACGCGATATTTACCTTTTCCACATGCTGTGTATCGAAAGAAGCTAAGGATTCACTTCCTAGCCCTCTGCATTGTTCGATATAACGATAAATACCTCTGGGAGCCTCGGAAACGCGATATTTACCTTTTCCACACGCTGTGTATCGATAGAAGCTAAGGATTCAGTTCCTAGCACTCGGCATCGTTCGATATAACGATAAATCACTCTGGGACACTCTGAAACGCGATATTTACCTTTTCCACACGCTGTGTATCCAAAGGAGCTAAGGATTCACTTCCTAGCCCTCGGCATCGTTCGATATAACGATAAATCACTCTGGGACACTCTGAAACGCGATATTTACCTTTTCCACAAGCTGTGTATCGAAAGAAGCTAAGGATTCATTTCCTAGCCCTCGGCATTGTTCGATATAACGATAAATAACTCTGAGAGCCTCGGAATCGCGATATTTACCTTTTCCACACGCTGTGTATCGATAGAAGCTAAGGATTCACTTCCTAGCCCTCGGCATCGTTCGATATAACGAAAAATCACTCTGGGACACTCTGAAACGCGATATTTACCTTTTCCACACGCTGTGTATCGAAAGGAGCTAAGGATTCACTTCCTAGCCCTCGGCATCGTTCGATATAACGATAAATCACTCTGGGACACTCTGAAACGCGATATTTACCTTTTCCACACGCTGTGTATCGAAAGAAGCTAAGGATTCACTTCCTAGCCCTCGGCATCGTTCGATATAACGATAAATCACTATGGGAGCCTCGGAATCGCGATATTTACCTTTTCCACACGCTGTGTATCGAAAGAAGCTAAGGATTTACTTCCTAGCCCTCGGCATTGTTCGATATAACGATAAATAACTCTGGGAGCCTCGGAATCGCGATGTTTACCTTTTCCACACGCGGTGTATCGATAGAAGCTAAGGATTCAGTGCCGAGCCCTCGGCATCGTTCGATGTAACGATAAATCACTCTGGGAGCCTCGGAAACGCGATATTTACCTTTTCCACAAGCTGTGTATCGAAAGAAGCTAAGGATTCACTTCCTAGCCCTCGGCATCGTTCGATATAACGATAAATCACTCTGGGACACTCTGAAACGCGATATCTACATTTTCCACACGCTGTGTATCGAAAGGAGCTAAGGATTCACTTCCTAGCCCTCGGCATTGTTCGATATTACGATAAATAACTCTGAGAGCCTCGGAATCGCGATATTTACCTTTTCCACACGCTGTGTATCGATAGAAGCTAAGGATTCACTTCCTAGCCCTCGGCATCGTTCGATATAACGAAAAATCACTCTGGGAGCCTCGGAAACGCGATATTTACCTTTTCCACACGCTGTGTATCGAAAGAAGCTAAGGATTCACTTCCTAGCCAACGGCATCGTTCGATATAACGATAAATCACTCTGGGAGCCCAGGAATCGTGATATTTACCTTTTCCACACGCTGTGTATCGATAGAAGCTAAGGATTCAGTTCCTAGCCCTAGGCATCGTTCGATATAACGATAAATAGCTCTGGGAGCCTCGGAATCGCGATATTTACCTTTTCCACACGCTGTGTATCGAAAGAAGCTAAGGATTTACTTCCTAGCCCTCGGCATTGTTCGATATAACGATAAATAACTCTGGGAGCCTCGGAATCGCGATATTTACCTTTTCCACACGCTGTGTATCGATAGAAGCTAAGGATTCAGTGAAGAGCCCTCGGCATCGTTCGATGTAACGATAAATCACTCTGGGAGCCTTGGAAACGCGATATTTACCTTTTCCACACGCTGTGTATCGAAAGGAGCTAAGGATTCACTTCCTAGCCCTCGGCATCGTTCGATATAACGATAAATCACTCTGGGACACTCTGAAACGCGATATTTACCTTTTCCACACGGTGTGTATCGAAAGAAGCTAAGGATTCACTTCCTAGCCCTCGGCATCGTTCGATATAACGATAAATCACTCTGGGAGTCGCGGAATCGCGATATTTACCTATTCCACACTCTATGTATCGAAAGAAGCTAAGGATTCACTTCCTATCCCTCGGCATCGTTCGATATAACGATATATCGCTCTGGGAGCCTCGGAATCGCGATATTTACCTTTTCCACAAGCTGTGTATCGAAAGAAGCTAAGGATTCACTTCCTAGCCAACGGCATCGTTCGATATAACGATAAATCACTCTGGGAGCCTCGGAATCGGGATATTTACCTTTTCCGCCCGCTGTGTATCGAAAGAAGCTAAGGATTCACTTCCTAGCCAACGGCATAGTTCGATATAACGATAAATAACTCTGGAAGCCTCGGAAACGCGATATTTACCTTTTCCACACGCTGTGTATCGATAGAAGCTAAGGATTCACTTCCTAGCCCTCGGCATCGTTCGATGTAACGATAAATCACTCTGGGAGCTTCGGAATCGCGATATTTACATTTTCCACACGCTGTGTATCGATAGAAGCTAAGGATTCAGTTCCTAGCTCTCGGCATAGTTCGATATAACGATAAATCACTCTGGGAGCTTCGGAATCGCAATATTTACCTTTTCCACGCGCTGTGTATCGAAATTAGCTAAGGATTCACTTCCTAGCCCTCGGTATCGTTCGATATAACGATAAATCACTCTGGGACACTCGGAAACGCGATATTTACCTTTTCCACACGCTGTGTATCGATAGAAGCTAAGGATTCACTTATTAGCCCTCGGCATCGTTCGATATAACGGTAAATCACTCTGGGACTATCGGAAACGCGATATTTACCTTTTCCACATGCTGTGTATCGAAAGAAGCTAAGGATTCACTTCCTAGCCCTCGGCATTGTTCGATATAACGATAAATCACTCTGGGACACTCGGAAACGCGATATTTACCTTTTCCACACGCTGTGTATCGATAGAAGCTAAGGATTCAGTTCCTGGCACTCGGCATCGTTCGATATAACGATAAATCACTCTGGGACACTCTGAAACGCGATATTTACCTTTTCCACACGCTGTGTATCGAAAGAAGCTAAGGATTCACTTCCTAGCCCTCGGCATTGTTCGATATAACGATAAATAACTCTGAGAGCCTCGGAATCGCGATATTTACCTTTTCCACACGCTGTGTATCGATAGAAGCTAAGGATTCAGTTCCTAGCCCTAGGCATCGTTCGATATAACGATAAATAGCTCTGGGAGCCTCGGAATCGCGATATTTACCTTTTCCACACGCTGTGTATCGAAAGAAGCTAAGGATTTACTTCCTAGCCCTCGGCATTGTTCGATATAACGATAAATAACTCTGGGAGCCTCGGAATCGCGATATTTACCTTTTCCACACGGTGTGTATCGATAGAAGCTAAGGATTCAGTGAAGAGCCCTCGGCATCGTTCGATGTAACGATAAATCACTCTGGGAGCCTTGGAAACGCGATATTTACTTTTTCCACACGCTGTGTATCGAAAGGAGCTAAGGATTCACTTCCTAGCCCTCGGCATCGTTCGATATAACGATAAATCACTCTGGGACACTCTGAAACGCGATATTTACCTTTTCCACACGCTGTGTATCGAAAGAAGTTAAGGATTCACTTCCTATCCCTCGGCATCGTTCGATATAACGATATATCGCTCTGGGAGCCCCGGAATCGCGATATTTACCTTTTCCGCCCGCTGTGTATCGAAAGAAGCTAAGGATTCACTTCCTAGCCCTCGGCATCGTTCGATATAACGATAAATCACTCTGGGAGCCTCGGAAACGCGATATTTACCTTTTCCACAAGTTGAGCATCGGAATTAGCTAAGGATTCACTTCCTAGCCCTCGGTATCGTTCGATATAACGATAAATCACTCTGGGACACTCGGAAACGCGATATTTACCTTTTCCACACGCTGTGTATCGAAAGGAGCTAAGGATTCACTTCCTAGCCCTCGGCATCGTTCGATATAACGATAAATCACTCTGGGACACTCTGAAACGCGATATTTACCTTTTCCACACGCTGTGTATCGAAAGAAGCTAAGGATTCACTTCCTAGCCCTCGGCATCGTTCGATATAACGATAAATCACTCTGGGAGCCGCGGAATCGCGATATTTACCTTTTCCACACGCTGTGTATCGAAAGAAGCTAAGGATTCACTTCCTAGCCCTCGGCATCGTTCGATATAACGATATATCGCTCTGGGAGCCCCGGAATCGCGATATTTACCTGTTCCACACGCTGTGTATCGAAAGAAGCTAAGGATTCACTTCCTAGCCCTCGGCATCGTTCGATATAACGATAAATCACTCTGGGACACTCTGAAACGCGATATTTACCTTTTCCACACGCTGTGTATCGAAAGAAGCTAAGGATTCACTTCCTAGCCCTCGGCATTGTTCGATATAACGATAAATAACTCTGAGAGCCTCGGAATCGCGATATTTACCTTTTCCACACGCTGTGTATCGATAGAAGCTAAGGATTCACTTCCTAGCCCTCGGCATCGTTCGATATAACGATAAATCACTCTGGGAGCCTCGGAAACGCGATATTTACCTTTTCCACACGCTGTGTATCGAAAGGAGCTAAGGATTCACTTCCGAGCCCTCGGCATCGTTCGATATAACGATAAATCACTCTGGGACACACTGAAACGCGATATTTACCTTTTCCACACGCTGTGTATCGAAAGAAGCTAAGGATTCACTTCCTAGCCCTCGGCATCGTTCGATATAACGATAAATCACTCTGGGAGCCGCGGAATCGCGATATTTACCTTTTCCACACGCTGTGTATCGAAAGAAGCTAAGGATTCACTTCCTAGCCCTCGGCATCGTTCGATATAACGATATATCGCTCTGGGAGCCTCGGAATCGCGATATTTATCTGTTCCACACGCTGTGTATCGAAAGAAGCTAAGGATTCACTTCCTAGCCCTCGGCATCGTTCGATATAACGATAAATCACTCTGGGACACTCTGAAACGCGATATTTACCTTTTCCACACGCTGTGTATCGAAAGAAGCTAAGGATTCACTTCCTAGCCCTCGGCATTGTTCGATATAACGATAAATAACTCTGAGAGCCTCGGAATCGCGATATTTACCTTTTCCACACGCTGTGTATCGATAGAAGCTAAGGATTCACTTCCTAGCCCTCGGCATCGTTCGATATAACGAAAAATCACTCTGGGAGCCTCGGAAACGCGATATTTACCTTTTCCACACGCTGTGTATCGAAAGAAGCTAAGGATTCACTTCCTAGCCAACGGCATCGTTCGATATAACGATAAATCACTCTGGGAGCCTCGGAAACGCGATATTTACCTTTTCCACACGCTGTGTATCGAAAGAAGCTAAGGATTCACTTCCTAGCCCTCGGCATCGTTCGATATAACGATAAATCACTCTGTGAGCTTCGGAATCGCGATATTTACCTTTTCCACACGCTGTGTATCGAATTGAGCTAAGGATTCACTTTCTAGCCCTCGGCATCGTTCGATATAACGATAAATCACTCTGGGACACTCTGAAACGCGATATTTACCTTTTCCACACGCTGTGTATCGAAAGAAGCTAAGGATTCACTTCCTAGCCCTCGGCATTGTTCGATATAACGATAAATAACTCTGACAGCCTCGGAATCGCGATATTTACCTTTTCCACACGCTGTGTATCGATAGAAGCTAAGGATTCACTTCCTAGCCCTCGGCATCGTTCGATATAACGAAAAATCACTCTGGGAGCCTCGGAAACGCGATATTTACCTTTTCCACACGCTGTGTATCGAAAGAAGCTAAGGATTCACTTCCTAGCCAACGGCATCGTTCGATATAACGATAAATCACTCTGGGAGCCTCGGAAACGCGATATTTACCTTTTCCACACGCTGTGTATCGAAAGAAGCTAAGGATTCACTTCCTAGCCCTCGGCATCGTTCGATATAACGGTAAATCACTCTGAGACTATCGGAAACGCGATATTTACCTTTTCCACATGCTGTGTATCGAAAGAAGCTAAGGATTCACTTCCTAGCCAACGGCATCGTTCGATATAACGATAAATCACTCTGGGAGCCTCGGAATCGCGATATTTACCTTTTCCACACGCTGTGTATCGATAGAAGCTAAGGATTCAGTTCCTGGCACTCGGCATCGTTCGATATAACGATAAATCACTCTGGGACACTCTGAAACGCGATATTTACCTTTTCCACACGCTGTGTATCGAAAGAAGCTAAGGATTCACTTCCTAGCCCTCGGCATTGTTCGATATAACGATAAATAACTCTGAGAGCCTCGGAATCGCGATATTTACCTTTTCCACACGCTGTGTATCGATAGAAGCTAAGGATTCACTTCCTAGCCCTCGGCATCGATCGATATAACGATAAATCACTCTGGGACACTCGGAATCGCGATATTTACCTTTTCCACACGCTGTGTATCGAAAGAAGCTAAGGATTCACTTCCTAGCCCTCGGCATCGTTCGATATAACGATAAATCACTCTGGGAGCTTCGGAATCGGGATATTTACCTTTTCCACACGCTGTGTATCGAATTGAGCTAAGGATTCACTTCCTAGCCCTCGGCATCGTTCGATATAACGATAAATCACTCTGGGACACTCTGAAACGCGATATTTTCCTTTTCCACACGCTGTGTATCGAAAGAAGCTAAGGATTCACTTCCTAGCCAACGGCATCATTCGATATAACGATAAATCACTCTGGGAGATTCGGAATCGCGATATTTACCTTTTCCACACGCTGTGTATCGATAGAAGCTAAGGATTCAGTTCCTAGCCCTAGGCATCGTTCGATATAACGATAAATAGCTCTGGGAGCCTCGGAATCGCGATATTTACCTTTTCCACACGCTGTGTATCGAAAGAAGCTAAGGATTTACTTCCTAGCCCTCGGCATTGTTCGATATAACGATAAATAACTCTGGGAGCCTCGGAATCGCGATATTTACCTTTTCCACACGCTGTGTATCGAAAGAAGCTAAGGATTCACTTCCTAGCCAACGGCATCGTTCGATATAACGATAAATCACTCTGGGAGCCTCGGAAACGCGATATTTACCTTTTCCACACGCTGTGTATCGAAAGAAGCTAAGGATTCACTTCCTAGCCCTCGGCATCGTTCGATATAACGATAAATCACTCTGTGAGCTTCGGAATCGCGATATTTACCTTTTCCACACGCTGTGTATCGAATTGAGCTAAGGATTCACTTTCTAGCCCTCGGCATCGTTCGATATAACGATAAATCACTCTGGGACACTCTGAAACGCGATATTTACCTTTTCCACACGCTGTGTATCGAAAGAAGCTAAGGATTCACTTCCTAGCCCTCGGCATTGTTCGATATAACGATAAATAACTCTGACAGCCTCGGAATCGCGATATTTACCTTTTCCACACGCTGTGTATCGATAGAAGCTAAGGATTCACTTCCTAGCCCTCGGCATCGTTCGATATAACGAAAAATCACTCTGGGAGCCTCGGAAACGCGATATTTACCTTTTCCACACGCTGTGTATCGAAAGAAGCTAAGGATTCACTTCCTAGCCAACGGCATCGTTCGATATAACGATAAATCACTCTGGGAGCCTCGGAAACGCGATATTTACCTTTTCCACACGCTGTGTATCGAAAGAAGCTAAGGATTCACTTCCTAGCCAACGGCATCGTTCGATATAACGATAAATCACTCTGGGAGCCTCGGAATCGCGATATTTACCTTTTCCACACGCTGTGTATCGATAGAAGCTAAGGATTCAGTTCCTGGCACTCGGCATCGTTCGATATAACGATAAATCACTCTGGGACACTCTGAAACGCGATATTTACCTTTTCCACACGCTGTGTATCGAAAGAAGCTAAGGATTCACTTCCTAGCCCTCGGCATTGTTCGATATAACGATAAATAACTCTGAGAGCCTCGGAATCGCGATATTTACCTTTTCCACACGCTGTGTATCGATAGAAGCTAAGGATTCACTTCCTAGCCCTCGGCATCGATCGATATAACGATAAATCACTCTGGGACACTCGGAATCGCGATATTTACCTTTTCCACACGCTGTGTATCGAAAGAAGCTAAGGATTCACTTCCTAGCCCTCGGCATCGTTCGATATAACGATAAATCACTCTGGGAGCTTCGGAATCGGGATATTTACCTTTTCCACACGCTGTGTATCGAATTGAGCTAAGGATTCACTTCCTAGCCCTCGGCATCGTTCGATATAACGATAAATCACTCTGGGACACTCTGAAACGCGATATTTTCCTTTTCCACACGCTGTGTATCGAAAGAAGCTAAGGATTCACTTCCTAGCCAACGGCATCATTCGATATAACGATAAATCACTCTGGGAGATTCGGAATCGCGATATTTACCTTTTCCACACGCTGTGTATCGATAGAAGCTAAGGATTCAGTTCCTAGCCCTAGGCATCGTTCGATATAACGATAAATAGCTCTGGGAGCCTCGGAATCGCGATATTTACCTTTTCCACACGCTGTGTATCGAAAGAAGCTAAGGATTTACTTCCTAGCCCTCGGCATTGTTCGATATAACGATAAATAACTCTGGGAGCCTCGGAATCGCGATATTTACCTTTTCCACACGGTGTGTATCGATAGAAGCTAAGGATTCAGTGAAGAGCCCTCGGCATCGTTCGATGTAACGATAAATCACTCTGGGAGCCTTGGAAACGCGATATTTACTTTTTCCACACGCTGTGTATCGAAAGGAGCTAAGGATTCACTTCCTAGCCCTCGGCATCGTTCGATATAACGATAAATCACTCTGGGACACTCTGAAACGCGATATTTACCTTTTCCACACGCTGTGTATCGAAAGAAGCTAAGGATTCACTTCCTATCCCTCGGCATCGTTCGATATAACGATATATCGCTCTGGGAGCCCCGGAATCGCGATATTTACCTTTTCCGCCCGCTGTGTATCGAAAGAAGCTAAGGATTCACTTCCTAGCCCTCGGCATCGTTCGATATAACGATAAATCACTCTGGGAGCCTCGGAAACGCGATATTTACCTTTTCCACAAGTTGTGCATCGGAATTAGCTAAGGATTCACTTCCTAGCCCTCGGTATCGTTCGATATAACGATAAATCACTCTGGGACACTCGGAAACGCGATATTTACCTTTTCCACACGCTGTGTATCGAAAGGAGCTAAGGATTCACTTCCTAGCCCTCGGCATCGTTCGATATAACGATAAATCACTCTGGGACACTCTGAAACGCGATATTTACCTTTTCCACACGCTGTGTATCGAAAGAAGCTAAGGATTCACTTCCTAGCCCTCGGCATCGTTCGATATAACGATAAATCACTCTGGGAGCCGCGGAATCGCGATATTTACCTTTTCCACACGCTGTGTATCGAAAGAAGCTAAGGATTCACTTCCTAGCCCTCGGCATCGTTCGATATAACGATATATCGCTCTGGGAGCCCCGGAATCGCGATATTTACCTGTTCCACACGCTGTGTATCGAAAGAAGCTAAGGATTCACTTCCTAGCCCTCGGCATCGTTCGATATAACGATAAATCACTCTGGGACACTCTGAAACGCGATATTTACCTTTTCCACACGCTGTGTATCGAAAGAAGCTAAGGATTCACTTCCTAGCCCTCGGCATTGTTCGATATAACGATAAATAACTCTGAGAGCCTCGGAATCGCGATATTTACCTTTTCCACACGCTGTGTATCGATAGAAGCTAAGGATTCACTTCCTAGCCCTCGGCATCGTTCGATATAACGAAAAATCACTCTGGGAGCCTCGGAAACGCGATATTTACCTTTTCCACACGCTGTGTATCGAAAGGAGCTAAGGATTCACTTCCGAGCCCTCGGCATCGTTCGATATAACGATAAATCACTCTGGGACACACTGAAACGCGATATTTACCTTTTCCACACGCTGTGTATCGAAAGAAGCTAAGGATTCACTTCCTAGCCCTCGGCATCGTTCGATATAACGATAAATCACTCTGGGAGCCGCGGAATCGCGATATTTACCTTTTCCACACGCTGTGTATCGAAAGAAGCTAAGGATTCACTTCCTAGCCCTCGGCATCGTTCGATATAACGATATATCGCTCTGGGAGCCTCGGAATCGCGATATTTATCTGTTCCACACGCTGTGTATCGAAAGAAGCTAAGGATTCACTTCCTAGCCCTCGGCATCGTTCGATATAACGATAAATCACTCTGGGACACTCTGAAACGCGATATTTACCTTTTCCACACGCTGTGTATCGAAAGAAGCTAAGGATTCACTTCCTAGCCCTCGGCATTGTTCGATATAACGATAAATAACTCTGAGAGCCTCGGAATCGCGATATTTACCTTTTCCACACGCTGTGTATCGATAGAAGCTAAGGATTCACTTCCTAGCCCTCGGCATCGTTCGATGTAACGATAAATCACTCTGGGAGCTTCGGAATCGCGATATTTACCTTTACCACACGCTGTGTATCGATAGAAGCTAAGGATTCAGTTCCTAGCCCTCGGCATAGTTCGATATAACGATAAATCACTCTGGGAGCTTCGGAATCGCAATATTTACCTTTTCCACGCGCTGTGTATCGAAATTAGCTAAGGATTCACTTCCTAGCCCTCGGTATCGTTCGATATAACGATAAATCACTCTGGGACACTCGGAAACGCGATATTTACCTTTTCTACACGCTGTGTATCGATAGAAGCTAAGGATTCACTTCCTAGCCCTCGGCATCGTTCGATATAACGGTAAATCACTCTGGGACTATCGGAAACGCGATATTTACCTTTTCCACATGCTGTGTATCGAAAGAAGCTAAGGATTCACTTCCTAGCCCTCGGCATTGTTCGATATAACGATAAATACCTCTGGGAGCCTCGGAAACGCGATATTTACCTTTTCCACACGCTGTGTATCGATAGAAGCTAAGGATTCAGTTCCTAGCACTCGGCATCGTTCGATATAACGATAAATCACTCTGGGACACTCTGAAACGCGATATTTACCTTTTCCACACGCTGTGTATCGAAAGGAGCTAAGGATTCACTTCCTAGCCCTCGGCATCGTTCGATATAACGATAAATCACTCTGGGACACTCTGAAACGCCATATTTACCTTTTCCACACGCTGTGTATCGAAAGAAGCTAAGGATTCACTTCCTAGCCCTCGGCATTGTTCGATATAACGATATATATCTCTGAGAGCCTCGGAATCGCGATATTTACCTTTTCCACACGCTGTGTATCGATAGAAGCTAAGGATTCACTTCCTAGCCCTCGGCATCGTTCGATATAACGAAAAATCACTCTGGGAGCCTCGGAAACGCGATATTTACCTTTTCCACACGCTGTGTATCGAAAGAAGCTAAGGATTCACTTCCTAGCCAACGGCATCGTTCGATATAACGATAAATCACTCTGGGAGCCTCGGAAACGCGATATTTACCTTTTCCACACGCTGTGTATCGAAAGAAGCTAAGGATTCACTTCCTAGCCCTCGGCATCGTTCGATATAACGATAAATCACTCTGTGAGCTTCGGAATCGCGATATTTACCTTTTCCACACGCTGTGTATCGAATTGAGCTAAGGATTCACTTTCTAGCCCTCGGCATCGTTCGATATAACGATAAATCACTCTGGGACACTCTGAAACGCGATATTTACCTTTTCCACACGCTGTGTATCGAAAGAAGCTAAGGATTCACTTCCTAGCCCTCGGCATTGTTCGATATAACGATAAATAACTCTGACAGCCTCGGAATCGCGATATTTACCTTTTCCACACGCTGTGTATCGATAGAAGCTAAGGATTCACTTCCTAGCCCTCGGCATCGTTCGATATAACGAAAAATCACTCTGGGAGCCTCGGAAACGCGATATTTACCTTTTCCACACGCTGTGTATCGAAAGAAGCTAAGGATTCACTTCCTAGCCAACGGCATCGTTCGATATAACGATAAATCACTCTGGGAGCCTCGGAAACGCGATATTTACCTTTTCCACACGCTGTGTATCGAAAGAAGCTAAGGATTCACTTCCTAGCCCTCGGCATCGTTCGATATAACGGTAAATCACTCTGAGACTATCGGAAACGCGATATTTACCTTTTCCACATGCTGTGTATCGAAAGAAGCTAAGGATTCACTTCCTAGCCAACGGCATCGTTCGATATAACGATAAATCACTCTGGGAGCCTCGGAAACGCGATATTTACCTTTTCCACACGCTGTGTATCGAAAGAAGCTAAGGATTCACTTCCTAGCCCTCGGCATCGTTCGATATAACGGTAAATCACTCTGAGACTATCGGAAACGCGATATTTACCTTTTCCACATGCTGTGTATCGAAAGAAGCTAAGGATTCACTTCCTAGCCCTCGGCATTGTTCGATATAACGATAAATACCTCTGGGAGCCTCGGAAACGCGATATTTACCTTTTCCACACGCTGTGTATCGATAGAAGCTAAGGATTCACTTCCTAGCCCTCGGCATCGTTCGATATAACGAAAAATCACTCTGGGAGCCTCGGAAACGCGATATTTACCTTTTCCACACGCTGTGTATCGAAAGAAGCTAAGGATTCACTTCCTAGCCAACGGCATCGTTCGATATAACGATAAATCACTCTGGGAGCCTCGGAAACGCGATATTTACCTTTTCCACACGCTGTGTATCGAAAGAAGCTAAGGATTCACTTCCTAGCCCTCGGCATCGTTCGATATAACGATAAATCACTCTGGGAGCCTCGGAAACGCGATATTTACCTTTTCCACAAGTTGTGCATCGGAATTAGCTAAGGATTCACTTCCTAGCCCTCGGTATCGTTCGATATAACGATAAATCACTCTGGGACACTCGGAAACGCGATATTTACCTTTTCCACACGCTGTGTATCGAAAGGAGCTAAGGATTCACTTCCTAGCCCTCGGCATCGTTCGATATAACGATAAATCACTCTGGGACACTCTGAAACGCGATATTTACCTTTTCCACACGCTGTGTATCGAAAGAAGCTAAGGATTCACTTCCTAGCCCTCGGCATCGTTCGATATAACGATAAATCACTCTGGGAGCCGCGGAATCGCGATATTTACCTTTTCCACACGCTGTGTATCGAAAGAAGCTAAGGATTCACTTCCTAGCCCTCGGCATCGTTCGATATAACGATATATCGCTCTGGGAGCCCCGGAATCGCGATATTTACCTGTTCCACACGCTGTGTATCGAAAGAAGCTAAGGATTCACTTCCTAGCCCTCGGCATCGTTCGATATAACGATAAATCACTCTGGGACACTCTGAAACGCGATATTTACCTTTTCCACACGCTGTGTATCGAAAGAAGCTAAGGATTCACTTCCTAGCCCTCGGCATTGTTCGATATAACGATAAATAACTCTGAGAGCCTCGGAATCGCGATATTTACCTTTTCCACACGCTGTGTATCGATAGAAGCTAAGGATTCACTTCCTAGCCCTCGGCATCGTTCGATATAACGAAAAATCACTCTGGGAGCCTCGGAAACGCGATATTTACCTTTTCCACACGCTGTGTATCGAAAGGAGCTAAGGATTCACTTCCGAGCCCTCGGCATCGTTCGATATAACGATAAATCACTCTGGGACACACTGAAACGCGATATTTACCTTTTCCACACGCTGTGTATCGAAAGAAGCTAAGGATTCACTTCCTAGCCCTCGGCATCGTTCGATATAACGATAAATCACTCTGGGAGCCGCGGAATCGCGATATTTACCTTTTCCACACGCTGTGTATCGAAAGAAGCTAAGGATTCACTTCCTAGCCCTCGGCATCGTTCGATATAACGATATATCGCTCTGGGAGCCTCGGAATCGCGATATTTATCTGTTCCACACGCTGTGTATCGAAAGAAGCTAAGGATTCACTTCCTAGCCCTCGGCATCGTTCGATATAACGATAAATCACTCTGGGACACTCTGAAACGCGATATTTACCTTTTCCACACGCTGTGTATCGAAAGAAGCTAAGGATTCACTTCCTAGCCCTCGGCATTGTTCGATATAACGATAAATAACTCTGAGAGCCTCGGAATCGCGATATTTACCTTTTCCACACGCTGTGTATCGATAGAAGCTAAGGATTCACTTCCTAGCCCTCGGCATCGTTCGATGTAACGATAAATCACTCTGGGAGCTTCGGAATCGCGATATTTACCTTTACCACACGCTGTGTATCGATAGAAGCTAAGGATTCAGTTCCTAGCCCTCGGCATAGTTCGATATAACGATAAATCACTCTGGGAGCTTCGGAATCGCAATATTTACCTTTTCCACGCGCTGTGTATCGAAATTAGCTAAGGATTCACTTCCTAGCCCTCGGTATCGTTCGATATAACGATAAATCACTCTGGGACACTCGGAAACGCGATATTTACCTTTTCTACACGCTGTGTATCGATAGAAGCTAAGGATTCACTTCCTAGCCCTCGGCATCGTTCGATATAACGGTAAATCACTCTGGGACTATCGGAAACGCGATATTTACCTTTTCCACATGCTGTGTATCGAAAGAAGCTAAGGATTCACTTCCTAGCCCTCGGCATTGTTCGATATAACGATAAATACCTCTGGGAGCCTCGGAAACGCGATATTTACCTTTTCCACACGCTGTGTATCGATAGAAGCTAAGGATTCAGTTCCTAGCACTCGGCATCGTTCGATATAACGATAAATCACTCTGGGACACTCTGAAACGCGATATTTACCTTTTCCACACGCTGTGTATCGAAAGGAGCTAAGGATTCACTTCCTAGCCCTCGGCATCGTTCGATATAACGATAAATCACTCTGGGACACTCTGAAACGCCATATTTACCTTTTCCACACGCTGTGTATCGAAAGAAGCTAAGGATTCACTTCCTAGCCCTCGGCATTGTTCGATATAACGATATATATCTCTGAGAGCCTCGGAATCGCGATATTTACCTTTTCCACACGCTGTGTATCGATAGAAGCTAAGGATTCACTTCCTAGCCCTCGGCATCGTTCGATATAACGAAAAATCACTCTGGGAGCCTCGGAAACGCGATATTTACCTTTTCCACACGCTGTGTATCGAAAGAAGCTAAGGATTCACTTCCTAGCCAACGGCATCGTTCGATATAACGATAAATCACTCTGGGAGCCTCGGAAACGCGATATTTACCTTTTCCACACGCTGTGTATCGAAAGAAGCTAAGGATTCACTTCCTAGCCCTCGGCATCGTTCGATATAACGATAAATCACTCTGTGAGCTTCGGAATCGCGATATTTACCTTTTCCACACGCTGTGTATCGAATTGAGCTAAGGATTCACTTTCTAGCCCTCGGCATCGTTCGATATAACGATAAATCACTCTGGGACACTCTGAAACGCGATATTTACCTTTTCCACACGCTGTGTATCGAAAGAAGCTAAGGATTCACTTCCTAGCCCTCGGCATTGTTCGATATAACGATAAATAACTCTGACAGCCTCGGAATCGCGATATTTACCTTTTCCACACGCTGTGTATCGATAGAAGCTAAGGATTCACTTCCTAGCCCTCGGCATCGTTCGATATAACGAAAAATCACTCTGGGAGCCTCGGAAACGCGATATTTACCTTTTCCACACGCTGTGTATCGAAAGAAGCTAAGGATTCACTTCCTAGCCAACGGCATCGTTCGATATAACGATAAATCACTCTGGGAGCCTCGGAAACGCGATATTTACCTTTTCCACACGCTGTGTATCGAAAGAAGCTAAGGATTCACTTCCTAGCCCTCGGCATCGTTCGATATAACGGTAAATCACTCTGAGACTATCGGAAACGCGATATTTACCTTTTCCACATGCTGTGTATCGAAAGAAGCTAAGGATTCACTTCCTAGCCAACGGCATCGTTCGATATAACGATAAATCACTCTGGGAGCCTCGGAAACGCGATATTTACCTTTTCCACACGCTGTGTATCGAAAGAAGCTAAGGATTCACTTCCTAGCCCTCGGCATCGTTCGATATAACGGTAAATCACTCTGAGACTATCGGAAACGCGATATTTACCTTTTCCACATGCTGTGTATCGAAAGAAGCTAAGGATTCACTTCCTAGCCCTCGGCATTGTTCGATATAACGATAAATACCTCTGGGAGCCTCGGAAACGCGATATTTACCTTTTCCACACGCTGTGTATCGATAGAAGCTAAGGATTCACTTCCTAGCCCTCGGCATCGTTCGATATAACGAAAAATCACTCTGGGAGCCTCGGAAACGCGATATTTACCTTTTCCACACGCTGTGTATCGAAAGAAGCTAAGGATTCACTTCCTAGCCAACGGCATCGTTCGATATAACGATAAATCACTCTGGGAGCCTCGGAAACGCGATATTTACCTTTTCCACACGCTGTGTATCGAAAGAAGCTAAGGATTCACTTCCTAGCCCTCGGCATCGTTCGATATAACGATAAATCACTCTGTGAGCTTCGGAATCGCGATATTTACCTTTTCCACACGCTGTGTATCGAATTGAGCTAAGGATTCACTTTCTAGCCCTCGGCATCGTTCGATATAACGATAAATCACTCTGGGACACTCTGAAACGCGATATTTACCTTTTCCACACGCTGTGTATCGAAAGAAGCTAAGGATTCACTTCCTAGCCCTCGGCATCGTTCGATATAACGATATATCGCTCTGGGAGCCCCGGAATCGCGATATTTACCTGTTCCACACGCTGTGTATCGAAAGAAGCTAAGGATTCACTTCCTAGCCCTCGGCATCGTTCGATATAACGATAAATCACTCTGGGACACTCTGAAACGCGATATTTACCTTTTCCACACGCTGTGTATCGAAAGAAGCTAAGGATTCACTTCCTAGCCCTCGGCATTGTTCGATATAACGATAAATAACTCTGAGAGCCTCGGAATCGCGATATTTACCTTTTCCACACGCTGTGTATCGATAGAAGCTAAGGATTCACTTCCTAGCCCTCGGCATCGTTCGATATAACGAAAAATCACTCTGGGAGCCTCGGAAACGCGATATTTACCTTTTCCACACGCTGTGTATCGAAAGGAGCTAAGGATTCACTTCCGAGCCCTCGGCATCGTTCGATATAACGATAAATCACTCTGGGACACACTGAAACGCGATATTTACCTTTTCCACACGCTGTGTATCGAAAGAAGCTAAGGATTCACTTCCTAGCCCTCGGCATCGTTCGATATAACGATAAATCACTCTGGGAGCCGCGGAATCGCGATATTTACCTTTTCCACACGCTGTGTATCGAAAGAAGCTAAGGATTCACTTCCTAGCCCTCGGCATCGTTCGATATAACGATATATCGCTCTGGGAGCCTCGGAATCGCGATATTTATCTGTTCCACACGCTGTGTATCGAAAGAAGCTAAGGATTCACTTCCTAGCCCTCGGCATCGTTCGATATAACGATAAATCACTCTGGGACACTCTGAAACGCGATATTTACCTTTTCCACACGCTGTGTATCGAAAGAAGCTAAGGATTCACTTCCTAGCCCTCGGCATTGTTCGATATAACGATAAATAACTCTGAGAGCCTCGGAATCGCGATATTTACCTTTTCCACACGCTGTGTATCGATAGAAGCTAAGGATTCACTTCCTAGCCCTCGGCATCGTTCGATGTAACGATAAATCACTCTGGGAGCTTCGGAATCGCGATATTTACCTTTACCACACGCTGTGTATCGATAGAAGCTAAGGATTCAGTTCCTAGCCCTCGGCATAGTTCGATATAACGATAAATCACTCTGGGAGCTTCGGAATCGCAATATTTACCTTTTCCACGCGCTGTGTATCGAAATTAGCTAAGGATTCACTTCCTAGCCCTCGGTATCGTTCGATATAACGATAAATCACTCTGGGACACTCGGAAACGCGATATTTACCTTTTCTACACGCTGTGTATCGATAGAAGCTAAGGATTCACTTCCTAGCCCTCGGCATCGTTCGATATAACGGTAAATCACTCTGGGACTATCGGAAACGCGATATTTACCTTTTCCACATGCTGTGTATCGAAAGAAGCTAAGGATTCACTTCCTAGCCCTCGGCATTGTTCGATATAACGATAAATACCTCTGGGAGCCTCGGAAACGCGATATTTACCTTTTCCACACGCTGTGTATCGATAGAAGCTAAGGATTCAGTTCCTAGCACTCGGCATCGTTCGATATAACGATAAATCACTCTGGGACACTCTGAAACGCGATATTTACCTTTTCCACACGCTGTGTATCGAAAGGAGCTAAGGATTCACTTCCTAGCCCTCGGCATCGTTCGATATAACGATAAATCACTCTGGGACACTCTGAAACGCCATATTTACCTTTTCCACACGCTGTGTATCGAAAGAAGCTAAGGATTCACTTCCTAGCCCTCGGCATTGTTCGATATAACGATATATATCTCTGAGAGCCTCGGAATCGCGATATTTACCTTTTCCACACGCTGTGTATCGATAGAAGCTAAGGATTCACTTCCTAGCCCTCGGCATCGTTCGATATAACGAAAAATCACTCTGGGAGCCTCGGAAACGCGATATTTACCTTTTCCACACGCTGTGTATCGAAAGAAGCTAAGGATTCACTTCCTAGCCAACGGCATCGTTCGATATAACGATAAATCACTCTGGGAGCCTCGGAAACGCGATATTTACCTTTTCCACACGCTGTGTATCGAAAGAAGCTAAGGATTCACTTCCTAGCCCTCGGCATCGTTCGATATAACGATAAATCACTCTGTGAGCTTCGGAATCGCGATATTTACCTTTTCCACACGCTGTGTATCGAATTGAGCTAAGGATTCACTTTCTAGCCCTCGGCATCGTTCGATATAACGATAAATCACTCTGGGACACTCTGAAACGCGATATTTACCTTTTCCACACGCTGTGTATCGAAAGAAGCTAAGGATTCACTTCCTAGCCCTCGGCATTGTTCGATATAACGATAAATAACTCTGACAGCCTCGGAATCGCGATATTTACCTTTTCCACACGCTGTGTATCGATAGAAGCTAAGGATTCACTTCCTAGCCCTCGGCATCGTTCGATATAACGAAAAATCACTCTGGGAGCCTCGGAAACGCGATATTTACCTTTTCCACACGCTGTGTATCGAAAGAAGCTAAGGATTCACTTCCTAGCCAACGGCATCGTTCGATATAACGATAAATCACTCTGGGAGCCTCGGAAACGCGATATTTACCTTTTCCACACGCTGTGTATCGAAAGAAGCTAAGGATTCACTTCCTAGCCCTCGGCATCGTTCGATATAACGGTAAATCACTCTGAGACTATCGGAAACGCGATATTTACCTTTTCCACATGCTGTGTATCGAAAGAAGCTAAGGATTCACTTCCTAGCCAACGGCATCGTTCGATATAACGATAAATCACTCTGGGAGCCTCGGAAACGCGATATTTACCTTTTCCACACGCTGTGTATCGAAAGAAGCTAAGGATTCACTTCCTAGCCCTCGGCATCGTTCGATATAACGGTAAATCACTCTGAGACTATCGGAAACGCGATATTTACCTTTTCCACATGCTGTGTATCGAAAGAAGCTAAGGATTCACTTCCTAGCCCTCGGCATTGTTCGATATAACGATAAATACCTCTGGGAGCCTCGGAAACGCGATATTTACCTTTTCCACACGCTGTGTATCGATAGAAGCTAAGGATTCACTTCCTAGCCCTCGGCATCGTTCGATATAACGAAAAATCACTCTGGGAGCCTCGGAAACGCGATATTTACCTTTTCCACACGCTGTGTATCGAAAGAAGCTAAGGATTCACTTCCTAGCCAACGGCATCGTTCGATATAACGATAAATCACTCTGGGAGCCTCGGAAACGCGATATTTACCTTTTCCACACGCTGTGTATCGAAAGAAGCTAAGGATTCACTTCCTAGCCCTCGGCATCGTTCGATATAACGATAAATCACTCTGGGAGCCTCGGAAACGCGATATTTACCTTTTCCACAAGTTGTGCATCGGAATTAGCTAAGGATTCACTTCCTAGCCCTCGGTATCGTTCGATATAACGATAAATCACTCTGGGACACTCGGAAACGCGATATTTACCTTTTCCACACGCTGTGTATCGAAAGGAGCTAAGGATTCACTTCCTAGCCCTCGGCATCGTTCGATATAACGATAAATCACTCTGGGACACTCTGAAACGCGATATTTACCTTTTCCACACGCTGTGTATCGAAAGAAGCTAAGGATTCACTTCCTAGCCCTCGGCATCGTTCGATATAACGATAAATCACTCTGGGAGCCGCGGAATCGCGATATTTACCTTTTCCACACGCTGTGTATCGAAAGAAGCTAAGGATTCACTTCCTAGCCCTCGGCATCGTTCGATATAACGATATATCGCTCTGGGAGCCCCGGAATCGCGATATTTACCTGTTCCACACGCTGTGTATCGAAAGAAGCTAAGGATTCACTTCCTAGCCCTCGGCATCGTTCGATATAACGATAAATCACTCTGGGACACTCTGAAACGCGATATTTACCTTTTCCACACGCTGTGTATCGAAAGAAGCTAAGGATTCACTTCCTAGCCCTCGGCATTGTTCGATATAACGATAAATAACTCTGAGAGCCTCGGAATCGCGATATTTACCTTTTCCACACGCTGTGTATCGATAGAAGCTAAGGATTCACTTCCTAGCCCTCGGCATCGTTCGATATAACGAAAAATCACTCTGGGAGCCTCGGAAACGCGATATTTACCTTTTCCACACGCTGTGTATCGAAAGGAGCTAAGGATTCACTTCCGAGCCCTCGGCATCGTTCGATATAACGATAAATCACTCTGGGACACACTGAAACGCGATATTTACCTTTTCCACACGCTGTGTATCGAAAGAAGCTAAGGATTCACTTCCTAGCCCTCGGCATCGTTCGATATAACGATAAATCACTCTGGGAGCCGCGGAATCGCGATATTTACCTTTTCCACACGCTGTGTATCGAAAGAAGCTAAGGATTCACTTCCTAGCCCTCGGCATCGTTCGATATAACGATATATCGCTCTGGGAGCCTCGGAATCGCGATATTTATCTGTTCCACACGCTGTGTATCGAAAGAAGCTAAGGATTCACTTCCTAGCCCTCGGCATCGTTCGATATAACGATAAATCACTCTGGGACACTCTGAAACGCGATATTTACCTTTTCCACACGCTGTGTATCGAAAGAAGCTAAGGATTCACTTCCTAGCCCTCGGCATTGTTCGATATAACGATAAATAACTCTGAGAGCCTCGGAATCGCGATATTTACCTTTTCCACACGCTGTGTATCGATAGAAGCTAAGGATTCACTTCCTAGCCCTCGGCATCGTTCGATGTAACGATAAATCACTCTGGGAGCTTCGGAATCGCGATATTTACCTTTACCACACGCTGTGTATCGATAGAAGCTAAGGATTCAGTTCCTAGCCCTCGGCATAGTTCGATATAACGATAAATCACTCTGGGAGCTTCGGAATCGCAATATTTACCTTTTCCACGCGCTGTGTATCGAAATTAGCTAAGGATTCACTTCCTAGCCCTCGGTATCGTTCGATATAACGATAAATCACTCTGGGACACTCGGAAACGCGATATTTACCTTTTCTACACGCTGTGTATCGATAGAAGCTAAGGATTCACTTCCTAGCCCTCGGCATCGTTCGATATAACGGTAAATCACTCTGGGACTATCGGAAACGCGATATTTACCTTTTCCACATGCTGTGTATCGAAAGAAGCTAAGGATTCACTTCCTAGCCCTCGGCATTGTTCGATATAACGATAAATACCTCTGGGAGCCTCGGAAACGCGATATTTACCTTTTCCACACGCTGTGTATCGATAGAAGCTAAGGATTCAGTTCCTAGCACTCGGCATCGTTCGATATAACGATAAATCACTCTGGGACACTCTGAAACGCGATATTTACCTTTTCCACACGCTGTGTATCGAAAGGAGCTAAGGATTCACTTCCTAGCCCTCGGCATCGTTCGATATAACGATAAATCACTCTGGGACACTCTGAAACGCCATATTTACCTTTTCCACACGCTGTGTATCGAAAGAAGCTAAGGATTCACTTCCTAGCCCTCGGCATTGTTCGATATAACGATATATATCTCTGAGAGCCTCGGAATCGCGATATTTACCTTTTCCACACGCTGTGTATCGATAGAAGCTAAGGATTCACTTCCTAGCCCTCGGCATCGTTCGATATAACGAAAAATCACTCTGGGAGCCTCGGAAACGCGATATTTACCTTTTCCACACGCTGTGTATCGAAAGAAGCTAAGGATTCACTTCCTAGCCAACGGCATCGTTCGATATAACGATAAATCACTCTGGGAGCCTCGGAAACGCGATATTTACCTTTTCCACACGCTGTGTATCGAAAGAAGCTAAGGATTCACTTCCTAGCCCTCGGCATCGTTCGATATAACGATAAATCACTCTGTGAGCTTCGGAATCGCGATATTTACCTTTTCCACACGCTGTGTATCGAATTGAGCTAAGGATTCACTTTCTAGCCCTCGGCATCGTTCGATATAACGATAAATCACTCTGGGACACTCTGAAACGCGATATTTACCTTTTCCACACGCTGTGTATCGAAAGAAGCTAAGGATTCACTTCCTAGCCCTCGGCATTGTTCGATATAACGATAAATAACTCTGACAGCCTCGGAATCGCGATATTTACCTTTTCCACACGCTGTGTATCGATAGAAGCTAAGGATTCACTTCCTAGCCCTCGGCATCGTTCGATATAACGAAAAATCACTCTGGGAGCCTCGGAAACGCGATATTTACCTTTTCCACACGCTGTGTATCGAAAGAAGCTAAGGATTCACTTCCTAGCCAACGGCATCGTTCGATATAACGATAAATCACTCTGGGAGCCTCGGAAACGCGATATTTACCTTTTCCACACGCTGTGTATCGAAAGAAGCTAAGGATTCACTTCCTAGCCCTCGGCATCGTTCGATATAACGGTAAATCACTCTGAGACTATCGGAAACGCGATATTTACCTTTTCCACATGCTGTGTATCGAAAGAAGCTAAGGATTCACTTCCTAGCCAACGGCATCGTTCGATATAACGATAAATCACTCTGGGAGCCTCGGAAACGCGATATTTACCTTTTCCACACGCTGTGTATCGAAAGAAGCTAAGGATTCACTTCCTAGCCCTCGGCATCGTTCGATATAACGGTAAATCACTCTGAGACTATCGGAAACGCGATATTTACCTTTTCCACATGCTGTGTATCGAAAGAAGCTAAGGATTCACTTCCTAGCCCTCGGCATTGTTCGATATAACGATAAATACCTCTGGGAGCCTCGGAAACGCGATATTTACCTTTTCCACACGCTGTGTATCGATAGAAGCTAAGGATTCACTTCCTAGCCCTCGGCATCGTTCGATATAACGAAAAATCACTCTGGGAGCCTCGGAAACGCGATATTTACCTTTTCCACACGCTGTGTATCGAAAGAAGCTAAGGATTCACTTCCTAGCCAACGGCATCGTTCGATATAACGATAAATCACTCTGGGAGCCTCGGAAACGCGATATTTACCTTTTCCACACGCTGTGTATCGAAAGAAGCTAAGGATTCACTTCCTAGCCCTCGGCATCGTTCGATATAACGATAAATCACTCTGTGAGCTTCGGAATCGCGATATTTACCTTTTCCACACGCTGTGTATCGAATTGAGCTAAGGATTCACTTTCTAGCCCTCGGCATCGTTCGATATAACGATAAATCACTCTGGGACACTCTGAAACGCGATATTTACCTTTTCCACATGCTGTGTATCGAAAGAAGCTAAGGATTCACTTCCTAGCCCTCGGCATTGTTCGATATAACGATAAATACCTCTGGGAGCCTCGGAAACGCGATATTTACCTTTTCCACACGCTGTGTATCGATAGAAGCTAAGGATTCAGTTCCTAGCACTCGGCATCGTTCGATATAACGATAAATCACTCTGGGACACTCTGAAACGCGATATTTACCTTTTCCACACGCTGTGTATCCAAAGGAGCTAAGGATTCACTTCCTAGCCCTCGGCATCGTTCGATATAACGAAAAATCACTCTGGGACACTCTGAAACGCGATATTTACCTTTTCCACACGCTGTGTATCGAAAGAAGCTAAGGATTCACTTCCTAGCCAACGGCATCGTTCGATATAACGATAAATCACTCTGGGAGCCTCGGAATCGCGATATTTACCTTTTCCACACGCTGTGTATCGAAAGAAGCTAAGGATTCACTTCCTAGCCCTCGGCATCGTTCGATATAACGATAAATCACTATGGGAGCCTCGGAATCGCGATATTTACCTTTTCCACACGCTGTGTATCGAAAGAAGCTAAGGATTTACTTCCTAGCCCTCGGCATTGTTCGATATAACGATAAATAACTCTGGGAGCCTCGGAATCGCGATATTTACCTTTTCCACACGCTGTGTATCGATAGAAGCTAAGGATTCAGTGCCGAGCCCTCGGCATCGTTCGATGTAACGATAAATCACTCTGGGAGCCTCGGAAACGCGATATTTACCTTTTCCATAAGCTGTGTATCGAAAGAAGCTAAGGATTCACTTCCTAGCCCTCGGCATCGTTCGATATAACGATAAATCACTCTGGGACACTCTGAAACGCGATATCTACATTTTCCACACGCTGTGTATCGAAAGGAGCTAAGGATTCACTTCCTAGCCCTCGGCATTGTTCGATATAACGATAAATAACTCTGGGAGCCTCGGAAACGCGATATTTACCTTTTCCACACGCTGTGTATCGATAGAAGCTAAGAATTCACTTCCTAGCCCTCGGCATCGTTCGATGTAACGATAAATCACTCTGGGAGCTTCGGAATCGCGATATTTACCTCTTCCACACGCTGTGTATCGATAGAAGCTAAGGATTCAGTTCCTAGCCCTCGGCATAGTTCGATATAACGATAAATCACTCTGGGAGCTTCGGAATCGCAATATTTACCTTTTCCACGCGCTGTGTATCGAAATTAGCTAAGGATTCACTTCCTAGCCCTCGGTATCGTTCGATATAACGATAAATCACTCTGGGACACTCGGAAACGCGATATTTACCTTTTCCACACGCTGTGTATCGATAGAAGCTAAGGATTCACTTCCTAGCCCTCGGCATCGTTCGATATAACGGTAAATCACTCTGAGACTATCGGAAACGCGATATTTACCTTTTCCACATGCTGTGTATCGAAAGAAGCTAAGGATTCACTTCCTAGCCCTCGGCATTGTTCGATATAACGATAAATACCTCTGGGAGCCTCGGAAACGCGATATTTACCTTTTCCACACGCTGTGTATCGATAGAAGCTAAGGATTCAGTTCCTAGCACTCGGCATCGTTCGATATAACGATAAATCACTCTGGGACACTCTGAAACGCGATATTTACCTTTTCCACACGCTGTGTATCGAAAGGAGCTAAGGATTCACTTCCTAGCCATCGGCATCATTCGATATAACGATAAATCACTCTGGGAGCCGCGGAATCGCGATATTTACCTTTTCCACACTCTATGTATCTAAAGAAGCTAAGGAATTGACTTCCTATCCCTCGGCATCGTTCGATATAACGATATATCGCTCTGGGAGCCTCGGAATCGCGATATTTACCTTTTCCACAAGCTGTGTATCGAAAGAAGCTAAGGATTCACTTCCTAGCCAACGGCATCGTTCGATATAACGATAAATCACTCTGGGAGCCTCGGAATCGCGATATTTACCTTTTCCGCCCGCTGTGTATCGAAAGAAGCTAAGGATTCACTTCCTAGCCCTTGGCATCGTTCGATATAACGATAAATCACTCTGGGAGCCTCGGAAACGCGATATTTACCTTTTCCACAAGTTGTGTATCGAAAGGAGCTAAGGATTCACTTAATAGCCCTCGGCATCGTTCGATATAACGATAAATCACTCTTGGACACTCTGAAACGCGATATTTACCTTTTCCACACGCTGTGTATCGAAAGAAGCTAAGGATTCATTTCCTAGCCCTCGGCATTGTTCGATATAACGATAAATAACTCTGAGAGCCTCGGAATCGCGTTATTTACCTTTTCCACACGCTGTGTATCGATAGAAGCTAAGGATTCACTTCCTAGCCCTCGGCATCGTTCGATATAACGAAAAATCACTCTGGGAGCCTCGGAAACGCGATATTTACCTTTTCCACAAGTTGTGCATCGAAATTAGCTAAGGATTCACTTCCTAGCCCTCGGTATCGTTCGATATAACGATAAATCACTCTGGGACACTCGGAAACGCGATATTTACCTTTTCCACACGCTGTGTATCGAAAGGAGCTAAGGATTCACTTCCGAGCCCTCGGCATCGTTCGATATAACCATAAATAACTCTGAGAGCCTCGGAATCGCGATATTTACCTTTTCCACACGCTGTGTATCGATAGAAGCTAAGGATTCACTTCCTAGCCAACGGCATAGTTCGATATAACGATAAATAACTCTGGGAGCCTCGGAAACGCGATATTTACCTTTTCCACACGCTGTGTATCGATAGAAGCTAAGGATTCACTTCCTAGCCCTCGGCATCGTTCGATGTAACGATAAATCACTCTGGGAGCTTCGGAATCGCGATATTTACCTTTTCCACACACTGTGTATCGATAGAAGCTAAGGATTCAGTTCCTAGCCCTCGGCATAGTTCGATATAACGATAAATCACTCTGGGAGCTTCGGAATCGCAATATTTACCTTTTCCACGCGCTGTGTATCGAAATTAGCTAAGGATTCACTTCCTAGCCCTCGGTATCGTTCGATATAACGATAAATCACTCTGGGACACTCGGAAACGCGATATTTACCTTTTCTACACGCTGTGTATCGATAGAAGCTAAGGATTCACTTCCTAGCCCTCGGCATCGTTCGATATAACGGTAAATCACTCTGGGACTATCGGAAACGCGATATTTACCTTTTCCACATGCTGTGTATCGAAAGAAGCTAAGGATTCACTTCCTAGCCCTCGGCATTGTTCGATATAACGATAAATACCTCTGGGAGCCTCGGAAACGCGATATTTACCTTTTCCACACGCTGTGTATCGATAGAAGCTAAGGATTCAGTTCCTAGCACTCGGCATCGTTCGATATAACGATAAATCACTCTGGGACACTCTGAAACGCGATATTTACCTTTTCCACACGCTGTGTATCGAAAGGAGCTAAGGATTCACTTCCTAGCCCTCGGCATCGTTCGATATAACGATAAATCACTCTGGGAGCCTCGGAAACGCGATATTTACCTTTTCCACACGCTGTGTATCGATAGAAGCTAAGGATTCACTTCCTAGCCCTCGGCATCGTTCGATATAACGATAAATCACTCTGGGACACTCGGAAACGCGATATTTACCTTTTCCACACGCTGTGTATCGATAGAAGCTAAGGATTCAGTTCCTAGCACTCGGCATCGTTCGATATAACGATAAATCACTCTGGGACACTCTGAAACGCGATATTTACCTTTTCCACACGCTGTGTATCGAAAGGAGCTAAGGATTCACTTCCTAGCCCTCGGCATCGTTCGATATAACGATAAATCACTCTGGGACACTCTGAAACGCGATATTTACCTTTTCCACACGCTGTGTATCGAAAGAAGCTAAGGATTCACTTCCTAGCCCTCGGCATTGTTCGATATAACGATAAATAACTCTGAGAGCCTCGGAATCGCGATATTTACCTTTTCCACACGCTGTGTATCGATAGAAGCTAAGGATTCACTTCCTAGCCCTCGGCATCGTTCGATATAACGAAAAATCACTCTGGGAGCCTCGGAAACGCGATATTTACCTTTTCCACACGCTGTGTATCGAAAGAAGCTAAGGATTCACTTCCTAGCCAACGGCATCGTTCGATATAACGATAAATCACTCTGGGAGCCTCGGAAACGCGATATTTACCTTTTCCACACGCTGTGTATCGAAAGAAGCTAAGGATTCACTTCCTAGCCCTCGGCATCGTTCGATATAACGATAAATCACTCTGTGAGCTTCGGAATCGCGATATTTACCTTTTCCACACGCTGTGTATCGAATTGAGCTAAGGATTCACTTCCTAGCCCTCGGCATCGTTCGATATAACGATAAATCACTCTGGGACACTCTGAAACGCGATATTTACAATTTCCACACGCTGTGTATCGAAAGAAGCTAAGGATTCACTTCCTAGCCCTCGGCATCGTTCGATATAACGATAAATCACTATGGGAGCCTCGGAATCGCGATATTTACCTTTTCCACACGCTGTGTATCGAAAGAAGCTAAGGATTTACTTCCTAGCCCTCGGCATTGTTCGATATAACGATAAATAACTCTGGGAGCCTCGGAATCGCGATATTTACCTTTTCCACACGCTGTGTATCGAATTGAGCTAAGGATTCACTTCCTAGCCCTCGGCATCGTTCGATATAACGATAAATCACTCTGGGACACTCTGAAACGCGATATTTACAATTTCCACACGCTGTGTATCGAAAGAAGCTAAGGATTCACTTCCTAGCCCTCGGCATCGTTCGATATAACGATAAATCACTATGGGAGCCTCGGAATCGCGATATTTACCTTTTCCACACGCTGTGTATCGAAAGAAGCTAAGGATTCACTTCCTAGCCCTCGGCATCGTTCGATATAACGATAAATCACTCTGTGAGCTTCGGAATCGCGATATTTACCTTTTCCACACGCTGTGTATCGAATTGAGCTAAGGATTCACTTCCTAGCCCTCGGCATCGTTCGATATAACGATAAATCACTCTGGGACACTCTGAAACGCGATATTTACAATTTCCACACGCTGTGTATCGAAAGAAGCTAAGGATTCACTTCCTAGCCCTCGGCATCGTTCGATATAACGATAAATCACTCTGTGAGCTTCGGAATCGCGATATTTACCTTTTCCACACGCTGTGTATCCAAAGGAGCTAAGGATTCACTTCCTAGCCCTCGGCATCGTTCGATATAACGATAAATCACTATGGGAGCCTCGGAATCGCGATATTTACCTTTTCCACACGCTGTGTATCGAAAGAAGCTAAGGATTTACTTCCTAGCCCTCGGCATTGTTCGATATAACGATAAATAACTCTGGGAGCCTCGGAATCGCGATATTTACCTTTTCCACACGCTGTGTATCGATAGAAGCTAAGGATTCAGTGCCGAGCCCTCGGCATCGTTCGATGTAACGATAAATCACTCTGGGAGCCTCGGAAACGCGATATTTACCTTTTCCACAAGCTGTGTATCGAAAGAAGCTAAGGATTCACTTCCTAGCCCTCGGCATCGTTCGATATAACGATAAATCACTCTGGGACACTCTGAAACGCGATATCTACATTTTCCACACGCTGTGTATCGAAAGGAGCTAAGGATTCACTTCCTAGCCCTCGGCATTGTTCGATATAACGATAAATAACTCTGGGAGCCTCGGAAACGCGATATTTACCTTTTCCACACGCTGTGTATCGATAGAAGCTAAGGATTCACTTCCTAGCCCTCGGCATCGTTCGATGTAACGATAAATCACTCTGGGAGCTTCGGAATCGCGATATTTACCTTTTCCACACGCTGTGTATCGATAGAAGCTAAGGATTCAGTTCCTAGCCCTCGGCATAGTTCGATATAACGATAAATCACTCTGGGAGCTTCGGAATCGCAATATTTACCTTTTCCACGCGCTGTGTATCGAAATTAGCTAAGGATTCACTTCCTAGCCCTCGGTATCGTTCGATATAACGATAAATCACTCTGGGACTCTCGGAATCGCGACATTTACCTTTTCCACACGCTGTGTATCGATAGAAGCTAAGGATTCACTTCCTAGCCCTCGGCATCGTTCGATATAACGATAAATCACTATGGGAGCCTCGGAATCGCGATATTTACCTTTTCCACACGCTGTGTATCGAAAGAAGCTAAGGATTTACTTCCTAGCCCTCGGCATTGTTCGATATAACGATAAATAACTCTGGGAGCCTCGGAATCGCGATATTTACCTTTTCCACACGCTGTGTATCGAATTGAGCTAAGGATTCACTTCCTAGCCCTCGGCATCGTTCGATATAACGATAAATCACTCTGGGACACTCTGAAACGCGATATTTACAATTTCCACACGCTGTGTATCGAAAGAAGCTAAGGATTCACTTCCTAGCCCTCGGCATCGTTCGATATAACGATAAATCACTATGGGAGCCTCGGAATCGCGATATTTACCTTTTCCACACGCTGTGTATCGAAAGAAGCTAAGGATTCACTTCCTAGCCCTCGGCATCGTTCGATATAACGATAAATCACTCTGTGAGCTTCGGAATCGCGATATTTACCTTTTCCACACGCTGTGTATCGAATTGAGCTAAGGATTCACTTCCTAGCCCTCGGCATCGTTCGATATAACGATAAATCACTCTGGGACACTCTGAAACGCGATATTTACAATTTCCACACGCTGTGTATCGAAAGAAGCTAAGGATTCACTTCCTAGCCCTCGGCATCGTTCGATATAACGATAAATCACTCTGTGAGCTTCGGAATCGCGATATTTACCTTTTCCACACGCTGTGTATCCAAAGGAGCTAAGGATTCACTTCCTAGCCCTCGGCATCGTTCGATATAACGATAAATCACTATGGGAGCCTCGGAATCGCGATATTTACCTTTTCCACACGCTGTGTATCGAAAGAAGCTAAGGATTTACTTCCTAGCCCTCGGCATTGTTCGATATAACGATAAATAACTCTGGGAGCCTCGGAATCGCGATATTTACCTTTTCCACACGCTGTGTATCGATAGAAGCTAAGGATTCAGTGCCGAGCCCTCGGCATCGTTCGATGTAACGATAAATCACTCTGGGAGCCTCGGAAACGCGATATTTACCTTTTCCACAAGCTGTGTATCGAAAGAAGCTAAGGATTCACTTCCTAGCCCTCGGCATCGTTCGATATAACGATAAATCACTCTGGGACACTCTGAAACGCGATATCTACATTTTCCACACGCTGTGTATCGAAAGGAGCTAAGGATTCACTTCCTAGCCCTCGGCATTGTTCGATATAACGATAAATAACTCTGGGAGCCTCGGAAACGCGATATTTACCTTTTCCACACGCTGTGTATCGATAGAAGCTAAGGATTCACTTCCTAGCCCTCGGCATCGTTCGATGTAACGATAAATCACTCTGGGAGCTTCGGAATCGCGATATTTACCTTTTCCACACGCTGTGTATCGATAGAAGCTAAGGATTCAGTTCCTAGCCCTCGGCATAGTTCGATATAACGATAAATCACTCTGGGAGCTTCGGAATCGCAATATTTACCTTTTCCACGCGCTGTGTATCGAAATTAGCTAAGGATTCACTTCCTAGCCCTCGGTATCGTTCGATATAACGATAAATCACTCTGGGACTCTCGGAATCGCGACATTTACCTTTTCCACACGCTGTGTATCGATAGAAGCTAAGGATTCACTTCCTAGCCCTCGGCATCGTTCGATATAACGGTAAATCACTCTGAGACTATCGGAAACGCGATATTTACCTTTTCCACATGCTGTGTATCGAAAGAAGCTAAGGATTCACTTCCTAGCCCTCGGCATTGTTCGATATAACGATAAATACCTCTGGGAGCCTCGGAAACGCGATATTTACCTTTTCCACACGCTGTGTATCGATAGAAGCTAAGGATTCAGTTCCTAGCACTCGGCATCGTTCGATATAACGATAAATCACTCTGGGACACTCTGAAACGCGATATTTACCTTTTCCACACGCTGTGTATCGAAAGGAGCTAAGGATTCACTTCCTAGCCATCGGCATCATTCGATATAACGATAAATCACTCTGGGAGCCGCGGAATCGCGATATTTACCTTTTCCACACTCTATGTATCTAAAGAAGCTAAGGAATTGACTTCCTATCCCTCGGCATCGTTCGATATAACGATATATCGCTCTGGGAGCCTCGGAATCGCGATATTTACCTTTTCCACAAGCTGTGTATCGAAAGAAGCTAAGGATTCACTTCCTAGCCAACGGCATCGTTCGATATAACGATAAATCACTCTGTGAGCCTCGGAATCGCGATATTTACCTTTTCCGCCCGCTGTGTATCGAAAGAAGCTAAGGATTCACTTCCTAGCCCTTGGCATCGTTCGATATAACGATAAATCACTCTGGGAGCCTCGGAAACGCGATATTTACCTTTTCCACAAGTTGTGTATCGAAAGGAGCTAAGGATTCACTTCCTAGCCCTCGGCATCGTTCGATATAACGATAAATCACTCTTGGACACTCTGAAACGCGATATTTACCTTTTCCACACGCTGTGTATCGAAAGAAGCTAAGGATTCATTTCCTAGCCCTCGGCATTGTTCGATATAACGATAAATAACTCTGAGAGCCTCGGAATCGCGATATTTACCTTTTCCACACGCTGTGTATCGATAGAAGCTAAGGATTCACTTCCTAGCACTCGGCATCGTTCGATATAACGAAAAATCACTCTGGGACACTCTGAAACGCGATATTTACCTTTTCCACACGCTGTGTATCGAAAGAAGCTAAGGATTCCCTTCCTAGCCAACGGCATCGTTCGATATAACGATAAATCACTCTGGGAGCCTCGGAATCGCGATATTTACCTTTTCCACACGCTGTGTATCGAAAGAAGCTAAGGATTCACTTCCTAGCCCTCGGCATCGTTCGATATAACGATAAATCACTATGGGAGCCTCGGAATCGCGATATTTACCTTTTCCACACGCTGTGTATCGAAAGAAGCTAAGGATTTACTTCCTAGCCCTCGGCATTGTTCGATATAACGATAAATAACTCTGGGAGCCTCGGAATCGCGATATTTACCTTTTCCACACGCTGTGTATCGATAGAAGCTAAGGATTCAGTGCCGAGCCCTCTGCATCGTTCGATGTAACGATAAATCACTCTGGGAGCCTCGGAAACGCGATATTTACCTTTTCCACAAGCTGTGTATCGAAAGAAGCTAAGGATTCACTTCCTAGCCCTCGGCATCGTTCGATATAACGATAAATCACTCTGGGACACTCTGAAACGCGATATCTACATTTTCCACACGCTGTGTATCGAAAGGAGCTAAGGATTCACTTCCTAGCCCTCGGCATTGTTCGATATAACGATAAATAACTCTGGGAGCCTCGGAAACGCGATATTTACCTTTTCCACACGCTGTGTATCGATAGAAGCTAAGGATTCACTTCCTAGCCCTCGGCATCGTTCGATGTAACGATAAATCACTCTGGGAGCTTCGGAATCGCGATATTTACCTTTTCCACACGCTGTGTATCGAAAGGAGCTAAGGATTCACTTCCTAGCCCTCGGCATCGTTCGATATAACGATAAATCACTCTGGGACACTCTGAAACGCGATATTTACCTTTTCCACACGCTGTGTATCGAAAGAAGCTAGGGATTCACTTCCTAGCCCTCGGCATCGTTCGATATAACGATAAATCACTCTGGGACACTCGGAAACGCGATATTTACCTTTTCTACACGCTGTGTATCGATAGAAGCTAAGGATTCACTTCCTAGCCCTCGGCATCGTTCGATATAACGGTATATCACTCTGGGACTATCGGAAACGCGATATTTACCTTTTCCACATGCTGTGTATCGAAAGAAGCTAAGGATTCACTTCCTAGCCCTCGGCATTGTTCGATATAACGATAAATACATCTGGGAGCCTCGGAAACGCGATATTTACCTTTTCCACACGCTGTGTATCGATAGAAGCTAAGGATTCAGTTCCTAGCACTCGGCATCGTTCGATATAACGATAAATCACTCTGGGACACTCTGAAACGCGATATTTACCTTTTCCACACGCTGTGTATCGAAAGGAGCTAAGGATTCACTTCCTAGCCCTCGGCATCGTTCGATATAACGATAAATCACTCTGGGAGCCTCGGAAACGCGATATTTACCTTTTCCACACGCTGTGTATCGAAAGGAGCTAAGGATTCACTTCCTAGCCCTCGGCATCGTTCGATATAACGATAAATCACTCTGGGAGCCTCGGAAACGCGATATTTACCTTTTCCACACGCTGTGTATCGAAAGAAGCTAAGGATTCACTTCCTAGCCCTCGGCATCGTTCGATATAACGAAAAATCACTCTGGGAGCCTCGGGAACGAGATATTTACCTTTTCCACACGCTGTGTATCGAAAGAAGCTAAGGATTCACTTCCTAGCCCTCGGCATTGTTCGATATAACGATAAATAACTCTGACAGCCTCGGAATCGCGATATTTACCTTTTCCACACGCTGTGTATTGATAGAAGCTAAGGATTCACTTCCTAGCCCTCGGCATCGTTCGATATAACGAAAAATCACTCTGGGAGCCTCGGAAACGCGATATTTACCTTTTCCACACGCTGTGTATCGAAAGAAGCTAAGGATTCACTTCCTAGCCAACGGCATCGTTCGATATAACGATAAATCACTCTGGGAGCCTCGGAAACGCGATATTTACCTTTTCCACACGCTGTGTATCGAAAGAAGCTAAGGATTCACTTCCTAGCCCTCGGCATCGTTCGATATAACGGTAAATCACTCTGAGACTATCGGAAACGCGATATTTACCTTTTCCACATGCTGTGTATCGAAAGAAGCTAAGGATTCACTTCCTAGCCCTCGGCATTGTTCGATATAACGATAAATACCTCTGGGAGCCTCGGAAACGCGATATTTACCTTTTCCACACGCTGTGTATCGATAGAAGCTAAGGATTCAGTTCCTAGCACTCGGCATCGTTCGATATAACGATAAATCACTCTGGGACACTCTGAAACGCGATATTTACCTTTTCCACACGCTGTGTATCGAAAGGAGCTAAGGATTCACTTCCTAGCCCTCGGCATCGTTCGATATAACGATAAATCACTCTGGGACACTCTGAAACGCGATATTTACCTTTTCCACACGCTGTGTATCGAAAGAAGCTAAGGATTCATTTCCTAGCCCTCGGCATTGTTCGATATAACGATAAATAACTCTGAGAGCCTCGGAATCGCGATATTTACCTTTTCCACACGCTGTGTATCGATAGAAGCTAAGGATTCACTTCCTAGCCCTCGGCATCGTTCGATATAACGAAAAATCACTCTGGGAGCCTCGGAAACGCGATATTTACCTTTTCCACACGCTGTGTATCGATAGAAGCTAAGGATTCACTTCCTAGCCCTCGGCATCGTTCGATATAACGGTAAATCACTCTGAGACTATCGGAAACGCGATATTTACCTTTTCCACATGCTGTGTATCGAAAGAAGCTAAGGATTCACTTCCTAGCCCTCGGCATTGTTCGATATAACGATAAATACCTCTGGGAGCCTCGGAAACGCGATATTTACCTTTTCCACACGCTGTGTATCGATAGAAGCTAAGGATTCAGTTCCTAGCACTCGGCATCGTTCGATATAACGATAAATCACTCTGGGACACTCTGAAACGCGATATTTACCTTTTCCACACGCTGTGTATCGAAAGGAGCTAAGGATTCACTTCCTAGCCATCGGCATCATTCGATATAACGATAAATCACTCTGGGAGCCGCGGAATCGCGATATTTACCTTTTCCACACTCTATGTATCTAAAGAAGCTAAGGAATTGACTTCCTATCCCTCGGCATCGTTCGATATAACGATATATCGCTCTGGGAGCCTCGGAATCGCGATATTTACCTTTTCCACAAGCTGTGTATCGAAAGAAGCTAAGGATTCACTTCCTAGCCAACGGCATCGTTCGATATAACGATAAATCACTCTGTGAGCCTCGGAATCGCGATATTTACCTTTTCCGCCCGCTGTGTATCGAAAGAAGCTAAGGATTCACTTCCTAGCCCTTGGCATCGTTCGATATAACGATAAATCACTCTGGGAGCCTCGGAAACGCGATATTTACCTTTTCCACAAGTTGTGTATCGAAAGGAGCTAAGGATTCACTTCCTAGCCCTCGGCATCGTTCGATATAACGATAAATCACTCTTGGACACTCTGAAACGCGATATTTACCTTTTCCACACGCTGTGTATCGAAAGAAGCTAAGGATTCATTTCCTAGCCCTCGGCATTGTTCGATATAACGATAAATAACTCTGAGAGCCTCGGAATCGCGATATTTACCTTTTCCACACGCTGTGTATCGATAGAAGCTAAGGATTCACTTCCTAGCACTCGGCATCGTTCGATATAACGAAAAATCACTCTGGGACACTCTGAAACGCGATATTTACCTTTTCCACACGCTGTGTATCGAAAGAAGCTAAGGATTCCCTTCCTAGCCAACGGCATCGTTCGATATAACGATAAATCACTCTGGGAGCCTCGGAATCGCGATATTTACCTTTTCCACACGCTGTGTATCGAAAGAAGCTAAGGATTCACTTCCTAGCCCTCGGCATCGTTCGATATAACGATAAATCACTATGGGAGCCTCGGAATCGCGATATTTACCTTTTCCACACGCTGTGTATCGAAAGAAGCTAAGGATTTACTTCCTAGCCCTCGGCATTGTTCGATATAACGATAAATAACTCTGGGAGCCTCGGAATCGCGATATTTACCTTTTCCACACGCTGTGTATCGATAGAAGCTAAGGATTCAGTGCCGAGCCCTCTGCATCGTTCGATGTAACGATAAATCACTCTGGGAGCCTCGGAAACGCGATATTTACCTTTTCCACAAGCTGTGTATCGAAAGAAGCTAAGGATTCACTTCCTAGCCCTCGGCATCGTTCGATATAACGATAAATCACTCTGGGACACTCTGAAACGCGATATCTACATTTTCCACACGCTGTGTATCGAAAGGAGCTAAGGATTCACTTCCTAGCCCTCGGCATTGTTCGATATAACGAAAAATCACTCTGGGACACTCTGAAACGCGATATTTACCTTTTCCACACGCTGTGTATCGATAGAAGCTAAGGATTCACTTCCTAGCCCTCGGCATCGTTCGATGTAACGATAAATCACTCTGGGAGCTTCGGAATCGCGATATTTACCTTTTCCACACGCTGTGTATCGAAAGGAGCTAAGGATTCACTTCCTAGCCCTCGGCATCGTTCGATATAACGATAAATCACTCTGGGACACTCTGAAACGCGATATTTACCTTTTCCACACGCTGTGTATCGAAAGAAGCTAGGGATTCACTTCCTAGCCCTCGGCATCGTTCGATATAACGATAAATCACTCTGGGACACTCGGAAACGCGATATTTACCTTTTCTACACGCTGTGTATCGATAGAAGCTAAGGATTCACTTCCTAGCCCTCGGCATCGTTCGATATAACGGTATATCACTCTGGGACTATCGGAAACGCGATATTTACCTTTTCCACATGCTGTGTATCGAAAGAAGCTAAGGATTCACTTCCTAGCCCTCGGCATTGTTCGATATAACGATAAATACATCTGGGAGCCTCGGAAACGCGATATTTACCTTTTCCACACGCTGTGTATCGATAGAAGCTAAGGATTCAGTTCCTAGCACTCGGCATCGTTCGATATAACGATAAATCACTCTGGGACACTCTGAAACGCGATATTTACCTTTTCCACACGCTGTGTATCGAAAGGAGCTAAGGATTCACTTCCTAGCCCTCGGCATCGTTCGATATAACGATAAATCACTCTGGGAGCCTCGGAAACGCGATATTTACCTTTTCCACACGCTGTGTATCGAAAGGAGCTAAGGATTCACTTCCTAGCCCTCGGCATCGTTCGATATAACGATAAATCACTCTGGGAGCCTCGGAAACGCGATATTTACCTTTTCCACACGCTGTGTATCGAAAGAAGCTAAGGATTCACTTCCTAGCCCTCGGCATCGTTCGATATAACGAAAAATCACTCTGGGAGCCTCGGAAACGAGATATTTACCTTTTCCACACGCTGTGTATCGAAAGAAGCTAAGGATTCACTTCCTAGCCCTCGGCATTGTTCGATATAACGATAAATAACTCTGACAGCCTCGGAATCGCGATATTTACCTTTTCCACACGCTGTGTATTGATAGAAGCTAAGGATTCACTTCCTAGCCCTCGGCATCGTTCGATATAACGAAAAATCACTCTGGGAGCCTCGGAAACGCGATATTTACCTTTTCCACACGCTGTGTATCGAAAGAAGCTAAGGATTCACTTCCTAGCCAACGGCATCGTTCGATATAACGATAAATCACTCTGGGAGCCTCGGAAACGCGATATTTACCTTTTCCACACGCTGTGTATCGAAAGAAGCTAAGGATTCACTTCCTAGCCCTCGGCATCGTTCGATATAACGGTAAATCACTCTGAGACTATCGGAAACGCGATATTTACCTTTTCCACATGCTGTGTATCGAAAGAAGCTAAGGATTCACTTCCTAGCCCTCGGCATTGTTCGATATAACGATAAATACCTCTGGGAGCCTCGGAAACGCGATATTTACCTTTTCCACACGCTGTGTATCGATAGAAGCTAAGGATTCAGTTCCTAGCACTCGGCATCGTTCGATATAACGATAAATCACTCTGGGACACTCTGAAACGCGATATTTACCTTTTCCACACGCTGTGTATCGAAAGGAGCTAAGGATTCACTTCCTAGCCCTCGGCATCGTTCGATATAACGATAAATCACTCTGGGACACTCTGAAACGCGATATTTACCTTTTCCACACGCTGTGTATCGAAAGAAGCTAAGGATTCATTTCCTAGCCCTCGGCATTGTTCGATATAACGATAAATAACTCTGAGAGCCTCGGAATCGCGATATTTACCTTTTCCACACGCTGTGTATCGATAGAAGCTAAGGATTCACTTCCTAGCCCTCGGCATCGTTCGATATAACGAAAAATCACTCTGGGACACTCTGAAACGCGATATTTACCTTTTCCACACGCTGTGTATCGAAAGAAGCTAAGGATTCACTTCCTAGCCAACGGCATCGTTCGATATAACGATAAATCACTCTGGGAGCCTCGGAATCGCGATATTTACCTTTTCCACACGCTGTGTATCGAAAGAAGCTAAGGATTCACTTCCTAGCCCTCGGCATCGTTCGATATAACGATAAATCACTATGGGAGCCTCGGAATCGCGATATTTACCTTTTCCACACGCTGTGTATCGAAAGAAGCTAAGGATTTACTTCCTAGCCCTCGGCATTGTTCGATATAACGATAAATAACTCTGGGAGCCTCGGAATCGCGATATTTACCTTTTCCACACGCTGTGTATCGATAGAAGCTAAGGATTCAGTGCCGAGCCCTCGGCATCGTTCGATGTAACGATAAATCACTATGGGAGCCTCGGAATCGCGATATTTACCTTTTCCACACGCTGTGTATCGAAAGAAGCTAAGGATTTACTTCCTAGCCCTCGGCATTGTTCGATAAAATGATAAATAACTCTGGGAGCCTCGGAATCGCGATATTTACCTTTTCCACACGCTGTGTATCGATAGAAGCTAAGGATTCAGTGCCGAGCCCTCGGCATCGTTCGATGTAACGATAAATCACTCTGGGAGCCTCGGAAACGCGATATTTACCTTTTCCACAAGCTGTGTATCGAAAGAAGCTAAGGATTCACTTGCTAGCCCTCGGCATCGTTCGATATAACGATAAATCACTCTGGGACACTCTGAAACGCGATATCTACATTTTCCACACGCTGTGTATCGAAAGGAGCTAAGGATTCACTTCCTAGCCCTCGGCATTGTTCGATATAACGATAAATAACTCTGGGAGCCTCGGAATCGCGATATTTACCTTTTCCACACGCTGTGTATCGATAGAAGCTAAGGATTCACTTCCTAGCCCTCGGCATCGTTCGATGTAACGATAAATCACTCTGGGAGCTTCGGAATCGCGATATTTACCTTTTCCACACGCTGTGTATCGATAGAAGCTAAGGATTCAGTTCCTAGCCCTCGGCATAGTTCGATATAACGATAAATCACTCTGGGAGCTTCGGAAACGCGATATTTACCTTTTCCACACGCTGTGTACCGATAGAAGCTAAGGATTCAGTTCCTAGCACTCGGCATCGTTCGATATAACGATAAATCACTCTGGGACACTCTGAAACGCGATATTTACCTTTTCCACACGCTGTGTATCGAAAGGAGCTAAGGATTCACTTCCTAGCCCTCGGCATCGTTCGATATAACGATAAATCACTCTGGGACACTCTGAAACGCGATATTTACCTTTTCCACACGCTGTGTATCGAAAGAAGCTAAGGATTCATTTCCTAGCCCTCGGCATTGTTCGATATAACGATAAATAACTCTGAGAGCCTCGGAATCGCGATATTTACCTTTTCCACACGCTGTGTATCGATAGAAGCTAAGGATTCACTTCCTAGCCCTCGGCATCGTTCGATATAACGAAAAATCACTCTGGGACACTCTGAAACGCGATATTTACCTTTTCCACACGCTGTGTATCGAAAGAAGCTAAGGATTCACTTCCTAGCCAACGGCATCGTTCGATATAACGATAAATCACTCTGGGAGCCTCGGAATCGCGATATTTACCTTTTCCACACGCTGTGTATCGAAAGAAGCTAAGGATTCACTTCCTAGCCCTCGGCATCGTTCGATATAACGATAAATCACTATGGGAGCCTCGGAATCGCGATATTTACCTTTTCCACACGCTGTGTATCGAAAGAAGCTAAGGATTTACTTCCTAGCCCTCGGCATTGTTCGATATAACGATAAATAACTCTGGGAGCCTCGGAATCGCGATATTTACCTTTTCCAAACGCTGTGTATCGATAGAAGCTAAGGATTCAGTGCCGAGCCCTCGGCATCGTTCGATGTAACGATAAATCACTATGGGAGCCTCGGAATCGCGATATTTACCTTTTCCACACGCTGTGTATCGAAAGAAGCTAAGGATTTACTTCCTAGCCCTCGGCATTGTTCGATAAAACGATAAATAACTCTGGGAGCCTCGGAATCGCGATATTTACCTTTTCCACACGCTGTGTATCGATAGAAGCTAAGGATTCACTTCCTAGCCCTCGGCATTGTTCGATATAACGATAAATAACTCTGGGAGCCTCGGAATCGCGATATTTACCTTTTCCAAACGCTGTGTATCGATAGAAGCTAAGGATTCAGTGCCGAGCCCTCGGCATCGTTCGATGTAACGATAAATCACTATGGGAGCCTCGGAATCGCGATATTTACCTTTTCCACACGCTGTGTATCGAAAGAAGCTAAGGATTTACTTCCTAGCCCTCGGCATTGTTCGATAAAACGATAAATCACTCTGGGAGCCTCGGAATCGCGATATTTACCTTTTCCACACGCTGTGTATCGAAAGAAGCTAAGGATTCACTTCCTAGCCCTCGGCATTGTTCGATATAACGATAAATAACTCTGAGAGCCTCGGAATCGCGATATTTACCTTTTCCACACGCTGTGTATCGATAGAAGCTAAGGATTCACTTCCTAGCCCTCGGCATCGTTCGATATAACGAAAAATCACTCTGGGACACTCTGAAACGCGATATTTACCTTTTCCACACGCTGTGTATCGAAAGAAGCTAAGGATTCACTTCCTAGCCAACGGCATCGTTCGATATAACGATAAATCACTCTGGGAGCCTCGGAATCGCGATATTTACCTTTTCCACACGCTGTGTATCGAAAGAAGCTAAGGATTCACTTCCTAGCCCTCGGCATCGTTCGATATAACGATAAATCACTATGGGAGCCTCGGAATCGCGATATTTACCTTTTCCACACGCTGTGTATCGAAAGAAGCTAAGGATTTACTTCCTAGCCCTCGGCATTGTTCGATATAACGATAAATAACTCTGGGAGCCTCGGAATCGCGATATTTACCTTTTCCACACGCTGTGTATCGATAGAAGCTAAGGATTCAGTGCCGAGCCCTCGGCATCGTTCGATGTAACGATAAATCACTATGGGAGCCTCGGAATCGCGATATTTACCTTTTCCACACGCTGTGTATCGAAAGAAGCTAAGGATTTACTTCCTAGCCCTCGGCATTGTTCGATAAAATGATAAATAACTCTGGGAGCCTCGGAATCGCGATATTTACCTTTTCCACACGCTGTGTATCGATAGAAGCTAAGGATTCAGTGCCGAGCCCTCGGCATCGTTCGATGTAACGATAAATCACTCTGGGAGCCTCGGAAACGCGATATTTACCTTTTCCACAAGCTGTGTATCGAAAGAAGCTAAGGATTCACTTGCTAGCCCTCGGCATCGTTCGATATAACGATAAATCACTCTGGGACACTCTGAAACGCGATATCTACATTTTCCACACGCTGTGTATCGAAAGGAGCTAAGGATTCACTTCCTAGCCCTCGGCATTGTTCGATATAACGATAAATAACTCTGGGAGCCTCGGAATCGCGATATTTACCTTTTCCACACGCTGTGTATCGATAGAAGCTAAGGATTCACTTCCTAGCCCTCGGCATCGTTCGATGTAACGATAAATCACTCTGGGAGCTTCGGAATCGCGATATTTACCTTTTCCACACGCTGTGTATCGATAGAAGCTAAGGATTCAGTTCCTAGCCCTCGGCATAGTTCGATATAACGATAAATCACTCTGGGAGCTTCGGAAACGCGATATTTACCTTTTCCACACGCTGTGTATCGATAGAAGCTAAGGATTCAGTTCCTAGCACTCGGCATCGTTCGATATAACGATAAATCACTCTGGGACACTCTGAAACGCGATATTTACCTTTTCCACACGCTGTGTATCGAAAGGAGCTAAGGATTCACTTCCTAGCCCTCGGCATCGTTCGATATAACGATAAATCACTCTGGGACACTCTGAAACGCGATATTTACCTTTTCCACACGCTGTGTATCGAAAGAAGCTAAGGATTCATTTCCTAGCCCTCGGCATTGTTCGATATAACGATAAATAACTCTGAGAGCCTCGGAATCGCGATATTTACCTTTTCCACACGCTGTGTATCGATAGAAGCTAAGGATTCACTTCCTAGCCCTCGGCATCGTTCGATATAACGAAAAATCACTCTGGGACACTCTGAAACGCGATATTTACCTTTTCCACACGCTGTGTATCGAAAGAAGCTAAGGATTCACTTCCTAGCCAACGGCATCGTTCGATATAACGATAAATCACTCTGGGAGCCTCGGAATCGCGATATTTACCTTTTCCACACGCTGTGTATCGAAAGAAGCTAAGGATTCACTTCCTAGCCCTCGGCATCGTTCGATATAACGATAAATCACTATGGGAGCCTCGGAATCGCGATATTTACCTTTTCCACACGCTGTGTATCGAAAGAAGCTAAGGATTTACTTCCTAGCCCTCGGCATTGTTCGATATAACGATAAATAACTCTGGGAGCCTCGGAATCGCGATATTTACCTTTTCCAAACGCTGTGTATCGATAGAAGCTAAGGATTCAGTGCCGAGCCCTCGGCATCGTTCGATGTAACGATAAATCACTATGGGAGCCTCGGAATCGCGATATTTACCTTTTCCACACGCTGTGTATCGAAAGAAGCTAAGGATTTACTTCCTAGCCCTCGGCATTGTTCGATAAAACGATAAATAACTCTGGGAGCCTCGGAATCGCGATATTTACCTTTTCCACACGCTGTGTATCGATAGAAGCTAAGGATTCACTTCCTAGCCCTCGGCATTGTTCGATATAACGATAAATAACTCTGGGAGCCTCGGAATCGCGATATTTACCTTTTCCAAACGCTGTGTATCGATAGAAGCTAAGGATTCAGTGCCGAGCCCTCGGCATCGTTCGATGTAACGATAAATCACTATGGGAGCCTCGGAATCGCGATATTTACCTTTTCCACACGCTGTGTATCGAAAGAAGCTAAGGATTTACTTCCTAGCCCTCGGCATTGTTCGATAAAACGATAAATAACTCTGGGAGCCTCGGAATCGCGATATTTACCTTTTCCACACGCTGTGTATCGATAGAAGCTAAGGATTCAGTGCCGAGCCCTCGGCATCGTTCGATGTAACGATAAATCACTCTGGGAGCCTCGGAAACGCGATATTTACCTTTTCCACAAGCTGTGTATCGAAAGAAGCTAAGGATTCACTTCCTAGCCCTCGGCATCGTTCGATATAACGATAAATCACTCTGGGACACTCTGAAACGCGATATCTACATTTTCCACACGCTGTGTATCGAAAGGAGCTAAGGATTCACTTCCTAGCCCTCGGCATTGTTCGATATAACGATAAATAACTCTGGGAGCCTCGGAATCGCGATATTTACCTTTTCCACACGCTGTGTATCGATAGAAGCTAAGGATTCACTTCCTAGCCCTCGGCATCGTTCGATGTAACGATAAATCACTCTGGGAGCTTCGGAATCGCGATATTTACCTTTTCCACACGCAGTGTATCGATAGAAGCTAAGGATTCAGTTCCTAGCCCTCGGCATAGTTCGATATAACGATAAATCACTCTGGGAGCTTCGGAATCGCAATATTTACCTTTTCCACGCGCTGTGTATATAAAATAAGCTAAGGATTCACTTCCTAGCCCTCGGTATCGTTCGATATAACGATAAATCACTCTGGGACACTCGGAAACGCGATATTTACCTTTTGCACACGCTGTGTATCGATAGAAGCTAAGGATTCACTTCCTAGCCCTCGGCATCGTTCGATATAACGGTAAATCACTCTGAGACTATCGGAAACGCGATATTTACCTTTTCCACATGCTGTGTATCGAAAGAAGCTAAGGATTCACTTCCTAGCCCGCGGCATTGTTCGATATAACGATAAATACCTCTGGGAGCCTCGGAAACGCGATATTTACCTTTTCCACACGCTGTGTATCGATAGAAGCTAAGGATTTAGTTCCTAGCACTCGGCATCGTTCGATATAACGATAAATCACTCTGGGACACTCTGAAACGCGATATTTACCTTTTCCACACGCTGTGTATCGAAAGGAGCTAAGGATTCACTTCCTAGCCATCGGCATCATTCGATATAACGATAAATCACTCTGGGAGCCGCGGAATCGCGATATTTACCTTTTCCACACTCTATGTATTTAAAGAAGCTAAGGATTGACTTCCTATCCCTCGGCATCGTTCGATATAACGATATATCGCTCTGGGAGCCTCGGAATCGCGATATTTACCTTTTCCACAAGCTGTGTATCGAAAGAAGCTAAGGATTCACTTCCTAGCCAACGGCATCGTTCGATATAACGATAAATCACTCTGGGAGCCTCGGAATCGCGATATTTACCTTTTCCGCCCGCTGTGTATCGAAAGAAGCTAAGGATTCACTTCCTAGCCCTCGGCATCGTTCGATATAACGATAAATCACTCTGGGAGCCTCGGAAACGCGATATTTACCTTTTCCACAAGTTGTGTATCGAAAGGAGCTAAGGATTCACTTCCTAGCCCTCGGCATCGTTCGATATAACGATAAATCACTCTGGGACACTCTGAAACGCGATATTTACCTTTTCCACACGCTGGTTATCGAAAGAAGATAAGGATTCACTTCCTAGCCCTCTGCATCGTTCGATATAACGATAAATCACTCTGGGAGCCTCGGATATCGCGATATTTACCTTTTCCACACGCTGTGTATCGATAGAAGCTAAGGATTCAGTTCCTAGCCCTCGGCATCGTTCGATATAACGATAAATAGCTCTGGGAGTTTCGGAATCGCGATATTTACCTTTTCCACACGCTGTGTATCGAAAGAATTTAAGGATTCACTTCCTAGCCCTCGGCATTGTTCGATATAACGATAAATAACTCAGAGAGCCTCGGAATCGCGATATTTACCTTTTCCACGCGCTGTGTATCGATAGAAGCTAAGGATTCACTTCCTAGCCCTCGGCATCGTTCGATATAACGAAAAATCACTCTGGGAGCCTCGGAAACGCGATATTTACCTTTTCCACACGCTGTGTATCGAAAGAAGCTAAGGATTCACTTTCTAGCCAACGGCATCGTTCGATATAACGATAAATCACTCTGGGAGCCTCGGAATCGCGATATTTACCTTTTCCACACGCTGTGTATCGAAAGAAGCTAAGGATTCACTTCCTAGCCCTCGGCATGTTTCGATATAACGATAAATCACTCTGGGAGCTTCGGAATCGCGATATTTACCTTTTCCACACGCTGTGTATCGAATTGAGCTAAGGATTCACTTCCTAGCCCTCGGCATCGTTCGATATAACGATAAATCACTCTGGGACACTCTGCAACGCGATATTTACCTTTTCCACAAGCTGTGTATTGAAATTAGCTAAGGATTCACTTCCTAGCCAACGGCATCGTTCGATATAACGATAAATCACTCTGGGAGCCTCGGAATCGCGATATTTACCTTTTCCACACGCTGTGTATCGAAAGAAGCTAAGGATTCACTTCCTAGCCCTCGGCATCGTTCGATATAACGATAAATCACTATGGGAGCCTCGGAATCGCGATATTTACCTTTTCCACACGCTGTGTATCGAAAGAAGCTAAGGATTTACTTCCTAGCCCTCGGCATTGTTCGATATAACGATAAATAACTCTGGGAGCCTCGGAATCGCGATATTTACCTTTTCCACACGCTGTGTATCGATAGAAGCTAAGGATTCAGTGCCGAGCCCTCGGCATCGTTCGATGTAACGATAAATCACTATGGGAGCCTCGGAATCGCGATATTTACCTTTTCCACACGCTGTGTATCGAAAGAAGCTAAGGATTTACTTCCTAGCCCTCGGCATTGTTCGATAAAATGATAAATAACTCTGGGAGCCTCGGAATCGCGATATTTACCTTTTCCACACGCTGTGTATCGATAGAAGCTAAGGATTCAGTGCCGAGCCCTCGGCATCGTTCGATGTAACGATAAATCACTCTGGGAGCCTCGGAAACGCGATATTTACCTTTTCCACAAGCTGTGTATCGAAAGAAGCTAAGGATTCACTTCCTAGCCTTCGGCATCGTTCGATATAACGATAAATCACTCTGGGACACTCTGAAACGCGATATCTACATTTTCCACACGCTGTGTATCGAAAGGAGCTAAGGATTCACTTCCTAGCCCTCGGCATTGTTCGATATAACGATAAATAACTCTGGGAGCCTCGGAATCGCGATATTTACCTTTTCCACACGCTGTGTATCGATAGAAGCTAAGGATTCACTTCCTAGCCCTCGGCATCGTTCGATGTAACGATAAATCACTCTGGGAGCTTCGGAATCGCGATATTTACCTTTTCCACACGCTGTGTATCGATAGAAGCTAAGGATTCAGTTCCTAGCCCTCGGCATAGTTCGATATAACGATAAATCACTCTGGGAGCTTCGGAAACGCGATATTTACCTTTTCCACACGCTGTGTATCGATAGAAGCTAAGGATTCAGTTCCTAGCACTCGGCATCGTTCGATATAACGATAAATCACTCTGGGACACTCTGAAACGCGATATTTACCTTTTCCACACGCTGTGTATCGAAAGGAGCTAAGGATTCACTTCCTAGCCCTCGGCATCGTTCGATATAACGATAAATCACTCTGGGACACTCTGAAACGCGATATTTACCTTTTCCACACGCTGTGTATCGAAAGAAGCTAAGGATTCATTTCCTAGCCCTCGGCATTGTTCGATATAACGATAAATAACTCTGAGAGCCTCGGAATCGCGATATTTACCTTTTCCACACGCTGTGTATCGATAGAAGCTAAGGATTCACTTCCTAGCCCTCGGCATCGTTCGATATAACGAAAAATCACTCTGGGACACTCTGAAACGCGATATTTACCTTTTCCACACGCTGTGTATCGAAAGAAGCTAAGGATTCACTTCCTAGCCAACGGCATCGTTCGATATAACGATAAATCACTCTGGGAGCCTCGGAATCGCGATATTTACCTTTTCCACACGCTGTGTATCGAAAGAAGCTAAGGATTCACTTCCTAGCCCTCGGCATCGTTCGATATAACGATAAATCACTATGGGAGCCTCGGAATCGCGATATTTACCTTTTCCACACGCTGTGTATCGAAAGAAGCTAAGGATTTACTTCCTAGCCCTCGGCATTGTTCGATATAACGATAAATAACTCTGGGAGCCTCGGAATCGCGATATTTACCTTTTCCAAACGCTGTGTATCGATAGAAGCTAAGGATTCAGTGCCGAGCCCTCGGCATCGTTCGATGTAACGATAAATCACTATGGGAGCCTCGGAATCGCGATATTTACCTTTTCCACACGCTGTGTATCGAAAGAAGCTAAGGATTTACTTCCTAGCCCTCGGCATTGTTCGATAAAACGATAAATAACTCTGGGAGCCTCGGAATCGCGATATTTACCTTTTCCACACGCTGTGTATCGATAGAAGCTAAGGATTCAGTGCCTAGCCCTCGGCATCGTTCGATGTAACGATAAATCACTCTGGGAGCCTCGGAAACGCGATATTTACCTTTTCCACAAGCTGTGTATCGAAAGAAGCTAAGGATTCACTTCCTAGCCCTCGGCATCGTTCGATATAACGATAAATCACTCTGGGACACTCTGAAACGCGATATCTACATTTTCCACACGCTGTGTATCGAAAGGAGCTAAGGATTCACTTCCTAGCCCTCGGCATTGTTCGATATAACGATAAATAACTCTGGGAGCCTCGGAATCGCGATATTTACCTTTTCCACACGCTGTGTATCGATAGAAGCTAAGGATTCACTTCCTAGCCCTCGGCATCGTTCGATGTAACGATAAATCACTCTGGGAGCTTCGGAATCGCGATATTTACCTTTTCCACACGCAGTGTATCGATAGAAGCTAAGGATTCAGTTCCTAGCCCTCGGCATAGTTCGATATAACGATAAATCACTCTGGGAGCTTCGGAATCGCAATATTTACCTTTTCCACGCGCTGTGTATATAAAATAAGCTAAGGATTCACTTCCTAGCCCTCGGTATCGTTCGATATAACGATAAATCACTCTGGGACACTCGGAAACGCGATATTTACCTTTTGCACACGCTGTGTATCGATAGAAGCTAAGGATTCACTTCCTAGCCCTCGGCATCGTTCGATATAACGGTAAATCACTCTGAGACTATCGGAAACGCGATATTTACCTTTTCCACACGCTGTGTATCGATAGAAGCTAAGGATTCAGTTCCTAGCACTCGGCATCGTTCGATATAACGATAAATCACTCTGGGACACTCTGAAACGCGATATTTACCTTTTCCACACGCTGTGTATCGAAAGGAGCTAAGGATTCACTTCCTAGCCATCGGCATCATTCGATATAACGATAAATCACTCTGGGAGCCGCGGAATCGCGATATTTACCTTTTCCACACTCTATGTATTTAAAGAAGCTAAGGATTGACTTCCTATCCCTCGGCATCGTTCGATATAACGATATATCGCTCTGGGAGCCTCGGAATCGCGATATTTACCTTTTCCACAAGCTGTGTATCGAAAGAAGCTAAGGATTCACTTCCTAGCCAACGGCATCGTTCGATATAACGATAAATCACTCTGGGAGCCTCGGAATCGCGATATTTACCTTTTCCGCCCGCTGTGTATCGAAAGAAGCTAAGGATTCACTTCCTAGCCCTCGGCATCGTTCGATATAACGATAAATCACTCTGGGAGCCTCGGAAACGCGATATTTACCTTTTCCACAAGTTGTGTATCGAAAGGAGCTAAGGATTCACTTCCTAGCCCTCGGCATCGTTCGATATAACGATAAATCACTCTGGGACACTCTGAAACGCGATATTTACCTTTTCCACACGCTGGTTATCGAAAGAAGATAAGGATTCACTTCCTAGCCCTCTGCATCGTTCGATATAACGATAAATCACTCTGGGAGCCTCGGATATCGCGATATTTACCTTTTCCACACGCTGTGTATCGATAGAAGCTAAGGATTCAGTTCCTAGCCCTCGGCATCGTTCGATATAACGATAAATAGCTCTGGGAGTTTCGGAATCGCGATATTTACCTTTTCCACACGCTGTGTATCGAAAGAATTTAAGGATTCACTTCCTAGCCCTCGGCATTGTTCGATATAACGATAAATAACTCAGAGAGCCTCGGAATCGCGATATTTACCTTTTCCACGCGCTGTGTATCGATAGAAGCTAAGGATTCACTTCCTAGCCCTCGGCATCGTTCGATATAACGAAAAATCACTCTGGGAGCCTCGGAAACGCGATATTTACCTTTTCCACACGCTGTGTATCGAAAGAAGCTAAGGATTCACTTTCTAGCCAACGGCATCGTTCGATATAACGATAAATCACTCTGGGAGCCTCGGAATCGCGATATTTACCTTTTCCACACGCTGTGTATCGAAAGAAGCTAAGGATTCACTTCCTAGCCCTCGGCATGTTTCGATATAACGATAAATCACTCTGGGAGCTTCGGAATCGCGATATTTACCTTTTCCACACGCTGTGTATCGAATTGAGCTAAGGATTCACTTCCTAGCCCTCGGCATCGTTCGTTATAACGATAAATCACTCTGGGACACTCTGCAACGCGATATTTACCTTTTCCACAAGCTGTGTATTGAAATTAGCTAAGGATTCACTTCCTAGCCAACGGCATCGTTCGATATAACGATAAATCACTCTGGGAGCCTCGGAATCGCGATATTTACCTTTTCCACACGCTGTGTATCGATAGAAGCTAAGGATTCACTTCCTAGCCCTCGGCATCGTTCGATGTAACGATAAATCACTCTGGGAGCTTCGGAATCGCGATATTTACCTTTTCCACACGCTGTGTATCGATAGAAGCTAAGGATTCAGTTCCTAGCCCTCGGCATAGTTCGATATAACGATAAATCACTCTGGGAGCTTCGGAAACGCGATATTTACCTTTTCCACACGCTGTGTATCGATAGAAACTAAGGATTCAGTTCCTAGCACTCGGCATCGTTCGATATAACGATAAATCACTCTGGGACACTCTGAAACGCGATATTTACCTTTTCCACACGCTGTGTATCGAAAGGAGCTAAGGATTCACTTCCTAGCCCTCGGCATCGTTCGATATAACGATAAATCACTCTGGGACACTCTGAAACGCGATATTTACCTTTTCCACACGCTGTGTATCGAAAGAAGCTAAGGATTCATTTCCTAGCCCTCGGCATTGTTCGATATAACGATAAATAACTCTGAGAGCCTCGGAATCGCGATATTTACCTTTTCCACACGCTGTGTATCGATAGAAGCTAAGGATTCACTTCCTAGCCCTCGGCATCGTTCGATATAACGAAAAATCACTCTGGGACACTCTGAAACGCGATATTTACCTTTTCCACACGCTGTGTATCGAAAGAAGCTAAGGATTCACTTCCTAGCCAACGGCATCGTTCGATATAACGATAAATCACTCTGGGAGCCTCGGAATCGCGATATTTACCTTTTCCACACGCTGTGTATCGAAAGAAGCTAAGGATTCACTTCCTAGCCCTCGGCATCGTTCGATATAACGATAAATCACTATGGGAGCCTCGGAATCGCGATATTTACCTTTTCCACATTCTGTGTATCGAAAGAAGCTAAGGATTTACTTCCTAGCCCTCGGCATTGTTCGATATAACGATGAATAACTCTGGGAGCCTCGGAATCGCGATATTTACCTTTTCCAAACGCTGTGTATCGATAGAAGCTAAGGATTCAGTGCCGAGCCCTCGGCATCGTTCGATGTAACGATAAATCACTATGGGAGCCTCGGAATCGCGATATTTACCTTTTCCACACGCTGTGTATCGAAAGAAGCTAAGGATTTACTTCCTAGCCCTCGGCATTGTTCGATAAAACGATAAATAACTCTGGGAGCCTCGGAATCGCGATATTTACCTTTTCCACACGCTGTGTATCGATAGAAGCTAAGGATTCAGTGCCGAGCCCTCGGCATCGTTCGATGTAACGATAAATCACTCTGGGAGCCTCGGAAACGCGATATTTACCTTTTCCACAAGCTGTGTATCGAAAGAAGCTAAGGATTCACTTCCTAGCCCTCGGCATCGTCCGATATAACGATAAATCACTCAGGGACACTCTGAAACGCGATATCTACATTTTCCACACGCTGTGTATCGAAAGGAGCTAAGGATTCACTTCCTAGCCCTCGGCATTGTTCGATATAACGATAAATAACTCTGGGAGCCTCGGAATCGCGATATTTACCTTTTCCACACGCTGTGTATCGATAGAAGCTAAGGATTCACTTCCTAGCCCTCGGCATCGTTCGATGTAACGATAAATCACTCTGGGAGCTTCGGAATCGCGATATTTACCTTTTCCACACGCTGTGTATCGATAGAAGCTAAGGATTCAGTTCCTAGCCCTCGGCATAGTTCGATATAACGATAAATCACTCTGGGAGCTTCGGAATCGCAATATTTACCTTTTCCACGCGCTGTGTATATAAAATAAGCTAAGGATTCACTTCCTAGCCCTCGGTATCGTTCGATATAACGATAAATCACTCTGGGACACTCGGAAACGCGATATTTACCTTTTGCACACGCTGTGTATCGATAGAAGCTAAGGATTCACTTCCTAGCCCTCGGCATCGTTCGATATAACGGTAAATCACTCTGAGACTATCGGAAACGCGATATTTACCTTTTCCACATGTTGTGTATCGAAAGAAGCTAAGGATTCACTTCCTAGCCCTCGGCATTGTTCGATATAACGATAAATACCTCTGGGAGCCTCGGAAACGCGATATTTACCTTTTCCACACGCTTTGTATCGATAGAAGCTAAGGATTCAGTTCCTAGCACTCGGCATCGTTCGATATAACGATAAATCACTCTGGGACACTCTGAAACGCGATATTTACCTTTTCCACACGCTGTGTATCGAAAGGAGCTAAGGATTCACTTCCTAGCCATCGGCATCATTCGATATAACGATAAATCACTCTGGGAGCCGCGGAATCGCGATATTTACCTTTTCCACACTCTATGTATTTAAAGAAGCTAAGGATTGACTTCCTATCCCTCGGCATCGTTCGATATAACGATATATCGCTCTGGGAGCCTCGGAATCGCGATATTTACCTTTTCCACAAGCTGTGTATCGAAAGAAGCTAAGGATTCACTTCCTAGCCAACGGCATCGTTCGATATAACGATAAATCACTCTGGGAGCCTCGGAATCGCGATATTTACCTTTTCCGCCCGCTGTGTATCGAAAGAAGCTAAGGATTCACTTCCTAGCCCTCGGCATCGTTCGATATAACGATAAATCACTCTGGGAGCCTCGGAAACGCGATATTTACCTTTTCCACAAGTTGTGTATCGAAAGGAGCTAAGGATTCACTTCCTAGCCCTCGGCATCGTTCGATATAACGATAAATCACTCTGGGACACTCTGAAACGCGATATTTACCTTTTCCACACGCTGGTTATCGAAAGAAGATAAGGATTCACTTCCTAGCCCTCTGCATCGTTCGATATAACGATAAATCACTCTGGGAGCCTCGGATATCGCGATATTTACCTTTTCCACACGCTGTGTATCGATAGAAGCTAAGGATTCAGTTCCTAGCCCTCGGCATCGTTCGATATAACGATAAATAGCTCTGGGAGTTTCGGAATCGCGATATTTACCTTTTCCACACGCTGTGTATCGAAAGAATTTAAGGATTCACTTCCTAGCCCTCGGCATTGTTCGATATAACGATAAATAACTCAGAGAGCCTCGGAATCGCGATATTTACCTTTTCCACGCGCTGTGTATCGATAGAAGCTAAGGATTCACTTCCTAGCCCTCGGCATCGTTCGATATAACGAAAAATCACTCTGGGAGCCTCGGAAACGCGATATTTACCTTTTCCACACGCTGTGTATCGAAAGAAGCTAAGGATTCACTTTCTAGCCAACGGCATCGTTCGATATAACGATAAATCACTCTGGGAGCCTCGGAATCGCGATATTTACCTTTTCCACACGCTGTGTATCGAAAGAAGCTAAGGATTCACTTCCTAGCCCTCGGCATGTTTCGATATAACGATAAATCACTCTGGGAGCTTCGGAATCGCGATATTTACCTTTTCCACACGCTGTGTATCGAATTGAGCTAAGGATTCACTTCCTAGCCCTCGGCATCGTTCGATATAACGATAAATCACTCTGGGACACTCTGCAACGCGATATTTACCTTTTCCACAAGCTGTGTATTGAAATTAGCTAAGGATTCACTTCCTAGCCAACGGCATCGTTCGATATAACGATAAATCACTCTGGGAGCCTCGGAATCGCGATATTTACCTTTTCCACACGCTGTGTATCGATAGAAGCTAAGGATTCAGTTCCTAGCCCTCGGCATCGTTCGATATAACGATAAATCACTCTGGGAGCCTCGGAATCGCGATATTTACCTTTTCCACACGCTGTGTATCGATAGAAGCTAAGGATTCAGTTCCTAGCCCTCGGCATCGTTCGATATAACGATAAATAGCTCTGGGAGCCTCGGAATCGCGATATTTACCTTTCCCACACGCTGTGTATCGATAGAAGCTAAGGATTCAGTGCCGAGGCCTCGGCATCGTTCGATGTAACGATAAATCACTCTCGGAGCCTCGGAAACGCGATACTTACCTTTTCCACAAGCTGTGTATCGAAATTAGCTAAGGATTCACTTCCTAGCCCTCGGCATCGTTCGATATAACGATAAATCACTCTGGGACACTCTGACACGCGATATTTACCTTTTCCACACGCTGTGTATCGAAAGAAGCTTAGGATTCACTTCCTAGCTTTCGGCATCGTTCGATATAACGATAAATCACTCTGGGACACTCTGAAACGCGATATCTACATTTTCCACACGCTGTGTATCGAAAGGAGCTAAGGATTCACTTCCTAGCCCTCGGCATTGTTCGATATAACGATAAATCACTCTGGGAGCCTCGGAATCGCGATATTTACCTTTTCCGCCCGCTGTGTATCGAAAGAAGCTAAGGATTCACTTCCTAGCCCTCGGTATCATTCGATATAACGATAAATCACTCTGGGACACTCGGAAACGCGATATTTACCTTTTCCACACGCTGTGTATCGATAGAAGCTAAGGATTCACTTCCTAGCCCTCGGCATCGTTCGATATAACGGTAAATCACTCTGAGACTATCGGAAACGCGATATTTACCTTTTCCACATGCTGTGTATCGAAAGAAGCTAAGGATTCACTTTCTAGCCCTCGGCATTGTTCGATATAACGATAAATACCTCTGGGAGCCTCGGAAACGCGATATTTACCTTTTCCACAAGTTGTGTATCGAAAGGAGCTAAGGATTCACTTCCTAGCCCTCGGCATCGTTCGATATAACGATAAATCACTCTGGGACACTCTGAAACGCGATATTTACCTTTTCCACACGCTGGTTATCGAAAGAAGATAAGGATTCACTTCCTAGCCCTCTGCATCGTTCGATATAACGATAAATCACTCTGGGAGCCTCGGATATCGCGATATTTACCTTTTCCACACGCTGTGTATCGATAGAAGCTAAGGATTCAGTTCCTAGCCCTCGGCATCGTTCGATATAACGATAAATAGCTCTGGGAGTTTCGGAATCGCGATATTTACCTTTTCCACACGCTGTGTATCGAAAGAATTTAAGGATTCACTTCCTAGCCCTCGGCATTGTTCGATATAACGATAAATAACTCAGAGAGCCTCGGAATCGCGATATTTACCTTTTCCACGCGCTGTGTATCGATAGAAGCTAAGGATTCACTTCCTAGCCCTCGGCATCGTTCGATATAACGAAAAATCACTCTGGGAGCCTCGGAAACGCGATATTTACCTTTTCCACACGCTGTGTATCGAAAGAAGCTAAGGATTCACTTTCTAGCCAACGGCATCGTTCGATATAACGATAAATCACTCTGGGAGCCTCGGAATCGCGATATTTACCTTTTCCACACGCTGTGTATCGAAAGAAGCTAAGGATTCACTTCCTAGCCCTCGGCATGTTTCGATATAACGATAAATCACTCTGGGAGCTTCGGAATCGCGATATTTACCTTTTCCACACGCTGTGTATCGAATTGAGCTAAGGATTCACTTCCTAGCCCTCGGCATCGTTCGATATAACGATAAATCACTCTGGGACACTCTGCAACGCGATATTTACCTTTTCCACAAGCTGTGTATTGAAATTAGCTAAGGATTCACTTCCTAGCCAACGGCATCGTTCGATATAACGATAAATCACTCTGGGAGCCTCGGAATCGCGATATTTACCTTTTCCACACGCTGTGTATCGATAGAAGCTAAGGATTCACTTCCTAGCCCTCGGCATCGTTCGATGTAACGATAAATCACTCTGGGAGCTTCGGAATCGCGATATTTACCTTTTCCACACGCTGTGTATCGATAGAAGCTAAGGATTCAGTTCCTAGCCCTCGGCATAGTTCGATATAACGATAAATCACTCTGGGAGCTTCGGAAACGCGATATTTACCTTTTCCACACGCTGTGTATCGATAGAAGCTAAGGATTCAGTTCCTAGCACTCGGCATCGTTCGATATAACGATAAATCACTCTGGGACACTCTGAAACGCGATATTTACCTTTTCCACACGCTGTGTATCGAAAGGAGCTAAGGATTCACTTCCTAGCCCTCGGCATCGTTCGATATAACGATAAATCACTCTGGGACACTCTGAAACGCGATATTTACCTTTTCCACACGCTGTGTATCGAAAGAAGCTAAGGATTCATTTCCTAGCCCTCGGCATTGTTCGATATAACGATAAATAACTCTGAGAGCCTCGGAATCGCGATATTTACCTTTTCCACACGCTGTGTATCGATAGAAGCTAAGGATTCACTTCCTAGCCCTCGGCATCGTTCGATATAACGAAAAATCACTCTGGGACACTCTGAAACGCGATATTTACCTTTTCCACACGCTGTGTATCGAAAGAAGCTAAGGATTCACTTCCTAGCCAACGGCATCGTTCGATATAACGATAAATCACTCTGGGAGCCTCGGAATCGCGATATTTACCTTTTCCACACGCTGTGTATCGAAAGAAGCTAAGGATTCACTTCCTAGCCCTCGGCATCGTTCGATATAACGATAAATCACTATGGGAGCCTCGGAATCGCGATATTTACCTTTTCCACACGCTGTGTATCGAAAGAAGCTAAGGATTTACTTCCTAGCCCTCGGCATTGTTCGATATAACGATAAATAACTCTGGGAGCCTCGGAATCGCGATATTTACCTTTTCCAAACGCTGTGTATCGATAGAAGCTAAGGATTCAGTGCCGAGCCCTCGGCATCGTTCGATGTAACGATAAATCACTATGGGAGCCTCGGAATCGCGATATTTACCTTTTCCACACGCTGTGTATCGAAAGAAGCTAAGGATTTACTTCCTAGCCCTCGGCATTGTTCGATAAAACGATAAATAACTCTGGGAGCCTCGGAATCGCGATATTTACCTTTTCCACACGCTGTGTATCGATAGAAGCTAAGGATTCAGTGCCGAGCCCTCGGCATCGTTCGATGTAACGATAAATCACTCTGGGAGCCTCGGAAACGCGATATTTACCTTTTCCACAAGCTGTGTATCGAAAGAAGCTAAGGATTCACTTCCTAGCCCTCGGCATCGTTCGATATAACGATAAATCACTCTGGGACACTCTGAAACGCGATATCTACATTTTCCACACGCTGTGTATCGAAAGGAGCTAAGGATTCACTTCCTAGACCTCGGCATTGTTCGATATAACGATAAATAACTCTGGGAGCCTCGGAATCGCGATATTTACCTTTTCCACACGCTGTGTATCGATAGAAGCTAAGGATTCACTTCCTAGCCCTCGGCATCGTTCGATGTAACGATAAATCACTCTGGGAGCTTCGGAATCGCGATATTTACCTTTTCCACACGCTGTGTATCGATAGAAGCTAAGGATTCAGTTCCTAGCCCTCGGCATAGTTCGATATAACGATAAATCACTCTGGGAGCTTCGGAATCGCAATATTTACCTTTTCCACGCGCTGTGTATATAAAATAAGCTAAGGATTCACTTCCTAGCCCTCGGTATCGTTCGATATAACGATAAATCACTCTGGGACACTCGGAAACGCGATATTTACCTTTTGCACACGCTGTGTATCGATAGAAGCTAAGGATTCACTTCCTAGCCCTCGGCATCGTTCGATATAACGGTAAATCACTCTGAGACTATCGGAAACGCGATATTTACCTTTTCCACATGCTGTGTATCGAAAGAAGCTAAGGATTCACTTCCTAGCCCTCGGCATTGTTCGATATAACGATAAATACCTCTGGGAGCCTCGGAAACGCGATATTTACCTTTTCCACACGCTGTGTATCGATAGAAGCTAAGGATTCAGTTCCTAGCACTCGGCATCGTTCGATATAACGATAAATCACTCTGGGACACTCTGAAACGCGATATTTACCTTTTCCACACGCTGTGTATCGAAAGGAGCTAAGGATTCACTTCCTAGCCATCGGCATCATTCGATATAACGATAAATCACTCTGGGAGCCGCGGAATCGCGATATTTACCTTTTCCACACTCTATGTATTTAAAGAAGCTAAGGATTGACTTCCTATCCCTCGGCATCGTTCGATATAACGATATATCGCTCTGGGAGCCTCGGAATCGCGATATTTACCTTTTCCACAAGCTGTGTATCGAAAGAAGCTAAGGATTCACTTCCTAGCCAACGGCATCGTTCGATATAACGATAAATCACTCTGGGAGCCTCGGAATCGCGATATTTACCTTTTCCGCCCGCTGTGTATCGAAAGAAGCTAAGGATTCACTTCCTAGCCCTCGGCATCGTTCGATATAACGATAAATCACTCTGGGAGCCTCGGAAACGCGATATTTACCTTTTCCACAAGTTGTGTATCGAAAGGAGCTAAGGATTCACTTCCTAGCCCTCGGCATCGTTCGATATAACGATAAATCACTCTGGGACACTCTGAAACGCGATATTTACCTTTTCCACACGCTGGTTATCGAAAGAAGATAAGGATTCACTTCCTAGCCCTCTGCATCGTTCGATATAACGATAAATCACTCTGGGAGCCTCGGATATCGCGATATTTACCTTTTCCACACGCTGTGTATCGATAGAAGCTAAGGATTCAGTTCCTAGCCCTCGGCATCGTTCGATATAACGATAAATAGCTCTGGGAGTTTCGGAATCGCGATATTTACCTTTTCCACACGCTGTGTATCGAAAGAATTTAAGGATTCACTTCCTAGCCCTCGGCATTGTTCGATATAACGATAAATAACTCAGAGAGCCTCGGAATCGCGATATTTACCTTTTCCACGCGCTGTGTATCGATAGAAGCTAAGGATTCACTTCCTAGCCCTCGGCATCGTTCGATATAACGAAAAATCACTCTGGGAGCCTCGGAAACGCGATATTTACCTTCTCCACACGCTGTGTATGGAAAGAAGCTAAGGATTCACTTTCTAGCCAACGGCATCGTTCGATATAACGATAAATCACTCTGGGAGCCTCGGAATCGCGATATTTACCTTTTCCACACGCTGTGTATCGAAAGATGCTAAGGATTCACTTCCTAGCCCTCGGCATGTTTCGATATAACGATAAATCACTCTGGGAGCTTCGGAATCGCGATATTTACCTTTTCCACACGCTGTGTATCGAATTGAGCTAAGGATTCACTTCCTAGCCCTCGGCATCGTTCGATATAACGATAAATAGCTCTGGGAGCCTCGGAATCGCGATATTTACCTTTCCCACACGCTGTGTATCGAAAGAAGCTAAGGATTTACTTCCTAGCCCTCGGCATTGTTCGATATAACGATAAATAACTCTGGGAGCCTCGGAATCGCGATATTTACCTTTTCCACACGCTGTGTATCGATAGAAGCTAAGGATTCAGTGCCGAGGCCTCGGCATCGTTCGATGTAACGATAAATCACTCTCGGAGCCTCGGAAACGCGATACTTACCTTTTCCACAAGCTGTGTATCGAAATTAGCTAAGGATTCACTTCCTAGCCCTCGGCATCGTTCGATATAACGATAAATCACTCTGGGACACTCTGACACGCGATATTTACCTTTTCCACACGCTGTGTATCGAAAGAAGCTAAGGATTCACTTCCTAGCTTTCGGCATCGTTCGATATAACGATAAATCACTCTGGGACACTCTGAAACGCGATATCTACATTTTCCACACGCTGTGTATCGAAAGGAGCTAAGGATTCACTTCCTAGCCCTCGGCATTGTTCGATATAACGATAAATAACTCTGGGAGCCTCGGAAACGCGATATTTACCTTTTCCACACGCTGTGTATCGATAGAAGCTAAGGATTCACTTCCTAGCCCTCGGCATCGTTCGATGTAACGATAAATCACTCTGGGAGCTTCGGAATCGCGATATTTACCTTTCCCACACGCTGTGTATCGATAGAAGCTAAGGATTCAGTTCCTAGCCCTCGGCATAGTTCGATATAACGATAAATCACTCTGGGACACTCGGAAACGCGATATTTACCTTTTCCACACGCTGTGTATCGATAGAAGCTAAGGATTCACTTCCTAGCCCTCGGCATCGTTCGATATAACGGTAAATCACTCTGAGACTATCGGAAACGCGATATTTACCTTTTCCACATGCTGTGTATCGAAAGAAGCTAAGGATTCACTTTCTAGCCCTCGGCATTGTTCGATATAACGATAAATACCTCTGGGAGCCTCGGAAACGCGATATTTACCTTTACCACACGCTGTGTATCGATAGAAGCTAAGGATTCAGTTCCTAGCACTCGGCATCGTTCGATATAACGATAAATCACTCTGGGACACTCTGAAACGCGATATTTACCTTTTCCACACGCTGTGTATCGAAAGGAGCTAAGGATTCACTTCCTAGCCATCGGCATCATTCGATATAACGATAAATCACTCTGGGAGCCGCGGAATCGCGATATTTACCTTTTCCACACTCTATGTATCTAAAGAAGCTAAGGAATTGACTTCCTATCCCTCGGCATCGTTCGATATAACGATATATCGCTCTGGGAGCCTCGGAATCGCGATATTTACCTTTCCCACAAGCTGTGTATCGAAAGAAGCTAAGGATTCACTTCCTAGCCAACGGCATCGTTCGATATAACGATAAATCACTCTGGGAGCCTCGGAATCGCGATATTTACCTTTTCCGCCCGCTGTGTATCGAAAGAAGCTAAGGATTCACTTCCTAGCCCTTGGCATCGTTCGATATAACGATAAATCACTCTGGGAGCCTCGGAAACGCGATATTTACCTTTTCCACAAGTTGTGTATCGATAGAAGCTAAGGATTCACTTCCTAGCCCTCGGCATCGTTCGATATAACGAAAAATCACTCTGGGACACTCTGAAACGCGATATTTACCTTTTCCACACGCTGTGTATCGAAAGAAGCTAATGATTCACTTCCTAGCTCTCGGCATCGTTCGATATAACGATAAATCACTCTGGGACACTCTGAAACGCGATATTTACCTTTTCCACACGCTGTGTATCGAAAGAAGCTAAGGATTCATTTCCTAGCCCTCGGCATTGTTCGATATAACGATAAATCACTCTGGGAGCCTCGGATATCGCGATATTTACCTTTTCCACACGCTGTGTATCGATAGAAGCTAAGGATTCAGTTCCTAGCCCTCGGCATCGTTCGATATAACGATAAATAGCTCTGGGAGTTTCGGAATCGCGATATTTACCTTTTCCACACGCTGTGTATCGATAGAAGCTAAGGATTCACTTCCTAGCCCTCGGCATCGTTCGATATAACGATAAATCACTCTGGGAGCCTCGGAAACGCGATATATACCTTTTCCACAAGTTGTGTATCGAAAGGAGCTAAGGATTCACTTCCTAGCCCTCGGCATCGTTCGATATAACGATAAATCACTCTGGGACACTCTGAAACGCGATATTTACCTTTTCCACACGCTGTGTATCGAAAGAAGCTAAGGATTCATTTCCTAGCCCTCGGCATTGTTCGATATAACGATAAATAACTCTGAGAGCCTCGGAATCGCGATATTTACCTTTTCCACACGCTGTGTATCGATAGAAGCTAAGGATTCACTTCCTAGCCCTCGGCATCGTTCGATATAACGAAAAATCACTCTGGGACACTCTGAAACGCGATATTTACCTTTTCCACACGCTGTGTATCGAAAGAAGCTAATGATTCACTTCCTAGCTCTCGGCATCGTTCGATATAACGATAAATCACTCTGGGACACTCTGAAACGCGATATCTACATTTTCCACACGCTGTGTATCGAAAGGAGCTAAGGATTCACTTCCTAGCCCTCGGCATTGTTCGATATAACGATAAATAACTCTGGGAGCCTCGGAAACGCGATATTTACCTTTTCCACACGCTGTGTATCGATAGAAGCTAAGGATTCACTTCCTAGCCCTCGGCATCGTTCGATGTAACGATAAATCACTCTGGGAGCTTCGGAATCGCGATATTTACCTTTTCCACACGCTGTGTATCGATAGAAGCTAAGGATTCAGTGCCGAGGCCTCGGCATCGTTCGATGTAACGATAAATCACTCTCGGAGCCTCGGAAACGCGATACTTACCTTTTCCACAAGCTGTGTATCGAAATTAGCTAAGGATTCACTTCCTAGCCCTCGGCATCGTTCGATATAACGATAAATCACTCTGGGACACTCTGACACGCGATATTTACCTTTTCCACACGCTGTGTATCGAAAGAAGCTAAGGATTCACTTCCTAGCTTTCGGCATCGTTCGATATAACGATAAATCACTCTGGGACACTCTGAAACGCGATATCTACATTTTCCACACGCTGTGTATCGAAAGGAGCTAAGGATTCACTTCCTAGCCCTCGGCATTGTTCGATATAACGATAAATAACTCTGGGAGCCTCGGAAACGCGATATTTACCTTTTCCACACGCTGTGTATCGAAAGAAGCTAATGATTCACTTCCTAGCTCTCGGCATCGTTCGATATAACGATAAATCACTCTGGGACACTCTGAAACGCGATATTTACCTTTTCCACACGCTGTGTATCGAAAGAAGCTAAGGATTCATTTCCTAGCCCTCGGCATTGTTCGATATAACGATAAATCACTCTGGGAGCCTCGGATATCGCGATATTTACCTTTTCCACACGCTGTGTATCGATAGAAGCTAAGGATTCAGTTCCTAGCCCTCGGCATCGTTCGATATAACGATAAATAGCTCTGGGAGTTTCGGAATCGCGATATTTACCTTTTCCACACGCTGTGTATCGAAAGAATTTAAGGATTCACTTCCTAGCCCTCGGCATTGTTCGATATAACGATAAATAACTCAGAGAGCCTCGGAATCCCGATATTTACCTTTTCCACGCGCTGTGTATCGATAGAAGCTAAGGATTCACTTCCTAGCCCTCGGCATCGTTCGATATAACGAAAAATCACTCTGGGAGCCTCGGAAACGCGATATTTACCTTTTCCACACGCTGTGTATCGAAAGAAGCTAAGGATTCACTTTCTAGCCAACGGCATCGTTCGATATAACGATAAATCACTCTGGGAGCCTCGGAATCGCGATATTTACCTTTTCCACACGCTGTGTATCGAAAGAAGCTAAGGATTCACTTCCTAGCCCTCGGCATGTTTCGATATAACGATAAATCACTCTGGGAGCTTCGGAATCGCGATATTTACCTTTTCCACACGCTGTGTATCGAATTGAGCTAAGGATTCACTTCCTAGCCCTCGGCATCGTTCGATATAACGATAAATCACTCTGGGACACTCTGCAACGCGATATTTACCTTTTCCACAAGCTGTGTATTGAAATTAGCTAAGGATTCACTTCCTAGCCAACGGCATCGTTCGATATAACGATAAATCACTCTGGGAGCCTCGGAATCGCGATATTTACCTTTTCCACACGCTGTGTATCGATAGAAGCTAAGGATTCAGTTCCTAGCCCTCGGCATCGTTCGATATAACGATAAATAGCTCTGGGAGCCTCGGAATCGCGATATTTACCTTTCCCACACGCTGTGTATCGAAAGAAGCTAAAGATTTACTTCCTAGCCCTCGGCATTGTTCGATATAACGATAAATAACTCTGGGAGCCTCGGAATCGCGATATTTACCTTTTCCACACGCTGTGTATCGATAGAAGCTAAGGATTCAGTGCCGAGGCCTCGGCATCGTTCGATGTAACGATAAATCACTCTCGGAGCCTCGGAAACGCGATACTTACCTTTTCCACAAGCTGTGTATCGAAATTAGCTAAGGATTCACTTCCTAGCCCTCGGCATCGTTCGATATAACGATAAATCACTCTGGGACACTCTGACACGCGATATTTACCTTTTCCACACGCTGTGTATCGAAAGAAGCTAAGGATTCACTTCCTAGCTTTCGGCATCGTTCGATATAACGATAAATCACTCTGGGACACTCTGAAACGCGATATCTACATTTTCCACACGCTGTGTATCGAAAGGAGCTAAGGATTCACTTCCTAGCCCTCGGCATTGTTCGATATAACGATAAATAACTCTGGGAGCCTCGGAAACGCGATATTTACCTTTTCCACACGCTGTGTATCGATAGAAGCTAAGGATTCACTTCCTAGCCCTCGGCATCGTTCGATGTAACGATAAATCACTCTGGGAGCTTCGGAATCGCGATATTTACCTTTTCCACGCGCTGTGTATCGAAATTAGCTAAGGATTCACTTCCTAGCCCTCGGTATCATTCGATATAACGATAAATCACTCTGGGACACTCGGAAACGCGATATCTACATTTTCCACACGCTGTGTATCGAAAGGAGCTAAGGATTCACTTCCTAGCCCTCGGCATTGTTCGATATAACGATAAATAACTCTGGGAGCCTCGGAAACGCGATATTTACCTTTTCCACACGCTGTGTATCGATAGAAGCTAAGGATTCACTTCCTAGCCCTCGGCATCGTTCGATGTAACGATAAATCACTCTGGGAGCTTCGGAATCGCGATATTTACCTTTTCCACGCGCTGTGTATCGAAATTAGCTAAGGATTCACTTCCTAGCCCTCGGTATCATTCGATATAACGATAAATCACTCTGGGACACTCGGAAACGCGATATTTACCTTTTCCACACGCTGTGTATCGATAGAAGCTAAGGATTCACTTCCTAGCCCTCGGCATCGTTCGATATAACGGTAAATCACTCTGAGACTATCGGAAACGCGATATTTACCTTTTCCACATGCTGTGTATCGAAAGAAGCTAAGGATTCACTTCCTAGCCCTCGGCATTGTTCGATATAACGATAAATACCTCTGGGAGCCTCGGAAACGCGATATTTACCTTTTCCACACGCTGTGTATCGATAGAAGCTAAGGATTCAGTTCCTAGCACTCGGCATCGTTCGATATAACGATAAATCACTCTGGGACACTCTGAAACGCGATATTTACCTTTTCCACACGCTGTGTATCGAAAGGAGCTAAGGATTCACTTCCTAGCCATCGGCATCATTCGATATAACGATAAATCACTCTGGGAGCCGCGGAATCGCGATATTTACCTTTTCCACACTCTATGTATCTAAAGAAGCTAAGGAATTGACTTCCTATCCCTCGGCATCGTTCGATATAACGATATATCGCTCTGGGAGCCTCGGAATCGCGATATTTACCTTTTCCACAAGCTGTGTATCGAAAGAAGCTAAGGATTCACTTCCTAGCCAACGGCATCGTTCGATATAACGATAAATCACTCTGGGAGCCTCGGAATCGCGATATTTACCTTTTCCGCCCGCTGTGTATCGAAAGAAGCTAAGGATTCACTTCCTAGCCCTTGGCATCGTTCGATATAACGATAAATCACTCTGGGAGCCTCGGAAACGCGATATATACCTTTTCCACAAGTTGTGTATCGAAAGGAGCTAAGGATTCACTTCCTAGCCCTCGGCATCGTTCGATATAACGATAAATCACTCTGGGACACTCTGAAACGCGATATTTACCTTTTCCACACGCTGTGTATCGAAAGAAGCTAAGGATTCATTTCCTAGCCCTCGGCATTGTTCGATATAACGATAAATAACTCTGAGAGCCTCGGAATCGCGATATTTACCTTTTCCACACGCTGTGTATCGATAGAAGCTAAGGATTCACTTCCTAGCCCTCGGCATCGTTCGATATAACGAAAAATCACTCTGGGACACTCTGAAACGCGATATTTACCTTTTCCACACGCTGTGTATCGAAAGAAGCTAATGATTCACTTCCTAGCTCTCGGCATCGTTCGATATAACGATAAATCACTCTGGGACACTCTGAAACGCGATATCTACATTTTCCACACGCTGTGTATCGAAAGGAGCTAAGGATTCACTTCCTAGCCCTCGGCATTGTTCGATATAACGATAAATAACTCTGGGAGCCTCGGAAACGCGATATTTACCTTTTCCACACGCTGTGTATCGATAGAAGCTAAGGATTCACTTCCTAGCCCTCGGCATCGTTCGATGTAACGATAAATCACTCTGGGAGCTTCGGAATCGCGATATTTACCTTTTCCACACGCTGTGTATCGATAGAAGCTAAGGATTCAGTGCCGAGGCCTCGGCATCGTTCGATGTAACGATAAATCACTCTCGGAGCCTCGGAAACGCGATACTTACCTTTTCCACAAGCTGTGTATCGAAATTAGCTAAGGATTCACTTCCTAGCCCTCGGCATCGTTCGATATAACGATAAATCACTCTGGGACACTCTGACACGCGATATTTACCTTTTCCACACGCTGTGTATCGAAAGAAGCTAAGGATTCACTTCCTAGCTTTCGGCATCGTTCGATATAACGATAAATCACTCTGGGACACTCTGAAACGCGATATCTACATTTTCCACACGCTGTGTATCGAAAGGAGCTAAGGATTCACTTCCTAGCCCTCGGCATTGTTCGATATAACGATAAATAACTCTGGGAGCCTCGGAAACGCGATATTTACCTTTTCCACACGCTGTGTATCGATAGAAGCTAAGGATTCACTTCCTAGCCCTCGGCATCGTTCGATATAACGATAAATCACTCTGGGAGCCTCGGAATCGCGATATTTACCTTTTCCGCCCGCTGTGTATCGAAAGAAGCTAAGGATTCACTTCCTAGCCCTTGGCATCGTTCGATATAACGATAAATCACTCTGGGAGCCTCGGAAACGCGATATTTACCTTTTCCACAAGTTGTGTATCGAAAGGAGCTAAGGATTCACTTCCTAGCCCTCGGCATCGTTCGATATAACGATAAATCACTCTGGGACACTCTGAAACGCGATATTTACCTTTTCCACACGCTGTGTATCGAAAGAAGCTAAGGATTCATTTCCTAGCCCTCGGCATTGTTCGATATAACGATAAATAACTCTGAGAGCCTCGGAATCGCGATATTTACCTTTTCCACACGCTGTGTATCGATAGAAGCTAAGGATTCACTTCCTAGCCCTCGGCATCGTTCGATATAACGAAAAATCACTCTGGGACACTCTGAAACGCGATATTTACCTTTTCCACACGCTGTGTATCGAAAGAAGCTAATGATTCACTTCCTAGCTCTCGGCATCGTTCGATATAACGATAAATCACTCTGGGACACTCTGAAACGCGATATTTACCTTTTCCACACGCTGTGTATCGAAAGAAGCTAAGGATTCATTTCCTAGCCCTCGGCATTGTTCGATATAACGATAAATCACTCTGGGAGCCTCGGATATCGCGATATTTACCTTTTCCACACGCTGTGTATCGATAGAAGCTAAGGATTCAGTTCCTAGCCCTCGGCATCGTTCGATATAACGATAAATAGCTCTGGGAGTTTCGGAATCGCGATATTTACCTTTTCCACACGCTGTGTATCGAAAGAATTTAAGGATTCACTTCCTAGCCCTCGGCATTGTTCGATATAACGATAAATAACTCAGAGAGCCTCGGAATCGCGATATTTACCTTTTCCACGCGCTGTGTATCGATAGAAGCTAAGGATTCACTTCCTAGCCCTCGGCATCGTTCGATATAACGAAAAATCACTCTGGGAGCCTCGGAAACACGATATTTACCTTTTCCACACGCTGTGTATCGAAAGAAGCTAAGGATTCACTTTCTAGCCAACGGCATCGTTCGATATAACGATAAATCACTCTGGGAGCCTCGGAATCGCGATATTTACCTTTTCCACACGCTGTGTATCGAAAGAAGCTAAGGATTCACTTCCTAGCCCTCGGCATGTTTCGATATAACGATAAATCACTCTGGGAGCTTCGGAATCGCGATATTTACCTTTTCCACACGCTGTGTATCGAATTGAGCTAAGGATTCACTTCCTAGCCCTCGGCATCGTTCGATATAACGATAAATCACTCTGGGACACTCTGCAACGCGATATTTACCTTTTCCACAAGCTGTGTATTGAAATTAGCTAAGGATTCACTTCCTAGCCAACGGCATCGTTCGATATAACGATAAATCACTCTGGGAGCCTCGGAATCGCGATATTTACCTTTTCCACACGCTGTGTATCGATAGAAGCTAAGGATTCAGTTCCTAGCCCTCGGCATCGTTCGATATAACGATAAATAGCTCTGGGAGCCTCGGAATCGCGATATTTACCTTTCCCACACGCTGTGTATCGAAAGAAGCTAAGGATTTACTTCCTAGCCCTCGGCATCGTTCGATATAACGATAAATCACTCTGGGACACTCTGACACGCGATATTTACCTTTTCCACACGCTGTGTATCGAAAGAAGCTAAGGATTCACTTCCTAGCTTTCGGCATCGTTCGATATAACGATAAATCACTCTGGGACACTCTGAAACGCGATATCTACATTTTCCACACGCTGTGTATCGAAAGGAGCTAAGGATTCACTTCCTAGCCCTCGGCATTGTTCGATATAACGATAAATAACTCTGGGAGCCTCGGAAACGCGATATTTACCTTTCCCACACGCTGTGTATCGATAGAAGCTAAGGATTCAGTTCCTAGCCCTCGGCATAGTTCGATATAACGATAAATCACTCTGGGACACTCGGAAACGCGATATTTACCTTTTCCACGCGCTGTGTATCGAAATTAGCTAAGGATTCACTTCCTAGCCCTCGGCATCGTTCGATATAACGGTAAATCACTCTGAGACTATCGGAAACGCGATATTTACCTTTTCCACATGCTGTGTATCGAAAGAAGCTAAGGATTCACTTCCTAGCCCTCGGCATTGTTCGATATAACGATAAATACCTCTGGGAGCCTCGGAAACGCGATATTTACCTTTTCCACACGCTGTGTATCGATAGAAGCTAAGGATTCAGTTCCTAGCACTCGGCATCGTTCGATATAACGATAAATCACTCTGGGACACTCTGAAACGCGATATTTACCTTTTCCACACGCTGTGTATCGAAAGGAGCTAAGGATTCACTTCCTAGCCATCGGCATCATTCGATATAACGATAAATCACTCTGGGAGCCGCGGAATCGCGATATTTACCTTTTCCACACTCTATGTATCTAAAGAATCTAAGGAATTGACTTCCTATCCCTCGGCATCGTTCGATATAACGATATATCGCTCTGGGAGCCTCGGAATCGCGATATTTACCTTTTCCACAAGCTGTGTATCGAAAGAAGCTAAGGATTCACTTCCTAGCCAACGGCATCGTTCGATATAACGATAAATCACTCTGGGAGCCTCGGAATCGCGATATTTACCTTTTCCGCCCGCTGTGTATCGAAAGAAGCTAAGGATTCACTTCCTAGCCCTTGGCATCGTTCGATATAACGATAAATCACTCTGGGAGCCTCGGAAACGCGATATTTACCTTTTCCACAAGTTGTGTATCGAAAGGAGCTAAGGATTCACTTCCTAGCCCTCGGCATCGTTCGATATAACGATAAATCACTCTGGGACACTCTGAAACGCGATATTTACCTTTTCCACACGCTGTGTATCGATAGAAGCTAAGGATTCAGTTCCTAGCCCTCGGCATCGTTCGATATAACGATAAATAGCTCTGGGAGCCTCGGAATCGCGATATTTACCTTTCCCACACGCTGTGTATCGAAAGAAGCTAAGGATTTACTTCCTAGCCCTCGGCATCGTTCGATATAACGATAAATCACTCTGGGACACTCTGACATGCGATATTTACCTTTTCCACACGCTGTGTATCGAAAGAAGCTAAGGATTCACTTCCTAGCTTTCGGCATCGTTCGATATAACGATAAATCACTCTGGGACACTCTGAAACGCGATATCTACATTTTCCACACGCTGTGTATCGAAAGGAGCTAAGGATTCACTTCCTAGCCCTCGGCATTGTTCGATATAACGATAAATAACTCTGGGAGCCTCGGAAACGCGATATTTACCTTTTCCACACGCTGTGTATCGATAGAAGCTAAGGATTCACTTCCTAGCCCTCGGCATCGTTCGATGTAACGATAAATCACTCTGGGAGCTTCGGAATCGCGATATTTACCTTTCCCACACGCTGTGTATCGATAGAAGCTAAGGATTCAGTTCCTAGCCCTCGGCATAGTTCGATATAACGATAAATCACTCTGGGACACTCGGAAACGCGATATTTACCTTTTCCACGCGCTGTGTATCGAAATTAGCTAAGGATTCACTTCCTAGCCCTCGGCATCGTTCGATATAACGGTAAATCACTCTGAGACTATCGGAAACGCGATATTTACCTTTTCCACATGCTGTGTATCGAAAGAAGCTAAGGATTCACTTCCTAGCCCTCGGCATTGTTCGATATAACGATAAATCACTCTGGGACACTCTGAAACGCGATATTTACCTTTTCCACACGCTGTGTATCGAAAGAAGCTAAGGATTCATTTCCTAGCCCTCGGCATTGTTCGATATAACGATAAATCACTCTGGGAGCCTCGGATATCGCGATATTTACCTTTTCCACACGCTGTGTATCGAAAGAAGCTAAGGATTCACTTCCTAGCCCTCGGCATTGTTCGATATAACGATAAATACCTCTGGGAGCCTCGGAAACGCGATATTTACCTTTTCCACACGCTGTGTATCGATAGAAGCTAAGGATTCAGTTCCTAGCACTCGGCATCGTTCGATATAACGATAAATCACTCTGGGACACTCTGAAACGCGATATTTACCTTTTCCACACGCTGTGTATCGAAAGGAGCTAAGGATTCACTTCCTAGCCATCGGCATCATTCGATATAACGATAAATCACTCTGGGAGCCGCGGAATCGCGATATTTACCTTTTCCACACTCTATGTATCTAAAGAAGCTAAGGAATTGACTTCCTATCCCTCGGCATCGTTCGATATAACGATATATCGCTCTGGGAGCCTCGGAATCGCGATATTTACCTTTTCCACAAGCTGTGTATCGAAAGAAGCTAAGGATTCACTTCCTAGCCAACGGCATCGTTCGATATAACGATAAATCACTCTGGGAGCCTCGGAATCGCGATATTTACCTTTTCCGCCCGCTGTGTATCGAAAGAAGCTAAGGATTCACTTCCTAGCCCTTGGCATCGTTCGATATAACGATAAATCACTCTGGGAGCCTCGGAAACGCGATATTTACCTTTTCCACAAGTTGTGTATCGAAAGGAGCTAAGGATTCACTTCCTAGCCCTCGGCATCGTTCGATATAACGATAAATCACTCTGGGACACTCTGAAACGCGATATTTACCTTTCCCACACGCTGTGTATCGAAAGAAGCTAAGGATTTACTTCCTAGCCCTCGGCATCGTTCGATATAACGATAAATCACTCTGGGACACTCTGACATGCGATATTTACCTTTTCCACACGCTGTGTATCGAAAGAAGCTAAGGATTCACTTCCTAGCTTTCGGCATCGTTCGATATAACGATAAATCACTCTGGGACACTCTGAAACGCGATATCTACATTTTCCACACGCTGTGTATCGAAAGGAGCTAAGGATTCACTTCCTAGCCCTCGGCATTGTTCGATATAACGATAAATAACTCTGGGAGCCTCGGAAACGCGATATTTACCTTTTCCACACGCTGTGTATCGATAGAAGCTAAGGATTCACTTCCTAGCCCTCGGCATCGTTCGATGTAACGATAAATCACTCTGGGAGCTTCGGAATCGCGATATTTACCTTTCCCACACGCTGTGTATCGATAGAAGCTAAGGATTCAGTTCCTAGCCCTCGGCATAGTTCGATATAACGATAAATCACTCTGGGACACTCGGAAACGCGATATTTACCTTTTCCACGCGCTGTGTATCGAAATTAGCTAAGGATTCACTTCCTAGCCCTCGGCATCGTTCGATATAACGGTAAATCACTCTGAGACTATCGGAAACGCGATATTTACCTTTTCCACATGCTGTGTATCGAAAGAAGCTAAGGATTCACTTCCTAGCCCTCGGCATTGTTCGATATAACGATAAATACCTCTGGGAGCCTCGGAAACGCGATATTTACCTTTTCCACACGCTGTGTATCGATAGAAGCTAAGGATTCAGTTCCTAGCACTCGGCATCGTTCGATATAACGATAAATCACTCTGGGACACTCTGAAACGCGATATTTACCTTTTCCACACGCTGTGTATCGAAAGGAGCTAAGGATTCACTTCCTAGCCATCGGCATCATTCGATATAACGATAAATCACTCTGGGAGCCGCGGAATCGCGATATTTACCTTTTCCACACTCTATGTATCTAAAGAAGCTAAGGAATTGACTTCCTATCCCTCGGCATCGTTCGATATAACGATATATCGCTCTGGGAGCCTCGGAATCGCGATATTTACCTTTTCCACAAGCTGTGTATCGAAAGAAGCTAAGGATTCACTTCCTAGCCAACGGCATCGTTCGATATAACGATAAATCACTCTGGGAGCCTCGGAATCGCGATATTTACCTTTTCCGCCCGCTGTGTATCGAAAGAAGCTAAGGATTCACTTCCTAGCCCTTGGCATCGTTCGATATAACGATAAATCACTCTGGGAGCCTCGGAAACGCGATATTTACCTTTTCCACAAGTTGTGTATCGAAAGGAGCTAAGGATTCACTTCCTAGCCCTCGGCATCGTTCGATATAACGATAAATCACTCTGGGACACTCTGAAACGCGATATTTACCTTTTCCACACGCTGTGTATCGAAAGAAGCTAAGGATTCATTTCCTAGCCCTCGGCATTGTTCGATATAACGATAAATAACTCTGAGAGCCTCGGAATCGCGATATTTACCTTTTCCACACGCTGTGTATCGATAGAAGCTAAGGATTCACTTCCTAGCCCTCGGCATCGTTCGATATAACGAAAAATCACTCTGGGACACTCTGAAACGCGATATTTACCTTTTCCACACGCTGTGTATCGAAAGAAGCTAATGATTCACTTCCTAGCTCTCGGCATCGTTCGATATAACGATAAATCACTCTGGGACACTCTGAAACGCGATATCTACATTTTCCACACGCTGTGTATCGAAAGGAGCTAAGGATTCACTTCCTAGCCCTCGGCATTGTTCGATATAACGATAAATAACTCTGGGAGCCTCGGAAACGCGATATTTACCTTTTCCACACGCTGTGTATCGATAGAAGCTAAGGATTCACTTCCTAGCCCTCGGCATCGTTCGATGTAACGATAAATCACTCTGGGAGCTTCGGAATCGCGATATTTACCTTTTCCACACGCTGTGTATCGATAGAAGCTAAGGATTCAGTTCCTAGCCCTCGGCATCGTTCGATATAACGATAAATAGCTCTGGGAGCCTCGGAATCGCGATATTTACCTTTCCCACACGCTGTGTATCGAAAGAAGCTAAGGATTTACTTCCTAGCCCTCGGCATTGTTCGATATAACGATAAATAACTCTGGGAGCCTCGGAATCGCGATATTTACCTTTTCCACACGCTGTGTATCGATAGAAGCTAAGGATTCACTTCCTAGCCCTCGGCATCGTTCGATATAACGGTAAATCACTCTGAGACTATCGGAAACGCGATATTTACCTTTTCCACATGCTGTGTATCGAAAGAAGCTAAGGATTCACTTCCTAGCCCTTGGCATCGTTCGATATAACGATAAATCACTCTGGGAGCCGCGGAATCGCGATATTTACCTTTTCCACACTCTATGTATCTAAAGAAGCTAAGGAATTGACTTCCTATCCCTCGGCATCGTTCGATATAACGATATATCGCTCTGGGAGCCTCGAAATCGCGATATTTACCTTTTCCACAAGCTGTGTATCGAAAGAAGCTAAGGATTCACTTCCTAGCCAACGGCATCGTTCGATATAACGATAAATCACTCTGGGAGCCTCGGAATCGCGATATTTACCTTTTCCGCCCGCTGTGTATCGAAAGAAGCTAAGGATTCACTTCCTAGCCCTTGGCATCGTTCGATATAACGATAAATCACTCTGGGAGCCTCGGAAACGCGATATTTACCTTTTCCACAAGTTGTGTATCGAAAGGAGCTAAGGATTCACTTCCTAGCCCTCGGCATCGTTCGATATAACGATAAATCACTCTGGGACACTCTGAAACGCGATATTTACCTTTTCCACACGCTGTGTATCGAAAGAAGCTAAGGATTCATTTCCTAGCCCTCGGCATTGTTCGATATAACGATAAATAACTCTGAGAGCCACGGAATCGCGATATTTACCTTTTCCACACGCTGTGTATCGATAGAAGCTAAGGATTCACTTCCTAGCCCTCGGCATCGTTCGATATAACGAAAAATCACTCTGGGGCACTCTGAAACGCGATATTTACCTTTTCCACACGCTGTGTATCGAAAGAAGCTAATGATTCACTTCCTAGCCAACGGCATCGTTCGATATAACGATAAATCACTCTGGGAGCCTCGGAATCGCGATATTTACCTTTTCCACACGCTGTGTATCGAAAGAAGCTAAGGATTCACTTCCTAGCCCTCGGCATCGTTCGATAAAACGATAAATAACTCTGGGAGCCTCGGAATCGCGATATTTACCTTTTCCACACGCTGTGTATCGATAGAAGCTAAGGATTCAGTGCCGAGCCCTCGGCATCGTTCGATGTAACGATAAATCACTCTGGGAGCCTCGGAAACGCGATATTTACCTTTTCCACAAGCTGTGTATCGAAAGAAGCTAAGGATTCACTTCCTAGCCCTCGGCATCGTTCGATATAACGATAAATCACTCTGGGACACTCTGAAACGCGATATCTACATTTTCCACACGCTGTGTATCGAAAGGAGCTAAGGATTCACTTCCTAGCCCTCGGCATTGTTCGATATAACGGTAAATAACTCTGGGAGCCTCGGAAACGCGATATTTACCTTTTCCACACGCTGTGTATCGATAGAAGCTAAGGATTCACTTCCTAGCCCTCGGCATCGTTCGATGTAACGATAAATCACTCTGGGAGCCTCGGAATCGCGATATTTACCTTTTCCACACGCTGTGTATCGAAAGAAGCTAAGGATTCACTTCCTAGCCCTCGGCATCCTTCGATATAACGATATATCACTATGGGAGCCTCGGAATCGCGATATTTACCTTTTCCACACGCTGTGTATCGATAGAAGCTAAGGATTCACTTCGTAGCCCTCGGCATCGTTCGATGTAACGATAAATCACTCTGGGAGCTTCGGAATCGCGATATTTACCTTTTCCACACGCTGTGTATCGATAGAAGCTAAGGATTCAGTTCCTAGCCCTCGGCATAGTTCGATATAACGATAAATCACTCTGGGAGCTTCGGAATCGCAATATTTACCTTTTCCACGCGCTGTGTATCGAAATTAGCTAAGGATTCACTTCCTAGCCCTCGGTATCGTTCGATATAACGATAAATCACTCTGGGACACTCGGAAACGCGATATTTACCTTTTGCACACGCTGTGTATCGATAGAAGCTAAGGATTCACTTCCTAGCCCTCGGCATCGTTCGATATAACGGTAAATCACTCTGAGACTATCGGAAACGCGATATTTACCTTTTCCACATGCTGTGTATCGAAAGAAGCTAAGGATTCACTTCCTAGCCCTCGGCATTGTTCGATATAACGATAAATACCTCTGGGAGCCTCGGAAACGCGATATTTACCTTTTCCACACGCTGTGTATCGATAGAAGCTAAGGATTCAGTTCCTAGCACTCGGCATCGTTCGATATAACGATAAATCACTCTGGGACACTCTGAAACGCGATATTTACCTTTTCCACACGCTGTGTATCGAAAGGAGCTAAGGATTCACTTCCTAGCCATCGGCATCATTCGATATAACGATAAATCACTCTGGGAGCCGCGGAATTGCGATATTTACCTTTTCCACACTCTATGTATTTAAAGAAGCTAAGGATTGACTTCCTATCCCTCGGCATCGTTCGATATAACGATATATCGCTCTGGGAGCCTCGGAATCGCGATATTTACCTTTTCCACAAGCTGTGTATCGAAAGAAGCTAAGGATTCACTTCCTAGCCAACGGCATCGTTCGATATAACGATAAATCACTCTGGGAGCCTCGGAATCGCGATATTTACCTTTTCCGCCCGCTGTGTATCGAAAGAAGCTAAGGATTCACTTCCTAGCCCTCGGCATCGTTCGATATAACGATAAATCACTCTGGGAGCCTCGGAAACGCGATATTTACCTTTTCCACAAGTTGTGTATCGAAAGGAGCTAAGGATTCACTTCCTAGCCCTCGGCATCGTTCGATATAACGATAAATCACTCTGGGACACTCTGAAACGCGATATTTACCTTTTCCACACGCTGGGTATCGAAAGAAGCTAAGGATTCACTTCCTAGCCCTCGGCATCGTTCGATATAACGATAAATCACTCTGGGAGCCTCGGATATCGCGATATTTACCTTTTCCACACGCTGTGTATCGATAGAAGCTAAGGATTCAGTTCCTAGCCCTCGGCATCGTTCGATATAACGATAAATAGCTCTGGGAGTTTCGGAATCGCGATATTTACCTTTTCCACACGCTGTGTATCGAAAGAATTTAAGGATTCACTTCCTAGCCCTCGGCATTGTTCGATATAACGATAAATAACTCAGAGAGAATCGGAATCGCGATATTTACCTTTTCCACGCGCTGTGTATCGATAGAAACTAAGGATTCACTTCCTAGCCCTCGGCATCGTTCGATATAACGAAAAATCACTCTGGGAGCCTCGGAAACGCGATATTTACCTTTTCCACACGCTGTGTATCGAAAGAAGCTAAGGATTCACTTTCTAGCCAACGGCATCGTTCGATATAACGATAAATCACTCTGGGAGCCTCGGAATCGCGATATTTACCTTTTCCACGCGCTGTGTATCGATAGAAGCTAAGGATTCACTTCCTAGCCCTCGGCATCGTTCGATATAACGAAAAATCACTCTGGGAGCTTCGGAATCGCGATATTTACCTTTTCCACACGCTGTGTATCGAATTGAGCTAAGGATTCACTTCCTAGCCCTCGGCATCGTTCGATATAACGATAAATCACTCTGGGACACTCTCTAAGGCGATATTTACCTTTTCCACAAGCTGTGTATTGAAATTAGCTAAGGATTCACTTCCTAGCCAACTTCATCGTTCGATATAACGATAAATCACTCTGGGAGCCTCGGAATCGCGATATTTACCTTTTCCACACGCTGTGTATCGATAGAAGCTAAGGATTCAGTTCCTAGCCCTCGGCATCGTTCGATATAACGATAAATAGCTCTGGGAGCCTCGGAATCGCGATATTTACCTTTCCCACACGCTGTGTATCGAAAGAAGCTAAGGATTTACTTCCTAGCCCTCGGCATTGTTCGATATAACGATAAATAACTCTGGGAGCCTCGGAATCGCGATATTTACCTTTTCCACACGCTGTGTATCGATAGAAGCTAAGGATTCAGTGCCGAGCCCTCGGCATCGTTCGATGTAACGATAAATCACTCTCGGAGCCTCGGAAACGCGATACTTACCTTTTCCACAAGCTGTGTATCGAAATTAGCTAAGGATTCACTTCCTAGCCCTCGATATCGTTCGATATAACGATAAATCACTCTGGGACACTCGGAAACGCGATATTTACCTTTTCCACACGCTGCGTATCGAAAGGAGCTAAGGATTCACTTCCTAGCCCTCGGCATCGTTCGATATAACGATAAATCACTCTGGGACACTCTGAAACGCGATATTTACCTTTTCCACACGCTGTGTATCGAAAGAAGCTAAGGATTCACTTCCTAGCTCTCGGCATCGTTCGATATAACGATAAATCACTCTGGGACACTCTGAAACGCGATATCTACATTTTCCACACGCTGTGTATCGAAAGGAGCTAAGGATTCACTTCCTAGCCCTCGGCATTGTTCGATATAACGATAAATAACTCTGGGAGCCTCGGAAACGCGATATTTACCTTTTCCACACGCTGTGTATCGATAGAAGCTAAGGATTCACTTCCTAGCCCTCGGCATCGTTCGATGTAACGATAAATAACTCTGGGAGCCTCGGAAACGCGATATTTACCTTTTCCACACGCTGTGTATCGATAGAAGCTAAGGATTCACTTCCTAGCCCTCGGCATAGTTCTGATGTAACGATAAATCACTCTGGGAGCTTCGGAATCGCGATATTTACCTTTTCCACACGCTGTGTATCGATAGAAGCTAAGGATTCAGTTCCTTGCCCTCGGCATTGTTCTATATAACGATAAATAACTCAGAGAGCCTCGGAATCGCGATATTTACCTTTTCCACGCGCTGTGTATCGAAATTAGCTAAGGATTCACTTCCTAGCCCTCGGTATCGTTCGATATAACGATAAATCACTCTGGGACACTCGGAAACGCGATATTTACCTTTTCCACACGCTGTGTATCGATAGAAGCTAAGGATTCAGTTCCTAGCACTCGGCATCGTTCGATATAACGATAAATCACTCTGGGAGCCTCGGAATCGCCATATTTACCTTTTCCACACGCTGTGTATCGATAGAAGCTAAGGATTCACTTCCTAGCCCTCGGCATCGTTCGATATAACGGTAAATCACTCTGGGAGCCGCGGAATCGCGATATTTACCTTTTCCACACTCTATGTATCTAAAGAAGCTAAGGAATTGACTTCCTATCCCTCGGCATCGTTCGATATAACGATATATCGCTCTGGGAGCCTCGAAATCGCGATATTTACCTTTTCCACAAGCTGTGTATCGAAAGAAGCTAAGGATTCACTTCCTAGCCAACGGCATCGTTCGATATAACGATAAATCACTCTGGGAGCCTCGGAATCGCGATATTTACCTTTTCCGCCCGCTGTGTATCGAAAGAAGCTAAGGATTCACTTCCTAGCCCTTGGCATCGTTCGATATAACGATAAATCACTCTGGGAGCCTCGGAAACGCGATATTTACCTTTTCCACAAGTTGTGTATCGAAAGGAGCTAAGGATTCACTTCCTAGCCCTCGGCATCGTTCGATATAACGATAAATCACTCTGGGACACTCTGAAACGCGATATTTACCTTTTCCACACGCTGTGTATCGAAAGAAGCTAAGGATTCATTTCCTAGCCCTCGGCATTGTTCGATATAACGATAAATAACTCTGAGAGCCACGGAATCGCGATATTTACCTTTTCCACACGCTGTGTATCGATAGAAGCTAAGGATTCACTTCCTAGCCCTCGGCATCGTTCGATATAACGAAAAATCACTCTGGGGCACTCTGAAACGCGATATTTACCTTTTCCACATGCTGTGTATCGAAAGAAGCTAATGATTCACTTCCTAGCCAACGGCATCGTTCGATATAACGATAAATCACTCTGGGAGCCTCGGAATCGCGATATTTACCTTTTCCACACGCTGTGTATCGAAAGAAGCTAAGGATTCACTTCCTAGCCCTCGGCATCGTTCGATAAAACGATAAATAACTCTGGGAGCCTCGGAATCGCGATATTTACCTTTTCCACACGCTGTGTATCGATAGAAGCTAAGGATTCAGTGCCGAGCCCTCGGCATCGTTCGATGTAACGATAAATCACTCTGGGAGCCTCGGAAACGCGATATTTACCTTTTCCACAAGCTGTGTATCGAAAGAAGCTAAGGATTCACTTCCTAGCCCTCGGCATCGTTCGATATAAAAATAAATCACTCTGGGACACTCTGAAACGCGATATCTACATTTTCCACACGCTGTGTATCGAAAGGAGCTAAGGATTCACTTCCTAGCCCTCGGCATTGTTCGATATAACGGTAAATAACTCTGGGAGCCTCGGAAACGCGATATTTACCTTTTCCACACGCTGTGTATCGATAGAAGCTAAGGATTCACTTCCTAGCCCTCGGCATCGTTCGATGTAACGATAAATCACTCTGGGAGCCTCGGAATCGCGATATTTACCTTTTCCACACGCTGTGTATCGAAAGAAGCTAAGGATTCACTTCCTAGCCCTCGGCATCCTTCGATATAACGATATATCACTATGGGAGCCTCGGAATCGCGATATTTACCTTTTCCACACGCTGTGTATCGATAGAAGCTAAGGATTCACTTCGTAGCCCTCGGCATCGTTCGATGTAACGATAAATCACTCTGGGAGCTTCGGAATCGCGATATTTACCTTTTCCACACGCTGTGTATCGATAGAAGCTAAGGATTCAGTTCCTAGCCCTCGGCATAGTTCGATATAACGATAAATCACTCTGGGAGCTTCGGAATCGCAATATTTACCTTTTCCACGCGCTGTGTATCGAAATTAGCTAAGGATTCACTTCCTAGCCCTCGGTATCGTTCGATATAACGATAAATCACTCTGGGACACTCGGAAACGCGATATTTACCTTTTGCACACGCTGTGTATCGATAGAAGCTAAGGATTCACTTCCTAGCCCTCGGCATCGTTCGATATAACGGTAAATCACTCTGAGACTATCGGAAACGCGATATTTACCTTTTCCACATGCTGTGTATCGAAAGAAGCTAAGGATTCACTTCCTAGCCCTCGGCATTGTTCGATATAACGATAAATACCTCTGGGAGCCTCGGAAACGCGATATTTACCTTTTCCACACGCTGTGTATCGATAGAAGCTAAGGATTCAGTTCCTAGCACTCGGCATCGTTCGATATAACGATAAATCACTCTGGGACACTCTGAAACGCGATATTTACCTTTTCCACACGCTGTGTATCGAAAGGAGCTAAGGATTCACTTCCTAGCCATCGGCATCATTCGATATAACGATAAATCACTCTGGGAGCCGCGGAATCGCGATATTTACCTTTTCCACACTCTATGTATTTAAAGAAGCTAAGGATTGACTTCCTATCCCTCGGCATCGTTCGATATAACGATATATCGCTCTGGGAGCCTCGGAATCGCGATATTTACCTTTTCCACAAGCTGTGTATCGAAAGAAGCTAAGGATTCACTTCCTAGCCAACGGCATCGTTCGATATAACGATAAATCACTCTGGGAGCCTCGGAATCGCGATATTTACCTTTTCCGCCCGCTGTGTATCGAAAGAAGCTAAGGATTCACTTCCTAGCCCTCGGCATCGTTCGATATAACGATAAATCACTCTGGGAGATTCGGAAACGCGATATTTACCTTTTCCACAAGTTGTGTATCGAAAGGAGCTAAGGATTCACTTCCTAGCCCTCGGCATCGTTCGATATAACGATAAATCACTCTGGGACACTCTGAAACGCGATATTTACCTTTTCCACACGCTGGGTATCGAAAGAAGCTAAGGATTCACTTCCTAGCCCTCGGCATCGTTCGATATAACGATAAATCACTCTGGGAGCCTCGGATATCGCGATATTTGCCTTTTCCACACGCTGTGTATCGATAGAAGCTAAGGATTCAGTTCCTAGCCCTCGGCATAGTTCGATATAACGATAAATCACTCTGGGAGCTTCGGAATCGCAATATTTACCTTTTCCACGCGCTGTGTATCGAAATTAGCTAAGGATTCACTTCCTAGCCCTCGGTATCGTTCGATATAACGATAAATCACTCTGGGACACTCGGAAACGCGATATTTACCTTTTGCACACGCTGTGTATCGATAGAAGCTAAGGATTCACTTCCTAGCCCTCGGCATCGTTCGATATAACGGTAAATCACTCTGAGACTATCGGAAACGCGATATTTACCTTTTCCACATGCTGTGTATCGAAAGAAGCTAAGGATTCACTTCCTAGCCCTCGGCATTGTTCGATATAACGATAAATACCTCTGGGAGCCTCGGAAACGCGATATTTACCTTTTCCACACGCTGTGTATCGATAGAAGCTAAGGATTCAGTTCCTAGCACTCGGCATCGTTCGATATAACGATAAATCACTCTGGGACACTCTGAAACGCGATATTTACCTTTTCCACACGCTGTGTATCGAAAGGAGCTAAGGATTCACTTCCTAGCCATCGGCATCATTCGATATAACGATAAATCACTCTGGGAGCCGCGGAATTGCGATATTTACCTTTTCCACACTCTATGTATTTAAAGAAGCTAAGGATTGACTTCCTATCCCTCGGCATCGTTCGATATAACGATATATCGCTCTGGGAGCCTCGGAATCGCGATATTTACCTTTTCCACAAGCTGTGTATCGAAAGAAGCTAAGGATTCACTTCCTAGCCAACGGCATCGTTCGATATAACGATAAATCACTCTGGGAGCCTCGGAATCGCGATATTTACCTTTTCCGCCCGCTGTGTATCGAAAGAAGCTAAGGATTCACTTCCTAGCCCTCGGCATCGTTCGATATAACGATAAATCACTCTGGGAGCCTCGGAAACGCGATATTTACCTTTTCCACAAGTTGTGTATCGAAAGGAGCTAAGGATTCACTTCCTAGCCCTCGGCATCGTTCGATATAACGATAAATCACTCTGGGACACTCTGAAACGCGATATTTACCTTTTCCACACGCTGGGTATCGAAAGAAGCTAAGGATTCACTTCCTAGCCCTCGGCATCGTTCGATATAACGATAAATCACTCTGGGAGCCTCGGATATCGCGATATTTACCTTTTCCACACGCTGTGTATCGATAGAAGCTAAGGATTCAGTTCCTAGCCCTCGGCATCGTTCGATATAACGATAAATAGCTCTGGGAGTTTCGGAATCGCGATATTTACCTTTTCCACACGCTGTGTATCGAAAGAATTTAAGGATTCACTTCCTAGCCCTCGGCATTGTTCGATATAACGATAAATAACTCAGAGAGAATCGGAATCGCGATATTTACCTTTTCCACGCGCTGTGTATCGATAGAAACTAAGGATTCACTTCCTAGCCCTCGGCATCGTTCGATATAACGAAAAATCACTCTGGGAGCCTCGGAAACGCGATATTTACCTTTTCCACACGCTGTGTATCGAAAGAAGCTAAGGATTCACTTTCTAGCCAACGGCATCGTTCGATATAACGATAAATCACTCTGGGAGCCTCGGAATCGCGATATTTACCTTTTCCACGCGCTGTGTATCGATAGAAGCTAAGGATTCACTTCCTAGCCCTCGGCATCGTTCGATATAACGAAAAATCACTCTGGGAGCTTCGGAATCGCGATATTTACCTTTTCCACACGCTGTGTATCGAATTGAGCTAAGGATTCACTTCCTAGCCCTCGGCATCGTTCGATATAACGATAAATCACTCTGGGACACTCTCTAAGGCGATATTTACCTTTTCCACAAGCTGTGTATTGAAATTAGCTAAGGATTCACTTCCTAGCCAACTTCATCGTTCGATATAACGATAAATCACTCTGGGAGCCTCGGAATCGCGATATTTACCTTTTCCACACGCTGTGTATCGATAGAAGCTAAGGATTCAGTTCCTAGCCCTCGGCATCGTTCGATATAACGATAAATAGCTCTGGGAGCCTCGGAATCGCGATATTTACCTTTCCCACACGCTGTGTATCGAAAGAAGCTAAGGATTTACTTCCTAGCCCTCGGCATTGTTCGATATAACGATAAATAACTCTGGGAGCCTCGGAATCGCGATATTTACCTTTTCCACACGCTGTGTATCGATAGAAGCTAAGGATTCAGTGCCGAGCCCTCGGCATCGTTCGATGTAACGATAAATCACTCTCGGAGCCTCGGAAACGCGATACTTACCTTTTCCACAAGCTGTGTATCGAAATTAGCTAAGGATTCACTTCCTAGCCCTCGATATCGTTCGATATAACGATAAATCACTCTGGGACACTCGGAAACGCGATATTTACCTTTTCCACACGCTGCGTATCGAAAGGAGCTAAGGATTCACTTCCTAGCCCTCGGCATCGTTCGATATAACGATAAATCACTCTGGGACACTCTGAAACGCGATATTTACCTTTTCCACACGCTGTGTATCGAAAGAAGCTAAGGATTCACTTCCTAGCTCTCGGCATCGTTCGATATAACGATAAATCACTCTGGGACACTCTGAAACGCGATATCTACATTTTCCACACGCTGTGTATCGAAAGGAGCTAAGGATTCACTTCCTAGCCCTCGGCATTGTTCGATATAACGATAAATAACTCTGGGAGCCTCGGAAACGCGATATTTACCTTTTCCACACGCTGTGTATCGATAGAAGCTAAGGATTCACTTCCTAGCCCTCGGCATCGTTCGATGTAACGATAAATAACTCTGGGAGCCTCGGAAACGCGATATTTACCTTTTCCACACGCTGTGTATCGATAGAAGCTAAGGATTCACTTCCTAGCCCTCGGCATAGTTCTGATGTAACGATAAATCACTCTGGGAGCTTCGGAATCGCGATATTTACCTTTTCCACACGCTGTGTATCGATAGAAGCTAAGGATTCAGTTCCTTGCCCTCGGCATTGTTCTATATAACGATAAATAACTCAGAGAGCCTCGGAATCGCGATATTTACCTTTTCCACGCGCTGTGTATCGAAATTAGCTAAGGATTCACTTCCTAGCCCTCGGTATCGTTCGATATAACGATAAATCACTCTGGGACACTCGGAAACGCGATATTTACCTTTTCCACACGCTGTGTATCGATAGAAGCTAAGGATTCAGTTCCTAGCACTCGGCATCGTTCGATATAACGATAAATCACTCTGGGAGCCTCGGAATCGCCATATTTACCTTTTCCACACGCTGTGTATCGATAGAAGCTAAGGATTCACTTCCTAGCCCTCGGCATCGTTCGATATAACGGTAAATCACTCTGGGAGCCGCGGAATCGCGATATTTACCTTTTCCACACTCTATGTATCTAAAGAAGCTAAGGAATTGACTTCCTATCCCTCGGCATCGTTCGATATAACGATATATCGCTCTGGGAGCCTCGAAATCGCGATATTTACCTTTTCCACAAGCTGTGTATCGAAAGAAGCTAAGGATTCACTTCCTAGCCAACGGCATCGTTCGATATAACGATAAATCACTCTGGGAGCCTCGGAATCGCGATATTTACCTTTTCCGCCCGCTGTGTATCGAAAGAAGCTAAGGATTCACTTCCTAGCCCTTGGCATCGTTCGATATAACGATAAATCACTCTGGGAGCCTCGGAAACGCGATATTTACCTTTTCCACAAGTTGTGTATCGAAAGGAGCTAAGGATTCACTTCCTAGCCCTCGGCATCGTTCGATATAACGATAAATCACTCTGGGACACTCTGAAACGCGATATTTACCTTTTCCACACGCTGTGTATCGAAAGAAGCTAAGGATTCATTTCCTAGCCCTCGGCATTGTTCGATATAACGATAAATAACTCTGAGAGCCACGGAATCGCGATATTTACCTTTTCCACACGCTGTGTATCGATAGAAGCTAAGGATTCACTTCCTAGCCCTCGGCATCGTTCGATATAACGAAAAATCACTCTGGGGCACTCTGAAACGCGATATTTACCTTTTCCACATGCTGTGTATCGAAAGAAGCTAATGATTCACTTCCTAGCCAACGGCATCGTTCGATATAACGATAAATCACTCTGGGAGCCTCGGAATCGCGATATTTACCTTTTCCACACGCTGTGTATCGAAAGAAGCTAAGGATTCACTTCCTAGCCCTCGGCATCGTTCGATAAAACGATAAATAACTCTGGGAGCCTCGGAATCGCGATATTTACCTTTTCCACACGCTGTGTATCGATAGAAGCTAAGGATTCAGTGCCGAGCCCTCGGCATCGTTCGATGTAACGATAAATCACTCTGGGAGCCTCGGAAACGCGATATTTACCTTTTCCACAAGCTGTGTATCGAAAGAAGCTAAGGATTCACTTCCTAGCCCTCGGCATCGTTCGATATAAAAATAAATCACTCTGGGACACTCTGAAACGCGATATCTACATTTTCCACACGCTGTGTATCGAAAGGAGCTAAGGATTCACTTCCTAGCCCTCGGCATTGTTCGATATAACGGTAAATAACTCTGGGAGCCTCGGAAACGCGATATTTACCTTTTCCACACGCTGTGTATCGATAGAAGCTAAGGATTCACTTCCTAGCCCTCGGCATCGTTCGATGTAACGATAAATCACTCTGGGAGCCTCGGAATCGCGATATTTACCTTTTCCACACGCTGTGTATCGAAAGAAGCTAAGGATTCACTTCCTAGCCCTCGGCATCCTTCGATATAACGATATATCACTATGGGAGCCTCGGAATCGCGATATTTACCTTTTCCACACGCTGTGTATCGATAGAAGCTAAGGATTCACTTCGTAGCCCTCGGCATCGTTCGATGTAACGATAAATCACTCTGGGAGCTTCGGAATCGCGATATTTACCTTTTCCACACGCTGTGTATCGATAGAAGCTAAGGATTCAGTTCCTAGCCCTCGGCATAGTTCGATATAACGATAAATCACTCTGGGAGCTTCGGAATCGCAATATTTACCTTTTCCACGCGCTGTGTATCGAAATTAGCTAAGGATTCACTTCCTAGCCCTCGGTATCGTTCGATATAACGATAAATCACTCTGGGACACTCGGAAACGCGATATTTACCTTTTGCACACGCTGTGTATCGATAGAAGCTAAGGATTCACTTCCTAGCCCTCGGCATCGTTCGATATAACGGTAAATCACTCTGAGACTATCGGAAACGCGATATTTACCTTTTCCACATGCTGTGTATCGAAAGAAGCTAAGGATTCACTTCCTAGCCCTCGGCATTGTTCGATATAACGATAAATACCTCTGGGAGCCTCGGAAACGCGATATTTACCTTTTCCACACGCTGTGTATCGATAGAAGCTAAGGATTCAGTTCCTAGCACTCGGCATCGTTCGATATAACGATAAATCACTCTGGGACACTCTGAAACGCGATATTTACCTTTTCCACACGCTGTGTATCGAAAGGAGCTAAGGATTCACTTCCTAGCCATCGGCATCATTCGATATAACGATAAATCACTCTGGGAGCCGCGGAATCGCGATATTTACCTTTTCCACACTCTATGTATTTAAAGAAGCTAAGGATTGACTTCCTATCCCTCGGCATCGTTCGATATAACGATATATCGCTCTGGGAGCCTCGGAATCGCGATATTTACCTTTTCCACAAGCTGTGTATCGAAAGAAGCTAAGGATTCACTTCCTAGCCAACGGCATCGTTCGATATAACGATAAATCACTCTGGGAGCCTCGGAATCGCGATATTTACCTTTTCCGCCCGCTGTGTATCGAAAGAAGCTAAGGATTCACTTCCTAGCCCTCGGCATCGTTCGATATAACGATAAATCACTCTGGGAGATTCGGAAACGCGATATTTACCTTTTCCACAAGTTGTGTATCGAAAGGAGCTAAGGATTCACTTCCTAGCCCTCGGCATCGTTCGATATAACGATAAATCACTCTGGGACACTCTGAAACGCGATATTTACCTTTTCCACACGCTGGGTATCGAAAGAAGCTAAGGATTCACTTCCTAGCCCTCGGCATCGTTCGATATAACGATAAATCACTCTGGGAGCCTCGGATATCGCGATATTTGCCTTTTCCACACGCTGTGTATCGATAGAAGCTAAGGATTCAGTTCCTAGCCCTCGGCATCGTTCGATATAACGATAAATAGCTCTGGGAGTTTCGGAATCGCGATATTTACCTTTTCCACACGCTGTGTATCGAAAGAATTTAAGGATTCACTTCCTAGCCCTCGGCATTGTTCGATATAACGATAAATAACTCAGAGAGAATCGGAATCGCGATATTTACCTTTTCCACGCGCTGTGTATCGATAGAAACTAAGGATTCACTTCCTAGCCCTCGGCATCGTTCGATATAACGAAAAATCACTCTGGGAGCCTCGGAAACGCGATATTTACCTTTTCCACACGCTGTGTATCGAAAGAAGCTAAGGATTCACTTTCTAGCCAACGGCATCGTTCGATATAACGATAAATCACTCTGGGAGCCTCGGAATCGCGATATTTACCTTTTCCACGCGCTGTGTATCGATAGAAGCTAAGGATTCACTTCCTAGCCCTCGGCATCGTTCGATATAACGAAAAATCACTCTGGGAGCTTCGGAATCGCGATATTTACCTTTTCCACACGCTGTGTATCGAATTGAGCTAAGGATTCACTTCCTAGCCCTCGGCATCGTTCGATATAACGATAAATCACTCTGGGACACTCTCTAAGGCGATATTTACCTTTTCCACAAGCTGTGTATTGAAATTAGCTAAGGATTCACTTCCTAGCCAACTTCATCGTTCGATATAACGATAAATCACTCTGGGAGCCTCGGAATCGCGATATTTACCTTTTCCACACGCTGTGTATCGATAGAAGCTAAGGATTCAGTTCCTAGCCCTCGGCATCGTTCGATATAACGATAAATAGCTCTGGGAGCCTCGGAATCGCGATATTTACCTTTCCCACACGCTGTGTATCGAAAGAAGCTAAGGATTTACTTCCTAGCCCTCGGCATTGTTCGATATAACGATAAATAACTCTGGGAGCCTCGGAATCGCGATATTTACCTTTTCCACACGCTGTGTATCGATAGAAGCTAAGGATTCAGTGCCGAGCCCTCGGCATCGTTCGATGTAACGATAAATCACTCTCGGAGCCTCGGAAACGCGATACTTACCTTTTCCACAAGCTGTGTATCGAAATTAGCTAAGGATTCACTTCCTAGCCCTCGATATCGTTCGATATAACGATAAATCACTCTGGGACACTCGGAAACGCGATATTTACCTTTTCCACACGCTGCGTATCGAAAGGAGCTAAGGATTCACTTCCTAGCCCTCGGCATCGTTCGATATAACGATAAATCACTCTGGGACACTCTGAAACGCGATATTTACCTTTTCCACACGCTGTGTATCGAAAGAAGCTAAGGATTCACTTCCTAGCTCTCGGCATCGTTCGATATAACGATAAATCACTCTGGGACACTCTGAAACGCGATATCTACATTTTCCACACGCTGTGTATCGAAAGGAGCTAAGGATTCACTTCCTAGCCCTCGGCATTGTTCGATATAACGATAAATAACTCTGGGAGCCTCGGAAACGCGATATTTACCTTTTCCACACGCTGTGTATCGATAGAAGCTAAGGATTCACTTCCTAGCCCTCGGCATCGTTCGATGTAACGATAAATAACTCTGGGAGCCTCGGAAACGCGATATTTACCTTTTCCACACGCTGTGTATCGATAGAAGCTAAGGATTCACTTCCTAGCCCTCGGCATAGTTCGATGTAACGATAAATCACTCTGGGAGCTTCGGAATCGCGATATTTACCTTTTCCACACGCTGTGTATCGATAGAAGCTAAGGATTCAGTTCCTTGCCCTCGGCATTGTTCTATATAACGATAAATAACTCAGAGAGCCTCGGAATCGCGATATTTACCTTTTCCACGCGCTGTGTATCGAAATTAGCTAAGGATTCACTTCCTAGCCCTCGGTATCGTTCGATATAACGATAAATCACTCTGGGACACTCGGAAACGCGATATTTACCTTTTCCACACGCTGTGTATCGATAGAAGCTAAGGATTCAGTTCCTAGCACTCGGCATCGTTCGATATAACGATAAATCACTCTGGGAGCCTCGGAATCGCCATATTTACCTTTTCCACACGCTGTGTATCGATAGAAGCTAAGGATTCACTTCCTAGCCCTCGGCATTGTTCGATATAACGATAAATAACTCAGAGAGAATCGGAATCGCGATATTTACCTTTTCCACGCGCTGTGTATCGATAGAAGCTAAGGATTCACTTCCTAGCCCTCGGCATCGTTCGATATAACGATAAATCACTCTGGGAGCCTCGGAATCGCCATATTTACCTTTTCCACACGCTGTGTATCGATAGAAGCTAAGGATTCAGTTCCTAGCCCTCGGCATCGTTCGATATAACGAAAAATCACTCTGGGAGCTTCGGAATCGCGATATTTACCTTTTCCACACGCTGTGTATCGAAAGAATTTAAGGATTCACTTCCTAGCCCTCGGCATTGTTCGATATAACGATAAATAACTCAGAGAGAATCGGAATCGCGATATTTACCTTTTCCACGCGCTGTGTATCGATAGAAGCTAAGGATTCAGTTCCTAGCCCTCGGCATCGTTCGATATAACGATAAATAGCTCTGGGAGCCTCGGAATCGCGATATTTACCTTTCCCACACGCTGTGTATCGAAAGAAGCTAAGGATTCACTTCCTAGCCCTCGGCATTGTTCGATATAACGATAAATAACTCAGAGAGAATCGGAATCGCGATATTTACCTTTTCCACGCGCTGTGTATCGATAGAAGCTAAGGATTCACTTCCTAGCCCTCGGCATCGTTCGATATAACGATAAATCACTCTGGGAGCCTCGGAATCGCGATATTTACCTTTTCCACACGCTGTGTATCGATAGAAGCTAAGGATTCAGTGCCGAGCCCTCGGCATCGTTCGAGGTAACGATAAATCACTCTCGGAGCCTCGGAAACGCGATACTTACCTTTTCCACAAGCTGTGTATCGAAATTAGCTAAGGATTCACTTCCTAGCCCTCGGTATCGTTCGATATAACGATAAATCACTCTGGGACACTCGGAAACGCGATATTTACCTTTTCCACACGCTGCGTATCGAAAGGAGCTAAGGATTCACTTCCTAGCCCTCGGCATCGTTCGATATAACGATAAATCACTCTGGGACACTCTGAAACGCGATATTTACCTTTTCCACACGCTGTGTATCGAAAGAAGCTAAGGATTCACTTCCTAGCTCTCGGCATCGTTCGATATAACGATAAATCACTCTGGGACACTCTGAAACGCGATATCTACATTTTCCACACGCTGTGTATCGAAAGGAGCTAAGGATTCACTTCCTAGCCCTCGGCATTGTTCGATATAACGATAAATAACTCTGGGAGCCTCGGAAACGCGATATTTACCTTTTCCACACGCTGTGTATCGATAGAAGCTAAGGATTCACTTCCTAGCCCTCGGCATCGTTCGATGTAACGATAAATAACTCTGGGAGCCTCGGAAACGCGATATTTACCTTTTCCACACGCTGTGTATCGATAGAAGCTAAGGATTCACTTCCTAGCCCTCGGCATCGTTCGATGTAACGATAAATCACTCTGGGAGCTTCGGAATCGCGATATTTACCTTTTCCACACGCTGTGTATCGATAGAAGCTAAGGATTCAGTTCCTTGCCCTCGGCATTGTTCTATATAACGATAAATAACTCAGAGAGCCTCGGAATCGCGATATTTACCTTTTCCACGCGCTGTGTATCGAAATTAGCTAAGGATTCACTTCCTAGCCCTCGGTATCGTTCGATATAACGATAAATCACTCTGGGACACTCGGAAACGCGATATTTACCTTTTCCACACGCTGTGTATCGATAGAAGCTAAGGATTCAGTTCCTAGCACTCGGCATCGTTCGATATAACGATAAATCACTCTGGGAGCCTCGGAATCGCCATATTTACCTTTTCCACACGCTGTGTATCGATAGAAGCTAAGGATTCAGTTCCTGGCCCTCGGCATCGTTCGATATAACGAAAAATCACTCTGGGAGCTTCGGAATCGCGATATTTACCTTTTCCACACGCTGTGTATCGAATTGAGCTATGGATTCACTTCCTAGCCCTCGGCATCGTTCGATATAACGATAAATCACTCTGGGACACTCTGCAACGCGATATTTACCTTTTCCACAAGCTGTGTATTGAAATTAGCTAAGGATTCACTTCCTAGCCAACGGCATCGTTCGATATAACGATAAATCACTCTGGGAGCCTCGGAATCGCGATATTTACCTTTTCCACACGCTGTGTATCGATAGAAGCTAAGGATTCAGTTCCTAGCCCTCGGCATCGTTCGATATAACGATAAATAGCTCTGGGAGCCTCGGAATCGCGATATTTACCTTTCCCACACGCTGTGTATCGAAAGAAGCTAAGGATTTACTTCCTAGCCCTCGGCATTGTTCGATATAACGATAAATAAATCTGGGAGCCTCGGAATCGCGATATTTACCTTTTCCACACGCTGCGTATCGAAAGGAGCTAAGGATTCACTTCCTAGCCCTCGGCATCGTTCGATATAACGATAAATCACTCTGGGACACTCTGAAACGCGATATTTACCTTTCCCACACGCTGTGTATCGAAAGAAGCTAAGGATTTACTTCCTAGCCCTCGGCATCGTTCGATATAACGATAAATAGCTCTGGGAGCCTCGGAATCGCGATATTTACCTTTCCCACACGCTGTGTATCGAAAGAAGCTAAGGATTTACTTCCTAGCCCTCGGCATTGTTCGATATAACGACAAATAACTCTGGGAGCCTCGGAAACGCGATATTTACCTTTTCCACACGCTGTGTATCGATAGAAGCTAAGGATTCACTTCCTAGCCCTCGGCATCGTTCGATGTAACGATAAATAACTCTGGGAGCCTCGGAAACGCGATATTTACCTTTTCCACACGCTGTGTATCGATAGAAGCTAAGGATTCACTTCCTAGCCCTCGGCATCGTTCGATGTAACGATAAATCACTCTGGGAGCTTCGGAATCGCGATATTTACCTTTTCCACACGCTGTGTATCGATAGAAGCTAAGGATTCAGTTCCTAGCCCTCGGCATTGTTCTATATAACGATAAATAACTCAGAGAGCCTCGGAATCGCGATATTTACCTTTTCCACACGCTGTGTATCGAAAGAAGCTAAGGATTTACTTCCTAGCCCTCGGCATTGTTCGATATAACGATAAATAACTCTGGGAGCCTCGGAATCGCGATATTTACCTTTTCCACACGCTGTGTATCGATAGAAGCTAAGGATTCAGTGCCGAGCCCTCGGCATCGTTCGATGTAACGATAAATCACTCTGGGAGCCTCGGAAACGCGATATTTACCTTTTCCACAAGCTGTGTATCGAAAGAAGCTAAGGATTCACTTCCTATCCCTCGGCATCGTTCGATATAACGATATATCGCTCTGGGAGCCTCGGAATCGCGATATTTACCTTTTCCACAAGCTGTGTATCGAAAGAAGCTAAGGATTCACTTCCTAGCCAACGGCATCGTTCGACATAACGATAAATCACTCTGGGAGCCTCGGAATCGCGATATTTACCTTTTCCGCCGGCTGTGTATCGAAAGAAGCTAAGGATTCACTTCCTAGCCCTCGGCATCGTTCGATATAACGATAAATCACTCTGGGACACTCTGAAACGCGATATCTACATTTTCCACACGCTGTGTATCGAAAGGAGCTAAGGATTCACTTCCTAGCCCTCGGCATTGTTCGATATAACGATAAATAACTCTGGGAGCCTCGGAAACGCGATATTTACCTTTTCCACACGCTGTGTATCGATAGAAGCTAAGGATTCACTTCCTAGCCCTCGGCATCGTTCGATGTAACGATAAATCACTCTGGGAGCTTCGGAATCGCGATATTTACCATTTCCACACGCTGTGTATCGATAGAAGCTAAGGATTCAGTTCCTAGCCCTCGGCATTGTTCGATATAACGATAAATAACTCAGAGAGCCTCGGAATCGCGATATTTACCTTTTCCACGCGCTGTGTATCGAAATTAGCTAAGGATTCACTTCCTAGCCCTCGGTATCGTTCGATATAACGATAAATCACTCTGGGACACTCGGAAACGCGATATTTACCTTTTCCACACGCTGTGTATCGATAGAAGCTAAGGATTCAGTTCCTAGCACTCGGCATCGTTCGATATAACGATAAATCACTCTGGGACACCCTGAAACGCGATATTTACCTTTTCCACACGCTGTGTATCGAAAGGAGCTAAGGATTCACTTCCTAGCCCTCGGCATCGTTCGATATAACGATAAATCACTCTGGGACACTCTGAAACGCGATATTTACCTTTTCCACACGCTGTGTATCGAAAGAAGCTAAGGATTCACTTCCTAGCCCTCGGCATTGTTCGATATAACGATAAATCACTCTGGGAGCCTCGGAATCGCCATATTTACCTTTTCCACACGCTGTGTATCGATAGAAGCTAAGGATTCAGTTCCTAGCCCTCGGCATCGTTCGATATAACGATAAATAGCTCTGGGAGCCACGGAATCGCGATATTTACCTCTTCCACACGCTGTGTATCGAAAGAAGCTAAGGATTTACTTCCTAGCCCTCGGCATTGTTCGATATAACGATAAATAACTCTGGGAGCCTCGGAATCGCGATATTTACCTTTTCCACACGCTGTGTATCGATAGAAGCTAAGGATTCAGTGCCGAGCCCTCGGCATCGTTCGATGTAACGATAATTCACTCTGGGAGCCTCGGAAACGCGATATTTACCTTTTCCACAAGCTGTGTATCGAAAGAAGCTAAGGATTCACTTCCTATCCCTCGGCATCGTTCGATATAACGATATATCGCTCTGGGAGCCTCGGAATCGCGATATTTACCTTTTCCACAAGCTGTGTATCGAAAGAAGCTAAGGATTCACTTCCTAGCCAACGGCATCGTTCGACATAACGATAAATCACTCTGGGAGCCTCGGAATCGCGATATTTACCTTTTCCGCCCGCTGTGTATCGAAAGAAGCTAAGGATTCACTTCCTAGCCCTCGGCATCGTTCGATATAACGATAAATCACTCTGGGAGCCACGGAAACGCGATATTTACCTTTTCCACAAGTTGTGTATCGAAATAAGCTAAGGATTCACTTCCTAGCCCTCGGTATCGTTCGATATAACGATAAATCACTCTGGGACACTCGGAAACGCGATATTTACCTTTTCCACACGCTGTGTATCGAAAGGAGCTAAGGATTCACTTCCTAGCCCTCTGCATCGTTCGATATAACGATAAATCACTCTGGGACACTCTGAAACGCGAAATTTACCTTTTCCACACGCTGTGTATCGAAAGAAGCTAAGGATTCACTTCCTAGCCCTCGGCATCGTTCGATATAACGATAAATCACTCTGGGACACTCGGAAACGCGATATTTACCTTTTCCACACGCTGTGTATCGAAAGGAGCTAAGGATTCACTTCCTAGCCCTCGGCATCGTTCGATATAACGATGAATCACTCTGGGACACTCGGAAACGCGATATTTACCTTTTCCACACGCTGTGTATCGAAAGGAGCTAAGGATTCACTTCCTAGCCCTCGGCATCGTTCGATATAACGATATATCGCTCTGGGAGCCTCGGAATCGCGATATTTACCTGTTCCACACGCTGTGTATCGAAAGAAGCTAAGGATTCACTTCCTAGCCCTCGGTATCGTTCGTTATAACGATAAATCACTCTGGGACACTCGGAAACGCCATATTTACCTTTTCCACACGCTGTGTATCGATAGAAGCTAAGGATTCAGTTCCTAGCCCTCGGCATCGTTCGATATAACGATAAATAGCTCTGGGAGCCACGGAATCGCGATATTTACCTCTTCCACACGCTGTGTATCGAAAGAAGCTAAGGATTTACTTCCTAGCCCTCGGCATTGTTCGATATAACGATAAATAACTCTGGGAGCCTCGGAATCGCGATATTTACCTTTTCCACACGCTGTGTATCGATAGAAGCTAAGGATTCAGTGCCGAGCCCTCGGCATCGTTCGATGTAACGATAAATCACTCTGGGAGCCTCGGAAACGCGATATTTACCTTTTCCACAAGCTGTGTATCGAAAGAAGCTAAGGATTCACTTCCTATCCCTCGGCATCGTTCGATATAACGATATATCGCTCTGGGAGCCTCGGAATCGCGATATTTACCTTTTCCACAAGCTGTGTATCGAAAGAAGCTAAGGATTCACTTCCTAGCCAACGGCATCGTTCGACATAACGATAAATCACTCTAGGAGCCTCGGAATCGCGATATTTACCTTTTCCGCCCGCTGTGTATCGAAAGAAGCTAAGGATTCACTTCCTAGCCCTCGGCATCGTTCGATATAACGATAAATCACTCTGGGACACTCGGAAACGCGATATTTACCTTTTCCACACGCTGTGTATCGAAAGGAGCTAAGGATTCACTTCCTAGCCCTCGGCATCGTTCGATATAACGATGAATCACTCTGGGACACTCGGAAACGCGATATTTACCTTTTCCACACGCTGTGTATCGAAAGGAGCTAAGGATTCACTTCCTAGCCCTCGGCATCGTTCGATATAACGATATATCGCTCTGGGAGCCTCGGAATCGCGATATTTACCTGTTCCACACGCTGTGTATCGAAAGAAGCTAAGGATTCACTTCCTAGCCCTCGGTATCGTTCGATATAACGATAAATAACTCTGGGACACTCGGAAACGCGATATTTACCTTTTCCACACGCTGTGTATCGAAAGGAGCTAAGGATTCAGTTCCTAGCCGTCGGCATCGTTCGATATAACGATGAATCACTCTGGGACACTCTGAAACGCGATATTTACCTTTTCCACACGCTGTGTATCGAAAGAAGCTAAGGATTTACTTCCTAGCCCTCGGCATTGTTCGATATAACGATAAATAACTCTGTGAGCCTCGAAATCGCGATATTTACCTTTTCCACACGCTGTGTATCGATAGAAGCTAAGGATTCAGTGCCGAGCCCTCGGCATCGTTCGATGTAACGATAAATCACTCTGGGAGCCTCGGAAACGCGATATTTACCTTTTCCACAAGCTGTGTATCGAAATTAGCTAAGGATTCACTTCCTAGCCCTCGGTATCGTTCGATATAACGATAAATCACTCTGGGACACTCGGAAACGCGATATTTACCTTTTCCACACGCTGTGTATCGAAAGAAGCTAAGGATTCACTTCCTAGCCCTCGGTATCGTTCGATATAACGATAAATCACTCTGGGACACTCGGAAACGCGATATTTACCTTTTCCACACGCTGTGTATCGAAAGAAGCTAAGGATTCACTTCCTAGCCAACGGCATCGTTCGATATAACGAAAAATCACTCTGGGAGCCTCGGAAACGCGATATTTACCTTTTCCACACGCTGTGTATCGAAAGAAGCTAAGGATTCACTTCCTAGCCAACGGCATCGTTCGATATAACGATAAATCACTCTGGGAGCCTCGGAATCGCGATATTTACCTTTTCCACACGCTGTGTATCGAAAGAAGCTAAGGATTCACTTCCTAGCCCTCGGCATGTTTCGATATAACGATAAATCACTCTGGGAGCTTCGGAATCGCGATATTTACCTTTTCCACAAGCTGTGTATCGAAATTAGCTAAGGATTCACTTCCTAGCCAACGGCATCGTTCGATATAACGATAAATCACTCTGGGAGCCTCGGAATCGCGATATTTACCTTTTCCACACGCTGTGTATCGATAGAAGCTAAGGATTCAGTTCCTAGCCCTCGGCATCGTTCGATATAACGATAAATAGCTCTGGGTGCCTCGGAATCGCGATATTTACCTTTTCCACACGCTGTGTATCGAAAGAAGCTAAGGATTTACTTCCTAGCCCTCGGCATTGTTCGATATAACGATAAATAACTCTGGGAGCCTCGGAATCGCGATATTTACCTTTTCCACACGCTGTGTATCGATAGAAGCTAAGGATTCAGTGCCGAGCCCTCGGCATCGTTCGATGTAACGATAAATCACTCTGGGAGCCTCGGAAACGCGATATTTACCTTTTCCACAAGCTGTGTATCGAAATTAGCTAAGTATTCACTTCCTAGCCCTCGGTATCGTTCGATATAACGATAAATCACTCTGGGACACTCGGAAACGCGATATTTACCTTTTCCACACGCTGTGTATCGAAAGAAGCTAAGGATTCACTTCCTAGCCCTCGGTATCGTTCGATATAACGATAAATCACTCTGGGACACTCGGAAACGCGATATTTACCTTTTCCACACGCTGTGTATCGAAAGAAGCTAAGGATTCACTTCCTAGCCAACGGCATCGTTCGACATAACGATATATCACTCTGGGAGCCTCGGAATCGCGATATTTACCTTTTCCGCCCGCTGTGTATCGAAAGAAGCTAAGGATTCACTTCCTAGCCCTCGGCATCGTTCGATATAACGATAAATCACTCTGGGAGCCTCGGAAACGCGATATTTACCTTTTCCACAAGTTGTGTATCGAAATAAGCTAAGAATTCACTTCCTAGCCCTCGGTATCGTTCGATATAACGATAAATCACTCTGGGACACTCGGAAACGCGATATTTACCTTTTCCACACGCTGTGTATCGAAAGGAGCTAAGGATTCACTTCCTAGCCCTCGGCATCGTTCGATATAACGATAAATCACTCTGGGACACTCTGCAACGCGATATTTACCTTTTCCACAAGCTGTGTATCGAAATTAGCTAAGGATTCACTTCCTAGCCCTCGGCATTGTTCGATATAACGATAAATAACTCTGTGAGCCTCGAAATCGCGATATTTACCTTTTCCACACGCTGTGTATGGATAGAAGCTAACGATTCACTTCCTAGCCCTCGGCATCGTTCGATATGACGAAAAATCACTCTGGGAGCCTCGGAAACACGATATTTACCTTTTCCACACGCTGTGTATCGAAAGAAGCTAAGGATTCACTTCCTAGCCAACGGCATCGTACGATATAACGATAAATCACTCTGGGAGCCTCGGAATCGCGATATTTACCTTTTCCACACGCTGTGTATCGAAAGAAGCTAAGGATTCACTTCCTAGCCCTCGGCATGTTTCGATATAACGATAAATCACTCTGGGAGCTTCGGAATCGCGATATTTACCTTTTCCACACGCTGTGTATCGAATTGAGCTAAGGATTCACTTCCTAGCCCTCGGCATCGTTCGATATAACGATAAATCACTCTGGGACACTCTGCAACGCGATATTTACCTTTTCCACAAGCTGTGTATCGAAATTAGCTAAGGATTCACTTCCTAGCCAACGGCATCGTTCGATATAACGATAAATCACTCTGGGAGCCTCGGAATCGCGATATTTACCTTTTCCACACGCTGTGTATCGATAGAAGCAAAGGATTCAGTTCCTCGCCCTCGGCATCGTTCGATATAACGATAAATAGCTCTGGGAGCCTCGGAATCGCGATATTTACCTTTTCCACACGCTGTGTATCGAAAGAAGCTAAGGATTTACTTCCTAGCCCTCGGCATTGTTCGATACAACGATAAATAACTATGGGAGCCTCGGAATCGCGATATTTACCTTTTCCACACGCTGTGTATCGATAGAAGCTAAGGATTCAGTGCCGAGCCCTCGGCATCGTTCGATGTAACGATAAATCACTCTGGGAGCCTCGGAAACGCGATATTTACCTTTTCCACAAGCTGTGTATCGAAAGAAGCTAAGGATTCACTTCCTAGCCCACGGCATCGTTCGATATAACGATAAATCACTCTGGGAGCCTCGGAATCGCGATATTTACCTGTTCCACACGCTGTGTATCGAAAGAAGCTAAGGATTCACTTCCTAGCCCTCGGTATCGTTCGATATAACGATAAATCACTCTGGGACACTCGGAAACGCGATATTTACCTTTTCCACACGCTGTGTATCGAAAGGAGCTAAGGATTCAGTTCCTAGCCGTCGGCATCGTTCGATATAACGATGAATCACTCTGGGACACTCTGAAACGCGATATTTACCTTTTCCACACGCTGTGTATCGAAAGAAGCTAAGGATTTACTTCCTAGCCCTCGGCATTGTTCGATATAACGATAAATAACTCTGTGAGCCTCGAAATCGCGATATTTACCTTTTCCACACGCTGTGTATCGATAGAAGCTAAGGATTCAGTGCCGAGCCCTCGGCATCGTTCGATGTAACGATAAATCACTCTGGGAGCCTCGGAAACGCGATATTTACCTTTTCCACAAGCTGTGTATCGAAATTAGCTAAGGATTCACTTCCTAGCCCTCGGCATCGTTCGACATAACGATAAATCACTCTGGGAGCCTCGGAATCGCGATATTTACCTTTCCCGCCCGCTGTGTATCGAAAGAAGCTAAGGATTTACTTCCTAGCCCTCGGCATTGTTCGATATAACGATAAATAACTCTGGGAGCCTCGGAATCGCGATATTTACCTTTTCCACACGCTGTGTATCGATAGAAGCTAAGGATTCAGTGCCGAGCCCTCGGCATCGTTCGATATAACGATATATCGCTCTGGGAGCTTCGGAATCGCGATATTTACCTGTTCCACACGCTGTCTATCGAAAGAAGCTAAGGATTCACTTCCTAGCCCTCGGTATCGTTCGATATAACGATAAATCACTCTGGGACACTCGGAAACGCGATATTTACCTTTTCCACACGCTGTGTATCGAAAGAAGCTAAGGATTCACTTCCTAGCCCTCGGTATCGTTCGATATAACGATAAATCACTCTGGGACACTCGGAAACGCGATATTTACCTTTTCCACACGCTGTGTATCGAAAGAAGCTAAGGATTCACTTCCTAGCCAACGGCATCGTTCGACATAACGATATATCACTCTGGGAGCCTCGGAATCGCGATATTTACCTTTTCCGCCCGCTGTGTATCGAAAGAAGCTAAGGATTCACTTCCTAGCCCTCGGCATCGTTCGATATAACGATAAATCACTCTGGGAGCCTCGGAAACGCGATATTTACCTTTTCCACAAGTTGTGTATCGAAATAAGCTAAGAATTCACTTCCTAGCCCTCGGTATCGTTCGATATAACGATAAATCACTCTGGGACACTCGGAAACGCGATATTTACCTTTTCCACACGCTGTGTATCGAAAGGAGCTAAGGATTCACTTCCTAGCCCTCGGCATCGTTCGATATAACGATAAATCACTCTGGGACACTCTGCAACGCGATATTTACCTTTTCCACAAGCTGTGTATCGAAATTAGCTAAGGATTCACTTCCTAGCCCTCGGCATTGTTCGATATAACGATAAATAACTCTGTGAGCCTCGAAATCGCGATATTTACCTTTTCCACACGCTGTGTATGGATAGAAGCTAACGATTCACTTCCTAGCCCTCGGCATCGTTCGATATGACGAAAAATCACTCTGGGAGCCTCGGAAACACGATATTTACCTTTTCCACACGCTGTGTATCGAAAGAAGCTAAGGATTCACTTCCTAGCCAACGGCATCGTACGATATAACGATAAATCACTCTGGGAGCCTCGGAATCGCGATATTTACCTTTTCCACACGCTGTGTATCGAAAGAAGCTAAGGATTCACTTCCTAGCCCTCGGCATGTTTCGATATAACGATAAATCACTCTGGGAGCTTCGGAATCGCGATATTTACCTTTTCCACACGCTGTGTATCGAATTGAGCTAAGGATTCACTTCCTAGCCCTCGGCATCGTTCGATATAACGATAAATCACTCTGGGACACTCTGCAACGCGATATTTACCTTTTCCACAAGCTGTGTATCGAAATTAGCTAAGGATTCACTTCCTAGCCAACGGCATCGTTCGATATAACGATAAATCACTCTGGGAGCCTCGGAATCGCGATATTTACCTTTTCCACACGCTGTGTATCGATAGAAGCAAAGGATTCAGTTCCTCGCCCTCGGCATCGTTCGATATAACGATAAATAGCTCTGGGAGCCTCGGAATCGCGATATTTACCTTTTCCACACGCTGTGTATCGAAAGAAGCTAAGGATTTACTTCCTAGCCCTCGGCATTGTTCGATACAACGATAAATAACTATGGGAGCCTCGGAATCGCGATATTTACCTTTTCCACACGCTGTGTATCGATAGAAGCTAAGGATTCAGTGCCGAGCCCTCGGCATCGTTCGATGTAACGATAAATCACTCTGGGAGCCTCGGAAACGCGATATTTACCTTTTCCACAAGCTGTGTATCGAAAGAAGCTAAGGATTCACTTCCTAGCCCACGGCATCGTTCGATATAACGATAAATCACTCTGGGAGCCTCGGAATCGCGATATTTACCTGTTCCACACGCTGTGTATCGAAAGAAGCTAAGGATTCACTTCCTAGCCCTCGGTATCGTTCGATATAACGATAAATCACTCTGGGACACTCGGAAACGCGATATTTACCTTTTCCACACGCTGTGTATCGAAAGGAGCTAAGGATTCAGTTCCTAGCCGTCGGCATCGTTCGATATAACGATGAATCACTCTGGGACACTCTGAAACGCGATATTTACCTTTTCCACACGCTGTGTATCGAAAGAAGCTAAGGATTTACTTCCTAGCCCTCGGCATTGTTCGATATAACGATAAATAACTCTGTGAGCCTCGAAATCGCGATATTTACCTTTTCCACACGCTGTGTATCGATAGAAGCTAAGGATTCAGTGCCGAGCCCTCGGCATCGTTCGATGTAACGATAAATCACTCTGGGAGCCTCGGAAACGCGATATTTACCTTTTCCACAAGCTGTGTATCGAAATTAGCTAAGGATTCACTTCCTAGCCCTCGGCATCGTTCGACATAACGATAAATCACTCTGGGAGCCTCGGAATCGCGATATTTACCTTTCCCGCCCGCTGTGTATCGAAAGAAGCTAAGGATTTACTTCCTAGCCCTCGGCATTGTTCGATATAACGATAAATAACTCTGGGAGCCTCGGAATCGCGATATTTACCTTTTCCACACGCTGTGTATCGATAGAAGCTAAGGATTCAGTGCCGAGCCCTCGGCATCGTTCGATATAACGATATATCGCTCTGGGAGCTTCGGAATCGCGATATTTACCTGTTCCACACGCTGTCTATCGAAAGAAGCTAAGGATTCACTTCCTAGCCCTCGGTATCGTTCGATATAACGATAAATCACTCTGGGACACTCGGAAACGCGATATTTACCTTTTCCACACGCTGTGTATCGAAAGGAGCTAAGGATTCACTTCCTAGCCCTCGGCATCGTTCGATATAACGATAAATCACTCTGGGACACTCTGAAACGCGATATTTACCTTTTCCACACGCTGTGTATCGAAAGAAGCTAAGGATTCACTTCCTAGCCCTCGGCATTGTTCGATATAACGATAAATAACTCTGTGAGCCTCGAAATCGCGATATTTACCTTTTCCACACGCTGTGTATCGATAGAAGCTAACGATTCACTTCCTAGCCCTCGGCATCGTTCGATATAACGAAAAATCACTCTGGGAGCCTCGGAAACGCGATATTTACCTTTTCCACACGCTGTGTATCGAAAGAAGCTATGGATTCACTTCCTAGCCAACGGCATCGTTCGATCTAACGATAAATCACTCTCGGAGCCTCGGAATCGCGATATTTACCTTTTCCACACGCTGTGTATCGAAAGAAGCTAAGGATTCACTTCCTAGCCCTCGGCATGTTTCGATATAACGATAAATATCTCTGGGAGCCTCGGAATCGCGATATTTACCTGTTCCACACGCTGTGTATCGAAAGAAGCTAAGGATTCACTTCCTAGCCCTCGGCATCGTTCGATATAACGATAAATCACTCTGGGACACTCTGAAACGCGATATTTACCTTTTCCACACGCTGTGTATCGAAAGGAGCTAAGGATTCACTTCCTAGCCCTCGGCATCGTTCGATATAACGATAAATCACCCTGTGAGCTTCGGAATCGCGATATTTACCTTTTCCACACGCTGTGTATCGAATTGAGCTAAGGATTCACTTCCTAGCCCTCGGCATCGTTCGATATAACGATAAATCACTCTGGGACACTCTGCAACGCGATATTTACCTTTGCCACAAGCTGTGTATCGAAATTAGCTAAGGATTCACTTCCTAGCCAACGGCATCGTTCGATATAACGATAAATCACTCTGGGAGCCTCGGAATCGCGATATTTACCTGTTCCACACGCTGTGTATCGATAGAAGCTAAGGATTCAGTTCCTAGCCCTCGGCATCGTTCGATATAACGATAAATAGCTCTGGGAGCCTCGGAATCGCGATATTTACCTTTTCCACACGCTGTGTATCGAAAGAAGCTAAGGATTTACTTCCTAGCCCTCGGCATTGTTCGATATAACGATAAATAACTCTGGGAGCCTCGGAATCGCGATATTTACCTTTTCCACACGCTGTGTATCGATAGAAGCTAAGAATTCACTTCCTAGCCCTCGGTATCGTTCGATATAACGATAAATCACTCTGGGACACTCGGAAACGCGATATTTACCTTTTCCACACGCTGTGTATCGAAAGGATCTAAGGATTCACTTCCTAGCCCTCGGCATCGTTCGATATAACGATAAATCACTCTGGGACACTCTGAAACGCGATATTTACCTTTTCCACACGCTGTGTATCGAAAGAAGCTAAGGATTCACTTCCTAGCCCTCGGCATTGTTCGATATAACGATAAATAACTCTGTGAGCCTCGAAATCGCGATATTTACCTTTTCCACACGCTGTGTATGGATAGAAGCTAACGATTCACTTCCTAGCCCTCGGCATCGTTCGATATGACGAAAAATCACTCTGGGAGCCTCGGAAACACGATATTTACCTTTTCCACACGCTGTGTATCGAAAGAAGCTAAGGATTCACTTCCTAGCCAACGGCATCGTACGATATAACGATAAATCACTCTGGGAGCCTCGGAATCGCGATATTTACCTTTTCCACACGCTGTGTATCGAAAGAAACTAAGGATTCACTTCCTAGCCCTCGGCATGTTTCGATATAACGATAAATCACTCTGGGAGCTTCGGAATCGCGATATTTACCTTTTCCACACGCTGTGTATCGAATTGAGCTAAGGATTCACTTCCTAGCCCTCGGCATCGTTCGATATAACGATAAATCACTCTGGGACACTCTGCAACGCGATATTTACCTTTTCCACAAGCTGTGTATCGAAATTAGCTAAGGATTCACTTCCTAGCCAACGGCATCGTTCGATATAACGATAAATCACTCTGGGAGCCTCGGAATCGCGATATTTACCTTTTCCACACGCTGTGTATCGATAGAAGCAAAGGATTCAGTTCCTCGCCCTCGGCATCGTTCGATATAACGATAAATAGCTCTGGGAGCCTCGGAATCGCGATATTTACCTTTTCCACACGCTGTGTATCGAAAGAAGCTAAGGATTTACTTCCTAGCCCTCGGCATTGTTCGATACAACGATAAATAACTATGGGAGCCTCGGAATCGCGATATTTACCTTTTCCACACGCTGTGTATCGATAGAAGCTAAGGATTCAGTGCCGAGCCCTCGGCATCGTTCGATGTAACGATAAATCACTCTGGGAGCCTCGGAAACGCGATATTTACCTTTTCCACAAGCTGTGTATCGAAAGAAGCTAAGGATTCACTTCCTAGCCCACGGCATCGTTCGATATAACGATAAATCACTCTGGGACACTCGGAAACGCGATATTTACCTTTTCCACACGCTGTGTATCGAAAGAAGCTAAGGATTCACTTCCTATCCCTCGGCATCGTTCGACATAACGATAAATCACTCTGGGAGCCTCGGAATCGCGATATTTACCTTTCCCGCCCGCTGTGTATCGAAAGAAGCTAAGGATTTACTTCCTAGCCCTCGGCATTGTTCGATATAACGATAAATAACTCTGGGAGCCTCGGAATCGGGATATTTACCTTTTCCACACGCTGTGTATCGATAGAAGCTAAGGATTCAGTGCCGAGCCCTCGGCATCGTTCGATATAACGATATATCGCTCTGGGAGCTTCGGAATCGCGATATTTACCTGTTCCACACGCTGTCTATCGAAAGAAGCTAAGGATTCACTTCCTAGCCCTCGGTATCGTTCGATATAACGATAAATCACTCTGGGACACTCGGAAACGCGATATTTACCTTTTCCACACGCTGTGTATCGAAAGGAGCTAAGGATTCACTTCCTAGCCCTCGGCATCGTTCGATATAACGATAAATCACTCTCGGAGCCTCGGAATCGCGATATTTACCTTTTCCACACGCTGTGTATCGAAAGAAGCTAAGGATTCACTTCCTAGCCCTCGGCATGTTTCGATATAACGATAAATATCTCTGGGAGCCTCGGAATCGCGATATTTACCTGTTCCACACGCTGTGTATCGAAAGAAGCTAAGGATTCACTTCCTAGCCCTCGGCATCGTTCGATATAACGATAAATCACTCTGGGACACTCTGAAACGCGATATTTACCTTTTCCACACGCTGTGTATCGAAAGGAGCTAAGGATTCACTTCCTAGCCCTCGGCATCGTTCGATATAACGATAAATCACCCTGTGAGCTTCGGAATCGCGATATTTACCTTTTCCACACGCTGTGTATCGAATTGAGCTAAGGATTCACTTCCTAGCCCTCGGCATCGTTCGATATAACGATAAATCACTCTGGGACACTCTGCAACGCGATATTTACCTTTGCCACAAGCTGTGTAACGAAATTAGCTAAGGATTCACTTCCTAGCCAACGGCATCGTTCGATATAACGATAAATCACTCTGGGAGCCTCGGAATCGCGATATTTACCTTTTCCACACGCTGTGTATCGATAGAAGCTAAGGATTCAGTTCCTAGCCCTCGGCATCGTTCGATATAACGATAAATAGCTCTGGGAGCCTCGGAATCGCGATATTTACCTTTTCCACACGCTGTGTATCGAAAGAAGCTAAGGATTTACTTCCTAGCCCTCGGCATTGTTCGATATAACGATAAATAACTCTGGGAGCCTCGGAATCGCGATACTTACCTTTTCCACACGCTGTGTATCGATAGAAGCTAAGGATTCAGTGCCGAGCCCGTCGGCATCGTTCGATGTAACGATAAATCACTCTCGGAGCCTCGGAAACGCGATACTTACCTTTTCCACAAGCTGTGTCTCGAAATTAGCTAAGGATTCACTTCCTAGCCCTCGGTATCGTTCGATATAACGATAAATCACTCTGGGACACTCTGAAACGCGATATTTACCTTTTCCACACGCTGTGTATCGAAAGAAGCTAAGGATTCACTTCCTAGCCCTCGGCATTGTTCGATATAACGATAAATAACTCTGGGACACTCTGAAACGCGATATTTACCTTTTCCACACGCTGTGTATCGAAAGAAGCTAAGGATTCACTTCCTAGCCCTCGGCATTGTTCGATATAACGATAAATAACTCTGAGAGCCTCGGAATCGCGATATTTACCTTTTCCACACGCTGTGTATCGATAGAAGCTAAGGATTCACTTCCTAGCCCTCGGCATCGTTCGATATAACGAAAAATCACTCTGGGAGCCTCGGAAACGCGATATTTACCTTTTCCACACGCTGTGTATCGAATTGGGCTAAGGATTCACTTCCTAGCCCTCGGCATCGTTCGATATAACGATAAATCACTCTGGGACAATCTGCAACGCGATATTTACCTTTTCCACAAGCTGTGTATCGAAATTAGCTAAGGATTCACTTCCTAGCCCTCGGTATCGTTCGATATAACGATAAATCACTCTGGGACACTCGGGAACGCGATATTTACCTTTTCCACTCGCTGTGTATCGATAGAAGCTAAGGATTCAGTTCCTAGCACTCGGCATCGTTCGATATAACGATAAATCACTCTGGGACACTCTGAAACGCGATATTTACCTTGTCCACACGCTGTGTATCGAAAGGAGCTAAGGATTCACTTCCTAGCCCTCGGCATCGTTCGATATAACGATAAATCACTCTGTGAGCTTCGGAATCGCGATATTTACCTTTTCCACACGCTGTGTATCGAATTGAGCTAAGGATTCACTTCCTAGCCCTCGGCATCGTTCGATATAACGATAAATCACTCTGGGACACTCTGCAACGCGATATTTACCTTTTCCACAAGCTGTGTATCGAAATTAGCTAAGGATTCACTTCCTAGCCAACGGCATCGTTCGATATAACGATAAATCACTCTGGGAGCCTCGGAATCGCGATATTTACCTTTTCCACACGCTGTGTATCGATAGAAGCTAAGGATTCAGTTCCTAGCCCTCGGCATCGTTCGATATAACGATAAATAGCTCTGGGAGCCTCGGAATCGCGATATTTACCTTTTCCACACGCTGTGTATCGAAAGAAGCTAAGGATTTACTTCCTAGCCCTCGGCATTGTTCGATATAACGATAAATAACTCTGGGAGCCTCGGAATCGCGATATTTACCTTTTCCACACGCTGTGTATCGATAGAAGCTAAGGATTCAGTGCCGAGCCCTCGGCATCGTTCGATGTAACGATAAATCACTCTCGGAGCCTCGGAAACGCGATACTTACCTTTTCCACAAGCTGTGTCTCGAAATTAGCTAAGGATTCACTTCCTAGCCCTCGGTATCGCTCGATATAACGATAAATCACTCTGGGACACTCTGAAACGCGATATTTACCTTTTCCACACGATGTGTATCGAAAGAAGCTAAGGATTCACTTCCTAGCCCTCGGCATTGTTCGATATAACGATAAATAACTCTGAGAGCCTCGGAATCGCGATATTTACCTTTTCCACACGCTGTGTATCGATAGAAGCTAAGGATTCACTTCCTAGCCCTCGGCATCGTTCGATATAACGAAAAATCACTCTGGGAGCCTCGGAAACGCGATATTTACCTTTTCCACACGCTGTGTATCGAAAGAAGCTAAGGATTCACTTCCTAGCCCTCGGCATTGTTCGATATAACGATAAATAACTCTGGGACACTCTGAAACGCGATATTTACCTTTTCCACACGCTGTGTATCGAAAGAAGCTAAGGATTCACTTCCTAGCCCTCGGCATTGTTCGATATAACGATAAATAACTCTGAGAGCCTCGGAATCGCGATATTTACCTTTTCCACACGCTGTGTATCGATAGAAGCTAAGGATTCACTTCCTAGCCCTCGGCATCGTTCGATATAACGAAAAATCACTCTGGGAGCCTCGGAAACGCGATATTTACCTTTTCCACACGCTGTGTATCGAATTGGGCTAAGGATTCACTTCCTAGCCCTCGGCATCGTTCGATATAACGATAAATCACTCTGGGACAATCTGCAACGCGATATTTACCTTTTCCACAAGCTGTGTATCGAAATTAGCTAAGGATTCACTTCCTAGCCCTCGGTATCGTTCGATATAACGATAAATCACTCTGGGACACTCGGGAACGCGATATTTACCTTTTCCACTCGCTGTGTATCGATAGAAGCTAAGGATTCAGTTCCTAGCACTCGGCATCGTTCGATATAACGATAAATCACTCTGGGACACTCTGAAACGCGATATTTACCTTGTCCACACGCTGTGTATCGAAAGGAGCTAAGGATTCACTTCCTAGCCCTCGGCATCGTTCGATATAACGATAAATCACTCTGTGAGCTTCGGAATCGCGATATTTACCTTTTCCACACGCTGTGTATCGAATTGAGCTAAGGATTCACTTCCTAGCCCTCGGCATCGTTCGATATAACGATAAATCACTCTGGGACACTCTGCAACGCGATATTTACCTTTTCCACAAGCTGTGTATCGAAATTAGCTAAGGATTCACTTCCTAGCCAACGGCATCGTTCGATATAACGATAAATCACTCTGGGAGCCTCGGAATCGCGATATTTACCTTTTCCACACGCTGTGTATCGATAGAAGCTAAGGATTCAGTTCCTAGCCCTCGGCATCGTTCGATATAACGATAAATAGCTCTGGGAGCCTCGGAATCGCGATATTTACCTTTTCCACACGCTGTGTATCGAAAGAAGCTAAGGATTTACTTCCTAGCCCTCGGCATTGTTCGATATAACGATAAATAACTCTGGGAGCCTCGGAATCGCGATATTTACCTTTTCCACACGCTGTGTATCGATAGAAGCTAAGGATTCAGTGCCGAGCCCTCGGCATCGTTCGATGTAACGATAAATCACTCTCGGAGCCTCGGAAACGCGATACTTACCTTTTCCACAAGCTGTGTCTCGAAATTAGCTAAGGATTCACTTCCTAGCCCTCGGTATCGCTCGATATAACGATAAATCACTCTGGGACACTCTGAAACGCGATATTTACCTTTTCCACACGATGTGTATCGAAAGAAGCTAAGGATTCACTTCCTAGCCCTCGGCATTGTTCGATATAACGATAAATAACTCTGAGAGCCTCGGAATCGCGATATTTACCTTTTCCACACGCTGTGTATCGATAGAAGCTAAGGATTCACTTCCTAGCCCTCGGCATCGTTCGATATAACGAAAAATCACTCTGGGAGCCTCGGAAACGCGATATTTACCTTTTCCACACGCTGTGTATCGAAAGAAGCTAAGGATTCACTTCCTAGCCAACGGCATCGATCGATATAACGATAAATCACTCTGGGAGCCTCGGAATCGCGATATTTACCTTGTCCACACGCTGTGTATCGATAGAAGCTAAGGATTCAGTTCCTAGCCCTCGGCATCGTTCGATATAACGATAAATAGCTCTGGGAGCCTCGGAATCGCGATATTTACCTTTTCCACACGCTGTGTATCGAAAGAAGCTAAGGATTTACTTCCTAGCCCTCGGCATTGTTCGATATAACGATAAATAACTCTGGGAGCCTCGGAATCGCGATATTTACCTTTTCCACACGCTGTGTATCGATAGAAGCTAAGGATTCAGTGCCGAGCCCTCGGCATCGTTCGATGTAACGATAAATCACTCTGGGAGCCTCGGAAACGCGATATTTACCTTTTCCACAAGCTGTGTATTGAAAGAAGCTAAGGATTCACTTCCTAGCCATCGGCATCGTTCGATATAACGATAAATCACTCTGGGAGCCGCGAAATCGCGATATTTACCTTTTCCACACGCTGTGTATCGATAGAAGCTAACGATTCACTTCCTAGCCCTCGGCATCGTTCGATATAACGAAAAATCACTCTGGGAGCCTCGGAAACGCGATATTTACCTTTTCCACACGCTGTGTATCGAAAGAAGCTAAGGATTCACTTCCTAGCCAACGGCATCGTTCGATATAACGATAAATCACTCTGGGAGCCTCGGAATCGCGATATTTACCTTTTCCACACGCTGTGTATCGAAAGAAGCTAAGGATTCACTTCCTAGCCCTCGGCATGTTTCGATATAACGATAAATCACTCTGGGAGCTTCGGAATCGCGATATTTACCTTTTCCACACGCTGTGTATCGAATTGAGCTAAGGATTCACTTCCTAGCCCTCGGCATCGTTCGATATAACGATAAATCACTCTGGGACACTCTGCAACGCGATATTTACCTTTTCCACACGCTGTGTATCGATAGAAGCTAAGGATTCAGTGCCGAGCCCTCGGCATCGTTCGATGTAACGATAAATCACTCTGGGAGCCTCGGAAACGCGATATTTACCTTTTCCACAAGCTGTGTATTGAAAGAAGCTAAGGATTCACTTCCTAGCCATCGGCATCGTTCGATATAACGATAAATCACTCTGGGAGCCGCGAAATCGCGATATTTACCTTTTCCACACGCTGTGTATCGATAGAAGCTAACGATTCACTTCCTAGCCCTCGGCATCGTTCGATATAACGAAAAATCACTCTGGGAGCCTCGGAAACGCGATATTTACCTTTTCCACACGCTGTGTATCGAAAGAAGCTAAGGATTCACTTCCTAGCCAACGGCATCGTTCGATATAACGATAAATCACTCTGGGAGCCTCGGAATCGCGATATTTACCTTTTCCACACGCTGTGTATCGAAAGAAGCTAAGGATTCACTTCCTAGCCCTCGGCATGTTTCGATATAACGATAAATCACTCTGGGAGCTTCGGAATCGCGATATTTACCTTTTCCACACGCTGTGTATCGAATTGAGCTAAGGATTCACTTCCTAGCCCTCGGCATCGTTCGATATAACGATAAATCACTCTGGGACACTCTGCAACGCGATATTTACCTTTTCCACAAGCTGTGTATCGAAATTAGCTAAGGATTCACTTCCTAGCCCTCGGCATCGTGCGATATAACGATAAATCACTCTGGGAGCTTCGGAATCGCGATATTTACCTTTTCCACACGCTGTGTATCGAATTGAGCTAAGGATTCACTTCCTAGCCCTCGGTATCGTTCGATATAACGATAAATCACTCTGGGAGCTTCGGAATCGCAATATTTATCTTTTCCACGCGCTGTGTATCGAAATTAGCTAAGGATTCACTTCCTAGCCCTCGGCATCGTTCGATATAACGATAAATCACTCTGGGAGCCTCGGAATCGCGATATTTACCTTTTCCACACGCTGTGTATCGAAATTAGCTAAGGATTCACTTCCTAGCCAACGGCATCGCTCGATATAACGATAAATCACTCTGGGAGCCTCGGAATCGCGATATTTACCTTTTCCACACGCTGTGTATCGATAGAAGCTAAGGATTCAGTTCCTAGCCCTCGGCATCGTTCGATATAACGATAAATAGCTCTGGGACACTCGGAAACGCGATATTTACCTTTTCCACACGCTGTGTATCGAAAGAAGCTAAGGATTCACTTCCTATCCCTCGGCATCGTTCGACATAACGATAAATCACTCTGGGAGCCTCGGAATCGCGATATTTACCTTTCCCGCCCGCTGTGTATCGAAAGAAGCTAAGGATTTACTTCCTAGCCCTCGGCATTGTTCGATGTAACGATAAATCACTCTCGGAGCCTCGGAAACGCGATACTTACCTTTTCCACAAGCTGTGTATCGAAATTAGCTAAGGATTCACTTCCTAGCCCTCGGCATCGTTCGATATAACGATAAATCACTCTGGGAGCCTCGGAAACGCGATATTTACCTTTTCCACACGCTGTGTATCGATAGAAGCTAAGGATTCACTTCGTTGCCCTCGGCATCGTTCGATGTAACGATAAATCACTCTGGGACACTCTGAAACGCGATATTTACCTTTTCCACACGCTGTGTATCGAAAGAAGCTAAGGATTCACTTCCCAGCCCTCGGCATTGTTCGATATAACGATAAATAACTCTGTGAGCCTCGAAATCGCGATATTTACCTTTTCCACACGCTGTGTATCGATAGAAGCTAACGATTCACTTCCTAGCCCTCGGCATCGTTCGATATAACGAAAAATCACTCTGGGAGCCTCGGAAACGCGATATTTACCTTTTCCACACGCTGTGTATCGAAAGAAGCTATGGATTCACTTCCTAGCCAACGGCATCGTTCGATATAACGATAAATCACTCTGGGAGCCTCGGAATCGCGATATTTACCTTTTCCACACGCTGTGTATCGAAAGAAGCTAAGGATTCACTTCCTAGTCCTCGGCATGTTTCGATATAACGATAAATCACTCTGGGAGCCTCGGAATCGCGATATTTACCTGTTCCACACGCTGTGTATCGAAAGAAGCTAAGGATTCACTTCCTAGCCCTCGGCATCGTTCGATATAACGATAAATCACTCTGGGAGCTTCGGAATCGCGATATTTACCTTTTCCACAAACTGTGTATCGAATTGAGCTAAGGATTCACTTCCTAGCCCTCGGCATCGTTCGATATAACGATAAATCACTCTGGGACAATCTGCAACGCGATATTTACCTTTTCCACAAGCTGTGTATCGAAATTAGCTAAGGATTCACTTCCTAGCCCTCGGTATCGTTCGATATAACGATAAATCACTCTGGGAGCCGCGAAATCGCGATATTTACCTTTTCCACACGCTGTGTATCGATAGAAGCTAACGATTCACTTCCTAGCCCTCGGCATCGTTCGATATAACGATAAATCACTCTGGGAGCCGCGGAATCGCGATATTTACCTGTTCCACACGCTGTGTATCGAAAGAAGCTAAGCATTCACTTCCTAGCCCTCGGTATCGTTCGATATAACGATAAATCACTCTGGGACACTCGGAAACGCGATATTTACCTTTTCCACACGCTGTGTATCGAAAGGAGCTAAGGATTCACTTCCTAGCCCTCGGCATCGTTCGATATAACGATAAATCACTCTGGGAGCCTCGGAATCGCGATATTTACCTTTTCCACACGCTGTGTATCGATCGAAGCTAAGGATTCAGTTCCTAGCCCTCGGCATCGTTCGATATAACGATAAATAGCTCTGGGAGCCTCGGAATCGCGATATTTACCTTTTCCACACGCTGTGTATCGAAAGAAGCTAAGGATTCACTTTCTAGCCCTCGGCATTGTTCGATATAACGATAAATAACTCTGTGAGCCTCGAAATCGCGATATTTACCTTTTCCACACGCTGTGTATCGATAGAAGCTAACGATTCACTTCCTAGCCCTCGGCATCGTTCGATATAACGAAAAATCACTCTGGGAGCCTCGGAAACGCGATATTTACCTTTTCCACACGCTGTGTATCGAAAGAAGCTATGGATTCACTTCCTAGCCAACGGCATCGTTCGATATAACGATAAATCACTCTGGGAGCCTCGGAATCGCGATATTTACCTTTTCCACACGCTGTGTATCGATAGAAGCTAAGGATTCAGTGCCGAGCCCTCGGCATCGTTCGATGTAACGATAAATCACTCTCGGAGCCTCGGAAACGCGATACTTACCTTTTCCACAAGCTGTGTATCGAAATTAGCTAAGGATTCACTTCCTAGCCCTCGGCATCGTTCGATATAACGATAAATCACTCTGGGAGCCTCGGAAACGCGATATTTACCTTTTCCACACGCTGTGTATCGATAGAAGCTAAGGATTCACTTCGTTGCCCTCGGCATCGTTCGATGTAACGATAAATCACGCTGGGAGCTTCGGAATCGCGATATTTACCTTTTCCACACGCTGTGTATCGATAGAAGATAAGGATTCAGTTCCTAGCCCTCGGCATAGTTCGATATAACGATAAATCACTCTGGGAGCTTCGGAATCGCAATATTTACCTTTTCCACACGCTGTGTATCGAAATTAGCTAAGGATTCACTTCCTAGCCCTCGGTATCGTTCGATATAACGATAAATAGCTCTGGGAGCATCGGAATCGCGATATTTACCTTTTCCACAAGCTGTGTATCGAAAGAAGCTAAGGATTCACTTCCTAGCCCTCGGCATCGTTCGATATAACGATAAATCACTCTGGGAGCTTCGGAATCGCGATATTTACCTTTTCCACACGCTGTGTATCGAATTGAGCTAAGGATTCACTTCCTAGCCCTCGGCATCGTTCGATATAACGATAAATCACTCTGGGACAATCTGCAACGCGATATTTACCTTTTCCACAAGCTGTGTATCGAAATTAGCTAAGGATTCACTTCCTAGCCCTCGGTATCGTTCGATATAACGATAAATCACTCTGGGAGCCGCGAAATCGCGATATTTACCTTTTCCACACGCTGTGTATCGATAGAAGCTAACGATTCACTTCCTAGCCCTCGGCATCGTTCGATATAACGATAAATCACTCTGGGAGCCGCGGAATCGCGATATTTACCTGTTCCACACGCTGTGTATCGAAAGAAGCTAAGCATTCACTTCCTAGCCCTCGGTATCGTTCGATATAACGATAAATCACTCTGGGACACTCGGAAACGCGATATTTACCTTTTCCACACGCTGTGTATCGAAAGGAGCTAAGGATTCACTTCCTAGCCCTCGGCATCGTTCGATATAACGATAAATCACTCTGGGAGCCTCGGAATCGCGATATTTACCTTTTCCACACGCTGTGTATCGATCGAAGCTAAGGATTCAGTTCCTAGCCCTCGGCATCGTTCGATATAACGATAAATAGCTCTGGGAGCCTCGGAATCGCGATATTTACCTTTTCCACACGCTGTGTATCGAAAGAAGCTAAGGATTCACTTTCTAGCCCTCGGCATTGTTCGATATAACGATAAATAACTCTGTGAGCCTCGAAATCGCGATATTTACCTTTTCCACACGCTGTGTATCGATAGAAGCTAACGATTCACTTCCTAGCCCTCGGCATCGTTCGATATAACGAAAAATCACTCTGGGAGCCTCGGAAACGCGATATTTACCTTTTCCACACGCTGTGTATCGAAAGAAGCTATGGATTCACTTCCTAGCCAACGGCATCGTTCGATATAACGATAAATCACTCTGGGAGCCTCGGAATCGCGATATTTACCTTTTCCACACGCTGTGTATCGATAGAAGCTAAGGATTCAGTGCCGAGCCCTCGGCATCGTTCGATGTAACGATAAATCACTCTCGGAGCCTCGGAAACGCGATACTTACCTTTTCCACAAGCTGTGTATCGAAATTAGCTAAGGATTCACTTCCTAGCCCTCGGCATCGTTCGATATAACGATAAATCACTCTGGGAGCCTCGGAAACGCGATATTTACCTTTTCCACACGCTGTGTATCGATAGAAGCTAAGGATTCACTTCGTTGCCCTCGGCATCGTTCGATGTAACGATAAATCACGCTGGGAGCTTCGGAATCGCGATATTTACCTTTTCCACACGCTGTGTATCGATAGAAGATAAGGATTCAGTTCCTAGCCCTCGGCATAGTTCGATATAACGATAAATCACTCTGGGAGCTTCGGAATCGCAATATTTACCTTTTCCACACGCTGTGTATCGAAATTAGCTAAGGATTCACTTCCTAGCCCTCGGTATCGTTCGATATAACGATAAATAGCTCTGGGAGCATCGGAATCGCGATATTTACCTTTTCCACAAGCTGTGTATCGAAAGAAGCTAAGGATTCACTTCCTAGCCCTCGGCATCGTTCGATATAACGATAAATCACTCTGGGAGCTTCGGAATCGCGATATTTACCTTTTCCACACGCTGTGTATCGAATTGAGCTAAGGATTCACTTCCTAGCCCTCGGCATCGTTCGATATAACGATAAATCACTCTGGGACAATCTGCAACGCGATATTTACCTTTTCCACAAGCTGTGTATCGAAATTAGCTAAGGATTCACTTCCTAGCCCTCGGTATCGTTCGATATAACGATAAATCACTCTGGGAGCCGCGAAATCGCGATATTTACCTTTTCCACACGCTGTGTATCGATAGAAGCTAACGATTCACTTCCTAGCCCTCGGCATCGTTCGATATAACGATAAATCACTCTGGGAGCCGCGGAATCGCGATATTTACCTGTTCCACACGCTGTGTATCGAAAGAAGCTAAGCATTCACTTCCTAGCCCTCGGTATCGTTCGATATAACGATAAATCACTCTGGGACACTCGGAAACGCGATATTTACCTTTTCCACACGCTGTGTATCGAAAGGAGCTAAGGATTCACTTCCTAGCCCTCGGCATCGTTCGATATAACGATAAATCACTCTGGGAGCCTCGGAATCGCGATATTTACCTTTTCCACACGCTGTGTATCGATCGAAGCTAAGGATTCAGTTCCTAGCCCTCGGCATCGTTCGATATAACGATAAATAGCTCTGGGAGCCTCGGAATCGCGATATTTACCTTTTCCACACGCTGTGTATCGAAAGAAGCTAAGGATTCACTTTCTAGCCCTCGGCATTGTTCGATATAACGATAAATAACTCTGTGAGCCTCGAAATCGCGATATTTACCTTTTCCACACGCTGTGTATCGATAGAAGCTAACGATTCACTTCCTAGCCCTCGGCATCGTTCGATATAACGAAAAATCACTCTGGGAGCCTCGGAAACGCGATATTTACCTTTTCCACACGCTGTGTATCGAAAGAAGCTATGGATTCACTTCCTAGCCAACGGCATCGTTCGATATAACGATAAATCACTCTGGGAGCCTCGGAATCGCGATATTTACCTTTTCCACACGCTGTGTATCGATAGAAGCTAAGGATTCAGTGCCGAGCCCTCGGCATCGTTCGATGTAACGATAAATCACTCTCGGAGCCTCGGAAACGCGATACTTACCTTTTCCACAAGCTGTGTATCGAAATTAGCTAAGGATTCACTTCCTAGCCCTCGGCATCGTTCGATATAACGATAAATCACTCTGGGAGCCTCGGAAACGCGATATTTACCTTTTCCACACGCTGTGTATCGATAGAAGCTAAGGATTCACTTCGTTGCCCTCGGCATCGTTCGATGTAACGATAAATCACGCTGGGAGCTTCGGAATCGCGATATTTACCTTTTCCACACGCTGTGTATCGATAGAAGATAAGGATTCAGTTCCTAGCCCTCGGCATAGTTCGATATAACGATAAATCACTCTGGGAGCTTCGGAATCGCAATATTTACCTTTTCCACACGCTGTGTATCGAAATTAGCTAAGGATTCACTTCCTAGCCCTCGGTATCGTTCGATATAACGATAAATAGCTCTGGGAGCATCGGAATCGCGATATTTACCTTTTCCACAAGCTGTGTATCGAAAGAAGCTAAGGATTCACTTCCTAGCCCTCGGCATCGTGCGATATAACGATAAATCACTCTGGGAGCTTCGGAATCGCGATATTTACCTTTTCCACACGCTGTGTATCGAATTGAGCTAAGGATTCACTTCCTAGCCCTCGGCATTGTTCGATATAACGATAAATAACTCTGTGAGCCTCGAAATCGCGATATTTACCTTTTCCACACGCTGTGTATCGATAGAAGCTAACGATTCACTTCCTAGCCCTCGGCATCGTTCGATATAACGAAAAATCACTCTGGGAGCCTCGGAAACGCGATATTTACCTTTTCCACACGCTGTGTATCGAAAGAAGCTATGGATTCACTTCCTAGCCAACGGCATCGTTCGATATAACGATAAATCACTCTGGGAGCCTCGGAATCGCGATATTTACCTTTTCCACACGCTGTGTATCGATAGAAGCTAAGGATTCAGTGCCGAGCCCTCGGCATCGTTCGATGTAACGATAAATCACTCTCGGAGCCTCGGAAACGCGATACTTACCTTTTCCACAAGCTGTGTATCGAAATTAGCTAAGGATTCACTTCCTAGCCCTCGGCATCGTTCGATATAACGATAAATCACTCTGGGACCCTCGGAAACGCGATATTTACCTTTTCCACACGCTGTGTATCGATAGAAGCTAAGGATTCACTTCGTTGCCCTCGGCATCGTTCGATGTAACGATAAATCACGCTGGGAGCTTCGGAATCGCGATATTTACCTTTTCCACACGCTGTGTATCGATAGAAGATAAGGATTCAGTTCCTAGCCCTCGGCATAGTTCGATATAACGATAAATCACTCTGGGAGCTTCGGAATCGCAATATTTACCTTTTCCACACGCTGTGTATCGAAATTAGCTAAGGATTCACTTCCTAGCCCTCGGTATCGTTCGATATAACGATAAATGGCTCTGGGAGCATCGGAATCGCGATATTTACCTTTTCCACAAGCTGTGTATCGAAAGAAGCTAAGGATTCACTTCCTAGCCCTCGGCATCGTGCGATATAACGATAAATCACTCTGGGAGCTTCGGAATCGCGATATTTACCTTTTCCACACGCTGTGTATCGAATTGAGCTAAGGATTCACTTCCTAGCCCTCGGTATCGTTCGATATAACGATAAATCACTCTGGGAGCTTCGGAATCGCAATATTTATCTTTTCCACGCGCTGTGTATCGAAATTAGCTAAGGATTCACTTCCTAGCCCTCGGCATCGTTCGATATAACGATAAATCACTCTGGGAGCCTCGGAAACGCGATATTTACCTTTTCCACACGCTGTGTATCGATAGAAGCTAAGGATTCACTTCGTTGCCCTCGGCATCGTTCGATGTAACGATAAATCACGCTGGGAGCTTCGGAATCGCGATATTTACCTTTTCCACACGCTGTGTATCGATAGAAGATAAGGATTCAGTTCCTAGCCCTCGGCATAGTTCGATATAACGATAAATCACTCTGGGAGCTTCGGAATCGCAATATTTACCTTTTCCACACGCTGTGTATCGAAATTAGCTAAGGATTCACTTCCTAGCCCTCGGTATCGTTCGATATAACGATAAATAGCTCTGGGAGCATCGGAATCGCGATATTTACCTTTTCCACAAGCTGTGTATCGAAAGAAGCTAAGGATTCACTTCCTAGCCCTCGGCATCGTGCGATATAACGATAAATCACTCTGGGAGCTTCGGAATCGCGATATTTACCTTTTCCACACGCTGTGTATCGAATTGAGCTAAGGATTCACTTCCTAGCCCTCGGTATCGTTCGATATAACGATAAATCACTCTGGGAGCTTCGGAATCGCAATATTTATCTTTTCCACGCGCTGTGTATCGAAATTAGCTAAGGATTCACTTCCTAGCCCTCGGCATCGTTCGATATAACGATAAATCACTCTGGGAGCCTCGGAATCGCGATATTTACCTTTTCCACACGCTGTGTATCGAAAGAAGCTAAGGATTCACTTCCTAGCCCTCGGCATCGTTCGATATAACGATAAATCACTCTGCGACACTCTGAAACGCGATATTTACATTTTCCACATGCTGTGTGTCGAAAGGAGCTAAGGATTCACTTCCTAGCCCTCGGCATCGTTCGATATAACGATAAATCACTCTGGGACACTCTGAAACGCGATATTTACCTTTTCCACACGCTGGGTATCGAAAGAAGCTAAGGATTCACTTCCTAGCCCTCGGCATCGTTCGATATAACGATAAATCACTCTGGGAGCCGCGGAATCGCGATATTTACCTGTTCCACACGCTGTGTATCGAAAGAAGCTAAGCATTCACTTCCTAGCCCTCGGTATCGTTCGATATAACGATAAATCACTCTGGGACACTCGGAAACGCGATATTTACCTTTTCCACACGCTGTGTATCGAAAGGAGCTAAGGATTCACTTCCTAGCCCTCGGCATCGTTCGATATAACGATAAATCACTCTGGGAGCCTCGGAATCGCGATATTTACCTTTTCCACACGCTGTGTATCGATAGAAGCTAAGGATTCAGTTCCTAGCCCTCGGCATCGTTCGATATAACGATAAATAGCTCTGGGAGCCTCGGAATCGCGATATTTACCTTTTCCACACGCTGTGTATCGAAAGAAGCTAAGGATTTACTTCCTAGCCCTCGGCATTGTTCGATATAACGATAAATAACTCTGGGAGCCTCGGAATCGCGATATTTACCTTTTCCACACGCTGTGTATCGATAGAAGCTAAGGATTCAGTGCCGAGCCCTCGGCATCGTTCGATGTAACGATAAATCACTCTGGGAGCCTCGGAAACGCGATATTTACCTTTTCCACAAGCTGTGTATCGAAAGAAGCTAAGGATTCACTTCCTAGCCCACGGCATCGTTCGATATAACGATAAATCACTCTGGGACACTCGGAAACGCGATATTTACCTTTTCCACACGCTGTGTATCGAAAGAAGCTAAGGATTCACTTCCTATCCCTCGGCATCGTTCGACATAACGATAAATCACTCTGTGAGCCTCGAAATCGCGATATTTACCTTTTCCACACGCTGTGTATCGATAGAAGCTAACGATTCACTTCCTAGCCCTCGGCATCGTTCGATATAACGAAAAATCACTCTGGGAGCCTCGGAAACGCGATATTTACCTTTTCCACACGCTGTGTATCGAAAGAAGCTATGGATTCACTTCCTAGCCAACGGCATCGTTCGATATAACGATAAATCACTCTGGGAGCCTCGGAATCGCGATATTTACCTTTTCCACACGCTGTGTATCGATAGAAGCTAAGGATTCAGTGCCGAGCCCTCGGCATCGTTCGATGTAACGATAAATCACTCTCGGAGCCTCGGAAACGCGATACTTACCTTTTCCACAAGCTGTGTATCGAAATTAGCTAAGGATTCACTTCCTAGCCCTCGGCATCGTTCGATATAACGATAAATCACTCTGGGAGCCTCGGAAACGCGATATTTACCTTTTCCACACGCTGTGTATCGATAGAAGCTAAGGATTCACTTCGTTGCCCTCGGCATCGTTCGATGTAACGATAAATCACGCTGGGAGCTTCGGAATCGCGATATTTACCTTTTCCACACGCTGTGTATCGATAGAAGATAAGGATTCAGTTCCTAGCCCTCGGCATAGTTCGATATAACGATAAATCACTCTGGGAGCTTCGGAATCGCAATATTTACCTTTTCCACACGCTGTGTATCGAAATTAGCTAAGGATTCACTTCCTAGCCCTCGGTATCGTTCGATATAACGATAAATAGCTCTGGGAGCATCGGAATCGCGATATTTACCTTTTCCACAAGCTGTGTATCGAAAGAAGCTAAGGATTCACTTCCTAGCCCTCGGCATCGTGCGATATAACGATAAATCACTCTGGGAGCTTCGGAATCGCGATATTTACCTTTTCCACACGCTGTGTATCGAATTGAGCTAAGGATTCACTTCCTAGCCCTCGGCATTGTTCGATATAACGATAAATAACTCTGTGAGCCTCGAAATCGCGATATTTACCTTTTCCACACGCTGTGTATCGATAGAAGCTAACGATTCACTTCCTAGCCCTCGGCATCGTTCGATATAACGAAAAATCACTCTGGGAGCCTCGGAAACGCGATATTTACCTTTTCCACACGCTGTGTATCGAAAGAAGCTATGGATTCACTTCCTAGCCAACGGCATCGTTCGATATAACGATAAATCACTCTGGGAGCCTCGGAATCGCGATATTTACCTTTTCCACACGCTGTGTATCGATAGAAGCTAAGGATTCAGTGCCGAGCCCTCGGCATCGTTCGATGTAACGATAAATCACTCTCGGAGCCTCGGAAACGCGATACTTACCTTTTCCACAAGCTGTGTATCGAAATTAGCTAAGGATTCACTTCCTAGCCCTCGGCATCGTTCGATATAACGATAAATCACTCTGGGACCCTCGGAAACGCGATATTTACCTTTTCCACACGCTGTGTATCGATAGAAGCTAAGGATTCACTTCGTTGCCCTCGGCATCGTTCGATGTAACGATAAATCACGCTGGGAGCTTCGGAATCGCGATATTTACCTTTTCCACACGCTGTGTATCGATAGAAGATAAGGATTCAGTTCCTAGCCCTCGGCATAGTTCGATATAACGATAAATCACTCTGGGAGCTTCGGAATCGCAATATTTACCTTTTCCACACGCTGTGTATCGAAATTAGCTAAGGATTCACTTCCTAGCCCTCGGTATCGTTCGATATAACGATAAATGGCTCTGGGAGCATCGGAATCGCGATATTTACCTTTTCCACAAGCTGTGTATCGAAAGAAGCTAAGGATTCACTTCCTAGCCCTCGGCATCGTGCGATATAACGATAAATCACTCTGGGAGCTTCGGAATCGCGATATTTACCTTTTCCACACGCTGTGTATCGAATTGAGCTAAGGATTCACTTCCTAGCCCTCGGTATCGTTCGATATAACGATAAATCACTCTGGGAGCTTCGGAATCGCAATATTTATCTTTTCCACGCGCTGTGTATCGAAATTAGCTAAGGATTCACTTCCTAGCCCTCGGCATCGTTCGATATAACGATAAATCACTCTGGGAGCCTCGGAAACGCGATATTTACCTTTTCCACACGCTGTGTATCGATAGAAGCTAAGGATTCACTTCGTTGCCCTCGGCATCGTTCGATGTAACGATAAATCACGCTGGGAGCTTCGGAATCGCGATATTTACCTTTTCCACACGCTGTGTATCGATAGAAGATAAGGATTCAGTTCCTAGCCCTCGGCATAGTTCGATATAACGATAAATCACTCTGGGAGCTTCGGAATCGCAATATTTACCTTTTCCACACGCTGTGTATCGAAATTAGCTAAGGATTCACTTCCTAGCCCTCGGTATCGTTCGATATAACGATAAATAGCTCTGGGAGCATCGGAATCGCGATATTTACCTTTTCCACAAGCTGTGTATCGAAAGAAGCTAAGGATTCACTTCCTAGCCCTCGGCATCGTGCGATATAACGATAAATCACTCTGGGAGCTTCGGAATCGCGATATTTACCTTTTCCACACGCTGTGTATCGAATTGAGCTAAGGATTCACTTCCTAGCCCTCGGTATCGTTCGATATAACGATAAATCACTCTGGGAGCTTCGGAATCGCAATATTTATCTTTTCCACGCGCTGTGTATCGAAATTAGCTAAGGATTCACTTCCTAGCCCTCGGCATCGTTCGATATAACGATAAATCACTCTGGGAGCCTCGGAATCGCGATATTTACCTTTTCCACACGCTGTGTATCGAAAGAAGCTAAGGATTCACTTCCTAGCCCTCGGCATCGTTCGATATAACGATAAATCACTCTGCGACACTCTGAAACGCGATATTTACATTTTCCACATGCTGTGTGTCGAAAGGAGCTAAGGATTCACTTCCTAGCCCTCGGCATCGTTCGATATAACGATAAATCACTCTGGGACACTCTGAAACGCGATATTTACCTTTTCCACACGCTGGGTATCGAAAGAAGCTAAGGATTCACTTCCTAGCCCTCGGCATCGTTCGATATAACGATAAATCACTCTGGGAGCCGCGGAATCGCGATATTTACCTGTTCCACACGCTGTGTATCGAAAGAAGCTAAGCATTCACTTCCTAGCCCTCGGTATCGTTCGATATAACGATAAATCACTCTGGGACACTCGGAAACGCGATATTTACCTTTTCCACACGCTGTGTATCGAAAGGAGCTAAGGATTCACTTCCTAGCCCTCGGCATCGTTCGATATAACGATAAATCACTCTGGGAGCCTCGGAATCGCGATATTTACCTTTTCCACACGCTGTGTATCGATAGAAGCTAAGGATTCAGTTCCTAGCCCTCGGCATCGTTCGATATAACGATAAATAGCTCTGGGAGCCTCGGAATCGCGATATTTACCTTTTCCACACGCTGTGTATCGAAAGAAGCTAAGGATTTACTTCCTAGCCCTCGGCATTGTTCGATATAACGATAAATAACTCTGGGAGCCTCGGAATCGCGATATTTACCTTTTCCACACGCTGTGTATCGATAGAAGCTAAGGATTCAGTGCCGAGCCCTCGGCATCGTTCGATGTAACGATAAATCACTCTGGGAGCCTCGGAAACGCGATATTTACCTTTTCCACAAGCTGTGTATCGAAAGAAGCTAAGGATTCACTTCCTAGCCCACGGCATCGTTCGATATAACGATAAATCACTCTGGGACACTCGGAAACGCGATATTTACCTTTTCCACACGCTGTGTATCGAAAGAAGCTAAGGATTCACTTCCTATCCCTCGGCATCGTTCGACATAACGATAAATCACTCTGGGAGCCTCGGAATCGCGATATTTACCTTTCCCGCCCGCTGTGTATCGAAAGAAGCTAAGGATTTACTTCCTAGCCCTCGGCATTGTTCGATATAACGATAAATAACTCTGGGAGCCTCGGAATCGCGATATTTACCTTTTCCACACGCTGTGTATCGATAGAAGCTAAGGATTCAGTGCCGAGCCCTCGGCATCGTTCGATATAACGATATATCGCTCTGGGAGCTTCGGAATCGCGATATTTACCTGTTCCACACGCTGTCTATCGAAAGAAGCTAAGGATTCACTTCCTAGCCCTCGGTATCGTTCGATATAACGATAAATCACTCTGGGACACTCGGAAACGCGATATTTACCTTTTCCACACGCTGTGTATCGAAAGGAGCTAAGGATTCACTTCCTAGCCCTCGGCATCGTTCGATATAACGATAAATCACTCTGGGACACTCTGAAACGCGATATTTACCTTTTCCACACGCTGTGTATCGAAAGAAGCTAAGGATTCACTTCCTAGCCCTCGGCATTGTTCGATATAACGATAAATAACTCTGTGAGCCTCGAAATCGCGATATTTACCTTTTCCACACGCTGTGTATCGATAGAAGCTAACGATTCACTTCCTAGCCCTCGGCATCGTTCGATATAACGAAAAATCACTCTGGGAGCCTCGGAAACGCGATATTTACCTTTTCCACACGCTGTGTATCGAAAGAAGCTATGGATTCACTTCCTAGCCAACGGCATCGTTCGATCTAACGATAAATCACTCTCGGAGCCTCGGAATCGCGATATTTACCTTTTCCACACGCTGTGTATCGAAAGAAGCTAAGGATTCACTTCCTAGCCCTCGGCATGTTTCGATATAACGATAAATATCTCTGGGAGCCTCGGAATCGCGATATTTACCTGTTCCACACGCTGTGTATCGAAAGAAGCTAAGGATTCACTTCCTAGCCCTCGGCATCGTTCGATATAACGATAAATCACTCTGGGAGCTTCGGAATCGCGATATTTACCTTTTCCACACGCTGTGTATCGAATTGAGCTAAGGATTCACTTCCTAGCCCTCGGCATCGTTCGATATAACGATAAATCACTCTGGGACAATCTGCAACGCGATATTTACCTTTTCCACAAGCTGTGTATCGAAATTAGCTAAGGATTCAATTCCTAGCCCTCGGTATCGTTCGATATAACGATAAATCACTCTGGGACACTCGGGAACGCGATATTTACCTTTTCCACTCGCTGTGTATCGATAGAAGCTAAGGATTCAGTTCCTAGCACTCGGCATCGTTCGATATAACGATAAATCACTCTGGGACACTCTGAAACGCGATATTTACCTTTTCCACACGCTGTGTATCGAAAGGAGCTAAGGATTCACTTCCTAGCCCTCGGCATCGTTCGATATAACGATAAATCACCCTGTGAGCTTCGGAATCGCGATATTTACCTTTTCCACACGCTGTGTATCGAATTGAGCTAAGGATTCACTTCCTAGCCCACGGCATCGTTCGATATAACGATAAATCACTCTGGGACACTCTGCAACGCGATATTTACCTTTGCCACAAGCTGTGTATCGAAATTAGCTAAGGATTCACTTCCTAGCCAACGGCATCGTTCGATATAACGATAAATCACTCTGGGAGCCTCGGAATCGCGATATTTACCTTTTCCACACGCTGTGTATCGATAGAAGCTAAGGATTCAGTTCCTAGCCCTCGGCATCGTTCGATATAACGATAAATAGCTCTGGGAGCCTCGGAATCGCGATATTTACCTTTTCCACACGCTGTGTATCGAAAGAAGCTAAGGATTTACTTCCTAGCCCTCGGCATTGTTCGATATAACGATAAATAACTCTGGGAGCCTCGGAATCGCGATATTTACCTTTTCCACACGCTGTGTATCGATAGAAGCTAAGGATTCAGTGCCGAGCCCTCGGCATCGTTCGATGTAACGATAAATCACTCTCGGAGCCTCGGAAACGCGATACTTACCTTTTCCACAAGCTGTGTCTCGAAATTAGCTAAGGATTCACTTCCTAGCCCTCGGTATCGTTCGATATAACGATAAATCACTCTGGGACACTCTGAAACGCGATATTTACCTTTTCCACACGCTGTGTATCGAAAGAAGCTAAGGATTCACTTCCTAGCCCTCGGCATTGTTCGATATAACGATAAATAACTCTGGGACACTCTGAAACGCGATATTTACCTTTTCCACACGCTGTGTATCGAAAGAAGCTAAGGATTCACTTCCTAGCCCTCGGCATTGTTCGATATAACGATAAATAACTCTGAGAGCCTCGGAATCGCGATATTTACCTTTTCCACACGCTGTGTATCGAAAGAAGCTAAGGATTCAGTTCCTAGCCCTCGGCATAGTTCGATATAACGATAAATCACTCTGGGAGCTTCGGAATCGCAATATTTACCTTTTCCACACGCTGTGTATCGAAATTAGCTAAGGATTCACTTCCTAGCCCTCGGTATCGTTCGATATAACGATAAATAGCTCTGGGAGCATCGGAATCGCGATATTTACCTTTTCCACAAGCTGTGTATCGAAAGAAGCTAAGGATTCACTTCCTAGCCCTCGGCATCGTGCGATATAACGATAAATCACTCTGGGAGCTTCGGAATCGCGATATTTACCTTTTCCACACGCTGTGTATCGAATTGAGCTAAGGATTCACTTCCTAGCCCTCGGTATCGTTCGATATAACGATAAATCACTCTGGGAGCTTCGGAATCGCAATATTTATCTTTTCCACGCGCTGTGTATCGAAATTAGCTAAGGATTCACTTCCTAGCCCTCGGCATCGTTCGATATAACGATAAATCACTCTGGGAGCCTCGGAATCGCGATATTTACCTTTTCCACACGCTGTGTATCGAAAGAAGCTAAGGATTCACTTCCTAGCCCTCGGCATCGTTCGATATAACGATAAATCACTCTGCGACACTCTGAAACGCGATATTTACATTTTCCACATGCTGTGTGTCGAAAGGAGCTAAGGATTCACTTCCTAGCCCTCGGCATCGTTCGATATAACGATAAATCACTCTGGGACACTCTGAAACGCGATATTTACCTTTTCCACACGCTGGGTATCGAAAGAAGCTAAGGATTCACTTCCTAGCCCTCGGCATCGTTCGATATAACGATGAATCACTCTGGGAGCCGCGGAATCGCGATATTTACCTGTTCCACACGCTGTGTATCGAAAGAAGCTAAGCATTCACTTCCTAGCCCTCGGTATCGTTCGATATAACGATAAATCACTCTGGGACACTCGGAAACGCGATATTTACCTTTTCCACACGCTGTGTATCGAAAGGAGCTAAGGATTCACTTCCTAGCCCTCGGCATCGTTCGATATAACGATAAATCACTCTGGGAGCCTCGGAATCGCGATATTTACCTTTTCCACACGCTGTGTATCGATAGAAGCTAAGGATTCAGTTCCTAGCCCTCGGCATCGTTCGATATAACGATAAATAGCTCTGGGAGCCTCGGAATCGCGATATTTACCTTTTCCACACGCTGTGTATCGAAAGAAGCTAAGGATTTACTTCCTAGCCCTCGGCATTGTTCGATATAACGATAAATAACTCTGGGAGCCTCGGAATCGCGATATTTACCTTTTCCACACGCTGTGTATCGATAGAAGCTAAGGATTCAGTGCCGAGCCCTCGGCATCGTTCGATGTAACGATAAATCACTCTGGGAGCCTCGGAAACGCGATATTTACCTTTTCCACAAGCTGTGTATCGAAAGAAGCTAAGGATTCACTTCCTAGCCCACGGCATCGTTCGATATAACGATAAATCACTCTGGGACACTCGGAAACGCGATATTTACCTTTTCCACACGCTGTGTATCGAAAGAAGCTAAGGATTCACTTCCTATCCCTCGGCATCGTTCGACATAACGATAAATCACTCTGGGAGCCTCGGAATCGCGATATTTACCTTTCCCGCCCGCTGTGTATCGAAAGAAGCTAAGGATTTACTTCCTAGCCCTCGGCATTGTTCGATATAACGATAAATAACTCTGGGAGCCTCGGAATCGCGATATTTACCTTTTCCACACGCTGTGTATCGATAGAAGCTAAGGATTCAGTGCCGAGCCCTCGGCATCGTTCGATATAACGATATATCGCTCTGGGAGCTTCGGAATCGCGATATTTACCTGTTCCACACGCTGTCTATCGAAAGAAGCTAAGGATTCACTTCCTAGCCCTCGGTATCGTTCGATATAACGATAAATCACTCTGGGACACTCGGAAACGCGATATTTACCTTTTCCACACGCTGTGTATCGAAAGGAGCTAAGGATTCACTTCCTAGCCCTCGGCATCGTTCGATATAACGATAAATCACTCTGGGACACTCTGAAACGCGATATTTACCTTTTCCACACGCTGTGTATCGAAAGAAGCTAAGGATTCACTTCCTAGCCCTCGGCATTGTTCGATATAACGATAAATAACTCTGTGAGCCTCGAAATCGCGATATTTACCTTTTCCACACGCTGTGTATCGATAGAAGCTAACGATTCACTTCCTAGCCCTCGGCATCGTTCGATATAACGAAAAATCACTCTGGGAGCCTCGGAAACGCGATATTTACCTTTTCCACACGCTGTGTATCGAAAGAAGCTATGGATTCACTTCCTAGCCAACGGCATCGTTCGATCTAACGATAAATCACTCTCGGAGCCTCGGAATCGCGATATTTACCTTTTCCACACGCTGTGTATCGAAAGAAGCTAAGGATTCACTTCCTAGCCCTCGGCATGTTTCGATATAACGATAAATATCTCTGGGAGCCTCGGAATCGCGATATTTACCTGTTCCACACGCTGTGTATCGAAAGAAGCTAAGGATTCACTTCCTAGCCCTCGGCATCGTTCGATATAACGATAAATCACTCTGGGAGCTTCGGAATCGCGATATTTACCTTTTCCACACGCTGTGTATCGAATTGAGCTAAGGATTCACTTCCTAGCCCTCGGCATCGTTCGATATAACGATAAATCACTCTGGGACAATCTGCAACGCGATATTTACCTTTTCCACAAGCTGTGTATCGAAATTAGCTAAGGATTCAATTCCTAGCCCTCGGTATCGTTCGATATAACGATAAATCACTCTGGGACACTCGGGAACGCGATATTTACCTTTTCCACTCGCTGTGTATCGATAGAAGCTAAGGATTCAGTTCCTAGCACTCGGCATCGTTCGATATAACGATAAATCACTCTGGGACACTCTGAAACGCGATATTTACCTTTTCCACACGCTGTGTATCGAAAGGAGCTAAGGATTCACTTCCTAGCCCTCGGCATCGTTCGATATAACGATAAATCACCCTGTGAGCTTCGGAATCGCGATATTTACCTTTTCCACACGCTGTGTATCGAATTGAGCTAAGGATTCACTTCCTAGCCCACGGCATCGTTCGATATAACGATAAATCACTCTGGGACACTCTGCAACGCGATATTTACCTTTGCCACAAGCTGTGTATCGAAATTAGCTAAGGATTCACTTCCTAGCCAACGGCATCGTTCGATATAACGATAAATCACTCTGGGAGCCTCGGAATCGCGATATTTACCTTTTCCACACGCTGTGTATCGATAGAAGCTAAGGATTCAGTTCCTAGCCCTCGGCATCGTTCGATATAACGATAAATAGCTCTGGGAGCCTCGGAATCGCGATATTTACCTTTTCCACACGCTGTGTATCGAAAGAAGCTAAGGATTTACTTCCTAGCCCTCGGCATTGTTCGATATAACGATAAATAACTCTGGGAGCCTCGGAATCGCGATATTTACCTTTTCCACACGCTGTGTATCGATAGAAGCTAAGGATTCAGTGCCGAGCCCTCGGCATCGTTCGATGTAACGATAAATCACTCTCGGAGCCTCGGAAACGCGATACTTACCTTTTCCACAAGCTGTGTCTCGAAATTAGCTAAGGATTCACTTCCTAGCCCTCGGTATCGTTCGATATAACGATAAATCACTCTGGGACACTCTGAAACGCGATATTTACCTTTTCCACACGCTGTGTATCGAAAGAAGCTAAGGATTCACTTCCTAGCCCTCGGCATTGTTCGATATAACGATAAATAACTCTGGGACACTCTGAAACGCGATATTTACCTTTTCCACACGCTGTGTATCGAAAGAAGCTAAGGATTCACTTCCTAGCCCTCGGCATTGTTCGATATAACGATAAATAACTCTGAGAGCCTCGGAATCGCGATATTTACCTTTTCCACACGCTGTGTATCGATAGAAGCTAAGGATTCACTTCCTAGCCCTCGGCATCGTTCGATATAACGATAAATCACTCTGGGACACTCTGAAACGCGATATTTACCTTTTCCACACGCTGTGTATCGAAAGGAGCTAAGGATTCACTTCCTAGCCCTCGGCATCGTTCGATATAACGATAAATCACCCTGTGAGCTTCGGAATCGCGATATTTACCTTTTCCACACGCTGTGTATCGAATTGAGCTAAGGATTCACTTCCTAGCCCACGGCATCGTTCGATATAACGATAAATCACTCTGGGACACTCTGCAACGCGATATTTACCTTTGCCACAAGCTGTGTATCGAAATTAGCTAAGGATTCACTTCCTAGCCAACGGCATCGTTCGATATAACGATAAATCACTCTGGGAGCCTCGGAATCGCGATATTTACCTTTTCCACACGCTGTGTATCGATAGAAGCTAAGGATTCAGTTCCTAGCCCTCGGCATCGTTCGATATAACGATAAATAGCTCTGGGAGCCTCGGAATCGCGATATTTACCTTTTCCACACGCTGTGTATCGAAAGAAGCTAAGGATTTACTTCCTAGCCCTCGGCATTGTTCGATATAACGATAAATAACTCTGGGAGCCTCGGAATCGCGATATTTACCTTTTCCACACGCTGTGTATCGATAGAAGCTAAGGATTCAGTGCCGAGCCCTCGGCATCGTTCGATGTAACGATAAATCACTCTCGGAGCCTCGGAAACGCGATACTTACCTTTTCCACAAGCTGTGTCTCGAAATTAGCTAAGGATTCACTTCCTAGCCCTCGGTATCGTTCGATATAACGATAAATCACTCTGGGACACTCTGAAACGCGATATTTACCTTTTCCACACGCTGTGTATCGAAAGAAGCTAAGGATTCACTTCCTAGCCCTCGGCATTGTTCGATATAACGATAAATAACTCTGGGACACTCTGAAACGCGATATTTACCTTTTCCACACGCTGTGTATCGAAAGAAGCTAAGGATTCACTTCCTAGCCCTCGGCATTGTTCGATATAACGATAAATAACTCTGAGAGCCTCGGAATCGCGATATTTACCTTTTCCACACGCTGTGTATCGATAGAAGCTAAGGATTCACTTCCTAGCCCTCGGCATCGTTCGATATAACGAAAAATCACTCTGGGAGCCTCGGAAACGCGATATTTACCTTTTCCACACGCTGTGTATCGAATTGGGCTAAGGATTCACTTCCTAGCCCTCGGCATCGTTCGATATAACGATAAATCACTCTGGGACAATCTGCAACGCGATATTTACCTTTTCCACAAGCTGTGTATCGAAATTAGCTAAGGATTCACTTCCTAGCCCTCGGTATCGTTCGATATACCGATAAATCACTCTGGGACACTCGGGAACGCGATATTTACCTTTTCCACTCGCTGTGTATCGATAGAAGCTAAGGATTCAGTTCCTAGCACTCGGCATCGTTCGATATAACGATAAATCACTCTGGGACACTCTGAAACGCGATATTTACCTTGTCCACACGCTGTGTATCGAAAGGAGCTAAGGATTCACTTCCTAGCCCTCGGCATCGTTCGATATAACGATAAATCACTCTGTGAGCTTCGGAATCGCGATATTTACCTTTTCCACACGCTGTGTATCGAATTGAGCTAAGGATTCACTTCCTAGCCCTCGGCATCGTTCGATATAACGATAAATCACTCTGGGACACTCTGCAACGCGATATTTACCTTTTCCACAAGCTGTGTATCGAAATTAGCTAAGGATTCACTTCCTAGCCAACGGCATCGTTCGATATAACGATAAATCACTCTGGGAGCCTCGGAATCGCGATATTTACCTTTTCCACACGCTGTGTATCGATAGAAGCTAAGGATTCAGTTCCTAGCCCTCGGCATCGTTCGATATAACGATAAATAGCTCTGGGAGCCTCGGAATCGCGATATTTACCTTTTCCACACGCTGTGTATCGAAAGAAGCTAAGGATTTACTTCCTAGCCCTCGGCATTGTTCGATATAACGATAAATAACTCTGGGAGCCTCGGAATCGCGATATTTACCTTTTCCACACGCTGTGTATCGATAGAAGCTAAGGATTCAGTGCCGAGCCCTCGGCATCGTTCGATATAACGATAAATCACTCTGGGAGCCTCGGAATCGCGATATTTACCTTTTCCACACGCTGTGTATCGATAGAAGCTAAGGATTCAGTTCCTAGCCCTCGGCATCGTTCGATATAACGATAAATAGCTCTGGGAGCCTCGGAATCGCGATATTTACCTTTTCCACACGCTGTGTATCGAAAGAAGCTAAGGATTTACTTCCTAGCCCTCGGCATTGTTCGATATAACGATAAATAACTCTGGGAGCCTCGGAATCGCGATATTTACCTTTTCCACACGCTGTGTATCGATAGAAGCTAAGGATTCAGTGCCGAGCCCTCGGCATCGTTCGATGTAACGATAAATCACTCTCGGAGCCTCGGAAACGCGATACTTACCTTTTCCACAAGCTGTGTCTCGAAATTAGCTAAGGATTCACTTCCTAGCCCTCGGTATCGCTCGATATAACGATAAATCACTCTGGGACACTCTGAAACGCGATATTTACCTTTTCCACACGATGTGTATCGAAAGAAGCTAAGGATTCACTTCCTAGCCCTCGGCATTGTTCGATATAACGATAAATAACTCTGAGAGCCTCGGAATCGCGATATTTACCTTTTCCACACGCTGTGTATCGATAGAAGCTAAGGATTCACTTCCTAGCCCTCGGCATCGTTCGATATAACGAAAAATCACTCTGGGAGCCTCGGAAACGCGATATTTACCTTTTCCACACGCTGTGTATCGAAAGAAGCTAAGGATTCACTTCCTAGCCAACGGCATCGATCGATATAACGATAAATCACTCTGGGAGCCTCGGAATCGCGATATTTACCTTGTCCACACGCTGTGTATCGATAGAAGCTAAGGATTCAGTTCCTAGCCCTCGGCATCGTTCGATATAACGATAAATAGCTCTGGGAGCCTCGGAATCGCGATATTTACCTTTTCCACACGCTGTGTATCGAAAGAAGCTAAGGATTTACTTCCTAGCCCTCGGCATTGTTCGATATAACGATAAATAACTCTGGGAGCCTCGGAATCGCGATATTTACCTTTTCCACACGCTGTGTATCGATAGAAGCTAAGGATTCAGTGCCGAGCCCTCGGCATCGTTCGATGTAACGATAAATCACTCTGGGAGCCTCGGAAACGCGATATTTACATTTTCCACAAGCTGTGTATTGAAAGAAGCTAAGGATTCACTTCCTAGCCATCGGCATCGTTCGATATAACGATAAATCACTCTGGGAGCCGCGAAATCGCGATATTTACCTTTTCCACACGCTGTGTATCGATAGAAGCTAACGATTCACTTCCTAGCCCTCGGCATCGTTCGATATAACGAAAAATCACTCTGGGAGCCTCGGAAACGCGATATTTACCTTTTCCACACGCTGTGTATCGAAAGAAGCTAAGGATTCACTTCCTAGCCAACGGCATCGTTCGATATAACGATAAATCACTCTGGGAGCCTCGGAATCGCGATATTTACCTTTTCCACACGCTGTGTATCGAAAGAAGCTAAGGATTCACTTCCTAGCCCTCGGCATGTTTCGATATAACGATAAATCACTCTGGGAGCTTCGGAATCGCGATATTTACCTTTTCCACACGCTGTGTATCGAATTGAGCTAAGGATTCACTTCCTAGCCCTCGGCATCGTTCGATATAACGATAAATCACTCTGGGACACTCTGCAACGCGATATTTACCTTTTCCACAAGCTGTGTATCGAAATTAGCTAAGGATTCACTTCCTAGCCCTCGGCATCGTGCGATATAACGATAAATCACTCTGGGAGCTTCGGAATCGCGATATTTACCTTTTCCACACGCTGTGTATCGAATTGAGCTAAGGATTCACTTCCTAGCCCTCGGTATCGTTCGATATAACGATAAATCACTCTGGGAGCTTCGGAATCGCAATATTTATCTTTTCCACGCGCTGTGTATCGAAATTAGCTAAGGATTCACTTCCTAGCCCTCGGCATCGTTCGATATAACGATAAATCACTCTGGGAGCCTCGGAATCGCGATATTTACCTTTTCCACACGCTGTGTATCGAAATTAGCTAAGGATTCACTTCCTAGCCAACGGCATCGCTCGATATAACGATAAATCACTCTGGGAGCCTCGGAATCGCGATATTTACCTTTTCCACACGCTGTGTATCGATAGAAGCTAAGGATTCAGTTCCTAGCCCTCGGCATCGTTCGATATAACGATAAATAGCTCTGGGACACTCGGAAACGCGATATTTACCTTTTCCACACGCTGTGTATCGAAAGAAGCTAAGGATTCACTTCCTATCCCTCGGCATCGTTCGACATAACGATAAATCACTCTGGGAGCCTCGGAATCGCGATATTTACCTTTCCCGCCCGCTGTGTATCGAAAGAAGCTAAGGATTTACTTCCTAGCCAACGGCATCGTTCGATCTAACGATAAATCACTCTCGGAGCCTCGGAATCGCGATATTTACCTTTTCCACACGCTGTGTATCGAAAGAAGCTAAGGATTCACTTCCTAGCCCTCGGCATCGTTCGATATAACGAAAAATCACTCTGGGAGCCTCGGAAACGCGATATTTACCTTTTCCACACGCTGTGTATCGAAAGAAGCTATGGATTCACTTCCTAGCCAACGGCATCGTTCGATCTAACGATAAATCACTCTCGGAGCCTCGGAATCGCGATATTTACCTTTTCCACACGCTGTGTATCGAAAGAAGCTAAGGATTCACTTCCTAGCCCTCGGCATGTTTCGATATAACGATAAATATCTCTGGGAGCCTCGGAATCGCGATATTTACCTGTTCCACACGCTGTGTATCGAAAGAAGCTAAGGATTCACTTCCTAGCCCTCGGCATCGTTCGATATAACGATAAATCACTCTGGGAGCTTCGGAATCGCGATATTTACCTTTTCCACACGCTGTGTATCGAATTGAGCTAAGGATTCACTTCCTAGCCCTCGGCATCGTTCGATATAACGATAAATCACTCTGGGACAATCTGCAACGCGATATTTACCTTTTCCACAAGCTGTGTATCGAAATTAGCTAAGGATTCAATTCCTAGCCCTCGGTATCGTTCGATATAACGATAAATCACTCTGGGACACTCGGGAACGCGATATTTACCTTTTCCACTCGCTGTGTATCGATAGAAGCTAAGGATTCAGTTCCTAGCACTCGGCATCGTTCGATATAACGATAAATCACTCTGGGACACTCTGAAACGCGATATTTACCTTTTCCACACGCTGTGTATCGAAAGGAGCTAAGGATTCACTTCCTAGCCCTCGGCATCGTTCGATATAACGATAAATCACCCTGTGAGCTTCGGAATCGCGATATTTACCTTTTCCACACGCTGTGTATCGAATTGAGCTAAGGATTCACTTCCTAGCCCACGGCATCGTTCGATATAACGATAAATCACTCTGGGACACTCTGCAACGCGATATTTACCTTTGCCACAAGCTGTGTATCGAAATTAGCTAAGGATTCACTTCCTAGCCAACGGCATCGTTCGATATAACGATAAATCACTCTGGGAGCCTCGGAATCGCGATATTTACCTTTTCCACACGCTGTGTATCGATAGAAGCTAAGGATTCAGTTCCTAGCCCTCGGCATCGTTCGATATAACGATAAATCACTCTCGGAGCCTCGGAAACGCGATACTTACCTTTTCCACACGCTGTGTATCGAAAGAAGCTAAGGATTTACTTCCTAGCCCTCGGCATTGTTCGATATAACGATAAATAACTCTGGGAGCCTCGGAATCGCGATATTTACCTTTTCCACACGCTGTGTATCGATAGAAGCTAAGGATTCAGTGCCGAGCCCTCGGCATCGTTCGATGTAACGATAAATCACTCTCGGAGCCTCGGAAACGCGATACTTACCTTTTCCACAAGCTGTGTCTCGAAATTAGCTAAGGATTCACTTCCTAGCCCTCGGTATCGTTCGATATAACGATAAATCACTCTGGGACACTCTGAAACGCGATATTTACCTTTTCCACACGCTGTGTATCGAAAGAAGCTAAGGATTCACTTCCTAGCCCTCGGCATTGTTCGATATAACGATAAATAACTCTGGGACACTCTGAAACGCGATATTTACCTTTTCCACACGCTGTGTATCGAAAGAAGCTAAGGATTCACTTCCTAGCCCTCGGCATTGTTCGATATAACGATAAATAACTCTGAGAGCCTCGGAATCGCGATATTTACCTTTTCCACACGCTGTGTATCGATAGAAGCTAAGGATTCACTTCCTAGCCCTCGGCATCGTTCGATATAACGAAAAATCACTCTGGGAGCCTCGGAAACGCGATATTTACCTTTTCCACACGCTGTGTATCGAATTGGGCTAAGGATTCACTTCCTAGCCCTCGGCATCGTTCGATATAACGATAAATCACTCTGGGACAATCTGCAACGCGATATTTACCTTTTCCACAAGCTGTGTATCGAAATTAGCTAAGGATTCACTTCCTAGCCCTCGGTATCGTTCGATATACCGATAAATCACTCTGGGACACTCGGGAACGCGATATTTACCTTTTCCACTCGCTGTGTATCGATAGAAGCTAAGGATTCAGTTCCTAGCACTCGGCATCGTTCGATATAACGATAAATCACTCTGGGACACTCTGAAACGCGATATTTACCTTGTCCACACGCTGTGTATCGAAAGGAGCTAAGGATTCACTTCCTAGCCCTCGGCATCGTTCGATATAACGATAAATCACTCTGTGAGCTTCGGAATCGCGATATTTACCTTTTCCACACGCTGTGTATCGAATTGAGCTAAGGATTCACTTCCTAGCCCTCGGCATCGTTCGATATAACGATAAATCACTCTGGGACACTCTGCAACGCGATATTTACCTTTTCCACAAGCTGTGTATCGAAATTAGCTAAGGATTCACTTCCTAGCCAACGGCATCGTTCGATATAACGATAAATCACTCTGGGAGCCTCGGAATCGCGATATTTACCTTTTCCACACGCTGTGTATCGATAGAAGCTAAGGATTCAGTTCCTAGCCCTCGGCATCGTTCGATATAACGATAAATAGCTCTGGGAGCCTCGGAATCGCGATATTTACCTTTTCCACACGCTGTGTATCGAAAGAAGCTAAGGATTTACTTCCTAGCCCTCGGCATTGTTCGATATAACGATAAATAACTCTGGGAGCCTCGGAATCGCGATATTTACCTTTTCCACACGCTGTGTATCGATAGAAGCTAAGGATTCAGTGCCGAGCCCTCGGCATCGTTCGATGTAACGATAAATCACTCTCGGAGCCTCGGAAACGCGATACTTACCTTTTCCACAAGCTGTGTCTCGAAATTAGCTAAGGATTCACTTCCTAGCCCTCGGTATCGCTCGATATAACGATAAATCACTCTGGGACACTCTGAAACGCGATATTTACCTTTTCCACACGATGTGTATCGAAAGAAGCTAAGGATTCACTTCCTAGCCCTCGGCATTGTTCGATATAACGATAAATAACTCTGAGAGCCTCGGAATCGCGATATTTACCTTTTCCACACGCTGTGTATCGATAGAAGCTAAGGATTCACTTCCTAGCCCTCGGCATCGTTCGATATAACGAAAAATCACTCTGGGAGCCTCGGAAACGCGATATTTACCTTTTCCACACGCTGTGTATCGAAAGAAGCTAAGGATTCACTTCCTAGCCAACGGCATCGATCGATATAACGATAAATCACTCTGGGAGCCTCGGAATCGCGATATTTACCTTGTCCACACGCTGTGTATCGATAGAAGCTAAGGATTCAGTTCCTAGCCCTCGGCATCGTTCGATATAACGATAAATAGCTCTGGGAGCCTCGGAATCGCGATATTTACCTTTTCCACACGCTGTGTATCGAAAGAAGCTAAGGATTTACTTCCTAGCCCTCGGCATCGTTCGATATAACGATAAATAGCTCTGGGAGCCACGGAATCGCGATATTTACCTCTTCCACACGCTGTGTATCGAAAGAAGCTAAGGATTTACTTCCTAGCCCTCGGCATTGTTCGATATAACGATAAATAACTCTGGGAGCCTCGGAATCGCGATATTTACCTTTTCCACACGCTGTGTATCGATAGAAGCTAAGGATTCAGTGCCGAGCCCTCGGCATCGTTCGATGTAACGATAAATCACTCTGGGAGCCTCGGAAACGCGATATTTACCTTTTCCACAAGCTGTGTATCGAAAGAAGCTAAGGATTCACTTCCTATCCCTCGGCATCGTTCGATATAACGATATATCGCTCTGGGAGCCTCGGAATCGCGATATTTACCTTTTCCACAAGCTGTGTATCGAAAGAAGCTAAGGATTCACTTCCTAGCCAACGGCATCGTTCGACATAACGATAAATCACTCTAGGAGCCTCGGAATCGCGATATTTACCTTTTCCGCCCGCTGTGTATCGAAAGAAGCTAAGGATTCACTTCCTAGCCCTCGGCATCGTTCGATATAACGATAAATCACTCTGGGACACTCGGAAACGCGATATTTACCTTTTCCACACGCTGTGTATCGAAAGGAGCTAAGGATTCACTTCCTAGCCCTCGGCATCGTTCGATATAACGATGAATCACTCTGGGACACTCGGAAACGCGATATTTACCTTTTCCACACGCTGTGTATCGAAAGGAGCTAAGGATTCACTTCCTAGCCCTCGGCATCGTTCGATATAACGATATATCGCTCTGGGAGCCTCGGAATCGCGATATTTACCTGTTCCACACGCTGTGTATCGAAAGAAGCTAAGGATTCACTTCCTAGCCCTCGGTATCGTTCGATATAACGATAAATCACTCTGGGACACTCGGAAACGCGATATTTACCTTTTCCACACGCTGTGTATCGAAAGGAGCTAAGGATTCAGTTCCTAGCCGTCGGCATCGTTCGATATAACGATGAATCACTCTGGGACACTCTGAAACGCGATATTTACCTTTTCCACACGCTGTGTATCGAAAGAAGCTAAGGATTTACTTCCTAGCCCTCGGCATTGTTCGATATAACGATAAATAACTCTGTGAGCCTCGAAATCGCGATATTTACCTTTTCCACACGCTGTGTATCGATAGAAGCTAAGGATTCAGTGCCGAGCCCTCGGCATCGTTCGATGTAACGATAAATCACTCTGGGAGCCTCGGAAACGCGATATTTACCTTTTCCACAAGCTGTGTATCGAAATTAGCTAAGGATTCACTTCCTAGCCCTCGGTATCGTTCGATATAACGATAAATCACTCTGGGACACTCGGAAACGCGATATTTACCTTTTCCACACGCTGTGTATCGAAAGAAGCTAAGGATTCACTTCCTAGCCCTCGGTATCGTTCGATATAACGATAAATCACTCTGGGACACTTGGAAACGCGATATTTACCTTTTCCACACGCTGTGTATCGAAAGAAGCTAAGGATTCACTTCCTAGCCAACGGCATCGTTCGATATAACGAAAAATCACTCTGGGAGCCTCGGAAACGCGATATTTACCTTTTCCACACGCTGTGTATCGAAAGAAGCTAAGGATTCACTTCCTAGCCAACGGCATCGTTCGATATAACGATAAATCACTCTGGGAGCCTCGGAATCGCGATATTTACCTTTTCCACACGCTGTGTATCGAAAGAAGCTAAGGATTCACTTCCTAGCCCTCGGCATGTTTCGATATAACGATAAATCACTCTGGGAGCTTCGGAATCGCGATATTTACCTTTTCCACAAGCTGTGTATCGAAATTAGCTAAGGATTCACTTCCTAGCCAACGGCATCGTTCGATATAACGATAAATCACTCTGGGAGCCTCGGAATCGCGATATTTACCTTTTCCACACGCTGTGTATCGATAGAAGCTAAGGATTCAGTTCCTAGCCCTCGGCATCGTTCGATATAACGATAAATAGCTCTGGGTGCCTCGGAATCGCGATATTTACCTTTTCCACACGCTGTGTATCGAAAGAAGCTAAGGATTTACTTCCTAGCCCTCGGCATTGTTCGATATAACGATAAATAACTCTGGGAGCCTCGGAATCGCGATATTTACCTTTTCCACACGCTGTGTATCGATAGAAGCTAAGGATTCAGTGCCGAGCCCTCGGCATCGTTCGATGTAACGATAAATCACTCTGGGAGCCTCGGAAACGCGATATTTACCTTTTCCACAAGCTGTGTATCGAAATTAGCTAAGTATTCACTTCCTAGCCCTCGGTATCGTTCGATATAACGATAAATCACTCTGGGACACTCGGAAACGCGATATTTACCTTTTCCACACGCTGTGTATCGAAAGAAGCTAAGGATTCACTTCCTAGCCCTCGGTATCGTTCGATATAACGATAAATCACTCTGGGACACTCGGAAACGCGATATTTACCTTTTCCACACGCTGTGTATCGAAAGAAGCTAAGGATTCACTTCCTAGCCAACGGCATCGTTCGACATAACGATATATCACTCTGGGAGCCTCGGAATCGCGATATTTACCTTTTCCGCCCGCTGTGTATCGAAAGAAGCTAAGGATTCACTTCCTAGCCCTCGGCATCGTTCGATATAACGATAAATCACTCTGGGAGCCTCGGAAACGCGATATTTACCTTTTCCACAAGTTGTGTATCGAAATAAGCTAAGAATTCACTTCCTAGCCCTCGGTATCGTTCGATATAACGATAAATCACTCTGGGACACTCGGAAACGCGATATTTACCTTTTCCACACGCTGTGTATCGAAAGGAGCTAAGGATTCACTTCCTAGCCCTCGGCATCGTTCGATATAACGATAAATCACTCTGGGACACTCTGCAACGCGATATTTACCTTTTCCACAAGCTGTGTATCGAAATTAGCTAAGGATTCACTTCCTAGCCCTCGGCATTGTTCGATATAACGATAAATAACTCTGTGAGCCTCGAAATCGCGATATTTACCTTTTCCACACGCTGTGTATGGATAGAAGCTAACGATTCACTTCCTAGCCCTCGGCATCGTTCGATATGACGAAAAATCACTCTGGGAGCCTCGGAAACACGATATTTACCTTTTCCACACGCTGTGTATCGAAAGAAGCTAAGGATTCACTTCCTAGCCAACGGCATCGTACGATATAACGATAAATCACTCTGGGAGCCTCGGAATCGCGATATTTACCTTTTCCACACGCTGTGTATCGAAAGATGCTAAGGATTCACTTCCTAGCCCTCGGCATGTTTCGATATAACCATAAATCACTCTGGGAGCTTCGGAATCGCGATATTTACCTTTTCCACACGCTGTGTATCGAATTGAGCTAAGGATTCACTTCCTAGCCCTCGGCATCGTTCGATATAACGATAAATCACTCTGGGACACTCTGCAACGCGATATTTACCTTTTCCACAAGCTGTGTATCGAAATTAGCTAAGGATTCACTTCCTAGCCAACGGCATCGTTCGATATAACGATAAATCACTCTGGGAGCCTCGGAATCGCGATATTTACCTTTTCCACACGCTGTGTATCGATAGAAGCAAAGGATTCAGTTCCTCGCCCTCGGCATCGTTCGATATAACGATAAATAGCTCTGGGAGCCTCGGAATCGCGATATTTACCTTTTCCACACGCTGTGTATCGAAAGAAGCTAAGGATTTACTTCCTAGCCCTCGGCATTGTTCGATACAACGATAAATAACTATGGGAGCCTCGGAATCGCGATATTTACCTTTTCCACACGCTGTGTATCGATAGAAGCTAAGGATTCAGTGCCGAGCCCTCGGCATCGTTCGATGTAACGATAAATCACTCTGGGAGCCTCGGAAACGCGATATTTACCTTTTCCACAAGCTGTGTATCGAAAGAAGCTAAGGATTCACTTCCTAGCCCACGGCATCGTTCGATATAACGATAAATCACTCTGGGAGCCTCGGAATCGCGATATTTACCTGTTCCACACGCTGTGTATCGAAAGAAGCTAAGGATTCACTTCCTAGCCCTCGGTATCGTTCGATATAACGATAAATCACTCTGGGACACTCGGAAACGCGATATTTACCTTTTCCACACGCTGTGTATCGAAAGGAGCTAAGGATTCAGTTCCTAGCCGTCGGCATCGTTCGATATAACGATGAATCACTCTGGGACACTCTGAAACGCGATATTTACCTTTTCCACACGCTGTGTATCGAAAGAAGCTAAGGATTTACTTCCTAGCCCTCGGCATTGTTCGATATAACGATAAATAACTCTGTGAGCCTCGAAATCGCGATATTTACCTTTTCCACACGCTGTGTATCGATAGAAGCTAAGGATTCAGTGCCGAGCCCTCGGCATCGTTCGATGTAACGATAAATCACTCTGGGAGCCTCGGAAACGCGATATTTACCTTTTCCACAAGCTGTGTATCGAAATTAGCTAAGGATTCACTTCCTAGCCCTCGGCATCGTTCGACATAACGATAAATCACTCTGGGAGCCTCGGAATCGCGATATTTACCTTTCCCGCCCGCTGTGTATCGAAAGAAGCTAAGGATTTACTTCCTAGCCCTCGGCATTGTTCGATATAACGATAAATAACTCTGGGAGCCTCGGAATCGCGATATTTACCTTTTCCACACGCTGTGTATCGATAGAAGCTAAGGATTCAGTGCCGAGCCCTCGGCATCGTTCGATATAACGATATATCGCTCTGGGAGCTTCGGAATCGCGATATTTACCTGTTCCACACGCTGTCTATCGAAAGAAGCTAAGGATTCACTTCCTAGCCCTCGGTATCGTTCGATATAACGATAAATCACTCTGGGACACTCGGAAACGCGATATTTACCTTTTCCACACGCTGTGTATCGAAAGGAGCTAAGGATTCACTTCCTAGCCCTCGGCATCGTTCGATATAACGATAAATCACTCTGGGACACTCTGAAACGCGATATTTACCTTTTCCACACGCTGTGTATCGAAAGAAGCTAAGGATTCACTTCCTAGCCCTCGGCATTGTTCGATATAACGATAAATAACTCTGTGAGCCTCGAAATCGCGATATTTACCTTTTCCACACGCTGTGTATCGATAGAAGCTAACGATTCACTTCCTAGCCCTCGGCATCGTTCGATATAACGAAAAATCACTCTGGGAGCCTCGGAAACGCGATATTTACCTTTTCCACACGCTGTGTATCGAAAGAAGCTATGGATTCACTTCCTAGCCAACGGCATCGTTCGATCTAACGATAAATCACTCTCGGAGCCTCGGAATCGCGATATTTACCTTTTCCACACGCTGTGTATCGAAAGAAGCTAAGGATTCACTTCCTAGCCCTCGGCATGTTTCGATATAACGATAAATATCTCTGGGAGCCTCGGAATCGCGATATTTACCTGTTCCACACGCTGTGTATCGAAAGAAGCTAAGGATTCACTTCCTAGCCCTCGGCATCGTTCGATATAACGATAAATCACTCTGGGACACTCTGAAACGCGATATTTACCTTTTCCACACGCTGTGTATCGAAAGGAGCTAAGGATTCACTTCCTAGCCCTCGGCATCGTTCGATATAACGATAAATCACCCTGTGAGCTTCGGAATCGCGATATTTACCTTTTCCACACGCTGTGTATCGAATTGAGCTAAGGATTCACTTCCTAGCCCTCGGCATCGTTCGATATAACGATAAATCACTCTGGGACACTCTGCAACGCGATATTTACCTTTGCCACAAGCTGTGTATCGAAATTAGCTAAGGATTCACTTCCTAGCCAACGGCATCGTTCGATATAACGATAAATCACTCTGGGAGCCTCGGAATCGCGATATTTACCTTTTCCACACGCTGTGTATCGATAGAAGCTAAGGATTCAGTTCCTAGCCCTCGGCATCGTTCGATATAACGATAAATAGCTCTGGGAGCCTCGGAATCGCGATATTTACCTTTTCCACACGCTGTGTATCGAAAGAAGCTAAGGATTTACTTCCTAGCCCTCGGCATTGTTCGATATAACGATAAATAACTCTGGGAGCCTCGGAATCGCGATATTTACCTTTTCCACACGCTGTGTATCGATAGAAGCTAAGAATTCACTTCCTAGCCCTCGGTATCGTTCGATATAACGATAAATCACTCTGGGACACTCGGAAACGCGATATTTACCTTTTCCACACGCTGTGTATCGAAAGGAGCTAAGGATTCACTTCCTAGCCCTCGGCATCGTTCGATATAACGATAAATCACTCTGGGACACTCTGAAACGCGATATTTACCTTTTCCACACGCTGTGTATCGAAAGAAGCTAAGGATTCACTTCCTAGCCCTCGGCATTGTTCGATATAACGATAAATAACTCTGTGAGCCTCGAAATCGCGATATTTACCTTTTCCACACGCTGTGTATGGATAGAAGCTAACGATTCACTTCCTAGCCCTCGGCATCGTTCGATATGACGAAAAATCACTCTGGGAGCCTCGGAAACACGATATTTACCTTTTCCACACGCTGTGTATCGAAAGAAGCTAAGGATTCACTTCCTAGCCAACGGCATCGTACGATATAACGATAAATCACTCTGGGAGCCTCGGAATCGCGATATTTACCTTTTCCACACGCTGTGTATCGAAAGAAACTAAGGATTCACTTCCTAGCCCTCGGCATGTTTCGATATAACGATAAATCACTCTGGGAGCTTCGGAATCGCGATATTTACCTTTTCCACACGCTGTGTATCGAATTGAGCTAAGGATTCACTTCCTAGCCCTCGGCATCGTTCGATATAACGATAAATCACTCTGGGACACTCTGCAACGCGATATTTACCTTTTCCACAAGCTGTGTATCGAAATTAGCTAAGGATTCACTTCCTAGCCAACGGCATCGTTCGATATAACGATAAATCACTCTGGGAGCCTCGGAATCGCGATATTTACCTTTTCCACACGCTGTGTATCGATAGAAGCAAAGGATTCAGTTCCTCGCCCTCGGCATCGTTCGATATAACGATAAATAGCTCTGGGAGCCTCGGAATCGCGATATTTACCTTTTCCACACGCTGTGTATCGAAAGAAGCTAAGGATTTACTTCCTAGCCCTCGGCATTGTTCGATACAACGATAAATAACTATGGGAGCCTCGGAATCGCGATATTTACCTTTTCCACACGCTGTGTATCGATAGAAGCTAAGGATTCAGTGCCGAGCCCTCGGCATCGTTCGATGTAACGATAAATCACTCTGGGAGCCTCGGAAACGCGATATTTACCTTTTCCACAAGCTGTGTATCGAAAGAAGCTAAGGATTCACTTCCTAGCCCACGGCATCGTTCGATATAACGATAAATCAGTCTGGGACACTCGGAAACGCGATATTTACCTTTTCCACACGCTGTGTATCGAAAGAAGCTAAGGATTCACTTCCTATCCCTCGGCATCGTTCGACATAACGATAAATCACTCTGGGAGCCTCGGAATCGCGATATTTACCTTTCCCGCCCGCTGTGTATCGAAAGAAGCTAAGGATTTACTTCCTAGCCCTCGGCATTGTTCGATATAACGATAAATAACTCTGGGAGCCTCGGAATCGCGATATTTACCTTTTCCACACGCTGTGTATCGATAGAAGCTAAGGATTCAGTGCCGAGCCCTCGGCATCGTTCGATATAACGATATATCGCTCTGGGAGCTTCGGAATCGCGATATTTACCTGTTCCACACGCTGTCTATCGAAAGAAGCTAAGGATTCACTTCCTAGCCCTCGGTATCGTTCGATATAACGATAAATCACTCTGGGACACTCGGAAACGCGATATTTACCTTTTCCACACGCTGTGTATCGAAAGGAGCTAAGGATTCACTTCCTAGCCCTCGGCATCGTTCGATATAACGATAAATCACTCTCGGAGCCTCGGAATCGCGATATTTACCTTTTCCACACGCTGTGTATCGAAAGAAGCTAAGGATTCACTTCCTAGCCCTCGGCATGTTTCGATATAACGATAAATATCTCTGGGAGCCTCGGAATCGCGATATTTACCTGTTCCACACGCTGTGTATCGAAAGAAGCTAAGGATTCACTTCCTAGCCCTCGGCATCGTTCGATATAACGATAAATCACTCTGGGACACTCTGAAACGCGATATTTACCTTTTCCACACGCTGTGTATCGAAAGGAGCTAAGGATTCACTTCCTAGCCCTCGGCATCGTTCGATATAACGATAAATCACCCTGTGAGCTTCGGAATCGCGATATTTACCTTTTCCACACGCTGTGTATCGAATTGAGCTAAGGATTCACTTCCTAGCCCTCGGCATCGTTCGATATAACGATAAATCACTCTGGGACACTCTGCAACGCGATATTTACCTTTGCCACAAGCTGTGTATCGAAATTAGCTAAGGATTCACTTCCTAGCCAACGGCATCGTTCGATATAACGATAAATCACTCTGGGAGCCTCGGAATCGCGATATTTACCTTTTCCACACGCTGTGTATCGATAGAAGCTAAGGATTCAGTTCCTAGCCCTCGGCATCGTTCGATATAACGATAAATAGCTCTGGGAGCCTCGGAATCGCGATATTTACCTTTTCCACACGCTGTGTATCGAAAGAAGCTAAGGATTTACTTCCTAGCCCTCGGCATTGTTCGATATAACGATAAATAACTCTGGGAGCCTCGGAATCGCGATACTTACCTTTTCCACACGCTGTGTATCGATAGAAGCTAAGGATTCAGTGCCGAGCCCGTCGGCATCGTTCGATGTAACGATAAATCACTCTCGGAGCCTCGGAAACGCGATACTTACCTTTTCCACAAGCTGTGTCTCGAAATTAGCTAAGGATTCACTTCCTAGCCCTCGGTATCGTTCGATATAACGATAAATCACTCTGGGACACTCTGAAACGCGATATTTACCTTTTCCACACGCTGTGTATCGAAAGAAGCTAAGGATTCACTTCCTAGCCCTCGGCATTGTTCGATATAACGATAAATAACTCTGGGACACTCTGAAACGCGATATTTACCTTTTCCACACGCTGTGTATCGAAAGAAGCTAAGGATTCACTTCCTAGCCCTCGGCATTGTTCGATATAACGATAAATAACTCTGAGAGCCTCGGAATCGCGATATTTACCTTTTCCACACGCTGTGTATCGATAGAAGCTAAGGATTCACTTCCTAGCCCTCGGCATCGTTCGATATAACGAAAAATCACTCTGGGAGCCTCGGAAACGCGATATTTACCTTTTCCACACGCTGTGTATCGAATTGGGCTAAGGATTCACTTCCTAGCCCTCGGCATCGTTCGATATAACGATAAATCACTCTGGGACAATCTGCAACGCGATATTTACCTTTTCCACAAGCTGTGTATCGAAATTAGCTAAGGATTCACTTCCTAGCCCTCGGTATCGTTCGATATAACGATAAATCACTCTGGGACACTCGGGAACGCGATATTTACCTTTTCCACTCGCTGTGTATCGATAGAAGCTAAGGATTCAGTTCCTAGCACTCGGCATCGTTCGATATAACGATAAATAACTCTGGGACACTCTGAAACGCGATATTTACCTTGTCCACACGCTGTGTATCGAAAGGAGCTAAGGATTCACTTCCTAGCCCTCGGCATCGTTCGATATAACGATAAATCACTCTGGGACAATCTGCAACGCGATATTTACCTTTTCCACAAGCTGTGTCTCGAAATTAGCTAAGGATTCACTTCCTAGCCCTCGGTATCGCTCGATATAACGATAAATCACTCTGGGACACTCTGAAACGCGATATTTACCTTTTCCACACGATGTGTATCGAAAGAAGCTAAGGATTCACTTCCTAGCCCTCGGCATTGTTCGATATAACGATAAATAACTCTGAGAGCCTCGGAATCGCGATATTTACCTTTTCCACACGCTGTGTATCGATAGAAGCTAAGGATTCACTTCCTAGCCCTCGGCATCGTTCGATATAACGAAAAATCACTCTGGGAGCCTCGGAAACGCGATATTTACCTTTTCCACACGCTGTGTATCGAAAGAAGCTAAGGATTCACTTCCTAGCCAACGGCATCGATCGATATAACGATAAATCACTCTGGGAGCCTCGGAATCGCGATATTTACCTTGTCCACACGCTGTGTATCGATAGAAGCTAAGGATTCAGTTCCTAGCCCTCGGCATCGTTCGATATAACGATAAATAGCTCTGGGAGCCTCGGAATCGCGATATTTACCTTTTCCACACGCTGTGTATCGAAAGAAGCTAAGGATTTACTTCCTAGCCCTCGGCATTGTTCGATATAACGATAAATAACTCTGGGAGCCTCGGAATCGCGATATTTACCTTTTCCACACGCTGTGTATCGATAGAAGCTAAGGATTCAGTGCCGAGCCCTCGGCATCGTTCGATGTAACGATAAATCACTCTGGGAGCCTCGGAAACGCGATATTTACCTTTTCCACAAGCTGTGTATTGAAAGAAGCTAAGGATTCACTTCCTAGCCATCGGCATCGTTCGATATAACGATAAATCACTCTGGGAGCCGCGAAATCGCGATATTTACCTTTTCCACACGCTGTGTATCGATAGAAGCTAACGATTCACTTCCTAGCCCTCGGCATCGTTCGATATAACGAAAAATCACTCTGGGAGCCTCGGAAACGCGATATTTACCTTTTCCACACGCTGTGTATCGAAAGAAGCTAAGGATTCACTTCCTAGCCAACGGCATCGTTCGATATAACGATAAATCACTCTGGGAGCCTCGGAATCGCGATATTTACCTTTTCCACACGCTGTGTATCGAAAGAAGCTAAGGATTCACTTCCTAGCCCTCGGCATGTTTCGATATAACGATAAATCACTCTGGGAGCTTCGGAATCGCGATATTTACCTTTTCCACACGCTGTGTATCGAATTGAGCTAAGGATTCACTTCCTAGCCCTCGGCATCGTTCGATATAACGATAAATCACTCTGGGACACTCTGCAACGCGATATTTACCTTTTCCACAAGCTGTGTATCGAAATTAGCTAAGGATTCACTTCCTAGCCCTCGGCATCGTGCGATATAACGATAAATCACTCTGGGAGCTTCGGAATCGCGATATTTACCTTTTCCACACGCTGTGTATCGAATTGAGCTAAGGATTCACTTCCTAGCCCTCGGTATCGTTCGATATAACGATAAATCACTCTGGGAGCTTCGGAATCGCAATATTTATCTTTTCCACGCGCTGTGTATCGAAATTAGCTAAGGATTCACTTCCTAGCCCTCGGCATCGTTCGATATAACGATAAATCACTCTGGGAGCCTCGGAATCGCGATATTTACCTTTTCCACACGCTGTGTATCGAAATTAGCTAAGGATTCACTTCCTAGCCAACGGCATCGCTCGATATAACGATAAATCACTCTGGGAGCCTCGGAATCGCGATATTTACCTTTTCCACACGCTGTGTATCGATAGAAGCTAAGGATTCAGTTCCTAGCCCTCGGCATCGTTCGATATAACGATAAATAGCTCTGGGACACTCGGAAACGCGATATTTACCTTTTCCACACGCTGTGTATCGAAAGAAGCTAAGGATTCACTTCCTATCCCTCGGCATCGTTCGACATAACGATAAATCACTCTGGGAGCCTCGGAATCGCGATATTTACCTTTCCCGCCCGCTGTGTATCGAAAGAAGCTAAGGATTTACTTCCTAGCCCTCGGCATTGTTCGATATAACGATAAATAACTCTGGGAGCCTCGGAATCGCGATATTTACCTTTTCCACACGCTGTGTATCGAAAGAAGCTAAGGATTCACTTCCTAGCCCTCGGTATCGTTCGATATAACGATAAATCACTCTGGGACACTCGGAAACGCGATATTTACCTTTTCCACACGCTGTGTATCGAAAGAAGCTAAGGATTTACTTCCTAGCCCTCGGCATTGTTCGATATAACGATAAATAACTCTGGGAGCCTCGGAATCGCGATATTTACCTTTTCCACACGCTGTGTATCGATAGAAGCTAAGGATTCAGTGCCGAGCCCTCGGCATCGTTCGATATAACGATATATCGCTCTGGGAGCTTCGGAATCGCGATATTTACCTGTTCCACACGCTGTCTATCGAAAGAAGCTAAGGATTCACTTCCTAGCCCTCGGTATCGTTCGATATAACGATAAATCACTCTGGGACACTCGGAAACGCGATATTTACCTTTTCCACACGCTGTGTATCGAAAGGAGCTAAGGATTCACTTCCTAGCCCTCGGCATCGTTCGATATAACGATAAATCACTCTCGGAGCCTCGGAATCGCGATATTTACCTTTTCCACACGCTGTGTATCGAAAGAAGCTAAGGATTCACTTCCTAGCCCTCGGCATGTTTCGATATAACGATAAATATCTCTGGGAGCCTCGGAATCGCGATATTTACCTGTTCCACACGCTGTGTATCGAAAGAAGCTAAGGATTCACTTCCTAGCCCTCGGCATCGTTCGATATAACGATAAATCACTCTGGGACACTCTGAAACGCGATATTTACCTTTTCCACACGCTGTGTATCGAAAGGAGCTAAGGATTCACTTCCTAGCCCTCGGCATCGTTCGATATAACGATAAATCACCCTGTGAGCTTCGGAATCGCGATATTTACCTTTTCCACACGCTGTGTATCGAATTGAGCTAAGGATTCACTTCCTAGCCCTCGGCATCGTTCGATATAACGATAAATCACTCTGGGACACTCTGCAACGCGATATTTACCTTTGCCACAAGCTGTGTATCGAAATTAGCTAAGGATTCACTTCCTAGCCAACGGCATCGTTCAATATAACGATAAATCACTCTGGGAGCCTCGGAATCGCGATATTTACCTTTTCCACACGCTGTGTATCGATAGAAGCTAAGGATTCAGTTCCTAGCCCTCGGCATCGTTCGATATAACGATAAATAGCTCTGGGAGCCTCGGAATCGCGATATTTACCTTTTCCACACGCTGTGTATCGAAAGAAGCTAAGGATTTACTTCCTAGCCCTCGGCATTGTTCGATATAACGATAAATAACTCTGGGAGCCTCGGAATCGCGATACTTACCTTTTCCACACGCTGTGTATCGATAGAAGCTAAGGATTCAGTGCCGAGCCCGTCGGCATCGTTCGATGTAACGATAAATCACTCTCGGAGCCTCGGAAACGCGATACTTACCTTTTCCACAAGCTGTGTCTCGAAATTAGCTAAGGATTCACTTCCTAGCCCTCGGTATCGTTCGATATAACGATAAATCACTCTGGGACACTCTGAAACGCGATATTTACCTTTTCCACACGCTGTGTATCGAAAGAAGCTAAGGATTCACTTCCTAGCCCTCGGCATTGTTCGATATAACGATAAATAACTCTGGGACACTCTGAAACGCGATATTTACCTTTTCCACACGCTGTGTATCGAAAGAAGCTAAGGATTCACTTCCTAGCCCTCGGCATTGTTCGATATAACGATAAATAACTCTGAGAGCCTCGGAATCGCGATATTTACCTTTTCCACACGCTGTGTATCGATAGAAGCTAAGGATTCACTTCCTAGCCCTCGGCATCGTTCGATATAACGAAAAATCACTCTGGGAGCCTCGGAAACGCGATATTTACCTTTTCCACACGCTGTGTATCGAATTGGGCTAAGGATTCACTTCCTAGCCCTCGGCATCGTTCGATATAACGATAAATCACTCTGGGACAATCTGCAACGCGATATTTACCTTTTCCACAAGCTGTGTATCGAAATTAGCTAAGGATTCACTTCCTAGCCCTCGGTATCGTTCGATATAACGATAAATCACTCTGGGACACTCGGGAACGCGATATTTACCTTTTCCACTCGCTGTGTATCGATAGAAGCTAAGGATTCAGTTCCTAGCACTCGGCATCGTTCGATATTACGATAAATCACTCTGGGACACTCTGAAACGCGATATTTACCTTGTCCACACGCTGTGTATCGAAAGGAGCTAAGGATTCACTTCCTAGCCCTCGGCATCGTTCGATATAACGATAAATCACTCTGTGAGCTTCGGAATCGCGATATTTACCTTTTCCACACGCTGTGTATCGAATTGAGCTAAGGATTCACTTCCTAGCCCTCGGCATCGTTCGATATAACGATAAATCACTCTGGGACACTCTGCAACGCGATATTTACCTTTTCCACAAGCTGTGTATCGAAATTAGCTAAGGATTCACTTCCTAGCCAACGGCATCGTTCGATATAACGATAAATCACTCTGGGAGCCTCGGAATCGCGATATTTACCTTTTCCACACGCTGTGTATCGATAGAAGCTAAGGATTCAGTTCCTAGCCCTCGGCATCGTTCGATATAACGATAAATAGCTCTGGGAGCCTCGGAATCGCGATATTTACCTTTTCCACACGCTGTGTATCGAAAGAAGCTAAGGATTTACTTCCTAGCCCTCGGCATTGTTCGATATAACGATAAATAACTCTGGGAGCCTCGGAATCGCGATATTTACCTTTTCCACACGCTGTGTATCGATAGAAGCTAAGGATTCAGTGCCGAGCCCTCGGCATCGTTCGATGTAACGATAAATCACTCTCGGAGCCTCGGAAACGCGATACTTACCTTTTCCACAAGCTGTGTCTCGAAATTAGCTAAGGATTCACTTCCTAGCCCTCGGTATCGCTCGATATAACGATAAATCACTCTGGGACACTCTGAAACGCGATATTTACCTTTTCCACACGATGTGTATCGAAAGAAGCTAAGGATTCACTTCCTAGCCCTCGGCATTGTTCGATATAACGATAAATAACTCTGAGAGCCTCGGAATCGCGATATTTACCTTTTCCACACGCTGTGTATCGATAGAAGCTAAGGATTCACTTCCTAGCCCTCGGCATCGTTCGATATAACGAAAAATCACTCTGGGAGCCTCGGAAACGCGATATTTACCTTTTCCACACGCTGTGTATCGAAAGAAGCTAAGGATTCACTTCCTAGCCAACGGCATCGATCGATATAACGATAAATCACTCTGGGAGCCTCGGAATCGCGATATTTACCTTGTCCACACGCTGTGTATCGATAGAAGCTAAGGATTCAGTTCCTAGCCCTCGGCATCGTTCGATATAACGATAAATAGCTCTGGGAGCCTCGGAATCGCGATATTTACCTTTTCCACACGCTGTGTATCGAAAGAAGCTAAGGATTTACTTCCTAGCCCTCGGCATTGTTCGATATAACGATAAATAACTCTGGGAGCCTCGGAATCGCGATATTTACCTTTTCCACACGCTGTGTATCGATAGAAGCTAAGGATTCAGTGCCGAGCCCTCGGCATCGTTCGATGTAACGATAAATCACTCTGGGAGCCTCGGAAACGCGATATTTACCTTTTCCACAAGCTGTGTATTGAAAGAAGCTAAGGATTCACTTCCTAGCCATCGGCATCGTTCGATATAACGATAAATCACTCTGGGAGCCGCGAAATCGCGATATTTACCTTTTCCACACGCTGTGTATCGATAGAAGCTAACGATTCACTTCCTAGCCCTCGGCATCGTTCGATATAACGAAAAATCACTCTGGGAGCCTCGGAAACGCGATATTTACCTTTTCCACACGCTGTGTATCGAAAGAAGCTAAGGATTCACTTCCTAGCCAACGGCATCGTTCGATATAACGATAAATCACTCTGGGAGCCTCGGAATCGCGATATTTACCTTTTCCACACGCTGTGTATCGAAAGAAGCTAAGGATTCACTTCCTAGCCCTCGGCATGTTTCGATATAACGATAAATCACTCTGGGAGCTTCGGAATCGCGATATTTACCTTTTCCACACGCTGTGTATCGAATTGAGCTAAGGATTCACTTCCTAGCCCTCGGCATCGTTCGATATAACGATAAATCACTCTGGGACACTCTGCAACGCGATATTTACCTTTTCCACAAGCTGTGTATCGAAATTAGCTAAGGATTCACTTCCTAGCCCTCGGCATCGTGCGATATAACGATAAATCACTCTGGGAGCTTCGGAATCGCGATATTTACCTTTTCCACACGCTGTGTATCGAATTGAGCTAAGGATTCACTTCCTAGCCCTCGGTATCGTTCGATATAACGATAAATCACTCTGGGAGCTTCGGAATCGCAATATTTATCTTTTCCACGCGCTGTGTATCGAAATTAGCTAAGGATTCACTTCCTAGCCCTCGGCATCGTTCGATATAACGATAAATCACTCTGGGAGCCTCGGAATCGCGATATTTACCTTTTCCACACGCTGTGTATCGAAATTAGCTAAGGATTCACTTCCTAGCCAACGGCATCGCTCGATATAACGATAAATCACTCTGGGAGCCTCGGAATCGCGATATTTACCTTTTCCACACGCTGTGTATCGATAGAAGCTAAGGATTCAGTTCCTAGCCCTCGGCATCGTTCGATATAACGATAAATAGCTCTGGGACACTCGGAAACGCGATATTTACCTTTTCCACACGCTGTGTATCGAAAGAAGCTAAGGATTCACTTCCTATCCCTCGGCATCGTTCGACATAACGATAAATCACTCTGGGAGCCTCGGAATCGCGATATTTACCTTTCCCGCCCGCTGTGTATCGAAAGAAGCTAAGGATTTACTTCCTAGCCCTCGGCATTGTTCGATATAACGATAAATAACTCTGGGAGCCTCGGAATCGCGATATTTACCTTTTCCACACGCTGTGTATCGAAAGAAGCTAAGGATTCACTTCCTAGCCCTCGGTATCGTTCGATATAACGATAAATCACTCTGGGACACTCGGAAACGCGATATTTACCTTTTCCACACGCTGTGTATCGAAAGGAGCTAAGGATTCACTTCCTAGCCCTCGGCATCGTGCGATATAACGATAAATCACTCTGGGACACTCTGAAACGCGATATTTACCTTTTCCACACGCTGTGTATCGAAAGAAGCTAAGGATTCACTTCCCAGCCCTCGGCATTGTTCGATATAACGATAAATAACTCTGTGAGCCTCGAAATCGCGATATTTACCTTTTCCACACGCTGTGTATCGATAGAAGCTAACGATTCACTTCCTAGCCCTCGGCATCGTTCGATATAACGAAAAATCACTCTGGGAGCCTCGGAAACGCGATATTTACCTTTTCCACACGCTGTGTATCGAAAGAAGCTATGGATTCACTTCCTAGCCAACGGCATCGTTCGATATAACGATAAATCACTCTGGGAGCCTCGGAATCGCGATATTTACCTTTTCCACACGCTGTGTATCGAAAGAAGCTAAGGATTCACTTCCTAGTCCTCGGCATGTTTCGATATAACGATAAATCACTCTGGGAGCCTCGGAATCGCGATATTTACCTGTTCCACACGCTGTGTATCGAAAGAAGCTAAGGATTCACTTCCTAGCCCTCGGCATCGTTCGATATAACGATAAATCACTCTGGGAGCTTCGGAATCGCGATATTTACCTTTTCCACACGCTGTGTATCGATAGAAGCTAACGATTCACTTCCTAGCCCTCGGCATCGTTCGATATAACGATAAATCACTCTGGGAGCCGCGGAATCGCGATATTTACCTGTTCCACACGCTGTGTATCGAAAGAAGCTAAGCATTCACTTCCTAGCCCTCGGTATCGTTCGATATAACGATAAATCACTCTGGGACACTCGGAAACGCGATATTTACCTTTTCCACACGCTGTGTATCGAAAGGAGCTAAGGATTCACTTCCTAGCCCTCGGCATCGTTCGATATAACGATAAATCACTCTGGGAGCCTCGGAATCGCGATATTTACCTTTTCCACACGCTGTGTATCGATCGAAGCTAAGGATTCAGTTCCTAGCCCTCGGCATCGTTCGATATAACGATAAATAGCTCTGGGAGCCTCGGAATCGCGATATTTACCTTTTCCACACGCTGTGTATCGAAAGAAGCTAAGGATTCACTTTCTAGCCCTCGGCATTGTTCGATATAACGATAAATAACTCTGTGAGCCTCGAAATCGCGATATTTACCTTTTCCACACGCTGTGTATCGATAGAAGCTAACGATTCACTTCCTAGCCCTCGGCATCGTTCGATATAACGAAAAATCACTCTGGGAGCCTCGGAAACGCGATATTTACCTTTTCCACACGCTGTGTATCGAAAGAAGCTATGGATTCACTTCCTAGCCAACGGCATCGTTCGATATAACGATAAATCACTCTGGGAGCCTCGGAATCGCGATATTTACCTTTTCCACACGCTGTGTATCGATAGAAGCTAAGGATTCAGTGCCGAGCCCTCGGCATCGTTCGATGTAACGATAAATCACTCTCGGAGCCTCGGAAACGCGATACTTACCTTTTCCACAAGCTGTGTATCGAAATTAGCTAAGGATTCACTTCCTAGCCCTCGGCATCGTTCGATATAACGATAAATCACTCTGGGAGCCTCGGAAACGCGATATTTACCTTTTCCACACGCTGTGTATCGATAGAAGCTAAGGATTCACTTCGTTGCCCTCGGCATCGTTCGATGTAACGATAAATCACGCTGGGAGCTTCGGAATCGCGATATTTACCTTTTCCACACGCTGTGTATCGATAGAAGATAAGGATTCAGTTCCTAGCCCTCGGCATAGTTCGATATAACGATAAATCACTCTGGGAGCTTCGGAATCGCAATATTTACCTTTTCCACACGCTGTGTATCGAAATTAGCTAAGGATTCACTTCCTAGCCCTCGGTATCGTTCGATATAACGATAAATAGCTCTGGGAGCATCGGAATCGCGATATTTACCTTTTCCACAAGCTGTGTATCGAAAGAAGCTAAGGATTCACTTCCTAGCCCTCGGCATCGTTCGATATAACGATAAATCACTCTGGGAGCTTCGGAATCGCGATATTTACCTTTTCCACACGCTGTGTATCGAATTGAGCTAAGGATTCACTTCCTAGCCCTCGGCATCGTTCGATATAACGATAAATCACTCTGGGACAATCTGCAACGCGATATTTACCTTTTCCACAAGCTGTGTATCGAAATTAGCTAAGGATTCACTTCCTAGCCCTCGGTATCGTTCGATATAACGATAAATCACTCTGGGAGCCGCGAAATCGCGATATTTACCTTTTCCACACGCTGTGTATCGATAGAAGCTAACGATTCACTTCCTAGCCCTCGGCATCGTTCGATATAACGATAAATCACTCTGGGAGCCGCGGAATCGCGATATTTACCTGTTCCACACGCTGTGTATCGAAAGAAGCTAAGCATTCACTTCCTAGCCCTCGGTATCGTTCGATATAACGATAAATCACTCTGGGACACTCGGAAACGCGATATTTACCTTTTCCACACGCTGTGTATCGAAAGGAGCTAAGGATTCACTTCCTAGCCCTCGGCATCGTTCGATATAACGATAAATCACTCTGGGAGCCTCGGAATCGCGATATTTACCTTTTCCACACGCTGTGTATCGATCGAAGCTAAGGATTCAGTTCCTAGCCCTCGGCATCGTTCGATATAACGATAAATAGCTCTGGGAGCCTCGGAATCGCGATATTTACCTTTTCCACACGCTGTGTATCGAAAGAAGCTAAGGATTCACTTTCTAGCCCTCGGCATTGTTCGATATAACGATAAATAACTCTGTGAGCCTCGAAATCGCGATATTTACCTTTTCCACACGCTGTGTATCGATAGAAGCTAACGATTCACTTCCTAGCCCTCGGCATCGTTCGATATAACGAAAAATCACTCTGGGAGCCTCGGAAACGCGATATTTACCTTTTCCACACGCTGTGTATCGAAAGAAGCTATGGATTCACTTCCTAGCCAACGGCATCGTTCGATATAACGATAAATCACTCTGGGAGCCTCGGAATCGCGATATTTACCTTTTCCACACGCTGTGTATCGATAGAAGCTAAGGATTCAGTGCCGAGCCCTCGGCATCGTTCGATGTAACGATAAATCACTCTCGGAGCCTCGGAAACGCGATACTTACCTTTTCCACAAGCTGTGTATCGAAATTAGCTAAGGATTCACTTCCTAGCCCTCGGCATCGTTCGATATAACGATAAATCACTCTGGGAGCCTCGGAAACGCGATATTTACCTTTTCCACACGCTGTGTATCGATAGAAGCTAAGGATTCACTTCGTTGCCCTCGGCATCGTTCGATGTAACGATAAATCACGCTGGGAGCTTCGGAATCGCGATATTTACCTTTTCCACACGCTGTGTATCGATAGAAGATAAGGATTCAGTTCCTAGCCCTCGGCATAGTTCGATATAACGATAAATCACTCTGGGAGCTTCGGAATCGCAATATTTACCTTTTCCACACGCTGTGTATCGAAATTAGCTAAGGATTCACTTCCTAGCCCTCGGTATCGTTCGATATAACGATAAATAGCTCTGGGAGCATCGGAATCGCGATATTTACCTTTTCCACAAGCTGTGTATCGAAAGAAGCTAAGGATTCACTTCCTAGCCCTCGGCATCGTGCGATATAACGATAAATCACTCTGGGAGCTTCGGAATCGCGATATTTACCTTTTCCACACGCTGTGTATCGAATTGAGCTAAGGATTCACTTCCTAGCCCTCGGCATTGTTCGATATAACGATAAATAACTCTGTGAGCCTCGAAATCGCGATATTTACCTTTTCCACACGCTGTGTATCGATAGAAGCTAACGATTCACTTCCTAGCCCTCGGCATCGTTCGATATAACGAAAAATCACTCTGGGAGCCTCGGAAACGCGATATTTACCTTTTCCACACGCTGTGTATCGAAAGAAGCTATGGATTCACTTCCTAGCCAACGGCATCGTTCGATATAACGATAAATCACTCTGGGAGCCTCGGAATCGCGATATTTACCTTTTCCACACGCTGTGTATCGATAGAAGCTAAGGATTCAGTGCCGAGCCCTCGGCATCGTTCGATGTAACGATAAATCACTCTCGGAGCCTCGGAAACGCGATACTTACCTTTTCCACAAGCTGTGTATCGAAATTAGCTAAGGATTCACTTCCTAGCCCTCGGCATCGTTCGATATAACGATAAATCACTCTGGGAGCCTCGGAAACGCGATATTTACCTTTTCCACACGCTGTGTATCGATAGAAGCTAAGGATTCACTTCGTTGCCCTCGGCATCGTTCGATGTAACGATAAATCACGCTGGGAGCTTCGGAATCGCGATATTTACCTTTTCCACACGCTGTGTATCGATAGAAGATAAGGATTCAGTTCCTAGCCCTCGGCATAGTTCGATATAACGATAAATCACTCTGGGAGCTTCGGAATCGCAATATTTACCTTTTCCACACGCTGTGTATCGAAATTAGCTAAGGATTCACTTCCTAGCCCTCGGTATCGTTCGATATAACGATAAATAGCTCTGGGAGCATCGGAATCGCGATATTTACCTTTTCCACAAGCTGTGTATCGAAAGAAGCTAAGGATTCACTTCCTAGCCCTCGGCATCGTGCGATATAACGATAAATCACTCTGGGAGCTTCGGAATCGCGATATTTACCTTTTCCACACGCTGTGTATCGAATTGAGCTAAGGATTCACTTCCTAGCCCTCGGTATCGTTCGATATAACGATAAATCACTCTGGGAGCTTCGGAATCGCAATATTTATCTTTTCCACGCGCTGTGTATCGAAATTAGCTAAGGATTCACTTCCTAGCCCTCGGCATCGTTCGATATAACGATAAATCACTCTGGGAGCCTCGGAATCGCGATATTTACCTTTTCCACACGCTGTGTATCGAAAGAAGCTAAGGATTCACTTCCTAGCCCTCGGCATCGTTCGATATAACGATAAATCACTCTGCGACACTCTGAAACGCGATATTTACATTTTCCACATGCTGTGTGTCGAAAGGAGCTAAGGATTCACTTCCTAGCCCTCGGCATCGTTCGATATAACGATAAATCACTCTGGGACACTCTGAAACGCGATATTTACCTTTTCCACACGCTGGGTATCGAAAGAAGCTAAGGATTCACTTCCTAGCCCTCGGCATCGTTCGATATAACGATAAATCACTCTGGGAGCCGCGGAATCGCGATATTTACCTGTTCCACACGCTGTGTATCGAAAGAAGCTAAGCATTCACTTCCTAGCCCTCGGTATCGTTCGATATAACGATAAATCACTCTGGGACACTCGGAAACGCGATATTTACCTTTTCCACACGCTGTGTATCGAAAGGAGCTAAGGATTCACTTCCTAGCCCTCGGCATCGTTCGATATAACGATAAATAACTCTGGGAGCCTCGGAATCGCGATATTTACCTTTTCCACACGCTGTGTATCGATAGAAGCTAAGGATTCAGTGCCGAGCCCTCGGCATCGTTCGATATAACGATATATCGCTCTGGGAGCTTCGGAATCGCGATATTTACCTGTTCCACACGCTGTCTATCGAAAGAATCTAAGGATTCACTTCCTAGCCCTCGGTATCGTTCGATATAACGATAAATCACTCTGGGACACTCGGAAACGCGATATTTACCTTTTCCACACGCTGTGTATCGAAAGGAGCTAAGGATTCACTTCCTAGCCCTCGGCATCGTTCGATATAACGATAAATCACTCTGGGACACTCTGAAACGCGATATTTACCTTTTCCACACGCTGTGTATCGAAAGAAGCTAAGGATTCACTTCCTAGCCCTCGGCATTGTTCGATATAACGATAAATAACTCTGTGAGCCTCGAAATCGCGATATTTACCTTTTCCACACGCTGTGTATCGATAGAAGCTAACGATTCACTTCCTAGCCCTCGGCATCGTTCGATATAACGAAAAATCACTCTGGGAGCCTCGGAAACGCGATATTTACCTTTTCCACACGCTGTGTATCGAAAGAAGCTATGGATTCACTTCCTAGCCAACGGCATCGTTCGATCTAACGATAAATCACTCTCGGAGCCTCGGAATCGCGATATTTACCTTTTCCACACGCTGTGTATCGAAAGAAGCTAAGGATTCACTTCCTAGCCCTCGGCATGTTTCGATATAACGATAAATATCTCTGGGAGCCTCGGAATCGCGATATTTACCTGTTCCACACGCTGTGTATCGAAAGAAGCTAAGGATTCACTTCCTAGCCCTCGGCATCGTTCGATATAACGATAAATCACTCTGGGAGCTTCGGAATCGCGATATTTACCTTTTCCACACGCTGTGTATCGAATTGAGCTAAGGATTCACTTCCTAGCCCTCGGCATCGTTCGATATAACGATAAATCACTCTGGGACAATCTGCAACGCGATATTTACCTTTTCCACAAGCTGTGTATCGAAATTAGCTAAGGATTCAATTCCTAGCCCTCGGTATCGTTCGATATAACGATAAATCACTCTGGGAGCCTCGGAATCGCGATATTTACCTTTTCCACACGCTGTGTATCGATAGAAGCTAAGGATTCAGTTCCTAGCCCTCGGCATCGTTCGATATAACGATAAATAGCTCTGGGAGCCTCGGAATCGCGATATTTACCTTTTCCACACGCTGTGTATCGAAAGAAGCTAAGGATTTACTTCCTAGCCCTCGGCATTGTTCGATATAACGATAAATAACTCTGGGAGCCTCGGAATCGCGATATTTACCTTTTCCACACGCTGTGTATCGATAGAAGCTAAGGATTCAGTGCCGAGCCCTCGGCATCGTTCGATGTAACGATAAATCACTCTCGGAGCCTCGGAAACGCGATACTTACCTTTTCCACAAGCTGTGTCTCGAAATTAGCTAAGGATTCACTTCCTAGCCCTCGGTATCGTTCGATATAACGATAAATCACTCTGGGACACTCTGAAACGCGATATTTACCTTTTCCACACGCTGTGTATCGAAAGAAGCTAAGGATTCACTTCCTAGCCCTCGGCATTGTTCGATATAACGATAAATAACTCTGGGACACTCTGAAACGCGATATTTACCTTTTCCACACGCTGTGTATCGAAAGAAGCTAAGGATTCACTTCCTAGCCCTCGGCATTGTTCGATATAACGATAAATAACTCTGAGAGCCTCGGAATCGCGATATTTACCTTTTCCACACGCTGTGTATCGATAGAAGCTAAGGATTCACTTCCTAGCCCTCGGCATCGTTCGATATAACGAAAAATCACTCTGGGAGCCTCGGAAACGCGATATTTACCTTTTCCACACGCTGTGTATCGAATTGGGCTAAGGATTCACTTCCTAGCCCTCGGCATCGTTCGATATAACGATAAATCACTCTGGGACAATCTGCAACGCGATATTTACCTTTTCCACAAGCTGTGTATCGAAATTAGCTAAGGATTCACTTCCTAGCCCTCGGTATCGTTCGATATACCGATAAATCACTCTGGGACACTCGGGAACGCGATATTTACCTTTTCCACTCGCTGTGTATCGATAGAAGCTAAGGATTCAGTTCCTAGCACTCGGCATCGTTCGATATAACGATAAATCACTCTGGGACACTCTGAAACGCGATATTTACCTTGTCCACACGCTGTGTATCGAAAGGAGCTAAGGATTCACTTCCTAGCCCTCGGCATCGTTCGATATAACGATAAATCACTCTGTGAGCTTCGGAATCGCGATATTTACCTTTTCCACACGCTGTGTATCGAATTGAGCTAAGGATTCACTTCCTAGCCCTCGGCATCGTTCGATATAACGATAAATCACTCTGGGACACTCTGCAACGCGATATTTACCTTTTCCACAAGCTGTGTATCGAAATTAGCTAAGGATTCACTTCCTAGCCAACGGCATCGTTCGATATAACGATAAATCACTCTGGGAGCCTCGGAATCGCGATATTTACCTTTTCCACACGCTGTGTATCGATAGAAGCTAAGGATTCAGTTCCTAGCCCTCGGCATCGTTCGATATAACGATAAATAGCTCTGGGAGCCTCGGAATCGCGATATTTACCTTTTCCACACGCTGTGTATCGAAAGAAGCTAAGGATTTACTTCCTAGCCCTCGGCATTGTTCGATATAACGATAAATAACTCTGGGAGCCTCGGAATCGCGATATTTACCTTTTCCACACGCTGTGTATCGATAGAAGCTAAGGATTCAGTGCCGAGCCCTCGGCATCGTTCGATATAACGATAAATCACTCTGGGAGCCTCGGAATCGCGATATTTACCTTTTCCACACGCTGTGTATCGATAGAAGCTAAGGATTCAGTTCCTAGCCCTCGGCATCGTTCGATATAACGATAAATAGCTCTGGGAGCCTCGGAATCGCGATATTTACCTTTTCCACACGCTGTGTATCGAAAGAAGCTAAGGATTTACTTCCTAGCCCTCGGCATTGTTCGATATAACGATAAATAACTCTGGGAGCCTCGGAATCGCGATATTTACCTTTTCCACACGCTGTGTATCGATAGAAGCTAAGGATTCAGTGCCGAGCCCTCGGCATCGTTCGATGTAACGATAAATCACTCTCGGAGCCTCGGAAACGCGATACTTACCTTTTCCACAAGCTGTGTCTCGAAATTAGCTAAGGATTCACTTCCTAGCCCTCGGTATCGCTCGATATAACGATAAATCACTCTGGGACACTCTGAAACGCGATATTTACCTTTTCCACACGATGTGTATCGAAAGAAGCTAAGGATTCACTTCCTAGCCCTCGGCATTGTTCGATATAACGATAAATAACTCTGAGAGCCTCGGAATCGCGATATTTACCTTTTCCACACGCTGTGTATCGATAGAAGCTAAGGATTCACTTCCTAGCCCTCGGCATCGTTCGATATAACGAAAAATCACTCTGGGAGCCTCGGAAACGCGATATTTACCTTTTCCACACGCTGTGTATCGAAAGAAGCTAAGGATTCACTTCCTAGCCAACGGCATCGATCGATATAACGATAAATCACTCTGGGAGCCTCGGAATCGCGATATTTACCTTGTCCACACGCTGTGTATCGATAGAAGCTAAGGATTCAGTTCCTAGCCCTCGGCATCGTTCGATATAACGATAAATAGCTCTGGGAGCCTCGGAATCGCGATATTTACCTTTTCCACACGCTGTGTATCGAAAGAAGCTAAGGATTTACTTCCTAGCCCTCGGCATTGTTCGATATAACGATAAATAACTCTGGGAGCCTCGGAATCGCGATATTTACCTTTTCCACACGCTGTGTATCGATAGAAGCTAAGGATTCAGTGCCGAGCCCTCGGCATCGTTCGATGTAACGATAAATCACTCTGGGAGCCTCGGAAACGCGATATTTACATTTTCCACAAGCTGTGTATTGAAAGAAGCTAAGGATTCACTTCCTAGCCATCGGCATCGTTCGATATAACGATAAATCACTCTGGGAGCCGCGAAATCGCGATATTTACCTTTTCCACACGCTGTGTATCGATAGAAGCTAACGATTCACTTCCTAGCCCTCGGCATCGTTCGATATAACGAAAAATCACTCTGGGAGCCTCGGAAACGCGATATTTACCTTTTCCACACGCTGTGTATCGAAAGAAGCTAAGGATTCACTTCCTAGCCAACGGCATCGTTCGATATAACGATAAATCACTCTGGGAGCCTCGGAATCGCGATATTTACCTTTTCCACACGCTGTGTATCGAAAGAAGCTAAGGATTCACTTCCTAGCCCTCGGCATGTTTCGATATAACGATAAATCACTCTGGGAGCTTCGGAATCGCGATATTTACCTTTTCCACACGCTGTGTATCGAATTGAGCTAAGGATTCACTTCCTAGCCCTCGGCATCGTTCGATATAACGATAAATCACTCTGGGACACTCTGCAACGCGATATTTACCTTTTCCACAAGCTGTGTATCGAAATTAGCTAAGGATTCACTTCCTAGCCCTCGGCATCGTGCGATATAACGATAAATCACTCTGGGAGCTTCGGAATCGCGATATTTACCTTTTCCACACGCTGTGTATCGAATTGAGCTAAGGATTCACTTCCTAGCCCTCGGTATCGTTCGATATAACGATAAATCACTCTGGGAGCTTCGGAATCGCAATATTTATCTTTTCCACGCGCTGTGTATCGAAATTAGCTAAGGATTCACTTCCTAGCCCTCGGCATCGTTCGATATAACGATAAATCACTCTGGGAGCCTCGGAATCGCGATATTTACCTTTTCCACACGCTGTGTATCGAAATTAGCTAAGGATTCACTTCCTAGCCAACGGCATCGCTCGATATAACGATAAATCACTCTGGGAGCCTCGGAATCGCGATATTTACCTTTTCCACACGCTGTGTATCGATAGAAGCTAAGGATTCAGTTCCTAGCCCTCGGCATCGTTCGATATAACGATAAATAGCTCTGGGACACTCGGAAACGCGATATTTACCTTTTCCACACGCTGTGTATCGAAAGAAGCTAAGGATTCACTTCCTATCCCTCGGCATCGTTCGACATAACGATAAATCACTCTGGGAGCCTCGGAATCGCGATATTTACCTTTCCCGCCCGCTGTGTATCGAAAGAAGCTAAGGATTTACTTCCTAGCCAACGGCATCGTTCGATCTAACGATAAATCACTCTCGGAGCCTCGGAATCGCGATATTTACCTTTTCCACACGCTGTGTATCGAAAGAAGCTAAGGATTCACTTCCTAGCCCTCGGCATCGTTCGATATAACGAAAAATCACTCTGGGAGCCTCGGAAACGCGATATTTACCTTTTCCACACGCTGTGTATCGAAAGAAGCTATGGATTCACTTCCTAGCCAACGGCATCGTTCGATCTAACGATAAATCACTCTCGGAGCCTCGGAATCGCGATATTTACCTTTTCCACACGCTGTGTATCGAAAGAAGCTAAGGATTCACTTCCTAGCCCTCGGCATGTTTCGATATAACGATAAATATCTCTGGGAGCCTCGGAATCGCGATATTTACCTGTTCCACACGCTGTGTATCGAAAGAAGCTAAGGATTCACTTCCTAGCCCTCGGCATCGTTCGATATAACGATAAATCACTCTGGGAGCTTCGGAATCGCGATATTTACCTTTTCCACACGCTGTGTATCGAATTGAGCTAAGGATTCACTTCCTAGCCCTCGGCATCGTTCGATATAACGATAAATCACTCTGGGAGCTTCGGAATCGCGATATTTACCTTTTCCACACGCTGTGTATCGAATTGAGCTAAGGATTCACTTCCTAGCCCTCGGCATCGTTCGATATAACGATAAATCACTCTGGGACAATCTGCAACGCGATATTTACCTTTTCCACAAGCTGTGTATCGAAATTAGCTAAGGATTCAATTCCTAGCCCTCGGTATCGTTCGATATAACGATAAATCACTCTGGGACACTCGGGAACGCGATATTTACCTTTTCCACTCGCTGTGTATCGATAGAAGCTAAGGATTCAGTTCCTAGCACTCGGCATCGTTCGATATAACGATAAATCACTCTGGGACACTCTGAAACGCGATATTTACCTTTTCCACACGCTGTGTATCGAAAGGAGCTAAGGATTCACTTCCTAGCCCTCGGCATCGTTCGATATAACGATAAATCACCCTGTGAGCTTCGGAATCGCGATATTTACCTTTTCCACACGCTGTGTATCGAATTGAGCTAAGGATTCACTTCCTAGCCCACGGCATCGTTCGATATAACGATAAATCACTCTGGGACACTCTGCAACGCGATATTTACCTTTGCCACAAGCTGTGTATCGAAATTAGCTAAGGATTCACTTCCTAGCCAACGGCATCGTTCGATATAACGATAAATCACTCTGGGAGCCTCGGAATCGCGATATTTACCTTTTCCACACGCTGTGTATCGATAGAAGCTAAGGATTCAGTTCCTAGCCCTCGGCATCGTTCGATATAACGATAAATAGCTCTGGGAGCCTCGGAATCGCGATATTTACCTTTTCCACACGCTGTGTATCGAAAGAAGCTAAGGATTTACTTCCTAGCCCTCGGCATTGTTCGATATAACGATAAATAACTCTGGGAGCCTCGGAATCGCGATATTTACCTTTTCCACACGCTGTGTATCGATAGAAGCTAAGGATTCAGTGCCGAGCCCTCGGCATCGTTCGATGTAACGATAAATCACTCTCGGAGCCTCGGAAACGCGATATTTACCTTTTCCACACGCTGTGTATCGAATTGGGCTAAGGATTCACTTCCTAGCCCTCGGCATCGTTCGATATAACGATAAATCACTCTGGGACAATCTGCAACGCGATATTTACCTTTTCCACAAGCTGTGTATCGAAATTAGCTAAGGATTCACTTCCTAGCCCTCGGCATTGTTCGATATAACGATAAATAACTCTGAGAGCCTCGGAATCGCGATATTTACCTTTTCCACACGCTGTGTATCGATAGAAGCTAAGGATTCACTTCCTAGCCCTCGGCATCGTTCGATATAACGAAAAATCACTCTGGGAGCCTCGGAAACGCGATATTTACCTTTTCCACACGCTGTGTATCGAATTGGGCTAAGGATTCACTTCCTAGCCCTCGGCATCGTTCGATATAACGATAAATCACTCTGGGACAATCTGCAACGCGATATTTACCTTTTCCACAAGCTGTGTATCGAAATTAGCTAAGGATTCACTTCCTAGCCCTCGGTATCGTTCGATATACCGATAAATCACTCTGGGACACTCGGGAACGCGATATTTACCTTTTCCACTCGCTGTGTATCGATAGAAGCTAAGGATTCAGTTCCTAGCACTCGGCATCGTTCGATATAACGATAAATCACTCTGGGACACTCTGAAACGCGATATTTACCTTGTCCACACGCTGTGTATCGAAAGGAGCTAAGGATTCACTTCCTAGCCCTCGGCATCGTTCGATATAACGATAAATCACTCTGTGAGCTTCGGAATCGCGATATTTACCTTTTCCACACGCTGTGTATCGAATTGAGCTAAGGATTCACTTCCTAGCCCTCGGCATCGTTCGATATAACGATAAATCACTCTGGGACACTCTGCAACGCGATATTTACCTTTTCCACAAGCTGTGTATCGAAATTAGCTAAGGATTCACTTCCTAGCCAACGGCATCGTTCGATATAACGATAAATCACTCTGGGAGCCTCGGAATCGCGATATTTACCTTTTCCACACGCTGTGTATCGATAGAAGCTAAGGATTCAGTTCCTAGCCCTCGGCATCGTTCGATATAACGATAAATAGCTCTGGGAGCCTCGGAATCGCGATATTTACCTTTTCCACACGCTGTGTATCGAAAGAAGCTAAGGATTTACTTCCTAGCCCTCGGCATTGTTCGATATAACGATAAATAACTCTGGGAGCCTCGGAATCGCGATATTTACCTTTTCCACACGCTGTGTATCGATAGAAGCTAAGGATTCAGTGCCGAGCCCTCGGCATCGTTCGATGTAACGATAAATCACTCTCGGAGCCTCGGAAACGCGATACTTACCTTTTCCACAAGCTGTGTCTCGAAATTAGCTAAGGATTCACTTCCTAGCCCTCGGTATCGCTCGATATAACGATAAATCACTCTGGGACACTCTGAAACGCGATATTTACCTTTTCCACACGATGTGTATCGAAAGAAGCTAAGGATTCACTTCCTAGCCCTCGGCATTGTTCGATATAACGATAAATAACTCTGAGAGCCTCGGAATCGCGATATTTACCTTTTCCACACGCTGTGTATCGATAGAAGCTAAGGATTCACTTCCTAGCCCTCGGCATCGTTCGATATAACGAAAAATCACTCTGGGAGCCTCGGAAACGCGATATTTACCTTTTCCACACGCTGTGTATCGAAAGAAGCTAAGGATTCACTTCCTAGCCAACGGCATCGATCGATATAACGATAAATCACTCTGGGAGCCTCGGAATCGCGATATTTACCTTGTCCACACGCTGTGTATCGATAGAAGCTAAGGATTCAGTTCCTAGCCCTCGGCATCGTTCGATATAACGATAAATAGCTCTGGGAGCCTCGGAATCGCGATATTTACCTTTTCCACACGCTGTGTATCGAAAGAAGCTAAGGATTTACTTCCTAGCCCTCGGCATTGTTCGATATAACGATAAATAACTCTGGGAGCCTCGGAATCGCGATATTTACCTTTTCCACACGCTGTGTATCGATAGAAGCTAAGGATTCAGTGCCGAGCCCTCGGCATCGTTCGATGTAACGATAAATCACTCTGGGAGCCTCGGAAACGCGATATTTACCTTTTCCACAAGCTGTGTATTGAAAGAAGCTAAGGATTCACTTCCTAGCCATCGGCATCGTTCGATATAACGATAAATCACTCTGGGAGCCGCGAAATCGCGATATTTACCTTTTCCACACGCTGTGTATCGATAGAAGCTAACGATTCACTTCCTAGCCCTCGGCATCGTTCGATATAACGAAAAATCACTCTGGGAGCCTCGGAAACGCGATATTTACCTTTTCCACACGCTGTGTATCGAAAGAAGCTAAGGATTCACTTCCTAGCCAACGGCATCGTTCGATATAACGATAAATCACTCTGGGAGCCTCGGAATCGCGATATTTACCTTTTCCACACGCTGTGTATCGAAAGAAGCTAAGGATTCACTTCCTAGCCCTCGGCATGTTTCGATATAACGATAAATCACTCTGGGAGCTTCGGAATCGCGATATTTACCTTTTCCACACGCTGTGTATCGAATTGAGCTAAGGATTCACTTCCTAGCCCTCGGCATCGTTCGATATAACGATAAATCACTCTGGGACACTCTGCAACGCGATATTTACCTTTTCCACAAGCTGTGTATCGAAATTAGCTAAGGATTCACTTCCTAGCCCTCGGCATCGTGCGATATAACGATAAATCACTCTGGGAGCTTCGGAATCGCGATATTTACCTTTTCCACACGCTGTGTATCGAATTGAGCTAAGGATTCACTTCCTAGCCCTCGGTATCGTTCGATATAACGATAAATCACTCTGGGAGCTTCGGAATCGCAATATTTATCTTTTCCACGCGCTGTGTATCGAAATTAGCTAAGGATTCACTTCCTAGCCCTCGGCATCGTTCGATATAACGATAAATCACTCTGGGAGCCTCGGAATCGCGATATTTACCTTTTCCACACGCTGTGTATCGAAATTAGCTAAGGATTCACTTCCTAGCCAACGGCATCGCTCGATATAACGATAAATCACTCTGGGAGCCTCGGAATCGCGATATTTACCTTTTCCACACGCTGTGTATCGATAGAAGCTAAGGATTCAGTTCCTAGCCCTCGGCATCGTTCGATATAACGATAAATAGCTCTGGGACACTCGGAAACGCGATATTTACCTTTTCCACACGCTGTGTATCGAAAGAAGCTAAGGATTCACTTCCTATCCCTCGGCATCGTTCGACATAACGATAAATCACTCTGGGAGCCTCGGAATCGCGATATTTACCTTTCCCGCCCGCTGTGTATCGAAAGAAGCTAAGGATTTACTTCCTAGCCCTCGGCATTGTTCGATATAACGATAAATAACTCTGGGAGCCTCGGAATCGCGATATTTACCTTTTCCACACGCTGTGTATCGAAAGAAGCTAAGGATTCACTTCCTAGCCCTCGGTATCGTTCGATATAACGATAAATCACTCTGGGACACTCGGAAACGCGATATTTACCTTTTCCACACGCTGTGTATCGAAAGGAGCTAAGGATTCACTTCCTAGCCCTCGGCATCGTTCGATGTAACGATAAATCACGCTGGGAGCTTCGGAATCGCGATATTTACCTTTTCCACACGCTGTGTATCGATAGAAGATAAGGATTCAGTTCCTAGCCCTCGGCATAGTTCGATATAACGATAAATCACTCTGGGAGCTTCGGAATCGCAATATTTACCTTTTCCACACGCTGTGTATCGAAATTAGCTAAGGATTCACTTCCTAGCCCTCGGTATCGTTCGATATAACGATAAATAGCTCTGGGAGCATCGGAATCGCGATATTTACCTTTTCCACAAGCTGTGTATCGAAAGAAGCTAAGGATTCACTTCCTAGCCCTCGGCATCGTGCGATATAACGATAAATCACTCTGGGAGCTTCGGAATCGCGATATTTACCTTTTCCACACGCTGTGTATCGAATTGAGCTAAGGATTCACTTCCTAGCCCTCGGTATCGTTCGATATAACGATAAATCACTCTGGGAGCTTCGGAATCGCAATATTTATCTTTTCCACGCGCTGTGTATCGAAATTAGCTAAGGATTCACTTCCTAGCCCTCGGCATCGTTCGATATAACGATAAATCACTCTGGGAGCCTCGGAATCGCGATAGTTACCTTTTCCACACGCTGTGTATCGAAAGAAGCTAAGGATTCACTTCCTAGCCCTCGGCATCGTTCGATATAACGATAAATCACTCTGCGACACTCTGAAACGCGATATTTACATTTTCCACATGCTGTGTGTCGAAAGGAGCAAAGGATTCACTTCCTAGCCCTCGGCATCGTTCGATATAACGATAAATCACTCTGGGACACTCTGAAACGCGATATTTACCTTTTCCACACGCTGGGTATCGAAAGAAGCTAAGGATTCACTTCCTAGCCCTCGGCATCGTTCGATATAACGATAAATCACTCTGGGAGCCGCGGAATCGCGATATTTACCTGTTCCACACGCTGTGTATCGAAAGAAGCTAAGCATTCACTTCCTAGCCCTCGGTATCGTTCGATATAACGATAAATCACTCTGGGACACTCGGAAACGCGATATTTACCTTTTCCACACGCTGTGTATCGAAAGGAGCTAAGGATTCACTTCCTAGCCCTCGGCATCGTTCGATATAACGATAAATCACTCTGGGAGCCTCGGAATCGCGATATTTACCTTTTCCACACGCTGTGTATCGATAGAAGCTAAGGATTCAGTTCCTAGCCCTCGGCATCGTTCGATATAACGATAAATAGCTCTGGGAGCCTCGGAATCGCGATATTTACCTTTTCCACACGCTGTGTATCGAAAGAAGCTAAGGATTTACTTCCTAGCCCTCGGCATTGTTCGATATAACGATAAATAACTCTGGGAGCCTCGGAATCGCGATATTTACCTTTTCCACACGCTGTGTATCGATAGAAGCTAAGGATTCAGTTCCTAGCCCTCGGCATCGTTCGATATAACGATAAATCACGCTGGGAGCTTCGGAATCGCGATATTTACCTTTTCCACACGCTGTGTATCGATAGAAGATAAGGATTCAGTTCCTAGCCCTCGGCATAGTTCGATATAACGATAAATCACTCTGGGAGCTTCGGAATCGCAATATTTACCTTTTCCACACGCTGTGTATCGAAATTAGCTAAGGATTCACTTCCTAGCCCTCGGTATCGTTCGATATAACGATAAATAGCTCTGGGAGCCTCGGAATCGCGATATTTACCTTTTCCACAAGCTGTGTATCGAAAGAAGCTAAGGATTCACTTCCTAGCCCTCGGCATCGTTCGATATAACGATAAATCACTCTGGGAGCTTCGGAATCGCGATATTTACCTTTTCCACACGCTGTGTATCGAATTGAGCTAAGGATTCACTTCCTAGCCCTCGGTATCGTTCGATATAACGATAAATCACTCTGGGAGCTTCGGAATCGCAATATTTACCTTTTCCACGCGCTGTGTATCGAAATTAGCTAAGGATTCACTTCCTAGCCCTCGGCATCGTTCGATATAACGATAAATCACTCTGGGAGCCTCGGAATCGCGATATTTACCTTTTATACACGCTGTGTATCGAAAGAAGCTAAGGATTCACTTCCTAGCCTTCGGCATCGTTCGATATAACGATAAATCACTCTGCGACACTCTGAAACGCGATATTTACATTTTCCACATGCTGTGTATCGAAAGGAGCTAAGGATTCAGTTCCTAGCCCGCGGCATCGTTCGATATAACGATAAATAGCTCTGGGAGCCTCGGAATCGCGATATTTACCTTTTCCACACGCTGTGTATCGAAAGAAGCTAAGGATTGACTTCCTAGCCCTCGGCATTGTTCGATATAACGATAAATAACTCTGGGAGCCTCGGAATCGCGATATTTACCTTTTCCACACGCTGTGTATCGATAGAAGCTAAGGATTCAGTGCCGAGCCCTCGGCATCGTTCGATATAACGAAAAATCACTCTGGGAGCCTCGGAAACGCGATATTTACCTTTTCCACAAGCTGTGTATCGAAATTAGCTAAGGATTCACTTCCTAGACCTCGGTATCGTTGGATATAACGATAAATCACTCTGGGACACTCTGAAACGCGATATTTACCTTTTCCACACGCTGTGTATCGATAGAAGCTAAGGATTCACTTCGTTGCCCTCGGCATCGTTCGATGTAACGATAAATCACGCTGGGAGCTTCGGAATCGCGATATTTACCTTTTCCACAGGCTGTGTATCGATAGAAGATAAGGATTCAGTTCCTAGCCCTCGGCATAGTTCGATATAACGATAAATCACTCTGGGAGCTTCGGAATCGCAATATTTACCTTTTCCACACGCTGTGTATCGAAATTAGCTAAGGATTCACTTCCTAGCCCTCGGTATCGTTCGATATAACGATAAATAGCTCTGAGAGCATCGGAATCGCGATATTTACCTTTTCCACAAGCTGTGTATCGAAAGAAGCTAAGGATTCACTTCCTAGCCCTCGGCATCGTGCGATATAACGATAAATCACTCTGGGAGCTTCGGAATCGCGATATTTACCTTTTCCACACGCTGTGTATCGAATTGAGCTAAGGATTCACTTCCTAGCCCTCGGTATCGTTCGATATAACGATAAATCACTCTGGGAGCTTCGGAATCGCAATATTTACCTTTTCCACGCGCTGTGTATCGAAATTAGCTAAGGATTCACTTCCTAGCCCTCGGCATCGTTCGATATAACGATAAATCACTCTGGGAGCCTCGGAATCGCGATATTTACCTTTTCCACACGCTGTGTATCGAAAGAAGCTAAGGATTCACTTCCTAGCCCTCGGCATCGTTCGATATAACGATAAATCACTCTGCGACACTCTGAAACGCGATATTTACATTTTCCACATGCTGTGTGTCGAAAGGAGCTAAGGATTCACTTCCTAGCCCTCGGCATCGTTCGATATAACGATAAATCACTCTGGGACACTCTGAAACACGATATTTACCTTTTCCACACGCTGGGTATCGAAAGAAGCTAAGGATTCACTTCCTAGCCCTCGGCATCGTTCGATATAACGATAAATCACTCTGGGAGCCGCGGAATCGCGATATTTACCTGTTCCACACGCTGTGTATCGAAAGAAGCTAAGCATTCACTTCCTAGCCCTCGGTATCGTTCGATATAACGATAAATCACTCTGGGACACTCGGAAACGCGATATTTACCTTTTCCACACGCTGTGTATCGAAAGGAGCTAAGGATTCACTTCCTAGCCCTCGGCATCGTTCGATATAACGATAAATCACTCTGGGACACTCTGAAACGCGATATTTACCTTTTCCACACGCTGTGTATCGAAAGAAACTAAGGATTCACTTCCTAGCCCTCGGCATTGTTCGATATAACGATAAATAACTCAGAGAGCCTCGGAATCGCGATATTTACCTTTTCCACACGCTGTGTATCGATAGAAGCTAAGGATTCACTTCCTAGCCCTCGGCATCGTTCGATATAACGAAAAATCACTCTGGGAGCCTCGGAAACGCGATATTTACCTTTTCCACACGCTGTGTATCGAAAGAAGCTATGGATTCACTTCCTAGCCAACGGCATCGTTCGATATAACGATAAATCACTCTGGGAGCCTCGGAATCGCGATATTTACCTTTTCCACACGCTATGTATCGAAAGAAGCTAAGGATTCACTTCCTAGCTCTCGGCATGTTTCGATATAACGATAAATCACTCTGGGAGCTTCGGAATCTCGATATTTACCTTTTCCACACGCTGTGTATCGAATTGAGCTAAGGATTCACTTCCTAGCCCTCGGCATCGTTCGATATAACGATAAATCACTCTGGGAGCTTCGGAATCGCGATATTTACCTTTTCCACACGCTGTGTATCGAATTGAGCTAAGGATTCACTTCCTAGCCCTCGGTATCGTTCGATATAACGATAAATCACTCTGGGAGCTTCGGAATCGCAATATTTACCTTTTCCACGCGCTGTGTATCGAAATTAGCTAAGGATTCACTTCCGAGCCCTCGGCATCGTTCGATATAACGATAAATCACTCTGGGAGCCTCGGAATCGCGATATTTACCTTTTCCACACGCTGTGTATCGAAAGAAGCTAAGGATTCACTTCCTAGCCCTCGGCATTGTTCGATATAACGATAAATAGCTCTGGGAGCCTCGGAATCGCGATATTTACCTTTTCCACACGCTGTGTATCGAAAGAAGCTAAGGATTTACTTCCTAGCCCTCGGCATTGTTCGATATAACGATAAATAACTCTGGGAGCCTCGGAATCGCGATATTTACCTTTTCCACACGCTGTGTATCGATAGAAGCTAAGGATTCAGTGCCGAGCCCTCGGCATCGTTCGATGTAACGATAAATCACTCTCGGAGCCTCGGAAACGCGATACTTACCTTTTCCACAAGCTGTGTCTCGAAATTAGCTAAGGATTCACTTCCTAGCCCTCGGTATCGTTCGATATAACGATAAATCACTCTGGGACACTCTGAAACGCGATATTTACCTTTTCCACACGCTGTGTATCGAAAGAAGCTAAGGATTCACTTCCTAGCCCTCGGCATTGTTCGATATAACGATAAATAACTCTGAGATCCTCGGAATCGCGATATTTACCTTTTCCACACGCTGTGTATCGATAGAAGCTAAGGATTCACTTCCTAGCCCTCGGCATCGTTCGATATAACGAAAAATCACTCTGGGAGCCTCGGAAACGCGATATTTACCTTTTCCACACGCTGTGTATCGAAAGAAGCTAAGGATTCACTTCCTAGCCAACGGCATCGATCGATATAACGATAAATCACTCTGGGAGCCTCGGAATCGCGATATTTACCTTTTCCACACGCTGTGTATCGATAGAAGCTAAGGATTCAGTTCCTAGCCCTCGGTATCGTTCGATATAACGATAAATAGCTCTGGGAGCCTCGGAATCGCGATATTTACCTTTTCCACACGCTGTGTATCGAAAGAAGCTAAGGATTTACTTCCTAGCCCTCGGCATTGTTCGATATAACGATAAATAACTCTGGGAGCCTCGGAATCGCGATATTTACCTTTTCCACACGCTGTGTATCGATAGAAGCTAAGGATTCAGTGCCGAGCCCTCGGCATCGTTCGATGTAACGATAAATCACTCTGGGAGCCTCGGAAACGCGATATTTACCTTTTCCACAAGCTGTGTATTGAAAGAAGCTAAGGATTCACTTCCTAGCCATCGGCATCGTTCGATATACCGATAAATCACTCTGGGAGCCGCGAAATGGCGATATTTACCTTTTCCACAAGCTGTGTATTGAAAGAAGCTAAGGATTCACTTCCTAGCCATCGGCATCGTTCGATATACCGATAAATCACTCTGGGAGCCTCGGAAACGCGATATTTACCTTTTCCACAAGTTGTGTATCGAAATAAGCTAAGGATTCACTTCCTAGCCCTCGGTATCGTTCGATATAACGATATATCGCTCTGGGAGCCTCGGAATCGCGATATTTACCTTTTCCACAAGCTGTGTATCAAAAGAAGCTAAGGATTCACTTCCTAGCCAACGGCATCGTTCGACATAACGATAAATCACTCTGGGAGCCTCGGAATCGCGATATTTACCTTTTCCGCCCGCTGTGTATCGAAAGAAGCTAAGGATTCACTTCCTAGCCCTCGGCATCGTTCGATATAACGATAAATCACTCTGGGAGCCTCGGGAACGCGATATTTACCTTTTCCACACGCTGTGTATCGAAAGAAGCTAAGGATTCACTTCCTAGCCCTCGGCATTGTTCGATATAACGATAAATAGCTCTGGGAGCCTCGGAATCGCGATATTTACCTTTTCCACACGCTGTGTATCGAAAGAAGCTAAGGATTTACTTCCTAGCCCTCGGCATTGTTCGATATAACGATAAATAACTCTGGGAGCCTCGGAATCGCGATATTTACCTTTTCCACACGCTGTGTATCGATAGAAGCTAAGGATTCAGTGCCGAGCCCTCGGCATCGTTCGATGTAACGATAAATCACTCTCGGAGCCTCGGAAACGCGATACTTACCTTTTCCACAAGCTGTGTCTCGAAATTAGCTAAGGATTCACTTCCTAGCCCTCGGTATCGTTCGATATAACGATAAATCACTCTGGGACACTCTGAAACGCGATATTTACCTTTTCCACACGCTGTGTATCGAAAGAAGCTAAGGATTCACTTCCTAGCCCTCGGCATTGTTCGATATAACGATAAATAACTCTGAGAGCCTCGGAATCGCGATATTTACCTTTTCCACACGCTGTGTATCGATAGAAGCTAAGGATTCACTTCCTAGCCCTCGGCATCGTTCGATATAACGAAAAATCACTCTGGGAGCCTCGGAAACGCGATATTTACCTTTTCCACACGCTGTGTATCGAAAGAAGCTAAGGATTCACTTCCTAGCCAACGGCATCGATCGATATAACGATAAATCACTCTGGGAGCCTCGGAATCGCGATATTTACCTTTTCCACACGCTGTGTATCGATAGAAGCTAAGGATTCAGTTCCTAGCCCTCGGCATCGTTCGATATAACGATAAATCACTCTGGGAGCCGCGAAATCGCGATATTTACCTTTTCCACACGCTGTGTATCGATAGAAGCTAACGATTCACTTCCTAGCCCTCGGCATCGTTCGATATAACGAAAAATCACTCTGGGAGCCTCGGAAACGCGATATTTACCTTTTCCACACGCTGTGTATCGAAAGAAGCTAAGGATTCACTTCCTAGCCAACGGCATCGTTCGATATAACGATAAATCACTCTGGGAGCCTCGGAATCGCGATATTTACCTTTTCCACACGCTGTGTATCGAAAGAAGCTAAGGATTCACTTCCTAGCCCTCGGCATGTTTCGATATAACGATAAATCACTCTGGGAGTTTCGGAATCGCGATATTTACCTTTTCCACACGCTGTGTATCGAATTGAGCTAAGGATTCACTTCCTAGCCCTCGGCATCGTTCGATATAACGATAAATCACTCTGGGACACTCTGCAACGCGATATTTACCTTTTCCACAAGCTGTGTATCGAAATTAGCTAAGGATTCACTTCCTAGCCAACGGCATCGTTCGATATAACGATAAATCACTCTGGGAGCCTCGGAATCGCGATATTTACCTTTTCCACAAGCTGTGTATCGAAAGAAGCTAAGGATTCACTTCCTAGCCAACGGCATCGTTCGACATAACGATAAATCACTCTGGGAGCCTCGGAATCGCGATATTTACCTTTTCCGCCCGCTGTGTATCGAAAGAAGCTAAGGATTCACTTCCTAGCCCTCGGCATCGTTCGATATAACGATAAATCACTCTGGGAGCCTCGGAAACGCGATATTTACCTTTTCCACAAGCTGTGTATCGAAATTAGCTAAGGATTCACTTCCTAGCCAACGGCATCGTTCGATATAACGATAAATCACTCTGGGAGCCTCGGAATCGCGATATTTACCTTTTCCACACGATGTGTATCGATAGAAGCTAAGGATTCAGTTCCTAGCCCTCGGCATCGTTCGATATAACGATAAATAGCTCTGGGAGCCTCGGAATCGCGATATTTACCTTTTCCACACGCTGTGTATCGAAAGAAGCTAAGGATTTACTTCCTAGCCCTCGGCATTGTTCGATATAACGATAAATAACTCTGGGAGCCTCGGAATCGCGATATTTACCTTTTCCACACGCTGTGTATCGATAGAAGCTAAGGATTCAGTGCCGAGCCCTCGGCATCGTTCGATGTAACGATAAATCACTCTCGGAGCCTCGGAAACGCGATACTTACCTTTTCCACAAGCTGTGTCTCGAAATTAGCTAAGGATTCACTTCCTAGCCCTCGGTATCGTTCGATATAACGATAAATCACTCTGGGACACTCTGAAACGCGATATTTACCTTTTCCACACGCTGTGTATCGAAAGAAGCTAAGGATTCACTTCCTAGCCCTCGGCATCGTTCGATATAACGATATATCGCTCTGGGAGCCTCGGAATCGCGATATTTACCTGTTCCACACGCTGTGTATCGAAAGAAGCTAAGGATTCACTTCCTAGCCCTCGGTATCGTTCGATATAACGATAAATCACTCTGGGACACTCGGGAACGCGATATTTACCTTTTCCACAAGCTGTGTATCGAAATTAGCTAAGGATTCACTTCCTAGCCCTCGGTATCGTTCGATATAACGATAAATCACTCTGGGACACTCGGGAACGCGATATTTACCTTTTCCACACGCTGTGTATCGATAGAAGCTAAGGATTCAGTTCCTAGCACTCGGCATCGTTCGATATAACGATAAATCACTCTGGGACACTCTGAAACGCGATATTTACCTTTTCCACACGCTGTGTATCGAAAGGAGCTAAGGATTCACTTCCTAGCCCTCGGCATCGTTCGATATAACGATAAATCACCCTGTGAGCTTCGGAATCGCGATATTTACCTTTTCCACACGCTGTGTATCGAATTGAGCTAAGGATTCACTTCCTAGCCCTCGGCATCGTTCGATATAACGATAAATCACTCTGGGACACTCTGCAACGCGATATTTACCTTTTCCACAAGCTGTGTATCGAAATTAGCTAAGGATTCACTTCCTAGCCAACGGCATCGTTCGATATAACGATAAATCACTCTGGGAGCCTCGGAATCGCGATATTTACCTTTTCCACACGATGTGTATCGATAGAAGCTAAGGATTCAGTTCCTAGCCCTCGGCATCGTTCGATATAACGATAAATAGCTCTGGGAGCCTCGGAATCGCGATATTTACCTTTTCCACACGCTGTGTATCGAAAGAAGCTAAGGATTTACTTCCTAGCCCTCGGCATTGTTCGATATAACGATAAATAACTCTGGGAGCCTCGGAATCGCGATATTTACCTTTTCCACACGCTGTGTATCGATAGAAGCTAAGGATTCAGTGCCGAGCCCTCGGCATCGTTCGATGTAACGATAAATCACTCTCGGAGCCTCGGAAACGCGATACTTACCTTTTCCACACGCTGTGTATCGATAGAAGCTAAGGATTCAGTTCCTAGCCCTCGGCATCGTTCGATATAACGATAAATAGCTCTGGGAGCCTCGGAATCGCGATATTTACCTTTTCCACACGCTGTGTATCGATTGAAGCTAAGGATTCAGTTCCTAGCCCTCGGCATCGTTCGATATAACGATAAATAGCTCTGGGAGCCTCGGAATCGCGATATTTACCTTTTCCACACGCTGTGTATCGAAAGAAGCTAAGGATTTACTTCCTAGCCCCCGGCATTGTTCGATATAACGATAAATAACTCTGGGAGCCTCGGAATCGCGATATTTACCTTTTCCACACGCTGTGTATCGATAGAAGCTAAGGATTCAGTGCCGAGCCCTCGGCATCGTTCGATGTAACGATAAATCACTCTCGGAGCCTCGGAAACGCGATACTTACCTTTTCCACAAGCTGTGTCTCGAAATTAGCTAAGGATTCACTTCCTAGCCCTCGGTATCGTTCGATATAACGATAAATCACTCTGGGACACTCTGAAACGCGATATTTACCTTTTCCACACGCTGTGTATCGAAAGAAGCTAAGGATTCACTTCCTAGCCCTCGGCATTGTTCGATATAACGATAAATAACTCTGAGATCCTCGGAATCGCGATATTTACCTTTTCCACACGCTGTGTATCGATAGAAGCTAAGGATTCACTTCCTAGCCCTCGGCATCGTTCGATATAACGAAAAATCACTCTGGGAGCCTCGGAAACGCGATATTTACCTTTTCCACACGCTGTGTATCGAAAGAAGCTAAGGATTCACTTCCTAGCCAACGGCATCGATCGATATAACGATAAATCACTCTGGGAGCCTCGGAATCGCGATATTTACCTTTTCCACACGCTGTGTATCGATAGAAGCTAAGGATTCAGTTCCTAGCCCTCGGTATCGTTCGATATAACGATAAATAGCTCTGGGAGCCTCGGAATCGCGATATTTACCTTTTCCACACGCTGTGTATCGAAAGAAGCTAAGGATTTACTTCCTAGCCCTCGGCATTGTTCGATATAACGATAAATAACTCTGGGAGCCTCGGAATCGCGATATTTACCTTTTCCACACGCTGTGTATCGATAGAAGCTAAGGATTCAGTGCCGAGCCCTCGGCATCGTTCGATGTAACGATAAATCACTCTGGGAGCCTCGGAAACGCGATATTTACCTTTTCCACAAGCTGTGTATTGAAAGAAGCTAAGGATTCACTTCCTAGCCATCGGCATCGTTCGATATACCGATAAATCACTCTGGGAGCCGCGAAATGGCGATATTTACCTTTTCCACAAGCTGTGTATTGAAAGAAGCTAAGGATTCACTTCCTAGCCATCGGCATCGTTCGATATACCGATAAATCACTCTGGGAGCCTCGGAAACGCGATATTTACCTTTTCCACAAGTTGTGTATCGAAATAAGCTAAGGATTCACTTCCTAGCCCTCGGTATCGTTCGATATAACGATATATCGCTCTGGGAGCCTCGGAATCGCGATATTTACCTTTTCCACAAGCTGTGTATCGAAAGAAGCTAAGGATTCACTTCCTAGCCAACGGCATCGTTCGACATAACGATAAATCACTCTGGGAGCCTCGGAATCGCGATATTTACCTTTTCCGCCCGCTGTGTATCGAAAGAAGCTAAGGATTCACTTCCTAGCCCTCGGCATCGTTCGATATAACGATAAATCACTCTGGGAGCCTCGGGAACGCGATATTTACCTTTTCCACACGCTGTGTATCGAAAGAAGCTAAGGATTCACTTCCTAGCCCTCGGCATTGTTCGATATAACGATAAATAGCTCTGGGAGCCTCGGAATCGCGATATTTACCTTTTCCACACGCTGTGTATCGAAAGAAGCTAAGGATTTACTTCCTAGCCCTCGGCATTGTTCGATATAACGATAAATAACTCTGGGAGCCTCGGAATCGCGATATTTACCTTTTCCACACGCTGTGTATCGATAGAAGCTAAGGATTCAGTGCCGAGCCCTCGGCATCGTTCGATGTAACGATAAATCACTCTCGGAGCCTCGGAAACGCGATACTTACCTTTTCCACAAGCTGTGTCTCGAAATTAGCTAAGGATTCACTTCCTAGCCCTCGGTATCGTTCGATATAACGATAAATCACTCTGGGACACTCTGAAACGCGATATTTACCTTTTCCACACGCTGTGTATCGAAAGAAGCTAAGGATTCACTTCCTAGCCCTCGGCATTGTTCGATATAACGATAAATAACTCTGAGAGCCTCGGAATCGCGATATTTACCTTTTCCACACGCTGTGTATCGATAGAAGCTAAGGATTCACTTCCTAGCCCTCGGCATCGTTCGATATAACGAAAAATCACTCTGGGAGCCTCGGAAACGCGATATTTACCTTTTCCACACGCTGTGTATCGAAAGAAGCTAAGGATTCACTTCCTAGCCAACGGCATCGATCGATATAACGATAAATCACTCTGGGAGCCTCGGAATCGCGATATTTACCTTTTCCACACGCTGTGTATCGATAGAAGCTAAGGATTCAGTTCCTAGCCCTCGGCATCGTTCGATATAACGATAAATCACTCTGGGAGCCGCGAAATCGCGATATTTACCTTTTCCACACGCTGTGTATCGATAGAAGCTAACGATTCACTTCCTAGCCCTCGGCATCGTTCGATATAACGAAAAATCACTCTGGGAGCCTCGGAAACGCGATATTTACCTTTTCCACACGCTGTGTATCGAAAGAAGCTAAGGATTCACTTCCTAGCCAACGGCATCGTTCGATATAACGATAAATCACTCTGGGAGCCTCGGAATCGCGATATTTACCTTTTCCACACGCTGTGTATCGAAAGAAGCTAAGGATTCACTTCCTAGCCCTCGGCATGTTTCGATATAACGATAAATCACTCTGGGAGTTTCGGAATCGCGATATTTACCTTTTCCACACGCTGTGTATCGAATTGAGCTAAGGATTCACTTCCTAGCCCTCGGCATCGTTCGATATAACGATAAATCACTCTGGGACACTCTGCAACGCGATATTTACCTTTTCCACAAGCTGTGTATCGAAATTAGCTAAGGATTCACTTCCTAGCCAACGGCATCGTTCGATATAACGATAAATCACTCTGGGAGCCTCGGAATCGCGATATTTACCTTTTCCACAAGCTGTGTATCGAAAGAAGCTAAGGATTCACTTCCTAGCCAACGGCATCGTTCGACATAACGATAAATCACTCTGGGAGCCTCGGAATCGCGATATTTACCTTTTCCGCCCGCTGTGTATCGAAAGAAGCTAAGGATTCACTTCCTAGCCCTCGGCATCGTTCGATATAACGATAAATCACTCTGGGAGCCTCGGAAACGCGATATTTACCTTTTCCACAAGCTGTGTATCGAAATTAGCTAAGGATTCACTTCCTAGCCAACGGCATCGTTCGATATAACGATAAATCACTCTGGGAGCCTCGGAATCGCGATATTTACCTTTTCCACACGATGTGTATCGATAGAAGCTAAGGATTCAGTTCCTAGCCCTCGGCATCGTTCGATATAACGATAAATAGCTCTGGGAGCCTCGGAATCGCGATATTTACCTTTTCCACACGCTGTGTATCGAAAGAAGCTAAGGATTTACTTCCTAGCCCTCGGCATTGTTCGATATAACGATAAATAACTCTGGGAGCCTCGGAATCGCGATATTTACCTTTTCCACACGCTGTGTATCGATAGAAGCTAAGGATTCAGTGCCGAGCCCTCGGCATCGTTCGATGTAACGATAAATCACTCTCGGAGCCTCGGAAACGCGATACTTACCTTTTCCACAAGCTGTGTCTCGAAATTAGCTAAGGATTCACTTCCTAGCCCTCGGTATCGTTCGATATAACGATAAATCACTCTGGGACACTCTGAAACGCGATATTTACCTTTTCCACACGCTGTGTATCGAAAGAAGCTAAGGATTCACTTCCTAGCCCTCGGCATCGTTCGATATAACGATATATCGCTCTGGGAGCCTCGGAATCGCGATATTTACCTGTTCCACACGCTGTGTATCGAAAGAAGCTAAGGATTCACTTCCTAGCCCTCGGTATCGTTCGATATAACGATAAATCACTCTGGGACACTCGGGAACGCGATATTTACCTTTTCCACAAGCTGTGTATCGAAATTAGCTAAGGATTCACTTCCTAGCCCTCGGTATCGTTCGATATAACGATAAATCACTCTGGGACACTCGGGAACGCGATATTTACCTTTTCCACACGCTGTGTATCGATAGAAGCTAAGGATTCAGTTCCTAGCACTCGGCATCGTTCGATATAACGATAAATCACTCTGGGACACTCTGAAACGCGATATTTACCTTTTCCACACGCTGTGTATCGAAAGGAGCTAAGGATTCACTTCCTAGCCCTCGGCATCGTTCGATATAACGATAAATCACCCTGTGAGCTTCGGAATCGCGATATTTACCTTTTCCACACGCTGTGTATCGAATTGAGCTAAGGATTCACTTCCTAGCCCTCGGCATCGTTCGATATAACGATAAATCACTCTGGGACACTCTGCAACGCGATATTTACCTTTTCCACAAGCTGTGTATCGAAATTAGCTAAGGATTCACTTCCTAGCCAACGGCATCGTTCGATATAACGATAAATCACTCTGGGAGCCTCGGAATCGCGATATTTACCTTTTCCACACGATGTGTATCGATAGAAGCTAAGGATTCAGTTCCTAGCCCTCGGCATCGTTCGATATAACGATAAATAGCTCTGGGAGCCTCGGAATCGCGATATTTACCTTTTCCACACGCTGTGTATCGAAAGAAGCTAAGGATTTACTTCCTAGCCCTCGGCATTGTTCGATATAACGATAAATAACTCTGGGAGCCTCGGAATCGCGATATTTACCTTTTCCACACGCTGTGTATCGATAGAAGCTAAGGATTCAGTGCCGAGCCCTCGGCATCGTTCGATGTAACGATAAATCACTCTCGGAGCCTCGGAAACGCGATACTTACCTTTTCCACACGCTGTGTATCGAAAGAAGCTAAGGATTCACTTCCTAGCCAACGGCATCGATCGATATAACGATAAATCACTCTGGGACACTCGGGAACGCGATATTTACCTTTTCCACACGCTGTGTATCGATAGAAGCTAAGGATTCAGTTCCTAGCCAACGGCATCGTTCGATATAACGATAAATCACTCTGGGAGCCTCGGAATCGCGATATTTACCTTTTCCACACGCTGTGTATCGATAGAAGCTAAGGATTCAGTTCCTAGCCCTCGGCATCGTTCGATATAACGATAAATAGCTCTGGGAGCCTCGGAATCGCGATATTTACCTTTTCCACACGCTGTGTATCGAAAGAAGCTAAGGATTTACTTCCTAGCCCTCGGCATTGTTCGATATAACGATAAATAACTCTGGGAGCCTCGGAATCGCGATATTTACCTTTTCCACACGCTGTGTATCGATAGAAGCTAAGGATTCAGTTCCTAGCCCTCGGCATCGTTCGATGTAACGATAAATCACTCTGGGACACTCTGCAACGCGATATTTACCTTTTCCACAAGCTGTGTATCGAAATTAGCTAAGGATTCACTTCCTAGCCAACGGCATCGTTCGATATAACGATAAATCACTCTGGGAGCCTCGGAATCGCGATATTTACCTTTTCCACACGCTGTGTATCGATTGAAGCTAAGGATTCAGTTCCTAGCCCTCGGCATCGTTCGATATAACGATAAATAGCTCTGGGAGCCTCGGAATCGCGATATTTACCTTTTCCACACGCTGTGTATCGAAAGAAGCTAAGGATTTACTTCCTAGCCCTCGGCATTGTTCGATATAACGATAAATAACTCTGGGAGCCTCGGAATCGCGATATTTACCTTTTCCACACGCTGTGTATCGATAGAAGCTAAGGATTCAGTGCCGAGCCCTCGGCATCGTTCGATGTAACGATAAATCACTCTCGGAGCCTCGGAAACGCGATACTTACCTTTTCCACAAGCTGTGTCTCGAAATTAGCTAAGGATTCACTTCCTAGCCCTCGGTATCGTTCGATATAACGATAAATCACTCTGGGACACTCTGAAACGCGATATTTACCTTTTCCACACGCTGTGTATCGAAAGAAGCTAAGGATTCACTTCCTAGCCCTCGGCATTGTTCGATATAACGATAAATAACTCTGAGAGCCTCGGAATCGCGATATTTACCTTTTCCACACGCTGTGTATCGATAGAAGCTAAGGATTCACTTCCTAGCCCTCGGCATCGTTCGATATAACGAAAAATCACTCTGGGAGCCTCGGAAACGCGATATTTACCTTTTCCACACGCTGTGTATCGAAAGAAGCTAAGGATTCACTTCCTAGCCAACGGCATCGATCGATATAACGATAAATCACTCTGGGAGCCTCGGAATCGCGATATTTACCTTTTCCACACACTGTGTATCGATAGAAGCTAAGGATTCAGTTCCTAGCCCTCGGCATCGTTCGATATAACGATAAATAGCTCTGGGAGCCTCGGAATCGCGATATTTACCTTTTCCACACGCTGTGTATCGAAAGAAGCTAAGGATTTATTTCCTAGCCCTCGGCATTGTTCGATATAACGATAAATATCTCTGGGAGCCTCGGAATCGCGATATTTACCTTTTCCACACGCTGTGTATCGATAGAAGCTAAGGATTCAGTGCCGAGCCCTCGGCATCGTTCGATGTAACGATAAATCACTCTGGGAGCCTCGGAAACGCGATATTTACCTTTTCCACAAGCTGTGTATTGAAAGAAGCTAAGGATTCACTTCCTAGCCATCGGCATCGTTCGATATAACGATAAATCACTCTGGGAGCCGCGAAATCGCGATATTTACCTTTTCCACACGCTGTGTATCGATAGAAGCTAACGATTCACTTCCTAGCCCTCGGCATCGTTCGATAGAACGAAAAATCACTCTGGGAGCCTCGGAAACGCGATATTTACCTTTTCCACACGCTGTGTATCGAAAGAAGCTAAGGATTCACTTCCTAGCCAACGGCATCGTTCGATATAACGATAAATCACTCTGGGAGCCTCGGAATCGCGATATTTACCTTTTCCACACGCTGTGTATCGAAAGAAGCTAAGGATTCACTTCCTAGCCCTCGGCATGTTTCGATATAACGATAAATCACTCTGGGAGCTTCGGAATCGCGATATTTACCTTTTCCACACGCTGTGTATCGAATTGAGCTAAGGATTCACTTCCTAGCCCTCGGCATCGTTCGATATAACGATAAATCACTCTGGGAGCCTCGGAAACGCGATATTTACCTTTTCCACACGCTGTGTATCGAAAGAAGCTAAGGATTCACTTCCTAGCCAACGGCATCGATCGATATAACGATAAATCACTCTGGGAGCCTCGGAATCGCGATATTTACCTTTTCCACACACTGTGTATCGATAGAAGCTAAGGATTCAGTTCCTAGCCCTCGGCATCGTTCGATATAACGATAAATAGCTCTGGGAGCCTCGGAATCGCGATATTTACCTTTTCCACACGCTGTGTATCGAAAGAAGCTAAGGATTTACTTCCTAGCCCTCGGCATTGTTCGATATAACGATAAATATCTCTGGGAGCCTCGGAATCGCGATATTTACCTTTTCCACACGCTGTGTATCGATAGAAGCTAAGGATTCAGTGCCGAGCCCTCGGCATCGTTCGATGTAACGATAAATCACTCTGGGAGCCTCGGAAACGCGATATTTACCTTTTCCACAAGCTGTGTATTGAAAGAAGCTAAGGATTCACTTCCTAGCCATCGGCATCGTTCGATATAACGATAAATCACTCTGGGAGCCGCGAAATCGCGATATTTACCTTTTCCACACGCTGTGTATCGATAGAAGCTAACGATTCACTTCCTAGCCCTCGGCATCGTTCGATAGAACGAAAAATCACTCTGGGAGCCTCGGAAACGCGATATTTACCTTCTCCACACGCTGTGTATCGAAAGAAGCTAAGGATTCACTTCCTAGCCAACGGCATCGTTCGATATAACGATAAATCACTCTGGGAGCCTCGGAATCGCGATATTTACCTTTTCCACACGCTGTGTATCGAAAGAAGCTAAGGATTCACTTCCTAGCCCTCGGCATGTTTCGATATAACGATAAATCACTCTGGGAGCTTCGGAATCGCGATATTTACCTTTTCCACACGCTGTGTATCGAATTGAGCTAAGGATTCACTTCCTAGCCCTCGGCATCGTTCGATATAACGATAAATCACTCTGGGACACTCTGCAACGCGATATTTACCTTTTCCACAAGCTGTGTATCGAAATTAGCTAAGGATTCACTTCCTAGCCAACGGCATCGTTCGATATAACGATAAATCACTCTGGGAGCCTCGGAATCGCGATATTTACCTTTTCCACAAGCTGTGTATCGAAAGAAGCTAAGGATTCACTTCCTAGCCAACGGCATCGTTCGACATAACGATAAATCACTCTGGGAGCCTCGGAATCGCGATATTTACCTTTTCCGCCCGCTGTGTATCGAAAGAAGCTAAGGATTCACTTCCTAGCCCTCGGCATCGTTCGATATAACGATAAATCACTCTGGGAGCCTCGGAAACGCGATATTTACCTTTTCCACAAGTTGTGTATCGAAATAAGCTAAGGATTCACTTCCTAGAACTCGGTATCGTTCGATATAACGATATATCGCTCTGGGAGCCTCGGAATCGCGATATTTACCTTTTCCACAAGCTGTGTATCGAAAGAAGCTAAGGATTCACTTCCTAGCCAACGGCATCGTTCGACATAACGATAAATCACTCTGGGAGCCTCGGAATCGCGATATTTACCTTTTCCGCCCGCTGTGTATCGAAAGAAGCTGAGGATTCACTTCCTAGCCCTCGGCATCGTTCGATATAACGATAAATCACTCTGGGAGCCTCGGAAACGCGATATTTACCTTTTCCACAAGTTGTGTATCGAAATAAGCTAAGGATTCACTTCCTAGCCCTCGGCATCGTTCGATATAACGATAAATCACTCTGGGACACTCTGAAACGCGATATTTACCTTTTCCACACGCTGTGTATCGAAAGAAGCTAAGGATTCACTTCCTAGCCCTCGGCATTGTTCGATATAACGATAAATAACTCTGTGAGCCTCGAAATCGCGATATTTACCTTTTCCACACGCTGTGTATCGATAGAAGCTAACGATTCACTTCCTAGCCCTCGGCATCGTTCGATATAACGAAAAATCACTCTGGGAGCCTCGGAAACGCGATATTTACCTTTTCCACACGCTGTGTATCGAAAGAAGCTAAGGATTCACTTCCTAGCCCTCGGCATCGTTCGATATAACGAAAAATCACTCTGGGAGCCTCGGAAACGCGATATTTACCTTTTCCACACGCTGTGTATCGAAAGAAGCTAAGGATTCACTTCCTAGCCAACGGCATCGTTCGATATAACGATAAATCACTCTGGGAGCCTCGGAATCGCGATATTTACCTTTTCCACACGCTGTGTATCGAAAGAAGCTAAGGATTCACTTCCTAGCCCTCGGCATGTTTCGATATAACGATAAATCACTCTGGGAGCTTCGGAATCGCGATATTTACCTTTTCCACACGCTGTGTATCGAATTGAGCTAAGGATTCACTTCCTAGCCCTCGGCATCGTTCGATATAACGATAAATCACTCTGGGACACTCTGCAACGCGATATTTACCTTTTCCACAAGCTGTGTATCGAAATTAGCTAAGGATTCACTTCCTAGCCAACGGCATCGTTCGATATAACGATAAATCACTCTGGGAGCCTCGGAATCGCGATATTTACCTTTTCCACACGCTGTGTATCGAAAGAAGCTAAGGATTTACTTCCTAGCCTTCGGCATTGTTCGATATAACGATAAATATCTCTGGGAGCCTCGGAATCGCGATATTTACCTTTTCCACACGCTGTGTATCGATAGAAGCTAAGGATTCAGTGCCGAGCCCTCGGCATCGTTCGATGTAACGATAAATCACTCTGGGAGCCTCGGAAACGCGATATTTACCTTTTCCACACGCTGTGTATCGAAAGAAGCTAAGGATTCACTTCCTAGCCAACGGCATCGTTCGAAATAACGATAAATCACTCTGGGAGCCTCGGAATCGCGATATTTACCTTTTCCACACGCTGTGTATCGAAAGAAGCTAAGGATTCACTTCCTAGCCCTCGGCATCGTTCGATATAACGATAAATCACTCTGGGAGCTTCGGAATTGCGATATTTACCTTTTCCACACGCTGTGTATCGATAGAAGCTAAGGATTCACTTCCTAGCCCTCGGCATCGTTCGATATAACGAAAAATCACTCTGGGAGCCTCGGAAACGCGATATTTACCTTTTCCACACGCTGTGTATCGAAAGAAGCTAAGGATTCACTTCCTAGCCAACGGCATCGATCGATATAACGATAAATCACTCTGGGAGCCTCGGAATCGCGATATTTACCTTTTCCACACGCTGTGTATCGATAGAAGCTAAGGATTCAGTTCCTAGCCCTCGGCATCGTTCGATATAACGATAAATAGCTCTGGGAGCCTCGGAATCGCGATATTTACCTTTTCCACACGCTGTGTATCGAAAGAAGCTAAGGATTTACTTCCTAGCCCTCGGCATTGTTCGATATAACGTAAAATAACTCTGGGAGCCTCGGAATCGCGATATTTACCTTTTCCACACGCTGTGTATCGAAAGGAGCTAAGGATTCACTTCCTAGCCCTCGGCATCGTTCGATATAACGATAAATCACTCTGGGACACTCTGAAACGCGATATTTACCTTTTCCACACGCTGTGTATCGAAAGAAGCTAAGGATTCACTTCCTAGCCCTCGGCATTGTTCGATATAACGATAAATAACTCTGTGAGCCTCGAAATCGCGATATTTACCTTTTCCACACGCTGTGTATCGATAGAAGCTAACGATTCACTTCCTAGCCCTCGGCATCGTTCGATATAACGAAAAATCACTCTGGGAGCCTCGGAAACGCGATATTTACCTTTTCCACACGCTGTGTATCGAAAGAAGCTAAGGATTCACTTCCTAGCCAACGGCATCGTTCGATATAACGATAAATCACTCTGGGAGCCTCGGAATCGCGATATTTACCTTTTCCACACGCTGTGTATCAAAAGAAGCTAAGGATTCACTTCCTAGCCCTCGGCATGTTTCGATATAACGATAAATCACTCTGGGAGCCTCGGAATCGCGATATTTACCTTTTCCACACGCTGTGTATCGATAGAAGCTAAGGATTCAGTTCCTAGCCCTCGGCATCGTTCGATATAACGATAAATTGCTCTGGGAGCCTCGGAATCGCGATATTTACCTTTTCCACACGCTGTGTATCGAAAGAAGCTAAGGATTTACTTCCTAGCCCTCGGCATTGTTCGATATAACGATAAATAACTCTGGGAGCCTCGGAATCGCGATATTTACATTTTCCACACGCTGTGTATCGATAGAAGCTAAGGATTCAGTTCCTAGCATTCGGCATCGTTCGATGTAACGATAAATCACTCTGGGACACTCTGCAACGCGATATTTACCTTTTCCACACGCTGTGTATCGAAAGAAGCTAAGGATTCACTTCCTAGCCCTCGGCATTGTTCGATATAACGATAAATAACTCTGTGAGCCTCGAAATCGCGATATTTACCTTTTCCACACGCTGTGTATCGATAGAAGCTAACGATTCACTTCCTAGCCCTCGGTATCGTTCGATATAACGATAAATCACTCTGGGACACTCGGGAACGCGATATTTACCTTTTCCACACGCTGTGTATCGAAAGGAGCTAAGGATTCACTTCCTAGCCCTCGGCATCGTTCGATATAACGATAAATCACTCTGGGACACTCTGCAACGCGATATTTACCTTTTCCACAAGCTGTGTATCGAAATTAGCTAAGGATTCACTTCCTAGCCAACGGCATCGTTCGATATAACGATAAATCACTCTGGGAGCCTCGGAATCGCGATATTTACCTTTTCCACACGCTGTGTATTGATAGAAGCTAAGGATTCAGTTCCTAGCCCTCGGCATCGTTCGATATAACGATAAATTGCTCTGGGAGCCTCGGAATCGCGATATTTACCTTTTCCACACGCTGTGTATCGAAAGAAGCTAAGGATTTACTTCCTAGCCCTCGGCATTGTTCGATATAACGATAAATAACTCTGGGAGCCTCGGAATCGCGATATTTACATTTTCCACACGCTGTGTATCGATAGAAGCTAAGGATTCAGTTCCTAGCATTCGGCATCGTTCGATGTAACGATAAATCACTCTGGGACACTCTGCAACGCGATATTTACCTTTTCCACAAGCTGTGTATCGAAATTAGCTAAGGATTCACTTCCTAGCCAACGGCATCGTTCGATATAACGATAAATCACTCTGGGAGCCTCGGAATCGCGATATTTACCTTTTCCACACGCTGTGTATCGATTGAAGCTAAGGATTCAGTTCCTAGCCCTCGGCATCGTTCGATATAACGATAAATAGCTCTGGGAGCCTCGGAATCGCGATATTTACCTTTTCCACACGCTGTGTATCGAAAGAAGCTAAGGATTTACTTCCTAGCCCTCGGCATTGTTCGATATAACGATAAATAACTCTGGGAGCCTCGGAATCGCGATATTTACCTTTTCCACACGCTGTGTATCGATAGAAGCTAAGGATTCAGTGCCGAGCCCTCGGCATCGTTCGATGTAACGATAAATCACTCTCGGAGCCTCGGAAACGCGATACTTACCTTTTCCACAAGCTGTGTCTCGAAATTAGCTAAGGATTCACTTCCTAGCCCTCGGTATCGTTCGATATAACGATAAATCACTCTGGGACACTCTGAATCGCGATATTTACCTTTTCCACACGCTGTGTATCGAAAGAAGCTAAGGATTCACTTCCTAGCCCTCGGCATTGTTCGATATAACGATAAATAACTCTGAGAGCCTCGGAATCGCGATATTTACCTTTTCCACACGCTGTGTATCGATAGAAGCTAAGGATTCACTTCCTAGCCCTCGGCATCGTTCGATATAACGAAAAATCACTCTGGGAGCCTCGGAAACGCGATATTTACCTTTTCCACACGCTGTGTATCGAAAGAAGCTAAGGATTCACTTCCTAGCCAACGGCATCGATCGATATAACGATAAATCACTCTGGGAGCCTCGGAATCGCGATATTTACCTTTTCCACACGCTGTGTATCGATAGAAGCTAAGGATTCAGTTCCTAGCCCTCGGCATCGTTCGATATAACGATAAATAGCTCTGGGAGCCTCGGAATCGCGATATTTACCTTTTCCACACGCTGTGTATCGAAAGAAGCTAAGGATTTACTTCCTAGCCCTCGGCATTGTTCGATATAACGATAAATAACTCTGGGAGCCTCGGAATCGCGATATTTACCTTTTCCACACGCTGTGTATCGATAGAAGCTAAGGATTCAGTGCCGAGCCCTCGGCATCGTTCGATGTAACGATAAATCACTCTGGGAGCCTCGGAAACGCGATATTTACCTTTTCCACAAGCTGTGTATTGAAAGAAGCTAAGGATTCACTTCCTAGCCATCGGCATCGTTCGATATAACGATAAATCACTCTGGGAGCCGCGAAATCGCGATATTTACCTTTTCCACACGCTGTGTATCGATAGAAGCTAACGATTCACTTCCTAGCCCTCGGCATCGTTCGATAGAACGAAAAATCACTCTGGGAGCCTCGGAAACGCGATATTTACCTTTTCCACACGCTGTGTATCGAAAGAAGCTAAGGCTTCACTTCCTAGCCAACGGCATCGTTCGATATAACGATAAATCACTCTGGGAGCCTCGGAATCGCGATATTTACCTTTTCCACACGCTGTGTATCGAAAGAAGCTAAGGATTCACTTCCTAGCCCTCGGCATGTTTCGATATAACGATAAATCACTCTGGGAGCTTCGGAATCGCGTTATTTACCTTTTCCACACGCTGTGTATCGAATTGAGCTAAGGATTCACTTCCTAGCCCTCGGCATCGTTCGATATAACGATAAATCACTCTGGGACACTCTGCAACGCGATATTTACCTTTTCCACAAGCTGTGTATCGAAATTAGCTAAGGATTCACTTCCTAGCCAACGGCATCGTTCGATATAACGATAAATCACTCTGGGAGCCTCGGAATCGCGATATTTACCTGTTCCACACGCTGTGTATCGAAAGAAGCTAAGGATTCACTTCCTAGCCCTCGGTATCGTTCGATATAACGATAAATCACTCTGGGACACTCGGAAACGCGATATTTACCTTTTCCACACGCTGTGTATCGAAAGAAGCTAAGTATTCACTTCCTAGCCAACGGCATCGTTCGAAATAACGATAAATCACTCTGGGAGCCTCGGAATCGCGATATTTACCTTTTCCACACGCTGTGTATCGAAAGAAGCTAAGGATTCACTTCCTAGCCCTCGGCATCGTTCGATATAACGATATATCGCTCTGGGAGCCTCGGAATCGCGATATTTACCTGTTCCACACGCTGTGTATCGAAAGAAGCTAAGGATTCACTTCCTAGCCTTCGGTATCGTTCGATATAACGATAAATCACTCTGGGACACTCGGAAACGCGATATTTACCTTTTCCACACGCTGTGTATCGAAAGAAGCTAAGGATTCACATCCTAGCCCTCGGCATCGTTCGATATAACGATAAATCACTCTGGGACACTCTGAAACGTGATATTTACCTTTTCCACACGCTGTGTATCGAAAGAAGCTAAGGATTCACTTCCTAGCCCTCGGTATTGTTCGATATAACGATAAATAACTCTGTGAGCCTCGAAATCGCGATATTTACCTTTTCCACACGCTGTGTATCGATAGAAGCTAACGATTCACTTCCTAGCCCTCGGCATCGTTCGATATAACGAAAAATCACTCTGGGAGCCTCGGAAACGCGATATTTACCTTTTCCACACGCTGTGTATCGAAAGAAGCTAAGGATTCACTTCCTAGCCCTCGGTATCGTTCGATATAACGATAAATCACTCTGGGACACTCGGAAACGCGATATTTACCGTTTCCGCTCGCTGTATATCGAAACAAGCGAAGGATTCGCATCCCAAGCCTCGCAATCGTTCAAAATATCGATAAATCAGAGTAGGAGACCCGGAATCGCGATATTTACCGTTTCCGCACGCTGTATATCGAATGAAGATGAGGATTCACATCGCAAGACTCGCAATCGTTCAAAATATCGGTAAATCAGAGTAGGAGACTCGGGATCGCGATATTTACATTTACCACTCGCTGTATATCGAAAGAAGCGAAGGATTCACTTCCCAAGCCTCCCAATAATTTGAAATAACGACAAATCACTCAAGGACACTCCGACTCGCGATATTTACCGTTTCCGCTCGCTGTATATCGAAAGAAGCGATTGATTCACATCCCAAGCCTCGCAATCGTTTAAAATATCGATAAAGCACAGTACGAGACTCGGGATCGCGATATTTACCGTTTCCGCTCGCTGTATATCGAAACAAGCGAATAATTCACATCCCAAGCCTCGCAATCGTTCAAGATATCGATAATTCAGAGTAGGAGACTCGGAATCGGGATATTTACCTTTACGCTCGCTGTATATCGAGAGAAGCGAAGGATTCACATCCCAAGCCTCGCAACCGTTCGAAATAACGAGAAATCACTCAAGGTCACTCGGAATCACGATATTGACCTTTTCCATATGCAGTGTATTGAAAGAAGCTAAGGATTCGTTTCCCAAGCCTCGCAATCGTTCAAAATATCGATAAATCAGAGTAGGAGACTCGTAATCGCGATATTTACATTTACCACTCGCTGTATATGGAAAGAAGCGATGGATTCACTTCCCAAACGTCGCAATAATTCGAAATAACGACAAATCTTTCGAGGACACTCCGACTCGCGATATTTACCGTTTCCGCTCGCTGTATATCGAAAGAAGCGATTGATTCACATCCCAAGCCTCGCAATCGTTCAAGATATCGATAATTCAGAGTAGGAGACTCGGAATCGCGATATTTACCTTTTCCGCTCACTGTATATCGAAAGAAGCGAAGGATTCACTTCCCAAGCCTCCCAATAATTTGAAATAACGACAAATCTTTCGAGGACACTCCGACTCGCGATATTTACCGTTTCCGCTCGCTGTATATCGAAAGAAGCGATTGATTCACATCCCAAGCCTCGCAATCGTTTAAAATATCGATAAAGCACAGTACGAGACTCGGGATCGCGATATTTACCGTTTCCGCTCGCTGTATATCGGAACAAGCGAATAATTCACATCCTAAGCCTCGCAATCGTTCAAGATATCGATAATTCAGAGTAGGAGACTCGGAATCGCGATATTTACCTTTTCCACTCGCTGTATATCGAAAGAAGCGAAGGATTCACTTCCCAAGCATCGCAATAATTCGAAATATCGATATATCAGAGTAGGAGACTCCGAATGGCGATATTTACCGTTTCCGCTCGCTGTATATCGAAAGAAGCGAGGGATTCACATCGCAAGCCTCGCAATCGTTCAAAATATCGGTAAATCAGAGTAGGAGACTCGGGATCGCGATATTTACATTTACCACTCGCTGTATATCGAAAGAAACGAAGGATTCACTGACCAAGCCTCGCAATCGTTCAAAATATCGATAAATCAGAGAAGGAGACTCGGAAACATGATATTTACATTTACCACAGGCTGTATGAAGAAAGAAGCGATGGATTCACTTCCCAAGCATCGCAATAATTCGAAATAACGACAAATCACTCAAGGTCACTCGGAATCACGATATTGATCTTTTCCGTATGCAGTGTATCGAAACAAGCGAAGGATTCGCATCCCAAGCCTCGCAATCGATCAAAATATCGATAAATCAGAGTAGGAGACTCGGAAGCGCGATATTTACCGTTTCCGCTCGCTTTATATCGAAAGAAGATAAGGATTCACATCGCAAGCCTCGCAATCGTTCAAAATATCGGTAAAGCAGAGTAGGAGACTCGGGATGGCGATATTTACATTTACCGCAAGCTGTATATCGAAAGAAGCGAAGGATTCACTGACCAAGCCTCGCAATCGTTCAAAATATCGATAAATCAGAGAAGGAGACTCGGAAACATGATATTTACATTTACCACAGGCTGTATGAAGAAAGAAGCGATGGATTCACTTCCCAAGCATCGCAATAATTCGAAATAACGACAAATCACTCAAGGTCACTCGGAATCACGATATTGATCTTTTCCGTATGCAGTGTATCGAAACAAGCGAAGGATTCGCATCCCAAGCCTCGCAATCGATCAAAATATCGATAAATCAGAGTAGGAGACTCGGAAGCGCGATATTTACCGTTTCCGCTCGCTGTATATCGAAAGAAGATAAGGATTCACATCGCAAGCCTCGCAATCGTTCAAAATATCGGTAAATCAGAGTAGGAGACTCGGGATCGCGATATTTACATTTACCGCAAGCTGTATATCGAAAGAAGCGAAGGATTCACTTACCAAGCCTCGCAATCGTTCAAAATATCGATAAATCAGAGAAGGAGACTCGGAAACGCGATATTTACATTTACCACAGGCTGTATGAAGAAAGAAGCGATGGATTCACTTCCCAAGCATCGCAATAATTCGAAATAACGACAAATCACTCAAGGACACTCCGAATCGCGATATTTACCGTTTCCGCTCGCTGTATATCGAAAGAAGCGAAGGATTCACTTACCAATAATCGCAATCGTTCAAAATATCGATCAATCAGAGAAGGAGACTCGGAAACGCGATATTTACATTTACCACAAGCTGTATATCGAAAGATGCGAAGGATTCACTTACCAAGAATCGCAACCGTTCGAAATAACGAGAAATCACTCAAAGTCACGCAGAATCACGATATTGACCTTTTCCATATGCAGTGTATTGAAAGAAGCTAAGGATTCGTTTCCCAAGCCTCGCAATCGTTGAAAATATCGATAAATCAGAGTAGGAGACTCGGGATCGCGATATTTACATTTACCACTCGCTGTATATAGAAAGAAGCGATGAATTCGCTTCCCAAGCGTCGCAATAATTCGAAATAACGACAAATCTTTCAAGGACACTCCGACTCGCGATATTTACCGTTTCCGCTCGCTGTATATCGAAAGAAGCGATTGATTCACATCCCAAGCCTCGCAATCGTTTAAAATATCGATAGTACGAGACTCGGGATCGCGATATTTACTGTTTCCGCTCGCTGTATATAGAAACAAGCGAATAATTCACATCCCAAGCCTCGCAATCGTTCAAAATATCGATAAATCAGAGTAGGAGACTCGGAATCGCGATATTTACCTTTTCCGCTCACTGTATATCGAAAGAAGCGAAGGATTCACTTCCCAAGCCTCCCAATAATTTGAAATAACGACAAATCTTTCAAGGACACTCCGACTCGCGATATTTACCGTTTCCGCTCGCTGTATATCGAAACAAGCGAATAATTCACATCCCAAGCCTCGCAATCGTTCAAGATATCGATAATTCAGAGTAGGAGACTCGGAATCGCGATATTTACTGTTTCCGCTCGCTGTATATAGAAACAAGCGAACGATTCGCAACCCAAGCATAGCAATAATTCGAAATAACGACAAATCACTCAAGGACACTCCGAATCGCGATATTTACTGTTTCCGCTCGCTGTATATCGATAGAAGCGAAGGATTCACTTCCCAAGCCCCCCAATAATTTGAAATAACGACAAATCTTTCAAGGACACTCCGACTCGCGATATTTACCGTTTCCGCTCGCTGTATATCGAAACAAGCGAATAATTCACATCCCAAGCCTCGCAATCGTTCAAGATATCGATAATTGAGAGTAGGAGACTCGGAATCGCGATATTTACCGTTTCCGCTCGCTGTATATCGAAAGCAGCGAGGGATTCACATCGCAAGCCTCGCAATCGTTCAAAATATCGATAAATCAGAGTAGGAGACTCGGGATCGCGATATTTACATTTACCACTCGCTGTATATGGAAAGAAGCGATGGATTCACTTCCCATACGTCGCAATAATTCGAAATAACGACAAATCACTCAAGGACACTCCGAATCGCGATATTTACCGTTTCCGCTCGCTGTATATCGAAACAAGCGAAGGATTCGCATCCCAAGCCTCGCAATCGTTCAAAATATCGATAAATCAGAGTAGGAGACCCGGAATCGCGATATTTACCGTTTCCGCACGCTGTATATCGAATGAAGATGAGGATTCACATCGCAAGACTCGCAATCGTTCAAAATATCGGTAAATCAGAGTAGGAGACTCGGGATCGCGATATTTACATTTACCACTCGCTGTATATCGAAAGAAGCGAAGGATTCACTTCCCAAGCCTCGCAATAATTCGAAATAACGACAAATCACTCAAGGACACTCCGAATCGCGATATTTACCGTTTCCGCTCGCTGTATATCGAAACAAGCGAATAATTCACATCAAAAGCCTCGCAATCGTTCAAAATATCGATAAATCAGAGTAGGAGACTCGGGATCGCGATATTTACATTTACCACTCGCTGTATATCGAAAGAAGCGAAGGATTCACTTCCCAAGCCTCGCAATAATTCGAAATAACGACAAATCACTCAAGGACACTCCGAATCGCGATATTTACCGTTTCCGCTCGCTGTATATCGAAAGAAGCGAAGGATTCACTTCCCAAGCCCCCCAATAATTTGAAATAACGACAAATCTTTCAAGGACACTCCGACTCGCGATATTTACCGTTTCCGCTCGCTGTATATCGAAAGAAGCGAGGGATTCACATCGCAAGCCTCGCAATCGTTCAAGATATCGATAATTCAGAGTAGGAGACTCGGAATCGCGATATTTACTGTTTCCGCTTGCTGTATATAGAAACAAGCGAACGATTCGCACCCCAAGCATAGCAATAATTCGAAATAACGACAAATCACTCAAGGACACTCCGAATCGCGATATTTACTGTTTCCGCTCGCTGTATATCGATAGAAGCGAAGGATTCACTTCCCAAGCCCCCCAATAATTTGAAATAACGACAAATCTTTCAAGGACACTCCGACTCGCGATATTTACCGTTTCCGCTCGCTGTATATCGAAACAAGCGAATAATTCACATCCCAAGCCTCGCAATCGTTCAAGATATCGATAATTGAGAGTAGGAGACTCGGAATCGCGATATTTACCGTTTCCGCTCGCTGTATATCGAAAGCAGCGAGGGATTCACATCGCAAGCCTCGCAATCGTTCAAAATATCGATAAATCAGAGTAGGAGACTCGGGATCGCGATATTTACATTTACCACTCGCTGTATATGGAAAGAAGCGATGGATTCACTTCCCATACGTCGCAATAATTCGAAATAACGACAAATCACTCAAGGACACTCCGAATCGCGATATTTACCGTTTCCGCTCGCTGTATATCGAAACAAGCGAAGGATTCGCATCCCAAGCCTCGCAATCGTTCAAAATATCGATAAATCAGAGTAGGAGACCCGGAATCGCGATATTTACCGTTTCCGCACGCTGTATATCGAATGAAGATGAGGATTCACATCGCAAGACTCGCAATCGATCAAAATATCGGTAAATCAGAGTAGGAGACTCGGGATCGCGATATTTACATTTACCACTCGCTGTATATCGAAAGAAGCGAAGGATTCACTGACCAAGCCTCGCAATCGTTCAAAATATCGATAAATCAGAGAAGGAGACTCGGAAACATGATATTTACATTTACCACAGGCTGTATGAAGAAAGAAGCGAAGGATTCACTTCCCAAGCCTCGCAATAATTTGAAATAAAGACAAATCTTTCAAGGACACTCCGACTCGCGATATTTAGCGTTTCCGCTCGCTGTATATCGAAACAAGCGAATAATTCACATCCCAAGCCTCGCAATCGTTCAAGATATCGATAATTCAGAGTAGGAGACTCGGAATCGGAATATTTACCTTTTACGCTCGCTGTATATCGAAAGAAGCGAAGGATTCACTTCCCAAGCCTCGCAATAATTCGAAATATCGACAAATCACTCAAGGACACTCCGAATCGCGATATTTACCGTTTCCGCTCGCTGTATATCGAAACAAGCGAATAATTCACATCAAAAGCCTCGCAATCGTTCAAAATATGGATAAATCGGAGTAGGAGACTCGGAATCGCGATATTTAGCTTTTCCGCTCGCTGTATATCGAAAGAAGCGAAGGATTCACTTCCCAAGCCTCCCAATAATTTGAAATAACGACAAATCTTTCAAGGACACTCCGACTCGCGATATTTACCGTTTCCGCTCGCTGTATATCGAAAGAAGCGATTGATTCACATCCCAAGCCTCGCAATCGTTTAAAATATCGATAAAGCACAGTACGAGACTCGGGATCGCGATATTTACCTTTACGCTCGCTGTATATCGAAAGAAGCGAAGGATTCACATCCCAAGATTCGCAACCGTTCGAAATAACGAGAAATCACTCAAGGTCACTCGGAATCACGATATTGACCTTTTCCATATGCAGTGTATTGAAAGAAGCTAAGGATTCGTTTCCCAAGCCTCGCAATCGTTCAAAATATCGATAAATCAGAGTAGGAGACTCGTAATCGCGATATTTACATTTACCACTCGCTGTATATGGAAAGAAGCGATGGATTCACTTCCCAAACGTCGCAATAATTCGAAATAACGACAAATCACTCAAGGACACTCCGAATCGCGATATTTACCGTTTCCGCTCGCTGTATATCGAAACAAGCGAATAATTCACATCCCAAGCCTCGCAATCGTTCAAAATATCGATAAATCAGAGTAGGAGACCCGGAATCGCGATATTGACCGTTTCCGCTCGCTGTATATCGAAAGAAGCGAAGGATTCACATCCCAAGCCTCGCAACCGTTCGAAATAACGAGAAATCACTCAAGGTCACTCGGAATCACGATATTGACCTTTTCCATATGCAGTGTATTGAAAGAAGCTAAGGATTCGTTTCCCAAGCCTCGCAATCGTTCAAAATATCGGTAAATCAGAGTAGGACACTTAGAATCGCGATATTTAGCTTTTCCGCTCGCTGTATATCGAAAGAAGCGAAGGATTCATTTCCCAAGCCTCCCAATAATTTGAAATAAAGACAAATCTTTCAAGGACACTCCGACTCGCGATATTTACCGTTTCCGCTCGCTGTATATCGAAACAAGCGAATAATTCACATCCCAAGCCTCGCAATCGTTCAAGATATCGATAATTCAGAGTAGGAGACTCGGAATCGGGATATTTACCTTTTACGCTCGCTGTATATCGAAAGAAGCGAAGGATTCACTTCCCAAGCCTCGCAATAATTCGAAATAACGACAAATCACTCAAGGACACTCCGAATCGCGATATTTACCGTTTCCGCTCGCTGTATATCGAAACAAGCGAATAATTCACATCAAAAGCCTCGCAATCGTTCAAAATATGGATAAATCGGAGTAGGAGACTCGGAATCGCGATATTTAGCTTTTCCGCTCGCTGTATATCGAAAGAAGCGAAGGATTCACTTCCCAAGCATCCCAATAATTTGAAATAACGACAAATCTTTCAAGGACACTCCGACTCGCGATATTTACCGTTTCCGCTCGCTGTATATCGAAAGAAGCGATTGATTCACATCCCAAGCCTCGCAATCGTTTAAAATATCGATAAAGCACAGTACGAGACTCGGGATCGCGATATTTACCGTTTCCGCTCGCTGTATATCGAAACAAGCGAATAATTCACATCCCAAGCCTCGCAATCGTTCAAAATATCGATAAATCAGAGTAGGAGACTCGGAATCGCGATATTTACCTTTTCCGCTCGCTGTATATCGAAAGAAGCGAAGGATTCACTTCCCAAGCCTCCCAATAATTTGAAATAACGACAAATCTTTCAAGGACACTCCGACTCGCGATATTTACCGTTTCCGCTCGCTGTATATCGAAACAAGCGAATAATTCACATCCCAAGCCTCGCAATCGTTCAAGATATCGATAATTCAGAGTAGGAGACTCGGAATCGCGATATTTACTGTTTCCGCTCGCTGTATATAGAAACAAGCGAACGATTCGCAACCCAAGCATAGCAATAATTCGAAATAACGACAAATCACTCAAGGACACTCCGAATCGCGATATTTACTGTTTCCGCTCGCTGTATATCGATAGAAGCGAAGGATTCACTTCCCAAGCCCCCCAATAATTTGAAATAACGACAAATCTTTCAAGGACACTCCGACTCGCGATATTTACCGTTTCCGCTCGCTGTATATCGAAACAAGCGAATAATTCACATCCCAAGCCTCGCAATCGTTCAAGATATCGATAATTGAGAGTAGGAGACTCGGAATCGCGATATTTACCGTTTCCGCTCGCTGTATATCGAAAGCAGCGAGGGATTCACATCGCAAGCCTCGCAATCGTTCAAAATATCGATAAATCAGAGTAGGAGACTCGGGATCGCGATATTTACATTTACCACTCGCTGTATATGGAAAGAAGCGATGGATTCACTTCCCATACGTCACAATAATTCGAAATAACGACAAATCACTCAAGGACACTCCGAATCGCGATATTTACCGTTTCCGCTCGCTGTATATCGAAACAAGCGAAGGATTCGCATCCCAAGCCTCGCAATCGTTCAAAATATCGATAAATCAGAGTAGGAGACCCGGAATCGCGATATTTACCGTTTCCGCACGCTGTATATCGAATGAAGATGAGGATTCACATCGCAAGACTCGCAATCGTTCAAAATATCGGTAAATCAGAGTAGGAGACTCGGGATCGCGATATTTACATTTACCACTCGCTGTATATCGAAAGAAGCGAAGGATTCACTTCCCAAGCCTCCCAATAATTTGAAATAACGACAAATCACTCAAGGACACTCCGACTCGCGATATTTACCGTTTCCGCTCGCTGTATATCGAAAGAAGCGATTGATTCACATCCCAAGCCTCGCAATCGTTTAAAATATCGATAAAGCACAGTACGAGACTCGGGATCGCGATATTTACCGTTTCCGCTCGCTGTATATCGAAACAAGCGAATAATTCACATCCCAAGCCTCGCAATCGTTCAAGATATCGATAATTCAGAGTAGGAGACTCGGAATCGGGATATTTACCTTTACGCTCGCTGTATATCGAGAGAAGCGAAGGATTCACATCCCAAGCCTCGCAACCGTTCGAAATAACGAGAAATCACTCAAGGTCACTCGGAATCACGATATTGACCTTTTCCATATGCAGTGTATTGAAAGAAGCTAAGGATTCGTTTCCCAAGCCTCGCAATCGTTCAAAATATCGATAAATCAGAGTAGGAGACTCGTAATCGCGATATTTACATTTACCACTCGCTGTATATGGAAAGAAGCGATGGATTCACTTCCCAAACGTCGCAATAATTCGAAATAACGACAAATCTTTCGAGGACACTCCGACTCGCGATATTTACCGTTTCCGCTCGCTGTATATCGAAAGAAGCGATTGATTCACATCCCAAGCCTCGCAATCGTTCAAGATATCGATAATTCAGAGTAGGAGACTCGGAATCGCGATATTTACCTTTTCCGCTCACTGTATATCGAAAGAAGCGAAGGATTCACTTCCCAAGCCTCCCAATAATTTGAAATAACGACAAATCTTTCGAGGACACTCCGACTCGCGATATTTACCGTTTCCGCTCGCTGTATATCGAAAGAAGCGATTGATTCACATCCCAAGCCTCGCAATCGTTTAAAATATCGATAAAGCACAGTACGAGACTCGGGATCGCGATATTTACCGTTTCCGCTCGCTGTATATCGGAACAAGCGAATAATTCACATCCTAAGCCTCGCAATCGTTCAAGATATCGATAATTCAGAGTAGGAGACTCGGAATCGCGATATTTACCTTTTCCACTCGCTGTATATCGAAAGAAGCGAAGGATTCACATCCCAAGATTCGCAACCGTTCGAAATAACGAGAAATCACTCAAGGTCACTCGGAATCACGATATTGACCTTTTCCATATGCAGTGTATTGAAAGAAGCTAAGGATTCGTTTCCCAAGCCTCGCAATCGTTCAAAATATCGATAAATCAGAGTAGGAGACTCGTAATCGCGATATTTACATTTACCACTCGCTGTATATGGAAAGAAGCGATGGATTCACTTCCCAAACGTCGCAATAATTCGAAATAACGACAAATCACTCAAGGACACTCCGAATCGCGATATTTACCGTTTCCGCTCGCTGTATATCGAAACAAGCGAATAATTCACATCCCAAGCCTCGCAATCGTTCAAAATATCGATAAATCAGAGTAGGAGACCCGGAATCGCGATATTGACCGTTTCCGCTCGCTGTATATCGAAAGAAGCGAAGGATTCACATCCCAAGCCTCGCAACCGTTCGAAATAACGAGAAATCACTCAAGGTCACTCGGAATCACGATATTGACCTTTTCCATATGCAGTGTATTGAAAGAAGCTAAGGATTCGTTTCCCAAGCCTCGCAATCGTTCAAAATATCGGTAAATCAGAGTAGGACACTTAGAATCGCGATATTTAGCTTTTCCGCTCGCTGTATATCGAAAGAAGCGAAGGATTCATTTCCCAAGCCTCCCAATAATTTGAAATAAAGACAAATCTTTCAAGGACACTCCGACTCGCGATATTTACCGTTTCCGCTCGCTGTATATCGAAACAAGCGAATAATTCACATCCCAAGCCTCGCAATCGTTCAAGATATCGATAATTCAGAGTAGGAGACTCGGAATCGGGATATTTACCTTTTACGCTCGCTGTATATCGAAAGAAGCGAAGGATTCACTTCCCAAGCCTCGCAATAATTCGAAATAACGACAAATCACTCAAGGACACTCCGAATCGCGATATTTACCGTTTCCGCTCGCTGTATATCGAAACAAGCGAATAATTCACATCAAAAGCCTCGCAATCGTTCAAAATATGGATAAATCGGAGTAGGAGACTCGGAATCGCGATATTTAGCTTTTCCGCTCGCTGTATATCGAAAGAAGCGAAGGATTCACTTCCCAAGCATCCCAATAATTTGAAATAACGACAAATCTTTCAAGGACACTCCGACTCGCGATATTTACCGTTTCCGCTCGCTGTATATCGAAAGAAGCGATTGATTCACATCCCAAGCCTCGCAATCGTTTAAAATATCGATAAAGCACAGTACGAGACTCGGGATCGCGATATTTACCGTTTCCGCTCGCTGTATATCGAAACAAGCGAATAATTCACATCCCAAGCCTCGCAATCGTTCAAAATATCGATAAATCAGAGTAGGAGACTCGGAATCGCGATATTTACCTTTTCCGCTCGCTGTATATCGAAAGAAGCGAAGGATTCACTTCCCAAGCCTCCCAATAATTTGAAATAACGACAAATCTTTCAAGGACACTCCGACTCGCGATATTTACCGTTTCCGCTCGCTGTATATCGAAACAAGCGAATAATTCACATCCCAAGCCTCGCAATCGTTCAAGATATCGATAATTCAGAGTAGGAGACTCGGAATCGCGATATTTACTGTTTCCGCTCGCTGTATATAGAAACAAGCGAACGATTCGCAACCCAAGCATAGCAATAATTCGAAATAACGACAAATCACTCAAGGACACTCCGAATCGCGATATTTACTGTTTCCGCTCGCTGTATATCGATAGAAGCGAAGGATTCACTTCCCAAGCCCCCCAATAATTTGAAATAACGACAAATCTTTCAAGGACACTCCGACTCGCGATATTTACCGTTTCCGCTCGCTGTATATCGAAACAAGCGAATAATTCACATCCCAAGCCTCGCAATCGTTCAAGATATCGATAATTGAGAGTAGGAGACTCGGAATCGCGATATTTACCGTTTCCGCTCGCTGTATATCGAAAGCAGCGAGGGATTCACATCGCAAGCCTCGCAATCGTTCAAAATATCGATAAATCAGAGTAGGAGACTCGGGATCGCGATATTTACATTTACCACTCGCTGTATATGGAAAGAAGCGATGGATTCACTTCCCATACGTCACAATAATTCGAAATAACGACAAATCACTCAAGGACACTCCGAATCGCGATATTTACCGTTTCCGCTCGCTGTATATCGAAACAAGCGAAGGATTCGCATCCCAAGCCTCGCAATCGTTCAAAATATCGATAAATCAGAGTAGGAGACCCGGAATCGCGATATTTACCGTTTCCGCACGCTGTATATCGAATGAAGATGAGGATTCACATCGCAAGACTCGCAATCGTTCAAAATATCGGTAAATCAGAGTAGGAGACTCGGGATCGCGATATTTACATTTACCACTCGCTGTATATCGAAAGAAGCGAAGGATTCACTTCCCAAGCCTCCCAATAATTTGAAATAACGACAAATCACTCAAGGACACTCCGACTCGCGATATTTACCGTTTCCGCTCGCTGTATATCGAAAGAAGCGATTGATTCACATCCCAAGCCTCGCAATCGTTTAAAATATCGATAAAGCACAGTACGAGACTCGGGATCGCGATATTTACCGTTTCCGCTCGCTGTATATCGAAACAAGCGAATAATTCACATCCCAAGCCTCGCAATCGTTCAAGATATCGATAATTCAGAGTAGGAGACTCGGAATCGGGATATTTACCTTTACGCTCGCTGTATATCGAGAGAAGCGAAGGATTCACATCCCAAGCCTCGCAACCGTTCGAAATAACGAGAAATCACTCAAGGTCACTCGGAATCACGATATTGACCTTTTCCATATGCAGTGTATTGAAAGAAGCTAAGGATTCGTTTCCCAAGCCTCGCAATCGTTCAAAATATCGATAAATCAGAGTAGGAGACTCGTAATCGCGATATTTACATTTACCACTCGCTGTATATGGAAAGAAGCGATGGATTCACTTCCCAAACGTCGCAATAATTCGAAATAACGACAAATCTTTCGAGGACACTCCGACTCGCGATATTTACCGTTTCCGCTCGCTGTATATCGAAAGAAGCGATTGATTCACATCCCAAGCCTCGCAATCGTTCAAGATATCGATAATTCAGAGTAGGAGACTCGGAATCGCGATATTTACCTTTTCCGCTCACTGTATATCGAAAGAAGCGAAGGATTCACTTCCCAAGCCTCCCAATAATTTGAAATAACGACAAATCTTTCGAGGACACTCCGACTCGCGATATTTACCGTTTCCGCTCGCTGTATATCGAAAGAAGCGATTGATTCACATCCCAAGCCTCGCAATCGTTTAAAATATCGATAAAGCACAGTACGAGACTCGGGATCGCGATATTTACCGTTTCCGCTCGCTGTATATCGGAACAAGCGAATAATTCACATCCTAAGCCTCGCAATCGTTCAAGATATCGATAATTCAGAGTAGGAGACTCGGAATCGCGATATTTACCTTTTCCACTCGCTGTATATCGAAAGAAGCGAAGGATTCACTTCCCAAGCATCGCAATAATTCGAAATATCGATATATCAGAGTAGGAGACTCCGAATGGCGATATTTACCGTTTCCGCTCGCTGTATATCGAAAGAAGCGAGGGATTCACATCGCAAGCCTCGCAATCGTTCAAAATATCGGTAAATCAGAGTAGGAGACTCGGGATCGCGATATTTACATTTACCACTCGCTGTATATCGAAAGAAACGAAGGATTCACTGACCAAGCCTCGCAATCGTTCAAAATATCGATAAATCAGAGAAGGAGACTCGGAAACATGATATTTACATTTACCACAGGCTGTATGAAGAAAGAAGCGATGGATTCACTTCCCAAGCATCGCAATAATTCGAAATAACGACAAATCACTCAAAGTCACTCGGAATCACGATATTGATCTTTTCCGTATGCAGTGTATCGAAACAAGCGAAGGATTCGCATCCCAAGCCTCGCAATCGATCAAAATATCGATAAATCAGAGTAGGAGACTCGGAAGCGCGATATTTACCGTTTCCGCTCGCTGTATATCGAAAGAAGATAAGGATTCACATCGCAAGCCTCGCAATCGTTCAAAATATCGGTAAATCAGAGTAGGAGACTCGGGATCGCGATATTTACATTTACCGCAAGCTGTATATCGAAAGAAGCGAAGGATTCACTGACCAAGCCTCGCAATCGTTCAAAATATCGATAAATCAGAGAAGGAGACTCGGAAACATGATATTTACATTTACCACAGGCTGTATGAAGAAAGAAGCGATGGATTCACTTCCCAAGCATCGCAATAATTCGAAATAACGACAAATCACTCAAGGTCACTCGGAATCACGATATTGATCTTTTCCGTATGCAGTGTATCGAAACAAGCGAAGGATTCGCATCCCAAGCCTCGCAATCGATCAAAATATCGATAAATCAGAGTAGGAGACTCGGAAGCGCGATATTTACCGTTTCCGCTCGCTGTATATCGAAAGAAGATAAGGATTCACATCGCAAGCCTCGCAATCGTTCAAAATATCGGTAAATCAGAGTAGGAGACTCGGGATCGCGATATTTACATTTACCGCAAGCTGTATATCGAAAGAAGCGAGGGATTCACATCGCAAGCCTCGCAATCGTTCAAAATATCGATAAATCAGAGTAGGAGACTCGGGATCGCGATATTTACATTTACCACTCGCTGTATATGGAAAGAAGCGATGGATTCACTTCCCATACGTCACAATAATTCGAAATAACGACAAATCACTCAAGGACACTCCGAATCGCGATATTTACCGTTTCCGCTCGCTGTATATCGAAACAAGCGAAGGATTCGCATCCCAAGCCTCGCAATCGTTCAAAATATCGATAAATCAGAGTAGGAGACCCGGAATCGCGATATTTACCGTTTCCGCACGCTGTATATCGAATGAAGATGAGGATTCACATCGCAAGACTCGCAATCGTTCAAAATATCGGTAAATCAGAGTAGGAGACTCGGGTTCGCGATATTTACATTTACCACTCGCTGTATATCGAAAAAAAGCGAAGGATTCACTTCCCAAGCCTCCCAATAATTTGAAATAACGACAAATCACTCAAGGACACTCCGACTCGCGATATTTACCGTTTCCGCTCGCTGTATATCGAAAGAAGCGATTGATTCACAGCCCAAGCCTCGCAATCGTTTAAAATATCGATAAAGCACAGTACGAGACTCGGGATCGCGATATTTACCGTTTCCGCTCGCTGTATATCGAGAGAAGCGAAGGATTCACATCCCAAGCCTCGCAACCGTTCGAAATAACGAGAAATCACTCAAGGTCACTCGGAATCACGATATTGACCTTTTCCATATGCAGTGTATTGAAAGAAGCTAAGGATTCGTTTCCCAAGCCTCGCAATCGTTCAAAATATCGATAAATCAGAGTAGGAGACTCGTAATCGCGATATTTACATTTACCACTCGCTGTATATGGAAAGAAGCGATGGATTCACTTCCCAAACGTCGCAATAATTCGAAATAACGACAAATCTTTCGAGGACACTCCGACTCGCGATATTTACCGTTTCCGCTCGCTGTATATCGAAAGAAGCGATTGATTCACATCCCAAGCCTCGCAATCGTTCAAGATATCGATAATTCAGAGTAGGAGACTCGGAATCGCGATATTTACCTTTTCCGCTCACTGTATATCGAAAGAAGCGAAGGATTCACTTCCCAAGCCTCCCAATAATTTGAAATAACGACAAATCTTTCGAGGACACTCCGACTCGCGATATTTACCGTTTCCGCTCGCTGTATATCGAAAGAAGCGATTGATTCACATCCCAAGCCTCGCAATCGTTTAAAATATCGATAAAGCACAGTACGAGACTCGGGATCGCGATATTTACCGTTTCCGCTCGCTGTATATCGGAACAAGCGAATAATTCACATCCTAAGCCTCGCAATCGTTCAAGATATCGATAATTCAGAGTAGGAGACTCGGAATCGCGATATTTACCTTTTCCACTCGCTGTATATCGAAAGAAGCGAAGGATTCACTTCCCAAGCATCGCAATAATTCGAAATATCGATATATCAGAGTAGGAGACTCCGAATGGCGATATTTACCGTTTCCGCTCGCTGTATATCGAAAGAAGCGAGGGATTCACATCGCAAGCCTCGCAATCGTTCAAAATATCGGTAAATCAGAGTAGGAGACTCGGGATCGCGATATTTACATTTACCACTCGCTGTATATCGAAAGAAACGAAGGATTCACTGACCAAGCCTCGCAATCGTTCAAAATATCGATAAATCAGAGAAGGAGACTCGGAAACATGATATTTACATTTACCACAGGCTGTATGAAGAAAGAAGCGATGGATTCACTTCCCAAGCATCGCAATAATTCGAAATAACGACAAATCACTCAAGGTCACTCGGAATCACGATATTGATCTTTTCCGTATGCAGTGTATCGAAACAAGCGAAGGATTCGCATCCCAAGCCTCGCAATCGATCAAAATATCGATAAATCAGAGTAGGAGACTCGGAAGCGCGATATTTACCGTTTCCGCTCGCTGTATATCGAAAGAAGATAAGGATTCACATCGCAAGCCTCGCAATCGTTCAAAATATCGGTAAATCAGAGTAGGAGACTCGGGATCGCGATATTTACATTTACCGCAAGCTGTATATCGAAAGAAGCGAAGGATTCACTGACCAAGCCTCGCAATCGTTCAAAATATCGATAAATCAGAGAAGGAGACTCGGAAACATGATATTTACATTTACCACAGGCTGTATGAAGAAAGAAGCGATGGATTCACTTCCCAAGCATCGCAATAATTCGAAATAACGACAAATCACTCAAGGTCACTCGGAATCACGATATTGATCTTTTCCGTATGCAGTGTATCGAAACAAGCGAAGGATTCGCATCCCAAGCCTCGCAATCGATCAAAATATCGATAAATCAGAGTAGGAGACTCGGAAGCGCGATATTTACCGTTTCCGCTCGCTGTATATCGAAAGAAGATAAGGATTCACATCGCAAGCCTCGCAATCGTTCAAAATATCGGTAAATCAGAGTAGGAGACTCGGGATCGCGATATTTACATTTACCGCAAGCTGTATATCGAAAGAAGCGAAGGATTCACTTACCAAGCCTCGCAATCGTTCAAAATATCGATAAATCAGAGAAGGAGACTCGGAAACGCGATATTTACATTTACCACAGGCTGTATGAAGAAAGAAGTGATGGATTCACTTCCCAAGCATCGCAATAATTCGAAATAACGACAAATCACTCAAGGACACTCCGAATCGCGATATTTACCGTTTCCGCTCGCTGTATATCGAAAGAAGCGAAGGATTCACTTACCAATAATCGCAATCGTTCAAAATATCGATCAATCAGAGAAGGAGACTCGGAAACGCGATATTTACATTTACCACAAGCTGTATATCGAAAGAAGCGAAGGATTCACTTCCCAAGCCTCCCAATAATTTGAAATAACGACAAATCACTCAAGGACACTCCGACTCGCGATATTTACCGTTTCCGCTCGCTGTATATCGAAAGAAGCGATTGATTCACAGCCCAAGCCTCGCAATCGTTTAAAATATCGATAAAGCACAGTACGAGACTCGGGATCGCGATATTTACCGTTTCCGCTCGCTGTATATCGAGAGAAGCGAAGGATTCACATCCCAAGCCTCGCAACCGTTCGAAATAACGAGAAATCACTCAAGGTCACTCGGAATCACGATATTGACCTTTTCCATATGCAGTGTATTGAAAGAAGCTAAGGATTCGTTTCCCAAGCCTCGCAATCGTTCAAAATATCGATAAATCAGAGTAGGAGACTCGTAATCGCGATATTTACATTTACCACTCGCTGTATATGGAAAGAAGCGATGGATTCACTTCCCAAACGTCGCAATAATTCGAAATAACGACAAATCTTTCGAGGACACTCCGACTCGCGATATTTACCGTTTCCGCTCGCTGTATATCGAAAGAAGCGATTGATTCACATCCCAAGCCTCGCAATCGTTCAAGATATCGATAATTCAGAGTAGGAGACTCGGAATCGCGATATTTACCTTTTCCGCTCACTGTATATCGAAAGAAGCGAAGGATTCACTTCCCAAGCCTCCCAATAATTTGAAATAACGACAAATCTTTCGAGGACACTCCGACTCGCGATATTTACCGTTTCCGCTCGCTGTATATCGAAAGAAGCGATTGATTCACATCCCAAGCCTCGCAATCGTTTAAAATATCGATAAAGCACAGTACGAGACTCGGGATCGCGATATTTACCGTTTCCGCTCGCTGTATATCGGAACTAGCGAATAATTCACATCCTAAGCCTCGCAATCGTTCAAGATATCGATAATTCAGAGTAGGAGACTCGGAATCGCGATATTTACCTTTTCCACTCGCTGTATATCGAAAGAAGCGAAGGATTCACTTCCCAAGCATCGCAATAATTCGAAATATCGATATATCAGAGTAGGAGACTCCGAATGGCGATATTTACCGTTTCCGCTCGCTGTATATCGAAAGAAGCGAGGGATTCACATCGCAAGCCTCGCAATCGTTCAAAATATCGGTAAATCAGAGTAGGAGACTCGGGATCGCGATATTTACATTTACCACTCGCTGTATATCGAAAGAAACGAAGGATTCACTGACCAAGCCTCGCAATCGTTCAAAATATCGATAAATCAGAGAAGGAGACTCGGAAACATGATATTTACATTTACCACAGGCTGTATGAAGAAAGAAGCGATGGATTCACTTCCCAAGCATCGCAATAATTCGAAATAACGACAAATCACTCAAGGTCACTCGGAATCACGATATTGATCTTTTCCGTATGCAGTGTATCGAAACAAGCGAAGGATTCGCATCCCAAGCCTCGCAATCGATCAAAATATCGATAAATCAGAGTAGGAGACTCGGAAGCGCGATATTTACCGTTTCCGCTCGCTGTATATCGAAAGAAGATAAGGATTCACATCGCAAGCCTCGCAATCGTTCAAAATATCGGTAAATCAGAGTAGGAGACTCGGGATCGCGATATTTACATTTACCGCAAGCTGTATATCGAAAGAAGCGAAGGATTCACTGACCAAGCCTCGCAATCGTTCAAAATATCGATAAATCAGAGAAGGAGACTCGGAAACATGATATTTACATTTACCACAGGCTGTATGAAGAAAGAAGCGATGGATTCACTTCCCAAGCATCGCAATAATTCGAAATAACGACAAATCACTCAAGGTCACTCGGAATCACGATATTGATCTTTTCCGTATGCAGTGTATCGAAACAAGCGAAGGATTCGCATCCCAAGCCTCGCAATCGATCAAAATATCGATAAATCAGAGTAGGAGACTCGGAAGCGCGATATTTACCGTTTCCGCTCGCTGTATATCGAAAGAAGATAAGGATTCACATCGCAAGCCTCGCAATCGTTCAAAATATCGGTAAATCAGAGTAGGAGACTCGGGATCGCGATATTTACATTTACCGCAAGCTGTATATCGAAAGAAGCGAAGGATTCACTTACCAAGCCTCGCAATCGTTCAAAATATCGATAAATCAGAGAAGGAGACTCGGAAACGCGATATTTACATTTACCACAGGCTGTATGAAGAAAGAAGCGATGGATTCACTTCCCAAGCATCGCAATAATTCGAAATAACGACAAATCACTCAAGGACACTCCGAATCGCGATATTTACCGTTTCCGCTCGCTGTATATCGAAAGAAGCGATTGATTCACATCCCAAGCCTCGCAATCGTTTAAAATATCGATAGTACGAGACTCGGGATCGCGATATTTACTGTTTCCGCTCGCTGTATATAGAAACAAGCGAATAATTCACATCCCAAGCCTCGCAATCGTTCAAAATATCGATAAATCAGAGTAGGAGACTCGGAATCGCGATATTTACCTTTTCCGCTCACTGTATATCGAAAGAAGCGAAGGATTCACTTCCCAAGCCTCCCAATAATTTGAAATAACGACAAATCTTTCAAGGACACTCCGACTCGCGATATTTACCGTTTCCGCTCGCTGTATATCGAAACAAGCGAATAATTCACATCCCAAGCCTCGCAATCGTTCAAGATATCGATAATTCAGAGTAGGAGACTCGGAATCGCGATATTTACTGTTTCCGCTCGCTGTATATAGAAACAAGCGAACGATTCGCAACCCAAGCATAGCAATAATTCGAAATAACGACAAATCACTCAAGGACACTCCGAATCGCGATATTTACTGTTTCCGCTCGCTGTACATCGATAGAAGCGAAGGATTCACTTCCCAAGCCCCCCAATAATTTGAAATAACGACAAATCTTTCAAGGACACTCCGACTCGCGATATTTACCGTTTCCGCTCGCTGTATATCGAAACAAGCGAATAATTCACATCCCAAGCCTCGCAATCGTTCAAGATATCGATAATTGAGAGTAGGAGACTCGGAATCGCGATATTTACCGTTTCCGCTCGCTGTATATCGAAAGCAGCGAGGGATTCACATCGCAAGCCTCGCAATCGTTCAAAATATCGATAAATCAGAGTAGGAGACTCGGGATCGCGATATTTACATTTACCACTCGCTGTATATGGAAAGAAGCGATGGATTCACTTCCCATACGTCGCAATAATTCGAAATAACGACAAATCACTCAAGGACACTCCGAATCGCGATATTTACCGTTTCCGCTCGCTGTATATCGAAACAAGCGAAGGATTCGCATCCCAAGCCTCGCAATCGTTCAAAATATCGATAAATCAGAGTAGGAGACCCGGAATCGCGATATTTACCGTTTCCGCACGCTGTATATCGAATGAAGATGAGGATTCACATCGCAAGACTCGCAATCGTTCAAAATATCGGTAAATCAGAGTAGGAGACTCGGGATCGCGATATTTACATTTACCACTCGCTGTATATGGAAAGAAGCGATGGATTCACTTCCCAAGCCTCGCAATAATTCGAAATAACGACAAATCACTCAAGGACACTCCGAATCGCGATATTTACCGTTTCCGCTCGCTGTATATCGAAACATGCGAATAATTCACATCAAAAGCCTCGCAATCGTTCAAAATATCGATAAATCAGAGTAGGAGACTCGGAATCGCGATATTTAGCTTTTCCGCTCGCTGTATATCGAAAGAAGCGAAGGATTCACTTCCCAAGCCTCCCAATAATTTGAAATAAAGACAAATCTTTCAAGGACACTCCGACTCGCGATATTTAGCGTTTCCATATGCAGTGTATTGAAAGAAGCTAAGGATTCGTTTCCCAAGCCTCGCAATCGTTCAAAATATCGATAAATCAGAGTAGGAGACTCGTAATCGCGATATTTACATTTACCACTCGCTGTATATGGAAAGAAGCGATGGATTCACTTCCCAAACGTCGCAATAATTCGAAATAACGACAAATCACTCAAGGACACTCCGAATCGCGATATTTACCGTTTCCGCTCGCTGTATATCGAAACAAGCGAATAATTCACATCCCAAGCCTCGCAATCGTTCAAAATATCGATAAATCAGAGTAGGAGACCCGGAATCGCGATATTGACCGTTTCCGCTCGCTGTATATCGAAAGAAGCGAAGGATTCACATCCCAAGCCTCGCAACCGTTCGAAATAACGAGAAATCACTCAAGGTCACTCGGAATCACGATATTGACCTTTTCCATATGCAGTGTATTGAAAGAAGCTAAGGATTCGTTTCCCAAGCCTCGCAATCGTTCAAAATATCGGTAAATCAGAGTAGGACACTTAGAATCGCGATATTTAGCTTTTCCGCTCGCTGTATATCGAAAGAAGCGAAGGATTCACTTCCCAAGCCTCCCAATAATTTGAAATAAAGACAAATCTTTCAAGGACACTCCGACTCGCGATATTTACCGTTTCCGCTCGCTGTATATCGAAACAAGCGAATAATTCACATCCCAAGCCTCGCAATCGTTCAAGATATCGATAATTCAGAGTAGGAGACTCGGAATCGGGATATTTACCTTTTACGCTCGCTGTATATCGAAAGAAGCGAAGGATTCACTTCCCAAGCCTCGCAATAATTCGAAATAACGACAAATCACTCAAGGACACTCCGAATCGCGATATTTACCGTTTCCGCTCGCTGTATATCGAAACAAGCGAATAATTCACATCAAAAGCCTCGCAATCGTTCAAAATATGGATAAATCGGAGTAGGAGACTCGGAATCGCGATATATAGCTTTTCCGCTCGCTGTATATCGAAAGAAGCGAAGGATTCACTTCCCAAGCATCCCAATAATTTGAAATAACGACAAATCTTTCAAGGACACTCCGACTCGCGATATTTACCGTTTCCGCTCGCTGTATATCGAAAGAAGCGATTGATTCACATCCCAACCCTCGCAATCGTTTAAAATATCGATAAAGCACAGTACGAGACTCGGGATCGCGATATTTACCGTTTCCGCTCGCTGTATATCGAAACAAGCGAATAATTCACATCCCAAGCCTCGCAATCGTTCAAGATATCGATAAATCAGAGTAGGAGACCCGGAATCGCGATATTGACCGTTTCCGCTCGCTGTATATCGAAAGAAGCGAAGGATTCACATCCCAAGCCTCGCAACCGTTCGAAATAACGAGAAATCACTCAAGGTCACTCGGAATCACGATATTGACCTTTTCCATATGCAGTGTATTGAAAGAAGCTAAGGATTCGTTTCCCAAGCCTCGCAATCGTTCAAAATATCGGTAAATCAGAGTAGGACACTTAGAATCGCGATATTTAGCTTTTCCGCTCGCTGTATATCGAAAGAAGCGAAGGATTCACTTCCCAAGCCTCCCAATAATTTGAAATAAAGACAAATCTTTCAAGGACACTCCGACTCGCGATATTTACCGTTTCCGCTCGCTGTATATCGAAACAAGCGAATAATTCACATCCCAAGCCTCGCAATCGTTCAAGATATCGATAATTCAGAGTAGGAGACTCGGAATCGGGATATTTACCTTTTACGCTCGCTGTATATCGAAAGAAGCGAAGGATTCACTTCCCAAGCCTCGCAATAATTCGAAATAACGACAAATCACTCAAGGACACTCCGAATCGCGATATTTACCGTTTCCGCTCGCTGTATATCGAAACAAGCGAATAATTCACATCAAAAGCCTCGCAATCGTTCAAAATATGGATAAATCGGAGTAGGAGACTCGGAATCGCGATATATAGCTTTTCCGCTCGCTGTATATCGAAAGAAGCGAAGGATTCACTTCCCAAGCATCCCAATAATTTGAAATAACGACAAATCTTTCAAGGACACTCCGACTCGCGATATTTACCGTTTCCGCTCGCTGTATATCGAAAGAAGCGATTGATTCACATCCCAACCCTCGCAATCGTTTAAAATATCGATAAAGCACAGTACGAGACTCGGGATCGCGATATTTACCGTTTCCGCTCGCTGTATATCGAAACAAGCGAATAATTCACATCCCAAGCCTCGCAATCGTTCAAAATATCGATAAATCAGAGTAGGAGACTCGGAATCGCGATATTTACCTTTTCCGCTCGCTGTATATCGAAAGAAGCGAAGGATTCACTTCCCAAGCCTCCCAATAATTTGAAATAACGACAAATCTTTCAAGGACACTCCGACTCGCGATATTTACCGTTTCCGCTCGCTGTATATCGAAACAAGCGAATAATTCGCATCCCAAGCCTCGCAATCGTTCAAGATATCGATAATTCAGAGTAGGAGACTCGGAATCCCGATATTTACTGTTTCCGCTCGCTGTATATAGAAACAAGCGAACGATTCGCAACCCAAGCATAGCAATAATTCGAAATAACGACAAATCACTCAAGGACACTCCGAATCGCGATATTTACTGTTTCCGCTCGCTGTATATCGATAGAAGCGAAGGATTCACTTCCCAAGCCCCCCAATAATTTGAAATAACGACAAATCTTTCAAGGACACTCCGACTCGCGATATTTACCGTTTCCGCTCGCTGTATATCGAAACAAGCGAATAATTCACATCCCAAGCCTCGCAATCGTTCAAGATATCGATAATTGAGAGTAGGAGACTCGGAATCGCGATATTTACCGTTTCCGCTCGCTGTATATCGAAAGCAGCGAGGGATTCACATCGCAAGCCTCGCAATCGTTCAAAATATCGATAAATCAGAGTAGGAGACCCGGAATCGCGATATTGACCGTTTCCGCTCGCTGTATATCGAAAGAAGCGAAGGATTCACATCCCAAGCCTCGCAACCGTTCGAAATAACGAGAAATCACTCAAGGTCACTCGGAATCACGATATTGACCTTTTCCATATGCAGTGTATTGAAAGAAGCTAAGGATTCGTTTCCCAAGCCTCGCAATCGTTCAAAATATCGGTAAATCAGAGTAGGACACTTAGAATCGCGATATTTAGCTTTTCCGCTCGCTGTATATCGAAAGAAGCGAAGGATTCACTTCCCAAGCCTCCCAATAATTTGAAATAAAGACAAATCTTTCAAGGACACTCCGACTCGCGATATTTACCGTTTCCGCTCGCTGTATATCGAAACAAGCGAATAATTCACATCCCAAGCCTCGCAATCGTTCAAGATATCGATAATTCAGAGTAGGAGACTCGGAATCGGGATATTTACCTTTTACGCTCGCTGTATATAAAAAGAAGCGAAGGATTCACTTCCCAAGCCTCGCAATAATTCGAAATAACGACAAATCACTCAAGGACACTCCGAATCGCGATATTTACCGTTTCCGCTCGCTGTATATCGAAACAAGCGAATAATTCACATCAAAAGCCTCGCAATCGTTCAAAATATGGATAAATCGGAGTAGGAGACTCGGAATCGCGATATTTAGCTTTTCCGCTCGCTGTATATCGAAAGAAGCGAAGGATTCACTTCCCAAGCATCCCAATAATTTGAAATAACGACAAATCTTTCAAGGACACTCCGACTCGCGATATTTACCGTTTCCGCTCGCTGTATATCGAAAGAAGCGATTGATTCACATCCCAAGCCTCGCAATCGTTTAAAATATCGATAAAGCACAGTACGAGACTCGGGATCGCGATATTTACCGTTTCCGCTCGCTGTATATCGAAACAAGCGAATAATTCACATCCCAAGCCTCGCAATCGTTCAAAATATCGATAAATCAGAGTAGGAGACTCGGAATCGCGATATTTACCTTTTCCGCTCGCTGTATATCGAAAGAAGCGAAGGATTCACTTCCCAAGCCTCCCAATAATTTGAAATAACGACAAATCTTTCAAGGACACTCCGACTCGCGATATTTACCGTTTCCGCTCGCTGTATATCGAAACAAGCGAATAATTCGCATCCCAAGCCTCGCAATCGTTCAAGATATCGATAATTCAGAGTAGGAGACTCGGAATCCCGATATTTACTGTTTCCGCTCGCTGTATATAGAAACAAGCGAACGATTCGCAACCCAAGCATAGCAATAATTCGAAATAACGACAAATCACTCAAGGACACTCCGAATCGCGATATTTACTGTTTCCGCTCGCTGTATATCGATAGAAGCGAAGGATTCACTTCCCAAGCCCCCCAATAATTTGAAATAACGACAAATCTTTCAAGGACACTCCGACTCGCGATATTTACCGTTTCCGCTCGCTGTATATCGAAACAAGCGAATAATTCACATCCCAAGCCTCGCAATCGTTCAAGATATCGATAATTGAGAGTAGGAGACTCGGAATCGCGATATTTACCGTTTCCGCTCGCTGTATATCGAAAGCAGCGAGGGATTCACATCGCAAGCCTCGCAATCGTTCAAAATATCGATAAATCAGAGTAGGAGACTCGGGATCGCGATATTTACATTTACCACTCGCTGTATATGGAAAGAAGCGATGGATTCACTTCCCATACGTCGCAATAATTCGAAATAACGACAAATCACTCAAGGACACTCCGAATCGCGATATTTACCGTTTCCGCTCGCTGTATATCGAAACAAGCGAAGGATTCGCATCCCAAGCCTCGCAATCGTTCAAAATATCGATAAATCAGAGTAGGAGACCCGGAATCGCGATATTTACCGTTTCCGCACGCTGTATATCGAATGAAGATGAGGATTCACATCGCAAGACTCGCAATCGTTCAAAATATCGGTAAATCAGAGTAGGAGACTCGGGATCGCGATATTTACATTTACCACTCGCTGTATATCGAAAGAAGCGAAGGATTCACTTCCCAAGCCTCCCAATAATTTGAAATAACGACAAATCACTCAAGGACACTCCGACTCGCGATATTTACCGTTTCCGCTCGCTGTATATCGAAAGAAGCGATTGATTCACATCCCAAGCCTCGCAATCGTTTAAAATATCGATAAAGCACAGTACGAGACTCGGGATCGCGATATTTACCGTTTCCGCTCGCTGTATATCGAAACAAGCGAATAATTCACATCCCAAGCCTCGCAATCGTTCAAGATATCGATAATTCAGAGTAGGAGACTCGGAATCGGGATATTTACCTTTACGCTCGCTGTATATCGAGAGAAGCGAAGGATTCACATCCCAAGCCTCGCAACCGTTCGAAATAACGAGAAATCACTCAAGGTCACTCGGAATCACGATATTGACCTTTTCCATATGCAGTGTATTGAAAGAAGCTAAGGATTCGTTTCCCAAGCCTCGCAATCGTTCAAAATATCGATAAATCAGAGTAGGAGACTCGTAATCGCGATATTTACATTTACCACTCGCTGTATATGGAAAGAAGCGATGGATTCACTTCCCAAACGTCGCAATAATTCGAAATAACGACAAATCACTCAAGGACACTCCGAATCGCGATATTTACCGTTTCCGCTCGCTGTATATCGAAACAAGCGAATAATTCACATCCCAAGCCTCGCAATCGTTCAAAATATCGATAAATCAGAGTAGGAGACCCGGAATCGCGATATTGACCGTTTCCGCTCGCTGTATATCGAAAGAAGCGAAGGATTCACATCCCAAGCCTCGCAACCGTTCGAAATAACGAGAAATCACTCAAGGTCACTCGGAATCACGATATTGACCTTTTCCATATGCAGTGTATTGAAAGAAGCTAAGGATTCGTTTCCCAAGCCTCGCAATCGTTCAAAATATCGGTAAATCAGAGTAGGACACTTAGAATCGCGATATTTACATTTACCACTCGCTGTATATCGAAAGAAACGAAGGATTCACTTCCCAAGCCTCGCAATAATTCGAAATAACGACAAATCATTCAAGGACACTCCGACTCGCGATATTTACCGTTTCCGCTCGCTGTATATCGAAACAAGCGAATAATTCACATCCCAAGCCTCGCAATCGTTCAAGATATCGCTAATTCAGAGTAGGAGACTCGGAATCGCGATATTTACCTTTTCCGCTCGCTGTATATCGAAAGAAGCGAAGGATTCACATCACAAGCCTCGCAATCGTTCAAAATATCGATAAATCAGAGTAGGAGACTCGGGATCGCGATATTTACATTTACCACTCGCTGTATATCGAAAGAAACGAAGGATTCACTTCCCAAGCCTCGCAATAATTCGAAATAACGACAAATCACTCAAAGACACTCCGAATCGCGATATTTACCGTTTCCGCTCGCTGTATATCGAAACAAGCGAATAATTCACATCCCAAGCCTCGCAATCGTTCAAAATATGGATAAATCGGAGTAGGAGACTCGGAATCGCGATATTTAGCTTTTCCGCTCGCTGTATATCGAAAGAAGCGAAGGATTCACTTCCCAAGCATCCCAATAATTTGAAATAACGACAAATCGTTCAAGGACACTCCGACTCGCGATATTTACCGTTTCCGCTCGCTGTATATCGAAAGAAGCGATTGATTCACATCCCAAGCCTCGCAATCGTTTAAAATATCGATAATTGAGAGTAGGAGACTCGGAATCGCGATATTTACCGTTTCCGCTCGCTGTATATCGAAAGCAGCGAGGGATTCACATCGCAAGCCTCGCAATCGTTCAAAATATCGATAAATCAGAGTAGGAGACCCGGAATCGCGATATTTACCGTTTCCGCACGCTGTATATCGAATGAAGATGAGGATTCACATCGCAAGACTCGCAATCGTTCAAAATATCGGTAAATCAGAGTAGGAGACTCGGGATCGCGATATTTACATTTACCACTCGCTGTATATCGAAAGAAGCGAAGGATTCACTTCCCAAGCCTCGCAATAATTCGAAATAACGACAAATCACTCAAGGACACTCCGAATCGCGATATTTACCGTTTCCGCTCGCTGTATATCGAAACAAGCGAATAATTCACATCAAAAGCCTCGCAATCGTTCAAAATATCGATAAATCAGAGTAGGAGACTCGGGATCGCGATATTTACATTTACCACTCGCTGTATATCGAAAGAAGCGAAGGATTCACTTCCCAAGCCTCGCAATAATTCGAAATAACGACAAATCACTCAAGGACACTCCGAATCGCGATATTTACCGTTTCCGCTCGCTGTATATGGAAAGAAGCGAAGGATTCACTTCCCAAGCCCCCCAATAATTTGAAATAACGACAAATCTTTCAAGGACACTCCGACTCGCGATATTTACCGTTTCCGCTCGCTGTATATCGAAAGAAGCGAGGGATTCACATCGCAAGCCTCGCAATCGTTCAAGATATCGATAATTCAGAGTAGGAGACTCGGAATCGCGATATTTACTGTTTCCGCTCGCTGTATATAGAAACAAGCGAACGATTCGCAACCCAAGCATAGCAATAATTCGAAATAACGACAAATCACTCAAGGACACTCCGAATCGCGATATTTACTGTTTCCGCTCGCTGTATATCGATAGAAGCGAAGGATTCACTTCCCAAGCCCCCCAATAATTTGAAATAACGACAAATCTTTCAAGGACACTCCGACTCGCGATATTTACCGTTTCCGCTCGCTGTATATCGAAACAAGCGAATAATTCACATCCCAAGCCTCGCAATCGTTCAAGATATCGATAATTGAGAGTAGGAGACTCGGAATCGCGATATTTACCGTTTCCGCTCGCTGTATATCGAAACAAGCGAAGGATTCGCATCCCAAGCCTCGCAATCGTTCAAAATATCGATAAATCAGAGTAGGAGACCCGGAATCGCGATATTTACCGTTTCCGCACGCTGTATATCGAATGAAGATGAGGATTCACATCGCAAGACTCGCAATCGTTCAAAATATCGGTAAATCAGAGTAGGAGACTCGGGATCGCGATATTTACATTTACCACTCGCTGTATATCGAAAGAAGCGAAGGATTCACTTCCCAAGCCTCGCAATAATTCGAAATAACGACAAATCACTCAAGGACACTCCGAATCGCGATATTTACCGTTTCCGCTCGCTGTATATCGAAACAAGCGAATAATTCACATCAAAAGCCTCGCAATCGTTCAAAATATCGATAAATCAGAGTAGGAGACTCGGAATCGCGATATTTAGCTTTTCCGCTCGCTGTATATCGAAAGAAGCGAAGGATTCACTTCCCAAGCCTCCCAATAATTTGAAATAAAGACAAATCTTTCAAGGACACTCCGACTCGCGATATTTAGCGTTTCCGCTCGCTGTATATCGAAACAAGCGAATAATTCACATCCCAAGCCTCGCAATCGTTCAAGATATCGATAATTCAGAGTAGGAGACTCGGAATCGGAATATTTACCTTTTACGCTCGCTGTATATCGAAAGAAGCGAAGGATTCACTTCCCATACGTCGCAATAATTCGAAATAACGACAAATCACTCAAGGACACTCCGAATCGCGGTATTTACCGTTTCCGCTCGCTGTATATCGAAACAAGCGAATAACTCACATCCCAAGCCTCGCAATCGTTCAAGATATCGATAATTGAGAGTAGGAGACTCGGAATCGCGATATTTACCGTTTCCGCTCGCTGTATATCGAAAGCAGCGAGGGATTCACATCGCAAGCCTCGCAATCGTTCAAAATATCGATAAATCAGAGTAGGAGACTCGGGATCGCGATATTTACATTTACCACTCGCTGTATATGGAAAGAAGCGAAGGATTCGCATCCCAAGCCTCGCAATCGTTCAAAATATCGATAAATCAGAGTAGGAGACCCGGAATCGCGATATTTACCGTTTCCGCACGCTGTATATCGAATGAAGATGAGGATTCACATCGCAAGACTCGCAATCGTTCAAAATATCGGTAAATCAGAGTAGGAGAGTCGGGATCGCGATATTTACATTTACCACTCGCTGTATATCGAAAGAAGCGAAGGATTCACTTCCCAAGCCTCGCAATAATTCGAAATAACGACAAATCACTCAAGGACACTCCGACTCGCGATATTTACCGTTTCCGCTCGCTGTATATCGAAACAAGCGAATAATTCACATCAAAAGCCTCGCAATCGTTCAAAATATCGATAAATCAGAGTAGGAGACTCGGAATCGCGATATTTACCTTTTCCGCTCGCTGTATATCGAAAGAAGCGAAGGATTCACTTCCCAAGCCTCCCAATAATTTGAAATAACGACAAATCTTTCAAGGACACTCCGACTCGCGATATTTACCGTTTCCGCTCGCTGTATATCGAAACAAGCGAATAATTCGCATCCCAAGCCTCGCAATCGTTCAAGATATCGATAATTCAGAGTAGGAGACTCGGAATCCCGATATTTACTGTTTCCGCTCGCTGTATATAGAAACAAGCGAACGATTCGCAACCCAAGCATAGCAATAATTCGAAATAACGACAAATCACTCAAGGACACTCCGAATCGCGATATTTACTGTTTCCGCTCGCTGTATATCGAAACAAGCGAATAATTCACATCCCAAGCCTCGCAATCGTTCAAAATATCGATAAATCAGAGTAGGAGACTCGGAATCGCGATATTTACCTTTTCCGCTCGCTGTATATCGAAAGAAGCGAAGGATTCACTTCCCAAGCCTCCCAATAATTTGAAATAACGACAAATCTTTCAAGGACACTCCGACTCGCGATATTTACCGTTTCCGCTCGCTGTATATCGAAACAAGCGAATAATTCGCATCCCAAGCCTCGCAATCGTTCAAGATATCGATAATTCAGAGTAGGAGACTCGGAATCCCGATATTTACTGTTTCCGCTCGCTGTATATAGAAACAAGCGAACGATTCGCAACCCAAGCATAGCAATAATTCGAAATTACGACAAATCACTCAAGGACACTCCGAATCGCGATATTTACTGTTTCCGCTCGCTGTATATCGATAGAAGCGAAGGATTCACTTCCCAAGCCCCCCAATAATTTGAAATAACGACAAATCTTTCAAGGACACTCCGACTCGCGATATTTACCGTTTCCGCTCGCTGTATATCGAAACAAGCGAATAATTCACATCCCAAGCCTCGCAATCGTTCAAGATATCGATAATTGAGAGTAGGAGACTCGGAATCGCGATATTTACCGTTTCCGCTCGCTGTATATCGAAAGCAGCGAGGGATTCACATCGCAAGCCTCGCAATCGTTCAAAATATCGATAAATCAGAGTAGGAGACCCGGAATCGCGATATTGACCGTTTCCGCTCGCTGTATATCGAAAGAAGCGAAGGATTCACATCCCAAGCCTCGCAACCGTTCGAAATAACGAGAAATCACTCAAGGTCACTCGGAATCACGATATTGACCTTTTCCATATGCAGTGTATTGAAAGAAGCTAAGGATTCGTTTCCCAAGCCTCGCAATCGTTCAAAATATCGGTAAATCAGAGTAGGACACTTAGAATCGCGATATTTAGCTTTTCCGCTCGCTGTATATCGAAAGAAGCGAAGGATTCACTTCCCAAGCCTCCCAATAATTTGAAATAAAGACAAATCTTTCAAGGACACTCCGACTCGCGATATTTACCGTTTCCGCTCGCTGTATATCGAAACAAGCGAATAATTCACATCCCAAGCCTCGCAATCGTTCAAGATATCGATAATTCAGAGTAGGAGACTCGGAATCGGGATATTTACCTTTTACGCTCGCTGTATATCGAAAGAAGCGAAGGATTCACTTCCCAAGCCTCGCAATAATTCGAAATAACGACAAATCACTCAAGGACACTCCGAATCGCGATATTTACCGTTTCCGCTCGCTGTATATCGAAACAAGCGAATAATTCACATCAAAAGCCTCGCAATCGTTCAAAATATGGATAAATCGGAGTAGGAGACTCGGAATCGCGATATTTAGCTTTTCCGCTCGCTGTATATCGAAAGAAGCGAAGGATTCACTTCCCAAGCATCCCAATAATTTGAAATAACGACAAATCTTTCAAGGACACTCCGACTCGCGATATTTACCGTTTCCGCTCGCTGTATATCGAAAGAAGCGATTGATTCACATCCCAAGCCTCGCAATCGTTTAAAATATCGATAAAGCACAGTACGAGACTCGGGATCGCGATATTTACCGTTTCCGCTCGCTGTATATCGAAACAAGCGAATAATTCACATCCCAAGCCTCGCAATCGTTCAAAATATCGATAAATCAGAGTAGGAGACTCGGAATCGCGATATTTACCTTTTCCGCTCGCTGTATATCGAAAGAAGCGAAGGATTCACTTCCCAAGCCTCCCAATAATTTGAAATAACGACAAATCTTTCAAGGACACTCCGACTCGCGATATTTACCGTTTCCGCTCGCTGTATATCGAAACAAGCGAATAATTCGCATCCCAAGCCTCGCAATCGTTCAAGATATCGATAATTCAGAGTAGGAGACTCGGAATCCCGATATTTACTGTTTCCGCTCGCTGTATATAGAAACAAGCGAACGATTCGCAACCCAAGCATAGCAATAATTCGAAATAACGACAAATCACTCAAGGACACTCCGAATCGCGATATTTACTGTTTCCGCTCGCTGTATATCGATAGAAGCGAAGGATTCACTTCCCAAGCCCCCCAATAATTTGAAATAACGACAAATCTTTCAAGGACACTCCGACTCGCGATATTTACCGTTTCCGCTCGCTGTATATCGAAACAAGCGAATAATTCACATCCCAAGCCTCGCAATCGTTCAAGATATCGATAATTGAGAGTAGGAGACTCGGAATCGCGATATTTACCGTTTCCGCTCGCTGTATATCGAAAGCAGCGAGGGATTCACATCGCAAGCCTCGCAATCGTTCAAAATATCGATAAATCAGAGTAGGAGACTCGGGATCGCGATATTTACATTTACCACTCGCTGTATATGGAAAGAAGCGATGGATTCACTTCCCATACGTCGCAATAATTCGAAATAACGACAAATCACTCAAGGACACTCCGAATCGCGATATTTACCGTTTCCGCTCGCTGTATATCGAAACAAGCGAAGGATTCGCATCCCAAGCCTCGCAATCGTTCAAAATATCGATAAATCAGAGTAGGAGACCCGGAATCGCGATATTTACCGTTTCCGCACGCTGTATATCGAATGAAGATGAGGATTCACATCGCAAGACTCGCAATCGTTCAAAATATCGGTAAATCAGAGTAGGAGACTCGGGATCGCGATATTTACATTTACCACTCGCTGTATATCGAAAGAAGCGAAGGATTCACTTCCCAAGCCTCCCAATAATTTGAAATAACGACAAATCACTCAAGGACACTCCGACTCGCGATATTTACCGTTTCCGCTCGCTGTATATCGAAAGAAGCGATTGATTCACATCCCAAGCCTCGCAATCGTTTAAAATATCGATAAAGCACAGTACGAGACTCGGGATCGCGATATTTACCGTTTCCGCTCGCTGTATATCGAAACAAGCGAATAATTCACATCCCAAGCCTCGCAATCGTTCAAGATATCGATAATTCAGAGTAGGAGACTCGGAATCGGGATATTTACCTTTACGCTCGCTGTATATCGAGAGAAGCGAAGGATTCACATCCCAAGCCTCGCAACCGTTCGAAATAACGAGAAATCACTCAAGGTCACTCGGAATCACGATATTGACCTTTTCCATATGCAGTGTATTGAAAGAAGCTAAGGATTCGTTTCCCAAGCCTCGCAATCGTTCAAAATATCGATAAATCAGAGTAGGAGACTCGTAATCGCGATATTTACATTTACCACTCGCTGTATATGGAAAGAAGCGATGGATTCACTTCCCAAACGTCGCAATAATTCGAAATAACGACAAATCACTCAAGGACACTCCGAATCGCGATATTTACCGTTTCCGCTCGCTGTATATCGAAACAAGCGAATAATTCACATCCCAAGCCTCGCAATCGTTCAAAATATCGATAAATCAGAGTAGGAGACCCGGAATCGCGATATTGACCGTTTCCGCTCGCTGTATATCGAAAGAAGCGAAGGATTCACATCCCAAGCCTCGCAATCGTTCAAGATATCGCTAATTCAGAGTAGGAGACTCGGAATCGCGATATTTACCTTTTCCGCTCGCTGTATATCGAAAGAAGCGAAGGATTCACATCACAAGCCTCGCAATCGTTCAAAATATCGATAAATCAGAGTAGGAGACTCGGGATCGCGATATTTACATTTACCACTCGCTGTATATCGAAAGAAACGAAGGATTCACTTCCCAAGCCTCGCAATAATTCGAAATAACGACAAATCACTCAAAGACACTCCGAATCGCGATATTTACCGTTTCCGCTCGCTGTATATCGAAACAAGCGAATAATTCACATCCCAAGCCTCGCAATCGTTCAAAATATGGATAAATCGGAGTAGGAGACTCGGAATCGCGATATTTAGCTTTTCCGCTCGCTGTATATCGAAAGAAGCGAAGGATTCACTTCCCAAGCATCCCAATAATTTGAAATAACGACAAATCGTTCAAGGACACTCCGACTCGCGATATTTACCGTTTCCGCTCGCTGTATATCGAAAGAAGCGATTGATTCACATCCCAAGCCTCGCAATCGTTTAAAATATCGATAATTGAGAGTAGGAGACTCGGAATCGCGATATTTACCGTTTCCGCTCGCTGTATATCGAAAGCAGCGAGGGATTCACATCGCAAGCCTCGCAATCGTTCAAAATATCGATAAATCAGAGTAGGAGACCCGGAATCGCGATATTTACCGTTTCCGCACGCTGTATATCGAATGAAGATGAGGATTCACATCGCAAGACTCGCAATCGTTCAAAATATCGGTAAATCAGAGTAGGAGACTCGGGATCGCGATATTTACATTTACCACTCGCTGTATATCGAAAGAAGCGAAGGATTCACTTCCCAAGCCTCGCAATAATTCGAAATAACGACAAATCACTCAAGGACACTCCGAATCGCGATATTTACCGTTTCCGCTCGCTGTATATCGAAACAAGCGAATAATTCACATCAAAAGCCTCGCAATCGTTCAAAATATCGATAAATCAGAGTAGGAGACTCGGGATCGCGATATTTACATTTACCACTCGCTGTATATCGAAAGAAGCGAAGGATTCACTTCCCAAGCCTCGCAATAATTCGAAATAACGACAAATCACTCAAGGACACTCCGAATCGCGATATTTACCGTTTCCGCTCGCTGTATATGGAAAGAAGCGAAGGATTCACTTCCCAAGCCCCCCAATAATTTGAAATAACGACAAATCTTTCAAGGACACTCCGACTCGCGATATTTACCGTTTCCGCTCGCTGTATATCGAAAGAAGCGAGGGATTCACATCGCAAGCCTCGCAATCGTTCAAGATATCGATAATTCAGAGTAGGAGACTCGGAATCGCGATATTTACTGTTTCCGCTCGCTGTATATAGAAACAAGCGAACGATTCGCAACCCAAGCATAGCAATAATTCGAAATAACGACAAATCACTCAAGGACACTCCGAATCGCGATATTTACTGTTTCCGCTCGCTGTATATCGATAGAAGCGAAGGATTCACTTCCCAAGCCCCCCAATAATTTGAAATAACGACAAATCTTTCAAGGACACTCCGACTCGCGATATTTACCGTTTCCGCTCGCTGTATATCGAAACAAGCGAATAATTCACATCCCAAGCCTCGCAATCGTTCAAGATATCGATAATTGAGAGTAGGAGACTCGGAATCGCGATATTTACCGTTTCCGCTCGCTGTATATCGAAACAAGCGAAGGATTCGCATCCCAAGCCTCGCAATCGTTCAAAATATCGATAAATCAGAGTAGGAGACCCGGAATCGCGATATTTACCGTTTCCGCACGCTGTATATCGAATGAAGATGAGGATTCACATCGCAAGACTCGCAATCGTTCAAAATATCGGTAAATCAGAGTAGGAGACTCGGGATCGCGATATTTACATTTACCACTCGCTGTATATCGAAAGAAGCGAAGGATTCACTTCCCAAGCCTCGCAATAATTCGAAATAACGACAAATCACTCAAGGACACTCCGAATCGCGATATTTACCGTTTCCGCTCGCTGTATATCGAAACAAGCGAATAATTCACATCAAAAGCCTCGCAATCGTTCAAAATATCGATAAATCAGAGTAGGAGACTCGGAATCGCGATATTTAGCTTTTCCGCTCGCTGTATATCGAAAGAAGCGAAGGATTCACTTCCCAAGCCTCCCAATAATTTGAAATAAAGACAAATCTTTCAAGGACACTCCGACTCGCGATATTTAGCGTTTCCGCTCGCTGTATATCGAAACAAGCGAATAATTCACATCCCAAGCCTCGCAATCGTTCAAGATATCGATAATTCAGAGTAGGAGACTCGGAATCGGAATATTTACCTTTTACGCTCGCTGTATATCGAAAGAAGCGAAGGATTCACTTCCCATACGTCGCAATAATTCGAAATAACGACAAATCACTCAAGGACACTCCGAATCGCGGTATTTACCGTTTCCGCTCGCTGTATATCGAAACAAGCGAATAACTCACATCCCAAGCCTCGCAATCGTTCAAGATATCGATAATTGAGAGTAGGAGACTCGGAATCGCGATATTTACCGTTTCCGCTCGCTGTATATCGAAAGCAGCGAGGGATTCACATCGCAAGCCTCGCAATCGTTCAAAATATCGATAAATCAGAGTAGGAGACTCGGGATCGCGATATTTACATTTACCACTCGCTGTATATGGAAAGAAGCGAAGGATTCGCATCCCAAGCCTCGCAATCGTTCAAAATATCGATAAATCAGAGTAGGAGACCCGGAATCGCGATATTTACCGTTTCCGCACGCTGTATATCGAATGAAGATGAGGATTCACATCGCAAGACTCGCAATCGTTCAAAATATCGGTAAATCAGAGTAGGAGAGTCGGGATGGCGATATTTACATTTACCACTCGCTGTATATCGAAAGAAGCGAAGGATTCACTTCCCAAGCCTCGCAATAATTCGAAATAACGACAAATCACTCAAGGACACTCCGACTCGCGATATTTACCGTTTCCGCTCGCTGTATATCGAAACAAGCGAATAATTCACATCAAAAGCCTCGCAATCGTTCAAAATATCGATAAATCAGAGTAGGAGACCCGGAATCGCGATATTTACCGTTTCCGCACGCTGTATATCGAATGAAGATGAGGATTCACATCGCAAGACTCGCAATCGTTCAAAATATCGGTAAATCAGAGTAGGAGACTCGGGATCGCGATATTTACATTTACCACTCGCTGTATATCGAAAGAAGCGAAGGATTCACTTCCCAAGCCTCGCAATAATTCGAAATAACGACAAATCACTCAAGGACACTCCGACTCGCGATATTTACCGTTTCCGCTCGCTGTATATCGAAACAAGCGAATAATTCACATCAAAAGCCTCGCAATCGTTCAAAATATGGATAAATCGGAGTAGGAGACTCGGAATTGCGATACTTAGCTTTTCCGCTCGCTGTATATCGAAATAAGCGAAGGATTCACTTCCCATACGTCGCAATAATTCGAAATAACGACAAATCACTCAAGGACACTCCGAATCGCGATATTTACCGTTTCCGCTCGCTGTATATCGAAAGAAGCGAGGGATTCACATCGCAAGCCTCGCAATCGTTCAAGATATCGATAATTCAGAGTAGGAGACTCGGAATCGCGATATTTACTGTTTCCGCTCGCTGTATATAGAAACAAGCGAACGATTCGCAACCCAAGCATAGCAATAATTCGAAATAACGACAAATCACTCAAGGACACTCCGAATCGCGATATTTACTGTTTCCGCTCGCTGTATATCGATAGAAGCGAAGGATTCACTTCCCAAGCCCCCCAATAATTTGAAATAACGACAAATCTTTCAAGGACACTCCGACTCGCGATATTTACCGTTTCCGCTCGCTGTATATCGAAACAAGCGAATAACTCACATCCCAAGCCTCGCAATCGTTCAAGATATCGATAATTGAGAGTAGGAGACTCGGAATCGCGATATTTACCGTTTCCGCTCGCTGTATATCGAAAGCAGCGAGGGATTCACATCGCAAGCCTCGCAATCGTTCAAAATATCGATAAATCAGAGTAGGAGACTCGGGATCGCGATATTTACATTTACCACTCGCTGTATATGGAAAGAAGCGATGGATTCACTTCCCATACGTCGCAATAATTCGAAATAACGACAAATCACTCAAGGACACTCCGAATCGCGATATTTACCGTTTCCGCTCGCTGTATATCGAAACAAGCGAAGGATTCGCATCCCAAGCCTCGCAATCGTTCAAAATATCGATAAATCAGAGTAGGAGACCCGGAATCGCGATATTTAGAGTTTCCGCACGCTGTATATCGAATGAAGATGAGGATTCACATCGCAAGACTCGCAATCGTTCAAAATATCGGTAAATCAGAGTAGGAGACTCGGGATCGCGATATTTACATTTACCACTCGCTGTATATCGAAAGAAGCGAAGGATTCACTTCCCAAGCCTCGCAATAATTCGAAATAACGACAAATCACTCAAGGACACTCCGACTCGCGATATTTACCGTTTCCGCTCGCTGTATATCGAAACAACCGAATAATTCACATCAAAAGCCTCGCAATCGTTCAAAATATGGATAAATCGGAGTAGGAGACTCGGAATTGCGATATTTAGCTTTTCCGCTCGCTGTATATCGAAAGAAGCGAAGGATTCACTTCCCATACGTCGCAATAATTCGAAATAACGACAAATCACTCAAGGACACTCCGAATCGCGATATTTACCGTTTCCGCTCGCTGTATATCGAAAGAAGCGAAGGATTCACTTCCCAAGCCCCCCAATAATTTGAAATAACGACAAATCTTTCAAGGACACTCCGACTCGCGATATTTACCGTTTCCGCTCGCTGTATATCGAAAGAAGCGAGGGATTCACATCGCAAGCCTCGCAATCGTTCAAGATATCGATAATTCAGAGTAGGAGACTCGGAATCGCGATATTTACTGTTTCCGCTCGCTGTATATAGAAACAAGCGAACGATTCGCAACCCAAGCATAGCAATAATTCGAAATAACGACAAATCACTCAAGGACACTCCGAATCGCGATATTTACTGTTTCCGCTCGCTGTATATCGATAGAAGCGAAGGATTCACTTCCCAAGCCCCCCAATAATTTGAAATAACGACAAATCTTTCAAGGACACTCCGACTCGCGATATTTACCGTTTCCGCTCGCTGTATATCGAAACAAGCGAATAATTCACATCCCAAGCCTCGCAATCGTTCAAGATATCGATAATTGAGAGTAGGAGACTCGGAATCGCGATATTTACCGTTTCCGCTCGCTGTATATCGAAAGCAGCGAGGGATTCACATCGCAAGCCTCGCAATCGTTCAAAATATCGATAAATCAGAGTAGGAGACTCGGGATCGCGATATTTACATTTACCACTCGCTGTATATGGAAAGAAGCGATGGATTCACTTCCCATACGTCGCAATAATTCGAAATAACGACAAATCACTCAAGGACACTCCGAATCGCGATATTTACCGTTTCCGCTCGCTGTATATCGAAACAAGCGAAGGATTCGCATCCCAAGCCTCGCAATCGTTCAAAATATCGATAAATCAGAGTAGGAGACCCGGAATCGCGATATTTACCGTTTCCGCACGCTGTATATCGAATGAAGATGAGGATTCACATCGCAAGACTCGCAATCGTTCAAAATATCGGTAAATCAGAGTAGGAGACTCGGGATCGCGATATTTACATTTACCACTCGCTGTATATCGAAAGAAGCGAAGGATTCACTTCCCAAGCCTCGCAATAATTCGAAATAACGACAAATCACTCAAGGACACTCCGAATCGCGATATTTACCGTTTCCGCTCGCTGTATATCGAAACAAGCGAATAATTCACATCCCAAGCCTCGCAATCGTTCAAGATATCGATAATTCAGAGTAGGAGACTCGGAATCGGAATATTTACCTTTTACGCTCGCTGTATATCGAAAGAAGCGAAGGATTCACTTCCCAAGCCTCGCAATAATTCGAAATATCGACAAATCACTCAAGGACACTCCGAATCGCGATATTTACCGTTTCCGCTCGCTGTATATCGAAACAAGCGAATAATTCACATCAAAAGCCTCGCAATCGTTCAAAATATGGATAAATCGGAGCAGGAGACTCGGAATTGCGATATTTAGCTTTTCCGCTCGCTGTATATCGAAAGAAGCGAAGGATTCACTTCCCAAGCCTCCCAATAATTTGAAATAACGACAAATCTTTCAAGGACACTCCGACTCGCGATATTTACCGTTTCCGCTCGCTGTATATCGAAACAAGCGAATAATTCACATCCCAAGCCTCGCAATCGTTCAAGATATCGATAATTGAGAGTAGGAGACTCGGAATCGCGATATTTACCGTTTCCGCTCGCTGTATATCGAAAGCAGCGAGGGATTCACATCGCAAGCCTCGCAATCGTTCAAAATATCGATAAATCAGAGTAGGAGACTCGGGATCGCGATATTTACATTTACCACTCGCTGTATATGGAAAGAAGCGATGGATTCACTTCCCATACGTCGCAATAATTCGAAATAACGACAAATCACTCAAGGACACTCCGAATCGCGATATTTACCGTTTCCGCTCGCTGTATATCGAAACAAGCGAAGGATTCGCATCCCAAGCCTCGCAATCGTTCAAAATATCGATAAATCAGAGTAGGAGACCCGGAATCGCGATATTTACCGTTTCCGCACGCTGTATATCGAATGAAGATGAGGATTCACATCGCAAGACTCGCAATCGTTCAAAATATCGGTAAATCAGAGTAGGAGACTCGGGATCGCGATATTTACATTTACCACTCGCTGTATATCGAAAGAAGCGAAGGATTCACTTCCCAAGCCTCGCAATAATTCGAAATAACGACAAATCACTCAAGGACACTCCGAATCGCGATATTTACCGTTTCCGCTCGCTGTATATCGAAACAAGCGAATAATTCACATCCCAAGCCTCGCAATCGTTCAAGATATCGATAATTCAGAGTAGGAGACTCGGAATCGGAATATTTACCTTTTACGCTCGCTGTATATCGAAAGAAGCGAAGGATTCACTTCCCAAGCCTCGCAATAATTCGAAATATCGACAAATCACTCAAGGACACTCCGAATCGCGATATTTACCGTTTCCGCTCGCTGTATATCGAAACAAGCGAATAATTCACATCAAAAGCCTCGCAATCGTTCAAAATATGGATAAATCGGAGCAGGAGACTCGGAATTGCGATATTTAGCTTTTCCGCTCGCTGTATATCGAAAGAAGCGAAGGATTCACTTCCCAAGCCTCCCAATAATTTGAAATAACGACAAATCTTTCAAGGACACTCCGACTCGCGATATTTACCGTTTCCGCTCGCTGTATATCGAAAGAAGCGATTGATTCACATCCCAAGCCTCGCAATCGTTTAAAATATCGATAAAGCACAGTACGAGACTCGGGATCGCGATATTTACCGTTTCCGCTCGCTGTATATCGAAACAAGCGAATAATTCACATCCCAAGCCTCGCAATCGTTCAAGATATCGATAATTCAGAGTAGGAGACTCGGAATCGGGATATTTACCTTTACGCTCGCTGTATATCGAAAGAAGCGAAGGATTCACATCCCAAGCCTCGCAACCGTTCGAAATAACGAGAAATCACTCAAGGTCACTCGGAATCACGATATTGACCTTTTCCATATGCAGTGTATTGAAAGAAGCTAAGGATTCGTTTCCCAAGCCTCGCAATCGTTCAAAATATCGATAAATCAGAGTAGGAGACTCGTAATCGCGATATTTACATTTACCACTCGCTGTATATGGAAAGAAGCGATGGATTCACTTCCCAAACGTCGCAATAATTCGAAATAACGACAAATCACTCAAGGACACTCCGAATCGCGATATTTACCGTTTCCGCTCGCTGTATATCGAAACAAGCGAATAATTCACATCCCAAGCCTCGCAATCGTTCAAAATATCGATAAATCAGAGTAGGAGACCCGGAATCGCGATATTGACCGTTTCCGCTCGCTGTATATCGAAAGAAGCGAAGGATTCACATCCCAAGCCTCGCAACCGTTCGAAATAACGAGAAATCACTCAAGGTCACTCGGAATCACGATATTGACCTTTTCCATATGCAGTGTATTGAAAGAAGCTAAGGATTCGTTTCCCAAGCCTCGCAATCGTTCAAAATATCGGTAAATCAGAGTAGGACACTTAGAATCGCGATATTTAGCTTTTCCGCTCGCTGTATATCGAAAGAAGCGAAGGATTCACTTCCCAAGCCTCCCAATAATTTGAAATAAAGACAAATCTTTCAAGGACACTCCGACTCGCGATATTTACCGTTTCCGCTCGCTGTATATCGAAACAAGCGAATAATTCACATCCCAAGCCTCGCAATCGTTCAAGATATCGATAATTCAGAGTAGGAGACTCGGAATCGGGATATTTACCTTTTACGCTCGCTGTATATCGAAAGAAGCGAAGGATTCACTTCCCAAGCCTCGCAATAATTCGAAATAACGACAAATCACTCAAGGACACTCCGAATCGCGATATTTACCGTTTTCGCTCGCTGTATATCGAAACAAGCGAATAATTCACATCAAAAGCCTCGCAATCGTTCAAAATATGGATAAATCGGAGTAGGAGACTCGGAATCGCGATATTTAGCTTTTCCGCTCGCTGTATATCGAAAGAAGCGAAGGATTCACTTCCCAAGCATCCCAATAATTTGAAATAACGACAAATCTTTCAAGGACACTCCGACTCGCGATATTTACCGTTTCCGCTCGCTGTATATCGAAAGAAGCGATTGATTCACATCCCAAGCCTCGCAATCGTTTAAAATATCGATAAAGCACAGTACGAGACTCGGGATCGCGATATTTACCGTTTCCGCTCGCTGTATATCGAAACAAGCGAATAATTAACATCCCAAGCCTCGCAATCGTTCAAAATATCGATAAATCAGAGTAGGAGACTCGGAATCGCGATATTTACCTTTTCCGCTCGCTGTATATCGAAAGAAGCGAAGGATTCACTTCCCAAGCCTCCCAATAATTTGAAATAACGACAAATCTTTCAAGGACACTCCGACTCGCGATATTTACCGTTTCCGCTCGCTGTATATCGAAACAAGCGAATAATTCACATCCCAAGCCTCGCAATCGTTCAAGATATCGATAATTCAGAGTAGGAGACTCGGAATCGCGATATTTACTGTTTCCGCTCGCTGTATATAGAAACAAGCGAACGATTCGCAACCCAAGCATAGCAATAATTCGAAATAACGACAAATCACTCAAGGACACTCCGAATCGCGATATTTACTGTTTCCGCTCGCTGTATATCGATAGAAGCGAAGGATTCACTTCCCAAGTCCCCCAATAATTTGAAATAACGACAAATCTTTCAAGGACACTCCGACTCGCGATATTTACCGTTTCCGCTCGCTGTATATCGAAACAAGCGAATAATTCACATCCCAAGCCTCGCAATCGTTCAAGATATCGATAATTGAGAGTAGGAGACTCGGAATCGCGATATTTACCGTTTCCGCTCGCTGTATATCGAAAGCAGCGAGGGATTCACATCGCAAGCCTCGCAATCGTTCAAAATATCGATAAATCAGAGTAGGAGACTCGGGATCGCGATATTTACATTTACCACTCGCTGTATATGGAAAGAAGCGATGTATTCACTTCCCATACGTCGCAATAATTCGAAATAACGACAAATCACTCAAGGACACTCCGAATAGCGATATTTACCGTTTCCGCTCGCTGTATATCGAAACAAGCGAAGGATTCGCATCCCAAGCCTCGCAATCGTTCAAAATATCGATAAATCAGAGTAGGAGACCCGGAATCGCGATATTTACCGTTTCCGCACGCTGTATATCGAATGAAGATGAGGATTCACATCGCAAGACTCGCAATCGTTCAAAATATCGATAAATCAGAGTAGGAGACTCGGGATCGCGATATTTACATTTACCACTCGCTGTATATGGAAAGAAGCGATGTATTCACTTCCCATACGTCGCAATAATTCGAAATAACGACAAATCACTCAAGGACACACCGAATCGCGATATTTACCGTTTCCGCTCGCTGTATATCGAAACAAGCGAATAATTCACATCAAAAGCCTCGCAATCGTTTAAAATATCGATAAAGCACAGTACGAGACTCGGGATCGCGATATTTACCGTTTCCGCTCGCTGTATATCGAAACAAGCGAATAATTCACATCCCAAGCCTCGCAATCGTTCAAGATATCGATAATTCAGAGTAGGAGACTCGGAATCGGGATATTTACCTTTACGCTCGCTGTATATCGAGAGAAGCGAAGGATTCACATCCCAAGCCTCGCAACCGTTCGAAATAACGAGAAATCACTCAAGGTCACTCGGAATCACGATATTGACCTTTTCCATATGCAGTGTATTGAAAGAAGCTAAGGATTCGTTTCCCAAGCCTCGCAATCGTTCAAAATATCGATAAATCAGAGTAGGAGACTCGTAATCGCGATATTTACATTTACCACTCGCTGTATATGGAAAGAAGCGATGGATTCACTTCCCAAACGTCGCAATCGTTCAAAATATCGATAAATCAGAGTAGGAGACTCGGGATCGCGGTATTTACATTTACCAGTCGCTGTATATGGAAAGAAGCGATGGATTCACTTCCCAAACGTCGCAATAATTCGAAATAACGACAAATCACTCAAGGACACTCCGAATCGCGATATTTACCGTTTCCGCTCGCTGTATATCGAAACAAGCGAAGGATTCGCATCCCAAGCCTCGCAATCGTTCAAAATATCGATAAATCAGAGTAGGAGACCCGGAATCGCGATATTTACCGTTTCCGCACGCTGTATATCGAATGAAGATGAGGATTCACATCGCAAGACTCGCAATCGTTCAAAATATTGGTAAATCAGAGTAGGAGACTCGGGATCGCGATATTTACATTTACCACTCGCTGTATATCGAAAGAAGCGAAGGATTCACTTCCCAAGCCTCGCAATAATTCGAAATAACGACAAATCACTCAAGGACACACCGAATCGCGATATTTACCGTTTCCGCTCGCTGTATATCGAAACAAGCGAATAATTCACATCAAGAGCCTCGCAATCGTTCAAAATATCGATAAATCAGAGTAGGAGACTCGGAATCGCGATATTTAGCTTTTCCGCTCGCTGTATATCGAAAGAAGCGAAGGATTCACTTCCCAAGCCTCCCAATAATTTGAAATAAAGACAAATCTTTCAAGGACACTCCGACTCGCGATATTTACCGTTTCCGCTCGCTGTATATCGAAAGAAGCGATTGATTCACATCGCAAGACTCGCAATCGTTCAAAATATCGATAAATCAGAGTAGGAGACTCGGGATCGCGATATTTACATTTACCACTCGCTGTATATGGAAAGAAGCGATGTATTCACTTCCCATACGTCGCAATAATTCGAAATAACGACAAATCACTCAAGGACACACCGAATCGCGATATTTACCGATTCCGCTCGCTGTATATCGAAACAAGCAAATAATTCACATCAAAAGCCTCGCAATCGTTTAAAATATCGATAAAGCACAGTACGAGACTCGGGATCGCGATATTTACCGTTTCCGCTCGCTGTATATCGAAACAAGCGAATAATTCACATCCCAAGCCTCGCAATCGTTCAAGATATCGATAATTCAGAGTAGGAGACTCGGAATCGGGATATTTACCTTTACGCTCGCTGTATATCGAGAGAAGCGAAGGATTCACATCCCAAGCCTCGCAACCGTTCGAAATAACGAGAAATCACTCAAGGTCACTCGGAATCACGATATTGACCTTTTCCATATGCAGTGTATTGAAAGAAGCTAAGGATTCGTTTCCCAAGCCTCGCAATCGTTCAAAATATCGATAAATCAGAGTAGGAGACTCGTAATCGCGATATTTACATTTACCACTCGCTGTATATGGAAAGAAGCGATGGATTCACTTCCCAAACGTCGCAATCGTTCAAAATATCGATAAATCAGAGTAGGAGACTCGGGATCGCGGTATTTACATTTACCACTCGCTGTATATGGAAAGAAGCGATGGATTCACTTCCCAAACGTCGCAATAATTCGAAATAACGACAAATCACTCAAGGACACTCCGAATCGCGATATTTACCGTTTCCGCTCGCTGTATATCGAAACAAGCGAAGGATTCGCATCCCAAGCCTCGCAATCGTTCAAAATATCGATAAATCAGAGTAGGAGACCCGGAATCGCGATATTTACCGTTTCCGCACGCTGTATATCGAATGAAGATGAGGATTCACATCGCAAGACTCGCAATCGTTCAAAATATTGGTAAATCAGAGTAGGAGACTCGGGATCGCGATATTTACATTTACCACTCGCTGTATATCGAAAGAAGCGAAGGATTCACTTCCCAAGCCTCGCAATAATTCGAAATAACGACAAATCACTCAAGGACACACCGAATCGCGATATTTACCGTTTCCGCTCGCTGTATATCGAAACAAGCGAATAATTCACATCAAGAGCCTCGCAATCGTTCAAAATATCGATAAATCAGAGTAGGAGACTCGGAATCGCGATATTTAGCTTTTCCGCTCGCTGTATATCGAAAGAAGCGAAGGATTCACTTCCCAAGCCTCCCAATAATTTGAAATAAAGACAAATCTTTCAAGGACACTCCGACTCGCGATATTTACCGTTTCCGCTCGCTGTATATCGAAAGAAGCGATTGATTCACATCCCAAGCCTCGCAATCGTTTAAAATATCGATAAAGCACAGTACGAGACTCGGGATCGCGATATTTACCGTTTCCCCTCGCTGTATATCGAAACAAGCGAATAATTCACATCCCAAGCCTCGCAATCGTTCGAGATATCGATAATTCAGAGTAGGAGACTCGGAATCGGAATATTTACCTTTTACGCTCGCTGTATATCGAAAGAAGCGAAGGATTCACTTCCCAAGCCTCGCAATAATTCGAAATATCGACAAATCACTCAAGGACACTCCGAATCGCGATATTTACCGTTTCCGCTCGCTGTATATCGAAACAAGCGAATAATTCACATCAAAAGCCTCGCAATCGTTCAAAATATGGATAAATCGGAGTAGGAGACTCGGAATCGCGATATTTAGCTTTTCCGCTCGCTGTATATCGAAAGAAGCGAAGGATTCACTTCCCAAGCATCCCAATAATTTGAAATAACGACAAATCTTTCAAGGACACTCCGACTCGCGATATGTACCGTTTCCGCTCGCTGTATATCGAAAGAAGCGATTGATTCACATCCCAAGCCTCGCAATCGTTTAAAATATCGATAAAGCACAGTACGAGACTCGGGATCGCGATATTTACCGTTTCCGCTCGCTGTATATCGAAACAAGCGAATAATTCACATCGCAAGCCTCGCAATCGTTCAAGATATCGATAATTCAGAGTAGGAGACTCGGAATCGGGATATTTACCTTTACGCTCGCTGTATATCGAAAGAAGCGAAGGATTCACATCCCAAGCCTCGCAACCGTTCGAAATAACGAGAAATCACTCAAGGTCACTCGGAATCACGATATTGACCTTTTCCATATGCAGTGTATTGAAAGAAGCTAAGGATTCGTTTCCCAAGCCTCGCAATCGTTCAAAATATCGATAAATCAGAGTAGGAGACTCGTAATCGCGATATTTACATTTACCACTCGCTGTATATGGAAAGAAGCGATGGATTCACTTCCCAAACGTCGCAATAATTCGAAATAACGACAAATCACTCAAGGACACTCCGAATCGCGATATTTACCGTTTCCGCTCGCTGTATATCGAAACAAGCGAAGGATTCGCATCCCAAGCCTCGCAATCGTTCAAAATATCGATAAATCAGAGTAGGAGACCCAGAATCGCGATATTGACCGTTTCCGCTCGCTGTATATCGAAAGAAGCGAAGGATTCACATCCCAAGCCTCGCAACCGTTCGAAATAACGAGAAATCACTAAAGGTCACTCGGAATCACGATATTGACCTTTTCCATATGCAGTGTATTGAAAGAAGCTAAGGATTCGTTTCCCAAGCCTCGCAATCGTTCAAAATATCGGTAAATCAGAGTAGGAGACTCGGGATCGCGATATTTACATTTACCACTCGCTGTATATGGAAAGAAGCGATGGATTCACTTCCCAAACGTCGCAATAATTCGAAATAACGACAAATCACTCAAGGACACTCCGAATCGCGATATTTACCGTTTCCGCTCGCTGTATATCGAAACAAGCGAAGGATTCGCATCCCAAGCCTCGCAATCGTTCAAAATATCGATAAATCAGAGTAGGAGACCCGGAATCGCGATATTTACCGTTTCCGCACGCTGTATATCGAATGAAGATGAGGATTCACATCGCAAGACTCGCAATCGTTCAAAATATCGGTAAATCAGAGTAGGAGACTCGGGATCGCGATATTTACATTTACCACTCGCTGTATATCGAAAGAAGCGAAGGATTCACTTCCCAAGCCTCGCAATAATTCGAAATAACGACAAATCACTCAAGGACACTCCGAATCGCGATATTTACCGTTTCCGCTCGCTGTATATCGAAAGAAGCGAAGGATTCACTTCCCAAGCCTCCCAATAATTTGAAATAAAGACAAATCTTTCAAGGACACTCCGACTCGCGATATTTACCGTTTCCGCTCGCTGTATATCGAAACAAGCGAATAATTCACATCCCAAGCCTCGCAATCGTTCAAGATATCGATAATTCAGAGTAGGAGACTCGGAATCGGAATATTTACCTTTTACGCTCGCTGTATATCGAAAGAAGCGAAGGATTCACTTCCCAAGCCTCGCAATAATTCGAAATATCGACAAATCACTCAAGGACACTCCGAATCGCGATATTTACCGTTTCCGCTCGCTGTATATCGAAACAAGCGAATAATTCACATCAAAAGCCTCGCAATCGTTCAAAATATGGATAAATCGGAGTAGGAGACTCGGAATCGCGATATGTAGCTTTTCCGCTCGCTGTATATCGAAAGAAGCGAAGGATTCACTTCCCAAGCCTCCCAATAATTTGAAATAACGACAAATCTTTCAAGGACACTCCGACTCGCGATATTTACCGTTTCCGCTCGCTGTATATCGAAAGAAGCGATTGATTCACATCCCAAGCCTCGCAATCGTTTAAAATATCGATAAAGCACAGTACGAGACTCGGGATCGCGATATTTACCGTTTCCGCTCGCTGTATATCGAATGAAGATGAGGATTCACATCGCAAGACTCGCAATCGTTCAAAATATCGGTAAATCAGAGTAGGAGACTCGGGATCGCGATATTTACATTTACCACTCGCTGTATATCGAAAGATGCGAAGGATTCACTTCCCAAGCCTCGCAATAATTCGAAATAACGACAAATCACTCAAGGACACTCCGAATCGCGATATTTACCGTTTCCGCTCGCTGTATATCGAAAGAAGCGAAGGATTCACTTCCCAAGCCTCTCAATAATTTGAAATAAAGACAAATCTTTCAAGGACACTCCGACTCGCGATATTTACCGTTTCCGCTCGCTGTATATCGAAACAAGCGAATAATTCACATCCCAAGCCTCGCAATCGTTCAAGATATCGATAATTCAGAGTAGGAGACTCGGAATCGGAATATTTACCTTTTACGCTCGGTGTATATCGAAAGAAGCGAAGGATTCACTTCCCAAGCCTCGCAATAATTCGAAATATCGACAAATCACTCAAGGACACTCCGAATCGCGATATTTACCGTTTCCGCTCGCTGTATATCGAAACAAGCGAATAATTCACATCAAAAGCCTCGCAATCGTTCAAAATATGGATAAATCGGAGTAGGAGACTCGGAATCGCGATATGTAGCTTTTCCGCTCGCTGTATATCGAAAGAAGCGAAGGATTCACTTCCCAAGCCTCCCAATAATTTGAAATAACGACAAATCTTTCAAGGACACTCCGACTCGCGATATTTACCGTTTCCGCTCGCTGTATATCGAAAGAAGCGATTGATTCACATCCCAAGCCGCGCAATCGTTTAAAATATCGATAAAGCACAGTACGAGACTCGGGATCGCGATATTTACCGTTTCCGCTCGCTGTATATCGAAACAAGCGAATAATTCACATCCCAAGCCTCGCAATCGTTCAAGATATCGATAATTCAGAGTAGGAGACTCGGAATCGGGATATTTACCTTTACGCTCGCTGTATATCGAAATAAGCGAAGGATTCACATCCCAAGCCTCGCAACCGTTCGAAATAACGAGAAATCACTCAAGGTCACTCGGAATCACGATATTGACCTTTTCCATATGCAGTGTATTGAAAGAAGCTAAGGATTCGTTTCCCAAGCCTCGCAATCGTTCAAAATATCGATAAATCACAGTAGGAGACTCGTAATCGCGATATTTACATTTACCACTCGCTGTATATGGAAAGAAGCGATGGATTCACTTCCCAAACGGCGCAATAATTCGAAATAACGACAAATCACTCAAGGACACTCCGAATCGCGATATTTACCGTTTCCGCTCGCTGTATATCGAAACAAGCGAAGGATTCGCATCCCAAGCCTCGCAATCGTTCAAAATATCGATAAATCAGAGTAGGAGACCCAGAATCGCGATATTGACCGTTTCCGCTCGCTGTATATCGAAAGAAGCGAAGGATTCACATCCCAAGCCTCGCAACCGTTCGAAATAACGAGAAATCACTAAAGGTCACTCGGAATCACGATATTGACCTTTTCCATATGCAGTGTATTGAAAGAAGCTAAGGATTCGTTTCCCAAGCCTCGCAATCGTTCAAAATATCGGTAAATCAGAGTAGGAGACTCGGGATCGCGATATTTACATTTACCACTCGCTGTATATGGAAAGAAGCGATGGATTCACTTCCCAAACGTCGCAATAATTCGAAATAACGACAAATCACTCAAGGACACTCCGAATCGCGATATTTACCGTTTCCGCTCGCTGTATATCGAAACAAGCGAAGGATTCGCATCCCAAGCCTCGCAATCGTTCAAAATATCGATAAATCAGAGTAGGAGACCCGGAATCGCGATATTTACCGTTTCCGCACGCTGTATATCGAATGAAGAAGAGGATTCACATCGCAAGACTCGCAATCGTTCAAAATATCGGTAAATCAGAGTAGGAGACTCGGGATCGCGATATTTACATTTACCACTCGCTGTATATCGAAAGAAGCGAAGGATTCACTTCCCAAGCCTCGCAATAATTCGAAATAACGACAAATCACTCAAGGACACTCCGAATCGCGATATTTACCGTTTCCGCTCGCTGTATATCGAAAGAAGCGAAGGATTCACTTCCCAAGCCTCCCAATAATTTGAAATAAAGACAAATCTTTCAAGGACACTCCGACTCGCGATATTTACCGTTTCCGCTCGCTGTATATCGAAACAAGCGAATAATTCACATCCCAAGCCTCGCAATCGTTCAAGATATCGATAATTCAGAGTAGGAGACTCGGAATCGGAATATTTACCTTTTACGCTCGCTGTATATCGAAAGAAGCGAAGGATTCACTTCCCAAGCCTCGCAATAATTCGAAATATCGACAAATCACTCAAGGACACTCCGAATCGCGATATTTACCGTTTCCGCTCGCTGTATATCGAAACAAGCGAATAATTCACATCAAAAGCCTCGCAATCGTTCAAAATATGGATAAATCGGAGTAGGAGACTCGGAATCGCGATATGTAGCTTTTCCGCTCGCTGTATATCGAAAGAAGCGAAGGATTCACTTCCCAAGCCTCCCAATAATTTGAAATAACGACAAATCTTTCAAGGACACTCCGACTCGCGATATTTACCGTTTCCGCTCGCTGTATATCGAAAGAAGCGATTGATTCACATCCCAAGCCTCGCAATCGTTTAAAATATCGATAAAGCACAGTACGAGACTCGGGATCGCGATATTTACCGTTTCCGCTCGCTGTATATCGAAACAAGCGAATAATTCACATCCCAAGCCTCGCAATCGTTCAAGATATCGATAATTCAGAGTAGGAGACTCGGAATCGGAATATTTACCTTTTACGCTCGCTGTATATCGAAAGAAGCGAAGGATTCACTTCCCAAGCCTCGCAATAATTCGAAATATCGACAAATCACTCAAGGACACTCCGAATCGCGATATTTACCGTTTCCGCTCGCTGTATATCGAAACAAGCGAATAATTCACATCAAAAGCCTCGCAATCGTTCAAAATATGGATAAATCGGAGTAGGAGACTCGGAATCGCGATATTTAGCTTTTCCGCTCGCTGTATATCGAAAGAAGCGAAGGATTCACTTCCCAAGCCTCCCAATAATTTGAAATAACGACAAATCTTTCAAGGACACTCCGACTCGCGATATTTACCGTTTCCGCTCGCTGTATATCGAAAGAAGCGATTGATTCACATCCCAAGCCTCGCAATCGTTTAAAATATCGATAAAGCACAGTACGAGACTCGGGATCGCGATATTTACCGTTTCCGCTCGCTGTATATCGAAAAAAGCGAATAATTCACATCCCAAGCCTCGCAATCGTTCAAGATATCGATAATTCAGAGTAGGAGACTCGGAATCGGGATATTTACCTTTACGCTCGCTGTATATCGAAAGAAGCGAAGGATTCACATCCCAAGCCTCGCAACCGTTCGAAATAACGAGAAATCACTCAAGGTCACTCGGAATCACGATATTGACCTTTTCCATATGCAGTGTATTGAAAGAAGCTAAGGATTCGTTTCCCAAGCCTCGCAATCGTTCAAAATATCGATAAATCAGAGTAGGAGACTCGTAATCGCGATATTTACATTTACCACTCGCTGTATATGGAAAGAAGCGATGGATTCACTTCCCAAGCCTCCCAATAATTCGAAATAACGACAAATCACTCAAGGACACTCCGAATCGCGATATTTACCGTTTCCGCTCGCTGTATATCGAAACAAGCGAAGGATTCGCATCCCAAGCCTCGCAATCGTTCAAAATATCGATAAATCAGAGTAGGAGACCCAGAATCGCGATATTGACCGTTTCCGCTCTCTGTATATCGAAAGAAGCGAAGGATTCACATCCCAAGCCTATCAACCGTTTGAAATAACGAGAAATCACTCAAGGTCACTCGGAATCACGATATTGACCTTTTCCATATGCAGTGTATTGAAAGAAGCTAAGGATTCGTTTCCCAAGCCTCGCAATCGTTCAAAATATCGATAAATCAGAGTAGGAGACTCGTAATCGCGATATTTACATTTACCACTCGCTGTATATGGAAAGAAGCGATGGATTCACTTCCCAAGCCTCCCAATAATTCGAAATAACGACAAATCACTCAAGGACACTCCGAATCGCGATATTTACCGTTTCCGCTCGCTGTATATCGAAACAAGCGAAGGATTCGCATCCCAAGCCTCGCAATCGTTCAAAATATCGGTAAATCAGAGTAGGAGACTCGGGATCGCGATATTTACATTTACCACTCGCTGTATATGGAAAGAAGCGATGGATTCACTTCCCAAACGTCGCAATAATTCGAAATAACGACAAATCACTCAAGGACACTCCGAATCGCGATATTTACCGTTTCCGCTCGCTGTATATCGAAACAAGCGAATAATTCACATCCCAAGCCTCGCAATCGTTCAAGATATCGATAATTCAGAGTAGGAGACTCGGAATCGCGATATTTACTGTTTCCGCTCTCTGTATATCGAATGAAGCGAAGGATTCACTTCCCATTCCTCCCAATAATTTGAAATAACGACAAATCTTTCAAGGACACTCCGACTCGCGATATTTACCGTTTCCGCTCGCTGTATATCGAAAGAAGCGATTGATTCACATCCCAAGCCTCGCAATCGTTTAAAATATCGATAGTACGAGACTCGGGATCGCGATATTTACCGTTTCCGCTCGCTGTATATCGAAACAAGCGAATAATTCACATCCCAAGCCTCGCAATCGTTCAAAATATCGATAAATCAGAGTAGGAGACTCGGAATCGCGATATTTACCTTTTCCGCTCGCTGTATATCGAAAGAAGCGAAGGATTCACTTCCCAAGCCTCCCAATAATTTGAAATAACGACAAATCTTTCAAGGACACTCCGACTCGCGATATTTACCGTTTCCGCTCGCTGTATATCGAAACAAGCGAATAATTCACATCCCAAGCCTCGCAATCGTTCAAGATATCGATAATTCAGAGTAGGAGACTCGGAATCGCGATATTTACTGTTTCCGCTCGCTGTATATAGAAACAAGCGAACGATTCGCAACCCAAGCATAGCAATAATTCGAAATAACGACAAATCACTCAAGGACACTCCGAATCGCGATATTTACTGTTTCCGCTCGCTGTATATCGATAGAAGCGAAGGATTGACTTCCCAAGCCCCCCAATAATTTGAAATAACGACAAATCTTTCAAGGACACTCCGACTCGCGATATTTACCGTTTCCGCTCGCTGTATATCGAAACAAGCGAATAATTCACATCCCAAGCCTCGCAATCGTTCAAGATATCGATAATTGAGAGTAGGAGACTCGGAATCGCGATATTTACCGTTTCCGCTCGCTGTATATCGAAAGCAGCGAGGGATTCACATCGCAAGCCTCGCAATCGTTCAAAATATCGGTAAATCAGAGTAGGAGACTCGGGATCGCGATATTTACATTTACCACTCGCTGTATATCGAAAGAAACGAAGGATTCACTTCCCAAACGTCGCAATAATTCGAAATAACGACAAATCACTCAAGGACACTCCGAATCGCGATATTTACCGTTTCCGCTCGCTGTATATCGAAACAAGCGAAGGATTCGCATCCCAAGCCTCGCAATCGTTCAAAATATCGATAAATCAGAGTAGGAGACCCGGAATCGCGATATTTACCGTTTCCGCACGCTGTATATCGAATGAAGATGAGGATTCACATCGCAAGACTCGCAATCGTTCAAAATATCGGTAAATCAGAGTAGGAGACTCGGGATCGCGATATTTACATTTACCACTCGCTGTATATCGAAAGAAGCGAAGGATTCACTTCCCAAGCCTCGCAATAATTCGAAATAACGACAAATCACTCAAGGACACACCGAAGCGCGATATTTACCGTTTCCGCTCGCTGTATATCGAAACAAGCGAATAATTCACATCAAAAGCCTCGCAATCGTTCAAAATATGGATAAATCGGAGTAGGAGACTCGGAATCGCGATATTTAGCTTTTCCGCTCGCTGTATATCGAAAGAAGCGAAGGATTCACTTCCCAAGCCTCCCAATAATTTGAAATAACGACAAATCTTTCAAGGACACTCCGACTCGCGATATTTACCGTTTCCGCTCGCTGTATATCGAAAGAAGCGATTGATTCACATCCCAAGCCTCGCAATCGTTTAAAATATCGATAAAGCACAGTACGAGACTCGGGATCGCGATATTTACCGTTTCCGCTCGCTGTATATCGAAACAAGCGAATAATTCACATCCCAAGCCTCGCAATCGTTCAAGATATCGATAATTCAGAGTAGGAGACTCGGAATCGGGATATTTACCTTTTACGCTCGCTGTATATCGAAAGTAGCGAAGGATTCACTTCCCAAGCCTCGCAATAATTCGAAATAACGACAAATCACTCAAGGACACTCCGAATCGCGATATTTACCGTTTCCGCTCGCTGTATATCGAAACAAGCGAATAATTCACATCAAAAGCCTCGCAATCGTTCAAAATATGGATAAATCGGAGTAGGAGACTCGGAATCGCGATATTTAGCTTTTCCGCTCGCTGTATATCGAAAGAAGCGAAGGATTCACTTCCCAAGCATCCCAATAATTTGAAATAACGACAAATCTTTCAAGGACACTCCGACTCGCGATATTTACCGTTTCCGCTCGCTGTATATCGAAAGAAGCGATTGATTCACATCCCAAGCCTCGCAATCGTTTAAAATATCGATAAAGCACAGTACGAGACTCGGGATCGCGATATTTACCGTTTCCGCTCGCTGTATATCGAAACAAGCGATTAATTCACATCAAAAGCCTCGCAATCGTTCAAAATATGGATAAATCGGAGTAGGAGACCCGGAATCGCGATATTTACCGTTTCCGCACGCTGTATATCGAATGAAGATGAGGATTCACATCGCAAGACTCGCAATCGTTCAAAATATCGGTAAATCAGAGTAGGAGACTCGGGATCGCGATATTTACATTTACCACTCGCTGTATATCGAAAGAAGCGAAGGATTCACTTCCCAAGCCTCGCAATAATTCGAAATAACGACAAATCACTCAAGGACACTCCGAATCGCGATATTTACCGTTTCCGCTCGCTGTATATCGAAAGAAGCGAAGGATTCACTTCCCAAGCCTCCCAATAATTTGAAATAAAGACAAATCTTTCAAGGACACTCCGACTCGCGATATTTACCGTTTCCGCTCGCTGTATATCGAAACAAGCGAATAATTCACATCCCAAGCCTCGCAATCGTTCAAGATATCGATAATTCAGAGTAGGAGACTCGGAATCGGAATATTTACCTTTTACGCTCGCTGTATATCGAAAGAAGCGAAGGATTCACTTCCCAAGCCTCGCAATCGTTCAAGATATCGATAATTCAGAGTAGGAGACTCGGAATCGGAATATTTACCTTTTACGCTCGCTGTATATCGAAAGAAGCGAAGGATTCACTTCCCAAGCCTCCCAATAATTTGAAATAAAGACAAATCTTTCAAGGACACTCCGACTCGCGATATTTACCGTTTCCGCTCGCTGTATATCGAAACAAGCGAATAATTCACATCAAAAGCCTCGCAATCGTTCAAAATATGGATAAATCGGAGTAGGAGACTCGGAATCGCGATATGTAGCTTTTCCGCTCGCTGTATATCGAAAGAAGCGAAGGATTCACTTCCCAAGCCTCCCAATAATTTGAAATAACGACAAATCTTTCAAGGACACTCCGACTCGCGATATTTACCGTTTCCGCTCGCTGTATATCGAAAGAAGCGATTGATTCACATCCCAAGCCTCGCAATCGTTTAAAATATCGATAAAGCACAGTACGAGACTCGGGATCGCGATATTTACCGTTTCCGCTCGCTGTATATCGAAACAAGCGAATAATTCACATCCCAAGCCTCGCAATCGTTCAAGATATCGATAATTCAGAGTAGGAGACTCGGAATCGGAATATTTACCTTTTACGCTCGCTGTATATCGAAAGAAGCGAAGGATTCACTTCCCAAGCCTCGCAATAATTCGAAATATCGACAAATCACTCAAGGACACTCCGAATCGCGATATTTACCGTTTCCGCTCGCTGTATATCGAAACAAGCGAATAATTCACATCAAAAGCCTCGCAATCGTTCAAAATATGGATAAATCGGAGTAGGAGACTCGGAATCGCGATATTTAGCTTTTCCGCTCGCTGTATATCGAAAGAAGCGAAGGATTCACTTCCCAAGCCTCCCAATAATTTGAAATAACGACAAATCTTTCAAGGACACTCCGACTCGCGATATTTACCGTTTCCGCTCGCTGTATATCGAAAGAAGCGATTGATTCACATCCCAAGCCTCGCAATCGTTTAAAATATCGATAAAGCACAGTACGAGACTCGGGATCGCGATATTTACCGTTTCCGCTCGCTGTATATCGAAACAAGCGAATAATTCACATCCCAAGCCTCGCAATCGTTCAAGATATCGATAATTCAGAGTAGGAGACTCGGAATCGGGATATTTACCTTTACGCTCGCTGTATATCGAAAGAAGCGAAGGATTCACATCCCAAGCCTCGCAACCGTTCGAAATAACGAGAAATCACTCAAGGTCACTCGGAATCACGATATTGACCTTTTCCATATGCAGTGTATTGAAAGAAGCTAAGGATTCGTTTCCCAAGCCTCGCAATCGTTCAAAATATCGATAAATCAGAGTAGGAGACTCGTAATCGCGATATTTACATTTACCACTCGCTGTATATGGAAAGAAGCGATGGATTCACTTCCCAAGCCTCCCAATAATTCGAAATAACGACAAATCACTCAAGGACACTCCGAATCGCGATATTTACCGTTTCCGCTCGCTGTATATCGAAACAAGCGAAGGATTCGCATCCCAAGCCTCGCAATCGTTCAAAATATCGATAAATCAGAGTAGGAGACCCAGAATCGCGATATTGACCGTTTCCGCTCTCTGTATATCGAAAGAAGCGAAGGATTCACATCCCAAGCCTATCAACCGTTTGAAATAACGAGAAATCACTCAAGGTCACTCGGAATCACGATATTGACCTTTTCCATATGCAGTGTATTGAAAGAAGCTAAGGATTCGTTTCCCAAGCCTCGCAATCGTTCAAAATATCGGTAAATCAGAGTAGGAGACTCGGGATCGCGATATTTACATTTACCACTCGCTGTATATGGAAAGAAGCGATGGATTCACTTCCCAAACGTCGCAATAATTCGAAATAACGACAAATCACTCAAGGACACTCCGAATCGCGATATTTACCGTTTCCGCTCGCTGTATATCGAAACAAGCGAATAATTCACATCCCAAGCCTCGCAATCGTTCAAGATATCGATAATTCAGAGTAGGAGACTCGGAATCGCGATATTTACTGTTTCCGCTCTCTGTATATCGAATGAAGCGAAGGATTCACTTCCCATTCCTCCCAATAATTTGAAATAACGACAAATCTTTCAAGGACACTCCGACTCGCGATATTTACCGTTTCCGCTCGCTGTATATCGAAAGAAGCGATTGATTCACATCCCAAGCCTCGCAATCGTTTAAAATATCGATAGTACGAGACTCGGGATCGCGATATTTACCGTTTCCGCTCGCTGTATATCGAAACAAGCGAATAATTCACATCCCAAGCCTCGCAATCGTTCAAAATATCGATAAATCAGAGTAGGAGACTCGGAATCGCGATATTTACCTTTTCCGCTCGCTGTATATCGAAAGAAGCGAAGGATTCACTTCCCAAGCCTCCCAATAATTTGAAATAACGACAAATCTTTCAAGGACACTCCGACTCGCGATATTTACCGTTTCCGCTCGCTGTATATCGAAACAAGCGAATAATTCACATCCCAAGCCTCGCAATCGTTCAAGATATCGATAATTCAGAGTAGGAGACTCGGAATCGCGATATTTACTGTTTCCGCTCGCTGTATATAGAAACAAGCGAACGATTCGCAACCCAAGCATAGCAATAATTCGAAATAACGACAAATCACTCAAGGACACTCCGAATCGCGATATTTACTGTTTCCGCTCGCTGTATATCGATAGAAGCGAAGGATTGACTTCCCAAGCCCCCCAATAATTTGAAATAACGACAAATCTTTCAAGGACACTCCGACTCGCGATATTTACCGTTTCCGCTCGCTGTATATCGAAACAAGCGAATAATTCACATCCCAAGCCTCGCAATCGTTCAAGATATCGATAATTGAGAGTAGGAGACTCGGAATCGCGATATTTACCGTTTCCGCTCGCTGTATATCGAAAGCAGCGAGGGATTCACATCGCAAGCCTCGCAATCGTTCAAAATATCGGTAAATCAGAGTAGGAGACTCGGGATCGCGATATTTACATTTACCACTCGCTGTATATCGAAAGAAACGAAGGATTCACTTCCCAAACGTCGCAATAATTCGAAATAACGACAAATCACTCAAGGACACTCCGAATCGCGATATTTACCGTTTCCGCTCGCTGTATATCGAAACAAGCGAAGGATTCGCATCCCAAGCCTCGCAATCGTTCAAAATATCGATAAATCAGAGTAGGAGACCCGGAATCGCGATATTTACCGTTTCCGCACGCTGTATATCGAATGAAGATGAGGATTCACATCGCAAGACTCGCAATCGTTCAAAATATCGGTAAATCAGAGTAGGAGACTCGGGATCGCGATATTTACATTTACCACTCGCTGTATATCGAAAGAAGCGAAGGATTCACTTCCCAAGCCTCGCAATAATTCGAAATAACGACAAATCACTCAAGGACACACCGAAGCGCGATATTTACCGTTTCCGCTCGCTGTATATCGAAACAAGCGAATAATTCACATCAAAAGCCTCGCAATCGTTCAAAATATGGATAAATCGGAGTAGGAGACTCGGAATCGCGATATTTAGCTTTTCCGCTCGCTGTATATCGAAAGAAGCGAAGGATTCACTTCCCAAGCCTCGCAATCGTTTAAAATATCGATAAAGCACAGTACGAGACTCGGGATCGCGATATTTACCGTTTCCGCTCGCTGTATATCGAAACAAGCGAATAATTCACATCCCAAGCCTCGCAATCGTTCAAGATATCGATAATTCAGAGTAGGAGACTCGGAATCGGGATATTTACCTTTTACGCTCGCTGTATATCGAAAGTAGCGAAGGATTCACTTCCCAAGCCTCGCAATAATTCGAAATAACGACAAATCACTCAAGGACACTCCGAATCGCGATATTTACCGTTTCCGCTCGCTGTATATCGAAACAAGCGATTAATTCACATCAAAAGCCTCGCAATCGTTCAAAATATGGATAAATCGGAGTAGGAGACCCGGAATCGCGATATTTACCGTTTCCGCACGCTGTATATCGAATGAAGATGAGGATTCACATCGCAAGACTCGCAATCGTTCAAAATATCGGTAAATCAGAGTAGGAGACTCGGGATCGCGATATTTACATTTACCACTCGCTGTATATCGAAAGAAGCGAAGGATTCACTTCCCAAGCCTCGCAATAATTCGAAATAACGACAAATCACTCAAGGACACTCCGAATCGCGATATTTACCGTTTCCGCTCGCTGTATATCGAAACAAGCGAATAATTCACATCAAAAGCCTCGCAATCGTTCAAAATATGGATAAATCGGAGTAGGAGACTCGGAATCGCGATATTTAGCTTTTCCGCTCGCTGTATATCGAAAGAAGCGAAGGATTCACTTCCCAAGCCTCCCAATAATTTGAAATAAAGACAAATCTTTCAAGGACACTCCGACTCGCGATATTTACCGTTTCCGCTCGCTGTATATCGAAACAAGCGAATAATTCACATCCCAAGCCTCGCAATCGTTCAAGATATCGATAATTCAGAGTAGGAGACTCGGAATCGGAATATTTACCTTTTACGCTCGCTGTATATCGAAAGAAGCGAAGGATTCACTTCCCAAGCCTCGCAATAATTCGAAATAACGACAAATCACTCAAGGACACTCCGAATCGCGGTATTTACCGTTTCCGCTCGCTGTATATCGAAACAAGCGAATAATTCACATCAAAAGCCTCGCAATCGTTCAAAATATGGATAAATCGGAGTAGGAGACTCGGAATCGCGATATTTAGCTTTTCCGCTCGCTGTATATCGAAAGAAGAAAAGGATTCACATCCCAAGCATCCCAATAATTTGAAATAACGACAAATCTTTCAAGGACACTCCGACTCGCGATATTTACCGTTTCCGCTCGCTGTATATCGAAAGAAGCGATTGATTCACATCCCAAGCCTCGCAATCGTTTAAAATATCGATAAAGCACAGTACGAGACTCGGGATCGCGATATTTACCGTTTCCGCTCGCTGTATATCGAAACAAGCGAATAATTCACATCCCAAGCCTCGAAATCGTTCAAGATATCGATAATTCAGAGTAGGAGACTCGGAATCGGGATATTTACCTTTACGCTCGCTGTATATCGAAAGAAGCGAAGGATTCACATCCCAAGCCTCGCAACCGTTCGAAATAACGAGAAATCACTCAAGTTCACTCGGAATCACGATATTGACCTTTTCCATATGCAGTGTATTGAAAGAAGCTAAGGATTCGTTTCCCAAGCCTCGCAATCGTTCATAATATCGATAAATCAGAGTAGGAGACTCGTAATCGCGATATTTACATTTACCACTCGCTGTATATGGAAAGAAGCGATGGATTCACTTCCCAAACGTCGCAATAATTCGAAATAACGACAAATCACTCAAGGACACTCCGAATCGCGATATTTACCGTTTCCGCTCGCTGTATATCGAAACAAGCGAAGGATTCGCATCCCAAGCCTCGCAATCGTTCAAAATATCGATAAATCAGAGTAGGAGACCCAGAATCGCGATATTGACCGTTTCCGCTCCCTGTATATCGAAAGAAGCGAAGGATTCACATCAAAAGCCTCGCAACCGTTCGAAATAACGAGAAATCACTCAAGGTCACTCGGAATCACGATATTGACCTTTTCCATATGCAGTGTATTTAAAGAAGCTAAGGATTCGTTTCCCAAGCCTCGCAATCGTTCAAAATATCGGTAAATCAGAGTAGGAGACTCGGGATCGCGATATTTACATTTACCACTCGCTGTATATGGAAAGAAGCGATGGATTCACTTCCCAAACGTCGCAATAATTCGAAATAACGACAAATCACTCAAGGACACTCCGAATCGCGATATTTACCGTTTCCGCTCGCTGTATATCGAAACAAGCGAAGGATTCGCATCCCAAGCCTCGCAATCGTTCAAAATATCGATAAATCAGAGTAGGAGACCCGGAATCGCGATATTTACCGTTTCCGCTCGCTGTATATCGAATGAAGATGAGGATTCACATCGCAAGACTCGCAATCGTTGAAAATATCGGTAAATCAGAGTAGGAGACTCGGGATCGCGATATTTACATTTACCACTCGCTGTATATCGAAAGAAGCGAAGGATTCACTTCCCAAGCCTCGCAATAATTCGAAATAACGACAAATCACTCAAGGACACTCCGAATCGCGATATTTACGGTTTCCGCTCGCTGTATATCGAAACAAGCGAATAATTCACATCAAAAGCCTCGCAATCGTTCAAAATATCGATAAATCAGAGTAGGAGACTCGGAATCGCGATATTTAGCTTTTCCGCTCGCTGTATATCGAAAGAAGCGAAGGATTCACTTCCCAAGCCTCCCAATAATTTGAAATAACGACAAATCTTTCAAGGACACTCTGACTCGCGATATTTACCGTTTCCGCTCGCTGTATATCGAAACAAGCGAATAATTCACATCCCAAGCCTCGCAATCGTTCAAGATATCGATAATTCAGAGTAGGAGACTCGGAATCGGGATATTTACCTTTTACGCTCGCTGTATATCGAAAGAAGCGAAGGATTCACATCACAAGCCTCGCAATCGTTCAAAATATCGGTAAATCAGAGTAGGAGACTCGGAATCGCGATATTTAGCTTTTCCGCTCGCTGTATATCGAAAGAAGCGAAGGATTCACTTCCCAAGCCTCCCAATAATTTGAAATAACGACAAATCTTTCAAGGACACTCTGACTCGCGATATTTACCGTTTCCGCTCGCTGTATATCGAAACAAGCGAATAATTCACATCCCAAGCCTCGCAATCGTTCAAGATATCGATAATTCAGAGTAGGAGACTCGGAATCGGGATATTTACCTTTACGCTCGCTGTATATCGAAAGAAGCGAAGGATTCACATCAAAAGCCTCGCAACCGTTCGAAATAACGAGAAATCACTCAAGGTCACTCGGAATCACGATATTGACCTTTTCCATATGCAGTGTATTTAAAGAAGCTAAGGATTCGTTTCCCAAGCCTCGCAATCGTTCAAAATATCGGTAAATCAGAGTAGGAGACTCGGGATCGCGATATTTACATTTACCACTCGCTGTATATGGAAAGAAGCGATGGATTCACTTCCCAAACGTCGCAATAATTCGAAATAACGACAAATCACTCAAGGACACTCCGAATCGCGATATTTACCGTTTCCGCTCGCTGTATATCGAAACAAGCGAAGGATTCGCATCCCAAGCCTCGCAATCGTTCAAAATATCGATAAATCAGAGTAGGAGACCCGGAATCGCGATATTTACCGTTTCCGCTCGCTGTATATCGAATGAAGATGAGGATTCACATCGCAAGACTCGCAATCGTTGAAAATATCGGTAAATCAGAGTAGGAGACTCGGGATCGCGATATTTACATTTACCACTCGCTGTATATCGAAAGAAGCGAAGGATTCACTTCCCAAGCCTCGCAATAATTCGAAATAACGACAAATCACTCAAGGACACTCCGAATCGCGATATTTACCGTTTCCGCTCGCTGTATATCGAAACAAGCGAATAATTCACATCAAAAGCCTCGCAATCGTTCAAAATATCGATAAATCAGAGTAGGAGACTCGGAATCGCGATATTTAGCTTTTCCGCTCGCTGTATATCGAAAGAAGCGAAGGATTCACTTCCCAAGCCTCCCAATAATTTGAAATAACGACAAATCTTTCAAGGACACTCTGACTCGCGATATTTACCGTTTCCGCTCGCTGTATATCGAAACAAGCGAATAATTCACATCCCAAGCCTCGCAATCGTTCAAGATATCGATAATTCAGAGTAGGAGACTCGGAATCGGGATATTTACCTTTTACGCTCGCTGTATATCGAAAGAAGCGAAGGATTCACATCACAAGCCTCGCAATCGTTCAAAATATCGGTAAATCAGAGTAGGAGACTCGGAATCGCGATATTTACTGTTTCCGCTCTCTGTATATCGAATGAAGCGAAGGATTCACTTCCCATTCCTCCCAATAATTTGAAATAACGACAAATCTTTCAAGGACACTCCGACTCGCGATATTTACCGTTTCCGCTCGCTGTATATCGAAAGAAGCGATTGATTCACATCCCAAGCCTCGCAATCGTTTAAAATATCGATAGTACGAGACTCGGGATCGCGATATTTACCGTTTCCGCTCGCTGTATATCGAAACAAGCGAATAATTCACACCCCAAGCCTCGCAATCGTTCAAAATATCGATAAATCAGAGTAAGAGACTCGGAATCGCGATATTTACCTTTTCCGCTATCTGTATATCGAAAGAAGCGAAGGATTCACTTCCCAAGCCTCCCAATAATTTGAAATAACGACAAATCTTTCAAGGACACTCCGACTCGCGATATTTACCGTTTCCGCTCGCTGTATATCGAAAGAATCGATTGATTCACATCCCAAGCCTCGCAATCGTTTAAAATATCGATAAAGCACAGTACGAGACTCGGGATCGCGATATTTACCGTTTCCGCTCGCTGTATATCGAAACAAGCGAATAATTCACATCCCAAGCCTCGCAATCGTTCAAGATATCGATAATTGAGAGTAGGAGACTCGGAATCGCGATATTTACCGTTTCCGCTCGCTGTATATCGAAAGCAGCGAGGGATTCACATCGCAAGCCTCGCAATCGTTCAAAATATCGGTAAATCAGAGTAGGAGACTCGGGATCGCGATATTTACATTTACCACTCGCTGTATATCGAAAGAAACGAAGGATTCACTTCCCAAGCCTCGCAATAATTCGAAATAACGACAAATCATTCAAGGACACTCCGACTCGCGATATTTACCGTTTACGCTCGCTGTATATCGAAACAAGCGAATAATTCACATCCCAAGCCTCGCAATCGTTCAAGATATCGCTAATTCAGAGTAGGAGACTCGGAATCGCGATATTTACCTTTTCCGCTCGCTGTATATCGAAAGAAGCGAAGGATTCACATCACAAGCCTCGCAATCGTTCAAAATATCGATAAATCAGGGTAGGAGACTCGGGATCGCGATATTTACATTTACCACTCGCTGTATATGGAAAGAAGCGATGGATTCACTTCCCAAACGTCGCAATAATTCGAAATAACGACAAATCACTCAAGGACACTCCGAATCGCGATATTTACCGTTTCCGCTCGCTGTATATCGAAACAAGCGAAGGATTCGCATCCCAAGCCTCGCAATCGTTCAAAATATCGATAAATCAGAGTAGGAGACCCGGAATCGCGATATTTACCGGTTCCGCACGCTGTATATCGAATGAAGATGAGGATTCACATCGCAAGACTCGCAATCGTTCAAAATATCGGTAAATCAGAGTAGGAGACTCGGGATCGCGATATTTACATTTACCACTCGCTGTATATCGAAAGAAGCGAAGGATTCACTTCCCAAGCCTCCCAATAATTTGAAATAACGACAAATCTTTCAAGGACACTCTGACTCGCGATATTTACCGTTTCCGCTCGCTGTATATCGAAACAAGCGAATAATTCACATCCCAAGCCTCGCAATCGTTCAAGATATCGATAATTCAGAGTAGGAGACTCGGAATCGGGATATTTACCTTTTACGCTCGCTGTATATCGAAAGAAGCGAAGGATTCACATCACAAGCCTCGCAATCGTTCAAAATATCGGTAAATCAGAGTAGGAGACTCGGAATCGCGATATTTACTGTTTCCGCTCTCTGTATATCGAATGAAGCGAAGGATTCACTTCCCATTCCTCCCAATAATTTGAAATAACGACAAATCTTTCAAGGACACTCCGACTCGCGATATTTACCGTTTCCGCTCGCTGTATATCGAAAGAAGCGATTGATTCACATCCCAAGCCTCGCAATCGTTTAAAATATCGATAGTACGAGACTCGGGATCGCGATATTTACCGTTTCCGCTCGCTGTATATCGAAACAAGCGAATAATTCACATCCCAAGCCTCGCAATCGTTCAAAATATCGATAAATCAGAGTAAGAGACTCGGAATCGCGATATTTACCTTTTCCGCTATCTGTATATCGAAAGAAGCGAAGGATTCACTTCCCAAGCCTCCCAATAATTTGAAATAACGACAAATCTTTCAAGGACACTCCGACTCGCGATATTTACCGTTTCCGCTCGCTGTATATCGAAAGAATCGATTGATTCACATCCCAAGCCTCGCAATCGTTTAAAATATCGATAAAGCACAGTACGAGACTCGGGATCGCGATATTTACCGTTTCCGCTCGCTGTATATCGAAACAAGCGAATAATTCACATCCCAAGCCTCGCAATCGTTCAAGATATCGATAATTGAGAGTAGGAGACTCGGAATCGCGATATTTACCGTTTCCGCTCGCTGTATATCGAAAGCAGCGAGGGATTCACATCGCAAGCCTCGCAATCGTTCAAAATATCGGTAAATCAGAGTAGGAGACTCGGGATCGCGATATTTACATTTACCACTCGCTGTATATCGAAAGAAACGAAGGATTCACTTCCCAAGCCTCGCAATAATTCGAAATAACGACAAATCATTCAAGGACACTCCGACTCGCGATATTTACCGTTTACGCTCGCTGTATATCGAAACAAGCGAATAATTCACATCCCAAGCCTCGCAATCGTTCAAGATATCGCTAATTCAGAGTAGGAGACTCGGAATCGCGATATTTACCTTTTCCGCTCGCTGTATATCGAAAGAAGCGAAGGATTCACATCACAAGCCTCGCAATCGTTCAAAATATCGATAAATCAGAGTAGGAGACTCGGGATCGCGATATTTACATTTACCACTCGCTGTATATGGAAAGAAGCGATGGATTCACTTCCCAAACGTCGCAATAATTCGAAATAACGACAAATCACTCAAGGACACTCCGAATCGCGATATTTACCGTTTCCGCTCGCTGTATATCGAAACAAGCGAAGGATTCGCATCCCAAGCCTCGCAATCGTTCAAAATATCGATAAATCAGAGTAGGAGACCCGGAATCGCGATATTTACCGGTTCCGCACGCTGTATATCGAATGAAGATGAGGATTCACATCGCAAGACTCGCAATCGTTCAAAATATCGGTAAATCAGAGTAGGAGACTCGGGATCGCGATATTTACATTTACCACTCGCTGTATATCGAAAGAAGCGAAGGATTCACTTCCCAAGCCTCGCAATAATTCGAAATAACGACAAATCACTCAAGGACACTCCGAATCGCGATATTTACCGTTTCCGCTCGCTGTATATCGAAACAAGCGAATAATTCACATCAAAAGCCTCGCAATCGTTCAAAATATCGATAAATCAGAGTAGGAGACTCGGAATCGGGATATTTACCTTTTACGCTCGCTGTATATCGAAAGAAGCGAAGGATTCACTTCCCAAGCCTCGCAATAATTCGAAATAACGACAAATCACTCAAGGACACTCCGAATCGCGATATTTACCGTTTCCGCTCGCTGTATATCGAAACAAGCGAATAATTCACATCAAAAGCCTCGCAATCGTTCAAAATATCGATAAATCAGAGTAGGAGACTCGGAATCGCGATATTTAGCTTTTCCGCTCGCTGTATATCGAAAGAAGCGAAGGATTCACTTCCCAAGCCTCCCAATAATTTGAAATAAAGACAAATCTTTCAAGGACACTCCGACTCGCGATATTTACCGTTTCCGCTCGCTGTATATCGAAACAAGCGAATAATTCACATCCCAAGCCTCGCAATCGTTCAAGATATCGATAATTCAGAGTAGGAGACTCGGAATCGGGATATTTACCTTTTACGCTCGCTGTATATCGAAAGAAGCGAAGGATTCACTTCCCAAGCCTCGCAATAATTCGAAATAACGACAAATCACTCAAGGACACTCCGAATCGCGATATTTACCGTTTCCGCTCGCTGTATATCGAAACAAGCGAATAATTCACATCAAAAGCCTCGCAATCGTTCAAAATATGGATAAATCGGAGTAGGAGACTCGGAATCGCGATATTTAGCTTTTCCGCTCGCTGTATATCGAAAGAAGCGAAGGATTCACATCGCAAGCCTCGCAATCGTTCAAAATATCGGTAAATCAGAGTAGGAGACTCGGAATCGCGATATTTACCGTTTCCGCTCGCTGTATATCGAAAGCAGCGAGGGATTCACATCGCAAGCCTCGCAATCGTTCAAAATATCGGTAAATCAGAGTAGGAGACTCGGGATCGCGATATTTACATTTACCACTCGCTGTATATCGAAAGAAACGAAGGATTCACTTCCCAAGCCTCGCAATAATTCGAAATAACGACAAATCATTCAAGGACACTCCGACTCGCGATATTTACCGTTTCCGCTCGCTGTATATCGAAACAAGCGAATAATTCACATCCCAAGCCTCGCAATCGTTCAAGATATCGCTAATTCAGAGTAGGAGACTCGGAATCGCGATATTTAGCTTTTTCGCTCGCTGTATATCGAAAGAAGCGAAGGATTCACTTCCCAAGCCTCCCAATAATTTGAAATAAAGACAAATCTTTCAAGGACACTCCGACTCGCGATATTTACCGTTTCCGCTCGCTGTATATCGAAACAAGCGAATAATTCACATCCCAAGCCTCGCAATCGTTCAAGATATCGATAATTCAGAGTAGGAGACTCGGAATCGGGATATTTACCTTTTACGCTCGCTGTATATCGAAAGAAGCGAAGGATTCACTTCCCAAGCCTCGCAATAATTCGAAATAACGACAAATCACTCAAGGACACTCCGAATCGCGATATTTACCGTTTCCGCTCGCTGTATATCGAAACAAGCGAATAATTCACATCAAAAGCCTCGCAATCGTTCAAAATATGGATAAATCGGAGTAGGAGACTCGGAATCGCGATATTTAGCTTTTCCGCTCGCTGTATATCGAAAGAAGCGAAGGATTCACTTCCCAAGCCTCCCAATAATTTGGAATAACGACAAATCTTTCAAGGACACTCCGACTCGCGATATTTACCGTTTCCGCTCGCTGTATATCGAAAGAAGCGATTGATTCACATCCCAAGCCTCGCAATCGTTTAAAATATCGATAAAGCACAGGACGAGACTCGGGATCGCGATATTTACCGTTTCCGCTCGCTGTATATCGAAACAAGCGAATAATTCACATCCAAAGCCTCGCAATCGTTCAAGATATCGATAATTCAGAGTAGGAGACTCGGAATCGGGATATTTACCTTTTACGCTCGCTGTATATCGAAAGAAGCGAAGGATTCACTTCCCAAGCCTCGCAATAATTCGAAATAACGACAAATCACTCAAGGACACTCCGAATCGCGATATTTACCGTTTCCGCTAGCTGTATATCGAAACAAGCGAATAATTCACATCAAAAGCCTCGCAATCGTTCAAAATATGGATAAATCGGAGTAGGAGACTCGGAATCGCGATATTTAGCTTTTCCGCTCGCTGTATATCGAAACAAGCGAATAATTCACATCCCAAGCCTCGCAATCGTTCAAGATATCGATAATTCAGAGTAGGAGACTCGGAATCGGGATATTTACCTTTACGCTCGCTGTATATCGAAAGAAGCGAAAGATTCACATCCCAAGCCTCGCAACCGTTCGAAATAACGAGAAATCACTCAAGGTCACTCGGAATCACGATATTGACCTTTTCCATATGCAGTGTATTGAAAGAAGCTAAGGATTCGTTTCCCAAGCCTCGCAATCGTTCAAAATATCGATAAATCAGAGTAGGAGACTCGTAATCGCGATATTTACATTTACCACTCGCTGTATATGGAAAGAAGCGATGGATTCACTTCCCAAACGTCGCAATAATTCGAAATAACGACAAATCACTCAAGGACACTCCGAATCGCGATATTTACCGTTTCCGCTCGCTGTATATCGAAACAAGCGAAGGATTCGCATCCCAAGCCTCGCAATCGTTCAAAATATCGATAAATCAGAGTAGGAGACCCAGAATCGCGATATTGACCGTTTCCGCTCGCTGTATATCGAAAGAAGCGAAGGATTCACATCCCAAGCCTCGCAACCGTTCGAAATAACGAGAAATCACTCAAGGTCACTCGGAATCACGATATTGACCTTTTCCATATGCAGTGTATTGAAAGAAGCTAAGGATTCGTTTCCCAAGCCTCGCAATCGTTCAAAATATCGATAAATCAGAGTAGGAGACTCGTAATCGCGATATTTACATTTACCACTCGCTGTATATGGAAAGAAGCGATGGATTCACTTCCCAAACGTCGCAATAATTCGAAATAACGACAAATCACTCAAGGACACTCCGAATCGCGATATTTACCGTTTCCGCTCGCTGTATATCGAAACAAGCGAATAATTCACATCAAAAGCCTCGCAATCGTTCAAAATATCGATAAATCAGAGTAGGAGACTCGGAATCGCGATATTTAGCTTTTCCGCTCGCTGTATATCGAAAGAAGCGAAGGATTCACTTCCCAAGCCTCCCAATAATTTGAAATAACGACAAATCTTTCAAGGACACTCCGACTCGCGATATTTACCGTTTCCGCTCGCTGTATATCGAAACAAGCGAATAATTCACATCAAAAGCCTCGCAATCGTTCAAAATATCGATAAATCAGAGTAGGAGACTCGGAATCGCGATATTTAGCTTTTCCGCTCGCTGTATATCGAAACAAGCGAATAATTCACATCCCAAGCCTCGCAATCGTTCAAGATATCCATAATTCAGAGTAGGAGACTCGGAATCGGGATATTTACCTTTTACGCTCGCTGTATATCGAAAGAAGCGAAGGATTCACTTCCCAAGCCTCGCAATAATTCGAAATAACGACAAATCACTCAAGGACACTCCGAATCGCGATATTTACCGTTTCCGCTCGCTGTATATCGAAACAAGCGAATAATTCACATCAAAAGCCTCGCAATCGTTCAAAATATGGATAAATCGGAGTAGGAGACTCGGAATCGCGATATTTAGCTTTTCCGCTCGCTGTATATCGAAAGAAGCGAAGGATTCACTTCCCAAGCCTCCCAATAATTTGAAATAACGACAAATCTTTCAAGGACACTCCGACTCGCGATATTTACCGTTTCCGCTCGCTGTATATCGAAAGAAGCGATTGATTCACATCCCAAGCCTCGCAATCGTTTAAAATATCGATAAAGCACAGTACGAGACCCAGAATCGCGATATTGACCGTTTCCGCTCGCTGTATATCGAAAGAAGCGAAGGATTCACATCCCAAGCCTCGCAACCGTTCGAAATAACGAGAAATCACTCAAGGTCACTCGGAATCACGATATTGACCTTTTCCATATGCAGTGTATTGAAAGAAGCTAAGGATTCGTTTCCCAAGCCTCGCAATCGTTCAAAATATCGATAAATCAGAGTAGGAGACTCGTAATCGCGATATTTACATTTACCACTCGCTGTATATGGAAAGAAGCGATGGATTCACTTCCCAAACGTCGCAATAATTCGAAATAACGACAAATCACTCAAGGACACTCCGAATCGCGATATTTACCGTTTCCGCTCGCTGTATATCGAAACAAGCGAAGGATTCGCATCCCAAGCCTCGCAATCGTTCAAAATATCGATAAATCAGAGTAGGAGACCCAGAATCGCGATATTGACCGTTTCCGCTCGCTGTATATCGAAAGAAGCGAAGGATTCACATCCCAAGCCTCCCAACCGTTCGAAATAACGAGAAATCACTCAAGGTCACTCGGAATCACGATATTGACCTTTTCCATATGCAGTGTATTGAAAGAAGCTAAGGATTCGTTTCCCAAGCCTCGCAATCGTTCAAAATATCGGTAAATCAGAGTAGGAGACTCGGGATCGCGATATTTACATTTACCACTCGCTGTATATGGAAAGAAGCGATGGATTCACTTCCCAAACGTCGCAATAATTCGAAATAACGACAAATCACTCAAGGACACTCCGAATCGCGATATTTACCGTTTCCGCTCGCTGTATATCGAAACAAGCGAAGGATTCGCATCCCAAGCCTCGCAATCGTTCAAAATATCGATAAATCAGAGTAGGAGACCCAGAATCGCGATATTGACCGTTTCCGCTCGCTGTATATCGAAACAAGCGAAGGATTCGCATCCCAAGCCTCGCAATCGTTCAAAATATCGATAAATCAGAGTAGGAGACCCAGAATCGCGATATTGACCGTTTCCGCTCGCTGTATATCGAAAGAAGCGAAGGATTCACATCCCAAGCCTCCCAACCGTTCGAAATAACGAGAAATCACTCAAGGTCACTCGGAATCACGATATTGACCTTTTCCATATGCAGTGTATTGAAAGAAGCTAAGGATTCGTTTCCCAAGCCTCGCAATCGTTCAAAATATCGGTAAATCAGAGTAGGAGACTCGGGATCGCGATATTTACATTTACCACTCGCTGTATATGGAAAGAAGCGATGGATTCACTTCCCAAACGTCGCAATAATTCGAAATAACGACAAATCACTCAAGGACACTCCGAATCGCGATATTTACAGTTTCCGCTCGCTATATATCGAAACAAGCGAATAATTCACATCAAAAGCCTCGCAATCGTTCAAAATATCGATAAATCAGAGTAGGAGACTCGGAATCGCGATATTTAGCTTTTCCGCTCGCTGTATATCGAAAGAAGCGAAGGATTCACTTCCCAAGCCTCCCAATAATTTGAAATAACGACAAATCTTTCAAGGACACTCCGACTCGCGATATTTACCGTTTCCGCTCGCTGTATATCGAAACAAGCGAATAATTCACATCCCAAGCCTCGCAATCGTTCAAGATATCGATAATTCAGAGTAGGAGACTCGGAATCGGGATATTTACCTTTTACGCTCGCTGTATATCGAAAGAAGCGAAGGATTCACATCACAAGCCTCGCAATCGTTCAAAATATCGGTAAATCAGAGTAGGAGACTCGGGATCGCGATATTTACATTTACCACTCGCTGTATATCGAAAGAAAAGAAGGATTCACTTCCCAAACGTCGCAATAATTCGAAATAATGACAAATCACTCAAGGACACTCGGAATCACGATATTTACCGTTTCCGCTCCCTGTATATCGAAACAAGCGAAGGATTCGCATCCCAAGCCTCGCAATCGTTCAAAATATCGATAAAGCACAGTACGAGACTCGGGATCGCGATATTTACAGTTTCCGCTCGCTGTATATCGAAACAAGCGAATAATTCACATCCAAAGCCTCGCAATCGTTCAAGATATCGATAATTCAGAGTAGGAGACTCGGAATCGGGATATTTACCTTTTACGCTCGCTGTATATCGAAAGAAGCGAAGGATTCACTTCCCAAGCCTCGCAATAATTCGAAATAACGACAAATCACTCAAGGACACTCCGAATCGCGATATTTACCGTTTCCGCTCGCTGTATATCGAAACAAGCGAATAATTCACATCAAAAGCCTCGCAATCGTTCAAAATATGGATAAATCGGAGTAGGAGACTCGGAATCGCGATATTTAGCTTTTCCGCTCGCTGTATATCGAAAGAAGCGAAGGATTCACTTCCCAAGCCTCCCAATAATTTGAAATAACGACAAATCTTTCAAGGACACTCCGACTCGCGATATTTACCGTTTCCGCTCGCTGTATATCGAAAGAAGCGATTGATTCACATCCCAAGCCTCGCAATCGTTTAAAATATCGATAAAGCACAGTACGAGACCCAGAATCGCGATATTGACCGTTTCCGCTCGCTGTATATCGAAAGAAGCGAAGGATTCACATCCCAAGCCTCGCAACCGTTCGAAATAACGAGAAATCACTCAAGGTCACTCGGAATCACGATATTGACCTTTTCCATATGCAGTGTATTGAAAGAAGCTAAGGATTCGTTTCCCAAGCCTCGCAATCGTTCAAAATATCGATAAATCAGAGTAGGAGACTCGTAATCGCGATATTTACATTTACCACTCGCTGTATATGGAAAGAAGCGATGGATTCACTTCCCAAACGTCGCAATAATTCGAAATAACGACAAATCACTCAAGGACACTCCGAATCGCGATATTTACCGTTTCCGCTCGCTGTATATCAAAACAAGCGAAGGATTCGCATCCCAAGCCTCGCAATCGTTCAAAATATCGATAAATCAGAGTAGGAGACCCAGAATCGCGATATTGACCGTTTCCGCTCGCTGTATATCGAAAGAAGCGAAGGATTCACATCCCAAGCCTCCCAACCGTTCGAAATAACGAGAAATCACTCAAGGTCACTCGGAATCACGATATTGACCTTTTCCATATGCAGTGTATTGAAAGAAGCTAAGGATTCGTTTCCCAAGCCTCGCAATCGTTCAAAATATCGGTAAATCAGAGTAGGAGACTCGGGATCGCGATATTTACATTTACCACTCGCTGTATATGGAAAGAAGCGATGGATTCACTTCCCAAACGTCGCAATAATTCGAAATAACGACAAATCACTCAAGGACACTCCGAATCGCGATATTTACCGTTTCCGCTCGCTGTATATCGAAACAAGAAAAGGATTCGCATCCCAAGCCTCGCAATCGTTCAAAATATCGATAAATCAGAGTAGGAGACCCGGAATCGCGATATTTACCGTTTCCGCTCGCTGTATATCGAATGAATATGAGGATTCACATCGCAAGACTCGCAATTGTTGAAAATATCGGTAAATCAGAGTAGGAGACTCGGGATCGCGATATTTACATTTACCACTCGCTGTATATCGAAAGAAGCGAAGGATTCACTTCCCAAGCCTCGCAATAATTCGAAATAACGACAAATCACTCAAGGACACTCCGAATCGCGATATTTACCGTTTCCGCTCGCTGTATATCGAAACAAGCGAATAATTCACATCAAAAGCCTCGCAATCGTTCAAAATATCGATAAATCAGAGTAGGAGACTCGGAATCGCGATATTTAGCTTTTCCGCTCGCTGTATATCGAAAGAAGCGAAGGATTCACTTCCCAAGCCTCCCAATAATTTGAAATAACGACAAATCTTTCAAGGACACTCCGACTCGCGATATTTACCGTTTCCGCTCGCTGTATATCGAAACAAGCGAATAATTCACATCCCAAGCCTCGCAATCGTTCAAGATATCGATAATTCAGAGTAGGAGACTCGGAATCGGGATATTTACCTTTTACGCTCGCTGTATATCGAAAGAAGCGAAGGATTCACATCACAAGCCTCGCAATCGTTCAAAATATCGGTAAATCAGAGTAGGAGACTCGGGATCGCGATATTTACATTTACCACTCGCTGTATATCGAAAGAAAAGAAGGATTCACTTCCCAAACGTCGCAATAATTCGAAATAATGACAAATCACTCAAGGACACTCGGAATCACGATATTTACCGTTTCCGCTCCCTGTATATCGAAACAAGCGAAGGATTCGCATCCCAAGCCTCGCAATCGTTCAAAATATCGATAAATCAGAGTAGGAGACCCGGAATCGCGATATTTACATTTACCACAGGCTGTATGAAGAAAGAAGCGATGGATTCACTTCCCAAGCATCGCAATAATTCGAAATAACGACAAATCACTCAAGGACACTTCGAATCGCGATATTTACCGTTTCCGCTCGCTGTATATCGAAAGAAGCGAAGGATTCACTTACCAAGAATCGCAATCGTTCAAAATATCGATAAATCAGAGAAGGAGACTCGGAAACATGATATTTACATTTACCACAGGCTGTATGAAGAAAGAAGCGATGGATTCACTTCCCAAGCATCGCAATAATTCGAAATAACGACAAATCACTCAAGGTCACTCGGAATCACGATATTGACCTTTTCCATATGCAGTGTATTGAAAGAAGCTAAGGATTCGTTCCCCAAGCCTCGCAATCGTTGAAAATATCGATAAATCAGAGTAGGAGACTCGGGATCGCGATATTTACATTTACCACTCGCTGTATATAGAAAGAAGCGATGAATTCGCTTCCCAAGCGTCGCAATAATTCGAAATAACGACAAATCTTTCAAGGACACTCCGACTCGCGATATTTACCGTTTCCGCTCGCTGTATATCGAAAGAAGCGATTGATTCACATCCCAAGCCTCGCAATCGTTCAAGATATCGATAATTCAGGGTAGGAGACTCGGAATCGCGATATTTACCTTTTCCGCTCACTGTATATCGAAAGAAGCGAAGGATTCACTTCCCAAGCCTCCCAATAATTTGAAATAACCACAAATCTTTCAAGGACACTCCGACTCGCGATATTTACCGTTTCCGCTCGCTGTATATCGAAACAAGCGAATAATTCACATCCCAAGCCTCGCAATCGTTCAAGATATCGATAATTCAGAGTAGGAGACTCGGAATCGCGATATTTACTGTTTCCGCTCGCTGTATATCGAAAGAAGCGAAGGATTCACTTCCCAAGCCCCCCAATAATTTGAAATAACGACAAATCTTTCAAGGACACTCCGACTCGCGATATTTACCGTTTCCGCTCGCTGTATATCGAAACAAGCGAATAATTCACATCCCAAGCCTCGCAATCGTTCAAGATATCGATAATTCAGAGTAGGAGACTCGGAAACGCGATATTTACTGTTTCCGCTCGCTGTATATCGAAAGAAGCGAAAGATTCACTTCCCAAGCCCCCCAATAATTTGAAATAACGACAAATCTTTCAAGGACACTCCGACTCGCGATATTTACCGTTTCCGCTCGCTGTATATCGAAAGAAGCGATTGATTCACATCCCAAGCCTCGCAATCGTTTAAAATATCGATAAAGCTCAGTACGAGACTCGGGATCGCGATATTTACCGTTTCCGCTCGCTGTATATCGGAACAAGCGAATAATTCACATCCCAAGCCTCGCAATCGTTGAAGATATCGATCATTCAGAGTAGGAGACTCGGAATCGCGATATTTACATTTACCGCAAGCTGTATATCGAAAGAAGCGAAGGATTCACTTCCCAAGCATCGCAATAATTCGAAATATCGATATATCAGAGTAGGAGACTCCGAATGGCGATATTTACCGTTTCCGGTCGCTGTATATCGAAAGAAGCGAGGGATTCACATCGCAAGCCTCGCAATCGTTCAAAATATCGGTAAATCAGAGTAGGAGACTCGGGATCGCGATATTTACATTTACCACTCGCTGTATATCGAAAGAAACGAAGGATTCACTTACCAAGCCTCGCAATCGTTCAAAATATCGATAAATCAGAGAAGGAGACTCGGAAACATGATATTTACATTTACCACAGGCTGTATGAAGAAAGAAGCGATGGAATCACTTACCAAGCATCGCAATAATTCGAAATAACGACAAATCACTCAAGGTCACTCGGAATCACGATATTGACCTTTTCCGTATGCAGTGTATTGAAAGAAGCTAAGGATTCGTTTCCCAAGCCTCGCAATCGTTCAAAATATCGATAAATCAGAGTAGGAGACTCGGGATTGCGATATTTACATTTACCACTCGCTGCATATCGAAAGAAGCGAAGGATTCACTTCCCAAGCCTCGCAATAATTCGAAATAACGACAAATCATTCAAGGACACTCCGACTCGCGATATTTACCGTTTCCGCTCGCTGTATATCGAAACAAGCGAATAATTCACATCCCAAGCCTCGCAATCGTTCAAGATATCGATAATTCAGAGTAGGAGACTCGGAATCGGGATATTTACCTTTTACGCTCGCTGTATATCGAAAGAAGCGAAGGATTCACATCACAAGCCTCGCAATCGTTCAAAATATCGGTAAATCAGAGTAGGAGACTCGGGATCGCGATATTTACATTTACCACTCGCTGTATATCGAAAGAAACGAAGGATTCACTTCCCAAACGTCGCAATAATTCGAAATAACGACAAATCACTCAAGGACGCTCCGAATCGCGATATTTACCGTTTCCGCTCGCTGTATATCGAAAGAAGCGAAGGATTCACATCCCAAGCCGGGCAACCGTTCGAAATAACGAGAAATCACTCAAGGTCACTCGGAATCACGATATTGATCATTTCCGTATGCAGTGTATTGAATGAAGCTAAGGATTCGTTTCCCAAGCCTCGCAATCGTTCAAAATATCGATAAATCAGAGTAGGAGACTCGGGATTGCGATATTTACATTTACCACTCGCTGCATATCGAAAGAAACGAAGGATTCACTTCCCAAGCCTCGCAATAATTCGAAATAACGACAAATCATTCAAGGACACTCCGACTCGCGATATTTACCGTTTCCGCTCGCTGTATATCGAAAGAAGCGAAGGATTCACATCCCAAGCCGGGCAACCGTTCGAAATAACGAGAAATCACTCAAGGTCACTCGGAATCACGATATTGATCATTTCCGTATGCAGTGTATTGAATGAAGCTAAGGATTCGTTTCCCAAGCCTCGCAATCGTTCAAAATATCGATAAATCAGAGTAGGAGACTCGGGATTGCGATATTTACATTTACCACTCGCTGCATATCGAAAGAAACGAAGGATTCACTTCCCAAGCCTCGCAATAATTCGAAATAACGACAAATCATTCAAGGACACTCCGACTCGCGATATTTACCGTTTCCGCTCGCTGTATATCGAAACAAGCGAATAATTCACATCCCAAGCCTCGCAATCGTTCAAGATATCGATAATTCAGAGTAGGAGACTCGGAATCCCGATATTTACTGTTTCCGCTCGCTGTATATAGAAACAAGCGAACGATTCGCAACCCAAGCATCGCAATAATTCGAAATAACGACAAATCACTCAAGGTCACTCGGAATCACGATATTGATCTTTTCCGTATGCAGTGTATTGAAAGAAGCTAAGAATTCGTTTCCCAAGCCTCGCAATCGTTCAAAATATCGATAAATCAGAGTAGGAGACTCGGGATTGCGATATTTACATTTACCACTCGCTGCATATCGAAAGAAGCGAAGGATTCACTTCCCAAGCCTCGCAATAATTCGAAATAACGACAAATCACTCAAAGACACTCCGAATCGCGATATTTACCGTTTCCGCTCGCTGTATATCGAAACAAGCGAATAATTCACATCCCAAGCCTCGCAATCGTTCAAAATATCGATAAATCAGAGTAGGAGACTCGGAATCGCGATATTTACCTTTTCCGCTCGCTGTATATCGAAAGAAGCGAAGGATTCACTTCCCAAGCCTCCCAATAATTTGAAATAACGACAAATCTTTCAAGGACACTCCGACTCGCGATATTTACCGTTTCCGCTCGCTGTATATCGAAACAAGCGAATAATTCACATCCCAAGCCTCGCAATCGTTCAAGATATCGATAATTCGGAGTAGGAGACTCGGAATCGCGATATTTACTGTTTCCGCTCGCTGTATATAGAAACAAGCGAACGATTCGCAACCCAAGCATAGCAATAATTCGAAATAACGACAAATCACTCAAGGACACTCCGAATCGCGATATTTACTGTTTCCGCTCGCTGTATATCGATAGAAGCGAAGGATTCACTTCCTAAGCCCCCCAATAATTTGAAATAACGACAAATCTTTCAAGGACACTCCAACTCGCGATATTTACCGTTTGCGCTCGCTGTATATCGAAACAAGCGAATAATTCACATCCCAAGCCTCGCAATCGTTCAAGATATCGATAATTGAGAGTAGGAGACTCGGAATCGCGATATTTACCGTTTCCGCTCGCTGTATATCGAAAGCAGCGAGGGATTCACATCGCAAGCCTCGCAATCGTTCAAAATATCGGTAAATCAGAGTAGGAGACTCGGAATCGCGATATTTACCTTTTCCGCTCGCTGTATATCGAAAGAAGCGATTGATTCACATCACAAGCCTCGCAATCGTTCAAAATATCGATAAATCAGAGTAGGAGACTCGGGATCGCGATATTTACATTTACCACTCGCTGTATATGGAAAGAAGCGATGGATTCACTTCCCAAGCCTCCCAATAATTTGAAATAACGACAAATCTTTCAAGGACACTCCGAATCGCGATATTTACCGTTTCCGCTCGCTGTATATCGAAACAAGCGAATAATTCACATCCCAAGCCTCGCAATCGTTCAAGATATCGATAATTCAGAGTAGGAGACTCGGAATCGCGATATTTACTGTTTCCGCTCTCTGTATATCGAATGAAGCGAAGGATTTACTTCCCATTCCTCCCAATAATTTGAAATAACGACAAATCTTTCAAGGACACTCCGACTCGCGATATTTACCGTTTCCGCTCGCTGTATATCGAAAGAAGCGATTGATTCACATCCCAAGCCTCGCAATCGTTTAAAATATCGATAGTACGAGACTCGGGATCGCGATATTTACCGTTTCCGCTCGCTGTATATCGAAACAAGCGAATAATTCACATCCCAAGCCTCGCAATCGTTCAAGATATCGATAATTCAGAGTAGGAGACTCGGGATCGTGATATTTACATTTACCACTCGCTGTATATCGAAAGAAACGAAGGATTAACTTCCCAAGCCTCGCAATAATTCGAAATAACGACAAATCATTCAAGGACACTCCGACTCGCGATATTTACCGTTTCCGCTCGCTGTATATCGAAACAAGCGAATAATTCACATCACAAGCCTCGCAATCGTTCAAGATATCGATAATTCAGAGTAGGAGACTCGGAATCGCGATATTTACTGTTTCCGCTCGCTGTATATAGAAACAAGCGAACGATTCGCAACCCAAGCATAGCAATAATTCAAAATAACGACAAATCACTCAAGGACACTCCGAATCGCGATATTTACTGTTTCCGCTCGCTGTATATCGAAAGAAGCGAAGGATTCACTTCCCAAGCCCCCCAATAATTTGAAATAACGACAAATCTTTCAAGGACACTCCGACACGCGATATTTACCGTTTCCGCTCGCTGTATATCGAAAGAAGCGATTGATTCACATCCCAAGCCTCGCAATCGTTTAAAATACCGATAAAGCACAGTACGAGACTCGGGATCGCGATATTTACCGTTTCCGCTCGCTGTATATCGAAACAAGCGAATAATTCACATCCCAAGCCTCGCAATCGTTCAAGATATCGATAATTCAGAGTAGGAGACTCGGAATCGCGATATTTACCTTTTCCGCTCGCTGTATTTCGAAAGAAGCGAAGGATTCACTTCCCAAGCATCGCAATAATTCGAAATATCGATATATCAGAGTAGGAGACTCCGAATGGCGATATTTACCGTTTCCGCTCGCTGTATATCGAAACAAGCGAATAATTCACATCAAAAGCCTCGCAATCGTTCAAAATATCGATAAATCAGAGTAGGAGACTCGGAATCGTGATATTTAGCTTTTCCGCTCGCTGTATATCGAAGGAAGCGAAGGATTCACTTCCCAAGCCTCCCAATAATTTGAAATAACGACAAATCTTTCAAGGACACTCCGACTCGCGATATTTACCGTTTCCGCTCGCTGTATATCGAAAGAAGCGATTGATTCACATCCCAAGCCTCGCAATCGTTTAAAATATCGATAAAGCACATTACGAGACTCGGGATCGCGATATTTACCGTTTCCGCTCGCTGTATATCGAAACAAGCGAATAATTCACATCCCAAGCCTCGCAATCGTTCAAGATATCGATAATTCAGAGTAGGAGACTCGGAATCGGGATATTTACCTTTTACGCTCGCTGTATATCGAAAGAAGCGAAGGATTCACATCACAAGCCTCGCAATCGTTCAAAATATCGGTAAATCAGAGTAGGAGACTCGGGATCGCGATATTTACATTTACCACTCGCTGTATATCGAAAGAAACGAAGGATTCACTTCCCAAGCCTCGCAATAATTCGAAATAACGACAAATCACTCAAGGACGCTCCGAATCGCGATATTTACCGTTTCCGCTCGCTGTATATCGAAACAAGCGAAGGATTCACATCCCAAGCCTCGAAATCGTACCAAAACATCGATAAATCAGAGTAGGACACTTAGAATCGCGATATTTACCGTTTCCGCTCGCTGTATATCGAAACAAGCGAAGGATTCGCATCCCAAGCCTCGCAATCGATCAAAATATCGATAAATCAGAGTAGGAGACTCGGAAGCGTGATATTTACCGTTTCCGCTCGCTATATATCGAAAGAAGATAAGGATTCACATCGCAAGCCTCGCAATCGTTCAAAATATCGGTAAATCAGAGTAGGAGACTCGGGATCGCGATATTTACATTTACCGCAAGCTGTATATCGAAAGAAGCGATTGATTCACATCCCAAGCCTCGCAATCGTTTAAAATATCGATAAAGCACAGTACGAGACTCGGGATCGCGATATTTACCGTTTCCGCTCGCTGTATATCGAAACAAGCGAATAATTCACATCCCAAGCCTCGCGATCGTTCAAGATATCGATAATTCAGAGTAGGAGACTCGGAATCGCGAAATTTACATTTACCACTCGCTGTATATCGAAAGAAACGAAGGATTCACTTCCCAAGCCTCGCAATAATTCGAAATAACGACAAATCATTCAAGGACACTCCGACTCGCGATATTTACCGTTTCCGCTCGCTGTATATCGAAACAAGCGAATAATTCACATCCCAAGCATCGCAATCGTTCAAGATATCGATAATTCAGAGTAGGAGACTCGGAATCGCGATATTTACCTTTTCCGCTCGCTGTATTTCGAAAGAAGCGAAGGATTCACTTCCCAAGCATCGCAATAATTCGAAATATCGATATATCAGAGTAGGAGACTCCGAATGGCGATATTTACCGTTTCCGCTCGCTGTATATCGAAAGAAGCGAGGGATTCACATCGCAAGCCTCGCAATCGTTCAAAATATCGGTAAATCAGAGTAGGAGACTCGGGATCGCGATATTTACATTTACCACTCGCTGTATATCGAAAGAAACGAAGGATTCACTTCCCAAGCCTCGCAATAATTCGAAATAACGACAAATCATTCAAGGACACTCCGACTCGCGATATTTACCGTTTCCGCTCGCTGTATATCGAAACAAGCGAATAATTCACATCCCAAGCCTCGCAATCGTTCAAGATATCGATAATTCAGAGTAGGAGACTCGGAATCGCGATATTTACATTTACCACTCGCTGTATTTCGAAAGAAGCGAAGGATTCACTTCCCAAGCATCGCAATAATTCGAAATATCGATATATCAGAGTAGGAGACTCCGAATGGCGATATTTACCGTTTCCGCTCGCTGTATATCGAAAGAAGCGAGGGATTCACATCGCAAGCCTCGCAATCGTTCAAAATATCGGTAAATCAGAGTAGGAGACTCGGGATCGCGATATTTACATTTACCACTCGCTGTATATCGAAAGAAACGAAGGATTCACTTCCCAAGCCTCGCAATAATTCGAAATAACGACAAATCATTCAAGGACACTCCGACTCGCGATATTTACCGTTTCCGCTCGCTGTATATCGAAACAAGCGAATAATTCACATCCCAAGCCTCGCAATCGTTCAAGATATCGATAATTCAGAGTAGGAGACTCGGAATCGCGATATTTACTGTTTCCGCTCGCTGTATATAGAAACAACCGAACGATTAACAACCCAAGCATAGCAATAATTCGAAATAACGACAAATCACTCAAGGACACTCCGAATCGCGATATTTACTGTTTCCGCTCGCTGTATATCGAAAGAAGCGAAGGATTCACTTCCCAAGCCCCCCAATAATTTGAAATAACGACAAATCTTTCAAGGACACTCCAACTCGCGAAATTTACCGTTTCCGCTCGCTGTATATCGAAACAAGCGAATAATTCACATCCCAAGCCTCGCAATCGTTCAAGATATGGATAATTCAGAGTAGGAGACTCGGAATCGCGATATTTACCTTTTCCGCTCGCTGTATTTCGAAAGAAGCGAAGGATTCACTTCCCAAGCATCGCAATAATTCGAAATATCGATATATCAGAGTAGGAGACTCCGAATGGCGATATTTACCGTTTCCGCTCGCTGTATATCGAAAGAAGCGAGGGATTCACATCGCAAGACTCGCAATCGTTCAAAATATCGGTAAATCAGAGTAGGAGACTCGGGATCGCGATATTTACATTTACCTCTCGCTGTATATCGAAAGAAGCGAAGGATTCACTTCCCAAGCCTCGCAATAATTCGAAATAACGACAAATCACTCAAGGACGCTCCGAATCGCGATATTTACCGTTTCCGCTCGCTGTATATCGAAACAAGCGAAGGATTCACATCCCAAGCCTCGAAATCGTACCAAAACATCGATAAATCAGAGTAGGACACTTAGAATCGCGATATTTACCGTTTCCGCTCGCTGTATATCGAAACAAGCGAAGGATTCGCATCCCAAGCCTCGCAATCGATCAAAATATCGATAAATCAGAGTAGGAGACTCGGAAGCGTGATATTTACCGTTTCCGCTCGCTATATATCGAAAGAAGATAAGGATTCACATCGCAAGCCTCGCAATCGTTCAAAATATCGGTAAATCAGAGTAGGAGACTCGGGATCGCGATATTTACATTTACCGCAAGCTGTATATCGAAAGAAGCGATTGATTCACATCCCAATCCTCGCAATCGTTTAAAATATCGATAAAGCACAGTACGAGACTCGGGATCGCGATATTTACCGTTTCCGCTCGCTGTATATCGAAACAAGCGAATAATTCACATCCCAAGCCTCGCGATCGTTCAAGATATCGATAATTCAGAGTAGGAGACTCGGAATCGCGATATTTACATTTACCACTCGCTGTATATCGAAAGAAACGAAGGATTCACTTCCCAAGCCTCGCAATAATTCGAAATAACGACAAATCATTCAAGGACACTCCGACTCGCGATATTTACCGTTTCCGCTCGCTGTATATCGAAACAAGCGAATAATTCACATCCCAAGCCTCGCAATCGTTCAAGATATCGATAATTCAGAGTAGGAGACTCCGAATCGCGATATTTACCTTTTCCGCTCGCTGTATTTCGAAAGAAGCGAAGGATTCACTTCCCAAGCATCGCAATAATTCGAAATATCGATATATCAGAGTAGGAGACTCCGAATGGCGATATTTACCGTTTCCGCTCGCTGTATATCGAAAGAAGCGAGGGATTCACATCGCAAGCCTCGCAATCGTTCAAAATATCGGTAAATCAGAGTAGGAGACTCGGGATCGCGATATTTACATTTACCACTCGCTGTATATCGAAAGAAACGAAGGATTCACTTCCCAAGCCTCGCAATAATTCGAAATAACGACAAATCATTCAAGGACACTCCGACTCGCGATATTTACCGTTTCCGCTCGCTGTATATCGAAACAAGCGAATAATTCACATCCCAAGCCTCGCAATCGTTCAAGATATCGATAATTCAGAGTAGGAGACTCGGAATCGCGATATTTACATTTACCACTCGCTGTATTTCGAAAGAAGCGAAGGATTCACTTCCCAAGCATCGCAATAATTCGAAATATCGATATATCAGAGTAGGAGACTCCGAATGGCGATATTTACCGTTTCCGCTCGCTGTATATCGAAAGAAGCGAGGGATTCACATCGCAAGCCTCGCAATCGTTCAAAATATCGGTAAATCAGAGTAGGAGACTCGGGATCGCGATATTTACATTTACCACTCGCTGTATATCGAAAGAAACGAAGGATTCACTTCCCAAGCCTCGCAATAATTCGAAATAACGACAAATCATTCAAGGACACTCCGACTCGCGATATTTACCGTTTCCGCTCGCTGTATATCGAAACAAGCGAATAATTCACATCCCAAGCCTCGCAATCGTTCAAGATATCGATAATTCAGAGTAGGAGACTCGGAATCGCGATATTTACTGTTTCCGCTCGCTGTATATAGAAACAACCGAACGATTAACAACCCAAGCATAGCAATAATTCGAAATAACGACAAATCACTCAAGGACACTCCGAATCGCGATATTTACTGTTTCCGCTCGCTGTATATCGAAAGAAGCGAAGGATTCACTTCCCAAGCCCCCCAATAATTTGAAATAACGACAAATCTTTCAAGGACACTCCAACTCGCGAAATTTACCGTTTCCGCTCGCTGTATATCGAAACAAGCGAATAATTCACATCCCAAGCCTCGCAATCGTTCAAGATATGGATAATTCAGAGTAGGAGACTCGGAATCGCGATATTTACCTTTTCCGCTCGCTGTATTTCGAAAGAAGCGAAGGATTCACTTCCCAAGCATCGCAATAATTCGAAATATCGATATATCAGAGTAGGAGACTCCGAATGGCGATATTTACCGTTTCCGCTCGCTGTATATCGAAAGAAGCGAGGGATTCACATCGCAAGACTCGCAATCGTTCAAAATATCGGTAAATCAGAGTAGGAGACTCGGGATCGCGATATTTACATTTACCTCTCGCTGTATATCGAAAGAAGCGAAGGATTCACTTCCCAAGCCTCGCAATAATTCGAAATAACGACAAATCACTCAAGGACGCTCCGAATCGCGATATTTACCGTTTCCGCTCGCTGTATATCGAAACAAGCGAAGGATTCACATCCCAAGCCTCGAAATCGTACCAAAACATCGATAAATCAGAGTAGGACACTTAGAATCGCGATATTTACCGTTTCCGCTCGCTGTATATCGAAACAAGCGAAGGATTCGCATCCCAAGCCTCGCAATCGATCAAAATATCGATAAATCAGAGTAGGAGACTCGGAAGCGTGATATTTACCGTTTCCGCTCGCTATATATCGAAAGAAGATAAGGATTCACATCGCAAGCCTCGCAATCGTTCAAAATATCGGTAAATCAGAGTAGGAGACTCGGGATCGCGATATTTACATTTACCGCAAGCTGTATATCGAAAGAAGCGATTGATTCACATCCCAATCCTCGCAATCGTTTAAAATATCGATAAAGCACAGTACGAGACTCGGGATCGCGATATTTACCGTTTCCGCTCGCTGTATATCGAAACAAGCGAATAATTCACATCCCAAGCCTCGCGATCGTTCAAGATATCGATAATTCAGAGTAGGAGACTCGGAATCGCGATATTTACATTTACCACTCGCTGTATATCGAAAGAAACGAAGGATTCACTTCCCAAGCCTCGCAATAATTCGAAATAACGACAAATCATTCAAGGACACTCCGACTCGCGATATTTACCGTTTCCGCTCGCTGTATATCGAAACAAGCGAATAATTCACATCCCAAGCCTCGCAATCGCTCAAGATATCGATAATTCAGAGTAGGAGACTCCGAATCGCGATATTTACCTTTTCCGCTCGCTGTATTTCGAAAGAAGCGAAGGATTCACTTCCCAAGCATCGCAATAATTCGAAATATCGATATATCAGAGTAGGAGACTCCGAATGGCGATATTTACCGTTTCCGCTCGCTGTATATCGAAAGAAGCGAGGGATTCACATCGCAAGCCTCGCAATCGTTCAAAATATCGGTAAATCAGAGTAGGAGACTCGGGATCGCGATATTTACATTTACCACTCGCTGTATATCGAAAGAAACGAAGGATTCACTTCCCAAGCCTCGCAATAATTCGAAATAACGACAAATCATTCAAGGACACTCCGACTCGCGATATTTACCGTTTCCGCTCGCTGTATATCGAAACAAGCGAATAATTCACATCCCAAGCCTCGCAATCGTTCAAGATATCGATAATTCAGAGTAGGAGACTCGGAATCGCGATATTTACTGTTTCCGCTCGCTGTATATAGAAACAACCGAACGATTAACAACCCAAGCATAGCAATAATTCGAAATAACGACAAATCACTCAAGGACACTCCGAATCGCGATATTTACTGTTTCCGCTCGCTGTATATCGAAAGAAGCGAAGGATTCACTTCCCAAGCCCCCCAATAATTTGAAATAACGACAAATCTTTCAAGGACACTCCAACTCGCGAAATTTACCGTTTCCGCTCGCTGTATATCGAAACAAGCGAATAATTCACATCCCAAGCCTCGCAATCGTTCAAGATATGGATAATTCAGAGTAGGAGACTCGGAATCGCGATATTTACCTTTTCCGCTCGCTGTATTTCGAAAGAAGCGAAGGATTCACTTCCCAAGCATCGCAATAATTCGAAATATCGATATATCAGAGTAGGAGACTCCGAATGGCGATATTTACCGTTTCCGCTCGCTGTATATCGAAAGAAGCGAGGGATTCACATCGCAAGACTCGCAATCGTTCAAAATATCGGTAAATCAGAGTAGGAGACTCGGGATCGCGATATTTACATTTACCTCTCGCTGTATATCGAAAGAAGCGAAGGATTCACCTCCCAAGCCTCGCAATAATTCGAAATAACGACAAATCACTCAAGGACACTCCGAATCGCGATATTTACCGTTTCCGCTCGCTGTATATCGAAACAAGCGAATAATTCACATCAAAAGCCTCGCAATCGTTCAAAATATCGATAAATCAGAGTAGGAGACTCGGAATCGTGATATTTAGCTTTTCCGCTCGCTGTATATCGAAGGAAGCGAAGGATTCACTTCCCAAGCCTCCCAATAATTTGAAATAACGACATATCTTTCAAGGACACTCCGACTCGCGATATTTACCGTTTCCGCTCGCTGTATATCGAAAGAAGCGATTGATTCACATCCCAAGCCTCGCATTGGTTTAAAATATCGATAAAGCACATTACGAGACTCGGGATCGCGATATTTACCGTTTCCGCTCGCTGTATATCGAAACAAGCGAATAATTCACATCCCAAGCCTCGCAATCGTTCAAGATATCGATAATTCAGAGTAGGAGACTCGGAATCGGGATATTTACCTTTTACGCTCGCTGTATATCGAAAGAAGCGAAGGATTCACATCACAAGCCTCGCAATCGTTCAAAATATCGGTAAATCAGAGTAGGAAACTCGGGATCGCGATATTTACATTTACCACTCGCTGTATATCGAAAGAAACGAAGGATTCACTTCCCAAGCCTCGCAATAATTCGAAATAACGACAAATCACTCAAGGACGCTCCGAATCGCGATATTTACCGTTTCCGCTCGCTGTATATCGAAACAAGCGAAGGATTCACATCCCAAGCCTCGAAATCGTACCAAAACATCGATAAATCAGAGTAGGACACTTAGAATCGCGATATTTACCGTTTCCGCTCGCTGTATATCGAAACAAGCGAAGGATTCGCATCCCAAGCCTCGCAATCGATCAAAATATCGATAAATCAGAGTAGGAGACTCGGAAGCGTGATATTTACCGTTTCCGCTTGCTGTATATCGAAAGAAGATAAGGATTCACATCGCAAGCCTCGCAATCGTTCAAAATATCGGTAAATCAGAGTAGGAGACTCGGGATCGCGATATTTACATTTACCACTCGCTGTATATCGAAAGAAACGAAGGATTCACTTCCCAAGCCTCGCAATAATTCGAAATAACGACAAATCATTCAAGGACACTCCGACTCGCGATATTTACCGTTTCCGCTCGCTGTATATCGAAACAAGCGAATAATTCACATCACAAGCCTCGCAATCGTTCAAGATATCGATAATTCAGAGTAGGAGACTCGGAATCGCGATATTTACTGTTTCCGCTCGCTGTATATAGAAACAAGCGAACGATTCGCAACCCAAGCATAGCAATAATTCAAAATAACGACAAATCACTCAAGGACACTCCGAATCGCGATATTTACTGTTTCCGCTCGCTGTATATCGAAAGAAGCGAAGGATTCACTTCCCAAGCCCCCCAATAATTTGAAATAACGACAAATCTTTCAAGGACACTCCGACACGCGATATTTACCGTTTCCGCTCGCTGTATATCGAAAGAAGCGATTGATTCACATCCCAAGCCTCGCAATCGTTTAAAATACCGATAAAGCACAGTACGAGACTCGGGATCGCGATATTTACCGTTTCCGCTCGCTGTATATCGAAACAAGCGAATAATTCACATCCCAAGCCTCGCAATCGTTCAAGATATCGATAATTCAGAGTAGGAGACTCGGAATCGCGATATTTACCTTTTCCGCTCGCTGTATTTCGAAAGAAGCGAAGGATTCACTTCCCAAGCATCGCAATAATTCGAAATATCGATATATCAGAGTAGGAGACTCCGAATGGCGATATTTACCGTTTCCGCTCGCTGTATATCGAAAGAAGCGAGGGATTCACATCGCAAGACTCGCAATCGTTCAAAATATCGGTAAATCAGAGTAGGAGACTCTAGATCGCGATATTTACATTTAGCTCTCGCTGTATATCGAAAGAAGCGAAGGATTCACTTCCCAAGCCTCGCAATAATTCGAAATAACGACAAATCACTCAAGGACACTCCGAATCGCGATATTTACCGTTTCCGCTCGCTGTATATCGAAACAAGCGAATAATTCACATCAAAAGCCTCGCAATCGTTCAAAATATCGATAAATCAGAGTAGGAGACTCGGAATCGTGATATTTAGCTTTTCCGCTCGCTGTATATCGAAGGAAGCGAAGGATTCACTTCCCAAGCCTCCCAATAATTTGAAATAACGACAAATCTTTCAAGGACACTCCGACTCGCGATATTTACCGTTTCCGCTCGCTGTATATCGAAAGAAGCGATTGATTCACATCCCAAGCCTCGCAATCGTTTAAAATATCGATAAAGCACATTACGAGACTCGGGATCGCGATATTTACCGTTTCCGCTCGCTGTATATCGAAACAAGCGAATAATTCACATCCCAAGCCTCGCAATCGTTCAAGATATCGATAATTCAGAGTAGGAGACTCGGAATCGGGATATTTACCTTTTACGCTCGCTGTATATCGAAAGAAGCGAAGGATTCACATCACAAGCCTCGCAATCGTTCAAAATATCGGTAAATCAGAGTAGGAGACTCGGGATCGCGATATTTACATTTACCACTCGCTGTATATCGAAAGAAACGAAGGATTCACTTCCCAAGCCTCGCAATAATTCGAAATAACGACAAATCACTCAAGGACGCTCCGAATCGCGATATTTACCGTTTCCGCTCGCTGTATATCGAAACAAGCGAAGGATTCACATCCCAAGCCTCGAAATCGTACCAAAACATCGATAAATCAGAGTAGGACACTTAGAATCGCGATATTTACCGTTTCCGCTCGCTGTATATCGAAACAAGCGAAGGATTCGCATCCCAAGCCTCGCAATCGATCAAAATATCGATAAATCAGAGTAGGAGACTCGGAAGCGTGATATTTACCGTTTCCGCTCGCTATATATCGAAAGAAGATAAGGATTCACATCGCAAGCCTCGCAATCGTTCAAAATATCGGTAAATCAGAGTAGGAGACTCGGGATCGCGATATTTACATTTACCGCAAGCTGTATATCGAAAGAAGCGATTGATTCACATCCCAAGCCTCGCAATCGTTTAAAATATCGATAAAGCACAGTACGAGACTCGGGATCGCGATATTTACCGTTTCCGCTCGCTGTATATCGAAACAAGCGAATAATTCACATCCCAAGCCTCGCGATCGTTCAAGATATCGATAATTCAGAGTAGGAGACTCGGAATCGCGATATTTACATTTACCACTCGCTGTATATCGAAAGAAACGAAGGATTCACTTCCCAAGCCTCGCAATAATTCGAAATAACGACAAATCATTCAAGGACACTCCGACTCGCGATATTTACCGTTTCCGCTCGCTGTATATCGAAACAAGCGAATAATTCACATCCCAAGCATCGCAATCGTTCAAGATATCGATAATTCAGAGTAGGAGACTCGGAATCGCGATATTTACCTTTTCCGCTCGCTGTATTTCGAAAGAAGCGAAGGATTCACTTCCCAAGCATCGCAATAATTCGAAATATCGATATATCAGAGTAGGAGACTCCGAATGGCGATATTTACCGTTTCCGCTCGCTGTATATCGAAAGAAGCGAGGGATTCACATCGCAAGCCTCGCAATCGTTCAAAATATCGGTAAATCAGAGTAGGAGACTCGGGATCGCGATATTTACATTTACCACTCGCTGTATATCGAAAGAAACGAAGGATTCACTTCCCAAGCCTCGCAATAATTCGAAATAACGACAAATCATTCAAGGACACTCCGACTCGCGATATTTACCGTTTCCGCTCGCTGTATATCGAAACAAGCGAATAATTCACATCCCAAGCCTCGCAATCGTTCAAGATATCGATAATTCAGAGTAGGAGACTCGGAATCGCGATATTTACATTTACCACTCGCTGTATTTCGAAAGAAGCGAAGGATTCACTTCCCAAGCATCGCAATAATTCGAAATATCGATATATCAGAGTAGGAGACTCCGAATGGCGATATTTACCGTTTCCGCTCGCTGTATATCGAAAGAAGCGAGGGATTCACATCGCAAGCCTCGCAATCGTTCAAAATATCGGTAAATCAGAGTAGGAGACTCGGGATCGCGATATTTACATTTACCACTCGCTGTATATCGAAAGAAACGAAGGATTCACTTCCCAAGCCTCGCAATAATTCGAAATAACGACAAATCATTCAAGGACACTCCGACTCGCGATATTTACCGTTTCCGCTCGCTGTATATCGAAACAAGCGAATAATTCACATCCCAAGCCTCGCAATCGTTCAAGATATCGATAATTCAGAGTAGGAGACTCGGAATCGCGATATTTACTGTTTCCGCTCGCTGTATATAGAAACAACCGAACGATTAACAACCCAAGCATAGCAATAATTCGAAATAACGACAAATCACTCAAGGACACTCCGAATCGCGATATTTACTGTTTCCGCTCGCTGTATATCGAAAGAAGCGAAGGATTCACTTCCCAAGCCCCCCAATAATTTGAAATAACGACAAATCTTTCAAGGACACTCCAACTCGCGAAATTTACCGTTTCCGCTCGCTGTATATCGAAACAAGCGAATAATTCACATCCCAAGCCTCGCAATCGTTCAAGATATGGATAATTCAGAGTAGGAGACTCGGAATCGCGATATTTACCTTTTCCGCTCGCTGTATTTCGAAAGAAGCGAAGGATTCACTTCCCAAGCATCGCAATAATTCGAAATATCGATATATCAGAGTAGGAGACTCCGAATGGCGATATTTACCGTTTCCGCTCGCTGTATATCGAAAGAAGCGAGGGATTCACATCGCAAGACTCGCAATCGTTCAAAATATCGGTAAATCAGAGTAGGAGACTCGGGATCGCGATATTTACATTTACCTCTCGCTGTATATCGAAAGAAGCGAAGGATTCACTTCCCAAGCCTCGCAATAATTCGAAATAACGACAAATCACTCAAGGACACTCCGAATCGCGATATTTACCGTTTCCGCTCGCTGTATATCGAAACAAGCGAATAATTCACATCAAAAGCCTCGCAATCGTTCAAAATATCGATAAATCAGAGTAGGAGACTCGGAATCGTGATATTTAGCTTTTCCGCTCGCTGTATATCGAAGGAAGCGAAGGATTCACTTCCCAAGCCTCCCAATAATTTGAAATAACGACAAATCTTTCAAGGACACTCCGACTCGCGATATTTACCGTTTCCGCTCGCTGTATATCGAAAGAAGCGATTGATTCACATCCCAAGCCTCGCAATCGTTTAAAATATCGATAAAGCACATTACGAGACTCGGGATCGCGATATTTACCGTTTCCGCTCGCTGTAAATCGAAACAAGCGAATAATTCACATCCCAAGCCTCGCAATCGTTCAAGATATCGATAATTCAGAGTAGGAGACTCGGAATCGGGATATTTACCTTTTACGCTCGCTGTATATCGAAAGAAGCGAAGGATTCACATCACAAGCCTCGCAATCGTTCAAAATATCGGTAAATCAGACTAGGAGACTCGGGATCGCGATATTTACATTTACCACTCGCTGTATATCGAAAGAAACGAAGGATTCACTTCCCAAGCCTCGCAATAATTCGAAATAACGACAAATCATTCAAGGACACTCCGAATCGCGATATTGACCGTTTCCGCTCGCTGTATATCGAAAGAAGTGAAGGATTCACATCCCAAGCCTCGCAACCGTTCGAAATAACGATAAATCAGAGGAGGAGAGCCGGAATCGCGATATTTACATTTACCACTCGCTGTATATGGAAAGAAGCGATGGATTCACTTCCCAAACGTCGCAATAATTCGAAATAACGACAAATCACTCAAGGACACTCCGAATCGCGATATTTACCGTTTCCGCTCGCTGTATATCGAAACAAGCGAAGGATTCGCATCCCAAACCTCGCAATCGTTCAAAATATCGATAAATCAGAGTAGGAGAGCCGGAATCGCGATATTGACCGTTTCCGCTCGCTGTATATCGAAAGAAGCGAAGGATTCACATCCCAAGCCTCGCAACCGTTCGAAATAACGAGAAATCACTCAAGGTCACTCGGAATCACGATATTGACCTTTTCCATATGCAGGGTATTGAAAGAAGCTAAGGATTCGTTTCCCAAGCCTCGCAATCGTTCAAAATAGCGATAAATCAGAGTAGGAGACTCGGGATCGCGATATTTACATTTACCACTCGCTGTATATGGAAAGAAGCGATGGATTCACTTCCCAAACGTCGCAATAATTCGAAATAACGACAAATCACTCAAGGACACTCCGACTCGCGATATTTACCGTTTCCGCTCGCTGTATATCGAAACGAGCGAATAATTCACATCCCAAGCCTCGCAATCGTTCAAGATATCGATAATTCAGAGTAGGAGACTCGGAATCGCGATATTTACTGTTTCCGCTCGCTGTATATAGAAACAAGCGAACGATTCGCAACCCAAGCATAGCAATAATTCGAAATAACGACAAATCACTCAAGGACAATCCGAATCGCGATATTTACTGTTTCCGCTCGCTGTATATCGAAAGAAGCGAAGGATTCACTTCCCAAGCCCCCCAATAATTTGAAATAACGATAAATCTTTCAAGGACACTCCGACTCGCGATATTTACCGTTTCCGCTCGCTGTATATCGAAACAAGCGAATAATTCACATCCCAAGCCTCGCAATCGTTCAAGATATCGATAATTCAGAGTAGGAGACTTGGAATCGCGATATTTACCTTTTCCGCTCGCTGTATTTCGAAAGAAGCGAAGGATTCACTTCCCAAGCATCGCAATAATTCGAAATATCGATATATCAGAGTAGGAGACTCCGAATGGCGATATTTACCGTTTCCGCTCGCTGTATATCGAAAGAAGCGAGGGATTCACATCGCAAGACTCGCAATCGTTCAAAATATCGGTAAATCAGAGTAGGAGACTCGGGATCGCGATATTTACATTTACCTCTCGCTGTATATCGAAAGAAGCGAAGGATTCACTTCCCAAGCCTCGCAATAATTCGAAATAACGACAAATCACTCAAGGACACTCCGAATGGCGATATTTACCGTTTCCGCTCGCTGTATATCGAAAGAAGCGAGGGATTCACATCGCAAGCCTCGCAATCGTTCAAAATATCGGTAAATCAGAGTAGGAGACTCGGGATCGCGATATTTACATTTACCACTCGCTGTATATCGAAAGAAACGAAGGATTCACTTCCCAAGCCTCGCAATAATTCGAAATAACGACAAATCATTCAAGGACACTCCGACTCGCGATATTTACCGTTTCCGCTCGCTGTATATCGAAACAAGCGAATAATTCACATCCCAAGCCTCGCAATCGTTCAAGATATCGATAATTCAGAGTAGGAGACTCGGAATCGCGATATTTACTGTTTCCGCTCGCTGTATATAGAAACAAGCGAACGATTCGCAACCCAAGCATAGCAATAATTCGAAATAACGACAAATCACTCAAGGACACTCCGAATCGTGATATTTACTGTTTCCGCTCGCTGTACATCGAAAGAAGCGAAGGATTCACTTCCCAAGCCCCCCAATAATTTGAAATAACGACAAATCTTTCAAGGACACTCCGACTCGCGATATTTACCGTTTCCGCTCGCTGTATATCGAAAGAAGCGATTGATTCACATCCCAAGCCTCGCAATCGTTTAAAATATCGATAAAGCACAGTACGAGACTCGGGATCGCGATATTTACCGTTTCCGCTCGCTGTATATCGAAACAAGCGAATAATCCACATCCCAAGCCTCGCAATCGTTCAAGATATCGATAATTCAGAGTAGGAGACTCGGAATCGCGATATTTACATATACCACTCGCTGCATATCGAAAGAAACGAAGGATTCACTTCCCAAGCCTCGCAATAATTCGAAATAACGACAAATCTTTCAAGGACACTCCGACTCGCGATATTTACCGTTTCCGCTCGCTGTATATCGAAACAAGCGAATAATTCACATCCCAAGCCTCGCAATCGTTCAAGATATCGATAATTCAGAGTAGGAGACTCGGAATCGCGATATTTACCTTTTCCGCTCGCTGCATTTCGAAAGAAGCGAAGGATTCACTTCCCAAGCATCGCAATAATTCGAAATATCGATATATCAGAGTAGGAGTCTCCGAATGGCGATATTTACCGTTTCCGCTCGCTGTATATCGAAAGAAGCGAGGGATTCACATCGCAAGCCTCGCAATCGTTCAAAATATCGGTAAATCAGAGTAGGAGACTCGGGATCGTGATATTTACATTTACCACTCGCTGTATATCGAAAGAAACGAAGGATTAACTTCCCAAGCCTCGCAATAATTCGAAATAACGACAAATCATTCAAGGACACTCCGACTCGCGATATTTACCGTTTCCGCTCGCTGTATATCGAAACAAGCGAATAATTCACATCCCAAGCCTCGCAATCGTTCAAGATATCGATAATTCAGAGTAGGAGACTCGGAATCGCGATATTTACCGTTTCCGCTCGCTGTATATCGAAAGCAGCGAGGGATTCACATCGCAAGCCTCGCAATCGTTCAAAATATCGGTAAATCAGAGTAGGAGACTCGGGATCGCGATATTTACATTTACCACTCGCTGTATATCGAAAGAAACGAAGGATTCACTTCCCAAGCCTCGCAATAATTCGAAATAACGACAAATCATTCAAGGACACTCCGACTCGCGATATTTACCGTTTCCGCTCGCTGTATATCGAAACAAGCGAATAATTCACATCACAAGCCTCGCAATCGTTCAAGATATCGATAATTCAGAGTAGGAGACTCGGAATCGCGATATTTACTGTTTCCGCTCGCTGTATATAGAAACAAGCGAACGATTCGCAACCCAAGCATAGCAATAATTCAAAATAACGACAAATCACTCAAGGACACTCCGAATCGCGATATTTACTGTTTCCGCTCGCTGTATATCGAAAGAAGCGAAGGATTCACTTCCCAAGCCCCCCAATAATTTGAAATAACGACAAATCTTTCAAGGACACTCCGACACGCGATATTTACCGTTTCCGCTCGCTGTATATCGAAAGAAGCGATTGATTCACATCCCAAGCCTCGCAATCGTTTAAAATACCGATAAAGCACAGTACGAGACTCGAGATCGCGATATTTACCGTTTCCGCTCGCTGTATATCGAAACAAGCGAATAATTCACATCCCAAGCCTCGCAATCGTTCAAGATATCGATAATTCAGAGTAGGAGACTCGGAATCGCGATATTTACCTTTTCCGCTCGCTGTATTTCGAAAGAAGCGAAGGATTCACTTCCCAAGCATCGCAATAATTCGAAATATCGATATATCAGAGTAGGAGACTCCGAATGGCGATATTTACCGTTTCCGCTCGCTGTATATCGAAAGAAGCGAGGGATTCACATCGCAAGACTCGCAATCGTTCAAAATATCGGTAAATCAGAGTAGGAGACTCGGGATCGCGATATTTACATTTAGCTCTCGCTGTATATCGAAAGAAGCGAAGGATTCACTTCCCAAGCCTCGCAATAATTCGAAATAACGACAAATCACTCAAGGACACTCCGAATCGCGATATTTACCGTTTCCGCTCGCTGTATATCGAAACAAGCGAATAATTCACATCAAAAGCCTCGCAATCGTTCAAAATATCGATAAATCAGAGTAGGAGACTCGGAATCGTGATATTTAGCTTTTCCGCTCGCTGTATATCGAAGGAAGCGAAGGATTCACTTCCCAAGCCTCCCAATAATTTGAAATAACGACAAATCTTTCAAGGACACTCCGACTCGCGATATTTACCGTTTCCGCTCGCTGTATATCGAAAGAAGCGATTGATTCACATCCCAAGCCTCGCAATCGTTTAAAATATCGATAAAGCACATTACGAGACTCGGGATCGCGATATTTACCGTTTCCGCTCGCTGTATATCGAAACAAGCGAATAATTCACATCCCAAGCCTCGCAATCGTTCAAGATATCGATAATTCAGAGTAGGAGACTCGGAATCGGGATATTTACCTTTTACGCTCGCTGTATATCGAAAGAAGCGAAGGATTCACATCACAAGCCTCGCAATCGTTCAAAATATCGGTAAATCAGAGTAGGAGACTCGGGATCGCGATATTTACATTTACCACTCGCTGTATATCGAAAGAAACGAAGGATTCACTTCCCAAGCCTCGCAATAATTCGAAATAACGACAAATCACTCAAGGACGCTCCGAATCGCGATATTTACCGTTTCCGCTCGCTGTATATCGAAACAAGCGAAGGATTCACATCCCAAGCCTCGAAATCGTACCAAAACATCGATAAATCAGAGTAGGACACTTAGAATCGCGATATTTACCGTTTCCGCTCGCTGTATATCGAAACAAGCGAAGGATTCGCATCCCAAGCCTCGCAATCGATCAAAATATCGATAAATCAGAGTAGGAGACTCGGAAGCGTGATATTTACCGTTTCCGCTCGCTATATATCGAAAGAAGATAAGGATTCACATCGCAAGCCTCGCAATCGTTCAAAATATCGGTAAATCAGAGTAGGAGACTCGGGATCGCGATATTTACATTTACCGCAAGCTGTATATCGAAAGAAGCGATTGATTCACATCCCAAGCCTCGCAATCGTTTAAAATATCGATAAAGCACAGTACGAGACTCGGGATCGCGATATTTACCGTTTCCGCTCGCTGTATATCGAAACAAGCGAATAATTCACATCCCAAGCCTCGCGATCGTTCAAGATATCGATAATTCAGAGTAGGAGACTCGGAATCGCGATATTTACATTTACCACTCGCTGTATATCGAAAGAAACGAAGGATTCACTTCCCAAGCCTCGCAATAATTCGAAATAACGACAAATCATTCAAGGACACTCCGACTCGCGATATTTACCGTTTCCGCTCGCTGTATATCGAAACAAGCGAATAATTCACATCCCAAGCATCGCAATCGTTCAAGATATCGATAATTCAGAGTAGGAGACTCGGAATCGCGATATTTACCTTTTCCGCTCGCTGTATTTCGAAAGAAGCGAAGGATTCACTTCCCAAGCATCGCAATAATTCGAAATATCGATATATCAGAGTAGGAGACTCCGAATGGCGATATTTACCGTTTCCGCTCGCTGTATATCGAAAGAAGCGAGGGATTCACATCGCAAGCCTCGCAATCGTTCAAAATATCGGTAAATCAGAGTAGGAGACTCGGGATCGCGATATTTACATTTACCACTCGCTGTATATCGAAAGAAACGAAGGATTCACTTCCCAAGCCTCGCAATAATTCGAAATAACGACAAATCATTCAAGGACACTCCGACTCGCGATATTTACCGTTTCCGCTCGCTGTATATCGAAACAAGCGAATAATTCACATCCCAAGCCTCGCAATCGTTCAAGATATCGATAATTCAGAGTAGGAGACTCGGAATCGCGATATTTACATTTACCACTCGCTGTATTTCGAAAGAAGCGAAGGATTCACTTCCCAAGCATCGCAATAATTCGAAATATCGATATATCAGAGTAGGAGACTCCGAATGGCGATATTTACCGTTTCCGCTCGCTGTATATCGAAAGAAGCGAGGGATTCACATCGCAAGCCTCGCAATCGTTCAAAATATCGGTAAATCAGAGTAGGAGACTCGGGATCGCGATATTTACATTTACCACTCGCTGTATATCGAAAGAAACGAAGGATTCACTTCCCAAGCCTCGCAATAATTCGAAATAACGACAAATCATTCAAGGACACTCCGACTCGCGATATTTACCGTTTCCGCTCGCTGTATATCGAAACAAGCGAATAATTCACATCCCAAGCCTCGCAATCGTTCAAGATATCGATAATTCAGAGTAGGAGACTCGGAATCGCGATATTTACTGTTTCCGCTCGCTGTATATAGAAACAACCGAACGATTAACAACCCAAGCATAGCAATAATTCGAAATAACGACAAATCACTCAAGGACACTCCGAATCGCGATATTTACTGTTTCCGCTCGCTGTATATCGAAAGAAGCGAAGGATTCACTTCCCAAGCCCCCCAATAATTTGAAATAACGACAAATCTTTCAAGGACACTCCAACTCGCGAAATTTACCGTTTCCGCTCGCTGTATATCGAAACAAGCGAATAATTCACATCCCAAGCCTCGCAATCGTTCAAGATATGGATAATTCAGAGTAGGAGACTCGGAATCGCGATATTTACCTTTTCCGCTCGCTGTATTTCGAAAGAAGCGAAGGATTCACTTCCCAAGCATCGCAATAATTCGAAATATCGATATATCAGAGTAGGAGACTCCGAATGGCGATATTTACCGTTTCCGCTCGCTGTATATCGAAAGAAGCGAGGGATTCACATCGCAAGACTCGCAATCGTTCAAAATATCGGTAAATCAGAGTAGGAGACTCGGGATCGCGATATTTACATTTACCTCTCGCTGTATATCGAAAGAAGCGAAGGATTCACTTCCCAAGCCTCGCAATAATTCGAAATAACGACAAATCACTCAAGGACGCTCCGAATCGCGATATTTACCGTTTCCGCTCGCTGTATATCGAAACAAGCGAAGGATTCACATCCCAAGCCTCGAAATCGTACCAAAACATCGATAAATCAGAGTAGGACACTTAGAATCGCGATATTTACCGTTTCCGCTCGCTGTATATCGAAACAAGCGAAGGATTCGCATCCCAAGCCTCGCAATCGATCAAAATATCGATAAATCAGAGTAGGAGACTCGGAAGCGTGATATTTACCGTTTCCGCTCGCTATATATCGAAAGAAGATAAGGATTCACATCGCAAGCCTCGCAATCGTTCAAAATATCGGTAAATCAGAGTAGGAGACTCGGGATCGCGATATTTACATTTACCGCAAGCTGTATATCGAAAGAAGCGATTGATTCACATCCCAATCCTCGCAATCGTTTAAAATATCGATAAAGCACAGTACGAGACTCGGGATCGCGATATTTACCGTTTCCGCTCGCTGTATATCGAAACAAGCGAATAATTCACATCCCAAGCCTCGCGATCGTTCAAGATATCGATAATTCAGAGTAGGAGACTCGGAATCGCGATATTTACATTTACCACTCGCTGTATATCGAAAGAAACGAAGGATTCACTTCCCAAGCCTCGCAATAATTCGAAATAACGACAAATCATTCAAGGACACTCCGACTCGCGATATTTACCGTTTCCGCTCGCTGTATATCGAAACAAGCGAATAATTCACATCCCAAGCCTCGGAATCGTTCAAGATATCGATAATTCAGAGTAGGAGACTCCGAATCGCGATATTTACCTTTTCCGCTCGCTGTATTTCGAAAGAAGCGAAGGATTCACTTCCCAAGCATCGCAATAATTCGAAATATCGATATATCAGAGTAGGAGACTCCGAATGGCGATATTTACCGTTTCCGCTCGCTGTATATCGAAAGAAGCGAGGGATTCACATCGCAAGCCTCGCAATCGTTCAAAATATCGGTAAATCAGAGTAGGAGACTCGGGATCGCGATATTTACATTTACCACTCGCTGTATATCGAAAGAAACGAAGGATTCACTTCCCAAGCCTCGCAATAATTCGAAATAACGACAAATCATTCAAGGACACTCCGACTCGCGATATTTACCGTTTCCGCTCGCTGTATATCGAAACAAGCGAATAATTCACATCCCAAGCCTCGCAATCGTTCAAGATATCGATAATTCAGAGTAGGAGACTCGGAATCGCGATATTTACATTTACCACTCGCTGTATTTCGAAAGAAGCGAAGGATTCACTTCCCAAGCATCGCAATAATTCGAAATATCGATATATCAGAGTAGGAGACTCCGAATGGCGATATTTACCGTTTCCGCTCGCTGTATATCGAAAGAAGCGAGGGATTCACATCGCAAGCCTCGCAATCGTTCAAAATATCGGTAAATCAGAGTAGGAGACTCGGGATCGCGATATTTACATTTACCACTCGCTGTATATCGAAAGAAACGAAGGATTCACTTCCCAAGCCTCGCAATAATTCGAAATAACGACAAATCATTCAAGGACACTCCGACTCGCGATATTTACCGTTTCCGCTCGCTGTATATCGAAACAAGCGAATAATTCACATCCCAAGCCTCGCAATCGTTCAAGATATCGATAATTCAGAGTAGGAGACTCGGAATCGCGATATTTACTGTTTCCGCTCGCTGTATATAGAAACAACCGAACGATTAACAACCCAAGCATAGCAATAATTCGAAATAACGACAAATCACTCAAGGACACTCCGAATCGCGATATTTACTGTTTCCGCTCGCTGTATATCGAAAGAAGCGAAGGATTCACTTCCCAAGCCCCCCAATAATTTGAAATAACGACAAATCTTTCAAGGACACTCCAACTCGCGAAATTTACCGTTTCCGCTCGCTGTATATCGAAACAAGCGAATAATTCACATCCCAAGCCTCGCAATCGTTCAAGATATGGATAATTCAGAGTAGGAGACTCGGAATCGCGATATTTACCTTTTCCGCTCGCTGTATTTCGAAAGAAGCGAAGGATTCACTTCCCAAGCATCGCAATAATTCGAAATATCGATATATCAGAGTAGGAGACTCCGAATGGCGATATTTACCGTTTCCGCTCGCTGTATATCGAAAGAAGCGAGGGATTCACATCGCAAGACTCGCAATCGTTCAAAATATCGGTAAATCAGAGTAGGAGACTCGGGATCGCGATATTTACATTTACCTCTCGCTGTATATCGAAAGAAGCGAAGGATTCACTTCCCAAGCCTCGCAATAATTCGAAATAACGACAAATCACTCAAGGACGCTCCGAATCGCGATATTTACCGTTTCCGCTCGCTGTATATCGAAACAAGCGAAGGATTCACATCCCAAGCCTCGAAATCGTACCAAAACATCGATAAATCAGAGTAGGACACTTAGAATCGCGATATTTACCGTTTCCGCTCGCTGTATATCGAAACAAGCGAAGGATTCGCATCCCAAGCCTCGCAATCGATCAAAATATCGATAAATCAGAGTAGGAGACTCGGAAGCGTGATATTTACCGTTTCCGCTCGCTATATATCGAAAGAAGATAAGGATTCACATCGCAAGCCTCGCAATCGTTCAAAATATCGGTAAATCAGAGTAGGAGACTCGGGATCGCGATATTTACATTTACCGCAAGCTGTATATCGAAAGAAGCGATTGATTCACATCCCAATCCTCGCAATCGTTTAAAATATCGATAAAGCACAGTACGAGACTCGGGATCGCGATATTTACCGTTTCCGCTCGCTGTATATCGAAACAAGCGAATAATTCACATCCCAAGCCTCGCGATCGTTCAAGATATCGATAATTCAGAGTAGGAGACTCGGAATCGCGATATTTACATTTACCACTCGCTGTATATCGAAAGAAACGAAGGATTCACTTCCCAAGCCTCGCAATAATTCGAAATAACGACAAATCATTCAAGGACACTCCGACTCGCGATATTTACCGTTTCCGCTCGCTGTATATCGAAACAAGCGAATAATTCACATCCCAAGCCTCGCAATCGTTCAAGATATCGATAATTCAGAGTAGGAGACTCCGAATCGCGATATTTACCTTTTCCGCTCGCTGTATTTCGAAAGAAGCGAAGGATTCACTTCCCAAGCATCGCAATAATTCGAAATATCGATATATCAGAGTAGGAGACTCCGAATGGCGATATTTACCGTTTCCGCTCGCTGTATATCGAAAGAAGCGAGGGATTCACATCGCAAGCCTCGCAATCGTTCAAAATATCGGTAAATCAGAGTAGGAGACTCGGGATCGCGATATTTACATTTACCACTCGCTGTATATCGAAAGAAACGAAGGATTCACTTCCCAAGCCTCGCAATAATTCGAAATAACGACAAATCATTCAAGGACACTCCGACTCGCGATATTTACCGTTTCCGCTCGCTGTATATCGAAACAAGCGAATAATTCACATCCCAAGCCTCGCAATCGTTCAAGATATCGATAATTCAGAGTAGGAGACTCGGAATCGCGATATTTACTGTTTCCGCTCGCTGTATATAGAAACAACCGAACGATTAACAACCCAAGCATAGCAATAATTCGAAATAACGACAAATCACTCAAGGACACTCCGAATCGCGATATTTACTGTTTCCGCTCGCTGTATATCGAAAGAAGCGAAGGATTCACTTCCCAAGCCCCCCAATAATTTGAAATAACGACAAATCTTTCAAGGACACTCCAACTCGCGAAATTTACCGTTTCCGCTCGCTGTATATCGAAACAAGCGAATAATTCACATCCCAAGCCTCGCAATCGTTCAAGATATGGATAATTCAGAGTAGGAGACTCGGAATCGCGATATTTACCTTTTCCGCTCGCTGTATTTCGAAAGAAGCGAAGGATTCACTTCCCAAGCATCGCAATAATTCGAAATATCGATATATCAGAGTAGGAGACTCCGAATGGCGATATTTACCGTTTCCGCTCGCTGTATATCGAAAGAAGCGAGGGATTCACATCGCAAGACTCGCAATCGTTCAAAATATCGGTAAATCAGAGTAGGAGACTCGGGATCGCGATATTTACATTTACCTCTCGCTGTATATCGAAAGAAGCGAAGGATTCACTTCCCAAGCCTCGCAATAATTCGAAATAACGACAAATCACTCAAGGACACTCCGAATCGCGATATTTACCGTTTCCGCTCGCTGTATATCGAAACAAGCGAATAATTCACATCAAAAGCCTCGCAATCGTTCAAAATATCGATAAATCAGAGTAGGAGACTCGGAATCGTGATATTTAGCTTTTCCGCTCGCTGTATATCGAAGGAAGCGAAGGATTCACTTCCCAAGCCTCCCAATAATTTGAAATAACGACATATCTTTCAAGGACACTCCGACTCGCGATATTTACCGTTTCCGCTCGCTGTATATCGAAAGAAGCGATTGATTCACATCCCAAGCCTCGCATTGGTTTAAAATATCGATAAAGCACATTACGAGACTCGGGATCGCGATATTTACCGTTTCCGCTCGCTGTATATCGAAACAAGCGAATAATTCACATCCCAAGCCTCGCAATCGTTCAAGATATCGATAATTCAGAGTAGGAGACTCGGAATCGGGATATTTACCTTTTACGCTCGCTGTATATCGAAAGAAGCGAAGGATTCACATCACAAGCCTCGCAATCGTTCAAAATATCGGTAAATCAGAGTAGGAAACTCGGGATCGCGATATTTACATTTACCACTCGCTGTATATCGAAAGAAACGAAGGATTCACTTCCCAAGCCTCGCAATAATTCGAAATAACGACAAATCACTCAAGGACGCTCCGAATCGCGATATTTACCGTTTCCGCTCGCTGTATATCGAAACAAGCGAAGGATTCACATCCCAAGCCTCGAAATCGTACCAAAACATCGATAAATCAGAGTAGGACACTTAGAATCGCGATATTTACCGTTTCCGCTCGCTGTATATCGAAACAAGCGAAGGATTCGCATCCCAAGCCTCGCAATCGATCAAAATATCGATAAATCAGAGTAGGAGACTCGGAAGCGTGATATTTACCGTTTCCGCTTGCTGTATATCGAAAGAAGATAAGGATTCACATCGCAAGCCTCGCAATCGTTCAAAATATCGGTAAATCAGAGTAGGAGACTCGGGATCGCGATATTTACATTTACCACTCGCTGTATATCGAAAGAAACGAAGGATTCACTTCCCAAGCCTCGCAATAATTCGAAATAACGACAAATCATTCAAGGACACTCCGACTCGCGATATTTACCGTTTCCGCTCGCTGTATATCGAAACAAGCGAATAATTCACATCACAAGCCTCGCAATCGTTCAAGATATCGATAATTCAGAGTAGGAGACTCGGAATCGCGATATTTACTGTTTCCGCTCGCTGTATATAGAAACAAGCGAACGATTCGCAACCCAAGCATAGCAATAATTCAAAATAACGACAAATCACTCAAGGACACTCCGAATCGCGATATTTACTGTTTCCGCTCGCTGTATATCGAAAGAAGCGAAGGATTCACTTCCCAAGCCCCCCAATAATTTGAAATAACGACAAATCTTTCAAGGACACTCCGACACGCGATATTTACCGTTTCCGCTCGCTGTATATCGAAAGAAGCGATTGATTCACATCCCAAGCCTCGCAATCGTTTAAAATACCGATAAAGCACAGTACGAGACTCGGGATCGCGATATTTACCGTTTCCGCTCGCTGTATATCGAAACAAGCGAATAATTCACATCCCAAGCCTCGCAATCGTTCAAGATATCGATAATTCAGAGTAGGAGACTCGGAATCGCGATATTTACCTTTTCCGCTCGCTGTATTTCGAAAGAAGCGAAGGATTCACTTCCCAAGCATCGCAATAATTCGAAATATCGATATATCAGAGTAGGAGACTCCGAATGGCGATATTTACCGTTTCCGCTCGCTGTATATCGAAAGAAGCGAGGGATTCACATCGCAAGACTCGCAATCGTTCAAAATATCGGTAAATCAGAGTAGGAGACTCGGGATCGCGATATTTACATTTAGCTCTCGCTGTATATCGAAAGAAGCGAAGGATTCACTTCCCAAGCCTCGCAATAATTCGAAATAACGACAAATCACTCAAGGACACTCCGAATCGCGATATTTACCGTTTCCGCTCGCTGTATATCGAAACAAGCGAATAATTCACATCAAAAGCCTCGCAATCGTTCAAAATATCGATAAATCAGAGTAGGAGACTCGGAATCGTGATATTTAGCTTTTCCGCTCGCTGTATATCGAAGGAAGCGAAGGATTCACTTCCCAAGCCTCCCAATAATTTGAAATAACGACAAATCTTTCAAGGACACTCCGACTCGCGATATTTACCGTTTCCGCTCGCTGTATATCGAAAGAAGCGATTGATTCACATCCCAAGCCTCGCAATCGTTTAAAATATCGATAAAGCACATTACGAGACTCGGGATCGCGATATTTACCGTTTCCGCTCGCTGTATATCGAAACAAGCGAATAATTCACATCCCAAGCCTCGCAATCGTTCAAGATATCGATAATTCAGAGTAGGAGACTCGGAATCGGGATATTTACCTTTTACGCTCGCTGTATATCGAAAGAAGCGAAGGATTCACATCACAAGCCTCGCAATCGTTCAAAATATCGGTAAATCAGAGTAGGAGACTCGGGATCGCGATATTTACATTTACCACTCGCTGTATATCGAAAGAAACGAAGGATTCACTTCCCAAGCCTCGCAATAATTCGAAATAACGACAAATCACTCAAGGACGCTCCGAATCGCGATATTTACCGTTTCCGCTCGCTGTATATCGAAACAAGCGAAGGATTCACATCCCAAGCCTCGAAATCGTACCAAAACATCGATAAATCAGAGTAGGACACTTAGAATCGCGATATTTACCGTTTCCGCTCGCTGTATATCGAAACAAGCGAAGGATTCGCATCCCAAGCCTCGCAATCGATCAAAATATCGATAAATCAGAGTAGGAGACTCGGAAGCGTGATATTTACCGTTTCCGCTCGCTATATATCGAAAGAAGATAAGGATTCACATCGCAAGCCTCGCAATCGTTCAAAATATCGGTAAATCAGAGTAGGAGACTCGGGATCGCGATATTTACATTTACCGCAAGCTGTATATCGAAAGAAGCGATTGATTCACATCCCAAGCCTCGCAATCGTTTAAAATATCGATAAAGCACAGTACGAGACTCGGGATCGCGATATTTACCGTTTCCGCTCGCTGTATATCGAAACAAGCGAATAATTCACATCCCAAGCCTCGCGATCGTTCAAGATATCGATAATTCAGAGTAGGAGACTCGGAATCGCGATATTTACATTTACCACTCGCTGTATATCGAAAGAAACGAAGGATTCACTTCCCAAGCCTCGCAATAATTCGAAATAACGACAAATCATTCAAGGACACTCCGACTCGCGATATTTACCGTTTCCGCTCGCTGTATATCGAAACAAGCGAATAATTCACATCCCAAGCATCGCAATCGTTCAAGATATCGATAATTCAGAGTAGGAGACTCGGAATCGCGATATTTACCTTTTCCGCTCGCTGTATTTCGAAAGAAGCGAAGGATTCACTTCCCAAGCATCGCAATAATTCGAAATATCGATATATCAGAGTAGGAGACTCCGAATGGCGATATTTACCGTTTCCGCTCGCTGTATATCGAAAGAAGCGAGGGATTCACATCGCAAGCCTCGCAATCGTTCAAAATATCGGTAAATCAGAGTAGGAGACTCGGGATCGCGATATTTACATTTACCACTCGCTGTATATCGAAAGAAACGAAGGATTCACTTCCCAAGCCTCGCAATAATTCGAAATAACGACAAATCATTCAAGGACACTCCGACTCGCGATATTTACCGTTTCCGCTCGCTGTATATCGAAACAAGCGAATAATTCACATCCCAAGCCTCGCAATCGTTCAAGATATCGATAATTCAGAGTAGGAGACTCGGAATCGCGATATTTACATTTACCACTCGCTGTATTTCGAAAGAAGCGAAGGATTCACTTCCCAAGCATCGCAATAATTCGAAATATCGATATATCAGAGTAGGAGACTCCGAATGGCGATATTTACCGTTTCCGCTCGCTGTATATCGAAAGAAGCGAGGGATTCACATCGCAAGCCTCGCAATCGTTCAAAATATCGGTAAATCAGAGTAGGAGACTCGGGATCGCGATATTTACATTTACCACTCGCTGTATATCGAAAGAAACGAAGGATTCACTTCCCAAGCCTCGCAATAATTCGAAATAACGACAAATCATTCAAGGACACTCCGACTCGCGATATTTACCGTTTCCGCTCGCTGTATATCGAAACAAGCGAATAATTCACATCCCAAGCCTCGCAATCGTTCAAGATATCGATAATTCAGAGTAGGAGACTCGGAATCGCGATATTTACTGTTTCCGCTCGCTGTATATAGAAACAACCGAACGATTAACAACCCAAGCATAGCAATAATTCGAAATAACGACAAATCACTCAAGGACACTCCGAATCGCGATATTTACTGTTTCCGCTCGCTGTATATCGAAAGAAGCGAAGGATTCACTTCCCAAGCCCCCCAATAATTTGAAATAACGACAAATCTTTCAAGGACACTCCAACTCGCGAAATTTACCGTTTCCGCTCGCTGTATATCGAAACAAGCGAATAATTCACATCCCAAGCCTCGCAATCGTTCAAGATATGGATAATTCAGAGTAGGAGACTCGGAATCGCGATATTTACCTTTTCCGCTCGCTGTATTTCGAAAGAAGCGAAGGATTCACTTCCCAAGCATCGCAATAATTCGAAATATCGATATATCAGAGTAGGAGACTCCGAATGGCGATATTTACCGTTTCCGCTCGCTGTATATCGAAAGAAGCGAGGGATTCACATCGCAAGACTCGCAATCGTTCAAAATATCGGTAAATCAGAGTAGGACACTTAGAATCGCGATATTTACCGTTTCCGCTCGCTGTATATCGAAACAAGCGAAGGATTCGCATCCCAAGCCTCGCAATCGATCAAAATATCGATAAATCAGAGTAGGAGACTCGGAAGCGTGATATTTACCGTTTCCGCTCGCTATATATCGAAAGAAGATAAGGATTCACATCGCAAGCCTCGCAATCGTTCAAAATATCGGTAAATCAGAGTAGGAGACTCGGGATCGCGATATTTACATTTACCGCAAGCTGTATATCGAAAGAAGCGATTGATTCACATCCCAATCCTCGCAATCGTTTAAAATATCGATAAAGCACAGTACGAGACTCGGGATCGCGATATTTACCGTTTCCGCTCGCTGTATATCGAAACAAGCGAATAATTCACATCCCAAGCCTCGCGATCGTTCAAGATATCGATAATTCAGAGTAGGAGACTCGGAATCGCGATATTTACATTTACCACTCGCTGTATATCGAAAGAAACGAAGGATTCACTTCCCAAGCCTCGCAATAATTCGAAATAACGACAAATCATTCAAGGACACTCCGACTCGCGATATTTACCGTTTCCGCTCGCTGTATATCGAAACAAGCGAATAATTCACATCCCAAGCCTCGCAATCGTTCAAGATATCGATAATTCAGAGTAGGAGACTCCGAATCGCGATATTTACCTTTTCCGCTCGCTGTATTTCGAAAGAAGCGAAGGATTCACTTCCCAAGCATCGCAATAATTCGAAATATCGATATATCAGAGTAGGAGACTCCGAATGGCGATATTTACCGTTTCCGCTCGCTGTATATCGAAAGAAGCGAGGGATTCACATCGCAAGCCTCGCAATCGTTCAAAATATCGGTAAATCAGAGTAGGAGACTCGGGATCGCGATATTTACATTTACCACTCGCTGTATATCGAAAGAAACGAAGGATTCACTTCCCAAGCCTCGCAATAATTCGAAATAACGACAAATCATTCAAGGACACTCCGACTCGCGATATTTACCGTTTCCGCTCGCTGTATATCGAAACAAGCGAATAATTCACATCCCAAGCCTCGCAATCGTTCAAGATATCGATAATTCAGAGTAGGAGACTCGGAATCGCGATATTTACTGTTTCCGCTCGCTGTATATAGAAACAACCGAACGGTTAACAACCCAAGCATAGCAATAATTCGAAATAACGACAAATCACTCAAGGACACTCCGAATCGCGATATTTACTGTTTCCGCTCGCTGTATATCGAAAGAAGCGAAGGATTCACTTCCCAAGCCCCCCAATAATTTGAAATAACGACAAATCTTTCAAGGACACTCCAACTCGCGAAATTTACCGTTTCCGCTCGCTGTATATCGAAACAAGCGAATAATTCACATCCCAAGCCTCGCAATCGTTCAAGATATGGATAATTCAGAGTAGGAGACTCGGAATCGCGATATTTACCTTTTCCGCTCGCTGTATTTCGAAAGAAGCGAAGGATTCACTTCCCAAGCATCGCAATAATTCGAAATATCGATATATCAGAGTAGGAGACTCCGAATGGCGATATTTACCGTTTCCGCTCGCTGTATATCGAAAGAAGCGAGGGATTCACATCGCAAGACTCGCAATCGTTCAAAATATCGGTAAATCAGAGTAGGAGACTCGGGATCGCGATATTTACATTTACCTCTCGCTGTATATCGAAAGAAGCGAAGGATTCACTTCCCAAGCCTCGCAATAATTCGAAATAACGACAAATCACTCAAGGACACTCCGAATCGCGATATTTACCGTTTCCGCTCGCTGTATATCGAAACAAGCGAATAATTCACATCAAAAGCCTCGCAATCGTTCAAAATATCGATAAATCAGAGTAGGAGACTCGGAATCGTGATATTTAGCTTTTCCGCTCGCTGTATATCGAAGGAAGCGAAGGATTCACTTCCCAAGCCTCCCAATAATTTGAAATAACGACATATCTTTCAAGGACACTCCGACTCGCGATATTTACCGTTTCCGCTCGCTGTATATCGAAAGAAGCGATTGATTCACATCCCAAGCCTCGCATTGGTTTAAAATATCGATAAAGCACATTACGAGACTCGGGATCGCGATATTTACCGTTTCCGCTCGCTGTATATCGAAACAAGCGAATAATTCACATCCCAAGCCTCGCAATCGTTCAAGATATCGATAATTCAGAGTAGGAGACTCGGAATCGGGATATTTACCTTTTACGCTCGCTGTATATCGAAAGAAGCGAAGGATTCACATCACAAGCCTCGCAATCGTTCAAAATATCGGTAAATCAGAGTAGGAAACTCGGGATCGCGATATTTACATTTACCACTCGCTGTATATCGAAAGAAACGAAGGATTCACTTCCCAAGCCTCGCAATAATTCGAAATAACGACAAATCACTCAAGGACGCTCCGAATCGCGATATTTACCGTTTCCGCTCGCTGTATATCGAAACAAGCGAAGGATTCACATCCCAAGCCTCGAAATCGTACCAAAACATCGATAAATCAGAGTAGGACACTTAGAATCGCGATATTTACCGTTTCCGCTCGCTGTATATCGAAACAAGCGAAGGATTCGCATCCCAAGCCTCGCAATCGATCAAAATATCGATAAATCAGAGTAGGAGACTCGGAAGCGTGATATTTACCGTTTCCGCTTGCTGTATATCGAAAGAAGATAAGGATTCACATCGCAAGCCTCGCAATCGTTCAAAATATCGGTAAATCAGAGTAGGAGACTCGGGATCGCGATATTTACATTTACCACTCGCTGTATATCGAAAGAAACGAAGGATTCACTTCCCAAGCCTCGCAATAATTCGAAATAACGACAAATCATTCAAGGACACTCCGACTCGCGATATTTACCGTTTCCGCTCGCTGTATATCGAAACAAGCGAATAATTCACATCACAAGCCTCGCAATCGTTCAAGATATCGATAATTCAGAGTAGGAGACTCGGAATCGCGATATTTACTGTTTCCGCTCGCTGTATATAGAAACAAGCGAACGATTCGCAACCCAAGCATAGCAATAATTCAAAATAACGACAAATCACTCAAGGACACTCCGAATCGCGATATTTACTGTTTCCGCTCGCTGTATATCGAAAGAAGCGAAGGATTCACTTCCCAAGCCCCCCAATAATTTGAAATAACGACAAATCTTTCAAGGACACTCCGACACGCGATATTTACCGTTTCCGCTCGCTGTATATCGAAAGAAGCGATTGATTCACATCCCAAGCCTCGCAATCGTTTAAAATACCGATAAAGCACAGTACGAGACTCGGGATCGCGATATTTACCGTTTCCGCTCGCTGTATATCGAAACAAGCGAATAATTCACATCCCAAGCCTCGCAATCGTTCAAGATATCGATAATTCAGAGTAGGAGACTCGGAATCGCGATATTTACCTTTTCCGCTCGCTGTATTTCGAAAGAAGCGAAGGATTCACTTCCCAAGCATCGCAATAATTCGAAATATCGATATATCAGAGTAGGAGACTCCGAATGGCGATATTTACCGTTTCCGCTCGCTGTATATCGAAAGAAGCGAGGGATTCACATCGCAAGACTCGCAATCGTTCAAAATATCGGTAAATCAGAGTAGGAGACTCGGGATCGCGATATTTACATTTAGCTCTCGCTGTATATCGAAAGAAGCGAAGGATTCACTTCCCAAGCCTCGCAATAATTCGAAATAACGACAAATCACTCAAGGACACTCCGAATCGCGATATTTACCGTTTCCGCTCGCTGTATATCGAAACAAGCGAATAATTCACATCAAAAGCCTCGCAATCGTTCAAAATATCGATAAATCAGAGTAGGAGACTCGGAATCGTGATATTTAGCTTTTCCGCTCGCTGTATATCGAAGGAAGCGAAGGATTCACTTCCCAAGCCTCCCAATAATTTGAAATAACGACAAATCTTTCAAGGACACTCCGACTCGCGATATTTACCGTTTCCGCTCGCTGTATATCGAAAGAAGCGATTGATTCACATCCCAAGCCTCGCAATCGTTTAAAATATCGATAAAGCACATTACGAGACTCGGGATCGCGATATTTACCGTTTCCGCTCGCTGTATATCGAAACAAGCGAATAATTCACATCCCAAGCCTCGCAATCGTTCAAGATATCGATAATTCAGAGTAGGAGACTCGGAATCGGGATATTTACCTTTTACGCTCGCTGTATATCGAAAGAAGCGAAGGATTCACATCACAAGCCTCGCAATCGTTCAAAATATCGGTAAATCAGAGTAGGAGACTCGGGATCGCGATATTTACATTTACCACTCGCTGTATATCGAAAGAAACGAAGGATTCACTTCCCAAGCCTCGCAATAATTCGAAATAACGACAAATCACTCAAGGACGCTCCGAATCGCGATATTTACCGTTTCCGCTCGCTGTATATCGAAACAAGCGAAGGATTCACATCCCAAGCCTCGAAATCGTACCAAAACATCGATAAATCAGAGTAGGACACTTAGAATCGCGATATTTACCGTTTCCGCTCGCTGTATATCGAAACAAGCGAAGGATTCGCATCCCAAGCCTCGCAATCGATCAAAATATCGATAAATCAGAGTAGGAGACTCGGAAGCGTGATATTTACCGTTTCCGCTCGCTATATATCGAAAGAAGATAAGGATTCACATCGCAAGCCTCGCAATCGTTCAAAATATCGGTAAATCAGAGTAGGAGACTCGGGATCGCGATATTTACATTTACCGCAAGCTGTATATCGAAAGAAGCGATTGATTCACATCCCAAGCCTCGCAATCGTTTAAAATATCGATAAAGCACAGTACGAGACTCGGGATCGCGATATTTACCGTTTCCGCTCGCTGTATATAGAAACAACCGAACGATTAACAACCCAAGCATAGCAATAATTCGAAATAACGACAAATCACTCAAGGACACTCCGAATCGCGATATTTACTGTTTCCGCTCGCTGTATATCGAAAGAAGCGAAGGATTCACTTCCCAAGCCCCCCAATAATTTGAAATAACGACAAATCTTTCAAGGACACTCCAACTCGCGAAATTTACCGTTTCCGCTCGCTGTATATCGAAACAAGCGAATAATTCACATCCCAAGCCTCGCAATCGTTCAAGATATGGATAATTCAGAGTAGGAGACTCGGAATCGCGATATTTACCTTTTCCGCTCGCTGTATTTCGAAAGAAGCGAAGGATTCACTTCCCAAGCATCGCAATAATTCGAAATATCGATATATCAGAGTAGGAGACTCCGAATGGCGATATTTACCGTTTCCGCTCGCTGTATATCGAAAGAAGCGAGGGATTCACATCGCAAGACTCGCAATCGTTCAAAATATCGGTAAATCAGAGTAGGAGACTCGGGATCGCGATATTTACATTTACCTCTCGCTGTATATCGAAAGAAGCGAAGGATTCACTTCCCAAGCCTCGCAATAATTCGAAATAACGACAAATCACTCAAGGACGCTCCGAATCGCGATATTTACCGTTTCCGCTCGCTGTATATCGAAACAAGCGAAGGATTCACATCCCAAGCCTCGAAATCGTACCAAAACATCGATAAATCAGAGTAGGACACTTAGAATCGCGATATTTACCGTTTCCGCTCGCTGTATATCGAAACAAGCGAAGGATTCGCATCCCAAGCCTCGCTATCGATCAAAATATCGATAAATCAGAGTAGGAGACTCGGAAGCGTGATATTTACCGTTTCCGCTCGCTATATATCGAAAGAAGATAAGGATTCACATCGCAAGCCTCGCAATCGTTCAAAATATCGGTAAATCAGAGTAGGAGACTCGGGATCGCGATATTTACATTTACCGCAAGCTGTATATCGAAAGAAGCGATTGATTCACATCCCAATCCTCGCAATCGTTTAAAATATCGATAAAGCACAGTACGAGACTCGGGATCGCGATATTTACCGTTTCCGCTCGCTGTACATCGAAACAAGCGAATAATTCACATCCCAAGCCTCGCGATCGTTCAAGATATCGATAATTCAGAGTAGGAGACTCGGAATCGCGATATTTACATTTACCACTCGCTGTATATCGAAAGAAACGAAGGATTCACTTCCCAAGCCTCGCAATAATTCGAAATAACGACAAATCATTCAAGGACACTCCGACTCGCGATATTTACCGTTTCCGCTCGCTGTATATCGAAACAAGCGAATAATTCACATCCCAAGCCTCGCAATCGTTCAAGATATCGATAATTCAGAGTAGGAGACTCCGAATCGCGATATTTACCTTTTCCGCTCGCTGTATTTCGAAAGAAGCGAAGGATTCACTTCCCAAGCATCGCAATAATTCGAAATATCGATATATCAGAGTAGGAGACTCCGAATGGCGATATTTACCGTTTCCGCTCGCTGTATATCGAAAGAAGCGAGGGATTCACATCGCAAGCCTCGCAATCGTTCAAAATATCGGTAAATCAGAGTAGGAGACTCGGGATCGCGATATTTACATTTACCACTCGCTGTATATCGAAAGAAACGAAGGATTCACTTCCCAAGCCTCGCAATAATTCGAAATAACGACAAATCATTCAAGGACACTCCGACTCGCGATATTTACCGTTTCCGCTCGCTGTATATCGAAACAAGCGAATAATTCACATCCCAAGCCTCGCAATCGTTCAAGATATCGATAATTCAGAGTAGGAGACTCGGAATCGCGATATTTACTGTTTCCGCTCGCTGTATATAGAAACAACCGAACGATTAACAACCCAAGCATAGCAATAATTCGAAATAACGACAAATCACTCAAGGACACTCCGAATCGCGATATTTACTGTTTCCGCTCGCTGTATATCGAAAGAAGCGAAGGATTCACTTCCCAAGCCCCCCAATAATTTGAAATAACGACAAATCTTTCAAGGACACTCCAACTCGCGAAATTTACCGTTTCCGCTCGCTGTATATCGAAACAAGCGAATAATTCACATCCCAAGCCTCGCAATCGTTCAAGATATGGATAATTCAGAGTAGGAGACTCGGAATCGCGATATTTACCTTTTCCGCTCGCTGTATTTCGAAAGAAGCGAAGGATTCACTTCCCAAGCATCGCAATAATTCGAAATATCGATATATCAGAGTAGGAGACTCCGAATGGCGATATTTACCGTTTCCGCTCGCTGTATATCGAAAGAAGCGAGGGATTCACATCGCAAGACTCGCAATCGTTCAAAATATCGGTAAATCAGAGTAGGAGACTCGGGATCGCGATATTTACATTTACCTCTCGCTGTATATCGAAAGAAGCGAAGGATTCACTTCCCAAGCCTCGCAATAATTCGAAATAACGACAAATCACTCAAGGACACTCCGAATCGCGATATTTACCGTTTCCGCTCGCTGTATATCGAAACAAGCGAATAATTCACATCAAAAGCCTCGCAATCGTTCAAAATATCGATAAATCAGAGTAGGAGACTCGGAATCGTGATATTTAGCTTTTCCGCTCGCTGTATATCGAAGGAAGCGAAGGATTCACTTCCCAAGCCTCCCAATAATTTGAAATAACGACATATCTTTCAAGGACACTCCGACTCGCGATATTTACCGTTTCCGCTCGCTGTATATCGAAAGAAGCGATTGATTCACATCCCAAGCCTCGCATTGGTTTAAAATATCGATAAAGCACATTACGAGACTCGGGATCGCGATATTTACCGTTTCCGCTCGCTGTATATCGAAACAAGCGAATAATTCACATCCCAAGCCTCGCAATCGTTCAAGATATCGATAATTCAGAGTAGGAGACTCGGAATCGGGATATTTACCTTTTACGCTCGCTGTATATCGAAAGAAGCGAAGGATTCACATCACAAGCCTCGCAATCGTTCAAAATATCGGTAAATCAGAGTAGGAAACTCGGGATCGCGATATTTACATTTACCACTCGCTGTATATCGAAAGAAACGAAGGATTCACTTCCCAAGCCTCGCAATAATTCGAAATAACGACAAATCACTCAAGGACGCTCCGAATCGCGATATTTACCGTTTCCGCTCGCTGTATATCGAAACAAGCGAAGGATTCACATCCCAAGCCTCGAAATCGTACCAAAACATCGATAAATCAGAGTAGGACACTTAGAATCGCGATATTTACCGTTTCCGCTCGCTGTATATCGAAACAAGCGAAGGATTCGCATCCCAAGCCTCGCAATCGATCAAAATATCGATAAATCAGAGTAGGAGACTCGGAAGCGTGATATTTACCGTTTCCGCTTGCTGTATATCGAAAGAAGATAAGGATTCACATCGCAAGCCTCGCAATCGTTCAAAATATCGGTAAATCAGAGTAGGAGACTCGGGATCGCGATATTTACATTTACCGCAAGCTTTATATCGAAAGAAGCGATTGATTCACATCCCAAGCCTCGCAATCGTTTAAAATATCGATAAAGCACAGTACGAGACTCGGGATCGCGATATTTACCGTTTCCGCTCGCTGTATATCGAAACAAGCGAATAATTCACATCCCAAGCCTCGCAATCGTTCAAGATATCGATAATTCAGAGTAGGAGACTCGGAATCGCGATATTTACATTTACCACTCGCTGTATATCGAAAGAAACGAAGGATTCACTTCCCAAGCCTCGCAATAATTCGAAATAACGACAAATCATTCAAGGACACTCCGACTCGCGATATTTACCGTTTCCGCTCGCTGTATATCGAAACAAGCGAATAATTCACATCAAAAGCCTCGCAATCGTTCAAAATATCGATAAATCAGAGTAGGAGACTCGGAATCGTGATATTTAGCTTTTCCGCTCGCTGTATATCGAAGGAAGCGAAGGATTCACTTCCCAAGCCTCCCAATAATTTGAAATAACGACAAATCTTTCAAGGACACTCCGACTCGCGATATTTACCGTTTCCGCAAGCTGTATATCGAAAGAAGCGATTGATTCACATCCCAAGCCTCGCAATCGTTTAAAATATCGATAAAGCACAGTACGAGACTCGGGATCGCGATATTTACCGTTTCCGCTCGCTGTATATCGAAACAAGCGAATAATTCACATCCCAAGCCTCGCAATCGTTCAAGATATCGATAATTCAGAGTAGGAGACTCGGAATCGCGATATTTACATTTACCACTCGCTGTATATCGAAAGAAACGAAGGATTCACTTCCCAAGCCTCGCAATAATTCGAAATAACGACAAATCATTCAAGGACACTCCGACTCGCGATATTTACCGTTTCCGCTCGCTGTATATCGAAACAAGCGAATAATTCACATCCCAAGCCTCGCAATCGTTCAAGATATCGATAATTCAGAGTAGGAGACTCGGAATCGCGATATTTACCTTTTCCGCTCGCTGTATTTCGAAAGAAGCGAAGGATTCACTTCCCAAGCATCGCAATAATTCGAAATATCGATATATCAGAGTAGGAGACTCCGAATGGCGATATTTTTCGTTTCCGCTCGCTGTATATCGAAAGAAGCGAGGGATTCACATCGCAAGCCTCGCAATCGTTCAAAATATCGGTAAATCAGAGTGGGAGACTCGGGATCGCGATATTTACATTTACCACTCGCTGTATATCGAAAGAAACGAAGGATTCACTTCCCAAGCCCCCCAATAATTTGAAATAACGACAAATCTTTCAAGGACACTCCGACTCGCGATATTTAGCGTTTCCGCTCGCTGTATATCAAAACAAGCGAATAATTCACAACCCAAGCCTCGCAATCGTTCAAGATATGGATAATTCAGAGTAGGAGACTCGGAATCGCGATATTTACCTTTTCCGCTCGCTGTATATCGAAAAAAGCGACTGATTCACATCCCAAGCCTCGCAATCGTTTAAAATATCGATAAAGCACATTACGAGACTCGGGATCGCGATATTTACCGTTTCCGCTCGCTGTATATCGAAACAAGCGAATAATTCACATCAAAAGCCTCGCAATCGTTCAAAATATCGATAAATCAGAGTAGGAGACTCGGAATCGTGATATTTAGCTTTTCCGCTCGCTGTATATCGAAGGAAGCGAAGGATTCACTTCCCAAGCCTCCCAATAATTTGAAATAACGACAAATCTTTCAAGGACACTCCGACTCGCGATATTTACCGTTTCCGCTCGCTGTATATCGAAAGAAGCGATTGATTCACATCCCAAGCCTCGCAATCGTTTAAAATATCGATAAAGCACATTACGAGACTCGGGATCGCGATATTTACCGTTTCCGCTCGCTGTATATCGAAACAAGCGAATAATTCACATCCCAAGCCTCGCAATCGTTCAAGATATCGATAATTCAGAGTAGGAGACTCGGGATCGCGATATTTACATTTACCACTTACTGTATATCGAAAGAAACGAAGGATTCACTTCCCAAGCCTCGCAATAATTCGAAATAACGACAAATCACTCAAGGACGCTCCGAATCGCGATATTTACCGTTTCCGCTCGCTGTATATCGAAACAAGCGAAGGATTCACATCCCAAGCCTCGAAATCGTACCAAAACATCGATAAATCAGAGTAGGACACTTAGAATCGCGATATTTACCGTTTCCGCTCGCTGTATATCGAAACAAGCGAAGGATTCGCATCCCAAGCCTCGCAATCCATCAAAATATCGATAAATCAGAGTAGGAGACTCGGAAGCGCGATATTTACCGTTTCCGCTCGCTGTATATCGAAAGAAGATAAGGATTCACATCGCAAGCCTCGCAATCGTTCAAAATATCGGTAAATCAGAGTAGGAGACTCGGGATCGCGATATTTACATTTACCGCAAGCTGTATATCGAAAGAAGCGAAGGATTCAATTACCAAGCCTCGCAATCGTTCAACATATCGATAAATCAGAGAAGGAGACTCGGAAACGCGATATTTACATTTACCACAGGCTGTATGAAGAAAGAAGCGATGGATTCACTTCCCAAGCATCGCAATAATTCGAAATAACGACAAATCACTCAAGGACACTCCGAATCGCGATATTTACCGTTTCCGCTCGCTGTATATCGAAACAAGCGAATAATTCACATCCCAAGCCTCGCAATCGTTCAAGATATCGATAATTCAGAGTAGGAGACTCGCATTCGCGATATTTACTGTTTCCGCTCGCTGTATATCGAAAGAAGCGAAGGATTCACTTCCCAAGCCCCCCAATAATATGAAATAACGACAAATCTTTCAAGGACACTCCGACTCGCGATATTTACCGTTTCCGCTCGCTGTATATCGAAAGAAGCGATTGATTCACATCCCAAGCCTCGCAATCGTTTAAAATATCGATAAAGCACAGTACGAGACTCGGGATCGCGATATTTACCGTTTCCGCTCGCTGTATATCGGAACAAGCGAATAATTCACATCCCAAGCCTCGCAATCGTTCAAGATATCGATAATTCAGAGTAGGAGACTCGGAATCGCGATATTTACCTTTTCCGCTCGCTGTATATCGAAAGAAGCGAAGGATTCACTTCCCAAGCATCGCAATAATTCGAAATATCGATATATCAGAGTAGGAGACTCCGAATGGCGATATTTACCGTTTCCGCTCGCTGTATATCGAAAGAAGCGAGGGATTCACATCGCAAGCCTCGCAATCGTTCAAAATATCGGTAAATCAGAGTAGGAGACTCGGGATCGCGATATTTACATTTACCTCTCGCTGTATATCGAAAGAAGCGAAGGATTCACTTCCCAAGCATTGCAATAATTCGAAATAACGACAAATCACTCAAGGACACTCCGAATCGCGATATTTACCGTTTCCGCTCGCTGTATATCGAAAGAAGATAAGGATTCACATCTCAAGCCTCGCAATCGTTCAAAATATCGGTATATCAGAGTAGGAGACTCGGGAACGCGATATTTACATTTACCACTCGCTGTATATCGAAAGAAGCGAAGGATTCACATCCCAAGCCTCGCAACCGTCCGAAATAACGAGAAATCACTCAAGGTCACTCGGAATCACGATATTGACCTTTTCCATAAGGAGTGTATTGAAAGAAGCTAAGGATTCGTTTCCCTAGCCTCGCAATCGTTCAAAATATCGATAAATCAGAGTAGGAGACTCGGGATCGCGATATTTACATTTACCACTCGCTGTATATCGAAAGAAGCGAAGGATTCACTTCCCAAGCATTGCAATAATTCGAAATAACGACAAATCACTCAAGGACACTCCGAATCGCGATATTTACCGTTTCCGCTCGCTGTATATCGAAAGAAGCGAAGGATTCACATCACAAGCCTCGCAATCGTTCAAAATATCGATAAATCACAGTACGAGACTCGGAATCGCGATATTTACATTTACCACTCGCTGTATATCGAAAGAAGCTGATAATTCATTTTCCGAGCCTCGCAACCGTTCGACATAAATACAAATCACTCAAGGACACTCCGAATCGCGATATTTACCTTTTTCGCTCGCTGAATATCGAAAGAAGCGACGGATTCATATCTCAAGCCTCGCAATCGTTCAAAATATCAATAAATCAGAGTAGGAGACTCCGAATGGCGATATTTACCGTTTCCGCTCGCTGTATATCGAAAGAAGCGAAGGATTCACATCACAAGCCTCGCAATCCTTCAAATTATCGATAAATCAGAGTAGGAGACTCCGAATGGCGATATTTACCGTTTCCGCTCGCTGTATATCGAAAGAAGATAAGGATTCACATCTCAAGCCTCGCAATCGTTCAAAATATCGATAAATCAGAGTAGGAGACTCGGGATCGCGATATTTACATTTACCACTCGCTGTATATCGAAAGAAGCGAAGGATTCACTTCCCAAGCATTGCAATAATTCGAAATAACGACAAATCACTCAAGGACACTCCGAATCGCGATATTTAGCGTTTCCGCTCGCTGTATATCGAAAGAAGCGAAGGATTCACATCACAAGCCTCGCAATCGTTCAAAATATCGATAAATCACAGTACGAGACTCGGAATCGCGATATTTACATTTACCACTCGCTGTATATCGAAAGAAGCTGATAATTCATTTTCCGAGCCTCGCAACCGTTCGACATAAATACAAATCACTCAAGGACACTCCGAATCGCGATATTTACCTTTTCCGCTCGCTGAATATCGAAAGAAGCGACGGATTCATATCTCAAGCCTCGCAATCGTTCAAAATATCAATAAATCAGAGTAGGAGACTCGGAATCGCGATATTTACATTTACCACTCGCTGTATATCGAAAGAAGCGAAGGATTCACTTCACAAGCCTCACAATAATTCGAAATAACGACAAATCACTCAAGGACACTCCCAATCGCGATATTTACCTTTTCCGCTCGCTGTATATCGAAAGAAGAAAAGGATTCACATCTCAAGCCTCGCAATAATTCGAAATGACGGGAAATCAATCAAGGACACTCGGAATCACGATATTGACCTTTTCCACACGCAGTGTATTGAAAGAAGCTAAGGATTCACTTCCCAAGCATTGCAATAATTCGAAATAACGACAAATCACTCAAGGACACTCCGAATCGCGATATTTACCGTTTCCGCTCGCTGTATATCGAAAGAAGCGAAGGATTCACATCACAAGCCTCGCAATCCTTCAAAACATCGATAAATCAGAGTAGGAGACTCCGAATGGCGATATTTACCGTTTCCGCTCGCTGTATATCGAAAGAAGCGAAGGATTCACATCACAAGCCTCGCAATCCTTCAAATTATCGATAAATCAGAGTAGGAGACTCCGAATGGCGATATTTACCGTTTCCGCTCGCTGTATATCGAAAGAAGATAAGGATTCACATCTCAAGCCTCGCAATCGTTCAAAATATCGGTATATCAGAGTAGGAGACTCGGGAACGCGATATTTACATTTACCACTCGCTGTATATCGAAAGAAGCGAAGGATTCACATCCCAAGCCTCGCAACCGTCCGAAATAACGAGAAATCACTCAAGGTCACTCGGAATCACGATATTGACCTTTTCCATAAGGAGTGTATTGAAAGAAGCTAAGGATTCGTTTCCCTAGCCTCGCAATCGTTCAAAATATCGATAAATCAGAGTAGGAGACTCGGGATCGCGATATTTACATTTACCACTCGCTGTATATCGAAAGAAGCGAAGGATTCACATCCCAAGCATTGCAATAATTCGAAATAACGACAAATCACTCATTGACACTCTGAATCGCGATATTTACCGTTTCCGCTCGCTGTATATCGAAAGAAGCGAAGGATTCACATCACAAGCCTCGCAATCCTTCAAAACATCGATAAATCAGAGTAGGAGACTCCGAATGGCGATATTTACCGTTTCCGCTCGCTGTATATCGAAAGAAGCGAAGGATTCACATCACAAGCCTCGCAATCCTTCAAATTATCGATAAATCAGAGTAGGAGACTCCGAATGGCGATATTTACCGTTTCCGCTCGCTGTATATCGAAAGAAGATAAGGATTCACATCTCAAGCCTCGCAATCGTTCAAAATATCGGTATATCAGAGTAGGAGACTCGGGAACGCGATATTTACATTTACCACTCGCTGTATATCGAAAGAAGCGAAGGATTCACATCCCAAGCCTCGCAACCGTCCGAAATAACGAGAAATCACTCAAGGTCACTCGGAATCACGATATTGACCTTTTCCATAAGGAGTGTATTGAAAGAAGCTAAGGATTCGTTTCCCTAGCCTCGCAATCGTTCAAAATATCGATAAATCAGAGTAGGAGACTCGGGATCGCGATATTTACATTTACCACTCGCTGTATATCGAAAGAAGCGAAGGATTCACATCCCAAGCATTGCAATAATTCGAAATAACGACAAATCACTCATTGACACTCTGAATCGCGATATTTACCGTTTCCGCTCGCTGTATATCGAAAGAAGCGAAGGATTCACTTCACAAGCCTCACAATAATTCGAAATAACGACAAATCACTCAAGGACACTCCCAATCGCGATATTTACCTTTTCCGCTCGCTGTATATCGAAAGAAGAAAAGGATTCACATCTCAAGCCTCGCAATAATTCGAAATAACGGGAAATCAATCAAGGACACTTGGAATCACGATATTGACCTTTTCCACACGCAGTGTATTGAAAGAAGCTAAGGATTCGTTTCCCAAGAATCGCAATCGTTCAAAATATCGATAAAACAGAGTATCAGAGTCGGAAACGCGATATTTACATTTACCACTCGCTGTATATCGAAAGAAGCGAAGGATTCCCTTCCCAAGCCTCGCAATAATTCGAAATAACGACGAATCACTCAAGGTCACTCCGAATCGCGATATTTACCGTTTCCGCTCGCTGTATATCGAAAGAAGATAAGGATTCACATCTCAAGCCTCGCAATCGTTCAAAATATCGGTATATCAGAGTAGGAGACTCGGGAACGCGATATTTACATTTACCACTCGCTGTATATCGAAAGAAGCGAAGGATTCCCTTCCCAAGCCTCGCAATAATTCGAAATATCGACGAATCACTCAAGGTCACTCCGAATCGCGATATTTACCGTTTCCGCTCGCTGTATATCGAAAGAAGATAAGGATTCACATCTCAAGCCTCGCAATCGTTCAAAATATCGGTATATCAGAGTAGGAGACTCGGGAACGCGATATTTACATTTACCACTCGCTGTATATCGAAAGAAGCGAAGGATTCCCTTCCCAAGCCTCGCAATAATTCGAAATAACGACGAATCACTCAAGGTCACTCCGAATCGCGATATTTACCGTTTCCGCTCGCTGTATATCGAAAGAAGATAAGGATTCACATCTCAAGCCTCGCAATCGTTCAAAATATCGGTATATCAGAGTAGGAGACTCGGGAACGCGATATTTACATTTACCACTCGCTGTATATCGAAAGAGGCGAAGGATTCACTTCCCAAGCATCACAATAATTCGAAATAACGACAAATCACTCAAGGACACTCCGACTCGCGATATTTACCGTTTCTGCTCGCTGTATATCAAAAGAAGCGAAGGATTCACATCACAAGCCTCGCAACCGTTCGAAATAACGAGAAATCACTCAAGGTCACTCGGAATCACGATATTAACCTTTTCCATAAGGAGTGTATTGAAAGATGCTAAGGATTCACATCACAAGCCTCGCAATCGTTCAAAATATCGATAAATCACAGTACGAGACTCGGGATCGCGATATTTACATTTACCACTCGCTGTATATCGAAAGTAGCTGATAATTCATTTTCCGAGCCTCGCAACCGTTCGAAATAACGACAAATCACTCAAGCACACTCGGAATCACGATATTAACCTTTTCCATAAGGAGTGTATTGAAAGATGCTAAGGATTCACATCACAAGCCTCGCAATCGTTCAAAATATCGGTATATCAGAGTAGGAGACTCGGGAACGCGATATTTACATTTACCACTCGCTGTATATCGAAAGAAGCGAAGGATTCCCTTCCCAAGCCTCGCAATAATTCGAAATAACGACGAATCACTCAAGGTCACTCCGAATCGCGATATTTACCGTTTCCGCTCGCTGTATATCGAAAGAAGATAAGGATTCACATCTCAAGCCTCGCAATCGTTCAAAATATCGGTATATCAGAGTAGGAGACTCGGGAACGCGATATTTACATTTACCACTCGCTGTATATCGAAAGAGGCGAAGGATTCACTTCCCAAGCATCACAATAATTCGAAATAACGACAAATCACTCAAGGACACTCCGACTCGCGATATTTACCGTTTCTGCTCGCTGTATATCAAAAGAAGCGAAGGATTCACATCACAAGCCTCGCAACCGTTCGAAATAACGAGAAATCACTCAAGGTCACTCGGAATCACGATATTAACCTTTTCCATAAGGAGTGTATTGAAAGATGCTAAGGATTCACATCACAAGCCTCGCAATCGTTCAAAATATCGATAAATCACAGTACGAGACTCGGGATCGCGATATTTACATTTACCACTCGCTGTATATCGAAAGTAGCTGATAATTCATTTTCCGAGCCTCGCAACCGTTCGAAATAACGACAAATCACTCAAGGACACTCCGAATCGCGATATTTACCTTTTACGCTCGCTGAATATCGAAAGAAGCGAGGGATTCATATCTCAAGCCTCGCAATCGTTCAAAATATCAATAAATCAGAGTAGGAGACTCGGAATCGCGATATTTACATTTACCACTCGCTGTATATCGAATGAAGCGAAGGATTCACTTCACAAGCCTCACAATAATTCGAAATAACGACAAATCACTCAAGGACACTCCCAATCGCGATATTTACCTTTTCCGCTCGCTGTATATCGAAAGAAGATAAGGATTCACATCTCAAGCCTCGCAATCGTTCAAAATATCGGTATATCAGAGTAGGAGACTCGGGAACGCGATATTTACATTTACCACTCGCTGTATATCGAAAGAAGCGAAGGATTCACATCCCAAGCCTCGCAACCGTCCGAAATAACGAGAAATCACTCAAGGTCACTCGGAATCACGATATTGACCTTTTCCATAAGGAGTGTATTGAAAGAAGCTAAGGATTCGTTTCCCTAGCCCCGCAATCGTTCAAAATATCGATAAATCAGAGTAGGAGACTCGGGATCGCGATATTTACATTTACCACTCGCTGTATATCGAAAGAAGCGAAGGATTCACTTCCCAAGCATTGCAATAATTCGAAATAACGACAAATCACTCATTGACACTCTGAATCGCGATATTTACCGTTTCCGCTCGCTGTATATCGAAAGAAGCGAAGGATTCACATCACAAGCCTCGCAATCGTTCAAAATATCGATAAATCACAGTACGAGACTCGGGATCGCGATATTTACATTTACCACTCGCTGTATATCGAAAGAAGCTGATAATTCATTTTCCGAGCCTCGCAACCGTTCGACATAAATACAAATCACTCAAGGACACTCCGAATCGCGATATTTACCTTTTCCGCTCGCTGAATATCGAAAGAAGCGACGGATTCATATCTCAAGCCTCGCAATCGTTCAAAATATCAATAAATCAGAGTAGGAGACTCGGAATCGCGATATTTACATTTACCACTCGCTGTATATCGAAAGAAGCGAAGGATTCACTTCACAAGCCTCACAATAATTCGAAATAACGACAAATCACTCAAGGACACTCCCAATCGCGATATTTACCTTTTCCGCTCGCTGTATATCGAAAGAAGAAAAGGATTCACATCTCAAGCCTCGCAATAATTCGAAATAACGGGAAATCAATCAAGGACACTCGGAATCACGATATTGACCTTTTCCACACGCAGTGTATTGAAAGAAGCTAAGGATTCGTTTCCCAAGAATCGCAATCGTTCAAAATATCGATAAAACAGAGTATCAGAGTCGGAAACGCGATATTTACATTTACCACTCGCTGTATATCGAAAGAAGCGAAGGATTCCCTTCCCAAGCCTCGCAATAATTCGAAATAACGACGAATCACTCAAGGTCACTCCGAATCGCGATATTTACCGTTTCCGCTCGCTGTATATCGAAAGAAGATAAGGATTCACATCTCAAGCCTCGCAATCGTTCAAAATGTCGGTATATCAGAGTAGGAGACTCGGGAACGCGATATTTACATTTACCACTCGCTGTATATCGAAAGAGGCGAAGGATTCACTTCCCAAGCATCACAATAATTCGAAATAACGACAAATCACTCAAGGACACTCCGACTCGCGATATTTACCGTTTCTGCTCGCTGTATATCGAAAGAAGCGAAGGATTCACATCACAAGCCTCGCAACCGTTCGAAATAACGAGAAATCACTCAAGGTCACTCGGAATCACGATATTAACCTTTTCCATAAGGAGTGTATTGAAAGATGCTAAGGATTCACATCACAAGCCTCGCAATCGTTCAAAATATCGATAAATCACAGTACGAGACTCGGGATCGCGATATTTACATTTACCACTCGCTGTATATCGAAAGTAGCTGATAATTCATTTTCCGAGCCTCGCAACCGTTCGAAATAACGACAAATCACTCAAGGACACTCCGAATCGCGATATTTACCTTTTACGCTCGCTGAATATCGAAAGAAGCGAGGGATTCATATCTCAAGCCTCGCAATCGTTCAAAATATCAATAAATCAGAGTAGGAGACTCGGAATCGCGATATTTACATTTACCACTCGCTGTATATCGAAAGAAGCGAAGGATTCACTTCACAAGCCTCACAATAATTCGAAATAACGACAAATCACTCAAGGACACTCCCAATCGCGATATTTACCGATTCCGCTTGCTGTATATCGAAAGAAGCGAAGGATTCACATCCCAAGCCTCGCAATCGTTCAAAATATCGATAAATCAGAGTAGGAGACCCCGAATGGCGATATTTACCGTTTCCGCTCGCTGTATATCGATAGAAGCGAAGGATTCACATCACAAGCCTCGCAATCCTTCAAAATATCGATAAATCAGAGTAGGAGACTCCGAATGGCGATATTTACCGTTTCCGCTCGCTGTATATCGAAAGAAGATAAGGATTCACATCTCAAGCCTCGCAATCGTTCAAAATATCGGTATATCAGAGTAGGAGACTCGGGAACGCGATATTTACATTTACCACTCGCTGTATATCGAAAGAAGCGAGGGATTCACATCCATAGCCTCGCAATCGTTCAAAATATCGATAAATCAGAGTAGGACACTCCGAATCGCGATATTTAGCGTTTCCGCTTTCTGTATATCGGAAGAAGATAAGGATTCACATCCCAAATCTCGCAATCGTTTAAAATATCGATAAATCACAATAGGAGACTCGGGATCGCGATATTTACATTTACCACTCGCTGTATATCGAAAGAGGCGAAGGATTCACTTCCCAGGCCTCGCAATAATTTGAAATAACGACGAATCACTCAAGGACACTCCGAATCGCGATATTTACCGTTTCCGCTTGCTGTATATCGAAAGAAGCGAAGGATTCACATCCCAGGCCTTGCAATCGTTCAAAATATCGATAAATCAGAGTAGGACACTCCGAATCGCGATATTTACCGTTTCCGCTCGCTGTATATCGAAAGAAGATAAGGATTCACATCTCAAGCCTCGCAATCGTTCAAAATATCGGTATATCAGAGTAGGAGACTCGGGAACGCGATATTTACATTTACCACTCGCTGTATATCGAAAGAAGCGAGGGATTCATATCTCAAGCCTCGCAATCGTTCAAAATATCAATAAATCAGGGTAGGAGACTCGGGAACGTTATATTTACATTTACCACTCGCTGTATATCGAAAGAGGCGAAGGATTCACTTCCCAAGCATCACAATAATTCGAAATAACGACAAATCACTCAAGGACACTCCGACTCGCGATATTTACCGTTTCTGCTCGCTGAATATCGAAAGAAGCGAGGGATTCATATCTCAAGCCTCGCAATCGTTCAAAATATCAATAAATCAGAGTAGGAGACTCGGAATCGCGATATTTACATTTACCACTCGCTGTATATCGAAAGAAGCGAAGGATTCACTTCACAAGCCTCACAATAATTCGAAATAACGACAAATCACTCAAGGACACTCCCAATCGCGATATTTACCGATTCCGCTTGCTGTATATCGAAAGAAGCGAAGGATTCACATCCCAAACCTCGCAATCGTTCAAAATATCGATAAATCAGAGTAGGACACTCCGTATCGCGATATTTAGCGTTTCCGCTTTCTGTATATCGGAAGAAGATAAGGATTCACATCCCAAATCTCGCAATCGTTTAAAATATCGATAAATCACAATAGGACACTCGTAATCGCGATATTTACATTTTCCACTCGCTGTATATCGAAAGAGGCGAAGGATTCACTTCCCAAGCATCACAATAATTCGAAATAACGACAAATCACTCAAGGACACTCCGACTTGCGATATTTACCGTTTCTGCTCGCTGTATATCGAAAGAAGATAAGGATTCACATCTCAAGCCTCGCAATCGTTCAAAATATCGGTATATCAGAGTAGGAGACTCGGGAACGCGATATTTACATTTACCACTCGCTATATATCGAAAGAGGCGAAGGATTCACTTCCCAAGCATCACAATAATTCGAAATAACGACAAATCACTCAAGGACACTCCGACTCGCGATATTTACCGTTTCTGCTCGCTGTATATCGAAAGAAGCGAAGGTTTCACATCACAAGCCTCGCAATCCTTCAAAATATCGATAAATCAGAGTAGGAGACTCCGAATCGCGATATTTACCGTTTCCGCTCGCTGTATATCGAAAGAAGATAAGGATTCACATCTCAAGCCTCGCAATCGTTCAAAATATGGGTATATCAGAGTAGGAGACTCGGGAACGCGATATTTACATTTACCACTCGCTGTATATCGAAAGAAGCGAAGGATTCACGTCCCAAGCCTCCCAATAATTCGAAATAACGACGAATCACTCAAGGACACACCGAATTGCGATATTTACCGTTTCCGCTTGCTGTATATCGAAATAAGCGAAGGATTCACATCCCAAACCTCGCAATCGTTCAAAATATCGATAAATCAGAGTAGGAGACGCGGAAACGCGATATTTAGCTTTTCGACTCGCTGTATATCGAAAGAAGCGAAGGATTCACTTCCCAGGCCTCGCAATAATTCGAAATAACGACAAATAAGTCAAGAACATTCCGACTCGCGATATTTACCGTTTCTGCTCGCTGTATATCGAAAGAAGCGAAGGATTCACATCACAAGCCTCGCAATCCTTCAAAATATCGATAAATCAGAGTAGGAGACTCCGAATGGCGATATTTACGGTTTCCGCTCGCTGTATATCGAGAGAAGCGAAGGATTCACATCACAAGCCTCGCAATCGTTCAAAATATCGATAAATCAGAGTAGGAGACGCGGAAACGCGATATTTAGCTTTTCGACTCGCTGTATATCGAAAGAAGCGAAGGATTCACTTCCCAGGCCTCGCAATAATTCGAAATAACGACAAATAAGTCAAGGACATTCCGACTCGCGATATTTAAAGGTTCCGCTCGCTGTATATGGAAAGAAGCGAAGGATTCACATCCCAAGCCTCGCAACCGTTCGAAATAACGAGAAATCACTCAATGTCACTCGGAATCGCGATATTGACCGTTTCCATAAGGAGTGTATTGAAAGAAGCTAAGGATTCGCTTCCCTAGCCTCGCAATCGTTCAAAATAACGAGAAATCACTCAATGTCACTCGGAATCGCGATATTGACCGTTTCCATAAGGAGTGTATTGAAAGAAGCTAAGGATTCGCTTCCCTAGCCTCGCAATCGTTCAAAATATCGATAAATCAGAGTAGGAGACTCGGGATCGCGATATTTACATTTACCACTCGCTGTATATCGAAAGAAGCTGATAATTCATTTTCCGAGCCTCGCAACCGTTCGAAATAACGACAAATCACTCAAGGACACTCCGAATCGCGATATTTACCGTTTCTGCTCGCTGTATATCGAAAGAAGCGAAGGATTCACATGACAAGCCTCGCAATCCTTCAAAATATCGATAAATCAGAGTAGGAGACTCCGAATGGCGATATTTACCGTTTCCGCTTTCTGTATATCGGAAGAAGATAAGGATTCACATCTCAAGCCTCGCAATCGTTCAAAATATCGGTATATCAGAGTAGGAGACCCGGGAACGCGATATTTACATTTACCACTCGCTGTATATCGAAAGAAGCGAGGGATTCACATCCCAAGCCTCGCAATCGTTCAAAATATCGATAAATCAGAGTAGGACACTCCGAATCGCGATATTTAGCGTTTCCGCTTTCTGTATATCGGAAGAAGATAAGGATTCACATCTCAAGCCTCGCAATCGTTCAAAATATCGGTATATCAGAGTAGGAGACTCGGGAACGCGATATTTACATTTACCACTCGCTGTATATCGAAAGAAGCGAAGGATTCACATCCCAAGCCTCGCAACCGTTCGAAATAACGAGAAATCACTCAAGGTCACTCGGAATCACGATATTGACCTTTTCCATAAGGAGTGTATTGAAAGAAGCTAAGGATTCGTTTCCCTAGCCTCGCAATCCTTCAAAATATCGATAAATCAGAGTAGGAGACTCCGAATGGCGATATTTACCGTTTCCGCTTTCTGTATATCGGAAGAAGATAAGGATTCACATCTCAAGCCTCGCAATCGTTCAAAATATCGGTATATCAGAGTAGGAGACTCGGGAACGCGATATTTACATTTACCACTCGCTGTATATCGAAAGAAGCGAGGGATTCACATCCCAAGCCTCGCAATCGTTCAAAATATCGATAAATCAGAGTAGGACACTCCGAATCGCGATATTTAGCGTTTCCGCTTTCTGTATATCGGAAGAAGATAAGGATTCACATCTCAAGCCTCGCAATCGTTCAAAATATCGGTATATCAGAGTAGGAGACTCGGGAACGCGATATTTACATTTACCACTCGCTGTATATCGAAAGAAGCGAAGGATTCACATCCCAAGCCTCGCAACCGTTCGAAATAACGAGAAATCACTCAAGGTCACTCGGAATCACGATATTGACCTTTTCCATAAGGAGTGTATTGAAAGAAGCTAAGGATTCGTTTCCCTAGCCTCGCAATCGTTCAAAATATCGATAAATCAGAGTAGGAGACTCGGGATCGCGATATTTACATTTACCACTCGCTGTATATCGAAAGAAGCGAAGGATTCACATCACAAGCCTCGCAATACTTCAAAATATCGATAAATCAGAGTAGGAGACTCCGAATGGCGATATTTACCGTTTCCGCTCGCTGTATATCGAAAGAAGCGAAGGATTCCCTTCCCAAGCCTCGCAATAATTCGAAATAACGACGAATCACTCAAGGTCACTCCGAATCGCGATATTTACCGTTTCCGCTCGCTGTATATCGAAAGAAGATAAGGATTCACATCTCAAGCCTCGCAATCGTTCAAAATATCGGTATATCAGAGTAGGAGACTCGGGAACGCGATATTTACATTTACCACTCGCTGTATATCGAAAGAGGCGAAGGATTCACTTCCCAAGCATCACAATAATTCGAAATAACGACAAATCACTCAAGGACACTCCGAATCGCGATATTTACCGTTTCCGCTCGCTGTATATCGAAAGAAGCGAAGGATTCACATCACAAGCCTCGCAATACTTCAAAATATCGATAAATCAGAGTAGGAGACTCCGAATGGCGATATTTACCGTTTCCGCTCGCTGTATATCGAAAGAAGATAAGGATTCACATCTCAAGCCTCGCAATCGTTCAAAATATCGGTATATCAGATTGGAGACTCGGGAACGCGATATTTACATTTACCACTCGCTGTATATCGAAAGAGGCGAAGGATTCAATTCCCAAGCATCACAATAATTCGAAATAACGACAAATCACTCAAGGACACTCCGAATCGCGATATTTACCGTTTCCGCTCGCTGTATATCGAAAGAAGCGAAGGATTCACATCACAAGCCTCGCAATACTTCAAAATATCGATAAATCAGAGTAGGAGACTCCGAATGGCGATATTTACCGTTTCCGCTCGCTGTATATCGAAAGAAGCGAAGGATTCACATCACAAGCCTCGCAATCCTTCAAATTATCGATAAATCAGAGTAGGAGACTCGGGTACGCGATATTTACATTTACCACTGGCTGTATATCGAAAGAAGAAAAGGATTCACATCCCAAGCCTCGCAACCGTTCGAAATAACGAGAAATCACTCAAGGTCACTCGGAATCACGATATTGACCTTTTCCATAAGGAGTGTATTGAAAGAAGCTAAGGATTCGTTTCCCTAACCTCGCAATCGTTCAAAATATCGATAAATCAGAGTAGGAGACTCGGGATCGCGATATTTACATTTACCACTCGCTGTATATAGAAAGAAGCGAAGGATTCACATCCCAAGCCTCGCAATCGTTTAAAATATCTATAAATCACAGTACGAGACTCGGGATCGCGATATTTACATTTACCACTCGCTGTATATCGAAGGAAGCTGATAATTCATTTTCCGAGAAACGCAACCGTTCGACATAAATACAAATCACTCAAGGACACTCCGAATCGCGATATTTACCTTTTCCGCTCGCTGAATATCGAAAGAAGCGACGGATTCATATCTCAAGCCTCGCAATCGTTCAAAATATCAATAAATCAGAGTAGGAGACTCGGAATCGCGATATTTACATTTACCACTCGCTGTATATCGAAAGAAGAAAAGGATTCACATCTCAAGCCTCGCAATAATTCGAAATAACGGGAAATCAATCAAGGACACTCCGACTCGCGATATTTACCGTTTCTGCTCGCTGTATATCGAAAGAAGCGAAGGATTCACATCACAAGCCTCGCAACCGTTCGAAATAACGAGAAATCACTCAAGGTCACTCGGAATCACGATATTGACCTTTTCCATAAGGAGTGTATTGAAAGAAGCTAAGGATTCGTTTCCCTAGCCTCGCAATAATTCGAAATAACGACGAATCACTCAAGGTCACTCCTATTCGCGATATTTACCGTTTCCGCTCGCTGTATATCGAAAGAAGATAAGGATTCACATCTCAAGCCTCGCAATCGTTCAAAATATCGGTATATCAGAGTAGGAGACTCGTTAACGCGATATTTACATTTACCACTCGCTGTATATCGAAAGAGGCGAAGGATTCACTTCCCAAGCATCACAATAATTCGAAATAACGACAAATCACTCAAGGACACTCCGACTCGCGATATTTACCGTTTCTGCTCGCTGTATATCGAAAGAAGCGAAGGATTCACATCACAAGCCTCGCAACCGTTCGAAATAACGAGAAATCACTCAAGGTCACTCGGAATCACGATATTAACCTTTTCCATAAGGAGTGTATTGAAAGAAGCTAAGGATTCACATCACAAGCCTCGCAATCGTTCAAAATATCGATAAATCACAGTACGAGACTCGGGATCGCGATATTTACATTTACCACTCGCTGTATATCGAAAGAAGCTGATAATTCATTTTCCGAGCCTCGCAACCGTTCGAAATAACGACAAATCACTCAAGGACACTCCGAATCGCGATATTTCCCTTTTCCGCTCGCTGAATATCGAAAGAAGCGACGGATTCATATCTCAAGCCTCGCAATCGTTCAAAATATCAATAAATCAGAGTAGGAGACTCGGAATCGCGATATTTACATTTACCACTCGCTGTATATCGAAAGAAGCGAAGGATTCACTTCACAAGCCTCACAATAATTCGAAATAACGACAAATCACTCAAGGACACTCCCAATCGCGATATTTACCGATTCCGCTTGCTGTATATCGAAAGAAGCGAAGGATTCACATCCCAAGCCTCGCAATCGTTCAAAATATCGATAAATCAGAGTAGGACACTCCGAATCGCGATATTTAGCGTTTCCGCTTTCTGTATATCGGAAGAAGATAAGGATTCACATCCCAAATCTCGCAATCGTTTAAAATATCGATAAATCACAATAGGAGACTCGGGATCGCGATATTTACATTTACCACTCGCTGTATATCGAAAGAGGCGAAGGATTCACTTCCCAGGCCTCGCAATAATTCGAAATAACGACGAATCACTCAAGGTCACTCCGAATCGCGATATTTACCGTTTCCGCTCGCTGTATATCTAAAGAAGATAAGGATTCACATCTCAAGCCTCGCAATCGTTCAAAATATCGGTATATCAGAGTAGGAGACTCGGGATCGCGATATTGACATTTACCACTCGCTGTATATCGAAAGAGGCGAAGGATTCACTTCCCAAGCATCACAATAATTCGAAATAACGACAAATCACTCAAGGACACTCCGACTCGCGATATTTACCGTTTCTGCTCGCTGTATATCGAAAGAAGCGAAGGATTCACATCACAAGCCTCGCAATCCTTCAAAATATCGATAAATCAGAGTAGGAGACTCCGAATCGCGATATTTACCGTTTCTTCTCGCTGTATATCGAAAGAAGATAAGGATTCACATCTCAAGCCTCGCAATCGTTCAAAATATCGGTATATCAGAGTAGGAGACTCGGGAACGCGATATTTACATTTACCACTCGCTGTATATCGAAAGAAGCGAAGGATTCACATCCCAAGCCTCGCAACCGTTCGAAATAACGAGAAATCACTCAAGGTCACTCGGAATCACGATATTGACCTTTTCCATAAGGAGTGTATTGAAAGAAGCTAAGGATTCGTTTCCCTAGCCTCGCAATCGTTCAAAATATCGATAAAACAGAGTAGGAGACTCGGGATCGCGATATTTACATTTACCACTCGCTGTATATCGAAAGAAGCGAAGGATTCACTTCCCAAACATTGCAATAATTCGAAATAACGACAAATCACTCAAGGACACTCCGAATCGCGATATTTACCGTTTCCGCACTCGGAAGCGCGATATTTACATTTACCACTCGCTGTATATAGAAAGAAGCGAAGGATTCACTTCACAAGTCTCACAATAATTCGAAATAACGACAAATCACTCAAGGACACTCCCAATCGCGATATTTACCTTTTCCGCTCGCTGTATATCGAAAGAAGAAAAGGATTCACATCGCAAGCCTCGCAATAATTCGAAATAACGAGAAATCACTCAAGGTCACTCGGAATCACGATATTGACCTTTTCCATAAGGAGTGTATTGAAAGAAGCTAAGGATTCGTTTCCCTAGCCTCGCAATCGTTCAAAATATCGATAAATCAGAGTAGGAGACTCGGGATCGCTATATTTACATTTACCACTCGCTGTATATCGAAAGAAGCGAAGGATTCACTTCCCAAGCATTGCAATAATTCGAAATAACGACAAATCACTCAAGGACACTCCGAATCGCGATATTTACCGTTTCCGCTCGCTGTATATCGAAAGAAGATAAGGATTCACATCTCAAGCCTCGCAATCGTTCAAAATATCGGTATATCAGAGTAGGAGACCCGGGAACGCGATATTTACATTTACCACTGGCTGTATATCGAAAGAAGCGAAGGATTCACATCCCAAGCCTCGCAACCGTTCGAAATAACGAGAAATCACTCAAGGTCACTCGGAATCACGATATTGACCTTTTCCATAAGGAGTGTATTGAAAGAAGCTAAGGATTCGTTTCCCTAGCCTCGCAATCGTTCAAAATATCGATAAATCAGAGTAGGAGACTCGGGATCGCGATATTTACATTTACCACACGCTGTATATCGAAAGAAGCGAAGGATTCACTTCCCAAGCATTGCAATAATTCGAAATAACGACAAATCACTCAAGGACACTCCGAATCGCGATATTTACCGTTTCCGCTCGCTGTATATCGAAAGAAGCGAAGGATTCACATGACAAGCCTCGCAATCCTTCAAAATATCGATAAATCAGAGTAGGAGACTCCGAATGGCGATATTTACCGTTTCCGCTCGCTGTATATCGAAAGAAGCGAAGGATTCACATCACAAGCCTCGCAATCCTTCAAATTATCGATAAATCAGAGTAGGAGACTCCGAATGGCGATATTTACCGTTTCCGCTCGCTGTATATCGAAAGAAGATAAGGATTCACATGACAAGCCTCGCAATCCTTCAAAATATCGATAAATCAGAGTAGGAGACTCCGAATGGCGATATTTACCGTTTCCGCTCGCTGTATATCGAAAGAAGCGAAGGATTCACATCACAAGCCTCGCAATCGTTCAAAATATCGATAATTCACAGTACGAGACTCGGGATCGCGATATTTACATTTACCACTCGCTGTATATCGAAAGAAGCTGATAATTCATTTTCCGAGCCTCGCAACCGTTCGACATAAATACAAATCACTCAAGGACACTCCGAATCGCGATATTTACCTTTTCCGCTCGTTGAATATCGAAAGAAGCGACGGATTCATATCTCAAGAATCGCAATCGTTCAAAATATCGATAAATCACAGTACGAGACTCGGGATCGCGATATTTACATTTACCACTCGCTGTATATCGAAAGAAGCTGATAATTCATTTTCCGAGCCTCGCAACCGTTCGAAATAACGACAAATCACTCAAGGACACTCCGAATCGCGATATTTACCTTTTCCGCTCGCTGAATATCGAAAGAAGCGACGGATTCATATCTCAAGCCTCGCAATCGTTCAAAATATCAATAAATCAGAGTAGGAGACTCGGAATCGCGATATTTACATTTACCACTCGCTGTATATCGAAAGAAGCGAAGGATTCACTTCACAAGCCTCACAATAATTAGAAATAACGACAAATCACTCAAGGACACTCCCAATCGCGATATTGACCGATTCCGCTTGCTGTATATCGAAAGCAGCGAAGGATTCACATCCCAAGCCTCGCAATCGTTCAAAATATCGATAAATCAGAGTAGGACACTCCGAATCGCGATATTTACCGTTTCCGCTCGCTGTATATCGGAAGAAGATAAGGATTCACATCTCAAGCCTCGCAATCGTTCAAAATATCGGTATATCAGAGTAGGAGACTCGGGAACGCGATATTTACATTTACCACTCGCTGTATATCGAAAGAAGCGAAGGATTCACATCCCAAGCCTCGCAACCGTTCGAAATAACGAGAAATCACTCAAGGTCACTCGGAATCACGATATTGACCTTTTCTATAAGGAGTGTATTGAAAGAAGCTAAGGATTCGTTTCCCTAGCCTCGCAATCGTTCAAAATATCGATAAATCAGAGTAGGAGACTCGGGATCGCGATATTTACATTTACCACTCGCTGTATATCGAAAGAAGCGAAGGATTCACTTCCCAAGCATTGCAATAATTCGAAATAACGACAAATCACTCAAGGACACTCCGAATCGCGATATTTACCGTTTCCGCTCGCTGTATATCGAAAGAAGCGAAGGATTCACATCACAAGCCTCGCAATCGTTCAAAATATCGATAAATCACAGTACGAGACTCGGGATCGCGATATTTGCATTTACCACTCGCTGTATATCGAAAGAAGCTGATAATTCATTTTCCGAGCCTCGCAACCGTTCGACATAAATACAAATCACCCAAGGACACTCCGAATCGCGATATTTACCTTTTCCGCTCGCTGAATATCGAAAGAAGCGACGGATTCATATCTCAAGCCTCGCAATCGTTCAAAATATCAATAAATCAGAGTAGGAGACTCGGAATCGCGATATTTACATTTACCACTCGCTGTATATCGAAAGAAGCGAAGGATTCACTTCACAAGCCTCACAATAATTCGAAATAACGACAAATCACTCAAGGACACTCCCAATCGCGATATTTACCTTTTCCGCTCGCTGTATATCGAAAGAAGAAAAGGATTCACATCTCAAGCCTCGCAATAATTCGAAATAACGGGAAATCAATCAAGGACACTCGGAATCATGATATTGACCTTTTCCACACGCAGTGTATTGAAAGAAGCTAAGGATTCGTTTCCCAAGAATCGCAATCGTTCAAAATATCGATAAAACAGAGTATCAGAGTCGGAAACGCGATATTTACCTTTTCCGCTCGCTGTATATCGAATGAAGCGAAGGATTCCCTTCCCAAGCCTCGCAATAATTCGAAATAACGACGAATCACTCAAGGTCACTCCGAATCGCGATATTTACCGTTTCCGCTCGCTGTATATCGAAAGAAGATAAGGATTCACATCTCAAGCCTCGCAATCGTTCAAAATATCGGTATATCAGAGTAGGAGACTCGGGAACGCGATATTTACATTTACCACTCGCTGTATATCGAAAGAGGCGAAGGATTCACTTCCCAAGCATCACAATAATTCGAAATAACGACAAATCACTCAAGGACGCTCCGACTCGCGATATTTACCGTTTCTGCTCGCTGTATATCGAAAGAAGCGAAGGATTCACATCACAAGCCTCGCAACCGTTCGGAATAACGAGAAATCACTCAAGGTCACTCGGAATCACGATATTAACCTTTTCCATAAGGAGTGTATTGAAAGAAGCTAAGGATTCACATCACAAGCCTCGCAATCGTTCAAAATATCGATAAATCACAGTACGAGACTCGGGATCGCGATATTTACATTTACCACTCGCTGTATATCGAAAGAAGCTGATAATTCATTTTCCGAGCCTCGCAACCGTTCGAAATAACGACAAATCACTCAAGGACACTCCGAATCGCGATATTTACCTTTTCCGCTCGCTGAATATCGAAAGAAGCGACGGATTCATATCTCAAGCCTCGCAATCGTTCAAAATATCAATAAATCAAAGTAGGAGACTCGGAATCGCGATATTTACATTTACCACTCGCTGTATATCGAAAGAAGCGAAGGATTCACTTCACAAGCCTCACAATAATTCGAAATAACGACAAATCACTCAAGGACACTCCCAATCGCGATATTTACCGATTCCGCTTGCTGTATATCGAAAGAAGCGAAGGATTCACATCCCAGGCCTTGCAATCGTTCAAAATATCGATAAATCAGAGTAGGACACTCCGAATCGCGATATTTACTGTTTCCGCTCGCTGTATATCGGAAGAAGATAAGGATTCACATCCCAAATCTCGCAATCGTTTAAAATATCAATAAATCAGAGTAGGAGACTCGGAATCGCGATATTTACATTTACCACTCGCTGTATATCGAAAGAAGCGAAGGATTCACTTCACAAGCCTCACAATAATTCGAAATAACGACAAATCACTCAAGGACACTCCGAATCGCGATATTTACCGTTTCCGCTTGCTGTATATCGAAAGAAGCGAAGGATTCACATCCCAGGCCTTGCAATCGTTCAAAATATCGATAAATCAGAGTAGGACACTCCGAATCGCGATATTTACTGTTTCCGCTCGCTGTATATCGGAAGAAGATAAGGATTCACATCCCAAATCTCGCAATAATTCGAAATAACGAGAGATCACTCAAGGTCACTCGGAATCACGATATTGACCTTTTCCATAAGGAGTGTATTGAAAGAAGCTAAGGATTCGTTTCCCTAGCCTCGCAATCGTTCAAAATATCGATAAATCAGAGTAGGAGACTCGGGATCGCGATATTTACATTTACCACACGCTGTATATCGAAAGAAGCGAAGGATTCACTTCCCAAGCATTGCAATAATTCGAAATAACGACAAATCACTCAAGGACACTCCGAATCGCGATATTTACCGTTTCCGCTCGCTGTATATCGAAAGAAGCGAAGGATTCACATGACAAGCCTCGCAATCCTTCAAAATATCGATAAATCAGAGTAGGAGACTCCGAATGGCGATATTTACCGTTTCCGCTCGCTGTATATCGAAAGAAGCGAAGGATTCACATCACAAGCCTCGCAATCCTTCAAATTATCGATAAATCAGAGTAGGAGACTCCGAATGGCGATATTTACCGTTTCCGCTCGCTGTATATCGAAAGAAGATAAGGATTCACATGACAAGCCTCGCAATCCTTCAAAATATCGATAAATCAGAGTAGGAGACTCCGAATGGCGATATTTACCGTTTCCGCTCGCTGTATATCGAAAGAAGATAAGGATTCACATCCCAAATCTCGCAATCGTTTAAAATATCGATAAATCACAATAGGAGACTCGGGATCGCGATATTTACATTTACCACTCGCTGTATATCGAAAGAGGCGAAGGATTCACTTCCCAGGCCTCGCAATAATTCGAAATAACGACGAATCACTCAAGGTCACTCCGAATCGCGATATTTACCGTTTCCGCTCGCTGTATATCTAAAGAAGATAAGGATTCACATCTCAAGCCTCGCAATCGTTTAAAATATCGGTATATCAGAGTAGGAGACTCGGGATCGCGATATTGACATTTACCACTCGCTGTATATCGAAAGAGGCGAAGGATTCACTTCCCAAGCATCACAATAATTCGAAATAACGACAAATCACTCAAGGACACTCCGACTCGCGATATTTACCGTTTCTGCTCGCTGTATATCGAAAGAAGCGAAGGATTCACATCACAAGCCTCGCAATCCTTCAAAATATCGATAAATCAGAGTAGGAGACTCCGAATCGCGATATTTACCGTTTCTTCTCGCTGTATATCGAAAGAAGATAAGGATTCACATCTCAAGCCTCGCAATCGTTCAAAATATCGGTATATCAGAGTAGGAGACTCGGGAACGCGATATTTACATTTACCACTCGCTGTATATCGAAAGAAGCGAAGGATTCACATCCCAAGCCTCGCAACCGTTCGAAATAACGAGAAATCACTCAAGGTCACTCGGAATCACGATATTGACCTTTTCCATAAGGAGTGTATTGAAAGAAGCTAAGGATTCGTTTCCCTAGCCTCGCAATCGTTCAAAATATCGATAAAACAGAGTAGGAGACTCGGGATCGCGATATTTACATTTACCACTCGCTGTATATCGAAAGAAGCGAAGGATTCACTTCCCAAACATTGCAATAATTCGAAATAACGACAAATCACTCAAGGACACTCCGAATCGCGATATTTACCGTTTCCGCACTCGGAAGCGCGATATTTACATTTACCACTCGCTGTATATCGAAAGAAGCGAAGGATTCACTTCACAAGTCTCACAATAATTCGAAATAACGACAAATCACTCAAGGACACTCCCAATCGCGATATTTACCTTTTCCGCTCGCTGTATATCGAAAGAAGAAAAGGATTCACATCGCAAGCCTCGCAATAATTCGAAATAACGAGAAATCACTCAAGGTCACTCGGAATCACGATATTGACCTTTTCCATAAGGAGTGTATTGAAAGAAGCTAAGGATTCGTTTCCCTAGCCTCGCAATCGTTCAAAATATCGATAAAACAGAGTAGGAGACTCGGGATCGCGATATTTACATTTACCACTCGCTGTATATCGAAAGAAGCGAAGGATTCACTTCCCAAGCATTGCAATAATTCGAAATAACGACAAATCACTCAAGGACACTCCGAATCGCGATATTTACCGTTTCCGCACTCGGAATCGCGATATTTACATTTACCACTCGCTGTATATCGCAAGAAGCTAATAATTCATTTTCCGAGAATCGCAACCGTTCGAAATAACGACAAATCACTCAAGGACACTCCGAATCGCGATATTTACCGTTTCCGCTTGCTGTATATCGAAAGAAGCGAAGGATTCACATCCCAGGCCTCGCAATCGTTCAAAATATCGATAAATCAGAGTAGGACACTCCGAATCGCGATATTTACCGTTTCCGCACTCGGAATCGCGATATTTACATTTACCACTCGCTGTATATCGAAAGAAGCGAAGGATTCACATCACAAGCCTCGCAACCGTTCGAACTAACGAGAAATCACTCAAGGTCACTCGGAATCACGATATTGACCTTTTCCATAAGGAGTGTATTGAAAGAAGCTAAGGATTCGTTTCCCTAGCCTCGCAATCGTTCAAAATATCGATAAAACAGAGTAGGAGACTCGGGATCGCGATATTTACATTTACCACTCGCTGTATATCGAAAGAAGCGAAGGATTCACTTCCCAAGCATTGCAATAATTCGAAATAACGACAAATCACTCAAGGACACTCCGAATCGCGATATTTACCGTTTCCGCACTCGGAATCGCGATATTTACATTTACCACTCGCTGTATATCGCAAGAAGCTAATAATTCATTTTCCGAGAATCGCAACCGTTCGAAATAACGACAAATCACTCAAGGACACTCCGAATCGCGATATTTACCGTTTCCGCTTGCTGTATATCGAAAGAAGCGAAGGATTCACATCCCAGGCCTCGCAATCGTTCAAAATATCGATAAATCAGAGTAGGACACTCCGAATCGCGATATTTACCGTTTCCGCACTCGGAATCGCGATATTTACATTTACCACTCGCTGTATATCGAAAGCAGCGAGGGATTCACATCGCAAGCCTCGCAATCGTTCAAAATATCGGTAAATCAGAGTAGGAGACTCGGGATCGCGATATTTACATTTACCACTCGCTGTATATCGAAAGAAGCGAAGGATTCACTTCCCAAGCATTGCAATAATTCGAAATAACGACAAATCACTCAAGGACACTCCGAATCGCGATATTTACCGTTTCCGCTCGCTGTATATCGAAAGAAGATAAGGATTCACATCTCAAGCCTCGCAATCGTTCAAAATATCGGTATATCAGAGTAGGAGACTCGGGAACGCGATATTTACATTTACCACTGGCTGTATATCGAAAGAAGCGAAGGATTCACATCCCAAGCCTCGCAACCGTTCGAAATAACGAGAAATCACTCAAGGTCACTCGGAATCACGATATTGACCTTTTCCATAAGGAGTGTATTGAAAGAAGCTAAGGATTCGTTTCCCTAGCCTCGCAATCGTTCAAAATATGGATAAATCAGAGTAGGAGACTCGGGATCGCGATATTTACATTTACCACACGCTGTATATCGAAAGAAGCGAAGGATTCACTTCCCAAGCATTGCAATAATTCGAAATAACGACAAATCACTCAAGGACACTCCGAATCGCGATATTTACCGTTTCCGCTCGCTGTATATCGAAAGAAGCGAAGGATTCACATGACAAGCCTCGCAATCCTTCAAAATATCGATAAATCAGAGTAGGAGACTCCGAATGGCGATATTTACCGTTTCCGCTCGCTGTATACCGAAAGAAGCGAGGGATTCACATCACAAGCCTCGCAATCCTTCAAATTATCGATAAATCAGAGTAGGAGACTCCGAATGGCGATATTTACCGTTTCCGCTCGCTGTATATCGAAAGAAGATAAGGATTCACATGACAAGCCTCGCAATCCTTCAAAATATCGATAAATCAGAGTAGGAGACTCCGAATGGCGATATTTACCGTTTCCGCTCGCTGTATATCGAAAGAAGCGAAGGATTCACATCACAAGCCTCGCAATCGTTCAAAATATCGATAAATCAGAGTAGGAGACTCGGGATCGCGATATTTACATTTACCACTCGCTGTATATCGAAAGAAGCGAAGGATTCACTTCCCAAGCATTGCAATAATTCGAAATAACGACAAATCACTCAAGGACACTCCGAATCGCGATATTTACCGTTTCCGCTCGCTGTATATCGAAAGAAGCGAAGGATTCACATCACAAGCCTCGCAATCGTTCAAAATATCGATAATTCACAGTACGAGACTCGGGATCGCGATATTTACATTTACCACTCGCTGTATATCGAAAGAAGCTGATAATTCATTTTCCGAGCCTCGCAACCGTTCGACATAAATACAAATCACTCAAGGACACTCCGAATCGCGATATTTACCTTTTCCGCTCGTTGAATATCGAAAGAAGCGACGGATTCATATCTCAAGAATCGCAATCGTTCAAAATATCGATAAATCACAGTACGAGACTCGGGATCGCGATATTTACATTTACCACTCGCTGTATATCGAAAGAAGCTGATAATTCATTTTCCGAGCCTCGCAACCGTTCGAAATAACGACAAATCACTCAAGGACACTCCGAATCGCGATATTTACCTTTTCCGCTCGCTGAATATCGAAAGAAGCGACGGATTCATATCTCAAGCCTCGCAATCGTTCAAAATATCAATAAATCAGAGTAGGAGACTCGGAATCGCGATATTTACATTTACCACTCGCTGTATATCGAAAGAAGCGAAGGATTCACTTCACAAGCCTCACAATAATTAGAAATAACGACAAATCACTCAAGGACACTCCCAATCGCGATATTGACCGATTCCGCTTGCTGTATATCGAAAGCAGCGAAGGATTCACATCCCAAGCCTCGCAATCGTTCAAAATATCGATAAATCAGAGTAGGACACTCCGAATCGCGATATTTACCGTTTCCGCTCGCTGTATATCGGAAGAAGATAAGGATTCACATCTCAAGCCTCGCAATCGTTCAAAATATCGGTATATCAGAGTAGGAGACTCGGGAACGCGATATTTACATTTACCACTCGCTGTATATCGAAAGAAGCGAAGGATTCACATCCCAAGCCTCGCAACCGTTCGAAATAACGAGAAATCACTCAAGGTCACTCGGAATCACGATATTGACCTTTTCTATAAGGAGTGTATTGAAAGAAGCTAAGGATTCGTTTCCCTAGCCTCGCAATCGTTCAAAATACCGATAAATCAGAGTAGGAGACTCGGGATCGCGATATTTACCGTTTCCGCTCGCTGTATATCGAAAGAAGATAAGGATTCACATCCCAAATCTCGCAATCGTTTAAAATATCGATAAATCACAATAGGAGACTCGGGATCGCGATATTTACATTTACCACTCGCTGTATATCGAAAGAGGCGAAGGATTCACTTCCCAGGCCTCGCAATAATTCGAAATAACGACGAATCACTCAAGGTCACTCCGAATCGCGATATTTACCGTTTCCGCTCGCTGTATATCTAAAGAAGATAAGGATTCACATCTCAAGCCTCGCAATCGTTCAAAATATCGGTATATCAGAGTAGGAGACTCGGGATCGCGATATTGACATTTACCACTCGCTGTATATCGAAAGAGGCGAAGGATTCACTTCCCAAGCATCACAATAATTCGAAATAACGACAAATCACTCAAGGACACTCCGACTCGCGATATTTACCGTTTCTGCTCGCTGTATATCGAAAGAAGCGAAGGATTCACATCACAAGCCTCGCAATCCTTCAAAATATCGATAAATCAGAGTAGGAGACTCCGAATCGCGATATTTACCGTTTCTTCTCGCTGTATATCGAAAGAAGATAAGGATTCACATCTCAAGCCTCGCAATCGTTCAAAATATCGGTATATCAGAGTAGGAGACTCGGGAACGCGATATTTACATTTACCACTCGCTGTATATCGAAAGAAGCGAAGGATTCACATCCCAAGCCTCGCAACCGTTCGAAATAACGAGAAATCACTCAAGGTCACTCGGAATCACGATATTGACCTTTTCCATAAGGAGTGTATTGAAAGAAGCTAAGGATTCGTTTCCCTAGCCTCGCAATCGTTCAAAATATCGATAAAACAGAGTAGGAGACTCGGGATCGCGATATTTACATTTACCACTCGCTGTATATCGAAAGAAGCGAAGGATTCACTTCCCAAACATTGCAATAATTCGAAATAACGACAAATCACTCAAGGACACTCCGAATCGCGATATTTACCGTTTCCGCACTCGGAAGCGCGATATTTACATTTACCACTCGCTGTATATCGAAAGAAGCGAAGGATTCACTTCACAAGTCTCACAATAATTCGAAATAACGACAAATCACTCAAGGACACTCCCAATCGCGATATTTACCTTTTCCGCTCGCTGTATATCGAAAGAAGAAAAGGATTCACATCGCAAGCCTCGCAATAATTCGAAATAACGAGAAATCACTCAAGGTTACTCGGAATCACGATATTGACCTTTTCCATAAGGAGTGTATTGAAAGAAGCTAAGGATTCGTTTCCCTAGCCTCGCAATCGTTCAAAATATCGATAAAACAGAGTAGGAGACTCGGGATCGCGATATTTACATTTACCACTCGCTGTATATCGAAAGAAGCGAAGGATTCACTTCCCAAGCATTGCAATAATTCGAAATAACGACAAATCACTCAAGGACACTCCGAATCGCGATATTTACCGTTTCCGCACTCGGAATCGCGATATTTACATTTACCACTCGCTGTATATCGCAAGAAGCTAATAATTCATTTTCCGAGAATCGCAACCGTTCGAAATAACGACAAATCACTCAAGGACACTCCGAATCGCGATATTTACCGTTTCCGCTTGCTGTATATCGAAAGAAGCGAAGGATTCACATCCCAGGCCTCGCAATCGTTCAAAATATCGATAAATCAGAGTAGGACACTCCGAATCGCGATATTTACCGTTTCCGCACTCGGAATCGCGATATTTACATTTACCACTCGCTGTATATCGAAAGAAGCGAAGGATTCACATCCCAAGCCTCGCAACCGTTCGAAATAACGAGAAATCACTCAAGGTCACTCGGAATCACGATATTGACCTTTTCCATAAGGAGTGTATTGAAAGAAGCTAAGGATTCGTTTCCCTAGCCTCGCAATCGTTCAAAATATCGATAAATCAGAGTAGGAGACTCGGGATCGCTATATTTACATTTACCACTCGCTGTATATCGAAAGAAGCGAAGGATTCACTTCCCAAGCATTGCAATAATTCGAAATAACGACAAATCACTCAAGGACACTCCGAATCGCGATATTTACCGTTTCCGCTCGCTGTATATCGAAAGAAGATAAGGATTCACATCTCAAGCCTCGCAATCGTTCAAAATATCGGTATATCAGAGTAGGAGACTCGGGAACGCGATATTTACATTTACCACTGGCTGTATATCGAAAGAAGCGAAGGATTCACATCCCAAGCCTCGCAACCGTTCGAAATAACGAGAAATCACTCAAGGTCACTCGGAGTCACGATATTGACCTTTTCCATAAGGAGTGTATTGAAAGAAGCTAAGGATTCGTTTCCCTAGCCTCGCAATCGTTCAAAATATCGATAAATCAGAGTAGGAGACTCGGGATCGCGATATTTACATTTACCACACGCTGTATATCGAAAGAAGCGAAGGATTCACTTCCCAAGCATTGCAATAATTCGAAATAACGACAAATCACTCAAGGACACTCCGAATCGCGATATTTACCGTTTCCGCTCGCTGTATATCGAAAGAAGCGAAGGATTCACATGACAAGCCTCGCAATCCTTCAAAATATCGATAAATCAGAGTAGGAGACTCCGAATGGCGATATTTACCGTTTCCGCTCGCTGTATATCGAAAGAAGCGAAGGATTCACATCACAAGCCTCGCAATCCTTCAAATTATCGATAAATCAGAGTAGGAGACTCCGAATGGCGATATTTACCGTTTCCGCTCGCTGTATATCGAAAGAAGATAAGGATTCACATGACAAGCCTCGCAATCCTTCAAAATATCGATAAATCAGAGTAGGAGACTCCGAATGGCGATATTTACCGTTTCCGCTCGCTGTATATCGAAAGAAGCGAAGGATTCACATCACAAGCCTCGCAATCGTTCAAAATATCGATAAATCAGAGTAGGAGACTCGGGATCGCGATATTTACATTTACCACTCGCTGTATATCGAAAGAAGCGAAGGATTCACTTCCCAAGCATTGCAATAATTCGAAATAACGACAAATCACTCAAGGACACTCCGAATCGCGATATTTACCGTTTCCGCTCGCTGTATATCGAAAGAAGCGAAGGATTCACATCACAAGCCTCGCAATCGTTCAAAATATCGATAATTCACAGTACGAGACTCGGGATCGCGATATTTACATTTACCACTCGCTGTATATCGAAAGAAGCTGATAATTCATTTTCCGAGCCTCGCAACCGTTCGACATAAATACAAATCACTCAAGGACACTCCGAATCGCGATATTTACCTTTTCCGCTCGTTGAATATCGAAAGAAGCGACGGATTCATATCTCAAGAATCGCAATCGTTCAAAATATCGATAAATCACAGTACGAGACTCGGGATCGCGATATTTACATTTACCACTCGCTGTATATCGAAAGAAGCTGATAATTCATTTTCCGAGCCTCGCAACCGTTCGAAATAACGACAAATCACTCAAGGACACTCCGAATCGCGATATTTACCTTTTCCGCTCGCTGAATATCGAAAGAAGCGACGGATTCATATCTCAAGCCTCGCAATCGTTCAAAATATCAATAAATCAGAGTAGGAGACTCGGAATCGCGATATTTACATTTACCACTCGCTGTATATCGAAAGAAGCGAAGGATTCACTTCACAAGCCTCACAATAATTAGAAATAACGACAAATCACTCAAGGACACTCCCAATCGCGATATTTACCGTTTCCGCTCGCTGTATATCGGAAGAAGATAAGGATTCACATCTCAAGCCTCGCAATCGTTCAAAATATCGGTATATCAGAGTAGGAGACTCGGGAACGCGATATTTACATTTACCACTCGCTGTATATCGAAAGAAGCGAAGGATTCACATCCCAAGCCTCGCAACCGTTCGAAATAACGAGAAATCACTCAAGGTCACTCGGAATCACGATATTGACCTTTTCTATAAGGAGTGTATTGAAAGAAGCTAAGGATTCGTTTCCCTAGCCTCGCAATCGTTCAAAATATCGATAAATCAGAGTAGGAGACTCGGGATCGCGATATTTACATTTACCACTCGCTGTATATCGAAAGAAGCGAAGGATTCACTTCCCAAGCATTGCAATAATTCGAAATAACGACAAATCACTCAAGGACACTCCGAATCGCGATATTTACCGTTTCCGCTCGCTGTATATCGAAAGAAGCGAAGGATTCACATCACAAGCCTCGCAATCGTTCAAAATATCGATAAATCACAGTACGAGACTCGGGATCGCGATATTTACATTTACCACTCGCTGTATATCGAAAGAAGCTGATAATTCATTTTCCGAGCCTCGCAACCGTTCGACATAAATACAAATCACCCAAGGACACTCCGAATCGCGATATTTACCTTTTCCGCTCGCTGAATATCGAAAGAAGCGACGGATTCATATCTCAAGCCTCGCAATCGTTCAAAATATCAATAAATCAGAGTAGGAGACTCGGAATCGCGATATTTACATTTACCACTCGCTGTATATCGAAAGAAGCGAAGGATTCACTTCACAAGCCTCACAATAATTCGAAATAACGACAAATCACTCAAGGACACTCCCAATCGCGATATTTACCTTTTCCGCTCGCTGTATATCGAAAGAAGAAAAGGATTCACATCTCAAGCCTCGCAATAATTCGAAATAACGGGAAATCAATCAAGGACACTCGGAATCATGATATTGACCTTTTCCACACGCAGTGTATTGAAAGAAGCTAAGGATTCGTTTCCCAAGAATCGCAATCGTTCAAAATATCGATAAAACAGAGTATCAGAGTCGGAAACGCGATATTTACCTTTTCCGCTCGCTGTATATCGAATGAAGCGAAGGATTCCCTTCCCAAGCCTCGCAATAATTCGAAATAACGACGAATCACTCAAGGTCACTCCGAATCGCGATATTTACCGTTTCCGCTCGCTGTATATCGAAAGAAGATAAGGATTCACATCTCAAGCCTCGCAATCGTTCAAAATATCGGTATATCAGAGTAGGAGACTCGGGAACGCGATATTTACATTTACCACTCGCTGTATATCGAAAGAGGCGAAGGATTCACTTCCCAAGCATCACAATAATTCGAAATAACGACAAATCACTCAAGGACGCTCCGACTCGCGATATTTACCGTTTCTGCTCGCTGTATATCGAAAGAAGCGAAGGATTCACATCACAAGCCTCGCAACCGTTCGAAATAACGAGAAATCACTCAAGGTCACTCGGAATCACGATATTAACCTTTTCCATAAGGAGTGTATTGAAAGAAGCTAAGGATTCACATCACAAGCCTCGCAATCGTTCAAAATATCGATAAATCACAGTACGAGACTCGGGATCGCGATATTTACATTTACCACTCGCTGTATATCGAAAGAAGCTGATAATTCATTTTCCGAGCCTCGCAACCGTTCGAAATAACGACAAATCACTCAAGGACACTCCGAATCGCGATATTTACCTTTTCCGCTCGCTGAATATCGAAAGAAGCGACGGATTCATATCTCAAGCCTCGCAATCGTTCAAAATATCAATAAATCAGAGTAGGAGACTCGGAATCGCGATATTTACATTTACCACTCGCTGTATATCGAAAGAAGCGAAGGATTCACTTCACAAGCCTCACAATAATTCGAAATAACGACAAATCACTCAAGGACACTCCCAATCGCGATATTTACCGATTCCGCTTGCTGTATATCGAAAGAAGCGAAGGATTCACATCCCAGGCCTTGCAATCGTTCAAAATATCGATAAATCAGAGTAGGACACTCCGAATCGCGATATTTACTGTTTCCGCTCGCTGTATATCGGAAGAAGATAAGGATTCACATCCCAAATCTCGCAATCGTTTAAAATATCAATAAATCAGAGTAGGAGACTCGGAATCGCGATATTTACATTTACCACTCGCTGTATATCGAAAGAAGCGAAGGATTCACTTCACAAGCCTCACAATAATTCGAAATAACGACAAATCACTCAAGGACACTCCGAATCGCGATATTTACCGTTTCCGCTTGCTGTATATCGAAAGAAGCGAAGGATTCACATCCCAGGCCTTGCAATCGTTCAAAATATCGATAAATCAGAGTAGGACACTCCGAATCGCGATATTTACTGTTTCCGCTCGCTGTATATCGGAAGAAGATAAGGATTCACATCCCAAATCTCGCAATAATTCGAAATAACGAGAGATCACTCAAGGTCACTCGGAATCACGATATTGACCTTTTCCATAAGGAGTGTATTGAAAGAAGCTAAGGATTCGTTTCCCTAGCCTCGCAATCGTTCAAAATATCGATAAATCAGAGTAGGAGACTCGGGATCGCGATATTTACATTTACCACACGCTGTATATCGAAAGAAGCGAAGGATTCACTTCCCAAGCATTGCAATAATTCGAAATAACGACAAATCACTCAAGGACACTCCGAATCGCGATATTTACCGTTTCCGCTCGCTGTATATCGAAAGAAGCGAAGGATTCACATGACAAGCCTCGCAATCCTTCAAAATATCGATAAATCAGAGTAGGAGACTCCGAATGGCGATATTTACCGTTTCCGCTCGCTGTATATCGAAAGAAGCGAAGGATTCACATCACAAGCCTCGCAATCCTTCAAATTATCGATAAATCAGAGTAGGAGACTCCGAATGGCGATATTTACCGTTTCCGCTCGCTGTATATCGAAAGAAGATAAGGATTCACATGACAAGCCTCGCAATCCTTCAAAATATCGATAAATCAGAGTAGGAGACTCCGAATGGCGATATTTACCGTTTCCGCTCGCTGTATATCGAAAGAAGATAAGGATTCACATCCCAAATCTCGCAATCGTTTAAAATATCGATAAATCACAATAGGAGACTCGGGATCGCGATATTTACATTTACCACTCGCTGTATATCGAAAGAGGCGAAGGATTCACTTCCCAGGCCTCGCAATAATTCGAAATAACGACGAATCACTCAAGGTCACTCCGAATCGCGATATTTACCGTTTCCGCTCGCTGTATATCTAAAGAAGATAAGGATTCACATCTCAAGCCTCGCAATCGTTCAAAATATCGGTATATCAGAGTAGGAGACTCGGGATCGCGATATTGACATTTACCACTCGCTGTATATCGAAAGAGGCGAAGGATTCACTTCCCAAGCATCACAATAATTCGGAATAACGACAAATCACTCAAGGACACTCCGACTCGCGATATTTACCGTTTCTGCTCGCTGTATATCGAAAGAAGCGAAGGATTCACATCACAAGCCTCGCAATCCTTCAAAATATCGATAAATCAGAGTAGGAGACTCCGAATCGCGATATTTACCGTTTCTTCTCGCTGTATATCGAAAGAAGATAAGGATTCACATCTCAAGCCTCGCAATCGTTCAAAATATCGGTATATCAGAGTAGGAGACTCGGGAACGCGATATTTACATTTACCACTCGCTGTATATCGAAAGAAGCGAAGGATTCACATCCCAAGCCTCGCAACCGTTCGAAATAACGAGAAATCACTCAAGGTCACTCGGAATCACGATATTGACCTTTTCCATAAGGAGTGTATTGAAAGAAGCTAAGGATTCGTTTCCCTAGCCTCGCAATCGTTCAAAATATCGATAAAACAGAGTAGGAGACTCGGGATCGCGATATTTACATTTACCACTCGCTGTATATCGAAAGAAGCGAAGGATTCACTTCCCAAACATTGCAATAATTCGAAATAACGACAAATCACTCAAGGACACTCCGAATCGCGATATTTACCGTTTCCGCACTCGGAAGCGCGATATTTACATTTACCACTCGCTGTATATCGAAAGAAGCGAAGGATTCACTTCACAAGTCTCACAATAATTCGAAATAACGACAAATCACTCAAGGACACTCCCAATCGCGATATTTACCTTTTCCGCTCGCTGTATATCGAAAGAAGAAAAGGATTCACATCGCAAGCCTCGCAATAATTCGAAATAACGAGAAATCACTGAAGGTCACTCGGAATCACGATATTGACCTTTTCCATAAGGAGTGTATTGAAAGAAGCTAAGGATTCGTTTCCCTAGCCTCGCAATCGTTCAAAATATCGATAAAACAGAGTAGGAGACTCGGGATCGCGATATTTACATTTACCACTCGCTGTATATCGAAAGAAGCGAAGGATTCACTTCCCAAGCATTGCAATAATTCGAAATAACGACAAATCACTCAAGGACACTCCGAATCGCGATATTTACCGTTTCCGCACTCGGAATCGCGATATTTACATTTACCACTCGCTGTATATCGCAAGAAGCTAATAATTCATTTTCCGAGAATCGCAACCGTTCGAAATAACGACAAATCACTCAAGGACACTCCGAATCGCGATATTTACCGTTTCCGCTTGCTGTATATCGAAAGAAGCGAAGGATTCACATCCCAGGCCTCGCAATCGTTCAAAATATCGATAAATCAGAGTAGGACACTCCGAATCGCGATATTTACCGTTTCCGCACTCGGAATCGCGATATTTACATTTACCACTCGCTGTATATCGAAAGAAGCGAAGGATTCACATCACAAGCCTCGCAACCGTTCGAACTAACGAGAAATCACTCAAGGTCACTCGGAATCACGATATTGACCTTTTCCATAAGGAGTGTATTGAAAGAAGCTAAGGATTCGTTTCCCTAGCCTCGCAATCGTTCAAAATATCGATAAATCAGAGTAGGAGACTCGGGATCGCTATATTTACATTTACCACTCGCTGTATATCGAAAGAAGCGAAGGATTCACTTCCCAAGCATTGCAATAATTCGAAATAACGACAAATCACTCAAGGACACTCCGAATCGCGATATTTACCGTTTCCGCTCGCTGTATATCGAAAGAAGATAAGGATTCACATCTCAAGCCTCGCAATCGTTCAAAATATCGGTATATCAGAGTAGGAGACTCGGGAACGCGATATTTACATTTACCACTGGCTGTATATCGAAAGAAGCGAAGGATTCACATCCCAAGCCTCGCAACCGTTCGAAATAACGAGAAATCACTCAAGGTCACTCGGAATCACGATATTGACCTTTTCCATAAGGAGTGTATTGAAAGAAGCTAAGGATTCGTTTCCCTAGCCTCGCAATCGTTCAAAATATCGATAAATCAGAGTAGGAGACTCGGGATCGCGATATTTACATTTACCACACGCTGTATATCGAAAGAAGCGAAGGATTCACTTCCCAAGCATTGCAATAATTCGAAATAACGACAAATCACTCAAGGACACTCCGAATCGCGATATTTACCGTTTCCGCTCGCTGTATATCGAAAGAAGCGAAGGATTCACATGACAAGCCTCGCAATCCTTCAAAATATCGATAAATCAGAGTAGGAGACTCCGAATGGCGATATTTACCGTTTCCGCTCGCTGTATATCGAAAGAAGCGAAGGATTCACATCACAAGCCTCGCAATCCTTCAAATTATCGATAAATCAGAGTAGGAGACTCCGAATGGCGATATTTACCGTTTCCGCTCGCTGTATATCGAAAGAAGATAAGGATTCACATGACAAGCCTCGCAATCCTTCAAAATATCGATAAATCAGAGTAGGAGACTCCGAATGGCGATATTTACCGTTTCCGCTCGCTGTATATCGAAAGAAGCGAAGGATTCACATCACAAGCCTCGCAATCGTTCAAAATATCGATAAATCAGAGTAGGAGACTCGGGATCGCGATATTTACATTTACCACTCGCTGTATATCGAAAGAAGCGAAGGATTCACTTCCCAAGCATTGCAATAATTCGAAATAACGACAAATCACTCAAGGACACTCCGAATCGCGATATTTACCGTTTCCGCTCGCTGTATATCGAAAGAAGCGAAGGATTCACATCACAAGCCTCGCAATCGTTCAAAATATCGATAATTCACAGTACGAGACTCGGGATCGCGATATTTACATTTACCACTCGCTGTATATCGAAAGAAGCTGATAATTCATTTTCCGAGCCTCGCAACCGTTCGACATAAATACAAATCACTCAAGGACACTCCGAATCGCGATATTTACCTTTTCCGCTCGTTGAATATCGAAAGAAGCGACGGATTCATATCTCAAGAATCGCAATCGTTCAAAATATCGATAAATCACAGTACGAGACTCGGGATCGCGATATTTACATTTACCACTCGCTGTATATCGAAAGAAGCTGATAATTCATTTTCCGAGCCTCGCAACCGTTCGAAATAACGACAAATCACTCAAGGACACTCCGAATCGCGATATTTACCTTTTCCGCTCGCTGAATATCGAAAGAAGCGACGGATTCATATCTCAAGCCTCGCAATCGTTCAAAATATCAATAAATCAGAGTAGGAGACTCGGAATCGCGATATTTACATTTACCACTCGCTGTATATCGAAAGAAGCGAAGGATTCACTTCACAAGCCTCACAATAATTAGAAATAACGACAAATCACTCAAGGACACTCCCAATCGCGATATTGACCGATTCCGCTTGCTGTATATCGAAAGCAGCGAAGGATTCACATCCCAAGCCTCGCAATCGTTCAAAATATCGATAAATCAGAGTAGGACACTCCGAATCGCGATATTTACCGTTTCCGCTCGCTGTATATCGGAAGAAGATAAGGATTCACATCTCAAGCCTCGCAATCGTTCAAAATATCGGTATATCAGAGTAGGAGACTCGGGAACGCGATATTTACATTTACCACTCGCTGTATATCGAAAGAAGCGAAGGATTCACATCCCAAGCCTCGCAACCGTTCGAAATAACGAGAAATCACTCAAGGTCACTCGGAATCACGATATTGACCTTTTCTATAAGGAGTGTATTGAAAGAAGCTAAGGATTCGTTTCCCTAGCCTCGCAATCGTTCAAAATATCGATAAATCAGAGTAGGAGACTCGGGATCGCGATATTTACATTTACCACTCGCTGTATATCGAAAGAAGCGAAGGATTCACTTCCCAAGCATTGCAATAATTCGAAATAACGACAAATCACTCAAGGACACTCCGAATCGCGATATTTACCGTTTCCGCTCGCTGTATATCGAAAGAAGCGAAGGATTCACATCACAAGCCTCGCAATCGTTCAAAATATCGATAAATCACAGTACGAGACTCGGGATCGCGATATTTACATTTACCACTCGCTGTATATCGAAAGAAGCGAAGGATTCACTTCCCAAGCATTGCAATAATTCGAAATAACGACAAATCACCCAAGGACACTCCGAATCGCGATATTTACCTTTTCCGCTCGCTGAATATCGAAAGAAGCGACGGATTCATATCTCAAGCCTCGCAATCGTTCAAAATATCAATAAATCAGAGTAGGAGACTCGGAATCGCGATATTTACATTTACCACTCGCTGTATATCGAAAGAAGCGAAGGATTCACTTCACAAGCCTCACAATAATTCGAAATAACGACAAATCACTCAAGGACACTCCCAATCGCGATATTTACCTTTTCCGCTCGCTGTATATCGAAAGAAGAAAAGGATTCACATCTCAAGCCTCGCAATAATTCGAAATAACGGGAAATCAATCAAGGACACTCGGAATCATGATATTGACCTTTTCCACACGCAGTGTATTGAAAGAAGCTAAGGATTCGTTTCCCAAGAATCGCAATCGTTCAAAATATCGATAAAACAGAGTATCAGAGTCGGAAACGCGATATTTACCTTTTCCGCTCGCTGTATATCGAATGAAGCGAAGGATTCCCTTCCCAAGCCTCGCAATAATTCGAAATAACGACGAATCACTCAAGGTCACTCCGAATCGTGATATTTACCGTTTCCGCTCGCTGTATATCGAAAGAAGATAAGGATTCACATCTCAAGCCTCGCAATCGTTCAAAATATCGATAAATCAGAGTAGGAGACTCCCAATCGCAATATTTACCTTTTCCGCTCGCTGTATATCGAAAGAAGAAAAGGATTCACATCGCAAGCCTCGCAATAATTCGAAATAACGAGAAATCACTCAAGGTCACTCGGAATCACGATATTGACCTTTTCCATAAGGAGTGTATTGAAAGAAGCTAAGGATTCGTTTCCCTAGCCTCGCAATCGTTCAAAATATCGATAAAACAGAGTAGGAGACTCGGGATCGCGATATTTACATTTACCACTCGCTGTATATCGAAAGAAGCGAAGGATTCACTTCCCAAGCATTGCAATAATTCGAAATAACGACAAATCACTCAAGGACACTCCGAATCGCGATATTTACCGTTTCCGCTCGCTGTATATCGAAAGAAGCGAAGGATTCACATGACAAGCCTCGCAATCCTTCAAAATATCGATAAATCAGAGTAGGAGACTCCGAATGGCGATATTTACCGTTTCCGCTCGCTGTATATCGAAAGAAGCGAAGGATTCACATCACAAGCCTCGCAATCCTTCAAATTATCGATAAATCAGAGTAGGAGACTCCGAATGGCGATATTTACCGTTTCCGCTCGCTGTATATCGAAAGAAGATAAGGATTCACATGACAAGCCTCGCAATCCTTCAAAATATCGATAAATCAGAGTAGGAGACTCCGAATGGCGATATTTACCGTTTCCGCTCGCTGTATATCGAAAGAAGCGAAGGATTCACATCACAAGCCTCGCAATCGTTCAAAATATCGATAAATCAGAGTAGGAGACTCGGGATCGCGATATTTACATTTACCACTCGCTGTATATCGAAAGAAGCGAAGGATTCACTTCCCAAGCATTGCAATAATTCGAAATAACGACAAATCACTCAAGGACACTCCGAATCGCGATATTTACCGTTTCCGCTCGCTGTATATCGAAAGAAGCGAAGGATTCACATCACAAGCCTCGCAATCGTTCAAAATATCGATAATTCACAGTACGAGACTCGGGATCGCGATATTTACATTTACCACTCGCTGTATATCGAAAGAAGCTGATAATTCATTTTCCGAGCCTCGCAACCGTTCGACATAAATACAAATCACTCAAGGACACTCCGAATCGCGATATTTACCTTTTCCGCTCGTTGAATATCGAAAGAAGCGACGGATTCATATCTCAAGAATCGCAATCGTTCAAAATATCGATAAATCACAGTACGAGACTCGGGATCGCGATATTTACATTTACCACTCGCTGTATATCGAAAGAAGCTGATAATTCATTTTCCGAGCCTCGCAACCGTTCGAAATAACGACAAATCACTCAAGGACACTCCGAATCGCGATATTTACCTTTTCCGCTCGCTGAATATCGAAAGAAGCGACGGATTCATATCTCAAGCCTCGCAATCGTTCAAAATATCAATAAATCAGAGTAGGAGACTCGGAATCGCGATATTTACATTTACCACTCGCTGTATATCGAAAGAAGCGAAGGATTCACTTCACAAGCCTCACAATAATTAGAAATAACGACAAATCACTCAAGGACACTCCCAATCGCGATATTGACCGATTCCGCTTGCTGTATATCGAAAGCAGCGAAGGATTCACATCCCAAGCCTCGCAATCGTTCAAAATATCGATAAATCAGAGTAGGACACTCCGAATCGCGATATTTACCGTTTCCGCTCGCTGTATATCGGAAGAAGATAAGGATTCACATCTCAAGCCTCGCAATCGTTCAAAATATCGGTATATCAGAGTAGGAGACTCGGGAACGCGATATTTACATTTACCACTCGCTGTATATCGAAAGAAGCGAAGGATTCACATCCCAAGCCTCGCAACCGTTCGAAATAACGAGAAATCACTCAAGGTCACTCGGAATCACGATATTGACCTTTTCTATAAGGAGTGTATTGAAAGAAGCTAAGGATTCGTTTCCCTAGCCTCGCAATCGTTCAAAATATCGATAAATCAGAGTAGGAGACTCGGGATCGCGATATTTACATTTACCACTCGCTGTATATCGAAAGAAGCGAAGGATTCACTTCCCAAGCATTGCAATAATTCGAAATAACGACAAATCACTCAAGGACACTCCGAATCGCGATATTTACCGTTTCCGCTCGCTGTATATCGAAAGAAGCGAAGGATTCACATCACAAGCCTCGCAATCGTTCAAAATATCGATAAATCACAGTACGAGACTCGGGATCGCGATATTTACATTTACCACTCGCTGTATATCGAAAGAAGCTGATAATTCATTTTCCGAGCCTCGCAACCGTTCGACATAAATACAAATCACCCAAGGACACTCCGAATCGCGATATTTACCTTTTCCGCTCGCTGAATATCGAAAGAAGCGACGGATTCATATCTCAAGCCTCGCAATCGTTCAAAATATCAATAAATCAGAGTAGGAGACTCGGAATCGCGATATTTACATTTACCACTCGCTGTATATCGAAAGAAGCGAAGGATTCACTTCACAAGCCTCACAATAATTCGAAATAACGACAAATCACTCAAGGACACTCCCAATCGCGATATTTACCTTTTCCGCTCGCTGTATATCGAAAGAAGAAAAGGATTCACATCTCAAGCCTCGCAATAATTCGAAATAACGGGAAATCAATCAAGGACACTCGGAATCATGATATTGACCTTTTCCACACGCAGTGTATTGAAAGAAGCTAAGGATTCGTTTCCCAAGAATCGCAATCGTTCAAAATATCGATAAAACAGAGTATCAGAGTCGGAAACGCGATATTTACCTTTTCCGCTCGCTGTATATCGAATGAAGCGAAGGATTCCCTTCCCAAGCCTCGCAATAATTCGAAATAACGACGAATCACTCAAGGTCACTCCGAATCGCGATATTTACCGTTTCCGCTCGCTGTATATCGAAAGAAGATAAGGATTCACATCTCAAGCCTCGCAATCGTTCAAAATATCGGTATATCAGAGTAGGAGACTCGGGAACGCGATATTTACATTTACCACTCGCTGTATATCGAAAGAGGCGAAGGATTCACTTCCCAAGCATCACAATAATTCGAAATAACGACAAATCACTCAAGGACGCTCCGACTCGCGATATTTACCGTTTCTGCTCGCTGTATATCGAAAGAAGCGAAGGATTCACATCACAAGCCTCGCAACCGTTCGAAATAACGAGAAATCACTCAAGGTCACTCGGAATCACGATATTAACCTTTTCCATAAGGAGTGTATTGAAAGAAGCTAAGGATTCACATCACAAGCCTCGCAATCGTTCAAAATATCGATAAATCACAGTACGAGACTCGGGATCGCGATATTTACATTTACCACTCGCTGTATATCGAAAGAAGCTGATAATTCATTTTCCGAGCCTCGCAACCGTTCGAAATAACGACAAATCACTCAAGGACACTCCGAATCGCGATATTTACCTTTTCCGCTCGCTGAATATCGAAAGAAGCGACGGATTCATATCTCAAGCCTCGCAATCGTTCAAAATATCAATAAATCAGAGTAGGAGACTCGGAATCGCGATATTTACATTTACCACTCGCTGTATATCGAAAGAAGCGAAGGATTCACTTCACAAGCCTCACAATAATTCGAAATAACGACAAATCACTCAAGGACACTCCCAATCGCGATATTTACCGATTCCGCTTGCTGTATATCGAAAGAAGCGAAGGATTCACATCCCAGGCCTTGCAATCGTTCAAAATATCGATAAATCAGAGTAGGACACTCCGAATCGCGATATTTACTGTTTCCGCTCGCTGTATATCGGAAGAAGATAAGGATTCACATCCCAAATCTCGCAATCGTTTAAAATATCAATAAATCAGAGTAGGAGACTCGGAATCGCGATATTTACATTTACCACTCGCTGTATATCGAAAGAAGCGAAGGATTCACTTCACAAGCCTCACAATAATTCGAAATAACGACAAATCACTCAAGGACACTCCGAATCGCGATATTTACCGTTTCCGCTTGCTGTATATCGAAAGAAGCGAAGGATTCACATCCCAGGCCTTGCAATCGTTCAAAATATCGATAAATCAGAGTAGGACACTCCGAATCGCGATATTTACTGTTTCCGCTCGCTGTATATCGGAAGAAGATAAGGATTCACATCCCAAATCTCGCAATAATTCGAAATAACGAGAGATCACTCAAGGTCACTCGGAATCACGATATTGACCTTTTCCATAAGGAGTGTATTGAAAGAAGCTAAGGATTCGTTTCCCTAGCCTCGCAATCGTTCAAAATATCGATAAATCAGAGTAGGAGACTCGGGATCGCGATATTTACATTTACCACACGCTGTTTATCGAAAGAAGCGAAGGATTCACTTCCCAAGCATTGCAATAATTCGAAATAACGACAAATCACTCAAGGACACTCCGAATCGCGATATTTACCGTTTCCGCTCGCTGTATATCGAAAGAAGCGAAGGATTCACATGACAAGCCTCGCAATCCTTCAAAATATCGATAAATCAGAGTAGGAGACTCCGAATGGCGATATTTACCGTTTCCGCTCGCTGTATATCGAAAGAAGATAAGGATTCACATGACAAGCCTCGCAATCCTTCAAAATATCGATAAATCAGAGTAGGAGACTCCGAATGGCGATATTTACCGTTTCCGCTCGCTGTATATCGAAAGAAGATAAGGATTCACATCCCAAATCTCGCAATCGTTTAAAATATCGATAAATCACAATAGGAGACTCGGGATCGCGATATTTACATTTACCACTCGCTGTATATCGAAAGAGGCGAAGGATTCACTTCCCAGGCCTCGCAATAATTCGAAATAACGACGAATCACTCAAGGTCACTCCGAATCGCGATATTTACCGTTTCCGCTCGCTGTATATCTAAAGAAGATAAGGATTCACATCTCAAGCCTCGCAATCGTTCAAAATATCGGTATATCAGAGTAGGAGACTCGGGATCGCGATATTGACATTTACCACTCGCTGTATATCGAAAGAGGCGAAGGATTCACTTCCCAAGCATCACAATAATTCGGAATAACGACAAATCACTCAAGGACACACCGACTCGCGATATTTACCGTTTCTGCTCGCTGTATATCGAAAGAAGCGAAGGATTCACATCACAAGCCTCGCAATCCTTCAAAATATCGATAAATCAGAGTAGGAGACTCCGAATCGCGATATTTACCGTTTCTTCTCGCTGTATATCGAAAGAAGATAAGGATTCACATCTCAAGCCTCGCAATCGTTCAAAATATCGGTATATCAGAGTAGGAGACTCGGGAACGCGATATTTACATTTACCACTCGCTGTATATCGAAAGAAGCGAAGGATTCACATCCCAAGCCTCGCAACCGTTCGAAATAACGAGAAATCACTCAAGGTCACTCGGAATCACGATATTGACCTTTTCCATAAGGAGTGTATTGAAAGAAGCTAAGGATTCGTTTCCCTAGCCTCGCAATCGTTCAAAATATCGATAAAACAGAGTAGGAGACTCGGGATCGCGATATTTACATTTACCACTCGCTGTATATCGAAAGAAGCGAAGGAATCACTTCCCAAACATTGCAATAATTCGAAATAACGACAAATCACTCAAGGACACTCCGAATCGCGATATTTACCGTTTCCGCACTCGGAAGCGCGATATTTACATTTACCACTCGCTGTATATCGAAAGAAGCGAAGGATTCACTTCACAAGTCTCACAATAATTCGAAATAACGACAAATCACTCAAGGACACTCCCAATCGCGATATTTACCTTTTCCGCTCGCTGTATATCGAAAGAAGAAAAGGATTCACATCGCAAGCCTCGCAATAATTCGAAATAACGAGAAATCACTCAAGGTCACTCGGAATCACGATATTGACCTTTTCCATAAGGAGTGTATTGAAAGAAGCTAAGGATTCGTTTCCCTAGCCTCGCAATCGTTCAAAATATCGATAAAACAGAGTAGGAGACTCGGGATCGCGATATTTACATTTACCACTCGCTGTATATCGAAAGAAGCGAAGGATTCACTTCCCAAGCATTGCAATAATTCGAAATAACGACAAATCACTCAAGGACACTCCGAATCGCGATATTTACCGTTTCCGCACTCGGAATCGCGATATTTACATTTACCACTCGCTGTATATCGCAAGAAGCTAATAATTCATTTTCCGAGAATCGCAACCGTTCGAAATAACGACAAATCACTCAAGGACACTCCGAATCGCGATATTTACCGTTTCCGCTTGCTGTATATCGAAAGAAGCGAAGGATTCACATCCCAGGCCTCGCAATCGTTCAAAATATCGATAAATCAGAGTAGGACACTCCGAATCGCGATATTTACCGTTTCCGCACTCGGAATCGCGATATTTACATTTACCACTCGCTGTATATCGAAAGAAGCGAAGGATTCACATCACAAGCCTCGCAACCGTTCGAACTAACGAGAAATCACTCAAGGTCACTCGGAATCACGATATTGACCTTTTCCATAAGGAGTGTATTGAAAGAAGCTAAGGATTCGTTTCCCTAGCCTCGCAATCGTTCAAAATATCGATAAATCAGAGTAGGAGACTCGGGATCGCTATATTTACATTTACCACTCGCTGTATATCGAAAGAAGCGAAGGATTCACTTCCCAAGCATTGCAATAATTCGAAATAACGACAAATCACTCAAGGACACTCCGAATCGCGATATTTACCGTTTCCGCTCGCTGTATATCGAAAGAAGATAAGGATTCACATCTCAAGCCTCGCAATCGTTCAAAATATCGGTATATCAGAGTAGGAGACTCGGGAACGCGATATTTACATTTACCACTGGCTGTATATCGAAAGAAGCGAAGGATTCACATCCCAAGCCTCGCAACCGTTCGAAATAACGAGAAATCACTCAAGGTCACTCGGAATCACGATATTGACCTTTTCCATAAGGAGTGTATTGAAAGAAGCTAAGGATTCGTTTCCCTAGCCTCGCAATCGTTCAAAATATCGATAAATCAGAGTAGGAGACTCGGGATCGCGATATTTACATTTACCACACGCTGTATATCGAAAGAAGCGAAGGATTCACTTCCCAAGCATTGCAATAATTCGAAATAACGACAAATCACTCAAGGACACTCCGAATCGCGATATTTACCGTTTCCGCTCGCTGTATATCGAAAGAAGCGAAGGATTCACATGACAAGCCTCGCAATCCTTCAAAATATCGATAAATCAGAGTAGGAGACTCCGAATGGCGATATTTACCGTTTCCGCTCGCTGTATATCGAAAGAAGCGAAGGATTCACATCACAAGCCTCGCAATCCTTCAAATTATCGATAAATCAGAGTAGGAGACTCCGAATGGCGATATTTACCGTTTCCGCTCGCTGTATATCGAAAGAAGATAAGGATTCACATGACAAGCCTCGCAATCCTTCAAAATATCGATAAATCAGAGTAGGAGACTCCGAATGGCGATATTTACCGTTTCCGCTCGCTGTATATCGAAAGAAGCGAAGGATTCACATCACAAGCCTCGCAATCGTTCAAAATATCGATAAATCAGAGTAGGAGACTCGGGATCGCGATATTTACATTTACCACTCGCTGTATATCGAAAGAAGCGAAGGATTCACTTCCCAAGCATTGCAATAATTCGAAATAACGACAAATCACTCAAGGACACTCCGAATCGCGATATTTACCGTTTCCGCTCGCTGTATATCGAAAGAAGCGACGGATTCATATCTCAAGAATCGCAATCGTTCAAAATATCGATAAATCACAGTACGAGACTCGGGATCGCGATATTTACATTTACCACTCGCTGTATATCGAAAGAAGCTGATAATTCATTTTCCGAGCCTCGCAACCGTTCGAAATAACGACAAATCACTCAAGGACACTCCGAATCGCGATATTTACCTTTTCCGCTCGCTGAATATCGAAAGAAGCGACGGATTCATATCTCAAGCCTCGCAATCGTTCAAAATATCAATAAATCAGAGTAGGAGACTCGGAATCGCGATATTTACATTTACCACTCGCTGTATATCGAAAGAAGCGAAGGATTCACTTCACAAGCCTCACAATAATTAGAAATAACGACAAATCACTCAAGGACACTCCCAATCGCGATATTGACCGATTCCGCTTGCTGTATATCGAAAGCAGCGAAGGATTCACATCCCAAGCCTCGCAATCGTTCAAAATATCGATAAATCAGAGTAGGACACTCCGAATCGCGATATTTACCGTTTCCGCTCGCTGTATATCGGAAGAAGATAAGGATTCACATCTCAAGCCTCGCAATCGTTCAAAATATCGGTATATCAGAGTAGGAGACTCGGGAACGCGATATTTACATTTACCACTCGCTGTATATCGAAAGAAGCGAAGGATTCACATCCCAAGCCTCGCAACCGTTCGAAATAACGAGAAATCACTCAAGGTCACTCGGAATCACGATATTGACCTTTTCTATAAGGAGTGTATTGAAAGAAGCTAAGGATTCGTTTCCCTAGCCTCGCAATCGTTCAAAATATCGATAAATCAGAGTAGGAGACTCGGGATCGCGATATTTACATTTACCACTCGCTGTATATCGAAAGAAGCGAAGGATTCACTTCCCAAGCATTGCAATAATTCGAAATAACGACAAATCACTCAAGGACACTCCGAATCGCGATATTTACCGTTTCCGCTCGCTGTATATCGAAAGAAGCGAAGGATTCACATCACAAGCCTCGCAATCGTTCAAAATATCGATAAATCACAGTACGAGACTCGGGATCGCGATATTTACATTTACCACTCGCTGTATATCGAAAGAAGCGAAGGATTCACTTCCCAAGCATTGCAATAATTCGAAATAACGACAAATCACCCAAGGACACTCCGAATCGCGATATTTACCTTTTCCGCTCGCTGAATATCGAAAGAAGCGACGGATTCATATCTCAAGCCTCGCAATCGTTCAAAATATCAATAAATCAGAGTAGGAGACTCGGAATCGCGATATTTACATTTACCACTCGCTGTATATCGAAAGAAGCGAAGGATTCACTTCACAAGCCTCACAATAATTCGAAATAACGACAAATCACTCAAGGACACTCCCAATCGCGATATTTACCTTTTCCGCTCGCTGTATATCGAAAGAAGAAAAGGATTCACATCTCAAGCCTCGCAATAATTCGAAATAGCGGGAAATCAATCAAGGACACTCGGAATCATGATATTGACCTTTTCCACACGCAGTGTATTGAAAGAAGCTAAGGATTCGTTTCCCAAGAATCGCAATCGTTCAAAATATCGATAAAACAGAGTATCAGAGTCGGAAACGCGATATTTACCTTTTCCGCTCGCTGTATATCGAATGAAGCGAAGGATTCCCTTCCCAAGCCTCGCAATAATTCGAAATAACGACGAATCACTCAAGGTCACTCCGAATCGTGATATTTACCGTTTCCGCTCGCTGTATATCGAAAGAAGATAAGGATTCACATCTCAAGCCTCGCAATCGTTCAAAATATCGGTATATCAGAGTAGGAGACTCGGGAACGCGATATTTACATTTACCACTCGCTGTATATCGAAAGAGGCGAAGGATTCACTTCCCAAGCATCACAATAATTCGAAATAACGACAAATCACTCAAGGACGCTCCGACTCGCGATATTTACCGTTTCTGCTCGCTGTATATCGAAAGAAGCGAAGGATTCACATCACAAGCCTCGCAACCGTTCGAAATAACGAGAAATCACTCAAGGTCACTCGGAATCACGATATTAACCTTTTCCATAAGGAGTGTATTGAAAGAAGCTAAGGATTCACATCACAAGCCTCGCAATCGTTCAAAATATCGATAAATCACAGTACGAGACTCGGGATCGCGATATTTACATTTACCACTCGCTGTATATCGAAAGAAGCTGATAATTCATTTTCCGAGCCTCGCAACCGTTCGAAATAACGACAAATCACTCAAGGACACTCCGAATCGCGATATTTACCTTTTCCGCTCGCTGAATATCGAAAGAAGCGACGGATTCATATCTCAAGCCTCGCAATCGTTCAAAATATCAATAAATCAGAGTAGGAGACTCGGAATCGCGATATTTACATTTACCACTCGCTGTATATCGAAAGAAGCGAAGGATTCACTTCACAAGCCTCACAATAATTCGAAATAACGACAAATCACTCAAGGACACTCCCAATCGCGATATTTACCGATTCCGCTTGCTGTATATCGAAAGAAGCGAAGGATTCACATCCCAGGCCTTGCAATCGTTCAAAATATCGATAAATCAGAGTAGGACACTCCGAATCGCGATATTTACTGTTTCCGCTCGCTGTATATCGGAAGAAGATAAGGATTCACATCCCAAATCTCGCAATCGTTTAAAATATCAATAAATCAGAGTAGGAGACTCGGAATCGCGATATTTACATTTACCACTCGCTGTATATCGAAAGAAGCGAAGGATTCACTTCACAAGCCTCACAATAATTCGAAATAACGACAAATCACTCAAGGACACTCCGAATCGCGATATTTACCGTTTCCGCTTGCTGTATATCGAAAGAAGCGAAGGATTCACATCCCAGGCCTTGCAATCGTTCAAAATATCGATAAATCAGAGTAGGACACTCCGAATCGCGATATTTACTGTTTCCGCTCGCTGTATATCGGAAGAAGATAAGGATTCACATCCCAAATCTCGCAATCGTTTAAAATATCGATAAATCAGAGTAGGAGACTCGGGATCGCGATATTTACATTTACCACTCGCTGTATATCGAAAGAAGCGAAGGATTCATATCCCAAGCCTCGCAACCGTTCGAAATAACGAGAAATCACTCAAGGTCACTCGGAATCACGATATTGACCTTTTCCATAAGGAGTGTATTGAAAGAAGCTAAGGATTCGTTTCCCTAGCCTCGCAATCGTTCAAAATATCGATTTATCAGAGTAGGAGACTCGGGATCGCGATATTTACATTTACCACTCGCTGTATATCGAAAGAAGCGAAGGATTCACTTCCCAAGCATTGCAATAATTCGAAATAACGACAAATCACTCAAGGACACTCCGAATCGCGATATTTACCGTTTCCGCTCGCTGTATATCGAAAGAAGCGAAGGATTCACATCACAAGCCTCGCAATCGTTCAAAATATCGATAAATCACAGTACGAGACTCGGGATCGCGATATTTACATTTACCACTCTCTGTATATCGAAAGAAGCTGATAATTCATTTTCCGAGCCTCGCAACCGTTCGAAATAAATACAAATCACCCAAGGACACTCCGAATCGCGATATTTACCTTTTCCGCTCGCTGAATATCGAAAGAAGCGACGGATTCATATCTCAAGCCTCGCAATAATTCGAAATAACGACAAATCACTCAAGGACACTCCCAATCGCGATATTCACCTTTTCCGCTCGCTGTATATCGAAAGAAGAAAAGGATTCACATCTCAAGCCTCGCAATAATTCGAAATAACGGGAAATCAATCAAGGACACTCGGAATCACGATATTGACCTTTTCCACACGCAGTGTATTGAAAGAAGCTAAGGATTCGTTTCCCAAGAATCGCAATCGTTCAAAATATCGATAAATCAGAGTATCAGAGTCGGAAACGCGATATTTACCTTTTCCGCTCGCTGTATATCGAAAGAAGCGAAGGATTCCCTTCCCAAGCCTCGCAATAATTCGAAATAACGACGAATCACTCAAGGTCACTCCGAATCGCGATATTTACCGTTTCCGCTCGCTGTATATCGAAAGAAGATAAGGATTCACATCTCAAGCCTCGCAATCGTTCAAAATATCGGTATATCAGTGTAGGAGACTCGGGAACGCGATATTTACATTTACCACTCGCTGTATATCGAAAGAGGCGAAGTATTCACTTCCCAAGCATCACAATAATTCGAAATAACGACAAATCACTCAAGGACACTCCGACTCGCGATATTTACCGTTTCTACTCGCTGTATATCGAAAGAAGCGAAGGATTCACATCACACCCTCGCAACCGTTCGAAATAACGAGAAATCACTCAAGGTCACTCGGAATCACGATATTAACCTTTTCCATAAGGAGTGTATTGAAAGAAGCTAAGGATTCACATCCCAAATCTCGCAATCGTTTAAAATATCGATAAATCACAATAGGAGACTCGGGATCGCGATATTTACCGTTTCCGCTCGCTGTATATCGGAAGCAGATAAGGATTCACATCCCAAATCTCGCAATCATTTAAAATATCGATAAATCACAATAGGAGACTCGGGATCGCGATATTTACATTTACCACTCGCTGTATATCGCAAGAAGCTAATAATTCATTTTCCGAGAATCGCAACCGTTCGAAATAACGACAAATCACTCAAGGACACTCCGAATCGCGATATTTACCGTTTCCGCTTGCTGTATATCGAAAGAAGCGAAGGATTCACATCCCAGGCCTCGCAATCGTTCAAAATATCGATAAATCAGAGTAGGACACTCCGAATCGCGATATTTACCGTTTCCGCTCGCTGTATATCGGAAGAAGATAAGGATTCACATCCCAAATCTCGCAATCGTTTAAAATATCGATAAATGACAATAGGGGACTCGGGATCGCGATATTTACATTTACCACTCGCTGTATATCGAAAGAAGCTGATAATTCATTTTCCGAGCCTCGCAACCGTTCGAAATAAATACAAATCACCCAAGGACACTCCGAATCGCGATATTTACCTTTTCCGCTCGCTGAATATCGAAAGAAGCGACGGATTCATATCTCAAGCCTCGCAATAATTCGAAATAACGACAAATCACTCAAGGACACTCCCAATCGCGATATTCACCTTTTCCGCTCGCTGTATATCGAAAGAAGAAAAGGATTCACATCTCAAGCCTCGCAATAATTCGAAATAACGGGAAATCAATCAAGGACACTCGGAATCACGATATTGACCTTTTCCACACGCAGTGTATTGAAAGAAGCTAAGGATTCGTTTCCCTAGCCTCGCAATCGTTCAAAATATCGATAAATCAGAGTAGGAGACTTGGGATCGCGATATTTACATTTACCACTCGCTGTATATCGAAAGAAGCGAAGGATTCACTTCCCAAGCATTGCAATAATTCGAAATAACGACAAATCACTCAAGGACACTCCGAATCACGATATTTACCGTTTCCGCTCGCTGTATATCGAAAGAAGATAAGGATTCACATCTCAAGCCTCGCAATCGTTCAAAATATCGGTATATCAGAGTAGGAGACTCGGGAACGCGATATTTACATTTACCACTCGCTGTATATCGAAAGAAGCGAAGGATTCACATCCCAAGCCTCGCAACCGTTCGAAATAACGAGAAATCACTCAAGGTCACTCGGAATCACGATATTGACCTTTTCCATAAGGAGTGTATTGAAAGAAGCTAAGGATTCGTTTCCCTAGCCTCGCAATCGTTCAAAATATCGATTTATCAGAGTAGGAGACTCGGGATCGCGATATTTACATTTACCACTCGCTGTATATCGAAAGAAGCGAAGGATTCACTTCCCAAGCATTGCAATAATTCGAAATAACGACAAATCACTCAAGGACACTCCGAATCGCGATATTTACCGTTTCCGCTCGCTGTATATCGAAAGAAGCGAAGGATTCACATCACAAGCCTCGCAATCGTTCAAAATATCGATAAATCACAGTACGAGACTCGGGATCGCGATATTTACATTTACCACTCTCTGTATATCGAAAGAAGCTGATAATTCATTTTCCGAGCCTCGCAACCGTTCGAAATAAATACAAATCACCCAAGGACACTCCGAATCGCGATATTTACCTTTTCCGCTCGCTGAATATCGAAAGAAGCGACGGATTCATATCTCAAGCCTCGCAATAATTCGAAATAACGACAAATCACTCAAGGACATTCCCAATCGCGATATTCACCTTTTCCGCTCGCTGTATATCGAAAGAAGAAAAGGATTCACATCTCAAGCCTCGCAATAATTCGAAATAACGGGAAATCAATCAAGGACACTCGGAATCACGATATTGACCTTTTCCACACGCAGTGTATTGAAAGAAGCTAAGGATTCGTTTCCCTAGCCTCGCAATCGTTCAAAATATCGATAAATCAGAGTAGGAGACTTGGGATCGCGATATTTACATTTACCACTCGCTGTATATCGAAAGAAGCGAAGGATTCACTTCCCAAGCATTGCAATAATTCGAAATAACGACAAATCACTCAAGGACACTCCGAATCGCGATATTTACCGTTTCCGCTCGCTGTATATCGAAAGAAGATAAGGATTCACATCTCAAGCCTCGCAATCGTTCAAAATATCGATATATCAGAGTAGGAGACTCGGGAACGCGATATTTACATTTACCACTCGCTGTATATCGAAAGAAGCGAAGGATTCACATCCCAAGCCTCGCAACCGTTCGAAATAACGAGAAATCACTCAAGGTCACTCGGAATCACGATATTGACCTTTTCCATAAGGAGTGTATTGAAAGAAGCTAAGGATTCGTTTCCCTAGCCTCGCAATCGTTCAAAATATCGATAAATCAGAGTAGGAGACTCGGGATCGCGATATTTACATTTACCACTCGCTGTATATCGAAAGAAGCGAAGGATTCACTTCCCAAGCATTGCAATAATTCGAAATAACGACAAATCACTCAAGGACACTCCGAATCGCGATATTTACCGTTTCCGCTCGCTGTATATCGAAAGAAGCGAAGGATTCACATCCCAGGCCTCGCAATCGTTCAAAATATCGATAAATCAGAGTAGGACACTCCGAGTCGCGATATTTACCGTTTCCGCTCGCTGTATATCGGAAGAAGATAAGGATTCACATCCCAAATCTCGCAATCGTTTAAAATATCCATAAATCACAATAGGAGACTCAGGATCGCGATATTTACATTTACCACTCGCTGTATATCGAAAGAAGCGAGGGATTCACATCCCAAGAATCGCAACCGTTCGAACTAACGAGAAATCACTCAAGGTCACTCGGAATCACGATATTGACCTTTTCCATAAGGAGTGTATTGAAAGAAGCTAAGGATTCGTTTCCCTAGCCTCGCAAACGTTCAAAATATCGATAAATCAGAGTAGGAGACTTGGGATCGCGATATTTACATTTACCACTCGCTGTATATCGAAAGAAGCGAAGGATTCACTTCCCAAGCATTGCAATAATTCGAAATAACGACAAATCACTCAAAGACACTCCGAATCGCGATATTTACCGTTTCCGCTCGCTGTATATCGAAAGAAGATAAGGATTCACATCTCAAGCCTCGCAATCGTTCAAAATATCGATATATCAGAGTAGGAGACTCGGGAACGTGATATTTACATTTACCACTCGCTGTATATCGAAAGAAGCGAAGGATTCACATCCCAAGCCTCGCAACCGTTCGAAATAACGAGAAATCACTCAAGGTCACTCGGAATCACGATATTGACCTTTTCCATAAGGAGTGTATTGAAAGAAGCTAAGGATTCGTTTCCCTAGCCTCGCAATCGTTCAAAATATCGATAAATCAGAGTAGGAGACTTGGGATCGCGATATTTACATTTACCACTCGCTGTATATCGAAAGAAGCGAAGGATTCACTTCCCAAGCATTGCAATAATTCGAAATAACGACAAATCACTCAAAGACACTCCGAATCGCGATATTTACCGTTTCCGCTCGCTGTATATCGAAAGAAGATAAGGATTCACATCTCAAGCCTCGCAATCGTTCAAAATATCGATATATCAGAGTAGGAGACTCGGGAACGTGATATTTACATTTACCACTCGCTGTATATCGAAAGAAGCGAAGGATTCACATCCCAAGCCTCGCAACCGTTCGAAATAACGAGAAATCACTCAAGGTCACTCGGAATCACGATATTGACCTTTTCCATAAGGAGTGTATTGAAAGAAGCTAAGGATTCGTTTCCCTAGCCTCGCAATCGTTCAAAATATCGATAAATCAGAGTAGGAGACTCGGGATCGCGATATTTACATTTACCACTCGCTGTATATCGAAAGAAGCGAGGGATTCACATCCCAAGCCTCGCAACCGTTCGAACTAACGAGAAATCACTCAAGGTCACTCGGAATCACGATATTGACCTTTTCCATAAGGAGTGTATTGAAAGAAGCTAAGGATTCGTTTCCCTAGCCTCGCAATCGTTCAAAATATCGATAAATCAGAGTAGGAGACTTGGGATCGCGATATTTACATTTACCACTCGCTGTATATCGAAAGAAGCGAAGGATTCACTTCCCAAGCATTGCAATAATTCGAAATAACGACAAATCACTCAAGGACACTCCGAATCGCGATATTTACCGTTTCCGCTCGCTGTATATCGAAAGAAGCGAAGGATTCACATCCCAGGCCTCGCAATCGTTCAAAATATCGATAAATCAGAGTAGGACACTCCGAGTCGCGATATTTACCGTTTCCGCTCGCTGTATATCGGAAGAAGATAAGGATTCACATCCCAAATCTCGCAATCGTTTAAAATATCCATAAATCACAATAGGAGACTCAGGATCGCGATATATACATTTACCACTCGCTGTATATCGAAAGAAGCGAGGGATTCACATCCCAAGAATCGCAACCGTTCGAACTAACGAGAAATCACTCAAGGTCACTCGGAATCACGATATTGACCTTTTCCATAAGGAGTGTATTGAAAGAAGCTAAGGATTCGTTTCCCTAGCCTCGCAATCGTTCAAAATATCGATAAATCAGAGTAGGAGACTCGGGATCGCGATATTTACGTTTACCACTCGCTGTATATCGAAAGAAGCGAAGGATTCACATCCCAAGCCTCGCAACCGTTCGAAATAACGAGAAATCACTCAAGGTCACTCGGAATCACGATATTGACCTTTTCCATAAGGAGTGTATTGAAAGAAGCTAAGGATTCGTTTCCCTAGCCTCGCAATCGTTCAAAATATCGATAAATCAGAGTAGGAGACTTGGGATCGCGATATTTACATTTACCACTCGCTGTATATCGAAAGAAGCGAAGGATTCACTTCCCAAGCATTGCAATAATTCGAAATAACGACAAATCACTCAAAGACACTCCGAATCGCGATATTTACCGTTTCCGCTCGCTGTATATCGAAAGAAGATAAGGATTCACATCTCAAGCCTCGCAATCGTTCAAAATATCGATATATCAGAGTAGGAGACTCGGGAACGTGATATTTACATTTACCACTCGCTGTATATCGAAAGAAGCGAAGGATTCACATCCCAAGCCTCGCAACCGTTCGAAATAACGAGAAATCACTCAAGGTCACTCGGAATCACGATATTGACCTTTTCCATAAGGAGTGTATTGAAAGAAGCTAAGGATTCGTTTCCCTAGCCTCGCAATCGTTCAAAATATCGATAAATCAGAGTAGGAGACTCGGGATCGCGATATTTACATTTACCACTCGCTGTATATCGAAAGAAGCGAGGGATTCACATCCCAAGCCTCGCAACCGTTCGAACTAACGAGAAATCACTCAAGGTCACTCGGAATCACGATATTGACCTTTTCCATAAGGAGTGTATTGAAAGAAGCTAAGGATTCGTTTCCCTAGCCTCGCAATCGTTCAAAATATCGATAAATCAGAGTAGGAGACTTGGGATCGCGATATTTACATTTACCACTCGCTGTATATCGAAAGAAGCGAAGGATTCACTTCCCAAGCATTGCAATAATTCGAAATAACGACAAATCACTCAAGGACACTCCGAATCGCGATATTTACCGTTTCCGCTCCCTGTATATCGAAAGAAGATAAGGATTCACATCTCAAGCCTCGCAATCGTTCAAAATATCGGTATATCAGAGTAGGAGACTCGGGAACGCGATATTTACATTTACCACTCGCTGTATATCGAAAGAAGCGAAGGATTCACATCCCAAGCCTCGCAACCGTTCGAAATAACGAGAAATCACTCAAGGTCACTCGGAATCACGATATTGACCTTTTCCATAAGGAGTGTATTGAAAGAAGCTAAGGATTCGTTTCCCTAGCCTCGCAATCGTTCAAAATATCGATAAATCAGAGTAGGAGACTCGGGATCGCGATATTTACATTTACCACTCGCTGTATATCGAAAGAAGCGAAGGATTCACATCCCAAGCCTCGCAACCGTTCGAAATAACGAGAAATCACTCAAGGTCACTCGGAATCACGATATTGACCTTTTCCATAAGGAGTGTATTGAAAGAAGCTAAGGATTCGTTTCCCTAGCCTCGCAATCGTTCAAAATATCGATAAATCAGAGTACGAGACTCGGGATCGCGATATTTACATTTACCACTCGCTGTATATCGAAAGAAGCGAAGGATTCACTTCACAAGCCTCACAATAATTCGAAATAACGACAAATCACTCAAGGACACTCCCAATCGCGATATTTACCTTTTCCGCTCGCTGTATATCGAAAGAAGAAAAGGATTCACATCTCAAGCCTCGCAATAATTGGAAATAACGGGAAATCAATCAAGGACACTCGGAATCACGATATTGACCTTTTCCACACGCAGTGTATTGAAAGAAGCTAAGGATTCGTTTCCCAAGAATCGCAATCGTTCAAAATATCGATAAATCAGAGTATCAGACTCGGGAACGCGATATTTACATTTACCACTCGCTGTATATCGAAAGAAGCGAAGGATTCACATCCCAAGCCTCGCAACCGTTCGAAATAACGAGAAATCACTCAAGGTCACTCGGAATCACGATATTGACCTTTTCCATAAGGAGTGTATTGAAAGAAGCTAAGGATTCGTTTCCCTAGCCTCGCAATCGTTCAAAATATCGATTTATCAGAGTAGGAGACTCGGGATCGCGATATTTACATTTACCACTCGCTGTATATCGAAAGAAGCGAAGGATTCACTTCCCAAGCATTGCAATAATTCGAAATAACGACAAATCACTCAAGGACACTCCGAATCGCGATATTTACCGTTTCCGCTCGCTGTATATCGAAAGAAGCGAAGGATTCACATCACAAGCCTCGCAATCGTTCAAAATATCGATAAATCACAGTACGAGACTCGGGATCGCGATATTTACATTTACCACTCTCTGTATATCGAAAGAAGCTGATAATTCATTTTCCGAGCCTCGCAACCGTTCGAAATAAATACAAATCACCCAAGGACACTCCGAATCGCGATATTTACCTTTTCCGCTCGCTGAATATCGAAAGAAGCGACGGATTCATATCTCAAGCCTCGCAATAATTCGAAATAACGACAAATCACTCAAGGACATTCCCAATCGCGATATTCACCTTTTCCGCTCGCTGTATATCGAAAGAAGAAAAGGATTCACATCTCAAGCCTCGCAATAATTCGAAATAACGGGAAATCAATCAAGGACACTCGGAATCACGATATTGACCTTTTCCACACGCAGTGTATTGAAAGAAGCTAAGGATTCGTTTCCCTAGCCTCGCAATCGTTCAAAATATCGATAAATCAGAGTAGGAGACTTGGGATCGCGATATTTACATTTACCACTCGCTGTATATCGAAAGAAGCGAAGGATTCACTTCCCAAGCATTGCAATAATTCGAAATAACGACAAATCACTCAAGGACACTCCGAATCGCGATATTTACCGTTTCCGCTCGCTGTATATCGAAAGAAGATAAGGATTCACATCTCAAGCCTCGCAATCGTTCAAAATATCGATATATCAGAGTAGGAGACTCGGGAACGCGATATTTACATTTACCACTCGCTGTATATCGAAAGAAGCGAAGGATTCACATCCCAAGCCTCGCAACCGTTCGAAATAACGAGAAATCACTCAAGGTCACTCGGAATCACGATATTGACCTTTTCCATAAGGAGTGTATTGAAAGAAGCTAAGGATTCGTTTCCCTAGCCTCGCAATCGTTCAAAATATCGATAAATCAGAGTAGGAGACTCGGGATCGCGATATTTACATTTACCACTCGCTGTATATCGAAAGAAGCGAAGGATTCACTTCCCAAGCATTGCAATAATTCGAAATAACGACAAATCACTCAAGGACACTCCGAATCGCGATATTTACCGTTTCCGCTCGCTGTATATCGAAAGAAGCGAAGGATTCACATCCCAGGCCTCGCAATCGTTCAAAATATCGATAAATCAGAGTAGGACACTCCGAGTCGCGATATTTACCGTTTCCGCTCGCTGTATATCGGAAGAAGATAAGGATTCACATCCCAAATCTCGCAATCGTTTAAAATATCCATAAATCACAATAGGAGACTCAGGATCGCGATATTTACATTTACCACTCGCTGTATATCGAAAGAAGCGAGGGATTCACATCCCAAGAATCGCAACCGTTCGAACTAACGAGAAATCACTCAAGGTCACTCGGAATCACGATATTGACCTTTTCCATAAGGAGTGTATTGAAAGAAGCTAAGGATTCGTTTCCCTAGCCTCGCAAACGTTCAAAATATCGATAAATCAGAGTAGGAGACTTGGGATCGCGATATTTACATTTACCACTCGCTGTATATCGAAAGAAGCGAAGGATTCACTTCCCAAGCATTGCAATAATTCGAAATAACGACAAATCACTCAAAGACACTCCGAATCGCGATATTTACCGTTTCCGCTCGCTGTATATCGAAAGAAGATAAGGATTCACATCTCAAGCCTCGCAATCGTTCAAAATATCGATATATCAGAGTAGGAGACTCGGGAACGTGATATTTACATTTACCACTCGCTGTATATCGAAAGAAGCGAAGGATTCACATCCCAAGCCTCGCAACCGTTCGAAATAACGAGAAATCACTCAAGGTCACTCGGAATCACGATATTGACCTTTTCCATAAGGAGTGTATTGAAAGAAGCTAAGGATTCGTTTCCCTAGCCTCGCAATCGTTCAAAATATCGATAAATCAGAGTAGGAGACTTGGGATCGCGATATTTACATTTACCACTCGCTGTATATCGAAAGAAGCGAAGGATTCACTTCCCAAGCATTGCAATAATTCGAAATAACGACAAATCACTCAAAGACACTCCGAATCGCGATATTTACCGTTTCCGCTCGCTGTATATCGAAAGAAGATAAGGATTCACATCTCAAGCCTCGCAATCGTTCAAAATATCGATATATCAGAGTAGGAGACTCGGGAACGTGATATTTACATTTACCACTCGCTGTATATCGAAAGAAGCGAAGGATTCACATCCCAAGCCTCGCAACCGTTCGAAATAACGAGAAATCACTCAAGGTCACTCGGAATCACGATATTGACCTTTTCCATAAGGAGTGTATTGAAAGAAGCTAAGGATTCGTTTCCCTAGCCTCGCAATCGTTCAAAATATCGATAAATCAGAGTAGGAGACTCGGGATCGCGATATTTACATTTACCACTCGCTGTATATCGAAAGAAGCGAGGGATTCACATCCCAAGCCTCGCAACCGTTCGAACTAACGAGAAATCACTCAAGGTCACTCGGAATCACGATATTGACCTTTTCCATAAGGAGTGTATTGAAAGAAGCTAAGGATTCGTTTCCCTAGCCTCGCAATCGTTCAAAATATCGATAAATCAGAGTAGGAGACTTGGGATCGCGATATTTACATTTACCACTCGCTGTATATCGAAAGAAGCGAAGGATTCACTTCCCAAGCATTGCAATAATTCGAAATAACGACAAATCACTCAAGGACACTCCGAATCGCGATATTTACCGTTTCCGCTCGCTGTATATCGAAAGAAGCGAAGGATTCACATCCCAGGCCTCGCAATCGTTCAAAATATCGATAAATCAGAGTAGGACACTCCGAGTCGCGATATTTACCGTTTCCGCTCGCTGTATATCGGAAGAAGATAAGGATTCACATCCCAAATCTCGCAATCGTTTAAAATATCCATAAATCACAATAGGAGACTCAGGATCGCGATATTTACATTTACCACTCGCTGTATATCGAAAGAAGCGAGGGATTCACATCCCAAGAATCGCAACCGTTCGAACTAACGAGAAATCACTCAAGGTCACTCGGAATCACGATATTGACCTTTTCCATAAGGAGTGTATTGAAAGAAGCTAAGGATTCGTTTCCCTAGCCTCGCAATCGTTCAAAATATCGATAAATCAGAGTAGGAGACTTGGGATCGCGATATTTACATTTACCACTCGCTGTATATCGAAAGAAGCGAAGGATTCACTTCCCAAGCATTGCAATAATTCGAAATAACGACAAATCACTCAAAGACACTCCGAATCGCGATATTTACCGTTTCCGCTCGCTGTATATCGAAAGAAGATAAGGATTCACATCTCAAGCCTCGCAATCGTTCAAAATATCGATATATCAGAGTAGGAGACTCGGGAACGTGATATTTACATTTACCACTCGCTGTATATCGAAAGAAGCGAAGGATTCACATCCCAAGCCTCGCAACCGTTCGAAATAACGAGAAATCACTCAAGGTCACTCGGAATCACGATATTGACCTTTTCCATAAGGAGTGTATTGAAAGAAGCTAAGGATTCGTTTCCCTAGCCTCGCAATCGTTCAAAATATCGATAAATCAGAGTAGGAGACTCGGGATCGCGATATTTACATTTACCACTCGCTGTATATCGAAAGAAGCGAGGGATTCACATCCCAAGCCTCGCAACCGTTCGAACTAACGAGAAATCACTCAAGGTCACTCGGAATCACGATATTGACCTTTTCCATAAGGAGTGTATTGAAAGAAGCTAAGGATTCGTTTCCCTAGCCTCGCAATCGTTCAAAATATCGATAAATCAGAGTAGGAGACTTGGGATCGCGATATTTACATTTACCACTCGCTGTATATCGAAAGAAGCGAAGGATTCACTTCCCAAGCATTGCAATAATTCGAAATAACGACAAATCACTCAAGGACACTCCGAATCGCGATATTTACCGTTTCCGCTCCCTGTATATCGAAAGAAGATAAGGATTCACATCTCAAGCCTCGCAATCGTTCAAAATATCGGTATATCAGAGTAGGAGACTCGGGAACGCGATATTTACATTTACCACTCGCTGTATATCGAAAGAAGCGAAGGATTCACATCCCAAGCCTCGCAACCGTTCGAAATAACGAGAAATCACTCAAGGTCACTCGGAATCACGATATTGACCTTTTCCATAAGGAGTGTATTGAAAGAAGCTAAGGATTCGTTTCCCTAGCCTCGCAATCGTTCAAAATATCGATAAATCAGAGTAGGAGACTCGGGATCGCGATATTTACATTTACCACTCGCTGTATATCGAAAGAAGCGAAGGATTCACATCCCAAGCCTCGCAACCGTTCGAAATAACGAGAAATCACTCAAGGTCACTCGGAATCACGATATTGACCTTTTCCATAAGGAGTGTATTGAAAGAAGCTAAGGATTCGTTTCCCTAGCCTCGCAATCGTTCAAAATATCGATAAATCAGAGTACGAGACTCGGGATCGCGATATTTACATTTACCACTCGCTGTATATCGAAAGAAGCGAAGGATTCACTTCACAAGCCTCACAATAATTCGAAATAACGACAAATCACTCAAGGACACTCCCAATCGCGATATTTACCTTTTCCGCTCGCTGTATATCGAAAGAAGAAAAGGATTCACATCTCAAGCCTCGCAATAATTGGAAATAACGGGAAATCAATCAAGGACACTCGGAATCACGATATTGACCTTTTCCACACGCAGTGTATTGAAAGAAGCTAAGGATTCGTTTCCCAAGAATCGCAATCGTTCAAAATATCGATAAATCAGAGTATCAGACTCGGGAACGCGATATTTACATTTACCACTCGCTGTATATCGAAAGAAGCGAAGGATTCACATCCCAAGCCTCGCAACCGTTCGAAATAACGAGAAATCACTCAAGGTCACTCGGAATCACGATATTGACCTTTTCCATAAGGAGTGTATTGAAAGAAGCTAAGGATTCGTTTCCCTAGCCTCGCAATCGTTCAAAATATCGATTTATCAGAGTAGGAGACTCGGGATCGCGATATTTACATTTACCACTCGCTGTATATCGAAAGAAGCGAAGGATTCACTTCCCAAGCATTGCAATAATTCGAAATAACGACAAATCACTCAAGGACACTCCGAATCGCGATATTTACCGTTTCCGCTCGCTGTATATCGAAAGAAGCGAAGGATTCACATCACAAGCCTCGCAATCGTTCAAAATATCGATAAATCACAGTACGAGACTCGGGATCGCGATATTTACATTTACCACTCTCTGTATATCGAAAGAAGCTGATAATTCATTTTCCGAGCCTCGCAACCGTTCGAAATAAATACAAATCACCCAAGGACACTCCGAATCGCGATATTTACCTTTTCCGCTCGCTGAATATCGAAAGAAGCGACGGATTCATATCTCAAGCCTCGCAATAATTCGAAATAACGACAAATCACTCAAGGACATTCCCAATCGCGATATTCACCTTTTCCGCTCGCTGTATATCGAAAGAAGAAAAGGATTCACATCTCAAGCCTCGCAATAATTCGAAATAACGGGAAATCAATCAAGGACACTCGGAATCACGATATTGACCTTTTCCACACGCAGTGTATTGAAAGAAGCTAAGGATTCGTTTCCCTAGCCTCGCAATCGTTCAAAATATCGATAAATCAGAGTAGGAGACTTGGGATCGCGATATTTACATTTACCACTCGCTGTATATCGAAAGAAGCGAAGGATTCACTTCCCAAGCATTGCAATAATTCGAAATAACGACAAATCACTCAAGGACACTCCGAATCGCGATATTTACCGTTTCCGCTCGCTGTATATCGAAAGAAGATAAGGATTCACATCTCAAGCCTCGCAATCGTTCAAAATATCGATATATCAGAGTAGGAGACTCGGGAACGCGATATTTACATTTACCACTCGCTGTATATCGAAAGAAGCGAAGGATTCACATCCCAAGCCTCGCAACCGTTCGAAATAACGAGAAATCACTCAAGGTCACTCGGAATCACGATATTGACCTTTTCCATAAGGAGTGTATTGAAAGAAGCTAAGGATTCGTTTCCCTAGCCTCGCAATCGTTCAAAATATCGATAAATCAGAGTAGGAGACTCGGGATCGCGATATTTACATTTACCACTCGCTGTATATCGAAAGAAGCGAAGGATTCACTTCCCAAGCATTGCAATAATTCGAAATAACGACAAATCACTCAAGGACACTCCGAATCGCGATATTTACCGTTTCCGCTCGCTGTATATCGAAAGAAGCGAAGGATTCACATCCCAGGCCTCGCAATCGTTCAAAATATCGATAAATCAGAGTAGGACACTCCGAGTCGCGATATTTACCGTTTCCGCTCGCTGTATATCGGAAGAAGATAAGGATTCACATCCCAAATCTCGCAATCGTTTAAAATATCCATAAATCACAATAGGAGACTCAGGATCGCGATATTTACATTTACCACTCGCTGTATATCGAAAGAAGCGAGGGATTCACATCCCAAGAATCGCAACCGTTCGAACTAACGAGAAATCACTCAAGGTCACTCGGAATCACGATATTGACCTTTTCCATAAGGAGTGTATTGAAAGAAGCTAAGGATTCGTTTCCCTAGCCTCGCAAACGTTCAAAATATCGATAAATCAGAGTAGGAGACTTGGGATCGCGATATTTACATTTACCACTCGCTGTATATCGAAAGAAGCGAAGGATTCACTTCCCAAGCATTGCAATAATTCGAAATAACGACAAATCACTCAAAGACACTCCGAATCGCGATATTTACCGTTTCCGCTCGCTGTATATCGAAAGAAGATAAGGATTCACATCTCAAGCCTCGCAATCGTTCAAAATATCGATATATCAGAGTAGGAGACTCGGGAACGTGATATTTACATTTACCACTCGCTGTATATCGAAAGAAGCGAAGGATTCACATCCCAAGCCTCGCAACCGTTCGAAATAACGAGAAATCACTCAAGGTCACTCGGAATCACGATATTGACCTTTTCCATAAGGAGTGTATTGAAAGAAGCTAAGGATTCGTTTCCCTAGCCTCGCAATCGTTCAAAATATCGATAAATCAGAGTAGGAGACTTGGGATCGCGATATTTACATTTACCACTCGCTGTATATCGAAAGAAGCGAAGGATTCACTTCCCAAGCATTGCAATAATTCGAAATAACGACAAATCACTCAAAGACACTCCGAATCGCGATATTTACCGTTTCCGCTCGCTGTATATCGAAAGAAGATAAGGATTCACATCTCAAGCCTCGCAATCGTTCAAAATATCGATATATCAGAGTAGGAGACTCGGGAACGTGATATTTACATTTACCACTCGCTGTATATCGAAAGAAGCGAAGGATTCACATCCCAAGCCTCGCAACCGTTCGAAATAACGAGAAATCACTCAAGGTCACTCGGAATCACGATATTGACCTTTTCCATAAGGAGTGTATTGAAAGAAGCTAAGGATTCGTTTCCCTAGCCTCGCAATCGTTCAAAATATCGATAAATCAGAGTAGGAGACTCGGGATCGCGATATTTACATTTACCACTCGCTGTATATCGAAAGAAGCGAGGGATTCACATCCCAAGCCTCGCAACCGTTCGAACTAACGAGAAATCACTCAAGGTCACTCGGAATCACGATATTGACCTTTTCCATAAGGAGTGTATTGAAAGAAGCTAAGGATTCGTTTCCCTAGCCTCGCAATCGTTCAAAATATCGATAAATCAGAGTAGGAGACTTGGGATCGCGATATTTACATTTACCACTCGCTGTATATCGAAAGAAGCGAAGGATTCACTTCCCAAGCATTGCAATAATTCGAAATAACGACAAATCACTCAAGGACACTCCGAATCGCGATATTTACCGTTTCCGCTCGCTGTATATCGAAAGAAGCGAAGGATTCACATCCCAGGCCTCGCAATCGTTCAAAATATCGATAAATCAGAGTAGGACACTCCGAGTCGCGATATTTACCGTTTCCGCTCGCTGTATATCGGAAGAAGATAAGGATTCACATCCCAAATCTCGCAATCGTTTAAAATATCCATAAATCACAATAGGAGACTCAGGATCGCGATATTTACATTTACCACTCGCTGTATATCGAAAGAAGCGAGGGATTCACATCCCAAGAATCGCAACCGTTCGAACTAACGAGAAATCACTCAAGGTCACTCGGAATCACGATATTGACCTTTTCCATAAGGAGTGTATTGAAAGAAGCTAAGGATTCGTTTCCCTAGCCTCGCAATCGTTCAAAATATCGATAAATCAGAGTAGGAGACTCGGGATCGCGATATTTACGTTTACCACTCGCTGTATATCGAAAGAAGCGAAGGATTCACATCCCAAGCCTCGCAACCGTTCGAAATAACGAGAAATCACTCAAGGTCACTCGGAATCACGATATTGACCTTTTCCATAAGGAGTGTATTGAAAGAAGCTAAGGATTCGTTTCCCTAGCCTCGCAATCGTTCAAAATATCGATAAATCAGAGTAGGAGACTTGGGATCGCGATATTTACATTTACCACTCGCTGTATATCGAAAGAAGCGAAGGATTCACTTCCCAAGCATTGCAATAATTCGAAATAACGACAAATCACTCAAAGACACTCCGAATCGCGATATTTACCGTTTCCGCTCGCTGTATATCGAAAGAAGATAAGGATTCACATCTCAAGCCTCGCAATCGTTCAAAATATCGATATATCAGAGTAGGAGACTCGGGAACGTGATATTTACATTTACCACTCGCTGTATATCGAAAGAAGCGAAGGATTCACATCCCAAGCCTCGCAACCGTTCGAAATAACGAGAAATCACTCAAGGTCACTCGGAATCACGATATTGACCTTTTCCATAAGGAGTGTATTGAAAGAAGCTAAGGATTCGTTTCCCTAGCCTCGCAATCGTTCAAAATATCGATAAATCAGAGTAGGAGACTCGGGATCGCGATATTTACATTTACCACTCGCTGTATATCGAAAGAAGCGAGGGATTCACATCCCAAGCCTCGCAACCGTTCGAACTAACGAGAAATCACTCAAGGTCACTCGGAATCACGATATTGACCTTTTCCATAAGGAGTGTATTGAAAGAAGCTAAGGATTCGTTTCCCTAGCCTCGCAATCGTTCAAAATATCGATAAATCAGAGTAGGAGACTTGGGATCGCGATATTTACATTTACCACTCGCTGTATATCGAAAGAAGCGAAGGATTCACTTCCCAAGCATTGCAATAATTCGAAATAACGACAAATCACTCAAGGACACTCCGAATCGCGATATTTACCGTTTCCGCTCCCTGTATATCGAAAGAAGATAAGGATTCACATCTCAAGCCTCGCAATCGTTCAAAATATCGGTATATCAGAGTAGGAGACTCGGGAACGCGATATTTACATTTACCACTCGCTGTATATCGAAAGAAGCGAAGGATTCACATCCCAAGCCTCGCAACCGTTCGAAATAACGAGAAATCACTCAAGGTCACTCGGAATCACGATATTGACCTTTTCCATAAGGAGTGTATTGAAAGAAGCTAAGGATTCGTTTCCCTAGCCTCGCAATCGTTCAAAATATCGATAAATCAGAGTAGGAGACTCGGGATCGCGATATTTACATTTACCACTCGCTGTATATCGAAAGAAGCGAAGGATTCACATCCCAAGCCTCGCAACCGTTCGAAATAACGAGAAATCACTCAAGGTCACTCGGAATCACGATATTGACCTTTTCCATAAGGAGTGTATTGAAAGAAGCTAAGGATTCGTTTCCCTAGCCTCGCAATCGTTCAAAATATCGATAAATCAGAGTACGAGACTCGGGATCGCGATATTTACATTTACCACTCGCTGTATATCGAAAGAAGCGAAGGATTCACTTCACAAGCCTCACAATAATTCGAAATAACGACAAATCACTCAAGGACACTCCCAATCGCGATATTTACCTTTTCCGCTCGCTGTATATCGAAAGAAGAAAAGGATTCACATCTCAAGCCTCGCAATAATTGGAAATAACGGGAAATCAATCAAGGACACTCGGAATCACGATATTGACCTTTTCCACACGCAGTGTATTGAAAGAAGCTAAGGATTCGTTTCCCAAGAATCGCAATCGTTCAAAATATCGATAAATCAGAGTATCAGACTCGGGAACGCGATATTTACATTTACCACTCGCTGTATATCGAAAGAAGCGAAGGATTCACATCCCAAGCCTCGCAACCGTTCGAAATAACGAGAAATCACTCAAGGTCACTCGGAATCACGATATTGACCTTTTCCATAAGGAGTGTATTGAAAGAAGCTAAGGATTCGTTTCCCTAGCCTCGCAATCGTTCAAAATATCGATTTATCAGAGTAGGAGACTCGGGATCGCGATATTTACATTTACCACTCGCTGTATATCGAAAGAAGCGAAGGATTCACTTCCCAAGCATTGCAATAATTCGAAATAACGACAAATCACTCAAGGACACTCCGAATCGCGATATTTACCGTTTCCGCTCGCTGTATATCGAAAGAAGCGAAGGATTCACATCACAAGCCTCGCAATCGTTCAAAATATCGATAAATCACAGTACGAGACTCGGGATCGCGATATTTACATTTACCACTCTCTGTATATCGAAAGAAGCTGATAATTCATTTTCCGAGCCTCGCAACCGTTCGAAATAAATACAAATCACCCAAGGACACTCCGAATCGCGATATTTACCTTTTCCGCTCGCTGAATATCGAAAGAAGCGACGGATTCATATCTCAAGCCTCGCAATAATTCGAAATAACGACAAATCACTCAAGGACATTCCCAATCGCGATATTCACCTTTTCCGCTCGCTGTATATCGAAAGAAGAAAAGGATTCACATCTCAAGCCTCGCAATAATTCGAAATAACGGGAAATCAATCAAGGACACTCGGAATCACGATATTGACCTTTTCCACACGCAGTGTATTGAAAGAAGCTAAGGATTCGTTTCCCTAGCCTCGCAATCGTTCAAAATATCGATAAATCAGAGTAGGAGACTTGGGATCGCGATATTTACATTTACCACTCGCTGTATATCGAAAGAAGCGAAGGATTCACTTCCCAAGCATTGCAATAATTCGAAATAACGACAAATCACTCAAGGACACTCCGAATCGCGATATTTACCGTTTCCGCTCGCTGTATATCGAAAGAAGATAAGGATTCACATCTCAAGCCTCGCAATCGTTCAAAATATCGATATATCAGAGTAGGAGACTCGGGAACGCGATATTTACATTTACCACTCGCTGTATATCGAAAGAAGCGAAGGATTCACATCCCAAGCCTCGCAACCGTTCGAAATAACGAGAAATCACTCAAGGTCACTCGGAATCACGATATTGACCTTTTCCATAAGGAGTGTATTGAAAGAAGCTAAGGATTCGTTTCCCTAGCCTCGCAATCGTTCAAAATATCGATAAATCAGAGTAGGAGACTCGGGATCGCGATATTTACATTTACCACTCGCTGTATATCGAAAGAAGCGAAGGATTCACTTCCCAAGCATTGCAATAATTCGAAATAACGACAAATCACTCAAGGACACTCCGAATCGCGATATTTACCGTTTCCGCTCGCTGTATATCGAAAGAAGCGAAGGATTCACATCCCAGGCCTCGCAATCGTTCAAAATATCGATAAATCAGAGTAGGACACTCCGAGTCGCGATATTTACCGTTTCCGCTCGCTGTATATCGGAAGAAGATAAGGATTCACATCCCAAATCTCGCAATCGTTTAAAATATCCATAAATCACAATAGGAGACTCAGGATCGCGATATTTACATTTACCACTCGCTGTATATCGAAAGAAGCGAGGGATTCACATCCCAAGAATCGCAACCGTTCGAACTAACGAGAAATCACTCAAGGTCACTCGGAATCACGATATTGACCTTTTCCATAAGGAGTGTATTGAAAGAAGCTAAGGATTCGTTTCCCTAGCCTCGCAAACGTTCAAAATATCGATAAATCAGAGTAGGAGACTTGGGATCGCGATATTTACATTTACCACTCGCTGTATATCGAAAGAAGCGAAGGATTCACTTCCCAAGCATTGCAATAATTCGAAATAACGACAAATCACTCAAAGACACTCCGAATCGCGATATTTACCGTTTCCGCTCGCTGTATATCGAAAGAAGATAAGGATTCACATCTCAAGCCTCGCAATCGTTCAAAATATCGATATATCAGAGTAGGAGACTCGGGAACGTGATATTTACATTTACCACTCGCTGTATATCGAAAGAAGCGAAGGATTCACATCCCAAGCCTCGCAACCGTTCGAAATAACGAGAAATCACTCAAGGTCACTCGGAATCACGATATTGACCTTTTCCATAAGGAGTGTATTGAAAGAAGCTAAGGATTCGTTTCCCTAGCCTCGCAATCGTTCAAAATATCGATAAATCAGAGTAGGAGACTTGGGATCGCGATATTTACATTTACCACTCGCTGTATATCGAAAGAAGCGAAGGATTCACTTCCCAAGCATTGCAATAATTCGAAATAACGACAAATCACTCAAAGACACTCCGAATCGCGATATTTACCGTTTCCGCTCGCTGTATATCGAAAGAAGATAAGGATTCACATCTCAAGCCTCGCAATCGTTCAAAATATCGATATATCAGAGTAGGAGACTCGGGAACGTGATATTTACATTTACCACTCGCTGTATATCGAAAGAAGCGAAGGATTCACATCCCAAGCCTCGCAACCGTTCGAAATAACGACAAATCACTCAAAGACACTCCGAATCGCGATATTTACCGTTTCCGCTCGCTGTATATCGAAAGAAGATAAGGATTCACATCTCAAGCCTCGCAATCGTTCAAAATATCGATATATCAGAGTAGGAGACTCGGGAACGTGATATTTACATTTACCACTCGCTGTATATCGAAAGAAGCGAAGGATTCACATCCCAAGCCTCGCAACCGTTCGAAATAACGAGAAATCACTCAAGGTCACTCGGAATCACGATATTGACCTTTTCCATAAGGAGTGTATTGAAAGAAGCTAAGGATTCGTTTCCCTAGCCTCGCAATCGTTCAAAATATCGATAAATCAGAGTAGGAGACTCGGGATCGCGATATTTACATTTACCACTCGCTGTATATCGAAAGAAGCGAGGGATTCACATCCCAAGCCTCGCAACCGTTCGAACTAACGAGAAATCACTCAAGGTCACTCGGAATCACGATATTGACCTTTTCCATAAGGAGTGTATTGAAAGAAGCTAAGGATTCGTTTCCCTAGCCTCGCAATCGTTCAAAATATCGATAAATCAGAGTAGGAGACTTGGGATCGCGATATTTACATTTACCACTCGCTGTATATCGAAAGAAGCGAAGGATTCACTTCCCAAGCATTGCAATAATTCGAAATAACGACAAATCACTCAAGGACACTCCGAATCGCGATATTTACCGTTTCCGCTCGCTGTATATCGAAAGAAGCGAAGGATTCACATCCCAGGCCTCGCAATCGTTCAAAATATCGATAAATCAGAGTAGGACACTCCGAGTCGCGATATTTACCGTTTCCGCTCGCTGTATATCGGAAGAAGATAAGGATTCACATCCCAAATCTCGCAATCGTTTAAAATATCCATAAATCACAATAGGAGACTCAGGATCGCGATATTTACATTTACCACTCGCTGTATATCGAAAGAAGCGAGGGATTCACATCCCAAGAATCGCAACCGTTCGAACTAACGAGAAATCACTCAAGGTCACTCGGAATCACGATATTGACCTTTTCCATAAGGAGTGTATTGAAAGAAGCTAAGGATTCGTTTCCCTAGCCTCGCAATCGTTCAAAATATCGATAAATCAGAGTAGGAGACTCGGGATCGCGATATTTACGTTTACCACTCGCTGTATATCGAAAGAAGCGAAGGATTCACATCCCAAGCCTCGCAACCGTTCGAAATAACGAGAAATCACTCAAGGTCACTCGGAATCACGATATTGACCTTTTCCATAAGGAGTGTATTGAAAGAAGCTAAGGATTCGTTTCCCTAGCCTCGCAATCGTTCAAAATATCGATAAATCAGAGTAGGAGACTTGGGATCGCGATATTTACATTTACCACTCGCTGTATATCGAAAGAAGCGAAGGATTCACTTCCCAAGCATTGCAATAATTCGAAATAACGACAAATCACTCAAAGACACTCCGAATCGCGATATTTACCGTTTCCGCTCGCTGTATATCGAAAGAAGATAAGGATTCACATCTCAAGCCTCGCAATCGTTCAAAATATCGATATATCAGAGTAGGAGACTCGGGAACGTGATATTTACATTTACCACTCGCTGTATATCGAAAGAAGCGAAGGATTCACATCCCAAGCCTCGCAACCGTTCGAAATAACGAGAAATCACTCAAGGTCACTCGGAATCACGATATTGACCTTTTCCATAAGGAGTGTATTGAAAGAAGCTAAGGATTCGTTTCCCTAGCCTCGCAATCGTTCAAAATATCGATAAATCAGAGTAGGAGACTCGGGATCGCGATATTTACATTTACCACTCGCTGTATATCGAAAGAAGCGAGGGATTCACATCCCAAGCCTCGCAACCGTTCGAACTAACGAGAAATCACTCAAGGTCACTCGGAATCACGATATTGACCTTTTCCATAAGGAGTGTATTGAAAGAAGCTAAGGATTCGTTTCCCTAGCCTCGCAATCGTTCAAAATATCGATAAATCAGAGTAGGAGACTTGGGATCGCGATATTTACATTTACCACTCGCTGTATATCGAAAGAAGCGAAGGATTCACTTCCCAAGCATTGCAATAATTCGAAATAACGACAAATCACTCAAGGACACTCCGAATCGCGATATTTACCGTTTCCGCTCCCTGTATATCGAAAGAAGATAAGGATTCACATCTCAAGCCTCGCAATCGTTCAAAATATCGGTATATCAGAGTAGGAGACTCGGGAACGCGATATTTACATTTACCACTCGCTGTATATCGAAAGAAGCGAAGGATTCACATCCCAAGCCTCGCAACCGTTCGAAATAACGAGAAATCACTCAAGGTCACTCGGAATCACGATATTGACCTTTTCCATAAGGAGTGTATTGAAAGAAGCTAAGGATTCGTTTCCCTAGCCTCGCAATCGTTCAAAATATCGATAAATCAGAGTAGGAGACTCGGGATCGCGATATTTACATTTACCACTCGCTGTATATCGAAAGAAGCGAAGGATTCACATCCCAAGCCTCGCAACCGTTCGAAATAACGAGAAATCACTCAAGGTCACTCGGAATCACGATATTGACCTTTTCCATAAGGAGTGTATTGAAAGAAGCTAAGGATTCGTTTCCCTAGCCTCGCAATCGTTCAAAATATCGATAAATCAGAGTACGAGACTCGGGATCGCGATATTTACATTTACCACTCGCTGTATATCGAAAGAAGCGAAGGATTCACTTCACAAGCCTCACAATAATTCGAAATAACGACAAATCACTCAAGGACACTCCCAATCGCGATATTTACCTTTTCCGCTCGCTGTATATCGAAAGAAGAAAAGGATTCACATCTCAAGCCTCGCAATAATTGGAAATAACGGGAAATCAATCAAGGACACTCGGAATCACGATATTGACCTTTTCCACACGCAGTGTATTGAAAGAAGCTAAGGATTCGTTTCCCAAGAATCGCAATCGTTCAAAATATCGATAAATCAGAGTATCAGACTCGGGAACGCGATATTTACATTTACCACTCGCTGTATATCGAAAGAAGCGAAGGATTCACATCCCAAGCCTCGCAACCGTTCGAAATAACGAGAAATCACTCAAGGTCACTCGGAATCACGATATTGACCTTTTCCATAAGGAGTGTATTGAAAGAAGCTAAGGATTCGTTTCCCTAGCCTCGCAATCGTTCAAAATATCGATTTATCAGAGTAGGAGACTCGGGATCGCGATATTTACATTTACCACTCGCTGTATATCGAAAGAAGCGAAGGATTCACTTCCCAAGCATTGCAATAATTCGAAATAACGACAAATCACTCAAGGACACTCCGAATCGCGATATTTACCGTTTCCGCTCGCTGTATATCGAAAGAAGCGAAGGATTCACATCACAAGCCTCGCAATCGTTCAAAATATCGATAAATCACAGTACGAGACTCGGGATCGCGATATTTACATTTACCACTCTCTGTATATCGAAAGAAGCTGATAATTCATTTTCCGAGCCTCGCAACCGTTCGAAATAAATACAAATCACCCAAGGACACTCCGAATCGCGATATTTACCTTTTCCGCTCGCTGAATATCGAAAGAAGCGACGGATTCATATCTCAAGCCTCGCAATAATTCGAAATAACGACAAATCACTCAAGGACATTCCCAATCGCGATATTCACCTTTTCCGCTCGCTGTATATCGAAAGAAGAAAAGGATTCACATCTCAAGCCTCGCAATAATTCGAAATAACGGGAAATCAATCAAGGACACTCGGAATCACGATATTGACCTTTTCCACACGCAGTGTATTGAAAGAAGCTAAGGATTCGTTTCCCTAGCCTCGCAATCGTTCAAAATATCGATAAATCAGAGTAGGAGACTTGGGATCGCGATATTTACATTTACCACTCGCTGTATATCGAAAGAAGCGAAGGATTCACTTCCCAAGCATTGCAATAATTCGAAATAACGACAAATCACTCAAGGACACTCCGAATCGCGATATTTACCGTTTCCGCTCGCTGTATATCGAAAGAAGATAAGGATTCACATCTCAAGCCTCGCAATCGTTCAAAATATCGATATATCAGAGTAGGAGACTCGGGAACGCGATATTTACATTTACCACTCGCTGTATATCGAAAGAAGCGAAGGATTCACATCCCAAGCCTCGCAACCGTTCGAAATAACGAGAAATCACTCAAGGTCACTCGGAATCACGATATTGACCTTTTCCATAAGGAGTGTATTAAAAGAAGCTAAGGATTCGTTTCCCTAGCCTCGCAATCGTTCAAAATATCGATAAATCAGAGTAGGAGACTCGGGATCGCGATATTTACATTTACCACTCGCTGTATATCGAAAGAAGCGAAGGATTCACTTCCCAAGCATTGCAATAATTCGAAATAACGACAAATCACTCAAGGACACTCCGAATCGCGATATTTACCGTTTCCGCTCGCTGTATATCGAAAGAAGCGAAGGATTCACATCCCAGGCCTCGCAATCGTTCAAAATATCGATAAATCAGAGTAGGACACTCCGAGTCGCGATATTTACCGTTTCCGCTCGCTGTATATCGGAAGAAGATAAGGATTCACATCCCAAATCTCGCAATCGTTTAAAATATCCATAAATCACAATAGGAGACTCAGGATCGCGATATTTACATTTACCACTCGCTGTATATCGAAAGAAGCGAGGGATTCACATCCCAAGAATCGCAACCGTTCGAACTAACGAGAAATCACTCAAGGTCACTCGGAATCACGATATTGACCTTTTCCATAAGGAGTGTATTGAAAGAAGCTAAGGATTCGTTTCCCTAGCCTCGCAAACGTTCAAAATATCGATAAATCAGAGTAGGAGACTTGGGATCGCGATATTTACATTTACCACTCGCTGTATATCGAAAGAAGCGAAGGATTCACTTCCCAAGCATTGCAATAATTCGAAATAACGACAAATCACTCAAAGACACTCCGAATCGCGATATTTACCGTTTCCGCTCGCTGTATATCGAAAGAAGATAAGGATTCACATCTCAAGCCTCGCAATCGTTCAAAATATCGATATATCAGAGTAGGAGACTCGGGAACGTGATATTTACATTTACCACTCGCTGTATATCGAAAGAAGCGAAGGATTCACATCCCAAGCCTCGCAACCGTTCGAAATAACGAGAAATCACTCAAGGTCACTCGGAATCACGATATTGACCTTTTCCATAAGGAGTGTATTGAAAGAAGCTAAGGATTCGTTTCCCTAGCCTCGCAATCGTTCAAAATATCGATAAATCAGAGTAGGAGACTTGGGATCGCGATATTTACATTTACCACTCGCTGTATATCGAAAGAAGCGAAGGATTCACTTCCCAAGCATTGCAATAATTCGAAATAACGACAAATCACTCAAAGACACTCCGAATCGCGATATTTACCGTTTCCGCTCGCTGTATATCGAAAGAAGATAAGGATTCACATCTCAAGCCTCGCAATCGTTCAAAATATCGATATATCAGAGTAGGAGACTCGGGAACGTGATATTTACATTTACCACTCGCTGTATATCGAAAGAAGCGAAGGATTCACATCCCAAGCCTCGCAACCGTTCGAAATAACGAGAAATCACTCAAGGTCACTCGGAATCACGATATTGACCTTTTCCATAAGGAGTGTATTGAAAGAAGCTAAGGATTCGTTTCCCTAGCCTCGCAATCGTTCAAAATATCGATAAATCAGAGTAGGAGACTCGGGATCGCGATATTTACATTTACCACTCGCTGTATATCGAAAGAAGCGAGGGATTCACATCCCAAGCCTCGCAACCGTTCGAACTAACGAGAAATCACTCAAGGTCACTCGGAATCACGATATTGACCTTTTCCATAAGGAGTGTATTGAAAGAAGCTAAGGATTCGTTTCCCTAGCCTCGCAATCGTTCAAAATATCGATAAATCAGAGTAGGAGACTTGGGATCGCGATATTTACATTTACCACTCGCTGTATATCGAAAGAAGCGAAGGATTCACTTCCCAAGCATTGCAATAATTCGAAATAACGACAAATCACTCAAGGACACTCCGAATCGCGATATTTACCGTTTCCGCTCGCTGTATATCGAAAGAAGCGAAGGATTCACATCCCAGGCCTCGCAATCGTTCAAAATATCGATAAATCAGAGTAGGACACTCCGAGTCGCGATATTTACCGTTTCCGCTCGCTGTATATCGGAAGAAGATAAGGATTCACATCCCAAATCTCGCAATCGTTTAAAATATCCATAAATCACAATAGGAGACTCAGGATCGCGATATTTACATTTACCACTCGCTGTATATCGAAAGAAGCGAGGGATTCACATCCCAAGAATCGCAACCGTTCGAACTAACGAGAAATCACTCAAGGTCACTCGGAATCACGATATTGACCTTTTCCATAAGGAGTGTATTGAAAGAAGCTAAGGATTCGTTTCCCTAGCCTCGCAATCGTTCAAAATATCGATAAATCAGAGTAGGAGACTCGGGATCGCGATATTTACGTTTACCACTCGCTGTATATCGAAAGAAGCGAAGGATTCACATCCCAAGCCTCGCAACCGTTCGAAATAACGAGAAATCACTCAAGGTCACTCGGAATCACGATATTGACCTTTTCCATAAGGAGTGTATTGAAAGAAGCTAAGGATTCGTTTCCCTAGCCTCGCAATCGTTCAAAATATCGATAAATCAGAGTAGGAGACTTGGGATCGCGATATTTACATTTACCACTCGCTGTATATCGAAAGAAGCGAAGGATTCACTTCCCAAGCATTGCAATAATTCGAAATAACGACAAATCACTCAAAGACACTCCGAATCGCGATATTTACCGTTTCCGCTCGCTGTATATCGAAAGAAGATAAGGATTCACATCTCAAGCCTCGCAATCGTTCAAAATATCGATATATCAGAGTAGGAGACTCGGGAACGTGATATTTACATTTACCACTCGCTGTATATCGAAAGAAGCGAAGGATTCACATCCCAAGCCTCGCAACCGTTCGAAATAACGAGAAATCACTCAAGGTCACTCGGAATCACGATATTGACCTTTTCCATAAGGAGTGTATTGAAAGAAGCTAAGGATTCGTTTCCCTAGCCTCGCAATCGTTCAAAATATCGATAAATCAGAGTAGGAGACTCGGGATCGCGATATTTACATTTACCACTCGCTGTATATCGAAAGAAGCGAGGGATTCACATCCCAAGCCTCGCAACCGTTCGAACTAACGAGAAATCACTCAAGGTCACTCGGAATCACGATATTGACCTTTTCCATAAGGAGTGTATTGAAAGAAGCTAAGGATTCGTTTCCCTAGCCTCGCAATCGTTCAAAATATCGATAAATCAGAGTAGGAGACTTGGGATCGCGATATTTACATTTACCACTCGCTGTATATCGAAAGAAGCGAAGGATTCACTTCCCAAGCATTGCAATAATTCGAAATAACGACAAATCACTCAAGGACACTCCGAATCGCGATATTTACCGTTTCCGCTCCCTGTATATCGAAAGAAGATAAGGATTCACATCTCAAGCCTCGCAATCGTTCAAAATATCGGTATATCAGAGTAGGAGACTCGGGAACGCGATATTTACATTTACCACTCGCTGTATATCGAAAGAAGCGAAGGATTCACATCCCAAGCCTCGCAACCGTTCGAAATAACGAGAAATCACTCAAGGTCACTCGGAATCACGATATTGACCTTTTCCATAAGGAGTGTATTGAAAGAAGCTAAGGATTCGTTTCCCTAGCCTCGCAATCGTTCAAAATATCGATAAATCAGAGTAGGAGACTCGGGATCGCGATATTTACATTTACCACTCGCTGTATATCGAAAGAAGCGAAGGATTCACATCCCAAGCCTCGCAACCGTTCGAAATAACGAGAAATCACTCAAGGTCACTCGGAATCACGATATTGACCTTTTCCATAAGGAGTGTATTGAAAGAAGCTAAGGATTCGTTTCCCTAGCCTCGCAATCGTTCAAAATATCGATAAATCAGAGTACGAGACTCGGGATCGCGATATTTACATTTACCACTCGCTGTATATCGAAAGAAGCGAAGGATTCACTTCACAAGCCTCACAATAATTCGAAATAACGACAAATCACTCAAGGACACTCCCAATCGCGATATTTACCTTTTCCGCTCGCTGTATATCGAAAGAAGAAAAGGATTCACATCTCAAGCCTCGCAATAATTGGAAATAACGGGAAATCAATCAAGGACACTCGGAATCACGATATTGACCTTTTCCACACGCAGTGTATTGAAAGAAGCTAAGGATTCGTTTCCCAAGAATCGCAATCGTTCAAAATATCGATAAATCAGAGTATCAGAGTCGGAAACGCGATATTTACCTTTTCCGCTCGCTGTATATCGAAAGAAGCGAAGGATTCCCTTCCCAAGCCTCGCAATAATTCGAAATAACGACGAATCACTCAAGGTCACTCCGAATCGCGATATTTACCGTTTCCGCTCGCTGTATATCGAAAGAAGATAAGGATTCACATCTCAAGCCTCGCAATCGTTCAAAATATCGGTATATCAGAGTAGGAGACTCGGGAACGCGATATTTACATTTACCACTCGCTGTATATCGAAAGAGGCGAAGGATTCACTTCCCAAGCATCACAATAATTCGAAATAACGACAAATCACTCAAGGACACTCCGACTCGCGATATTTACCGTTTCTGCTCGCTGTATATCGAAAGAAGCGAAGGATTCACATCACAAGCCTCGCAATCCTTCAAAATATCGATAAATCAGAGTAGGAGACTCCGAATCGCGATATTTACCGTTTCCGCTCGCTGTATATCGAAAGAAGATAAGGATTCACATCTCAAGCCTCGCAATCGTTCAAAATATCGGTATATCAGAGTAATAGACTCGGGAACGCGATATTTACATTTACCACTCGCTGTATATCGAAAGAAGCGAAGGATTCACATCACAAGCCTCGCAATCCTTCAAAATATAGATAAATCAGAGTAGGACACTCCGAATCGCGATATTTACCGTTTCCGCTCGCTGTATATCGGAAGAAGATAAGGATTCACATCCCAAATCTCGCAATCGTTTAAAATATCCAGAAATCACAATAGGAGACTCAGGATCGCGATATTTACATTTACCCCTCGCTGTATATCGGAAGAAGCGAGGGATTCACATCCCAAGCCTCGCAACCGTTCGAAGTAACGAGAAATCACTCAAGGTCACTCGGAATCACGATATTGACCTTTTCCATAAGGAGTGTATTGAAAGAAGCTAAGGATTCGTTTCCCTAGCCTCGCAATCGTTCAAAATATCGATAAATCAGAGTAGGAGACTCGGGATCGCGATATTTACATTTACCACACGCTGTATATCGAAAGAAGCGAAGGATTCACTTCCCAAGCATTGCAATAATTCGAAATAACGACAAATCACTCAAGGACACTCCGAATCGCGATATTTACCGTTTCCGCTCGCTGTATATCGAAAGAAGATAAGGATTCACATCTCAAGCCTCGCAATCGTTCAAAATATCGGTATATCAGAGTAGGAGACTCGGGAACGCGATATTTACATTTACCACTCGCTGTATATCGAAAGAAGCGAAGGATTCACATCCCAAGCCTCGCAACCGTTCGAAATAACGAGAAATCACTCAAGGTCACTCGGAATCACGATATTGACCTTTTCCATAAGGAGTGTATTGAAAGAAGCTAAGGATTCGTTTCCCTAGCCTCGCAATCGTTCAAAATATCGATAAATCAGAGTAGGAGACTCGGGATCGCGATATTTACATTTACCACTCGCTGTATATCGAAAGAAGCGAAGGATTCACTTCACAAGCCTCACAATAATTCGAAATAACGACAAATCACTCAAGGACACTCCGAATCGCGATATTTACCGTTTCCGCTCGCTGTATATCGAAAGAAGCGAAGGATTCACATCCCAGGCCTCGCAATCGTTCAAAATATCGATAAATCAGAGTAGGACACTCCGAATCGCGATATTTACCGTTTCCGCTCGCTGTATATCGGAAGAAGATAAGGATTCACATCCCAAATCTCGCAATCGTTTAAAATATCCATAAATCACAATAGGAGACTCAGGATCGCGATATTTACATTTACCACTCGCTGTATATCGAAAGAAGCGAGGGATTCACATCCCAAGCCTCGCAACCGTTCGAACTAACGAGAAATCACTCAAGGTCACTCGGAATCACGATATTGACCTTTTCCATAAGGAGTGTATTGAAAGAAGCTAAGGATTCGTTTCCCTAGCCTCGCAATCGTTCAAAATATCGATAAATCAGAGTAGGAGACTCGGGATCGCGATATTTACATTTACCACTCGCTGTATATCGAAAGAAGCGAAGGATTCACTTCCCAAGCATTGCAATAATTCGAAATAACGACAAATCACTCAAGGACACTCCGAATCGCGATATTTACCGTTTCCGCTCGCTGTATATCGAAAGAAGATAAGGATTCACATCTCAAGCCTCGCAATCGTTCAAAATATCGGTATATCAGAGTAGGAGACTCGGGAACGCGATATTTACATTTACCACTCGCTGTATATCGAAAGAAGCGAAGGATTCACATCCCAAGCCTCGCAACCGTTCGAAATAACGAGAAATCACTCAAGGTCACTCGGAATCACGATATTGAACTTTTCCATAAGGAGTGTATTGAAAGAAGCTAAGGATTCGTTTCCCTAGCCTCGCAATCGTTCAAAATATCGATAAATCAGAGTAGGAGACTTGGGATCGCGATATTTACATTTACCACTCGCTGTATATCGAAAGAGGCGAAGGATTCACTTCCCAAGCATCACAATAATTCGAAATAACGACAAATCACTCAAGGACACTCCGACTCGCGATATTTACCGTTTCTGCTCGCTGTATATCGAAAGAAGCGAAGGATTCACATCACAAGCCTCGCAATCCTTCAAAATATCGATAAATCAGAGTAGGAGACTCCGAATCGCGATATTTACCGTTTCCGCTCGCTGTATATCGAAAGAAGATAAGGATTCACATCTCAAGCCTCGCAATCGTTCAAAATATCGGTATATCAGAGTAATAGACTCGGGAACGCGATATTTACATTTACCACTCGCTGTATATCGAAAGAAGCGAAGGATTCACATCCCAAGCCTCGCAACCGTTCGAAATAACGAGAAATCACTCAAGGTCACTCGGAATCACGATATTGACCTTTTCCATAAGGAGTGTATTGAAAGAAGCTAAGGATTCGTTTCCCTAGCCTCGCAATCGTTCAAAATATCGATAAATCAGAGTAGGAGACTCGGGATCGCGATATTTACATTTACCACTCGCTGTATATCGAAAGAAGCGAAGGATTCACTTCCCAAGCATTGCAATAATTCGAAATAACGACAAATCACTCAAGGACACTCCGAATCGCGATATTTACCGTTTCCGCTCGCTGTATATCGAAAGAAGATAAGGATTCACATCTCAAGCCTCGCAATCGTTCAAAATATCGGTATATCAGAGTAATAGACTCGGGAACGCGATATTTACATTTACCACTCGCTGTATATCGAAAGAAGCGAAGGATTCACATCCCAAGCCTCGCAACCGTTCGAAATAACGAGAAATCACTCAAGGTCACTCGGAATCACGATATTGACCTTTTCCATATGGAGTGTATTGAAAGAAGCTAAGGATTCGTTTCCCTAGCCTCGCAATCGTTCAAAATATCGATAAATCAGAGTAGGAGACTCGGGATCGCGATATTTACATTTACCACTCGCTGTATATCGAAAGAAGCTGATAATTCATTTTCCGAGCCTCGCAACCGTTCGACATAAATACAAATCACTCAAGGACACTCCGAATCGCGATATTTACCTTTTCCGCTCGCTGAATATCGAAAGAAGCGACGGATTCATATCTCAAGCCTCGCAATCGTTCAAAATATCAATAAATCAGAGTAGGAGACTCGGAATCGCGATATTTACATTTACCACTCGCTGAATATCGAAAGAAGCGAAGGATTCACTTCACAAGCCTCGCAATAATTCGAAATAACGACAAATCACTCAAGGACACTCCCAATCGCGATATTTACCTTTTCCGCTCGCTGTATATCGAAAGAAGAAAAGGATTCACATCTCAAGCCTCGCAATAATTCGAAATAACGGGAAATCAATCAAGGACACTCGGAATCACGATATTGACCTTTTCCACATGCAGTGTATTGAAAGAAGCTAAGGATTCGTTTCCCAAGAATCGCAATCGTTCAAAATATCGATAAAACAGAGTATCAGAGTCGGAAACGCGATATTTACCTTTTCCGCTCGCTGTATATCGAAAGAAGCGAAGGATTCCCTTCCCAAGCCTCGCAATAATTCGAAATAACGACGAATCACTCAAGGTCACTCCGAATCGCGATATTTACCGTTTCCGCTCGCTGTATATCGAAAGAAGATAAGGATTCACATCTCAAGCCTCGCAATCGTTCAAAATATCGGTATATCAGAGTAGGAGACTCAGGAACGCGATATTTACATTTACCACTCGCTGTATATCGAAAGAGGCGAAGGATTCACTTCCCAAGCATCACAATAATTCGAAATAACGACAAATCACTCAAGGACACTCCGACTCGCGATATTTACCGTTTCTGCTCGCTGTATATCGAAAGAAGCGAAGGATTCACATCACAAGCCTCGCAACCGTTCGAAATAACGAGAAATCACTCAAGGTCACTCGGAATCACGATATTAACCTTTTCCATAAGGAGTGTATTGAAAGAAGCGAATGATTCACATCACAAGCCTCGCAACCGTTCGAAATAACGAGAAATCACTCAAGGACACTCCGAATCGCGATATTTACCGTTTCCGCTCGCTGTATATCGAAAGAAGATAAGGATTCACATCTCAAGCCTCGCAATCGTTCAAAATACCGATATATCAGAGTAGGAGACTCGGGAACGTGATATTTACATTTACCACTCGCTGTATATCGAAAGAAGCGAAGGATTCACATCCCAAGCCTCGCAACCGTTCGAAATAACGAGAAATCACTCAAGGTCACTCGGAATCACGATATTGACCTTTTCCATAAGGAGTGTATTGAAAGAAGCTAAGGATTCGTTTCCCTAGCCTCGCAATCGTTCAAAATATCGATAAATCAGAGTAGGAGACTCGGGATCGCGATATTTACATTTACCACTCGCTGTATATCGAAAGAAGCGAGGGATTCACATCCCAAGCCTCGCAACCGTTCGAACTAACGAGAAATCACTCAAGGTCACTCGGAATCACGATATTGACCTTTTCCATAAGGAGTGTATTGAAAGAAGCTAAGGATTCGTTTCCCTAGCCTCGCAATCGTTCAAAATATCGATAAATCAGAGTAGGAGACTCGGGATCGCGATATTTACATTTACCACTCGCTGTATATCGAAAGAAGCGAAGGATTCACATCCCAAGCCTCGCAACCGTTCGAAATAACGAGAAATCACTCAAAGTCACTCGGAATCACGATATTGACCTTTTCCATAAGGAGTGTATTGAAAGAAGCTAAGGATTCGTTTCCCTAGCCTCGCAATCGTTCAAAATATCGATAAATCAGAGTACGAGACTCGGGATCGCGATATTTACATTTACCACTCGCTGTATATCGAAAGAAGAAAAGGATTCACATCTCAAGCCTCGCAATAATTCGAAATAACGGGAAATCAATCAAGGACACTCGGAATCACGATATTGACCTTTTCCACACGCAGTGTATTGAAAGAAGCTAAGGATTCGTTTCCCAAGAATCGCAATCGTTCAAAATATCGATAAATCAGAGTATCAGAGTCGGAAACGCGATATTTACCTTTTCCGCTCGCTGTATATCGAAAGAAGCGAAGGATTCCCTTCCCAAGCCTCGCAATAATTCGAAATAACGACGAATCACTCAAGGTCACTCCGAATCGCGATATTTACCGTTTCCGCTCGCTGTATATCGAAAGAAGATAAGGATTCACATCTCAAGCCTCGCAATCGTTCAAAATATCGGTATATCAGAGTAGGAGACTCGGGAACGCGATATTTACATTTACCACTCGCTGTATATCGAAAGAGGCGAAGGATTCACTTCCCAAGCATCACAATAATTCGAAATAACGACAAATCACTCAAGGACACTCCGACTCGCGATATTTACCGTTTCTGCTCGCTGTATATCGAAAGAAGCGAAGGATTCACATCACAAGCCTCGCAATCCTTCAAAATATCGATAAATCAGAGTAGGAGACTCCGAATCGCGATATTTACCGTTTCCGCTCGCTGTATATCGAAAGAAGATAAGGATTCACATCTCAAGCCTCGCAATCGTTCAAAATATCGGTATATCAGAGTAATAGACTCGGGAACGCGATATTTACATTTACCACTCGCTGTATATCGAAAGAAGCGAAGGATTCACTTCCCAAGCATTGCAATAATTCGAAATAACGACAAATCACTCAAGGACACTCCGAATCGCGATATTTACCGTTTCCGCTCGCTGTATATCGAAAGAAGCGAAGGATTCACATCCCAGGCCTCGCAATCGTTCAAAATATAGATAAATCAGAGTAGGACACTCCGAATCGCGATATTTACCGTTTCCGCTCGCTGTATATCGGAAGAAGATAAGGATTCACATCCCAAATCTCGCAATCGTTTAAAATATCCAGAAATCACAATAGGAGACTCAGGATCGCGATATTTACATTTACCACTCGCTGTATATCGGAAGAAGCGAGGGATTCACATCCCAAGCCTCGCAACCGTTCGAAGTAACGAGAAATCACTCAAGGTCACTCGGAATCACGATATTGACCTTTTCCATAAGGAGTGTATTGAAAGAAGCTAAGGATTCGTTTCCCTAGCCTCGCAATCGTTCAAAATATCGATAAATCAGAGTAGGAGACTCGGGATCGCGATATTTACATTTACCACTCGCTGTATATCGAAAGAAGCGAAGGATTCACTTCCCAAGCATTGCAATAATTCGAAATAACGACAAATCACTCAAGGACACTCCGAATCGCGATATTTACCGTTTCCGCTCGCTGTATATCGAAAGAAGATAAGGATTCACATCTCAAGCCTCGCAATCGTTCAAAATATCGGTATATCAGAGTAGGAGAGTCGGGAACGCGATATTTACATTTACCACTCGCTGTATATCGAAAGAAGCGAAGGATTCACATCCCAAGCCTCGCAACCGTTCGAAATAACGAGAAATCACTCAAGGTCACTCGGAATCACGATATTGAACTTTTCCATAAGGAGTGTATTGAAAGAAGCTAAGGATTCGTTTCCCTAGCCTCGCAATCGTTCAAAATATCGATAAATCAGAGTAGGAGACTTGGGATCGCGATATTTACATTTACCACTCGCTGTATATCGAAAGAAGCGAAGGATTCACTTCCCAAGCATTGCAATAATTCGAAATAACGACAAATCACTCAAGGACACTCCGAATCGCGATATTTACCGTTTCCGCTCGCTGTATATCGAAAGAAGATAAGGATTCACATCTCAAGCCTCGCAATCGTTCAAAATATCGGTATATCAGAGTAGGAGACTCGGGAACGCGATATTTACATTTACCACTCGCTGTATATCGAAAGAAGCGAAGGATTCACATCCCAAGCCTCGCAACCGTTCGAAATAACGAGAAATCACTCAAGGTCACTCGGAATCACGATATTGACCTTTTCCATAAGGAGTGTATTGAAAGAAGCTAAGGATTCGTTTCCCTAGCCTCGCAATCGTTCAAAATATCGATAAATCAGAGTAGGAGACTCGGGATCGCGATATTTACATTTACCACTCGCTGTATATCGAAAGAAGCGAAGGATTCACTTCACAAGCCTCACAATAATTCGAAATAACGACAAATCACTCAAGGACACTCCGAATCGCGATATTTACCGTTTCCGCTCGCTGTATATCGAAAGAAGCGAAGGATTCACATCCCAGGCCTCGCAATCGTTCAAAATATCGATAAATCAGAGTAGGACACTCCGAATCGCGATATTTACCGTTTCCGCTCGCTGTATATCGGAAGAAGATAAGGATTCACATCCCAAATCTCGCAATCGTTTAAAATATCCATAAATCACAATAGGAGACTCAGGATCGCGATATTTACATTTACCACTCGCTGTATATCGAAAGAAGCGAGGGATTCACATCCCAAGCCTCGCAACCGTTCGAACTAACGAGAAATCACTCAAGGTCACTCGGAATCACGATATTGACCTTTTCCATAAGGAGTGTATTGAAAGAAGCTAAGGATTCGTTTCCCTAGCCTCGCAATCGTTCAAAATATCGATAAATCAGAGTAGGAGACTCGGGATCGCGATATTTACATTTACCACTCGCTGTATATCGAAAGAAGCGAAGGATTCACTTCCCAAGCATTGCAATAATTCGAAATAACGACAAATCACTCAAGGACACTCCGAATCGCGATATTTACCGTTTCCGCTCGCTGTATATCGAAAGAAGATAAGGATTCACATCTCAAGCCTCGCAATCGTTCAAAATATCGGTATATCAGAGTAGGAGACTCGGGAACGCGATATTTACATTTACCACTCGCTGTATATCGAAAGAAGCGAAGGATTCACATCCCAAGCCTCGCAACCGTTCGAAATAACGAGAAATCACTCAAGGTCACTCGGAATCACGATATTGAACTTTTCCATAAGGAGTGTATTGAAAGAAGCTAAGGATTCGTTTCCCTAGCCTCGCAATCGTTCAAAATATCGATAAATCAGAGTAGGAGACTTGGGATCGCGATATTTACATTTACCACTCGCTGTATATCGAAAGAGGCGAAGGATTCACTTCCCAAGCATCACAATAATTCGAAATAACGACAAATCACTCAAGGACACTCCGACTCGCGATATTTACCGTTTCTGCTCGCTGTATATCGAAAGAAGCGAAGGATTCACATCACAAGCCTCGCAATCCTTCAAAATATCGATAAATCAGAGTAGGAGACTCCGAATCGCGATATTTACCGTTTCCGCTCGCTGTATATCGAAAGAAGATAAGGATTCACATCTCAAGCCTCGCAATCGTTCAAAATATCGGTATATCAGAGTAATAGACTCGGGAACGCGATATTTACATTTACCACTCGCTGTATATCGAAAGAAGCGAAGGATTCACATCCCAAGCCTCGCAACCGTTCGAAATAACGAGAAATCACTCAAGGTCACTCGGAATCACGATATTGACCTTTTCCATAAGGAGTGTATTGAAAGAAGCTAAGGATTCGTTTCCCTAGCCTCGCAATCGTTCAAAATATCGATAAATCAGAGTAGGAGACTCGGGATCGCGATATTTACATTTACCACTCGCTGTATATCGAAAGAAGCGAAGGATTCACTTCCCAAGCATTGCAATAATTCGAAATAACGACAAATCACTCAAGGACACTCCGAATCGCGATATTTACCGTTTCCGCTCGCTGTATATCGAAAGAAGATAAGGATTCACATCTCAAGCCTCGCAATCGTTCAAAATATCGGTATATCAGAGTAATAGACTCGGGAACGCGATATTTACATTTACCACTCGCTGTATATCGAAAGAAGCGAAGGATTCACATCCCAAGCCTCGCAACCGTTCGAAATAACGAGAAATCACTCAAGGTCACTCGGAATCACGATATTGACCTTTTCCATATGGAGTGTATTGAAAGAAGCTAAGGATTCGTTTCCCTAGCCTCGCAATCGTTCAAAATATCGATAAATCAGAGTAGGAGACTCGGGATCGCGATATTTACATTTACCACTCGCTGTATATCGAAAGAAGCTGATAATTCATTTTCCGAGCCTCGCAACCGTTCGACATAAATACAAATCACTCAAGGACACTCCGAATCGCGATATTTACCTTTTCCGCTCGCTGAATATCGAAAGAAGCGACGGATTCATATCTCAAGCCTCGCAATCGTTCAAAATATCAATAAATCAGAGTAGGAGACTCGGAATCGCGATATTTACATTTACCACTCGCTGAATATCGAAAGAAGCGAAGGATTCACTTCACAAGCCTCGCAATAATTCGAAATAACGACAAATCACTCAAGGACACTCCCAATCGCGATATTTACCTTTTCCGCTCGCTGTATATCGAAAGAAGAAAAGGATTCACATCTCAAGCCTCGCAATAATTCGAAATAACGGGAAATCAATCAAGGACACTCGGAATCACGATATTGACCTTTTCCACATGCAGTGTATTGAAAGAAGCTAAGGATTCGTTTCCCAAGAATCGCAATCGTTCAAAATATCGATAAAACAGAGTATCAGAGTCGGAAACGCGATATTTACCTTTTCCGCTCGCTGTATATCGAAAGAAGCGAAGGATTCCCTTCCCAAGCCTCGCAATAATTCGAAATAACGACGAATCACTCAAGGTCACTCCGAATCGCGATATTTACCGTTTCCGCTCGCTGTATATCGAAAGAAGATAAGGATTCACATCTCAAGCCTCGCAATCGTTCAAAATATCGGTATATCAGAGTAGGAGACTCAGGAACGCGATATTTACATTTACCACTCGCTGTATATCGAAAGAGGCGAAGGATTCACTTCCCAAGCATCACAATAATTCGAAATAACGACAAATCACTCAAGGACACTCCGACTCGCGATATTTACCGTTTCTGCTCGCTGTATATCGAAAGAAGCGAAGGATTCACATCACAAGCCTCGCAACCGTTCGAAATAACGAGAAATCACTCAAGGTCACTCGGAATCACGATATTAACCTTTTCCATAAGGAGTGTATTGAAAGAAGCTAAGGATTCACATCACAAGCCTCGCAATCGTTCAAAATATCGATAAATGACAGTACGAGACTCGGGATCGCGATATTTACATTTACCACTCGCTGTATATCGAAAGAAGCTGATAATTCATTTTCCGAGCCTCGCAACCGTTCGAAATAACGACAAATCACTCAAGGACACTCCGAATCGCGATATTTACCTTTTCCGCTCGCTGAATATCGAAAGAAGCGACGGATTCATATCTCAAGCCTCGCAATAATTCGAAATAACGACAAATCACTCAAGGACACTCCCAATCGCGATATTCACCTTTTCCGCTCGCTGTATATCGAAAGAAGAAAAGGATTCACATCTCAAGCCTCGGAATAATTCGAAATAACGGGAAATCAATCAAGGACACTCGGAATCACGATATTGACCTTTTCCACACGCAGTGTATTGAAAGAAGCTAAGGATTCGTTTCCCAAGAATCGCAATCGTTCAAAATATCGATAAATCAGAGTATCAGAGTCGGAAACGCGATATTTACCTTTTCCGCTCGCTGTATATCGAAAGAAGCGAAGGATTCCCTTCCCAAGCCTCGCAATAATTCGAAATAACGACGAATCACTCAAGGTCACTCCGAATCGCGATATTAACCTTTTCCATAAGGAGTGTATCGAAAGAAGATAAGGATTCACATCTCAAGCCTCGCAATCGTTCAAAATATCGGTATATCAGAGTAGGAGACTCGGGAACGCGATATTTACATTTACCACTCGCTGTATATCGAAAGAAGCGAAGGATTCCCTTCCCAAGCCTCGCAATAATTCGAAATAACGACGAATCACTCAAGGTCACTCCGAATCGCGATATTTACCGTTTCCGCTCGCTGTATATCGAAAGAAGATAAGGATTCACATCTCAAGCCTCGCAATCCTTCAAAATATCGGTATATCAGAGTAGGAGACTCGGGAACGCGATATTTACATTTACCACTCGCTGTATATCGAAAGAGGCGAAGGATTCACTTCCCAAGCATCACAATAATTCGAAATAACGACAAATCACTCAAGGACACTCCGACTCGCGATATTTACCGTTTCTACTCGCTGTATATCGAAAGAAGCGAAGGATTCACATCACACCCTCGCAACCGTTCGAAATAACGAGAAATCACTCAAGGTCACTCGGAATCACGATATTGACCTTTTCCATAAGGAGTGTATTGAAAGAAGATAAGGATTCACATCTCAAGCCTCGCAATCCTTCAAAATATCGGTATATCAGAGTAGGAGACTCGGGATCGCGATATTTACCGTTTCCGCTCGCTGTATATCGGAAGAAGATAAGGATTCACATCCCAAATCTCGCAATCATTTAAAATATCGATAAATCACAATAGGAGACTCGGGATCGCGATATTTACATTTACCACTCGCTGTATATCGCAAGAAGCTAATAATTCATTTTCCGAGAATCGCAACCGTTCGAAATAACGACAAATCACTCAAGGACACTCCGAATCGCGATATTTACCGTTTCCGCTTGCTGTATATCGAAAGAAGCGAAGGATTCACATCCCAGGCCTCGCAATCGTTCAAAATATCGATAAATCAGAGTAGGACACTCCGAATCGCGATATTTACCGTTTCCGCTCGCTGTATATCGGAAGAAGATAAGGATTCACATCCCAAATCTCGCAATCGTTTAAAATATCGATAAATGACAATAGGGGACTCGGGATCGCGATATTTACATTTACCACTCGCTGTATATCGCAAGAAGCTAATAATTCATTTTCCGAGAATCGCAACCGTTCGAAATAACGACAAATCACTCAAGGACACTCCGAATCGCGATATTTACCGTTTCCGCTTGCTGTATATCGAAAGAATCGAGGGATTCACATCCCAAGCCTCGCAACCGTTCGAAATAACGAGAAATCACTCAAGGTCACTCGGAATCACGATATTGACCTTTTCCATAAGGAGTGTATTGAAAGAAGCTAAGGATTCGTTTCCCTAGCCTCGCAATCGTTCAAAATATCGATAAATCAGAGTAGGAGACTTGGGATCGCTATATTTACATTTACCACTCGCTGTATATCGAAAGAAGCGAAGGATTCACTTCCCAAGCATTGCAATAATTCGAAATAACGACAAATCACTCAAGGACACTCCGAATCACGATATTTACCGTTTCCGCTCGCTGTATATCGAAAGAAGATAAGGATTCACATCTCAAGCCTCGCAATCGTTCAAAATATCGGTATATCAGAGGAGGAGACTCGGGAACGCGATATTTACATTTACCACTCGCTGTATATCGAAAGAAGCGAAGGATTCACATCCCAAGCCTCGCAATCGTTCGAAATAACGAGAAATCACTCAAGGTCACTCGGAATCACGATATTGACCTTTTCCATAAGGAGTGTATTGAAAGAAGCTAAGGATTCGTTTCCCTAGCCTCGCAATCGTTCAAAATATCGATAAATCAGAGTAGGAGACTTGGAATCGCGATATTTACATTTACCACTCGCTGTATATCGAAAGAAGCGAAGGATTCACTTCCCAAGCATTGCAATAATTCGAAATAACGACAAATCACTCAAGGACACTCCGAATCGCGATATTTACCGTTTCCGCTCGCTGTATAACGAAAGAAGATAAGGATTCACATCTCAAGCCTCGCAATCGTTCAAAATATCGATATATCAGAGTAGGAGACTCGGGAACGCGATATTTACATTTACCACTCGCTGTATATCGAAAGAAGCGAAGGATTCACATCCCAAGCCTCGCAACCGTTCGAAATAACGAGAAATCACTCAAGGTCACTCGGAATCACGATATTGACCTTTTCCATAAGGAGTGTATTGAAAGAAGCTAAGGATTCGTTTCCCTAGCCTCGCAATCGTTCAAAATATCGATAAATCAGAGTAGGAGACTCGGGATCGCGATATTTACATTTACCACTCGCTGTATATCGAAAGAAGCGAAGGATTCACTTCCCAAGCATTGCAATAATTCGAAATAACGACAAATCACTCAAGGACACTCCGAATCGCGATATTTACCGTTTCCGCTCGCTGTATATCGAAAGAAGCGAAGGATTCACATCCCAGGCCACGCAATCGTTCAAAATATCGATAAATCAGAGTAGGACACTCCGAATCGTGATATTTACCGTTTCCGCTCGCTGTATATCGGAAGAAGATAAGGATTCACATCCCAAATCTCGCAATCGTTTAAAATATCGATAAATCACAATAGGAGACTCAGGATCGCGATATTTACATTTACCACTCGCTGTATATCGAAAGAAGCGAGGGATTCACATCCCAAGCCTCGCAACCGTTCGAACTAACGAGAAATCACTCAAGGTCACTCGGAATCACGATATTGGCCTTTTCCATAAGGAGTGTATTGAAAGAAGCTAAGGATTCGTTTCCCTAGCCTCGCAATCGTTCAAAATATCGATAAATCAGAGTAGGAGACTCGGGATCGCGATATTTACATTTACCACTCGCTGTATATCGAAAGAAGCGAAGGATTCACTTCCCAAGCATTGCAATAATTCGAAATAACGACAAATCACTCAAGGACACTCCGAATCGCGATATTTACCGTTTCCGCTCGCTGTATATCGAAAGAAGATAAGGATTCACATCTCAAGCCTCGCAATCGTTCAAAATATCGGTATATCAGAGTAGGAGACTCGGGAACGCGATATTTACATTTACCACTCGCTGTATATCGAAAGAAGCGAAGGATTCACATCCCAAGCCTCGCAACCGTTCGAAATAACGAGAAATCACTCAAGGTCACTCGGAATCACGATATTGAACTTTTCCATAAGGAGTGTATTGAAAGAAGCTAAGGATTCGTCTCCCTAGCCTCGCAATCGTTCAAAATATCGATAAATAGGAGTAGGAGACTTGGGATCGCGATATTTACATTTACCACTCGCTGTATATCGAAAGAAGCGAAGGATTCACTTCCCAAGCATTGCAATAATTCGAAATAACGACAAATCACTCAAGGACACTCCGAATCGCGATATTTACCGTTTCCGCTCGCTGTATATCGAAAGAAGATAAGGATTCACATCTCAAGCCTCGCAATCGTTCAAAATATCGGTATATCAGAGTAGGAGACTCGGGAACGCGATATTTACATTTACCACTCGCTGTATATCGAAAGAAGCGAAGGATTCACATCCCAAGCCTCGCAACCGTTCGAAATAACGAGAAATCACTCAAGGTCACTCGGAATCACGATATTGACCTTTTCCATAAGGAGTGTATTGAAAGAAGCTAAGGATTCGTTTCCCTAGCCTCGCAATCGTTCAAAATATCGATAAATCAGAGTAGGAGACTCGGGATCGCGATATTTACATTTACCACTCGCTGTATATCGAAAGAAGCGAAGGATTCACTTCACAAGCCTCACAATAATTCGAAATAACGACAAATCACTCAAGGACACTCCCAATCGCGATATTTACCTTTTCCGCTCGCTGTATATCGAAAGAAGAAAAGGATTCACATCTCAAGCCTCGCAATAATTCGAAATAACGGGAAATCAATCAAGGACACTCGGAATCACGATATTGACCTTTTCCACACGCAGTGTATTGAAAGAAGCTAAGGATTCGTTTCCCAAGAATCGCAATCGTTCAAAATATCGATAAATCAGAGTATCAGAGTCGGAAACGCGATATTTACCTTTTCCGCTCGCTGTATATTGAAAGAAGCGAAGGATTCCCTTCCCAAGCCTCGCAATAATTCGAAATAACGACGAATCACTCAAGGTCACTCCGAATCGCGATATTTACCGTTTCCGCTCGCTGTATATCGAAAGAAGATAAGGATTCACATCTCAAGCCTCGCAATCGTTCAAAATATCGGTATATCAGAGTAGGAGACTCAGGAACGCGATATTTACATTTACCACTCGCTTTATATCGAAAGAGGCGAAGGATTCACTTCCCAAGCATCACAATAATTCGAAATAACGACAAATCACTCAAGGACACTCCGACTCGCGATATTTACCGTTTCTGCTCGCTGTATATCGAAAGAAGCGAAGGATTCACATCACAAGCCTCGCAACCGCTCGAAATAACGAGAAATCACTCAAGGTCACTCGGAATCACGATATTAACCTTTTCCATAAGGAGTGTATTGAAAGAAGCTAAGGATTCACATCACAAGCCTCGCAATCGTTCAAAATATCGATAAATGACAGTACGAGACTCGGGATCGCGATATTTACATTTACCACTCGCTGTATATCGAAAGAAGCTGATAATTCATTTTCCGAGCCTCGCAACCGTTCGAAATAACGACAAATCACTCAAGGACACTCCGAATCGCGATATTTACCTTTTCCGCTCGCTGAATATCGAAAGAAGCGACGGATTCATATCTCAAGCCTCGCAATAATTCGAAATAACGACAAATCACTCAAGGACACTCCCAATCGCGATATTCACCTTTTCCGCTCGCTGTATATCGAAAGAAGAAAAGGATTCACATCTCAAGCCTCGGAATAATTCGAAATAACGGGAAATCAATCAAGGACACTCGGAATCACGATATTGACCTTTTCCACACGCAGTGTATTGAAAGAAGCTAAGGATTCGTTTCCCAAGAATCGCAATCGTTCAAAATATCGATAAATCAGAGTATCAGAGTCGGAAACGCGATATTTACCTTTTCCGCTCGCTGTATATCGAAAGAAGCGAAGGATTCCCTTCCCAAGCCTCGCAATAATTCGAAATAACGACGAATCACTCAAGGTCACTCCGAATCGCGATATTTACCGTTTCCGCTCGCTGTATATCGAAAGAAGATAAGGATTCACATCTCAAGCCTCGCAATCCTTCAAAATATCGGTATATCAGAGTAGGAGACTCGGGAACGCGATATTTACATTTACCACTCGCTGTATATCGAAAGAGGCGAAGGATTCACTTCCCAAGCATCACAATAATTCGAAATAACGACAAATCACTCAAGGACACTCCGACTCGCGATATTTACCGTTTCTACTCGCTGTATATCGAAAGAAGCGAAGGATTCACATCACACCCTCGCAACCGTTCGAAATAACGAGAAATCACTCAAGGTCACTCGGAATCACGATATTGACCTTTTCCATAAGGAGTGTACTGAAAGAAGATAAGGATTCACATCTCAAGCCTCGCAATCCTTCAAAATATCGGTATATCAGAGTAGGAGACTCGGGATCGCGATATTTACCGTTTCCGCTCGCTGTATATCGGAAGAAGATAAGGATTCACATCCCAAATCTCGCAATCATTTAAAATATCGATAAATCACAATAGGAGACTCGGGATCGCGATATTTACATTTACCACTCGCTGTATATCGCAAGAAGCTAATAATTCATTTTCCGAGAATCGCAACCGTTCGAAATAACGACAAATCACTCAAGGACACTCCGAATCGCGATATTTACCGTTTCCGCTTGCTGTATATCGAAAGAAGCGAAGGATTCACATCCCAGGCCTCGCAATCGTTCAAAATATCGATAAATCAGAGTAGGACACTCCGAATCGCGATATTTACCGTTTCCGCTCGCTCTATATCGGAAGAAGATAAGGATTCACATCCCAAATCTCGCAATCGTTTAAAATATCGATAAATGACAATAGGGGACTCGGGATCGCGATATTTACATTTACCACTCGCTGTATATCGCAAGAAGCTAATAATTCATTTTCCGAGAATCGCAACCGTTCGAAATAACGACAAATCACTCAAGGACACTCCGAATCGCGATATTTACCGTTTCCCCTTGCTGTATATCGAAAGAATCGAGGGATTCACATCCCAAGCCTCGCAACCGTTCGAAATAACGAGAAATCACTCAAGGTCACTCGGAATCACGATATTGACCTTTTCCATAAGGAGTGTATTGAAAGAAGCTAAGGATTCGTTTCCCTAGCCTCGCAATCGTTCAAAATATCGATAAATCAGAGTAGGAGACTTGGGATCGCTATATTTACATTTACCACTCGCTGTATATCGAAAGAAGCGAAGGATTCACTTCCCAAGCATTGCAATAATTCGAAATAACGACAAATCACTCAAGGACACTCCGAATCACGATATTTACCGTTTCCGCTCGCTGTATATCGAAAGAAGATAAGGATTCACATCTCAAGCCTCGCAATCGTTCAAAATATCGGTATATCAGAGGAGGAGACTCGGGAACGCGATATTTACATTTACCACTCGCTGTATATCGAAAGAAGCGAAGGATTCACATCCCAAGCCTCGCAATCGTTCGAAATAACGAGAAATCACTCAAGGTCACTCGGAATCACGATATTGACCTTTTCCATAAGGAGTGTATTGAAAGAAGCTAAGGATTCGTTTCCCTAGCCTCGCAATCGTTCAAAATATCGATAAATCAGAGTAGGAGACTTGGGATCGCGATATTTACATTTACCACTCGCTGTATATCGAAAGAAGCGAAGGATTCACTTCCCAAGCATTGCAATAATTCGAAATAACGACAAATCACTCAAGGACACTCCGAATCGCGATATTTACCGTTTCCGCTCGCTGTATAACGAAAGAAGATAAGGATTCACATCTCAAGCCTCGCAATCGTTCAAAATATCGATATATCAGAGTAGGAGACTCGGGAACGCGATATTTACATTTACCACTCGCTGTATATCGAAAGAAGCGAAGGATTCACATCCCAAGCCTCGCAACCGTTCGAAATAACGAGAAATCACTCAAGGTCACTCGGAATCACGATATTGACCTTTTCCATAAGGAGTGTATTGAAAGAAGCTAAGGATTCGTTTCCCTAGCCTCGCAATCGTTCAAAATATCGATAAATCAGAGTAGGAGACTCGGGATCGCGATATTTACATTTACCACTCGCTGTATATCGAAAGAAGCGAAGGATTCACTTCCCAAGCATTGCAATAATTCGAAATAACGACAAATCACTCAAGGACACTCCGAATCGCGATATTTACCGTTTCCGCTCGCTGTATATCGAAAGAAGCGAAGGATTCACATCCCAGGCCACGCAATCGTTCAAAATATCGATAAATCAGAGTAGGACACTCCGAATCGTGATATTTACCGTTTCCGCTCGCTGTATATCGGAAGAAGATAAGGATTCACATCCCAAATCTCGCAATCGTTTAAAATATCGATAAATCACAATAGGAGACTCAGGATCGCGATATTTACATTTACCACTCGCTGTATATCGAAAGAAGCGAGGGATTCACATCCCAAGCCTCGCAACCGTTCGAACTAACGAGAAATCACTCAAGGTCTCTCGGAATCACGATATTGGCCTTTTCCATAAGGAGTGTATTGAAAGAAGCTAAGGATTCGTTTCCCTAGCCTCGCAATCGTTCAAAATATCGATAAATCAGAGTAGGAGACTCGGGATCGCGATATTTACATTTACCACTCGCTGTATATCGAAAGAAGATAAGGATTCACATCTCAAGCCTCGCAATCGTTCAAAATATCGGTATATCAGAGTAGGAGACTCGGGAACGCGATATTTACATTTACCACTCGCTGTATATCGAAAGAAGCGAAGGATTCACATCCCAAGCCTCGCAACCGTTCGAAATAACGAGAAATCACTCAAGGTCACTCGGAATCACGATATTGAACTTTTCCATAAGGAGTGTATTGAAAGAAGCTAAGGATTCGTTTCCCTAGCCTCGCAATCGTTCAAAATATCGATAAATCAGAGTAGGAGACTTGGGATCGCGATATTTACATTTACCACTCGCTGTATATCGAAAGAAGCGAAGGATTCACTTCCCAAGCATTGCAATAATTCGAAATAACGACAAATCACTCAAGGACACTCCGAATCGCGATATTTACCGTTTCCGCTCGCTGTATATCGAAAGAAGATAAGGATTCACATCTCAAGCCTCGCAATCGTTCAAAATATCGGTATATCAGAGTAGGAGACTCGGGAACGCGATATTTACATTTACCACTCGCTGTATATCGAAAGAAGCGAAGGATTCACATCCCAAGCCTCGCAACCGTTCGAAATAACGAGAAATCACTCAAGGACACTCCCAATCGCGATATTTACCTTTTCCGCTCGCTGTATATCGAAAGAAGAAAAGGATTCACATCTCAAGCCTCGCAATAATTCGAAATAACGGGAAATCAATCAAGGACACTCGGAATCACGATATTGACCTTTTCCACACGCAGTGTATTGAAAGAAGCTAAGGATTCGTTTCCCAAGAATCGCAATCGTTCAAAATATCGATAAATCAGAGTATCAGAGTCGGAAACGCGATATTTACCTTTTCCGCTCGCTGTATATCGAAAGAAGCGAAGGATTCCCTTCCCAAGCCTCGCAATAATTCGAAATAACGACGAATCACTCAAGGTCACTCCGAATCGCGATATTTACCGTTTCCGCTCGCTGTATATCGAAAGAAGATAAGGATTCACATCTCAAGCCTCGCAATCGTTCAAAATATCGGTATATCAGAGCAATAGACTCGGGAACGCGATATTTACATTTACCACTCGCTGTATATCGAAAGAAGCGAAGGATTCACATCCCAAGCCTCGCAACCGTTCGAAATAACGAGAAATCACTCAAGGTCACTCGGAATCACGATATTGACCTTTTTCATAAGGAGTGTATTGAAAGAAGCTAAGGATTCGTTTCCCTAGCCTCGCAATCGTTCAAAATATCGATAAATCAGAGTAGGAGACTCGGGATCGCGATATTTACTTTTACCGCTCGCTGTATATCGAAAGAAGCGAAGGATTCACTTCCCAAGCATTGCAATAATTCGAAATAACGACAAATCACTCAAGGACACTCCGAATCGCGATATTTACCGTTTCCGCTCGCTGTATATCGAAAGAAGCGAAGGATTCACATCACAAGCCTCGCAATCGTTCAAAATATCGATAAATCACAGTACGAGACTCGGGATCGCGATATTTACATTTACCACTCGCTGTATATCGAAAGAAGCGACGGATTCATATCTCAAGCCTCGCAATCGTTCAAAATATCAATAAATCAGAGTAGGAGACTCGGAATCGCGATATTTACATTTACCACTCGCTGAATATCGAAAGAAGCGAAGGATTCACTTCACAAGCCTCACAATAATTCGAAATAACGACAAATCACTCAAGGACACTCCCAATCGCGATATTTACCTTTTCCGCTCGCTGTATATCGAAAGAAGAAAAGGATTCACATCTCAAGCCTCGCAATAATTCGAAATAACGGGAAATCAATCAAGGACACTCGGAATCACGATATTGACCTTTTCCACATGCAGTGTATTGAAAGAAGCTAAGGATTCGTTTCCCAAGAATCGCAATCGTTCAAAATATCGATAAAACAGAGTATCAGAGTCGGAAACGCGATATTTACCTTTTCCGCTCGCTGTATATCGAAAGAAGCGAAGGATTCCCTTCCCAAGCCTCGCAATAATTCGAAATAACGACGAATCACTCAAGGTCACTCCGAATCGCGATATTTACCGTTTCCGCTCGCTGTATATCGAAAGAAGATAAGGATTCACATCTCAAGCCTCGCAATCGTTCAAAATATCGGTATATCAGAGTAGGAGACTCGGGAACGCGATATTTACATTTACCACTCGCTGTATATCGAAAGAGGCGAAGGATTCACTTCCCAAGCATCACAATAATTCGAAATAACGACAAATCACTCAAGGACACTCCGACTCGCGATATTTACCGTTTCTGCTCGCTGTATATCGAAAGAAGCGAAGGATTCACATCCCAAGCCTCGCAACCGTTCGAAATAACGAGAAATCACTCAAGGTCACTCGGAATCACGATATTGACCTTTTCCATAAGGAGTGTATTGAAAGAAGCTAAGGATTCGTTTCCCTAGCCTCGCAATCGTTCAAAATATCGATAAATCAGAGTAGGAGACTCGGGATCGCGATATTTACATTTACCACTCGCTGTATATCGAAAGAAGCGAAGGATTCACTTCACAAGCCTCACAATAATTCGAAATAACGACAAATCACTCAAGGACACTCCCAATCGCGATATTTACCTTTTCCGCTCGCTGTATATCGAAAGAAGAAAAGGATTCACATCTCAAGCCTCGCAATAATTCGAAATAACGGGAAATCAATCAAGGACACTCGGAATCACGATATTGACCTTTTCCACACGCAGTGTATTGAAAGAAGCTAAGGATTCGTTTCCCAAGAATCGCAATCGTTCAAAATATCGATAAATCAGAGTATCAGAGTCGGAAACGCGATATTTACCTTTTCCGCTCGCTGTATATCGAAAGAAGCGAAGGATTCCCTTCCCAAGCCTCGCAATAATTCGAAATAACGACGAATCACTCAAGGTCACTCCGAATCGCGATATTTACCGTTTCCGCTCGCTGTATATCGAAAGAAGATAAGGATTCACATCTCAAGCCTCGCAATCGTTCAAAATATCGGTATATCAGAGCAATAGACTCGGGAACGCGATATTTACATTTACCACTCGCTGTATATCGAAAGAAGCGAAGGATTCACATCCCAAGCCTCGCAACCGTTCGAAATAACGAGAAATCACTCAAGGTCACTCGGAATCACGATATTGACCTTTTTCATAAGGAGTGTATTGAAAGAAGCTAAGGATTCGTTTCCCTAGCCTCGCAATCGTTCAAAATATCGATAAATCAGAGTAGGAGACTCGGGATCGCGATATTTACTTTTACCGCTCGCTGTATATCGAAAGAAGCGAAGGATTCACTTCCCAAGCATTGCAATAATTCGAAATAACGACAAATCACTCAAGGACACTCCGAATCGCGATATTTACCGTTTCCGCTCGCTGTATATCGAAAGAAGCGAAGGATTCACATCACAAGCCTCGCAATCGTTCAAAATATCGATAAATCACAGTACGAGACTCGGGATCGCGATATTTACATTTACCACTCGCTGTATATCGAAAGAAGCTGATAATTCATTTTCCGAGCCTCGCAACCGTTCGACATAAATACAAATCACTCAAGGACACTCCGAATCGCGATATTTACCTTTTCCGCTCGCTGAATATCGAAAGAAGCGACGGATTCATATCTCAAGCCTCGCAATCGTTCAAAACATCAATAAATCAGAGTAGGAGACTCGGAATCGCGATATTTACATTTACCACTCGCTGAATATCGAAAGAAGCGAAGGATTCACTTCACAAGCCTCACAATAATTCGAAATAACGACAAATCACTCAAGGACACTCCCAATCGCGATATTTACCTTTTCCGCTCGCTGTATATCGAAAGAAGAAAAGGATTCACATCTCAAGCCTCGCAATAATTCGAAATAACGGGAAATCAATCAAGGACACTCGGAATCACGATATTGACCTTTTCCACATGCAGTGTATTGAAAGAAGCTAAGGATTCGTTTCCCAAGAATCGCAATCGTTCAAAATATCGATAAAACAGAGTATCAGAGTCGGAAACGCGATATTTACCTTTTCCGCTCGCTGTATATCGAAAGAAGCGAAGGATTCCCTTCCCAAGCCTCGCAATAATTCGAAATAACGACGAATCACTCAAGGTCACTCCGAATCGCGATATTTACCGTTTCCGCTCGCTGTATATCGAAAGAAGATAAGGATTCACATCTCAAGCCTCGCAATCGTTCAAAATATCGGTATATCAGAGTAGGAGACTCAGGAACGCGATATTTACATTTACCACTCGCTGTATATCGAAAGAGGCGAAGGATTCACTTCCCAAGCATCACAATAATTCGAAATAACGACAAATCACTCAAGGACACTCCGACTCGCGATATTTACCGTTTCTGCTCGCTGTATATCGAAAGAAGCGAAGGATTCACATCACAAGCCTCGCAACCGTTCGAAATAACGAGAAATCACTCAAGGTCACTCGGAATCACGATATTAACCTTTTCCATAAGGAGTGTATTGAAAGAAGCTAAGGATTCACATCACAAGCCTCGCAATCGTTCAAAATATCGATAAATCACAGTACGAGACTCGGGATCGCGATATTTACATTTACCACTCGCTGTATATCGAAAGAAGCTGATAATTCATTTTCCGAGCCTCGCAACCGTTCGAAATAACGACAAATCACTCAAGGACAATCCGAATCGCGATATTTACCTTTTCCGCTCGCTGAATATCGAAAGAAGCGACGGATTCATATCTCAAGCCTCGCAATCGTTCAAAATATCAATAAATCAGAGTAGGAGACTCGGAATCGCGATATTTACATTTACCACTCGCTGTATATCGAAAGAAGCGAAGGATTCACTTCACAAGCCTCACAATAATTCGAAATAACGACAAATCACTCAAGGACACTCCGACTCGCGATATTTACCGTTTCTGCTCGCTGTATATCGAAAGAAGCGAAGGATTCACATCACAAGCCTCGCAACCGTTCGAAATAACGAGAAATCACTCAAGGTCACTCGGAATCACGATATTAACCTTTTCCATAAGGAGTGTATTGAAAGAAGCTAAGGATTCACATCACAAGCCTCGCAATCGTTCAAAATATCGATAAATGACAGTACGAGACTCGGGATCGCGATATTTACATTTACCACTCGCTGTATATCGAAAGAAGCTGATAATTCATTTTCCGAGCCTCGCAACCGTTCGAAATAAATACAAATCACCCAAGGACACTCCGAATCGCGATATTTACCTTTTCCGCTCGCTGAATATCGAAAGAAGCGACGGATTCATATCTCAAGCCTCGCAATAATTCGAAATAACGACAAATCACTCAAGGACACTCCCAATCGCGATATTCACTTTTTCCGCACGCTGTATATCGAAAGAAGAAAAGGATTCACATCTCAAGCCTCGCAATAATTCGAAATAACGGGAAATCAATCAAGGACACTCGGAATCACGATATTGACCTTTTCCACACGCAGTGTATTGAAAGAAGCTAAGGATTCGTTTCCCAAGAATCGCAATCGTTCAAAATATCGATAAATCAGAGTATCAGAGTCGGAAACGCGATATTTACCTTTTCCGCTCGCTGTATATCGAAAGAAGCGAAGGATTCCCTTCCCAAGCCTCGCAATAATTCGAAATAACGACGAATCACTCAAGGTCACTCCGAATCGCGATATTTACCGTTTCCGCTCGCTGTATATCGAAAGAAGATAAGGATTCACATCTCAAGCCTCGCAATCGTTCAAAATATCGATATATCAGTGTAGGAGACTCGGGAACGCTATATTTACATTTACCACTCGCTGTATATCGAAAGAGGCGAAGTATTCACTTCCCAAGCATCACAATAATTCGAAATAACGACAAATCACTCAAGGACACTCCGACTCGCGATATTTACCGTTTCTACTCGCTGTATATCGAAAGAAGCGAAGGATTCACATCACACCCTCGCAACCGTTCGAAATAACGAGAAATCACTCAAGGTCACTCGGAATCACGATATTAACCTTTTCCATAAGGAGTGTATTGAAAGAAGCTAAGGATTCACATCCCAAATCTCGCAATCGTTTAAAATATCGATAAATCACAATAGGAGACTCGGGATCGCGATATTTACCGTTTCCGCTCGCTGTATATCGGAAGAAGATAAGGATTCACATCCCAAATCTCGCAATCATTTAAAATATCGATAAATCACAATAGGAGACTCGGGATCGCGATATTTACATTTACCACTCGCTGTATATCGCAAGAAGCTAATAATTCATTTTCCGAGAATCGCAACCGTTCGAAATAACGACAAATCACTCAAGGACACTCCGAATCGCGATATTTACCGTTTCCGCTTGCTGTATATCGAAAGAAGCGAAGGATTCACATCCCAGGCCTCGCAATCGTTCAAAATATCGATAAATCAGAGTAGGACACTCCGAATCGCGATATTTACCGTTTCCGCTCGCTGTATATCGGAAGAAGATAAGGATTCACATCCCAAATCTCGCAATCGTTTAAAATATCGATAAATGACAATAGGGGACTCGGGATCGCGATATTTACATTTACCACTCGCTGTATATCGCAAGAAGCTAATAATTCATTTTCCGAGAATCGCAACCGTTCGAAATAACGACAAATCACTCAAGGACACTCCGAATCGCGATATTTACCGTTTCCGCTTGCTGTATATCGAAAGAATCGAGGGATTCACATCCCAAGCCTCGCAACCGTTCGAAATAACGAGAAATCACTCAAGGTCACTCGGAATCACGATATTGACCTTTTCCATAAGGAGTGTATTGAAAGAAGCTAAGGATTCGTTTCCCTAGCCTCGCAATCGTTCAAAATATCGATAAATCAGAGTAGGAGACTTGGGATCGCGATATTTACATTTACCACTCGCTGTATATCGAAAGAAGCGAAGGATTCACATCCCAAGCCTCGCAACCGTTCGAAATAACGAGAAATCACTCAAGGTCACTCGGAATCACGATATTGACCTTTTCCATAAGGAGTGTATTGAAAGAAGCTAAGGATTCGTTTCCCTAGCCTCGCAATCGTTCAAAATATCGATAAATCAGAGTAGGAGACTCGGGATCGCGATATTTACATTTACCACTCGCTGTATATCGAAAGAAGCGAAGGATTCACTTCCCAAGCATTGCAATAATTCGAAATAACGACAAATCACTCAAGGACACTCCGAATCGCGATATTTACCGTTTCCGCTCGCTGTATATCGAAAGAAGCGAAGGATTCACATCCCAAGCCTCGCAATAATTCGAAATAACGACGAATCACTCAAGGTCACTCCGAATCGCGATATTTACCGTTTCCGCTCGCTGTATATCGAAAGAAGATAAGGATTCACATCTCAAGCCTCGCAATCGTTCAAAATATCGGTATATCAGAGTAGGAGACTCGGGAACGCGATATTTACATTTACCACTCGCTGTATATCGAAAGAGGCGAAGGATTCACTTCCCAAGCATCACAATAATTCGAAATAACGACAAATCACTCAAGGACACTCCGACTCGCGATATTTACCGTTTCTGCTCGCTGTATATCGAAAGAAGCGAAGGATTCACATCACAAGCCTCGCAATCCTTCAAAATATCGATAAATCAGAGTAGGAGACTCCGAATCGCGATATTTACCGTTTCCGCTCGCTGTATATCGAAAGAAGATAAGGATTCACATCTCAAGCCTCGCAATCGTTCAAAATATCGGTATATCAGAGTAATAGACTCGGGAACGCGATATTTACATTTACCACTCGCTGTATATCGAAAGAAGCGAAGGATTCACATCCCAAGCCTCGCAACCGTTCGAAATAACGAGAAATCACTCAAGGTCACTCGGAATCACGATATTGACCTTTTCCATAAGGAGTGTATTGAAAGAAGCTAAGGATTCGTTTCCCTAGCCTCGCAATCGTTCAAAATATCGATAAATCAGAGTAGGAGACTCGGGATCGCGATATTTACATTTACCACTCGCTGTATATCGAAAGAAGCGAAGGATTCACTTCCCAAGCATTGCAATAATTCGAAATAACGACAAATCACTCAAGGACACTCCGAATCGCGATATTTACCGTTTCCGCTCGCTGTATATCGAAAGAAGATAAGGATTCACATCTCAAGCCTCGCAATCGTTCAAAATATCGGTATATCAGAGTAGGAGACTCGGGAACGCGATATTTACATTTACCACTCGCTGTATATCGAAAGAAGCGAAGGATTCACATCCCAAGCCTCGCAACCGTTCGAAATAACGAGAAATCACTCAAGGTCACTCAGAATCACGATATTGACCTTTTCCATAAGGAGTGTATTGAAAGAAGCTAAGGATTCGTTTCCCTAGCCTCGCAATCGTTCAAAATATCGATAAATCAGAGTAGGAGACTCGGGATCGCGATATTTACATTTACCACTCGCTGTATATCGAAAGAAGCGAAGGATTCACTTCCCAAGCATTGCAATAATTCGAAATAACGACAAATCACTCAAGGACACTCCGAATCGCGATATTTACCGTTTCCGCTCGCTGTATATCGAAAGAAGCGAAGGATTCACATCACAAGCCTCGCAATCGTTCAAAATATCGATAAATCACAGTACGAGACTCGGGATCGCGATATTTACATTTACCACTCGCTGTATATCGAAAGAAGCTGATAATTCATTTTCCGAGCCTCGCAACCGTTCGACATAAATACAAATCACTCAAGGACACTCCGAATCGCGATATTTACCTTTTCCGCTCGCTGAATATCGAAAGAAGCAACGGATTCATATCTCAAGCCTCGCAATCGTTCAAAATATCAATAAATCAGAGTAGGAGACTCGGAATCGCGATATTTACATTTACCACTCGCTGAATATCGAAAGAAGCGAAGGATTCACTTCACAAGCCTCACAATAATTCGAAATAACGACAAATCACTCAAGGACACTCCCAATCGCGATATTTACCTTTTCCGCTCGCTGTATATCGAAAGAAGAAAAGGATTCACATCTCAAGCCTCGCAATAATTCGAAATAACGGGAAATCAATCAAGGACACTCGGAATCACGATATTGACCTTTTCCACATGCAGTGTATTGAAAGAAGCTAAGGATTCGTTTCCCAAGAATCGCAATCGTTCAAAATATCGATAAAACAGAGTATCAGAGTCGGAAACGCGATATTTACCTTTTCCGCTCGCTGTATATCGAAAGAAGCGAAGGATTCCCTTCCCAAGCCTCGCAATAATTCGAAATAACGACGAATCACTCAAGGTCACTCCGAATCGCGATATTTACCGTCTCCGCTCGCTGTATATCGAAAGAAGATAAGGATTCACATCTCAAGCCTCGCAATCGTTCAAAATATCGGTATATCAGAGTAGGAGACTCAGGAACGCGTTATTTACATTTACCACTCGCTGTATATCGAAAGAGGCGAAGGATTCACTTCCCAAGCATCACAATAATTCGAAATAACGACAAATCACTCAAGGACACTCCGACTCGCGATATTTACCGTTTCTGCTCGCTGTATATCGAAAGAAGCGAAGGATTCACATCACAAGCCTCGCAACCGTTCGAAATAACGACAAATCACTCAAGGACACTCCGAATCACGATATTTACCGTTTCCGCTCGCTGTATATCGAAAGAAGATAAGGATTCACATCTCAAGCCTCGCAATCGTTCAAAATATCGGTATATCAGAGTAGGAGACTCGGGAACGCGATATTTACATTTACCACTCGCTGTATATCGAAAGAAGCGAAGGATTCACATCCCAAGCCTCGCAACCGTTCGAAATAACGAGAAATCACTCAAGGTCACTCGGAATCACGATATTGACCTTTTCCATAAGGAGTGTATTGAAAGAAGCTAAGGATTCGTTTCCCTAGCCTCGCAATCGTTCAAAATATCGATAAATCAGAGTAGGAGACTTGGGATCGCGATATTTACATTTACCACTCGCTGTATATCGAAAGAAGCGAAGGATTCACTTCCCAAGCATTGCAATAATTCGAAATAACGACAAATCACTCAAGGACACTCCGAATCGCGATATTTACCGTTTCCGCTCGCTGTATAACGAAAGAAGATAAGGATTCACATCTCAAGCCTCGCAATCGTTCAAAATATCGATATATCAGAGTAGGAGACTCGGGAACGCGATATTTACATTTACCACTCGCTGTATATCGAAAGAAGCGAAGGATTCACATCCCAAGCCTCGCAACCGTTCGAAATAACGAGAAATCACTCAAGGTCACTCGGAATCACGATATTGACCTTTTCCATAAGGAGTGTATTGAAAGAAGCTAAGGATTCGTTTCCCTAGCCTCGCAATCGTTCAAAATATCGATAAATCAGAGTAGGAGACTCGGGATCGCGATATTTACATTTACCACTCGCTGTATATCGAAAGAAGCGAAGTATTCACTTCCCAAGCATCACAATAATTCGAAATAACGACAAATCACTCAAGGACACTCCGACTCGCGATATTTACCGTTTCTACTCGCTGTATATCGAAAGAAGCGAAGGATTCACATCACACCCTCGCAACCGTTCGAAATAACGAGAAATCACTCAAGGTCACTCGGAATCACGATATTAACCTTTTCCATAAGGAGTGTATTGAAAGAAGCTAAGGATTCACATCCCAAATCTCGCAATCGTTTAAAATATCGATAAATCACAATAGGAGACTCGGGATCGCGATATTTACCGTTTCCGCTCGCTGTATATCGGAAGAAGATAAGGATTCACATCCCAAATCTCGCAATCATTTAAAATATCGATAAATCACAATAGGAGACTCGGGATCGCGATATTTACATTTACCACTCGCTGTATATCGCAAGAAGCTAATAATTCATTTTCCGAGAATCGCAACCGTTCGAAATAACGAGAAATCACTCAAGGACACTCCGAATCGCGATATTTACCGTTTCCGCTTGCTGTATATCGAAAGAAGCGAAGGATTCACATCCCAGGCCTCGCAATCGTTCAAAATATCGTTAAATCAGAGTAGGACACTCCGAATCGCGATATTTACCGTTTCCGCTCGCTGTATATCGGAAGAAGATAAGGATTCACATCCCAAATCTCGCAATCGTTTAAAATATCGATAAATGACAATAGGGGACTCGGGATCGCGATATTTACATTTACCACTCGCTGTATATCGCAAGAAGCTAATAATTCATTTTCCGAGAATCGCAACCGTTCGAAATAACGACAAATCACTCAAGGACACTCCGAATCGCGATATTTACCGTTTCCGCTTGCTGTATATCGAAAGAATCGAGGGATTCACATCCCAAGCCTCGCAACCGTTCGAAATAACGAGAAATCACTCAAGGTCACTCGGAATCACGATATTGACCTTTTCCATAAGGAGTGTATTGAAAGAAGCTAAGGATTCGTTTCCCTAGCCTCGCAATCGTTCAAAATATCGATAAATCAGAGTAGGAGACTTGGGATCGCGATATTTACATTTACCACTCGCTGTATATCGAAAGAAGCGAAGGATTCACATCCCAAGCCTCGCAACCGTTCGAAATAACGAGAAATCACTCAAGGTCACTCGGAATCACGATATTGACCTTTTCCATAAGGAGTGTATTGAAAGAAGCTAAGGATTCGTTTCCCTAGCCTCGCAATCGTTCAAAATATCGATAAATCAGAGTAGGAGACTCGGGATCGCGATATTTACATTTACCACTCGCTGTATATCGAAAGAAGCGAAGGATTCACTTCCCAAGCATTGCAATAATTCGAAATAACGACAAATCACTCAAGGACACTCCGAATCGCGATATTTACCGTTTCCGCTCGCTGTATATCGAAAGAAGCGAAGGATTCACATCCCAAGCCTCGCAATAATTCGAAATAACGACGAATCACTCAAGATCACTCCGAATCGCGATATTTACCGTTTCCGCTCGCTGTATATCGAAAGAAGATAAGGATTCACATCTCAAGCCTCGCAATCGTTCAAAATATCGGTATATCAGAGTAGGAGACTCGGGAACGCGATATTTACATTTACCACTCGCTGTATATCGAAAGAGGCGAAGGATTCACTTCCCAAGCATCACAATAATTCGAAATAACGACAAATCACTCAAGGACACTCCGACTCGCGATATTTACCGTTTCTGCTCGCTGTATATCGAAAGAAGCGAAGGATTCACATCACAAGCCTCGCAATCCTTCAAAATATCGATAAATCAGAGTAGGAGACTCCGAATCGCGATATTTACCGTTTCCGCTCGCTGTATATCGAAAGAAGATAAGGATTCACATCTCAAGCCTCGCAATCGTTCAAAATATCGGTATATCAGAGTAGGAGACTCGGGAACGCGATATTTACATTTACCACTCGCTGTATATCGAAAGAAGCGAAGGATTCACATCCCAAGCCTCGCAACCGTTCGAAATAACGAGAAATCACTCAAGGTCACTCGGAATCACGATATTGACCTTTTCCATAAGGAGTGTATTGAAAGAAGCTAAGGATTCGTTTACCTAGCCTCGCAATCGTTCAAAATATCGATAAATCAGAGTAGGAGACTCGGGATCGCGATATTTACATTTACCACTCGCTGTATATCGAAAGAAGCGAAGGATTCACTTCCCAAGCATTGCAATAATTCGAAATAACGACAAATCACTCAAGGACACTCCGAATCGCGATATTTACCGTTTCCGCTCGCTGTATATCGAAAGAAGCGAAGGATTCACATCACAAGCCTCGCAATCGTTCAAAATATCGATAAATCACAGTACGAGACTCGGGATCGCGATATTTACATTTACCACTCGCTGTATATCGAAAGAAGCTGATAATTCATTTTCCGAGCCTCGCAACCGTTCGACATAAATACAAATCACTCAAGGACACTCCGAATCGCGATATTTACCTTTTCCGCTCGCTGAATATCGAAAGAAGCGACGGATTCATATCTCAAGCCTCGCAATCGTTCAAAATATCAATAAATCAGAGTAGGAGACTCGGAATCGCGATATTTACATTTACCACTCGCTGAATATCGAAAGAAGCGAAGGATTCACATCCCAAGCCTCGCAACCGTTCGAAATAACGAGAAATCACTCAAGGTCACTCGGAATCACGATATTGACCTTTTCCATAAGGAGTGTATTGAAAGAAGCTAAGGATTCGTTTCCCTAGCCTCGCAATCGTTCAAAATATCGATAAATCAGAGTAGGAGACTTGGGATCGCGATATTTACATTTACCACTCGCTGTATATCGAAAGAAGCGAAGGATTCACATCCCAAGCCTCGCAACCGTTCGAAATAACGAGAAATCACTCAAGGTCACTCGGAATCACGATATTGACCTTTTCCATAAGGAGTGTATTGAAAGAAGCTAAGGATTCGTTTCCCTAGCCTCGCAATCGTTCAAAATATCGATAAATCAGAGTAGGAGACTCGGGATCGCGATATTTACATTTACCACTCGCTGTATATCGAAAGAAGCGAAGGATTCACTTCCCAAGCATTGCAATAATTCGAAATAACGACAAATCACTCAAGGACACTCCGAATCGCGATATTTACCGTTTCCGCTCGCTGTATATCGAAAGAAGCGAAGGATTCACATCCCAAGCCTCGCAATAATTCGAAATAACGACGAATCACTCAAGATCACTCCGAATCGCGATATTTACCGTTTCCGCTCGCTGTATATCGAAAGAAGATAAGGATTCACATCTCAAGCCTCGCAATCGTTCAAAATATCGGTATATCAGAGTAGGAGACTCGGGAACGCGATATTTACATTTACCACTCGCTGTATATCGAAAGAGGCGAAGGATTCACTTCCCAAGCATCACAATAATTCGAAATAACGACAAATCACTCAAGGACACTCCGACTCGCGATATTTACCGTTTCTGCTCGCTGTATATCGAAAGAAGCGAAGGATTCACATCACAAGCCTCGCAATCCTTCAAAATATCGATAAATCAGAGTAGGAGACTCCGAATCGCGATATTTACCGTTTCCGCTCGCTGTATATCGAAAGAAGATAAGGATTCACATCTCAAGCCTCGCAATCGTTCAAAATATCGGTATATCAGAGTAATAGACTCGGGAACGCGATATTTACATTTACCACTCGCTGTATATCGAAAGAAGCGAAGGATTCACATCCCAAGCCTCGCAACCGTTCGAAATAACGAGAAATCACTCAAGGTCACTCGGAATCACGATATTGACCTTTTCCATAAGGAGTGTATTGAAAGAAGCTAAGGATTCGTTTCCCTAGCCTCGCAATCGTTCAAAATATCGATAAATCAGAGTAGGAGACTCGGGATCGCGATATTTACATTTACCACTCGCTGTATATCGAAAGAAGCGAAGGATTCACTTCCCAAGCATTGCAATAATTCGAAATAACGACAAATCACTCAAGGACACTCCGAATCGCGATATTTACCGTTTCCGCTCGCTGTATATCGAAAGAAGATAAGGATTCACATCTCAAGCCTCGCAATCGTTCAAAATATCGGTATATCAGAGTAATAGACTCGGGAACGCGATATTTACATTTACCACTCGCTGTATATCGAAAGAAGCGAAGGATTCACATCCCAAGCCTCGCAACCGTTCGAAATAACGAGAAATCACTCAAGGTCACTCGGAATCACGATATTGACCTTTTCCATAAGGAGTGTATTGAAAGAAGCTAAGGATTCGTTTCCCTAGCCTCGCAATCGTTCAAAATATCGATAAATCAGAGTAGGAGACTTGGGATCGCGATATTTACATTTACCACTCGCTGTATATCGAAAGAAGCGAAGGATTCACATCCCAAGCCTCGCAACCGTTCGAAATAACGAGAAATCACTCAAGGTCACTCGGAATCACGATATTGACCTTTTCCATAAGGAGTGTATTGAAAGAAGCTAAGGATTCGTTTCCCTAGCCTCGCAATCGTTCAAAATATCGATAAATCAGAGTAGGAGACTCGGGATCGCGATATTTACATTTACCACTCGCTGTATATCGAAAGAAGCGAAGGATTCACTTCCCAAGCATTGCAATAATTCGAAATAACGACAAATCACTCAAGGACACTCCGAATCGCGATATTTACCGTTTCCGCTCGCTGTATATCGAAAGAAGCGAAGGATTCACATCCCAAGCCTCGCAATAATTCGAAATAACGACAAATCACTCAAGGACACTCCGAATCGCGATATTTACCGTTTCCGCTCGCTGTATATCGAAAGAAGATAAGGATTCACATCTCAAGCCTCGCAATCGTTCAAAATATCGGTATATCAGAGTAGGAGACTCGGGAACGCGATATTTACATTTACCACTCGCTGTATATCGAAAGAAGCGAAGGATTCACATCCCAAGCCTCGCAACCGTTCGAAATAACGAGAAATCACTCAAGGTCACTCAGAATCACGATATTGACCTTTTCCATAAGGAGTGTATTGAAAGAAGCTAAGGATTCGTTTCCCTAGCCTCGCAATCGTTCAAAATATCGATAAATCAGAGTAGGAGACTCGGGATCGCGATATTTACATTTACCACTCGCTGTATATCGAAAGAAGCGAAGGATTCACTTCCCAAGCATTGCAATAATTCGAAATAACGACAAATCACTCAAGGACACTCCGAATCGCGATATTTACCGTTTCCGCTCGCTGTATATCGAAAGAAGCGAAGGATTCACATCACAAGCCTCGCAATCGTTCAAAATATCGATAAATCACAGTACGAGACTCGGGATCGCGATATTTACATTTACCACTCGCTGTATATCGAAAGAAGCTGATAATTCATTTTCCGAGCCTCGCAACCGTTCGACATAAATACAAATCACTCAAGGACACTCCGAATCGCGATATTTACCTTTTCCGCTCGCTGAATATCGAAAGAAGCAACGGATTCATATCTCAAGCCTCGCAATCGTTCAAAATATCAATAAATCAGAGTAGGAGACTCGGAATCGCGATATTTACATTTACCACTCGCTGAATATCGAAAGAAGCGAAGGATTCACTTCACAAGCCTCACAATAATTCGAAATAACGACAAATCACTCAAGGACACTCCCAATCGCGATATTTACCTTTTCCGCTCGCTGTATATCGAAAGAAGAAAAGGATTCACATCTCAAGCCTCGCAATAATTCGAAATAACGGGAAATCAATCAAGGACACTCGGAATCACGATATTGACCTTTTCCACATGCAGTGTATTGAAAGAAGCTAAGGATTCGTTTCCCAAGAATCGCAATCGTTCAAAATATCGATAAAACAGAGTATCAGAGTCGGAAACGCGATATTTACCTTTTCCGCTCGCTGTATATCGAAAGAAGCGAAGGATTCCCTTCCCAAGCCTCGCAATAATTCGAAATAACGACGAATCACTCAAGGTCACTCCGAATCGCGATATTTACCGTCTCCGCTCGCTGTATATCGAAAGAAGATAAGGATTCACATCTCAAGCCTCGCAATCGTTCAAAATATCGGTATATCAGAGTAGGAGACTCAGGAACGCGATATTTACATTTACCACTCGCTGTATATCGAAAGAGGCGAAGGATTCACTTCCCAAGCATCACAATAATTCGAAATAACGACAAATCACTCAAGGACACTCCGACTCGCGATATTTACCGTTTCTGCTCGCTGTATATCGAAAGAAGCGAAGGATTCACATCACAAGCCTCGCAACCGTTCGAAATAACGACAAATCACTCAAGGACACTCCGAATCACGATATTTACCGTTTCCGCTCGCTGTATATCGAAAGAAGATAAGGATTCACATCTCAAGCCTCGCAATCGTTCAAAATATCGGTATATCAGAGTAGGAGACTCGGGAACGCGATATTTACATTTACCACTCGCTGTATATCGAAAGAAGCGAAGGATTCACATCCCAAGCCGCGCAACCGTTCGAAATAACGAGAAATCACTCAAGGTCACTCGGAATCACGATATTGACCTTTTCCATAAGGAGTGTATTGAAAGAAGCTAAGGATTCGTTTCCCTAGCCTCGCAATCGTTCAAAATATCGATAAATCAGAGTAGGAGACTTGGGATCGCGATATTTACATTTACCACTCGCTGTATATCGAAAGAAGCGAAGGATTCACTTCCCAAGCATTGCAATAATTCGAAATAACGACAAATCACTCAAGGACACTCCGAATCGCGATATTTACCGTTTCCGCTCGCTGTATAACGAAAGAAGATAAGGATTCACATCTCAAGCCTCGCAATCGTTCAAAATATCGATATATCAGAGTAGGAGACTCGGGAACGCGATATTTACATTTACCACTCGCTGTATATCGAAAGAAGCGAAGGATTCACATCCCAAGCCTCGCAACCGTTCGAAATAACGAGAAATCACTCAAGGTCACTCGGAATCACGATATTGACCTTTTCCATAAGGAGTGTATTGAAAGAAGCTAAGGATTCGTTTCCCTAGCCTCGCAATCGTTCAAAATATCGATAAATCAGAGTAGGAGACTCGGGATCGCGATATTTACATTTACCACTCGCTGTATATCGAAAGAAGCGAAGTATTCACTTCCCAAGCATCACAATAATTCGAAATAACGACAAATCACTCAAGGACACTCCGACTCGCGATATTTACCGTTTCTACTCGCTGTATATCGAAAGAAGCGAAGGATTCACATCACACCCTCGCAACCGTTCGAAATAACGAGAAATCACTCAAGGTCACTCGGAATCACGATATTAACCTTTTCCATAAGGAGTGTATTGAAAGAAGCTAAGGATTCACATCCCAAATCTCGCAATCGTTTAAAATATCGATAAATCACAATAGGAGACTCGGGATCGCGATATTTACCGTTTCCGCTCGCTGTATATCGGAAGAAGATAAGGATTCACATCCCAAATCTCGCAATCATTTAAAATATCGATAAATCACAATAGGAGACTCGGGATCGCGATATTTACATTTACCACTCGCTGTATATCGCAAGAAGCTAATAATTCATTTTCCGAGAATCGCAACCGTTCGAAATAACGACAAATCACTCAAGGACACTCCGAATCGCGATATTTACCGTTTCCGCTTGCTGTATATCGAAAGAAGCGAAGGATTCACATCCCAGGCCTCGCAATCGTTCAAAATATCGTTAAATCAGAGTAGGACACTCCGAATCGCGATATTTACCGTTTCCGCTCGCTGTATATCGGAAGAAGATAAGGATTCACATCCCAAATCTCGCAATCGTTTAAAATATCGATAAATGACAATAGGGGACTCGGGATCGCGATATTTACATTTACCACTCGCTGTATATCGCAAGAAGCTAATAATTCATTTTCCGAGAATCGCAACCGTTCGAAATAACGACAAATCACTCAAGGACACTCCGAATCGCGATATTTACCGTTTCCGCTTGCTGTATATCGAAAGAATCGAGGGATTCACATCCCAAGCCTCGCAACCGTTCGAAATAACGAGAAATCACTCAAGGTCACTCGGAATCACGATATTGACCTTTTCCATAAGGAGTGTATTGAAAGAAGCTAAGGATTCGTTTCCCTAGCCTCGCAATCGTTCAAAATATCGATAAATCAGAGTAGGAGACTTGGGATCGCGATATTTACATTTACCACTCGCTGTATATCGAAAGAAGCGAAGGATTCACATCCCAAGCCTCGCAACCGTTCGAAATAACGAGAAATCACTCAAGGTCACTCGGAATCACGATATTGACCTTTTCCATAAGGAGTGTATTGAAAGAAGCTAAGGATTCGTTTCCCTAGCCTCGCAATCGTTCAAAATATCGATAAATCAGAGTAGGAGACTCGGGATCGCGATATTTACATTTACCACTCGCTGTATATCGAAAGAAGCGAAGGATTCACTTCCCAAGCATTGCAATAATTCGAAATAACGACAAATCACTCAAGGACACTCCGAATCGCGATATTTACCGTTTCCGCTCGCTGTATATCGAAAGAAGCGAAGGATTCACATCCCAAGCCTCGCAATAATTCGAAATAACGACGAATCACTCAAGATCACTCCGAATCGCGATATTTACCGTTTCCGCTCGCTGTATATCGAAAGAAGATAAGGATTCACATCTCAAGCCTCGCAATCGTTCAAAATATCGGTATATCAGAGTAGGAGACTCGGGAACGCGATATTTACATTTACCACTCGCTGTATATCGAAAGAGGCGAAGGATTCACTTCCCAAGCATCACAATAATTCGAAATAACGACAAATCACTCAAGGACACTCCGACTCGCGATATTTACCGTTTCTGCTCGCTGTATATCGAAAGAAGCGAAGGATTCACATCACAAGCCTCGCAATCCTTCAAAATATCGATAAATCAGAGTAGGAGACTCCGAATCGCGATATTTACCGTTTCCGCTCGCTGTATATCGAAAGAAGATAAGGATTCACATCTCAAGCCTCGCAATCGTTCAAAATATCGGTATATCAGAGTAGGAGACTCGGGAACGCGATATTTACATTTACCACTCGCTGTATATCGAAAGAAGCGAAGGATTCACATCCCAAGCCTCGCAACCGTTCGAAATAACGAGAAATCACTCAAGGTCACTCGGAATCACGATATTGACCTTTTCCATAAGGAGTGTATTGAAAGAAGCTAAGGATTCGTTTACCTAGCCTCGCAATCGTTCAAAATATCGATAAATCAGAGTAGGAGACTCGGGATCGCGATATTTACATTTACCACTCGCTGTATATCGAAAGAAGCGAAGGATTCACTTCCCAAGCATTGCAATAATTCGAAATAACGACAAATCACTCAAGGACACTCCGAATCGCGATATTTACCGTTTCCGCTCGCTGTATATCGAAAGAAGCGAAGGATTCACATCACAAGCCTCGCAATCGTTCAAAATATCGATAAATCACAGTACGAGACTCGGGATCGCGATATTTACATTTACCACTCGCTGTATATCGAAAGAAGCTGATAATTCATTTTCCGAGCCTCGCAACCGTTCGACATAAATACAAATCACTCAAGGACACTCCGAATCGCGATATTTACCTTTTCCGCTCGCTGAATATCGAAAGAAGCGACGGATTCATATCTCAAGCCTCGCAATCGTTCAAAATATCAATAAATCAGAGTAGGAGACTCGGAATCGCGATATTTACATTTACCACTCGCTGAATATCGAAAGAAGCGAAGGATTCACTTCACAAGCCTCACAATAATTCGAAATAACGACAAATCACTCAAGGACACTCCCAATCGCGATATTTACCTTTTCCGCTCGCTGTATATCGAAAGAAGAAAAGGATTCACATCTCAAGCCTCGCAATAATTCGAAATAACGGGAAATCAATCAAGGACACTCGGAATCACGATATTGACCTTTTCCACATGCAGTGTATTGAAAGAAGCTAAGGATTCGTTTCCCAAGAATCGCAATCGTTCAAAATATCGATAAAACAGAGTATCAGAGTCGGAAACGCGATATTTACCTTTTCCGCTCGCTGTATATCGAAAGAAGCGAAGGATTCCCTTCCCAAGCCTCGCAATAATTCGAAATAACGACGAATCACTCAAGGTCACTCCGAATCGCGATATTTACCGTTTACGCTCGCTGTATATCGAAAGAAGATAAGGATTCATATCTCAAGCCTCGCAATCGTTCAAAATATCGGTATATCAGAGTAGGAGACTCAGGAACGCGATATTTACATTTACCACTCGCTGTATATCGAAAGAGGCGAAGGATTCACTTCCCAAGCATCACAATAATTCGAAATAACGACAAATCACTCAAGGACACTCCGACTCGCGATATTTACCGTTTCTGCTCGCTGTATATCGAAAGAAGCGAAGGATTCACATCACAAGCCTCGCAACCGTTCGAAATAACGACAAATCACTCAAGGACACTCCGAATCACGATATTTACCGTTTCCGCTCGCTGTATATCGAAAGAAGATAAGGATTCACATCTCAAGCCTCGCAATCGTTCAAAATATCGGTATATCAGAGTAGGAGACTCGGGAACGCGATATTTACATTTACCACTCGCTGTATATCGAAAGAAGCGAAGGATTCACATCCCAAGCCTCGCAACCGTTCGAAATAACGAGAAATCACTCAAGGTCACTCGGAATCACGATATTGACCTTTTCCATAAGGAGTGTATTGAAAGAAGCTAAGGATTCGTTTCCCTAGCCTCGCAATCGTTCAAAATATCGATAAATCAGAGTAGGAGACTTGGGATCGCGATATTTACATTTACCACTCGCTGTATATCGAAAGAAGCGAAGGATTCACTTCCCAAGCATTGCAATAATTCGAAATAACGACAAATCACTCAAGGACACTCCGAATCGCGATATTTACCGTTTCCGCTCGCTGTATAACGAAAGAAGATAGGGATTCACATCTCAAGCCTCGCAATCGTTCAAAATATCGATATATCAGAGTAGGAGACTCGGGAACGCGATATTTACATTTACCACTCGCTGTATATCGAAAGAAGCGAAGGATTCACATCCCAAGCCTCGCAACCGTTCGAAATAACGAGAAATCACTCAAGGTCACTCGGAATCACGATATTGACCTTTTCCATAAGGAGTGTATTGAAAGAAGCTAAGGATTCGTTTCCCTAGCCTCGCAATCGTTCAAAATATCGATAAATCAGAGTAGGAGACTCGGGATCGCGATATTTACATTTACCACTCGCTGTATATCGAAAGAAGCGAAGGATTCACTTCACAAGCCTCACAATAATTCGAAATAACGACAAATCACTCAAGGACACTCCCAATCGCGATATTTACCTTTTCCGCTCGCTGTATATCGAAAGAAGAAAAGGATTCACATCTCAAGCCTCGCAATAATTCGAAATAACGGGAAATCACTCAAGGTCACTCCGAATCGCGATATTTACCGTTTCCGCTCGCTGTATATCGAAAGAAGATAAGGATTCACATCTCAAGCCTCGCAATCGTTCAAAATATCGGTATATCAGAGTAGGAGACTCGGGAACGCGATATTTACATTTACCACTCGCTGTATATCGAAAGAGGCGAAGGATTCACTTCCCAAGCATCACAATAATTCGAAATAACGACAAATCACTCAAGGACACTCCGACTCGCGATATTTACCGTTTCTGCTCGCTGTATATCGAAAGAAGCGAAGGATTCACTTCACAAGCCTCACAATAATTCGAAATAACGACAAATCACTCAAGGACACTCCCAATCGCGATATTTACCTTTTCCGCTCGCTGTATATCGAAAGAAGAAAAGGATTCACATCTCAAGCCTCGCAATAATTCGAAATAACGGGAAATCAATCAAGGACACTCGGAATCACGATATTGACCTTTTCCACATGCAGTGTATTGAAAGAAGCTAAGGATTCGTTTCCCTAGCCTCGCAATCGTTCAAAATATCGATAAATCAGAGTAGGAGACTCGGGATCGCGATATTTACATTTACCACTCGCTGTATATCGAAAGAAGCGAAGGATTCACTTCACAAGCCTCACAATAATTCGAAATAACGACAAATCACTCAAGGACACTCCCAATCGCGATATTTACCTTTTCAGCTCGCTGTATATCGAAAGAAGAAAAGGATTCACATCTCAAGCCTCGCAATAATTCGAAATAACGGGAAATCACTCAAGGTCACTCCGAATCGCGATATTTACCGTTTCCGCTCGCTGTATATCGAAAGAAGATAAGGATTCACATCTCAAGCCTCGCAATCGTTCAAAATATCGGTATATCAGAGTAGGAGACTCGGGAACGCGATATTTACATTTACCACTCGCTGTATATCGAAAGAAGCGAAGGATTCACATCCCAAGCCTCGCAACCGTTCGAAATAACGAGAAATCACTCAAGGTCACTCGGAATCACGATATTGACCTTTTCCATAAGGAGTGTATTGAAAGAAGCTAAGGATTCGTTTCCCTAGCCTCGCAATCGTTCAAAATATCGATAAATCAGAGTAGGAGACTCGGGATCGCGATATTTACATTTACCACTCGCTGTATATCGAAAGAAGCGAAGGATTCACTTCCCAAGCATTGCAATAATTCGAAATAACGACAAATCACTCAAGGACACTCCGAATCGCGATATTTACCGTTTCCGCTCGCTGTATATCGAAAGAAGATAAGGATTCACATCTCAAGCCTCGCAATCGTTCAAAATATCGGTATATCAGAGTAGGAGACTCGGGAACGCGATATTTACATTTACCACTCGCTGTATATCGAAAGAGGCGAAGGATTCACTTCCCAAGCATCACAATAATTCGAAATAACGACAAATCACTCAAGGACACTCCGACTCGCGATATTTACCGTTTCTGCTCGCTGTATATCGAAAGAAGCGAAGGATTCACATCACAAGCCTCGCAATCGTTCAAAATATCGATAAATGACAGTACGAGACTCGGGATCGCGATATTTACATTTACCACTCGCTGTATATCGAAAGAAGCTGATAATTCATTTTCCGAGCCTCGCAACCGTTCGAAATAAATACAAATCACCCAAGGACACTCCGAATCGCGATATTTACCTTTTCCGCTCGCTGAATATCGAAAGAAGCGACGGATTCATATCTCAAGCCTCGCAATAATTCGAAATAACGACAAATCACTCAAGGACACTCCCAATCGCGATATTCACCTTTTCCGCTCGCTGTATATCGAAAGAAGAAAAGGATTCACATCTCAAGCCTCGCAATAATTCGAAATAACGGGAAATCAATCAAGGACACTCGGAATCACGATATTGACCTTTTCCACACGCAGTGTATTGAAAGAAGCTAAGGATTCGTTTCCCAAGAATCGCAATCGTTCAAAATATCGATAAATCAGAGTATCAGAGTCGGAAACGCGATATTTACCTTTTCCGCTCGTTGTATATCGAAAGAAGCGAAGAATTCCCTTCCCAAGCCTCGCAATAATTCGAAATAACGACGAATCACTCAAGGTCACTCCGAATCGCGATATTTACCGTTTCCGCTCGCTGTATATCGAAAGAAGATAAGGATTCACATCTCAAGCCTCGCAATCGTTCAAAATATCGATATATCAGAGTAGGAGACTCGGGAACGCGATATTTACATTTACCACTCGCTGTATATCGAAAGAAGCGAAGGATTCACATCCCAAGCCTCGCAACCGTTCGAAATAACGAGAAATCACTCAAGGTCACTCGGAATCACGATATTGACCTTTTCCATAAGGAGTGTATTGAAAGAAGCTAAGGATTCGTTTCCCTAGCCTCGCAATCGTTCAAAATATCGATAAATCAGAGTAGGAGACTCGGGATCGCGATATTTACATTTACCACTCGCTGTATATCGAAAGAAGCGAAGGATTCACTTCCCAAGCATTGCAATAATTCGAAATAACGACAAATCACTGTTACGTAGGAACAATTATTCCATTTTTTCTTCCTCCTACTACGCCTTCATTTGGAAATCGAGGGTGCATGCAGTCGAGTCTGCCCCTTCCGCGACGTCGCGATGACGTGACCCTTTTTCGGGGGAATCTTCCCGGACTCCCTTGGAATTTTCCATGCCCCCACCAGCTTTTTGGTCCGGCTTTCGAGTATAAAAAGGGCATGAATTCTGCCCTCAGCGGCTCAGTTTTAATCTAGCTTCGTGCACACTCCTGTACTGAACATTTTGACGCTTTGAGCTCAGCGAGATCGGGTATCGAGTCCCTTTCAAGCAATCTTATTTAAATTCGTTTTTAAGCGATATACATATTGTAGTATATCGTTAGGCCTTCGTTGGTCGGTAGTAACTCTTAAAACCGTACAGATTGAGAAGGGTGGATTTTGTTTAATTCAATTGTAATAGAACATAGCGCAGAAAATACAAGTTTAATATAACAGTACGCATTTTAATCATTGAGTCTCCTCAACCAGTCATTGGCAGTAACTTCCCACCAAGCAGATACACCTTAACCACTCGAGGTGTATCGTTATACGTTACGAGTACTTTTACTAACAATCCTGTGGCTCCCGGCGATGAAAGAGGCGCTGGTTTGTCCACGCAAACCTTCCTGTGGCTCCCGGCGATGAAAGAGGCGCTGGTTTGTCCACGCAAACCTTCCTGTGGCTCCCGGCGATGAAATAGGCGCTGGTTTGTCCACGAAATCTTACCATCCTGTGGCTCCCGACGATGAAAGAGGCGTTGGTTTGTCCACGAGAACCTTTACCTTCCTGTGACACCCGGTGATGAAAGAGGCATCGGCAAGTTCACGCACTTCCTATCTACCCGGGCCCCAGTGACGAAAATCGCACTGGCCGTCCGCGACTAACAAATTCATAAAAAACCGATCCTCGGCTTCGCAGCTGTGCCCCTTTGCCCTCGGCTCGTAACAAATTGGTGACAGCGGTGGGATACTGCTTGTTTTTGATTGTAGAGAGAGATTCGATTTTAAATGTGTATCGAGAAGAAAACGGGAGTTCCGCACCGGCGTACGACACCTACTTTTGTGGTGAATCCGGGTTATCTAGAAAACCTGTGCTGTAGGGCTTGGACAACCACCTTAGAAAACGGTACCAAGGTCTGCACACAGTGCGCGTTAACCTCACCGTTGGATGTAAGGAGTTCTACAACGGAACATTGGTTTCAGCGTGAGCCTCATACAATATTGTGTGGTTCATGTAATGAGCCATTGTACACGACACAGCCCATAGTGGACTGCAGCGTGTGCTCTTTAAAGTATTTTCTACGCGGGGAGCGCGTGCAAACCGTTGGAATTTAATATATTCTAAAGGAGAGTTTTTTTCATTTTTTATTGTAATTAGAACCTAGGAGTTCTAAGGAAGAAAAACCCTTTTGTTTAAGTTAATAATTAGAATTTCTATATAATTCTAAGGAAGAAAATCTATTTATTAATTGGGTTGATCGCCTAATAATTTTCAAATCATGGCTTCACTTTCGGTTGAGGAATTGGCGAATTTAACGCTTTCCATAACTAGTTCCATGACTGTGCTAACACGGCGTAATTGTATACAGCATGCGACAGCAACCATACCCATCTTTGATGGAGAAAATCCACGTTTGTCGAGCTTTACGCAAAGTTTAGAAAACGGGTTAGCTTTGATACCGGAAAACACGGAGCAAGAGTATCTAGCCATAATATTAACCAAGTTCACGGGTCCGGCAAGAACAAGTATCCAAGATAAATCGTTCACAAGTGTCGCCGACCTAATAAAATTCTTGAAGAAAAGGTACGCTCCAGGACGTAGCCTGGCGTATCTCCAAGGGGAAATATCGCGCCTTCGTATCCGTAATGATGAGACATTAAGAAAATACATCGATCGTGTAGGCCATTTAATCCACTGTGCGCGGACGGCAATTAAAGAACGATACGATGCCAACGTCTCGCAAATCATTCGGGAAATGGAAAAAGACGCGTTAGAAAACTTCCTCGAGGGATTACCAGAACGCGTTGCGTTAAGAATAGCTACGTTAGAAGAAAAAGTTAAAACTTTAGAGGAGGCATTCGAGGCGGTGTTAGTAATTGATCGGCGGCTGAGGAATCGTCGTCAGGTTATAGAAGATCGACCATCGAGGGAAAATGCCGAAAGAAGAGGTTCTCGCGAACGAGAATACCGATCGCCGGCACGGTATCCGCGATCACCATCTCCGAGCTATTATCGGGCGAATCGGGATAGGAGCGCCTCGCCATCTGAGACGGAGTATGATGGACGAAGGAGGACGGCAGCGGCAATGACTTTGCATAGTCGACACAAGTCACCGTCTTATTTTTCGGATAATTCGGAGACAGGTGGTTACTTTGGATCGGAGCGTGGCCGAATGCACCAGAGGGCCAGCAATAAAGGAAAACATCTATTTTGTTGGAACTGCGGGGAAAAAGGACACGACGGACAAGTATGCAAGCAACGGCAGAATTTTCAAAGAGGAGCGGGATCTTCGAGGGATTTTTCTCCAAAACCTTTAAACTCCAAAAGCGCTTACCGCACGGACGATACGGTGAGCGTACTAAAGAACAATCGTCAAAGAAGTGTCCGGTTCAACGAGGGGAAGAACGAGGACTCGTCAAGGAAGCTCCAACACCACGGATCAGGGTCAACGTTCCGGAATTAATAAATAAGACGGGAGAATTCCTTATTGACGGTGGAGCCTCTGTGAATCTCATCACGTTGGATTCTTTAGACGATAAGACAAAAATTACCTCACGGGAGGAAATAGAGATAACTGGGTTATCCCTGCCTTCTATTCAAACAATGGCTACGACGGTGTTACATATCAATGGCATTCCTGCACATTTTTATGTCATCGACCACCTCCCGCTGTCAGCAGATGGTCTCATAGGGAGCCCTTTCTTACTACAAGAAAGAGCCGAGATTTCTTACCATCACGGGACACTTGTAACTACCAGTCAGCCCATTAGGCCCATTCGTTTCACGAATTTTCCTCAAGTGGAGGAACGTGCTAGTTCCTCTAAACAAGTGACAGAGCATAGGATCCCGGGTAGGACGACGCGTCAAATTACAGTAAAAATAGCCAACCCTAATATAAAGGAAGGTTATTTACCGCGTCTCAAAACACAAAAGAATATTTATGTCGGTGAGGCCGCGGTCAAGAACCACGACGGGTCATGCTATGTTTTGGCCACAAACACTGGGGAAGAAGAAACGGATATTTATTTGGGACCTCAATACCTGCATCCATATGATACCTTGGATACTTCCGACGAAGACATATCCTATTCGGAAGTAAGGAGTGCTGTTCAAGGAAAGAAGAGGAATCAACAAATCTGGGACACCTTAGCGACCAGCCACCTCAACGCAGAAGAACAATGCCATATTCAGAGCATCATCGAAGAATTTTCTGACAGATTTTATTTGCCAGGAGATAAATTGGATAAAGTACCACATTTTCATCATTCAATATTCGTGAAGGATGATATTCCAGTCAACACTAGACAATACCGTTACCCTCCTATACATCAAGAGGAAATTCACCAACAAGTTGGAACGCTATTACAACAAGGGATCATCAAACCTTCCGTTTCACCGTATAATTCCCCTTTATGGATCGTACCGAAGAAGACGGGCGCCGATGGGAAAAAGAAATGGCGTATGGTCATTGATTTTCGCGCTCTCAATGAAAAAACCATTAGTGACAAATACCCACTACCACAGATTACAGAAATTTTGGATAAGTTAGGAAGCGCAAAATATTTCTCAGTATTTGATTTGGCCAATGGATTTCATCAAATTGAAATGAATCCAAGGGACAAAGAGAAGACTGCCTTTACCACACCATACGGGCACTACGAATTCGTGCGTATGCCTTTTGGGTTGAAAAACGCACCACCCACATTTCAACGATTGATGGATCAAGTTCTCACGGGGATGCAAGGAACGGAGTTGTTCGTGTACCTTGATGACATTGTAGTCTATTCATCATCGCTCAGAGAACATGAAATCAAGGTCAAGAAGTTACTCCATCGATTAAGGGACAATGGACTTACACTTCAAACCAGCAAGTGCGAATTTCTTCGCAAGGAAGTCACCTACCTGGGACATATAGTTTCATCGGATGGAGTTAAGCCGGATCCTAGGAAATTGCAGGCCGTAGAAAAATTCCCTGTACCGTCATCACAAAAAAATATTCAACAATTTTTGGGATTAACTGGATATTACCGCAGATTCATACAGGATTATTCAGCCAAAGCGAAACCATTGATTCAATTACTTGGAAAGGGAATTCGTTTCAAATGGACTGAAGAACAACAACGAAGTTTTGAATTATTACGAAATGAATTATGTAAGGCACCTATTTTGCAATACCCTGACTTCAATCAATCATTCATTATCACCACTGATGCCTCGGACTTTGCAATTGGCGCAGTTTTGAGTCAGGGGGAAGTGGGCCAGGATTTGCCAATAGCTTATGCTTCTCGCAGTTTAAATCCTGCGGAAAGGAATTATTCCGCCACTGAAAAGGAATGTTTAGCAATGGTGTATGCTGTGCAATATTTTAGACCATATGTCTTTGGAAGGAAATTTACTTTGATAACCGATCATAGACCGTTAGTTTGGCTTCATTCCGTAAAAGATCCTACATCAAGATTAGTCAAATGGAAGTTAAGACTTTTAGAATACGAGTATGAAGTTGTTCATAAATCGGGAAAAACCAATAAAAACGCCGACGCTTTATCTCGCAACCCAGTAAGAATTTGCCTGCCCTTAATACCAAGGGAGAGTGATAAAGATTTCAAAATCCAGATACCGAAGAACACAGCACCTGTTACCGATAGCATTGGACAACGCATTCGCGAGCTACGACGAAATCAGGAAGCGAAACGCAGTCGCGAAATATTAACTTCCGAGGAATCGTCAGATCAGGAAACCACCCCAAGAAGACGACAGAGTCTTCGCAGAAGAAGGGTTGATCAAGAACCAACGCATCAGGAACCAATTAACAATTCATCAAGCATCATATCAGGAAATCCCGTAGCAAATTCAACGCGACTCCTAGAGGATGTCGAACATCCAGTGGCAGGAGAGGATACCACCATCAATGCAGATTTAATTTCCTTCAACGATTCAAATCCTTTGAACGCTACAATTGTTAACCAATCCCTTTCCCAAACCTTGCTGGAAGAACCAAATGATCAAAATTTACCTGCATCATTAACGCCAACTGTAATTCAGTGTCCACTTACTACTTCCACCCCATCTATTCCGCAAAATATATTACCTAACTATATACCCAACCTATCTAGTCCAGTCAATTCTGTACCCTCGGAGTATGAATCTACATCATACGAAGATAATAACTCAACTGAAGAGGAGTCGAATGACCCTACGGTCACACCAGAAATGCAATCTGCTGGAACCATTCTCACACCACTCGAGGAAACTAGAAAACAACTGATTGAGGAGGCCCATAGCAGCTTAATAGGAGGACACAAGGGTGTCACAAAGACTTACAATCGCTTAAAAGAAAAATATCATTGGCAAAAAATGAGGAGTGACATACAGGATTTCATCAGAAAATGTAAGAGCTGCCAGGAACAGAAATTAGTCAGAGCAAAAACCCGTCAACCAATGATTATTACCGATACACCTTTGGAACCTTTTGATAAACTTGCGCTGGACACAGTCGGACCCCTTCCAGAAACACCTTGCGGGAACAGATATATTTTAACGATGCAAGACAACCTTACGAAATATTGCATTGCGGTTGCCATACCGGACATACGAGCTACAACTATCGCAGACGCTTTTGCTCGACATTTCATAGCAATTTATGGAACTCCACGTGCAATATTATCGGATAGGGGAACTAGTTTCATCGGGAAGGTAATGACACATCTGGCTGAAATTTTCAAAATCAAACAAATAACGACATCGGGATATAGACCACAGACGAACGGTTCGCTGGAGAGAAGTCACGCTGTTCTTGCAGAGTACTTGAGGCACTACATGGAGTCACACGAAGACTGGGACTTGTTTATTCCGTTCGCCATGCTCTCATATAACACATCCGTTCACGAGGCGACCAATTTTACGCCCCATGAATTGATCTTCGGTAAACAAGCAAGAATACCGAGTGCCTTTCCATCTGGACAACGTTTGGAAACCTATGGAACCTACCTCACCAACCTTATTGAACAGATGACAGAAATCCGAAATCAAGCAGCCGATAAATTAAATACAGCAAAGGAAAGATCCAAACGTTACTATGATCGACATAGGAAACCAAGAGAGTTTAAACCTGGAGAATACGTTTATGTACAGAAGGAACCTCGCATGCATAAATTTGATCCGCACTATATCGGACCGTATAAGATATTAAATATTACGGACTTAAATAATGTGGTTCTGGAAAAGGATAGTCATAAAACAATCCGGAAACATCAGGACAAATTAAAACACGCTCACTGACCACAACGTCAAGGATTGGATGCCGGGGGAAGCAGCCGCCAAACTGAAGCGAAAAATTGGTCTGCGTATTCGCAACATTTTCGGGGAGAAGGACGAGTTGCGTCCAGCATCGAACATCCAACAGCAGCCGTCAACAGATTTGGATCTCCCTCCTGTGGCGTAAGTACTCGACTGCATGTTTACACCTGTGCTTACGATTCCCAAAGAAGGGTGAAAGCATCGTAATAAACGATGTTTCATCTAAAGGGGGAGATGTTACGTAGGAACAATTATTCCATTTTTTCTTCCTCCTACTACGCCTTCATTTGGAAATCGAGGGTGCATGCAGTCGAGTCTGCCCCTTCCGCGACGTCGCGATGACGTGACCCTTTTTCGGGGGAATCTTCCCGGACTCCCCTGGAATTTTCCATGCCCCCACCAGCTTTTTGGTCCGGCTTTCGAGTATAAAAAGGGCATGAATTCTGCCCTCAGCGGCTCAGTTTTAATCTAGCTTCGTGCACACTCCTGTACTGAACATTTTGACGCTTTGAGCTCAGCGAGATCGGGTATCGAGTCCCTTTCAAGCAATCTTATTTAAATTCGTTTTTAAGCGATATACATATTGTAGTATATCGTTAGGCCTTCGTTGGTCGGTAGTAACTCTTAAAACCGTACAGATTGAGAAGGGTGGATTTTGTTTAATTCAATTGTAATAGAACATAGCGCAGAAAATACAAGTTTAATATAACAGTACGCATTTTAATCATTGAGTCTCCTCAACCAGTCATTGGCAGTAACTTCCCACCAAGCAGATACACCTTAACCGCTCGAGGTGTATCGTTATACGTTACGAGTACTTTTACTAACAATCCTGTGGCTCCCGGCGATGAAAGAGGCGCTGGTTTGTCCACGCAAACCTTCCTGTGGCTCCCGGCGATGAAAGAGGCGCTGGTTTGTCCACGCAAACCTTCCTGTGGCTCCCGGCGATGAAATAGGCGCTGGTTTGTCCACGAAATCTTACCATCCTGTGGCTCCCGACGATGAAAGAGGCGTTGGTTTGTCCACGAGAACCTTTACCTTCCTGTGACACCCGGTGATGAAAGAGGCATCGGCAAGTTCACGCACTTCCTATCTACCCGGGCCCCAGTGACGAAAATCGCACTGGCCGTCCGCGACTAACAAATTCATAAAAAACCGATCCTCGGCTTCGCAGCTGTGCCCCTTTGCCCTCGGCTCGTAACATCACTCAAGGACACTCCGAATCGCGATATTTACCGTTTCCGCTCGCTGTATATCGAAAGAAGATAAGGATTCACATCTCAAGCCTCGCAATCGTTCAAAATATCGGTATATCAGAGTAGGAGACTCGGGAACGCGATATTTACATTTACCACTCGCTGTATATCGAAAGAGGCGAAGGATTCACTTCCCAAGCATCACAATAATTCGAAATAACGACAAATCACTCAAGGACACTCCGACTCGCGATATTTACCGTTTCTGCTCGCTGTATATCGAAAGAAGCGAAGGATTCACATCCCAAGCCTCGCAACCGTTCGAAATAACGAGAAATCACTCAAGGTCACTCGGAATCACGATATTGACCTTTTCCATAAGGAGTGTATTGAAAGAAGCTAAGGATTCGTTTCCCTAGCCTCGCAATCGTTCAAAATATCGATAAATCAGAGTAGGAGACTCGGGATCGCGATATTTACATTTACCACTCGCTGTATATCGAAAGAAGCGAAGGATTCACTTCCCAAGCATTGCAATAATTCGAAATAACGACAAATCACTCAAGGACACTCCGAATCGCGATATTTACCGTTTCCGCTCGCTGTATATCGAAAGAAGATAAGGATTCACATCTCAAGCCTCGCAATCGTTCAAAATATCGGTATATCAGAGTAGGAGACTCGGGAACGCGATATTTACATTTACCACTCGCTGTATATCGAAAGAAGCGAAGGATTCACATCCCAAGCCTCGCAACCGTTCGAAATAACGAGAAATCACTCAAGGTCACTCGGAATCACGATATTTACCGTTTCTGCTCGCTGTATATCGAAAGAAGCGAAGGATTCACATCAGAAGCCTCGCAACCGTTCGAAATAACGAGAAATCACTCAAGGTCACTCGGAATCACGATATTGACCTTTTCCATAAGGAGTGTATTGAAAGAAGCTAAGGATTCGTTTCCCTAGCCTCGCAATCGTTCAAAATATCGATAAATCATGGTAGGAGACTCGGAATCACGATATTAACCTTTTCCATAAGGAGTGTATTGAAAGAAGCTAAGGATTCACATCACAAGCCTCGCAATCGTTCAAAATATCGATAAATGACAGTACGAGACTCGGGATCGCGATATTTACATTTACCACTCGCTGTATATCGAAAGAAGCTGATAATTCATTTTCCGAGCCTCGCAACCGTTCGACATAAATACAAATCACTCAAGGACACTCCGAATCGCGATATTTACCTTTTCCGCTCGCTGAATATCGAAAGAAGCGACGGATTCATATCTCAAGCCTCGCAATCGTTCAAAATATCAATAAATCAGAGTAGGAGACTCGGAATCGCGATATTTACATTTACCACTCGCTGAATATCGAAAGAAGCGAAGGATTCACTTCACAAGCCTCACAATAATTCGAAATAACGACAAATCACTCAAGGACACTCCCAATCGCGATATTTACCTTTTCCGCTCGCTGTATATCGAAAGAAGAAAAGGATTCACATCTCAAGCCTCGCAATAATTCGAAATAACGGGAAATCAATCAAGGACACTCGGAATCACGATATTGTCCTTTTCCACATGCAGTGTATTGAAAGAAGCTAAGGATTCGTTTCCCAAGAATCGCAATCGTTCAAAATATCGATAAAACAGAGTATCAGAGTCGGAAACGCGATATTTACCTTTTCCGCTCGCTGTATATCGAAAGAAGCGAAGGATTCCCTTCCCAAGCCTCGCAATAATTCGAAATAACGACGAATCACTCAAGGTCACTCCGAATCGCGATATTTACCGTTTCCGCTCGCTGTATATCGAAAGAAGATAAGGATTCACATCTCAAGCCTCGCAATCGTTCAAAATATCGGTATATCAGAGTAGGAGACTCAGGAACGCGATATTTACATTTACCACTCGCTGTATATCGAAAGAGGCGAAGGATTCACTTCCCAAGCATCACAATAATTCGAAATAACGACAAATCACTCAAGGACACTCCGACTCGCGATATTTACCGTTTCTGCTCGCTGTATATCGAAAGAAGCGAAGGATTCACATCACAAGCCTCGCAACCGTTCGAAATAACGAGAAATCACTCAAGGTCACTCGGAATCACGATATTAACCTTTTCCATAAGGAGTGTATTGAAAGAAGCTAAGGATTCACATCACAAGCCTCGCAATCGTTCAAAATATCGATAAATCACAGTACGAGACTCGGGATCGCGATATTTACATTTACCACTCGCTGTATATCGAAAGAACCTGATAATTCATTTTCCGAGCCTCGCAACCGTTCGAAATAACGACAAATCACTCAAGGACACTCCGAATCGCGATATTTACCTTTTCCGCTCGCTGAATATCGAAAGAAGCGACGGATTCATATCTCAAGCCTCGCAATCGTTCAAAATATCAATAAATCAGAGTAGGAGACTCGGAATCGCGATATTTACATTTACCACTCGCTGTATATCGAAAGAAGCGAAGGATTCACTTCACAAGCCTCACAATAATTCGAAATAACGACAAATCACTCAAGGACACTCCCAATCGCGATATTTACCGATTCCGCTTTCTGTATATCGAAAGAAGCGAAGGATTCACATCACAAGCCTCGCAATCGTTCAAAATATCGACAAATCACAGTACGAGACTCGGGGTCGCGATATTTACATTTACCACTCGCTGTATATCGAAAGAAGCTGATAATTCATTTTCCGAGCCTCGCAACTGTTCGACATAAATACAAATCACTCAAGGACACTCCGAATCGCGATATTTACCTTTTCCGCTCGCTGTATATCGAAAGAAGCGACGGATTCATATCTCAAGCCTCGCAATCGTTCAAAATATCAATAAATCAGAGTAGGAGACTCGGAATCGCGATATTTACATTTACCACTCGCTGTATATCGAAAGAAGCGAAGGATTCACTTCACAAGCCTCACAATAATTCGAAATAACGACAAATCACTCAAGGACACTCCCAATCGCGATATTTACCTTTTCCGCTCGCTGTATATCGAAAGAAGAAAAGGATTCACATCTCAAGCCTCGCAATAATTCGAAATAACGGGAAATCAATCAAGGACACTCGGAATCACGATATTGACCTTTTCCACATGCAGTGTATTGAAAGAAGCTAAGGATTCGTTTCCCAAGAATCGCAATCGTTCAAAATATCGATAAAACAGAGTATCAGAGTCGGAAACGCGATATTTACCTTTTCTTCTCGCTGTATATCGAAAGAAGCGAAGGATTCCCTTCCCAAGCCTCGCAATAATTCGAAATAACGACGAATCACTCAAGGTCACTCCGAATCGCGATATTTACCGTTTCCGCTCGCTGTATATCGAAAGAAGATAAGGATTCACATCTCAAGCCTCGCAATCGTTCAAAATATCGGTATATCAGAGTAGGAGACTCAGGAACGCGATATTTACATTTACCACTCGCTGTATATCGAAAGAGGCGAAGGATTCACTTCCCAAGCATCACAATAATTCGAAATAACGACAAATCACTCAAGGACACTCCGACTCGCGATATTTACCGTTTCTGCTCGCTGTATATCGAAAGAAGCGAAGGATTCACATCACAAGCCTCGCAACCGTTCGAAATAACGAGAAATCACTCAAGGTCACTCGGAATCACGATATTAACCTTTTCCATAAGGAGTGTATTGAAAGAAGCTAAGGATTCACATCACAAGCCTCGCAATCGTTCAAAATATCGATAAATCACAGTACGAGACTCGGGATCGCGATATTTACATTTACCACTCGCTGTATATCGAAAGAAGCTGATAATTCATTTTCCGAGCCTCGCAACCGTTCGACATAAATACAAATCACTCAAGGACACTCCGAATCGCGATATTTACCTTTTCCGCTCGCTGAATATCGAAAGAAGCGACGGATTCATATCTCAAGCCTCGCAATCGTTCAAAATATCAATAAATCAGAGTAGGAGACTCGGAATCGCGATATTTACATTTACCACTCGCTGTATATCGAAAGAAGCGAAGGATTCACTTCACAAGCCTCACAATAATTCGAAATAACGACAAATCACTCAAGGACACTCCCAATCGCGATATTTACCTTTTCCGCTCGCTGTATATCGAAAGAAGAAAAGGATTCACATCTCAAGCCTCGCAATAATTCGAAATAACGGGAAATCAATCAAGGACACTCGGAATCACGATATTGACCTTTTCCACACGCAGTGTATTGAAAGAAGCTAAGGATTCGTTTCCCAAGAATCGCAATCGTTCAAAATATCGATAAAACAGAGTATCAGAGTCGGAAACGCGATATTTACCTTTTCCGCTCGCTGTATATCGAAAGAAGCGAAGGATTCCCTTCCCAAGCCTCGCAATAATTCGAAATAACGACGAATCACTCAAGGTCACTCCGAATCGCGATATTTACCGTTTCCGCTCGCTGTATATCGAAAGAAGCGAAGGATTCACATCACAAGCCTCGCAACCGTTCGAAATAACGAGAAATCACTCAAGGTCACTCGGAATCACGATATTGACCTTTTCCATAAGGAGTGTATTGAAAGAAGCTAAGGATTCGTTTCCCTAGCCTCGCAATCGTTCAAAATATCGATAAATCAGAGTAGGAGACTCGGGATCGCGATATTTACATTTACCACTCGCTGTATATCGAAAGAAGCGAAGGATTCACTTCACAAGCCTCACAATAATTCGAAATAACGACAAATCACTCAAGGACACTCCCAATCGCGATATTTACCTTTTCCGCTCGCTGTATATCGAAAGAAGAAAAGGATTCACATCTCAAGCCTCGCAATAATTCGAAATAACGGGAAATCAATCAAGGACACTCGGAATCACGATATTGACCTTTTCCACACGCAGTGTATTGAAAGAAGCTAAGGATTCGTTTCCCAAGAATCGCAATCGTTCAAAATATCGATAAATCAGAGTATCAGAGTCGGAAACGCGATATTTACCTTTTCCGCTCGCTGTATATCGAAAGAAGCGAAGGATTCCCTTCCCAAGCCTCGCAATAATTCGAAATAACGACGAATCACTCAAGGTCACTCCGAATCGCGATATTTACCGTTTCCGCTCGCTGTATATCGAAAGAAGATATGGATTCACATCTCAAGCCTCGCAATCGTTCAAAATATCGGTATATCAGAGTAGGAGACTCGGGAACGCGATATTTACCGTTTCCGCTCGCTGTATATCGAAAGAAGATAAGGATTCACATCTCAAGCCTCGCAATCGTTCAAAATATCGGTATATCAGAGTAATAGACTCGGGAACGCGATATTTACATTTACCACTCGCTGTATATCGAAAGAAGCGAAGGATTCACATCACAAGCCTCGCAACCGTTCGAAATAACGAGAAATCACTCAAGGTCACTCGGAATCACGATATTAACCTTTTCCATAAGGAGTGTATTGAAAGAAGCTAAGGATTCACATCTCAAGCCTCGCAATCGTTCAAAATATCAATAAATCAGAGTAGGAGACTCGGAATCGCGATATTTACATTTACCACTCGCTGTATATCGAAAGAAGCGAAGGATTCACTTCACAAGCCTCACAATAATTCGAAATAACGACAAATCACTCAAGGACACTCCCAATCGCGATATTTACCGATTCCGCTTTCTGTATATCGAAAGAAGCGAAGGATTCACATCACAAGCCTCGCAATCGTTCAAAATATCGACAAATCACAGTACGAGACTCGGGGTCGCGATATTTACATTTACCACTCGCTGTATATCGAAAGAAGCTGATAATTCATTTTCCGAGCCTCGCAACTGTTCGACATAAATACAAATCACTCAAGGACACTCCGAATCGCGACATTTACCTTTTCCGCTCGCTGTATATCGAAAGAAGCGACGGATTCATATCTCAAGCCTCGCAATCGTTCAAAATATCAATAAATCAGAGTAGGAGACTCGGAATCGCGATATTTACATTTACCACTCGCTGTATATCGAAAGAAGCGAAGGATTCACTTCACAAGCCTCACAATAATTCGAAATAACGGCAAATCACTCAAGGACACTCCCAATCGCGATATTTACCTTTTCCGCTCGCTGTATATCGAAAGAAGAAAAGGATTCACATCTCAAGCCTCGCAATAATTCGAAATAACGGGAAATCAATCAAGGACACTCGGAATCACGATATTGACCTTTTCCACATGCAGTGTATTGAAAGAAGCTAAGGATTCGTTTCCCAAGAATCGCAATCGTTCAAAATATCGATAAAACAGAGTATCAGAGTCGGAAACGCGATATTTACCTTTTCCGCTCGCTGTATATCGAAAGAAGCGAAGGATTCCCTTCCCAAGCCTCGCAATAATTCGAAATAACGACGAATCACTCAAGGTCACTCCGAATCGCGATATTTACCGTTTCCGCTCGCTGTATATCGAAAGAAGATAAGGATTCACATCTCAAGCCTCGCAATCGTTCAAAATATCGGTATATCAGAGTAGGAGACTCAGGAACGCGATATTTACATTTACCACTCGCTGTATATCGAAAGAGGCGAAGGATTCACTTCCCAAGCATCACAATAATTCGAAATAACGACAAATCACTCAAGGACACTCCGACTAACGATATTTACCGTTTCTGCTCGCTGTATATCGAAAGAAGCGAAGGATTCACATCACAAGCCTCGCAACCGTTCGAAATAACGAGAAATCACTCAAGGTCACTCGGAATCACGATATTAACCTTTTCCATAAGGAGTGTATTGAAAGAAGCTAAGGATTCACATCACAAGCCTCGCAATCGTTCAAAATATCGATAAATCACAGTACGAGACTCGGGATCGCGATATTTACATTTACCACTCGCTGTATATCGAAAGAAGCTGATAATTCATTTTCCGAGCCTCGCAACCGTTCGACATAAATACAAATCACAAAAGGACACTCCGAATCGCGATATTTACCTTTTCCGCTCGCTGAATATCGAAAGAAGCGACGGATTCATATCTCAAGCCTCGCAATCGTTCAAAATATCAATAAATCAGAGTAGGAGACTCGGAATCGCGATATTTACATTTACCACTCGCTGTATATCGAAAGAAGAAAAGGATTCACATCTCAAGCCTCGCAATAATTCGAAATAACGGGAAATCAATCAAGGACACTCGGAATCACGATATTGACCTTTTCCACACGCAGTGTATTGAAAGAAGCTAAGGATTCGTTTCCCAAGAATCGCAATCGTTCAAAATATCGATAAAACAGAGTATCAGAGTCGGAAACGCGATATTTACCTTTTCCGCTCGCTGTATATCGAAAGAAGCGAAGGATTCCCTTCCCAAGCCTCGCAATAATTCGAAATAACGACGAATCACTCAAGGTCACTCCGAATCGCGATATTTACCGTTTCCGCTCGCTGTATATCGAAAGAAGCGAAGGATTCACATCACAAGCCTCGCAACCGTTCGAAATAACGAGAAATCACTCAAGGTCACTCGGAATCACGATATTGACCTTTTCCATAAGGAGTGTATTGAAAGAAGCTAAGGATTCGTTTCCCTAGCCTCGCAATCGTTCAAAATATCGATAAATCAGAGTAGGAGACTCGGGATCGCGATATTTACATTTACCACTCGCTGTATATCGAAAGAAGCGAAGGATTCACTTCACAAGCCTCACAATAATTCGAAATAACGACAAATCACTCAAGGACACTCCCAATCGCGATATTTACCTTTTCCGCTCGCTGTATATCGAAAGAAGAAAAGGATTCACATCTCAAGCCTCGCAATAATTCGAAATAACGGGAAATCAATCAAGGACACTCGGAATCACGATATTGACCTTGTCCACACGCAGTGTATTGAAAGAAGCTAAGGATTCGTTTCCCAAGAATCGCAATCGTTCAAAATATCGATAAATCAGAGTATCAGAGTCGGAAACGCGATATTTACCTTTTCCGCTCGCTGTATATCGAAAGAAGCGAAGGATTCCCTTCCCAAGCCTCGCAATAATTCGAAATAACGACGAATCACTCAAGGTCACTCCGAATCGCGATATTTACCGTTTCCGCTCGCTGTATATCGAAAGAAGATAAGGATTCACATCTCAAGCCTCGCAATCGTTCAAAATATCGGTATATCAGAGTAGGAGACTCAGGAACGCGATATTTACATTTACCACTCGCTGTATATCGAAAGAGGCGAAGGATTCACTTCCCAAGCATCACAATAATTCGAAATAACGACAAATCACTCAAGGACACTCCGACTCGCGATATTTACCGTTTCTGCTCGCTGTATATCGAAAGAAGCGAAGGATTCACATCACAAGCCTCGCAACCGTTCGAAATAACGAGAAATCACTCAAGGTCACTCGGAATCACGATATTAACCTTTTCCATAAGGAGTGTATTGAAAGAAGCTAAGGATTCACATCACAAGCCTCGCAATCGTTCAAAATATCGATAAATCACAGTACGAGACTCGGGATCGCGATATTTACATTTACCACTCGCTGTATATCGAAAGAAGCTGATAATTCATTTTCCGAGCCTCGCAACCGTTCGACATAAATACAAATCACTCAAGGACACTCCGAATCGCGATATTTACCTTTTCCGCTAGCTGAATATCGAAAGAAGCGACGGATTCATATCTCAAGCCTCGCAATCGTTCAAAATATCAATAAATCAGAGTAGGAGACTCGGAATCGCGATATTTACATTTACCACTCGCTGTATATCGAAAGAAGCGAAGGATTCACTTCACAAGCCTCACAATAATTCGAAATAACGACAAATCCCTCAAGGACACTCCCAATCGCGATATTTACCGATTCCGCTTTCTGTATATCGAAAGAAGCGAAGGATTCACATCACAAGCCTCGCAACCGTTCGAAATAACGAGAAATCACTCAAGGTCACTCGGAATCACGATATTAACCTTTTCCATAAGGAGTGTGTTGAAAGAAGCTAAGGATTCACATCACAAGCCTCGCAATCGTTCAAAATATCGATAAATCACAGTACGAGACTCGGGATCGCGATATTTACATTTACCACTCGCTGTATATCGAAAGAAGCTGATAATTCATTTTCCGAGCCTCGCAACCGTTCGACATAAATACAAATCACTCAAGGACACTCCGAATCGCGATATTTACCTTTTCCGCTCGCTGAATATCGAAAGAAGCGACGGATTCATATCTCAAGCCTCGCAATCGTTCAAAATATCAATAAATCAGAGTAGGAGACTCGGAATCGCGATATTTACATTTACCACTCGCTGTATATCGAAAGAAGCGAAGGATTCACTTCACAAGCCTCACAATAATTCGAAATAACGACAAATCACTCAAGGACACTCCCAATCGCGATATTTACCTTTTCCGCTCGCTGTATATCGAAAGAAGAAAAGGATTCACATCTCAAGCCTCGCAATAATTCGAAATAACGGGAAATCAATCAAGGACACTCGGAATCACGATATTGACCTTTTCCACACGCAGTGTATTGAAAGAAGCTAAGGATTCGTTTCCCAAGAATCGCAATCGTTCAAAATATCGATAAAACAGAGTATCAGAGTCGGAAACGCGATATTTACCTTTTCCGCTCGCTGTATATCGAAAGAAGCGAAGGATTCCCTTCCCAAGCCTCGCAATAATTCGAAATAACGACGAATCACTCAAGGTCACTCCGAATCGCGATATTTACCGTTTCCGCTCGCTGTATATCGAAAGAAGCGAAGGATTCACATCACAAGCCTCGCAACCGTTCGAAATAACGAGAAATCACTCAAGGTCACTCGGAATCACGATATTGACCTTTTCCATAAGGAGTGTATTGAAAGAAGCTAAGGATTCGTTTCCCTAGCCTCGCAATCGTTCAAAATATCGATAAATCAGAGTAGGAGACTCGGGATCGCGATATTTACATTTACCACTCGCTGTATATCGAAAGAAGCGAAGGATTCACTTCACAAGCCTCACAATAATTCGAAATAACGACAAATCACTCAAGGACACTCCCAATCGCGATATTTACCTTTTCCGCTCGCTGTATATCGAAAGAAGAAAAGGATTCACATCTCAAGCCTCGCAATAATTCGAAATAACGGGAAATCAATCAAGGACACTCGGAATCACGATATTGACCTTGTCCACACGCAGTGTATTGAAAGAAGCTAAGGATTCGTTTCCCAAGAATCGCAATCGTTCAAAATATCGATAAATCAGAGTATCAGAGTCGGAAACGCGATATTTACCTTTTCCGCTCGCTGTATATCGAAAGAAGCGAAGGATTCCCTTCCCAAGCCTCGCAATAATTCGAAATAACGACGAATCACTCAAGGTCACTCCGAATCGCGATATTTACCGTTTCCGCTCGCTGTATATCGAAAGAAGATAAGGATTCACATCTCAAGCCTCGCAATCGTTCAAAATATCGGTATATCAGAGTAGGAGACTCAGGAACGCGATATTTACATTTACCACTCGCTGTATATCGAAAGAGGCGAAGGATTCACTTCCCAAGCATCACAATAATTCGAAATAACGACAAATCACTCAAGGACACTCCGACTCGCGATATTTACCGTTTCTGCTCGCTGTATATCGAAAGAAGCGAAGGATTCACATCACAAGCCTCGCAACCGTTCGAAATAACGAGAAATCACTCAAGGTCACTCGGAATCACGATATTAACCTTTTCCATAAGGAGTGTATTGAAAGAAGCTAAGGATTCACATCACAAGCCTCGCAATCGTTCAAAATATCGATAAATCACAGTACGAGACTCGGGATCGCGATATTTACATTTACCACTCGCTGTATATCGAAAGAAGCTGATAATTCATTTTCCGAGCCTCGCAACCGTTCGACATAAATACAAATCACTCAAGGACACTCCGAATCGCGATATTTACCTTTTCCGCTAGCTGAATATCGAAAGAAGCGACGGATTCATATCTCAAGCCTCGCAATCGTTCAAAATATCAATAAATCAGAGTAGGAGACTCGGAATCGCGATATTTACATTTACCACTCGCTGTATATCGAAAGAAGCGAAGGATTCACTTCACAAGCCTCACAATAATTCGAAATAACGACAAATCCCTCAAGGACACTCCCAATCGCGATATTTACCGATTCCGCTTTCTGTATATCGAAAGAAGCGAAGGATTCACATCACAAGCCTCGCAATCGTTCAAAATATCGATAAATCACAGTACGAGACTCGGGATCGCGATATTTACATTTACCACTCGCTGTATATCGAAAGAAGCTGATAATTCATTTTCCGAGCCTCGCAACCGTTCGACATAAATACAAATCACTCAAGGACACTCCGAATCGCGATATTTACCTTTTCCGCTAGCTGAATATCGAAAGAAGCGACGGATTCATATCTCAAGCCTCGCAATCGTTCAAAATATCAATAAATCAGAGTAGGAGACTCGGAATCGCGATATTTACATTTACCACTCGCTGTATATCGAAAGAAGCGAAGGATTCACTTCACAAGCCTCACAATAATTCGAAATAACGACAAATCACTCAAGGACACTCCCAATCGCGATATTTACCTTTTCCGCTCGCTGTATATCGAAAGAAGAAAAGGATTCACATCTCAAGCCTCGCAATAATTCGAAATAACGGGAAATCAATCAAGGACACTCGGAATCACGATATTGACCTTTTCCACACGCAGTGTATTGAAAGAAGCTAAGGATTCGTTTCCCAAGAATCGCAATCGTTCAAAATATCGATAAAACAGAGTATCAGAGTCGGAAACGCGATATTTACCTTTTCCGCTCGCTGTATATCGAAAGAAGCGAAGGATTCCCTTCCCAAGCCTCGCAATAATTCGAAATAACGACGAATCACTCAAGGTCACTCCGAATCGCGATATTTACCGTTTCCGCTCGCTGTATATCGAAAGAAGATAAGGATTCACATCTCAAGCCTCGCAATCGTTCAAAATATCGGTATATCGGAGTAGGAGACTCAGGAACGCGATATTTACATTTACCACTGGCTGTGTATCGAAAGAGGCGAAGGATTCACTTCCCAAGCATCACAATAATTCGAAATAACGACAAATCACTCAAGGACACTCCGACTCGCGATATTTACCGTTTCTGCTCGCTGTATATCGAAAGAAGCGAAGGATTCACATCACAAGCCTCGCAATCGTTCAAAATATCAATAAATCAGAGTAGGAGACTCGGAATCGCGATATTTACATTTACCACTCGCTGTATATCGAAAGAAGCGAAGGATTCACTTCACAAGCCTCACAATAATTCGAAATAACGACAAATCACTCAAGGACACTCCCAATCGCGATATTTACCGATTCCGCTTTCTGTATATCGGAAGAAGATAAGGATTCACATCCCAAATCTCGCAATCGTTTAAAATATCGATAAATCACAATAGGAGACTCGGGATCGCGATATTTACATTTACCACTCGCTGTATATCGAAAGAAGCGAAGGATTCACATCCCAAGCCTCGCAACCGTTCGAAATAACGAGAAATCACTCAAGGTCACTCGGAATCACGATATTGACCTTTTCCATAAGGAGTGTATTGAAAGAAGCTAAGGATTCGTTTCCCTAGCCTCGCAATCGTTCAAAATATCGATAAATCAGAGTAGGAGACTCGGGATCGCGATATTTACATTTACCACTCGCTGTATATCGAAAGAAGCGAAGGATTCACTTCCCAAGCATTGCAATAATTCGAAATAACGACAAATCACTCAAGGACACTCCGAATCGCGATATTTACCGTTTCCGCTCGCTGTATATCGAAAGAAGCGAAGGATTCACATCACAAGCCTCGCAATCGTTCAAAATATAGATAAATCACAGTACGAGACTCGGGATCGCGATATTTACATTTACCACTCGCTGTATATCGAAAGAAGCTGATAATTCATTTTCCGAGCCTCGCAACCGTTCGACATAAATACAAATCACTCAAGGACACTCCGAATCGCGATATTTACCTTTTCCGCTCGCTGAATATCGAAAGAAGCGACGGATTCATATCTCAAGCCTCGCAATCGTTCAAAATATCGATAAATCAGAGTAGGAGACTCGGGATCGCGATATTTACATTTACCACTCGCTGTATATCGAAAGAAGCGAAGGATTCACTTCACAAGCCTCACAATAATTCGAAATAACGACAAATCACTCAAGGACACTCCCAATCGCGATATTTACCTTTTCCGCTCGCTGTATATCGAAAGAAGAAAAGGATTCACATCTCAAGCCTCGCAATAATTCGAAATAACGGGAAATCAATCAAGGACACTCGGAATCACGATATTGACCTTGTCCACACGCAGTGTATTGAAAGAAGCTAAGGATTCGTTTCCCAAGAATCGCAATCGTTCAAAATATCGATAAATCAGAGTATCAGAGTCGGAAACGCGATATTTACCTTTTCCGCTCGCTGTATATCGAAAGAAGCGAAGGATTCCCTTCCCAAGCCTCGCAATAATTCGAAATAACGACGAATCACTCAAGGTCACTCCGAATCGCGATATTTACCGTTTCCGCTCGCTGTATATCGAAAGAAGATAAGGATTCACATCTCAAGCCTCGCAATCGTTCAAAATATCGGTATATCAGAGTAGGAGACTCAGGAACGCGATATTTACATTTACCACTCGCTGTATATCGAAAGAGGCGAAGGATTCACTTCCCAAGCATCACAATAATTCGAAATAACGACAAATCACTCAAGGACACTCCGACTCGCGATATTTACCGTTTCTGCTCGCTGTATATCGAAAGAAGCGAAGGATTCACATCACAAGCCTCGCAACCGTTCGAAATAACGAGAAATCACTCAAGGTCACTCGGAATCACGATATTAACCTTTTCCATAAGGAGTGTATTGAAAGAAGCTAAGGATTCACATCACAAGCCTCGCAATCGTTCAAAATATCGATAAATCACAGTACGAGACTCGGGATCGCGATATTTACATTTACCACTCGCTGTATATCGAAAGAAGCTGATAATTCATTTTCCGAGCCTCGCAACCGTTCGACATAAATACAAATCACTCAAGGACACTCCGAATCGCGATATTTACCTTTTCCGCTAGCTGAATATCGAAAGAAGCGACGGATTCATATCTCAAGCCTCGCAATCGTTCAAAATATCAATAAATCAGAGTAGGAGACTCGGAATCGCGATATTTACATTTACCACTCGCTGTATATCGAAAGAAGCGAAGGATTCACTTCACAAGCCTCACAATAATTCGAAATAACGACAAATCCCTCAAGGACACTCCCAATCGCGATATTTACCGATTCCGCTTTCTGTATATCGAAAGAAGCGAAGGATTCACATCACAAGCCTCGCAACCGTTCGAAATAACGAGAAATCACTCAAGGTCACTCGGAATCACGATATTAACCTTTTCCATAAGGAGTGTATTGAAAGAAGCTAAGGATTCACATCACAAGCCTCGCAATCGTTCAAAATATCGATAAATCACAGTACGAGACTCGGGATCGCGATATTTACATTTACCACTCGCTGTATATCGAAAGAAGCTGATAATTCATTTTCCGAGCCTCGCAACCGTTCGACATAAATACAAATCACTCAAGGACACTCCGAATCGCGATATTTACCATTTCCGCTCGCTGTATATCGAAAGAAGATAAGGATTCACATCGCAAGCCTCGCAATCGTTCAAAATATCGGTAAATCAGAGTAGGAGACTCCGAATGGCGATATTTACCGTTTCCGCTCGCTGTATATCGAAACAAGCGAAGGATACACATCCCAAGCCTCGCAATAATTCGAAATAACGACAAATCACTCAAGGACACTCCGAATCGCAATATTTACCGTTTCTTCTCGCTGTATATCGAAAGTAGCGAAGGATTCACATCACAAGCCTCGCAATCGTTCAAAATATCGATAAATCAGAGTAGGAGACTCGGAAACGCGATAGATACCGTTTCCGCTCGCTGTATATCGAAAGAAGCGAAGGATGCACATCCCAAGCATCGCAATAATTCGAAATAACGACAAATCACTCAAGGACACTCCGACTCGCGATATTTACCGTTTCTGCTCGCTGTATATCGAAAGAAGCGAAGGATTCACATCACAAGCCTCGCAATCGTTCAAAATATCGATAAATCAGAGTAGGAGACTCGGTATCGCGATATTTACCTTTTCCGCTCGCTGTATATCGAAACAAGCGAACGATTCGCAACCCAAGCATAGCAATAATTCGAAATAACGACAAATCACTCAAGGACACTTCGAATCGCGATATTTACCGTTTCCGCTCGCTGTATATCGAAACAAACGAAGGATTCACATCACAAGCCTCGCAATAATTCGAAATAACGACAAATCACTCAAGGACACTCCGAATCGCGATATTTACCGTTTCCGCTAGCTGTATATCGAAACAAGCGAATAATTCACATCCGAAGCCTCGCAATCGTTCAAAATATCGATAAATCACAGTACGAGACTCGGGATCGCGATATTTACATTTACCACTCGCTGTATTTCGAAAGAAGCGAAGGATTCACTTACCAAGGCTCGCAATCGTTCAAAATATCGATAAATCAGAGAAGGAGACTCGGAAATGCGATATTTACATTTACCACACGCTGTATAAAGAAAGAAGCGATGGATTCACTTCCCAAGCATCGCAATAATTCGAAATAACGACAAATCACTCAAGGACACTCCGAATCGCGATATTTACCGTTTCCGCTCGCTGTATATCGAAACAAGCGAAGGATTCGCATCCCAAGCCTCGCAATCGTTCAAAATATCGATAAATCAGAGTAGGAGACCCGGAATCGCGATATTTACCGTTTCCGCTCGCTGTATATCGAATGAAGATAAGGATTCACATCGCAAGACTCGCAATTGTTCAAAATATCGGTAAATCAGAGTAGAAGACTCGGGATCGCGATATTTACATTTACCACTAGCTGTATATCGAAAGAAGCGAATAATTCACATCCCAAGCCTCGCAATCGTTCAAAATATCGATAAATCAGAGTAGGAGACTCCGAATGGCGATATTTACCGTTTCCGCTCGCTGTATATCGAAAGAAGCGAAGGATTCCAATCCCAAGCCTCGCAACCGTTCAAAATATCTATAAATCACAGTAATAGACTCGGGATCGCGATATTTACATTTACCACTCGCTGTATATCGAAAGAAGCGAACGATTCGCAACCCAAGCATAGCAATAATTCGAAATAACGACAAATCACTCAAGGACACTCCGAATCGCGATATTTACTGTTTCCGCTCGCTGTATATCGAAAGAAGCGATGGATTCACTTCCCAAGCGTCGCAATAATTCGAAATAACGACACATCACTCAAGGACACTCCGAATCTCGATATTTACTGTTTCCGCTCGCTGTACATCGAAACAAGCGAACGATTCGCATCCCAAGCCTCGCAATCGTTCAAAATATCGATAAATCACAGTACGAGACTCGGGATCGCGATATTTACATTTACCACTCGCTGTATATCGAAAGAAGCGAAGGATTCACTTACCAAGCCTCGCAATCGTTCAAAATATCGATAAATCAGAGAAGGAGACTCGGAAACGCGATATTTACATTTACCACACGCTGTATAAAGAAAGAAGCGATGGATGCACTTCCCAAGCATCGCAATAATTCGAAATAACGACAAATCACTCAAGGACACTCCGAATCGCGATATTAACCGTTTCCGCTCGCTGTATATCGAAACAAGCGAATAATTCACATCAAAATCCTCGCAATCGTTCAAAATATCGATAAATCAGAGTAGGATACTCGGAATCGCGATATTTAGCTTTTCCGCTCGCTGTATATCGAATGAAGCGAAGGATTCACTTCCCAAGCCTCCCAATAATTTGAAATAACGACAAATCTTTCAAGGACACTCCGACTCGCGATATTTACCGTTTCCGTTCGCTGTATATAGAAAGAAGCGATTGATTCACATCCCAAGCCTCGCAATCGTTTAAAATATCGATAAATCACAGTACGAGACTCGGGATCGCGATATTTACCTTTTACGCTCGCTGTATATCGAAAGAAGCGAAGGATTCACATCACAAGCCTCGCAATCGTTCAAAATATCGGTAAATCAGAGTAGGAGACTCGGGATCGCGATATTTACATTTACCACTCGCTGTATATCGAAAGAAACGAAGGATTCACTTCCCAAGAATCGCAATAATTCGAAATAACGACAAATCATTCAAGGACACTCCGAATCGCGATATTGACCGTTTCCGCTCGCTGTATATCGAAAGAAGCGAAGGATTCACATCCCAAGCCTCGCAACCGTTCGAAATAACGAGAAATCACTCAAGGTCACTCGGAATCACGATATTGACCTTTTCCATATGCAGTGTATTGAAAGAAGCTAAGGATTCGTTTCCCAAGCCTCGCAATCGTTCAAAATATCGATAAATCAGAGTAGGAGACTCGGGATCGCGATATTTACATTTACCACTCGCTGTATATGGAAAGAAGCGATGGATTCACTTCCCAAACGTCGCAATAATTCGAAATAACGACAAATCACTCAAGGACACTCCGAATCGCGATATTTACCGTTTCCGCTCGCTGTATATCGAAACAAGCGAAGGATTCGCATCCCAAGCCTCGCAATCGTTCAAAATATCGATAAATCAGAGTAGGAGACCCGGAATCGCGATATTTACCGTTTCCGCTCGCTGTATATCGAATGAAGATAAGGATTCACATCCCAAGCCTCGCAATCGTTTAAAATATCGATAGTACGAGACTCGGGATCGCGATATTTACCGTTTCCGCTCGCTGTATATCGAAACAAGCGAATAATTCACATCCCAAGCCTCGCAATCGTTCAAAATATCGATAAATCAGAGTAGGAGACTCGGAATCGCGATATTTACCTTTTCCGCTCGCTGTATATCAAAAGAAGCGAAGGATTCACTTCCCAAGCCTCCCAATAATTTGAAATAACGACAAATCTTTCAAGGACACTCCGACTCGCGATATTTACCGTTTCCGCTCGCTGTATATCGAAACAAGCGAATAATTCACATCCCAAGCCTCGCAATCGTTCAAGATATCGATAATTCAGAGTAGGAGACTCGGAATCGCGATATTTACTGTTTCCGCTCGCTGTATATAGAAACAAGCGAACGATTCGCAACCCAAGCATAGCAATAATTCGAAATAACGACAAATCACTCAAGGACACTCCGAATCGCGATATTTACTGTTTCCGCTCGCTGTATATCGAAAGAAGCGAAGGATTCACTTCCCAAGCCCCCCAATAATTTGAAATAACGACAAATCTTTCAAGGACACTCCGACTCGCGATATTTACCGTTTCCGCTCGCTGTATATCGAAACAAGCGAATAATTCACATCCCAAGCCTCGCAATCGTTCAAAATATCGATAAATCAGAGTAGGAGACTCCGAATGGCGATATTTACCGTTTCCGCTCGCTGTATATCGAAAGAAGCGAAGGATTCCAATCCCAAGCCTCGCAACCGTTCGAAATAACGAGAAATCACTCAAGGTCACTCGGAATCACGATATTGACCTTTTCCATATGCAGTGTATTGAAAGAAGCTAAGGATTCGTTTCCCAAGCCTCGCGATCGTTCAAAATATCGATAAATCAGAGTAGGATACTCGGAATCGCGATATTTAGCTTTTCCGCTAACTGTATATCGAAAGAAGCGAAGGATTCACTTCCCAAGCCTCCCAATAATTTGAAATAATGACAAATCAGTCAAGGACACTCCGACTCGCGATATTTACCGTTTCCGCTCGCTGTATATCGAAAGATGCGAAGGATTCACATCACAAGCCTCGCAATCGTTCAAAATATCGATAAATCAGAGTAGGAGACTCCGAATGGCGATATTTACCGTTTCCGCTCGCTGTATATCGAAAGAAGCGAAGGATTCCAATCCCAAGCCTCGCAACCGTTCAAAATATCTATAAATCACAGTAATAGACTCGGGATCGCGATATTTACATTTACCACTCGCTGTATAAAGAAAGAAGCGATGGATTCACTTCCCAAGCGTCGCAATAATTCGAAATAACGACACATCACTCAAGGACACTCCGAATCACGATATTTACTGTTTCCGCTCGCTGTACATCGAAACAAGCGAACGATTCGCATCCCAAGCCTCGCAATCGTTCAAAATATCGATAAATCACAGTACGAGACTCGGGATCGCGATATTTACATTTACCACTCGCTGTATATCGAAAGAAGCGAAGGATTCACTTACCAAGCCTCGCAATCGTTCAAAATATCGATAAATCAGAGAAGGAGACTCGGAAACGCGATATTTACATTTACCACACGCTGTATAAAGAAAGAAGCGATGGATGCACTTCCCAAGCATCGCAATAATTCGAAATAACGACAAATCACTCAAGGACACTCCGAATCGCGATATTAACCGTTTCCGCTCGCTGTATATCGAAACAAGCGAATAATTCACATCAAAATCCTCGCAATCGTTCAAAATATCGATAAATCAGAGTAGGATACTCGGAATCGCGATATTTAGCTTTTCCGCTCGCTGTATATCGAATGAAGCGAAGGATTCACTTCCCAAGCCTCCCAATAATTTGAAATAACGACAAATCTTTCAAGGACACTCCGACTCGCGATATTTACCGTTTCCGTTCGCTGTATATAGAAAGAAGCGATTGATTCACATCCCAAGCCTCGCAATCGTTTAAAATATCGATAAATCACAGTACGAGACTCGGGATCGCGATATTTACCTTTTACGCTCGCTGTATATCGAAAGAAGCGAAGGATTCACATCACAAGCCTCGCAATCGTTCAAAATATCGGTAAATCAGAGTAGGAGACTCGGGATCGCGATATTTACATTTACCACTCGCTGTATATCGAAAGAAACGAAGGATTCACTTCCCAAGAATCGCAATAATTCGAAATAACGACAAATCATTCAAGGACACTCCGAATCGCGATATTGACCGTTTCCGCTCGCTGTATATCGAAAGAAGCGAAGGATTCACATCCCAAGCCTCGCAACCGTTGGAAATAACGAGAAATCACTCAAGGTCACTCGGAATCACGATATTGACCTTTTCCATATGCAGTGTATTGAAAGAAGCTAAGGATTCGTTTTCCAAGCCTCGCAATCGTTCAAAATATCGATAAATCAGAGTAGGAGACTCGGGATCGCGATATTTACATTTACCACTCGCTGTATATGGAAAGAAGCGATGGATTCACTTCCCAAACGTCGCAATAATTCGAAATAACGACAAATCACTCAAGGACACTCCGAATCGCGATATTTACCGTTTCCGCTCGCTGTATATCGAAACAAGCGAAGGATTCGCATCCCAAGCCTCGCAATCGTTCAAAATATCGATAAATCAGAGTAGGAGACCCGGAATCGCGATATTTACCGTTTCCGCTCGCTGTATATCGAATGAAGATAAGGATTCACATCGCAAGACTCGCAATTGTTCAAAATATCGGTAAATCAGAGTAGAAGACTCGGGATCGCGATATTTACATTTACCACTAGCTGTATATCGAAAGAAGCGAAGGATTCACTTCCCAAGCCTCGCAATAATTCGAAATAACGAGAAATCACTCAAGGTCACTCGGAATCACGATATTTACCGTTTCCGCTCCCTGTATATCGAAACAAGCGAAGGATTCGCATCCCAAGCCTCGCAATCGATCAAAATATCGATAAATCAGAGAAGGAGACTCGGAAACGCGATATTTACATTTACCGCAAGCTGTATATCGAAAGAAGCGAAGGATTCACTTACCAAGCCTCGCAATCGTTCAAAATATCGATAAATCAGAGAAGAAGACTCGGAAACATGATATTTACATTTACCACAGGCTGTATGAAGAAAGAAGCGATGGATTCACTTCCCAAGCATCGCAATAATTCGAAATAACGACAAATCACTCAAGGACGCTCCGAATCGCGATATTTACCGTTTCCGCTCGCTGTATATCGAAAGAAGCGAAGGATTCACATCCCAAGCCGGGCAACCGTTCGAAATAACGAGAAATCACAGTACGAGACTCGGGATCGCGATATTTACATTTACCACTCGCTGTATATCGAAAGAAGCGAAGGATTCACTTACCAAGCCTCGCAATCGTTCAAAATATCGATAAATCAGAGAAGGAGACTCGGAAACGCGATATTTACATTTACCACACGCTGTATAAAGAAAGAAGCGATGGATGCACTTCCCAAGCATCGCAATAATTCGAAATAACGACAAATCACTCAAGGACACTCCGAATCGCGATATTTACCGTTTCCGCTAGCTGTATATCGAAACAAGCGAATAATTCACATCCGAAGCCTCGCAATCGTTCAAAATATCGATAAATCACAGTACGAGGCTCGGGATCGCGATATTTACATTTACCACTCGCTGTATATCGAAACAAGCGAATAATTCACATCAAAATCCTCGCAATCGTTCAAAATATCGATAAATCAGAGAAGGAGACTCGGAAACATGATATTTACATTTACCACAGGCTGTATGAAGAAAGAAGCGATGGATTCACTTCCCAAGCATCGCAATAATTCGAAATAACGACAAATCACTCAAGGACACTCCGAATCGCGATATTTACCGTTTCCGCTAGCTGTATATCGAAACAAGCGAATAATTCACATCCGAAGCCTCGCAATCGTTCAAAATATCGATAAATCACAGTACGAGACTCGGGATCGCGATATTTACATTTACCACTCGCTGTATTTCGAAAGAAGCGAAGGATTCACTTACCAAGGCTCGCAATCGTTCAAAATATCGATAAATCAGAGAAGGAGACTCGGAAATGCGATATTTACATTTACCACATGCTGTATAAAGAAAGAAGCGATGGATTCACTTCCCAAGCATCGCAATAATTCGAAATAACGACAAATCACTCAAGGACACTCCGAATCGCGATATTTACCGTTTCCGCTCGCTGTATATCGAAACAAGCGAATAATTCACATCAAAAGCCTCGCAATCGTTCAATATATCGATAAATCAGAGTAGGAGACTCGGAATCGCGATATTTACCTTTTCCGCTCGCTGTATATCGAAAGAAGCGAAGGATTCACTTCCCAAGCCTCCCAATAATTTGAAAGAACGACAAATCTTTCAAGGACACTCCGACTCGCGATATTTACCGTTTCCCCACGCTGTATATCGAAAGAAGCGATTGATTCACATCCCAAGCCTCGCAATCGTTTAATATATCGATAGTACGAGACTCGGGATCGCGATATTTACCGTTTCCGCTCGCTGTATATCGAAACAAGCGAATAATTCACATCCCAAGCCTCGCAATCGTTCAAAATATCGATAAATCAGAGTAGGAGACTCGGAATCGCGATATTTACCTTTTCCGCTCGCTGTATATCGAAAGAAGCGAAGGATTCACTTCCCAAGCCTCCCAATAATTTGAAATAACGACAAATCTTTCAAGGACACTCCGACTCGCGATATTTACCGTTTCCGCTCGCTGTATATCGAAACAAGCGAATAATTCACATCCCAAGCCTCGCAATCGTTCAAGATATCTATAATTCAGAGTATTAGACTCGGAATCGCGATATTTACTGTTTCCGCTCGCTGTATATAGAAACAAGCGAACGATTCGCAACCCAAGCATAGCAATAATTCGAAACAACGACAAATCACTCAAGGACACTCCGAATCGCGATATTTACCGTTTCCGCTAGCTGTATATCGAAACAAGCGAATAATTCACATCCGAAGCCTCGCAATCGTTCAAAATATCGATAAATCACAGTACGAGACTCGGGATCGCGATATTTACATTTACCACTCGCTGTATTTCGAAAGAAGCGAAGGATTCACTTACCAAGGCTCGCAATCGTTCAAAATATCGATAAATCAGAGAAGGAGACTCGGAAATGCGATATTTACATTTACCACACGCTGTATAAAGAAAGAAGCGATGGATTCACTTCCCAAGCATCGCAATAATTCGAAATAACGACAAATCACTCAAGGACACTCCGACTCGCGATATTTACCGTTTCCGTTCGCTGTATATAGAAAGAAGCGATTGATTCACATCCCAAGCCTCGCAATCGTTTAAAATATCGATAAATCACAGTACGAGACTCGGAATCGCGATATTTACCTTTTCCGCTCGCTGTATATCGAAAGAAGCGAAGGATTCACTTCCCAAGCCTCCCAATAATTTGAAATAACGACAAATCTTTCAAGGACACTCCGACTCGCGATATTTACCGTTTCCGCTCGCTGTATATCGAAACAAGCGAATAATTCACATCCCAAGCCTCGCAATCGTTTAAAATATCGATAAAGCACAGTACGAGACTCGGGATCGCGATGTTTACCGTTTCCGCTCGCTGTATATCGAAACAAGCGAATAATTCACATCCCAAGCCTCGCAATCGTTCAAGATATCGATAATTCAGAGTAGGAGACTCCGAATGGCGATATTTACCGTTTCCGCTCGCTGTATATCGAAAGAAGCGAGGGATTCACATCGCAAGCCTCCCAATAATTTGAAATAACGACAAATCTTTCAAGGACACTCCGACTCGCGATATTTACCGTTTCCGCTCGCTGTATATTGAAACAAGCGAATAATTCACATCAGAAGCCTCGCAATCGTTCAATATATCGATAAATCAGAGTAGGAGATCGGAATCGCGATATTTACCTTTTCCGCTCGCTGTATATCGAAAGAAGCGAAGGATTCACTTCCCAAGCCTCCCAATAATTTGAAATAACGACAAATCTTTCAAGGACACTCCGACTCGCGATATTTACCGTTTCCCCTCGCTGTATATCGAAAGAAGCGATTGATTCACATCCCAAGCCTCGCAATCGTTTAAAATATCGATAAATTACAGTACGAGACTCGGGATCGCGATATTTACTGTTTCCGCTCGCTGTATATCGAAACAAGCGAACGATTCGCAACCCAAGCATAGCAATAATTCGAAATAACGACAAATCACTCAAGGACACTTCGAATCGCGATATTTACCGTTTCCGCTCGCTGTATATCGAAACAAACGAAGGATTCACATCACAAGCCTCGCAATAATTCGAAATAACGACAAATCACTCAAGGACACTCCGAATCGCGATATTTACTGTTTCCGCTCGCTGTATATCGAAAGAAGCGAAGGATTCACTTCCCAAGCCTCCCAATAATTTGAAAGAACGACAAATATTTCAAGGACACTCCGACTCGCGATATTTACCGTTTCCCCTCGCTGTATATCGAAAGAAGCGATTGATTCACATCCCAAGCCTCGCAATCGTTTAATATATCGATAGTACGAGACTCGGGATCGCGATATTTACCGTTTCCGCTCGCTGTATATCGAAACAAGCGAATAATTCACATCCCAAGCCTCGCAATCGTTCAAAATATCGATAAATCAGAGTAGGAGACTCGGAATCGCGATATTTACCTTTTCCGCTCGCTGTATATCGAAAGAAGTGAAGGATTCACTTCCCAAGCCTCCCAATAATTTGAAATAACGACAAATCTTTCAAGGACACTCCGTCTCGCGATATTTACCGTTTCCGCTCGCTGTATATCGAAACAAGCGAATAATTCACATCCCAAGCCTCGCAATCGTTCAAGATATCGATAATTCAGAGTATTAGACTCGGAATCGCGATATTTACTGTTTCCGCTCGCTGTATATAGAAACAAGCGAACGATTCGCAACCGAAGCATAGCAATAATTCGAAATAACGACAAATCACTCAAGGACACTCCGAATCGCGATATTTACTGTTTATGCTCGCTGTATATCGAAAGAAGCGAAGGATTCACTTCCCAAGCCTCGCAATAATTCGAAATAACGAGAAATCACTCAAGGTCACTCGGAATCACGATATTTACCGTTTCCGCTCCCTGTATATCGAAACAAGCGAAGGATTCGCATCCCAAGCCTCGCAATCGATCAAAATATCGATAAATCAGAGAAGGAGACTCGGAAACGCGATATTTACATTTACCGCAAGCTGTATATCGAAAGAAGCGAAGGATTCACTTACCAAGCCTCGCAATCGTTCAAAATATCGATAAATCAGAGAAGGAGACTCGGAAACATGATATTTACATTTACCACAGGCTGTATGAAGAAAGAAGCGATGGATTCACTTCCCAAGCATCGCAATAATTCGAAATAACGACAAATCACTCAAGGACGCTCCGAATCGCGATATTTACCGTTTCCGCTCGCTGTATATCGAAAGAAGCGAAGGATTCACATCCCAAGCCGGGCAACCGTTCGAAATAACGAGAAATCACAGTACGAGACTCGGGATCGCGATATTTACATTTACCACTCGCTGTATATCGAAAGAAGCGAAGGATTCACTTACCAAGCCTCGCAATCGTTCAAAATATCGATAAATCAGAGAAGGAGACTCGGAAACGCGATATTTACATTTACCACACGCTGTATAAAGAAAGAAGCGATGGATGCACTTCCCAAGCATCGCAATAATTCGAAATAACGACAAATCACTCAAGGACACTCCGAATCGCGATATTTACCGTTTCCGCTAGCTGTATATCGAAACAAGCGAATAATTCACATCCGAAGCCTCGCAATCGTTCAAAATATCGATAAATCACAGTACGAGGCTCGGGATCGCGATATTTACATTTACCACTCGCTGTATATCGAAACAAGCGAATAATTCACATCAAAATCCTCGCAATCGTTCAAAATATCGATAAATCAGAGAAGGAGACTCGGAAACATGATATTTACATTTACCACAGGCTGTATGAAGAAAGAAGCGATGGATTCACTTCCCAAGCATCGCAATAATTCGAAATAACGACAAATCACTCAAGGACACTCCGAATCGCGATATTTACCGTTTCCGCTAGCTGTATATCGAAACAAGCGAATAATTCACATCCGAAGCCTCGCAATCGTTCAAAATATCGATAAATCACAGTACGAGACTCGGGATCGCGATATTTACATTTACCACTCGCTGTATTTCGAAAGAAGCGAAGGATTCACTTACCAAGGCTCGCAATCGTTCAAAATATCGATAAATCAGAGAAGGAGACTCGGAAATGCGATATTTACATTTACCACACGCTGTATAAAGAAAGAAGCGATGGATTCACTTCCCAAGCATCGCAATAATTCGAAATAACGACAAATCACTCAAGGACACTCCGAATCGCGATATTTACCGTTTCCGCTCGCTGTATATCGAAACAAGCGAATAATTCACATCAAAAGCCTCGCAATCGTTCAATATATCGATAAATCAGAGTAGGAGACTCGGAATCGCGATATTTACCTTTTCCGCTCGCTGTATATCGAAAGAAGCGAAGGATTCACTTCCCAAGCCTCCCAATAATTTGAAAGAACGACAAATCTTTCAAGGACACTCCGACTCGCGATATTTACCGTTTCCCCTCGCTGTATATCGAAAGAAGCGATTGATTCACATCCCAAGCCTCGCAATCGTTTAATATATCGATAGTACGAGACTCGGGATCGCGATATTTACCGTTTCCGCTCGCTGTATATCGAAACAAGCGAATAATTCACATCCCAAGCCTCGCAATCGTTCAAAATATCGATAAATCAGAGTAGGAGACTCGGAATCGCGATATTTACCTTTTCCGCTCGCTGTATATCGAAAGAAGCGAAGGATTCACTTCCCAAGCCTCCCAATAATTTGAAATAACGACAAATCTTTCAAGGACACTCCGACTCGCGATATTTACCGTTTCCGCTCGCTGTATATCGAAACAAGCGAATAATTCACATCCCAAGCCTCGCAATCGTTCAAGATATCTATAATTCAGAGTATTAGACTCGGAATCGCGATATTTACTGTTTCCGCTCGCTGTATATAGAAACAAGCGAACGATTCGCAACCCAAGCATAGCAATAATTCGAAACAACGACAAATCACTCAAGGACACTCCGAATCGCGATATTTACTGTTTATGCTCGCTGTATATCGAAAGAAGCGATTGATTCACATCCCAAGCCTCGCAATCGTTTAAAATATCGATAAATTACAGTACGAGACTCGGGATCGCGATATTTACTGTTTCCGCTCGCTGTATATCGAAACAAGCGAACGATTCGCAACCCAAGCATAGCAATAATTCGAAATAACGACAAATCACTCAAGGACACTTCGAATCGCGATATTTACCGTTTCCGCTCGCTGTATATCGAAACAAACGAAGGATTCACATCACAAGCCTCGCAATAATTCGAAATAACGACAAATCACTCAAGGACACTCCGAATCGCGATATTTACTGTTTCCGCTCGCTGTATATCGAAAGAAGCGAAGGATTCACTTCCCAAGCCTCCCAATAATTTGAAAGAACGACAAATATTTCAAGGACACTCCGACTCGCGATATTTACCGTTTCCCCTCGCTGTATATCGAAAGAAGCGATTGATTCACATCCCAAGCCTCGCAATCGTTTAATATATCGATAGTACGAGACTCGGGATCGCGATATTTACCGTTTCCGCTCGCTGTATATCGAAACAAGCGAATAATTCACATCCCAAGCCTCGCAATCGTTCAAAATATCGATAAATCAGAGTAGGAGACTCGGAATCGCGATATTTACCTTTTCCGCTCGCTGTATATCGAAAGAAGTGAAGGATTCACTTCCCAAGCCTCCCAATAATTTGAAATAACGACAAATCTTTCAAGGACACTCCGTCTCGCGATATTTACCGTTTCCGCTCGCTGTATATCGAAACAAGCGAATAATTCACATCCCAAGCCTCGCAATCGTTCAAGATATCGATAATTCAGAGTATTAGACTCGGAATCGCGATATTTACTGTTTCCGCTCGCTGTATATAGAAACAAGCGAACGATTCGCAACCGAAGCATAGCAATAATTCGAAATAACGACAAATCACTCAAGGACACTCCGAATCGCGATATTTACTGTTTATGCTCGCTGTATATCGAAAGAAGCGAAGGATTCACTTCCCAAGCCCCCCAATAATTTGAAATAACGACAAATCTTTCAAGGACACTCCGACTCGCGATATTTACCGTTTCCGCTCGCTGTATATCGAAAGAAGCGATTGATTCACATCCCAAGCCTCGCAATCGTTTAAAATATCGATAAAGCACAGTACGAGACTCGGGATCGCGATATTTACCGTTTCCGCTCGCTGTATATCGAAACAAGCGAATAATTCACATCCCAAGCCTCGCAATCGTTCAAGATATCGATAATTCAGAGTAGGAGACTCCGAATGGCGATATTTACCGTTTCCGCTCGCTGTATATCGAAAGAAGCGAGGGATTCACATCGCAAGCCTCGCAATCGTTCAAAATATCGGTAAATCAGAGTAGGAGACTCGGGATCGCGATATTTACCTTTTCCGCTCGCTGTATATCGAATGAAGCGAAGGATTCACTTCCCATTCCTCCCAATAATTTGAAATAACGACAAATCTTTCAAGGACACTCCGACTCGCGATATTTATCGTTTCCGCTCGCTGTATATCGAAAGAAGCGATTGATTCACATCCCAAGCCTCGCAATCGTTTAAAATATCGATAGTACGAGACTCGGGATCGCGATATTTACCGTTTCCGCTCGCTGTATATCGAAACAAGCGAATAATTCACATCCCAAGCCTCGCAATCGTTCAAAATATCGATAAATCAGAGTAGGAGACTCGGAATCGCGATATTTACCTTTTCCGCTCGCTGTATATCGAAAGAAGCGAAGGATTCACTTCCCAAGCCTCCCAATAATTTGAAATAACGACAAATCTTTCAAGGACACTCCGACTCGCGATATTTACCGTTTCCGCTCGCTGTATATCGAAACAAGCGAATAATTCACATCCCAAGCCTCGCAATCGTTCAAGATATCGATAATTCAGAGTAGGAGACTCGGAATCGCGACATTTACTGTTTCCGCTCGCTGTATATAGAAACAAGCGAACGATTCGCAACCCAAGCATAGCAATAATTCGAAATAACGACAAATCACTCAAGGACACTCCGAATCGCGATATTTACTGTTTCCGCTCGCTGTATATCGAAAGAAGCGAAGGATTCACTTCCCAAGCCCCCCAATAATTTGAAATAACGACAAATCTTTCAAGGACACTCCGACTCGCGATATTTACCGTTTCCGCTCGCTGTATATCGAAACAAGCGAATAATTCACATCCCAAGCCTCGCAATCGTTCAAGATATCGATAATTCAGAGTAGGAGACTCGGAATCGCGATATTTACCGTTTCCGCTCGCTGTATATCGAAAGCAGCGAGGGATTCACATCGCAAGCCTCGCAATCGTTCAAAATATCGGTAAATCAGAGTAGGAGACTCGGGATCGCGATATTTACATTTACCACTCGCTGTATATCGAAAGAAACGAAGGATTCACTTCCCAAGCCTCGCAATAATTCGAAATAACGACAAATCATTCAAGGACACTCCGACTCGCGATATTTACCGTTTCCGCTCGCTGTATATCGAAACAAGCGAATAATTCACATCCCAAGCCTCGCAATCGTTCAAGATATCGATAATTCAGAGTAGGAGACTCCGAATGGCGATATTTACCGTTTCCGCTCGCTGTATATCGAAAGAAGCGAGGGATTCACATCGCAAGCCTCGCAATCGTTCAAAATATCGGTAAATCAGAGTAGGAGACTCGTGATCGCGATATTTACATTTACCACTCGCTGTATATGGAAAGAAGCGATGGATTCACTTCCCAAGCCTCCCAATAATTTGAAATAACGACAAATCTTTCAAGGACACTCCGAATCGCGATATTTACCGTTTCCGCTCGCTGTATATCGAAAGAAGCGATTGATTCACATCCCAAGCCTCGCAATCGTTTAAAATATCGATAGTACGAGACTCGGGATCGCGATATTTACCGTTTCCGCTCGCTGTATATCGAAACAAGCGAATAATTCACATCCCAAGCCTCGCAATCGTTCAAAATATCGATAAATCAGAGTAGGAGACTCGGAATCGCGATATTTACCTTTTCCGCTCGCTGTATATCGAAAGAAGCGAAGGATTCACTTCCCAAGCCTCCCAATAATTTGAAATAACGACAAATCTTTCAAGGACACTCCGACTCGCGATATTTACCGTTTCCGCTCGCTGTATATCGAAACAAGCGAATAATTCACATCCCAAGCCTCGCAATCGTTCAAGATATCGATAATTCAGAGTAGGAGACTCGGAATCGCGATATTTACTGTTTCCGCTCGCTGTATATAGAAACAAGCGAACGATTCGCAACCCAAGCATAGCAATAATTCGAAATAACGACAAATCACTCAAGGACACTCCGAATCGCGATATTTACTGTTTCCGCTCGCTGTATATCGAAAGAAGCGAAGGATTCACTTCCCAAGCCCCCCAATAATTTGAAATAACGACAAATCTTTCAAGGACACTCCGACTCGCGATATTTACCGTTTCCGCTCGCTGTATATCGAAACAAGCGAATAATTCACATCCCAAGCCTCGCAATCGTTCAAAATATCGATAAATCAGAGTAGGAGACTCCGAATGGCGATATTTACCGTTTCCGCTCGCTGTATATCGAAAGAAGCGAAGGATTCCAATCCCAAGCCTCGCAACCGTTCGAAATAACGAGAAATCACTCAAGGTCACTCGGAATCACGATATTGACCTTTTCCATATGCAGTGTATTGAAAGAAGCTAAGGATTCGTTTCCCAAGCCTCGCGATCGTTCAAAATATCGATAAATCAGAGTAGGATACTCGGAATCGCGATATTTAGCTTTTCCGCTAACTGTATATCGAAAGAAGCGAAGGATTCACTTCCCAAGCCTCCCAATAATTTGAAATAATGACAAATCAGTCAAGGACACTCCGACTCGCGATATTTACCGTTTCCGCTCGCTGTATATCGAAAGATGCGAAGGATTCACATCACAAGCCTCGCAATCGTTCAAAATATCGATAAATCAGAGTAGGAGACTCCGAATGGCGATATTTACCGTTTCCGCTCGCTGTATATCGAAAGAAGCGAAGGATTCCAATCCCAAGCCTCGCAACCGTTCAAAATATCTATAAATCACAGTAATAGACTCGGGATCGCGATATTTACATTTACCACTCGCTGTATAAAGAAAGAAGCGATGGATTCACTTCCCAAGCGTCGCAATAATTCGAAATAACGACACATCACTCAAGGACACTCCGAATCACGATATTTACTGTTTCCGCTCGCTGTACATCGAAACAAGCGAACGATTCGCATCCCAAGCCTCGCAATCGTTCAAAATATCGATAAATCACAGTACGAGACTCGGGATCGCGATATTTACATTTACCACTCGCTGTATATCGAAAGAAGCGAAGGATTCACTTACCAAGCCTCGCAATCGTTCAAAATATCGATAAATCAGAGTAGGATACTCGGAATCGCGATATTTAGCTTTTCAGCTCGCTGTATATCGAATGAAGCGAAGGATTCACTTCCCAAGCCTCCCAATAATTTGAAATAACGACAAATCTTTCAAGGACACTCCGACTCGCGATATTTACCGTTTCCGTTCGCTGTATATAGAAAGAAGCGATTGATTCACATCCCAAGCCTCGCAATCGTTTAAAATATCGATAAATCACAGTACGAGACTCGGGATCGCGATATTTACCTTTTACGCTCGCTGTATATCGAAAGAAGCGAAGGATTCACATCACAAGCCTCGCAATCGTTCAAAATATCGGTAAATCAGAGTAGGAGACTCGGGATCGCGATATTTACATTTACCACTCGCTGTATATCGAAAGAAACGAAGGATTCACTTCCCAAGAATCGCAATAATTCGAAATAACGACAAATCACTCAAGGACACTCCGAATCGCGATATTAACCGTATCCGCTCGCTGTATATCGAAACAAGCGAATAATTCACATCAAAATCCTCGCAATCGTTCAAAATATCGATAAATCAGAGTAGGATACTCGGAATCGCGATATTTAGCTTTTCAGCTCGCTGTATATCGAATGAAGCGAAGGATTCACTTCCCAAGCCTCCCAATAATTTGAAATAACGACAAATCTTTCAAGGACACTCCGACTCGCGATATTTACCGTTTCCGTTCGCTGTATATAGAAAGAAGCGATTGATTCACATCCCAAGCCTCGCAATCGTTTAAAATATCGATAAATCACAGTACGAGACTCGGGATCGCGATATTTACCTTTTACGCTCGCTGTATATCGAAAGAAGCGAAGGATTCACATCACAAGCCTCGCAATCGTTCAAAATATCGGTAAATCAGAGTAGGAGACTCGGGATCGCGATATTTACATTTACCACTCGCTGTATATCGAAAGAAACGAAGGATTCACTTCCCAAGAATCGCAATAATTCGAAATAACGACAAATCATTCAAGGACACTCCGAATCGCGATATTGACCGTTTCCGCTCGCCGTATATCGAAAGAAGCGAAGGATTCACATCCCAAGCCTCGCAACCGTTCGAAATAACGAGAAATCACTCAAGGTCACTCGGAATCACGATATTGACCTTTTCCATATGCAGTGTATTGAAAGAAGCTAAGGATTCGTTTCCCAAGCCTCGCAATCGTTCAAAATATCGATAAATCAGAGTAGGAGACTCGGGATCGCGATATTTACATTTACCACTCGCTGTATATGGAAAGAAGCGATGGATTCACTTCCCAAACGTCGCAATAATTCGAAATAACGACAAATCACTCAAGGACACTCCGAATCGCGATATTTACCGTTTCCGCTCGCTGTATATCGAAACAAGCGAAGGATTCGCATCCCAAGCCTCGCAATCGTTCAAAATATCGATAAATCAGAGTAGGAGACCCGGAATCGCGATATTTACCGTTTCCGCTCGCTGTATATCGAATGAAGATAAGGATTCACATCGCAAGACTCGCAATTGTTCAAAATATCGGTAAATCAGAGTAGAAGACTCGGGATCGCGATATTTACATTTACCACTAGCTGTATATCGAAAGAAGCGAAGGATTCACTTCCCAAGCCTCGCAATAATTCGAAATAACGAGAAATCACTCAAGGTCACTCGGAATCACGATATTTACCGTTTCCGCTCCCTGTATATCGAAACAAGCGAATAATTCACATCCGAAGCCTCGCAATCGTTCAAAATATCGATAAATCACAGTACGAGGCTCGGGATCGCGATATTTACATTTACCACTCGCTGTATATCGAAACAAGCGAATAATTCACATCAAAATCCTCGCAATCGTTCAAAATATCGATAAATCAGAGAAGGAGACTCGGAAACATGATATTTACATTTACCACAGGCTGTATGAAGAAAGAAGCGATGGATTCACTTCCCAAGCATCGCAATAATTCGAAATAACGACAAATCACTCAAGGACACTCCGAATCGCGATATTTACCGTTTCCGCTAGCTGTATATCGAAACAAGCGAATAATTCACATCCGAAGCCTCGCAATCGTTCAAAATATCGATAAATCACAGTACGAGACTCGGGATCGCGATATTTACATTTACCACTCGCTGTATTTCGAAAGAAGCGAAGGATTCACTTACCAAGGCTCGCAATCGTTCAAAATATCGATAAATCAGAGAAGGAGACTCGGAAATGCGATATTTACATTTACCACACGCTGTATAAAGAAAGAAGCGATGGATTCACTTCCCAAGCATCGCAATAATTCGAAATAACGACAAATCACTCAAGGACACTCCGAATCGCGATATTTACCGTTTCCGCTCGCTGTATATCGAAACAAGCGAATAATTCACATCAAAAGCCTCGCAATCGTTCAATATATCGATAAATCAGAGTAGGAGACTCGGAATCGCGATATTTACCTTTTCCGCTCGCTGTATATCGAAAGAAGCGAAGGATTCACTTCCCAAGCCTCCCAATAATTTGAAAGAACGACAAATCTTTCAAGGACACTCCGACTCGCGATATTTACCGTTTCCCCTCGCTGTATATCGAAAGAAGCGATTGATTCACATCCCAAGCCTCGCAATCGTTTAATATATCGATAGTACGAGACTCGGGATCGCGATATTTACCGTTTCCGCTCGCTGTATATCGAAACAAGCGAATAATTCACATCCCAAGCCTCGCAATCGTTCAAAATATCGATAAATCAGAGTAGGAGACTCGGAATCGCGATATTTACCTTTTCCGCTCGCTGTATATCGAAAGAAGCGAAGGATTCACTTCCCAAGCCTCCCAATAATTTGAAATAACGACAAATCTTTCAAGGACACTCCGACTCGCGATATTTACCGTTTCCGCTCGCTGTATATCGAAACAAGCGAATAATTCACATCCCAAGCCTCGCAATCGTTCAAGATATCTATAATTCAGAGTATTAGACTCGGAATCGCGATATTTACTGTTTCCGCTCGCTGTATATAGAAACAAGCGAACGATTCGCAACCCAAGCATAGCAATAATTCGAAACAACGACAAATCACTCAAGGACACTCCGAATCGCGATATTTACTGTTTATGCTCGCTGTATATCGAAAGAAGCGATTGATTCACATCCCAAGCCTCGCAATCGTTTAAAATATCGATAAATTACAGTACGAGACTCGGGATCGCGATATTTACTGTTTCCGCTCGCTGTATATCGAAACAAGCGAACGATTCGCAACCCAAGCATAGCAATAATTCGAAATAACGACAAATCACTCAAGGACACTTCGAATCGCGATATTTACCGTTTCCGCTCGCTGTATATCGAAACAAACGAAGGATTCACATCACAAGCCTCGCAATAATTCGAAATAACGACAAATCACTCAAGGACACTCCGAATCGCGATATTTACTGTTTCCGCTCGCTGTATATCGAAAGAAGCGAAGGATTCACTTCCCAAGCCTCCCAATAATTTGAAAGAACGACAAATATTTCAAGGACACTCCGACTCGCGATATTTACCGTTTCCCCTCGCTGTATATCGAAAGAAGCGATTGATTCACATCCCAAGCCTCGCAATCGTTTAATATATCGATAGTACGAGACTCGGGATCGCGATATTTACCGTTTCCGCTCGCTTTATATCGAAACAAGCGAATAATTCACATCCCAAGCCTCGCAATCGTTCAAAATATCGATAAATCAGAGTAGGAGACTCGGAATCGCGATATTTACCTTTTCCGCTCGCTGTATATCGAAAGAAGTGAAGGATTCACTTCCCAAGCCTCCCAATAATTTGAAATAACGACAAATCTTTCAAGGACACTCCGTCTCGCGATATTTACCGTTTCCGCTCGCTGTATATCGAAACAAGCGAATAATTCACATCCCAAGCCTCGCAATCGTTCATGATATCGATAATTCAGAGTATTAGACTCGGAATCGCGATATTTACTGTTTCCGCTCGCTGTATATAGAAACAAGCGAACGATTCGCAACCGAAGCATAGCAATAATTCGAAATAACGACAAATCACTCAAGGACACTCCGAATCGCGATATTTACTGTTTATGCTCGCTGTATATCGAAAGAAGCGAAGGATTCACTTCCCAAGCCCCCCAATAATTTGAAATAACGACAAATCTTTCAAGGACACTCCGACTCGCGATATTTACCGTTTCCGCTCGCTGTATATCGAAAGAAGCGATTGATTCACATCCCAAGCCTCGCAATCGTTTAAAATATCGATAAAGCACAGTACGAGACTCGGGATCGCGATATTTACCGTTTCCGCTCGCTGTATATCGAAACAAGCGAATAATTCACATCCCAAGCCTCGCAATCGTTCAAGATATCGATAATTCAGAGTAGGAGACTCCGAATGGCGATATTTACCGTTTCCGCTCGCTGTATATCGAAAGAAGCGAGGGATTCACATCGCAAGCCTCGCAATCGTTCAAAATATCGGTAAATCAGAGTAGGAGACTCGGGATCGCGATATTTACCTTTTCCGCTCGCTGTATATCGAATGAAGCGAAGGATTCACTTCCCATTCCTCCCAATAATTTGAAATAACGACAAATCTTTCAAGGACACTCCGACTCGCGATATTTATCGTTTCCGCTCGCTGTATATCGAAAGAAGCGATTGATTCACATCCCAAGCCTCGCAATCGTTTAAAATATCGATAGTACGAGACTCGGGATCGCGATATTTACCGTTTCCGCTCGCTGTATATCGAAACAAGCGAATAATTCACATCCCAAGCCTCGCAATCGTTCAAAATATCGATAAATCAGAGTAGGAGACTCGGAATCGCGATATTTACCTTTTCCGCTCGCTGTATATCGAAAGAAGCGAAGGATTCACTTCCCAAGCCTCCCAATAATTTGAAATAACGACAAATCTTTCAAGGACACTCCGACTCGCGATATTTACCGTTTCCGCTCGCTGTATATCGAAACAAGCGAATAATTCACATCCCAAGCCTCGCAATCGTTCAAGATATCGATAATTCAGAGTAGGAGACTCGGAATCGCGACATTTACTGTTTCCGCTCGCTGTATATAGAAACAAGCGAACGATTCGCAACCCAAGCATAGCAATAATTCGAAATAACGACAAATCACTCAAGGACACTCCGAATCGCGATATTTACTGTTTCCGCTCGCTGTATATCGAAAGAAGCGAAGGATTCACTTCCCAAGCCCCCCAATAATTTGAAATAACGACAAATCTTTCAAGGACACTCCGACTCGCGATATTTACCGTTTCCGCTCGCTGTATATCGAAACAAGCGAATAATTCACATCCCAAGCCTCGCAATCGTTCAAGATATCGATAATTCAGAGTAGGAGACTCGGAAACGCGATATTTACCGTTTCCGCTCGCTGTATATCGAAAGCAGCGAGGGATTCACATCGCAAGCCTCGCAATCGTTCAAAATATCGGTAAATCAGAGTAGGAGACTCGGGATCGCGATATTTACATTTACCACTCGCTGTATATCGAAAGAAACGAAGGATTCACTTCCCAAGCCTCGCAATAATTCGAAATAACGACAAATCATTCAAGGACACTCCGACTCGCGATATTTACCGTTTCCGCTCGCTGTATATCGAAACAAGCGAATAATTCACATCCCAAGCCTCGCAATCGTTCAAGATATCGATAATTCAGAGTAGGAGACTCCGAATGGCGATATTTACCGTTTCCGCTCGCTGTATATCGAAAGAAGCGAGGGATTCACATCGCAAGCCTCGCAATCGTTCAAAATATCGGTAAATCAGAGTAGGAGACTCGTGATCGCGATATTTACATTTACCACTCGCTGTATATGGAAAGAAGCGATGGATTCACTTCCCAAGCCTCCCAATAATTTGAAATAACGACAAATCTTTCAAGGACACTCCGAATCGCGATATTTACCGTTTCCGCTCGCTGTATATCGAAAGAAGCGATTGATTCACATCCCAAGCCTCGCAATCGTTTAAAATATCGATAGTACGAGACTCGGGATCGCGATATTTACCGTTTCCGCTCGCTGTATATCGAAACAAGCGAATAATTCACATCCCAAGCCTCGCAATCGTTCAAAATATCGATAAATCAGAGTAGGAGACTCGGAATCGCGATATTTACCTTTTCCGCTCGCTGTATATCGAAAGAAGCGAAGGATTCACTTCCCAAGCCTCCCAATAATTTGAAATAACGACAAATCTTTCAAGGACACTCCGACTCGCGATATTTACCGTTTCCGCTCGCTGTATATCGAAACAAGCGAATAATTCACATCCCAAGCCTCGCAATCGTTCAAGATATCGATAATTCAGAGTAGGAGACTCGGAATCGCGATATTTACTGTTTCCGCTCGCTGTATATAGAAACAAGCGAACGATTCGCAACCCAAGCATAGCAATAATTCGAAATAACGACAAATCACTCAAGGACACTCCGAATCGCGATATTTACTGTTTCCGCTCGCTGTATATCGAAAGAAGCGAAGGATTCACTTCCCAAGCCCCCCAATAATTTGAAATAACGACAAATCTTTCAAGGACACTCCGACTCGCGATATTTACCGTTTCCGCTCGCTGTATATCGAAACAAGCGAATAATTCACATCCCAAGCCTCGCAATCGTTCAAAATATCGATAAATCAGAGTAGGAGACTCCGAATGGCGATATTTACCGTTTCCGCTCGCTGTATATCGAAAGAAGCGAAGGATTCCAATCCCAAGCCTCGCAACCGTTCGAAATAACGAGAAATCACTCAAGGTCACTCGGAATCACGATATTGACCTTTTCCATATGCAGTGTATTGAAAGAAGCCAAGGATTCGTTTCCCAAGCCTCGCGATCGTTCAAAATATCGATAAATCAGAGTAGGATACTCGGAATCGCGATATTTAGCTTTTCCGCTAACTGTATATCGAAAGAAGCGAAGGATTCACTTCCCAAGCCTCCCAATAATTTGAAATAATGACAAATCAGTCAAGGACACTCCGACTCGCGATATTTACCGTTTCCGCTCGCTGTATATCGAAAGATGCGAAGGATTCACATCACAAGCCTCGCAATCGTTCAAAATATCGATAAATCAGAGTAGGAGACTCCGAATGGCGATATTTACCGTTTCCGCTCGCTGTATATCGAAAGAAGCGAAGGATTCCAATCCCAAGCCTCGCAACCGTTCAAAATATCTATAAATCACAGTAATAGACTCGGGATCGCGATATTTACATTTACCACTCGCTGTATAAAGAAAGAAGCGATGGATTCACTTCCCAAGCGTCGCAATAATTCGAAATAACGACACATCACTCAAGGACACTCCGAATCACGATATTTACTGTTTCCGCTCGCTGTACATCGAAACAAGCGAACGATTCGCATCCCAAGCCTCGCAATCGTTCAAAATATCGATAAATCACAGTACGAGACTCGGGATCGCGATATTTACATTTACCACTCGCTGTATATCGAAAGAAGCGAAGGATTCACTTACCAAGCCTCGCAATCGTTCAAAATATCGATAAATCAGAGAAGGAGACTCGGAAACGCGATATTTACATTTACCACACGCTGTATAAAGAAAGAAGCGATGGATGCACTTCCCAAGCATCGCAATAATTCGAAATAACGACAAATCACTCAAGGACACTCCGAATCGCGATATTAACCGTATCCGCTCGCTGTATATCGAAACAAGCGAATAATTCACATCAAAATCCTCGCAATCGTTCAAAATATCGATAAATCAGAGTAGGATACTCGGAATCGCGATATTTAGCTTTTCCGCTCGCTGTATATCGAATGAAGCGAAGGATTCACTTCCCAAGCCTCCCAATAATTTGAAATAACGACAAATCTTTCAAGGACACTCCGACTCGCGATATTTACCGTTTCCGTTCGCTGTATATAGAAAGAAGCGATTGATTCACATCCCAAGCCTCGCAATCGTTTAAAATATCGATAAATCACAGTACGAGACTCGGGATCGCGATATTTACCTTTTACGCTCGCTGTATATCGAAAGAAGCGAAGGATTCACATCACAAGCCTCGCAATCGTTCAAAATATCGGTAAATCAGAGTAGGAGACTCGGGATCGCGATATTTACATTTACCACTCGCTGTATATCGAAAGAAACGAAGGATTCACTTCCCAAGAATCGCAATAATTCGAAATAACGACAAATCATTCAAGGACACTCCGAATCGCGATATTGACCGTTTCCGCTCGCTGTATATCGAAAGAAGCGAAGGATTCACATCCCAAGCCTCGCAACCGTTCGAAATAACGAGAAATCACTCAAGGTCACTCGGAATCACGATATTGACCTTTTCCATATGCAGTGTATTGAAAGAAGCTAAGGATTCGTTTCCCAAGCCTCGCAATCGTTCAAAATATCGATAAATCAGAGTAGGAGACTCGGGATCGCGATATTTACATTTACCACTCGCTGTATATGGAAAGAAGCGATGGATTCACTTCCCAAACGTCGCAATAATTCGAAATAACGACAAATCACTCAAGGACACTCCGAATCGCGATATTTACCGTTTCCGCTCGCTGTATATCGAAACAAGCGAAGGATTCGCATCCCAAGCCTCGCAATCGTTCAAAATATCGATAAATCAGAGTAGGAGACCCGGAATCGCGATATTTACCGTTTCCGCTCGCTGTATATCGAATGAAGATAAGGATTCACATCGCAAGACTCGCAATTGTTCAAAATATCGGTAAATCAGAGTAGAAGACTCGGGATCGCGATATTTACATTTACCACTAGCTGTATATCGAAAGAAGCGAAGGATTCACTTCCCAAGCCTCGCAATAATTCGAAATAACGAGAAATCACTCAAGGTCACTCGGAATCGCGATATTTACCGTTTCCGCTCGCTGTATATCGAAACAAGCGAATAATTCACATCCCAAGCCTCGCAATCGTTCAAGATATCGATAATTCAGAGTAGGAGACTCGGAATCGCGATATTTACCGTTTCCGCTCGCTGTATATCGAAAGCAGCGAGGGATTCACATCGCAAGCCTCGCAATCGTTCAAAATATCGGTAAATCAGAGTAGGAGACTCGGGATCGCGATATTTACATTTACCACTCGCTGTATATCGAAAGAAACGAAGGATTCACTTCCCAAGCCTCGCAATAATTCGAAATAACGACAAATCATTCAAGGACACTCCGACTCGCGATATTTACCGTTTCCGCTCGCTGTATATCGAAACAAGCGAATAATTCACATCCCAAGCCTCGCAATCGTTCAAGATATCGATAATTCAGAGTAGGAGACTCCGAATGGCGATATTTACCGTTTCCGCTCGCTGTATATCGAAAGAAGCGAGGGATTCACATCGCAAGCCTCGCAATCGTTCAAAATATCGGTAAATCAGAGTAGGAGACTCGTGATCGCGATATTTACATTTACCACTCGCTGTATATGGAAAGAAGCGATGGATTCACTTCCCAAGCCTCCCAATAATTTGAAATAACGACAAATCTTTCAAGGACACTCCGAATCGCGATATTTACCGTTTCCGCTCGCTGTATATCGAAAGAAGCGATTGATTCACATCCCAAGCCTCGCAATCGTTTAAAATATCGATAGTACGAGACTCGGGATCGCGATATTTACCGTTTCCGCTCGCTGTATATCGAAACAAGCGAATAATTCACATCCCAAGCCTCGCAATCGTTCAAAATATCGATAAATCAGAGTAGGAGACTCGGAATCGCGATATTTACCTTTTCCGCTCGCTGTATATCGAAAGAAGCGAAGGATTCACTTCCCAAGCCTCCCAATAATTTGAAATAACGACAAATCTTTCAAGGACACTCCGACTCGCGATATTTACCGTTTCCGCTCGCTGTATATCGAAACAAGCGAATAATTCACATCCCAAGCCTCGCAATCGTTCAAGATATCGATAATTCAGAGTAGGAGACTCGGAATCGCGATATTTACTGTTTCCGCTCGCTGTATATAGAAACAAGCGAACGATTCGCAACCCAAGCATAGCAATAATTCGAAATAACGACAAATCACTCAAGGACACTCCGAATCGCGATATTTACTGTTTCCGCTCGCTGTATATCGAAAGAAGCGAAGGATTCACTTCCCAAGCCCCCCAATAATTTGAAATAACGACAAATCTTTCAAGGACACTCCGACTCGCGATATTTACCGTTTCCGCTCGCTGTATATCGAAACAAGCGAATAATTCACATCCCAAGCCTCGCAATCGTTCAAAATATCGATAAATCAGAGTAGGAGACTCCGAATGGCGATATTTACCGTTTCCGCTCGCTGTATATCGAAAGAAGCGAAGGATTCCAATCCCAAGCCTCGCAACCGTTCGAAATAACGAGAAATCACTCAAGGTCACTCGGAATCACGATATTGACCTTTTCCATATGCAGTGTATTGAAAGAAGCTAAGGATTCGTTTCCCAAGCCTCGCGATCGTTCAAAATATCGATAAATCAGAGTAGGATACTCGGAATCGCGATATTTAGCTTTTCCGCTAACTGTATATCGAAAGAAGCGAAGGATTCACTTCCCAAGCCTCCCAATAATTTGAAATAATGACAAATCAGTCAAGGACACTCCGACTCGCGATATTTACCGTTTCCGCTCGCTGTATATCGAAAGATGCGAAGGATTCACATCACAAGCCTCGCAATCGTTCAAAATATCGATAAATCAGAGTAGGAGACTCCGAATGGCGATATTTACCGTTTCCGCTCGCTGTATATCGAAAGAAGCGAAGGATTCCAATCCCAAGCCTCGCAACCGTTCAAAATATCTATAAATCACAGTAATAGACTCGGGATCGCGATATTTACATTTACCACTCGCTGTATAAAGAAAGAAGCGATGGATTCACTTCCCAAGCGTCGCAATAATTCGAAATAACGACACATCACTCAAGGACACTCCGAATCACGATATTTACTGTTTCCGCTCGCTGTACATCGAAACAAGCGAACGATTCGCATCCCAAGCCTCGCAATCGTTCAAAATATCGATAAATCACAGTACGAGACTCGGGATCGCGATATTTACATTTACCACTCGCTGTATATCGAAAGAAGCGAAGGATTCACTTACCAAGCCTCGCAATCGTTCAAAATATCGATAAATCAGAGAAGGAGACTCGGAAACGCGATATTTACATTTACCACACGCTGTATAAAGAAAGAAGCGATGGATGCACTTCCCAAGCATCGCAATAATTCGAAATAACGACAAATCACTCAAGGACACTCCGAATCGCGATATTAACCGTATCCGCTCGCTGTATATCGAAACAAGCGAATAATTCACATCAAAATCCTCGCAATCGTTCAAAATATCGATAAATCAGAGTAGGATACTCGGAATCGCGATATTTAGCTTTTCCGCTCGCTGTATATCGAATGAAGCGAAGGATTCACTTCCCAAGCCTCCCAATAATTTGAAATAACGACAAATCTTTCAAGGACACTCCGACTCGCGATATTTACCGTTTCCGTTCGCTGTATATAGAAAGAAGCGATTGATTCACATCCCAAGCCTCGCAATCGTTTAAAATATCGATAAATCACAGTACGAGACTCGGGATCGCGATATTTACCTTTTACGCTCGCTGTATATCGAAAGAAGCGAAGGATTCACATCACAAGCCTCGCAATCGTTCAAAATATCGGTAAATCAGAGTAGGAGACTCGGGATCGCGATATTTACATTTACCACTCGCTGTATATCGAAAGAAACGAAGGATTCACTTCCCAAGAATCGCAATAATTCGAAATAACGACAAATCATTCAAGGACACTCCGAATCGCGATATTGACCGTTTCCGCTCGCTGTATATCGAAAGAAGCGAAGGATTCACATCCCAAGCCTCGCAACCGTTCGAAATAACGAGAAATCACTCAAGGTCACTCGGAATCACGATATTGACCTTTTCCATATGCAGTGTATTGAAAGAAGCTAAGGATTCGTTTCCCAAGCCTCGCAATCGTTCAAAATATCGATAAATCAGAGTAGGAGACTCGGGATCGCGATATTTACATTTACCACTCGCTGTATATGGAAAGAAGCGATGGATTCACTTCCCAAACGTCGCAATAATTCGAAATAACGACAAATCACTCAAGGACACTCCGAATCGCGATATTTACCGTTTCCGCTCGCTGTATATCGAAACAAGCGAAGGATTCGCATCCCAAGCCTCGCAATCGTTCAAAATATCGATAAATCAGAGTAGGAGACCCGGAATCGCGATATTTACCGTTTCCGCTCGCTGTATATCGAATGAAGATAAGGATTCACATCGCAAGACTCGCAATTGTTCAAAATATCGGTAAATCAGAGTAGAAGACTCGGGATCGCGATATTTACATTTACCACTAGCTGTATATCGAAAGAAGCGAAGGATTCACTTCCCAAGCCTCGCAATAATTCGAAATAACGAGAAATCACTCAAGGTCACTCGGAATCACGATATTTACCGTTTCCGCTCCCTGTATATCGAAACAAGCGAAGGATTCGCATCCCAAGCCTCGCAATCGATCAAAATATCGATAAATCAGAGAAGGAGACTCGGAAACGCGATATTTACATTTACCGCAAGCTGTATATCGAAAGAAGCGAAGGATTCACTTACCAAGCCTCGCAATCGTTCAAAATATCGATAAATCAGAGAAGAAGACTCGGAAACATGATATTTACATTTACCACAGGCTGTATGAAGAAAGAAGCGATGGATTCACTTCCCAAGCATCGCAATAATTCGAAATAACGACAAATCACTCAAGGACGCTCCGAATCGCGATATTTACCGTTTCCGCTCGCTGTATATCGAAAGAAGCGAAGGATTCACATCCCAAGCCGGGCAACCGTTCGAAATAACGAGAAATCACAGTACGAGACTCGGGATCGCGATATTTACATTTACCACTCGCTGTATATCGAAAGAAGCGAAGGATTCACTTACCAAGCCTCGCAATCGTTCAAAATATCGATAAATCAGAGAAGGAGACTCGGAAACGCGATATTTACATTTACCACACGCTGTATAAAGAAAGAAGCGATGGATGCACTTCCCAAGCATCGCAATAATTCGAAATAACGACAAATCACTCAAGGACACTCCGAATCGCGATATTTACCGTTTCCGCTAGCTGTATATCGAAACAAGCGAATAATTCACATCCGAAGCCTCGCAATCGTTCAAAATATCGATAAATCACAGTACGAGGCTCGGGATCGCGATATTTACATTTACCACTCGCTGTATATCGAAACAAGCGAATAATTCACATCAAAATCCTCGCAATCGTTCAAAATATCGATAAATCAGAGAAGGAGACTCGGAAACATGATATTTACATTTACCACAGGCTGTATGAAGAAAGAAGCGATGGATTCACTTCCCAAGCATCGCAATAATTCGAAATAACGACAAATCACTCAAGGACACTCCGAATCGCGATATTTACCGTTTCCGCTAGCTGTATATCGAAACAAGCGAATAATTCACATCCGAAGCCTCGCAATCGTTCAAAATATCGATAAATCACAGTACGAGACTCGGGATCGCGATATTTACATTTACCACTCGCTGTATTTCGAAAGAAGCGAAGGATTCACTTACCAAGGCTCGCAATCGTTCAAAATATCGATAAATCAGAGAAGGAGACTCGGAAACATGATATTTACATTTACCACAGGCTGTATGAAGAAAGAAGCGATGGATTCACTTCCCAAGCATCGCAATAATTCGAAATAACGACAAATCACTCAAGGACACTCCGAATCGCGATATTTACCGTTTCCGCTCGCTGTATATCGAAACAAGCGAATAATTCACATCCCAAGCCTCGCAATCGTTCAAAATATCGATAAATCAGAGTAGGAGACTCGGAATCGCGATATTTACCTTTTCCGCTCGCTGTATATCGAAAGAAGCGAAGGATTCACTTCCCAAGCCTCCCAATAATTTGAAATAACGACAAATCTTTCAAGGACACTCCGACTCGCGATATTTACCGTTTCCGCTCGCTGTATATCGAAACAAGCGAATAATTCACATCCCAAGCCTCGCAATCGTTCAAGATATCTATAATTCAGAGTATTAGACTCGGAATCGCGATATTTACTGTTTCCGCTCGCTGTATATAGAAACAAGCGAACGATTCGCAACCCAAGCATAGCAATAATTCGAAACAACGACAAATCACTCAAGGACACTCCGAATCGCGATATTTACCGTTTCCGCTAGCTGTATATCGAAACAAGCGAATAATTCACATCCGAAGCCTCGCAATCGTTCAAAATATCGATAAATCACAGTACGAGACTCGGGATCGCGATATTTACATTTACCACTCGCTGTATTTCGAAAGAAGCGAAGGATTCACTTACCAAGGCTCGCAATCGTTCAAAATATCGATAAATCAGAGAAGGAGACTCGGAAATGCGATATTTACATTTACCACACGCTGTATAAAGAAAGAAGCGATGGATTCACTTCCCAAGCATCGCAATAATTCGAAATAACGACAAATCACTCAAGGACACTCCGAATCGCGATATTTACCGTTTCCGCTCGCTGTATATCGAAACAAGCGAATAATTCACATCAAAAGCCTCGCAATCGTTCAATATATCGATAAATCAGAGTAGGAGACTCGGAATCGCGATATTTACCTTTTCCGCTCGCTGTATATCGAAAGAAGCGAAGGATTCACTTCCCAAGCCTCCCAATAATTTGAAAGAACGACAAATCTTTCAAGGACACTCCGACTCGCGATATTTACCGTTTCCCCTCGCTGTATATCGAAAGAAGCGATTGATTCACATCCCAAGCCTCGCAATCGTTTAATATATCGATAGTACGAGACTCGGGATCGCGATATTTACCGTTTCCGCTCGCTGTATATCGAAACAAGCGAATAATTCACATCCCAAGCCTCGCAATCGTTCAAAATATCGATAAATCAGAGTAGGAGACTCGGAATCGCGATATTTACCTTTTCCGCTCGCTGTATATCGAAAGAAGCGAAGGATTCACTTCCCAAGCCTCCCAATAATTTGAAATAACGACAAATCTTTCAAGGACACTCCGACTCGCGATATTTACCGTTTCCGTTCGCTGTATATAGAAAGAAGCGATTGATTCACATCCCAAGCCTCGCAATCGTTTAAAATATCGATAAATCACAGTACGAGACTCGGGATCGCGATATTTACCTTTTACGCTCGCTGTATATCGAAAGAAGCGAAGGATTCACATCACAAGCCTCGCAATCGTTCAAAATATCGGTAAATCAGAGTAGGAGACTCGGGATCGCGATATTTACATTTACCACTCGCTGTATATCGAAAGAAACGAAGGATTCACTTCCCAAGAATCGCAATAATTCGAAATAACGACAAATCATTCAAGGACACTCCGAATCGCGATATTGACCGTTTCCGCTCGCTGTATATCGAAAGAAGCGAAGGATTCACATCCCAAGCCTCGCAACCGTTCGAAATAACGAGAAATCACTCAAGGTCACTCGGAATCACGATATTGACCTTTTCCATATGCAGTGTATTGAAAGAAGCTAAGGATTCGTTTCCCAAGCCTCGCAATCGTTCAAAATATCGATAAATCAGAGTAGGAGACTCGGGATCGCGATATTTACATTTACCACTCGCTGTATATGGAAAGAAGCGATGGATTCACTTCCCAAACGTCGCAATAATTCGAAATAACGACAAATCACTCAAGGACACTCCGAATCGCGATATTTACCGTTTCCGCTCGCTGTATATCGAAACAAGCGAAGGATTCGCATCCCAAGCCTCGCAATCGTTCAAAATATCGATAAATCAGAGTAGGAGACCCGGAATCGCGATATTTACCGTTTCCGCTCGCTGTATATCGAATGAAGATAAGGATTCACATCGCAAGACTCGCAATTGTTCAAAATATCGGTAAATCAGAGTAGAAGACTCGGGATCGCGATATTTACATTTACCACTAGCTGTATATCGAAAGAAGCGAAGGATTCACTTCCCAAGCCTCGCAATAATTCGAAATAACGAGAAATCACTCAAGGTCACTCGGAATCACGATATTTACCGTTTCCGCTCCCTGTATATCGAAACAAGCGAAGGATTCGCATCCCAAGCCTCGCAATCGATCAAAATATCGATAAATCAGAGAAGGAGACTCGGAAACGCGATATTTACATTTACCGCAAGCTGTATATCGAAAGAAGCGAAGGATTCACTTACCAAGCCTCGCAATCGTTCAAAATATCGATAAATCAGAGAAGAAGACTCGGAAACATGATATTTACATTTACCACAGGCTGTATGAAGAAAGAAGCGATGGATTCACTTCCCAAGCATCGCAATAATTCGAAATAACGACAAATCACTCAAGGACGCTCCGAATCGCGATATTTACCGTTTCCGCTCGCTGTATATCGAAAGAAGCGAAGGATTCACATCCCAAGCCGGGCAACCGTTCGAAATAACGAGAAATCACAGTACGAGACTCGGGATCGCGATATTTACATTTACCACTCGCTGTATATCGAAAGAAGCGAAGGATTCACTTACCAAGCCTCGCAATCGTTCAAAATATCGATAAATCAGAGAAGGAGACTCGGAAACGCGATATTTACATTTACCACACGCTGTATAAAGAAAGAAGCGATGGATGCACTTCCCAAGCATCGCAATAATTCGAAATAACGACAAATCACTCAAGGACACTCCGAATCGCGATATTTACCGTTTCCGCTAGCTGTATATCGAAACAAGCGAATAATTCACATCCGAAGCCTCGCAATCGTTCAAAATATCGATAAATCACAGTACGAGGCTCGGGATCGCGATATTTACATTTACCACTCGCTGTATATCGAAACAAGCGAATAATTCACATCAAAATCCTCGCAATCGTTCAAAATATCGATAAATCAGAGAAGGAGACTCGGAAACATGATATTTACATTTACCACAGGCTGTATGAAGAAAGAAGCGATGGATTCACTTCCCAAGCATCGCAATAATTCGAAATAACGACAAATCACTCAAGGACACTCCGAATCGCGATATTTACCGTTTCCGCTAGCTGTATATCGAAACAAGCGAATAATTCACATCCGAAGCCTCGCAATCGTTCAAAATATCGATAAATCACAGTACGAGACTCGGGATCGCGATATTTACATTTACCACTCGCTGTATTTCGAAAGAAGCGAAGGATTCACTTACCAAGGCTCGCAATCGTTCAAAATATCGATAAATCAGAGAAGGAGACTCGGAAACATGATATTTACATTTACCACAGGCTGTATGAAGAAAGAAGCGATGGATTCACTTCCCAAGCATCGCAATAATTCGAAATAACGACAAATCACTCAAGGACACTCCGAATCGCGATATTTACCGTTTCCGCTCGCTGTATATCGAAACAAGCGAATAATTCACATCCCAAGCCTCGCAATCGTTCAAAATATCGATAAATCAGAGTAGGAGACTCGGAATCGCGATATTTACCTTTTCCGCTCGCTGTATATCGAAAGAAGCGAAGGATTCACTTCCCAAGCCTCCCAATAATTTGAAATAACGACAAATCTTTCAAGGACACTCCGACTCGCGATATTTACCGTTTCCGCTCGCTGTATATCGAAACAAGCGAATAATTCACATCCCAAGCCTCGCAATCGTTCAAGATATCTATAATTCAGAGTATTAGACTCGGAATCGCGATATTTACTGTTTCCGCTCGCTGTATATAGAAACAAGCGAACGATTCGCAACCCAAGCATAGCAATAATTCGAAACAACGACAAATCACTCAAGGACACTCCGAATCGCGATATTTACCGTTTCCGCTAGCTGTATATCGAAACAAGCGAATAATTCACATCCGAAGCCTCGCAATCGTTCAAAATATCGATAAATCACAGTACGAGACTCGGGATCGCGATATTTACATTTACCACTCGCTGTATTTCGAAAGAAGCGAAGGATTCACTTACCAAGGCTCGCAATCGTTCAAAATATCGATAAATCAGAGAAGGAGACTCGGAAATGCGATATTTACATTTACCACACGCTGTATAAAGAAAGAAGCGATGGATTCACTTCCCAAGCATCGCAATAATTCGAAATAACGACAAATCACTCAAGGACACTCCGAATCGCGATATTTACCGTTTCCGCTCGCTGTATATCGAAACAAGCGAATAATTCACATCAAAAGCCTCGCAATCGTTCAATATATCGATAAATCAGAGTAGGAGACTCGGAATCGCGATATTTACCTTTTCCGCTCGCTGTATATCGAAAGAAGCGAAGGATTCACTTCCCAAGCCTCCCAATAATTTGAAAGAACGACAAATCTTTCAAGGACACTCCGACTCGCGATATTTACCGTTTCCCCTCGCTGTATATCGAAAGAAGCGATTGATTCACATCCCAAGCCTCGCAATCGTTTAATATATCGATAGTACGAGACTCGGGATCGCGATATTTACCGTTTCCGCTCGCTGTATATCGAAACAAGCGAATAATTCACATCCCAAGCCTCGCAATCGTTCAAAATATCGATAAATCAGAGTAGGAGACTCGGAATCGCGATATTTACCTTTTCCGCTCGCTGTATATCGAAAGAAGCGAAGGATTCACTTCCCAAGCCTCCCAATAATTTGAAATAACGACAAATCTTTCAAGGACACTCCGACTCGCGATATTTACCGTTTCCGCTCGCTGTATATCGAAACAAGCGAATAATTCACATCCCAAGCCTCGCAATCGTTCAAGATATCTATAATTCAGAGTATTAGACTCGGAATCGCGATATTTACTGTTTCCGCTCGCTGTATATAGAAACAAGCGAACGATTCGCAACCCAAGCATAGCAATAATTCGAAACAACGACAAATCACTCAAGGACACTCCGAATCGCGATATTTACTGTTTATGCTCGCTGTATATCGAAAGAAGCGAAGGATTCACTTCCCAAGCCCCCCAATAATTTGAAATAACGACAAATCTTTCAAGGACACTCCGACTCGCGATATTTACCGTTTCCGCTCGCTGTATATCGAAAGAAGCGATTGATTCACATCCCAAGCCTCGCAATCGTTTAAAATATCGATAAAGCACAGTACGAGACTCGGGATCGCGATGTTTACCGTTTCCGCTCGCTGTATATCGAAACAAGCGAATAATTCACATCCCAAGCCTCGCAATCGTTCAAGATATCGATAATTCAGAGTAGGAGACTCCGAATGGCGATATTTACCGTTTCCGCTCGCTGTATATCGAAAGAAGCGAGGGATTCACATCGCAAGCCTCCCAATAATTTGAAATAACGACAAATCTTTCAAGGACACTCCGACTCGCGATATTTACCGTTTCCGCTCGCTGTATATTGAAACAAGCGAATAATTCACATCAGAAGCCTCGCAATCGTTCAATATATCGATAAATCAGAGTAGGAGATCGGAATCGCGATATTTACCTTTTCCGCTCGCTGTATATCGAAAGAAGCGAAGGATTCACTTCCCAAGCCTCCCAATAATTTGAAATAACGACAAATCTTTCAAGGACACTCCGACTCGCGATATTTACCGTTTCCCCTCGCTGTATATCGATAGAAGCGATTGATTCACATCCCAAGCCTCGCAATCGTTTAAAATATCGATAAATTACAGTACGAGACTCGGGATCGCGATATTTACTGTTTCCGCTCGCTGTATATCGAAACAAGCGAACGATTCGCAACCCAAGCATAGCAATAATTCGAAATAACGACAAATCACTCAAGGACACTTCGAATCGCGATATTTACCGTTTCCGCTCGCTGTATATCGAAACAAACGAAGGATTCACATCACAAGCCTCGCAATAATTCGAAATAACGACAAATCACTCAAGGACACTCCGAATCGCGATATTTACTGTTTCCGCTCGCTGTATATCGAAAGAAGCGAAGGATTCACTTCCCAAGCCTCCCAATAATTTGAAAGAACGACAAATATTTCAAGGACACTCCGACTCGCGATATTTACCGTTTCCCCTCGCTGTATATCGAAAGAAGCGATTGATTCACATCCCAAGCCTCGCAATCGTTTAATATATCGATAGTACGAGACTCGGGATCGCGATATTTACCGTTTCCGCTCGCTGTATATCGAAACAAGCGAATAATTCACATCCCAAGCCTCGCAATCGTTCAAAATATCGATAAATCAGAGTAGGAGACTCGGAATCGCGATATTTACCTTTTCCGCTCGCTGTATATCGAAAGAAGTGAAGGATTCACTTCCCAAGCCTCCCAATAATTTGAAATAACGACAAATCTTTCAAGGACACTCCGTCTCGCGATATTTACCGTTTCCGCTCGCTGTATATCGAAACAAGCGAATAATTCACATCCCAAGCCTCGCAATCGTTCAAGATATCGATAATTCAGAGTATTAGACTCGGAATCGCGATATTTACTGTTTCCGCTCGCTGTATATAGAAACAAGCGAACGATTCGCAACCCAAGCATAGCAATAATTCGAAATAACGACAAATCACTCAAGGACACTCCGAATCGCGATATTTACTGTTTATGCTCGCTGTATATCGAAAGAAGCGAAGGATTCACTTCCCAAGCCCCCCAATAATTTGAAATAACGACAAATCTTTCAAGGACACTCCGACTCGCGATATTTACCGTTTCCGCTCGCTGTATATCGAAAGAAGCGATTGATTCACATCCCAAGCCTCGCAATCGTTTAAAATATCGATAAAGCACAGTACGAGACTCGGGATCGCGATATTTACCGTTTCCGCTCGCTGTATATCGAAACAAGCGAATAATTCACATCCCAAGCCTCGCAATCGTTCAAGATATCGATAATTCAGAGTAGGAGACTCCGAATGGCGATATTTACCGTTTCCGCTCGCTGTATATCGAAAGAAGCGAGGGATTCACATCGCAAGCCTCGCAATCGTTCAAAATATCGGTAAATCAGAGTAGGAGACTCGGGATCGCGATATTTACCTTTTCCGCTCGCTGTATATCGAATGAAGCGAAGGATTCACTTCCCATTCCTCCCAATAATTTGAAATAACGACAAATCTTTCAAGGACACTCCGACTCGCGATATTTATCGTTTCCGCTCGCTGTATATCGAAAGAAGCGATTGATTCACATCCCAAGCCTCGCAATCGTTTAAAATATCGATAGTACGAGACTCGGGATCGCGATATTTACCGTTTCCGCTCGCTGTATATCGAAACAAGCGAATAATTCACATCCCAAGCCTCGCAATCGTTCAAAATATCGATAAATCAGAGTAGGAGACTCGGACTCGCGATATTTACCTTTTCCGCTCGCTGTATATCGAAAGAAGCGAAGGATTCACTTCCCAAGCCTCCCAATAATTTGAAATAACGACAAATCTTTCAAGGACACTCCGACTCGCGATATTTACCGTTTCCGCTCGCTGTATATCGAAACAAGCGAATAATTCACATCCCAAGCCTCGCAATCGTTCAAGATATCGATAATTCAGAGTAGGAGACTCGGAATCGCGACATTTACTGTTTCCGCTCGCTGTATATAGAAACAAGCGAACGATTCGCAACCCAAGCATAGCAATAATTCGAAATAACGACAAATCACTCAAGGACACTCCGAATCGCGATATTTACTGTTTCCGCTCGCTGTATATCGAAAGAAGCGAAGGATTCACTTCCCAAGCCCCCCAATAATTTGAAATAACGACAAATCTTTCAAGGACACTCCGACTCGCGATATTTACCGTTTCCGCTCGCTGTATATCGAAACAAGCGAATAATTCACATCCCAAACCTCGCAATCGTTCAAGATATCGATAATTCAGAGTAGGAGACTCGGAATCGCGATATTTACCGTTTCCGCTCGCTGTATATCGAAAGCAGCGAGGGATTCACATCGCAAGCCTCGCAATCGTTCAAAATATCGGTAAATCAGAGTAGGAGACTCGGGATCGCGATATTTACATTTACCACTCGCTGTATATCGAAAGAAACGAAGGATTCACTTCCCAAGCCTCGCAATAATTCGAAATAACGACAAATCATTCAAGGACACTCCGACTCGCGATATATACCGTTTCCGCTCGCTGTATATCGAAAGCAGCGAGGGATTCACATCGCAAGCCTCGCAATCGTTCAAAATATCGGTAAATCAGAGTAGGAGACTCGGGATCGCGATATTTACATTTACCACTCGCTGTATATCGAAAGAAACGAAGGATTCACTTCCCAAGCCTCGCAATAATTCGAAATAACGACAAATCATTCAAGGACACTCCGACTCGCGATATTTACCGTTTCCGCTCGCTGTATATCGAAACAAGCGAATAATTCACATCCCAAGCCTCGCAATCGTTCAAGATATCGATAATTCAGAGTAGGAGACTCCGAATGGCGATATTTACCGTTTCCGCTCGCTGTATATCGAAAGAAGCGAGGGATTCACATCGCAAGCCTCGCAATCGTTCAAAATATCGGTAAATCAGAGTAGGAGACTCGGGATCGCGATATTTACATTTACCACTCGCTGTATATGGAAAGAAGCGATGTATTCACTTCCCATACGTCGCAATAATTCGAAATAACGACAAATCACTCAAGGACACTCCGAATCGCGATATTTACCGTTTCCGCTCGCTGTATATCGAAAGAAGCGATTGATTCACATCCCAAGCCTCGCAATCGTTTAAAATATCGATAGTACGAGACTCGGGATCGCGATATTTACCGTTTCCGCTCGCTGTATATCGAAACAAGCGAATAATTCACATCCCAAGCCTCGCAATCGTTCAAAATATCGATAAATCAGAGTAGGAGACTCGGACTCGCGATATTTACCTTTTCCGCTCGCTGTATATCGAAAGAAGCGAAGGATTCACTTCCCAAGCCTCCCAATAATTTGAAATAACGACAAATCTTTCAAGGACACTCCGACTCGCGATATTTACCGTTTCCGCTCGCTGTATATCGAAACAAGCGAATAATTCACATCCCAAGCCTCGCAATCGTTCAAGATATCGATAATTCAGAGTAGGAGACTCGGAATCGCGACATTTACTGTTTCCGCTCGCTGTATATAGAAACAAGCGAACGATTCGCAACCCAAGCATAGCAATAATTCGAAATAACGACAAATCACTCAAGGACACTCCGAATCGCGATATTTACTGTTTCCGCTCGCTGTATATCGAAAGAAGCGAAGGATTCACTTCCCAAGCCCCCCAATAATTTGAAATAACGACAAATCTTTCAAGGACACTCCGACTCGCGATATTTACCGTTTCCGCTCGCTGTATATCGAAACAAGCGAATAATTCACATCCCAAACCTCGCAATCGTTCAAGATATCGATAATTCAGAGTAGGAGACTCGGAATCGCGATATTTACCGTTTCCGCTCGCTGTATATCGAAAGCAGCGAGGGATTCACATCGCAAGCCTCGCAATCGTTCAAAATATCGGTAAATCAGAGTAGGAGACTCGGGATCGCGATATTTACATTTACCACTCGCTGTATATCGAAAGAAACGAAGGATTCACTTCCCAAGCCTCGCAATAATTCGAAATAACGACAAATCATTCAAGGACACTCCGACTCGCGATATATACCGTTTCCGCTCGCTGTATATCGAAAGCAGCGAGGGATTCACATCGCAAGCCTCGCAATCGTTCAAAATATCGGTAAATCAGAGTAGGAGACTCGGGATCGCGATATTTACATTTACCACTCGCTGTATATCGAAAGAAACGAAGGATTCACTTCCCAAGCCTCGCAATAATTCGAAATAACGACAAATCATTCAAGGACACTCCGACTCGCGATATTTACCGTTTCCGCTCGCTGTATATCGAAACAAGCGAATAATTCACATCCCAAGCCTCGCAATCGTTCAAGATATCGATAATTCAGAGTAGGAGACTCCGAATGGCGATATTTACCGTTTCCGCTCGCTGTATATCGAAAGAAGCGAGGGATTCACATCGCAAGCCTCGCAATCGTTCAAAATATCGGTAAATCAGAGTAGGAGACTCGGGATCGCGATATTTACATTTACCACTCGCTGTATATGGAAAGAAGCGATGTATTCACTTCCCATACGTCGCAATAATTCGAAATAACGACAAATCACTCAAGGACACTCCGAATCGCGATATTTACCGTTTCCGCTCGCTGTATATCGAAAGAAGCGATTGATTCACATCCCAAGCCTCGCAATCGTTTAAAATATCGATAGTACGAGACTCGGGATCGCGATATTTACCGTTTCCGCTCGCTGTATATCGAAACAAGCGAATAATTCACATCCCAAGCCTCGCAATCGTTCAAAATATCGATAAATCAGAGTAGGAGACTCGGAATCGCGATATTTACCTTTTCCGCTCGCTGTATATCGAAAGAAGCGAAGGATTCACTTCCCAAGCCTCCCAATAATTTGAAATAACGACAAATCTTTCAAGGACACTCCGACTCGCGATATTTACCGTTTCCGCTCGCTGTATATCGAAACGAGCGAATAATTCACATCCCAAGCCTCGCAATCGTTCAAGATATCGATAATTCAGAGTAGGAGACTCGGAATCGCGATATTTACTGTTTCCGCTCGCTGTATATAGAAACAAGCGAACGATTCGCAACCCAAGCATAGCAATAATTCGAAATAACGACAAATCACTCAAGGACACTCCGAATCGCGATATTTACTGTTTCCGCTCGCTGTATATCGAAAGAAGCGAAGGATTCACTTCCCAAGCCCCCCAATAATTTGAAATAACGACAAATCTTTCAAGGACACTCCGACTCGCGATATTTACCGTTTCCGCTCGCTGTATATCGAAACAAGCGAATAATTCACATCCCAAGCCTCGCAATCGTTCAAAATATCGATAAATCAGAGTAGGAGACTCCGAATGGCGATATTTACCGTTTCCGCTCGCTGTATATCGAAAGAAGCGAAGGATTCCAATCCCAAGCCTCGCAACCGTTCGAAATAACGAGAAATCACTCAAGGTCACTCGGAATCACGATATTGACCTTTTCCATATGCAGTGTATTGAAAGAAGCTAAGGATTCGTTTCCCAAGCCTCGCGATCGTTCAAAATATCGATAAATCAGAGTAGGATACTCGGAATCGCGATATTTAGCTTTTCCGCTAACTGTATATCGAAAGAAGTGAAGGATTCACTTCCCAAGCCTCCCAATAATTTGAAATAATGACAAATCAGTCAAGGACACTCCGACTCGCGATATTTACCGTTTCCGCTCGCTGTATATCGAAAGATGCGAAGGATTCACATCACAAGCCTCGCAATCGTTCAAAATATCGATAAATCAGAGTAGGAGACTCCGAATGGCGATATTTACCGTTTCCGCTCGCTGTATATCGAAAGAAGCGAAGGATTCCAATCCCAAGCCTCGCAACCGTTCAAAATATCTATAAATCACAGTAATAGACTCGGGATCGCGATATTTACATTTACCACTCGCTGTATAAAGAAAGAAGCGATGGATTCACTTCCCAAGCGTCGCAATAATTCGAAATAACGACACATCACTCAAGGACACTCCGAATCTCGATATTTACTGTTTCCGCTCGCTCTACATCGAAACAAGCGAACGATTAGCATCCCAAGCCTCGCAATCGTTCAAAATATCGATAAATCACAGTACGAGACTCGGGATCGCGATATTTACATTTACCACTCGCTGTATATCGAAAGAAGCGAAGGATTCACTTACCAAGCCTCGCAATCGTTCAAAATATCGATAAATCAGAGAAGGAGACTCGGAAACGCGATATTTACATTTACCACACGCTGTATAAAGAAAGAAGCGATGGATGCACTTCCCAAGCATCGCAATAATTCGAAATAACGACAAATCACTCAAGGACACTCCGAATCGCGATATTAACCGTTTCCGCTCGCTGTATATCGAAACAAGCGAATAATTCACATCAAAATCCTCGCAATCGTTCAAAATATCGATAAATCAGAGTAGGATACTCGGAATCGCGATATTTAGCTTTTCCGCTCGCTGTATATCGAATGAAGCGAAGGATTCACTTCCCAAGCCTCCCAATAATTTGAAATAACGACAAATCTTTCAAGGACACTCCGACTCGCGATATTTACCGTTTCCGTTCGCTGTACATAGAAAGAAGCGATTGATTCACATCCCAAGCCTCGCAATCGTTTAAAATATCGATAAATCACAGTACGAGACTCGGGATCGCGATATTTACCGTTTCCGCTCGCTGTATATCGAAAGAAGCGAATAATTCACATCCCAAGCCTCGCAATCGTTCAAGATATCGATAATTCAGTTGTAGGAGACTCGGAATCACGATATTTACCTTTTCCGCTCGCTGTATATCGAAAGAAGCGAAGGATTCACATCACAAGCCTCGCAATCGTTCAAAATATCGATATATCAGAGTAGGAGACTCCGAATGGCGATATTTACCGTTTTCGCTCGCTGTATAAAGAAAGAAGCGATGGATGCACTTCCCAAGCATCGCAATAATTCGAAATAACGACAAATCACTCAAGGACACTCCGAATCGCGATATTAACCGTTTCCGCTCGCTGTATATCGAAACAAGCGAATAATTCACATCAAAATCCTCGCAATCGTTCAAAATATCGATAAATCAGAGTAGGATACTCGGAATCGCGATATTTAGCTTTTCCGCTCGCTGTATATCGAATGAAGCGAAGGATTCACTTCCCAAGCCTCCCAATAATTTGAAATAACGACAAATCTTTCAAGGACACTCCGACTCGCGATATTTACCGTTTCCGCTCGCTGTATATCGAAACAAGCGAATAATTCACATCCCAAGCCTCGCAATCGTTCAAGATATCGATAATTCAGAGTAGGAGACTCGGAATCGCGACATTTACTGTTTCCGCTCGCTGTATATAGAAACAAGCGAACCATTCGCAACCCAAGCATAGCAATAATTCGAAATAACGACAAATCACTCAAGGACACTCCGAATCGCGATATTTACTGTTTCCGCTCGCTGTATATCGAAAGAAGCGAAGGATTCACTTCCCAAGCCCCCCAATAATTTGAAATAACGACAAATCTTTCAAGGACACTCCGACTCGCGATATTTACCGTTTCCGCTCGCTGTATATCGAAACAAGCGAATAATTCACATCCCAAGCCTCGCAATCGTTCAAGATATCGATAATTCAGAGTAGGAGACTCGGAATCGCGATATTTACCGTTTCCGCTCGCTGTATATCGAAAGCAGCGAGGGATTCACATCGCAAGCCTCGCAATCGTTCAAAATATCGGTAAATCAGAGTAGGAGACTCGGGATCGCGATATTTACATTTACCACTCGCTGTATATCGAAAGAAACGAAGGATTCACTTCCCAAGCCTCGCAATAATTCGAAATAACGACAAATCATTCAAGGACACTCCGACTCGCGATATTTACCGTTTCCGCTCGCTGTATATCGAAACAAGCGAATAATTCACATCCCAAGCCTCGCAATCGTTCAAGATATCGATAATTCAGAGTAGGAGACTCCGAATGGCGATATTTACCGTTTCCGCTCGCTGTATATCGAAAGAAGCGAGGGATTCACATCGCAAGCCTCGCAATCGTTCAAAATATCGGTAAATCAGAGTAGGAGACTCGGGATCGCGATATTTACATTTACCACTCGCTGTATATGGAAAGAAGCGATGGATTCACTTCCCAAGCCTCCCAATAATTTGAAATAACGACAAATCTTTCAAGGACACTCCGAATCGCGATATTTACCGTTTCCGCTCGCTGTATATCGAAAGAAGCGATTGATTCACATCCCAAGCCTCGCAATCGTTTAAAATATCGATAGTACGAGACTCGGGATCGCGATATTTACCGTTTCCGCTCGCTGTATATCGAAACAAGCGAATAATTCACATCCCAAGCCTCGCAATCGTTCAAAATATCGATAAATCAGAGTAGGAGACTCGGAATCGCGATATTTACCTTTTCCGCTCGCTGTATATCGAAAGAAGCGAAGGATTCACTTCCCAAGCCTCCCAATAATTTGAAATAACGACAAATCTTTCAAGGACACTCCGACTCGCGATATTTACCGTTTCCGCTCGCTGTATATCGAAACAAGCGAATAATTCACATCCCAAGCCTCGCAATCGTTCAAGATATCGATAATTCAGAGTAGGAGACTCGGAATCGCGATATTTACTGTTTCCGCTCGCTGTATATAGAAACAAGCGAACGATTCGCAACCCAAGCATAGCAATAATTCGAAATAACGACAAATCACTCAAGGACACTCCGAATCGCGATATTTACTGTTTCCGCTCGCTGTATATCGAAAGAAGCGAAGGATTCACTTCCCAAGCCCCCCAATAATTTGAAATAACGACAAATCTTTCAAGGACACTCCGACTCGCGATATTTACCGTTTCCGCTCGCTGTATATCGAAACAAGCGAATAATTCACATCCCAAGCCTCGCAATCGTTCAAAATATCGATAAATCAGAGTAGGAGACTCCGAATGGCGATATTTACCGTTTCCGCTCGCTGTATATCGAAAGAAGCGAAGAATTCCAATCCCAAGCCTCGCAACCGTTCGAAATAACGAGAAATCACTCAAGGTCACTCGGAATCACGATATTGACCTTTTCCATATGCAGTGTATTGAAAGAAGCTAAGGATTCGTTTCCCAAGCCTCGCGATCGTTCAAAATATCGATAAATCAGAGTAGGATACTCGGAATCGCGATATTTAGCTTTTCCGCTAACTGTATATCGAAAGAAGCGAAGGATTCACTTCCCAAGCCTCCCAATAATTTGAAATAATGACAAATCAGTCAAGGACACTCCGACTCGCGATATTTACCGTTTCCGCTCGCTGTATATCGAAAGATGCGAAGGATTCACATCACAAGCCTCGCAATCGTTCAAAATATCGATAAATCAGAGTAGGAGACTCCGAATGGCGATATTTACCGTTTCCGCTCGCTGTATATCGAAAGAAGCGAAGGATTCCAATCCCAAGCCTCGCAACCGTTCAAAATATCTATAAATCACAGTAATAGACTCGGGATCGCGATATTTACATTTACCACTCGCTGTATAAAGAAAGAAGCGATGGATTCACTTCCCAAGCGTCGCAATAATTCGAAATAACGACACATCACTCAAGGACACTCCGAATCTCGATATTTACTGTTTCCGCTCGCTGTACATCGAAACAAGCGAACGCTTCGCATCCCAAGCCTCGCAATCGTTCAAAATATCGATAAATCACAGTACGAGACTCGGGATCGCGATATTTACATTTACCACTCGCTGTATATCGAAAGAAGCGAAGGATTCACTTACCAAGCCTCGCAATCGTTCAAAATATCGATAAATCAGAGAAGGAGACTCGGAAACGCGATATTTACATTTACCACACGCTGTATAAAGAAAGAAGCGATGGATGCACTTCCCAAGCATCGCAATAATTCGAAATAACGACAAATCACTCAAGGACACTCCGAATCGCGATATTAACCGTTTCCGCTCGCTGTATATCGAAACAAGCGAATAATTCACATCAAAATCCTCGCAATCGTTCAAAATATCGATAAATCAGAGTAGGATACTCGGAATCGCGATATTTAGCTTTTCCGCTCGCTGTATATCGAATGAAGCGAAGGATTCACTTCCCAAGCCTCCCAATAATTTGAAATAACGACAAATCTTTCAAGGACACTCCGACTCGCGATATTTACCGTTTCCGTTCGCTGTATATAGAAAGAAGCGATTGATTCACATCCCAAGCCTCGCAATCGTTTAAAATATCGATAAATCACAGTACGAGACTCGGGATCGCGATATTTACCGTTTCCGCTCGCTGTATATCGAAAGAAGCGAATAATTCACATCCCAAGCCTCGCAATCGTTCAAGATATCGATAATTCAGAGTAGGAGACTCGGAATCACGATATTTACCTTTTCCGCTCGCTGTATATCGAAAGAAGCGAAGGATTCACATCACAAGCCTCGCAATCGTTCAAAATATCGATATATCAGAGTAGGAGACTCCGAATGGCGATATTTACCGTTTCCGCTCGCTGTATATCGAAAGAAGCGAGGGATTCACTTCCCAGGCCTCGCAATAATTCGAAATAACGACGAATCACTCAAGGACACTCCGAATCGCGATATTTACCGTTTCCGCTCGCTGTATATCGAAAGAAGCGAAGGATTCACATCACAAGCCTCGCAACCGTTCAAAATATCTATAAATCACAGTAGGAGACTCCGAATGGCGATATTTACCGTTTCCGCTCGCTGTATAAAGAAAGAAGCGATGGATTCACTTCCCAAGCATCGCAATAATTCGAAATAACGACAAATCACTCAAGGACACTCCGAATCGCGATATTTACCGTTTCCGCTAGCTGTATATCGAAACAAGCGAATAATTCACATCCGAAGCCTCGCAATCGTTCAAAATATCGATAAATCACAGTACGAGACTCGGGATCGCGATATTTACATTTACCACTCGCTGTATTTCGAAAGAAGCGAAGGATTCACTTACCAAGCCTCGCAATCGTTCAAAATATCGATAAATCAGAGAAGGAGACTCGGAAATGCGATATTTACATTTACCACACGCTGTATAAAGAAAGAAGCGATGGATTCACTTCCCAAGCATCGCAATAATTCGAAATAACGACAAATCATTCAAGGACACTCCGAATCGCGATATTTACCGTTTCCGCTCGCTGTATATCGAAACAAGCGAATAATTCACATCAAAAGCCTCGCAATCGTTCAATATATCGATAAATCAGAGTAGGAGACTCGGAATCGCGATATTTACCTTTTCCGCTCGCTGTATATCGAAAGAAGCGAAGGATTCACTTCCCAAGCCTCCCAATAATTTGAAATAACGACAAATCTTTCAAGGACACTCCGACTCGCGATATTTACCGTTTCCGCTCGCTGTATATCGAAAGAAGCGATTGATTCACATCCCAAGCCTCGCAATCGTTTAAAATATCGATAAATTACAGTACGAGACTCGGGATCGCGATATTTACTGTTTCCGCTCGATGTATATCGAAACAAGCGAACGATTCGCAACCCAAGCATAGCAATAATTCGAAATAACGACAAATCACTCAAGGACACTTCGAATCGCGATATTTACCGTTTCCGCTCGCTGTATATCGAAACAAACGAAGGATTCACATCACAAGCCTCGCAATAATTCGAAATAACGACAAATCACTCAAGGACACTCCGAATCGCGATATTTACTGTTTCCGCTCGCTGTATATCGAAAGAAGCGAAGGATTCACTTCCCAAGCCTCCCAATAATTTGAAATAAAGACAAATCTTTCAAGGACACCCCGACTCGCGATATTTACCGTTTCCGCTCGCTGTATATCGAAACAAGCGAATAATTCACATCCCAAGCCTCGCAATCGTTCAAGATATCGATAATTCAGAGTATTAGACTCGGAATCGCGATATTTACTGTTTCCGCTCGCTGTATATAGAAACAAGCGAACGATTCGCAACCCAAGCATAGCAATAATTCGAAATAACGACAAATCACTCAAGGACACTCCGAATCGCGATATTTACTGTTTCCGCTCGCTGTATATCGAAAGAAGCGAAGGATTCACTTCCCAAGCCCCCCAATAATTTGAAATAACGACAAATCTTTCAAGGACACTCCGACTCGCGATATTTACCGTTTCCGCTCGCTGTATATCGAAAGAAGCGATTGATTCACATCCCAAGCCTCGCAATCGTTTAAAATAACGATAAAGCACAGTACGAGACTCGGGATCGCGATATTTACTGTTTCCGCTCGATGTATATCGAAACAAGCGAACGATTCGCAACCCAAGCATAGCAATAATTCGAAATAACGACAAATCACTCAAGGACACTTCCAATCGCGATATTTACCGTTTCCGCTCGCTGTATATCGAAACAAACGAAGGATTCACATCACAAGCCTCGCAATAATTCGAAATAACGACAAATCACTCAAGGACACTCCGAATCGCGATATTTACTGTTTCCGCTCGCTGTATATCGAAAGAAGCGGAGGATTCACTTCCCAAGCCTCCCAATAATTTGAAATAAAGACAAATCTTTCAAGGACACACCGACTCGCGATATTTACCGTTTCCGCTCGCTGTATATCGAAACAAGCGAATAATTCACATCCCAAGCCTCGCAATCGTTCAAGATATCGATAATTCAGAGTATTAGACTCGGAATCGCGATATTTACTGTTTCCGCTCGCTGTATATAGAAACAAGCGAACGATTCGCAACCCAAGCATAGCAATAATTCGAAATAACGACAAATCACTCAAGGACACTCCGAATCGCGATATTTACTGTTTCCGCTCGCTGTATATCGAAAGAAGCGAAGGATTCACTTCCCAAGCCCCCCAATAATTTGAAATAACGACAAATCTTTCAAGGACACTCCGACTCGCGATATTTACCGTTTCCGCTCGCTGTATATCGAAAGAAGCGATTGATTCACATCCCAAGCCTCGCAATCGTTTAAAATATCGATAAAGCACAGTACGAGACTCGGGATCGCGATATTTACCGTTTCCGCTCGCTGTATATCGAAACAAACGAAGGATTCACATCACAAGCCTCGCAATAATTCGAAATAACGACAAATCACTCAAGGACACTCCGAATCGCGATATTTACCGTTTCCGCTAGCTGTATATCGAAACAAGCGAATAATTCACATCCGAAGCCTCGCAATCGTTCAAAATATCGATAAATCACAGTACGAGACTCGGGATCGCGATATTTACATTTACCACTCGCTGTATTTCGAAAGAAGCGAAGGATTCACTTACCAAGCCTCGCAATCGTTCAAAATATCGATAAATCAGAGAAGGAGACTCGGAAATGCGATATTTACATTTACCACACGCTGTATAAAGAAAGAAGCGATGGATTCACTTCCCAAGCATCGCAATAATTCGAAATAACGACAAATCATTCAAGGACACTCCGAATCGCGATATTTACCGTTTCCGCTCGCTGTATATCGAAACAAGCGAATAATTCACATCAAAAGCCTCGCAATCGTTCAATATATCGATAAATCAGAGTAGGAGACTCGGAATCGCGATATTTACCTTTTCCGCTCGCTGTATATCGAAAGAAGCGAAGGATTCACTTCCCAAGCCTCCCAATAATTTGAAATAACGACAAATCTTTCAAGGACACTCCGACTCGCGATATTTACCGTTTCCGCTCGCTGTATATCGAAAGAAGCGATTGATTCACATCCCAAGCCTCGCAATCGTTTAAAATATCGATAAATTACAGTACGAGACTCGGGATCGCGATATTTACTGTTTCCGCTCGATGTATATCGAAACAAGCGAACGATTCGCAACCCAAGCATAGCAATAATTCGAAATAACGACAAATCACTCAAGGACACTTCGAATCGCGATATTTACCGTTTCCGCTCGCTGTATATCGAAACAAACGAAGGATTCACATCACAAGCCTCGCAATAATTCGAAATAACGACAAATCACTCAAGGACACTCCGAATCGCGATATTTACTGTTTCCGCTCGCTGTATATCGAAAGAAGCGAAGGATTCACTTCCCAAGCCTCCCAATAATTTGAAATAAAGACAAATCTTTCAAGGACACCCCGACTCGCGATATTTACCGTTTCCGCTCGCTGTATATCGAAACAAGCGAATAATTCACATCCCAAGCCTCGCAATCGTTCAAGATATCGATAATTCAGAGTATTAGACTCGGAATCGCGATATTTACTGTTTCCGCTCGCTGTATATAGAAACAAGCGAACGATTCGCAACCCAAGCATAGCAATAATTCGAAATAACGACAAATCACTCAAGGACACTCCGAATCGCGATATTTACTGTTTCCGCTCGCTGTATATCGAAAGAAGCGAAGGATTCACTTCCCAAGCCCCCCAATAATTTGAAATAACGACAAATCTTTCAAGGACACTCCGACTCGCGATATTTACCGTTTCCGCTCGCTGTATATCGAAAGAAGCGATTGATTCACATCCCAAGCCTCGCAATCGTTTAAAATAACGATAAAGCACAGTACGAGACTCGGGATCGCGATATTTACTGTTTCCGCTCGATGTATATCGAAACAAGCGAACGATTCGCAACCCAAGCATAGCAATAATTCGAAATAACGACAAATCACTCAAGGACACTTCGAATCGCGATATTTACCGTTTCCGCTCGCTGTATATCGAAACAAACGAAGGATTCACATCACAAGCCTCGCAATAATTCGAAATAACGACAAATCACTCAAGGACACTCCGAATCGCGATATTTACTGTTTCCGCTCGCTGTATATCGAAAGAAGCGAAGGATTCACTTCCCAAGCCTCCCAATAATTTGAAATAAAGACAAATCTTTCAAGGACACACCGACTCGCGATATTTACCGTTTCCGCTCGCTGTATATCGAAACAAGCGAATAATTCACATCCCAAGCCTCGCAATCGTTCAAGATATCGATAATTCAGAGTATTAGACTCGGAATCGCGATATTTACTGTTTCCGCTCGCTGTATATAGAAACAAGCGAACGATTCGCAACCCAAGCATAGCAATAATTCGAAATAACGACAAATCACTCAAGGACACTCCGAATCGCGATATTTACTGTTTCCGCTCGCTGTATATCGAAAGAAGCGAAGGATTCACTTCCCAAGCCCCCCAATAATTTGAAATAACGACAAATCTTTCAAGGACACTCCGACTCGCGATATTTACCGTTTCCGCTCGCTGTATATCGAAAGAAGCGATTGATTCACATCCCAAGCCTCGCAATCGTTTAAAATATCGATAAAGCACAGTACGAGACTCGGGATCGCGATATTTACCGTTTCCGCTCGCTGTATATCGAAACAAACGAAGGATTCACATCACAAGCCTCGCAATAATTCGAAATAACGACAAATCACTCAAGGACACTCCGAATCGCGATATTTACTGTTTCCGCTCGCTGTATATCGAAAGAAGCGAAGGATTCACTTCCCAAGCCTCCCAATAATTTGAAATAACGACAAATCTTTCAAGGACACTCCGACTCGCGATATTTACCGTTTCCCCTCGCTGTATATCGAAAGAAGCGATTGATTCACATCCCAAGCCTCGCAATCGTTTAAAATATCGATAGTACGAGACTCGGGATCGCGATATTTACCGTTTTCGCTCGCTGTATATCGAAACAAGCGAATAATTCACATCCCAAGCCTCGCAATCGTTCAAAATATCGATAAATCAGAGTAGGAGACTCGGAATCGCGATATTTACCTTTTCCGCTCGCTGTATATCGAAAGAAGCGAAGGATTCACTTCCCAGGCCTCCCAATAATTTGAAATAACGACAAATCTTTCAAGGACACTCCGACACGCGATATTTACCGTTTCCCCTCGCTGTATATCGAAAGAAGCGATTGATTCACATCCCAAGCCTCGCAATCGTTTAAAATATCGATAGTACGAGACTCGGGATCGCGATATTTACCGTTTTCGCTCGCTGTATATCGAAACAAGCGAATAATTCACATCCCAAGCCTCGCAATCGTTCAAGATATCGATAATTCAGAGTAGGAGACTCCGAATTTCGATATTTACCGTTTCCGTTCGCTGTATATCGAAAGAAGCGAGGGATTCACATCGCAAGCCTCGCAATCGATCAAAATATCGGTAAATCAGAGTAGGAGACTCGGGATCGCGATATTTACATTTACCACTCGCTGTATATGGAAAGAAGCGATGGATTCACTTCCCAAGCCTCCCAATAATTTGAAATAACGACAAATCTTTCAAGGACACTCCGAATCGCGATATTTACCGTTTCCGCTCGCTGTATATCGAAACAAGCGAATAATTCACATCCCAAGCCTCGCAATCGTTCAAGATATCGATAATTCAGAGTATTAGACTCGGAATCGCGATATTTACTGTTTCCGCTCTCTGTATATCGAATGAAGCGAAGGATTCACTTCCCATTCCTCCCAATAATTTGAAATAACGACAAATCTTTCAAGGACACTCCGACTCGCGATATTTACCGTTTCCGCTCGCTGTATATCGAAACAAGCGAATAATTCACATCCCAAGCCTCGCAATCGTTTAAGATATCGATAATTCAGAGTAGGAGACTCGGAATCGCGATATTTACTGTTTCCGCTCGCTGTATATAGAAACAATCGAACGATTCGCAACCCAAGCATAGCAATAATTCGAAATAACGACAAATCACTCAAGGACACTCCGAATCCCGATATTTACTGTTTCCGCTCGAAGTATATCGAAAGAAGCGAAGGATTCACTTCCCAAGCCCCCCAATAATTTGAAATAACGACAAATCTTTCAAGGACACTCCGACTCGCGATATTTACCGTTTCCGCTCGCTGTATATCGAATGAAGATGAGGATTCACATCGCAAGACTCGCAATCGTTCAAGATATCGATAATTCAGAGTAGGAGACTCGGAATCGCGATATTTACCTTTTCCGCTCGCTGTATATCGAAAGAAGCGAAGGATTCACATCACAAGCCTCGCAATCGTTCAAAATATCGATATATCAGAGTAGGAGACTCCGAATCGCGATATTGACCGTTTCCGCTCGCTGTATATCGAAAGAAGCGAAGGATTCACATCCCAAGCCTCGCAACCGTTCGAAATAACGAGAAATCACTCAAGGTCACTCGGAATCACGATATTGACCTTTTCCATATGCAGTGTATTGAAAGAAGCTAAGGATTCGTTTCCCAAGCCTCGCAATCGTTCAAAATATCGATAAATCAGAGTAGGAGACTCGGGATCGCGATATTTACATTTACCACTCGCTGTATATGGAAAGAAGCGATGGATTCACTTCCCAAACGTCGCAATAATTCGAAATAACGACAAATCACTCAAGGACACTCCGAATCGCGATATTTACCGTTTCCACTCGCTGTATATCGAAACAAGCGAATAATTCACATCAAAAGCCTCGCAATCGTTCAAAATATCGATAAATCAGAGTAGGAGACTGGGAATCGCGATATTTAGCTTTTCCGCTCGCTGTATATCGAAAGAAGCGAAGGATTCACTTCCCAAGCCTCCCAATAATTTGAAATAAAGACAAATCTTTCAAGGACACTCCGACTCGCGATATTTACCGTTTCCGCTCGCTGTATATCGAAAGAAGCGATTGATTCACATCCCAAGCCTCGCAATCGTTTAAAATATAGATAAAGCACAGTACGAGACTCGGGATCGCGATATTTACCGTTTCCGCTCGCTGTATATCGAAACAAGCGAATAATTCACATCCCAAGCCTCGCAATCGTTCAAGATATCGATAATTCAGAGTAGGAGACTCGGAATCGGGATATTTACCTTTACGCTCGCTGTATATCGAAAGAAGCGAAGGATTCACATCACAAGCCTCGCAATCGTTCAAAATATCGGTAAGTCAGAGTAGGAGACTCGGGATCGCGATATTTACATTTACCACTCGCTGTATATCGAAAGAAACGAAGGATTCACTTCCCAAGCCTCGCAATAATTCGAAATAACGACAAATCATTCAAGGACACTCCGAATCGCGATATTGACCGTTTCCGCTCGCTGTATATCGAAAGAAGCGAAGGATTCACATCCCAAGCCTCGCAACCGTTCGAAATAACGAGAAATCACTTAAGGTCACTCGGAATCACGATATTGACCTTTTCCATATGCAGTGTATTGAAAGAAGCTAAGGATTCGTTTCCCAAGCCTCGCAATCGTTCAAAATATCGATAAATCAGAGTAGGAGACTCGTAATCGCGATATTTACATTTACCACTCGCTGTATATGGAAAGAAGCGATGGATTCACTTCCCAAACGTCGCAATAATTCGAAATAACGACAAATCACTCAAGGACACTCCGAATCGCGATATTTACCGTTTCCGCTCGCTGTATATCGAAACAAGCGAAGGATTCGCATCCCAAGCCTCGCAATCGTTCAAAATATCGATAAATCAGAGTAGGAGACCCGGAATCGCGATATTGACCGTTTCCGCTCGCTGTATATCGAAAGAAGCGAAGGATTCACATCCCAAGCCTCGCAACCGTTCGAAATAACGAGAAATCACTCAAGGTCACTCGGAATCACGATATTGACCTTTTCCATATGCAGTGTATTGAAAGAAGCTAAGGATTCGTTTCCCAAGCCTCGCAATCGTTCAAAATATCGGTAAATCAGAGTAGGAGACTCGGGATCGCGATATTTACATTTACCACTCGCTGTATATGGAAAGAAGCGATGGATGCACTTCCCAAGCATCGAAATAATTCGAAATAACGACAAATCACTCAAGGACACTCCGACTCGCGATATTTACCGTTTCCGCTCGCTGTATATCGAAACAAGCGAATAATTCACATCAAAAGCCTCGCAATCGTTCAATATATCGATAAATCAGAGTAGGAGACTCGGAATCGCGATATTTACCTTTTCCGCTCGCTGTATATCGAAAGAAGCGAAGGATTCACTTCCCAAGCCTCCCAATAATTTGAAATAACGACAAATCTTTCAAGGACACTCCGACTCGCGATATTTACCGTTTCCGCTCGCTGTATATCGAAAGAAGCGATTGATTCATATCCCAAGTCTCGCAATCGTTTAAAATATCGATAAATTACAGTACGAGACTCGGGATCGCGATATTTACTGTTTCCGCTCGCTGTATATCGAAACAAACGAAAGATTCACATCACAAGCCTCGCAATAATTCGAAATAACGACAAATCACTCAAGGACACTCCGAATCGCGATATTTACTGTTTCCGCTCGCTGTATATCGAAAGAAGCGAAGGATTCACTTCCCAAGCCTCTAAATAATTTGAAATAACATCAAATCTTTCAAGGACACTCCGACTCGCGATATTTACCGTTTCCGCTCGCTGTATATCGAAACAAGCGAATAATTCACATCCCAAGCCTCGCAATCGTTCAAGATATCGATAATTCAGAGTATTAGACTCGGAATCGCGATATTTACTGTTTCCGCTCGCTGTATATAGAAACAAGCGAACGATTCGCAACCCAAGCATAGCAATAATTCGAAATAACGACAAATCACTCAAGGACACTCCGAATCGCGATACTTACTGTTTCCGCTCGCTGTATATCGAAAGAAGCGAAGGATTCACTTCCCAAGCCCCCCAATAATTTGAAATAACGACAAATCTTTCAAGGACACTCCGACTCGCGATATTTACCGTTTCCGCTCGCTGTATATCGAAAGAAGCGATTGATTCACATCCCAAGCCTCGCAATCGTTTAAAATATCGATAAAGCACAGTACGAGACTCGGGATCGCGATATTTACCGTTTCCGCTCGCTGTATATCGAAACAAACGAAGGATTCACATCACAAGCCTCGCAATAATTCGAAATAACGACAAATCACTCAAGGACACTCCGAATCGCGATATTTACTGTTTCCGCTCGCTGTATATCGAAAGAAGCGAAGGATTCACTTCCCAAGCCTCCCAATAATTAAGAATAACGACAAATCTTTCAAGGACACTCCGACTCGCGATATTTACCGTTTCCCCTCGCTGTATATCGAAAGAAGCGATTGATTCACATCCCAAGCCTCGCAATCGTTTAAAATATCGATAGTACGAGACTCGGGATCGCGATATTTACCGTTTTCGCTCGCTGTATATCGAAACAAGCGAATAATTCACATCCCAAGCCTCGCAATCGTTCAAGATATCGATAATTCAGAGTATTAGACTCGGAATCGCGATATTTACTGTTTCCGCTCGCTGTATATCGAAAGAAGCGAAGGATTCACTTCCCAAGCCCCCCAATAATTTGAAATAACGACAAATCTTTCAAGGACACTTCGACTCGCGATATTTACCGTTTCCGCTCGCTGTATATCGAAAGAAGCGATTGATTCACATCCCAAGCCTCGCAATCGTTTAAAATATCGAGAAAGCACAGTACGAGACTCGGGATCGCGATATTTACCGTTTCCGCTCGCTGTATATCGAAACAAGCGAATAATTCACATCCCAAGCCTCGCAATCGTTCAAGATATCGATAATTCAGAGTAGGAGACTCCGAATGGCGATATTTACCGTTTCCGCTCGCTGTATATCGAAAGAAGCGAGGGATTCACATCGCAAGCCTCGCAATCGTTCAAAATATCGGTAAATCAGAGTAGGAGACTCGGGATCGTTATATTTACATTTACCACTCTCTGTATATGGAAAGAAGCGATGGATTCACTTCCCAAGCCTCCCAATAATTTGAAATAACGACAAATCTTTCAAGGACACTCCGAATCGCGATATTTACCGTTTCCGCTCGCTGTATATCGAAACAAGCGAATAATTCACATCCCAAGCCTCGCAATCGTTCAAGATATCGATAAGTCAGAGTAGGAGACTCGGAATCGCGATATTTACTGTTTCCGCTCTCTGTATATCGAATGAAGCGAAGGATTCACTTCCCATTCCTCCCAATAATTTGAAATAACGACAAATCTTTCAAGGACACTCCGACTCGCGATATTTACCGTTTCCGCTCGCTGTATATCGAAACAAGCGAATAATTCACATCCCAAGCCTCGCAATCGTTCAAGATATCGATAATTCAGAGTATTAGACTCGGAATCGCGATATTTACTGTTTCCGCTCGCTGTATATAGAAACAAGCGAACGATTCGCAACCCAAGCATAGCAATAATTCGAAATAACGACAAATCACTCAAGGACACTCCGAATCGCGATACTTACTGTTTCCGCTCGCTGTATATCGAAAGAAGCGAAGGATTCACTTCCCAAGCCCCCCAATAATTTGAAATAACGACAAATCTTTCAAGGACACTCCGACTCGCGATATTTACCGTTTCCGCTCGCTGTATATCGAAAGAAGCGATTGATTCACATCCCAAGCCTCGCAATCGTTTAAAATATCGATAAAGCACAGTACGAGACTCGGGTTCGCGATATTTACCATTTCCGCTCGCTGTATATCGAAACAAACGAAGGATTCACATCACAAGCCTCGCAATAATTCGAAATAACGACAAATCACTCAAGGACACTCCGAATCGCGATATTTACTGTTTCCGCTCGCTGTATATCGAAAGAAGCGAAGGATTCACTTCCCAAGCCTCCCAATAATTAAGAATAACGACAAATCTTTCAAGGACACTCCGACTCGCGATATTTACCGTTTCCCCTCGCTGTATATCGAAAGAAGCGATTGATTCACATCCCAAGCCTCGCAATCGTTTAAAATATCGATAGTACGAGACTCGGGATCGCGATATTTACCGTTTTCGCTCGCTGTATATCGAAACAAGCGAATAATTCACATCCCAAGCCTCGCAATCGTTCAAGATATCGATAATTCAGAGTATTAGACTCGGAATCGCGATATTTACTGTTTCCGCTCGCTGTATATCGAAAGAAGCGAAGGATTCACTTCCCAAGCCCCCCAATAATTTGAAATAACGACAAATCTTTCAAGGACACTTCGACTCGCGATATTTACCGTTTCCGCTCGCTGTATATCGAAAGAAGCGATTGATTCACATCCCAAGCCTCGCAATCGTTTAAAATATCGATAAAGCACAGTACGAGACTCGGGATCGCGATATTTACCGTTTCCGCTCGCTGTATATCGAAACAAGCGAATAATTCACATCCCAAGCCTCGCAATCGTTCAAGATATCGATAATTCAGAGTAGGAGACTCCGAATGGCGATATTTACCGTTTCCGCTCGCTGTATATCGAAAGAAGCGAGGGATTCACATCGCAAGCCTCGCAATCGTTCAAAATATCGGTAAATCAGAGTAGGAGACTCGGGATCGTTATATTTACATTTACCACTCTCTGTATATGGAAAGAAGCGATGGATTCACTTCCCAAGCCTCCCAATAATTTGAAATAACGACAAATCTTTCAAGGACACTCCGAATCGCGATATTTACCGTTTCCGCTCGCTGTATATCGAAACAAGCGAATAATTCACATCCCAAGCCTCGCAATCGTTCAAGATATCGATAAGTCAGAGTAGGAGACTCGGAATCGCGATATTTACTGTTTCCGCTCTCTGTATATCGAATGAAGCGAAGGATTCACTTCCCATTCCTCCCAATAATTTGAAATAACGACAAATCTTTCAAGGACACTCCGACTCGCGATATTTACCGTTTCCGCTCGCTGTATATCGAAACAAGCGAATAATTCACATCCCAAGCATCGCAATCGTTCAAGATATCGATAATTCAGAGTAGGAGACTCGGAATCGCGATATTTACTGTTTCCGCTCGCTGTATATAGAAACAAGCGAACGATTCGCAACCCAAGCATAGCAATAATTCGAAATAACGACAAATCACTCAAGGACACTCCGAATCGCGATATTTACTGTTTCCGCTCGCTGTATATCGAAAGAAGCGAAGGATTCACTTCCCAAGCCCCCCAATAATTTGAAATAACGACAAATCTTTCAAGGACACTCCGACTCGCGATATTTACCGTTTCCGCTCGCTGTATATCGAAAGAAGCGAGTGATTCACATCCCAAGCCTCGCAATCGTTTAAAATATCGATAAAGCACAGTACGAGACTCGGGATCGCGATATTTACCGTTTCCGCTCGCTGTACATCGAAACAAGCGGATAATTCACATCCCAAGCCTCGCAATCGTTCAAGATATCGATAATTCAGAGTAGGAGACTCCGAATGGCGATATTTACCGTTTCCGCTCGCTGTATATCGAAAGAAGCGAGGGATTCACATCGCAAGCCTCGCAATCGTTCAAAATATCGGTAAATCAGAGTAGGAGACTCGGGATCGCGATATTTACATTTACCACTCGCTGTATATGGAAAGAAGCGATGGATTCACTTCCCAAGCCTCCCAATAATTTGAAATAACGACAAATCTTTCAAGGACACTCCGAATCGCGATATTTACCGTTTCCGCTCGCTGTATATCGAAACAAGCGAATAATTCACATCAAAAGCCTCGCAATCGTTCAAAATATCGATAAATCAGAGTAGGAGACTGGGAATCGCGATATTTAGCTTTTCCGCTCGCTGTATATCGAAAGAAGCGAAGGATTCACTTCCCAAGAGTCCCAATAATTTGAAATAAAGACAAATCTTTCAAGGACACTCCGACTCGCGATATTTACCGTTTCCGCTCGCTGTATATCGAAACAAGCGAATAATTCACATCCCAAGCCTCGCAATCGTTCAAGATATCGATAATTCAGAGTAGGAGACTCGGAATCGGGATATTTACCTTTTACGCTCGCTGTATATCGAAAGAAGCGAAGGATTCACTTCCCAAGCCTCGCAATAATTCGAAATAACGACAAATCATTCAAGGACACTCCGAATCGCGATATTGACCGTTTCCGCTCGCTGTATAGCGAAAGAAGCGAAGGATTCACATCCCAAGCCTCGCAACCGTTCGAAATAACGAGAAATCACTTAAGGTCACTCGGAATCACGATATTGACCTTTTCCATATGCAGTGTATTGAAAGAAGCTAAGGATTCGTTTCCCAAGCCTCGCAATCGTTTAAAATATAGATAAAGCACAGTACGAGACTCGGGATCGCGATATTTACCGTTTCCGCTCGCTGTATATCGAAACAAGCGAATAATTCACATCCCAAGCCTCGCAATCGTTCAAGATATCGATAATTCAGAGTAGGAGACTCGGAATCGGGATATTTACCTTTACGCTCGCTGTATATCGAAAGAAGCGAAGGATTCACATCACAAGCCTCGCAATCGTTCAAAATATCGGTAAGTCAGAGTAGGAGACTCGGGATCGCGATATTTACATTTACCACTCGCTGTATATCGAAAGAAACGAAGGATTCACTTCCCAAGCCTCGCAATAATTCGAAATAACGACAAATCATTCAAGGACACTCCGAATCGCGATATTGACCGTTTCCGCTCGCTGTATAGCGAAAGAAGCGAAGGATTCACATCCCAAGCCTCGCAACCGTTCGAAATAACGAGAAATCACTGAAGGTCACTCGGAATCACGATATTGACCTTTTCCATATGCAGTGTATTGAAAGAAGCTAAGGATTCGTTTCCCAAGCCTCGCAATCGTTCAAAATATCGGTAAATCAGAGTAGGAGACTCGGGATCGCGATATTTACATTTACCACTCGCTGTATATCGAAAGAAACGAAGGATTCACTTCCCAAGCCTCGCAATAATTCGAAATAACGACAAATCATTCAAGGACACTCCGAATCGCGATATTGACCGTTTCCGCTCGCTGTATATCGAAAGAAGCGAAGGATTCACATCCCAAGCCTCGCAACCGTTCGAAATAACGAGAAATCACTCAAGGTCACTCGGAATCACGATATTGACCTTTTCCATATGCAGTGTATTGAAAGAAGCTAAGGATTCGTTTCCCAAGCCTCGCAATCGTTCAAAATATCGGTAAATCAGAGTAGGAGACTCGGGATCGCGATATTTACATTTACCACTCGCTGTATATGGAAAGAAGCGATGGATTCACTTCCCAAACGTCGCAATAATTCGAAATAACGACAAATCATTCAAGGACACTCCGAATCGCGATATTTACCGTTTCCGCTCGCTGTATATCGAAACAAGCGAATAATTCACATCAAAAGCCTCGCAATCGTTCAATATATCGATAAATCAGAGTAGGAGACTCGGAATCGCGATATTTACCTTTTCCGCTCGCTGTATATCGAAAGAAGCGAAGGATTCACTTCCCAAGCCTCCCAATAATTTGAAATAACGACAAATCTTTCAAGGACACTCCGACTCGCGATATTTACCGTTTCCGCTCGCTGTATATCGAAAGAAGCGATTGATTCATATCCCAAGCCTCGCAATCGTTTAAAATATCGATAAATTACAGTACGAGACTCGGGATCGCGATATTTACTGTTTCCGCTCGCTGTATATCGAAACAAACGAAAGATTCACATCACAAGCCTCGCAATAATTCGAAATAACGACAAATCACTCAAGGACACTTCGAATCGCGATATTTACTGTTTCCGCTCGCTGTATATCGAAAGAAGCGAAGGATTCACTTCCCAAGCCTCCCAATAATTTGAAATAACGACAAATCTTTCAAGGACACTCCGACTCGCGATATTTACCGTTTCCGCTCGCTGTATATCGAAACAAGTTAATAATTCACATCCCAAGCCTCGCAATCGTTCAAGATATCGATAATTCAGAGTATTAGACTCGGAATCGCGATATTTACTGTTTCCGCTCGCTGTATATAGAAACAAGCGAACGATTCGCAATCCAAGCATAGCAATAATTCGAAATAACGACAAATCACTCAAGGACACTCCGAATCGCGATACTTACTGTTTCCGCTCGCTGTATATCGAAAGAAGCGAAGGATTCACTTCCCAAGCCCCCCAATAATTTGAAATAACGACAAATCTTTCAAGGACACTCCGACTCGCGATATTTACCGTTTCCGCTCGCTGTATATCGAAAGAAGCGATTGATTCACATCCCAAGCCTCGCAATCGTTTAAAATATCGATAAAGCACAGTACGAGACTCGGGATCGCGATATTTACCGTTTCCGCTCGCTGTATATCGAAACAAACGAAGGATTCACATCACAAGCCTCGCAATAATTCGAAATAACGACAAATCACTCAAGGACACTCCGAATCGCGATATTTACTGTTTCCGCTCGCTGTATATCGAAAGAAGCGAAGGATTCACTTCCCAAGCCTCCCAATAATTAAGAATAACGACAAATCTTTCAAGGACACTCCGACTCGCGATATTTACCGTTTCCCCTCGCTGTATATCGAAAGAAGCGATTGATTCACATCCCAAGCCTCGCAATCGTTTAAAATATCGATAGTACGAGACTCGGGATCGCGATATTTACCGTTTTCGCTCGCTGTATATCGAAACAAGCGAATAATTCACATCCCAAGCCTCGCAATCGTTCAAGATATCGATAATTCAGAGTATTAGACTCGGAATCGCGATATTTACTGTTTCCGCTCGCTGTATATCGAAAGAAGCGAAGGATTCACTTCCCAAGCCCCCCAATAATTTGAAATAACGACAAATCTTTCAAGGACACTCCGACTCGCGATATTTACCGTTTCCGCTCGCTGTATATCGAAAGAAGCGATTGATTCACATCCCAAGCATCGCAATCGTTTAAAATATCGATAAAGCACAGTACGAGACTCGGGATCGCGATATTTACCGTTTCCGCTCGCTGTATATCGAAACAAGCGAATAATTCACATCCCAAGCCTCGCAATCGTTCAAGATATCGATAATTCAGAGTAGGAGACTCCGAATGGCGATATTTACCGTTTCCGCTCGCTGTATATCGAAAGAAGCGAAGGATTCACTTCCCAAGCCCCCCAATAATTTGAAATAACGACAAATCTTTCAAGGACACTCCGACTCGCGATATTTACCGTTTCCGCTCGCTGTATATCGAAAGAAGCGATTGATTCACATCCCAAGCCTCGCAATCGTTTAAAATATCGATAAAGCACAGTACGAGACTCGGGATCGCGATATTTACCGTTTCCGCTCGCTGTATATCGAAACAAACGAAGGATTCACATCACAAGCCTCGCAATAATTCGAAATAACGACAAATCACTCAAGGACACTCCGAATCGCGATATTTACTGTTTCCGCTCGCTGTATATCGAAAGAAGCGAAGGATTCACATCCCAAGCCTCGCAACCGTTCGAAATAACGAGAAATCACTTAAGGTCACTCGGAATCACGATATTGACCTTTTCCATATGCAGTGTATTGAAAGAAGCTAAGGATTCGTTTCCCAAGCCTCGCAATCGTTCAAAATATCGATAAATCAGAGTAGGAGACTCGTAATCGCGATATTTACATTTACCACTCGCTGTATATGGAAAGAAGCGATGGATTCACTTCCCAAACGTCGCAATAATTCGAAATAACGACAAATCACTCAAGGACACTCCGAATCGCGATATTTACCGTTTCCGCTCGCTGTATATCGAAACAAGCGAAGGATTCGCATCCCAAGCCTCGCAATCGTTCAAAATATCGATAAATCAGAGTAGGAGACCCGGAATCGCGATATTGACCGTTTCCGCTCGCTGTATATCGAAAGAAGCGAAGGATTCACATCCCAAGCCTCGCAACCGTTCGAAATAACGAGAAATCACTCAAGGTCACTCGGAATCACGATATTGACCTTTTCCATATGCAGTGTATTGAAAGAAGCTAAGGATTCGTTTCCCAAGCCTTGCAATCGTTCAAAATATCGGTAAATCAGAGTAGGAGACTCGGGATCGCGATATTTACATTTACCACTCGCTGTATATGGAAAGAAGCGATGGATGCACTTCCCAAGCATCGCAATAATTCGAAATAACGACAAATCACTCAAGGACACTCCGACTCGCGATATTTACCGTTTCCGCTCGCTGTATATCGAAACAAGCGAATAATTCACATCAAAAGCCTCGCAATCGTTCAATATATCGATAAATCAGAGTAGGAGACTCGGAATCGCGATATTTACCTTTTCCGCTCGCTGTATATCGAAAGAAGCGAAGGATTCACTTCCCAAGCCTCCCAATAATTTGAAATAACGACAAATCTTTCAAGGACACTCCGACTCGCGATATTTACCGTTTCCGCTCGCTGTATATCGAAAGAAGCGATTGATTCATATCCCAAGTCTCGCAATCGTTTAAAATATCGATAAATTACAGTACGAGACTCGGGATCGCGATATTTACTGTTTCCGCTCGCTGTATATCGAAACAAACGAAAGATTCACATCACAAGCCTCGCAATAATTCGAAATAACGACAAATCACTCAAGGACACTCCGAATCGCGATATTTACTGTTTCCGCTCGCTGTATATCGAAAGAAGCGAAGGATTCACTTCCCAAGCCTCCCAATAATTTGAAATAACATCAAATCTTTCAAGGACACTCCGACTCGCGATATTTACCGTTTCCGCTCGCTGTATATCGAAACAAGCGAATAATTCACATCCCAAGCCTCGCAATCGTTCAAGATATCGATAATTCAGAGTATTAGACTCGGAATCGCGATATTAACTGTTTCCGCTCGCTGTATATAGAAACAAGCGAACGATTCGCAACCCAAGCATAGCAATAATTCGAAATAACGACAAATCACTCAAGGACACTCCGAATCGCGATACTTACTGTTTCCGCTCGCTGTATATCGAAAGAAGCGAAGGATTCACTTCCCAAGCCCCCCAATAATTTGAAATAACGACAAATCTTTCAAGGACACTCCGACTCGCGATATTTACCGTTTCCGCTCGCTGTATATCGAAAGAAGCGATTGATTCACATCCCAAGCCTCGCAATCGTTTAAAATATCGATAAAGCACAGTACGAGACTCGGGATCGCGATATTTACCGTTTCCGCTCGCTGTATATCGAAACAAACGAAGGATTCACATCACAAGCCTCGCAATAATTCGAAATAACGACAAATCACTCAAGGACACTCCGAATCGCGATATTTACTGTTTCCGCTCGCTGTATATCGAAAGAAGCGAAGGATTCACTTCCCAAGCCTCCCAATAATTAAGAATAACGACAAATCTTTCAAGGACACTCCGACTCGCGATATTTACCGTTTCCCCTCGCTGTATATCGAAAGAAGCGATTGATTCACATCCCAAGCCTCGCAATCGTTTAAAATATCGATAGTACGAGACTCGGGATCGCGATATTTACCGTTTTCGCTCGCTGTATATCGAAACAAGCGAATAATTCACATCCCAAGCCTCGCAATCGTTCAAGATATCGATAATTCAGAGTATTAGACTCGGAATCGCGATATTTACTGTTTCCGCTCGCTGTATATCGAAAGAAGCGAAGGATTCACTTCCCAAGCCCCCCAATAATTTGAAATAACGACAAATCTTTCAAGGACACTTCGACTCGCGATATTTACCGTTTCCGCTCGCTGTATATCGAAAGAAGCGATTGATTCACATCCCAAGCCTCGCAATCGTTTAAAATATCGATAAAGCACAGTACGAGACTCGGGATCGCGATATTTACCGTTTCCGCTCGCTGTATATCGAAACAAGCGAATAATTCACATCCCAAGCCTCGCAATCGTTCAAGATATCGATAATTCAGAGTAGGAGACTCCGAATGGCGATATTTACCGTTTCCGCTCGCTGTATATCGAAAGAAGCGAAGGATTCACATCCCAAGCCTCGCAACCGTTCGAAATAACGAGAAATCACTTAAGGTCACTCGGAATCACGATATTGACCTTTTCCATATGCAGTGTATTGAAAGAAGCTAAGGATTCGTTTCCCAAGCCTCGCAATCGTTCAAAATATCGATAAATCAGAGTAGGAGACTCGTAATCGCGATATTTACATTTACCACTCGCTGTATATGGAAAGAAGCGATGGATTCACTTCCCAAACGTCGCAATAATTCGAAATAACGACAAATCACTCAAGGACACTCCGAATCGCGATATTTACCGTTTCCGCTCGCTGTATATCGAAACAAGCGAAGGATTCGCATCCCAAGCCTCGCAATCGTTCAAAATATCGATAAATCAGAGTAGGAGACCCGGAATCGCGATATTGACCGTTTCCGCTCGCTGTATATCGAAAGAAGCGAAGGATTCACATCCCAAGCCTCGCAACCGTTCGAAATAACGAGAAATCACTCAAGGTCACTCGGAATCACGATATTGACCTTTTCCATATGCAGTGTATTGAAAGAAGCTAAGGATTCGTTTCCCAAGCCTCGCAATCGTTCAAAATATCGGTAAATCAGAGTAGGAGACTCGGGATCGCGATATTTACATTTACCACTCGCTGTATATGGAAAGAAGCGATGGATGCACTTCCCAAGCATCGCAATAATTCGAAATAACGACAAATCACTCAAGGACACTCCGACTCGCGATATTTACCGTTTCCGCTCGCTGTATATCGAAACAAGCGAATAATTCACATCAAAAGCCTCGCAATCGTTCAATATATCGATAAATCAGAGTAGGAGACTCGGAATCGCGATATTTACCTTTTCCGCTCGCTGTATATCGAAAGAAGCGAAGGATTCACTTCCCAAGCCTCCCAATAATTTGAAATAACGACAAATCTTTCAAGGACACTCCGACTCGCGATATTTACCGTTTCCGCTCGCTGTATATCGAAAGAAGCGATTGATTCATATCCCAAGTCTCGCAATCGTTTAAAATATCGATAAATTACAGTACGAGACTCGGGATCGCGATATTTACTGTTTCCGCTCGCTGTATATCGAAACAAACGAAAGATTCACATCACAAGCCTCGCAATAATTCGAAATAACGACAAATCACTCAAGGACACTCCGAATCGCGATATTTACTGTTTCCGCTCGCTGTATATCGAAAGAAGCGAAGGATTCACTTCCCAAGCCTCCCAATAATTTGAAATAACATCAAATCTTTCAAGGACACTCCGACTCGCGATATTTACCGTTTCCGCTCGCTGTATATCGAAACAAGCGAATAATTCACATCCCAAGCCTCGCAATCGTTCAAGATATCGATAATTCAGAGTATTAGACTCGGAATCGCGATATTAACTGTTTCCGCTCGCTGTATATAGAAACAAGCGAACGATTCGCAACCCAAGCATAGCAATAATTCGAAATAACGACAAATCACTCAAGGACACTCCGAATCGCGATACTTACTGTTTCCGCTCGCTGTATATCGAAAGAAGCGAAGGATTCACTTCCCAAGCCCCCCAATAATTTGAAATAACGACAAATCTTTCAAGGACACTCCGACTCGCGATATTTACCGTTTCCGCTCGCTGTATATCGAAAGAAGCGATTGATTCACATCCCAAGCCTCGCAATCGTTTAAAATATCGATAAAGCACAGTACGAGACTCGGGATCGCGATATTTACCGTTTCCGCTCGCTGTATATCGAAACAAACGAAGGATTCACATCACAAGCCTCGCAATAATTCGAAATAACGACAAATCACTCAAGGACACTCCGAATCGCGATATTTACTGTTTCCGCTCGCTGTATATCGAAAGAAGCGAAGGATTCACTTCCCAAGCCTCCCAATAATTAAGAATAACGACAAATCTTTCAAGGACACTCCGACTCGCGATATTTACCGTTTCCCCTCGCTGTATATCGAAAGAAGCGATTGATTCACATCCCAAGCCTCGCAATCGTTTAAAATATCGATAGTACGAGACTCGGGATCGCGATATTTACCGTTTTCGCTCGCTGTATATCGAAACAAGCGAATAATTCACATCCCAAGCCTCGCAATCGTTCAAGATATCGATAATTCAGAGTATTAGACTCGGAATCGCGATATTTACTGTTTCCGCTCGCTGTATATCGAAAGAAGCGAAGGATTCACTTCCCAAGCCCCCCAATAATTTGAAATAACGACAAATCTTTCAAGGACACTTCGACTCGCGATATTTACCGTTTCCGCTCGCTGTATATCGAAAGAAGCGATTGATTCACATCCCAAGCCTCGCAATCGTTTAAAATATCGATAAAGCACAGTACGAGACTCGGGATCGCGATATTTACCGTTTCCGCTCGCTGTATATCGAAACAAGCGAATAATTCACATCCCAAGCCTCGCAATCGTTCAAGATATCGATAATTCAGAGTAGGAGACTCCGAATGGCGATATTTACCGTTTCCGCTCGCTGTATATCGAAAGAAGCGAGGGATTCACATCGCAAGCCTCGCAATCGTTCAAAATATCGGTAAATCAGAGTAGGAGACTCGGGATCGTTATATTTACATTTACCACTCTCTGTATATGGAAAGAAGCGATGGATTCACTTCCCAAGCCTCCCAATAATTTGAAATAACGACAAATCTTTCAAGGACACTCCGAATCGCGATATTTACCGTTTCCGCTCGCTGTATATCGAAACAAGCGAATAATTCACATCCCAAGCCTCGCAATCGTTCAAGATATCGATAAGTCAGAGTAGGAGACTCGGAATCGCGATATTTACTGTTTCCGCTCTCTGTATATCGAATGAAGCGAAGGATTCACTTCCCATTCCTCCCAATAATTTGAAATAACGACAAATCTTTCAAGGACACTCCGACTCGCGATATTTACCGTTTCCGCTCGCTGTATATCGAAACAAGCGAATAATTCACATCCCAAGCCTCGCAATCGTTCAAGATATCGATAATTCAGAGTATTAGACTCGGAATCGCGATATTTACTGTTTCCGCTCGCTGTATATAGAAACAAGCGAACGATTCGCAACCCAAGCATAGCAATAATTCGAAATAACGACAAATCACTCAAGGACACTCCGAATCGCGATACTTACTGTTTCCGCTCGCTGTATATCGAAAGAAGCGAAGGATTCACTTCCCAAGCCCCCCAATAATTTGAAATAACGACAAATCTTTCAAGGACACTCCGACTCGCGATATTTACCGTTTCCGCTCGCTGTATATCGAAAGAAGCGATTGATTCACATCCCAAGCCTCGCAATCGTTTAAAATATCGATAAAGCACAGTACGAGACTCGGGATCGCGATATTTACCGTTTCCGCTCGCTGTATATCGAAACAAACGAAGGATTCACATCACAAGCCTCGCAATAATTCGAAATAACGACAAATCACTCAAGGACACTCCGAATCGCGATATTTACTGTTTCCGCTCGCTGTATATCGAAAGAAGCGAAGGATTCACTTCCCAAGCCTCCCAATAATTAAGAATAACGACAAATCTTTCAAGGACACTCCGACTCGCGATATTTACCGTTTCCCCTCGCTGTATATCGAAAGAAGCGATTGATTCACATCCCAAGCCTCGCAATCGTTTAAAATATCGATAAAGCACAGTACGAGACTCGGGATCGCGATATTTACCGTTTCCGCTCGCTGTATATCGAAACAAGCGAATAATTCACATCCCAAGCCTCGCAATCGTTCAAGATATCGATAATTCAGAGTAGGAGACTCCGAATGGCGATATTTACCGTTTCCGCTCGCTGTATATCGAAAGAAGCGAGGGATTCACATCGCAAGCCTCGCAATCGTTCAAAATATCGGTAAATCAGAGTAGGAGACTCGGGATCGTTATATTTACATTTACCACTCTCTGTATATGGAAAGAAGCGATGGATTCACTTCCCAAGCCTCCCAATAATTTGAAATAACGACAAATCTTTCAAGGACACTCCGAATCGCGATATTTACCGTTTCCGCTCGCTGTATATCGAAACAAGCGAATAATTCACATCAAAAGCCTCGCAATCGTTCAAAATATCGATAAATCAGAGTAGGAGACTGGGAATCGCGATATTTAGCTTTTCCGCTCGCTGTATATCGAAAGAAGCGAAGGATTCACTTCCCAAGAGTCCCAATAATTTGAAATAAAGACAAATCTTTCAAGGACACTCCGACTCGCGATATTTACCGTTTCCGCTCGCTGTATATCGAAACAAGCGAATAATTCACATCCCAAGCCTCGCAATCGTTCAAGATATCGATAATTCAGAGTAGGAGACTCGGAATCGGGATATTTACCTTTACGCTCGCTGTATATCGAAAGAAGCGAAGGATTCACATCACAAGCCTCGCAATCGTTCAAAATATCGGTAAGTCAGAGTAGGAGACTCGGGATCGCGATATTTACATTTACCACTCGCTGTATATCGAAAGAAACGAAGGATTCACTTCCCAAGCCTCGCAATAATTCGAAATAACGACAAATCATTCAAGGACACTCCGAATCGCGATATTGACCGTTTCCGCTCGCTGTATATCGAAACAAGCGAAGGATTCGCATCCCAAGCCTCGCAATCGTTCAAAATATCGATAAATCAGAGTAGGAGACCCGGAATCGCGATATTGACCGTTTCCGCTCGCTGTATATCGAAAGAAGCGAAGGATTCACATCCCAAGCCTCGCAACCGTTCGAAATAACGAGAAATCACTCAAGGTCACTCGGAATCACGATATTGACCTTTTCCATATGCAGTGTATTGAAAGAAGCTAAGGATTCGTTTCCCAAGCCTCGCAATCGTTCAAAATATCGGTAAATCAGAGTAGGAGACTCGGGATCGCGATATTTACATTTACCACTCGCTGTATATGGAAAGAAGCGATGGATTCACTTCCCAAACGTCGCAATAATTCGAAATAACGACAAATCATTCAAGGACACTCCGAATCGCGATATTTACCGTTTCCGCTCGCTGTATATCGAAACAAGCGAATAATTCACATCAAAAGCCTCGCAATCGTTCAATATATCGATAAATCAGAGTAGGAGACTCGGAATCGCGATATTTACCTTTTCCGCTCGCTGTATATCGAAAGAAGCGAAGGATTCACTTCCCAAGCCTCCCAATAATTTGAAATAACGACAAATCTTTCAAGGACACTCCGACTCGCGATATTTACCGTTTCCGCTCGCTGTATATCGAAAGAAGCGATTGATTCATATCCCAAGCCTCGCAATCGTTTAAAATATCGATAAATTACAGTACGAGACTCGGGATCGCGATATTTACTGTTTCCGCTCGCTGTATATCGAAACAAACGAAAGATTCACATCACAAGCCTCGCAATAATTCGAAATAACGACAAATCACTCAAGGACACTTCGAATCGCGATATTTACTGTTTCCGCTCGCTGTATATCGAAAGAAGCGAAGGATTCACTTCCCAAGCCTCCCAATAATTTGAAATAACGACAAATCTTTCAAGGACACTCCGACTCGCGATATTTACCGTTTCCGCTCGCTGTATATCGAAACAAGTTAATAATTCACATCCCAAGCCTCGCAATCGTTCAAGATATCGATAATTCAGAGTATTAGACTCGGAATCGCGATATTTACTGTTTCCGCTCGCTGTATATAGAAACAAGCGAACGATTCGCAATCCAAGCATAGCAATAATTCGAAATAACGACAAATCACTCAAGGACACTCCGAATCGCGATACTTACTGTTTCCGCTCGCTGTATATCGAAAGAAGCGAAGGATTCACTTCCCAAGCCCCCCAATAATTTGAAATAACGACAAATCTTTCAAGGACACTCCGACTCGCGATATTTACCGTTTCCGCTCGCTGTATATCGAAAGAAGCGATTGATTCACATCCCAAGCCTCGCAATCGTTTAAAATATCGATAAAGCACAGTACGAGACTCGGGATCGCGATATTTACCGTTTCCGCTCGCTGTATATCGAAACAAACGAAGGATTCACATCACAAGCCTCGCAATAATTCGAAATAACGACAAATCACTCAAGGACACTCCGAATCGCGATATTTACTGTTTCCGCTCGCTGTATATCGAAAGAAGCGAAGGATTCACTTCCCAAGCCTCCCAATAATTAAGAATAACGACAAATCTTTCAAGGACACTCCGACTCGCGATATTTACCGTTTCCCCTCGCTGTATATCGAAAGAAGCGAAGGATTCACTTCCCAAGCCCCCCAATAATTTGAAATAACGACAAATCTTTCAAGGACACTCCGACTCGCGATATTTACCGTTTCCGCTCGCTGTATATCGAAAGAAGCGATTGATTCACATCCCAAGCATCGCAATCGTTTAAAATATCGATAAAGCACAGTACGAGACTCGGGATCGCGATATTTACCGTTTCCGCTCGCTGTATATCGAAACAAGCGAATAATTCACATCCCAAGCCTCGCAATCGTTCAAGATATCGATAATTCAGAGTAGGAGACTCCGAATGGCGATATTTACCGTTTCCGCTCGCTGTATATCGAAAGAAGCGAAGGATTCACTTCCCAAGCCCCCCAATAATTTGAAATAACGACAAATCTTTCAAGGACACTCCGACTCGCGATATTTACCGTTTCCGCTCGCTGTATATCGAAAGAAGCGATTGATTCACATCCCAAGCATCGCAATCGTTTAAAATATCGATAGTACGAGACTCGGGATCGCGATATTTACCGTTTTCGCTCGCTGTATATCGAAACAAGCGATTGATTCACATCCCAAGCCTCGCAATCGTTTAAAATATCGATAGTACGAGACTCGGGATCGCGATATTTACCGTTTTCGCTCGCTGTATATCGAAACAAGCGAATAATTCACATCCCAAGCCTCGCAATCGTTCAAGATATCGATAATTCAGAGTATTAGACTCGGAATCGCGATATTTACTGTTTCCGCTCGCTGTATATCGAAAGAAGCGAAGGATTCACTTCCCAAGCCCCCCAATAATTTGAAATAACGACAAATCTTTCAAGGACACTCCGACTCGCGATATTTACTGTTTCCGCTCGCTGTATATCGAAAGAAGCGAAGGATTCACTTCCCAAGCCTCCCAATAATTAAGAATAACGACAAATCTTTCAAGGACACTCCGACTCGCGATATTTACCGTTTCCCCTCGCTGTATATCGAAAGAAGCGATTGATTCACATCCCAAGCCTCGCAATCGTTTAAAATATCGATAGTACGAGACTCGGGATCGCGATATTTACCGTTTTCGCTCGCTGTATATCGAAACAAGCGAATAATTCACATCCCAAGCCTCGCAATCGTTCAAGATATCGATAATTCAGAGTATTAGACTCGGAATCGCGATATTTACTGTTTCCGCTCGCTGTATATCGAAAGAAGCGAAGGATTCACTTCCCAAGCCCCCCAATAATTTGAAATAACGACAAATCTTTCAAGGACACTCCGACTCGCGATATTTACCGTTTCCGCTCGCTGTATATCGAAAGAAGCGATTGATTCACATCCCAAGCATCGCAATCGTTTAAAATATCGATAAAGCACAGTACGAGACTCGGGATCGCGATATTTACCGTTTCCGCTGGCTGTATATCGAAACAAGCGAATAATTCACATCCCAAGCCTCGCAATCGTTCAAGATATCGATAATTCAGAGTAGGAGACTCCGAATGGCGATATTTACCGTTTCCGCTCGCTGTATATCGAAAGAAGCGAGGGATTCACATCGCAAGCCTCGCAATCGTTCAAAATATCGGTAAATCAGAGTAGGAGACTCGGGATCGCGATATTTACATTTACCACTCGCTGTATATGGAAAGAAGCGATGGATTCACTTCCCAAACGTCGCAATAATTCGAAATAACGACAAATCTTTCAAGGACACTCCGACTCGCGATATTTACCGTTTCCGCTCGCTGTATATCGAAAGAAGCGATTGATTCACATCCCAAGCCTCGCAATCGTTTAAAATATCGATAAAGCACAGTACGAGACTCGGGATCGCGATATTTACCGTTTCCGCTCGCTGTATATCGAAACAAACGAAGGATTCACATCACAAGCCTCGCAATAATTCGAAATAACGACAAATCACTCAAGGACACTCCGAATCGCGATATTTACTGTTTCCGCTCGCTGTATATCGAAAGAAGCGAAGGATTCACTTCCCAAGCCTCCCAATAATTAAGAATAACGACAAATCTTTCAAGGACACTCCGACTCGCGATATTTACCGTTTCCCCTCGCTGTATATCGAAAGAAGCGATTGATTCACATCCCAAGCCTCGCAATCGTTTAAAATATCGATAAAGCACAGTACGAGACTCGGGATCGCGATATTTACCGTTTCCGCTCGCTGTATATCGAAACAAGCGAATAATTCACATCCCAAGCCTCGCAATCGTTCAAGATATCGATAATTCAGAGTAGGAGACTCCGAATGGCGATATTTACCGTTTCCGCTCGCTGTATATCGAAAGAAGCGAGGGATTCACATCGCAAGCCTCGCAATCGTTCAAAATATCGGTAAATCAGAGTAGGAGACTCGGGATCGTTATATTTACATTTACCACTCTCTGTATATGGAAAGAAGCGATGGATTCACTTCCCAAGCCTCCCAATAATTTGAAATAACGACAAATCTTTCAAGGACACTCCGAATCGCGATATTTACCGTTTCCGCTCGCTGTATATCGAAACAAGCGAATAATTCACATCAAAAGCCTCGCAATCGTTCAAAATATCGATAAATCAGAGTAGGAGACTGGGAATCGCGATATTTAGCTTTTCCGCTCGCTGTATATCGAAAGAAGCGAAGGATTCACTTCCCAAGAGTCCCAATAATTTGAAATAAAGACAAATCTTTCAAGGACACTCCGACTCGCGATATTTACCGTTTCCGCTCGCTGTATATCGAAACAAGCGAATAATTCACATCCCAAGCCTCGCAATCGTTCAAGATATCGATAATTCAGAGTAGGAGACTCGGAATCGGGATATTTACCTTTACGCTCGCTGTATATCGAAAGAAGCGAAGGATTCACATCACAAGCCTCGCAATCGTTCAAAATATCGGTAAGTCAGAGTAGGAGACTCGGGATCGCGATATTTACATTTACCACTCGCTGTATATCGAAAGAAACGAAGGATTCACTTCCCAAGCCTCGCAATAATTCGAAATAACGACAAATCATTCAAGGACACTCCGAATCGCGATATTGACCGTTTCCGCTCGCTGTATATCGAAACAAGCGAAGGATTCGCATCCCAAGCCTCGCAATCGTTCAAAATATCGATAAATCAGAGTAGGAGACCCGGAATCGCGATATTGACCGTTTCCGCTCGCTGTATATCGAAAGAAGCGAAGGATTCACATCCCAAGCCTCGCAACCGTTCGAAATAACGAGAAATCACTCAAGGTCACTCGGAATCACGATATTGACCTTTTCCATATGCAGTGTATTGAAAGAAGCTAAGGATTCGTTTCCCAAGCCTCGCAATCGTTCAAAATATCGGTAAATCAGAGTAGGAGACTCGGGATCGCGATATTTACATTTACCACTCGCTGTATATGGAAAGAAGCGATGGATTCACTTCCCAAACGTCGCAATAATTCGAAATAACGACAAATCATTCAAGGACACTCCGAATCGCGATATTTACCGTTTCCGCTCGCTGTATATCGAAACAAGCGAATAATTCACATCAAAAGCCTCGCAATCGTTCAATATATCGATAAATCAGAGTAGGAGACTCGGAATCGCGATATTTACCTTTTCCGCTCGCTGTATATCGAAAGAAGCGAAGGATTCACTTCCCAAGCCTCCCAATAATTTGAAATAACGACAAATCTTTCAAGGACACTCCGACTCGCGATATTTACCGTTTCCGCTCGCTGTATATCGAAAGAAGCGATTGATTCATATCCCAAGCCTCGCAATCGTTTAAAATATCGATAAATTACAGTACGAGACTCGGGATCGCGATATTTACTGTTTCCGCTCGCTGTATATCGAAACAAACGAAAGATTCACATCACAAGCCTCGCAATAATTCGAAATAACGACAAATCACTCAAGGACACTTCGAATCGCGATATTTACTGTTTCCGCTCGCTGTATATCGAAAGAAGCGAAGGATTCACTTCCCAAGCCTCCCAATAATTTGAAATAACGACAAATCTTTCAAGGACACTCCGACTCGCGATATTTACCGTTTCCGCTCGCTGTATATCGAAACAAGTTAATAATTCACATCCCAAGCCTCGCAATCGTTCAAGATATCGATAATTCAGAGTATTAGACTCGGAATCGCGATATTTACTGTTTCCGCTCGCTGTATATAGAAACAAGCGAACGATTCGCAATCCAAGCATAGCAATAATTCGAAATAACGACAAATCACTCAAGGACACTCCGAATCGCGATACTTACTGTTTCCGCTCGCTGTATATCGAAAGAAGCGAAGGATTCACTTCCCAAGCCCCCCAATAATTTGAAATAACGACAAATCTTTCAAGGACACTCCGACTCGCGATATTTACCGTTTCCGCTCGCTGTATATCGAAAGAAGCGATTGATTCACATCCCAAGCCTCGCAATCGTTTAAAATATCGATAAAGCACAGTACGAGACTCGGGATCGCGATATTTACCGTTTCCGCTCGCTGTATATCGAAACAAACGAAGGATTCACATCACAAGCCTCGCAATAATTCGAAATAACGACAAATCACTCAAGGACACTCCGAATCGCGATATTTACTGTTTCCGCTCGCTGTATATCGAAAGAAGCGAAGGATTCACTTCCCAAGCCTCCCAATAATTAAGAATAACGACAAATCTTTCAAGGACACTCCGACTCGCGATATTTACCGTTTCCCCTCGCTGTATATCGAAAGAAGCGAAGGATTCACTTCCCAAGCCCCCCAATAATTTGAAATAACGACAAATCTTTCAAGGACACTCCGACTCGCGATATTTACCGTTTCCGCTCGCTGTATATCGAAAGAAGCGATTGATTCACATCCCAAGCATCGCAATCGTTTAAAATATCGATAAAGCACAGTACGAGACTCGGGATCGCGATATTTACCGTTTCCGCTCGCTGTATATCGAAACAAGCGAATAATTCACATCCCAAGCCTCGCAATCGTTCAAGATATCGATAATTCAGAGTAGGAGACTCCGAATGGCGATATTTACCGTTTCCGCTCGCTGTATATCGAAAGAAGCGAAGGATTCACTTCCCAAGCCCCCCAATAATTTGAAATAACGACAAATCTTTCAAGGACACTCCGACTCGCGATATTTACCGTTTCCGCTCGCTGTATATCGAAAGAAGCGATTGATTCACATCCCAAGCATCGCAATCGTTTAAAATATCGATAGTACGAGACTCGGGATCGCGATATTTACCGTTTTCGCTCGCTGTATATCGAAACAAGCGATTGATTCACATCCCAAGCCTCGCAATCGTTTAAAATATCGATAGTACGAGACTCGGGATCGCGATATTTACCGTTTTCGCTCGCTGTATATCGAAACAAGCGAATAATTCACATCCCAAGCCTCGCAATCGTTCAAGATATCGATAATTCAGAGTATTAGACTCGGAATCGCGATATTTACTGTTTCCGCTCGCTGTATATCGAAAGAAGCGAAGGATTCACTTCCCAAGCCCCCCAATAATTTGAAATAACGACAAATCTTTCAAGGACACTCCGACTCGCGATATTTACTGTTTCCGCTCGCTGTATATCGAAAGAAGCGAAGGATTCACTTCCCAAGCCTCCCAATAATTAAGAATAACGACAAATCTTTCAAGGACACTCCGACTCGCGATATTTACCGTTTCCCCTCGCTGTATATCGAAAGAAGCGATTGATTCACATCCCAAGCCTCGCAATCGTTTAAAATATCGATAGTACGAGACTCGGGATCGCGATATTTACCGTTTTCGCTCGCTGTATATCGAAACAAGCGAATAATTCACATCCCAAGCCTCGCAATCGTTCAAGATATCGATAATTCAGAGTATTAGACTCGGAATCGCGATATTTACTGTTTCCGCTCGCTGTATATCGAAAGAAGCGAAGGATTCACTTCCCAAGCCCCCCAATAATTTGAAATAACGACAAATCTTTCAAGGACACTCCGACTCGCGATATTTACCGTTTCCGCTCGCTGTATATCGAAAGAAGCGATTGATTCACATCCCAAGCATCGCAATCGTTTAAAATATCGATAAAGCACAGTACGAGACTCGGGATCGCGATATTTACCGTTTCCGCTGGCTGTATATCGAAACAAGCGAATAATTCACATCCCAAGCCTCGCAATCGTTCAAGATATCGATAATTCAGAGTAGGAGACTCCGAATGGCGATATTTACCGTTTCCGCTCGCTGTATATCGAAAGAAGCGAGGGATTCACATCGCAAGCCTCGCAATCGTTCAAAATATCGGTAAATCAGAGTAGGAGACTCGGGATCGCGATATTTACATTTACCACTCGCTGTATATGGAAAGAAGCGATGGATTCACTTCCCAAACGTCGCAATAATTCGAAATAACGACAAATCTTTCAAGGACACTCCGAATCGCGATATTTACCGTTTCCGCTCGCTGTATATCGAAACAAGCGAATAATTCACATCAAAAGCCTCGCAATCGTTCAAAATATCGGTAAGTCAGAGTAGGAGACTCGGGATCGCGATATTTACATTTACCACTCGCTGTATATCGAAAGAAACGAAGGATTCACTTCCCAAGCCTCGCAATAATTCGAAATAACGACAAATCATTCAAGGACACTCCGAATCGCGATATTTACCGTTTCCGCTCGCTGTATATCGAAACAAGCGAAGGATTCGCATCCCAAGCCTCGCAATCGTTTAAAATATCGATAAATCAGAGTAGGAGACCCGGAATCGCGATATTGACCGTTTCCGCTCGCTGTATATCGAAAGAAGCGAAGGATTCACATCCCAAGCCTCGCAACCGTTCGAAATAACGAGAAATCACTCCAGGTCACTCGGAATCACGATATTGACCTTTTCCATATGCAGTGTATTGAAAGAAGCTAAGGATTCGTTTCCCAAGCCTCGCAATCGTTCAAAATATCGGTAAATCAGAGTAGGAGACTCGGGATCGCGATATTTACATTTACCACTCGCTGTATATGGAAAGAAGCGATGGATTCACTTCCCAAGCCTCCCAATAATTAAGAATAACGACAAATCTTTCAAGGACACTCCGACTCGCGATATTTACCGTTTCCCCTCGCTGTATATCGAAAGAAGCGAAGGATTCACTTCCCAAGCCCCCCAATAATTTGAAATAACGACAAATCTTTCAAGGACACTCCGACTCGCGATATTTACCGTTTCCGCTCGCTGTATATCGAAAGAAGCGATTGATTCACATCCCAAGCATCGCAATCGTTTAAAATATCGATAAAGCACAGTACGAGACTCGGGATCGCGATATTTACCGTTTCCGCTCGCTGTATATCGAAACAAGCGAATAATTCACATCCCAAGCCTCGCAATCGTTCAAGATATCGATAATTCAGAGTAGGAGACTCCGAATGGCGATATTTACCGTTTCCGCTCGCTGTATATCGAAAGAAGCGAAGGATTCACTTCCCAAGCCCCCCAATAATTTGAAATAACGACAAATCTTTCAAGGACACTCCGACTCGCGATATTTACCGTTTCCGCTCGCTGTATATCGAAAGAAGCGATTGATTCACATCCCAAGCCTCGCAATCGTTTAAAATATCGATAAAGCACAGTACGAGACTCGGGATCGCGATATTTACCGTTTCCGCTCGCTGTATATCGAAACAAACGAAGGATTCACATCACAAGCCTCGCAATAATTAAGAATAACGACAAATCTTTCAAGGACACTCCGACTCGCGATATTTACCGTTTCCCCTCGCTGTATATCGAAAGAAGCGATTGATTCACATCCCAAGCCTCGCAATCGTTTAAAATATCGATAGTACGAGACTCGGGATCGCGATATTTACCGTTTTCGCTCGCTGTATATCGAAACAAGCGAATAATTCACATCCCAAGCCTCGCAATCGTTCAAGATATCGATAATTCAGAGTATTAGACTCGGAATCGCGATATTTACTGTTTCCGCTCGCTGTATATCGAAAGAAGCGAAGGATTCACTTCCCAAGCCCCCCAATAATTTGAAATAACGACAAATCTTTCAAGGACACTCCGACTCGCGATATTTACTGTTTCCGCTCGCTGTATATCGAAAGAAGCGAAGGATTCACTTCCCAAGCCTCCCAATAATTAAGAATAACGACAAATCTTTCAAGGACACTCCGACTCGCGATATTTACCGTTTCCCCTCGCTGTATATCGAAAGAAGCGATTGATTCACATCCCAAGCCTCGCAATCGTTTAAAATATCGATAGTACGAGACTCGGGATCGCGATATTTACCGTTTTCGCTCGCTGTATATCGAAACAAGCGAATAATTCACATCCCAAGCCTCGCAATCGTTCAAGATATCGATAATTCAGAGTATTAGATTCGGAATCGCGATATTTACTGTTTCCGCTCGCTGTATATCGAAAGAAGCGAAGGATTCACTTCCCAAGCCCCCCAATAATTTGAAATAACGACAAATCTTTCAAGGACACTCCGACTCGCGATATTTACCGTTTCCGCTCGCTGTATATCGAAAGAAGCGATTGATTCACATCCCAAGCATCGCAATCGTTTAAAATATCGATAAAGCACAGTACGAGACTCGGGATCGCGATATTTACCGTTTCCGCTGGCTGTATATCGAAACAAGCGAATAATTCACATCCCAAGCCTCGCAATCGTTCAAGATATCGATAATTCAGAGTAGGAGACTCCGAATGGCGATATTTACCGTTTCCGCTCGCTGTATATCGAAAGAAGCGAGGGATTCACATCGCAAGCCTCGCAATCGTTCAAAATATCGGTAAATCAGAGTAGGAGACTCGGGATCGCGATATTTACATTTACCACTCGCTGTATATGGAAAGAAGCGATGGATTCACTTCCCAAACGTCGCAATAATTCGAAATAACGACAAATCTTTCAAGGACACTCCGAATCGCGATATTTACCGTTTCCGCTCGCTGTATATCGAAACAAGCGAATAATTCACATCAAAAGCCTCGCAATCGTTCAAAATATCGGTAAGTCAGAGTAGGAGACTCGGGATCGCGATATTTACATTTACCACTCGCTGTATATCGAAAGAAACGAAGGATTCACTTCCCAAGCCTCGCAATAATTCGAAATAACGACAAATCATTCAAGGACACTCCGAATCGCGATATTTACCGTTTCCGCTCGCTGTATATCGAAACAAGCGAAGGATTCGCATCCCAAGCCTCGCAATCGTTTAAAATATCGATAAATCAGAGTAGGAGACCCGGAATCGCGATATTGACCGTTTCCGCTCGCTGTATATCGAAAGAAGCGAAGGATTCACATCCCAAGCCTCGCAACCGTTCGAAATAACGAGAAATCACTCCAGGTCACTCGGAATCACGATATTGACCTTTTCCATATGCAGTGTATTGAAAGAAGCTAAGGATTCGTTTCCCAAGCCTCGCAATCGTTCAAAATATCGGTAAATCAGAGTAGGAGACTCGGGATCGCGATATTTACATTTACCACTCGCTGTATATGGAAAGAAGCGATGGATTCACTTCCCAAGCCTCCCAATAATTTGAAATAACGACAAATCTTTCAAGGACACTCCGACTCGCGATATTTACCGTTTCCGCTCGCTGTATATCGAAACAAGCGAATAATTCACATCAAAAGCCTCGCAATCGTTCAATATATCGATAAATCAGAGTAGGAGACTCGGAATCGCGATATTTACCTTTTCCGCTCGCTGTATATCGAAAGAAGCGAAGGATTCACTTCCCAAGCCTCCCAATAATTTGAAATAACGACAAATCTTTCAAGGACACTCCGACTCGCGATATTTACCGTTTCCGCTCGCTGTATATCGAAAGAAGCGATTGATTCATATCCCAAGTCTCGCAATCGTTTAAAATATCGATAAATTACAGTACGAGACTCGGGATCGCGATATTTACTGTTTCCGCTCGCTGTATATCGAAACAAACGAAAGATTCACATCACAAGCCTCGCAATAATTCGAAATAACGACAAATCACTCAAGGACACTCCGAATCGCGATATTTACTGTTTCCGCTCGCTGTATATCGAAAGAAGCGAAGGATTCACTTCCCAAGCCTCCCAATAATTTGAAATAACATCAAATCTTTCAAGGACACTCCGACTCGCGATATTTACCGTTTCCGCTCGCTGTATATCGAAACAAGCGAATAATTCACATCCCAAGCCTCGCAATCGTTCAAGATATCGATAATTCAGAGTATTAGACTCGGAATCGCGATATTTACTGTTTCCGCTCGCTGTATATAGAAACAAGCGAACGATTCGCAACCCAAGCATAGCAATAATTCGAAATAACGACAAATCACTCAAGGACACTCCGAATCGCGATACTTACTGTTTCCGCTCGCTGTATATCGAAAGAAGCGAAGGATTCACTTCCCAAGCCCCCCAATAATTTGAAATAACGACAAATCTTTCAAGGACACTCCGACTCGCGATATTTACCGTTTCCGCTCGCTGTATATCGAAAGAAGCGATTGATTCACATCCCAAGCCTCGCAATCGTTTAAAATATCGATAAAGCACAGTACGAGACTCGGGATCGCGATATTTACCGTTTCCGCTCGCTGTATATCGAAACAAACGAAGGATTCACATCACAAGCCTCGCAATAATTCGAAATAACGACAAATCACTCAAGGACACTCCGAATCGCGATATTTACTGTTTCCGCTCGCTGTATATCGAAAGAAGCGAAGGATTCACTTCCCAAGCCCCCCAATAATTTGAAATAACGACAAATCTTTCAAGGACACTTCGACTCGCGATATTTACCGTTTCCGCTCGCTGTATATCGAAAGAAGCGATTGATTCACATCCCAAGCCTCGCAATCGTTTAAAATATCGATAAAGCACAGTACGAGACTCGGGATCGCGATATTTACCGTTTCCGCTCGCTGTATATCGAAACAAGCGAATAATTCACATCCCAAGCCTCGCAATCGTTCAAGATATCGATAATTCAGAGTAGGAGACTCCGAATGGCGATATTTACCGTTTCCGCTCGCTGTATATCGAAAGAAGCGAGGGATTCACATCGCAAGCCTCGCAATCGTTCAAAATATCGGTAAATCAGAGTAGGAGACTCGGGATCGTTATATTTACATTTACCACTCTCTGTATATGGAAAGAAGCGATGGATTCACTTCCCAAGCCTCCCAATAATTTGAAATAACGACAAATCTTTCAAGGACACTCCGAATCGCGATATTTACCGTTTCCGCTCGCTGTATATCGAAACAAGCGAATAATTCACATCCCAAGCCTCGCAATCGTTCAAGATATCGATAAGTCAGAGTAGGAGACTCGGAATCGCGATATTTACTGTTTCCGCTCTCTGTATATCGAATGAAGCGAAGGATTCACTTCCCATTCCTCCCAATAATTTGAAATAACGACAAATCTTTCAAGGACACTCCGACTCGCGATATTTACCGTTTCCGCTCGCTGTATATCGAAACAAGCGAATAATTCACATCCCAAGCATCGCAATCGTTCAAGATATCGATAATTCAGAGTAGGAGACTCGGAATCGCGATATTTACTGTTTCCGCTCGCTGTATATAGAAACAAGCGAACGATTCGCAACCCAAGCATAGCAATAATTCGAAATAACGACAAATCACTCAAGGACACTCCGAATCGCGATATTTACTGTTTCCGCTCGCTGTATATCGAAAGAAGCGAAGGATTCACTTCCCAAGCCCCCCAATAATTTGAAATAACGACAAATCTTTCAAGGACACTCCGACTCGCGATATTTACCGTTTCCGCTCGCTGTATATCGAAAGAAGCGAGTGATTCACATCCCAAGCCTCGCAATCGTTTAAAATATCGATAAAGCACAGTACGAGACTCGGGATCGCGATATTTACCGTTTCCGCTCGCTGTACATCGAAACAAGCGGATAATTCACATCCCAAGCCTCGCAATCGTTCAAGATATCGATAATTCAGAGTAGGAGACTCCGAATGGCGATATTTACCGTTTCCGCTCGCTGTATATCGAAAGAAGCGAGGGATTCACATCGCAAGCCTCGCAATCGTTCAAAATATCGGTAAATCAGAGTAGGAGACTCGGGATCGCGATATTTACATTTACCACTCGCTGTATATGGAAAGAAGCGATGGATTCACTTCCTAAGCCTCCCAATAATTTGAAATAACGACAAATCTTTCAAGGACACTCCGAATCGCGATATTTACCGTTTCCGCTCGCTGTATATCGAAAGAAGCGAAGGATTCACTTCCCAAGCCTCCCAATAATTTGAAATAACGACAAATCTTTCAAGGACACTCCGACTCGCGATATTTACCGTTTCCGCTCGCTGTATATCGAAACAAGCGAATAATTCACATCCCAAGCCTCGCAATCGTTCAAGATATCGATAATTCAGAGTATTAGACTCGGAATCGCGATATTTACTGTTTCCGCTCGCTGTATATAGAAACAAGCGAACGATTCGCAACCCAAGCATAGCAATAATTCGAAATAACGACAAATCACTCAAGGACACTCCGAATCGCGATACTTACTGTTTCCGCTCGCTGTATATCGAAAGAAGCGAAGGATTCACTTCCCAAGCCCCCCAATAATTTGAAATAACGACAAATCTTTCAAGGACACTCCGACTCGCGATATTTACCGTTTCCGCTCGCTGTATATCGAAACAAGCCAATAATTCACATCCCAAGCCTCGCAATCGTTCAAGATATCGATAATTGAGAGTAGGAGACTCGGAATCGCGATATTTACTGTTTCCGCTCGCTGTATATCGAAACAAGCGAATAATTCACATCCCAAGCCTCGCAATCGTTTAAAATATAGATAAAGCACAGTACGAGACTCGGGATCGCGATATTTACCGTTTCCGCTCGCTGTATATCGAAACAAGCGAATAATTCACATCCCAAGCCTCGCAATCGTTCAAGATATCGATAATTCAGAGTAGGAGACTCGGAATCGGGATATTTACCTTTACGCTCGCTGTATATCGAAAGAAGCGAAGGATTCACATCACAAGCCTCGCAATCGTTCAAAATATCGGTAAGTCAGAGTAGGAGACTCGGGATCGCGATATTTACATTTACCACTCGCTGTATATCGAAAGAAACGAAGGATTCACTTCCCAAGCCTCGCAATAATTCGAAATAACGACAAATCATTCAAGGACACTCCGAATCGCGATATTGACCGTTTCCGCTCGCTGTATATCGAAAGAAGCGAAGGATTCACATCCCAAGCCTCGCAACCGTTCGAAATAACGAGAAATCACTTAAGGTCACTCGGAATCACGATATTGACCTTTTCCATATGCAGTGTATTGAAAGAAGCTAAGGATTCGTTTCCCAAGCCTCGCAATCGTTCAAAATATCGATAAATCAGAGTAGGAGACTCGTAATCGCGATATTTACATTTACCACTCGCTGTATATGGAAAGAAGCGATGGATTCACTTCCCAAACGTCGCAATAATTCGAAATAACGACAAATCACTCAAGGACACTCCGAATCGCGATATTTACCGTTTCCGCTCGCTGTATATCGAAACAAGCGAAGGATTCGCATCCCAAGCCTCGCAATCGTTCAAAATATCGATAAATCAGAGTAGGAGACCCGGAATCGCGATATTGACCGTTTCCGCTCGCTGTATATCGAAAGAAGCGAAGGATTCACATCCCAAGCCTCGCAACCGTCCGAAATAACGAGAAATAACTCAAGGTCACTCGGAATCACGATATTGACCTTTTCCATATGCAGTGTATTGAAAGAAGCTAAGGATTCGTTTCCCAAGCCTCGCAATCGTTCAAAATATCGGTAAATCAGAGTAGGAGACTCGGGATCGCGATATTTACATTTACCACTCGCTGTATATGGAAAGAAGCGATGGATTCACTTCCCAAGCCTCCCAATAATTTGAAATAACGACAAATCTTTCAAGGACATTCCGACTCGCGATATTTACCGTTTCCGCTCGCTGTATATCGAAACAAGCGAATAATTCACATCAAAAGCCTCGCAATCGTTCAATATATCGATAAATCAGAGTAGGAGACTCGGAATCGCGATATTTACCTTTTCCGCTCGCTGTATATCGAAAGAAGCGAAGGATTCACTTCCCAAGCCTCCCAATAATTTGAAATAACATCAAATCTTTCAAGGACACTCCGACTCGCGATATTCACCGTTTCCCCTCGCTGTATATCGAAAGAAGCGATTGATTCACATCCCAAGCCTCGCAATCGTTTAAAATATCGATAGTACGAGACTCGGGATCGCGATATTTACCGTTTTCGCTCGCTGTATATCGAAACAAGCGAATAATTCACATCCCAAGCCTCGCAATCGTTCAAGATATCGATAATTCAGAGTATTAGACTCGGAATCGCGATATTTACTGTTTCCGCTCGCTGTATATCGAAAGAAGCGAAGGATTCACTTCCCAAGCCCCCCAATAATTTGAAATAACGACAAATCTTTCAAGGACACTTCGACTCGCGATATTTACCGTTTCCCCTCGCTGTCTATCGAAAGAAGCGATTGATTCACATCCCAAGCCTCGCAATCGTTTAATATATGGATAGTACGAGACTCGGGATCGCGATATTTACCGTTTCCGCTCGCTGTATATCGAAACAAGCGAATAATTCACATCCCAAGCCTCGCAATCGTTCAAAATATCGATAAATCAGAGTAGGAGACTCGGAATCGCGATATTTACATTTACCACTCTCTGTATATGGAAAGAAGCGATGGATTCACTTCCCAAGCCTCCCAATAATTTGAAATAACGACAAATCTTTCAAGGACACTCCGAATCGCGATATTTACCGTTTCCGCTCGCTGTATATCGAAACAAGCGAATAATTCACATCCCAAGCCTCGCAATCGTTCAAGATATCGATAAGTCAGAGTAGGAGACTCGGAATCGCGATATTTACTGTTTCCGCTCTCTGTATATCGAATGAAGCGAAGGATTCACTTCCCATTCCTCCCAATAATTTGAAATAACGACAAATCTTTCAAGGACACTCCGACTCGCGATATTTACCGTTTCCGCTCGCTGTATATCGAAACAAGCGAATAATTCACATCCCAAGCATCGCAATCGTTCAAGATATCGATAATTCAGAGTAGGAGACTCGGAATCGCGATATTTACTGTTTCCGCTCGCTGTATATAGAAACAAGCGAACGATTCGCAACCCAAGCATAGCAATAATTCGAAATAACGACAAATCACTCAAGGACACTCCGAATCGCGATATTTACTGTTTCCGCTCGCTGTATATCGAAAGAAGCGAAGGATTCACTTCCCAAGCCCCCCAATAATTTGAAATAACGATAAATCTTTCAAGGACACTCCGACTCGCGATATTTACCGTTTCCGCTCGCTGTATATCGAAAGAAGCGAGTGATTCACATCCCAAGCCTCGCAATCGTTTAAAATATCGATAAAGCACAGTACGAGACTCGGGATCGCGATATTTACCGTTTCCGCTCGCTGTACATCGAAACAAGCGGATAATTCACATCCCAAGCCTCGCAATCGTTCAAGATATCGATAATTCAGAGTAGGAGACTCCGAATGGCGATATTTACCGTTTCCGCTCGCTGTATATCGAAAGAAGCGAGGGATTCACATCGCAAGCCTCGCAATCGTTCAAAATATCGGTAAATCAGAGTAGGAGACTCGGGATCGCGATATTTACATTTACCACTCGCTGTATATGGAAAGAAGCGATGGATTCACTTCCCAAGCCTCCCAATAATTTGAAATAACGACAAATCTTTCAAGGACACTCCGAATCGCGATATTGACCGTTTCCGCTCGCTGTATAGCGAAAGAAGCGAAGGATTCACATCCCAAGCCTCGCAACCGTTCGAAATAACGAGAAATCACTTAAGGTCACTCGGAATCACGATATTGACCTTTTCCATATGCAGTGTATTGAAAGAAGCTAAGGATTCGTTTCCCAAGCCTCGCAATCGTTTAAAATATAGATAAAGCACAGTACGAGACTCGGGATCGCGATATTTACCGTTTCCGCTCGCTGTATATCGAAACAAGCGAATAATTCACATCCCAAGCCTCGCAATCGTTCAAGATATCGATAATTCAGAGTAGGAGACTCGGAATCGGGATATTTACCTTTACGCTCGCTGTATATCGAAAGAAGCGAAGGATTCACATCACAAGCCTCGCAATCGTTCAAAATATCGGTAAGTCAGAGTAGGAGACTCGGGATCGCGATATTTACATTTACCACTCGCTGTATATCGAAAGAAACGAAGGATTCACTTCCCAAGCCTCGCAATAATTCGAAATAACGACAAATCATTCAAGGACACTCCGAATCGCGATATTGACCGTTTCCGCTCGCTGTATAGCGAAAGAAGCGAAGGATTCACATCCCAAGCCTCGCAACCGTTCGAAATAACGAGAAATCACTTAAGGTCACTCGGAATCACGATATTGACCTTTTCCATATGCAGTGTATTGAAAGAAGCTAAGGATTCGTTTCCCAAGCCTCGCAATCGTTCAAAATATCGATAAATCAGAGTAGGAGACTCGTAATCGCGATATTTACATTTACCACTCGCTGTATATGGAAAGAAGCGATGGATTCACTTCCCAAACGTCGCAATAATTCGAAATAACGACAAATCACTCAAGGACACTCCGAATCGCGATATTTACCGTTTCCGCTCGCTGTATATCGAAACAAGCGAAGGATTCGCATCCCAAGCCTCGCAATCGTTCAAAATATCGATAAATCAGAGTAGGAGACCCGGAATCGCGATATTGACCGTTTCCGCTCGCTGTATATCGAAAGAAGCGAAGGATTCACATCCCAAGCCTCGCAACCGTTCGAAATAACGAGAACTCACTCAAGGTCACTCGGAATCACGATATTGACCTTTTCCATATGCAGTGTATTGAAAGAAGCTAAGGATTCGTTTCCCAAGCCTCGCAATCGTTCAAAATATCGGTAAATCAGAGTAGGAGACTCGGGATCGCGATATTTACATTTACCACTCGCTGTATATGGAAAGAAGCGATGGATTCACTTCCCAAACGTCGCAATAATTCGAAATAACGACAAATCATTCAAGGACACTCCGAATCGCGATATTTACCGTTTCCGCTCGCTGTATATCGAAACAAGCGAATAATTCACATCAAAAGCCTCGCAATCGTTCAATATATCGATAAATCAGAGTAGGAGACTCGGAATCGCGATATTTACCTTTTCCGCTCGCTGTATATCGAAAGAAGCGAAGGATTCACTTCCCAAGCCTCCCAATAATTTGAAATAACGACAAATCTTTCAAGGACACTCCGACTCGCGATATTTACCGTTTCCGCTCGCTGTATATCGAAAGAAGCGATTGATTCATATCCCAAGCCTCGCAATCGTTTAAAATATCGATAAATTACAGTACGAGACTCGGGATCGCGATATTTACTGTTTCCGCTCGCTGTATATCGAAACAAACGAAAGATTCACATCACAAGCCTCGCAATAATTCGAAATAACGACAAATCACTCAAGGACACTTCGAATCGCGATATTTACTGTTTCCGCTCGCTGTATATCGAAAGAAGCGAAGGATTCACTTCCCAAGCCTCCCAATAATTTGAAATAACGACAAATCTTTCAAGGACACTCCGACTCGCGATATTTACCGTTTCCGCTCGCTGTATATCGAAACAAGTTAATAATTCACATCCCAAGCCTCGCAATCGTTCAAGATATCGATAATTCAGAGTATTAGACTCGGAATCGCGATATTTACTGTTTCCGCTCGCTGTATATAGAAACAAGCGAACGATTCGCAACCCAAGCATAGCAATAATTCGAAATAACGACAAATCACTCAAGGACACTCCGAATCGCGATACTTACTGTTTCCGCTCGCTGTATATCGAAAGAAGCGAAGGATTCACTTCCCAAGCCCCCCAATAATTTGAAATAACGACAAATCTTTCAAGGACACTCCGACTCGCGATATTTACCGTTTCCGCTCGCTGTATATCGAAAGAAGCGATTGATTCACATCCCAAGCCTCGCAATCGTTTAAAATATCGATAAAGCACAGTACGAGACTCGGGATCGCGATATTTACCGTTTCCGCTCGCTGTATATCGAAACAAACGAAGGATTCACATCACAAGCCTCGCAATAAATCGAAATAACGACAAATCACTCAAGGACACTCCGAATCGCGATATTTACTGTTTCCGCTCGCTGTATATCGAAAGAAGCGAAGGATTCACTTCCCAAGCCCCCCAATAATTTGAAATAACGACAAATCTTTCAAGGACACTCCGACTCGCGATATTTACCGTTTCCGCTCGCTGTATATCGAAAGAAGCGATTGATTCACATCCCAAGCCTCGCAATCGTTTAAAATATCGATAGTACGAGACTCGGGATCGCGATATTTACCGTTTTCGCTCGCTGTATATCGAAACAAGCGAATAATTCACATCCCAAGCCTCGCAATCGTTCAAGATATCGATAATTCAGAGTATTAGACTCGGAATCGCGATATTTACTGTTTCCGCTCGCTGTACATCGAAAGAAGCGAAGGATTCACTTCCCAAGCCCCCCAATAATTTGAAATAACGACAAATCTTTCAAGGACACTCCGACTCGCGATATTTACCGTTTCCGCTCGCTGTATATCGAAAGAAGCGATTGATTCACATCCCAAGCATCGCAATCGTTTAAAATATCGATAAAGCACAGTACGAGACTCGGGATCGCGATATTTACCGTTTCCGCTCGCTGTATATCGAAACAAGCGAATAATTCACATCCCAAGCCTCGCAATCGTTCAAGATATCGATAATTCAGAGTAGGAGACTCCGAATGGCGATATTTACCGTTTCCGCTCGCTGTATATCGAAAGAAGCGAGGGATTCACATCGCAAGCCTCGCAATCGTTCAAAATATCGGTAAATCAGAGTAGGAGACTCGGGATCGCGATATTTACATTTACCACTCGCTGTATATGGAAAGAAGCGATGGATTCACTTCCTAAGCCTCCCAATAATTTGAAATAACGACAAATCTTTCAAGGACACTCCGAATCGCGATATTTACCGTTTCCGCTCGCTGTATATCGAAAGAAGCGAAGGATTCACTTCCCAAGCCTCCCAATAATTTGAAATAACGACAAATCTTTCAAGGACACTCCGACTCGCGATATTTACCGTTTCCGCTCGCTGTATATCGAAACAAGCGAATAATTCACATCCCAAGCCTCGCAATCGTTCAAGATATCGATAATTCAGAGTATTAGACTCGGAATCGCGATATTTACTGTTTCCGCTCGCTGTATATAGAAACAAGCGAACGATTCGCAACCCAAGCATAGCAATAATTCGAAATAACGACAAATCACTCAAGGACACTCCGAATCGCGATATTTACTGTTTCCGCTCGCTGTATATCGAAAGAAGCGAAGGATTCACTTCCCAAGCCTCCCAATAATTAAGAATAACGACAAATCTTTCAAGGACACTCCGACTCGCGATATTTACCGTTTCCGCTCGCTGTATATCGAAAGAAGCGATTGATTCATATCCCAAGCCTCGCAATCGTTTAAAATATCGATAAATTACAGTACGAGACTCGGGATCGCGATATTTACTGTTTCCGCTCGCTGTATATCGAAACAAGCGAATAATTCACATCCCAAGCCTCGCAATCGTTCAAGATATCGATAATTCAGAGTAGGAGACTCCGAATGGCGATATTTACCGTTTCCGCTCGCTGTATATCGAAAGAAGCGAGGGATTCACATCGCAAGCCTCGCAATCGTTCAAAATATCGGTAAATCAGAGTAGGAGACTCGGGATCGCGATATTTACATTTAGCACTCGCTGTATATGGAAAGAAGCGATGGATTCACTTCCCAAGCCTCGCAATCGTTTAAAATATCGATAGTACGAGACTCGGGATCGCGATATTTACCGTTTCCGCTCGCTGTATATCGAAACAAACGAAGGATTCACATCACAAGCCTCGCAATAATTCGAAATAACGACAAATCACTCAAGGACACTCCGAATCGCGATATTTACTGTTTCCGCTCGCTGTATATCGAAAGAAGCGAAGGATTCACTTCCCAAGCCTCCCAATAATTAAGAATAACGACAAATCTTTCAAGGACACTCCGACTCGCGATATTTACCGTTTCCCCTCGCTGTATATCGAAAGAAGCGATTGATTCACATCCCAAGCCTCGCAATCGTTTAAAATATCGATAGTACGAGACTCGGGATCGCGATATTTACCGTTTTCGCTCGCTGTATATCGAAACAAGCGAATAATTCACATCCTAAGCCTCGCAATCGTTCAAGATATCGATAATTCAGAGTATTAGACTCGGAATCGCGATATTTACTGTTTCCGCTCGCTGTATATCGAAAGAAGCGAAGGATTCACTTCCCAAGCCCCCCAATAATTTGAAATAACGACAAATCTTTCAAGGACACTCCGACTCGCGATATTTACCGTTTCCGCTCGCTGTATATCGAAAGAAGCGATTGATTCATATCCCAAGCCTCGCAATCGTTTAAAATATCGATAAATTACAGTACGAGACTCGGGATCGCGATATTTACTGTTTCCGCTCGCTGTATATCGAAACAAGCGAATAATTCACATCCCAAGCCTCGCAATCGTTCAAGATATCGATAATTCAGAGTAGGAGACTCCGAATGGCGATATTTACCGTTTCCGCTCGCTGTATATCGAAAGAAGCGAGGGATTCACATCGCAAGCCTCGCAATCGTTCAAAATATCGGTAAATCAGAGTAGGAGACTCGGGATCGCGATATTTACATTTAGCACTCGCTGTATATGGAAAGAAGCGATGGATTCACTTCCCAAGCCTCGCAATCGTTTAAAATATCGATAGTACGAGACTCGGGATCGCGATATTTACCGTTTCCGCTCGCTGTATATCGAAACAAACGAAGGATTCACATCACAAGCCTCGCAATAATTCGAAATAACGACAAATCACTCAAGGACACTCCGAATCGCGATATTTACTGTTTCCGCTCGCTGTATATCGAAAGAAGCGAAGGATTCACTTCCCAAGCCTCCCAATAATTAAGAATAACGACAAATCTTTCAAGGACACTCCGACTCGCGATATTTACCGTTTCCCCTCGCTGTATATCGAAAGAAGCGATTGATTCACATCCCAAGCCTCGCAATCGTTTAAAATATCGATAGTACGAGACTCGGGATCGCGATATTTACCGTTTTCGCTCGCTGTATATCGAAACAAGCGAATAATTCACATCCCAAGCCTCGCAATCGTTCAAGATATCGATAATTCAGAGTATTAGACTCGGAATCGCGATATTTACTGTTTCCGCTCGCTGTATATCGAAAGAAGCGAAGGATTCACTTCCCAAGCCCCCCAATAATTTGAAATAACGACAAATCTTTCAAGGACACTCCGACTCGCGATATTTACCGTTTCCGCTCGCTGTATATCGAAAGAAGCGATTGATTCATATCCCAAGCCTCGCAATCGTTTAAAATATCGATAAATTACAGTACGAGACTCGGGATCGCGATATTTACTGTTTCCGCTCGCTGTATATCGAAACAAGCGAATAATTCACATCCCAAGCCTCGCAATCGTTCAAGATATCGATAATTCAGAGTAGGAGACTCCGAATGGCGATATTTACCGTTTCCGCTCGCTGTATATCGAAAGAAGCGAGGGATTCACATCGCAAGCCTCGCAATCGTTCAAAATATCGGTAAATCAGAGTAGGAGACTCGGGATCGCGATATTTACATTTACCACTCGCTGTATATGGAAAGAAGCGATGGATTCACTTCCCAAGCCTCCCAATAATTTGAAATAACGACAAATCTTTCAAGGACACTCCGAATCGCGATATTTACCGTTTCCGCTCGCTGTATATCGAAACAAGCGAATAATTCACATCCCAAGCCTCGCAATCGTTCAAGATATCGATAAGTCAGAGTAGGAGACTCGGAATCGCGATATTTACTGTTTCCGCTCTCTGTATATCGAAAGAAGCGAAGGATTCAGTTCCCATTCCTCCCAATAATTTGAAATAACGACAAATCTTTCAAGGACACTCCGACTCGCGATATTTACCGTTTCCGCTCGCTGTATATCGAAACAAGCGAATAATTCACATCCCAAGCATCGCAATCGTTCAAGATATCGATAATTCAGAGTAGGAGACTCGGAATCGCGATATTTACTGTTTCCGCTCGCTGTATATAGAAACAAGCGAACGATTCGCAACCCAAGCATAGCAATAATTCGAAATAACGACAAATCACTCAAGGACACTCCGAATCGCGATATTTACTGTTTCCGCTCGCTGTATATCGAAAGAAACGAAGGATTCACTTCCCAAGCCCCCCAATAATTTGAAATAACGACAAATCTTTCAAGGACACTCCGACTCGCGATATTTACCGTTTCCGCTCGCTGTATATCGAAAGAAGCGAGTGATTCACATCCCAAGCCTCGCAATCGTTTAAAATATCGATAAAGCACAGTACGAGACTCGGGATCGCGATATTTACCGTTTCCGCTCGCTGTACATCGAAACAAGCGAATAATTCACATCCCAAGCCTCGCAATCGTTCAAGATATCGATAATTCAGAGTAGGAGACTCCGAATTTCGATATTTACCGTTTCCGCTCGCTGTATATCGAAAGAAGCGAGGGATTCACATCGCAAGCCTCGCAATCGATCAAAATATCGGTAAATCAGAGTAGGAGACTCGGGATCGCGATATTTACATTTACCACTCGCTGTATATGGAAAGAAGCGATGGATTCACTTCCCAAGCCTCCCAATAATTTGAAATAACGACAAAACTTTCAAGGACACTCCGAATCGCGATATTTACCGTTTCCGCTCGCTGTATATCGAAACAAGCGAATAATTCACATCCCAAGCCTCGCAATCGTTCAAGATATCGATAATTCAGAGTAGGAGACTCCGACTCGCGATATTTACCGTTTCCGCTCGCTGTATATCGAAAGAAGCGATTGATTCACATCCCAAGCCTCGCAATCGTTTAAAATATCGATAGTACGAGACTCGGGATCGCGATATTTACCGTTTCCGCTCGCTGTATATCGAAACAAGCGAAGGATTCGCATACCAAGCCTCGCAATCGTTCAAAATATCGATAAATCACAGTACGAGACTCGGGATCGCGAAATTTACATTTACCACTCGCTGTATATCGAAAGAAGCGAAGGATTCACTTCCCAAGCCTCCCAATAATTTGAAATAACGACAAATCTTTCAAGGACACTCCGACTCGCGATATTTACCGTTTCCGCTCGCTGTATATAGAAAGAAGCGATTGATTCACATCCCAAGCCTCGCAATCGCTAAAAATATCGATAAATCACAGTACGAGACTCGGGATCGCGATATTGACCGTTTCCGCTCGCTGTATATCGAAAGAAGCGAATAATTCACATCCCAAGCCTCGCAATCGTTCAAAATAACGACGAATCACTCAAGGACACTCCGAATCGCGATATTTACCGTTTCCGCTCGCTGTATATCGAAAGAAGCGAAGGATTCACTTCCCAAGCCTCCCAATAATTTGAAATAACGACAAATCTTTCAAGGACACTCCGACTCGCGATATTTACCGTTTCCGCTCGCTGTATAAAGAAAGAAGCGATGGATTCACTTCCCAAGCATCGCAATAATTCGAAATAACGACAAATCACTCAAGGACACTCCGAATCGCGATATTTACCGTTTGCGCTAGCTGTATATCGAAACAAGCGAATAATTCACATCCGAAGCCTCGCAATCGTTCAAAATATCGATAAATCACAGTACGAGACTCGGAATCGCGATATTTACCTTTTCCGCTCGCTGTATATCGAAAGAAGCGAAGGATTCACTTCCCAAACCTCCCAATAATTTGAAATAACGACAAATCTTTCAAGGACACTCCGAATCGCGATATTTACCGTTTCCGCTAGCTGTATATCGAAACAAGCGATTGATTCACATCCCAAGCCTCGCAATCGTTGAAAATATCGATAAATTACAGTACGAGACTCGGGATCGCGATATTTACTGTTTCCGCTCGCTGTATATCGAAAGAAGCGAAGGATTCACTTCCCAAGCCTCCCAATAATTTGAAATAACGACAAATCTTTCAAGGACACTCCGACTCGCGATATTTACCGTTTCCCCTCGCTGTATATCGGAAGAAGCGATTGATTCACATCCCAAGCCTCGCAATCCTTTAAAATATCGATAGTACGAGACTCGGGATCGCGATATTTACCGTTTTCGCTCGCTGTATATCGAAACAAGCGAATAATTCACATCCCAAGCCTCGCAATCGTTCAAGATATCGATAATTCAGAGTAGGAGACTCCGAATGGCGATATTTACCGTTTCCGCTCGCTGTATATCGAAAGAAGCGAGGGATTCACATCGCAAGCCTCGCAATCGTTCAAAATATCGGTAAATCAGAGTAGGAGACTCGGGATCGCGATATTTACATTTACCACTCGCTGTATATGGAAAGAAGCGATGGATTCACTTCCCAAGCCTCCCAATAATTTGAAATAACGACAAATCTTTCAAGGACACTCCGAATCGCGATATTTACCGTTTCCGCTCGCTGTATATCGAAACAAGCGAATAATTCACATCCCAAGCCTCGCAATCGTTCAAGATATCGATAAGTCAGAGTAGGAGACTCGGAATCGCGATATTGACCGTTTCCGCTCGCTGTATATCGAAAGAAGCGAAGGATTCACATCCCAAGCCTCGCAACCGTTCGAAATAACGAGAAATCACTCAAGGTCACTCGGAATCACGATATTGACCTTTTCCATATGCAGTGTATTGAAAGAAGCTAAGGATTCGTTTCCCAAGCCTCGCAATCGTTCAAAATATCGATAAATCAGAGTAGGATACTCGGAATCGCGATATTTAGCTTTTCCGCTAACTGTATATCGAAAGAAGCGAAGGATTCACTTCCCAAGCCTCCCAATAATTTGAAATAATGACAAATCACTCAAGGACACTCCGACTCGCGATATTTACCGTTTCCGCTCGCTGTATATCGAAAGAAGCGAAGGATTCACATCACAAGCCTCGCAATCGTTCAAAATATCGATAGTACGAGACTCGGGATCGCGATATTTACCGTTTCCGCTCGCTGTATATCGAAACAAGCGAATAATTCACATCCCAAGCCTCGCAATCGTTCAAAATATCGATAAATCAGAGTAGGAGACTCGGAATCGCGATATTTACCTTTTCCGCTCGTTGTATATCGAAAGAAGCGAAGGATTCCAATCCCAAGCCTCGCAACCGTTCGAAATAACGAGAAATCACTCAAGGTCACTCGGAATCACGATATTGACCTTTTCCATATGCAGTGTATTGAAAGAAGCTAAGGATTCGTTTCCCAAGCCTCGCGATCGTTCAAAATATCGATAAATCAGAGTAGGATACTCGGAATCGCGATATTTAGCTTTTCCGCTAACTGTATATCGAAAGAAGCGAAGGATTCACTTCCCAAGCCTCCCAATAATTTGAAATAATGACAAATCAGTCAAGGACACTCCGACTCGCGATATTTACCGTTTCCGCTCGCTGTATATCGAAAGAAGCGAAGGATTCCAATCCCAAGCCTCGCAACCGTTCAAAATATCTATAAATCACAGTAATAGACTCGGGATCGCGATATTTACATTTACCACTCGCTGTATAAAGAAAGAAGCGATGGATTCACTTCCCAAGCGTCGCAATAATTCGAAATAACGACACATCACTCAAGGACACTCCGAATCTCGATATTTACTGTTTCCGCTCGCTGTACATCGAAACAAGCGAACGATTCGCATAGCAAGCCTCGCAATCGTTCAAAATATCGATAAATCACAGTACGAGACTCGGGATCGCGATATTTACATTTACCACTCGCTGTATATCGAAAGAAGCGAAGGATTCACTTACCAAGCCTCGCAATCGTTCAAAATATCGATAAATCAGAGAAGGAGACTCGGAAACGCGATATTTACATTTACCACACGCTGTATAAAGAAAGAAGCGATGGATGCACTTCCCAAGCCTCCCAATAATTTGAAATAACGACAAATCTTTCAAGGACACTCCGACTCGCGATATTTACCGTTTCCGTTCGCTGTATATAGAAAGAAGCGATTGATTCACATCCCAAGCCTCGCAATCGTTTAAAATATCGATAAATCACAGTACGAGACTCGGGATCGCGATATTTACCGTTTCCGCTCGCTGTATATCGAAAGAAGCGAATAATTCACATCCCAAGCCTCGCAATCGTTCAAGATATCGATAATTCAGAGTAGGAGACTCGGAATCACGATATTTACCTTTTCCGCTCGCTGTATATCGAAAGAAGCGAAGGATTCACATCACAAGCCTCGCAATCGTTCAAAATATCGATATATCAGAGTAGGAGACTCCGAATGGCGATATTTACCGTTTCCGCTCGCTGTATATCGAAAGAAGCGAGGGATTCACTTCCCAGGCCTCGCAATAATTCGAAATAACGACGAATCACTCAAGGACACTCCGAATCGCGATATTTACCGTTTCCGCTCGCTGTATATCGAAAGAAGCGAAGGATTCACATCACAAGCCTCGCAACCGTTCAAAATATCTATAAATCACAGTAGGAGACTCCGAATGGCGATATTTACCGTTTCCGCTCGCTGTATAAAGAAAGAAGCGATGGATTCACTTCCCAAGCATCGCAATAATTCGAAATAACGACAAATCACTCAAGGACACTCCGAATCGCGATATTTACCGTTTCCGCTAGCTGTATATCGAAACAAGCGAATAATTCACATCCGAAGCCTCGCAATCGTTCAAAATATCGATAAATCACAGTACGAGACTCGGGATCGCGATATTTACATTTACCACTCGCTGTATTTCGAAAGAAGCGAAGGATTCACTTACCAAGCCTCGCAATCGTTCAAAATATCGATAAATCAGAGAAGGAGACTCGGAAATGCGATATTTACATTTACCACACGCTGTATAAAGAAAGAAGCGATGGATTCACTTCCCAAGCATCGCAATAATTCGAAATAACGACAAATCATTCAAGGACACTCCGAATCGCGATATTTACCGTTTCCGCTCGCTGTATATCGAAACAAGCGAATAATTCACATCCCAAGCCTCGCAATCGTTCAAAATATCGATAAATCAGAGTAGGAGACTCGGAATCGCGATATTTACCTTTTCCGCTCGCTGTATATCGAAAGAAGCGAAGGATTCACTTCCCAAGCCTCCCAATAATATGAAATAACGACAAATCTTTCAAGGACACTCCGACTCGCGATATTTACCGTTTCCGCTCGCTGTATATCGAAACAAGCGAATAATTCACATCCCAAGCCTCGCAATCGTTCAAGATATCGATAATTCAGAGTAGGAGACTCGGAATCGCGATATTTACTGTTTCCGCTCGCTGTATATAGAAACAAGCGAACGATTCGCAACCCAAGCATAGCAATAATTCGAAATAACGACAAATCACTCAAGGACACTCCGAATCGCGATATTTACTGTTTCCGCTCGCTGTATATCGAAAGAAGCGAAGGATTCACTTCCCAAGCCCCCCAATAATTTGAAATAACGACAAATCTTTCAAGGACACTCCGACTCGCGATATTTACCGTTTCCGCTCGCTGTATATCGAAACAAGCGAATAATTCACATCCCAAGCCTCGCAATCGTTCAAAATATCGATAAATCAGAGTAGGAGACTCCGAATGGCGATATTTACCGTTTCCGCTCGCTGTATATCGAAAGAAGCGAAGGATTCCAATCCCAAGCCTCGCAACTGTTCGAAATAACGAGAAATCACTCAAGGTCATTCGGAATCACGATATTGACCTTTTCCATATGCAGTGTATTGAAAGAAGCTAAGGATTCGTTTCCCAAGCCTCGCGATCGTTCAAAATATCGATAAATCAGAGTAGGATACTCGGAATCGCGATATTTAGCTTTTCCGCTAACTGTATATCGAAAGAAGCGAAGGATTCACTTCCCAAGCCTCCCAATAATTTGAAATAATGACAAATCAGTCAAGGACACTCCGACTCGCGATATTTACCGTTTCCGCTCGCTGTATATCGAAAGATGCGAAGGATTCGCATCACAAGCCTCGCAATCGTTCAAAATATCGATAAATCAGAGTAGGAGACTCCGAATGGCGATATTTACCGTTTCCGCTCGCTGTATATCGAAAGAAGCGAAGGATTCCAATCCCAAGCCTCGCAACCGTTCAAAATATCTATAAATCACAGTAATAGACTCGGGATCGCGATATTTACATTTACCACTCGCTGTATAAAGAAAGAAGCGATGGATTCACTTCCCAAGCGTCGCAATAATTCGAAATAACGACACATCACTCAAGGACACTCCGAATCTCGATATTTACTGTTTCCGCTCGCTGTACATCGAAACAAGCGAACGATTCGCATCCCAAGCCTCGCAATCGTTCAAAATATCGATAAATCACAGTACGAGACTCGGGATCGCGATATTTACATTTACCACTCGCTGTATATCGAAAGAAGCGAAGGATTCACTTACCAAGCCTCGCAATCGTTCAAAATATCGATAAATCAGAGAAGGAGACTCGGAAACGCGATATTTACATTTACCACACGCTGTATAAAGAAAGAAGCGATGGATGCACTTAACAAGCATCGCAATAATTCGAAATAACGACAAATCACTCAAGGACACTCCGAATCGCGATATTAACCGTTTCCGCTCGCTGTATATCGAAACAAGCGAATAATTCACATCAAAATCCTCGCAATCGTTCAAAATATCGATAAATCAGAGTAGGATACTCGGAATCGCGATATTTAGCTTTTCCGCTCGCTGTATATCGAATGAAGCGAAGGATTCACTTCCCAAGCCTCCCAATAATTTGAAATAATGACAAATCACTCAAGGACACTCCGACTCGCGATATTTACCGTTTCCGCTCGCTGTATATCGAAAGAAGCGAAGGATTCACATCACAAGCCTCGCAATCGTTCAAAATATCGATAGTACGAGACTCGGGATCGCGATATTTACCGTTTCCGCTCGCTGTATATCGAAACAAGCGAATAATTCACATCCCAAGCCTCGCAATCGTTCAAAATATCGATAAATCAGAGTAGGAGACTCGGAATCGCGATATTTACCTTTTCCGCTCGTTGTATATCGAAAGAAGCGAAGGATTCCAATCCCAAGCCTCGCAACCGTTCGAAATAACGAGAAATCACTCAAGGTCACTCGGAATCACGATATTGACCTTTTCCATATGCAGTGTATTGAAAGAAGCTAAGGATTCGTTTCCCAAGCCTCGCGATCGTTCAAAATATCGATAAATCAGAGTAGGATACTCGGAATCGCGATATTTAGCTTTTCCGCTAACTGTATATCGAAAGAAGCGAAGGATTCACTTCCCAAGCCTCCCAATAATTTGAAATAATGACAAATCAGTCAAGGACACTCCGACTCGCGATATTTACCGTTTCCGCTCGCTGTATATCGAAAGAAGCGAAGGATTCCAATCCCAAGCCTCGCAACCGTTCAAAATATCTATAAATCACAGTAATAGACTCGGGATCGCGATATTTACATTTACCACTCGCTGTATAAAGAAAGAAGCGATGGATTCACTTCCCAAGCGTCGCAATAATTCGAAATAACGACACATCACTCAAGGACACTCCGAATCTCGATATTTACTGTTTCCGCTCGCTGTACATCGAAACAAGCGAACGATTCGCATAGCAAGCCTCGCAATCGTTCAAAATATCGATAAATCACAGTACGAGACTCGGGATCGCGATATTTACATTTACCACTCGCTGTATATCGAAAGAAGCGAAGGATTCACTTACCAAGCCTCGCAATCGTTCAAAATATCGATAAATCAGAGAAGGAGACTCGGAAACGCGATATTTACATTTACCACACGCTGTATAAAGAAAGAAGCGATGGATGCACTTCCCAAGCCTCCCAATAATTTGAAATAACGACAAATCTTTCAAGGACACTCCGACTCGCGATATTTACCGTTTCCGTTCGCTGTATATAGAAAGAAGCGATTGATTCACATCCCAAGCCTCGCAATCGTTTAAAATATCGATAAATCACAGTACGAGACTCGGGATCGCGATATTTACCGTTTCCGCTCGCTGTATATCGAAAGAAGCGAATAATTCACATCCCAAGCCTCGCAATCGTTCAAGATATCGATAATTCAGAGTAGGAGACTCGGAATCACGATATTTACCTTTTCCGCTCGCTGTATATCGAAAGAAGCGAAGGATTCACATCACAAGCCTCGCAATCGTTCAAAATATCGATATATCAGAGTAGGAGACTCCGAATGGCGATATTTACCGTTTCCGCTCGCTGTATATCGAAAGAAGCGAGGGATTCACTTCCCAGGCCTCGCAATAATTCGAAATAACGACGAATCACTCAAGGACACTCCGAATCGCGATATTTACCGTTTCCGCTCGCTGTATATCGAAAGAAGCGAAGGATTCACATCACAAGCCTCGCAACCGTTCAAAATATCTATAAATCACAGTAGGAGACTCCGAATGGCGATATTTACCGTTTCCGCTCGCTGTATAAAGAAAGAAGCGATGGATTCACTTCCCAAGCATCGCAATAATTCGAAATAACGACAAATCACTCAAGGACACTCCGAATCGCGATATTTACCGTTTCCGCTAGCTGTATATCGAAACAAGCGAATAATTCACATCCGAAGCCTCGCAATCGTTCAAAATATCGATAAATCACAGTACGAGACTCGGGATCGCGATATTTACATTTACCACTCGCTGTATTTCGAAAGAAGCGAAGGATTCACTTACCAAGCCTCGCAATCGTTCAAAATATCGATAAATCAGAGAAGGAGACTCGGAAATGCGATATTTACATTTACCACACGCTGTATAAAGAAAGAAGCGATGGATTCACTTCCCAAGCATCGCAATAATTCGAAATAACGACAAATCATTCAAGGACACTCCGAATCGCGATATTTACCGTTTCCGCTCGCTGTATATCGAAACAAGCGAATAATTCACATCCCAAGCCTCGCAATCGTTCAAAATATCGATAAATCAGAGTAGGAGACTCGGAATCGCGATATTTACCTTTTCCGCTCGCTGTATATCGAAAGAAGCGAAGGATTCACTTCCCAAGCCTCCCAATAATATGAAATAACGACAAATCTTTCAAGGACACTCCGACTCGCGATATTTACCGTTTCCGCTCGCTGTATATCGAAACAAGCGAATAATTCACATCCCAAGCCTCGCAATCGTTCAAGATATCGATAATTCAGAGTAGGAGACTCGGAATCGCGATATTTACTGTTTCCGCTCGCTGTATATAGAAACAAGCGAACGATTCGCAACCCAAGCATAGCAATAATTCGAAATAACGACAAATCACTCAAGGACACTCCGAATCGCGATATTTACTGTTTCCGCTCGCTGTATATCGAAAGAAGCGAAGGATTCACTTCCCAAGCCCCCCAATAATTTGAAATAACGACAAATCTTTCAAGGACACTCCGACTCGCGATATTTACCGTTTCCGCTCGCTGTATATCGAAACAAGCGAATAATTCACATCCCAAGCCTCGCAATCGTTCAAAATATCGATAAATCAGAGTAGGAGACTCCGAATGGCGATATTTACCGTTTCCGCTCGCTGTATATCGAAAGAAGCGAAGGATTCCAATCCCAAGCCTCGCAACTGTTCGAAATAACGAGAAATCACTCAAGGTCATTCGGAATCACGATATTGACCTTTTCCATATGCAGTGTATTGAAAGAAGCTAAGGATTCGTTTCCCAAGCCTCGCGATCGTTCAAAATATCGATAAATCAGAGTAGGATACTCGGAATCGCGATATTTAGCTTTTCCGCTAACTGTATATCGAAAGAAGCGAAGGATTCACTTCCCAAGCCTCCCAATAATTTGAAATAATGACAAATCAGTCAAGGACACTCCGACTCGCGATATTTACCGTTTCCGCTCGCTGTATATCGAAAGATGCGAAGGATTCGCATCACAAGCCTCGCAATCGTTCAAAATATCGATAAATCAGAGTAGGAGACTCCGAATGGCGATATTTACCGTTTCCGCTCGCTGTATATCGAAAGAAGCGAAGGATTCCAATCCCAAGCCTCGCAACCGTTCAAAATATCTATAAATCACAGTAATAGACTCGGGATCGCGATATTTACATTTACCACTCGCTGTATAAAGAAAGAAGCGATGGATTCACTTCCCAAGCGTCGCAATAATTCGAAATAACGACACATCACTCAAGGACACTCCGAATCTCGATATTTACTGTTTCCGCTCGCTGTACATCGAAACAAGCGAACGATTCGCATCCCAAGCCTCGCAATCGTTCAAAATATCGATAAATCACAGTACGAGACTCGGGATCGCGATATTTACATTTACCACTCGCTGTATATCGAAAGAAGCGAAGGATTCACTTACCAAGCCTCGCAATCGTTCAAAATATCGATAAATCAGAGAAGGAGACTCGGAAACGCGATATTTACATTTACCACACGCTGTATAAAGAAAGAAGCGATGGATGCACTTAACAAGCATCGCAATAATTCGAAATAACGACAAATCACTCAAGGACACTCCGAATCGCGATATTAACCGTTTCCGCTCGCTGTATATCGAAACAAGCGAATAATTCACATCAAAATCCTCGCAATCGTTCAAAATATCGATAAATCAGAGTAGGATACTCGGAATCGCGATATTTAGCTTTTCCGCTCGCTGTATATCGAATGAAGCGAAGGATTCACTTCCCAAGCCTCCCAATAATTTGAAATAACGACAAATCTTTCAAGGACACTCCGACTCGCGATATTTACCGTTTCCGTTCGCTGTATATAGAAAGAAGCGATTGATTCACATCCCAAGCCTCGCAATCGTTTAAAATATCGATAAATCACAGTACGAGACTCGGGATCGCGATATTTACCGTTTCCGCTCGCTGTATATCGAAAGAAGCGAATAATTCACATCCCAAGCCTCGCAATCGTTCAAGATATCGATAATTCAGAGTAGGAGACTCGGAATCACGATATTTACCTTTTCCGCTCGCTGTATATCGAAAGAAGCGAAGGATTCACATCACAAGCCTCGCAATCGTTCAAAATATCGATATATCAGAGTAGGAGACTCCGAATGGCGATATTTACCGTTTCCGCTCGCTGTATATCGAAAGAAGCGAAGGATTCACATCACAAGCCTCGCAACCGTTCAAAATATCTATAAATCACAGTAGGAGACTCCGAATGGCGATATTTACCGTTTCCGCTCGCTGTATAAAGAAAGAAGCGATGGATTCACTTCCCAAGCATCGCAATAATTCGAAATAACGACAAATCACTCAAGGACACTCCGAATCGCGATATTTACCGTTTCCGCTAGCTGTATATCGAAACAAGCGAATAATTCACATCCGAAGCCTCGCAATCGTTCAACTTATCGATAAATCAGAGTAGGAGACTCGGAATCGCGATATTTACCTTTTCCGCTCGCTGTATATCGAAAGAAGCGAAGGATTCACTTACCAAGCCTCGCAATCGTTCAAAATATCGATAAATCAGAGAAGGAGACTCGGAAACGCGATATTTACATTTACCACACGCTGTATAAAGAAAGAAGCGATGGATGCACTTCCCAAGCATCGCAATAATTCGAAATAACGACAAATCACTCAAGGACACTCCGAATCGCGATATTAACCGTTTCCGCTCGCTGTATATCGAAACAAGCGAATAATTCACATCAAAATCCTCGCAATCGTTCAAAATATCGATAAATCAGAGTAGGATACTCGGAATCGCGATATTTAGCTTTTCCGCTCGCTGTATATCGAATGAAGCGAAGGATTCACTTCCCAAGCCTCCCAATAATTTGAAATAACGACAAATCTTTCAAGGACACTCCGACTCGCGATATTTACCGTTTCCGTTCGCTGTATATAGAAAGAAGCGATTGATTCACATCCCAAGCCTCGCAATCGTTTAAAATATCGATAAATCACAGTACGAGACTCGGGATCGCGATATTTACTGTTTCCGCTTGATGTATATCGAAACAAGCGAACGATTCGCAACCCAAGCATAGCAATAATTCGAAATAACGACAAATCACTCAAGGACACTTCGAATCGCGATATTTACCGTTTCCGCTCGCTGTATATCGAAACAAACGAAGGATTCACATCACAAGCCTCGCAATAATTCGAAATAACGACAAATCACTCAAGGACACTCCGAATCGCGATATTTACTGTTTCCGCTCGCTGTATATCGAAAGAAGCGAAGGATTCACTTCCCAAGCCTCCCAATAATTTGAAATAAAGACAAATCTTTCAAGGACACACCGACTCGCGATATTTACCGTTTCCGCTCGCTGTATATCGAAACAAGCGAATAATTCACATCCCAAGCCTCGCAATCGTTCAAGATATCGATAATTCAGAGTATTAGACTCGGAATCGCGATATTTACTGTTTCCGCTCGCTGTATATAGAAACAAGCGAACGATTCGCAACCCAAGCATAGCAATAATTCGAAATAACGACAAATCACTCAAGGACACTCCGAATCGCGATATTTACTGTTTCCGCTCGCTGTATATCGAAAGAAGCGAAGGATTCACTTCCCAAGCCCCCCCAATAATTTGAAATAACGACAAATCTTTCAAGGACACTCCGACTCGCGATATTTACCGTTTCCGCTCGCTGTATATCGAAAGAAGCGATTGATTCACATCCCAAGCCTCGCAATCGTTTAAAATATCGATAAAGCACAGTACGAGACTCGGGATCGCGATATTTACCGTTTCCGCTCGCTGTATATCGAAACAAACGAAGGATTCACATCACAAGCCTCGCAATAATTCGAAATAACGACAAATCTTTCAAGGACACTCCGACTCGCGATATTTACTGTTTCCGCTCGCTGTATATCGAAAGAAGCGAAGGATTCACTTCCCAAGCCTCCCAATAATTTGAAATAACGACAAATCTTTCAAGGACACTCCGACTCGCGATATTTACCGTTTCCCCTCGCTGTATATCGAAAGAAGCGATTGATTCACATCCCAAGCCTCGCAATCGTTTAAAATATCGATAGTACGAGACTCGGGATCGCGATATTTACCGTTTCCGCTCGCTGTATAAAGAAAGAAGCGATGGATTCACTTCCCAAGCATCGCAATAATTCGAAATAACGACAAATCACTCAAGGACACTCCGAATCGCGATATTTACCGTTTCCGCTAGCTGTATATCGAAACAAGCGAATAATTCACATCCGAAGCCTCGCAATCGTTCAAAATATCGATAAATCACAGTACGAGACTCGGGATCGCGATATTTACATTTACCACTCGCTGTATTTCGAAAGAAGCGAAGGATTCACTTACCAAGCCTCGCAATCGTTCAAAATATCGATAAATCAGAGAAGGAGACTCGGAAATGCGATATTTACATTTACCACACGCTGTATAAAGAAAGAAGCGATGGATTCACTTCCCAAGCATCGCAATAATTCGAAATAACGATAAATCATTCAAGGACACTCCGAATCGCGATATTTACCGTTTCCGCTCGCTGTATATCGAAACAAGCGAATAATTCACATCAAAAGCCTCGCAATCGTTCAATATATCGATAAATCAGAGTAGGAGACTCGGAATCGCGATATTTACCTTTTCCGCTCGCTGTATATCGAAAGAAGCGATTGATTCACATCCGAAGCCTCGCAATCGTTCAAAATATCGATAAATCACAGTACGAGACTCGGGATCGCGATATTTACATTTACCACTCGCTGTATTTCGAAAGAAGCGAAGGATTCACTTACCAAGCCTCGCAATCGTTCAAAATATCGATAAATCAGAGAAGGAGACTCGGAAATGCGATATTTACATTTACCACACGCTGTATAAAGAAAGAAGCGATGGATTCACTTCCCAAGCATCGCAATCGCTTAAAATATCGATAAATCACAGTACGAGACTCGGGATCGCGATATTTACTGTTTCCTCTCGCTGTATATCGAAAGAAGCGAAGGATTCACTTCCCAAGCCTCGCAATAATTCGAAATAACGACAAATCACTCAAGGACACTCCGAATCGCGATATTTACCGTTTCCGCTCGCTGTATATCGAAACAAGCGATTGATTCACATCCCAAGCCTCGCAATCGTTTAAAATATAGATAAAGCACAGTACGAGACTCGGGATCGCGATATTTACCGTTTCCGCTCGCTGTATATCGAAACAAGCGAATAATTCACATCCCAAGCTTCGCAATCGTTCAAGATATCGATAATTCAGTGTAGGAGACTCGGAATCACGATATTTACCTTTTCCGCTCGCTGTATATCGAAAGAAGCGAAGGATTCACATCACAAGCCTCGCAATCGTTCAAAATATCGATATATCAGAGTAGGAGACTCCGAATGGCGATATTTACCGTTTATGCTCGCTGTATATCGAAAGAAGCGAGGGATTCACTTCCCAGGCCTCGCAATAATTCGAAATAACGACGAATCACTCAAGGACACTCCGAATCGCGATATTTACCGTTTCCGCTAGCTGTATATCGAAACAAGCGAATAATTCACATCCGAAGCCTCGCAATCGTTCAAAATATCGATAAATCACAGTACGAGACTCGGGATCGCGATATTTACATTTACCACTCGCTGTATTTCGAAAGAAGCGAAGGATTCACTTACCAAGCCTCGCAATCGTTCAAAATATCGATAAATCAGAGAAGGAGACTCGGAAATGCGATATTTACATTTACCACACGCTGTATAAAGAAAGAAGCGATGGATTCACTTCCCAAGCATCGCAATAATTCGAAATAACGATAAATCATTCAAGGACACTCCGAATCGCGATATTTACCGTTTCCGCTCGCTGTATATCGAAACAAGCGAATAATTCACATCAAAAGCCTCGCAATCGTTCAATATATCGATAAATCAGAGTAGGAGACTCGGAATCGCGATATTTACCTTTTCCGCTCGCTGTATATCGAAAGAAGCGATTGATTCACATCCGAAGCCTCGCAATCGTTCAAAATATCGATAAATCACAGTACGAGACTCGGGATCGCGATATTTACATTTACCACTCGCTGTATTTCGAAAGAAGCGAAGGATTCACTTACCAAGCCTCGCAATCGTTCAAAATATCGATAAATCAGAGAAGGAGACTCGGAAATGCGATATTTACATTTACCACACGCTGTATAAAGAAAGAAGCGATGGATTCACTTCCCAAGCATCGCAATCGCTTAAAATATCGATAAATCACAGTACGAGACTCGGGATCGCGATATTTACTGTTTCCTCTCGCTGTATATCGAAAGAAGCGAAGGATTCACTTCCCAAGCCTCGCAATAATTCGAAATAACGACAAATCACTCAAGGACACTCCGAATCGCGATATTTACCGTTTCCGCTCGCTGTATATCGAAACAAGCGAATAATTCACATCAAAAGCCTCGCAATCGTTCAATATATCGATAAATCAGAGTAGGAGACTCGGAATCGCGATATTTACCTTTTCCGCTCGCTGTATATCGAAAGAAGCGATTGATTCACATCCGAAGCCTCGCAATCGTTCAAAATATCGATAAATCACAGTACGAGACTCGGGATCGCGATATTTACATTTACCACTCGCTGTATTTCGAAAGAAGCGAAGGATTCACTTACCAAGCCTCGCAATCGTTCAAAATATCGATAAATCAGAGAAGGAGACTCGGAAATGCGATATTTACATTTACCACACGCTGTATAAAGAAAGAAGCGATGGATTCACTTCCCAAGCATCGCAATCGCTTAAAATATCGATAAATCACAGTACGAGACTCGGGATCGCGATATTTACTGTTTCCTCTCGCTGTATATCGAAAGAAGCGAAGGATTCACTTCCCAAGCCTCGCAATAATTCGAAATAACGACAAATCACTCAAGGACACTCCGAATCGCGATATTTACCGTTTCCGCTCGCTGTATATCGAAACAAGCGATTGATTCACATCCCAAGCCTCGCAATCGTTTAAAATATAGATAAAGCACAGTACGAGACTCGGGATCGCGATATTTACCGTTTCCGCTCGCTGTATATCGAAACAAGCGAATAATTCACATCCCAAGCTTCGCAATCGTTCAAGATATCGATAATTCAGAGTAGGAGACTCGGAATCGGGATATTTACCTTTACGCTCGCTGTATATCGAAAGAAGCGAAGGATTCACATCACAAGCCTCGCAATCGTTCAAAATATCGGTAAGTCAGAGTAGGAGACTCGGGATCGCGATATTTACATTTACCACTCGCTGTATATCGAAAGAAACGAAGGATTCACTTCCCAAGCCTCGCAATAATTCGAAATAACGACAAATCATTCAAGGACACTCCGAATCGCGATATTGACCGTTTCCGCTCGCTGTATATCGAAAGAAGCGAAGGATTCACATCCCAAGCCTCGCAACCGTTCGAAATAACGAGAAATCACTTAAGGTCACTCGGAATCACGATATTGACCTTTTCCATATGCAGTGTATTGAAAGAAGCTAAGGATTCGTTTCCCAAGCCTCGCAATCGTTCAAAATATCGATAAATCAGAGTAGGAGACTCGTAATCGCGATATTTACATTTACCACTCGCTGTATATGGAAAGAAGCGATGGATTCACTTCCCAAACGTCGCAATAATTCGAAATAACGACAAATCACTCAAGGACACTCGGAATCACGATATTGACCTTTTCCATATGCAGTGTATTGAAAGAAGCTAAGGATTCGTTTCCCAAGCCTCGCAATCGTTCAAAATATCGATAAATCAGAGTAGGAGACTCGTAATCGCGATATTTACATTTACCACTCGCTGTATATGGAAAGAAGCGATGGATTCACTTCCCAAACGTCGCAATAATTCGAAATAACGACAAATCACTCAAGGACACTCCGAATCGCGATATTTACCGTTTCCGCTCGCTGTATATCGAAACAAGCGAAGGATTCGCATCCCAAGCCTCGCAATCGTTCAAAATATCGATAAATCAGAGTAGGAGACCCGGAATCGCGATATTGACCGTTTCCGCTCGCTGTATATCGAAAGAAGCGAAGGATTCACATCCCAAGCCTCGCAACCGTTCGAAATAACGACAAATCACTTAAGGTCACTCGGAATCACGATATTGACCTTTTCCATATGCAGTGTATTGAAAGAAGCTAAGGATTCGTTTCCCAAGCCTCGCAATCGTTCAAAATATCGATAAATCAGAGTAGGAGACTCGTAATCGCGATATTTACATTTACCACTCGCTGTATATGGAAAGAAGCGATGGATTCACTTCCCAAACGTCGCAATAATTCGAAATAACGACAAATCACTCAAGGACACTCCGAATCGCGATATTTACCGTTTCCGCTCGCTGTATATCGAAACAAGCGAAGGATTCGCATCCCAAGCCTCGCAATCGTTCAAAATATCGATAAATCAGAGTAGGAGACCCGGAATCGCGATATTGACCGTTTCCGCTCGCTGTATATCGAAGGAAGCGAAGGATTCACATCCCAAGCCTCGCAACCGTTCGAAATAACGAGAAATCACTCAAGGTCACTCGGAATCACGATATTGACCTTTTCCATATGCAGTGTATTGAAAGAAGCTAAGGATTCGTTTCCCAAGCCTCGCAATCGTTCAAAATATCGGTAAATCAGAGTAGGAGACTCGGGATCGCGATATTTACATTTACCACTCGCTGTATATGGAAAGAAGCGATGGATTCACTTCCCAAACGTCGCAATAATTCGAAATAACGACAAATCATTCAAGGACACTCCGACTCGCGATATTTACCGTTTCCGCTCGCTGTATATCGAAAGAAGCGATTGATTCATATCCCAAGAATCGCAATCGTTTAAAATATCGATAAATTACAGTACGAGACTCGGGATCGCGATATTTACTGTTTCCGCTCGCTGTATATCGAAACAAACGAAAGATTCACATCACAAGCCTCGCAATAATTCGAAATAACGACAAATCACTCAAGGACACTCCGAATCGCGATATTTACTGTTTCCGCTCGCTGTATATCGAAAGAAGCGAAGGATTCACTTCCCAAGCCTCCCAATAATTTGAAATAACGACAAATCTTTCAAGGACACTCCGACTCGCGATATTTACCGTTTCCGCTCGCTGTATATCGAAACAAGCGAATAATTCACATCCCAAGCCTCGCAATCGTTCAAGATATCGATAATTCAGAGTATTAGACTCGGAATCGCGATATTTACTGTTTCCGCTCGCTGTATATCGAAAGAAGCGAAGGATTCACTTCCCAAGCCCCCCCATAATTTGAAATAACGACAAATCTTTCAAGGACACTCCGACTCGCGATATTTACCGTTTCCGCTCGCTGTATATCGAAAGAAGCGATTGATTCACATCCCAAGCCTCGCAATCGTTTAAAATATCGATAAAGCACAGTACGAGACTCGGGATCGCGATATTTACCGTTTCCGCTCGCTGTATATCGAAACAAGCGAATAATTCACATCCCAAGCCTCGCAATCGTTCAAGATATCAATAATTCAGAGTAGGAGACTCCGAATGGCGATATTTACCGTTTCCGCTCGCTGTATATCGAAAGAAGCGAGGGATTCACATCGCAAGCCTCGCAATCGTTCAAAATATGGGTAAATCAGAGTAGGAGACTCGGGATCGCGATATTTACATTTACCACTCGCTGTATATCGAAACAAGCGAATAATTCACATCCCAAGCATCGCAATCGTTCAAGATATCGATAATTCAGAGTAGGAGACTCGGAATCGCGATATTTACTGTTTCCGCTCGCTGTATATAGAAACAAGCGAACGATTCGCAACCCAAGCATAGCAATAATTCGAAATAACGACAAATCACTCAAGGACACTCCGAATCGCGATATTTACTGTTTCCGCTCGCTGTATATCGAAAGAAGCGAAGGATTCACTTCCCAAGCCCCCCAATAATTTGAAATAACGACAAATCTTTCAAGGACACTCCGACTCGCGATATTTACCGTTTCCGCTCGCTGTATATCGAAAGAAGCGAGTGATTCACATCCCAAGCCTCGCAATCGTTTAAAATATCGATAAAGCACAGTACGAGACTCGGGATCGCGATATTTACCGTTTCCGCTCGCTGTACATCGAAACAAGCGAATAATTCACATCCCAAGCCTCGCAATCGTTCAAGATATCGATAATTCAGAGTAGGAGACTCCGAATGGCGATATTTACCGTTTCCGCTCGCTGTATATCGAAACAAGCGAAGGATTCACATCGCAAGCCTCGCAATCGTTCAAAATATCGGTAAATCAGAGTAGGAGACTCGGGATCGCGATATTTACATTTACCACTCGCTGTATATGGAAAGAAGCGATGGATTCACTTCCCAAGCCTCCCAATAATTTGAAATAACGACAAATCTTTCAAGGACACTCCGAATCGCGATATTTACCGTTTCCGCTCGCTGTATATCGAAACAAGCGAATAATTCACATCCCAATCCTCGCAATCGTTCAAGATATCGATAATTCAGAGTAGGAGACTCGGAATCGCGATATTTACTGTTTCCGCTCTCTGTATATCGAATGAAGCGAAGGATTCACTTCCCATTCCTCCCAATAATTTGAAATAACGACAAAGCTTTCAAGGACACTCCGACTCGCGATATTTACCGTTTCCGCTCGCTGTATATCGAAAGAAGCGATTGATTCACATCCCAAGCCTCGCAATCGTTTAAAATATCGATAGTACGAGACTCGGGATCGCGATATTTACCGTTTCCGCTCGCTGTATATCGAAACAAGCGAATAATTCACATCCCAAGCCTCGCAATCGTTCAAAATATCGATAAATCAGAGTAGGAGACTCGGAATCGCGATATTTACCTTTTCCGCTCGCTGTATATCGAAAGAAGTGAAGGATTCACTTCCCAAGCCTCCCAATAATTTGAAATAACGACAAATCTTTCAAGGACACTCCGACTCGCGATATTTACCGTTTCCGCTCGCTGTATATCGAAACAAGCGAATAATTCACATTACAAGCCTCGCAATCGTTCAAGATATCGATAATTCAGAGTAGGAGACTCGGAATCGCGATATTTACTGTTTCCGCTCGCTGTATATAGAAACAAGCGAACAATTCGCAACCCAAGCATAGCAATAATTCGAAATAACGACAAATCACTCAAGGACACTCCGAATCGCGATATTTACTGTTTCCGCTCGCTGTATATCGAAAGAAGCGAAGGATTCACTTCCCAAGCCCCCCAATAATTTGAAATAACGACAAATCTTTCAAGGACACTCCGACTCGCGATATTTACCGTTTCCGCTCGCTGTATATCGAAACAAGCGAATAATTCACATCCCAAGCCTCGCAATCGTTCAAGATATCGATAATTGAGAGTAGGAGACTCGGAATCGCGATATTTACCGTTTCCGCTCGCTGTATATCGAAAGCAGCGAGGGATTCACATCGCAAGCCTCGCAATCGTTCAAAATATCGGTAAATCAGAGTAGGAGACTCGGGATCGCGATATTTACATTTACCACTCGCTGTATATCGAAAGAAACGATGGATTCACTTCCCAAACGTCGCAATAATTCGAAATAACGACAAATCACTCAAGGACACTCCGAATCGCGATATTTACCGTTTCCGCTCGCTGTATATCGAAACAAGCGAAGGATTCGCATACCAAGCCTCGCAATCGTTCAAAATATCGATAAATCACAGTACGAGACTCGGGATCGCGATATTTACATTTACCACTCGCTGTATATCGAAAGAAGCGAAGGATTCACTTCCCAAGCCTCCCAATAATTTGAAATAACGACAAATCTTTCAAGGACACTCCGACTCGCGATATTTACCGTTTCCGCTCGCTGTATATAGAAAGAAGCGATTGATTCACATCCCAAGCCTCGCAATCGCTTAAAATATCGATAAATCACAGTACGAGACTCGGGATCGCGATATTTACTGTTTCCTCTTTCTGTATATCGAAAGAAGCGAAGGATTCACTTCCCAAGCCTCGCAATAATTCGAAATAACGACAAATCACTCAAGGACACTCCGAATCGCGATATTTACCGTTTCCGCTCGCTGTATATCGAAACAAGCGATTGATTCACATCCCAAGCCTCGCAATCGTTTAAAATATAGATAAAGCACAGTACGAGACTCGGGATCGCGATATTTACCGTTTCCGCTCGCTGTATATAGAAAGAAGCGAATAATTCACATCCCAAGCTTCGCAATCGTTCAAGATATCGATAATTCAGAGTAGGAGACTCGGAATCGGGATATTTACCTTTACGCTCGCTGTATATCGAAAGAAGCGAAGGATTCACATCACAAGCCTCGCAATCGTTCAAAATATCGGTAAGTCAGAGTAGGAGACTCGGGATCGCGATATTTACATTTACCACTCGCTGTATATCGAAAGAAACGAAGGATTCACTTCCCAAGCCTCGCAATAATTCGAAATAACGACAAATCATTCAAGGACACTCCGAATCGCGATATTGACCGTTTCCGCTCGCTGTATATCGAAAGAAGCGAAGGATTCACATCCCAAGCCTCGCAACCGTTCGAAATAACGAGAAATCACTTAAGGTCACTCGGAATCACGATATTGACCTTTTCCATATGCAGTGTATTGAAAGAAGCTAAGGATTCGTTTCCCAAGCCTCGCAATCGTTCAAAATATCGATAAATCAGAGTAGGAGACTCGTAATCGCGATATTTACATTTACCACTCGCTGTATATGGAAAGAAGCGATGGATTCACTTCCCAAACGTCGCAATAATTCGAAATAACGACAAATCACTCAAGGACACTCCGAATCGCGATATTTACCGTTTCCGCTCGCTGTATATCGAAACAAGCGAAGGATTCGCATCCCAAGCCTCGCAATCGTTCAAAATATCGATAAATCAGAGTAGGAGACCCGGAATCGCGATATTGACCGTTTCCGCTCGCTGTATATCGAAAGAAGCGAAGGATTCACATCCCAAGCCTCGCAACCGTTCGAAATAACGAGAAATCACTCAAGGTCACTCGGAATCACGATATTGACCTTTTCCATATGCAGTGTATTGAAAGAAGCTAAGGATTCGTTTCCCAAGCCTCGCAATCGTTCAAAATATCGGTAAATCAGAGTAGGAGACTCGGGATCGCGATATTTACATTTACCACTCGCTGTATATGGAAAGAAGCGATGGATTCACTTCCCAAACGTCGCAATAATTCGAAATAACGACAAATCATTCAAGGACACTCCGAATCGCGATATTTACCGTTTCCGCTCGCTGTATATCGAAACAAGCGAATAATTCACATCAAAAGCCTCGCAATCGTTCAATATATCGATAAATCAGAGTAGGAGACTCGGAATCGCGATATTTACCTTTTCCGCTCGCTGTATATCGAAAGAAGCGAAGGATTCACTTCCCAAGCCTCCCAATAATTTGAAATAACGACAAATCTTTCAAGGACACTCCGACTCGCGATATTTACCGTTTCCGCTCGCTGTATATCGAAAGAAGCGATTGATTCATATCCCAAGCCTCGCAATCGTTTAAAATATCGATAAATTACAGTACGAGACTCGGGATCGCGATATTTACTGTTTCCGCTCGCTGTATATCGAAACAAACGAAAGATTCACATCACAAGCCTCGCAATAATTCGAAATAACGACAAATCACTCAAGGACACTCCGAATCGCGATATTTACTGTTTCCGCTCGCTGTATATCGAAAGAAGCGAAGGATTCACTTCCCAAGCCTCCCAATAATTTGAAATAACGACAAATCTTTCAAGGACACTCCGACTCGCGATATTTACCGTTTCCGCTCGCTGTATATCGAAACAAGCGAATAATTCACATCCCAAGCCTCGCAATCGTTCAAGATATCGATAATTCAGAGTATTAGACTCGGAATCGCGATATTTACTGTTTCCGCTCGCTGTATATCGAAAGAAGCGAAGGATTCACTTCCCAAGCCCCCCAATAATTTGAAATAACGACAAATCTTTCAAGGACACTCCGACTCGCGATATTTACCGTTTCCGCTCGCTGTATATCGAAAGAAGCGATTGATTCACATCCCAAGCCTCGCAATCGTTTAAAATATCGATAAAGCACAGTACGAGACTCGGGATCGCGATATTTACCGTTTCCGCTCGCTGTATATCGAAACAAGCGAATAATTCACATCCCAAGCCTCGCAATCGTTCAAGATATCGATAATTCAGAGTAGGAGACTCCGAATGGCGATATTTACCGTTTCCGCTCGCTGTATATCGAAAGAAGCGAGGGATTCACATCGCAAGCCTCGCAATCGTTCAAAATATGGGTAAATCAGAGTAGGAGACTCGGGATCGCGATATTTACATTTACCACTCGCTGTATATGGAAAGAAGCGATGGATTCACTTCCCAAGCCTCGCAATAATTAGAAATAACGACAAATCATTCAAGGACACTCCGAATCGCGATATTGACCGTTTCCGCTCGCTGTATATCGAAACAAGCGAATAATTCACATCCCAAGCCTCGCAATCGTTCAAGATATCGATAAGTCAGAGTAGGAGACTCGGAATCGCGATATTTACTGTTTCCGCTCTCTGTATATCGAATGAAGCGAAGGATTCACTTCCCATTCCTCCCAATAATTTGAAACAACGACAAATCTTTCAAGGACACTCCGACTCGCGATATTTACCGTTTCCGCTCGCTGTATATCGAAACAAGCGAATAATTCACATCCCAAGCATCGCAATCGTTCAAGATATCGATAATTCAGAGTAGGAGACTCGGAATCGCGATATTTACTGTTTCCGCTCGCTGTATATAGAAACAAGCGAACGATTCGCAACCCAAGCATAGCAATAATTCGAAATAACGACAAATCACTCAAGGACACTCCGAATCGCGATATTTACTGTTTCCGCTCGCTGTATATCGAAAGAAGCGAAGGATTCACTTCCCAAGCCCCCCAATAATTTGAAATAACGACAAATCTTTCAAGGACACTCCGACTCGCGATATTTACCGTTTCCGCTCGCTGTATATCGAAAGAAGCGAGTGATTCACATCCCAAGCCTCGCAATCGTTTAAAATATCGATAAAGCACAGTACGAGACTCGGGATCGCGATATTTACCGTTTCCGCTCGCTGTACATCGAAACAAGCGAATAATTCACATCCCAAGCCTCGCAATCGTTCAAGATATCGATAATTCAGAGTAGGAGACTCCGAATGGCGATATTTACCGTTTCCGCTCGCTGTATATCGAAAGAAGCGAGGGATTCACATCGCAAGCCTCGCAATCGTTCAAAATATCGGTAAATCAGAGTAGGAGACTCGGGATCGCGATATTTACATTTACCACTCGCTGTATATGGAAAGAAGCGATGGATTCACTTCCCAAGCCTCCCAATAATTTGAAATAACGACAAATCTTTCAAGGACACTCCGAATCGCGATATTTACCGTTTCCGCTCGCTGTATATCGAAACAAGCGAATAATTCACATCCCAAGCCTCGCAATCGTTCAAGATATCGATAATTCAGAGTAGGAGACTCGGAATCGCGATATTTACTGTTTCCGCTCTCTGTATATCGAATGAAGCGAAGGATTCACTTCCCATTCCTCCCAATAATTTGAAATAACGACAAATCTTTCAAGGACACTCCGACTCGCGATATTTACCGTTTCCGCTCGCTGTATATCGAAACAAGCGAATAATTCACATTACAAGCCTCGCAATCGTTCAAGATATCGATAATTCAGAGTAGGAGACTCGGAATCGCGATATTTACTGTTTCCGCTCGCTGTATATAGAAACAAGCGAACAATTCGCAACCCAAGCATAGCAATAATTCGAAATAACGACAAATCACTCAAGGACACTCCGAATCGCGATATTTACTGTTTCCGCTCGCTGTATATCGAAAGAAGCGAAGGATTCACTTCCCAAGCCCCGCAATAATTTGAAATAACGACAAATCTTTCAAGGACACTCCGACTCGCGATATTTACCGTTTCCGCTCGCTGTATATCGAAACAAGCGAATAATTCACATCCCAAGCCTCGCAATCGTTCAAGATATCGATAATTGAGAGTAGGAGACTCGGAATCGCGATATTTACCGTTTCCGCTCGCTGTATATCGAAAGCAGCGAGGGATTCACATCGCAAGCCTCGCAATCGTTCAAAATATCGGTAAATCAGAGTAGGAGACTCGGGATCGCGATATTTACATTTACCACTCGCTGTATATCGAAAGAAACGATGGATTCACTTCCCAAACGTCGCAATAATTCGAAATAACGACAAATCACTCAAGGACACTCCGAATCGCGATATTTACCGTTTCCGCTCGCTGTATATCGAAACAAGCGAAGGATTCGCATACCAAGCCTCGCAATCGTTCAAAATATCGATAAATCACAGTACGAGACTCGGGATCGCGATATTTACATTTACCACTCGCTGTATATCGAAAGAAGCGAAGGATTCACTTCCCAAGCCTCCCAATAATTTGAAATAACGACAAATCTTTCAAGGACACTCCGACTCGCGATATTTACCGTTTCCGCTCGCTGTATATAGAAAGAAGCGATTGATTCACATCCCAAGCCTCGCAATCGCTTAAAATATCGATAAATCACAGTACGAGACTCGGGATCGCGATATTTACATTTACCACTCGCTGTATATGGAAAGAAGCGATGGATTCACTTCCCAAGCCTCCCAATAATTTGAAATAACGACAAATCTTTCAAGGACACTCCGAATCGCGATATTTACCGTTTCCGCTCGCTGTATATCGAAACAAGCGAATAATTCACATCCCATGCCTCGCAATCGTTGAAAATATCGATAAATTACAGTACGAGACTCGGGATCGCGATATTTACTGTTTCCTCTCGCTGTATATCGAAAGAAGCGAAGGATTCACTTCCCAAGCCTCCCAATAATTTGAAATAACGACAAATCTTTCAAGGACACTCCGACTCGCGATATTTACCGTTTCCCCTCGCTGTATATCGGAAGAAGCGAATAATTCACATCCCAAGCCTCGCAATCGTTCAAAATATCGATAAATCAGAGTAGGAGACTCGGAATCGCGATATTTACCTTTTCCGCTCGCTGTATATCGAAAGAAGTGAAGGATTCACTTCCCAAGCCTCCCAATAATTTGAAATAACGACAAATCTTTCAAGGACACTCCGACTCGCGATATTTACCGTTTCCGCTCGCTGTATATCGAAACAAGCGAATAATTCACATTACAAGCCTCGCAATCGTTCAAGATATCGATAATTCAGAGTAGGAGACTCGGAATCGCGATATTTACTGTTTCCGCTCGCTGTATATAGAAACAAGCGAACAATTCGCAACCCATGCATAGCAATAATTCGAAATAACGACAAATCACTCAAGGACACTCCGAATCGCGATATTTACTGTTTCCGCTCGCTGTATATCGAAAGAAGCGAAGGATTCACTTCCCAAGCCCCCCAATAATTTGAAATAACGACAAATCTTTCAAGGACACTCCGACTCGCGATATTTACCGTTTCCGCTCGCTGTATATCGAAACAAGCCAATAATTCACATCCCAAGCCTCGCAATCGTTCAAGATATCGATAATTGAGAGTAGGAGACTCGGAATCGCGATATTTACCGTTTCCGCTCGCTGTATATCGAAAGCAGCGAGGGATTCACATCGCAAGCCTCGCAATCGTTCAAAATATCGGTAAATCAGAGTAGGAGACTCGGGATCGCGATATTTACATTTACCACTCGCTGTATATCGAAAGAAGCGAAGGATTCACTTCCCAAGCCTCCCAATAATTTGAAATAACGACATATCACTCAAGGACACTCCGAATCGCGATATTTACCGTTTCCGCTAGCTGTATATCGAAACAAGCGAATAATTCACATCCGAAGCCTCGCAATCGTTCAAAATATCGATAAATCACAGTACGAGACTCGGAATCGCGATATTTACCTTTTCCGCTCGCTGTATATAGAAAGAAGCGATTGATTCACATCCCAAGCCTCGCAATCGCTTAAAATATCGATAAATCACAGTACGAGACTCGGGATCGCGATATTTACCGTTTCCGCTCGCTGTATATCGAAAGAAGCGAATAATTCACATCCCAAGCCTCGCAATCGTTCAAAATATCTATAAATCACAGTAGGAGACTCCGAATGGCGATATTTACCGTTTCCGCTCGCTGTATAAAGAAAGAAGCGATGGATTCACTTCCCAAGCATCGCAATAATTCGAAATAACGACAAATCACTCAAGGACACTCCGAATCGCGATATTTACCGTTTCCGCTAGGTGTATATCGAAACAAGCGAATAATTCACATCCGAAGCCTCGCAATCGTTCAAAATATCGATAAATCACAGTACGAGACTCGGAATCGCGATATTTACCTTTTCCGCTCGCTGTATATCGAAAGAAGCGAAGGATTCACTTCCCAAGCCTCCCAATAATTTGAAATAACGACAAATCTTTCAAGGACACTCCGAATCGCGATATTTACCGTTTCCGCTAGCTGTATATCGAAACAAGCGATTGATTCACATCCCAAGCCTCGCAATCGTTGAAAATATCGATAAATTACAGTACGAGACTCGGGATCGCGATATTTACTGTTTCCGCTCGCTGTATATCGAAAGTTGCGAAGGATTCACTTCCCAAGCCTCCCAATAATTTGAAATAACGACAAATCTTTCAAGGACACTCCGACTCGCGATATTTACCGTTTCCCCTCGCTGTATATCGGAAGAAGCGATTGATTCACATCCCAAGCCTCGCAATCCTTTAAAATATCGATAGTACGAGACTCGGGATCGCGATATTTACCGTTTTCGCTCGCTGTATATCGAAACAAGCGAATAATTCACATCCCAAGCCTCGCAATCGTTCAAGATATCGATAATTCAGAGTAGGAGACTCCGAATGGCGATATTTACCGTTTCCGCTCGCTGTATATCGAAAGAAGCGAGGGATTCACATCGCAAGCCTCGCAATCGTTCAAAATATCGGTAAATCAGAGTAGGAGACTCGGGATCGCGATATTTACATTTACCACTCGCTGTATATGGAAAGAAGCGATGGATTCACTTCCCAAGCCTCCCAATAATTTGAAATAACGACAAATCTTTCAAGGACACTCCGAATCGCGATATTTACCGTTTCCGCTCGCTGTATATCGAAACAAGCGAATAATTCACATCCCAAGCCTCGCAATCGTTCAAGATATCGATAAGTCAGAGTAGGAGACTCGGAATCGCGATATTGACCGTTTCCGCTCGTTGTATATCGAAAGAAGCGAAGGATTCACATCCCAAGCCTCCCAACCGTTCGAAATAACGAGAAATCACTCAAGGTCACTCGGAATCACGATATTGACCTTTTCCATATGCAGTGTATTGAAAGAAGCTAAGGATTCGTTTCCCAAGCCTCGCAATCGTTCAAAATATCGATAAATCAGAGTAGGATACTCGGAATCGCGATATTTAGCTTTTCCGCTAACTGTATATCGAAAGAAGCGAAGGATTCACTTCCCAAGCCTCCCAATAATTTGAAAAAATGACAAATCACTCAAGGACACTCCGACTCGCGATATTTACCGTTTCCGCTCGCTGTATATCGAAAGAAGCGAAGGATTCACATCCCAAGCCTCGCAATCGTTCAAGATATCGATAATTGAGAGTAGGAGACTCGGAATCACGATATTGACCTTTTCCATATGCAGTGTATTGAAAGAAGCTAAGGATTCGTTTCCCAAGCCTCGCAATCGTTCAAAATATCGGTAAATCAGAGTAGGAGACTCGGGATCGCGATATTTACATTTACCACTCGCTGTATATGGAAAGAAGCGATGGATTCACTTCCCAAGCCTCCCAATAATTTGAAATAACGACAAATCTTTCAAGGACACTCCGAATCGCGATATTTACCGTTTCCGCTCGCTGTATATCGAAACAAGCGAATAATTCACATCCCAAGCCTCGCAATCGTTCAAGATATCGATAATTCAGAGTAGGAGACTCGGAATCGCGATATTTACTGTTTCCGCTCTCTGTATATCGAATGAAGCGAAGGATTCACTTCCCATTCCTCCCAATAATTTGAAATAACGACAAATCTTTCAAGGACACTCCGACTCGCGATATTTACCGTTTCCGCTCGCTGTATATCGAAACAAGCGAATAATTCACATTACAAGCCTCGCAATCGTTCAAGATATCGATAATTCAGAGTAGGAGACTCGGAATCGCGATATTTACTGTTTCCGCTCGCTGTATATAGAAACAAGCGAACAATTCGCAACCCAAGCATAGCAATAATTCGAAATAACGACAAATCACTCAAGGACACTCCGAATCGCGATATTTACTGTTTCCGCTCGCTGTATATCGAAAGAAGCGAAGGATTCACTTCCCAAGCCCCGCAATAATTTGAAATAACGACAAATCTTTCAAGGACACTCCGACTCGCGATATTTACCGTTTCCGCTCGCTGTATATCGAAACAAGCGAATAATTCACATCCCAAGCCTCGCAATCGTTCAAGATATCGATAATTGAGAGTAGGAGACTCGGAATCGCGATATTTACCGTTTCCGCTCGCTGTATATCGAAAGCAGCGAGGGATTCACATCGCAAGCCTCGCAATCGTTCAAAATATCGGTAAATCAGAGTAGGAGACTCGGGATCGCGATATTTACATTTACCACTCGCTGTATATCGAAAGAAACGATGGATTCACTTCCCAAACGTCGCAATAATTCGAAATAACGACAAATCACTCAAGGACACTCCGAATCGCGATATTTACCGTTTCCGCTCGCTGTATATCGAAACAAGCGAAGGATTCGCATACCAAGCCTCGCAATCGTTCAAAATATCGATAAATCACAGTACGAGACTCGGGATCGCGATATTTACATTTACCACTCGCTGTATATCGAAAGAAGCGAAGGATTCACTTCCCAAGCCTCCCAATAATTTGAAATAACGACAAATCTTTCAAGGACACTCCGACTCGCGATATTTACCGTTTCCGCTCGCTGTATATAGAAAGAAGCGATTGATTCACATCCCAAGCCTCGCAATCGCTTAAAATATCGATAAATCACAGTACGAGACTCGGGATCGCGATATTTACATTTACCACTCGCTGTATATGGAAAGAAGCGATGGATTCACTTCCCAAGCCTCCCAATAATTTGAAATAACGACAAATCTTTCAAGGACACTCCGAATCGCGATATTTACCGTTTCCGCTCGCTGTATATCGAAACAAGCGAATAATTCACATCCCATGCCTCGCAATCGTTGAAAATATCGATAAATTACAGTACGAGACTCGGGATCGCGATATTTACTGTTTCCTCTCGCTGTATATCGAAAGAAGCGAAGGATTCACTTCCCAAGCCTCCCAATAATTTGAAATAACGACAAATCTTTCAAGGACACTCCGACTCGCGATATTTACCGTTTCCCCTCGCTGTATATCGGAAGAAGCGAATAATTCACATCCCAAGCCTCGCAATCGTTCAAAATATCGATAAATCAGAGTAGGAGACTCGGAATCGCGATATTTACCTTTTCCGCTCGCTGTATATCGAAAGAAGTGAAGGATTCACTTCCCAAGCCTCCCAATAATTTGAAATAACGACAAATCTTTCAAGGACACTCCGACTCGCGATATTTACCGTTTCCGCTCGCTGTATATCGAAACAAGCGAATAATTCACATTACAAGCCTCGCAATCGTTCAAGATATCGATAATTCAGAGTAGGAGACTCGGAATCGCGATATTTACTGTTTCCGCTCGCTGTATATAGAAACAAGCGAACAATTCGCAACCCATGCATAGCAATAATTCGAAATAACGACAAATCACTCAAGGACACTCCGAATCGCGATATTTACTGTTTCCGCTCGCTGTATATCGAAAGAAGCGAAGGATTCACTTCCCAAGCCCCCCAATAATTTGAAATAACGACAAATCTTTCAAGGACACTCCGACTCGCGATATTTACCGTTTCCGCTCGCTGTATATCGAAACAAGCCAATAATTCACATCCCAAGCCTCGCAATCGTTCAAGATATCGATAATTGAGAGTAGGAGACTCGGAATCGCGATATTTACCGTTTCCGCTCGCTGTATATCGAAAGCAGCGAGGGATTCACATCGCAAGCCTCGCAATCGTTCAAAATATCGGTAAATCAGAGTAGGAGACTCGGGATCGCGATATTTACATTTACCACTCGCTGTATATCGAAAGAAGCGAAGGATTCACTTCCCAAGCCTCCCAATAATTTGAAATAACGACATATCACTCAAGGACACTCCGAATCGCGATATTTACCGTTTCCGCTAGCTGTATATCGAAACAAGCGAATAATTCACATCCGAAGCCTCGCAATCGTTCAAAATATCGATAAATCACAGTACGAGACTCGGAATCGCGATATTTACCTTTTCCGCTCGCTGTATATAGAAAGAAGCGATTGATTCACATCCCAAGCCTCGCAATCGCTTAAAATATCGATAAATCACAGTACGAGACTCGGGATCGCGATATTTACCGTTTCCGCTCGCTGTATATCGAAAGAAGCGAATAATTCACATCCCAAGCCTCGCAATCGTTCAAAATATCTATAAATCACAGTAGGAGACTCCGAATGGCGATATTTACCGTTTCCGCTCGCTGTATAAAGAAAGAAGCGATGGATTCACTTCCCAAGCATCGCAATAATTCGAAATAACGACAAATCACTCAAGGACACTCCGAATCGCGATATTTACCGTTTCCGCTAGGTGTATATCGAAACAAGCGAATAATTCACATCCGAAGCCTCGCAATCGTTCAAAATATCGATAAATCACAGTACGAGACTCGGAATCGCGATATTTACCTTTTCCGCTCGCTGTATATCGAAAGAAGCGAAGGATTCACTTCCCAAGCCTCCCAATAATTTGAAATAACGACAAATCTTTCAAGGACACTCCGAATCGCGATATTTACCGTTTCCGCTAGCTGTATATCGAAACAAGCGATTGATTCACATCCCAAGCCTCGCAATCGTTGAAAATATCGATAAATTACAGTACGAGACTCGGGATCGCGATATTTACTGTTTCCGCTCGCTGTATATCGAAAGTTGCGAAGGATTCACTTCCCAAGCCTCCCAATAATTTGAAATAACGACAAATCTTTCAAGGACACTCCGACTCGCGATATTTACCGTTTCCCCTCGCTGTATATCGGAAGAAGCGATTGATTCACATCCCAAGCCTCGCAATCCTTTAAAATATCGATAGTACGAGACTCGGGATCGCGATATTTACCGTTTTCGCTCGCTGTATATCGAAACAAGCGAATAATTCACATCCCAAGCCTCGCAATCGTTCAAGATATCGATAATTCAGAGTAGGAGACTCCGAATGGCGATATTTACCGTTTCCGCTCGCTGTATATCGAAAGAAGCGAGGGATTCACATCGCAAGCCTCGCAATCGTTCAAAATATCGGTAAATCAGAGTAGGAGACTCGGGATCGCGATATTTACATTTAACACTCGCTGTATATGGAAAGAAGCGATGGATTCACTTCCCAAGCCTCCCAATAATTTGAAATAACGACAAATCTTTCAAGGACACTCCGAATCGCGATATTTACCGTTTCCGCTCGCTGTATATCGAAACAAGCGAATAATTCACATCCCAAGCCTCGCAATCGTTCAAGATATCGATAAGTCAGAGTAGGAGACTCGGAATCGCGATATTGACCGTTTCCGCTCGTTGTATATCGAAAGAAGCGAAGGATTCACATCCCAAGCCTCCCAACCGTTCGAAATAACGAGAAATCACTCAAGGTCACTCGGAATCACGATATTGACCTTTTCCATATGCAGTGTATTGAAAGAAGCTAAGGATTCGTTTCCCAAGCCTCGCAATCGTTCAAAATATCGATAAATCAGAGTAGGATACTCGGAATCGCGATATTTAGCTTTTCCGCTAACTGTATATCGAAAGAAGCGAAGGATTCACTTCCCAAGCCTCCCAATAATTTGAAAAAATGACAAATCACTCAAGGACACTCCGACTCGCGATATTTACCGTTTCCGCTCGCTGTATATCGAAAGAAGCGAAGGATTCACATCACAAGCCTCGCAATCGTACAAAATATCGATAAATCAGAGTAGGAGACTCCGAATGGCGATATTTACCGTTTCCGCTCGCTGTATATCGAAAGAAGCGAAGGATTCCAATCCCAAGACTCGCAACCGTTCAAAATATCTATAAATCACAGTAGGAGACTCGGGATCGCGATATTTACATTTACCACTCGCTGTATAAAGAAAGAAGCGAGGGATTCACTTCCCAGGCCTCGCAATAATTCGAAATAACGACGAATCACTCAAGGACACTCCGAATTGCGATATTTACCGTTTCCGCTCGCTGTATATCGAAAGAAACGAAGGATTCACTTCCCAAGCCTCGCAATAATTAGAAATAACGACAAATCATTCAAGGACACTCCGAATCGCGATATTGACCGTTTCCGCTCGCTGTATATCGAAAGAAGCGAAGGATTCACATCCCAAGCCTCGCAACCGTTCGAAATAACGAGAAATCACTCAAGGTCACTCGGAATCACGATATTGACCTTTTCCATATGCAGTGTATTGAAAGAAGCTAAGGATTCGTTTCCCAAGCCTCGCAATCGTTCAAAATATCGATAAATCAGAGTAGGATACTCGGAATCGCGATATTTAGCTTTTCCGCTAACTGTATATCGAAAGAAGCGAAGGATTCACTTCCCAAGCCTCCCAATAATTTGAAATAATGACAAATCACTCAAGGACACTCCGACTCGCGATATTTACCGTTTCCGCTCGCTGTATATCGAAAGAAGCGAAGGATTCACATCACAAGCCTCGCAATCGTACAAAATATCGATAAATCAGAGTAGGAGACTCCGCATGGCGATATTTACCGTTTCCGCTCGCTGTATATCGAAAGAAGCGAAGGATTCCAATCCCAAGACTCGCAACCGTTCAAAATATCTATAAATCACAGTAGGAGACTCGGGATCGCGATATTTACATTTACCACTCGCTGTATAAAGAAAGAAGCGATGGATTCACTTCCCAAGCGTCGCAATAATTCGAAATAACGACACATCACTCAAGGACACTCCGAATCTCGATATTTACTGTTTCCGCTCGCTGTACATCGAAACAAGCGAACGATTCGCATCACAAGCCTCGCAATCGTTCAAAATATCGATAAATCAGAGTAGGAGACTCGGAATCGCGATATTTACATTTACCACTCGCTGTATATCGAAAGAAGCGAAGGATTCACTTCCCAAGCCCCCCAATAATTTGAAATAACGACAAATCTTTCAAGGACACTCCGACTCGCGATATTTACCGTTTCCGCTCGCTGTATATAGAAAGAAGCGATTGATTCACATCCCAAGCCTCGCAATCGCTTAAAATATCGATAAATCACAGTACGAGACTCGGGATCGCGATATTTACCGTTTCCACTCGCTGTATATCGAAAGAAGCGAATAATTCACATCCCAAGCCTCGCAATCGTTCAAGATATCGATAATTCAGAGTAGGAGACTCGGAATCGCGATATTTACCTTTTCCGCTCGCTGTATATCGAAAGAAGCGAAGGATTCACATCACAAGCCTCGCAATCGTTCAAAATAACGACGAATCACTCAAGGACACTCCGAATCGCGATATTTACCGTTTCCGCTCGCTGTATATCGAAAGAAGCGAAGGATTCACATCACAAGCCTCGCAACCGTTCAAAATATCTATAAATCACAGTAGGAGACTCCGAATGGCGATATTTACCGTTTCCGCTCGCTGTATAAAGAAAGAAGCGATGGATTCACTTCCCAAGCATCGCAATAATTCGAAATAACGACAAATCACTCAAGGACACTCCGAATCGCGATATTTACCGTTTCCGCTAGCTGTATATCGAAACAAGCGAATAATTCACATCCGAAGCCTCGCAATCGTTCAAAATATCGATAAATCACAGTACGAGACTCGGAATCGCGATATTTACCTTTTCCGCTCGCTGTATATCGAAAGAAGCGAAGGATTCACTTCCCAAGCCTCCCAATAATTTGAAATAACGACAAATCTTTCAAGGACACTCCGAATCGCGATATTTACCGTTTCCGCTAGCTGTATATCGAAACAAGCGATTGATTCACATCCCAAGCCTCGCAATCGTTGAAAATATCGATAAATTACAGTACGAGACTCGGGATCGCGATATTTACTGTTTCCGCTCGCTGTATATCGAAAGAAGCGAAGGATTCACTTCCCAAGCCTCCCAATAATTTGAAATAACGACAAATCTTTCAAGGACACTCCGACTCGCGATATTTACCGTTTCCCCTCGCTGTATATCGGAAGAAGCGATTGATTCACATCCCAAGCCTCGCAATCCTTTAAAATATCGATAGTACGAGACTCGGGATCGCGATATTTACCGTTTTCGCTCGCTGTATATCGAAACAAGCGAATAATTCACATCCCAAGCCTCGCAATCGTTCAAGATATCGATAATTCAGAGTAGGAGACTCCGAATGGCGATATTTACCGTTTCCGCTCGCTGTATATCGAAAGAAGCGAGGGATTCACATCGCAAGCCTCGCAATCGTTCAAAATATCGGTAAATCAGAGTAGGAGACTCGGGATCGCGATATTTACATTTACCACTCGCTGTATATGGAAAGAAGCGATGGATTCACTTCCCAAGCCTCCCAATAATTTGAAATAACGACAAATCTTTCAAGGACACTCCGAATCGCGATATTTATCGTTTCCGCTCGCTGTATATCGAAACAAGCGAATAATTCACATCCCAAGCCTCGCAATCGTTCAAGATATCGATAAGTCAGAGTAGGAGACTCGGAATCGCGATATTGACCGTTTCCGCTCGCTGTATATCGAAAGAAGCGAAGGATTCACATCCCAAGCCTCGCAACCATTCGAAATAACGAGAAATCACTCAAGGTCACTCGGAATCACGATATTGACCTTTTCCATATGCAGTGTATTGAAAGAAGGTAAGGATTCGTTTCCCAAGCCTCGCAATCGTTCAAAATATCGATAAATCAGAGTAGGATACTCGGAATCGCGATATTTAGCTTTTCCCCTAACTGTATATCGAAAGAAGCGAAGGATTCACTTCCCAAGCCTCCCAATAATTTGAAAAAATGACAAATCACTCAAGGACACTCCGACTCGCGATATTTACCGTTTCCGCTCGCTGTATATCGAAACAAGCGAAGGATTCGCATCCCAAGCCTCGCAATCGTTCAAAATATCGATAAATCAGAGTAGGAGACCCGGAATCGCGATATTTACCGTTTCCGCTCGCTGTATATCGAAAGAAGCGAGGGATTCACATCGCAAGCCTCGCAATCGTTCAAAATATCGATAAATCAGAGTAGGAGACTCGGGATCGCGATATTTACATTTACCACTCGCTGTATATGGAAAGAAGCGATGGATTCACTTCCCAAGCCTCCCAATAATTTGAAATAACGACAAATCTTTCAAGGACACTCCGAATCGCGATATTTATCGTTTCCGCTCGCTGTATATCGAAACAAGCGAATAATTCACATCCCAAGCCTCGCAATCGTTCAAGATATCGATAAGTCAGAGTAGGAGACTCGGAATCGCGATATTGACCGTTTCCGCTCGCTGTATATCGAAAGAAGCGAAGGATTCACATCCCAAGCCTCGCAACCGTTCGAAATAACGAGAAATCACTCAAGGTCACTCGAAATCACGATATTGACCTTTTCCATATGCAGTGTATTGAAAGAAGGTAAGGATTCGTTTCCCAAGCCTCGCAATCGTTCAAAATATCGATAAATCAGAGTAGGATACTCGGAATCGCGATATTTAGCTTTTCCGCTAACTGTATATCGAAAGAAGCGAAGGATTCACTTCCCAAGCCTCCCAATAATTTGAAAAAATGACAAATCACTCAAGGACACTCCGACTCGCGATATTTACCGTTTCCGCTCGTTGTATATCGAAACAAGCGAAGGATTCGCATCCCAAGCCTCGCAATCGTTCAAAATATCGATAAATCAGAGTAGGAGACCCGGAATCGCGATATTTACCGTTTCCGCTCGCTGTATATCGAATGAAGATGAGGATTCACATCGCAAGACTCGCAATCGTTCAAAATATCGGTAAATCAGAGTAGGAGACTCGGGATCGCGATATTTACATTTACCACTCGCTGTATATCGAAAGAAACGAAAGATTCACATCCCAAGCCTCGCAATAATTAGAAATAACGACAAATCATTCAAGGACACTCCGAATCGCGATATTGACCGTTTCCGCTCGCTGTATATCGAAAGAAGCGAAGGATTCACATCCCAAGCCTCGCAACCGTTCGAAATAACGAGAAATCACTCAAGGTCACTCGGAATCACGATATTGACCTTTTCCATATGCAGTGTATTGAAAGAAGCTAAGGATTCGTTTCCCAAGCCTCGCAATCGTTCAAAATATCGATAAATCAGAGTAGGATACTCGGAATCGCGATATTTAGCTTTTCCGCTAACTGTATATCGAAAGAAGCGAAGGATTCACTTCCCAAGCCTCCCAAAAATTTGAAATAATGACAAATCACTCAAGGACACTCCGACTCGCGATATTTACCGTTTCCGCTCGCTGTATATCGAAAGAAGCGAAGGATTCACATCACAAGCCTCGCAATCGTACAAAATATCGATAAATCAGAGTAGGAGACTCCGAATGGCGATATTTACCGTTTCCGATCGCTGTATATCGAAAGAAGCGAAGGATTCCAATCCCAAGACTCGCAACCGTTCAAAATATCTATAAATCACAGTAGGAGACTCGGGATCGCGATATTTACATTTACCACTCGCTGTATAAAGAAAGAAGCGATGGATTCACTTCCCAAGCGTCGCAATAATTCGAAATAACGACGCATCACTCAAGGACACTCCGAATCTCGATATTTACTGTTTCCGCTCGCTGTACATCGAAACAAGCGAACGATTCGCATCACAAGCCTCGCAATCGTTCAAAATATCGATAAATCAGAGTAGGAGACTCGGAATCGCGATATTTACATTTACCACTCGCTGTATATCGAAAGAAGCGAAGGATTCACTTCCCAAGCCTCCCAATAATTTGAAATAACGACAAATCTTTCAAGGACACTCCGACTCGCGATATTTACCGTTTCCGCTCGCTGTATATAGAAAGAAGCGATTGATTCACATCCCAAGCCTCGCAATCGTTTAAGATATCGATAAATCACAGTACGAGACTCGGGATCGCGATATTTACCGTTTCCGCTCGCTGTATATCGAAAGAAGCGAATAATTCACTTCCCAAGCATCGCAATAATTCGAAATAACGACAAATCACTCAAGGACACTCCGAATCGCGATATTTACCGTTTCCGCTAGCTGTATATAGAAAGAAGCGATTGATTCACATCCCAAGCCTCGCAATCGTTTAAGATATCGATAAATCACAGTACGAGACTCGGGATCGCGATATTTACCGTTTCCGCTCGCTGTATATCGAAAGAAGCGAATAATTCACATCCCAAGCCTCGCAATCGTTCAAGATATCGATAATTCAGAGTAGGAGACTCGGAATCGCGATATTTACCTTTTCCGCTCGCTGTATATCGAAAGAAGCGAAGGATTCACATCACAAGCCTCGCAATCGTTCAAAATATCGATATATCAGAGTAGGAGACTCCGAATGGCGATATTTACCGTTTCCGCTCGCTGTATAAAGAAAGAAGCGATGGATTCACTTCCCAAGCGTCGCAATAATTCGAAATAACGACACATCACTCAAGGACACTCCGAATCTCGATATTTACTGTTTCCGCTCGCTGTACATCGAAACAAGCGAACGATTCGCATCACAAGCCTCCCAATCGTTCAAAATATCGATAAATCAGAGTAGGAGACTCGGAATCGCGATATTTACCGTTTCCGCTCGCTGTATATCGAAAGAAGCGAGGGATTCACTTCCCAGGCCTCGCAATAATTCGAAATAACGACGAATCACTCAAGGACACTCCGAATCGCGATATTTACCGTTTCCGCTCGCTGTATATCGAAAGAAGCGAAGGATTCACATCACAAGCCTCGCAACCGTTCAAAATATCTATAAATCACAGTAGGAGACTCCGAATGGCGATATTTACCGTTTCCGCTCGCTGTATAAAGAAAGAAGCGATGGATTCACTTCCCAAGCATCGCAATAATTCGAAATAACGACAAATCACTCAAGGACACTCCGAATCGCGATATTTACCGTTTCCGCTAGCTGTATATCGAAACAAGCGATTGATTCACATCCCAAGCCTCGCAATCGTTTAAAATATCGATAAATTACAGTACGAGACTCGGGATCGCGATATTTACTGTTTCCGCTCGCTGTATATCGAAAGAAGCGAAGGATTCACTTCCCAAGCCTCCCAATAATTTGAAATAACGACAAATCTTTCAAGGACACTCCGACTCGCGATATTTACCGTTTCCCCTCGCTGTATATCGGAAGAAGCGATTGATTCACATCCCAAGCCTCGCAATCGTTTAAAATATCGATAGTACGAGACTCGGGATCGCGATATTTACCGTTTTCGCTCGCTGTATATCGAAACAAGCGAATAATTCACATCCCAAGCCTCGCAATCGTTCAAAATATCGATAAATCAGAGTAGGAGACTCGGAATCGCGATATTTACCTTTTCCGCTCGCTGTATATCGAAAGAAGCGAAGGATTCACTTCCCAAGCCTCCCAATGATTTGAAATAACGACAAATCTTTCAAGGACACTCCGACTCGCGATATTTACCGTTTCCGCTCGCTGTATATCGAAACAAGCGAATAATTCACATCCCAAGCCTCGCAATCGTTCAAGATATCGATAATTCAGAGTATTAGACTCGGAATCGCGATATTTACTGTTTCCGCTCGCTGTATATAGAAACAAGCGAACGATTCGCAACCCAAGCATATAAATAATTCGAAATAACGACAAATCACTCAAGGACACTCCGAATCGCGATATTTACTGTTTCCGCTCGCTGTATATCGAAAGAAGCGAAGGATTCACTTCCCAAGCCCCCCAATAATTTGAAATAACGACAAATCTTTCAAGGACACTCCGACTCGCGATATTTACCGTTTCCGCTCGCTGTATATCGAAACAAGCGAAGGATTCGCATACCAAGCCTCGCAATCGTTCAAAATATCGATAAATCACAGTACGAGACTCGGGATCGCGATATTTACTGTTTCCGCTCGCTGTATATAGAAACAAGCGAACGATTCGCAACCCAAGCATATAAATAATTCGAAATAACGACAAATCACTCAAGGACACTCCGAATCGCGATATTTACTGTTTCCGCTCGCTGTATATCGAAACAAGCGAACGATTCGCAACCCAAGCATAGCAATCGTTCAAAATATCGATAAATCACAGTACGAGACTCGGAATCGCGATATTTACCTTTTCCGCTCGCTGTATATCGAAAGAAGCGAAGGATTCACATCACAAGCCTCGCAATCGTTCAAAATAACGACGAATCACTCAAGGACACTCCGAATCGCGATATTTACCGTTTCCGCTCGCTGTATATCGAAAGAAGCGAAGGATTCACATCACAAGCCTCGCAACCGTTCAAAATATCTATAAATCACAGTAGGAGACTCCGAATGGCGATATTTACCGTTTCCGCTCGCTGTATAAAGAAAGAAGCGAAGGATTCACTTCCCAAGCCCCCCAATAATTTGAAATAACGACAAATCTTTCAAGGACACTCCGACTCGCGATATTTACCGTTTCCGCTCGCTGTATATCGAAACAAGCGAAGGATTCGCATACCAAGCCTCGCAATCGTTCAAAATATCGATAAATCACAGTACGAGACTCGGAATCGCGATATTTACCTTTTCCGCTCGCTGTATATCGAAAGAAGCGAAGGATTCACATCACAAGCCTCGCAATCGTTCAAAATAACGACGAATCACTCAAGGACACTCCGAATCGCGATATTTACCGTTTCCGCTCGCTGTATATCGAAAGAAGCGAAGGATTCACATCACAAGCCTCGCAACCGTTCAAAATATCTATAAATCACAGTAGGAGACTCCGAATGGCGATATTTACCGTTTCCGCTCGCTGTATAAAGAAAGACGCGATGGATTCACTTCCCAAGCATCGCAATAATTCGAAATAACGACAAATCACTCAAGGACACTCCGAATCGCGATATTTACCGTTTCCGCTAGCTGTATATCGAAACAAGCGAATAATTCACATCCGAAGCCTCGCAATCGTTCAAAATATCGATAAATCACAGTACGAGACTCGGAATCGCGATATTTACCTTTTCCGCTCGCTGTATATCGAAAGAAGCGAAGGATTCACTTCCCAGGCCTCCCAATAATTTGAAATAACGACAAATCTTTCAAGGACACTCCGAATCGCGATATTTACCGTTTCCGCTAGCTGTATATCGAAACAAGCGATTGATTCACATCCCAAGCCTCGCAATCGTTGAAAATATCGATAAATTACAGTACGAGACTCGGGATCGCGATATTTACTGTTTCCGCTCGCTGTATATCGAAAGAAGCGAAGGATTCACTTCCCAAGCCTCCCAATAATTTGAAATAACGACAAATCTTTCAAGGACACTCCGACTCGCGATATTTACCGTTTCCCCTCGCTGTATATCGGAAGAAGCGATTGATTCACATCCCAAGCCTCGCAATCCTTTAAAATATCGATAGTACGAGACTCGGGATCGCGATATTTACCGTTTTCGCTCGCTGTATATCGAAACAAGCGAATAATTCACATCCCAAGCCTCGCAATCGTTCAAGATATCGATAATTCAGAGTATTAGACTCGGAATCGCGATATTTACTGTTTCCGCTCGCTGTATATAGAAACAAGCGAACGATTCGCAACCCAAGCATAGCAATAATTCGAAATAACGACTAATCACTCAAGGACACTCCGAATCGCGATATTTACTGTTTCCGCTCGCTGTATATCGAAAGAAGCGAAGGATTCACTTCCCAAGCCCCCCAATAATTTGAAATAACGACAAATCTTTCAAGGACACTCCGACTCGCGATATTTACCGTTTCCGCTCGCTGTATATCGAAAGAAGCGATTGATTCACATCCCAAGCCTCGCAATCGTTTAAAATATCGATAAAGCACAGTACGAGACTCGGGATCGCGATATTTACCGTTTCCGCTCGCTGTATATCGAAACAAGCGAATAATTCACATCCCAAGCCTCGCAATCGTTCAAGATATCGATAATTCAGAGTAGGAGACTCCGAATGGCGATATTTACCGTTTCCGCTCGCTGTATATCGAAAGAAGCGAGGGATTCACATCGCAAGCCTCGCAATCGTTCAAAATATCGGTAAATCAGAGTAGGAGACTCGGGATCGCGATATTTACATTTACCACTCGCTGTATATGGAAAGAAGCGATGGATTCACTTCCCAAGCCTCCCAATAATTTGAAATAACGACAAATCTTTCAAGGACACTCCGACTCGCGATATTTACCGTTTCCGCTCGCTGTATATCGAAAGAAGCGATTGATTCACATCCCAAGCCTCGCAATCGTTTAAAATATCGATAAAGCACAGTACGAGACTCGGGATCGCGATATTTACCGTTTCCGCTCGCTGTATATCGAAACAAGCGAAGGATTCGCATCCCAAGCCTCGCAATCGTTCAAAATATCGATAAATCAGAGTAGGAGACCCGGAATCGCGATATTTACCGTTTCCGCTCGCTGTATATCGAAAGAAGATAAGGATTCACATCCCAAATCTCGCAATCATTTAAAATATCGATAAATCACAATAGGAGACTCGGGATCGCGATATTTACATTTACCACTCGCTGTATATCGCAAGAAGCTAATAATTCATTTTCCGAGAATCGCAACCGTTCGAAATAACGACAAATCACTCAAGGACACTCCGAATCGCGATATTTACCGTTTCCGCTTGCTGTATATTGAAAGAAGGTAAGGATTCGTTTCCCAAGCCTCGCAATCGTTCAAAATATCGATAAATCAGAGTAGGATACTCGGAATCGCGATATTTAGCTTTTCCGCTAACTGTATATCGAAAGAAGCGAAGGATTCACTTCCCAAGCCTCCCAATAATTTGAAAAAATGACAAATCACTCAAGGACACTCCGACTCGCGATATTTACCGTTTCCGCTCGTTGTATATCGAAACAAGCGAAGGATTCGCATCCCAAGCCTCGCAATCGTTCAAAATATCGATAAATCAGAGTAGGAGACCCGGAATCGCGATATTTACCGTTTCCGCTCGCTGTATATCGAATGAAGATGAGGATTCACATCGCAAGACTCGCAATCGTTCAAAATATCGGTAAATCAGAGTAGGAGACTCGGGATCGCGATATTTACATTTACCACTCGCTGTATATCGAAAGAAACGAAAGATTCACATCCCAAGCCTCGCAATAATTAGAAATAACGACAAATCATTCAAGGACACTCCGAATCGCGATATTGACCGTTTCCGCTCGCTGTATATCGCAAGAAGCGAAGGATTCACATCCCAAGCCTCGCAACCGTTCGAAATAACGAGAAATCACTCAAGGTCACTCGGAATCACGATATTGACCTTTTCCATATGCAGTGTATTGAAATTTAGCTTTTCCGCTAACTGTATATCGAAAGAAGCGAAGGATTCACTTCCCAAGCCTCCCAATAATTTGAAATAATGACAAATCACTCAAGGACACTCCGACTCGCGATATTTACCGTTTCCGCTCGCTGTATATCGAAAGAAGCGAAGGATTCACATCACAAGCCTCGCAATCGTACAAAATATCGATAAATCAGAGTAGGAGACTCCGAATGGCGATATTTACCGTTTCCGATCGCTGTATATCGAAAGAAGCGAAGGATTCCAATCCCAAGACTCGCAACCGTTCAAAATATCTATAAATCACAGTAGGAGACTGGGGATCGCGATATTTACATTTACCACTCGCTGTATAAAGAAAGAAGCGATGGATTCACTTCCCAAGCGTCGCAATAATTCGAAATAACGACACATCACTCAAGGACACTCCGAATCTCGATATTTACTGTTTCCGCTCGCTGTACATCGAAACAAGCGAACGATTCGCATCACAAGCCTCGCAATCGTTCAAAATATCGATAAATCAGAGTAGGAGACTCGGAATCGCGATATTTACATTTACCACTCGCTGTATATCGAAAGAAGCGAAGGATTCACTTCCCAAGCCTCCCAATAATTTGAAATAACGACAAATCTTTCAAGGACACTCCGACTCGCGATATTTACCGTTTCCGCTCGCTGTATATAGAAAGAAGCGATTGATTCACATCCCAAGCCTCGCAATCGTTTAAAATATCGATAAATCACAGTACGAGACTCGGGATCGCGATATTTACCGTTTCCGCTCGCTGTATATCGAAAGAAGCGAATAATTCACATCCCAAGCCTCGCAATCGTTCAAGATATCGATAATTCAGAGTAGGAGACTCGGAATCGCGATATTTACCTTTTCCGCTCGCTGTATATCGAAAGAAGCGAAGGATTCACATCACAAGCCTCGCAATCGTTCAAAATATCGATATATCAGAGTAGGAGACTCCGAATGGCGATATTTACCGTTTCCGCTCGCTGTATAAAGAAAGAAGCGATGGATTCACTTCCCAAGCGTCGCAATAATTCGAAATAACGACACATCACTCAAGGACACTCCGAATCTCGATATTTACTGTTTCCGCTCGCTGTACATCGAAACAAGCGAACGATTCGCATCACAAGCCTCGCAATCGTTCAAAATATCGATAAATCAGAGTAGGAGACTCGGAATCGCGATATTTACCGTTTCCGCTCGCTGTATATCGAAAGAAGCGAGGGATTCACTTCCCAGGCCTCGCAATAATTCGAAATAACGACGAATCACTCAAGGACACTCCGAATCGCGATATTTACCGTTTCCGCTCGCTGTATATCGAAAGAAGCGAAGGATTCACATCACAAGCCTCGCAACCGTTCAAAATATCTATAAATCACAGTAGGAGACTCCGAATGGCGATATTTACCGTTTCCGCTCGCTGTATAAAGAAAGAAGCGATGGATTCACTTCCCAAGCATCGCAATAATTCGAAATAACGACAAATCACTCAAGGACACTCCGAATCGCGATATTTACCGTTTCCGCTAGCTGTATATCGAAACAAGCGATTGATTCACATCCCAAGCCTCGCAATCGTTTAAAATATCGATAAATTACAGTACGAGACTCGGGATCGCGATATTTACTGTTTCCGCTCGCTGTATATCGAAAGAAGCGAAGGATTCACTTCCCAAGCCTCCCAATAATTTGAAATAACGACAAATCTTTCAAGGACACTCCGACTCGCGATATTTACCGTTTCCCCTCGCTGTATATCGGAAGAAGCGATTGATTCACATCCCAAGCCTCGCAATCGTTTAAAATATCGATAGTACGAGACTCGGGATCGCGATATTTACCGTTTTCGCTCGCTGTATATCGAAACAAGCGAATAATTCACATCCCAAGCCTCGCAATCGTTCAAAATATCGATAAATCAGAGTAATGACTCGGAATCGCGATATTTACCTTTTCCGCTCGCTGTATATCGAAAGAAGCGAAGGATTCACTTCCCAAGCCTCCCAATAATTTGAAATAACGACAAATCTTTCAAGGACACTCCGACTCGCGATATTTACCGTTTCCGCTCGCTGTATATCGAAACAAGCGAATAATTCACATCCCAAGCCTCGCAATCGTTCAAGATATCGATAATTCAGAGTATTAGACTCGGAATCGCGATATTTACTGTTTCCGCTCGCTGTATATAGAAACAAGCGAACGATTCGCAACCCAAGCATATAAATAATTCGAAATAACGACAAATCACTCAAGGACACTCCGAATCGCGATATTTACTGTTTCCGCTCGCTGTATATCGAAAGAAGCGAAGGATTCACTTCCCAAGCCCCCCATTAATTTGAAATAACGACAAATCTATCAAGGACACTCCGACTCGCGATATTTACCGTTTCCGCTCGCTGTATATCGAAACAAGCGAAGGATTCGCATACCAAGCCTCGCAATCGTTCAAAATATCGATAAATCACAGTACGAGACTCGGGATCGCGATATTTACTGTTTCCGCTCGCTGTATATAGAAACAAGCGAACGATTCGCAACCCAAGCATATAAATAATTCGAAATAACGACAAATCACTCAAGGACACTCCGAATCGCGATATTTACTGTTTCCGCTCGCTGTATATCGAAAGAAGCGAAGGATTCACTTCCCAAGCCCCCCAATAATTTGAAATAACGACAAATCTTTCAAGGACACTCCGACTCGCGATATTTACCGTTTCCGCTCGCTGTATATCGAAACAAGCGAAGGATTCGCATACCAAGCCTCGCAATCGTTCAAAATATCGATAAATCACAGTACGAGACTCGGGATCGCGATATTTACCGTTTCCGCTCGCTGTATATCGAAAGAAGCGAATAATTCACATCCCAAGCCTCGCAATCGTTCAAGATATCGATAATTCAGAGTAGGAGACTCGGAATCGCGATATTTACCTTTTCCGCTCGCTGTATATCGAAAGAAGCGAAGGATTCACATCACAAGCCTCGCAATCGTTCAAAATAACGACGAATCACTCAAGGACACTCCGAATCGCGATATTTACCGTTTCCGCTCGCTGTATATCGAAAGAAGCGAAGGATTCACATCACAAGCCTCGCAACCGTTCAAAATATCTATAAATCACAGTAGGAGACTCCGAATGGCGATATTTACCGTTTCCGCTCGCTGTATAAAGAAAGAAGCGATGGATTCACTTCCCAAGCATCGCAATAATTCGAAATAACGACAAATCACTCAAGGACACTCCGAATCGCGATATTTACCGTTTCCGCTAGCTGTATATCGAAACAAGCGAATAATTCACATCCGAAGCCTCGCAATCGTTCAAAATATCGATAAATCACAGTACGAGACTCGGAATCGCGATATTTACCTTTTCCGCTCGCTGTATATCGAAAGAAGCGAAGGATTCACTTCCCAGGCCTCCCAATAATTTGAAATAACGACAAATCTTTCAAGGACACTCCGAATCGCGATATTTACCGTTTCCGCTAGCTGTATATCGAAACAAGCGATTGATTCACATCCCAAGCCTCGCAATCGTTGAAAATATCGATAAATTACAGTACGAGACTCGGGATCGCGATATTTACTGTTTCCGCTCGCTGTATATCGAAAGAAGCGAAGGATTCACTTCCCAAGCCTCCCAATAATTTGAAATAACGACAAATCTTTCAAGGACACTCCGACTCGCGATATTTACCGTTTCCCCTCGCTGTATATCGGAAGAAGCGATTGATTCACATCCCAAGCCTCGCAATCCTTTAAAATATCGATAGTACGAGACTCGGGATCGCGATATTTACCGTTTTCGCTCGCTGTATATCGAAACAAGCGAATAATTCACATCCCAAGCCTCGCAATCGTTCAAAATATCGATAAATCAGAGTAGGAGACTCGGAATCGCGATATTTACCTTTTCCGCGAGCTGTATATCGAAAGAAGCGAAGGATTCACTTCCCAAGCCTCCCAATAATTTGAAATAACAACAAATCTTTCAAGGACACTCCGACTCGCGATGTTTACCGTTTCCGCTCGCTGCATATCGAAACAAGCGAATAATTCACATCCCAAGCCTCGCAATCGTTCAAGATATCGATAATTCAGAGTATTAGACTCGGAATCGCGATATTTACTGTTTCCGCTCGCTGTATATAGAAACAAGCGAACGATTCGCAACCCAAGCATAGCAATAATTCGAAATAACGACAAATCACTCAAGGACACTCCGAATCGCGATATTTACTGTTTCCGCTCGCTGTATATCGAAAGAAGCGAAGGATTCACTTCCCAAGCCCCCCAATAATTTGAAATAACGACAAATCTTTCAAGGACACTCCGACTCGCGATATTTACCGTTTCCGCTCGCTGTATATCGAAACAAGCGAATAATTCACATCCCAAGCCTCGCAATCGTTCAAGATATCGATAATTCAGAGTAGGAGACTCCGAATGGCGATATTTACCGTTTCCGCTCGCTGTATATCGAAAGAAGCGAGGGATTCACATCGCAAGCCTCGCAATCGTTCAAAATATCGGTAAATCAGAGTAGGAGACTCGGGATCGCGATATTTACATTTACCACTCGCTGTATATGGAAAGAAGCGATGGATTCACTTCCCAAGCCTCCCAATAATTTGAAATAACGACAAATCTTTCAAGGACACTCCGAATCGCGATATTTACCGTTTCCGCTCGCTGTATATCGAAACAAGCGAATAATTCACATCCCAAGCCTCGCAATCGTTCAAGATATCGATAATTCAGAGTATTAGACTCGGAATCGCGATATTTACTGTTTCCGCTCGCTGTATATAGAAACAAGCGAACGATTCGCAACCCAAGCATAGCAATAATTCGAAATAACGACAAATCACTCAAGGACACTCCGAATCGCGATATTTACTGTTTCCGCTCGCTGTATATCGAAAGAAGCGAAGGATTCACTTCCCAAGCCCCCCAATAATTTGAAATAACGACAAATCTTTCAAGGACACTCCGACTCGCGATATTTACCGTTTCCGCTCGCTGTATATCGAAAGAAGCGATTGATTCACATCCCAAGCCTCGCAATCGTTTAAAATATCGATAAAGCACAGTACGAGACTCGGGATCGCGATATTTACCGTTTCCGCTCGCTGTATATCGAAACAAGCGAATAATTCACATTACAAGCCTCGCAATCGTTCAAGATATCGATAATTCAGAGTAGGAGACTCGGAATCGCGATATTTACTGTTTCCGCTCGCTGTATATAGAAACAAGCGAACGATTCGCAACCCAAGCATAGCAATAATTCGAAATAACGACAAATCACTCAAGGACACTCCGAATCGCGATATTTACTGTTTCCGCTCGCTGTATATCGAAAGAAGCGAAGGATTCACTTCCCAAGCCCCCCAATAATTTGAAATAACGACAAATCTTTCAAGGACACTCCGACTCGCGATATTTACCGTTTCCGCTCGCTGTATATCGAAACAAGCGAATAATTCACATCCCAAGCCTCGCAATCGTTCAAGATATCGATAATTGAGAGTAGGAGACTCGGAATCGCGATATTTACTGTTTCCGCTCGCTGTATATAGAAACAAGCGAACGATTCGCAACCCAAGCATAGCAATAATTCGAAATAACGACAAATCACTCAAGGACACTCCGAATCGCGATATTTACTGTTTCCGCTCGCTGTATATCGAAAGAAGCGAAGGATTCACTTCCCAAGCCCCCCAATAATTTGAAATAACGACAAATCTTTCAAGGACACTCCGACTCGCGATATTTACCGTTTCCGCTCGCTGTATATCGAAACAAGCGAATAATTCACATCCCAAGCCTCGCAATCGTTCAAGATATCGATAATTGAGAGTAGGAGACTCGGAATCGCGATATTTACCGTTTCCGCTCGCTGTATATCGAAAGCAGCGAGGGATTCACATCGCAAGCCTCGCAATCGTTCAAAATATCGGTAAATCATAGTAGGAGACTCGGGATCGCGATATTTACATTTACCACTCGCTGTATATCGAAAGAAACGAAGGATTCACTTCCCAAGCCTCGCAATAATTCGAAATAACGACAAATCATTCAAGGACACTCCGACTCGCGATATTTACCGTTTCCGCTCGCTGTATATCGAAACAAGCGAATAATTCACATCCCAAGCCTCGCAATCGTTCAAGATATCGATAATTCAGAGTAGGAGACTCGGAATCGCGATATTTACCTTTTCCGCTCGCTGTATATCGAAAGAAGCGAAGGATTCACATCACAAGCCTCGCAATCGTTCAAAATATCGATAAATCAGAGTAGGAGACTCGGGATCGCGATATTTACATTTACCACTCGCTGTATATCGAAATAAGCGAAGGATTCACTTCCCAAGCCTCGCAATAATTCGAAATAACGACAAATCACTCAAGGACACTCGGAATCGCGATATTTACAATTTCCGCTCGCTGTATATCGAAACAAGCGAATAATTCACATCAAAAGCCTCGCAATCGTTCAAAATATCGATAAATCAGAGTAGGAGACTCGGAATCGCGATATTTAGCTTTTCCGCTCGCTGTATATCGAAAGAAGCGAAGGATTCACTTCCCAAGCCTCCCAATAATTTGAAATAAAGACAAATCTTTCAAGGACACTCCGACTCGCGATATTTACCGTTTCCGCTCGCTCTATATCGAAACAAGCGAATAATTCACATCCCAAGCCTCGCAATCGTTCAAGATATCGATAATTCAGAGTAGGAGACACGGAATCGGGATATTTACCTTTTACGCTCGCTGTATATCGAAAGAAGCGAAGGATTGACTTCCCAAGCCTCGCAATAATTCGAAATAACGACAAATCACTCAAGGACACTCCGACTCGCGATATTTACCGTTTCCGCTCGCTGCATATCGAAACAAGCGAATAATTCACATCCCAAGCCTCGCAATCGTTCAAGATATCGATAATTCAGAGTATTAGACTCGGAATCGCGATATTTACTGTTTCCGCTCGCTGTATATAGAAACAAGCGAACGATTCGCAACCCAAGCATAGCAATAATTCGAAATAACGACAAATCACTCAAGGACACTCCGAATCGCGATATTTACTGTTTCCGCTCGCTGTATATCGAAAGAAGCGAAGGATTCACTTCCCAAGCCCCCCAATAATTTGAAATAACGACAAATCTTTCAAGGACACTCCGACTCGCGATATTTACCGTTTCCGCTCGCTGTATATCGAAAGAAGCGATTGATTCACATCCCAAGCCTCGCAATCGTTTAAAATATCGATAAAGCACAGTACGAGACTCGGGATCGCGATATTTACCGTTTCCACTCGCTGTATATCGAAACAAGCGAATAATTCACATCCCAAGCCTCGCAATCGTTCAAGATATCGATAATTCAGAGTAGGAGACTCCGAATGGCGATATTTACCGTTTCCACTCGCTGTATATCGAAAGAAGCGAGGGATTCACATCGCAAGCCTCGCAATCGTTCAAAATATCGGTAAATCAGAGTAGGAGACTCGGGATCGCGATATTTACATTTACCACTCGCTGTATATGGAAAGAAGCGATGGATTCACTTCCCAAGCCTCCCAATAATTTGAAATAACGACAAATCTTTCAAGGACACTCCGAATCGCGATATTTACCGTTTCCGCTCGCTGTATATCGAAACAAGCGAATAATTCACATCCCAAGCCTCGCAATCGTTCAAGATATCGATAATTCAGAGTATTAGACTCGGAATCGCGATATTTACTGTTTCCGCTCGCTGTATATAGAAACAAGCGAACGATTCGCAACCCAAGCATAGCAATAATTCGAAATAACGACAAATCACTCAAGGACACTCCGAATCGCGATATTTACTGTTTCCGCTCGCTGTATATCGAAAGAAGCGAAGGATTCACTTCCCAAGCCCCCCAATAATTTGAAATAACGACAAATCTTTCAAGGACACTCCGACTCGCGATATTTACCGTTTCCACTCGCTGTATATCGAAAGAAGCGATTGATTCACATCCCAAGCCTCGCAATCGATTAAAATATCGATAAAGCACAGTACGAGACTCGGGATCACGATATTTACCGTTTCCGCTCGCTGTATATCGAAACAAGCGAATAATTCACATCCCAAGCCTCGCAATCGTTCAAGATATCGATAATTCAGAGTGGGAGACTCCGAATGGCGATATTTACCGTTTCCGCTCGCTGTATATCGAATGAAGCGAAGGATTCACTTCCCATTCCTCCCAATAATTTGAAATAACGACAAATCTTTCAAGGACACTCCGACTCGCGATATTTACCGTTTCCGCTCGCTGTATATCGAAACAAGCGAATAATTCACATTACAAGCCTCGCAATCGTTCAAGATATCGATAATTCAGAGTAGGAGACTCGGAATCGCGATATTTACTGTTTCCGCTCGCTGTATATAGAAACAAGCGAACGATTCGCAACCCAAGCATAGCAATAATTCGAAATAACGACAAATCACTCAAGGACACTCCGAATCGCGATATTTACTGTTTCCGCTCGCTGTATATCGAAAGAAGCGAAGGATTCACTTCCCAAGCCCCCCAATAATTTGAAATAACGACAAATCTTTCAAGGACACTCCGACTCGCGATATTTACCGTTTCTGCTCGCTGTATATCGAAACAAGCGAATAATTCACATCCCAAGCCTCGCAATCGTTCAAGATATCGATAATTCAGAGTATTAGACTCGGAATCGCGATATTTACTGTTTCCGCTTGCTGTATATAGAAACAAGCGAACGATTCGCAACCCCAGCATAGCAATAATTCGAAATAACGACAAATCACTCAAGGACACTCCGAATCGCGATATTTACTGTTTCCGCTCGCTGTATATCGAAAGAAGCGAAGGATTCACTTCCCAAGCCCCCCAATAATTTGAAATAACGACAAATCTTTCAAGGACACTCCGACTCGCGATATTTACCGTTTCCGCTCGCTGTATATCGAAACAAGCGAAGGATTCGCATACCAAGCCTCGCAATCGTTCAAAATATCGATAAATCACAGTACGAGACTCGGGATCGCAATATTTACATTTACCACTCGCTGTATATCGAAAGAAGCGAAGGATTCACTTCCCAAGCCTCCCAATAATTTGAAATAACGACAAATCTTTCAAGGACACTCCGACTCGCGATATTTACCGTTTCCGCTCGCTGTATATAGAAAGAAGCGATTGATTCACATCCCAAGCCTCGCAATCGTTCAAGATATCGATAATTCAGAGTAGGAGACTCGGAATCGCGATATTTACCTTTTCCGCTCGCTGTATATCGAAAGAAGCGAAGGATTCACATCACAAGCCTCGCAATCGTTCAAAATAACGACGAATCACTCAAGGACACTCCGAATCGCGATATTTACCGTTTCCGCTCGCTGTATATCGAAAGAAGCGAAGGATTCACATCACAAGCCTCGCAACCGTTCAAAATATCTATAAATCACAGTAGGAGACTCCGAATGGCGATATTTACCGTTTCCGCTCGCTGTATAAAGAAAGAAGCGATGGATTCACTTCCCAAGCATCGCAATAATTCGAAATAACGACAAATCACTCAAGGACACTCCGAATCGCGATATTTACCGTTTCCGCTAGCTGTATATCGAAACAAGCGAATAATTCACATCCGAAGCCTCGCAATCGTTCAAAATATCGATAAATCACAGTACGAGACTCGGAATCGCGATATTTACCTTTTCCGCTCGCTGTATATCGAAAGAAGCGAAGGTTTCACTTCCCAAGCCTCCCAATAATTTGAAATAACGACAAATCTTTCAAGGACACTCCGAATCGCGATATTTACCGTTTCCGCTAGCTGTATATCGAAACAAGCGATTGATTCACATCCCAAGCCTCGCAATCGTTGAAAATATCGATAAATTACAGTACGAGACTCGGGATCGCGATATTTACTGTTTCCGCTCGCTGTATATCGAAAGAAGCGAAGGATTCACTTCCCAAGCCTCCCAATAATTTGAAATAACGACAAATCTTTCAAGGACACTCCGACTCGCGATATTTACCGTTTCCCCTCGCTGTATATCGGAAGAAGCGATTGATTCACATCCCAAGCCTCGCAATCCTTTAAAATATCGATAGTACGAGACTCGGGATCGCGATATTTACCGTTTTCGCTCGCTGTATATCGAAACAAGCGAATAATTCACATCCCAAGCCTCGCAATCGTTCAAAATATCGATAAATCAGAGTAGGAGACTCGGAATCGCGATATTTACCTTTTCCGCGAGCTGTATATCGAAAGAAGCGAAGGATTCACTTCCCAAGCCTCCCAATAATTTGAAATAACGACAAATCTTTCAAGGACACTCCGACTCGCGATATTTACCGTTTCCGCTCGCTGCATATCGAAACAAGCGAATAATTCACATCCCAAGCCTCGCAATCGTTCAAGATATCGATAATTCAGAGTATTAGACTCGGAATCGCGATATTTACTGTTTCCGCTCGCTGTATATAGAAACAAGCGAACGATTCGCAACCCAAGCATAGCAATAATTCGAAATAACGACAAATCACTCAAGGACACTCCGAATCGCGATATTTACTGTTTCCGCTCGCTGTATATCGAAAGAAGCGAAGGATTCACTTCCCAAGCCCCCCAATAATTTGAAATAACGACAAATCTTTCAAGGACACTCCGACTCGCGATATTTACCGTTTCCGCTCGCTGTATATCGAAAGAAGCGATTGATTCACATCCCAAGCCTCGCAATCGTTTAAAATATCGATAAAGCACAGTACGAGACTCGGGATCGCGATATTTACCGTTTCCGCTCGCTGTATATCGAAACAAGCGAATAATTCACATCCCAAGCCTCGCAATCGTTCAAGATATCGATAATTCAGAGTAGGAGACTCCGAATGGCGATATTTACCGTTTCCGCTCGCTGTATATCGAAAGAAGCGAGGGATTCACATCGCAAGCCTCGCAATCGTTCAAAATATCGGTAAATCAGAGTAGGAGACTCGGGATCGCGATATTTACATTTACCACTCGCTGTATATCGAAAGAAACGAAGGATTCACTTCCCAAGCCTCGCAATAATTCGAAATAACGACAAATCATTCAAGGACACTCCGACTCGCGATATTTACCGTTTCCGCTCGCTGTATATCGAAACAAGCGAATAATTCACATCCCAAGCCTCGCAATCGTTCAAGATATCGATAATTCAGAGTAGGAGACTCGGAATCGCGATATTTACCTTTTCCGCTCGCTGTATATCGAAAGAAGCGAAGGATTCACATCACAAGCCTCGCAATCGTTCAAAATATCGATAAATCAGAGTAGGAGACTCGGGATCGCGATATTTACATTTACCACTCGCTGTATATCGAAATAAGCGAAGGATTCACTTCCCAAGCCTCGCAATAATTCGAAATAACGACAAATCACTCAAGGACACTCGGAATCGCGATATTTACAATTTCCGCTCGCTGTATATCGAAACAAGCGAATAATTCACATCAAAAGCCTCGCAATCGTTCAAAATATCGATAAATCAGAGTAGGAGACTCGGAATCGCGATATTTAGCTTTTCCGCTCGCTGTATATCGAAAGAAGCGAAGGATTCACTTCCCAAGCCTCCCAATAATTTGAAATAAAGACAAATCTTTCAAGGACACTCCGACTCGCGATATTTACCGTTTCCGCTCGCTCTATATCGAAACAAGCGAATAATTCACATCCCAAGCCTCGCAATCGTTCAAGATATCGATAATTCAGAGTAGGAGACACGGAATCGGGATATTTACCTTTTACGCTCGCTGTATATCGAAAGAAGCGAAGGATTGACTTCCCAAGCCTCGCAATAATTCGAAATAACGACAAATCACTCAAGGACACTCCGACTCGCGATATTTACCGTTTCCGCTCGCTGCATATCGAAACAAGCGAATAATTCACATCCCAAGCCTCGCAATCGTTCAAGATATCGATAATTCAGAGTATTAGACTCGGAATCGCGATATTTACTGTTTCCGCTCGCTGTATATAGAAACAAGCGAACGATTCGCAACCCAAGCATAGCAATAATTCGAAATAACGACAAATCACTCAAGGACACTCCGAATCGCGATATTTACTGTTTCCGCTCGCTGTATATCGAAAGAAGCGAAGGATTCACTTCCCAAGCCCCCCAATAATTTGAAATAACGACAAATCTTTCAAGGACACTCCGACTCGCGATATTTACCGTTTCCGCTCGCTGTATATCGAAAGAAGCGATTGATTCACATCCCAAGCCTCGCAATCGTTTAAAATATCGATAAAGCACAGTACGAGACTCGGGATCGCGATATTTACCGTTTCCACTCGCTGTATATCGAAACAAGCGAATAATTCACATCCCAAGCCTCGCAATCGTTCAAGATATCGATAATTCAGAGTAGGAGACTCCGAATGGCGATATTTACCGTTTCCACTCGCTGTATATCGAAAGAAGCGAGGGATTCACATCGCAAGCCTCGCAATCGTTCAAAATATCGGTAAATCAGAGTAGGAGACTCGGGATCGCGATATTTACATTTACCACTCGCTGTATATGGAAAGAAGCGATGGATTCACTTCCCAAGCCTCCCAATAATTTGAAATAACGACAAATCTTTCAAGGACACTCCGAATCGCGATATTTACCGTTTCCGCTCGCTGTATATCGAAACAAGCGAATAATTCACATCCCAAGCCTCGCAATCGTTCAAGATATCGATAATTCAGAGTATTAGACTCGGAATCGCGATATTTACTGTTTCCGCTCGCTGTATATAGAAACAAGCGAACGATTCGCAACCCAAGCATAGCAATAATTCGAAATAACGACAAATCACTCAAGGACACTCCGAATCGCGATATTTACTGTTTCCGCTCGCTGTATATCGAAAGAAGCGAAGGATTCACTTCCCAAGCCCCCCAATAATTTGAAATAACGACAAATCTTTCAAGGACACTCCGACTCGCGATATTTACCGTTTCCACTCGCTGTATATCGAAAGAAGCGATTGATTCACATCCCAAGCCTCGCAATCGATTAAAATATCGATAAAGCACAGTACGAGACTCGGGATCACGATATTTACCGTTTCCGCTCGCTGTATATCGAAACAAGCGAATAATTCACATCCCAAGCCTCGCAATCGTTCAAGATATCGATAATTCAGAGTGGGAGACTCCGAATGGCGATATTTACCGTTTCCGCTCGCTGTATATCGAATGAAGCGAAGGATTCACTTCCCATTCCTCCCAATAATTTGAAATAACGACAAATCTTTCAAGGACACTCCGACTCGCGATATTTACCGTTTCCGCTCGCTGTATATCGAAACAAGCGAATAATTCACATTACAAGCCTCGCAATCGTTCAAGATATCGATAATTCAGAGTAGGAGACTCGGAATCGCGATATTTACTGTTTCCGCTCGCTGTATATAGAAACAAGCGAACGATTCGCAACCCAAGCATAGCAATAATTCGAAATAACGACAAATCACTCAAGGACACTCCGAATCGCGATATTTACTGTTTCCGCTCGCTGTATATCGAAAGAAGCGAAGGATTCACTTCCCAAGCCCCCCAATAATTTGAAATAACGACAAATCTTTCAAGGACACTCCGACTCGCGATATTTACCGTTTCTGCTCGCTGTATATCGAAACAAGCGAATAATTCACATCCCAAGCCTCGCAATCGTTCAAGATATCGATAATTCAGAGTATTAGACTCGGAATCGCGATATTTACTGTTTCCGCTTGCTGTATATAGAAACAAGCGAACGATTCGCAACCCCAGCATAGCAATAATTCGAAATAACGACAAATCACTCAAGGACACTCCGAATCGCGATATTTACTGTTTCCGCTCGCTGTATATCGAAAGAAGCGAAGGATTCACTTCCCAAGCCCCCCAATAATTTGAAATAACGACAAATCTTTCAAGGACACTCCGACTCGCGATATTTACCGTTTCCGCTCGCTGTATATCGAAACAAGCGAAGGATTCGCATACCAAGCCTCGCAATCGTTCAAAATATCGATAAATCACAGTACGAGACTCGGGATCGCAATATTTACATTTACCACTCGCTGTATATCGAAAGAAGCGAAGGATTCACTTCCCAAGCCTCCCAATAATTTGAAATAACGACAAATCTTTCAAGGACACTCCGACTCGCGATATTTACCTTTTCCGCTCGCTGTATATCGAAAGAAGCGAAGGATTCACATCACAAGCCTCGCAATCGTTCAAAATAACGACGAATCACTCAAGGACACTCCGAATCGCGATATTTACCGTTTCCGCTCGCTGTATATCGAAAGAAGCGAAGGATTCACATCACAAGCCTCGCAACCGTTCAAAATATCTATAAATCACAGTAGGAGACTCCGAATGGCGATATTTACCGTTTCCGCTCGCTGTATAAAGAAAGAAGCGATGGATTCACTTCCCAAGCATCGCAATAATTCGAAATAACGACAAATCACTCAAGGACACTCCGAATCGCGATATTTACCGTTTCCGCTAGCTGTATATCGAAACAAGCGAATAATTCACATCCGAAGCCTCGCAATCGTTCAAAATATCGATAAATCACAGTACGAGACTCGGAATCGCGATATTTACCTTTTCCGCTCGCTGTATATCGAAAGAAGCGAAGGTTTCACTTCCCAAGCCTCCCAATAATTTGAAATAACGACAAATCTTTCAAGGACACTCCGAATCGCGATATTTACCGTTTCCGCTAGCTGTATATCGAAACAAGCGATTGATTCACATCCCAAGCCTCGCAATCGTTGAAAATATCGATAAATTACAGTACGAGACTCGGGATCGCGATATTTACTGTTTCCGCTCGCTGTATATCGAAAGAAGCGAAGGATTCACTTCCCAAGCCTCCCAATAATTTGAAATAACGACAAATCTTTCAAGGACACTCCGACTCGCGATATTTACCGTTTCCCCTCGCTGTATATCGGAAGAAGCGATTGATTCACATCCCAAGCCTCGCAATCCTTTAAAATATCGATAGTACGAGACTCGGGATCGCGATATTTACCGTTTTCGCTCGCTGTATATCGAAACAAGCGAATAATTCACATCCCAAGCCTCGCAATCGTTCAAAATATCGATAAATCAGAGTAGGAGACTCGGAATCGCGATATTTACCTTTTCCGCGAGCTGTATATCGAAAGAAGCGAAGGATTCACTTCCCAAGCCTCCCAATAATTTGAAATAACGACAAATCTTTCAAGGACACTCCGACTCGCGATATTTACCGTTTCCGCTCGCTGCATATCGAAACAAGCGAATAATTCACATCCCAAGCCTCGCAATCGTTCAAGATATCGATAATTCAGAGTATTAGACTCGGAATCGCGATATTTACTGTTTCCGCTCGCTGTATATAGAAACAAGCGAACGATTCGCAACCCAAGCATAGCAATAATTCGAAATAACGACAAATCACTCAAGGACACTCCGAATCGCGATATTTACTGTTTCCGCTCGCTGTATATCGAAAGAAGCGAAGGATTCACTTCCCAAGCCCCCCAATAATTTGAAATAACGACAAATCTTTCAAGGACACTCCGACTCGCGATATTTACCGTTTCCGCTCGCTGTATATCGAAAGAAGCGATTGATTCACATCCCAAGCCTCGCAATCGTTTAAAATATCGATAAAGCACAGTACGAGACTCGGGATCGCGATATTTACCGTTTCCACTCGCTGTATATCGAAACAAGCGAATAATTCACATCCCAAGCCTCGCAATCGTTCAAGATATCGATAATTCAGAGTAGGAGACTCCGAATGGCGATATTTACCGTTTCCACTCGCTGTATATCGAAAGAAGCGAGGGATTCACATCGCAAGCCTCGCAATCGTTCAAAATATCGGTAAATCAGAGTAGGAGACTCGGGATCGCGATATTTACATTTACCACTCGCTGTATATGGAAAGAAGCGATGGATTCACTTCCCAAGCCTCCCAATAATTTGAAATAACGACAAATCTTTCAAGGACACTCCGAATCGCGATATTTACCGTTTCCGCTCGCTGTATATCGAAACAAGCGAATAATTCACATCCCAAGCCTCGCAATCGTTCAAGATATCGATAATTCAGAGTATTAGACTCGGAATCGCGATATTTACTGTTTCCGCTCGCTGTATATAGAAACAAGCGAACGATTCGCAACCCAAGCATAGCAATAATTCGAAATAACGACAAATCACTCAAGGACACTCCGAATCGCGATATTTACTGTTTCCGCTCGCTGTATATCGAAAGAAGCGAAGGATTCACTTCCCATTCCTCCCAATAATTTGAAATAACGACAAATCTTTCAAGGACACTCCGACTCGCGATATTTACCGTTTCCGCTCGCTGTATATCGAAACAAGCGAATAATTCACATTACAAGCCTCGCAATCGTTCAAGATATCGATAATTCAGAGTAGGAGACTCGGAATCGCGATATTTACTGTTTCCGCTCGCTGTATATAGAAACAAGCGAACGATTCGCAACCCAAGCATAGCAATAATTCGAAATAACGACAAATCACTCAAGGACACTCCGAATCGCGATATTTACTGTTTCCGCTCGCTGTATATCGAAAGAAGCGAAGGATTCACTTCCCAAGCCCCCCAATAATTTGAAATAACGACAAATCTTTCAAGGACACTCCGACTCGCGATATTTACCGTTTCCGCTCGCTGTATATCGAAACAAGCGAATAATTCTCATCCCAAGCCTCGCAATCGTTCAAGATATCGATAATTGAGAGTAGGAGACTCGGAATCGCGATATTTACCGTTTCCGCTCGCTGTATATCGAAAGCAGCGAGGGATTCACATCGCAAGCCTCGCAATCGTTCAAAATATCGGTAAATCAGAGTAGGAGACTCGGAATCGCGATATTTAGCTTTTCCGCTCGCTGTATATCGAAAGAAGCGAAGGATTCACTTCCCAAGCCTCCCAATAATTTGAAATAAAGACAAATCTTTCAAGGACACTCCGACTCGCGATATTTACCGTTTCCGCTCGCTCTATATCGAAACAAGCGAATAATTCACATCCCAAGCCTCGCAATCGTTCAAGATATCGATAATTCAGAGTAGGAGACACGGAATCGGGATATTTACCTTTTACGCTCGCTGTATATCGAAAGAAGCGAAGGATTCACTTCCCAAGCCTCGCAATAATTCGAAATAACGACAAATCACTCAAGGACACTCCGAATCGCGATATTTACCGTTTCCGCTCGCTGTATATCGAAACAAGCGAATAATTCACATCAAAAGCCTCGCAATCGTTCAAAATATGGATAAATCAGAGTAGGAGACTCGGAATCGCGATATATAGCTTTTCCGCTCGCTGTATATCGAAAGAAGCGAAGGATTCACTTCCCAAGCCTCCCAATAATTTGAAATAACGACAAATCTTTCAAGGACACTCCGACTCGCGATATTTACCGTTTCCGCTCGCTGTATATCGAAAGAAGCGATTGATTCACATCCCAAGCCTCGCAATCGTTTAAAATATCGATAAAGCACAGTACGAGACTCGGGATCGCGATATTTACCGTTTCCGCTCGCTGTATATCGAAACAAGCGAATAATTCACATCCCAAGCCTCGCAATCGTTCAAGATATCGATAATTCAGAGTAGGAGACTCGGAATCGGGATATTTGCCTTTACGCTCGCTGTATATCGAACGAAGCGAAGGATTCACATCACAAGCCTCGCAATCGTTCAAAATATCGGTAAATCAGAGTAGGAGACTCGGGATCGCGATATTTACATTTACCACTCGCTGTATATCGAAAGAAACGAAGTATTCACTTCCCAAGCCTCGCAATAATTCGAAATAACGACAAATCATTCAAGGACACTCCGAATCGCGATATTGACCGTTTCCGCTCGCTGTATATCGAAAGAAGCGAAGGATTCACATCCCAAGCCTCGCAATCGTTCAAGATATCGATAATTCAGAGTAGGAGACTCGGAATCGGGATATTTACCTTTACGCTCGCTGTATATCGAAAGAAGCGAAGGATTCACATCACAAGCCTCGCAATCGTTCAAAATATCGGTAAATCAGAGTAGGAGACTCGGGATCGCGATATTTACATTTACCACTCGCTGTATATCGAAAGAAACGAAGGATTCACTTCCCAAGCCTCGCAATAATTCGAAATAACGACAAATCATTCAAGGACACTCCGAATCGCGATATTGACCGTTTCCGCTCGCTGTATATCGAAAGAAGCGAAGGATTCGCACCCCAAGCCTCGCAATCGTTCAAAATATCGATAAATCAGAGTAGGAGACCCGGAATCGCGATATTTACCGTTTCCGCTCGCTGTATATCGAATGAAGATGAGGATTCACATCGCAAGACTCGCAATCGTTCAAAATATCGGTAAATCAGAGTAGGAGACTCGGGATCGCGATATTTACATTTACCACTCGCATGTATATCGAAAGAAACGAAGGATTCACTTCCCAAACGTCGCAATAATTCGAAATAACGACAAATCACTCAAGGACACTCCGAATCGCGATATTTACCGTTTCCGCTCGCTGTATATCGAAACAAGCGAAGGATTCGCACCCCAAGCCTCGCAATCGTTCAAAATATCGGTAAATCAGAGTAGGAGACTCGGGATCGCGATATTTACATTTACCACTCGCTGTATATGGAAAGAAGCGATGGATTCACTTCCCAAACGTCGCAATAATTCGAAATAACGACAAATCACTCAAGGACACTCCGAATCGCGATATTTACCGTTTCCGCTCGCTGTATATCGAAACAAGCGAAGGATTCGCACCCCAAGCCTCGCAATAGTTCAAAATATCGATAAATCAGAGTAGGAGACCCGGAATCGCGATATTTACCGTTTCCGCTCGCTGTATATCGAATGAAGATGAGGATTCACATCGCAAGACTCGCAATCGTTCAAAATATCGGTAAATCAGAGTAGGAGACTCGGGATCGCGATGTTTACATTTACCACTCGCTGTATATCGAAAGAAACGAAGGATTCACTTCCCAAACGTCGCAATAATTCGAAATAACGACAAATCACTCAAGGACACTCGGAATCACGATATTTACCGTTTCCGCTCGCTGTATATCGAAAGCAGCGAGGGATTCACATCGCAAGCCTCGCAATCGTTCAAAATATCGGTAAATCAGAGTAGGAGACTCGGAATCGCGATATTTACCTTTTCCGCTCGCTGTATATCGAAAGAAGCGAAGGATTCACATCACAAGCCTCGCAATCGTTCAAAATATCGATAAATCAGAGTAGGAGACTCGGGATCGCGATATTTACATTTACCACTCGCTGTATATGGAAAGAAGCGATGGATTCACTTCCCAAACGTCGCAATAATTCGAAATAACGACAAATCACTCAAGGACACTCCGAATCGCGATATTTACCGTTTCCGCTCGCTGTATATCGAAACAAGCGAAGGATTCGCATCCCAAGCCTCGCAATCGTTCAAAATATCGATAAATCAGAGTAGGAGACCCGGAATCGCGATATTTACCGTTTCCGCACGCTGTATATCGAATGAAGATGAGGATTCACATCGCAAGACTCGCAATCGTTCAAAATATCGGTAAATCAGAGTAGGAGACTCGGGATCGCGATATTTACATTTACCACTCGCTGTATATCGAAAGAAGCGAAGGATTCACTTCCCAAGCCTCGCAATAATTCGAAATAACGACAAATCACTCAAGGACACTCCGAATCGCGATATTTACAATTTCCGCTCGCTGTATATCGAAACAAGCGAATAATTCACATCAAAAGCCTCGCAATCGTTCAAAATATCGAAAAATCAGAGTAGGAGACTCGGAATCGCGATATTTAGCTTTTCCGCTCGCTGTATATCGAAAGAAGCGAAGGATTCACTTCCCAAGCCTCCCAATAATTTGAAATAAAGACAAATCTTTCAAGGACACTCCGACTCGCGATATTTACCGTTTCCGCTCGCTCTATATCGAAACAAGCGAATAATTCACATCCCAAGCCTCGCAATCGTTCAAGATATCGATAATTCAGAGTAGGAGACACGGAATCGGGATATTTACCTTTTACGCTCGCTGTATATCGAAAGAAGCGAAGGATTCACTTCCCAAGCCTCGCAATAATTCGAAATAACGACAAATCACTCAAGGACACTCCGAATCGCGATATTTACCGTTTCCGCTCGCTGTATATCGAAACAAGCGAATAATTCACATCAAAAGCCTCGCAATCGTTCAAAATATGGATAAATCAGAGTAGGAGACTCGGAATCGCGATATATAGCTTTTCCGCTCGCTGTATATCGAAAGAAGCGAAGGATTCACTTCCCAAGCCTCCCAATAATTTGAAATAACGACAAATCTTTCAAGGACACTCCGACTCGCGATATTTACCGTTTCCGCTCGCTGTATATCGAAAGAAGCGATTGATTCACAACCCAAGCCTCGCAATCGTTTAAAATATCGATAAAGCACAGTACGAGACTCGGGATCGCGATATTTACCGTTTCCGCTCGCTGTATATCGAAACAAGCGAATAATTCACATCCCAAGCCTCGCAATCGTTCAAGATATCGATAATTCAGAGTAGGAGACTCGGAATCGGGATATTTACCTTTACGCTCGCTGTATATCGAAAGAAGCGAAGGATTCACATCACAAGCCTCGCAATCGTTCAAAATATCGGTAAATCAGAGTAGGAGACTCGGGATCGCGATATTTACATTTACCACTCGCTGTATATCGAAAGAAACGAAGTATTCACTTCCCAAGCCTCGCAATAATTCGAAATAACGACAAATCATTCAAGGACACTCCGAATCGCGATATTGACCGTTTCCGCTCGCTGTATATCGAAAGAAGCGAAGGATTCACATCCCAAGCCTCGCAATCGTTCAAGATATCGATAATTCAGAGTAGGAGACTCGGAATCGGGATATTTACCTTTACGCTCGCTGTATATCGAAAGAAGCGAAGGATTCACATCACAAGCCTCGCAATCGTTCAAAATATCGGTAAATCAGAGTAGGAGACTCGGGATCGCGATATTTACATTTACCACTCGCTGTATATCGAAAGAAACGAAGGATTCACTTCCCAAGCCTCGCAATAATTCGAAATAACGACAAATCATTCAAGGACACTCCGAATCGCGATATTGACCGTTTCCGCTCGCTGTATATCGAAAGAAGCGAAGGATTCGCACCCCAAGCCTCGCAATCGTTCAAAATATCGATAAATCAGAGTAGGAGACCCGGAATCGCGATATTTACCGTTTCCGCTCGCTGTATATCGAATGAAGATGAGGATTCACATCGCAAGACTCGCAATCGTTCAAAATATCGGTAAATCAGAGTAGGAGACTCGGGATCGCGATATTTACATTTACCACTCGCTGTATATCGAAAGAAACGAAGGATTCACTTCCCAAACGTCGCAATAATTCGAAATAACGACAAATCACTCAAGGACACTCCGAATCGCGATATTTACCGTTTCCGCTCGCTGTATATCGAAACAAGCGAAGGATTCGCACCCCAAGCCTCGCAATCGTTCAAAATATCGGTAAATCAGAGTAGGAGACTCGGGATCGCGATATTTACATTTACCACTCGCTGTATATGGAAAGAAGCGATGGATTCACTTCCCAAACGTCGCAATAATTCGAAATAACGACAAATCACTCAAGGACACTCCGAATCGCGATATTTACCGTTTCCGCTCGCTGTATATCGAAACAAGCGAAGGATTCGCACCCCAAGCCTCGCAATCGTTCAAAATATCGATAAATCAGAGTAGGAGACCCGGAATCGCGATATTTACCGTTTCCGCTCGCTGTATATCGAATGAAGATGAGGATTCACATCGCAAGACTCGCAATCGTTCAAAATATCGGAAAATCAGAGTAGGAGACTCGGGATCGCGATGTTTGCATTTACCACTCGCTGTATATCGAAAGAAACGAAGGATTCACTTCCCAAACGTCGCAATAATTCGAAATAACGACAAATCACTCAAGGACACTCGGAATCACGATATTTACCTTTTCCGCTCCCTGTATATCGAAAGAAGCGAAGGATTCGCACCCCAAGCCTCGCAATCGTTCAAAATATCGATAAATCAGAGTAGGAGACCCGGAATCGCGATATTTACCGTTTCCGCTCGCTGTATATCGAATGAAGATGAGGATTCACATCGCAAGACTCGCAATCGTTCAAAATATCGGTAAATCAGAGTAGGAGACTCGGGATCGCGATATTTACATTTACCACTCGCTGTATATCGAAAGAAACGAAGGATTCACTTCCCAAACGTCGCAATAATTCGAAATAACGACAAATCACTCAAGGACACTCCGAATCGCGATATTTACCGTTTCCGCTCGCTGTATATCGAAACAAGCGAAGGATTCGCACCCCAAGCCTCGCAATCGTTCAAAATATCGGTAAATCAGAGTAGGAGACTCGGGATCGCGATATTTACATTTACCACTCGCTGTATATGGAAAGAAGCGATGGATTCACTTCCCAAACGTCGCAATAATTCGAAATAACGACAAATCACTCAAGGACACTCCGAATCGCGATATTTACCGTTTCCGCTCGCTGTATATCGAAACAAGCGAAGGATTCGCACCCCAAGCCTCGCAATCGTTCAAAATATCGATAAATCAGAGTAGGAGACCCGGAATCGCGATATTTACCGTTTCCGCTCGCTGTATATCGAATGAAGATGAGGATTCACATCGCAAGACTCGCAATCGTTCAAAATATCGGTAAATCAGAGTAGGAGACTCGGGATCGCGATGTTTACATTTACCACTCGCTGTATATCGAAAGAAACGAAGGATTCACTTCCCAAACGTCGCAATAATTCGAAATAACGACAAATCACTCAAGGACACTCGGAATCACGATATTTACCGTTTCCGCTCCCTGTATATCGAAACAAGCGAAGGATTCGCATCCCAAGCCTCGCAATCGTTCAAAATATCGATAAATCAGAGTAGGAGACCCGGAATCGCGATATTTACCGTTTCCGCTCGCTGTATATCGAATGAAGATAAGGATTCACATCGCAAGACTCGCAATCGTTCAAAATATCGGTAAATCAGAGTAGAAGACTCGGGATCGCGATATTTACATTTACCACTCGCTGTATATCGAAAGATGCGAAGGATTCACTTCCCAATCCTCGCAATAATTCGAAATAACGACAAATCACTCAAGGACGCTCCGAATCGCGATATTTACCGTTTCCGCTCGCTGTATATCGAAAGAAGCGAAGGATTCACATCCCAAGCCGGGCAACCGTTCGAAATAACGAGAAATCACTCAAGGTCACTCGGAATCACGATATTGATCTTTTCCGTATGCAGTGTATTGAATGAAGCTAAGGATTCGTTTCCCAAGCCTCGCAATCGTTCAAAATATCGATAAATCAGAGTAGGAGACTCGGGATTGCGATATTTACATTTACCACTCGCTGCATATCGAAAGAAACGAAGGATTCACTTCCCAAGCCTCGCAATAATTCGAAATAACGACAAATCATTCAAGGACACTCCGACTCGCGATATTTACCGTTTCCGCTCGCTGTATATCGAAACAAGGGAATAATTCACATCCCAAGCCTCGCAATCGATCAAAATATCTATAAATCAGAGAAGGAGACTCGGAAACGCGATAGTTACATTTACCGCAAGCTGTATATCGAAAGAAGCGAAGGATTCACTTACCAAGCCTCGCAATCGTTCAAAATATCGATAAATCAGAGAAGGAGACTCGGAAACATGATATTTACATTTACCACAGGCTGTATGAAGAAAGAAGCGATGGATTCACTTCCCAAGCATCGCAATAATTCGAAATAACGACAAATCACTCAAGGTCACTCGGAATCACGATATTGATCTTTTCCGTATGCAGTGTATTGAAAGAAGCTAAGGATTCGTTTCCCAAGCCTCGCAATCGTTCAAAATATCGATAAATCAGAGTAGGAGACTCGGGATTGCGATATTTACATTTACCACTCGCTGCATATCGAAAGAAGCGAAGGATTCACTTCCCAAGCCTCGCAATAATTCGAAATAACGACAAATCACTCAAAGACACTCCGAATCGCGATATTTACCGTTTCCGCTCGCTGTATATCGAAACAAGCGAAGGATTCACATCCCAAGCCTCGAAATCGTACCAAAACATCGATAAATCAGAGTAGGACACTTAGAATCGCGATATTTACCGTTTCCGCTCGCTGTATATCGAAAGAAGATAAGGATTCACTTCCCAAGCCCCCCAATAATTTGAAATAACGACAAATCTTTCAAGGACACTCCGACTCGCGATATTTACCGTTTCCGCTCGCTGTATATCGAAAGAAGCGATTGATTCACATCCCAAGCCTCGCAATCGTTTAAAATATCGATAAAGCACAGTACGAGACTCGGGATCGCGATATTTACCGTTTCCGCTCGCTGTATATCGGAACAAGCGAATAATTCACATCCCAAGCCTCGCAATCGTTCAAGATATCGATAATTCAGAGTAGGAGACTCGGAATCGCGATATTTACCTTTTCCGCTCGCTGTATATCGAATGAAGCGAAGGATTCACTTCCCATTCCTCCCAATAATTTGAAATAACGACAAATCTTTCAAGGACACTCCGACTCGCGATATTTACTGTTTCCGCTCGCTGTATATAGAAACAAGCGAACGATTCGCAACCCAAGCATAGCAATAATTCGAAATAACGACAAATCACTCAAGGACACTCCGAATCGCGATATTTACTGTTTCCGCTCGCTGTATATCGAAAGAAGCGAAGGATTCACTTCCCAAGCCCCCCAATAATTTGAAATAACGACAAATCTTTCAAGGACACTCCGACTCGCGATATTTACCGTTTCCGCTCGCTGTATATCGAAAGAAGCGATTGATTCACATCCCAAGCCTCGCAATCGTTTAAAATATCGATAAAGCACAGTACGAGACTCGGGATCGCGATATTTACCGTTTCCGCTCGCTGTATATCGAAACAAGCGAATAATTCACATCCCAAGCCTCGCAATCGTTCAAGATATCGATAATTCAGAGTAGGAGACTCCGAATGGCGATATTTACCGTTTCCGCTCGCTGTATATCGAAAGAAGCGAGGGATTCACATCGCAAGCCTCGCAATCGTTCAAAATATCGGTAAATCAGAGTAGGAGACTCGGGATCGCGATATTTACATTTACCACTCGCTGTATATGGAAAGAAGCGATGGATTCACTTCCCAAGCCTCCCAATAATTTGAAATAACGACAAATCTTTCAAGGACACTCCGAATCGCGATATTTACCGTTTCCGCTCGCTGTATATCGAAACAAGCGAATAATTCACATCCCAAGCCTCGCAATCGTTCAAGATATCGATAATTCAGAGTATTAGACTCGGAATCGCGATATTTACTGTTTCCGCTCGCTGTATATAGAAACAAGCGAACGATTCGCAACCCATTCATAGCAATAATTCGAAATAACGACAAATCACTCAAGGACACTCCGAATCGCGATATTTAGCTTTTCCGCTCGCTGTATATCGAAAGAAGCGAAGGATTCACTTCCCAAGCCTCCCAATAATTTGAAATAAAGACAAATCTTTCAAGGACACTCCGACTCGCGATATTTACCGTTTCCGCTCGCTCTATATCGAAACAAGCGAATAATTCACATCCCAAGCCTCGCAATCGTTCAAGATATCGATAATTCAGAGTAGGAGACACGGAATCGGGATATTTACCGTTTCCGCTCGCTGTATATCGAAAGAAGATAAGGATTCACTTCCCAAGCCCCCCAATAATTTGAAATAACGACAAATCTTTCAAGGACACTCCGACTCGCGATAGTTACCGTTTCCGCTCGCTGTATATCGAAAGAAGCGATTGATTCACATCCCAAGCCTCGCAATCGTTTAAAATATCGATAAAGCACAGTACGAGACTCGGGATCGCGATATTTACCGTTTCCGCTCGCTGTATATCGGAACAAGCGAATAATTCACATCCCAAGCCTCGCAATCGTTCAAGATATCGATAATTCAGAGTAGGAGACTCGGAATCGCGATATTTACCTTTTCCGCTCGCTGTATATCGAATGACGCGAAGGATTCACTTCCCATTCCTCCCAATAATTTGAAATAACGACAAATCTTTCAAGGACACTCCGACTCGCGATATTTACTGTTTCCGCTCGCTGTATATAGAAACAAGCGAACGATTCGCAACCCAAGCATAGCAATAATTCGAAATAACGACAAATCACTCAAGGACACTCCGAATCGCGATATTTACTGTTTCCGCTCGCTGTATATCGAAAGAAGCGAAGGATTCACTTCCCAAGCCCCCCAATAATTTGAAATAACGACAAATCTTTCAAGGACACTCCGACTCGCGATATTTACCGTTTCCGCTCGCTGTATATCGAAAGAAGCGATTGATTCACATCCCAAGCCTCGCAATCGTTTAAAATATCGATAAAGCACAGTACGAGACTCGGGATCGCGATATTTACCGTTTCCGCTCGCTGTATATCGAAACAAGCGAATAATTCACATCCCAAGCCTCGCAATCGTTCAAGATATCGATAATTCAGAGTAGGAGACTCCGAATGGCGATATTTACCGTTTCCGCTCGCTGTATATCGAAAGAAGCGAGGGATTCACATCGCAAGCCTCGCAATCGTTCAAAATATCGGTAAATCAGAGTAGGAGACTCGGGATCGCGATATTTACATTTACCACTCGCTGTATATGGAAAGAAGCGATGGATTCACTTCCCAAGCTTCCCAATAATTTGAAATAACGACAAATCTTTCAAGGACACTCCGAATCGCGATATTTACCGTTTCCGCTCGCTGTATATCGAAACAAGCGAATAATTCACATCCCAAGCCTCGCAATCGTTCAAGATATCGATAATTCAGAGTATTAGACTCGGAATCGCGATATTTACTGTTTCCGCTCGCTGTATATAGAAACAAGCGAACGATTCGCAACCCATTCATAGCAATAATTCAAAATAACGACAAATCACTCAAGGACACTCCGAATCGCGATATTTAGCTTTTCCGCTCGCTGTATATCGAAAGAAGCGAAGGATTCACTTCCCAAGCCTCCCAATAATTTGAAATAAAGACAAATCTTTCAAGGACACTCCGACTCGCGATATTTACCGTTTCCGCTCGCTCTATATCGAAACAAGCGAATAATTCACATCCCAAGCCTCGCAATCGTTCAAGATATCGATAATTCAGAGTAGGAGACACGGAATCGGGATATTTACCTTTTACGCTCGCTGTATATCGAAAGAAGCGAAGGATTCACTTCCCAAGCCTCGCAATAATTCGAAATAACGACAAATCACTCAAGGACACTCCGAATCGCGATATTTACCGTTTCCCCTCGCTGTATATCGAAACAAGCGAATAATTCACATCAAAAGCCTCGCAATCGTTCAAAATATGGATAAATCAGAGTAGGAGACTCGGAATCGCGATATTTAGCTTTTCCGCTCGCTGTATATCGAAAGAAGCGAAGGATTCACTTCCCAAGCCTCCCAATAATTTGAAATAACGACAAATCTTTCAAGGACACTCCGACTCGCGATATTTACCGTTTCCGCTCGCTGTATATCGAAAGAAGCGATTGATTCACATCCCAAGCCTCGCAATCGTTTAAAATATCGATAAAGCACAGTACGAGACTCGGGATCGCGATATTTACCGTTTCCGCTCGCTGTATATCGAAACAAGCGAATAATTCACATCCCAAGCCTCGCAATCGTTCAAGATATCGATAATTCAGAGTAGGAGACTCGGAATCGGGATATTTACCTTTACGCTCGCTGTATATCGAAAGAAGCGAAGGATTCACATCACAAGCCTCGCAATCGTTCAAAATATCGGTAAATCAGAGTAGGAGACTCGGGATCGCGATATTTACATTTACCACTCGCTGTATATCGAAAGAAACGAAGGATTCACTTCCCAAGCCTCGCAATAATTCGAAATAACGACAAATCATTCAAGGACACTCCGAATCGCGATATTGACCGTTTCCGCTCGCTGTATATCGAAAGAAGCGAAGGATTCACATCCCAAGCCTCGCAATCGTTCAAGATATCGATAATTCAGAGTAGGAGACTCGGAATCGGGATATTTACCTTTACGCTCGCTGTATATCGAAAGAAGCGAAGGATTCACATCACAAGCCTCGCAATCGTTCAAAATATCGGTAAATCAGAGTAGGAGACTCGGGATCGCGATATTTACATTTACCACACGCTGTATTTCGAAAGAAGCGAAGGATTCACTTACCAAGCCTCGCAATCGTTCAAAATATCGATAAATCAGAGAAGGAGACTCGGAAATGCGATATTTACATTTACCACACGCTGTATAAAGAAAGAAGCGATGGATTCACTTCCCAAGCCTCCCAATAATTTGAAATAACGACAAATCTTTCAAGGACACTCCGACTCGCGATATTTACCGTTTCCGCTCGCTGTATATCGAAACAAGCGAATAATTCACATCCCAAGCCTCGCAATCGTTCAAAATATCGATAAATCAGAGTAGGAGACTCGGAATCGCGATATTTACCTTTTCCGCTCGCTGTATATCGAAAGAAGCGAAGGAGTCACTTCCCAAGCCTCCCAATAATTTGAAATAACGACAAATCTTTCAAGGACACTCCGACTCGCGATATTTACCGTTTCCGCTCGCTGTATATCGAAACAAGCGAATAATTCACATCCCAAGCCTCGCAATCGTTCAAGATATCGATAATTCAGAGTAGGAGACTCGGAATCGCGACATTTACTGTTTCCGCTCGCTGTATACAGAAACAAGCGAACGATTCGCAACCCAAGCATAGCAATAATTCGAAATAACGACAAATCACTCAAGGACACTCCGAATCGCGATATTTACTGTTTCCGCTCGCTGTATATCGAAAGAAGCGAAGGATTCACTTCCCAAGCCCCCCAATAATTTGAAATAACGACAAATCTTTCAAGGACACTCCGACTCGCGATATTTACCGTTTCCGCTCGCTGTATATCGAAACAAGCGAATAATTCACATCCCAAGCCTCGCAATCGTTCAAGATATCGATAATTCAGAGTAGGAGACTCCGAATGGCGATATTTACCGTTTCCGCTCGCTGTATATCGAAAGAAGCGATTGATTCACATCCCAAGCCTCGCAATCGTTTAAAATATCGATAGTACGAGACTCGGGATCGCGATATTTACCGTTTCCGCTCGCTGTATATCGAAACAAGCGAATAATTCACATCCCAAGCCTCGCAATCGTTCAAAATATCGATAAATAAGAGTAGGAGACTCGGAATCGCGATATTTACCTTTTCCGCTCGCTGTATATCGAAAGAAGCGAAGGATTCACTTCCCAAGCCTCCCAATAATATGAAATAACGACAAATCTTTCAAGGACACTCCGACTCGCGATATTTACCGTTTCCGCTCGCTGTATATCGAAAGAAGCGATTGATTCACATCCCAAGCCTCGCAATCGTTTAAAATATCGATAAATTACAGTACGAGACTCGGGATCGCGATATTTACTGTTTCCGCTCGATGTATATCGAAACAAGCGAACGATTCGCAACCCAAGCATAGCAATAATTTGAAATAACGACAAATCACTCAAGGACACTTCGAATCGCGATATTTACCGTTTCCGCTCGCTGTATATTGAAACAAACGAAGGATTCACATCACAAGCCTCGCAATAATTCGAAATAACGACAAATCACTCAAGGACACTCCGAATCGCGATATTTACTGTTTCCGCTCGCTGTATATCGAAAGAAGCGAAGGATTCACTTCCCAAGCCTCCCAATAATTTGAAATAAAGACAAATCTTTCAAGGACACACCGACTCGCGATATTTACCGTTTCCGCTCGTTGTATATCGAAACAAGCGAATAATTCACATCCCAAGCCTCGCAATCGTTCAAGATATCGATAATTCAGAGTATTAGACTCGGAATCGCGATATTTACTGTTTCCGCTCGCTGTATATAGAAACAAGCGAACGATTCGCAACCCAAGCATAGCAATAATTCGAAATAACGACAAATCACTCAAGGACACTCCGAATCGCGATATTTACTGTTTCCGCTCGCTGTATATCGAAAGAAGCGATTGATTCACATCCCAAGCCTCGCAATCGTTTAAAATATCGATAAATTACAGTACGAGACTCGGGATCGCGATATTTACTGTTTCCGCTCGATGTATATCGAAACAAGCGAACGATTCGCAACCCAAGCATAGCAATAATTTGAAATAACGACAAATCTTTCAAGGACACTCCGACTCGCGATATTTACCGTTTCCGCTCGCTGTATATCGAAAGAAGCGGTTGATTCACATCCCAAGCCTCGCAATCGTTTAAAATATCGATAAAGCACAGTACGAGACTCGGGATCGCGATATTTACCGTTTCCGCTCGCTGTATATCGAAACAAGCGAATAATTCACATCCCAAGCCTCGCAATCGTTCAAGATATCGATAATTCAGAGTAGGAGACTCGGAATCGCGATATTTACCTTTTCCGCTCGCTGTATATCGAAAGAAGCGAAGGATTCACTTCCCAAGCCTCCCAATAATATGAAATAACGACAAATCTTTCAAGGACACTCCGACTCGCGATATTTACCGTTTCCGCTCGCTGTATATCGAAAGAAGCGATTGATTCACATCCCAAGCCTCGCAATCGTTTAAAATATCGATAAATTACAGTACGAGACTCGGGATCGCGATATTTACTGTTTCCGCTCGATGTATATCGAAACAAGCGAACGATTCGCAACCCAAGCATAGCAATAATTTGAAATAACGACAAATCTTTCAAGGACACTCCGACTCGCGATATTTACCGTTTCCGCTCGCTGTATATCGAAAGAAGCGGTTGATTCACATCCCAAGCCTCGCAATCGTTTAAAATATCGATAAAGCACAGTACGAGACTCGGGATCGCGATATTTACCGTTTCCGCTCGCTGTATATCGAAACAAACGAAGGATTCACATCACAAGCCTCGCAATAATTCGAAATAACGACAAATCACTCAAGGACACTCCGAATCGCGATATTTACTGTTTCCGCTCGCTGTATATCGAAAGAAGCGAAGGATTCACTTCCCAAGCCTCCCAATAATTTGAAATAACGACAAATCTATCAAGGACACTCCGACTCGCGATATTTACCGTTTCCCCTCGCTGTATATCGAAAGAAGCGATTGATTCACATCCCAAGCCTCGCAATCGTTTAAAATATCGATAGTACGAGACTCGGGATCGCGATATTTACCGTTTCCGCTCGCTGTATATCGAAACAAGCGAATAATTCACATCCCAAGCCTCGCAATCGTTCAAAATATCGATAAATCAGAGTAGGAGACTCGGAATCGCGATATTTACCTTTTCCGCTCGCTGTATATCGAAAGAAGCGAAGGATTCACTTCCCAAGCCTCCCAATAATATGAAATAACGACAAATCTTTCAAGGACACTCCGACTCGCGATATTTACCGTTTCCGCTCGCTGTATATCGAAAGAAGCGATTGATTCACATCCCAAGCCTCGCAATCGTTTAAAATATCGATAAATTACAGTACGAGACTCGGGATCGCGATATTTACTGTTTCCGCTCGCTGTATATCGAAACAAGCGAATAATTCACATCCCAAGCCTCGCAATCGTTCAAAATATCGATAAATCAGAGTAGGAGACTCGGAATCGCGATATTTACCTTTTCCGCTCGCTGTATATCGAAAGAAGCGAAGGATTCACTTCCCAAGCCTCCCAATAATTTGAAATAACGACAAATCTTTCAAGGACACTCCGACTCGCGATATTTACCGTTTCCGCTCGCTGTATATCGAAACAAGCGAATAATTCACATCCCAAGCCTCGCAATCGTTCAAGATATCGATAATTCAGAGTAGGAGACTCGGAATCGCGACATTTACTGTTTCCGCTCGCTGTATACAGAAACAAGCGAACGATTCGCAATCCAAGCATAGCAATAATTCGAAATAAGGACAAATCACTCAAGGACACTCCGAATCGCGATATTTACTGTTTCCGCTCGCTGTATATCGAAAGAAGCGAAGGATTCACTTCCCAAGCCCCCCAATAATTTGAAATAACGACAAATCTTTCAAGGACACTCCGACTCGCGATATTTACCGTTTCCGCTCGCTGTATATCGAAACAAGCGAATAATTCACATCCCAAGCCTCGCAATCGTTCAAGATATCGATAATTCAGAGTAGGAGACTCCGAATGGCGATATTTACCGTTTCCGCTCGCTGTATATCGAAGGAAGCGAGGGATTCACATCGCAAGCCTCGCAATCGTTCAAAATATCGGTAAATCAGAGTAGGAGACTCGGGATCGCGATATTTACATTTACCACTCGCTGTATATGGAAAGAAGCGATGGATTCACTTCCCAAGCCTCCCAATAATTTGAAATAACGACAAATCTTTCAAGGACACTCCGAATCGCGCTATTTACCGTTTCCGCTCGCTGTATATCGAAAGAAGCGATTGATTCACATCCCAAGCCTCGCAATCGTTTAAAATATCGATAGTACGAGACTCGGGATCGCGATATTTACCGTTTCCGCTCGCTGTATATCGAAACAAGCGAATAATTCACATCCCAAGCCTCGCAATCGTTCAAAATATCGATAAATCAGAGTAGGAGACTCGGAATCGCGATATTTACCTTTTCCGCTCGCTGTATATCGAAAGAAGCGAAGGATTCACTTCCCAAGCCTCCCAATAATATGAAATAACGACAAATCTTTCAAGGACACTCCGACTCGCGATATTTACCGTTTCCGCTCGCTGTATATCGAAAGAAGCGATTGATTCACATCCCAAGCCTCGCAATCGTTTAAAATATCGATAAATCAGAGTAGGAGACTCGGAATCGCGATATTTACCTTTTCCGCTCGCTGTATATCGAAAGAAGCGAAGGATTCACTTCCCAAGCCTCCCAATAATTTGAAATAACGACAAATCTTTCAAGGACACTCCGACTCGCGATATTTACCGTTTCCGCTCGCTGTATATCGAAACAAGCGAATAATTCACATCCCAAGCCTCGCAATCGTTCAAGATATCGATAATTCAGAGTAGGAGACTCGGAATCGCGACATTTACTGTTTCCGCTCGCTGTATACAGAAACAAGCGAACGATTCGCAACCCAAGCATAGCAATAATTCGAAATAAGGACAAATCACTCAAGGACACTCCGAATCGCGATATTTACTGTTTCCGCTCGCTGTATATCGAAAGAAGCGAAGGATTCACTTCCCAAGCCCCCCAATAATTTGAAATAACGACAAATCTTTCAAGGACACTCCGACTCGCGATATTTACCGTTTCCGCTCGCTGTATATCGAAACAAGCGAATAATTCACATCCCAAGCCTCGCAATCGTTCAAGATATCGATAATTCAGAGTAGGAGACTCCGAATGGCGATATTTACCGTTTCCGCTCGCTGTATATCGAAGGAAGCGAGGGATTCACATCGCAAGCCTCGCAATCGTTCAAAATATCGGTAAATCAGAGTAGGAGACTCGGGATCGCGATATTTACATTTACCACTCGCTGTATATGGAAAGAAGCGATGGATTCACTTCCCAAGCCTCCCAATAATTTGAAATAACGACAAATCTTTCAAGGACACTCCGAATCGCGCTATTTACCGTTTCCGCTCGCTGTATATCGAAAGAAGCGATTGATTCACATCCCAAGCCTCGCAATCGTTTAAAATATCGATAGTACGAGACTCGGGATCGCGATATTTACCGTTTCCGCTCGCTGTATATCGAAACAAGCGAATAATTCACATCCCAAGCCTCGCAATCGTTCAAAATATCGATAAATCAGAGTAGGAGACTCGGAATCGCGATATTTACCTTTTCCGCTCGCTGTATATCGAAAGAAGCGAAGGATTCACTTCCCAAGCCTCCCAATAATATGAAATAACGACAAATCTTTCAAGGACACTCCGACTCGCGATATTTACCGTTTCCGCTCGCTGTATATCGAAAGAAGCGATTGATTCACATCCCAAGCCTCGCAATCGTTTAAAATATCGATAAATTACAGTACGAGACTCGGGATCGCGATATTTACTGTTTCCGCTCGCTGTATATCGAAACAAGCGAATAATTCACATCCCAAGCCTCGCAATCGTTCAAAATATCGATAAATCAGAGTAGGAGACTCGGAATCGCGATATTTACCTTTTCCGCTCGCTGTATATCGAAAGAAGCGAAGGATTCACTTCCCAAGCCTCCCAATAATTTGAAATAACGACAAATCTTTCAAGGACACTCCGACTCGCGATATTTACCGTTTCCGCTCGCTGTATATCGAAACAAGCGAATAATTCACATCCCAAGCCTCGCAATCGTTCAAGATATCGATAATTCAGAGTAGGAGACTCGGAATCGCGACATTTACTGTTTCCGCTCGCTGTATACAGAAACAAGCGAACGATTCGCAATCCAAGCATAGCAATAATTCGAAATAAGGACAAATCACTCAAGGACACTCCGAATCGCGATATTTACTGTTTCCGCTCGCTGTATATCGAAAGAAGCGAAGGATTCACTTCCCAAGCCCCCCAATAATTTGAAATAACGACAAATCTTTCAAGGACACTCCGACTCGCGATATTTACCGTTTCCGCTCGCTGTATATCGAAACAAGCGAATAATTCACATCCCAAGCCTCGCAATCGTTCAAGATATCGATAATTCAGAGTAGGAGACTCCGAATGGCGATATTTACCGTTTCCGCTCGCTGTATATCGAAGGAAGCGAGGGATTCACATCGCAAGCCTCGCAATCGTTCAAAATATCGGTAAATCAGAGTAGGAGACTCGGGATCGCGATATTTACATTTACCACTCGCTGTATATGGAAAGAAGCGATGGATTCACTTCCCAAGCCTCCCAATAATTTGAAATAACGACAAATCTTTCAAGGACACTCCGAATCGCGCTATTTACCGTTTCCGCTCGCTGTATATCGAAAGAAGCGATTGATTCACATCCCAAGCCTCGCAATCGTTTAAAATATCGATAGTACGAGACTCGGGATCGCGATATTTACCGTTTCCGCTCGCTGTATATCGAAACAAGCGAATAATTCACATCCCAAGCCTCGCAATCGTTCAAAATATCGATAAATCAGAGTAGGAGACTCGGAATCGCGATATTTACCTTTTCCGCTCGCTGTATATCGAAAGAAGCGAAGGATTCACTTCCCAAGCCTCCCAATAATATGAAATAACGACAAATCTTTCAAGGACACTCCGACTCGCGATATTTACCGTTTCCGCTCGCTGTATATCGAAAGAAGCGATTGATTCACATCCCAAGCCTCGCAATCGTTTAAAATATCGATAAATTACAGTACGAGACTCGGGATCGCGATATTTACTGTTTCCGCTCGATGTATATCGAAACAAGCGAACGATTCGCAACCCAAGCATAGCAATAATTTGAAATAACGACAAATCGCTCAAGGACACTTCGAATCGCGATATTTACCGTTTCCGCTCGCTGTATATTGAAACAAACGAAGGATTCACATCACAAGCCTCGCAATAATTCGAAATAACGACAAATCACTCAAGGACACTCCGAATCGCGATATTTACTGTTTCCGCTCGCTGTATATCGAAAGAAGCGAAGGATTCACTTCCCAAGCCTCCCAATAATTTGAAATAAAGACAAATCTTTCAAGGACACACCGACTCGCGATATTTACCGTTTCCGCTCGCTGTATATCGAAACAAGCGAATAATTCACATCCCAAGCCTCGCAATCGTTCAAGATATCGATAATTCAGAGTATTAGACTCGGAATCGCGATATTTACTGTTTCCGCTCGCTGTATATAGAAACAAGCGAACGATTCGCAACCCAAGCATAGCAATAATTCGAAATAACGACAAATCACTCAAGGACACTCCGAATCGCGATATTTACTGTTTCCGCTCGCTGTATATCGAAAGAAGCGAAGGATTCACTTCCCAAGCCCCCCAATAATTTGAAATAACGACAAATCTTTCAAGGACACTCCGACTCGCGATATTTACCGTTTCCGCTCGCTGTATATCGAAAGAAGCGATTGATTCACATCCCAAGCCTCGCAATCGTTTAAAATATCGATAGTACGAGACTCGGGATCGCGATATTTACCGTTTTCGCTCGCTGTATATCGAAACAAGCGAATAATTCACATCCCAAGCCTCGCAATCGTTCAAAATATCGATATATCAGAGTAGGAGACTCGGAATCGCGATATTTACCTTTTCCGCTCGCTGTATATCGAAAGAAGCGAAGGATTCACTTCCCAAGCCTCCCAATAATTTGAAATAACGACAAATCTTTCAAGGACACTCCGACTCGCGATATTTACCGTTTCCGCTCGCTGTATATCGAAACAAGCGAATAATTCACATCCCAAGCCTCGCAATCGTTCAAGATATCGATAATTCAGAGTATTAGACTCGGAATCGCGATATTTACTGTTTCCGCTCGCTGTATATAGAAACAAGCGAACGATTCGCAACCCAAGCATAGCAATAATTCGAAATAACGACAAATCACTCAAGGACACTCCGAATCGCGATATTTACTGTTTCCGCTCGCTGTATATCGAAAGAAGCGAAGGATTCACTTCCCAAGCCCCCCAATAATTTGAAATAACGACAAATCTTTCAAGGACACTCCGACTCGCGATATTTACCGTTTCCGCTCGCTGTATATCGAAAGAAGCGATTGATTCACATCCCAAGCCTCGCAATCGTTTAAAATATCGATAAAGCACAGTACGAGACTCGGGATCGCGATATTTACCGTTTCCGCTCGCTGTATATCGAAACAAGCGAATAATTCACATCCCAAGCCTCGCAATCGTTCAAGATATCGATAATTCAGAGTAGGAGACTCCGAATGGCGATATTTACCGTTTCCGCTCGCTGTATATCGAAAGAAGCGAGGGATTCACATCGCAAGCCTCGCAATCGTTCAAAATATCGGTAAATCAGAGTAGGAGACTCGGGATCGCGATATTTACATTTACCACTCGCTGTATATGGAAAGAAGCGATGGATTCACTTCCCAAGCCTCCCAATAATTTGAAATAACGACAAATCTTTCAAGGACACTCCGAATCGCGATATTTACCGTTTCCGCTCGCTGTATATCGAAACAAGCGAAGGATTCGCATCCCAAGCCTCGCAATCGTTCAAAATATCGATAAATCAGAGTAGGAGACCCGGAATCGCGATATTGACCGTTTCCGCTCGCTGTATATCGAAAGAAGCGAAGGATTCACATCACAAGCCTCGCAATCGTTCGAAATAACGAGAAATCACTCAAGGTCACTCGGAATCACGATATTGACCTTTTCCATAAGCAGTGTATCGAAACAAGCGAATAATTCACATCAAAAGCCTCACAATCGTTCAAAATATCGGTAAATCAGAGTAGGAGACTCGGGATCGCGATATTTACATTTACCACTCGCTGTATATCGAAAGAAGCGAAGGATTCACTTCCCAAGCCTCGCAATAATTCGAAATAACGACAAATCACTCAAGGACACTCCGAATCGCGATATTTACCGTTTCCGCTCGCTGTATATCGAAACAAGCGAATAATTCACATCAAAAGCCTCGCAATCGTTCAAAATATCGATAAATCAGAGAAGGAGACTCGGAATCGCGATATTTAGCTTTTCCGCTCGCTGTATATCGAAAGAAGCGAAGGATTCACTTCCCAAGCCTCCCAATAATTTGAAATAACGACAAATCTTTCAAGGACACTCCGACTCGCGATATTTACCGTTTCCGCTCGCTGTATATCGAAACAGGCGAATAATTCACATCCCAAGCCTCGCAATCGTTCAAGATATCGATAATTCAGAGTAGGAGACTCGGAATCGGGATATTTACCTTTTACGCTCGCTGTATATCGAAAGAAGCGAAGGATTCACATCACAAGCCTCGCAATCGTTCAAAATATCGGTAAATCAGAGTAGGAGACTCGGGATCGCGATATTTACATTTACCACTCGCTGTATATCGAAAGAAGCGAAGGATTCACTTCCCAAGCCTCGCAATAATTCGAAATAACGAGAAATCACTCAAGGTCACTCGGAATCACGATATTGACCTTTTCCATATGCAGTGTATTGAAAGAAGCTAAGGATTCGTTTCCCAAGCCTCGCAATCGATCAAAATATCGATAAATCAGAGTAGGAGACTCGGGATCGCGACATTTACATTTACCACTCGCTGTATATGGAAAGAAGCGATGGATTCACTTCCCAAACGTCGCAATAATTCGAAATAACGACAAATCACTCAAGCACACTCCGAATCGCGATATTTACCGTTTCCGCTCGCTGTATATCGAAACAAGCGAATAATTCACATCCCACGCCTCGCAATCGTTCAAGATATCGATAATTCAGAGTAGGAGACTCGGAATCGCGATATTTACTTTTTCCGCTCGCTGTATATCGAAAGAAGCGAAGGATTCACATCACAAGCCTCGCAACCGTTCGAAATAACGAGAAATCACACAAGGTCACTCGGAATCACGATATTGACCTTTTCCATATGCAGTGTATTGAAAGAAGCTAAGTATTCGTTTCCCAAGCCTCGCAATCGATCAAAATATCGATAAATCAGAGTAGGAGACTCGGGATCGCGACATTTACATTTACCACTCGCTGTATATGGAAAGAAGCGATGGATTCACTTCCCAAACGTCGCAATAATTCGAAATAACGACAAATCACTCAAGGACACTCCGAATCGCGATATTTACCGTTTCCGCTCGCTGTATATCGAAACGAGCGAAGGATTCGCATCCCAAGCCTCGCAATCGTTCAAAATATCGGTAAATCAGAGTAGGAGACTCGGAAGCGCGATATTTACCGTTTCCGCTCGCTGTATATCGAAAGAAGCGAAGGATTCACATCACAAGCCTCGCAATCGTTCAAAATATCGGTAAATCAGAGTAGGCGACTCGGGATCGCGATATTTACATTTACCACTCGCTGTATATCGAAAGAAGCGAAGGATTCACTTCCCAAGCCTCGCAATAATTCGAAATAACGAGAAATCACTCAAGGTTACTCGGAATCACGATATTGACCTTTTCCATATGCAGTGTATTGAAAGAAGCTAAGGATTCGTTTCCCAAGCCTCGCAATCGTTCAAAATATCGGTAAATCAGAGTAGGAGACTCGGGATCGCGATATTTACATTTACCACTCGCTGTATATCGAAAGAAGCGAAGGATTCACTTCCCAAGCCTCGCAATAATTCGAAATAACGACAAATCACTCAAGGACACTCCGAATCGCGATATTTACCGTTTCCGCTCGCTGTATATCGAAACAAGCGAATAATTCACATCAAAAGCCTCGCAATCGTTCAAAATATGGATAAATCAGAGTAGGAGACTCGGAATCGCGATATTTAGCTTTTCCGCTCGCTGTATATCGAAAGAAGCGAAGGATTCACTTCCCAAGCCTCCCAATAATTTGAAATAACGACAAATCTTTCAAGGACACTCCGACTCGCGATATTTACCGTTTCCGCTCGCTGTATATCGAAAGAAGCGATTGATTCACATCCCAAGCCTCGCAATCGTTTAAAATATCGATAAAGCACAGTACGAGACTCGGGATCGCGATATTTACCGTTTCCGCTCGCTGTATATCGAAACAAGCGAATAATTCACATCCCAAGCCTCGCAATCGTTCAAGATATCGATAATTCAGAGTAGGAGACTCGGAATCGGGATATTTACCTTTTACGCTCGCTGTATATCGAAAGAAGCGAAGGATTCACATCACAAGCCTCGCAATCGTTCAAAATATCGGTAAATCAGAGTAGGAGACTCGGGATCGCGATATTTACATTTACCACTCGCTGTATATCGAAAGAAACGAAGGATTCACTTCCCAAGAATCGCAATAATTCGAAATAACGACAAATCATTCAAGGAACTCCGAATCGCGATATTGACCGTTTCCGCTCGCTGTATATCGAAAGAAGCGAAGGATTCACATCCCAAGCCTCGCAACCGTTCGAAATAACGAGAAATCACTCAAGGTCACTCGGAATCACGATATTGACCTTTTCCATATGCAGTGTATTGAAGGAAGCTAAGGATTCGTTTCCCAAGCCTCGCAATCGTTCAAAATATCGGTAAATCAGAGTAGGAGACTCGGGATCGCGATATTTACATTTACCACTCGCTGTATATCGAAAGAAGCGAAGGATTCACTTCCCAAGCCTCGCAATAATTCGAAATAACGACAAATCACTCAAGGACACTCCGAATCGCGATATTTACCGTTTCCGCTCGCTGTATATCGAAACAAGCGAATAATTCACATCAAAAGCCTCGCAATCGTTCAAAATATCGATAAATCAGAGAAGGAGACTCGGAATCGCGATATTTAGCTTTTCCGCTCGCTGTATATCGAAAGAAGCGAAGGATTCACTTCCCAAGCCTCCCAATAATTTGAAATAACGACAAATCTTTCAAGGACACTCCGACTCGCGATATTTACCGTTTCCGCTCGCTGTATATCGAAACAGGCGAATAATTCACATCCCAAGCCTCGCAATCGTTCAAGATATCGATAATTCAGAGTAGGAGACTCGGAATCGGGATATTTACCTTTTACGCTCGCTGTATATCGAAAGAAGCGAAGGATTCACATCACAAGCCTCGCAATCGTTCAAAATATCGGTAAATCAGAGTAGGAGACTCGGGATCGCGATATTTACATTTACCACTCGCTGTATATCGAAAGAAGCGAAGGATTCACTTCCCAAGCCTCGCAATAATTCGAAATAACGAGAAATCACTCAAGGTCACTCGGAATCACGATATTGACCTTTTCCATATGCAATGTATTGAAAGAAGCTAAGGATTCGTTTCCCAAGCCTCGCAATCGTTCAAAATATCGATAAATCAGAGTAGGAGACCCGGAATCGCGATATTTACCGTTTCCGCTCGCTGTATATCGAATGAAGATAAGGATTCACATTGCAAGACTCGCAATCGTTCAAAATATCGGTAAATCAGAGTAGGAGACTCGGGATCGCGATATTTACATTTACCACTCGCTGTATATCGAAAGAAGCGAAGGATTCACTTCCCAAGCCTCGCAATAATTCGAAATAACGACAAATCACTCAAGGACACTCCGAATCGCGATATTTACCGTTTCCGCTCGCTGTATATCGAAACAAGCGAATAATTCACATCAAAAGCCTCGCAATCGTTCAAAATATGGATAAATCAGAGTAGGAGACTCGGAATCGCGATATTTATCTTTTCCGCTCGCTGTATATCGAAAGAAGCGAAGGATTCACTTCCCAAGCCTCGCAATAATTCGAAATAACGACAAATCACTCAAGGACACTCCGAATCGCGATATTTACCGTTTCCGCTCGCTGTATATCGAAACAAGCGAATAATTCACATCAAAAGCCTCGCAATCGTTCAAAATATGGATAAATCAGAGTAGGAGACTCGGAATCGCGATATTTATCTTTTCCGCTCGCTGTATATCGAAAGAAGCGAAGGATTCACTTCCCAAGCCTCCCAATAATTTGAAATAACGACAAATCATTCAAGGACACTCCGAATCGCGATATTGACCGTTTCCGCTCGCTGTATATCGAAACAAGCGAATAATTCACATCCCACGCCTCGCAATCGTTCAAGATATCGATAATTCAGAGTAGGAGACCCGGAATCGCGATATTTACCGTTTCCGCTCGCTGTATATCGAATGAAGATAAGGATTCACATTGCAAGACTCGCAATCGTTCAAAATATCGGTAAATCAGAGTAGGAGACTCGGGATCGCGATATTTACATTTACCACTCGCTGTATATCGAAAGAAGCGAAGGATTCACTTCCCAAGCCTCGCAATAATTCGAAATAACGACAAATCACTCAAGGACACTCCGAATCGCGATATTTACCGTTTCCGCTCGCTGTATATCGAAACAAGCGAATAATTCACATCAAAAGCCTCGCAATCGTTCAAAATATGGATAAATCAGAGTAGGAGACTCGGAATCGCGATATTTATCTTTTCCGCTCGCTGTATATCGAAAGAAGCGAAGGATTCACTTCCCAAGCCTCCCAATAATTTGAAATAACGACAAATCTTTCAAGGACACTCCGACTCGCGATATTTACCGTTTCCGCTCGCTGTATATCGAAAGAAGCGATTGATTCACATCCCAAGCCTCGCAATCGTTTAAAATATCGATAAAGCACAGTACGAGACTCGGGATCGCGATATTTACCGTTTCCGCTCGCTGTATATCGAAACAAGCGAATAATTCACATCCCAAGCCTCGCAATCGTTCAAGATATCAATAATTCAGAGTAGGAGACTCGGAATCGGGATATTTACCTTTTACGCTCGCTGTATATCGAAAGAAGCGAAGGATTCACATCACAAGCCTCGCAATCGTTCAAAATATCGGTAAATCAGAGTAGGAGACTCGGGATCGCGATATTTACATTTACCACTCGCTGTATATCGAAAGAAACGAAGGATTCACTTCCCAAGCCTCGCAATAATTCGAAATAACGACAAATCATTCAAGGACACTCCGAATCGCGATATTGACCGTTTCCGCTCGCTGTATATCGAAACAAGCGAATAATTCACATCCCACGCCTCGCAATCGTTCAAGATATCGATAATTCAGAGTAGGAGACTCGGAATCGCGATATTTACCTTTTCCGCTCGCTGTATATCGAAAGAAGCGAAGGATTCACATCACAAGCCTCGCAACCGTTCGAAATAACGAGAAATCACTCAAGGTCACTCGGAATCACGATATTGACCTTTTCCATATGCAGTGTATTGAAAGAAGCTAAGGATTCGTTTCCCAAGCCTCGCAATCGATCAAAATATCGATAAATCAGAGTAGGAGACTCGGGATCGCGACATTTACATTTACCACTCCCTGTATATGGAAAGAAGCGATGGATTCACTTCCCAAACGTCGCAATAATTCGAAATAACGACAAATCACTCAAGGACACTCCGAATCGCGATATTTACCGTTTCCGCTCGCTGTATATCGAAACAAGCGAATAATTCACATCCCACGCCTCGCAATCGTTCAAGATATCGATAATTCAGAGTAGGAGACTCGGAATCGCGATATTTACCTTTTCCGCTCGCTGTATATCGAAAGAAGCGAAGGATTCACATCACAAGCCTCGCAACCGTTCGAAATAACGAGAAATCACTCAAGGTCACTCGGAATCACGATATTGACCTTTTCCATATGCAGTGTATTGAAAGAAGCTAAGGATTCGTTTCCCAAGCCTCGCAATCGATCAAAATATCGATAAATCAGAGTAGGAGACTCGGGATCGCGACATTTACATTTACCACTCGCTGTATATGGAAAGAAGCGATGGATTCACTTCCCAAACGTCGCAATAATTCGAAATAACGACAAATCACTCAAGGACACTCCGAATCGCGATATTTACCGTTTCCGCTCGCTGTATATCGAAACAAGCGAAGGATTCACATCCCAAGCCTCGCAATCGTTCAAAATATCGATAAATCAGAGTAGGAGACCCGGGATCGCGATATTTACCTTTTCCGCTCGCTGTATATCGAAAGAAGCGAAGGATTCACATCACAAGCCTCGCAATCGTTCAAAATATCGATATATCAGAGTAGGAGACTTCGAATCGCGATATTGACCGTTTCCGCTCGCTGTATATCGAAAGAAGCGAAGGCTTCACATCCCAAGCCTCGCAACCGTTCGAAATAACGAGAAATCACTCAAGGTCACTCGGAATCACGATATTGACCTTTTCCATATGCAGTGTATTGAAAGAAGCTAAGGATTCGTTTCCCAAGCCTCGCAATCGTTCAAAATATCGATAAATCAGAGTAGGAGACTCGGAATCGCGATATTTACCTTTTCCGCTCGCTGTATATCGAAAGAAGCGAACGATTCGCAACCCAAGCATAGCAATAATTCGAAATAACGACAAATCACTCAAGGACACTCCGAATCGCGATATTTACTGTTTCCGCTCGCTGTATATCGAAAGAAGCGAAGGATTCACTTCCGAAGCCCCCCAATAATTTGAAATAACGACAAATCTTTCAAGGACACTCCGACTCGCGATATTTACCGTTTCCGCTCGCTGTATATCGAAACAAGCGAATAATTCACATCCCAAGCCTCGCAATCGTTCAAGATATCGATAATTCAGAGTAGGAGACTCGGAATCGCGATATTTACCTTTTCCGCTCGCTGTATATCGAAAGAAGCGAAGGATTCACATCACAAGCCTCAGAATCGTTCAAAATATCGATATATCAGAGTAGGAGACTCCGAATCGCGATATTGACCGTTTCCGCTCGCTGTATATCGAAAGAAGCGAAGGATTCACATCCCAAGCCTCGCAACCGTTCGAAATAACGAGAAATCACTCAAGGTCACTCGGAATCACGATATTGACCTTTTCCATATGGAGTGTATTGAAAGAAGCTAAGGATTCGTTTCCCAAGCCTCGCAATCGTTCAAAATATCGATAAATCAGAGTAGGACACCCGGAATCGCGATATTTACCGTTTCCGCTCGCTGTATATCGAATGAAGATAAGGATTCACATCGCAAGACTCGCAATCGTTCAAAATATCGGTAAATCAGAGTAGGAGACTCGGGATCGCGATATTTACATTTACCACTCGCTGTATATCGAAAGAAGCGAAGGATTCACTTCCCTAGCCTCGCAATAATTCGAAATAACGACAAATCACTCAAGGACACTCCGAATCGCGATATTTAGCTTTTCCGCTCGCTGTATATCGAAAGAAGCGAAGGATTCACTTCCCAAGCCTCCCAATAATTTGAAATAACGACAAATCTTTCAAGGACACTCCGACTCGTGATATTTAAAGTTTCCGCTCGCTGTATATCGAAAGAAGCGATTGATTCACATCCCAAGCCTCGCAATCGTTTAAAATATCGATAAAGCACAGTACGAGACTCGGGATCGCGATATTTACCGTTTCCGCTCGCTGTATATCGAAACAAGCGAATAATTCACATCCCAAGCCTCGCAATCGTTCAAGATATCGATAATTCAGAGTAGGAGACTCGGAATCGGGATATTTACCTTTTACGCTCGCTGTATATCGAAAGAAGCGAAGGATTCACATCGCAAGCCTCGCAATCGTTCAAAATATCGGTAAATCAGAGTAGGAGACTCGGAAGCGCGATATTTACCGTTTCCGCTCGCTGTATATCGAAACAAGCGAATAATTCACATCCCAAGCCTCGCAATCGTTCAAGATATCGATAATTCAGAGTATTAGACTCGGAATCGCGATATTTACTGTTTCCGCTCGCTGTATATAGAAACAAGCGAACGATTCGCAACCCAAGCATAGCAATAATTCGAAATAACGACAAATCACTCAAGGACACTCCGAATCGCGATATTTACTGTTTCCGCTCGCTGTATATCGAAAGAAGCGAAGGATTCACTTCCCAAGCCCCCCAATAATTTGAAATAACGACAAATCTTTCAAGGACACTCCGACTCGCGATATTTACCGTTTCCGCTCGCTGTATATCGAAAGAAGCGATTGATTCACATCCCAAGCCTCGCAATCGTTTAAAATATCGATAAAGCACAGTACGAGACTCGGGATCGCGATATTTACCGTTTCCGCTCGCTGTATATCGAAACAAACGAAGGATTCACATCACAAGCCTCGCAATAATTCGAAATAACGACAAATCACTCAAGGACACTCCGAATCGCGATATTTACTGTTTCCGCTCGCTGTATATCGAAAGAAGCGAAGGATTCACTTCCCAAGCCTCCCAATAATTTGAAATAACGACAAATCTATCAAGGACACTCCGACTCGCGATATTTACCGTTTCCCCTCGCTGTATATCGAAAGAAGCGATTGATTCACATCCCAAGCCTCGCAATCGTTTAAAATATCGATAGTACGAGACTCGGGATCGCGATATTTACCGTTTTCGCTCGCTGTATATCGAAACAAGCGAATAATTCACATCCCAAGCCTCGCAATCGTTCAAAATATCGATAAATCAGAGTAGGAGACTCGGAATCGCGATATTTACCTTTTCCGCTCGCTGTATATCGAAAGAAGCGAAGGATTCACTTCCCAAGCCTCCCAATAATTTGAAATAACGACAAATCTTTCAAGGACACTCCGACTCGCGATATTTACCGTTTCCGCTCGCTGTATATCGAAACAAGCGAATAATTCACATCCCAAGCCTCGCAATCGTTCAAGATATCGATAATTCAGAGTATTAGACTCGGAATCGCGATATTTACTGTTTCCGCTCGCTGTATATAGAAACAAGCGAACGATTCGCAACCCAAGCATAGCAATAATTCGAAATAACGACAAATCACTCAAGGACACTCCGAATCGCGATATTTACTGTTTCCGCTCGCTGTATATCGAAAGAAGCGAAGGATTCACTTCCCAAGCCCCCCAATAATTTGAAATAACGACAAATCTTTCAAGGACACTCCGACTCGCGATATTTACCGTTTCCGCTCGCTGTATATCGAAAGAAGCGATTGATTCACATCCCAAGCCTCGCAATCGTTTAAAATATCGATAAAGCACAGTACGAGACTCGGGATCGCGATATTTACCGTTTCCGCTCGCTGTATATCGAAACAAGCGAATAATTCACATCCCAAGCCTCGCAATCGTTCAAGATATCGATAATTCAGAGTAGGAGACTCGGAATCGCGATATTTACCTTTTCCGCTCGCTGTATATCGAAAGAAGCGAAGGATTCACTTCCCAAGCCTCCCAATAATATGAAATAACGACAAATCTTTCAAGGACACTCCGACTCGCGATATTTACCGTTTCCGCTCGCTGTATATCGAAAGAAGCGATTGATTCACATCCCAAGCCTCGCAATCGTTTAAAATATCGATAAATTACAGTACGAGACTCGGGATCGCGATATTTACTGTTTCCGCTCGATGTATATCGAAACAAGCGAACGATTCGCAACCCAAGCATAGCAATAATTTGAAATAACGACAAATCTTTCAAGGACACTCCGACTCGCGATATTTACCGTTTCCGCTCGCTGTATATCGAAAGAAGCGATTGATTCACATCCCAAGCCTCGCAATCGTTTAAAATATCGATAAAGCACAGTACGAGACTCGGGATCGCGATATTTACCGTTTCCGCTCGCTGTATATCGAAACAAACGAAGGATTCACATCACAAGCCTCGCAATAATTCGAAATAACGACAAATCACTCAAGGACACTCCGAATCGCGATATTTACTGTTTCCGCTCGCTGTATATCGAAAGAAGCGAAGGATTCACTTCCCAAGCCTCCCAATAATTTGAAATAACGACAAATCTATCAAGGACACTCCGACTCGCGATATTTACCGTTTCCCCTCGCTGTATATCGAAAGAAGCGATTGATTCACATCCCAAGCCTCGCAATCGTTTAAAATATCGATAGTACGAGACTCGGGATCGCGATATTTACCGTTTTCGCTCGCTGTATATCGAAACAAGCGAATAATTCACATCCCAAGCCTCGCAATCGTTCAAAATATCGATAAATCAGAGTAGGAGACTCGGAATCGCGATATTTACCTTTTCCGCTCGCTGTATATCGAAAGAAGCGAAGGATTCACTTCCCAAGCCTCCCAATAATTTGAAATAACGACAAATCTTTCAAGGACACTCCGACTCGCGATATTTACCGTTTCCGCTCGCTGTATATCGAAACAAGCGAATAATTCACATCCCAAGCCTCGCAATCGTTCAAGATATCGATAATTCAGAGTATTAGACTCGGAATCGCGATATTTACTGTTTCCGCTCGCTGTATATAGAAACAAGCGAACGATTCGCAACCCAAGCATAGCAATAATTCGAAATAACGACAAATCACTCAAGGACACTCCGAATCGCGATATTTACTGTTTCCGCTCGCTGTATATCGAAAGAAGCGAAGGATTCACTTCCCAAGCCCCCCAATAATTTGAAATAACGACAAATCTTTCAAGGACACTCCGACTCGCGATATTTACCGTTTCCGCTCGCTGTATATCGAAAGAAGCGATTGATTCACATCCCAAGCCTCGCAATCGTTTAAAATATCGATAAAGCACAGTACGAGACTCGGGATCGCGATATTTACCGTTTCCGCTCGCTGTATATCGAAACAAGCGAATAATTCACATCCCAAGCCTCGCAATCGTTCAAGATATCGATAATTCAGAGTAGGAGACTCCGAATGGCGATATTTACCGTTTCCGCTCGCTGTATATCGAAAGAAGCGAGGGATTCACATCGCAAGCCTCGCAATCGTTCAAAATATCGGTAAATCAGAGTAGGAGACTCGGGATCGCGATATTTACATTTACCACTCGCTGTATATGGAAAGAAGCGATGGATTCACTTCCCAAGCCTCCCAATAATTTGAAATAACGACAAATCTTTCAAGGACACTCCGAATCGCGATATTTACCGTTTCCGCTCGCTGTATATCGAAACAAGCGAATAATTCACATCCCAAGCCTCGCAATCGTTCAAGATATCGATAAGTCAGAGTAGGAGACTCGGAATCGCGATATTTACTGTTTCCGCTCTCTGTATATCGAATGAAGCGAAGGATTCACTTCCCATTCCTCCCAATAATTTGAAATAACGACAAATCTTTCAAGGACACTCCGACTCGCGATATTTACCGTTTCCGCTCGCTGTATATCGAATGAAGATGAGGATTCACATCGCAAGACTCGCAATCGTTCAAGATATCGATAATTCAGAGTAGGAGACTCGGAATCGCGATATTTACTGTTTCCGCTCGCTGTATATAGAAACAATCGAACGATTCGCAACCCAAGCATAGCAATAATTCGAAATAACGACAAATCACTCAAGGACACTCCGAATCGCGATATTTACTGTTTCCGCTCGAAGTATATCGAAAGAAGCGAAGGATTCACTTCCCAAGCCCCCCAATAATTTGAAATAACGACAAATCTTTCAAGGACACTCCGACTCGCGATATTTACCGTTTCCGCTCGCTGTATATCGAATGAAGATGAGGATTCACATCGCAAGACTCGCAATCGTTCAAGATATCGATAATTCAGAGTAGGAGACTCGGAATCGCGATATTTACCTTTTCCGCTCGCTGTATATCGAAAGAAGCGAAGGATTCACATCACAAGCCTCGCAATCGTTCAAAATATCGATATATCAGAGTAGGAGACTCCGAATCGCGATATTGACCGTTTCCGCTCGCTGTATATCGAAAGAAGCGAAGGATTCACATCCCAAGCCTCGCAACCGTTCGAAATAACGAGAAATCACTCAAGGTCACTCGGAATCACGATATTGACCTTTTCCATATGCAGTGTATTGAAAGAAGCTAAGGATTCGTTTCCCAAGCCTCGCAATCGTTCAAAATATCGATAAATCAGAGTAGGAGACTCGGGATCGCGATATTTACATTTACCACTCGCTGTATATGGAAAGAAGCGATGGATTCACTTCCCAAACGTCGCAATAATTCGAAATAACGACAAATCACTCAAGGACACTCCGAATCGCGATATTTACCGTTTCCACTCGCTGTATATCGAAACAAGCGAATAATTCACATCAAAAGCCTCGCAATCGTTCAAAATATCGATAAATCAGAGTAGGAGACTGGGAATCGCGATATTTAGCTTTTCCGCTCGCTGTATATCGAAAGAAGAAAAGGATTCACTTCCCAAGCCTCCCAATAATTTGAAATAAAGACAAATCTTTCAAGGACACTCCGACTCGCGATATTTACCGTTTCCGCTCGCTGTATATCGAAACAAGCGAATAATTCACATCCCAAGCCTCGCAATCGTTCAAGATATCGATAATTCAGAGTAGGAGACTCGGAATCGGGATATTTACCTTTTACGCTCGCTGTATATCGAAAGAAGCGAAGGATTCACTTCCCAAGCCTCGCAATAATTCGAAATAACGACAAATCACTCAAGGACACTCCGAATCGCGATATTTACCGTTTCCGCTCGCTGTATATCGAAACAAGCGAATAATTCACATCAAAAGCCTCGCAATCGTTCAAAATATGGATAAATCAGAGTAGGAGACTCGGAATCGCGATATTTAGCTTTTCCGCTCGCTGTATATCGAAAGAAGCGAAGGATTCACTTCCCAAGCCTCCCAATAATTTGAAATAACGACAAATCTTTCAAGGACACTCCGACTCGCGATATTTACCGTTTCCGCTCGCTGTATATCGAAAGAAGCGATTGATTCACATCCCAAGCCTCGCAATCGTTTAAAATATAGATAAAGCACAGTACGAGACTCGGGATCGCGATATTTACCGTTTCCGCTCGCTGTATATCGAAACAAGCGAATAATTCACATCCCAAGCTTCGCAATCGTTCAAGATATCGATAATTCAGAGTAGGAGACTCGGAATCGGGATATTTACCTTTACGCTCTCTGTATATCGAAAGAAGCGAAGGATTCACATCACAAGCCTCGCAATCGTTCAAAATATCGGTAAGTCAGAGTAGGAGACTCGGGATCGCGATATTTACATTTACCACTCGCTGTATATCGAAAGAAACGAAGGATTCACTTCCCAAGCCTCGCAATAATTCGAAATAACGACAAATCATTCAAGGACACTCCGAATCGCGATATTGACCGTTTCCGCTCGCTGTATATCGAAAGAAGCGAAGGATTCACATCCCAAGCCTCGCAACCGTTCGAAATAACGAGAAATCACTGAAGGTCACTCGGAATCACGATATTGACCTTTTCCATATGCAGTGTATTGAAAGAAGCTAAGGATTCGTTTCCCAAGCCTCGCAATCGTTCAAAATATCGATAAATCAGAGTAGGAGACTCGTAATCGCGATATTTACATTTACCACTCGCTGTATATGGAAAGAAGCGATGGATTCACTTCCCAAACGTCGCAATAATTCGAAATAACGACAAATCATTCAAGGACACTCCGAATCGCGATATTTACCGTTTCCGCTCGCTGTATATCGAAACAAGCGAATAATTCACATCAAAAGCCTCGCAATCGTTCAATATATCGATAAATCAGAGTAGGAGACTCGGAATCGCGATATTTACCTTTTCCGCTCGCTGTATATCGAAAGAAGCGAAGGATTCACTTCCCAAGCCTCCCAATAATTTGAAATAACGACAAATCTTTCAAGGACACTCCGACTCGCGATATTTACCGTTTCCGCTCGCTGTATATCGAAAGAAGCGATTGATTCATATCCCAAGCCTCGCAATCGTTTAAAATATCGATAAATTACAGTACGAGACTCGGGATCGCGATATTTACTGTTTCCGCTCGCTGTATATCGAAACAAACGAAAGATTCACATCACAAGCCTCGCAATAATTCGAAATAACGACAAATCACTCAAGGACACTCCGAATCGCGATATTTACTGTTTCCGCTCGCTGTATATCGAAAGAAGCGAAGGATTCACTTCCCAAGCCTCCCAATAATTTGAAATAACGACAAATCTTTCAAGGACACTCCGACTCGCGATATTTACCGTTTCCGCTCGCTGTATATCGAAACAAGCGAATAATTCACATCCCAAGCCTCGCAATCGTTCAAGATATCGATAATTCAGAGTATTAGACTCGGAATCGCGATATTTACTGTTTCCGCTCGCTGTATATCGAAAGAAGCGAAGGATTCACTTCCCAAGCCCCCCCATAATTTGAAATAACGACAAATCTTTCAAGGACACTCCGACTCGCGATATTTACCGTTTCCGCTCGCTGTATATCGAAACAAGCGAATAATTCACATCCCAAGCCTCGCAATCGTTCAAGATATCGATAATTCAGAGTAGGAGACTCCGAATGGCGATATTTACCGTTTCCGCTCGCTGTATATCGAAAGAAGCGAGGGATTCACATCGCAAGCCTCGCAATCGTTCAAAATATGGGTAAATCAGAGTAGGAGACTCGGGATCGCGATATTTACATTTACCACTCGCTGTATATGGAAAGAAGCGATGGATTCACTTCCCAAGCCTCCCAATAATTTGAAATAACGACAAATCTTTCAAGGACACTCCGAATCGCGATATTTACCGTTTCCGCTCGCTGTATATCGAAACAAGCGAATAATTCACATCCCAAGCCTCGCAATCGTTCAAGATATCGATAAGTCAGAGTAGGAGAATCGGAATCGCGATATTTACTGTTTCCGCTCTCTGTATATCGAATGAAGCGAAGGATTCACTTCCCATTCCTCCCAATAATTTGAAACAACGACAAATCTTTCAAGGACACTCCGACTCGCGATATTTACCGTTTCCGCTCGCTGTATATCGAAACAAGCGAATAATTCACATCCCAAGCCTCGCAATCGTTCAAGATATCGATAATTCAGAGTAGGAGACTCCGAATGGCGATATTTACCGTTTCCGCTCGCTGTATATCGAAAGAAGCGAGGGATTCACATCGCAAGCCTCGCAATCGTTCAAAATATGGGTAAATCAGAGTAGGAGACTCGGGATCGCGATATTTACATTTACCACTCGCTGTATATGGAAAGAAGCGATGGATTCACTTCCCAAGCCTCCCAATAATTTGAAATAACGACAAATCTTTCAAGGACACTCCGAATCGCGATATTTACCGTTTCCGCTCGCTGTATATCGAAACAAGCGAATAATTCACATCCCAAGCCTCGCAATCGTTCAAGATATCGATAAGTCAGAGTAGGAGAATCGGAATCGCGATATTTACTGTTTCCGCTCTCTGTATATCGAATGAAGCGAAGGATTCACTTCCCATTCCTCCCAATAATTTGAAACAACGACAAATCTTTCAAGGACACTCCGACTCGCGATATTTACCGTTTCCGCTCGCTGTATATCGAAACAAGCGAATAATTCACATCCCAAGCATCGCAATCGTTCAAGATATCGATAATTCAGAGTAGGAGACTCGGAATCGCGATATTTACTGTTTCCGCTCGCTGTATATAGAAACAAGCGAACGATTCGCAACCCAAGCATAGCAATAATTCGAAATAACGACAAATCACTCAAGGACACTCCGAATCGCGATATTTACTGTTTCCGCTCGCTGTATATCGAAAGAAGCGAAGGACTCACTTCCCAAGCCCCCCAATAATTTGAAATAACGACAAATCTTTCAAGGACACTCCGACTCGCGATATTTACCGTTTCCGCTCGCTGTATATCGAAAGAAGCGAGTGATTCACATCCCAAGCCTCGCAATCGTTTAAAATATCGATAAAGCACAGTACGAGACTCGGGATCGCGATATTTACCGTTTCCGCTCGCTGTACATCGAAACAAGCGAATAATTCACATCCCAAGCCTCGCAATCGTTCAAGATATCGATAATTCAGAGTAGGAGACTCCGAATGGCGATATTTACCGTTTCCGCTCGCTGTATATCGAAAGAAGCGAGGGATTCACATCGCAAGTCTCGCAATCGTTCAAAATATCGGTAAATCAGAGTAGGAGACTCGGGATCGCGATATTTACATTTACCACTCGCTGTATATGGAAAGAAGCGATGGATTCACTTCCCAAGCCTCCCAATAATTTGAAGTAACGACAAATCTTTCAAGGACACTCCGACTCGCGATATTTACCGTTTCCGCTCGCTGTATATCGAAACAAGCGAATAATTCACATTACAAGCCTCGCAATCGTTCAAGATATCGATAATTCAGAGTAGGAGACTCGGAATCGCGATATTTACTGTTTCCGCTCGCTGTATATAGAAACAAGCGAACAATTCGCAACCCAAGCATAGCAATAATTCGAAATAACGACAAATCACTCAAGGACACTCCGAATCGCGATATTTACTGTTTCCGCTCGCTGTATATCGAAAGAAGCGAAGGATTCACTTCCCAAGCCCCCCAATAATTTGAAATAACGACAAATCTTTCAAGGACACTCCGACTCGCGATATTTACCGTTTCCGCTCGCTGTATATCGAAACAAGCGAATAATTCACATCCCAAGCCTCGCAATCGTTCAAGATATCGATAATTGAGAGTAGGAGACTCGGAATCGCGATATTTACCGTTTCCGCTCGCTGTATATCGAAACCAGCGAGGGATTCACATCGCAAGCCTCGCAATCGTTCAAAATATCGGTAAATCAGAGTAGGAGACTCGGGATCGCGATATTTACATTTACCACTCGCTGTATATCGAAAGAAACGATGGATTCACTTCCCAAACGTCGCAATAATTCGAAATAACGACAAATCACTCAAGGACACTCCGAATCGCGATATTTACCGTTTCCGCTCGCTGTATATCGAAACAAGCGAAGGATTCGCATACCAAGCCTCGCAATCGTTCAAAATATCGATAAATCACAGTACGAGACTCGGGATCGCGATATTTACATTTACCACTCGCTGTATATCGAAAGAAGCGAAGGATTCACTTCCCAAGCCTCCCAATAATTTGAAATAACGACAAATCTTTCAAGGACACTCCGACTCGCGATATTTACCGTTTCCGCTCGCTGTATATAGAAAGAAGCGATTGATTCACATCCCAAGCCTCGCAATCGCTTAAAATGTCGATAAATCACAGTACGAGACTCGGGATCGCGATATTTACTGTTTCCTCTCGCTGTATATCGAAAGAAGCGAAGGATTCACTTCCCAAGCCTCGCAATAATTCGAAATAACGACAAATCACTCAAGGACACTCCGAATCGCGATATTTACCGTTTCCGCTCGCTGTATATCGAAACAAGCGAATAATTCACATCAAAAGCCTCGCAATCGTTCAAAATATGGATAAATCAGAGTAGGAGACTCGGAATCGCGATATTTAGCTTTTCCGCTCGCTGTATATCGAAAGAAGCGAAGGATTCACTTCCCAAGCCTCCCAATAATTTGAAATAACGACAAATCTTTCAAGGACACTCCGAATCGCGATATTGACCGTTTCCGCTCGCTGTATATCGAAAGAAGCGAAGGATTCACATCCCAAGCCTCGCAACCGTTCGAAATAACGAGAAATCACTTAAGGTCACTCGGAATCACGATATTGACCTTTTCCATATGCAGTGTATTGAAAGAAGCTAAGGATTCGTTTCCCAAGCCTCGCAATCGTTCAAAATATCGATAAATCAGAGTAGGAGACTCGTAATCGCGATATTTACATTTACCACTCGCTGTATATGGAAAGAAGCGATGGATTCACTTCCCAAACGTCGCAATAATTCGAAATAACGACAAATCACTCAAGGACACTCCGAATCGCGATATTTACCGTTTCCGCTCGCTGTATATCGAAACAAGCGAAGGATTCGCATCCCAAGCCTCGCAATCGTTCAAAATATCGATAAATCAGAGTAGGAGACCCGGAATCGCGATATTGACCGTTTCCGCTCGCTGTATATCGAAAGAAGCGAAGGATTCACATCCCAAGCCTCGCAACCGTTCGAAATAACGAGAAATCACTCAAGGTCACTCGGAATCACGATATTGACCTTTTCCATATGCAGTGTATTGAAAGAAGCTAAGGATTCGTTTCCCAAGCCTCGCAATCGTTCAAAATATCGGTAAATCAGAGTAGGAGACTCGGGATCGCGATATTTACATTTACCACTCGCTGTATATGGAAAGAAGCGATGGATTCACTTCCCAAACGTCGCAATAATTCGAAATAACGACAAATCATTCAAGGACACTCCGAATCGCGATATTTACCGTTTCCGCTCGCTGTATATCGAAACAAGCGAATAATTCACATCAAAAGCCTCGCAATCGTTCAATATATCGATAAATCAGAGTAGGAGACTCGGAATCGCGATATTTACCTTTTCCGCTCGCTGTATATCGAAAGAAGCGAAGGATTCACTTCCCAAGCCTCCCAATAATTTGAAATAACGACAAATCTTTCAAGGACACTCCGACTCGCGATATTTACCGTTTCCGCTCGCTGTATATCGAAAGAAGCGATTGATTCATATCCCAAGCCTCGCAATCGTTTAAAATATCGATAAATTACAGTACGAGACTCGGGATCGCGATATTTACTGTTTCCGCTCGCTGTATATCGAAACAAACGAAAGATTCACATCACAAGCCTCGCAATAATTCGAAATAACGACAAATCACTCAAGGACACTCCGAATCGCGATATTTACTGTTTCCGCTCGCTGTATATCGAAAGAAGCGAAGGATTCACTTCCCAAGCCTCCCAATAATTTGAAATAACGACAAATCTTTCAAGGACACTCCGACTCGCGATATTTACCGTTTCCGCTCGCTGTATATCGAAACAAGCGAATAATTCACATCCCAAGCCTCGCAATCGTTCAAGATATCGATAATTCAGAGTATTAGACTCGGAATCGCGATATTTACTGTTTCCGCTCGCTGTATATCGAAAGAAGCGAAGGATTCACTTCCCAAGCCCCCCAATAATTTGAAATAACGACAAATCTTTCAAGGACACTCCGACTCGCGATATTTACCGTTTCCGCTCGCTGTATATCGAAAGAAGCGATTGATTCACATCCCAAGCCTCGCAATCGTTTAAAATATCGATAAAGCACAGTACGAGACTCGGGATCGCGATATTTACCGTTTCCGCTCGCTGTATATCGAAACAAGCGAATAATTCACATCCCAAGCCTCGCAATCGTTCTAGATATCGATAATTCAGAGTAGGAGACTCCGAATGGCGATATTTACCGTTTCCGCTCGCTGTATATCGAAAGAAGCGAGGGATTCACATCGCAAGCCTCGCAATCGTTCAAAATATGGGTAAATCAGAGTAGGAGACTCGGGATCGCGATATTTACATTTACCACTCGCTGTATATGGAAAGAAGCGATGGATTCACTTCCCAAGCCTCCCAATAATTTGAAATAACGACAAATCTTTCAAGGACACTCCGAATCGCGATATTTACCGTTTCCGCTCGCTGTATATCGAAACAAGCGAATAATTCACATCCCAAGCCTCGCAATCGTTCAAGATATCGATAAGTCAGAGTAGGAGACTCGGAATCGCGATATTTACTGTTTCCGCTCTCTGTATATCGAATGAAGCGAAGGATTCACTTCCCATTCCTCCCAATAATTTGAAACAACGACAAATCTTTCAAGGACACTCCGACTCGCGATATTTACCGTTTCCGCTCGCTGTATATCGAAACAAGCGAATAATTCACATCCCAAGCATCGCAATCGTTCAAGATATCGATAATTCAGAGTAGGAGACTCGGAATCGCGATATTTACTGTTTCCGCTCGCTGTATATAGAAACAAGCGAACGATTCGCAACCCAAGCATAGCAATAATTCGAAATAACGACAAATCACTCAAGGACACTCCGAATCGCGATATTTACTGTTTCCGCTCGCTGTATATCGAAAGAAGCGAAGGATTCACTTCCCAAGCCCCCCAATAATTTGAAATAACGACAAATCTTTCAAGGACACTCCGACTCGCGATATTTACCGTTTCCGCTCGCTGTATATCGAAAGAAGCGAGTGATTCACATCCCAAGCCTCGCAATCGTTTAAAATATCGATAAAGCACAGTACGAGACTCGGGATCGCGATATTTACCGTTTCCGCTCGCTGTACATCGAAACAAGCGAATAATTCACATCCCAAGCCTCGCAATCGTTCAAGATATCGATAATTCAGAGTAGGAGACTCGGAATCGCGATATTTACTGTTTCCGCTCTCTGTATATCGAATGAAGCGAAGGATTCACTTCCCATTCCTCCCAATAATTTGAAATAACGACAAATCTTTCAAGGACACTCCGACTCGCGATATTTACCGTTTCCGCTCGCTGTATATCGAAAGAAGCGATTGATTCACATCCCAAGCCTCGCAATCGTTTAAAATATCGATAGTACGAGACTCGGGATCGCGATATTTACCGTTTCCGCTCGCTGTATATCGAAACAAGCGAATAATTCACATCCCAAGCCTCGCAATCGTTCAAAATATCGATAAATCAGAGTAGGAGACTCGGAATCGCGATATTTACCTTTTGCGCTCGCTGTATATCGAAAGAAGTGAAGGATTCACTTCCCAAGCCTCCCAATAATTTGAAATAACGACAAATCTTTCAAGGACACTCCGACTCGCGATATTTACCGTTTCCGCTCGCTGTATATCGAAACAAGCGAATAATTCACATTACAAGCCTCGCAATCGTTCAAGATATCGATAATTCAGAGTAGGAGACTCGGAATCGCGATATTTACTGTTTCCGCTCGCTGTATATAGAAACAAGCGAACAATTCGCAACCCAAGCATAGCAATAATTCGAAATAACGACAAATCACTCAAGGACACTCCGAATCGCGATATTTACTGTTTCCGCTCGCTGTATATCGAAAGAAGCGAAGGATTCACTTCCCAAGCCCCCCAATAATTTGAAATAACGACAAATCTTTCAAGGACACTCCGACTCGCGATATTTACCGTTTCCGCTCGCTGTATATCGAAACAAGCGAATAATTCACATCCCAAGCCTCGCAATCGTTCAAGATATCGATAATTGAGAGTAGGAGACTCGGAATCGCGATATTTACCGTTTCCGCTCGCTGTATATCGAAAGCAGCGAGGGATTCACATCGCAAGCCTCGCAATCGTTCAAAATATCGGTAAATCAGAGTAGGAGACTCGGGATCGCGATATTTACATTTACCACTCGCTGTATATCGAAAGAAACGATGGATTCACTTCCCAAACGTCGCAATAATTCGAAATAACGACAAATCACTCAAGGACACTCCGAATCGCGATATTTACCGTTTCCGCTCGCTGTATATCGAAACAAGCGAAGGATTCGCATACCAAGCCTCGCAATCGTTCAAAATATCGATAAATCACAGTACGAGACTCGGGATCGCGATATTTACATTTACCACTCGCTGGATATCGAAAGAAGCGAAGGATTCACTTCCCAAGCCTCCCAATAATTTGAAATAACGACAAATCTTTCAAGGACACTCCGACTCGCGATATTTACCGTTTCCGCTCGCTGTATATAGAAAGAAGCGATTGATTCACATCCCAAGCCTCGCAATCGCTTAAAATATCGATAAATCACAGTACGAGACTCGGGATCGCGATATTTACATATACCACTCGCTGTATATGGAAAGAAGCGATGGATTCACTTCCCAAGCCTCCCAATAATTTGAAATAACGACAAATCTTTCAAGGACACTCCGAATCGCGATATTTACCGTTTCCGCTCGCTGTATATCGAAACAAGCGAATAATTCACATCCCAAGCCTCGCAATCGTTGAAAATATCGATAAATTACAGTACGAGACTCGGGATCGCGATATTTACTGTTTCCTCTCGCTGTATATCGAAAGAAGCGAAGGATTCACTTCCCAAGCCTCCCAATAATTTGAAATAACGACAAATCTTTCAAGGACACTCCGACTCGCGATATTTACCGTTTCCCCTCGCTGTATATCGGAAGAAGCGAATAATTCACATCCCAAGCCTCGCAATCGTTCAAAATATCGATAAATCAGAGTAGGAGACTCGGAATCGCGATATTTACCTTTTCCGCTCGCTGTATATCGAAAGAAGTGAAGGATTCACTTCCCAAGCCTCCCAATAATTTGAAATAACGACAAATCTTTCAAGGACACTCCGACTCGCGATATTTACCGTTTCCGCTCGCTGTATATCGAAACAAGCGAATAATTCACATTACAAGCCTCGCAATCGTTCAAGATATCGATAATTCAGAGTAGGAGACTCGGAATCGCGATATTTACTGTTTCCGCTCGCTGTATATAGAAACAAGCGAACAATTCGCAACCCAAGCATAGCAATAATTCGAAATAACGACAAATCACTCAAGGACACTCCGAATCGCGATATTTACTGTTTCCGCTCGCTGTATATCGAAAGAAGCGAAGGATTCACTTCCCAAGCCCCCCAATAATTTGAAATAACGACAAATCTTTCAAGGACACTCCGACTCGCGATATTTACCGTTTCCGCTCGCTGTATATCGAAACAAGCGAATAATTCACATCCCAAGCCTCGCAATCGTTCAAGATATCGATAATTGAGAGTAGGAGACTCGGAATCGCGATATTTACCGTTTCCGCTCGCTGTATATCGAAAGCAGCGAGGGATTCACATCGCAAGCCTCGCAATCGTTCAAAATATCGGTAAATCAGAGTAGGAGACTCGGGATCGCGATATTTACATTTACCACTCGCTGTATATCGAAAGAAACGATGGATTCACTTCCCAAACGTCGCAATAATTCGAAATAACGACAAATCACTCAAGGACACTCCGAATCGCGATATTTACCGTTTCCGCTCGCTGTATATCGAAACAAGCGAAGGATTCGCATACCAAGCCTCGCAATCGTTCAAAATATCGATAAATCACAGTACGAGACTCGGGATCGCGATATTTACATTTACCACTCGCTGTATATCGAAAGAAGCGAAGGATTCACTTCCCAAGCCTCCCAATAATTTGAAATAACGACAAATCTTTCAAGGACACTCCGACTCGCGATATTTACCGTTTCCGCTCGCTGTATATAGAAAGAAGCGATTGATTCACATCCCAAGCCTCGCAATCGCTTAAAATATCGATAAATCACAGTACGAGACTCGGGATCGCGATATTTACATATACCACTCGCTGTATATGGAAAGAAGCGATGGATTCACTTCCCAAGCCTCCCAATAATTTGAAATAACGACAAATCTTTCAAGGACACTCCGAATCGCGATATTTACCGTTTCCGCTCGCTGTATATCGAAACAAGCGAATAATTCACATCCCAAGCCTCGCAATCGTTGAAAATATCGATAAATTACAGTACGAGACTCGGGATCGCGATATTTACTGTTTCCTCTCGCTGTATATCGAAAGAAGCGAAGGATTCACTTCCCAAGCCTCCCAATAATTTGAAATAACGACAAATCTTTCAAGGACACTCCGACTCGCGATATTTACCGTTTCCCCTCGCTGTATATCGGAAGAAGCGAATAATTCACATCCCAAGCCTCGCAATCGTTCAAAATATCGATAAATCAGAGTAGGAGACTCGGAATCGCGATATTTACCTTTTCCGCTCGCTGTATATCGAAAGAAGTGAAGGATTCACTTCCCAAGCCTCCCAATAATTTGAAATAACGACAAATCTTTCAAGGACACTCCGACTCGCGATATTTACCGTTTCCGCTCGCTGTATATCGAAACAAGCGAATAATTCACATTACAAGCCTCGCAATCGTTCAAGATATCGATAATTCAGAGTAGGAGACTCGGAATCGCGATATTTACTGTTTCCGCTCGCTGTATATAGAAACAAGCGAACAATTCGCAACCCAAGCATAGCAATAATTCGAAATAACGACAAATCACTCAAGGACACTCCGAATCGCGATATTTACTGTTTCCGCTCGCTGTATATCGAAAGAAGCGAAGGATTCACTTCCCAAGCCCCCCAATAATTTGAAATAACGACAAATCTTTCAAGGACACTCCGACTCGCGATATTTACCGTTTCCGCTCGCTGTATATCGAAACAAGCCAATAATTCACATCCCAAGCCTCGCAATCGTTCAAGATATCGATAATTGAGAGTAGGAGACTCGGAATCGCGATATTTACTGTTTCCGCTCGCTGTATATAGAAACAAGCGAACAATTCGCAACCCAAGCATAGCAATAATTCGAAATAACGACAAATCACTCAAGGACACTCCGAATCGCGATATTTACTGTTTCCGCTCGCTGTATATCGAAAGCAGCGAGGGATTCACATCGCAAGCCTCGCAATCGTTCAAAATATCGGTAAATCAGAGTAGGAGACTCGGGATCGCGATATTTACATTTACCACTCGCTGTATATCGAAAGAAGCGAAGGATTCACTTCCCAAGCCTCCCAATAATTTGAAATAACGACAAATCTTTCAAGGACACTCCGACTCGCGATATTTACCGTTTCCGCTCGCTGTATATAGAAAGAAGCGATTGATTCACATCCCAAGCCTCGCAATCGCTTAAAATATCGATAAATCACAGTACGAGACTCGGGATCGCGATATTTACCGTTTCCGCTCGCTGTATATCGAAAGAAGCGAATAATTCACATCCCAAGCCTCGCAATCGTTCAAAATATCTATAAATCACAGTAGGAGACTCCGAATGGCGATATTTACCGTTTCCGCTCGCTGTATAAAGAAAGAAGCGATGGATTCACTTCCCAAGCATCGCAATAATTCGAAATAACGACAAATCACTCAAGGACACTCCGAATCGCGATATTTACCGTTTCCGCTAGCTGTATATCGAAACAAGCGAATAATTCACATCCGAAGCCTCGCAATCGTTCAAAATATCGATAAATCACAGTACGAGACTCGGAATCGCGATATTTACCTTTTCCGCTCGCTGTATATCGAAAGAAGCGAAGGATTCACTTCCCAAGCCTCCCAATAATTTGAAATAACGACAAATCTTTCAAGGACACTCCGAATCGCGATATTTACCGTTTCCGCTAGCTGTATATCGAAACAAGCGATTGATTCACATCCCAAGCCTCGCAATCGTTGAAAATATCGATAAATTACAGTACGAGACTCGGGATCGCGATATTTACTGTTTCCGCTCGCTGTATATCGAAAGAAGCGAAGGATTCACTTCCCAAGCCTCCCAATAATTTGAAATAACGACAAATCTTTCAAGGACACTCCGACTCGCGATATTTACCATTTCCCCTCCCTGTATATCGGAAGAAGCGATTGATTCACATCCCAAGCCTCGCAATCCTTTAAAATATCGATAGTACGAGACTCGGGATCGCGATATTAACCGTTTTCGCTCGCTGTATATCGAAACAAGCGAATAATTCACATCCCAAGCCTCGCAATCGTTCAAGATATCGATAATTCAGAGTAGGAGACTCCGAATGGCGATATTTACCGTTTCCGCTCGCTGTATATCGAAAGAAGCGAGGGATTCACATCGCAAGCCTCGCAATCGTTGAAAATATCGGTAAATCAGAGTAGGAGACTCGGGATCGCGATATTTACATTTACCACTCGCTGTATATGGAAAGAAGCGATGGATTCACTTCCCAAGCCTCCCAATAATTTGAAATAACGACAAATCTTTCAAGGACACTCCGAATCGCGATATTTACCGTTTCCGCTCGCTGTATATCGAAACAAGCGAATAATTCACATCCCAAGCCTCGCAATCGTTCAAGATATCGATAAGTCAGAGTAGGAGACTCGGAATCGCGATATTGACCGTTTCCGCTCGTTGTATATCGAAAGAAGCGAAGGATTCACATCCCAAGCCTCCCAACCGTTCGAAATAACGAGAAATCACTCAAGGTCACTCGGAATCACGATATTGACCTTTTCCATATGCAGTGTATTGAAAGAAGCTAAGGATTCGTTTCCCAAGCCTCGCAATCGTTCAAAATATCGATAAATCAGAGTAGGAGACCCGGAATCGCGATATTTACCGTTTCCGCTCGCTGTATATCGAATGAAGATGAGGATTCACATCGCAAGACTCGCAATCGTTCAAAATATCGGTAAATCAGAGTAGGAGACCCGGAATCGCGATATTTACCGTTTCCGCTCGCTGTATATCGAAACAAGCGAAGGATTCGCATCCCAAGCCTCGCAATCGTTCAAAATATCGATAAATCAGAGTAGGAGACCCGGAATCGCGATATTTACCGTTTCCGCTCGCTGTATATCGAATGAAGATGAGGATTCATATCGCAAGACTCGCAATCGTTCAAAATATCGGTAAATCAGAGTAGGAGACTCGGGATCGCGATATTTACATTTACCACTCGCTGTATATCGAAAGAAACGAAGGATTCACTTCCCAAGCCTCGCAATAATTAGAAATAACGACAAATCATTCAAGGACACTCCGAATCGCGATATTGACCGTTTCCGCTCGCTGTATATCGAAAGAAGCGAAGGATTCACATCCCAAGCCTCGCAACCGTTCGAAATAACGAGAAATCACTCAAGGTCACTCGGAATCACGATATTGACCTTTTCCATATGCAGTGTATTGAAAGAAGCTAAGGATTCGTTTCCCAAGCCTCGCAATCGTTCAAAATATCGATAAATCACAGTAGGATACTCGGAATCGCGATATTTAGCTTTTCCGCTAACTGTATATCGAAAGAAGCGAAGGATTCACTTCCCAAGCCTCCCAATAATTTGAAATAATGACAAATCACTCAAGGACACTCCGACTCGCGATATTTACCGTTTCCGCTCGCTGTATATCGAAAGAAGCGAAGGATTCACATCACAAGCCTCGCAATCGTACAATATATCGATAAATCAGAGTAGGAGACTCCGAATGGCGATATTTACCGTTTCCGCTCGCTGTATATCGAAAGAAGCGAAGGATTCCAATCCCAAGACTCGCAACCGTTCAAAATATCTATAAATCACAGTAGGAGACTCGGGATCGCGATATTTACATTTACCACTCGCTGTATAAAGAAAGGAGCGAGGGATTCACTTCCCAGGCCTCGCAATAATTCGAAATAACGACGAATCACTCAAGGACACTCCGAATCGCGATATTTACCGTTTCCGCTCGCTGTATATCGAAAGAAACGAAGGATTCACTTCCCAAGCCTCGCAATAATTAGAAATAACGACAAATCATTCAAGGACACTCCGAATCGCGATATTGACCGTTTCCGCTCGCTGTATATCGAAAGAAGCGAAGGATTCACATCCCAAGCCTCGCAAAAGTTCGAAATAACGAGAAATCACTCAAGGTCTCTCGGAATCACGATATTGACCTTTTCCATATGCAGTGTATTGAAAGAAGCTAAGGATTCGTTTCCCAAGCCTCGCAATCGTTCAAAATATCGATAAATCAGAGTAGGATACTCGGAATCGCGATATTTAGCTTTTCCGCTAACTGTATATCGAAAGAAGCGAAGGATTCACTTCCCAAGCCTCCCAATAATTTGAAATAATGACAAATCACTCAAGGACACTCCGACTCGCGATATTTACCGTTTCCGCTCGCTGTATATCGAAAGAAGCGAAGGATTCACATCACAAGCCTCGCAATCGTTCAAGATATCGATAATTGAGAGTAGGAGACTCGGAATCGCGATATTTACCGTTTCCGCTCGCTGTATATCGAAAGCAGCGAGGGATTCACATCGCAAGCCTCGCAATCGTTCAAAATATCGGTAAATCAGAGTAGGAGACTCGGGATCGCGATATTTACATTTACCACTCGCTGTATATCGAAAGAAACGATGGATTCACTTCCCAAACGTCGCAATAATTCGAAATAACGACAAATCACTCAAGGACACTCCGAATCGCGATATTTACCGTTTCCGCTCGCTGTATATCGAAACAAGCGAAGGATTCGCATACCAAGCCTCGCAATCGTTCAAAATATCGATAAATCACAGTACGAGACTCGGGATCGCGATATTTACATTTACCACTCGCTGTATATCGAAAGAAGCGAAGGATTCACTTCCCAAGCCTCCCAATAATTTGAAATAACGACAAATCTTTCAAGGACACTCCGACTCGCGATATTTACCGTTTCCGCTCGCTGTATATAGAAAGAAGCGATTGATTCACATCCCAAGCCTCGCAATCGCTTAAAATATCGATAAATCACAGTACGAGACTCGGGATCGCGATATTTACATATACCACTCGCTGTATATGGAAAGAAGCGATGGATTCACTTCCCAAGCCTCCCAATAATTTGAAATAACGACAAATCTTTCAAGGACACTCCGAATCGCGATATTTACCGTTTCCGCTCGCTGTATATCGAAACAAGCGAATAATTCACATCCCAAGCCTCGCAATCGTTGAAAATATCGATAAATTACAGTACGAGACTCGGGATCGCGATATTTACTGTTTCCTCTCGCTGTATATCGAAAGAAGCGAAGGATTCACTTCCCAAGCCTCCCAATAATTTGAAATAACGACAAATCTTTCAAGGACACTCCGACTCGCGATATTTACCGTTTCCCCTCGCTGTATATCGGAAGAAGCGAATAATTCACATCCCAAGCCTCGCAATCGTTCAAAATATCGATAAATCAGAGTAGGAGACTCGGAATCGCGATATTTACCTTTTCCGCTCGCTGTATATCGAAAGAAGTGAAGGATTCACTTCCCAAGCCTCCCAATAATTTGAAATAACGACAAATCTTTCAAGGACACTCCGACTCGCGATATTTACCGTTTCCGCTCGCTGTATATCGAAACAAGCGAATAATTCACATTACAAGCCTCGCAATCGTTCAAGATATCGATAATTCAGAGTAGGAGACTCGGAATCGCGATATTTACTGTTTCCGCTCGCTGTATATAGAAACAAGCGAACAATTCGCAACCCAAGCATAGCAATAATTCGAAATAACGACAAATCACTCAAGGACACTCCGAATCGCGATATTTACTGTTTCCGCTCGCTGTATATCGAAAGAAGCGAAGGATTCACTTCCCAAGCCCCCCAATAATTTGAAATAACGACAAATCTTTCAAGGACACTCCGACTCGCGATATTTACCGTTTCCGCTCGCTGTATATCGAAACAAGCCAATAATTCACATCCCAAGCCTCGCAATCGTTCAAGATATCGATAATTGAGAGTAGGAGACTCGGAATCGCGATATTTACTGTTTCCGCTCGCTGTATATAGAAACAAGCGAACAATTCGCAACCCAAGCATAGCAATAATTCGAAATAACGACAAATCACTCAAGGACACTCCGAATCGCGATATTTACTGTTTCCGCTCGCTGTATATCGAAAGCAGCGAGGGATTCACATCGCAAGCCTCGCAATCGTTCAAAATATCGGTAAATCAGAGTAGGAGACTCGGGATCGCGATATTTACATTTACCACTCGCTGTATATCGAAAGAAGCGAAGGATTCACTTCCCAAGCCTCCCAATAATTTGAAATAACGACAAATCTTTCAAGGACACTCCGACTCGCGATATTTACCGTTTCCGCTCGCTGTATATAGAAAGAAGCGATTGATTCACATCCCAAGCCTCGCAATCGCTTAAAATATCGATAAATCACAGTACGAGACTCGGGATCGCGATATTTACCGTTTCCGCTCGCTGTATATCGAAAGAAGCGAATAATTCACATCCCAAGCCTCGCAATCGTTCAAAATATCTATAAATCACAGTAGGAGACTCCGAATGGCGATATTTACCGTTTCCGCTCGCTGTATAAAGAAAGAAGCGATGGATTCACTTCCCAAGCATCGCAATAATTCGAAATAACGACAAATCACTCAAGGACACTCCGAATCGCGATATTTACCGTTTCCGCTAGCTGTATATCGAAACAAGCGAATAATTCACATCCGAAGCCTCGCAATCGTTCAAAATATCGATAAATCACAGTACGAGACTCGGAATCGCGATATTTACCTTTTCCGCTCGCTGTATATCGAAAGAAGCGAAGGATTCACTTCCCAAGCCTCCCAATAATTTGAAATAACGACAAATCTTTCAAGGACACTCCGAATCGCGATATTTACCGTTTCCGCTAGCTGTATATCGAAACAAGCGATTGATTCACATCCCAAGCCTCGCAATCGTTGAAAATATCGATAAATTACAGTACGAGACTCGGGATCGCGATATTTACTGTTTCCGCTCGCTGTATATCGAAAGAAGCGAAGGATTCACTTCCCAAGCCTCCCAATAATTTGAAATAACGACAAATCTTTCAAGGACACTCCGACTCGCGATATTTACCGTTTCCCCTCGCTGTATATCGGAAGAAGCGATTGATTCACATCCCAAGCCTCGCAATCCTTTAAAATATCGATAGTACGAGACTCGGGATCGCGATATTAACCGTTTTCGCTCGCTGTATATCGAAACAAGCGAATAATTCACATCCCAAGCCTCGCAATCGTTCAAGATATCGATAATTCAGAGTAGGAGACTCCGAATGGCGATATTTACCGTTTCCGCTCGCTGTATATCGAAAGAAGCGAGGGATTCACATCGCAAGCCTCGCAATCGTTCAAAATATCGGTAAATCAGAGTAGGAGACTCGGGATCGCGATATTTACATTTACCACTCGCTGTATATGGAAAGAAGCGATGGATTCACTTCCCAAGCCTCCCAATAATTTGAAATAACGACAAATCTTTCAAGGACACTCCGAATCGCGATATTTACCGTTTCCGCTCGCTGTATATCGAAACAAGCGAATAATTCACATCCCAAGCCTCGCAATCGTTCAAGATATCGATAAGTCAGAGTAGGAGACTCGGAATCGCGATATTGACCGTTTCCGCTCGTTGTATATCGAAAGAAGCGAAGGATTCACATCCCAAGCCTCCCAACCGTTCGAAATAACGAGAAATCACTCAAGGTCACTCGGAATCACGATATTGACCTTTTCCATATGCAGTGTATTGAAAGAAGCTAAGGATTCGTTTCCCAAGCCTCGCAATCGTTCAAAATATCGATAAATCAGAGTAGGAGACCCGGAATCGCGATATTTACCGTTTCCGCTCGCTGTATATCGAATGAAGATGAGGATTCACATCGCAAGACTCGCAATCGTTCAAAATATCGGTAAATCAGAGTAGGAGACCCGGAATCGCGATATTTACCGTTTCCGCTCGCTGTATATCGAAACAAGCGAAGGATTCGCATCCCAAGCCTCGCAATCGTTCAAAATATCGATAAATCACAGTACGAGACTCGGAATCGCGATATTTACCTTTTCCGCTCGCTGTATATCGAAAGAAGCGAAGGATTCACTTCCCAAGCCTCCCAATAATTTGAAATAACGACAAATCTTTCAAGGACACTCCGAATCGCGATATTTACCGTTTCCGCTAGCTGTATATCGAAACAAGCGATTGATTCACATCCCAAGCCTCGCAATCGTTGAAAATATCGATAAATTACAGTACGAGACTCGGGATCGCGATATTTACTGTTTCCGCTCGCTGTATATCGAAAGAAGCGAAGGATTCACTTCCCAAGCCTCCCAATAATTTGAAATAACGACAAATCTTTCAAGGACACTCCGACTCGCGATATTTACCGTTTCCCCTCGCTGTATATCGGAAGAAGCGATTGATTCACATCCCAAGCCTCGCAATCCTTTAAAATATCGATAGTACGAGACTCGGGATCGCGATATTAACCGTTTTCGCTCGCTGTATATCGAAACAAGCGAATAATTCACATCCCAAGCCTCGCAATCGTTCAAGATATCGATAATTCAGAGTAGGAGACTCCGAATGGCGATATTTACCGTTTCCGCTCGCTGTATATCGAAAGAAGCGAGGGATTCACATCGCAAGCCTCGCAATCGTTCAAAATATCGGTAAATCAGAGTAGGAGACTCGGGATCGCGATATTTACATTTACCACTCGCTGTATATGGAAAGAAGCGATGGATTCACTTCCCAAGCCTCCCAATAATTTGAAATAACGACAAATCTTTCAAGGACACTCCGAATCGCGATATTTACCGTTTCCGCTCGCTGTATATCGAAACAAGCGAATAATTCACATCCCAAGCCTCGCAATCGTTCAAGATATCGATAAGTCAGAGTAGGAGACTCGGAATCGCGATATTGACCGTTTCCGCTCGTTGTATATCGAAAGAAGCGAAGGATTCACATCCCAAGCCTCCCAACCGTTCGAAATAACGAGAAATCACTCAAGGTCACTCGGAATCACGATATTGACCTTTTCCATATGCAGTGTATTGAAAGAAGCTAAGGATTCGTTTCCCAAGCCTCGCAATCGTTCAAAATATCGATAAATCAGAGTAGGAGACCCGGAATCGCGATATTTACCGTTTCCGCTCGCTGTATATCGAATGAAGATGAGGATTCACATCGCAAGACTCGCAATCGTTCAAAATATCGGTAAATCAGAGTAGGAGACCCGGAATCGCGATATTTACCGTTTCCGCTCGCTGTATATCGAAACAAGCGAAGGATTCGCATCCCAAGCCTCGCAATCGTTCAAAATATCGATAAATCAGAGTAGGAGACCCGGAATCGCGATATTTACCGTTTCCGCTCGCTGTATATCGAATGAAGATGAGGATTCATATCGCAAGACTCGCAATCGTTCAAAATATCGGTAAATCAGAGTAGGAGACTCGGGATCGCGATATTTACATTTACCACTCGCTGTATATCGAAAGAAACGAAGGATTCACTTCCCAAGCCTCGCAATAATTAGAAATAACGACAAATCATTCAAGGACACTCCGAATCGCGATATTGACCGTTTCCGCTCGCTGTATATCGAAAGAAGCGAAGGATTCACATCCCAAGCCTCGCAACCGTTCGAAATAACGAGAAATCACTCAAGGTCACTCGGAATCACGATATTGACCTTTTCCATATGCAGTGTATTGAAAGAAGCTAAGGATTCGTTTCCCAAGCCTCGCAATCGTTCAAAATATCGATAAATCACAGTAGGATACTCGGAATCGCGATATTTAGCTTTTCCGCTAACTGTATATCGAAAGAAGCGAAGGATTCACTTCCCAAGCCTCCCAATAATTTGAAATAATGACAAATCACTCAAGGACACTCCGACTCGCGATATTTACCGTTTCCGCTCGCTGTATATCGAAACAAGCGAAGGATTCGCATCCCAAGCCTCGCAATCGTTCAAAATATCGATAAATCAGAGTAGGAGACCCGGAATCGCGATATTTACCGTTTCCGCTCGCTGTATATCGAATGAAGATGAGGATTCATATCGCAAGACTCGCAATCGTTCAAAATATCGGTAAATCAGAGTAGGAGACTCGGGATCGCGATATTTACATTTACCACTCGCTGTATATCGAAAGAAACGAAGGATTCACTTCCCAAGCCTCGCAATAATTAGAAATAACGACAAATCATTCAAGGACACTCCGAATCGCGATATTGACCGTTTCCGCTCGCTGTATATCGAAAGAAGCGAAGGATTCACATCCCAAGCCTCGCAACCGTTCGAAATAACGAGAAATCACTCAAGGTCACTCGGAATCACGATATTGACCTTTTCCATATGCAGTGTATTGAAAGAAGCTAAGGATTCGTTTCCCAAGCCTCGCAATCGTACAAAATATCGATAAATCAGAGTAGGAGACTCCGAATGGCGATATTTACCGTTTCCGCTCGCTGTATATCGAAAGAAGCGAAGGATTCCAATCCCAAGACTCGCAACCGTTCAAAATATCTATAAATCACAGTAGGAGACTCGGGATCGCGATATTTACATTTACCACTCGCTGTATAAAGAAAGGAGCGAGGGATTCACTTCCCAGGCCTCGCAATAATTCGAAATAACGACGAATCACTCAAGGACACTCCGAATCGCGATATTTACCGTTTCCGCTCGCTGTATATCGAAAGAAACGAAGGATTCACTTCCCAAGCCTCGCAATAATTAGAAATAACGACAAATCATTCAAGGACACTCCGAATCGCGATATTGACCGTTTCCGCTCGCTGTATATCGAAAGAAGCGAAGGATTCACATCCCAAGCCTCGCAAAAGTTCGAAATAACGAGAAATCACTCAAGGTCACTCGGAATCACGATATTGACCTTTTCCATATGCAGTGTATTGAAAGAAGCTAAGGATTCGTTTCCCAAGCCTCGCAATCGTTCAAAATATCGATAAATCAGAGTAGGATACTCGGAATCGCGATATTTAGCTTTTCCGCTAACTGTATATCGAAAGAAGCGAAGGATTCACTTCCCAAGCCTCCCAATAATTTGAAATAATGACAAATCACTCAAGGACACTCCGACTCGCGATATTTACCGTTTCCGCTCGCTGTATATCGAAAGAAGCGAAGGATTCACATCACAAGCCTCGCAATCGTACAAAATATCGATAAATCAGAGTAGGAGACTCCGAATGGCGATATTTACCGTTTCCGCTCGCTGTATATCGAAAGAAGCGAAGGATTCCAATCCCAAGACTCGCAACCGTTCAAAATATCTATTAATCACAGTAGGAGACTCGGGATCGCGATATTTACATTTACCACTCGCTGTATAAAGAAAGAAGCGATGGATTCACTTCCCAAGCGTCGCAATAATTCGAAATAACGACACATCACTCAAGGACACTCCGAATCTCGATATTTACTGTTTCCGCTCGCTGTACATCGAAACAAGCGAACGATTCGCATCACAAGCCTCGCAATCGTTCAAAATATCGATAAATCAGAGTAGGAGACTCGGAATCGCGATATTTACATTTACTTCTCGCTGTATATCGAAAGAAGCGAAGGATTCACTTCCCAAGCCTCCCAATAATTTGAAATAACGACAAATCTTTCAAGGACACTCCGACTCGCGATATTTACCGTTTCCGCTCGCTGTATATAGAAAGAAGCGATTGATTCACATCCCAAGCCTCGCAATCGCTTAAAATATCGATAAATCACAGTACGAGACTCGGGATCGCGATATTTACCGTTTCCGCTCGCTGTATATCGAAAGAAGCGAATAATTCACATCCCAAGCCTCGCAATCGTTCAAGATATCGATAATTCAGAGTAGGAGACTCGGAATCGCGATATTTACCTTTTCCGCTCGCTGTATATCGAAAGAAGCGAAGGATTCACTTCCCAAGCCTCCCAATAATTTGAAATAACGACAAATCTTTCAAGGACACTCCGACTCGCGATATTTACCGTTTCCCCTCGCTGTATATCGGAAGAAGCGATTGATTCACATCCCAAGCCTCGCAATCCTTTAAAATATCGATAGTACGAGACTCGGGATCGCGATATTTACCGTTTTCGCTCGCTGTATATCGAAACAAGCGAATAATTCACATCCCAAGCCTCGCAATCGTTCAAGATATCGATAATTCAGAGTAGGAGACTCCGAATGGCGATATTTACCGTTTCCGCTCGCTGTATATCGAAAGAAGCGAGGGATTCACATCGCAAGCCTCGCAATCGTTCAAAATATCGGTAAATCAGAGTAGGAGACTCGGGATCGCGATATTTACATTTACCACTCGCTGTATATGGAAAGAAGCGATGGATTCACTTCCCAAGCCTCCCAATAATTTGAAATAACGACAAATCTTTCAAGGACACTCCGAATCGCGATATTTATCGTTTCCGCTCGCTGTATATCGAAACAAGCGAATAATTCACATCCCAAGCCTCGCAATCGTTCAAGATATCGATAAGTCAGAGTAGGAGACTCGGAATCGCGATATTGACCGTTTCCGCTCGCTGTATATCGAAAGAAGCGAAGGATTCACATCCCAAGCCTCGCAACCGTTCGAAATAACGAGAAATCACTCAAGGTCACTCGGAATCACGATATTGACCTTTTCCATATGCAGTGTATTGAAAGAAGGTAAGGATTCGTTTCCCAAGCCTCGCAATCGTTCAAAATATCGATAAATCAGAGTAGGATACTCGGAATCGCGATATTTAGCTTTTCCGCTAACTGTATATCGAAAGAAGCGAAGGATTCACTTCCCAAGCCTCCCAATAATTTGAAAAAATGACAAATCACTCAAGGACACTCCGACTCGCGATATTTACCGTTTCCGCTCGCTGTATATCGAAACAAGCGAAGGATTCGCATCCCAAGCCTCGCAATCGTTCAAAATATCGATAAATCAGAGTAGGAGACCCGGAATCGCGATATTTACCGTTTCCGCTCGCTGTATATCGAATGAAGATGAGGATTCACATCGCAAGACTCGCAATCGTTCAAAATATCGGTAAATCAGAGTAGGAGACTCGGGATCGCGATATTTACATTTACCACTCGCTGTATATCGAAAGAAGCGAAGGATTCACATCCCAAGCCTCGCAACCGTTCGAAATAACGAGAAATCACTCAAGGTCACTCGGAATCACGATATTGACCTTTTCCATATGCAGTGTATTGAAAGAAGCTAAGGATTCGTTTCCCAAGCCTCGCAATCGTTCAAAATATCGATAAATCAGAGTAGGATACTCGGAATCGCGATATTTAGCTTTTCCGCTAACTGTATATCGAAAGAAGCGAAGGATTCACTTCCCAATCCTCCCAATAATTTGAAATAATGACAAATCACTCAAGGACACTCCGACTCGCGATATTTACCGTTTCCGCTCGCTGTATATCGAAAGAAGCGAAGGATTCACATCACAAGCCTCGCAATCGTACAAAATATCGATAAATCAGAGTAGGAGACTCCGAATGGCGATATTTACCGTTTCCGATCGCTGTATATCGAAAGAAGCGAAGGATTCCAATCCCAAGACTCGCAACCGTTCAAAATATCTATAAATCACAGTATTAGACTCGGGATCGCGATATTTACATTTACCACTCGCTGAATAAAGAAAGAAGCGATGGATTCACTTCCCAAGCGTCGCAATAATTCGAAATAACGACACATCACTCAAGGACACTCCGAATCTCGATATTTACTGTTTCCGCTCGCTGTACATCGAAACAAGCGAACGATTCGCATCACAAGCCTCGCAATCGTTCAAAAGATCGATAAATCAGAGTAGGAGACTCGGAATCGCGATATTTACATTAACCACTCGCTGTATATCGAAAGAAGCGAGGGATTCACTTCCCAGGCCTCGCAATAATTCGAAATAACGACGAATCACTCAAGGACACTCCGAATCGCGATATTTACCGTTTCCGCTCGCTGTATATCGAAAGAAGCGAAGGATTCACATCACAAGCCTCGCAACCGTTCAAAATATCTATAAATCACAGTAGGAGACTCCGAATGGCGATATTTACCGTTTCCGCTCGCTGTATAAAGAAAGAAAAGATGGATTCACTTCCCAAGCATCGCAATAATTCGAAATAACGACAAATCACTCAAGGACACTCCGAATCGCGATATTTACCGTTTCCGCTAGCTGTATATCGAAACAAGCGATTGATTCACATCCCAAGCCTCGCAATCGTTTAAAATATCGATAAATTACAGTACGAGACTCGGGATCGCGATATTTACTGTTTCCGCTCGCTGTATATCGAAAGAAGCGAAGGATTCACTTCCCAAGCCTCCCAATAATTTGAAATAACGACAAATCTTTCAAGGACACTCCGACTCGCGATATTTACCGTTTCCCCTCGCTGTATATCGGAAGAAGCGATTGATTCACATCCCAAGCCTCGCAATCGTTTAAAATATCGATAGTACGAGACTCGGGATCGCGATATTTACCGTTTTCGCTCGCTGTATATCGAAACAAGCGAATAATTCACATCCCAAGCCTCGCAATCGTTCAAAATATCGATAAATCAGAGTAGGAGACTCGGAATCGCGATATTTACCTTTTCCGCTCGCTGTATATCGAAAGAAGCGATGGATTCACTTCCCAAGCCTCCCAATAATTTGAAATAACGACAAATCTTTCAAGGACACTCCGACTCGCGATATTTACCGTTTCCGCTCGCTGTATATCGAAACAAGCGAATAATTCACATCCCAAGCCTCGCAATCGTTCAAGATATCGATAATTCAGAGTATTAGACTCGGAATCGCGATATTTACTGTTTCCGCTCGCTGTATATAGAAACAAGCGAACGATTCGCAACCCAAGCATATAAATAATTCGAAATAACGACAAATCACTCAAGGACACTCCGAATCGCGATATTTACTGTTTCCGCTCGCTGTATATCGAAAGAAGCGAAGGATTCACTTCCCAAGCCCCCCAATAATTTGAAATAACGACAAATCTTTCAAGGACACTCCGACTCGCGATATTTACCGTTTCCGCTCGCTGTATATCGAAACAAGCGAAGGATTCGCATACCAAGCCTCGCAATCGTTCAAAATATCGATAAATCACAGTACGAGACTCGGGATCGCGATATTTACCGTTTCCGCTCGCTGTATATCGAAAGAAGCGAATAATTCACATCCCAAGCCTCGCAATCGTTCAAGATATCGATAATTCAGAGTAGGAGACTCGGAATCGCGATATTTACCTTTTCCGCTCGCTGTATATCGAAAGAAGCGAAGGATTCACATCACAAGCCTCGCAATCGTTCAAAATAACGACGAATCACTCAAGGACACTCCGAATCGCGATATTTACCGTTTCCGCTCGCTGTATATCGAAAGAAGCGAAGGATTCACATCACAAGCCTCGCAACCGTTCAAAATATCTATAAATCACAGTAGGAGACTCCGAATGGCGATATTTACCGTTTCCGCTCGCTGTATAAAGAAAGAAACGATGGATTCACTTCCCAAGCATCGCAATAATTCGAAATAACGACAAATCACTCAAGGACACTCCGAATCGCGATATTTACCGTTTCCGCTAGCTGTATATCGAAACAAGCGAATAATTCACATCCGAAGCCTCGCAATCGTTCAAAATATCGATAAATCACAGTACGAGACTCGGAATCGCGATATTTACCTTTTCCGCTCGCTGTATATCGAAAGAAGCGAAGGATTCACTTCCCAGGCCTCCCAATAATTTGAAATAACGACAAATCTTTCAAGGACACTCCGAATCGCGATATTTACCGTTTCCGCTAGCTGTATATCGAAACAAGCGATTGATTCACATCCCAAGCCTCGCAATCGTTGAAAATATCGATAAATTACAGTACGAGACTCGGGATCGCGATATTTACTGTTTCCGCTCGCTGTATATCGAAAGAAGCGAAGGATTCACTTCCCAAGCCTCCCAATAATTTGAAATAACGACAAATCTTTCAAGGACACTCCGACTCGCGATATTTACCGTTTCCCCTCGCTGTATATCGGAAGAAGCGATTGATTCACATCCCAAGCCTCGCAATCCTTTAAAATATCGATAGTACGAGACTCGGGATCGCGATATTTACCGTTTTCGCTCGCTGTATATCGAAACAAGCGAATAATTCACATCCCAAGCCTCGCAATCGTTCAAAATATCGATAAATCAGAGTAGGAGACTCGGAATCGCGATATTTACCTTTTCCGCGAGCTGTATATCGAAAGAAGCGAAGGATTCACTTCCCAAGCCTCCCAATAATTTGAAATAACGACAAATCTTTCAAGGACACTCCGACTCGCGATATTTACCGTTTCCGCTCGCTGCATATCGAAACAAGCGAATAATTCACATCCCAAGCCTCGCAATCGTTCAAGATATCGATAATTCAGAGTATTAGACTCGGAATCGCGATATTTACTGTTTCCGCTCGCTGTATATAGAAACAAGCGAACGATTCGCAACCCAAGCATAGCAATAATTCGAAATAACGACAAATCACTCAAGGACACTCCGAATCGCGATATTTACTGTTTCCGCTCGCTGTATATCGAAAGAAGCGAAGGATTCACTTCCCAAGCCCCCCAATAATTTGAAATAACGACAAATCTTTCAAGGACACTCCGACTCGCGATATTTACCGTTTCCGCTCGCTGTATATCGAAAGAAGCGATTGATTCACATCCCAAGCCTCGCAATCGTTTAAAATATCGATAAAGCACAGTACGAGACTCGGGATCGCGATATTTACCGTTTCCGCTCGCTGTATATCGAAACAAGCGAATAATTCACATCCCAAGCCTCGCAATCGTTCAAGATATCGATAATTCAGAGTAGGAGACTCCGAATGGCGATATTTACCGTTTCCGCTCGCTGTATATCGAAAGAAGCGAGGGATTCACATCGCAAGCCTCGCAATCGTTCAAAATATCGGTAAATCAGAGTAGGAGACTCGGGATCGCGATATTTACATTCACCACTCGCTGTATATGGAAAGAAGCGATGGATTCACTTCCCAAGCCTCCCAATAATTTGAAATAACGATAAATCTTTCAAGGACACTCCGAATCGCGATATTTACCGTTTCCGCTCGCTGTATATCGAAACAAGCGAATAATTCACATCCCAAGCCTCGCAATCGTTCAAGATATCGATAATTCAGAGTATTAGACTCGGAATCGCGATATTTACTGTTTCCGCTCGCTGTATATAGAAACAAGCGAACGATTCGCAACCCAAGCATAGCAATAATTCGAAATAACGACAAATCACTCAAGGACACTCCGAATCGCGATATTTACTGTTTCCGCTCGCTGTATATCGAAAGAAGCGAAGGATTCACTTCCCAAGCCCCCCAATAATTTGAAATAACGACAAATCTTTCAAGGACACTCCGACTCGCGATATTTACCGTTTCCGCTCGCTGTATATCGAAAGAAGCGATTGATTCACATCCCAAGCCTCGCAATCGTTTAAAATATCGATAAAGCACAGTACGAGACTCGGGATCGCGATATTTACCGTTTCCGCTCGCTGTATATCGAAACAAGCGAATAATTCACATTACAAGCCTCGCAATCGTTCAAGATATCGATAATTCAGAGTAGGAGACTCGGAATCGCGATATTTACTGTTTCCGCTCGCTGTATATAGAAACAAGCGAACGATTCGCAACCCAAGCATAGCAATAATTCGAAATAACGACAAATCACTCAAGGACACTCCGAATCGCGATATTTACTGTTTCCGCTCGCTGTATATCGAAAGAAGCGAAGGATTCACTTCCCAAGCCCCCCAATAATTTGAAATAACGACAAATCTTTCAAGGACACTCCGACTCGCGATATTTACCGTTTCCGCTCGCTGTATATCGAAACAAGCGAATAATTCACATCCCAAGCCTCGCAATCGTTCAAGATATCGATAATTGAGAGTAGGAGACTCGGAATCGCGATATTTACCGTTTCCGCTCGCTGTATATCGAAAGCAGCGAGGGATTCACATCGCAAGCCTCGCAATCGTTCAAAATATCGGTAAATCAGAGTAGGAGACTCGGGATCGCGATATTTACATTTACCACTCGCTGTATATCGAAAGAAACGAAGGATTCACTTCCCAAGCCTCGCAATAATTCGAAATAACGACAAATCATTCAAGGACACTCCGACTCGCGATATTTACCGTTTCCGCTCGCTGTATATCGAAACAAGCGAATAATTCACATCCCAAGCCTCGCAATCGTTCAAGATATCGATAATTCAGAGTAGGAGACTCGGAATCGCGATATTTACCTTTTCCGCTCGCTGTATATCGAAAGAAGCGAAGGATTCACATCACAAGCCTCGCAATCGTTCAAAATATCGATAAATCAGAGTAGGAGACTCGGGATCGCGATATTTACATTTACCACTCGCTGTATATGGAAAGAAGCGATGGATTCACTTCCCAAACGTCGCAATAATTCGAAATAACGACAAATCACTCAAGGACACTCCGAATCGCGATATTTACCGTTTCCGCTCGCAGTATATCGAAACAAGCGAAGGATTCGCATCCCAAGCCTCGCAATCGTTCAAAATATCGATAAATCAGAGTAGGAGACCCGGAATCGCGATATTTACCGTTTCCGCTCGCTGTATATCGAATGAAGATGAGGATTCACATCGCAAGACTCGCAATCGTTCAAAATATCGGTAAATCAGAGTAGGAGACTCGGGATCGCGATATTTACATTTACCACTCGCTGTATATCGAAAGAAGCGAAGGATTCACTTCCCAAGCCTCGCAATAATTCGAAATAACGACAAATCACTCAAGGACACTCCGAATCGCGATATTTACAATTTCCGCTCGCTGTATATCGAAAGAAGCGAAGGATTCACTTCCCAAGCCCCCCAATAATTTGAAATAACGACAAATCTTTCAAGGACACTCCGACTCGCGATATTTACCGTTTCCGCTCGCTGTATATCGAAAGAAGCGATTGATTCACATCCCAAGCCTCGCAATCGTTTAAAATATCGATAAAGCACAGTACGAGACTCGGGATCGCGATATTTACCGTTTCCGCTCGCTGTATATCGAAACAAGCGAATAATTCACATCCCAAGCCTCGCAATCGTTCAAGATATCGATAATTCAGAGTAGGAGACTCCGAATGGCGATATTTACCGTTTCCGCTCGCTGTATATCGAAAGAAGCGAGGGATTCACATCGCAAGCCTCGCAATCGTTCAAAATATCGGTAAATCAGAGTAGGAGACTCGGGATCGCGATATTTACATTTACCACTCGCTGTATATGGAAAGAAGCGATGGATTCACTTCCCAAGCCTCCCAATAATTTGAAATAACGATAAATCTTTCAAGGACACTCCGAATCGCGATATTTACCGTTTCCGCTCGCTGTATATCGAAAGAAGCGAAGGATTCACTTCCCAAGCCCCCCAATAATTTGAAATAACGACAAATCTTTCAAGGACACTCCGACTCGCGATATTTACCGTTTCCGCTCGCTGTATATCGAAAGAAGCGATTGATTCACATCCCAAGCCTCGCAATCGTTTAAAATATCGATAAAGCACAGTACGAGACTCGGGATCGCGATATTTACCGTTTCCGCTCGCTGTATATCGAAACAAGCGAATAATTCACATCCCAAGCCTCGCAATCGTTCAAGATATCGATAATTCAGAGTAGGAGACTCCGAATGGCGATATTTACCGTTTCCGCTCGCTGTATATCGAAAGAAGCGAGGGATTCACATCCCAAGCCTCGCAATCGTTCAAGATATCGATAATTCAGAGTATTAGACTCGGAATCGCGATATTTACTGTTTCCGCTCGCTGTATATAGAAACAAGCGAACGATTCGCAACCCAAGCATAGCAATAATTCGAAATAACGACAAATCACTCAAGGACACTCCGAATCGCGATATTTACTGTTTCCGCTCGCTGTATATCGAAAGAAGCGAAGGATTCACTTCCCAAGCCCCCCAATAATTTGAAATAACGACAAATCTTTCAAGGACACTCCGACTCGCGATATTTACCGTTTCCGCTCGCTGTATATCGAAAGAAGCGATTGATTCACATCCCAAGCCTCGCAATCGTTTAAAATATCGATAAAGCACAGTACGAGACTCGGGATCGCGATATTTACCGTTTCCGCTCGCTGTATATCGAAAGAAGCGATTGATTCACATCCCAAGCCTCGCAATCGTTTAAAATATCGATAAAGCACAGTACGAGACTCGGGATCGCGATATTTACCGTTTCCGCTCGCTGTATATCGAAACAAGCGAATAATTCACATCCCAAGCCTCGCAATCGTTCAAGATATCGATAATTCAGAGTAGGAGACTCCGAATGGCGATATTTACCGTTTCCGCTCGCTGTATATCGAAAGAAGCGAGGGATTCACATCGCAAGCCTCGCAATCGTTCAAAATATCGGTAAATCAGAGTAGGAGACTCGGGATCGCGATATTTACATTTACCACTCGCTGTATATGGAAAGAAGCGATGGATTCACTTCCCAAGCCTCCCAATAATTTGAAATAACGATAAATCTTTCAAGGACACTCCGAATCGCGATATTTACCGTTTCCGCTCGCTGTATATCGAAACAAGCGAATAATTCACATCCCAAGCCTCGCAATCGTTCAAGATATCGATAATTCAGAGTATTAGACTCGGAATCGCGATATTTACTGTTTCCGCTCGCTGTATATAGAAACAAGCGAACGATTCGCAACCCAAGCATAGCAATAATTCGAAATAACGACAAATCACTCAAGGACACTCCGAATCGCGATATTTACTGTTTCCGCTCGCTGTATATCGAAAGAAGCGAAGGATTCACTTCCCAAGCCCCCCAATAATTTGAAATAACGACAAATCCTTCAAGGACACTCCGACTCGCGATATTTACCGTTTCCGCTCGCTGTATATCGAAAGAAGCGATTGATTCACATCCCAAGCCTCGCAATCGTTTAAAATATCGATAAAGCACAGTACGAGACTCGGGATCGCGATATTTACCGTTTCCGCTCGCTGTATATCGAAACAAGCGAATAATTCACATTACAAGCCTCGCAATCGTTCAAGATATCGATAATTCAGAGTAGGAGACTCGGAATCGCGATATTTACTGTTTCCGCTCGCTGTATATAGAAACAAGCGAACGATTCGCAACCCAAGCATAGCAATAATTCGAAATAACGACAAATCACTCAAGGACACTCCGAATCGCGATATTTACTGTTTCCGCTCGCTGTATATCGAAAGAAGCGAAGGATTCACTTCCCAAGCCCCCCAATAATTTGAAATAACGACAAATCTTTCAAGGACACTCCGACTCGCGATATTTACCGTTTCCGCTCGCTGTATATCGAAACAAGCGAATAATTCACATCCCAAGCCTCGCAATCGTTCAAGATATCGATAATTGAGAGTAGGAGACTCGGAATCGCGATATTTATCGTTTCCGCTCGCTGTATATCGAAAGCAGCGAGGGATTCACATCGCAAGCCTCGCAATCGTTCAAAATATCGGTAAATCAGAGTAGGAGACTCGGGATCGCGATATTTACATTTACCACTCGCTGTATATCGAAAGAAACGAAGGATTCACTTCCCAAGCCTCGCAATAATTCGAAATAACGACAAATCATTCAAGGACACTCCGACTCGCGATATTTACCGTTTCCGCTCGCTGTATATCGAAACAAGCGAATAATTCACATCCCAAGCCTCGCAATCGTTCAAGATATCGATAATTCAGAGTAGGAGACTCGGAATCGCGATATTTACCTTTTCCGCTCGCTGTATATCGAAAGAAGCGAAGGATTCACATCACAAGCCTCGCAATCGTTCAAAATATCGATAAATCAGAGTAGGAGACTCGGGATCGCGATATTTACATTTACCACTCGCTGTATATGGAAAGAAGCGATGGATTCACTTCCCAAACGTCGCAATAATTCGAAATAACGACAAATCACTCAAGGACACTCCGAATCGCGATATTTACCGTTTCCGCTCGCAGTATATCGAAACAAGCGAAGGATTCGCATCCCAAGCCTCGCAATCGTTCAAAATATCGATAAATCAGAGTAGGAGACCCGGAATCGCGATATTTACCGTTTCCGCTCGCTGTATATCGAATGAAGATGAGGATTCACATCGCAAGACTCGCAATCGTTCAAAATATCGGTAAATCAGAGTAGGAGACTCGGGATCGCGATATTTACATTTACCACTCGCTGTATATCGAAAGAAGCGAAGGATTCACTTCCCAAGCCTCGCAATAATTCGAAATAACGACAAATCACTCAAGGACACTCCGAATCGCGATATTTACAATTTCCGCTCGCTGTATATCGAAACAAGCGAATAATTCACATCAAAAGCCTCGCAATCGTTCAAAATATCGATAAATCAGAGTAGGAGACTCGGAATCGCGATATTTAGCTTTTCCGCTCGCTGTATATCGAAAGAAGCGAAGGATTCACTTCCCAAGCCTCCCAATAATTTGAAATAAAGACAAATCTTTCAAGGACACTCCGACTCGCGATATTTACCGTTTCCGCTCGCTCTATATCGAAACAAGCGAATAATTCACATCCCAAGCCTCGCAATCGTTCAAGATATCGATAATTCAGAGTAGGAGACACGGAATCGGGATATTTACCTTTTACGCTCGCTGTATATCGAAAGAAGCGAAGGATTGACTTCCCAAGCCTCGCAATAATTCGAAATAACGACAAATCACTCAAGGACACTCCAAATCGCGATATTTACCGTTTCCGCTCGCTGTATATCGAAACAAGCGAATAATTCACATCAAAAGCCTCGCAATCGTTCAAAATATGGATAAATCAGAGTAGGAGACTCGGAATCGCGATATTTAGCTTTTCCGCTCGCTGTATATCGAAAGATGCGAAGGATTCACTTCCCAAGCCTCCCAATAATTTGAAATAACGACAAATCTTTCAAGGACACTCCGACTCGCGATATTTACCGTTTCCGCTCGCTGTATATCGAAAGAAGCGATTGATTCACATCCCAAGCCTCGCAATCGTTTAAAATATCGATAAAGCACAGTACGAGACTCGGGATCGGGATATTTACCGTTTCCGCTCGCTGTATATCGAAACAAGCGAATAATTCACATCCCAAGCCTCGCAATCGTTCAAGATATCGATAATTCAGAGTAGGAGACTCGGAATCGGGATATTTACCTTTACGCTCGCTGTATATCGAAAGAAGCGAAGGATTCACATCACAAGCCTCGCAATCGTTCAAAATATCGGTAAATCAGAGTAGGAGACTCGGAATCGGGATATTTACCTTTACGCTCGCTGTATATCGAAAGAAGCGAAGGATTCACATCCCAAGCCTCGCAACCGTTCGAAATAACGAGAAATCACTCAAGGTCACTCGGAATCACGATATTGACCTTTTCCATATGCAGTGTATTGAAAGAAGCTAAGGATTCGTTTCCCAAGCCTCGCAATCGTTCAAAATATCGATAAATCAGAGTAGGATACTCGGAATCGCGATATTTAGCTTTTCCGCTAACTGTATATCGAAAGAAGCGAAGGATTCACTTCCCAAGCCTCCCAATAATTTGAAAAAATGACAAATCACTCAAGGACACTCCGACTCGCGATATTTACCGTTTCCGTTCGCTGTATATCGAAACAAGCGAAGGATTCGCATGCCAAGCCTCGCAATCGTTCAAAATATCGATAAATCAGAGTAGGAGACCCGGAATCGCGATATTTACCGTTTCCGCTCGCTGTATATCGAATGAAGATGAGGATTCACATCGCAAGACTCGCAATCGTTCAAAATATCGGTAAATCAGAGTAGGAGACTCCGAATGGCGATATTTACCGTTTCCGCTCGCTGTATATCGAAAGAAGCGAAGGATTCCAATCCCAAGCCTCGCAACCGTTCGAAATAACGAGAAATCACTCAAGGTCACTCGGAATCACGATATTGACCTTTTCCATATGCAGTGTATTGAAAGAAGCTAAGGATTCGTTTCCCAAGCCTCGCAATCGTTCAAAATATCGATAAATCAGAGTAGGATACTCGGAATCGCGATATTTATCTTTTCCGCTAACTGTATATCGAAAGAAGCGAAGGATTCACTTCCCAAGCCTCCCAATAATTTGAAATAATGACAAATCACTCAAGGACACTCCGACTTGCGATATTTACCGTTTCCGCTCCCTGTATATCGAAAGAAGCGAAGGATTCACATCACAAGCCTCGCAATCGTACAAAATATCGATAAATCAGAGTAGGAGACTCCGAATGGCGATATTTACCGTTTCCGCTCGCTGTATATCGAAAGAAGCGAAGGATTCCAATCCCAAGCCTCGCAACCGTTCAAAATATCTATAAATCACAGTAGGAGACTCGGGATCGCGATATTTACATTTACCACTCGCTGTATAAAGAAAGAAGCGATGGATTCACTTCCCAAGCGTCGCAATAATTCGAAATAACGACACATCACTCAAGGACACTCCGAATCTCGATATTTACTGTTTCCGCTCGCTGTACATCGAAACAAGCGAACGATTCGCATCACAAGCCCCGCAATCGTTCAAAATATCGATAAATCAGAGTAGGAGACTCGGAATCGCGATATTTACATTTACCACTCGCTGTATATCGAAAGAAGCGAAGGATTCACTTCCCAAGCCTCCCAATAATTTGAAATAACGACAAATCTTTCAAGGACACTCCGACTCGCGATATTTACCGTTTCCGCTCGCTGTATATAGAAAGAAGCGATTGATTCACATCCCAAGCCTCGCAATCGTTTAAAATATCGATAATTCAGAGTAGGAGACTCGGAATCGCGATATTTACCTTTTCCGCTCGCTGTATATCGAAAGAAGCGAAGGATTCACATCACAAGCCTCGCAATCGTTCAAAATATCGATATATCAGAGTAGGAGACTCCGAATGGCGATATTTACCGTTTCCGCTCGCTGTATATCGAAAGAAGCGAGGGATTCACTTCCCAGGCCTCGCAATAATTCGAAATAACGACGAATCACTCAAGGACACTCCGAATCGCGATATTTACCGTTTCCGCTCGATGTATATCGAAAGAAGCGAAGGATTCACATCACAAGCCTCGCAACCGTTCAAAATATCTACAAATCACAGTAGGAGACTCCGAATGGCGATATTTACCGTTTCCGCTCGCTGTATATAGAAAGAAGCGATTGATTCACATCCCAAGCCTCGCAATCGTTTAAAATATCGATAATTCAGAGTAGGAGACTCGGAATCGCGATATTTACCTTTTCCGCTCGCTGTATATCGAAAGAAGCGATTGATTCACATCCCAAGCCTCGCAATCGTTTAAAATATCGATAAATTACAGTACGAGACTCGGGATCGCGATATTTACTGTTTCCGCTCGCTGTATATCGAAAGAAGCGAAGGATTCACTTCCCAAGCCTCCCAATAATTTGAAATAACGACAAATCTTTCAAGGACACTCCGACTCGCGATATTTACCGTTTCCCCTCGCTGTATATCGGAAGAAGCGATTGATTCACATCCCAAGCCTCGCAATCGTTTAAAATATCGATAGTACGAGACTCGGGATCGCGATATTTACCGTTTTCGCTCGCTGTATATCGAAACAAGCGAATAATTCACATCCCAAGCCTCGCAATCGTTCAAAATATCGATAAATCAGAGTAGGAGACTCGGAATCGCGATATTTACCTTTTCCGCTCGCTGTATATCGAAAGAAGCGAAGGATTCACTTCCCAAGCCTCCCAATAATTTGAAATAACGACAAATCTTTCAAGGACACTCCGACTCGCGATATTTACCGTTTCCGCTCGCTGTATATCGAAAGAAGCGAAGGATTCACTTCCCAAGCCCCCCAATAATTTGAAATAACGACAAATCTTTCAAGGACACTCCGACTCGCGATATTTACCGTTTCCGCTCGCTGCATATCGAAACAAGCGAATAATTCACATCCCAAGCCTCGCAATCGTTCAAGATATCGATAATTCAGAGTATTAGACTCGGAATCGCGATATTTACTGTTTCCGCTCGCTGTATATAGAAACAAGCGAACGATTCGCAACCCAAGCATAGCAATAATTCGAAATAACGACAAATCACTCAAGGACACTCCGAATCGCGATATTTACTGTTTCCGCTCGCTGTATATCGAAAGAAGCGAAGGATTCACTTCCCAAGCCCCCCAATAATTTGAAATAACGACAAATCTTTCAAGGACACTCCGACTCGCGATATTTACCGTTTCCGCTCGCTGTATATCGAAACAAGCGAAGGATTCGCATACCAAGCCTCGCAATCGTTCAAAATATCGATAAATCACAGTACGAGACTCGGGATCGCGATATTTACATTTACCACTCGCTGTATATCGAAAGAAGCGAAGGATTCACTTCCCAAGCCTCCCAATAATTTGAAATAACGACAAATCTTTCAAGGACACTCCGACTCGCGATATTTACCGTTTCCGCTCGCTGTATATAGAAAGAAGCGATTGATTCACATCCCAAGCCTCGCAATCGCTTAAAATATCGATAAATCACAGTACGAGACTCGGGATCGCGATATTTACCGTTTCCGCTCGCTGTATATCGAAAGAAGCGAATAATTCACATCCCAAGCCTCGCAATCGTTCAAGATATCGATAATTCAGAGTAGGAGACTCGGAATCGCGATATTTACCGTTTCCGCTCGCTGTATATCGAAAGAAGCGAAGGATTCACATCACAAGCCTCGCAACCGTTCAAAATATCTATAAATCACAGTAGGAGACTCCGAATGGCGATATTTACCGTTTCCGCTCGCTGTATAAAGAAAGAAGCGATGGATTCACTTCCCAAGCATCGCAATAATTCGAAATAACGACAAATCACTCAAGGACACTCCGAATCGCGATATTTACCGTTTCCGCTAGCTGTATATCGAAACAAGCGAATAATTCACATCCGAAGCCTCGCAATCGTTCAAAATATCGATAAATCACAGTACGAGACTCGGAATCGCGATATTTACCTTTTCCGCTCGCTGTATATCGAAAGAAGCGAAGGATTCACTTCCCAAGCCTCCCAATAATTTGAAATAACGACAAATCTTTCAAGGACACTCCGAATCGCGATATTTACCGTTTCCGCTAGCTGTATATCGAAACAAGCGATTGATTCACATCCCAAGCCTCGCAATCGTTGAAAATATCGATAAATTACAGTACGAGACTCGGGATCGCGATATTTACTGTTTCCGCTCGCTGTATATCGAAAGAAGCGAAGGATTCACTTCCCAAGCCTCCCAATAATTTGAAATAACGACAAATCTTTCAAGGACACTCCGACTCGCGATATTTACCGTTTCCCCTCGCTGTATATCGGAAGAAGCGATTGATTCACATCCCAAGCCTCGCAATCCTTTAAAATATCGATAGTACGAGACTCGGGATCGCGATATTTACCGTTTTCGCTCGCTGTATATCGAAACAAGCGAATAATTCACATCCCAAGCCTCGCAATCGTTCAAAATATCGATAAATCAGAGTAGGAGACTCGGAATCGCGATATTTACCTTTTCCGCGAGCTGTATATCGAAAGAAGCGAAGGATTCACTTCCCAAGCCTCCCAATAATTTGAAATAACGACAAATCTTTCAAGGACACTCCGACTCGCGATATTTACCGTTTCCGCTCGCTGCATATCGAAACAAGCGAATAATTCACATCCCAAGCCTCGCAATCGTTCAAGATATCGATAATTCAGAGTATTAGACTCGGAATCGCGATATTTACTGTTTCCGCTCGCTGTATATAGAAACAAGCGAACGATTCGCAACCCAAGCATAGCAATAATTCGAAATAACGACAAATCACTCAAGGACACTCCGAATCGCGATATTGACCTTTTCCATATGCAGTGTATTGAAAGAAGCTAAGGATTCGTTTCCCAAGCCTCGCAATCGTTCAAAATATCGATAAATCAGAGTAGGATACTCGGAATCGCGATATTTAGCTTTTCCGCTAACTGTATATCGAAAGAAGCGAAGGATTCACTTCCCAAGCCTCCCAATAATTTGAAATAATGACAAATCACTCAAGGACACTCCGACTCGCGATATTTACCGTTTCCGCTCGCTGTATATCGAAAGAAGCGAAGGATTCACATCACAAGCCTCGCAATCGTACAAAATATCGATAAATCAGAGTAGGAGACTCCGAATGGCGATATTTACCGTTTCCGCTCGCTGTATATCGAAAGAAGCGAAGGATTCCAATCCCAAGACTCGCAACCGTTCAAAATATCTATAAATCACAGTAGGAGACTCGGGATCGCGATATTTACATTTACCACTCGCTGTATAAAGAAAGAAGCGATGGATTCACTTCCCAAGCGTCGCAATAATTCGAAATAACGACACATCACTCAAGGACACTCCGAATCTCGATATTTACTGTTTCCGCTCGCTGTACATCGAAACAAGCGAACGATTCGCATCACAAGCCTCGCAATCGTTCAAAATATCGATAAATCAGAGTAGGAGACTCGGAATCGCGATATTTACATTTACCACTCGCTGTATATCGAAAGAAGCGAAGGATTCACTTCCCAAGCCTCCCAATAATTTGAAATAACGACAAATCTTTCAAGGACACTCCGACTCGCGATATTTACCGTTTCCGCTCGCTGTATATAGAAAGAAGCGATTGATTCACATCCCAAGCCTCGCAATCGCTTAAAATATCGATAAATCACAGTACGAGACTCGGGATCGCGATATTTACCGTTTCCGCTCGCTGTATATCGAAAGAAGCGAATAATTCACATCCCAAGCCTCGCAATCGTTCAAGATATCGATAATTCAGAGTAGGAGACTCGGAATCGCGATATTTACCTTTTCCGCTCGCTGTATATCGAAAGAAGCGAAGGATTCACATCACAAGCCTCGCAATCGTTCAAAATAACGACGAATCACTCAAGGACACTCCGAATCGCGATATTTACCGTTTCCGCTCGCTGTATATCGAAAGAAGCGAAGGATTCACATCACAAGCCTCGCAACCGTTCAAAATATCTATAAATCACAGTAGGAGACTCCGAATGGCGATATTTACCGTTTCCGCTCGCTGTATAAAGAAAGAAGCGATGGATTCACTTCCCAAGCATCGCAATAATTCGAAATAACGACAAATCACTCAAGGGCACTCCGAATCGCGATATTTACCGTTTCCGCTAGCTGTATATCGAAACAAGCGAATAATTCACATCCGAAGCCTCGCAATCGTTCAAAATATCGATAAATCACAGTACGAGACTCGGAATCGCGATATTTACCTTTTCCGCTCGCTGTATATCGAAAGAAGCGAAGGATTCACTTCCCAGGCCTCCCAATAATTTGAAATAACGACAAATCTTTCAAGGACACTCCGAATCGCGATATTTACCGTTTCCGCTAGCTGTATATCGAAACAAGCGATTGATTCACATCCCAAGCCTCGCAATCGTTGAAAATATCGATAAATTACAGTACGAGACTCGGGATCGCGATATTTACTGTTTCCGCTCGCTGTATATCGAAAGAAGCGAAGGATTCACTTCCCAAGCCTCCCAATAATTTGAAATAACGACAAATCTTTCAAGGGCACTCCGACTCGCGATATTTACCGTTTCCCCTCGCTGTATATCGGAAGAAGCGATTGATTCACATCCCAAGCCTCGCAATCCTTTAAAATATCGATAGTACGAGACTCGGGATCGCGATATTTACCGTTTTCGCTCGCTGTATATCGAAACAAGCGAATAATTCACATCCCAAGCCTCGCAATCGTTCAAGATATCGATAATTCAGAGTAGGAGACTCCGAATGGCGATATTTACCGTTTCCGCTCGCTGTATATCGAAAGAAGCGAGGGATTCACATCGCAAGCCTCGCAATCGTTCAAAATATCGGTAAATCAGAGTAGGAGACTCGGGATCGCGATATTTACATTTACCACTCGCTGTATATGGAAAGAAGCGATGGATTCACTTCCCAAGCCTCCCAATAATTTGAAATAACGACAAATCTTTCAAGGACACTCCGAATCGCGATATTTATCGTTTCCGCTCGCTGTATATCGAAACAAGCGAATAATTCACATCCCAAGCCTCGCAATCGTTCAAGATATCGATAAGTCAGAGTAGGAGACTCGGAATCGCGATATTGACCGTTTCCGCTCGCTTTATATCGAAAGAAGCGAAGGATTCACATCCCAAGCCTCGCAACCGTTCGAAATAACGAGAAATCACTCAAGGTCACTCGGAATCACGATATTGACCTTTTCCATATGCAGTGTATTGAAAGAAGGTAAGGATTCGTTTCCCAAGCCTCGCAATCGTTCAAAATATCGATAAATCAGAGTAGGATACTCGGAATCGCGATATTTAGCTTTTCCGCTAACTGTATATCGAAAGAAGCGAAGGATTCACTTCCCAAGCCTCCCAATAATTTGAAAAAATGACAAATCACTCAAGGACACTCCGACTCGCGATATTTACCGTTTCCGCTCGCTGTATATCGAAACAAGCGAAGGATTCGCATCCCAAGCCTCGCAATCGTTCAAAATATCGATAAATCAGAGTAGGAGACCCGGAATCGCGATATTTACCGTTTCCGCTCGCTGTATATCGAATGAAGATGAGGATTCACATCGCAAGACTCGCAATCGTTCAAAATATCGGTAAATCAGAGTAGGAGACTCGGGATCGCGATATTTACATTTACCACTCGCTGTATATCGAATGAAGCGAAGGATTCACATCCCAAGCCTCGCAACCGTTCGAAATAACGAGAAATCACTCAAGGTCACTCGGAATCACGATATTGACCTTTTCCATATGCAGTGTATTGAAAGAAGCTAAGGATTCGTTTCCCAAGCCTCGCAATCGTTCAAAATATCGATAAATCAGAGTAGGATACTCGGAATCGCGATATTTAGCTTTTCCGCTAACTGTATATCGAAAGAAGCGAAGGATTCACTTCCCAATCCTCCCAATAATTTGAAATAATGACAAATCACTCAAGGACACTCCGACTCGCGATATTTACCGTTTCCGCTCGCTGTATATCGAAAGAAGCGAAGGATTCACATCACAAGCCTCGCAATCGTACAAAATATCGATAAATCAGAGTAGGAGACTCCGAATGGCGATATTTACCGTTTCCGATCGCTGTATATCGAAAGAAGCGAAGGATTCCAATCCCAAGACTCGCAACCGTTCAAAATATCTATAAATCACAGTAGGAGACTCGGGATCGCGATATTTACATTTACCACTCGCTGTATAAAGAAAGAAGCGATGGATTCACTTCCCAAGCGTCGCAATAATTCGAAATAACGACACATCACTCAAGGACACTCCGAATCTCGATATTTACTGTTTCCGCTCGCTGTACATCGAAACAAGCGAACGATTCGCATCACAAGCCTCGCAATCGTTCAAAATATCGATAAATCAGAGTAGGAGACTCGGAATCGCGATATTTACATTTACCACTCGCTGTATATCGACAGAAGCGAAGGATTCACTTCCCAAGCCTCCCAATAATTTGAAATAACGACAAATCTTTCAAGGACACTCCGACTCGCGATATTTACCGTTTCCGCTCGCTGTATATAGAAAGAAGCGATTGATTCACATCCCAAGCCTCGCAATCGTTTAAAATATCGATAAATCACAGTACGAGACTCGGGATCGCGATATTTACCGTTTCCGCTCGCTGTATATCGAAAGAAGCGAATAATTCACATCCCAAGCCTCGCAATCGTTCAAGATATCGATAATTCAGAGAAGGAGACTCGGAATCGCGATATTTACCTTTTCCGCTCGCTGTATATCGAAAGAAGCGAAGGATTCACATCACAAGCCTCGCAATCGTTCAAAATATCGATATATCAGAGTAGGAGACTCCGAATGGCGATATTTACCGTTTCCGCTCGCTGTATATCGAAAGAAGCGAGGGATTCACTTCCCAGGCCTCGCAATAATTCGAAATAACGACGAATCACTCAAGGACACTCCGAATCGCGATATTTACCGTTTCCGCTCGCTGTATATCGAAAGAAGCGAAGGATTCACATCACAAGCCTCGCAATCGTTTAAAATATCGATAAATTACAGTACGAGACTCGGGATCGCGATATTTACTGTTTCCGCTCGCTGTATATCGAAAGAAGCGAAGGATTCACTTCCCAAGCCTCCCAATAATTTGAAATAACGACAAATCTTTCAAGGACACTCCGACTCGCGATATTTACCGTTTCCCCTCGCTGTATATCGGAAGAAGCGATTGATTCACATCCCAAGCCTCGCAATCGTTTAAAATATCGATAGTACGAGACTCGGGATCGCGATATTTACCGTTTTCGCTCGCTGTATATCGAAACAAGCGAATAATTCACATCCCAAGCCTCGCAATCGTTCAAAATATCGATAAATCAGAGTAGGAGACTCGGAATCGCGATATTTACCTTTTCCGCTCGCTGTATATCGAAAGAAGCGAAGGATTCACTTCCCAAGCCTCCCAATAATTTGAAATAACGACAAATCTTTCAAGGACACTCCGACTCGCGATATTTACCGTTTCCGCTCGCTGTATATCGAAACAAGCGAATAATTCACATCCCAAGCCTCGCAATCGTTCAAGATATCGATAATTCAGAGTATTAGACTCGGAATCGCGATATTTACTGTTTCCGCTCGCTGTATATAGAAACAAGCGAACGATTCGCAACCCAAGCATATAAATAATTCGAAATAACGACAAATCACTCAAGGACACTCCGAATCGCGATATTTACTGTTTCCGCTCGCTGTATATCGAAAGAAGCGAAGGATTCACTTCCCAAGCCCCCCAATAATTTGAAATAACGACAAATCTTTCAAGGACACTCCGACTCGCGATATTTACCGTTTCCGCTCGCTGTATATCGAAACAAGCGAAGGATTCGCATACCAAGCCTCGCAATCGTTCAAAATATCGATAAATCACAGTACGAGACTCGGGATCGCGATATTTACCGTTTCCGCTCGCTGTATATCGAAAGAAGCGAATAATTCACATCCCAAGCCTCGCAATCGTTCAAGATATCGATAATTCAGAGTAGGAGACTCGGAATCGCGATATTTACCGTTTCCGCTCGCTGTATATCGAAAGAAGCGAAGGATTCACATCACAAGCCTCGCAACCGTTCAAAATATCTATAAATCACAGTAGGAGACTCCGAATGGCGATATTTACCGTTTCCGCTCGCTCTATAAAGAAAGAAGCGATGGATTCACTTCCCAAGCATCGCAATAATTCGAAATAACGACAAATCACTCAAGGACACTCCGAATCGCGATATTTACCGTTTCCGCTAGCTGTATATCGAAACAAGCGAATAATTCACATCCGAAGCCTCGCAATCGTTCAAAATATCGATAAATCACAGTACGAGACTCGGAATCGCGATATTTACCTTTTCCGCTCGCTGTATATCGAAAGAAGCGAAGGATTCACTTCCCAGGCCTCCCAATAATTTGAAATAACGACAAATCTTTCAAGGACACTCCGAATCGCGATATTTACCGTTTCCGCTAGCTGTATATCGAAACAAGCGATTGATTCACATCCCAAGCCTCGCAATCGTTGAAAATATCGATAAATTACAGTACGAGACTCGGGAACGCGATATTTACTGTTTCCGCTCGCTGTATATCGAAAGAAGCGAAGGATTCACTTCCCAAGCCTCCCAATAATTTGAAATAACGACAAATCTTTCAAGGACACTCCGACTCGCGATATTTACCGTTTCCCCTCGCTGTATATCGGAAGAAGCGATTGATTCACATCCCAAGCCTCGCAATCCTTTAAAATATCGATAGTACGAGACTCGGGATCGCGATATTTACCGTTTTCGCTCGCTGTATATCGAAACAAGCGAATAATTCACATCCCAAGCCTCGCAATCGTTCAAAATATCGATAAATCAGAGTAGGAGACTCGGAATCGCGATATTTACCTTTTCCGCTCGCTGTATATCGAAAGAAGCGAAGGATTCACTTCCCAAGCCTCCCAATAATTTGAAATAACGACAAATCTTTCAAGGACACTCCGACTCGCGATATTTACCGTTTCCGCTCGCTGTATATCGAAACAAGCGAATAATTCACATCCCAAGCCTCGCAATCGTTCAAGATATCGATAATTCAGAGTATTAGACTCGGAATCGCGATATTTACTGTTTCCGCTCGCTGTATATAGAAACAAGCGAACGATTCGCAACCCAAGCATATAAATAATTCGAAATAACGACAAATCACTCAAGGACACTCCGAATCGCGATATTTACTGTTTCCGCTCGCTGTATATCGAAAGAAGCGAAGGATTCACTTCCCAAGCCCCCCAATAATTTGAAATAACGACAAATCTTTCAAGGACACTCCGACTCGCGATATTTACCGTTTCCGCTCGCTGTATATCGAAACAAGCGAAGGATTCGCATACCAAGCCTCGCAATCGTTCAAAATATCGATAAATCACAGTACGAGACTCGGGATCGCGATATTTACCGTTTCCGCTCGCTGTATATCGAAAGAAGCGAATAATTCACATCCCAAGCCTCGCAATCGTTCAAGATATCGATAATTCAGAGTAGGAGACTCGGAATCGCGATATTTACCGTTTCCGCTCGCTGTATATCGAAAGAAGCGAAGGATTCACATCACAAGCCTCGCAACCGTTCAAAATATCTATAAATCACAGTAGGAGACTCCGAATGGCGATATTTACCGTTTCCGCTCGCTCTATAAAGAAAGAAGCGATGGATTCACTTCCCAAGCATCGCAATAATTCGAAATAACGACAAATCACTCAAGGACACTCCGAATCGCGATATTTACCGTTTCCGCTAGCTGTATATCGAAACAAGCGAATAATTCACATCCGAAGCCTCGCAATCGTTCAAAATATCGATAAATCACAGTACGAGACTCGGAATCGCGATATTTACCTTTTCCGCTCGCTGTATATCGAAAGAAGCGAAGGATTCACTTCCCAGGCCTCCCAATAATTTGAAATAACGACAAATCTTTCAAGGACACTCCGAATCGCGATATTTACCGTTTCCGCTAGCTGTATATCGAAACAAGCGATTGATTCACATCCCAAGCCTCGCAATCGTTGAAAATATCGATAAATTACAGTACGAGACTCGGGAACGCGATATTTACTGTTTCCGCTCGCTGTATATCGAAAGAAGCGAAGGATTCACTTCCCAAGCCTCCCAATAATTTGAAATAACGACAAATCTTTCAAGGACACTCCGACTCGCGATATTTACCGTTTCCCCTCGCTGTATATCGGAAGAAGCGATTGATTCACATCCCAAGCCTCGCAATCCTTTAAAATATCGATAGTACGAGACTCGGGATCGCGATATTTACCGTTTTCGCTCGCTGTATATCGAAACAAGCGAATAATTCACATCCCAAGCCTCGCAATCGTTCAAAATATCGATAAATCAGAGTAGGAGACTCGGAATCGCGATATTTACCTTTTCCGCGAGCTGTATATCGAAAGAAGCGAAGGATTCACTTCCCAAGCCTCCCAATAATTTGAAATAACGACAAATCTTTCAAGGACACTCCGACTCGCGATATTTACCGTTTCCGCTCGCTGCATATCGAAACAAGCGAATAATTCACATCCCAAGCCTCGCAATCGTTCAAGATATCGATAATTCAGAGTATTAGACTCGGAATCGCGATATTTACTGTTTCCGCTCGCTGTATATAGAAACAAGCGAACGATTCGCAACCCAAGCATAGCAATAATTCGAAATAACGACAAATCACTCAAGGACACTCCGAATCGCGATATTTACTGTTTCCGCTCTCTGTATATCGAAAGAAGCGAAGGATTCACTTCCCAAGCCCCCCAATAATTTGAAATAACGACAAATCTTTCAAGGACACTCCGACTCGCGATATTTACCGTTTCCGCTCGCTGTATATCGAAAGAAGCGATTGATTCACATCCCAAGCCTCGCAATCGTTTAAAATATCGATAAAGCACAGTACGAGACTCGGGATCGCGATATTTACCGTTTCCGCTCGCTGTATATCGAAACAAGCGAATAATTCACATCCCAAGCCTCGCAATCGTTCAAGATATCGATAATTCAGAGTAGGAGACTCCGAATGGCGATATTTACCGTTTCCGCTCGCTGTATATCGAAAGAAGCGAGGGATTCACATCGCAAGCCTCGCAATCGTTCAAAATATCGGTAAATCAGAGTAGGAGACTCGGGATCGCGATATTTACATTTACCACTCGCTGTATATGGAAAGAAGCGATGGATTCACTTCCCAAGCCTCCCAATAATTTGAAATAACGACAAATCTTTCAAGGACACTCCGAATCGCGATATTTACCGTTTCCGCTCGCTGTATATCGAAACAAGCGAATAATTCACATCCCAAGCCTCGCAATCGTTCAAGATATCGATAATTCAGAGTATTAGACTCGGAATCGCGATATTTACTGTTTCCGCTCGCTGTATATAGAAACAAGCGAACGATTCGCAACCCAAGCATAGCAATAATTCGAAATAACGACAAATCACTCAAGGACACTCCGAATCGCGATATTTACTGTTTCCGCTCGCTGTATATCGAAAGAAGCGAAGGATTCACTTCCCAAGCCCCCCAATAATTTGAAATAACGACAAATCTTTCAAGGACACTCCGACTCGCGATATTTACCGTTTCCGCTCGCTGTATATCGAAAGAAGCGAATAATTCACATCCCAAGCCTCGCAATCGTTCAAGATATCGATAATTCAGAGTAGGAGACTCGGAATCGCGATATTTACCTTTTCCGCTCGCTGTATATCGAAAGAAGCGAAGGATTCACATCACAAGCCTCGCAATCGTTCAAAATATCGATATATCAGAGTAGGAGACTCCGAATGGCGATATTTACCGTTTCCGCTCGCTGTATATCGAAAGAAGCGAGGGATTCACTTCCCAGGCCTCGCAATAATTCGAAATAACGACGAATCACTCAAGGACACTCCGAATCGCGATATTTACCGTTTCCGCTCGCTGTATATCGAAAGAAGCGAAGGATTCACATCACAAGCCTCGCAATCGTTTAAAATATCGATAAATTACAGTACGAGACTCGGGATCGCGATATTTACTGTTTCCGCTCGCTGTATATCGAAAGAAGCGAAGGATTCACTTCCCAAGCCTCCCAATAATTTGAAATAACGACAAATCTTTCAAGGACACTCCGACTCGCGATATTTACCGTTTCCCCTCGCTGTATATCGGAAGAAGCGATTGATTCACATCCCAAGCCTCGCAATCGTTTAAAATATCGATAGTACGAGACTCGGGATCGCGATATTTACCGTTTTCGCTCGCTGTATATCGAAACAAGCGAATAATTCACATCCCAAGCCTCGCAATCGTTCAAAATATCGATAAATCAGAGTAGGAGACTCGGAATCGCGATATTTACCTTTTCCGCTCGCTGTATATCGAAAGAAGCGAAGGATTCACTTCCCAAGCCTCCCAATAATTTGAAATAACGACAAATCTTTCAAGGACACTCCGACTCGCGATATTTACCGTTTCCGCTCGCTGTATATCGAAACAAGCGAATAATTCACATCCCAAGCCTCGCAATCGTTCAAGATATCGATAATTCAGAGTATTAGACTCGGAATCGCGATATTTACTGTTTCCGCTCGCTGTATATAGAAACAAGCGAACGATTCGCAACCCAAGCATATAAATAATTCGAAATAACGACAAATCACTCAAGGACACTCCGAATCGCGATATTTACTGTTTCCGCTCGCTGTATATCGAAAGAAGCGAAGGATTCACTTCCCAAGCCCCCCAATAATTTGAAATAACGACAAATCTTTCAAGGACACTCCGACTCGCGATATTTACCGTTTCCGCTCGCTGTATATCGAAACAAGCGAAGGATTCGCATACCAAACCTCGCAATCGTTCAAAATATCGATAAATCACAGTACGAGACTCGGGATCGCGATATTTACCGTTTCCGCTCGCTGTATATCGAAAGAAGCGAATAATTCACATCCCAAGCCTCGCAATCGTTCAAGATATCGATAATTCAGAGTAGGAGACTCGGAATCGCGATATTTACCGTTTCCGCTCGCTGTATATCGAAAGAAGCGAAGGATTCACATCACAAGCCTCGCAACCGTTCAAAATATCTATAAATCACAGTAGGAGACTCCGAATGGCGATATTTACCGTTTCCGCTCGCTGTATAAAGAAAGAAGCGATGGATTCACTTCCCAAGCATCGCAATAATTCGAAATAACGACAAATCACTCAAGGACACTCCGAATCGCGATATTTACCGTTTCCGCTAGCTGTATATCGAAACAAGCGAATAATTCACATCCGAAGCCTCGCAATCGTTCAAAATATCGATAAATCACAGTACGAGACTCGGAATCGCGATATTTACCTTTTCCGCTCGCTGTATATCGAAAGAAGCGAAGGATTCACTTCCCAGGCCTCCCAATAATTTGAAATAACGACAAATCTTTCAAGGACACTCCGAATCGCGATATTTACCGTTTCCGCTAGCTGTATATCGAAACAAGCGATTGATTCACATCCCAAGCCTCGCAATCGTTGAAAATATCGATAAATTACAGTACGAGACTCGGGATCGCGATATTTACTGTTTCCGCTCGCTGTATATCGAAAGAAGCGAAGGATTCACTTCCCAAGCCTCCCAATAATTTGAAATAACGACAAATCTTTCAAGGACACTCCGACTCGCGATATTTACCGTTTCCCCTCGCTGTATATCGGAAGAAGCGATTGATTCACATCCCAAGCCTCGCAATCCTTTAAAATATCGATAGTACGAGACTCGGGATCGCGATATTTACCGTTTTCGCTCGCTGTATATCGAAACAAGCGAATAATTCACATCCCAAGCCTCGCAATCGTTCAAAATATCGATAAATCAGAGTAGGAGACTCGGAATCGCGATATTTACCTTTTCCGCGAGCTGTATATCGAAAGAAGCGAAGGATTCACTTCCCAAGCCTCCCAATAATTTGAAATAACGACAAATCTTTCAAGGACACTCCGACTCGCGATATTTACCGTTTCCGCTCGCTGCATATCGAAACAAGCGAATAATTCACATCCCAAGCCTCGCAATCGTTCAAGATATCGATAATTCAGAGTATTAGACTCGGAATCGCGATATTTACTGTTTCCGCTCGCTGTATATAGAAACAAGCGAACGATTCGCAACCCAAGCATAGCAATAATTCGAAATAACGACAAATCACTCAAGGACACTCCGAATCGCGATATTTACTGTTTCCGCTCGCTGTATATCGAAAGAAGCGAAGGATTCACTTCCCAAGCCCCCCAATAATTTGAAATAACGACAAATCTTTCAAGGACACTCCGACTCGCGATATTTACCGTTTCCGCTCGCTGTATATCGAAAGAAGCGATTGATTCACATCCCAAGCCTCGCAATCGTTTAAAATATCGATAAAGCACAGTACGAGACTCGGGATCGCGATATTTACCGTTTCCGCTCGCTGTATATCGAAACAAGCGAATAATTCACATCCCAAGCCTCGCAATCGTTCAAGATATCGATAATTCAGAGTAGGAGACTCCGAATGGCGATATTTACCGTTTCCGCTCGCTGTATATCGAAAGAAGCGAGGGATTCACATCGCAAGCCTCGCAATCGTTCAAAATATCGGTAAATCAGAGTAGGAGACTCGGGATCGCGATATTTACATTTACCACTCGCTGTATATGGAAAGAAGCGATGGATTCACTTCCCAAGCCTCCCAATAATTTGAAATAACGACAAATCTTTCAAGGATATTCCGAATCGCGATATTTACCGTTTCCGCTCGCTGTATATCGAAACAAGCGAATAATTCACATCCCAAGCCTCGCAATCGTTCAAGATATCGATAATTCAGAGTATTAGACTCGGAATCGCGATATTTACTGTTTCCGCTCGCTGTATATAGAAACAAGCGAACGATTCGCAACCCAAGCATAGCAATAATTCGAAATAACGACAAATCACTCAAGGACACTCCGAATCGCGATATTTACTGTTTCCGCTCGCTGTATATCGAAAGAAGCGAAGGATTCACTTCCCAAGCCCCCCAATAATTTGAAATAACGACAAATCTTTCAAGGACACTCCGACTCGCGATATTTACCGTTTCCGCTCGCTGTATATCGAAAGAAGCGATTGATTCACATCCCAAGCCTCGCAATCGTTTAAAATATCGATAAAGCACAGTACGAGACTCGGGATCGCGATATTTACCGTTTCCGCTCGCTGTATATCGAAACAAGCGAATAATTCACATTACAAGCCTCGCAATCGTTCAAGATATCGATAATTCAGAGTAGGAGACTCGGAATCGCGATATTTACTGTTTCCGCTCGCTGTATATAGAAACAAGCGAACGATTCGCAACCCAAGCATAGCAATAATTCGAAATAACGACAAATCACTCAAGGACACTCCGAATCGCGATATTTACTGTTTCCGCTCGCTGTATATCGAAAGAAGCGAAGGATTCACTTCCCAAGCCCCCCAATAATTTGAAATAACGACAAATCTTTCAAGGACACTCCGACTCGCGATATTTACCGTTTCCGCTCGCTGTATATCGAAACAAGCGAATAATTCACATCCCAAGCCTCGCAATCGTTCAAGATATCGATAATTGAGAGTAGGAGACTCGGAATCGCGATATTTACTGTTTCCGCTCGCTGTATATAGAAACAAGCGAACGATTCGCAACCCAAGCATAGCAATAATTCGAAATAACGACAAATCACTCAAGGACACTCCGAATCGCGATATTTACTGTTTCCGCTCGCTGTATATCGAAAGAAGCGAAGGATTCACTTCCCAAGCCCCCCAATAATTTGAAATAACGACAAATCTTTCAAGGACACTCCGACTCGCGATATTTACCGTTTCCGCTCGCTGTATATCGAAACAAGCGAATAATTCACATCCCAAGCCTCGCAATCGTTCAAGATATCGATAATTGAGAGTAGGAGACTCGGAATCGCGATATTTACCGTTTCCGCTCGCTGTATATCGAAAGCAGCGAGGGATTCACATCGCAAGCCTCGCAATCGTTCAAAATATCGGTAAATCAGAGTAGGAGACTCGGGATCGCGATATTTACATTTACCACTCGCTGTATATCGAAAGAAACGAAGGATTCACTTCCCAAGCCTCGCAATAATTCGAAATAACGACAAATCATTCAAGGACACTCCGACTCGCGATATTTACCGTTTCCGCTCGCTGTATATCGAAACAAGCGAAGGATTCGCATCCCAAGCCTCGCAATCGTTCAAAATATCGATAAATCAGAGTAGGTGACCCGGAATCGCGATATTTACCGTTTCCGCTCGCTGTATATCGAATGAAGATGAGGATTCACATCGCAAGACTCGCAATCGTTCAAAATATCGGTAAATCAGAGTAGGAGACTCGGGATCGCGATATTTACATTTACCACTCGCTGTATATCGAAAGAAGCGAAGGATTCACTTCCCAAGCCTCGCAATCGTTTAAAATATCGATAAAGCACAGTACGAGACTCGGGATCGCGATATTTACCGTTTCCGCTCGCTGTATATCGAAACAAGCGAATAATTCACATTACAAGCCTCGCAATCGTTCAAGATATCGATAATTCAGAGTAGGAGACTCGGAATCGCGATATTTACTGTTTCCGCTCGCTGTATATAGAAACAAGCGAACGATTCGCAACCCAAGCATAGCAATAATTCGAAATAACGACAAATCACTCAAGGACACTCCGAATCGCGATATTTACTGTTTCCGCTCGCTGTATATCGAAAGAAGCGAAGGATTCACTTCCCAAGCCCCCCAATAATTTGAAATAACGACAAATCTTTCAAGGACACTCCGACTCGCGATATTTACCGTTTCCGCTCGCTGTATATCGAAAGAAGCGATTGATTCACATCCCAAGCCTCGCAATCGTTTAAAATATCGATAAAGCACAGTACGAGACTCGGGATCGCGATATTTACCGTTTCCGCTCGCTGTATATCGAAACAAGCGAATAATTCACATCCCAAGCCTCGCAATCGTTCAAGATATCGATAATTCAGAGTAGGAGACTCCGAATGGCGATATTTACCGTTTCCGCTCGCTGTATATCGAAAGAAGCGAGGGATTCACATCGCAAGCCTCGCAATCGTTCAAAATATCGGTAAATCAGAGTAGGAGACTCGGGATCGCGACATTTACATTTACCACTCGCTGTATATGGAAAGAAGCGATGGATTCACTTCCCAAGCCTCCCAATAATTTGAAATAACGACAAATCTTTCAAGGACACTCCGAATCGCGATATTTACCGTTTCCGCTCGCTGTATATCGAAACAAGCGAATAATTCACATTACAAGCCTCGCAATCGTTCAAGATATCGATAATTCAGAGTAGGAGACTCGGAATCGCGATATTTACTGTTTCCGCTCGCTGTATATAGAAACAAGCGAACGATTCGCAACCCAAGCATAGCAATAATTCGAAATAACGACAAATCACTCAAGGACACTCCGACTCGCGATATTTACCGTTTCCGCTCGCTGTATATCGAAACAAGCGAAGGATTCACATCCCAAGCCTCGCAATCGTTCAAGATATCGATAATTCAGAGTAGGAGACTCCGAATGGCGATATTTACCGTTTCCGCTCGCTGTATATCGAAAGAAGCGAGGGATTCACATCGCAAGCCTCGCAATCGTTCAAAATATCGGTAAATCAGAGTAGGAGACTCGGGATCGCGACATTTACATTTACCACTCGCTGTATATGGAAAGAAGCGATGGATTCACTTCCCAAGCCTCCCAATAATTTGAAATAACGACAAATCTTTCAAGGACACTCCGAATCGCGATATTTACTGTTTCCGCTCGCTGTATATAGAAACAAGCGAACGATTCGCAACCCAAGCATAGCAATAATTCGAAATAACGACAAATCACTCAAGGACACTCCGAATCGCGATATTTACTGTTTCCGCTCGCTGTATATCGAAAGAAGCGAAGGATTCACTTCCCAAGCCCCCCAATAATTTGAAATAACGACAAATCTTTCAAGGACACTCCGACTCGCGATATTTACCGTTTCCGCTCGCTGTATATCGAAAGAAGCGATTGATTCACATCCCAAGCCTCGCAATCGTTTAAAATATCGATAAAGCACAGTACGAGACTCGGGATCGCGATATTTACCGTTTCCGCTCGCTGTATATCGAAACAAGCGAATAATTCACATCCCAAGCCTCGCAATCGTTCAAGATATCGATAATTCAGAGTAGGAGACTCCGAATGGCGATATTTACCGTTTCCGCTCGCTGTATATCGAAAGAAGCGAGGGATTCACATCGCAAGCCTCGCAATCGTTCAAAATATCGGTAAATCAGAGTAGGAGACTCGGGATCGCGATATTTACATTTACCACTCGCTGTATATGGAAAGAAGCGATGGATTCACTTCCCAAGCCTCCCAATAATTTGAAATAACGACAAATCTTTCAAGGATATTCCGAATCGCGATATTTACCGTTTCCGCTCGCTGTATATCGAAACAAGCGAATAATTCACATCCCAAGCCTCGCAATCGTTCAAGATATCGATAATTCAGAGTATTAGACTCGGAATCGCGATATTTACTGTTTCCGCTCGCTGTATATAGAAACAAGCGAACGATTCGCAACCCAAGCATAGCAATAATTCGAAATAACGACAAATCACTCAAGGACACTCCGAATCGCGATATTTACTGTTTCCGCTCGCTGTATATCGAAAGAAGCGAAGGATTCACTTCCCAAGCCCCCCAATAATTTGAAATAACGACAAATCTTTCAAGGACACTCCGACTCGCGATATTTACCGTTTCCGCTCGCTGTATATCGAAAGAAGCGATTGATTCACATCCCAAGCCTCGCAATCGTTTAAAATATCGATAAAGCACAGTACGAGACTCGGGATCGCGATATTTACCGTTTCCGCTCGCTGTATATCGAAACAAGCGAATAATTCACATTACAAGCCTCGCAATCGTTCAAGATATCGATAATTCAGAGTAGGAGACTCGGAATCGCGATATTTACTGTTTCCGCTCGCTGTATATAGAAACAAGCGAACGATTCGCAACCCAAGCATAGCAATAATTCGAAATAACGACAAATCACTCAAGGACACTCCGAATCGCGATATTTACTGTTTCCGCTCGCTGTATATCGAAAGAAGCGAAGGATTCACTTCCCAAGCCCCCCAATAATTTGAAATAACGACAAATCTTTCAAGGACACTCCGACTCGCGATATTTACCGTTTCCGCTCGCTGTATATCGAAACAAGCGAATAATTCACATCCCAAGCCTCGCAATCGTTCAAGATATCGATAATTGAGAGTAGGAGACTCGGAATCGCGATATTTACTGTTTCCGCTCGCTGTATATAGAAACAAGCGAACGATTCGCAACCCAAGCATAGCAATAATTCGAAATAACGACAAATCACTCAAGGACACTCCGAATCGCGATATTTACTGTTTCCGCTCGCTGTATATCGAAAGAAGCGAAGGATTCACTTCCCAAGCCCCCCAATAATTTGAAATAACGACAAATCTTTCAAGGACACTCCGACTCGCGATATTTACCGTTTCCGCTCGCTGTATATCGAAACAAGCGAATAATTCACATCCCAAGCCTCGCAATCGTTCAAGATATCGATAATTGAGAGTAGGAGACTCGGAATCGCGATATTTACCGTTTCCGCTCGCTGTATATCGAAAGCAGCGAGGGATTCACATCGCAAGCCTCGCAATCGTTCAAAATATCGGTAAATCAGAGTAGGAGACTCGGGATCGCGATATTTACATTTACCACTCGCTGTATATCGAAAGAAGCGAAGGATTCACTTCCCAAGCCTCGCAATCGTTTAAAATATCGATAAAGCACAGTACGAGACTCGGGATCGCGATATTTACCGTTTCCGCTCGCTGTATATCGAAACAAGCGAATAATTCACATTACAAGCCTCGCAATCGTTCAAGATATCGATAATTCAGAGTAGGAGACTCGGAATCGCGATATTTACTGTTTCCGCTCGCTGTATATAGAAACAAGCGAACGATTCGCAACCCAAGCATAGCAATAATTCGAAATAACGACAAATCACTCAAGGACACTCCGAATCGCGATATTTACTGTTTCCGCTCGCTGTATATCGAAAGAAGCGAATAATTCACATCCCAAGCCTCGCAATCGTTCAAAATATCGATAAATCAGAGTAGGAGACTCGGAATCGCGATATTTACCTTTTCCGCTCGCTGTATATCGAAAGAAGCGAAGGATTCACTTCCCAAGCCTCGCAATCCTTTAAAATATCGATAGTACGAGACTCGGGATCGCGATATTTACCGTTTTCGCTCGCTGTATATCGAAACAAGCGAATAATTCACATCCCAAGCCTCGCAATCGTTCAAAATATCGATAAATCAGAGTAGGAGACTCGGAATCGCGATATTTACCTTTTCCGCTCGCTGTATATCGAAAGAAGCGAAGGATTCACTTCCCAAGCCTCGCAATAATTCGAAATAACGACAAATCATTCAAGGACACTCCGACTCGCGATATTTACCGTTTCCGCTCGCTGTATATCGAAACAAGCGAAGGATTCGCATCCCAAGCCTCGCAATCGTTCAAAATATCGATAAATCAGAGTAGGTGACCCGGAATCGCGATATTTACCGTTTCCGCTCGCTGTATATCGAATGAAGATGAGGATTCACATCGCAAGACTCGCAATCGTTCAAAATATCGGTAAATCAGAGTAGGAGACTCGGGATCGCGATATTTACATTTACCACTCGCTGTATATCGAAAGAAGCGAAGGATTCACTTCCCAAGCCTCGCAATCGTTTAAAATATCGATAAAGCACAGTACGAGACTCGGGATCGCGATATTTACCGTTTCCGCTCGCTGTATATCGAAACAAGCGAATAATTCACATTACAAGCCTCGCAATCGTTCAAGATATCGATAATTCAGAGTAGGAGACTCGGAATCGCGATATTTACTGTTTCCGCTCGCTGTATATAGAAACAAGCGAACGATTCGCAACCCAAGCATAGCAATAATTCGAAATAACGACAAATCACTCAAGGACACTCCGAATCGCGATATTTACTGTTTCCGCTCGCTGTATATCGAAAGAAGCGAAGGATTCACTTCCCAAGCCCCCCAATAATTTGAAATAACGACAAATCTTTCAAGGACACTCCGACTCGCGATATTTACCGTTTCCGCTCGCTGTATATCGAAAGAAGCGAAGGATTCACTTCCCAAGCCCCCCAATAATTTGAAATAACGACAAATCTTTCAAGGACACTCCGACTCGCGATATTTACCGTTTCCGCTCGCTGTATATCGAAACAAGCGAATAATTCACATCCCAAGCCTCGCAATCGTTCAAGATATCGATAATTGAGAGTAGGAGACTCGGAATCGCGATATTTACCGTTTCCGCTCGCTGTATATCGAAAGCAGCGAGGGATTCACATCGCAAGCCTCGCAATCGTTCAAAATATCGGTAAATCAGAGTAGGAGACTCGGGATCGCGATATTTACATTTACCACTCGCTGTATATCGAAAGAAACGAAGGATTCACTTCCCAAGCCTCGCAATAATTCGAAATAACGACAAATCATTCAAGGACACTCCGACTCGCGATATTTACCGTTTCCGCTCGCTGTATATCGAAACAAGCGAAGGATTCGCATCCCAAGCCTCGCAATCGTTCAAAATATCGATAAATCAGAGTAGGAGACCCGGAATCGCGATATTTACCGTTTCCGCTCGCTGTATATCGAATGAAGATGAGGATTCACATCGCAAGACTCGCAATCGTTCAAAATATCGGTAAATCAGAGTAGGAGACTCGGGATCGCGATATTTACATTTACCACTCGCTGTATATCGAAAGAAGCGAAGGATTCACTTCCCAAGCCTCGCAATAATTCGAAATAACGACAAATCACTCAAGGACACTCCGAATCGCGATATTTACAATTTCCGCTCGCTGTATATCGAAACAAGCGAATAATTCACATCAAAAGCCTCGCAATCGTTCAAAATATCGATAAATCAGAGTAGGAGACTCGGAATCGCGATATTTAGCTTTTCCGCTCGCTGTATATCGAAAGAAGCGAAGGATTCACTTCCCAAGCCTCCCAATAATTTGAAATAAAGACAAATCTTTCAAGGACACTCCGACTCGCGATATTTACCGTTTCCGCTCGCTGTATATCGAAACAAGCGAATAATTCACATCAAAAGCCTCGCAATCGTTCAAAATATGGATAAATCAGAGTAGGAGACTCGGAATCGCGATATTTAGCTTTTCCGCTCGCTGTATATCGAAAGAAGCGAAGGATTCACTTCCCAAGCCTCCCAATAATTTGAAATAACGACAAATCTTTCAAGGACACTCCGACTCGCGATATTTACCGTTTCCGCTCGCTGTATATCGAAAGAAGCGATTGATTCACATCCCAAGCCTCGCAATCGTTTAAAATATCGATAAAGCACAGTACGAGACTCGGGATCGGGATATTTACCGTTTCCGCTCGCTGTATATCGAAACAAGCGAATAATTCACATCCCAAGCCTCGCAATCGTTCAAGATATCGATAATTCAGAGTAGGAGACTCGGAATCGGGATATTTACCTTTACGCTCGCTGTATATCGAAAGAAGCGAAGGATTCACATCACAAGCCTCGCAATCGTTCAAAATATCGGTAAATCAGAGTAGGAGACTCGGAATCGGGATATTTACCTTTACGCTCGCTGTATATCGAAAGAAGCGAAGGATTCACATCCCAAGCCTCGCAACCGTTCGAAATAACGAGAAATCACTCAAGGTCACTCGGAATCACGATATTGACCTTTTCCATATGCAGTGTATTGAAAGAAGGTAAGGATTCGTTTCCCAAGCCTCGCAATCGTTCAAAATATCGATAAATCAGAGTAGGATACTCGGAATCGCGATATTTAGCTTTTCCGCTAACTGTATATCGAAAGAAGCGAAGGATTCACTTCCCAAGCCTCCCAATAATTTGAAAAAATGACAAATCACTCAAGGACACTCCGACTCGCGATATTTACCGTTTCCGCTCGCTGTATATCGAAACAAGCGAAGGATTCGCATGCCAAGCCTCGCAATCGTTCAAAATATCGATAAATCAGAGTAGGAGACCCGGAATCGCGATATTTACCGTTTCCGCTCGCTGTATATCGAATGAAGATGAGGATTCACATCGCAAGACTCGCAATCGTTCAAAATATCGGTAAATCACAGTAGGAGACTCGGGATCGCGATATTTACATTTACCACTCGCTGTATAAAGAAAGAAGCGATGGATTCACTTCCCAAGCGTCGCAATAATTCGAAATAACGACACATCACTCAAGGACACTCCGAATCTCGATATTTACTGTTTCCGCTCGCTGTACATCGAAACAAGCGAACGATTCGCATCACAAGCCCCGCAATCGTTCAAAATATCGATAAATCAGAGTAGGAGACTCGGAATCGCGATATTTACATTTACCACTCGCTGTATATCGAAAGAAGCGAAGGATTCACTTCCCAAGCCTCCCAATAATTTGAAATAACGACAAATCTTTCAAGGACACTCCGACTCGCGATATTTACCGTTTCCGCTCGCTGTATATAGAAAGAAGCGATTGATTCACATCCCAAGCCTCGCAATCGTTTAAAATATCGATAATTCAGAGTAGGAGACTCGGAATCGCGATATTTAAATTTTCCGCTCGCTGTATATCGAAAGAAGCGAAGGATTCACATCACAAGCCTCGCAATCGTTCAAAATATCGATATATCAGAGTAGGACACTCCGAATGGCGATATTTACCGTTTCCGCTCGCTGTATATCGAAAGAAGCGAGGGATTCACTTCCCAGGCCTCGCAATAATTCGAAATAACGACGAATCACTCAAGGACACTCCGAATCGCGATATTTACCGTTTCCGCTCGATGTATATCGAAAGAAGCGAAGGATTCACATCACAAGCCTCGCAACCGTTCAAAATATCTATAAATCACAGTAGGAGACTCCGAATGGCGATATTTACCGTTTCCGCTCGCTGTATATAGAAAGAAGCGATTGATTCACATCCCAAGCCTCGCAATCGTTTAAAATATCGATAATTCAGAGTAGGAGACTCGGAATCGCGATATTTACCTTTTCCGCTCGCTGTATATCGAAAGAAGCGATTGATTCACATCCCAAGCCTCGCAATCGTTTAAAATATCGATAAATTACAGTACGAGACTCGGGATCGCGATATTTACTGTTTCCGCTCGCTGTATATCGAAAGAAGCGAAGGATTCACTTCCCAAGCCTCCCAATAATTTGAAATAACGACAAATCTTTCAAGGACACTCCGACTCGCGATATTTACCGTTTCCCCTCGCTGTATATCGGAAGAAGCGATTGATTCACATCCCAAGCCTCGCAATCGTTTAAAATATCGATAGTACGAGACTCGGGATCGCGATATTTACCTTTTCCGCTCGCTGTATATCGAAAGAAGCGATTGATTCACATCCCAAGCCTCGCAATCGTTTAAAATATCGATAAATTACAGTACGAGACTCGGGATCGCGATATTTACTGTTTCCGCTCGCTGTATATCGAAAGAAGCGAAGGATTCACTTCCCAAGCCTCCCAATAATTTGAAATAACGACAAATCTTTCAAGGACACTCCGACTCGCGATATTTACCGTTTCCCCTCGCTGTATATCGGAAGAAGCGATTGATTCACATCCCAAGCCTCGCAATCGTTTAAAATATCGATAGTACGAGACTCGGAATCGCGATATTTACCTTTTCCGCTCGCTGTATATCGAAAGAAGCGAAGGATTCACTTCCCAAGCCTCCCAATAATTTGAAATAACGACAAATCTTTCAAGGACACTCCGACTCGCGATATTTACCGTTTCCGCTCGCTGTATATCGAAACAAGCGAATAATTCACATCCCAAGCCTCGCAATCGTTCAAGATATCGATAATTCAGAGTATTAGACTCGGAATCGCGATATTTACTGTTTCCGCTTGCTGTATATAGAAACAAGCGAACGATTCGCAACCCCAGCATAGCAATAATTCGAAATAACGACAAATCACTCAAGGACACTCCGAATCGCGATATTTACTGTTTCCGCTCGCTGTATATCGAAAGAAGCGAAGGATTCACTTCCCAAGCCCCCCAATAATTTGAAATAACGACAAATCTTTCAAGGACACTCCGACTCGCGATATTTACCGTTTCCGCTCGCTGTATATCGAAACAAGCGAAGGATTCGCATACCAAGCCTCGCAATCGTTCAAAATATCGATAAATCACAGTACGAGACTCGGGATCGCGATATTTACATTTACCACTCGCTGTATATCGAAAGAAGCGAAGGATTCACTTCCCAAGCCTCCCAATAATTTGAAATAACGACAAATCTTTCAAGGACACTCCGACTCGCGATATTTACCGTTTCCGCTCGCTGTATATAGAAAGAAGCGATTGATTCACATCCCAAGCCTCGCAATCGCTTAAAATATCGATAAATCACAGTACGAGACTCGGGATCGCGATATTTACCGTTTCCGCTCGCTGTATATCGAAAGAAGCGAATAATTCACATCCCAAGCCTCGCAACCGTTCAAAATATCTATAAATCACAGTAGGAGACTCCGAATGGCGATATTTACCGTTTCCGCTCGCTGTATAAAGAAAGAAGCGATGGATTCACTTCCCAAGCATCGCAATAATTCGAAATAACGACAAATCACTCAAGGACACTCCGAATCGCGATATTTACCGTTTCCGCTAGCTGTATATCGAAACAAGCGAATAATTCACATCCGAAGCCTCGCAATCGTTCAAAATATCGATAAATCACAGTACGAGACTCGGAATCGCGATATTTACCTTTTCCGCTCGCTGTATATCGAAAGAAGCGAAGGATTCACTTCCCAAGCCTCCCAATAATTTGAAATAACGACAAATCTTTCAAGGACACTCCGAATCGCGATATTTACCGTTTCCGCTAGCTGTATATCGAAACAAGCGATTGATTCACATCCCAAGCCTCGCAATCGTTGAAAATATCGATAAATTACAGTACGAGACTCGGGATCGCGATATTTACTGTTTCCGCTCGCTGTATATCGAAAGAAGCGAAGGATTCACTTCCCAAGCCTCCCAATAATTTGAAATAACGACAAATCTTTCAAGGACACTCCGACTCGCGATATTTACCGTTTCCGCTCGCTGTATATCGAAACAAGCGAATAATTCACATCCCAAGCCTCGCAATCGTTCAAGATATCGATAATTGAGAGTAGGAGACTCGGAATCGCGATATTTACTGTTTCCGCTCGCTGTATATAGAAACAAGCGAACGATTCGCAACCCAAGCATAGCAATAATTCGAAATAACGACAAATCACTCAAGGACACTCCGAATCGCGATATTTACTGTTTCCGCTCGCTGTATATCGAAAGAAGCGAAGGATTCACTTCCCAAGCCCCCCAATAATTTGAAATAACGACAAATCTTTCAAGGACACTCCGACTCGCGATATTTACCGTTTCCGCTCGCTGTATATCGAAACAAGCGAATAATTCACATCCCAAGCCTCGCAATCGTTCAAGATATCGATAATTGAGAGTAGGAGACTCGGAATCGCGATATTTACCGTTTCCGCTCGCTGTATATCGAAAGCAGCGAGGGATTCACATCGCAAGCCTCGCAATCGTTCAAAATATCGGTAAATCAGAGTAGGAGACTCGGGATCGCGATATTTACATTTACCACTCGCTGTATATCGAAAGAAACGAAGGATTCACTTCCCAAGCCTCGCAATACTTCGAAATAACGACAAATCATTCAAGGACACTCCGACTCGCGATATTTACCGTTTCCGCTCGCTGTATATCGAAACAAGCGAAGGATTCGCATCCCAAGCCTCGCAATCGTTCAAAATATCGATAAATCAGAGTAGGAGACCCGGAATCGCGATATTTACCGTTTCCGCTCGCTGTATATCGAATGAAGATGAGGATTCACATCGCAAGACTCGCAATCGTTCAAAATATCGGTAAATCAGAGTAGGAGACTCGGGATCGCGATATTTACATTTACCACTCGCTGTATATCGAAAGAAGCGAAGGATTCACTTCCCAAGCCTCGCAATAATTCGAAATAACGACAAATCACTCAAGGACACTCCGAATCGCGATATTTACAATTTCCGCTCGCTGTATATCGAAACAAGCGAATAATTCACATCAAAAGCCTCGCAATCGTTCAAAATATCGATAAATCAGAGTAGGAGACTCGGAATCGCGATATTTAGCTTTTCCGCTCGCTGTATATCGAAAGAAGCGAAGGATTCACTTCCCAAGCCTCCCAATAATTTGAAATAACGACAAATCTTTCAAGGACACTCCGACTCGCGATATTTACCGTTTCCGCTCGATGTATATCGAAAGAAGCGAAGGATTCACATCACAAGCCTCGCAACCGTTCAAAATATCTATAAATCACAGTAGGAGACTCCGAATGGCGATATTTACCGTTTCCGCTCGCTGTATATAGAAAGAAGCGATTGATTCACATCCCAAGCCTCGCAATCGTTTAAAATATCGATAATTCAGAGTAGGAGACTCGGAATCGCGATATTTACCTTTTCCGCTCGCTGTATATCGAAAGAAGCGATTGATTCACATCCCAAGCCTCGCAATCGTTTAAAATATCGATAAATTACAGTACGAGACTCGGGATCGCGATATTTACTGTTTCCGCTCGCTGTATATCGAAAGAAGCGAAGGATTCACTTCCCAAGCCTCCCAATAATTTGAAATAACGACAAATCTTTCAAGGACACTCCGACTCGCGATATTTACCGTTTCCCCTCGCTGTATATCGGAAGAAGCGATTGATTCACATCCCAAGCCTCGCAATCGTTTAAAATATCGATAGTACGAGACTCGGGATCGCGATATTTACCGTTTTCGCTCGCTGTATATCGAAACAAGCGAATAATTCACATCCCAAGCCTCGCAATCGTTCAAAATATCGATAAATCAGAGTAGGAGACTCGGAATCGCGATATTTACCTTTTCCGCTCGCTGTATATCGAAAGAAGCGAAGGATTCACTTCCCAAGCCTCCCAATAATTTGAAATAACGACAAATCTTTCAAGGACACTCCGACTCGCGATATTTACCGTTTCCGCTCGCTGTATATCGAAACAAGCGAATAATTCACATCCCAAGCCTCGCAATCGTTCAAGATATCGATAATTCAGAGTATTAGACTCGGAATCGCGATATTTACTGTTTCCGCTTGCTGTATATAGAAACAAGCGAACGATTCGCAACCCCAGCATAGCAATAATTCGAAATAACGACAAATCACTCAAGGACACTCCGAATCGCGATATTTACTGTTTCCGCTCGCTGTATATCGAAAGAAGCGAAGGATTCACTTCCCAAGCCCCCCAATAATTTGAAATAACGACAAATCTTTCAAGGACACTCCGACTCGCGATATTTACCGTTTCCGCTCGCTGTATATCGAAACAAGCGAAGGATTCGCATACCAAGCCTCGCAATCGTTCAAAATATCGATAAATCACAGTACGAGACTCGGGATCGCGATATTTACATTTACCACTCGCTGTATATCGAAAGAAGCGAAGGATTCACTTCCCAAGCCTCCCAATAATTTGAAATAACGACAAATCTTTCAAGGACACTCCGACTCGCGATATTTACCGTTTCCGCTCGCTGTATATAGAAAGAAGCGATTGATTCACATCCCAAGCCTCGCAATCGCTTAAAATATCGATAAATCACAGTACGAGACTCGGGATCGCGATATTTACCGTTTCCGCTCGCTGTATATCGAAAGAAGCGAATAATTCACATCCCAAGCCTCGCAACCGTTCAAAATATCTATAAATCACAGTAGGAGACTCCGAATGGCGATATTTACCGTTTCCGCTCGCTGTATAAAGAAAGAAGCGATGGATTCACTTCCCAAGCATCGCAATAATTCGAAATAACGACAAATCACTCAAGGACACTCCGAATCGCGATATTTACCGTTTCCGCTAGCTGTATATCGAAACAAGCGAATAATTCACATCCGAAGCCTCGCAATCGTTCAAAATATCGATAAATCACAGTACGAGACTCGGAATCGCGATATTTACCTTTTCCGCTCGCTGTATATCGAAAGAAGCGAAGGATTCACTTCCCAAGCCTCCCAATAATTTGAAATAACGACAAATCTTTCAAGGACACTCCGAATCGCGATATTTACCGTTTCCGCTAGCTGTATATCGAAACAAGCGATTGATTCACATCCCAAGCCTCGCAATCGTTGAAAATATCGATAAATTACAGTACGAGACTCGGGATCGCGATATTTACTGTTTCCGCTCGCTGTATATCGAAAGAAGCGTAGGATTCACTTCCCAAGCCTCCCAATAATTTGAAATAACGACAAATCTTTCAAGGACACTCAGACTCGCGATATTTACCGTTTCCCCTCGCTGTATATCGGAAGAAGCGATTGATTCACATCCCAAGCCTCGCAATCCTTTAAAATATCGATAGTACGAGACTCGGGATCGCGATATTTACCGTTTTCGCTCGCTGTATATCGAAACAAGCGAATAATTCACATCCCAAGCCTCGCAATCGTTCAAAATATCGATAAATCAGAGTAGGAGACTCGGAATCGCGATATTTACCTTTTCCGCGAGCTGTATATCGAAAGAAGCGAAGGATTCACTTCCCAAGCCTCCCAATAATTTGAAATAACGACAAATCTTTCAAGGACACTCCGACTCGCGATATTTACCGTTTCCGCTCGCTGCATATCGAAACAAGCGAATAATTCACATCCCAAGCCTCGCAATCGTTCAAGATATCGATAATTCAGAGTATTAGACTCGGAATCGCGATATTTACTGTTTCCGCTCGCTGTATATAGAAACAAGCGAACGATTCGCAACCCAAGCATAGCAATAATTCGAAATAACGACAAATCACTCAAGGACACTCCGAATCGCGATATTTACTGTTTCCGCTCGCTGTATATCGAAAGAAGCGAAGGATTCACTTCCCAAGCCCCCCAATAATTTGAAATAACGACAAATCTTTCAAGGACACTCCGACTCGCGATATTTACCGTTTCCGCTCGCTGTATATCGAAAGAAGCGATTGATTCACATCCCAAGCCTCGCAATCGTTTAAAATATCGATAAAGCACAGTACGAGACTCGGGATCGCGATATTTACCGTTTCCACTCGCTGTATATCGAAACAAGCGAATAATTCACATCCCAAGCCTCGCAATCGTTCAAGATATCGATAATTCAGAGTAGGAGACTCCGAATGGCGATATTTACCGTTTCCGCTCGCTGTATATCGAAAGAAGCGAGGGATTCACATCGCAAGCCTCGCAATCGTTCAAAATATCGGTAAATCAGAGTAGGAGACTCGGGATCGCGATATTTACATTTACCACTCGCTGTATATGGAAAGAAGCGATGGATTCACTTCCCAAGCCTCCCAATAATTTGAAATAACGACAAATCTTTCAAGGACACTCCGAATCGCGATATTTACCGTTTCCGCTCGCTGTATATCGAAACAAGCGAATAATTCACATCCCAAGCCTCGTAATCGTTCAAGATATCGATAATTCAGAGTATTAGACTCGGAATCGCGATATTTACTGTTTCCGCTCGCTGTATATAGAAACAAGCGAACGATTCGCAACCCAAGCATAGCAATAATTCGAAATAACGACAAATCACTCAAGGACACTCCGAATCGCGATATTTACTGTTTCCGCTCGCTGTATATCGAAAGAAGCGAAGGATTCACTTCCCAAGCCCCCCAATAATTTGAAATAACGACAAATCTTTCAAGGACACTCCGACTCGCGATATTTACCGTTTCCACTCGCTGTATATCGAAAGAAGCGATTGATTCACATCCCAAGCCTCGCAATCGTTTAAAATATCGATAAAGCACAGTACGAGACTCGGGATCGCGATATTTACCGTTTCCGCTCGCTGTATATCGAAACAAGCGAATAATTCACATCCCAAGCCTCGCAATCGTTCAAGATATCGATAATTCAGAGTAGGAGACTCCGAATGGCGATATTTACCGTTTCCGCTCGCTGTATATCGAATGAAGCGAAGGATTCACTTCCCATTCCTCCCAATAATTTGAAATAACGACAAATCTTTCAAGGACACTCCGACTCGCGATATTTACCGTTTCCGCTCGCTGTATATCGAAACAAGCGAATAATTCACATTACAAGCCTCGCAATCGTTCAAGATATCGATAATTCAGAGTAGGAGACTCGGAATCGCGATATTTACTGTTTCCGCTCGCTGTATATAGAAACAAGCGAACGATTCGCAACCCAAGCATAGCAATAATTCGAAATAACGACAAATCACTCAAGGACACTCCGAATCGCGATATTTACTGTTTCCGCTCGCTGTATATCGAAAGAAGCGAAGGATTCACTTCCCAAGCCCCCCAATAATTTGAAATAACGACAAATCTTTCAAGGACACTCCGACTCGCGATATTTACCGTTTCCGCTCGCTGTATATCGAAACAAGCGAATAATTCACATCCCAAGCCTCGCAATCGTTCAAGATATCGATAATTGAGAGTAGGAGACTCGGAATCGCGATATTTACCGTTTCCGCTCGCTGTATATCGAAAGCAGCGAGGGATTCACATCGCAAGCCTCGCAATCGTTCAAAATATCGGTAAGTCAGAGTAGGAGACTCGGGATCGCGATATTTACATTTACCACTCGCTGTATATCGAAAGAAACGAAGGATTCACTTCCCAAGCCTCGCAATAATTCGAAATAACGACAAATCATTCAAGGACACTCCGAATCGCGATATTGACCGTTTCCGCTCGCTGTATATCGAAACAAGCGAAGGATTCGCATCCCAAGCCTCGCAATCGTTCAAAATATCGATAAATCACAGTACGAGACTCGGGATCGCGATATTTACCGTTTCCGCTCGCTGTATATCGAAACAAGCGAATAATTCACATCCCAAGCCTCGCAATCGTTCAAGATATCGATAATTCAGAGTAGGAGACTCGGAATCGGGATATTTACCTTTACGCTCGCTGTATATCGAAAGAAGCGAAGGATTCACATCACAAGCCTCGCAATCGTTCAAAATATCGGTAAATCAGAGTAGGAGACTCGGGATCGCGATATTTACATTTACCACTCGCTGTATATCGAAAGAAACGAAGTATTCACTTCCCAAGCCTCGCAATAATTCGAAATAACGACAAATCATTCAAGGACACTCCGAATCGCGATATTGACCGTTTCCGCAAGCTGTATATCGAAAGAAGCGAAGGATTCACATCCCAAGCCTCGCAATCGTTCAAGATATCGATAATTCAGAGTAGAGACTCGGAATCGGGATATTTACCTTTACGCTCGCTGTATATCGAAAGAAGCGAAGGATTCACATCACAAGCCTCGCAATCGTTCAAAATATCGGTAAATCAGAGTAGGAGACTCGGGATCGCGATATTTACATTTACCACTCGCTGTATATCGAAAGAAACGAAGGATTCACTTCCCAAGCCTCGCAATAATTCGAAATAACGACAAATCATTCAAGGACACTCCGAATCGCGATATTGACCGTTTCCGCTCGCTGTATATCGAAAGAAGCGAAGGATTCGCACCCCAAGCCTCGCAATCGTTCAAAATATCGATAAATCAGCGTAGGAGACCCGGAATCGCGATATTTACCGTTTCCGCTCGCTGTATATCGAATGAAGATGCGGATTCACATCGCAAGACTCGCAATCGTTCAAAATATCGGTAAATCAGAGTAGGAGACTCGGGATCGCGATATTTACATTTACCACTCGCTGTATATCGAAAGAAACGAAGGATTCACTTCCCAAACGTCGCAATAATTCGAAATAACGACAAATCACTCAAGGACACTCCGAATCGCGATATTTACCGTTTCCGCTCGCTCTATATCGAAACAAGCGAATAATTCACATCCCAAGCCTCGCAATCGTTCAAGATATCGATAATTCAGAGTAGGAGACACGGAATCGGGATATTTACCTTTTACGCTCGCTGTATATCGAAAGAAGCGAAGGATTCACTTCCCAAGCCTCGCAATAATTCGAAATAACGACAAATCACTCAAGGACACTCCGAATCGCGATATTTACTGTTTCCGCTCGCTGTATATCGAAACAAGCGAATAATTCACATCAAAAGCCTCGCAATCGTTCAAAATATGGATAAATCAGAGTAGGAGACTCGGAATCGCGATATATAGCTTTTCCGCTCGCTGTATATCGAAAGAAGCGAAGGATTCACTTCCCAAGCCTCCCAATAATTTGAAATAACGACAAATCTTTCAAGGACACTCCGACTCGCGATATTTACCGTTTCCGCTCGCTGTATATCGAAAGAAGCGATTGATTCACATCCCAAGCCTCGCAATCGTTTAAAATATCGATAAAGCACAGTACGAGACTCGGGATCGCGATATTTACCGTTTCCGCTCGCTGTATATCGAAACAAGCGAATAATTCACATCCCAAGCCTCGCAATCGTTCAAGATATCGATAATTCAGAGTAGGAGACTCGGAATCGGGATATTTACCTTTACGCTCGCTGTATATCGAAAGAAGCGAAGGATTCACATCACAAGCCTCGCAATCGTTCAAAATATCGGTAAATCAGAGTAGGAGACTCGGGATCGCGATATTTACATTTACCACTCGCTGTATATCGAAAGAAACGAAGGATTCACTTCCCAAGCCTCGCAATAATTCGAAATAACGACAAATCATTCAAGGACACTCCGAATCGCGATATTGACCGTTTCCGCTCGCTGTATATCGAAAGAAGCGAAGGATTCACATCCCAAGCCTCGCAATCGTTCAAGATATCGATAATTCAGAGTAGAGACTCGGAATCGGGATATTTACCTTTACGCTCGCTGTATATCGAAAGAAGCGAAGGATTCACATCACAAGCCTCGCAATCGTTCAAAATATCGGTAAATCAGAGTAGGAGACTCGGGATCGCGATATTTACATTTACCACTCGCTGTATATCGAAAGAAACGAAGGATTCACTTCCCAAGCCTCGCAATAATTCGAAATAACGACAAATCATTCAAGGACACTCCGAATCGCGATATTGACCGTTTCCGCTCGCTGTATATCGAAAGAAGCGAAGGATTCGCACCCCAAGCCTCGCAATCGTTCAAAATATCGATAAATCAGAGTAGGAGACCCGGAATCGCGATATTTACCGTTTCCGCTCGCTGTATATCGAATGAAGATGAGGATTCACATCGCAAGACTCGCAATCGTTCAAAATATCGGTAAATCAGAGTAGGAGAATCGGGATCGCGATATTTACATTTACCACTCGCTGTATATGGAAAGAAGCGATGGATTCACTTCCCAAACGTCGCAATAATTCGAAATAACGACAAATCACTCAAGGACACTCCGAATCGCGATATTTACCGTTTCCGCTCGCTGTATATCGAAACAAGCGAATAATTCACATCCCAAGCCTCGCAATCGTTCAAAATATCGATAAATCAGAGTAGGAGACTCGGAATCGCGATATTTACCTTTTCCGCGAGCTGTATATCGAAAGAAGCGAAGGATTCACTTCCCAAGCCTCCCAATAATTTGAAATAACGACAAATCTTTCAAGGACACTCCGACTCGCGATATTTACCGTTTCCGCTCGCTGCATATCGAAACAAGCGAATAATTCACATCCCAAGCCTCGCAATCGTTCAAGATATCGATAATTCAGAGTATTAGACTCGGAATCGCGATATTTACTGTTTCCGCTCGCTGTATATAGAAACAAGCGAACGATTCGCAACCCAAGCATAGCAATAATTCGAAATAACGACAAATCACTCAAGGACACTCCGAATCGCGATATTTACTGTTTCCGCTCGCTGTATATCGAAAGAAGCGAAGGATTCACTTCCCAAGCCCCCCAATAATTTGAAATAACGACAAATCTTTCAAGGACACTCCGACTCGCGATATTTACCGTTTCCGCTCGCTGTATATCGAAAGAAGCGATTGATTCACATCCCAAGCCTCGCAATCGTTTAAAATATCGATAAAGCACAGTACGAGACTCGGGATCGCGATATTTACCGTTTCCACTCGCTGTATATCGAAACAAGCGAATAATTCACATCCCAAGCCTCGCAATCGTTCAAGATATCGATAATTCAGAGTAGGAGACTCCGAATGGCGATATTTACCGTTTCCGCTCGCTGTATATCGAAAGAAGCGAGGGATTCACATCGCAAGCCTCGCAATCGTTCAAAATATCGGTAAATCAGAGTAGGAGACTCGGGATCGCGATATTTACATTTACCACTCGCTGTATATGGAAAGAAGCGATGGATTCACTTCCCAAGCCTCCCAATAATTTGAAATAACGACAAATCTTTCAAGGACACTCCGAATCGCGATATTTACCGTTTCCGCTCGCTGTATATCGAAACAAGCGAATAATTCACATCCCAAGCCTCGTAATCGTTCAAGATATCGATAATTCAGAGTATTAGACTCGGAATCGCGATATTTACTGTTTCCGCTCGCTGTATATAGAAACAAGCGAACGATTCGCAACCCAAGCATAGCAATAATTCGAAATAACGACAAATCACTCAAGGACACTCCGAATCGCGATATTTACTGTTTCCGCTCGCTGTATATCGAAAGAAGCGAAGGATTCACTTCCCAAGCCCCCCAATAATTTGAAATAACGACAAATCTTTCAAGGACACTCCGACTCGCGATATTTACCGTTTCCACTCGCTGTATATCGAAAGAAGCGATTGATTCACATCCCAAGCCTCGCAATCGTTTAAAATATCGATAAAGCACAGTACGAGACTCGGGATCGCGATATTTACCGTTTCCGCTCGCTGTATATCGAAACAAGCGAATAATTCACATCCCAAGCCTCGCAATCGTTCAAGATATCGATAATTCAGAGTAGGAGACTCCGAATGGCGATATTTACCGTTTCCGCTCGCTGTATATCGAATGAAGCGAAGGATTCACTTCCCATTCCTCCCAATAATTTGAAATAACGACAAATCTTTCAAGGACACTCCGACTCGCGATATTTACCGTTTCCGCTCGCTGTATATCGAAACAAGCGAATAATTCACATTACAAGCCTCGCAATCGTTCAAGATATCGATAATTCAGAGTAGGAGACTCGGAATCGCGATATTTACTGTTTCCGCTCGCTGTATATAGAAACAAGCGAACGATTCGCAACCCAAGCATAGCAATAATTCGAAATAACGACAAATCACTCAAGGACACTCCGAATCGCGATATTTACTGTTTCCGCTCGCTGTATATCGAAAGAAGCGAAGGATTCACTTCCCAAGCCCCCCAATAATTTGAAATAACGACAAATCTTTCAAGGACACTCCGACTCGCGATATTTACCGTTTCCGCTCGCTGTATATCGAAACAAGCGAATAATTCACATCCCAAGCCTCGCAATCGTTCAAGATATCGATAATTGAGAGTAGGAGACTCGGAATCGCGATATTTACCGTTTCCGCTCGCTGTATATCGAAAGCAGCGAGGGATTCACATCGCAAGCCTCGCAATCGTTCAAAATATCGGTAAGTCAGAGTAGGAGACTCGGGATCGCGATATTTACATTTACCACTCGCTGTATATCGAAAGAAACGAAGGATTCACTTCCCAAGCCTCGCAATAATTCGAAATAACGACAAATCATTCAAGGACACTCCGAATCGCGATATTGACCGTTTCCGCTCGCTGTATATCGAAACAAGCGAAGGATTCGCATCCCAAGCCTCGCAATCGTTCAAAATATCGATAAATCACAGTACGAGACTCGGGATCGCGATATTTACCGTTTCCGCTCGCTGTATATCGAAACAAGCGAATAATTCACATCCCAAGCCTCGCAATCGTTCAAGATATCGATAATTCAGAGTAGGAGACTCGGAATCGGGATATTTACCTTTACGCTCGCTGTATATCGAAAGAAGCGAAGGATTCACATCACAAGCCTCGCAATCGTTCAAAATATCGGTAAATCAGAGTAGGAGACTCGGGATCGCGATATTTACATTTACCACTCGCTGTATATCGAAAGAAACGAAGTATTCACTTCCCAAGCCTCGCAATAATTCGAAATAACGACAAATCATTCAAGGACACTCCGAATCGCGATATTGACCGTTTCCGCAAGCTGTATATCGAAAGAAGCGAAGGATTCACATCCCAAGCCTCGCAATCGTTCAAGATATCGATAATTCAGAGTAGAGACTCGGAATCGGGATATTTACCTTTACGCTCGCTGTATATCGAAAGAAGCGAAGGATTCACATCACAAGCCTCGCAATCGTTCAAAATATCGGTAAATCAGAGTAGGAGACTCGGGATCGCGATATTTACATTTACCACTCGCTGTATATCGAAAGAAACGAAGGATTCACTTCCCAAGCCTCGCAATAATTCGAAATAACGACAAATCATTCAAGGACACTCCGAATCGCGATATTGACCGTTTCCGCTCGCTGTATATCGAAAGAAGCGAAGGATTCGCACCCCAAGCCTCGCAATCGTTCAAAATATCGATAAATCAGCGTAGGAGACCCGGAATCGCGATATTTACCGTTTCCGCTCGCTGTATATCGAATGAAGATGCGGATTCACATCGCAAGACTCGCAATCGTTCAAAATATCGGTAAATCAGAGTAGGAGACTCGGGATCGCGATATTTACATTTACCACTCGCTGTATATCGAAAGAAACGAAGGATTCACTTCCCAAACGTCGCAATAATTCGAAATAACGACAAATCACTCAAGGACACTCCGAATCGCGATATTTACCGTTTCCGCTCGCTCTATATCGAAACAAGCGAATAATTCACATCCCAAGCCTCGCAATCGTTCAAGATATCGATAATTCAGAGTAGGAGACACGGAATCGGGATATTTACCTTTTACGCTCGCTGTATATCGAAAGAAGCGAAGGATTCACTTCCCAAGCCTCGCAATAATTCGAAATAACGACAAATCACTCAAGGACACTCCGAATCGCGATATTTACTGTTTCCGCTCGCTGTATATCGAAACAAGCGAATAATTCACATCAAAAGCCTCGCAATCGTTCAAAATATGGATAAATCAGAGTAGGAGACTCGGAATCGCGATATATAGCTTTTCCGCTCGCTGTATATCGAAAGAAGCGAAGGATTCACTTCCCAAGCCTCCCAATAATTTGAAATAACGACAAATCTTTCAAGGACACTCCGACTCGCGATATTTACCGTTTCCGCTCGCTGTATATCGAAAGAAGCGATTGATTCACATCCCAAGCCTCGCAATCGTTTAAAATATCGATAAAGCACAGTACGAGACTCGGGATCGCGATATTTACCGTTTCCGCTCGCTGTATATCGAAACAAGCGAATAATTCACATCCCAAGCCTCGCAATCGTTCAAGATATCGATAATTCAGAGTAGGAGACTCGGAATCGGGATATTTACCTTTACGCTCGCTGTATATCGAAAGAAGCGAAGGATTCACATCACAAGCCTCGCAATCGTTCAAAATATCGGTAAATCAGAGTAGGAGACTCGGGATCGCGATATTTACATTTACCACTCGCTGTATATCGAAAGAAACGAAGGATTCACTTCCCAAGCCTCGCAATAATTCGAAATAACGACAAATCATTCAAGGACACTCCGAATCGCGATATTGACCGTTTCCGCTCGCTGTATATCGAAAGAAGCGAAGGATTCACATCCCAAGCCTCGCAATCGTTCAAGATATCGATAATTCAGAGTAGAGACTCGGAATCGGGATATTTACCTTTACGCTCGCTGTATATCGAAAGAAGCGAAGGATTCACATCACAAGCCTCGCAATCGTTCAAAATATCGGTAAATCAGAGTAGGAGACTCGGGATCGCGATATTTACATTTACCACTCGCTGTATATCGAAAGAAACGAAGGATTCACTTCCCAAGCCTCGCAATAATTCGAAATAACGACAAATCATTCAAGGACACTCCGAATCGCGATATTGACCGTTTCCGCTCGCTGTATATCGAAAGAAGCGAAGGATTCGCACCCCAAGCCTCGCAATCGTTCAAAATATCGATAAATCAGAGTAGGAGACCCGGAATCGCGATATTTACCGTTTCCGCTCGCTGTATATCGAATGAAGATGAGGATTCACATCGCAAGACTCGCAATCGTTCAAAATATCGGTAAATCAGAGTAGGAGAATCGGGATCGCGATATTTACATTTACCACTCGCTGTATATGGAAAGAAGCGATGGATTCACTTCCCAAACGTCGCAATAATTCGAAATAACGACAAATCACTCAAGGACACTCCGAATCGCGATATTTACCGTTTCCGCTCGCTGTATATCGAAACAAGCGAAGGATTCGCACTCCAAGCCTCGCAATCGTTCAAAATATCGATAAATCAGAGTAGGAGACCCGGAATCGCGATATTTACCGTTTCCGCTCGCTGTATATCGAATGAAGATGAGGATTCACATCGCAAGACTCGCAATCGTTCAAAATATCGGTAAATCAGAGTAGGAGAATCGGGATCGCGATATTTACATTTACCACTCGCTGTATATGGAAAGAAGCGATGGATTCACTTCCCAAACGTCGCAATAATTCGAAATAACGACAAATCACTCAAGGACACTCCGAATCGCGATATTTACCGTTTCCGCTCGCTGTATATCGAAACAAGCGAAGGATTCGCACTCCAAGCCTCGCAATCGTTCAAAATATCGATAAATCAGAGTAGGAGACCCGGAATCGCGATATTTACCGTTTCCGCTCGCTGTATATCGAATGAAGATGAGGATTCACATCGCAAGACTCGCAATCGTTCAAAATATCGGTAAATCAGAGTAGGAGACTCGGGATCGCGATGTTTACATTTACCACTCGCTGTATATCGAAAGAAACGAAGGATTCACTTCCCAAACGTCGCAATAATTCGAAATAACGACAAATCACTCAAGGACACTCGGAATCACGATATTTACCGTTTCCGCTCCCTGTATATCGAAACAAGCGAAGGATTCGCATCCCAAGCCGGGCAACCGTTCGAAATAACGAGAAATCACTCAAGGTCACTCGGAATCACGATATTGATCTTTTCCGTATGCAGTGTATTGAATGAAGCTAAGGATTCGTTTCCCAAGCCTCGCAATCGTTCAAAATATCGATAAATCAGAGTAGGAGACTCGGGATTGCGATATTTACATTTACCACTCGCTGCATATCGAAAGAAACGAAGGATTCACTTCCCAAGCCTCGCAATAATTCGAAATAACGACAAATCATTCAAGGACACTCCGACTCGCGATATTTACCGTTTCCGCTCGCTGTATATCGAAACAAGCGAATAATTCACATCCCAAGCCTCGCAATCGATCAAAATATCTATAAATCAGAGAAGGAGACTCGGAAACGCGATAGTTACATTTACCGCAAGCTGTATATCGAAAGAAGCGAAGGATTCACTTACCAAGCCTCGCAATCGTTCAAAATATCGATAAATCAGAGAAGGAGACTCGGAAACATGATATTTACATTTACCACTCGCTGTATATCGAAAGAAGCGAAGGATTCACTTACCAAGCCTCGCAATCGTTCAAAATATCGATAAATCAGAGTAGGAGACTCGGGATTGCGATATTTACATTTACCACTCGCTGCATATCGAAAGAAGCGAAGGATTCACTTCCCAAGCCTCGCAATAATTCGAAATAACGACAAATCACTCAAAGACACTCCGAATCGCGATATTTACCGTTTCCGCTCGCTGTATATCGAAACAAGCGAAGGATTCACATCCCAAGCCTCGAAATCGTACCAAAACATCGATAAATCAGAGTAGGACACTTAGAATCGCGATATTTACCGTTTCCGCTCGCTGTATATCGAAAGAAGATAAGGATTCACTTCCCAAGCCCCCCAATAATTTGAAATAACGACAAATCTTTCAAGGACACTCCGACTCGCGATATTTACCGTTTCCGCTCGCTGTATATCGAAAGAAGCGATTGATTCACATCCCAAGCCTCGCAATCGTTTAAAATATCGATAAAGCACAGTACGAGACTCGGGATCGCGATATTTACCGTTTCCGCTCGCTGTATATCGGAACAAGCGAATATTTCACATCCCAAGCCTCGCAATCGTTCAAGATATCGATAATTCAGAGTATTAGACTCGGAATCGCGATATTTACTGTTTCCGCTTGCTGTATATAGAAACAAGCGAACGATTCGCAACCCCAGCATAGCAATAATTCGAAATAACGACAAATCACTCAAGGACACTCCGAATCGCGATATTTACTGTTTCCGCTCGCTGTATATCGAAAGAAGCGAAGGATTCACTTCCCAAGCCCCCCAATAATTTGAAATAACGACAAATCTTTCAAGGACACTCCGACTCGCGATATTTACTGTTTCCGCTCGCTGTATATAGAAACAAGCGAACGATTCGCAACCCAAGCATAGCAATAATTCGAAATAACGACAAATCACTCAAGGACACTCCGAATCGCGATATTTACTGTTTCCGCTCGCTGTATATCGAAAGAAGCGAAGGATTCACTTCCCAAGCCCCCCAATAATTTGAAATAACGACAAATCTTTCAAGGACACTCCGACTCGCGATATTTACCGTTTCCGCTCGCTGTATATCGAAAGAAGCGATTGATTCACATCCCAAGCCTCGCAATCGTTTAAAATATCGATAAAGCACAGTACGAGACTCGGGATCGCGATATTTACCGTTTCCGCTCGCTGTATATCGAAACAAGCGAATAATTCACATCCCAAGCCTCGCAATCGTTCAAGATATCGATAATTCAGAGTAGGAGACTCCGAATGGCGATATTTACCGTTTCCGCTCGCTGTATATCGAAAGAAGCGAGGGATTCACATCGCAAGCCTCGCAATCGTTCAAAATATCGGTAAATCAGAGTAGGAGACTCGGGATCGCGATATTTACATTTACCACTCGCTGTATATGGAAAGAAGCGATGGATTCACTTCCCAAGCCTCCCAATAATTTGAAATAACGACAAATCTTTCAAGGACACTCCGAATCGCGATATTTACCGTTTCCGCTCGCTGTATATCGAAACAAGCGAATAATTCACATCCCAAGCCTCGCAATCGTTCAAGATATCGATAATTCAGAGTATTAGACTCGGAATCGCGATATTTACTGTTTCCGCTCGCTGTATATAGAAACAAGCGAACGATTCGCAACCCATTCATAGCAATAATTCGAAATAACGACAAATCACTCAAGGACACTCCGAATCGCGATATTTAGCTTTTCCGCTCGCTGTATATCGAAAGAAGCGAAGGATTCACTTCCCAAGCCTCCCAATAATTTGAAATAAAGACAAATCTTTCAAGGACACTCCGACTCGCGATATTTACCGTTTCCGCTCGCTCTATATCGAAACAAGCGAATAATTCACATCCCAAGCCTCGCAATCGTTCAAGATATCGATAATTCAGAGTAGGAGACACGGAATCGGGATATTTACCTTTTACGCTCGCTGTATATCGAAAGAAGCGAAGGATTCACTTCCCAAGCCTCGCAATAATTCGAAATAACGACAAATCACTCAAGGACACTCCGAATCGCGATATTTACCGTTTCCGCTCGCTGTATATCGAAACAAGCGAATAATTCACATCAAAAGCCTCGCAATCGTTCAAAATATGGATAAATCAGAGTAGGAGACTCGGAATCGCGATATTTAGCTTTTCCGCTCGCTGTATATCGAAAGAAGCGAAGGATTCACTTCCCAAGCCTCCCAATAATTTGAAATAACGACAAATCTTTCAAGTACACTCCGACTCGCGATATTTACCGTTTCCGCTCGCTGTATATCGAAAGAAGCGATTGATTCACATCCCAAGCCTCGCAATCGTTTAAAATATCGATAAAGCACAGTACGAGACTCGGGATCGCGATATTTACCGTTTCCGCTCGCTGTATATCGAAACAAGCGAATAATTCACATCCCAAGCCTCGCAATCGTTCAAGATATCGATAATTCAGAGTAGGAGACTCGGAATCGGGATATTTACCTTTACGCTCGCTGTATATCGAAAGAAGCGAAGGATTCACATCACAAGCCTCGCAATCGTTCAAAATATCGGTAAATCAGAGTAGGAGACTCGGGATCGCGATATTTACATTTACCACTCGCTGTATATCGAAAGAAACGAAGTATTCACTTCCCAAGCCCCCCAATAATTTGAAATAACGACAAATCTTTCAAGGACACTCCGACTCGCGATATTTACCGTTTCCGCTCGCTGTATATCGAAAGAAGCGATTGATTCACATCCCAAGCCTCGCAATCGTTTAAAATATCGATAAAGCACAGTACGAGACTCGGGATCGCGATATTTACCGTTTCCGCTCGCTGTATATCGAAACAAGCGAATAATTCACATCCCAAGCCTCGCAATCGTTCAAGATATCGATAATTCAGAGTAGGAGACTCCGAATGGCGATATTTACCGTTTCCGCTCGCTGTATATCGAAAGAAGCGAGGGATTCACATCGCAAGCCTCGCAATCGTTCAAAATATCGGTAAATCAGAGTAGGAGACTCGGGATCGCGATATTTACATTTACCACTCGCTGTATATGGAAAGAAGCGATGGATTCACTTCCCAAGCCTCCCAATAATTTGAAATAACGACAAATCTTTCAAGGACACTCCGAATCGCGATATTTACCGTTTCCGCTCGCTGTATATCGAAACAAGCGAATAATTCACATCCCAAGCCTCGCAATCGTTCAAGATATCGATAATTCAGAGTATTAGACTCGGAATCGCGATATTTACTGTTTCCGCTCGCTGTATATAGAAACAAGCGAACGATTCGCAACCCAAGCATAGCAATAATTCGAAATAACGACAAATCACTCAAGGACACTCCGAATCGCGATATTTACTGTTTCCGCTCGCTGTATATCGAAAGAAGCGAAGGATTCACTTCCCAAGCCCCCCAATAATTTGAAATAACGACAAATCTTTCAAGGACACTCCGACTCGCGATATTTACCGTTTCCGCTCGCTGTATATCGAAAGAAGCGAATAATTCACATCCCAAGCCTCGCAATCGTTCAAGATATCGATAATTCAGAGTAGGAGACTCGGAATCGCGATATTTACCTTTTCCGCTCGCTGTATATCGAAAGAAGCGAAGGATTCACATCACAAGCCTCGCAATCGTTCAAAATATCGATATATCAGAGTAGGAGACTCCGAATGGCGATATTTACCGTTTCCGCTCGCTGTATATCGAAAGAAGCGAGGGATTCACTTCCCAGGCCTCGCAATAATTCGAAATAACGACGAATCACTCAAGGACACTCCGAATCGCGATATTTACCGTTTCCGCTCGCTGTATATCGAAAGAAGCGAAGGATTCACATCACAAGCCTCGCAATCGTTTAAAATATCGATAAATTACAGTACGAGACTCGGGATCGCGATATTTACTGTTTCCGCTCGCTGTATATCGAAAGAAGCGAAGGATTCACTTCCCAAGCCTCCCAATAATTTGAAATAACGACAAATCTTTCAAGGACACTCCGACTCGCGATATTTACCGTTTCCCCTCGCTGTATATCGGAAGAAGCGATTGATTCACATCCCAAGCCTCGCAATCGTTTAAAATATCGATAGTACGAGACTCGGGATCGCGATATTTACCGTTTTCGCTCGCTGTATATCGAAACAAGCGAATAATTCACATCCCAAGCCTCGCAATCGTTCAAAATATCGATAAATCAGAGTAGGAGACTCGGAATCGCGATATTTACCTTTTCCGCTCGCTGTATATCGAAAGAAGCGAAGGATTCACTTCCCAAGCCTCCCAATAATTTGAAATAACGACAAATCTTTCAAGGACACTCCGACTCGCGATATTTACCGTTTCCGCTCGCTGTATATCGAAACAAGCGAATAATTCACATCCCAAGCCTCGCAATCGTTCAAGATATCGATAATTCAGAGTATTAGACTCGGAATCGCGATATTTACTGTTTCCGCTCGCTGTATATAGAAACAAGCGAACGATTCGCAACCCAAGCATATAAATAATTCGAAATAACGACAAATCACTCAAGGACACTCCGAATCGCGATATTTACTGTTTCCGCTCGCTGTATATCGAAAGAAGCGAAGGATTCACTTCCCAAGCCCCCCAATAATTTGAAATAACGACAAATCTTTCAAGGACACTCCGACTCGCGATATTTACCGTTTCCGCTCGCTGTATATCGAAAGAAGCGATTGATTCACATCCCAAGCCTCGCAATCGTTTAAAATATCGATAAAGCACAGTACGAGACTCGGGATCGCGATATTTACCGTTTCCGCTCGCTGTATATCGAAACAAGCGAATAATTCACATCCCAAGCCTCGCAATCGTTCAAGATATCGATAATTCAGAGTAGGAGACTCCGAATGGCGATATTTACCGTTTCCGCTCGCTGTATATCGAAAGAAGCGAGGGATTCACATCGCAAGCCTCGCAATCGTTCAAAATATCGGTAAATCAGAGTAGGAGACTCGGGATCGCGATATTTACATTTACCACTCGCTGTATATGGAAAGAAGCGATGGATTCACTTCCCAAGCCTCCCAATAATTTGAAATAACGACAAATCTTTCAAGGACACTCCGAATCGCGATATTTACCGTTTCCGCTCGCTGTATATCGAAACAAGCGAATAATTCACATCCCAAGCCTCGCAATCGTTCAAGATATCGATAATTCAGAGTATTAGACTCGGAATCGCGATATTTACTGTTTCCGCTCGCTGTATATAGAAACAAGCGAACGATTCGCAACCCATTCATAGCAATAATTCGAAATAACGACAAATCACTCAAGGACACTCCGAATCGCGATATTTAGCTTTTCCGCTCGCTGTATATCGAAAGAAGCGAAGGATTCACTTCCCAAGCCTCCCAATAATTTGAAATAAAGACAAATCTTTCAAGGACACTCCGACTCGCGATATTTACCGTTTCCGCTCGCTCTATATCGAAACAAGCGAATAATTCACATCCCAAGCCTCGCAATCGTTCAAGATATCGATAATTCAGAGTAGGAGACACGGAATCGGGATATTTACCTTTTACGCTCGCTGTATATCGAAAGAAGCGAAGGATTCACTTCCCAAGCCTCGCAATAATTCGAAATAACGACAAATCACTCAAGGACACTCCGAATCGCGATATTTACCGTTTCCGCTCGCTGTATATCGAAACAAGCGAATAATTCACATCAAAAGCCTCGCAATCGTTCAAAATATGGATAAATCAGAGTAGGAGACTCGGAATCGCGATATTTAGCTTTTCCGCTCGCTGTATATCGAAAGAAGCGAAGGATTCACTTCCCAAGCCTCCCAATAATTTGAAATAACGACAAATCTTTCAAGTACACTCCGACTCGCGATATTTACCGTTTCCGCTCGCTGTATATCGAAAGAAGCGATTGATTCACATCCCAAGCCTCGCAATCGTTTAAAATATCGATAAAGCACAGTACGAGACTCGGGATCGCGATATTTACCGTTTCCGCTCGCTGTATATCGAAACAAGCGAATAATTCACATCCCAAGCCTCGCAATCGTTCAAGATATCGATAATTCAGAGTAGGAGACTCGGAATCGGGATATTTACCTTTACGCTCGCTGTATATCGAAAGAAGCGAAGGATTCACATCACAAGCCTCGCAATCGTTCAAAATATCGGTAAATCAGAGTAGGAGACTCGGGATCGCGATATTTACATTTACCACTCGCTGTATATCGAAAGAAACGAAGTATTCACTTCCCAAGCCTCGCAATAATTCGAAATAACGACAAATCATTCAAGGACACTCCGAATCGCGATATTGACCGTTTCCGCTCGCTGTATATCGAAAGAAGCGAAGGATTCACATCCCAAGCCTCGCAATCGTTCAAGATATCGATAATTCAGAGTAGAGACTCGGAATCGGGATATTTACCTTTACGCTCGCTGTATATCGAAAGAAGCGAAGGATTCACATCACAAGCCTCGCAATCGTTCAAAATATCGGTAAATCAGAGTAGGAGACTCGGGATCGCGATATTTACATTTACCACTCGCTGTATATCGAAAGAAACGAAGGATTCACTTCCCAAGCCTCGCAATAATTCGAAATAACGACAAATCATTCAAGGACACTCCGAATCGCGATATTGACCGTTTCCGCTCGCTGTATATCGAAAGAAGCGAAGGATTCGCACCCCAACCCTCGCAATCGTTCAAAATATCGATAAATCAGAGTAGGAGACCCGGAATCGCGATATTTACCGTTTCCGCTCGCTGTATATCGAATGAAGATGAGGATTCACATCGCAAGACTCGCAATCGTTCAAAATATCGGTAAATCAGAGTAGGAGACTCGGGATCGCGATATTTACATTTACCACTCGCTGTATATCGAAAGAAACGAAGGATTCACTTCCCAAACGTCGCAATAATTCGAAATAACGACAAATCACTCAAGGACACTCCGAATCGCGATATTTACCGTTTCCGCTCGCTGTATATCGAAACAAGCGAAGGATTCGCACCCCAAGCCTCGCAATCGTTCAAAATATCGGTAAATCAGAGTAGGAGAATCGGGATCGCGATATTTACATTTACCACTCGCTGTATATGGAAAGAAGCGATGGATTCACTTCCCAAACGTCGCAATAATTCGAAATAACGACAAATCACTCAAGGACACTCCGAATCGCGATATTTACCGTTTCCGCTCGCTGTATATCGAAACAAGCGAAGGATTCGCACTCCAAGCCTCGCAATCGTTCAAAATATCGATAAATCAGAGTAGGAGACCCGGAATCGCGATATTTACCGTTTCCGCTCGCTGTATATCGAATGAAGATGAGGATTCACATCGCAAGACTCGCAATCGTTCAAAATATCGGTAAATCAGAGTAGGAGACTCGGGATCGCGATGTTTACATTTACCACTCGCTGTATATCGAAAGAAACGAAGGATTCACTTCCCAAACGTCGCAATAATTCGAAATAACGACAAATCACTCAAGGACACTCGGAATCACGATATTTACCGTTTCCGCTCCCTGTATATCGAAACAAGCGAAGGATTCGCATCCCAAGCCTCGCAATCGTTCAAAATATCGATAAATCAGAGTAGGAGACCCGGAATCGCGATATTTACCGTTTCCGCTCGCTGTATATCGAATGAAGATAAGGATTCACATCGCAAGACTCGCAATCGTTCAAAATATCGGTAAATCAGAGTAGAAGACTCGGGATCGCGATGTTTACATTTACCACTCGCTGTATATGGAAAGAAGCGATGGATTCACTTCCCAAACGTCGCAATAATTCGAAATAACGACAAATCACTCAAGGACACTCCGAATCGCGATATTTACCGTTTCCGCTCGCTGTATATCGAAACAAGCGAAGGATTCGCACTCCAAGCCTCGCAATCGTTCAAAATATCGATAAATCAGAGTAGGAGACCCGGAATCGCGATATTTACCGTTTCCGCTCGCTGTATATCGAATGAAGATGAGGATTCACATCGCAAGACTCGCAATCGTTCAAAATATCGGTAAATCAGAGTAGGAGACTCGGGATCGCGATGTTTACATTTACCACTCGCTGTATATCGAAAGAAACGAAGGATTCACTTCCCAAACGTCGCAATAATTCGAAATAACGACAAATCACTCAAGGACACTCGGAATCACGATATTTACCGTTTCCGCTCCCTGTATATCGAAACAAGCGAAGGATTCGCATCCCAAGCCTCGCAATCGTTCAAAATATCGATAAATCAGAGTAGGAGACCCGGAATCGCGATATTTACCGTTTCCGCTCGCTGTATATCGAATGAAGATAAGGATTCACATCGCAAGACTCGCAATCGTTCAAAATATCGGTAAATCAGAGTAGAAGACTCGGGATCGCGATATTTACATTTACCACTCGCTGTATATCGAAAGATGCGAAGGATTCACTTCCCAATCCTCGCAATAATTCGAAATAACGACAAATCACTCAAGGACGCTCCGAATCGCGATATTTACCGTTTCCGCTCGCTGTATATCGAAAGAAGCGAAGGATTCACATCCCAAGCCGGGCAACCGTTCGAAATAACGAGAAATCACTCAAGGTCACTCGGAATCACGATATTGATCTTTTCCGTATGCAGTGTATTGAATGAAGCTAAGGATTCGTTTCCCAAGCCTCGCAATCGTTCAAAATATCGATAAATCAGAGTAGGAGACTCGGGATTGCGATATTTACATTTACCACTCGCTGCATATCGAAAGAAACGAAGGATTCACTTCCCAAGCCTCGCAATAATTCGAAATAACGACAAATCATTCAAGGACACTCCGACTCGCGATATTTACCGTTTCCGCTCGCTGTATATCGAAACAAGCGAATAATTCACATCCCAAGCCTCGCAATCGATCAAAATATCTATAAATCAGAGAAGGAGACTCGGAAACGCGATAGTTACATTTACCGCAAGCTGTATATCGAAAGAAGCGAAGGATTCACTTACCAAGCCTCGCAATCGTTCAAAATATCGATAAATCAGAGTAGGAGACTCGGGATTGCGATATTTACATTTACCACTCGCTGCATATCGAAAGAAGCGAAGGATTCACTTCCCAAGCCTCGCAATAATTCGAAATAACGACAAATCACTCAAAGACACTCCGAATCGCGATATTTACCGTTTCCGCTCGCTGTATATCGAAACAAGCGAAGGATTCACATCCCAAGCCTCGAAATCGTACCAAAACATCGATAAATCAGAGTAGGACACTTAGAATCGCGATATTTACCGTTTCCGCTCGCTGTATATCGAAAGAAGATAAGGATTCACTTCCCAAGCCCCCCAATAATTTGAAATAACGACAAATCTTTCAAGGACACTCCGACTCGCGATATTTACCGTTTCCGCTCGCTGTATATCGAAAGAAGCGATTGATTCACATCCCAAGCCTCGCAATCGTTTAAAATATCGATAATTCAGAGTAGGAGACTCGGAATCGGGATATTTACCTTTACGCTCGCTGTATATCGAAAGAAGCGAAGGATTCACATCACAAGCCTCGCAATCGTTCAAAATATCGGTAAATCAGAGTAGGAGACTCGGGATCGCGATATTTACATTTACCACTCGCTGTATATCGAAAGAAACGAAGTATTCACTTCCCAAGCCTCGCAATAATTCGAAATAACGACAAATCATTCAAGGACACTCCGAATCGCGATATTGACCGTTTCCGCTCGCTGTATATCGAAAGAAGCGAAGGATTCACATCCCAAGCCTCGCAATCGTTCAAGATATCGATAATTCAGAGTAGAGACTCGGAATCGGGATATTTACCTTTACGCTCGCTGTATATCGAAAGAAGCGAAGGATTCACATCACAAGCCTCGCAATCGTTCAAAATATCGGTAAATCAGAGTAGGAGACTCGGGATCGCGATATTTACATTTACCACTCGCTGTATATCGAAAGAAACGAAGGATTCACTTCCCAAACGTCGCAATAATTCGAAATAACGACAAATCACTCAAGGACACTCGGAATCACGATATTTACCGTTTCCGCTCCCTGTATATCGAAACAAGCGAAGGATTCGCATCCCAAGCCTCGCAATCGTTCAAAATATGGATAAATCAGAGTAGGAGACCCGGAATCGCGATATTTACCGTTTCCGCTCGCTGTATATCGAATGAAGATAAGGATTCACATCGCAAGACTCGCAATCGTTCAAAATATCGGTAAATCAGAGTAGAAGACTCGGGATCGCGATATTTACATTTACCACTCGCTGTATATCGAAAGATGCGAAGGATTCACTTCCCAATCCTCGCAATAATTCGAAATAACGACAAATCACTCAAGGACGCTCCGAATCGCGATATTTACCGTTTCCGCTCGCTGTATATCGAAAGAAGCGAAGGATTCACATCCCAAGCCGGGCAACCGTTCGAAATAACGAGAAATCACTCAAGGTCACTCGGAATCACGATATTGATCTTTTCCGTATGCAGTGTATTGAATGAAGCTAAGGATTCGTTTCCCAAGCCTCGCAATCGTTCAAAATATCGATAAATCAGAGTAGGAGACTCGGGATTGCGATATTTACATTTACCACTCGCTGCATATCGAAAGAAACGAAGGATTCACTTCCCAAGCCTCGCAATAATTCGAAATAACGACAAATCATTCAAGGACACTCCGACTCGCGATATTTACCGTTTCCGCTCGCTGTATATCGAAACAAGCGAATAATTCACATCCCAAGCCTCGCAATCGATCAAAATATCTATAAATCAGAGAAGGAGACTCGGAAACGCGATAGTTACATTTACCGCAAGCTGTATATCGAAAGAAGCGAAGGATTCACTTACCAAGCCTCGCAATCGTTCAAAATATCGATAAATCAGAGAAGGAGACTCGGAAACATGATATTTACATTTACCACTCGCTGTATATCGAAAGAAGCGAAGGATTCACTTACCAAGCCTCGCAATCGTTCAAAATATCGATAAATCAGAGTAGGAGACTCGGGATTGCGATATTTACATTTACCACTCGCTGCATATCGAAAGAAGCGAAGGATTCACTTCCCAAGCCTCGCAATAATTCGAAATAACGACAAATCACTCAAAGACACTCCGAATCGCGATATTTACCGTTTCCGCTCGCTGTATATCGAAACAAGCGAAGGATTCACATCCCAAGCCTCGAAATCGTACCAAAACATCGATAAATCAGAGTAGGACACTTAGAATCGCGATATTTACCGTTTCCGCTCGCTGTATATCGAAAGAAGATAAGGATTCACTTCCCAAGCCCCCCAATAATTTGAAATAACGACAAATCTTTCAAGGACACTCCGACTCGCGATATTTACCGTTTCCGCTCGCTGTATATCGAAAGAAGCGATTGATTCACATCCCAAGCCTCGCAATCGTTTAAAATATCGATAAAGCACAGTACGAGACTCGGGATCGCGATATTTACCGTTTCCGCTCGCTGTATATCGGAACAAGCGAATAATTCACATCCCAAGCCTCGCAATCGTTCAAGATATCGATAATTCAGAGTAGGAGACTCGGAATCGCGATATTTACCTTTTCCGCTCGCTGTATATCGAATGAAGCGAAGGATTCACTTCCCATTCCTCCCAATAATTTGAAATAACGACAAATCTTTCAAGGACACTCCGACTCGCGATATTTACTGTTTCCGCTCGCTGTATATAGAAACAAGCGAACGATTCGCAACCCAAGCATAGCAATAATTCGAAATAACGACAAATCACTCAAGGACACTCCGAATCGCGATATTTACTGTTTCCGCTCGCTGTATATCGAAAGAAGCGAAGGATTCACTTCCCAAGCCCCCCAATAATTTGAAATAACGACAAATCTTTCAAGGACACTCCGACTCGCGATATTTACCGTTTCCGCTCGCTGTATATCGAAAGAAGCGATTGATTCACATCCCAAGCCTCGCAATCGTTTAAAATATCGATAAAGCACAGTACGAGACTCGGGATCGCGATATTTACCGTTTCCGCTCGCTGTATATCGAAACAAGCGAATAATTCACATCCCAAGCCTCGCAATCGTTCAAGATATCGATAATTCAGAGTAGGAGACTCCGAATGGCGATATTTACCGTTTCCGCTCGCTGTATATCGAAAGAAGCGAGGGATTCACATCGCAAGCCTCGCAATCGTTCAAAATATCGGTAAATCAGAGTAGGAGACTCGGGATCGCGATATTTACATTTACCACTCGCTGTATATGGAAAGAAGCGATGGATTCACTTCCCAAGCCTCCCAATAATTTGAAATAACGACAAATCTTTCAAGGACACTCCGAATCGCGATATTTACCGTTTCCGCTCGCTGTATATCGAAACAAGCGAATAATTCACATCCCAAGCCTCGCAATCGTTCAAGATATCGATAATTCAGAGTATTAGACTCGGAATCGCGATATTTACTGTTTCCGCTCGCTGTATATAGAAACAAGCGAACGATTCGCAACCCATTCATAGCAATAATTCGAAATAACGACAAATCACTCAAGGACACTCCGAATCGCGATATTTAGCTTTTCCGCTCGCTGTATATCGAAAGAAGCGAAGGATTCACTTCCCAAGCCTCCCAATAATTTGAAATAAAGACAAATCTTTCAAGGACACTCCGACTCGCGATATTTACCGTTTCCGCTCGCTCTATATCGAAACAAGCGAATAATTCACATCCCAAGCCTCGCAATCGTTCAAGATATCGATAATTCAGAGTAGGAGACACGGAATCGGGATATTTACCTTTTACGCTCGCTGTATATCGAAAGAAGCGAAGGATTCACTTCCCAAGCCTCGCAATAATTCGAAATAACGACAAATCACTCAAGGACACTCCGAATCGCGATATTTACCGTTTCCGCTCGCTGTATATCGAAACAAGCGAATAATTCACATCAAAAGCCTCGCAATCGTTCAAAATATGGATAAATCAGAGTAGGAGACTCGGAATCGCGATATTTAGCTTTTCCGCTCGCTGTATATCGAAAGAAGCGAAGGATTCACTTCCCAAGCCTCCCAATAATTTGAAATAACGACAAATCTTTCAAGGACACTCCGACTCGCGATATTTACCGTTTCCGCTCGCTGTATATCGAAAGAAGCGATTGATTCACATCCCAAGCCTCGCAATCGTTTAAAATATCGATAAAGCACAGTACGAGACTCTGGATCGCGATATTTACCGTTTCCGCTCGCTGTATATCGAAACAAGCGAATAATTCACATCCCAAGCCTCGCAATCGTTCAAGATATCGATAATTCAGAGTAGGAGACTCGGAATCGGGATATTTACCTTTACGCTGGCTGTATATCGAAAGAAGCGAAGGATTCACATCACAAGCCTCGCAATCGTTCAAAATATCGGTAAATCAGAGTAGGAGACTCGGGATCGCGATATTTACATTTACCACTCGCTGTATATCGAAAGAAACGAAGGATTCACTTCCCAAGCCTCGCAATAATTCGAAATAACGACAAATCATTCAAGGACACTCCGAATCGCGATATTGACCGTTTCCGCACGCTGTATATCGAAAGAAGCGAAGGATTCACATCCCAAGCCTCGCAATCGTTCAAGATATCGATAATTCAGAGTAGGAGACTCGGAATCGGGATATTTACCTTTACGCTCGCTGTATATCGAAAGAAGCGAAGGATTCACATCACAAGCCTCGCAATCGTTCAAAATATCGGTAAATCAGAGTAGGAGACTCGGGATCGCGATATTTACATTTACCACTCGCTGTATATCGAAAGAAACGAAGGATTCACTTCCCAAGCCTCGCAATAATTCGAAATAACGACAAATCATTCAAGGACACTCCGAATCGCGATATTGACCGTTTCCGCTCGCTGTATATCGAAAGAAGCGAAGGATTCACATCCCAAGCCTCGCAACCGTTCGAAATAACGAGAAATCACTCAAGGTCACTCGGAATCACGATATTGACCTTTTCCATATGCAGTGTATTGAAAGAAGCTAAGGATTCGTTTCCCAAGCCTCGCAATCGTTCAAAATATCGGTAAATCAGAGTAGGAGACTCGGGATCGCGATATTTACATTTACCACTCGCTGTATATGGAAAGAAGCGATGGATTCACTTCCCAAACGTCGCAATAATTCGAAATAACGACAAATCTTTCAAGGACACTCCGACTCGCGATATTTACTGTTTCCGCTCGCTGTATATAGAAACAAGCGAACGATTCGCAACCCAAGCATAGCAATAATTCGAAATAACGACAAATCACTCAAGGACACTCCGAATCGCGATATTTACTGTTTCCGCTCGCTGTATATCGAAAGAAGCGAAGGATTCACTTCCCAAGCCCCCCAATAATTTGAAATAACGACAAATCTTTCAAGGACACTCCGACTCGCGATATTTACCGCTTCCGCTCGCTGTATATCGAAAGAAGCGATTGATTCACATCCCAAGCCTCGCAATCGTTTAAAATATCGATAAAGCACAGTACGAGACTCGGGATCGCGATATTTACCGTTTCCGCTCGCTGTATATCGAAACAAGCGAATAATTCACATCCCAAGCCTCGCAATCGTTCAAGATATCGATAATTCAGAGTAGGAGACTCCGAATGGCGATATTTACCGTTTCCGCTCGCTGTATATCGAAAGAAGCGAGGGATTCACATCGCAAGCCTCGCAATCGTTCAAAATATCGGTAAATCAGAGTAGGAGACTCGGGATCGCGATATTTACATTTACCACTCGCTGTATATGGAAAGAAGCGATGGATTCACTTCCCAAGCCTCCCAATAATTTGAAATAACGACAAATCTTTCAAGGACACTCCGAATCGCGATATTTACCGTTTCCGCTCGCTGTATATCGAAACAAGCGAATAATTCACATCCCAAGCCTCGCAATCGTTCAAGATATCGATAATTCAGAGTATTAGACTCGGAATCGCGATATTTACTGTTTCCGCTCGCTGTATATAGAAACAAGCGAACGATTCGCAACCCATTCATAGCAATAATTCGAAATAACGACAAATCACTCAAGGACACTCCGAATCGCGATATTTAGCTTTTCCGCTCGCTGTATATCGAAAGAAGCGAAGGATTCACTTCCCAAGCCTCCCAATAATTTGAAATAAAGACAAATCTTTCAAGGACACTCCGACTCGCGATATTTACCGTTTCCGCTCGCTCTATATCGAAACAAGCGAATAATTCACATCCCAAGCCTCGCAATCGTTCAAGATATGAATAATTCAGAGTAGGAGACACGGAATCGGGATATTTACCTTTTACGCTCGCTGTATATCGAAAGAAGCGAAGGATTCACTTCCCAAGCCTCGCAATAATTCGAAATAACGACAAATCTTTCAAGGACACTCCGACTCGCGATATTTACCGTTTCCGCTCGCTGTATATCGAAAGAAGCGATTGATTCACATCCCAAGCCTCGCAATCGTTTAAAATATCGATAAAGCACAGTACGAGACTCGGGATCGCGATATTTACCGTTTCCGCTCGCTGTATATCGAAACAAGCGAATAATTCACATCCCAAGCCTCGCAATCGTTCAAGATATCGATAATTCAGAGTAGGAGACTCGGAATCGGGATATTTACCTTTACGCTGGCTGTATATCGAAAGAAGCGAAGGATTCACATCACAAGCCTCGCAATCGTTCAAAATATCGGTAAATCAGAGTAGGAGACTCGGGATCGCGATATTTACATTTACCACTCGCTGTATATCGAAAGAAACGAAGGATTCACTTCCCAAGCCTCGCAATAATTCGAAATAACGACAAATCATTCAAGGACACTCCGAATCGCGATATTGACCGTTTCCGCACGCTGTATATCGAAAGAAGCGAAGGATTCACATCCCAAGCCTCGCAATCGTTCAAGATATCGATAATTCAGAGTAGGAGACTCGGAATCGGGATATTTACCTTTACGCTCGCTGTATATCGAAAGAAGCGAAGGATTCACATCACAAGCCTCGCAATCGTTCAAAATATCGGTAAATCAGAGTAGGAGACTCGGGATCGCGATATTTACATTTACCACTCGCTGTATATCGAAAGAAACGAAGGATTCACTTCCCAAGCCTCGCAATAATTCGAAATAACGACAAATCATTCAAGGACACTCCGAATCGCGATATTGACCGTTTCCGCTCGCTGTATATCGAAAGAAGCGAAGGATTCACATCCCAAGCCTCGCAACCGTTCGAAATAACGAGAAATCACTCAAGGTCACTCGGAATCACGATATTGACCTTTTCCATATGCAGTGTATTGAAAGAAGCTAAGGATTCGTTTCCCAAGCCTCGCAATCGTTCAAAATATCGGTAAATCAGAGTAGGAGACTCGGGATCGCGATATTTACATTTACCACTCGCTGTATATGGAAAGAAGCGATGGATTCACTTCCCAAACGTCGCAATAATTCGAAATAACGACAAATCTTTCAAGGACACTCCGACTCGCGATATTTACTGTTTCCGCTCGCTGTATATAGAAACAAGCGAACGATTCGCAACCCAAGCATAGCAATAATTCGAAATAACGACAAATCACTCAAGGACACTCCGAATCGCGATATTTACTGTTTCCGCTCGCTGTATATCGAAAGAAGCGAAGGATTCACTTCCCAAGCCTCCCAATAATTTGAAATAAAGACAAATCTTTCAAGGACACTCCGACTCGCGATATTTACCGTTTCCGCTCGCTCTATATCGAAACAAGCGAATAATTCACATCCCAAGCCTCGCAATCGTTCAAGATATCGATAATTCAGAGTAGGAGACACGGAATCGGGATATTTACCTTTTACGCTCGCTGTATATCGAAAGAAGCGAAGGATTCACTTCCCAAGCCTCGCAATAATTCGAAATAACGACAAATCACTCAAGGACACTCCGAATCGCGATATTTACCGTTTCCGCTCGCTGTATATCGAAACAAGCGAATAATTCACATCAAAAGCCTCGCAATCGTTCAAAATATGGATAAATCAGAGTAGGAGACTCGGAATCGCGATATTTAGCTTTTCCGCTCGCTGTATATCGAAAGAAGCGAAGGATTCACTTCCCAAGCCTCCCAATAATTTGAAATAACGACAAATCTTTCAAGGACACTCCGACTCGCGATATTTACCGTTTCCGCTCGCTGTATATCGAAAGAAGCGATTGATTCACATCCCAAGCCTCGCAATCGTTTAAAATATCCATAAAGCACAGTACGAGACTCTGGATCGCGATATTTACCGTTTCCGCTCGCTGTATATCGAAACAAGCGAATAATTCACATCCCAAGCCTCGCAATCGTTCAAGATATCGATAATTCAGAGTAGGAGACTCGGAATCGGGATATTTACCTTTACGCTGGCTGTATATCGAAAGAAGCGAAGGATTCACATCACAAGCCTCGCAATCGTTCAAAATATCGGTAAATCAGAGTAGGAGACTCGGGATCGCGATATTTACATTTACCACTCGCTGTATATCGAAAGAAACGAAGGATTCACTTCCCAAGCCTCGCAATAATTCGAAATAACGACAAATCATTCAAGGACACTCCGAATCGCGATATTGACCGTTTCCGCACGCTGTATATCGAAAGAAGCGAAGGATTCACATCCCAAGCCTCGCAATCGTTCAAGATATCGATAATTCAGAGTAGGAGACTCGGAATCGGGATATTTACCTTTACGCTCGCTGTATATCGAAAGAAGCGAAGGATTCACATCACAAGCCTCGCAATCGTTCAAAATATCGGTAAATCAGAGTAGGAGACTCGGGATCGCGATATTTACATTTACCACTCGCTGTATATCGAAAGAAACGAAGGATTCACTTCCCAAGCCTCGCAATAATTCGAAATAACGACAAATCATTCAAGGACACTCCGAATCGCGATATTGACCGTTTCCGCTCGCTGTATATCGAAAGAAGCGAAGGATTCACATCCCAAGCCTCGCAACCGTTCGAAATAACGAGAAATCACTCAAGGTCACTCGGAATCACGATATTGACCTTTTCCATATGCAGTGTATTGAAAGAAGCTAAGGATTCGTTTCCCAAGCCTCGCAATCGTTCAAAATATCGGTAAATCAGAGTAGGAGACTCGGGATCGCGATATTTACATTTACCACTCGCTGTATATGGAAAGAAGCGATGGATTCACTTCCCAAACGTCGCAATAATTCGAAATAACGACAAATCTTTCAAGGACACTCCGACTCGCGATATTTACTGTTTCCGCTCGCTGTATATAGAAACAAGCGAACGATTCGCAACCCAAGCATAGCAATAATTCGAAATAACGACAAATCACTCAAGGACACTCCGAATCGCGATATTTACTGTTTCCGCTCGCTGTATATCGAAAGAAGCGAAGGATTCACTTCCCAAGCCCCCCAATAATTTGAAATAACGACAAATCTTTCAAGGACACTCCGACTCGCGATATTTACCGTTTCCGCTCGCTGTATATCGAAAGAAGCGATTGATTCACATCCCAAGCCTCGCAATCGTTTAAAATATCGATAAAGCACAGTACGAGACTCGGGATCGCGATATTTACCGTTTCCGCTCGCTGTATATCGAAACAAGCGAATAATTCACATCCCAAGCCTCGCAATCGTTCAAGATATCGATAATTCAGAGTAGGAGACTCCGAATGGCGATATTTACCGTTTCCGCTCGCTGTATATCGAAAGAAGCGAGGGATTCACATCGCAAGCCTCGCAATCGTTCAAAATATCGGTAAATCAGAGTAGGAGACTCGGGATCGCGATATTTACATTTACCACTCGCTGTATATGGAAAGAAGCGATGGATTCACTTCCCAAGCCTCCCAATAATTTGAAATAACGACAAATCTTTCAAGGACACTCCGAATCGCGATATTTACCGTTTCCGCTCGCTGTATATCGAAACAAGCGAATAATTCACATCCCAAGCCTCGCAATCGTTCAAGATATCGATAATTCAGAGTATTAGACTCGGAATCGCGATATTTACTGTTTCCGCTCGCTGTATATAGAAACAAGCGAACGATTCGCAACCCATTCATAGCAATAATTCGAAATAACGACAAATCACTCAAGGACACTCCGAATCGCGATATTTAGCTTTTCCGCTCGCTGTATATCGAAAGAAGCGAAGGATTCACTTCCCAAGCCTCCCAATAATTTGAAATAAAGACAAATCTTTCAAGGACACTCCGACTCGCGATATTTACCGTTTCCGCTCGCTCTATATCGAAACAAGCGAATAATTCACATCCCAAGCCTCGCAATCGTTCAAGATATCGATAATTCAGAGTAGGAGACACGGAATCGGGATATTTACCTTTTACGCTCGCTGTATATCGAAAGAAGCGAAGGATTCACTTCCCAAGCCTCGCAATAATTCGAAATAACGACAAATCACTCAAGGACACTCCGAATCGCGATATTTACCGTTTCCGCTCGCTGTATATCGAAACAAGCGAATAATTCACATCAAAAGCCTCGCAATCGTTCAAAATATGGATAAATCAGAGTAGGAGACTCGGAATCGCGATATTTAGCTTTTCCGCTCGCTGTATATCGAAAGAAGCGAAGGATTCACTTCCCAAGCCTCCCAATAATTTGAAATAACGACAAATCTTTCAAGGACACTCCGACTCGCGATATTTACCGTTTCCGCTCGCTGTATATCGAAAGAAGCGATTGATTCACATCCCAAGCCTCGCAATCGTTTAAAATATCGATAAAGCACAGTACGAGACTCGGGATCGCGATATTTACCGTTTCCGCTCGCTGTATATCGAAACAAGCGAATAATTCACATCCCAAGCCTCGCAATCGTTCAAGATATCGATAATTCAGAGTAGGAGACTCGGAATCGGGATATTTACCTTTACGCTGGCTGTATATCGAAAGAAGCGAAGGATTCACATCACAAGCCTCGCAATCGTTCAAAATATCGGTAAATCAGAGTAGGAGACTCGGGATCGCGATATTTACATTTACCACTCGCTGTATATCGAAAGAAACGAAGGATTCACTTCCCAAGCCTCGCAATAATTCGAAATAACGACAAATCATTCAAGGACACTCCGAATCGCGATATTGACCGTTTCCGCACGCTGTATATCGAAAGAAGCGAAGGATTCACATCCCAAGCCTCGCAATCGTTCAAGATATCGATAATTCAGAGTAGGAGACTCGGAATCGGGATATTTACCTTTACGCTCGCTGTATATCGAAAGAAGCGAAGGATTCACATCACAAGCCTCGCAATCGTTCAATATATCGGTAAATCAGAGTAGGAGACTCGGGATCGCGATATTTACATTTACCACTCGCTGTATATCGAAAGAAACGAAGGATTCACTTCCCACGCCTCGCAATAATTCGAAATAACGACAAATCATTCAAGGACACTCCGAATCGCGATATTGACCGTTTCCGCTCGCTGTATATCGAAAGAAGCGAAGGATTCACATCCCAAGCCTCGCAACCGTTCGAAATAACGAGAAATCACTCAAGGTCACTCGGAATCACGATATTGACCTTTTCCATATGCAGTGTATTGAAAGAAGCTAAGGATTCGTTTCCCAAGCCTCGCAATCGTTCAAAATATCGGTAAATCAGAGTAGGAGACTCGGGATCGCGATATTTACATTTACCACTCGCTGTATATGGAAAGAAGCGATGGATTCACTTCCCAAACGTCGCAATAATTCGAAATAACGACAAATCACTCAAGGACACTCCGAATCGCGATATTTACCGTTTCCGCTCGCTGTATATCGAAACAAGCGAAGGATTCGCACCCCAAGCCTCGCAATCGTTCAAAATATCGATAAATCAGAGTAGCAGACCCGGAATCGCGATATTTACCGTTTCCGCTCGCTGTATATCGAATGAAGATGAGGATTCACATCGCAAGACTCGCAATCGTTCAAAATATCGGTAAATCAGAGTAGGAGACTCGGGATCGCGATATTTACATTTACCACTCGCTGTATATCGAAAGAAACGAAGGATTCACTTCCCAAACGTCGCAATAATTCGAAATAACGACAAATCACTCAAGGACACTCGGAATCACGATATTTACCGTTTCCGCTCCCTGTATATCGAAACAAGCGAAGGATTCGCATCCCAAGCCTCGCAATCGTTCAAAATATCGATAAATCAGAGTAGGAGACCCGGAATCGCGATATTTACCGTTTCCGCTCGCTGTATATCGAATGAAGATAAGGATTCACATCGCAAGACTCGCAATCGTTCAAAATATCGGTAAATCAGAGTAGAAGACTCGGGATCGCGATATTTACATTTACCACTCGCTGTATATCGAAAGATGCGAAGGATTCACTTCCCAAGCCTCGCAATAATTCGAAATAACGACAAATCACTCAAGGACGCTCCGAATCGCGATATTTACCGTTTCCGCTCGCTGTATATCGAAAGAAGCGAAGGATTCACATCCCAAGCCGGGCAACCGTTCGAAATAACGAGAAATCACTCAAGGTCACTCGGAATCACGATATTGATCTTTTCCGTATGCAGTGAATTGAATGAAGCTAAGGATTCGTTTCCCAAGCCTCGCAATCGTTCAAAATATCGATAAATCAGAGTAGGAGACTCGGGATTGCGATATTTACATTTACCACTCGCTGCATATCGAAAGAAACGAAGGATTCACTTCCCAAGCCTCGCAATAATTCGAAATAACGACAAATCATTCAAGGACACTCCGACTCGCGATATTTATCGTTTCCGCTCGCTGTATATCGAAACAAGCGAATAATTCACATCCCAAGCCTCGCAATCGATCAAAATATCTATAAATCAGAGAAGGAGACTCGGAAACGCGATAGTTACATTTACCGCAAGCTGTATATCGAAAGAAGCGAAGGATTCACTTACCAAGCCTCGCAATCGTTCAAAATATCGATAAATCAGAGAAGGAGACTCGGAAACATGATATTTACATTTACCACTCGCTGTATATCGAAAGAAGCGAAGGATTCACTTACCAAGCCTCGCAATCGTTCAAAATATCGATAAATCAGAGTAGGAGACTCGGGATTGCGATATTTACATTTACCACTCGCTGCATATCGAAAGAAGCGAAGGATTCACTTCCCAAGCCTCGCAATAATTCGAAATAACGACAAATCACTCAAAGACACTCCGAATCGCGATATTTACCGTTTCCGCTCGCTGTATATCGAAACAAGCGAAGGATTCACATCCCAAGCCTCGAAATCGTACCAAAACATCGATAAATCAGAGTAGGACACTTAGAATCGCGATATTTACCGTTTCCGCTCGCTGTATATCGAAAGAAGATAAGCATTCACTTCCCAAGCCCCCCAATAATTTGAAATAACGACAAATCTTTCAAGGACACTCCGACTCGCGATATTTACCGTTTCCGCTCGCTGTATATCGAAAGAAGCGATTGATTCACATCCCAAGCCTCGCAATCGTTTAAAATATCGATAAAGCACAGTACGAGACTCGGGATCGCGATATTTACCGTTTCCGCTCGCTGTATATCGGAACAAGCGAATAATTCACATCCCAAGCCTCGCAATCGTTCAAGATATCGATAATTCAGAGTAGGAGACTCGGAATCGCGATATTTACCTTTTCCGCTCGCTGTATATCGAATGAAGCGAAGGATTCACTTCCCATTCCTCCCAATAATTTGAAATAACGACAAATCTTTCAAGGACACTCCGACTCGCGATATTTACTGTTTCCGCTCGCTGTATATAGAAACAAGCGAACGATTCGCAACCCAAGCATAGCAATAATTCGAAATAACGACAAATCACTCAAGGACACTCCGAATCGCGATATTTACTGTTTCCGCTCGCTGTATATCGAAAGAAGCGAAGGATTCACTTCCCAAGCCCCCCAATAATTTGAAATAACGACAAATCTTTCAAGGACACTCCGACTCGCGATATTTACCGTTTCCGCTCGCTGTATATCGAAAGAAGCGATTGATTCACATCCCAAGCCTCGCAATCGTTTAAAATATCGATAAAGCACAGTACGAGACTCGGGATCGCGATATTTACCGTTTCCGCTCGCTGTATATCGAAACAAGCGAATAATTCACATCCCAAGCCTCGCAATCGTTCAAGATATCGATAATTCAGAGTAGGAGACTCCGAATGGCGATATTTACCGTTTCCGCTCGCTGTATATCGAAAGAAGCGAGGGATTCACATCGCAAGCCTCGCAATCGTTCAAAATATCGGTAAATCAGAGTAGGAGACTCGGGATCGCGATATTTACATTTACCACTCGCTGTATATGGAAAGAAGCGATGGATTCACTTCCCAAGCCTCCCAATAATTTGAAATAACGACAAATCTTTCAAGGACACTCCGAATCGCGATATTTACCGTTTCCGCTCGCTGTATATCGAAACAAGCGAATAATTCACATCCCAAGCCTCGCAATCGTTCAAGATATCGATAATTCAGAGTATTAGACTCGGAATCGCGATATTTACTGTTTCCGCTCGCTGTATATAGAAACAAGCGAACGATTGTCAACCCATTCATAGCAATAATTCGAAATAACGACAAATCACTCAAGGACACTCCGAATCGCGATATTTAGCTTTTCCGCTCGCTGTATATCGAAAGAAGCGAAGGATTCACTTCCCAAGCCTCCCAATAATTTGAAATAAAGACAAATCTTTCAAGGACACTCCGACTCGCGATATTTACCGTTTCCGCTCGCTCTATATCGAAACAAGCGAATAATTCACATCCCAAGCCTCGCAATCGTTCAAGATATCGATAATTCAGAGTAGGAGACACGGAATCGGGATATTTACCTTTTACGCTCGCTGTATATCGAAAGAAGCGAAGGATTCACTTCCCAAGCCTCGCAATAATTCGAAATAACGACAAATCACTCAAGGACACTCCGAATCGCGATATTTACCGTTTCCGCTCGCTGTATATCGAAACAAGCGAATAATTCACATCAAAAGCCTCGCAATCGTTCAAAATATGGATAAATCAGAGTAGGAGACTCGGAATCGCGATATTTAGCTTTTCCGCTCGCTGTATATCGAAAGAAGCGAAGGATTCACTTCCCAAGCCTCCCAATAATTTGAAATAACGACAAATCTTTCAAGGACACTCCGACTCGCGATATTTACCGTTTCCGCTCGCTGTATATCGAAAGAAGCGATTGATTCACATCCCAAGCCTCGCAATCGTTTAAAATATCGATAAAGCACAGTACGAGACTCGGGATCGCGATATTTACCGTTTCCGCTCGCTGTATATCGAAACAAGCGAATAATTCACATCCCAAGCCTCGCAATCGTTCAAGATATCGATAATTCAGAGTAGGAGACTCGGAATCGGGATATTTACCTTTACGCTGGCTGTATATCGAAAGAAGCGAAGGATTCACATCACAAGCCTCGCAATCGTTTAAAATATCGGTAAATCAGAGTAGGAGACTCGGGATCGCGATATTTACATTTACCACTCGCTGTATATCGAAAGAAACGAAGGATTCACTTCCCAAGCCTCGCAATAATTCGAAATAACGACAAATCATTCAAGGACACTCCGAATCGCGATATTGACCGTTTCCGCACGCTGTATATCGAAAGAAGCGAAGGATTCACATCCCAAGCCTCGCAATCGTTCAAGATATCGATAATTCAGAGTAGGAGACTCGGAATCGGGATATTTACCTTTACGCTCGCTGTATATCGAAACAAGCGAATAATTCACATCCCAAGCCTCGCAATCGTTCAAGATATCGATAATTCAGAGTAGGAGACTCCGAATGGCGATATTTACCGTTTCCGCTCGCTGTATATCGAAAGAAGCGAGGGATTCACATCGCAAGCCTCGCAATCGTTCAAAATATCGGTAAATCAGAGTAGGAGACTCGGGATCGCGATATTTACATTTACCACTCGCTGTATATGGAAAGAAGCGATGGATTCACTTCCCAAGCCTCCCAATAATTTGAAATAACGACAAATCTTTCAAGGACACTCCGAATCGCGATATTTACCGTTTCCGCTCGCTGTATATCGAAACAAGCGAATAATTCACATCCCAAGCCTCGCAATCGTTCAAGATATCGATAATTCAGAGTATTAGACTCGGAATCGCGATATTTACTGTTTCCGCTCGCTGTATATAGAAACAAGCGAACGATTCGCAACCCATTCATAGCAATAATTCGAAATAACGACAAATCACTCAAGGACACTCCGAATCGCGATATTTAGCTTTTCCGCTCGCTGTATATCGAAAGAAGCGAAGGATTCACTTCCCAAGCCTCCCAATAATTTGAAATAAAGACAAATCTTTCAAGGACACTCCGACTCGCGATATTTACCGTTTCCGCTCGCTCTATATCGAAACAAGCGAATAATTCACATCCCAAGCCTCGCAATCGTTCAAGATATCGATAATTCAGAGTAGGAGACACGGAATCGGGATATTTACCTTTTACGCTCGCTGTATATCGAAAGAAGCGAAGGATTCACTTCCCAAGCCTCGCAATAATTCGAAATAACGACAAATCACTCAAGGACACTCCGAATCGCGATATTTACCGTTTCCGCTCGCTGTATATCGAAACAAGCGAATAATTCACATCAAAAGCCTCGCAATCGTTCAAAATATGGATAAATCAGAGTAGGAGACTCGGAATCGCGATATTTAGCTTTTCCGCTCGCTGTATATCGAAAGAAGCGAAGGATTCACTTCCCAAGCCTCCCAATAATTTGAAATAACGACAAATCTTTCAAGGACACTCCGACTCGCGATATTTACCGTTTCCGCTCGCTGTATATCGAAAGAAGCGATTGATTCACATCCCAAGCCTCGCAATCGTTTAAAATATCGATAAAGCACAGTACGAGACTCGGGATCGCGATATTTACCGTTTCCGCTCGCTGTATATCGAAACAAGCGAATAATTCACATCCCAAGCCTCGCAATCGTTCAAGATATCGATAATTCAGAGTAGGAGACTCGGAATCGGGATATTTACCTTTACGCTGGCTGTATATCGAAAGAAGCGAAGGATTCACATCACAAGCCTCGCAATCGTTCAAAATATCGGTAAATCAGAGTAGGAGACTCGGGATCGCGATATTTACATTTACCACTCGCTGTATATCGAAAGAAACGAAGGATTCACTTCCCAAGCCTCGCAATAATTCGAAATAACGACAAATCATTCAAGGACACTCCGAATCGCGATATTGACCGTTTCCGCACGCTGTATATCGAAAGAAGCGAAGGATTCACATCCCAAGCCTCGCAATCGTTCAAGATATCGATAATTCAGAGTAGGAGACTCGGAATCGGGATATTTACCTTTACGCTCGCTGTATATCGAAAGAAGCGAAGGATTCACATCACAAGCCTCGCAATCGTTCAATATATCGGTAAATCAGAGTAGGAGACTCGGGATCGCGATATTTACATTTACCACTCGCTGTATATCGAAAGAAACGAAGGATTCACTTCCCACGCCTCGCAATAATTCGAAATAACGACAAATCATTCAAGGACACTCCGAATCGCGATATTGACCGTTTCCGCTCGCTGTATATCGAAAGAAGCGAAGGATTCACATCCCAAGCCTCGCAACCGTTCGAAATAACGAGAAATCACTCAAGGTCACTCGGAATCACGATATTGACCTTTTCCATATGCAGTGTATTGAAAGAAGCTAAGGATTCGTTTCCCAAGCCTCGCAATCGTTCAAAATATCGGTAAATCAGAGTAGGAGACTCGGGATCGCGATATTTACATTTACCACTCGCTGTATATGGAAAGAAGCGATGGATTCACTTCCCAAACGTCGCAATAATTCGAAATAACGACAAATCACTCAAGGACACTCCGAATCGCGATATTTACCGTTTCCGCTCGCTGTATATCGAAACAAGCGAAGGATTCGCACCCCAAGCCTCGCAATCGTTCAAAATATCGATAAATCAGAGTAGCAGACCCGGAATCGCGATATTTACCGTTTCCGCTCGCTGTATATCGAATGAAGATGAGGATTCACATCGCAAGACTCGCAATCGTTCAAAATATCGGTAAATCAGAGTAGGAGACTCGGGATCGCGATATTTACATTTACCACTCGCTGTATATCGAAAGAAACGAAGGATTCACTTCCCAAACGTCGCAATAATTCGAAATAACGACAAATCACTCAAGGACACTCGGAATCACGATATTTACCGTTTCCGCTCCCTGTATATCGAAACAAGCGAAGGATTCGCATCCCAAGCCTCGCAATCGTTCAAAATATCGATAAATCAGAGTAGGAGACCCGGAATCGCGATATTTACCGTTTCCGCTCGCTGTATATCGAATGAAGATAAGGATTCACATCGCAAGACTCGCAATCGTTCAAAATATCGGTAAATCAGAGTAGAAGACTCGGGATCGCGATATTTACATTTACCACTCGCTGTATATCGAAAGATGCGAAGGATTCACTTCCCAAGCCTCGCAATAATTCGAAATAACGACAAATCACTCAAGGACGCTCCGAATCGCGATATTTACCGTTTCCGCTCGCTGTATATCGAAAGAAGCGAAGGATTCACATCCCAAGCCGGGCAACCGTTCGAAATAACGAGAAATCACTCAAGGTCACTCGGAATCACGATATTGATCTTTTCCGTATGCAGTGAATTGAATGAAGCTAAGGATTCGTTTCCCAAGCCTCGCAATCGTTCAAAATATCGATAAATCAGAGTAGGAGACTCGGGATTGCGATATTTACATTTACCACTCGCTGCATATCGAAAGAAACGAAGGATTCACTTCCCAAGCCTCGCAATAATTCGAAATAACGACAAATCATTCAAGGACACTCCGACTCGCGATATTTATCGTTTCCGCTCGCTGTATATCGAAACAAGCGAATAATTCACATCCCAAGCCTCGCAATCGATCAAAATATCTATAAATCAGAGAAGGAGACTCGGAAACGCGATAGTTACATTTACCGCAAGCTGTATATCGAAAGAAGCGAAGGATTCACTTACCAAGCCTCGCAATCGTTCAAAATATCGATAAATCAGAGAAGGAGACTCGGAAACATGATATTTACATTTACCACTCGCTGTATATCGAAAGAAGCGAAGGATTCACTTACCAAGCCTCGCAATCGTTCAAAATATCGATAAATCAGAGTAGGAGACTCGGGATTGCGATATTTACATTTACCACTCGCTGCATATCGAAAGAAGCGAAGGATTCACTTCCCAAGCCTCGCAATAATTCGAAATAACGACAAATCACTCAAAGACACTCCGAATCGCGATATTTACCGTTTCCGCTCGCTGTATATCGAAACAAGCGAAGGATTCACATCCCAAGCCTCGAAATCGTACCAAAACATCGATAAATCAGAGTAGGACACTTAGAATCGCGATATTTACCGTTTCCGCTCGCTGTATATCGAAAGAAGATAAGCATTCACTTCCCAAGCCCCCCAATAATTTGAAATAACGACAAATCTTTCAAGGACACTCCGACTCGCGATATTTACCGTTTCCGCTCGCTGTATATCGAAAGAAGCGATTGATTCACATCCCAAGCCTCGCAATCGTTTAAAATATCGATAAAGCACAGTACGAGACTCGGGATCGCGATATTTACCGTTTCCGCTCGCTGTATATCGGAACAAGCGAATAATTCACATCCCAAGCCTCGCAATCGTTCAAGATATCGATAATTCAGAGTAGGAGACTCGGAATCGCGATATTTACCTTTTCCGCTCGCTGTATATCGAATGAAGCGAAGGATTCACTTCCCATTCCTCCCAATAATTTGAAATAACGACAAATCTTTCAAGGACACTCCGACTCGCGATATTTACTGTTTCCGCTCGCTGTATATAGAAACAAGCGAACGATTCGCAACCCAAGCATAGCAATAATTCGAAATAACGACAAATCACTCAAGGACACTCCGAATCGCGATATTTACTGTTTCCGCTCGCTGTATATCGAAAGAAGCGAAGGATTCACTTCCCAAGCCCCCCAATAATTTGAAATAACGACAAATCTTTCAAGGACACTCCGACTCGCGATATTTACCGTTTCCGCTCGCTGTATATCGAAAGAAGCGATTGATTCACATCCCAAGCCTCGCAATCGTTTAAAATATCGATAAAGCACAGTACGAGACTCGGGATCGCGATATTTACCGTTTCCGCTCGCTGTATATCGAAACAAGCGAATAATTCACATCCCAAGCCTCGCAATCGTTCAAGATATCGATAATTCAGAGTAGGAGACTCCGAATGGCGATATTTACCGTTTCCGCTCGCTGTATATCGAAAGAAGCGAGGGATTCACATCGCAAGCCTCGCAATCGTTCAAAATATCGGTAAATCAGAGTAGGAGACTCGGGATCGCGATATTTACATTTACCACTCGCTGTATATGGAAAGAAGCGATGGATTCACTTCCCAAGCCTCCCAATAATTTGAAATAACGACAAATCTTTCAAGGACACTCCGAATCGCGATATTTACCGTTTCCGCTCGCTGTATATCGAAACAAGCGAATAATTCACATCCCAAGCCTCGCAATCGTTCAAGATATCGATAATTCAGAGTATTAGACTCGGAATCGCGATATTTACTGTTTCCGCTCGCTGTATATAGAAACAAGCGAACGATTGTCAACCCATTCATAGCAATAATTCGAAATAACGACAAATCACTCAAGGACACTCCGAATCGCGATATTTAGCTTTTCCGCTCGCTGTATATCGAAAGAAGCGAAGGATTCACTTCCCAAGCCTCCCAATAATTTGAAATAAAGACAAATCTTTCAAGGACACTCCGACTCGCGATATTTACCGTTTCCGCTCGCTCTATATCGAAACAAGCGAATAATTCACATCCCAAGCCTCGCAATCGTTCAAGATATCGATAATTCAGAGTAGGAGACACGGAATCGGGATATTTACCTTTTACGCTCGCTGTATATCGAAAGAAGCGAAGGATTCACTTCCCAAGCCTCGCAATAATTCGAAATAACGACAAATCACTCAAGGACACTCCGAATCGCGATATTTACCGTTTCCGCTCGCTGTATATCGAAACAAGCGAATAATTCACATCAAAAGCCTCGCAATCGTTCAAAATATGGATAAATCAGAGTAGGAGACTCGGAATCGCGATATTTAGCTTTTCCGCTCGCTGTATATCGAAAGAAGCGAAGGATTCACTTCCCAAGCCTCCCAATAATTTGAAATAACGACAAATCTTTCAAGGACACTCCGACTCGCGATATTTACCGTTTCCGCTCGCTGTATATCGAAAGAAGCGATTGATTCACATCCCAAGCCTCGCAATCGTTTAAAATATCGATAAAGCACAGTACGAGACTCGGGATCGCGATATTTACCGTTTCCGCTCGCTGTATATCGAAACAAGCGAATAATTCACATCCCAAGCCTCGCAATCGTTCAAGATATCGATAATTCAGAGTAGGAGACTCGGAATCGGGATATTTACCTTTACGCTGGCTGTATATCGAAAGAAGCGAAGGATTCACATCACAAGCCTCGCAATCGTTCAAAATATCGGTAAATCAGAGTAGGAGACTCGGGATCGCGATATTTACATTTACCACTCGCTGTATATCGAAAGAAACGAAGGATTCACTTCCCAAGCCTCGCAATAATTCGAAATAACGACAAATCATTCAAGGACACTCCGAATCGCGATATTGACCGTTTCCGCACGCTGTATATCGAAAGAAGCGAAGGATTCACATCCCAAGCCTCGCAATCGTTCAAGATATCGATAATTCAGAGTAGGAGACTCGGAATCGGGATATTTACCTTTACGCTCGCTGTATATCGAAAGAAGCGAAGGATTCACATCACAAGCCTCGCAATCGTTCAAAATATCGGTAAATCAGAGTAGGAGACTCGGGATCGCGATATTTACATTTACCACTCGCTGTATATCGAAAGAAACGAAGGATTCACTTCCCAAGCCTCGCAATAATTCGAAATAACGACAAATCATTCAAGGACACTCCGAATCGCGATATTGACCGTTTCCGCTCGCTGTATATCGAAAGAAGCGAAGGATTCACATCCCAAGCCTCGCAACCGTTCGAAATAACGAGAAATCACTCAAGGTCACTCGGAATCACGATATTGACCTTTTCCATATGCAGTGTATTGAAAGAAGCTAAGGATTCGTTTCCCAAGCCTCGCAATCGTTCAAAATATCGGTAAATCAGAGTAGGAGACTCGGGATCGCGATATTTACATTTACCACTCGCTCTATATGGAAAGAAGCGATGGATTCACTTCCCAAACGTCGCAATAATTCGAAATAACGACAAATCTTTCAAGGACACTCCGACTCGCGATATTTACTGTTTCCGCTCGCTGTATATAGAAACAAGCGAACGATTCGCAACCCAAGCATAGCAATAATTCGAAATAACGACAAATCACTCAAGGACACTCCGAATCGCGATATTTACTGTTTCCGCTCGCTGTATATCGAAAGAAGCGAAGGATTCACTTCCCAAGCCCCCCAATAATTTGAAATAACGACAAATCTTTCAAGGACACTCCGACTCGCGATATTTACCGTTTCCGCTCGCTGTATATCGAAAGAAGCGATTGATTCACATCCCAAGCCTCGCAATCGTTTAAAATATCGATAAAGCACAGTACGAGACTCGGGATCGCGATATTTACCGTTTCCGCTCGCTGTATATCGAAACAAGCGAATAATTCACATCCCAAGCCTCGCAATCGTTCAAGATATCGATAATTCAGAGTAGGAGACTCCGAATGGCGATATTTACCGTTTCCGCTCGCTGTATATCGAAAGAAGCGAGGGATTCACATCGCAAGCCTCGCAATCGTTCAAAATATCGGTAAATCAGAGTAGGAGACTCGGGATCGCGATATTTACATTTACCACTCGCTGTATATGGAAAGAAGCGATGGATTCACTTCCCAAGCCTCCCAATAATTTGAAATAACGACAAATCTTTCAAGGACACTCCGAATCGCGATATTTACCGTTTCCGCTCGCTGTATATCGAAACAAGCGAATAATTCACATCCCAAGCCTCGCAATCGTTCAAGATATCGATAATTCAGAGTATTAGACTCGGAATCGCGATATTTACTGTTTCCGCTCGCTGTATATAGAAACAAGCGAACGATTCGCAACCCATTCATAGCAATAATTCGAAATAACGACAAATCACTCAAGGACACTCCGAATCGCGATATTTAGCTTTTCCGCTCGCTGTATATCGAAAGAAGCGAAGGATTCACTTCCCAAGCCTCCCAATAATTTGAAATAAAGACAAATCTTTCAAGGACACTCCGACTCGCGATATTTACCGTTTCCGCTCGCTCTATATCGAAACAAGCGAATAATTCACATCCCAAGCCTCGCAATCGTTCAAGATATCGATAATTCAGAGTAGGAGACACGGAATCGGGATATTTACCTTTTACGCTCGCTGTATATCGAAAGAAGCGAAGGATTCACTTCCCAAGCCTCGCAATAATTCGAAATAACGACAAATCTTTCAAGGACACTCCGACTCGCGATATTTACCGTTTCCGCTCGCTGTATATCGAAAGAAGCGATTGATTCACATCCCAAGCCTCGCAATCGTTTAAAATATCGATAAAGCACAGTACGAGACTCGGGATCGCGATATTTACCGTTTCCGCTCGCTGTATATCGAAACAAGCGAATAATTCACATCCCAAGCCTCGCAATCGTTCAAGATATCGATAATTCAGAGTAGGAGACTCGGAATCGGGATATTTACCTTTACGCTGGCTGTATATCGAAAGAAGCGAAGGATTCACATCACAAGCCTCGCAATCGTTCAAAATATCGGTAAATCAGAGTAGGAGACTCGGGATCGCGATATTTACATTTACCACTCGCTGTATATCGAAAGAAACGAAGGATTCACTTCCCAAGCCTCGCAATAATTCGAAATAACGACAAATCATTCAAGGACACTCCGAATCGCGATATTGACCGTTTCCGCACGCTGTATATCGAAAGAAGCGAAGGATTCACATCCCAAGCCTCGCAATCGTTCAAGATATCGATAATTCAGAGTAGGAGACTCGGAATCGGGATATTTACCTTTACGCTCGCTGTATATCGAAAGAAGCGAAGGATTCACATCACAAGCCTCGCAATCGTTCAAAATATCGGTAAATCAGAGTAGGAGACTCGGGATCGCGATATTTACATTTACCACTCGCTGTATATCGAAAGAAACGAAGGATTCACTTCCCAAGCCTCGCAATAATTCGAAATAACGACAAATCATTCAAGGACACTCCGAATCGCGATATTGACCGTTTCCGCTCGCTGTATATCGAAAGAAGCGAAGGATTCACATCCCAAGCCTCGCAACCGTTCGAAATAACGAGAAATCACTCAAGGTCACTCGGAATCACGATATTGACCTTTTCCATATGCAGTGTATTGAAAGAAGCTAAGGATTCGTTTCCCAAGCCTCGCAATCGTTCAAAATATCGGTAAATCAGAGTAGGAGACTCGGGATCGCGATATTTACATTTACCACTCGCTGTATATGGAAAGAAGCGATGGATTCACTTCCCAAACGTCGCAATAATTCGAAATAACGACAAATCTTTCAAGGACACTCCGACTCGCGATATTTACTGTTTCCGCTCGCTGTATATAGAAACAAGCGAACGATTCGCAACCCAAGCATAGCAATAATTCGAAATAACGACAAATCACTCAAGGACACTCCGAATCGCGATATTTACTGTTTCCGCTCGCTGTATATCGAAAGAAGCGAAGGATTCACTTCCCAAGCCCCCCAATAATTTGAAATAACGACAAATCTTTCAAGGACACTCCGACTCGCGATATTTACCGTTTCCGCTCGCTGTATATCGAAAGAAGCGATTGATTCACATCCCAAGCCTCGCAATCGTTTAAAATATCGATAAAGCACAGTACGAGACTCGGGATCGCGATATTTACCGTTTCCGCTCGCTGTATATCGAAACAAGCGAATAATTCACATCCCAAGCCTCGCAATCGTTCAAGATATCGATAATTCAGAGTAGGAGACTCCGAATGGCGATATTTACCGTTTCCGCTCGCTGTATATCGAAAGAAGCGAGGGATTCACATCGCAAGCCTCGCAATCGTTCAAAATATCGGTAAATCAGAGTAGGAGACTCGGGATCGCGATATTTACATTTACCACTCGCTGTATATCGAAAGAAGCGAAGGATTCACTACCCAAGCCTCGCAATAATTCGAAATAACGACAAATCACTCAAGGACACTCCGAATCGCGATATTGACCGTTTCCGCTCGCTGTATATCGAAAGAAGCGAAGGATTCACATCCCAAGCCTCGCAACCGTTCGAAATAACGAGAAATCACTCAAGGTCACTCGGAATCACGATATTGACCTTTTCCATATGCAGTGTATTGAAAGAAGCTAAGGATTCGTTTCCCAAGCCTCGCAATCGTTCAAAATATCGGTAAATCAGAGTAGGAGACTCGGGATCGCGATATTTACATTTACCACTCGCTGTATATGGAAAGAAGCGATGGATTCACTTCCCAAACGTCGCAATAATTCGAAATAACGACAAATCTTTCAAGGACACTCCGACTCGCGATATTTACTGTTTCCGCTCGCTGTATATAGAAACAAGCGAACGATTCGCAACCCAAGCATAGCAATAATTCGAAATAACGACAAATCACTCAAGGACACTCCGAATCGCGATATTTACTGTTTCCGCTCGCTGTATATCGAAAGAAGCGAAGGATTCACTTCCCAAGCCCCCCAATAATTTGAAATAACGACAAATCTTTCAAGGACACTCCGACTCGCGATATTTACCGTTTCCGCTCGCTGTATATCGAAACAAGCGAATAATTCACATCCCAAGCCTCGCAATCGTTCAAGATATCGATAATTCAGAGTAGGAGACTCCGAATGGCGATATTTACCGTTTCCGCTCGCTGTATATCGAAAGAAGCGAGGGATTCACATCGCAAGCCTCGCAATCGTTCAAAATATCGGTAAATCAGAGTAGGAGACTCGGAATCGCGATATTTACTGTTTCCGCTCGCTGTATATAGAAACAAGCGAACGATTCGCAACCCATTCATAGCAATAATTCGAAATAACGACAAATCACTCAAGGACACTCCGAATCGCGATATTTAGCTTTTCCGCTCGCTGTATATCGAAAGAAGCGAAGGATTCACTTCCCAAGCCTCCCAATAATTTGAAATAAAGACAAATCTTTCAAGGACACTCCGACTCGCGATATTTACCGTTTCCGCTCGCTCTATATCGAAACAAGCGAATAATTCACATCCCAAGCCTCGCAATCGTTCAAGATATCGATAATTCAGAGTAGGAGACACGGAATCGGGATATTTACCTTTTACGCTCGCTGTATATCGAAAGAAGCGAAGGATTCACTTCCCAAGCCTCGCAATAATTCGAAATAACGACAAATCTTTCAAGGACACTCCGACTCGCGATATTTACCGTTTCCGCTCGCTGTATATCGAAAGAAGCGATTGATTCACATCCCAAGCCTCGCAATCGTTTAAAATATCGATAAAGCACAGTACGAGACTCGGGATCGCGATATTTACCGTTTCCGCTTGCTGTATATCGAAACAAGCGAATAATTCACATCCCAAGCCTCGCAATCGTTCAAGATATCGATAATTCAGAGTAGGAGACTCGGAATCGGGATATTTACCTTTACGCTGGCTGTATATCGAAAGAAGCGAAGGATTCACATCACAAGCCTCGCAATCGTTCAAAATATCGGTAAATCAGAGTAGGAGACTCGGGATCGCGATATTTACATTTACCACTCGCTGTATATCGAAAGAAACGAAGGATTCACTTCCCAAGCCTCGCAATAATTCGAAATAACGACAAATCATTCAAGGACACTCCGAATCGCGATATTGACCGTTTCCGCACGCTGTATATCGAAAGAAGCGAAGGATTCACATCCCAAGCCTCGCAATCGTTCAAGATATCGATAATTCAGAGTAGGAGACTCGGAATCGGGATATTTACCTTTACGCTCGCTGTATATCGAAAGAAGCGAAGGATTCACATCACAAGCCTCGCAATCGTTCAAAATATCGGTAAATCAGAGTAGGAGACTCGGGATCGCGATATTTACATTTACCACTCGCTGTATATCGAAAGAAACGAAGGATTCACTTCCCAAGCCTCGCAATAATTCGAAATAACGACAAATCATTCAAGGACACTCCGAATCGCGATATTGACCGTTTCCGCTCGCTGTATATCGAAAGAAGCGAAGGATTCACATCCCAAGCCTCGCAACCGTTCGAAATAACGAGAAATCACTCAAGGTCACTCGGAATCACGATATTGACCTTTTCCATATGCAGTGTATTGAAAGAAGCTAAGGATTCGTTTCCCAAGCCTCGCAATCGTTCAAAATATCGGTAAATCAGAGTAGGAGACTCGGGATCGCGATATTTACATTTACCACTCGCTGTATATGGAAAGAAGCGATGGATTCACTTCCCAAACGTCGCAATAATTCGAAATAACGACAAATCTTTCAAGGACACTCCGACTCGCGATATTTACTGTTTCCGCTCGCTGTATATAGAAACAAGCGAACGATTCGCAACCCAAGCATAGCAATAATTCGAAATAACGACAAATCACTCAAGGACACTCCGAATCGCGATATTTACTGTTTCCGCTCGCTGTATATCGAAAGAAGCGAAGGATTCACTTCCCAAGCCCCCCAATAATTTGAAATAACGACAAATCTTTCAAGGACACTCCGACTCGCGATATTTACCGTTTCCGCTCGCTGTATATCGAAAGAAGCGATTGATTCACATCCCAAGCCTCGCAATCGTTTAAAATATCGATAAAGCACAGTACGAGACTCGGGATCGCGATATTTACCGTTTCCGCTCGCTGTATATCGAAACAAGCGAATAATTCACATCCCAAGCCTCGCAATCGTTCAAGATATCGATAATTCAGAGTAGGAGACTCCGAATGGCGATATTTACCGTTTCCGCTCGCTGTATATCGAAAGAAGCGAGGGATTCACATCGCAAGCCTCGCAATCGTTCAAAATATCGGTAAATCAGAGTAGGAGACTCGGGATCGCGATATTTACATTTACCACTCGCTGTATATCGAAAGAAGCGAAGGATTCACTACCCAAGCCTCGCAATAATTCGAAATAACGACAAATCACTCAAGGACACTCCGAATCGCGATATTGACCGTTTCCGCTCGCTGTATATCGAAAGAAGCGAAGGATTCACATCCCAAGCCTCGCAACCGTTCGAAATAACGAGAAATCACTCAAGGTCACTCGGAATCACGATATTGACCTTTTCCATATGCAGTGTATTGAAAGAAGCTAAGGATTCGTTTCCCAAGCCTCGCAATCGTTCAAAATATCGGTAAATCAGAGTAGGAGACTCGGGATCGCGATATTTACATTTACCACTCGCTGTATATGGAAAGAAGCGATGGATTCACTTCCCAAACGTCGCAATAATTCGAAATAACGACAAATCTTTCAAGGACACTCCGACTCGCGATATTTACTGTTTCCGCTCGCTGTATATAGAAACAAGCGAACGATTCGCAACCCAAGCATAGCAATAATTCGAAATAACGACAAATCACTCAAGGACACTCCGAATCGCGATATTTACTGTTTCCGCTCGCTGTATATCGAAAGAAGCGAAGGATTCACTTCCCAAGCCCCCCAATAATTTGAAATAACGACAAATCTTTCAAGGACACTCCGACTCGCGATATTTACCGTTTCCGCTCGCTGTATATCGAAACAAGCGAATAATTCACATCCCAAGCCTCGCAATCGTTCAAGATATCGATAATTCAGAGTAGGAGACTCCGAATGGCGATATTTACCGTTTCCGCTCGCTGTATATCGAAAGAAGCGAGGGATTCACATCGCAAGCCTCGCAATCGTTCAAAATATCGGTAAATCAGAGTAGGAGACTCGGGATCGCGATATTTACATTTACCACTCGCTGTATATGGAAAGAAGCGATGGATTCACTTCCCAAGCCTCCCAATAATTTGAAATAACGACAAATCTTTCAAGGACACTCCGAATCGCGATATTTACCGTTTCCGCTCGCTGTATATCGAAACAAGCGAATAATTCACATCCCAAGCCTCGCAATCGTTCAAGATATCGATAATTCAGAGTATTAGACTCGGAATCGCGATATTTACTGTTTCCGCTCGCTGTATATAGAAACAAGCGAACGATTCGCAACCCATTCATAGCAATAATTCGAAATAACGACAAATCACTCAAGGACACTCCGAATCGCGATATTTAGCTTTTCCGCTCGCTGTATATCGAAAGAAGCGAAGGATTCACTTCCCAAGCCTCCCAATAATTTGAAATAAAGACAAATCTTTCAAGGACACTCCGACTCGCGATATTTACCGTTTCCGCTCGCTCTATATCGAAACAAGCGAATAATTCACATCCCAAGCCTCGCAATCGTTCAAGATATCGATAATTCAGAGTAGGAGACACGGAATCGGGATATTTACCTTTTACGCTCGCTGTATATCGAAAGAAGCGAAGGATTCACTTCCCAAGCCTCGCAATAATTCGAAATAACGACAAATCTTTCAAGGACACTCCGACTCGCGATATTTACCGTTTCCGCTCGCTGTATATCGAAAGAAGCGATTGATTCACATCCCAAGCCTCGCAATCGTTTAAAATATCGATAAAGCACAGTACGAGACTCGGGATCGCGATATTTACCGTTTCCGCTCGCTGTATATCGAAACAAGCGAATAATTCACATCCCAAGCCTCGCAATCGTTCAAGACATCGATAATTCAGAGTAGGAGACTCGGAATCGGGATATTTACCTTTACGCTGGCTGTATATCGAAAGAAGCGAAGGATTCACATCACAAGCCTCGCAATCGTTCAAAATATCGGTAAATCAGAGTAGGAGACTCGGGATCGCGATATTTACATTTACCACTCGCTGTATATCGAAAGAAACGAAGGATTCACTTCCCAAGCCTCGCAATAATTCGAAATAACGACAAATCATTCAAGGACACTCCGAATCGCGATATTGACCGTTTCCGCACGCTGTATATCGAAAGAAGCGAAGGATTCACATCCCAAGCCTCGCAATCGTTCAAGATATCGATAATTCAGAGTAGGAGACTCGGAATCGGGATATTTACCTTTACGCTCGCTGTATATCGAAAGAAGCGAAGGATTCACATCACAAGCCTCGCAATCGTTCAAAATATCGGTAAATCAGAGTAGGAGACTCGGGATCGCGATATTTACATTTACCACTCGCTGTATATCGAAAGAAACGAAGGATTCACTTCCCAAGCCTCGCAATAATTCGAAATAACGACAAATCATTCAAGGACACTCCGAATCGCGATATTGACCGTTTCCGCTCGCTGTATATCGAAAGAAGCGAAGGATTCACATCCCAAGCCTCGCAACCGTTCGAAATAACGAGAAATCACTCAAGGTCACTCGGAATCACGATATTGACCTTTTCCATATGCAGTGTATTGAAAGAAGCTAAGGATTCGTTTCCCAAGCCTCGCAATCGTTCAAAATATCGGTAAATCAGAGTAGGAGACTCGGGATCGCGATATTTACATTTACCACTCGCTGTATATGGAAAGAAGCGATGGATTCACTTCCCAAACGTCGCAATAATTCGAAATAACGACAAATCTTTCAAGGACACTCCGACTCGCGATATTTACTGTTTCCGCTCGCTGTATATAGAAACAAGCGAACGATTCGCAACCCAAGCATAGCAATAATTCGAAATAACGACAAATCACTCAAGGACACTCCGAATCGCGATATTTACTGTTTCCGCTCGCTGTATATCGAAAGAAGCGAAGGATTCACTTCCCAAGCCCCCCAATAATTTGAAATAACGACAAATCTTTCAAGGACACTCCGACTCGCGATATTTACCGTTTCCGCTCGCTGTATATCGAAAGAAGCGATTGATTCACATCCCAAGCCTCGCAATCGTTTAAAATATCGATAAAGCACAGTACGAGACTCGGGATCGCGATATTTACCGTTTCCGCTCGCTGTATATCGAAACAAGCGAATAATTCACATCCCAAGCCTCGCAATCGTTCAAGATATCGATAATTCAGAGTAGGAGACTCCGAATGGCGATATTTACCGTTTCCGCTCGCTGTATATCGAAAGAAGCGAGGGATTCACATCGCAAGCCTCGCAATCGTTCAAAATATCGGTAAATCAGAGTAGGAGACTCGGGATCGCGATATTTACATTTACCACTCGCTGTATATGAAAAGAAGCGATGGATTCACTTCCCAAGCCTCCCAATAATTTGAAATAACGACAAATCTTTCAAGGACACTCCGAATCGCGATATTTACCGTTTCCGCTCGCTGTATATCGAAACAAGCGAATAATTCACATCCCAAGCCTCGCAATCGTTCAAGATATCGATAATTCAGAGTATTAGACTCGGAATCGCGATATTTACTGTTTCCGCTCGCTGTATATAGAAACAAGCGAACGATTCGCAACCCATTCATAGCAATAATTCGAAATAACGACAAATCACTCAAGGACACTCCGAATCGCGATATTTAGCTTTTCCGCTCGCTGTATATCGAAAGAAGCGAAGGATTCACTTCCCAAGCCTCCCAATAATTTCAAATAAAGACAAATCTTTCAAGGACACTCCGACTCGCGATATTTACCGTTTCCGCTCGCTCTATATCGAAACAAGCGAATAATTCACATCCCAAGCCTCGCAATCGTTCAAGATATCGATAATTCAGAGTAGGAGACACGGAATCGGGATATTTACCTTTTACGCTCGCTGTATATCGAAAGAAGCGAAGGATTCACTTCCCAAGCCTCGCAATAATTCGAAATAACGACAAATCACTCAAGGACACTCCGAATCGCGATATTTACCGTTTCCGCTCGCTGTATATCGAAACAAGCGAATAATTCACATCAAAAGCCTCGCAATCGTTCAAAATATGGATAAATCAGAGTAGGAGACTCGGAATCGCGATATTTAGCTTTTCCGCTCGCTGTATATCGAAAGAAGCGAAGGATTCACTTCCCAAGCCTCCCAATAATTTGAAATAACGACAAATCTTTCAAGGACACTCCGACTCGCGATATTTACCGTTTCCGCTCGCTGTATATCGAAAGAAGCGATTGATTCACATCCCAAGCCTCGCAATCGTTTAAAATATCGATAAAGCACAGTACGAGACTCGGGATCGCGATATTTACCGTTTCCGCTCGCTGTATATCGAAACAAGCGAATAATTCACATCCCAAGCCTCGCAATCGTTCAAGATATCGATAATTCAGAGTAGGAGACTCGGAATCGGGATATTTACCTTTACGCTGGCTGTATATCGAAAGAAGCGAAGGATTCACATCACAAGCCTCGCAATCGTTCAAAATATCGGTAAATCAGAGTAGGAGACTCGGGATCGCGATATTTACATTTACCACTCGCTGTATATCGAAAGAAACGAAGGATTCACTTCCCAAGCCTCGCAATAATTCGAAATAACGACAAATCATTCAAGGACACTCCGAATCGCGATATTGACCGTTTCCGCACGCTGTATATCGAAAGAAGCGAAGGATTCACATCCCAAGCCTCGCAATCGTTCAAGATATCGATAATTCAGAGTAGGAGACTCGGAATCGGGATATTTACCTTTACGCTCGCTGTATATCGAAAGAAGCGAAGGATTCACATCACAAGCCTCGCAATCGTTCAAAATATCGGTAAATCAGAGTAGGAGACTCGGGATCGCGATATTTACATTTACCACTCGCTGTATATCGAAAGAAACGAAGGATTCACTTCCCAAGCCTCGCAATAATTCGAAATAACGACAAATCATTCAAGGACACTCCGAATCGCGATATTGACCGTTTCCGCTCGCTGTATATCGAAAGAAGCGAAGGATTCACATCCCAAGCCTCGCAACCGTTCGAAATAACGAGAAATCACTCAAGGTCACTCGGAATCACGATATTGACCTTTTCCATATGCAGTGTATTGAAAGAAGCTAAGGATTCGTTTCCCAAGCCTCGCAATCGTTCAAAATATCGGTAAATCAGAGTAGGAGACTCGGGATCGCGATATTTACATTTACCACTCGCTGTATATGGAAAGAAGCGATGGATTCACTTCCCAAACGTCGCAATAATTCGAAATAACGACAAATCACTCAAGGACACTCCGAATCGCGATATTTACCGTTTCCGCTCGCTGTATATCGAAACAAGCGAAGGATTCGCACCCCAAGCCTCGCAATCGTTCAAAATATCGATAAATCAGAGTAGCAGACCCGGAATCGCGATATTTACCGTTTCCGCTCGCTGTATATCGAATGAAGATGAGGATTCACATCGCAAGACTCGCAATCGTTCAAAATATCGGTAAATCAGAGTAGGAGACTCGGGATCGCGATATTTACATTTACCACTCGCTGTATATCGAAAGAAACGAAGGATTCACTTCCCAAACGTCGCAATAATTCGAAATAACGACAAATCACTCAAGGACACTCGGAATCACGATATTTACCGTTTCCGCTCCCTGTATATCGAAACAAGCGAAGGATTCGCATCCCAAGCCTCGCAATCGTTCAAAATATCGATAAATCAGAGTAGGAGACCCGGAATCGCGATATTTACCGTTTCCGCTCGCTGTATATCGAATGAAGATAAGGATTCACATCGCAAGACTCGCAATCGTTCAAAATATCGGTAAATCAGAGTAGAAGACTCGGGATCGCGATATTTACATTTACCACTCGCTGTATATCGAAAGATGCGAAGGATTCACTTCCCAAGCCTCGCAATAATTCGAAATAACGACAAATCACTCAAGGACGCTCCGAATCGCGATATTTACCGTTTCCGCTCGCTGTATATCGAAAGAAGCGAAGGATTCACATCCCAAGCCGGGCAACCGTTCGAAATAACGAGAAATCACTCAAGGTCACTCGGAATCACGATATTGATCTTTTCCGTATGCAGTGAATTGAATGAAGCTAAGGATTCGTTTCCCAAGCCTCGCAATCGTTCAAAATATCGATAAATCAGAGTAGGAGACTCGGGATTGCGATATTTACATTTACCACTCGCTGCATATCGAAAGAAACGAAGGATTCACTTCCCAAGCATCGCAATAATTCGAAATAACGACAAATCACTCAAGGTCACTCGGAATCACGATATTGATCTTTTCCGTATGCAGTGTATTGAAAGAAGCTAAGGATTCGTTTCCCAAGCCTCGCAATCGTTCAAAATATCGATAAATCAGAGTAGGAGACTCGGGATTGCAATATTTACATTTACCACTCGCTGCATATCGAAAGAAGCGAAGGATTCACTTCCCAAGCCTCGCAATAATTCGAAATAACGACAAATCACTCAAAGACACTCCGAATCGCGATATTTACCGTTTCCGCTCGCTGTATATCGAAACAAGCGAAGGATTCACATCCCAAGCCTCGAAATCGTACCAAAACATCGATAAATCAGAGTAGGACACTTAGAATCGCGATATTTACCGTTTCCGCTCGCTGTATATACAAAGAAGATAAGGATTCACTTCCCAAGCCCCCCAATAATTTGAAATAACGACAAATCTTTCAAGGACACTCCGACTCGCGATATTTACCGTTTCCGCTCGCTGTATATCGAAACAAGCGAATAATTCACATTACAAGCCTCGCAATCGTTCAAGATATCGATAATTCAGAGTAGGAGACTCGGAATCGCGATATTTACTGTTTCCGCTCGCTGTATATAGAAACAAGCGAACGATTCGCAACCCAAGCATAGCAATAATTCGAAATAACGACAAATCACTCAAGGACACTCCGAATCGCGATATTTACTGTTTCCGCTCGCTGTATATCGAAAGAAGCGAAGGATTCACTTCCCAAGCCCCCCAATAATTTGAAATAACGACAAATCTTTCAAGGACACTCCGACTCGCGATATTTACCGTTTCCGCTCGCTGTATATCGAAACAAGCGAATAATTCACATCCCAAGCCTCGCAATCGTTCAAGATATCGATAATTGAGAGTAGGAGACTCGGAATCGCGATATTTACCGTTTCCGCTCGCTGTATATCGAAACAAGCGAATAATTCACATTACAAGCCTCGCAATCGTTCAAGATATCGATAAATCAGAGTAGGAGACTCGGGATCGCGATATTTACATTTACCACTCGCTGTATATCGAAAGAAACGAAGGATTCACTTCCCAAACGTCGCAATAATTCGAAATAACGACAAATCACTCAAGGACACTCCGAATCGCGATATTTACCGTTTCCGCTCGCTCTATATCGAAACAAGCGAATAATTCACATCCCAAGCCTCGCAATCGTTCAAGATATCGATAATTCAGAGTAGGAGACACGGAATCGGGATATTTACCTTTTACGCTCGCTGTATATCGAAAGAAGCGAAGGATTCACTTCCCAAGCCTCGCAATAATTCGAAATAACGACAAATCTTTCAAGGACACTCCGACTCGCGATATTTACCGTTTCCGCTCGCTGTATATCGAAAGAAGCGATTGATTCACATCCCAAGCCTCGCAATCGTTTAAAATATCGATAAAGCACAGTACGAGACTCGGGATCGCGATATTTACCGTTTCCGCTCGCTGTATATCGAAACAAGCGAATAATTCACATCCCAAGCCTCGCAATCGTTCAAGACATCGATAATTCAGAGTAGGAGACTCGGAATCGGGATATTTACCTTTACGCTGGCTGTATATCGAAAGAAGCGAAGGATTCACATCACAAGCCTCGCAATCGTTCAAAATATCGGTAAATCAGAGTAGGAGACTCGGGATCGCGATATTTACATTTACCACTCGCTGTATATCGAAAGAAACGAAGGATTCACTTCCCAAGCCTCGCAATAATTCGAAATAACGACAAATCATTCAAGGACACTCCGAATCGCGATATTGACCGTTTCCGCACGCTGTATATCGAAAGAAGCGAAGGATTCACATCCCAAGCCTCGCAATCGTTCAAGATATCGATAATTCAGAGTAGGAGACTCGGAATCGGGATATTTACCTTTACGCTCGCTGTATATCGAAAGAAGCGAAGGATTCACATCACAAGCCTCGCAATCGTTCAAAATATCGGTAAATCAGAGTAGGAGACTCGGGATCGCGATATTTACATTTACCACTCGCTGTATATCGAAAGAAACGAAGGATTCACTTCCCAAGCCTCGCAATAATTCGAAATAACGACAAATCATTCAAGGACACTCCGAATCGCGATATTGACCGTTTCCGCACGCTGTATATCGAAAGAAGCGAAGGATTCACATCCCAAGCCTCGCAATCGTTCAAGATATCGATAATTCAGAGTAGGAGACTCGGAATCGGGATATTTACCTTTACGCTCGCTGTATATCGAAAGAAACGAAGGATTCACTTCCCAAGCCTCGCAATAATTCGAAATAACGACAAATCATTCAAGGACACTCCGAATCGCGATATTGACCGTTTCCGCTCGCTGTATATCGAAAGAAGCGAAGGATTCACATCCCAAGCCTCGCAACCGTTCGAAATAACGAGAAATCACTCAAGGTCACTCGGAATCACGATATTGACCTTTTCCATATGCAGTGTATTGAAAGAAGCTAAGGATTCGTTTCCCAAGCCTCGCAATCGTTCAAAATATCGGTAAATCAGAGTAGGAGACTCGGGATCGCGATATTTACATTTACCACTCGCTGTATATGGAAAGAAGCGATGGATTCACTTCCCAAACGTCGCAATAATTCGAAATAACGACAAATCTTTCAAGGACACTCCGACTCGCGATATTTACTGTTTCCGCTCGCTGTATATAGAAACAAGCGAACGATTCGCAACCCAAGCATAGCAATAATTCGAAATAACGACAAATCACTCAAGGACACTCCGAATCGCGATATTTACTGTTTCCGCTCGCTGTATATCGAAAGAAGCGAAGGATTCACTTCCCAAGCCCCCCAATAATTTGAAATAACGACAAATCTTTCAAGGACACTCCGACTCGCGATATTTACCGTTTCCGCTCGCTGTATATCGAAAGAAGCGATTGATTCACATCCCAAGCCTCGCAATCGTTTAAAATATCGATAAAGCACAGTACGAGACTCGGGATCGCGATATTTACCGTTTCCGCTCGCTGTATATCGAAACAAGCGAATAATTCACATCCCAAGCCTCGCAATCGTTCAAGATATCGATAATTCAGAGTAGGAGACTCCGAATGGCGATATTTACCGTTTCCGCTCGCTGTATATCGAAAGAAGCGAGGGATTCACATCGCAAGCCTCGCAATCGTTCAAAATATCGGTAAATCAGAGTAGGAGACTCGGGATCGCGATATTTACATTTACCACTCGCTGTATATGAAAAGAAGCGATGGATTCACTTCCCAAGCCTCCCAATAATTTGAAATAACGACAAATCTTTCAAGGACACTCCGAATCGCGATATTTACCGTTTCCGCTCGCTGTATATCGAAACAAGCGAATAATTCACATCCCAAGCCTCGCAATCGTTCAAGATATCGATAATTCAGAGTATTAGACTCGGAATCGCGATATTTACTGTTTCCGCTCGCTGTATATAGAAACAAGCGAACGATTCGCAACCCATTCATAGCAATAATTCGAAATAACGACAAATCACTCAAGGACACTCCGAATCGCGATATTTAGCTTTTCCGCTCGCTGTATATCGAAAGAAGCGAAGGATTCACTTCCCAAGCCTCCCAATAATTTGAAATAAAGACAAATCTTTCAAGGACACTCCGACTCGCGATATTTACCGTTTCCGCTCGCTCTATATCGAAACAAGCGAATAATTCACATCCCAAGCCTCGCAATCGTTCAAGATATCGATAATTCAGAGTAGGAGACACGGAATCGGGATATTTACCTTTTACGCTCGCTGTATATCGAAAGAAGCGAAGGATTCACTTCCCAAGCCTCGCAATAATTCGAAATAACGACAAATCACTCAAGGACACTCCGAATCGCGATATTTACCGTTTCCGCTCGCTGTATATCGAAACAAGCGAATAATTCACATCAAAAGCCTCGCAATCGTTCAAAATATGGATAAATCAGAGTAGGAGACTCGGAATCGCGATATTTAGCTTTTCCGCTCGCTGTATATCGAAAGAAGCGAAGGATTCACTTCCCAAGCCTCCCAATAATTTGAAATAACGACAAATCTTTCAAGGACACTCCGACTCGCGATATTTACCGTTTCCGCTCGCTGTATATCGAAAGAAGCGATTGATTCACATCCCAAGCCTCGCAATCGTTTAAAATATCGATAAAGCACAGTACGAGACTCGGGATCGCGATATTTACCGTTTCCGCTCGCTGTATATCGAAACAAGCGAATAATTCACATCCCAAGCCTCGCAATCGTTCAAGATATCGATAATTCAGAGTAGGAGACTCGGAATCGGGATATTTACCTTTACGCTGGCTGTATATCGAAAGAAGCGAAGGATTCACATCACAAGCCTCGCAATCGTTCAAAATATCGGTAAATCAGAGTAGGAGACTCGGGATCGCGATATTTACATTTACCACTCGCTGTATATCGAAAGAAACGAAGGATTCACTTCCCAAGCCTCGCAATAATTCGAAATAACGACAAATCATTCAAGGACACTCCGAATCGCGATATTGACCGTTTCCGCACGCTGTATATCGAAAGAAGCGAAGGATTCACATCCCAAGCCTCGCAATCGTTCAAGATATCGATAATTCAGAGTAGGAGACTCGGAATCGGGATATTTACCTTTACGCTCGCTGTATATCGAAAGAAGCGAAGGATTCACATCACAAGCCTCGCAATCGTTCAAAATATCGGTAAATCAGAGTAGGAGACTCGGGATCGCGATATTTACATTTACCACTCGCTGTATATCGAAAGAAACGAAGGATTCACTTCCCAAGCCTCGCAATAATTCGAAATAACGACAAATCATTCAAGGGCACTCCGAATCGCGATATTGACCGTTTCCGCTCGCTGTATATCGAAAGAAGCGAAGGATTCACATCCCAAGCCTCGCAACCGTTCGAAATAACGAGAAATCACTCAAGGTCACTCGGAATCACGATATTGACCTTTTCCATATGCAGTGTATTGAAAGAAGCTAAGGATTCGTTTCCCAAGCCTCGCAATCGTTCAAAATATCGGTAAATCAGAGTAGGAGACTCGGGATCGCGATATTTACATTTACCACTCGCTGTATATGGAAAGAAGCGATGGATTCACTTCCCAAACGTCGCAATAATTCGAAATAACGACAAATCACTCAAGGACACTCCGAATCGCGATATTTACCGTTTCCGCTCGCTGTATATCGAAACAAGCGAAGGATTCGCACCCCAAGCCTCGCAATCGTTCAAAATATCGATAAATCAGAGTAGCAGACCCGGAATCGCGATATTTACCGTTTCCGCTCGCTGTATATCGAATGAAGATGAGGATTCACATCGCAAGACTCGCAATCGTTCAAAATATCGGTAAATCAGAGTAGGAGACTCGGGATCGCGATATTTACATTTACCACTCGCTGTATATCGAAAGAAACGAAGGATTCACTTCCCAAACGTCGCAATAATTCGAAATAACGACAAATCACTCAAGGACACTCGGAATCACGATATTTACCGTTTCCGCTCGCTGTATATCGAAACAAGCGAAGGATTCGCATCCCAAGCCTCGCAATCGTTCAAAATATCGATAAATCAGAGTAGGAGACCCGGAATCGCGATATTTACCGTTTCCGCTCGCTGTATATCGAATGAAGATAAGGATTCACATCGCAAGACTCGCAATCGTTCAAAATATCGGTAAATCAGAGTAGAAGACTCGGGATCGCGATATTTACATTTACCACTCGCTGTATATCGAAAGATGCGAAGGATTCACTTCCCAAGCCTCGCAATAATTCGAAATAACGACAAATCACTCAAGGACGCTCCGAATCGCGATATTTACCGTTTCCGCTCGCTGTATATCGAAAGAAGCGAAGGATTCACATCCCAAGCCGGGCAACCGTTCGAAATAACGAGAAATCACTCAAGGTCACTCGGAATCACGATATTGATCTTTTCCGTATGCAGTGAATTGAATGAAGCTAAGGATTCGTTTCCCAAGCCTCGCAATCGTTCAAAATATCGATAAATCAGAGTAGGAGACTCGGGATTGCGATATTTACATTTACCACTCGCTGCATATCGAAAGAAACGAAGGATTCACTTCCCAAGCCTCGCAATAATTCGAAATAACGACAAATCATTCAAGGACACTCCGACTCGCGATATTTACCGTTTCCGCTCGCTGTATATCGAAACAAGCGAATAATTCACATCCCAAGCCTCGCAATCGATCAAAATATCTATAAATCAGAGAAGGAGACTCGGAAACGCGATAGTTACATTTACCGCAAGCTGTATATCGAAAGAAGCGAAGGATTCACTTACCAAGCCTCGCAATCGTTCAAAATATCGATAAATCAGAGAAGGAGACTCGGAAACATGATATTTACATTTACCACAGGCTGTATGAAGAAAGAAGCGATGGATTCACTTCCCAAGCATCGCAATAATTCGAAATAACGACAAATCACTCAAGGTCACTCGGAATCACGATATTGATCTTTTCCGTATGCAGTGTATTGAAAGAAGCTAAGGATTCGTTTCCCAAGCCTCGCAATCGTTCAAAATATCGATAAATCAGAGTAGGAGACTCGGGATTGCAATATTTACATTTACCACTCGCTGCATATCGAAAGAAGCGAAGGATTCACTTCCCAAGCCTCGCAATAATTCGAAATAACGACAAATCACTCAAAGACACTCCGAATCGCGATATTTACCGTTTCCGCTCGCTGTATATCGAAACAAGCGAAGGATTCACATCCCAAGCCTCGAAATCGTACCAAAACATCGATAAATCAGAGTAGGACACTTAGAATCGCGATATTTACCGTTTCCGCTCGCTGTATATACAAAGAAGATAAGGATTCACTTCCCAAGCCCCCCAATAATTTGAAATAACGACAAATCTTTCAAGGACACTCCGACTCGCGATATTTACCGTTTCCGCTCGCTGTATATCGAAACAAGCGAATAATTCACATTACAAGCCTCGCAATCGTTCAAGATATCGATAATTCAGAGTAGGAGACTCGGAATCGCGATATTTACTGTTTCCGCTCGCTGTATATAGAAACAAGCGAACGATTCGCAACCCAAGCATAGCAATAATTCGAAATAACGACAAATCACTCAAGGACACTCCGAATCGCGATATTTACTGTTTCCGCTCGCTGTATATCGAAAGAAGCGAAGGATTCACTTCCCAAGCCCCCCAATAATTTGAAATAACGACAAATCTTTCAAGGACACTCCGACTCGCGATATTTACCGTTTCCGCTCGCTGTATATCGAAACAAGCGAATAATTCACATCCCAAGCCTCGCAATCGTTCAAGATATCGATAATTGAGAGTAGGAGACTCGGAATCGCGATATTTACCGTTTCCGCTCGCTGTATATCGAAACAAGCGAATAATTCACATTACAAGCCTCGCAATCGTTCAAGATATCGATAAATCAGAGTAGGAGACTCGGGATCGCGATATTTACATTTACCACTCGCTGTATATCGAAAGAAACGAAGGATTCACTTCCCAAACGTCGCAATAATTCGAAATAACGACAAATCACTCAAGGACACTCCGAATCGCGATATTTACCGTTTCCGCTCGCTGTATATCGAAACAAGCGAAGGATTCGCACCCCAAGCCTCGCAATCGTTCAAAATATCGGTAAATCAGAGTAGGAGACTCGGGATCGCGATATTTACATTTACCACTCGCTGCATATCGAAAGAAGCGATGGATTCACTTCCCAAACGTCGCAATAATTCGAAATAACGACAAATCACTCAAGGACACTCCGAAACGCGATATTTACCGTTTCCGCTCGCTGTATATCGAAACAAGCGAAGGATTCGCACCCCAAGCCTCGCAATCGTTCAAAATATCGATAAATCAGAGTAGCAGACCCGGAATCGCGATATTTACCGTTTCCGCACGCTGTATATCGAATGAAGATGAGGATTCACATCGCAAGACTCGCAATCGTTCAAAATATCGGTAAATCAGTGTAGGAGACTCGGGATCGCGATATTTACATTTACCACTCGCTGTATATCGAAAGAAGCGAAGGATTCACTTCCCAAGCCTCGCAATAATTCGAAATAACGACAAATCACTCAAGGACACTCCGAATCGCGATATTTACCGTTTCCGCACGCTGTATATCGAATGAAGATGAGGATTCACATCGCAAGACTCGCAATCGTTCAAAATATCGGTAAATCAGAGTAGGAGACTCGGGATCGCGATATTTACATTTACCACTCGCTGTATATCGAAAGAAGCGAAGGATTCACTTCCCAAGCATCGCAATAATTCGAAATAACGACAAATCACTCAAGGTCACTCGGAATCACGATATTGATCTTTTCCGTATGCAGTGTATTGAAAGAAGCTAAGGATTCGTTTCCCAAGCCTCGCAATCGTTCAAAATATCGATAAATCAGAGTAGGAGACTCGGGATTGCAATATTTACATTTACCACTCGCTGCATATCGAAAGAAGCGATGGATTCACTTCCCAAACGTCGCAATAATTCGAAATAACGACAAATCACTCAAGGACACTCCGAAACGCGATATTTACCGTTTCCGCTCGCTGTATATCGAAACAAGCGAAGGATTCGCACCCCAAGCCTCGCAATCGTTCAAAATATCGATAAATCAGAGTAGGAGACCCGGAATCGCAATATTTACCGTTTCCGCTCGCTGTATATAGAATGAAGATGAGGATTCACATCGCAAGACTCGCAATCGTTCAAAATATCGGTAAATCAGAGTAGAAGACTCGGGATCGCGATATTTACATTTACCACTCGCTGTATATCGAAAGATGCGAAGGATTCACTTCCCAAGCCTCGCAATAATTCGAAATAACGACAAATCACTCAAGGACGCTCCGAATCGCGATATTTACCGTTTCCGCTCGCTGTATATCGAAAGAAGCGAAGGATTCACATCCCAAGCCTCGCAATCGTTCAAGATATCGATAATTCATAGTAGGAGACTCGGAATCGCGATATTTACCTTTTCCGCTCGCTGTATATCGAATGAAGCGAAGGATTCACTTCCCATTCCTCCCAATAATTTGAAATAACGACAAATCTTTCAAGGACACTCCGACTCGCGATATTTACTGTTTCCGCTCGCTGTATATAGAAACAAGCGAACGATTCGCAACCCAAGCATAGCAATAATTCGAAATAACGACAAATCACTCAAGGACACTCCGAATCGCGATATTTACTGTTTCCGCTCGCTGTATATCGAAAGAAGCGAAGGATTCACTTCCCAAGCCCCCCAATAATTTGAAATAACGACAAATCTTTCAAGGACACTCCGACTCGCGATATTTACCGTTTCCGCTCGCTGTATATCGAAAGCAGCGAGGGATTCACATCGCAAGCCTCGCAATCGTTCAAAATATCGGTAAATCAGAGTAGGAGACTCGGGATCGCGATATTTACATTTACCACTCGCTGTATATCGAAAGAAACGAAGGATTCACTTCCCAAGCCTCGCAATAATTCGAAATAACGACAAATCATTCAAGGACACTCCGACTCGCGATATTTACCGTTTCCGCTCGCTGTATATCGAAACAAGCGAATAATTCACATCCCAAACCTCGCAATCGTTCAAGATATCGATAATTCATAGTAGGAGACTCGGAATCGCGATATTTACCTTTTCCGCTCGCTGTATATCGAAAGAAGCGAAGGATTCACATCACAAGCCTCGCAATCGTTCAAAATATCGATAAATCAGAGTAGGAGACTCGGGATCGCGATATTTACATTTACCACTCGCTGTATATGGAAAGAAGCGATGGATTCACTTCCCAAACGTCGCAATAATTCGAAATAACGACAAATCACTCAAGGACACTCCGAATCGCGATATTTACCGTTTCCGCTCGCTGTATATCGAAACAAGCGAAGGATTCGCATCCCAAGCCTCACAATCGTTCAAAATATCGATAAATCAGAGTAGGAGACCCGGAATCGCGATATTTACCGTTTCCGCACGCTGTATATCGAATGAAGATGAGGATTCACATCGCAAGACTCCCAATAATTTGAAATAAAGACAAATCTTTCAAGGACACTCCGACTCGCGATATTTACCGTTTCCGCTCGCTGTATATCGAATGAAGATAAGGATTCACATCGCAAGACTCGCAATCGTTCAAAATATCGGTAAATCAGAGTAGAAGACTCGGGATCGCGATATTTACATTTACCACTCGCTGTATATCGAAAGATGCGAAGGATTCACTTCCCAAGCCTCGTAATAATTCGAAATAACGACAAATCACTCAAGGACGCTCCGAATCGCGATATTTACCGTTTCCGCTCGCTGTATATCGAAAGAAGCGAAGGATTCACATCCCAAGCCGGGCAACCGTTCGAAATAACGAGAAATCACTCAAGGTCACTCGGAATCACGATATTGATCTTTTCCGTATGCAGTGTATTGAATGAAGCTAAGGATTCGTTTCCCAAGCCTCGCAATCGTTCAAAATATCGATAAATCAGAGTAGGAGACTCGGGATTGCGATATTTACATTTACCACTCGCTGCATATCGAAAGAAACGAAGGATTCACTTCCCAAGCCTCGCAATAATTCGAAATAACGACAAATCATTCAAGGACACTCCGACTCGCGATATTTACCGTTTCCGCTCGCTGTATATCGAAACAAGCGAATAATTCACATCCCAAGCCTCGCAATCGATCAAAATATATATAAATCAGAGAAGGAGACTCGGAAACGCGATAGTTACATTTACCGCAAGCTGTATATCGAAAGAAGCGAAGGATTCACTTACCAAGCCTCGCAATCGTTCAAAATATCGATAAATTAGAGAAGGAGACTCGGAAACATGATATTTACATTTACCACAGGCTGTATGAAGAAAGAAGCGATGGATTCACTTCCCAAGCATCGCAATAATTCGAAATAACGACAAATCACTCAAGGTCACTCGGAATCACGATATTGATCTTTTCCGTATGCAGTGTATTGAAAGAAGCTAAGGATTCGTTTCCCAAGCCTCGCAATCGTTCAAAATATCGATAAATCAGAGTAGGAGACTCGGGATTGCGATATTTACATTTACCACTCGCTGCATATCGAAAGAAGCGAAGGATTCACTTCCCAAGCCTCGCAATAATTCGAAATAACGACAAATCACTTAAAGACACTCCGAATCGCGATATTTACCGTTTCCGCTCGAAGTATATCGAAACAAGCGAAGGATTCACATCCCAAGCCTCGAAATCGTACCAAAACATCGATAAATCAGAGTAGGACACTTAGAATCGCGATATTTACCGTTTCCGCTCGCTGTATATCGAAAGAAGATAAGGATTCACTTCCCAATCCCCCCCATAATTTGAAATAACGACAAATCTTTCACTGACACTCCGACTCGCGATATTTACCGTTTCCGCTCGCTGTATATCGAAACAAGCGAATAATTCACATTACAAGCCTCGCAATCGTTCAAGATATCGATAATTCAGAGTAGGAGACTCGGAATCGCGATATTTACTGTTTCCGCTCGCTGTATATAGAAACAAGCGAACGATTCGCAACCCAAGCATGGCAATAATTCGAAATAACGACAAATCACTCAAGGACACTCCGAATCGCGATATTTACTGTTTCCGCTCGCTGTATATCGAAAGAAGCGAAGGATTCACTTCCCAAGCCCCCCAATAATTTGAAATAACGACAAATCTTTCAAGGACACTCCGACTGGCGATATTTACCGTTTCCGCTCGCTGTATATCGAAACAAGCGAATAATTCACATCCCAAGCCTCGCAATCGTTCAAGATATCGATAAATCAGAGTAGGAGACTCGGGATCGCGATATTTACATTTACCACTCGCTGTATATCGAAAGAAACGAAGGATTCACTTCCCAAACGTCGCAATAATTCGAAATAACGACAAATCACTCAAGGACACTCCGAATCGCGATATTTATCGTTTCCGCTCGCTGTATATCGAAACAAGCGAAGGATTCGCACCCCAAGCCTCGCAATCGTTCAAAATATCGGTAAATCAGAGTAGGAGACTCGGGATCGCGATATTTACATTTACCACTCGCTGTATATGGAAAGAAGCGATGGATTCACTTCCCAAACGTCGCAATAATTCGAAATAACGACAAATCACTCAAGGACACTCCGAATCGCGATATTTACCGTTTCCGCTCGCTGTATATCGAAACAAGCGAAGGATTCGCACCCCAAGCCTCGCAATCGTTCAAAATATCGATAAATCAGAGTAGGAGACCCGGAATCGCGATATTTACCGTTTCCGCTCGCTGTATATCGAATGAAGATGAGGATTCACATCGCAAGACTCGCAATCGTTCAAAATATCGGTAAATCAGAGTAGAAGACTCGGGATCGCGATATTTACATTTACCACTCGCTGTATATCGAAAGATGCGAAGGATTCACTTCCCAAGCCTCGCAATAATTCGAAATAACGACAAATCACTCAAGGACGCTCCGAATCGCGATATTTACCGTTTCCGCTCGCTGTATATCGAAAGAAGCGAAGGATTCACATCCCAAGCCGGGCAACCGTTCGAAATAACGAGAAATCACTCAAGGTCACTCGGAATCACGATATTGATCTTTTCCGTATGCAGTGTATTGAATGAAGCTAAGGATTCGTTTCCCAAGCCTCGCAATCGTTCAAAATATCGATAAATCAGAGTAGGAGACTCGGGATTGCGATATTTACATTTACCACTCGCTGCATATCGAAAGAAACGAAGGATTCACTTCCCAAGCCTCGCAATAATTCGAAATAACGACAAATCATTCAAGGACACTCCGACTCGCGATATTTACCGTTTCCGCTCGCTGTATATCGAAACAAGCGAATAATTCACATCCCAAGCCTCGCAATCGATCAAAATATCTATAAATCAGAGAAGGAGACTCGGAAACGCGATAGTTACATTTACCGCAAGCTGTATATCGAAAGAAGCGAAGGATTCACTTACCAAGCCTCGCAATCGTTCAAAATATCGATAAATCAGAGAAGGAGACTCGGAAACATGATATTTACATTTACCACAGGCTGTATGAAGAAAGAAGCGATGGATTCACTTCCCAAGCATCGCAATAATTCGAAATAACGACAAATCACTCAAGGTCACTCGGAATCACGATATTGATCTTTTCCGTATGCAGTGTATTGAAAGAAGCTAAGGATTCGTTTCCCAAGCCTCGCAATCGTTCAAAATATCGATAAATCAGAGTAGGAGACTCGGGATTGCGATATTTACATTTACCACTCGCTGCATATCGAAAGAAGCGAAGGATTCACTTCCCAAGCCTCGCAATAATTCGAAATAACGACAAATCACTCAAAGACACTCCGAATCGCGATATTTACCGTTTCCGCTCGCTGTATATCGAAACAAGCGAAGGATTCACATCCCAAGCCTCGAAATCGTACCAAAACATCGATAAATCAGAGTAGGACACTTAGAATCGCGATATTTACCGTTTCCGCTCGCTGTATATCGAAAGAAGATAAGGATTCACTTCCCAAGCCCCCCAATAATTTGAAATAACGACAAATCTTTCAAGGACACTCCGACTCGCGATATTTACCGTTTCCGCTCGCTGTATATCGAAAGAAGCGATTGATTCACATCCCAAGCCTCGCAATCGTTTAAAATATCGATAAAGCACAGTACGAGACTCGGGATCGCGATATTTACCGTTTCCGCTCGCTGTATATCGGAACAAGCGAATAATTCACACCCCAAGCCTCGCAATCGTTCAAGATATCGATAATTCATAGTAGGAGACTCGGAATCGCGATATTTACCTTTTCCGCTCGCTGTATATCGAATGAAGCGAAGGATTCACTTCCCATTCCTCCCAATAATTTGAAATAACGACAAATCTTTCAAGGACACTCCGACTCGCGATATTTACCGTTTCCGCTCGCTGTATATCGAAAGAAGCGATTGATTCACATCCCAAGCCTCGCAATCGTTTAAAATATATATAAAGCACAGTACGAGACTCGGGATCGCGATATTTACCGTTTCCGCTCGCTGTATATCGAAACAAGCGAATAATTCACATCCCAAGCCTCGCAATCGTTCAAGATATCGATAATTCAGAGTAGGAGACTCCGAATGGCGATATTTACCGTTTCCGCTCGCTGTATATCGAATGAAGCGAAGGATTCACTTCCCATTCCTCCCAATAATTTGAAATAACGACAAATCTTTCAAGGACACTCCGACTCGCGATATTTACCGTTTCCGCTCGCTGTATATCGAAACAAGCGAATAATTCACATTACAAGCCTCGCAATCGTTCAAGATATCGATAATTCAGAGTAGGAGACTCGGAATCGCGATATTTACTGTTTCCGCTCGCTGTATATAGAAACAAGCGAACGATTCGCAACCCAAGCATAGCAATAATTCGAAATAACGACAAATCACTCAAGGACACTCCGAATCGCGATATTTACTGTTTCCGCTCGCTGTATATCGAAACAAGCGAATAATTCACATCCCAAGCCTCGCAATCGTTCAAGATATCGATAATTGAGAGTAGGAGACTCGGAATCGCGATATTTACCGTTTCCGCTCGCTGTATATCGAAAGCAGCGAGGGATTCACATCGCAAGCCTCGCAATCGTTCAAAATATCGGTAAATCAGAGTAGGAGACTCGGGATCGCGATATTTACATTTACCACTCGCTGTATATCGAAAGAAACGAAGGATTCACTTCCCAAGCCTCGCAATAATTCGAAATAACGACAAATCATTCAAGGACACTCCGACTCGCGATATTTACCGTTTCCGCTCGCTGTATATCGAAACAAGCGAATAATTCACATCCCAAGCCTCGCAATCGTTCAAGATATCGATAATTGAGAGTAGGAGACTCGGAATCGCGATATTTACCGTTTCCGCTCGCTGTATATCGAAAGCAGCGAGGGATTCACATCGCAAGCCTCGCAATCGTTCAAAATATCGGTAAATCAGAGTAGGAGACTCGGGATCGCGATATTTACATTTACCACTCGCTGTATATCGAAAGAAACGAAGGATTCACTTCCCAAGCCTCGCAATAATTCGAAATAACGACAAATCATTCAAGGACACTCCGACTCGCGATATTTACCGTTTCCGCTCGCTGTATATCGAAACAAGCGAATAATTCACATTCCAAACCTCGCAATCGTTCAAGATATCGATAATTCATAGTAGGAGACTCGGAATCGCGATATTTACCTTTTCCGCTCGCTGTATATCGAAAGAAGCGAAGGATTCACATCACAAGCCTCGCAATCGTTCAAAATATCGATAAATCAGAGTAGGAGACTCGGGATCGCGATATTTACATTTACCACTCGCTGTATATGGAAAGAAGCGATGGATTCACTTCCCAAACGTCGCAATAATTCGAAATAACGACAAATCACTCAAGGACACTCCGAATCGCGATATTTACCGTTTCCGCTCGCTGTATATCGAAACAAGCGAAGGATTCGCATCCCAAGCCTCGCAATCGTTCAAAATATCGATAAATCAGAGTAGGAGACCCGGAATCGCGATATTTACCGTTTCCGCACGCTGTATATCGAATGAAGATGAGGATTCACATCGCAAGAATCGCAATCGTTCAAAATATCGGTAAATCAGAGTAGGAGACTCGGGATCGCGATATTTACATTTACCACTCGCTGTATATCGAAAGAAGCGAAGGATTCACTTCCCAAGCCTCGCAATAATTCGAAATAACGACAAATCACTCAAGGACACTCCGAATCGCGATATTTACAATTTCCGCTCGCTGTATATCGAAACAAGCGAATAATTCACATCAAAAGCCTCACAATCGTTCAAAATATCGATAAATCAGAGTAGGAGACTCGGAATCGCGATATTTAGCTTTTCCGCTCGCTGTATATCGAAAGAAGCGAAGGATTCACTTCCCAAGCCTCGCAATAATTCGAAATAACGACAAATCACTCAAGGACACTCCGAATCGCGATATTTACCGTTTCCGCTCGCTGTATATCGAAACAAGCGAATAATTCACATCAAAAGCCTCGCAATCGTTCAAAATATGGATAAATCAGAGTAGGAGACTCGGAATCGCGATATTTAGCTTTTCCGCTCGCTGTATATCGAAAGAAGCGAAAGATTCACTTCCCAAGCCTCCCAATAATTTGAAATAACGACAAATCTTTCAAGGACACTCCGACTCGCGATATTTACCGTTTCCGCTCGCTGTATATCGAAAGAAGCGATTGATTCACATCCCAAGCCTCGCAATCGTTTAAAATATCGATAAAGCACAGTACGAGACTCGGGATCGCGAAATTACCGTTTCCGCTCGCTGTATATCGAAACAAGCGAATAATTCACATCCCAAGCCTCGCAATCGTTCAAGATATCGATAATTCAGAGTAGGAGACTCGGAATCGGGATATTTACCTTTACGCTCGCTGTATATCGAAAGAAGCGAAGGATTCACATCACAAGCCTCGCAATCGTTCAAAATATCGGTAAATCAGAGTAGGAGACTCGGGATCGCGATATTTACATTTACCACTCGCTGTATATCGAAAGAAACGAAGGATTCACTTCCCAAGCCTCGCAATAATTCGAAATAACGACAAATCATTCAAGGACACTCCGAATCGCGATATTGACCGTTTCCGCTCGCTGTATATCGAAAGAAGCGAAGGATTCACATCCCAAGCCTCGCAATCGTTCAAGATATCGATAATTCAGAGTAGGAGACACGGAATCGGGATATTTACCTTTACGCTCGCTGTATATCGAAAGAAGCGAAGGATTCACATCACAAGCCTCGCAATCGTTCAAAATATCGGTAAATCAGAGTAGGAGACTCGGGATCGCGATATTTACATTTACCACTCGCTGTATATGGAAAGAAGCGATGGATTCACTTCCCAAACGTCGCAATAATTCGAAATAACGACAAATCACTCAAGGACACTCCGAATCGCGATATTTACCGTTTCCGCTCGCTGTATATCGAAACAAGCGAAGGATTCGCATCCCAAGCCTCGCAATCGTTCAAAATATCGATAAATCAGAGTAGGAGACCCGGAATCGCGATATTTACCGTTTCCGCACGCTGTATATCGAATGAAGATGAGGATTCACATCGCAAGACTCGCAATCGTTCAAAATATCGGTAAATCAGAGTAGGAGACTCGGGATCGCGATATTTACATTTACCACTCGCTGTATATCGAAAGAAGCGAAGGATTCACTTCCCAAGCCTCGCAATAATTCGAAATAACGACAAATCACTCAAGGACACTCCGAATCGCGATATTTACAATTTCCGCTCGCTGTATATCGAAACAAGCGAATAATTCACATCAAAAGCCTCGCAATCGTTCAAAATATCGATAAATCAGAGTAGGAGACTCGGAATCGCGATATTTAGCTTTTCCGCTCGCTGTATATCGAAAGAAGCGAAGGATTCACTTCCCAAGCCTCCCAATAATTTGAAATAAAGACAAATCTTTCAAGGACACTCCGACTCGCGATATTTACCGTTTCCGCTCGCTGTATATCGAAAGAAGCGATTGATTCACATCCCAAGCCTCGCAATCGTTTAAAATATCGATAAAGCACAGTACGAGACTCGGGATCGCGATATTTACCGTTTCCGCTCGCTGTATATCGAAACAAGCGAATAATTCACATCCCAAGCCTCGCAATCGTTCAAGATATCGATAATTCAGAGTAGGAGACTCGGAATCGGGATATTTACCTTTACGCTCGCTGTATATCGAAAGAAGCGAAGGATTCACATCACAAGCCTCGCAATCGTTCAAAATATCGGTAAATCAGAGTAGGAGACTCGGGATCGCGATATTTACATTTACCACTCGCTGTATATCGAAAGAAACGAAGGATTCACTTCCCAAGCCTCGCAATAATTCGAAATAACGACAAATCATTCAAGGACACTCCGAATCGCGATATTGACCGTTTCCGCTCGCTGTATATCGAAAGAAGCGAAGGATTCACATCCCAAGCCTCGCAATCGTTCAAGATATCGATAATTCAGAGTAGGAGACTCGGAATCGGGATATTTACCTTTACGCTCGCTGTATATCGAAAGAAGCGAAGGATTCACATCACAAGCCTCGCAATCGTTCAAAATATCGGTAAATCAGAGTAGGAGACTCGGGATCGCGATATTTACATTTACCACTCGCTGTATATCGAAAGAAACGAAGGATTCACTTCCCAAGCCTCGCAATAATTCGAAATAACGACAAATCATTCAAGGACACTCCGAATCGCGATATTGACCGTTTCCGCTCGCTGTATATCGAAAGAAGCGAAGGATTTACATCCCAAGCCTCGCAACCGTTCGAAATAACGAGAAATCACTCAAGGTCACTCGGAATCACGATATTGACCTTTTCCATATGCAGTGTATTGAAAGAAGCTAAGGATTCGTTTCCCAAGCCTCGCAATCGTTCAAAATATCGGTAAATCAGAGTAGGAGACTCGGGATCGCGATATTTACATTTACCACTCGCTGTATATCGAAAGAAACGAAGGATTCACTTCCCAAACGTCGCAATAATTCGAAATAACGACAAATCACTCAAGGACACTCGGAATCACGATATTTACCGTTTCCGCTCCCTGTATATCGAAACAAGCGAAGGATTCGCATCCCAAGCCTCGCAATCGTTCAAAATATCGATAAATCAGAGTAGGAGACCCGGAATCGCGATATTTACCGTTTCCGCTCGCTGTATATCGAATGAAGATAAGGATTCACATCGCAAGACTTGCAATCGTTCAAAATATCGGTAAATCAGAGTAGAAGACTCGGGATCGCGATATTTACATTTACCACTCGCTGTATATCGAAAGATGCGAAGGATTCACTTCCCAAGCCTCGCAATAATTCGAAATAACGACAAATCACTCAAGGACGCTCCGAATCGCGATATTTACCGTTTCCGCTCGCTGTATATCGAAAGAAGCGAAGGATTCACATCCCAAGCCGGGCAACCGTTCGAAATAACGAGAAATCACTCAAGGTCACTCGGAATCACGATATTGATCTTTTCCGTATGCAGTGAATTGAATGAAGCTGAGGATTCGTTTCCCAAGCCTCGCAATCGTTCAAACTATCGATAAATCAGAGTAGGAGACTCGGGATTGCGATATTTACATTTACCACTCGCTGCATATCGAAAGAAACGAAGGATTCACTTCCCAAGCCTCGCAATAATTCGAAATAACGACAAATCATTCAAGGACACTCCGACTCGCGATATTTACCGTTTCCGCTCGCTGTATATCGAAACAAGCGAATAATTCACATCCCAAGCCTCGCAATCGTTTAAAATATCGATAAAGCACAGTACGAGACTCGGGATCGCGATATTTACCGTTTCCGCTCGCTGTATATCGAAACAAGCGAATAATTCACATCCCAAGCCTCGCAATCGTTCAAGATATCGATAATTCAGAGTAGGAGACTCGGAATCGGGATATTTACCTTTACGCTCGCTGTATATCGAAAGAAGCGAAGGATTCACATCACAAGCCTCGCAATCGTTCAAAATATCGGTAAATCAGAGTAGGAGACTCGGGATCGCGATATTTACATTTACCACTCGCTGTATATCGAAAGAAACGAAGGATTCACTTCCCAAGCCTCGCAATAATTCGAAATAACGACAAATCATTCAAGGACACTCCGAATCGCGATATTGACCGTTTCCGCTCGCTGTATATCGAAAGAAGCGAAGGATTCACATCCCAAGCCTCGCAATCGTTCAAGATATCGATAATTCAGAGTAGGAGACTCGGAATCGGGATATTTACCTTTACGCTCGCTGTATATCGAAAGAAGCGAAGGATTCACATCACAAGCCTCGCAATCGTTCAAAATATCGGTAAATCAGAGTAGGAGACTCGGGATCGCGATATTTACATTTACCACTCGCTGTATATCGAAAGAAACGAAGGATTCACTTCCCAAGCCTCGCAATAATTCGAAATAACGACAAATCATTCAAGGACACTCCGAATCGCGATATTGACCGTTTCCGCTCGCTGTATATCGAAAGAAGCGAAGGATTCACATCCCAAGCCTCGCAACCGTTCGAAATAACGAGAAATCACTCAAGGTCACGCGGAATCACGATATTGACCTTTTCCATATGCAGTGTATTGAAAGAAGCTAAGGATTCGTTTCCCAAGCCTCGCAATCGTTCAAAATATCGATAAATCACAGTAGGATACTCGGAATCGCGATATTTAGCTTTTCCGCTAACTGTATATCGAAAGAAGCGAAGGATTCACTTCCCAAGCCTCCCAATAATTTGAAATAATGACAAATCACTCAAGGACACTCCGACTCGCGATATTTACCGTTTCCGCTCGCTGTATATCGAAAGAAACGAAGGATTCACTTCCCAAGCCTCGCAATAATTAGAAATAACGACAAATCATTCAAGGACACTCCGAATCGCGATATTGACCTTTTCCATATGCAGTGTATTGAAAGAAGCTAAGGATTCGTTTCCCAAGCCTCGCAATCGTTCAAAATATCGGTAAATCAGAGTAGGAGACTCGGGATCGCGATATTTACATTTACCACTCGCTGTATATGGAAAGAAGCGATGGATTCACTTCCCAAACGTCGCAATAATTCGAAATAACGACAAATCACTCAAGGACACTCCGAATCGCGATATTTACCGTTTCCGCTCGCTGTATATCGAAACAAGCGAAGGATTCGCACCCCAAGCCTCGCAATCGTTCAAAATATCGATAAATCAGAGTAGCAGACCCGGAATCGCGATATTTACCGTTTCCGCTCGCAGTATATCGAATGAAGATGAGGATTCACATCGCAAGACTCGCAATCGTTCAAAATATCGGTAAATCAGAGTAGGAGACTCGGGATCGCGATATTTACATTTACCACTCGCTGTATATCGAAAGAAACGAAGGATTCACTTCCCAAACGTCGCAATAATTCGAAATAACGACAAATCACTCAAGGACACTCGGAATCACGATATTTACCGTTTCCGCTCCCTGTATATCGAAACAAGCGAAGGATTCGCATCCCAAGCCTCGCAATCGTTCAAAATATCGATAAATCAGAGTAGGAGACCCGGAATCGCGATATTTACCGTTTCCGCTCGCTGTATATCGAATGAAGATAAGGATTCACATCGCAAGACTCGCAATCGTTCAAAATATCGGTAAATCAGAGTAGAAGACTCGATATCGCGATGTTTACATTTACCACTCGCTGTATATCGAAAGATGCGAAGGATTCACTTCCCAAGCCTCGCAATAATTCGAAATAACGACAAATCACTCAAGGACGCTCCAAATCGCGATATTTACCGTTTCCGCTCGCTGTATATCGAAAGAAGCGAAGGATTCACATCCCAAGCCGGGCAACCGTTCGAAATAACGAGAAATCACTCAAGGTCACTCGGAATCACGATATTGATCTTTTCCGTATGCAGTGAATTGAATGAAGCTAAGGATTCGCATCCCAAGCCTCGCAATCGTTCAAAATATCGATAAATCAGAGTAGGAGACCCGGAATCGCGATATTTACCGTTTCCGCTCGCTGTATATCGAATGAAGATAAGGATTCACATCGCAAGACTCGCAATCGTTCAAAATATCGATATATCAGAGTAGGAGACTCCGAATGGCGATATTTACCGTTTCCGCTCGCTGTATATCGAAAGAAGCGAGGGATTCACTTCCCAGGCCTCGCAATAATTCGAAATAACGACGAATCACTCAAGGACACTCCGAATCGCGATATTTACCGTTTCCGCTCGCTGTATATCGAAAGAAGCGAAGGATTCACATCACAAGCCTCGCAACCGTTCAAAATATCTATAAATCACAGTAGGAGACTCCGAATGGCGATATTTACCGTTTCCGCTCGCTGTATAAAGAAAGAAGCGATGGATTCACTTCCCAAGCATCGCAATAATTCGAAATAACGACAAATCACTCAAGGTCACTCGGAATCACGATATTGATCTTTTCCGTATGCAGTGTATTGAAAGAAGCTAAGGATTCGTTTCCCAAGCCTCGCAATCGTTCAAAATATCGATAAATCAGAGTAGGAGACTCGGGATTGCGATATTTACATTTACCACTCGCTGCATATCGAAAGAAACGAAGGATTCACTTCCCAAGCCTCGCAATAATTCGAAATAACGACAAATCATTCAAGGACACTCCGACTCGCGATATTTACCGTTTCCGCTCGCTGTATATCGAAACAAGCGAATAATTCACATCCCAAGCCTCGCAATCGATCAAAATATCTATAAATCAGAGAAGGAGACTCGGAAACGCGATAGTTACATTTACCGCAAGCTGTATATCGAAAGAAGCGAAGGATTCACTTACCAAGCCTCGCAATCGTTCAAAATATCGATAAATCAGAGAAGGAGACTCGGAAACATGATATTTACATTTACCACAGGCTGTATGAAGAAAGAAGCGAAGGATTCACTTCCCAAGCCTCGCAATAATTCGAAATAACGACAAATCACTCAAAGACACTCCGAATCGCGATATTTACCGTTTCCGCTCGCTGTATATCGAAACAAGCGAAGGATTCACATCCCAAGCCTCGAAATCGTACCAAAACATCGATAAATCAGAGTAGGACACTTAGAATCGCGATATTTACCGTTTCCGCTCGCTGTATATCGAAAGAAGATAAGGATTCACTTCCCAAGCCCCCCAATAATTTGAAATAACGACAAATCTTTCAAGGACACTCCGACTCGCGATATTTACCGTTTCCGCTCGCTGTATATCGAAAGAAGCGATTGATTCACATCCCAAGCCTCGCAATCGTTCAAGATATCGATAATTCAGAGTAGGAGACTCCGAATGGCGATATTTACCGTTTCCGCTCGCTGTATATCGAAAGAAGCGAAGGATTCACTTCCCAAGCCCCCCAATAATTTGAAATAACGACAAATCTTTCAAGGACACTCCGACTCGCGATATTTACCGTTTCCGCTCGCTGTATATCGAAAGAAGCGATTGATTCACATCCCAAGCCTCGCAATCGTTTAAAATATCGATAAAGCACAGTACGAGACTCGGGATCGCGATATTTACCGTTTCCGCTCGCTGTATATCGAAACAAGCGAATAATTCACATCCCAAGCCTCGCAATCGTTCAAGATATCGATAATTCAGAGTAGGAGACTCCGAATGGCGATATTTACCGTTTCCGCTCGCTGTATATCGAATGAAGCGAAGGATTCACTTCCCATTCCTCCCAATAATTTGAAATAACGACAAATCTTTCAAGGACACTCCGACTCGCGATATTTACCGTTTCCGCTCGCTGTATATCGAAACAAGCGAATAATTCACATTACAAGCCTCGCAATCGTTCAAGATATCGATAATTCAGAGTAGGAGACTCGGAATCGCGATATTTACTGTTTCCGCTCGCTGTATATAGAAACAAGCGAACGATTCGCAACCCAAGCATAGCAATAATTCGAAATAACGACAAATCACTCAAGGACACTCCGAATCGCGATATTTACTGTTTCCGCTCGCTGTATATCGAAAGAAGCGAAGGATTCACTTCCCAAGCCCCCCAATAATTTGAAATAACGACAAATCTTTCAAGGACACTCCGACTCGCGATATTTACCGTTTCCGCTCGCTGTATATCGAAACAAGCGAATAATTCACATCCCAAGCCTCGCAATCGTTCAAGATATCGATAATTGAGAGTAGGAGACTCGGAATCGCGATATTTACCGTTTCCGCTCGCTGTATATCGAAAGCAGCGAGGGATTCACATCGCAAGCCTCGCAATCGTTCAAAATATCGGTAAATCAGAGTAGGAGACTCGGGATCGCGATATTTACATTTACCACTCGCTGTATATCGAAAGAAACGAAGGATTCACTTCCCAAGCCTCGCAATAATTCGAAATAACGACAAATCATTCAAGGACACTCCGACTCGCGATATTTACCGTTTCCGCTCGCTGTATATCGAAACAAGCGAATAATTCACATCCCAAGCCTCGCAATCGTTCAAGATATCGATAATTCAGAGTAGGAGACTCGGAATCGCGATATTTACCTTTTCCGCTCGCTGTATATCGAAAGAAGCGAAGGATTCACATCACAAGCCTCGCAATCGTTCAAAATATCGATAAATCAGAGTAGGAGACTCGGGATCGCGATATTTACATTTACCACTCGCTGTATATGGAAAGAAGCGATGGATTCACTTCCCAAACGTCGCAATAATTCGAAATAACGACAAATCACTCAAGGACACTCCGAATCGCGATATTTACCGTTTCCGCTCGCTGTATATCGAAAGAAGCGAAGGATTCACTTCCCAAGCCCCCCAATAATTTGAAATAACGACAAATCTTTCAAGGACACTCCGACTCGCGATATTTACCGTTTCCGCTCGCTGTATATCGAAACAAGCGAAGGATTCGCATACCAAGACTCGCAACCGTTCAAAATATCTATAAATCACAGTAGGAGACTCGGGATCGCGATATTTACATTTACCACTCGCTGTATAAAGAAAGAAGCGATGGATTCACTTCCCAAGCGTCGCAATAATTCGAAATAACGACACATCACTCAAGGACACTCCGAATCTCGATATTTACTGTTTCCGCTCGCTGTACATCGAAACAAGCGAACGATTCGCATCACAAGCCTCGCAATCGTTCAAAATATCGATAAATCAGAGTAGGAGACTCGGAATCGCGATATTTACATTTACCACTCGCTGTATATCGAAAGAAGCGAAGGATTCACTTCCCAAGCCTCCCAATAATTTGAAATAACGACAAATCTTTCAAGGACACTCCGACTCGCGATATTTACCGTTTCCGCTCGCTGTATATCGAAAGAAGCGATTGATTCACATCCCAAGCCTCGCAATCGTTTAAAATATCGATAAATTACAGTACGAGACTCGGGATCGCGATATTTACTGTTTCCGCTCGCTGTATATCGAAAGAAGCGAAGGATTCACTTCCCAAGTCTCCCAATAATTTGAAATAACGACAAATCTTTCAAGGACACTCCGACTAGCGATATTTACCGTTTCCCCTCGCTGTATATCGGAAGAAGCGATTGATTCACATCCCAAGCCTCGCAATCGTTTAAAATATCGATAGTACGAGACTCGGGATCGCGATATTTACCGTTTCCGCTCGCTGTATATCGAAAGAAGCGAATAATTCACATCCCAAGCCTCGCAATCGTTCAAAATATCGATAAATCACAGTACGAGACTCGGGATCGCGATATTTACCGTTTCCGCTCGCTGTATATCGAAACAAGCGAAGGATTCGCATACCAAGCCTCGCAATCGTTCAAAATATCGATAAATCACAGTACGAGACTCGGGATCGCGATATTTACCGTTTCCGCTCGCTGTATATCGAAAGAAGCGAAGGATTCACTTCCCAGGCCTCCCAATAATTTGAAATAACGACAAATCTTTCAAGGACACTCCGAAAAAGCGATATTTACCGTTTCCGCTAGCTGTATATCGAAACAAGCGATTGATTCACATCCCAAGCCTCGCAATCGTTGAAAATATCGATAAATTACAGTACGAGACTCGGGATCGCGATATTTACTGTTTCCGCTCGCTGTATATCGAAAGAAGCGAAGGATTCACTTCCCAAGCCTCCCAATAATTTGAAATAACGACAAATCTTTCAAGGACACTCCGACTCGCGATATTTACCGTTTCCCCTCGCTGTATATCGGAAGAAGCGATTGATTCACATCCCAAGCCTCGCAATCCTTTAAAATATCGATAGTACGAGACTCGGGATCGCGATATTTACCGTTTTCGCTCGCTGTATATCGAAACAAGCGAATAATTCACATCCCAAGCCTCGCAATCGTTCAAAATATCGATAAATCAGAGTAGGAGACTCGGAATCGCGATATTTACCTTTTCGGCGAGCTGTATATCGAAAGAAGCGAAGGATTCACTTCCCAAGCCCCCCAATAATTTGAAATAACGACGAATCACTCAAGGACACTCCGAATCGCGATATTTACCGTTTCTGCTCGCTGTATATCGAAAGAAGCGAAGGATTCACATCACAAGCCTCGCAACCGTTCAAAATATCTATAAATCACAGTAGGAGACTCCGAATGGCGATATTTACCGTTTCCGCTCGCTGTATAAAGAAAGAAGCGATGGATTCACTTCCCAAGCATCGCAATAATTCGAAATAACGACAAATCACTCAAGGACACTCCGAATCGCGATATTTACCGTTTCCGCTAGCTGTATATCGAAACAAGCGATTGATTCACATCCCAAGCCTCGCAATCGTTTAAAATATCGATAAATTACAGTACGAGACTCGGGATCGCGATATTTACTGTTTCCGCTCGCTGTATATCGAAAGAAGCGAAGGATTCACTTCCCAAGCCTCCCAATAATTTGAAATAACGACAAATCTTTCAAGGACACTCCGACTAGCGATATTTACCGTTTCCCCTCGCTGTATATCGGAAGAAGCGATTGATTCACATCCCAAGCCTCGCAATCGTTTAAAATATCGATAGTACGAGACTCGGGATCGCGATATTTACCGTTTTCGCTCGCTGTATATCGAAACAAGCGAATAATTCACATCCCAAGCCTCGCAATCGTTCAAAATATCGATAAATCAGAGTAGGAGACTCGGAATCGCGATATTTACCTTTTCCGCGAGCTGTATATCGAAAGAAGCGAAGGATTCACTTCCCAAGCCCCCCAATAATTTGAAATAACGACGAATCACTCAAGGACACTCCGAATCGCGATATTTACCGTTTCTGCTCGCTGTATATCGAAAGAAGCGAAGGATTCACATCACAAGCCTCGCAACCGTTCAAAATATCTATAAATCACAGTAGGAGACTCCGAATGGCGATATTTACCGTTTCCGCTCGCTGTATAAAGAAAGAAGCGATGGATTCACTTCCCAAGCATCGCAATAATTCGAAATAACGACAAATCACTCAAGGACACTCCGAATCGCGATATTTACCGTTTCCGCTAGCTGTATATCGAAACAAGCGATTGATTCACATCCCAAGCCTCGCAATCGTTTAAAATATCGATAAATTACAGTACGAGACTCGGGATCGCAATATTTACTGTTTCCGCCCGCTGTATATCGAAAGAAGCGAAGGATTCACTTCCCAAGTCTCCCAATAATTTGAAATAACGACAAATCTTTCAAGGACACTCCGACTAGCGATATTTACCGTTTCCCCTCGCTGTATATCGGAAGAAGCGATTGATTCACATCCCAAGCCTCGCAATCGTTCAAAATATCGATAAATCACAGTACGAGACTCGGGATCGCGATATTTACCGTTTCCGCTCGCTGTATATCGAAAGAAGCGAATAATTCACATCCCAAGCCTCGCAATCGTTCAAAATATCGATAAATCACAGTACGAGACTCGGGATCGCGATATTTACCTTTTCCGCTCGCTGTATATCGAAAGAAGCGAAGGATTCACATCACAAGCCTCGCAATCGTTCAAAATAACGACGAATCACTCAAGGACACTCCGAATCGCGATATTTACCGTTTCCGCTCGCTGTATATCGAAAGAAGCGAAGGATTCACATCACAAGCCTCGCAACCGTTCAAAATATCTATAAATCACAGTAGGAGACTCCGAATGGCGATATTTACCGTTTCCGCTCGCTGTATAAAGAAAGAAGCGATGGATTCACTTCCCAAGCATCGCAATAATTCGAAATAACGACAAATCTTTCAAGGACACTCCGACTCGCGATATTTACCGTTTCCGCTCGCTGTATATCGAAACAAGCGAATGATTCACATCCCAAGCCTCGCAATCGTTCAAGATATCGATAATTCAGAGTATTAGACTCGGAATCGCGATATTTACTGTTTCCGCTCGCTGTATATAGAAACAAGCGAACGATTCGCAACCCAAGCATATAAATAATTCGAAATAACGACAAATCACTCAAGGACACTCCGAATCGCGATATTTACTGTTTCCGCTCGCTGTATAAAGAAAGAAGCGATGGATTCACTTCCCAAGCATCGCAATAATTCGAAATAACGACAAATCACTCAAGGACACTCCGAATCGCGATATTTACCGTTTCCGCTAGCTGTATATCGAAACAAGCGAATAATTCACATCCGAAGCCTCGCAATCGTTCAAAATATCGATAAATCACAGTACGAGACTCGGAATCGCGATATTTACCTTTTCCGCTCGCTGTATATCGAAAGAAGCGAAGGATTCACTTCCCAGGCCTCCCAATAATTTGAAATAACGACGAATCACTCAAGGACACTCCGAATCGCGATATTTACCATTTCTGCTCGCTGTATATCGAAAGAAGCGAAGGATTCACATCACAAGCCTCGCAACCGTTCAAAATATCTATAAATCACAGTAGGAGACTCCGAATGGCGATATTTACCGTTTCCGCTCGCTGTATAAAGAAAGAAGCGATGGATTCACTTCCCAAGCATCGCAATAATTCGAAATAACGACAAATCACTCAAGGACACTCCGAATCGCGATATTTACCGTTTCCGCTAGCTGTATATCGAAACAAGCGAATAATTCACATCCGAAGCCTCGCAATCGTTCAAAATATCGATAAATCACAGTACGAGACTCGGAATCGCGATATTTACCTTTTCCGCTCGCTGTATATCGAAAGAAGCGAAGGATTCACTTCCCAGGCCTCCCAATAATTTGAAATAACGACAAATCTTTCAAGGACACTCCGAATCGCGATATTTACCGTTTCCGCTAGCTGTATATCGAAACAAGCGATTGATTCACATCCCAAGCCTCGCAATCGTTGAAAATATCGATAAATTACAGTACGAGACTCGGGATCGCGATATTTACTGTTTCCGCTCGCTGTATATCGAAAGAAGCGAAGGATTCACTTCCCAAGCCTCCCAATAATTTGAAATAACGACAAATCTTTCAAGGACACTCCGACTCGCGATATTTACCGTTTCCCCTCGCTGTATATCGGAAGAAGCGATTGATTCACATCCCAAGCCTCGCAATCCTTTAAAATATCGATAGTACGAGACTCGGGATCGCGATATTTACCGTTTTCGCTCGCTGTATATCGAAACAAGCGAATAATTCACATCCCAAGCCTCGCAATCGTTTAAAATATCGATAAATCAGAGTAGGAGACTCGGAATCGCGATATTTACCTTTTCCGCGAGCTGTATATCGAAAGAAGCGAAGGATTCACTTCCCAAGCCCCCCAATAATTTGAAATAACGACGAATCACTCAAGGACACTCCGAATCGCGATATTTACCGTTTCTGCTCGCTGTATATCGAAAGAAGCGAAGGATTCACATCACAAGCCTCGCAACCGTTCAAAATATCTATAAATCACAGTAGGAGACTCCGAATGGCGATATTTACCGTTTCCGCTCGCTGTATAAAGAAAGAAGCGATGGATTCACTTCCCAAGCATCGCAATAATTCGAAATAACGACAAATCACTCAAGGACACTCCGAATCGCGATATTTACCGTTTCCGCTAGCTGTATATCGAAACAAGCGATTGATTCACATCCCAAGCCTCGCAATCGTTTAAAATATCGATAAATTACAGTACGAGACTCGGGATCGCGATATTTACTGTTTCCGCTCGCTGTATATCGAAAGAAGCGAAGGATTCACTTCCCAAGCCTCCCAATAATTTGAAATAACGACAAATCTTTCAAGGACACTCCGACTAGCGATATTTACCGTTTCCCCTCGCTGTATATCGGAAGAAGCGAATGATTCACATCCCAAGCCTCGCAATCGTTTAAAATATCGATAGTACGAGACTCGGGATCGCGATATTTACCGTTTTCGCTCGCTGTATATCGAAACAAGCGAATAATTCACATCCCAAGCCTCGCAATCGTTCAAAATATCGATAAATCAGAGTAGGAGACTCGGAATCGCGATATTTACCTTTTCCGCTCGCTGTATATCGAAAGAAGCGAAGGATTCACTTCCCAAGCCTCCCAATAATTTGAAATAACGACAAATCTTTCAAGGACACTCCGACTCGCGATATTTACCGTTTCCGCTCGCTGTATATCGAAACAAGCGAATAATTCACATCCCAAGCCTCGCAATCGTTCAAGATATCGATAATTCAGAGTATTAGACTCGGAATCGCGATATTTACTGTTTCCGCTCGCTGTATATAGAAACAAGCGAACGATTCGCAACCCAAGCATATAAATAATTCGAAATAACGACAAATCACTCAAGGACACTCCGAATCGCGATATTTACTGTTTCCGCTCGCTGTATATCGAAAGAAGCGAAGGATTCACTTCCCAAGCCCCCCAATAATTTGAAATAACGACAAATCTTTCAAGGACACTCCGACTCGCGATATTTACCGTTTCCGCTCGCTGTATATCGAAACAAGCGAAGGATTCGCATACCAAGCCTCGCAATCGTTCAAAATATCGATAAATCACAGTACGAGACTCGGGATCGCGATATTTACCGTTTCCGCTCGCTGTATATCGAAAGAAGCGAATAATTCACATCCCAAGCCTCGCAATCGTTCAAAATATCGATAAATCACAGTACGAGACTCGGGATCGCGATATTTACCTTTTCCGCTCGCTGTATATCGAAAGAAGCGAAGGATTCACATCACAAGCCTCGCAATCGTTCAAAATAACGACGAATCACTCAAGGACACTCCGAATCGCGATATTTACCGTTTCCGCTCGCTGTATATCGAAAGAAGCGAAGGATTCACATCACAAGCCTCGCAACCGTTCAAAATATCTATAAATCACAGTAGGAGACTCCGAATGGCGATATTTACCGTTTCCGCTCGCTGTATAAAGAAAGAAGCGATGGATTCACTTCCCAAGCATCGCAATAATTCGAAATAACGACAAATCACTCAAGGACACTCCGAATCGCGATATTTACCGTTTCCGCTAGCTGTATATCGAAACAAGCGAATAATTCACATCCGAAGCCTCGCAATCGTTCAAAATATCGATAAATCACAGTACGAGACTCGGAATCGCCATATTTACCTTTTCCGCTCGCTGTATATCGAAAGAAGCGAAGGATTCACTTCCCAGGCCTCCCAATAATTTGAAATAACGACAAATCTTTCAAGGACACTCCGACTCGCGATATTTACCGTTTCCCCTCGCTGTATATCGGAAGAAGCGATTGATTCACATCCCAAGCCTCGCAATCCTTTAAAATATCGATAGTACGAGACTCGGGATCGCGATATTTACCGTTTTCGCTCGCTGTATATCGAAACAAGCGAATAATTCACATCCCAAGCCTGGCAATCGTTCAAAATATCGATAAATCAGAGTAGGAGACTCGGAATCGCGATATTTACCTTTTCCGCGAGCTGTATATCGAAAGAAGCGAAGGATTCACTTCCCAAGCCCCCCAATAATTTGAAATAACGACGAATCACTCAAGGACACTCCGAATCGCGATATTTACCGTTTCTGCTCGCTGTATATCGAAAGAAGCGAAGGATTCACATCACAAGCCTCGCAACCGTTCAAAATATCTATAAATCACAGTAGGAGACTCCGAATGGCGATATTTACCGTTTCCGCTCGCTGTATAAAGAAAGAAGCGATGGATTCACTTCCCAAGCATCGCAATAATTCGAAATAACGACAAATCTTTCAAGGACACTCCGACTCGCGATATTTACCGTTTCCGCTCGCTGTATATCGAAACAAGCGAATAATTCACATCCCAAGCCTCGCAATCGTTCAAGATATCGATAATTCAGAGTATTAGACTCGGAATCGCGATATTTACTGTTTCCGCTCGCTGTATATAGAAACAAGCGAACGATTCGCAACCCAAGCACATAAATAATTCGAAATAACGACAAATCACTCAAGGACACTCCGAATCGCGATATTTACTGTTTCCGCTCGCTGTATATCGAAAGAAGCGAAGGATTCACTTCCCAAGCCCCCCAATAATTTGAAATAACGACAAATCTTTCAAGGACACTCCGACTCGCGATATTTACCGTTTCCGCTCGCTGTATATCGAAACAAGCGAAGGATTCGCATACCAAGCCTCGCAATCGTTCAAAATATCGATAAATCACAGTACGAGACTCGGGATCGCGATATTTACCGTTTCCGCTCGCTGTATATCGAAAGAAGCGAATAATTCACATCACAAGCCTCGCAATCGTTCAAAATATCGATAAATCACAGTACGAGACTCGGGATCGCGATATTTACCTTTTCCGCTCGCTGTATATCGAAAGAAGCGAAGGATTCACATCACAAGCCTCGCAATCGTTCAAAATAACGACGAATCACTCAAGGACACTCCGAATCGCGATATTTACCATTTCTGCTCGCTGTATATCGAAAGAAGCGAAGGATTCACATCACAAGCCTCGCAACCGTTCAAAATATCTATAAATCACAGTAGGAGACTCCGAATGGCGATATTTACCGTTTCCGCTCGCTGTATAAAGAAAGAAGCGATGGATTCACTTCCCAAGCATCGCAATAATTCGAAATAACGACAAATCACTCAAGGACACTCCGAATCGCGATATTTACCGTTTCCGCTAGCTGTATATCGAAACAAGCGATTGATTCACATCCCAAGCCTCGCAATCGTTGAAAATATCGATAAATTACAGTACGAGACTCGGGATCGCGATATTTACTGTTTCCGCTCGCTGTATATCGAAAGAAGCGAAGGATTCACTTCCCAAGCCTCCCAATAATTTGAAATAACGACAAATCTTTCAAGGACACTCCGACTCGCGATATTTACCGTTTCCCCTCGCTGTATATCGGAAGAAGCGATTGATTCACATCCCAAGCCTCGCAATCCTTTAAAATATCGATAGTACGAGACTCGGGATCGCGATATTTACCGTTTTCGCTCGCTGTATATCGAAACAAGCGAATAATTCACATCCCAAGCCTCGCAATCGTTCAAAATATCGATAAATCAGAGTAGGAGACTCGGAATCGCGATATTTACCTTTTCCGCGAGCTGTATATCGAAAGAAGCGAAGGATTCACTTCCCAAGCCCCCCAATAATTTGAAATAACGACGAATCACTCAAGGACACTCCGAATCGCGATATTTACCGTTTCTGCTCGCTGTATATCGAAAGAAGCGAAGGATTCACATCACAAGCCTCGCAACCGTTCAAAATATCTATAAATCACAGTAGGAGACTCCGAATGGCGATATTTACCGTTTCCGCTCGCTGTATAAAGAAAGAAGCGATGGATTCACTTCCCAAGCATCGCAATAATTCGAAATAACGACAAATCACTCAAGGACACTCCGAATCGCGATATTTACCGTTTCCGCTAGCTGTATATCGAAACAAGCGATTGATTCACATCCCAAGCCTCGCAATCGTTTAAAATATCGATAAATTACAGTACGAGACTCGGGATCGCGATATTTACTGTTTCCGCTCGCTGTATATCGAAAGAAGCGAAGGATTCACTTCCCAAGCCTCCCAATAATTTGAAATAACGACAAATCTTTCAAGGACACTCCGACTAGCGATATTTACCGTTTCCCCTCGCTGTATATCGGAAGAAGCGATTGATTCACATCCCAAGCCTCGCAATCGTTTAAAATATCGATAGTACGAGACTCGGGATCGCGATATTTACCGTTTTCGCTCGCTGTATATCGAAACAAGCGAATAATTCACATCCCAAGCCTCGCAATCGTTCAAAATATCGATAAATAAGAGTAGGAGACTCGGAATCGCGATATTTACCTTTTCCGCTCGCTGTATATCGAAAGAAGCGAAGGATTCACTTCCCAAGCCTCCCAATAATTTGAAATAACGACAAATCTTTCAAGGACACTCCGACTCGCGATATTTACCGTTTCCGCTCGCTGTATATCGAAACAAGCGAATAATTCACATCCCAAGCCTCGCAATCGTTCAAGATATCGATAATTCAGAGTATTAGACTCGGAATCGCGATATTTACTGTTTCCGCTCGCTGTATATAGAAACAAGCGAACGATTCGCAACCCAAGCATATAAATAATTCGAAATAACGACAAATCACTCAAGGACACTCCGAATCGCGATATTTACTGTTTCCGCTCGCTGTATATCGAAAGAAGCGAAGGATTCACTTCCCAAGCCCCCCAATAATTTGAAATAACGACAAATCTTTCAAGGACACTCCGACTCGCGATATTTACCGTTTCCGCTCGCTGTATATCGAAACAAGCGAAGGATTCGCATACCAAGCCTCGCAATCGTTCAAAATATCGATAAATCACAGTACGAGACTCGGGATCGCGATATTTACCGTTTCCGCTCGCTGTATATCGAAAGAAGCGAATAATTCACATCCCAAGCCTCGCAATCGTTCAAAATATCGATAAATCACAGTACGAGACTCGGGATCGCGATATTTACCTTTTCCGCTCGCTGTATATCGAAAGAAGCGAAGGATTCACATCACAAGCCTCGCAATCGTTCAAAATAACGACGAATCACTCAAGGACACTCCGAATCGCGATATTTACCGTTTCCGCTCGCTGTATATCGAAAGAAGCGAAGGATTCACATCACAAGCCTCGCAACCGTTCAAAATATCTATAAATCACAGTAGGAGACTCCGAATGGCGATATTTACCGTTTCCGCTCGCTGTATAAAGAAAGAAGCGATGGATTCACTTCCCAAGCATCGCAATAATTCGAAATAACGACAAATCACTCAAGGACACTCCGAATCGCGATATTTACCGTTTCCGCTAGCTGTATATCGAAACAAGCGAATAATTCACATCCGAAGCCTCGCAATCGTTCAAAATATCGATAAATCACAGTACGAGACTCGGAATCGCCATATTTACCTTTTCCGCTCGCTGTATATCGAAAGAAGCGAAGGATTCACTTCCCAGGCCTCCCAATAATTTGAAATAACGACAAATCTTTCAAGGACACTCCGACTCGCGATATTTACCGTTTCCCCTCGCTGTATATCGGAAGAAGCGATTGATTCACATCCCAAGCCTCGCAATCCTTTAAAATATCGATAGTACGAGACTCGGGATCGCGATATTTACCGTTTTCGCTCGCTGTATATCGAAACAAGCGAATAATTCACATCCCAAGCCTGGCAATCGTTCAAAATATCGATAAATCATAGTAGGAGACTCGGAATCGCGATATTTACCTTTTCCGCGAGCTGTATATCGAAAGAAGCGAAGGATTCACTTCCCAAGCCCCCCAATAATTTGAAATAACGACGAATCACTCAAGGACACTCCGAATCGCGATATTTACCGTTTCTGCTCGCTGTATATCGAAAGAAGCGAAGGATTCACATCACAAGCCTCGCAACCGTTCAGAATATCTATAAATCACAGTAGGAGACTCCGAATGGCGATATTTACCGTTTCCGCTCGCTGTATAAAGAAAGAAGCGATGGATTCACTTCCCAAGCATCGCAATAATTCGAAATAACGACAAATCACTCAAGGACACTCCGAATCGCGATATTTACCGTTTCCGCTAGCTGTATATCGAAACAAGCGATTGATTCACATCCCAAGCCTCGCAATCGTTTAAAATATCGATAAATTACAGTACGAGACTCGGGATCGCGATATTTACTGTTTCCGCTCGCTGTATATCGAAAGAAGCGAAGGATTCACTTCCCAAGCCTCCCAATAATTTGAAATAACGACAAATCTTTCAAGGACACTCCGACTAGCGATATTTACCGTTTCCCCTCGCTGTATATCGGAAGAAGCGATTGATTCACATCCCAAGCCTCGCAATCGTTCAAAATATCGATAAATCACAGTACGAGACTCGGGATCGCGATATTTACCTTTTCCGCTCGCTGTATATCGAAAGAAGCGAAGGATTCACATCACAAGCCTCGCAATCGTTCAAAATAACGACGAATCACTCAAGGACACTCCGAATCGCGATATTTACCGTTTCCGCACGCTGTATATCGAATGAAGATGAGGATTCACATCGCAAGACTCGCAATCGTTCAAAATATCGGTAAATCAGAGTAGGAGACTCGGGATCGCGATATTTACATTTACCACTCGCTGTATATCGAAAGAAGCGAAGGATTCACTTCCCAAGCCTCGCAATAATTCGAAATAACGACAAATCACTCAAGGACACTCCGAATCGCGATATTTACAATTTCCGCTCGAGGTATATCGAAACAAGCGAATAATTCACATCAAAAGCCTCGCAATCGTTCAAAATATCGATAAATCAGAGTAGGAGACTCGGAATCGCGATATATAGCTTTTCCGCTCGCTGTATATCGAAAGAAGCGAAGGATTCACTTCCCAAGCCTCCCAATAATTTGAAATAAAGACAAATCTTTCAAGGACACTCCGACTCGCGATATTTACCGTTTCCGCTCGCTCTATATCGAAACAAGCGAATAATTCACATCCCAAGCCTCGCAATCGTTCAAGATATCGATAATTCAGAGTAGGAGACACGGAATCGGGATATTTACCTTTTACGCTCGCTGTATATCGAAAGAAGCGAAGGATTCACTTCCCAAGCCTCGCAATAATTCGAAATAACGACAAATCACTCAAGGACACTCCGAATCGCGATATTTACCGTTTCCGCTCGCTGTATATCGAAACAAGCGAATAATTCACATCAAAAGCCTCGCAATCGTTCAAAATATGGATAAATCAGAGTAGGAGACTCGGAATCGCGATATTTAGCTTTTCCGCTCGCTGTATATCGAAAGAAGCGAAGGATTCACTTCCCAAGAGTCCCAATAATTTGAAATAACGACAAATCTTTCAAGGACACTCCGACTCGCGATATTTACCGTTTCCGCTCGCTGTATATCGAAAGAAGCGATTGATTCACATCCCAAGCCTCGCAATCGTTTAAAATATCGATAAAGCACAGTACGAGACTCGGGATCGCGATATTTACCGTTTCCGCTCGCTGTATATCGAAACAAGCGAATAATTCACATCCCAAGCCTCGCAATCGTTCAAGATATCGATAATTCAGAGTAGGAGACTCGGAATCGGGATATTTACCTTTACGCTCGCTGTATATCGAAAGAAGCGAAGGATTCACATCACAAGCCTCGCAATCGTTCAAAATATCGGTAAATCATGGTAGGAGACTCGGGATCGCGATATTTACATTTACCACTCGCTGTATATCGAAAGAAACGAAGGATTCACTTCCCAAGCCTCGCAATAATTCGAAATAACGACAAATCATTCAAGGACACTCCGAATCGCGATATTGACCGTTTCCGCTCGCTGTATATCGAAAGAAGCGAAGGATTCACATCCCAAGCCTCGCAACCGTTCGAAATAACGAGAAATCACTCAAGGTCACTCGGAATCACGATATTGACCTTTTCCATATGCAGTGTATTGAAAGAAGCTAAGGATTCGTTTCCCAAGCCTCGCAATCGTTCAAAATATCGATAAATCAGAGTAGGATACTCGGAATCGCGATATTTAGCTTTTCCGCTAACTGTATATCGAAAGAAGCGAAGGATTCACTTCCCAAGCCTCCCAATAATTTGAAATAATGACAAATCACTCAAGGACACTCCGACTCGCGATATTTACCGTTTCCGCTCGCTGTATATCGAAAGAAGCGAAGGATTCACATCACAAGCCTCGCAATCGTACAAAATATCGATAAATCAGAGTAGGAGACTCCGAATGGCGATATTTACCGTTTCCGCTCGCTGTATATCGAAAGAAGCGAAGGATTCCAATCCCAAGACTCGCAACCGTTCAAAATATCTATAAATCACAGTAGGAGACTCGGGATCGCGATATTTACATTTACCACTCGCTGTATAAAGAAAGAAGCGATGGATTCACTTCCCAAGCGTCGCAATAATTCGAAATAACGACACATCACTCAAGGACACTCCGAATCTCGATATTTACTGTTTCCGCTCGCTGTACATCGAAACAAGCGAACGATTCGCATCACAAGCCTCGCAATCGTTCAAAATATCGATAAATCAGAGTAGGAGACTCGGAATCGCGATATTTACATTTACCACTCGCTGTATATCGAAAGAAGCGAAGGATTCACTTCCCAAGCCTCCCAATAATTTGAAATAACGACAAATCTTTCAAGGACACTCCGACTCGCGATATTTACCGTTTCCGCTCGCTGTATATAGAAAGAAGCGATTGATTCACATCCCAAGCCTCGCAATCGTTTAAAATATCGATAAATCACAGTACGAGACTCGGGATCGCGATATTTACCGTTTCCGCTCGCTGTATATCGAAAGAAGCGAATAATTCACATCCCAAGCCTCGCAATCGTTCAAGATATCGATAATTCAGAGTAGGAGACTCGGAATCGCGATATTTACCTTTTCCGCTCGCTGTATATCGAAAGAAGCGAAGGATTCACATCACAAGCCTCGCAATCGTTCAAAATATCGATATATCAGAGTAGGAGACTCCGAATGGCGATATTTACCGTTTCCGCTCGCTGTATATCGAAAGAAGCGATTGATTCACATCCCAAGCCTCGCAATCGTTTAAAATATCGATAGTACGAGACTCGGGATCGCGATATTTACCGTTTTCGCTCGCTGTATATCGAAACAAGCGAATAATTCACATCCCAAGCCTCGCAATCGTTTAAAATATCGATAAAGCACAGTACGAGACTCGGGATCGCGATATTTACCGTTTCCGCTCGCTGTATATCGAAACAAGCGAATAATTCACATCCCAAGCCTCGCAATCGTTCAAGATATCGATAATTCAGAGTAGGAGACTCGGAATCGGGATATTTACCTTTACGCTCGCTGTATATCGAAAGAAGCGAAGGATTCACATCACAAGCCTCGCAATCGTTCAAAATATCGATAAATCAGAGTAGGAGACTCGGAATCGCGATATTTACCTTTTCCGCTCGCTGTATATCGAAAGAAGCGAAGGATTCACTTCCCAAGCCTCCCAATAATTTGAAATAACGACAAATCTTTCAAGGACACTCCGACTCGCGATATTTACCGTTTCCGCTCGCTGTATATCGAAACAAGCGAATAATTCACATCCCAAGCCTCGCAATCGTTCAAGATATCGATAATTCAGAGTATTAGACTCGGAATCGCGATATTTACTGTTTCCGCTCGCTGTATATAGAAACAAGCGAACGATTCGCAACCCAAGCATATAAATAATTCGAAATAACGACAAATCACTCAAGGACACTCCGAATCGCGATATTTACTGTTTCCGCTCGCTGTATATCGAAAGAAGCGAAGGATTCACTTCCCAAGCCCCCCAATAATTTGAAATAACGACAAATCTTTCAAGGACACTCCGACTCGCGATATTTACCGTTTCCGCTCGCTGTATATCGAAACAAGCGAAGGATTCGCATACCAAGCCTCGCAATCGTTCAAAATATCGATAAATCACAGTACGAGACTCGGGATCGCGATATTTACCGTTTCCGCTCGCTGTATATCGAAAGAAGCGAATAATTCACATCCCAAGCCTCGCAATCGTTCAAAATATCGATAAATCACAGTACGAGACTCGGGATCGCGATATTTACCTTTTCCGCTCGCTGTATATCGAAAGAAGCGAAGGATTCACATCACAAGCCTCGCAATCGTTCAAAATAACGACGAATCACTCAAGGACACTCCGAATCGCGATATTTACCGTTTCCGCTCGCTGTATATCGAATGAAGCGAAGGATTCACATCACAAGCCTCGCAACCGTTCAAAATATCTATAAATCACAGTAGGAGACTCCGAATGGCGATATTTACCGTTTCCGCTCGCTGTATAAAGAAAGAAGCGATGGATTCACTTCCCAAGCATCGCAATAATTCGAAATAACGACAAATCACTCAAGGACACTCCGAATCGCGATATTTACCGTTTCCGCTAGCTGTATATCGAAACAAGCGAATAATTCACATCCGAAGCCTCGCAATCGTTCAAAATATCGATAAATCACAGTACGAGACTCGGAATCGCGATATTTACCTTTTCCGCTCGCTGTATATCGAAAGAAGCGAAGGATTCACTTCCCAGGCCTCCCAATAATTTGAAATAACGACAAATCTTTCAAGGACACTCCGAATCGCGATATTTACCGTTTCCGCTAGCTGTATATCGAAACAAGCGATTGATTCACATCCCAAGCCTCGCAATCGTTGAAAATATCGATAAATTACAGTACGAGACTCGGGATCGCGATATTTACTGTTTCCGCTCGCTGTATATCGAAAGAAGCGAAGGATTCACTTCCCAAGCCTCCCAATAATTTGAAATAACGACAAATCTTTCAAGGACACTCCGACTCGCGATATTTACCGTTTCCCCTCGCTGTATATCGGAAGAAGCGATTGATTCACATCCCAAGCCTCGCAATCCTTTAAAATATCGATAGTACGAGACTCGGGATCGCGATATTTACCGTTTTCGCTCGCTGTATATCGAAACAAGCGAATAATTCACATCCCAAGCCTCGCAATCGTTCAAAATATCGATAAATCAGAGTAGGAGACTCGGAATCGCGATATTTACCTTTTCCGCGAGCTGTATATCGAAAGAAGCGAAGGATTCACTTCCCAAGCCCCCCAATAATTTGAAATAACGACGAATCACTCAAGGACACTCCGAATCGCGATATTTACCGTTTCTGCTCGCTGTATATCGAAAGAAGCGAAGGATTCACATCACAAGCCTCGCAACCGTTCAAAATATCTATAAATCACAGTAGGAGACTCCGAATGGCGATATTTACCGTTTCCGCTCGCTGTATAAAGAAAGAAGCGATGGATTCACTTCCCAAGCATCGCAATAATTCGAAATAACGACAAATCACTCAAGGACACTCCGAATCGCGATATTTACCGTTTCCGCTAGCTGTATATCGAAACAAGCGATTGATTCACATCCCAAGCCTCGCAATCGTTTAAAATATCGATAAATTACAGTACGAGACTCGGGATCGCGATATTTACTGTTTCCGCTCGCTGTATATCGAAAGAAGCGAAGGATTCACTTCCCAAGCCTCCCAATAATTTGAAATAACGACAAATCTTTCAAGGACACTCCGACTAGCGATATTTACCGTTTCCCCTCGCTGTATATCGGAAGAAGCGATTGAGTCACATCCCAAGCCTCGCAATCGTTTAAAATATCGATAGTACGAGACTCGGGATCGCGATATTTACCTTTTCCGCTCGCTGTATATCGAAAGAAGCGAAGGATTCACATCACAAGCCTCGCAATCGTTCAAAATAACGACGAATCACTCAAGGACACTCCGAATCGCGATATTTACCGTTTCCGCACGCTGTATATCGAATGAAGATGAGGATTCACATCGCAAGACTCGCAATCGTTCAAAATATCGGTAAATCAGAGTAGGAGACTCGGGATCGCGATATTTACATTTACCACTCGCTGTATATCGAAAGAAGCGAAGGATTCACTTCCCAAGCCTCGCAATAATTCGAAATAACGACAAATCACTCAAGGACACTCCGAATCGCGATATTTACAATTTCCGCTCGCTGTATATCGAAACAAGCGAATAATTCACATCAAAAGCCTCGCAGTCGTTCAAAATATCGATAAATCAGAGTAGGAGACTCGGAATCGCGATATATAGCTTTTCCGCTCGCTGTATATCGAAAGAAGCGAAGGATTCACTTCCCAAGCCTCCCAATAATTTGAGATAAAGACAAATCTTTCAAGGACACTCCGACTCGCGATATTTACCGTTTCCGCTCGCTCTATATCGAAACAAGCGAATAATTCACATCCCAAGCCTCGCAATCGTTCAAGATATCGATAATTCAGAGTAGGAGACACGGAATCGGGATATTTACCTTTTACGCTCGCTGTATATCGAAAGAAGCGAAGGATTCACTTCCCAAGCCTCGCAATAATTCGAAATAACGACAAATCACTCAAGGACACTCCGAATCGCGATATTTACCGTTTCCGCTCGCTGTATATCGAAACAAGCGAATAATTCACATCAAAAGCCTCGCAATCGTTCAAAATATGGATAAATCAGAGTAGGAGACTCGGAATCGCGATATTTAGCTTTTCCGCTCGCTGTATATCGAAAGAAGCGAAGGATTCACTTCCCAAGAGTCCCAATAATTTGAAATAACGACAAATCTTTCAAGGACACTCCGACTCGCGATATTTACCGTTTCCGCTCGCTGTATATCGAAAGAAGCGATTGATTCACATCCCAAGCCTCGCAATCGTTTAAAATATCGATAAAGCACAGTACGAGACTCGGGATCGCGATATTTACCGTTTCCGCTCGCTGTATATCGAAACAAGCGAATAATTCACATCCCAAGCCTCGCAATCGTTCAAGATATCGATAATTCAGAGTAGGAGACTCGGAATCGGGATATTTACCTTTACGCTCGCTGTATATCGAAAGAAGCGAAGGATTCACATCACAAGCCTCGCAATCGTTCAAAATATCGGTAAATCATGGTAGGAGACTCGGGATCGCGATATTTACATTTACCACTCGCTGTATATCGAAACATGCGAATAATTCACATCCCAAGCCTCGCAATCGTTCAAGATATCGATAATTCAGAGTAGGAGACTCCGAATGGCGATATTTACCGTTTCCGCTCGCTGTATATCGAAAGAAGCGAGGGATTCACATCGCAAGCCTCGCAATCGTTCAAAATATCGGTAAATCAGAGTAGGAGACTCGGGATCGCGATATTTACATTTAGCACTCGCTGTATATGGAAAGAAGCGATGGATTCACTTCCCAAGCCTCGCAATCGTTTAAAATATCGATAGTACGAGACTCGGGATCGCGATATTTACCGTTTCCGCTCGCTGTATATCGAAACAAACGAAGGATTCACATCACAAGCCTCGCAATAATTCGAAATAACGACAAATCACTCAAGGACACTCCGAATCGCGATATTTACTGTTTCCGCTCGCTGTATATCGAAAGAAGCGAAGGATTCACTTCCCAAGCCTCCCAATAATTAAGAATAACGACAAATCTTTCAAGGACACTCCGACTCGCGATATTTACCGTTTCCCCTCGCTGTATATCGAAAGAAGCGATTGATTCACATCCCAAGCCTCGCAATCGTTTAAAATATCGATAGTACGAGACTCGGGATCGCGATATTTACCGTTTTCGCTCGCTGTATATCGAAACAAGCGAATAATTCACATCCCAAGCCTCGCAATCGTTCAAGATATCGATAATTCAGAGTAGGAGACTCCGAATGGCGATATTTACCGTTTCCGCTCGCTGTATATCGAAAGAAGCGAGGGATTCACATCGCAAGCCTCGCAATCGTTCAAAATATCGGTAAATCAGAGTAGGAGACTCGGGATCGCGATATTTACTGTTTCCGCTCGCTGTATATCGAAAGAAGCGAAGGATTCACTTCCCAAGCCCCCCAATAATTTGAAATAACGACAAATCTTTCAAGGACACTCCGACTCGCGATATTTACCGTTTCCGCTCGCTGTATATCGAAAGAAGCGATTGATTCATATCCCAAGCCTCGCAATCGTTTAAAATATCGATAAATTACAGTACGAGACTCGGGATCGCGATATTTACTGTTTCCGCTCGCTGTATATCGAAACAAGCGAATAATTCACATCCCAAGCCTCGCAATCGTTCAAGATATCGATAATTCAGAGTAGGAGACTCCGAATGGCGATATTTACCGTTTCCGCTCGCTGTATATCGAAAGAAGCGAGGGATTCACATCGCAAGCCTCGCAATCGTTCAAAATATCGGTAAATCAGAGTAGGAGACTCGGGATCGCGATATTTACATTTACCACTCGCTGTATATGGAAAGAAGCGATGGATTCACTTCCCAAGCCTCCCAATAATTTGAAATAACGACAAATCTTTCAAGGACACTCCGAATCGCGATATTTACCGTTTCCGCTCGCTGTATATCGAAACAAGCGAATAATTCACATCCCAAGCCTCGCAATCGTTCAAGATATCGATAAGTCAGAGTAGGAGACTCGGAATCGCGATATTTACTGTTTCCGCTCTCTGTATATCGAATGAAGCGAAGGATTCACTTCCCATTCCTCCCAATAATTTGAAATAACGACAAATCTTTCAAGGACACTCCGACTCGCGATATTTACCGTTTCCGCTCGCTGTATATCGAAACAAGCGAATAATTCACATCCCAAGCATCGCAATCGTTCAAGATATCGATAATTCAGAGTAGGAGACTCGGAATCGCGATATTTACTGTTTCCGCTCGCTGTATATAGAAACAAGCGAACGATTCGCAACCCAAGCATAGCAATAATTCGAAATAACGACAAATCACTCAAGGACACTCCGAATCGCGATATTTACTGTTTCCGCTCGCTGTATATCGAAAGAAGCGAAGGATTCACTTCCCAAGCCCCCCAATAATTTGAAATAACGACAAATCTTTCAAGGACACTCCGACTCGCGATATTTACCGTTTCCGCTCGCTGTATATCGAAAGAAGCGAGTGATTCACATCCCAAGCCTCGCAATCGTTTAAAATATCGATAAAGCACAGTACGAGACTCGGGATCGCGATATTTACCGTTTCCGCTCGCTGTACATCGAAACAAGCGAATAATTCACATCCCAAGCCTCGCAATCGTTCAAGATATCGATAATTCAGAGTAGGAGACTCCGAATTTCGATATTTACCGTTTCCGCTCGCTGTATATCGAAAGAAGCGAGGGATTCACATCGCAAGCCTCGCAATCGATCAAAATATCGGTAAATCAGAGTAGGAGACTCGGGATCGCGATATTTACATTTACCACTCGCTGTATATGGAAAGAAGCGATGGATTCACTTCCCAAGCCTCCCAATAATTTGAAATAACGACAAATCTTTCAAGGACACTCCGAATCGCGATATTTACCGTTTCCGCTCGCTGTATATCGAAACAAGCGAATAATTCACATCCCAAGCCTCGCAATCGTTCAAGATATCGATAAGTCAGAGTAGGAGACTCGGAATCGCGATATTGACCGTTTCCGCTCGCTGTATATCGAAAGAAGCGAAGGATTCACATCCCAAGCCTCGCAACCGTTCGAAATAACGAGAAATCACTCAAGGTCACTCGGAATCACGATATTGACCTTTTCCATATGCAGTGTATTGAAAGAAGCTAAGGATTCGTTTCCCAAGCCTCGCAATCGTTCAAAATATCGATAAATCAGAGTAGGATACTCGGAATCGCGATATTTAGCTTTTCCGCTAACTGTATATCGAAAGAAGCGAAGGATTCACTTCCCAAGCCTCCCAATAATTTGAAAAAATGACAAATCACTCAAGGACACTCCGACTCGCGATATTTACCGTTTCCGCTCGCTGTATATCGAAACAAGCGAAGGATTCGCATCCCAAGCCTCGCAATCGTTCAAAATATCGATAAATCAGAGTAGGAGACCCGGAATCGCGATATTTACCGTTTCCGCTCGCTGTATATCGAATGAAGATGAGGATTCACATCGCAAGACTCGCAATCGTTCAAAATATCGGTAAATCAGAGTAGGAGACTCGGGATCGCGATATTTACATTTACCACTCGCTGTATATCGAAAGAAACGAAGGATTCACTTCCCAAGCCTCGCAATAATTAGAAATAACGACAAATCATTCAAGGACACTCCGAATCGCGATATTGACCGTTTCCGCTCGCTGTATATCGAAAGAAGCGAAGGATTCACATCCCAAGCCTCGCAACCGTTCGAAATAACGAGAAATCACTCAAGGTCACTCGGAATCACGATATTGACCTTTTCCATATGCAGTGTATTGAAAGAAGCTAAGGATTCGTTTCCCAAGCCTCGCAATCGTTCAAAATATCGATAAATCAGAGTAGGATACTCGGAATCGCGATATTTAGCTTTTCCGCTAACTGTATATCGAAAGAAGCGAAGGATTCACTTCCCAAGCCTCCCAATAATTTGAAATAATGACAAATCACTCAAGGACACTCCGACTCGCGATATTTACCGTTTCCGCTCGCTGTATATCGAAAGAAGCGAAGGATTCACATCACAAGCCTCGCAATCGTTCAAAATATCGATAGTACGAGACTCGGGATCGCGATATTTACCGTTTCCGCTCGCTGTATATCGAAACAAGCGAATAATTCACATCCCAAGCCTCGCAATCGTTCAAAATATCGATAAATCAGAGTAGGAGACTCGGAATCGCGATATTTACCTTTTCCGCTCGCTGTATATCGAAAGAAGCGAAGGATTCACTTCCCAAGCCTCCCAATAATTTGAAATAACGACAAATCTTTCAAGGACACTCCGACTCGCGATATTTACCGTTTCCGCTCGCTGTATATCGAAACAAGCGAATAATTCACATCCCAAGCCTCGCAATCGTTCAAGATATCGATAATTCAGAGTAGGAGACTCGGAATCGCGATATTTACTGTTTCCGCTCGCTGTATATAGAAACAAGCGAACGATTCGCAACCCAAGCATAGCAATAATTCGAAATAACGACAAATCACTCAAGGACACTCCGAATCGCGATATTTACTGTTTCCGCTCGCTGTATATCGAAAGAAGCGAAGGATTCACTTCCCAAGCCCCCCAATAATTTGAAATAACGACAAATCTTTCAAGGACACTCCGACTCGCGATATTAACCGTTTCCGCTCGCTGTATATCGAAACAAGCGAATAATTCACATCCCAAGCCTCGCAATCGTTCAAAATATCGATAAATCAGAGTAGGAGACTCCGAATGGCGATATTTACCGTTTCCGCTCGCTGTATATCGAAAGAAGCGAAGGATTCCAATCCCAAGCCTCGCAACCGTTCGAAATAACGAGAAATCACTCAAGGTCACTCGGAATCACGATATTGACCTTTTCCATATGCAGTGTATTGAAAGAAGCTAAGGATTCGTTTCCCAAGCCTCGCGATCGTTCAAAATATCGATAAATCAGAGTAGGATACTCGGAATCGCGATATTTAGCTTTTCCGCTAACTGTATATCGAAAGAAGCGAAGGATTCACTTCCCAAGCCTCCCAATAATTTGAAATAATGACAAATCAGTCAAGGACACTCCGACTCGCGATATTTACCGTTTCCGCTCGCTGTATATCGAAAGAAGCGAAGGATTCCAATCCCAAGCCTCGCAACCGTTCAAAATATCTATAAATCACAGTAATAGACTCGGGATCGCGATATTTACATTTACCACTCGCTGTATAAAGAAAGAAGCGATGGATTCACTTCCCAAGCGTCGCAATAATTCGAAATAACGACACATCACTCAAGGACACTCCGAATCTCGATATTTACTGTTTCCGCTCGCTGTACATCGAAACAAGCGAACGATTCGCATCGCAAGCCTCGCAATCGTTCAAAATATCGATAAATCACAGTACGAGACTCGGGATCGCGATATTTACATTTACCACTCGCTGTATATCGAAAGAAGCGAAGGATTCACTTACCAAGCCTCGCAATCGTTCAAAATATCGATAAATCAGAGAAGGATACTCGGAAACGCGATATTTACATTTACCACACGCTGTATAAAGAAAGAAGCGATGGATGCACTTCCAAAGCCTCCCAATAATTTGAAATAACGACAAATCTTTCAAGGACACTCCGACTCGCGATATTTACCGTTTCCGTTCGCTGTATATAGAAAGAAGCGATTGATTCACATCCCAAGCCTCGCAATCGTTTAAAATATCGATAAATCACAGTACGAGACTCGGGATCGCGATATTTACCGTTTCCGCTCGCTGTATATCGAAAGAAGCGAATAATTCACATCCCAAGCCTCGCAATCGTTCAAGATATCGATAATTCAGAGTAGGAGACTCGGAATCACGATATTTACCTTTTCCGCTCGCTGTATATCGAAAGAAGCGAAGGATTCACATCACAAGCCTCGCAATCGTTCAAAATATCGATATATCAGAGTAGGAGACTCCGAATGGCGATATTTACCGTTTCCGCTCGCTGTATATCGAAAGAAGCGAGGGATTCACTTCCCAGGCCTCGCAATAATTCGAAATAACGACGAATCACTCAAGGACACTCCGAATCGCGATATTTACCGTTTCCGCTCGCTGTATATCGAAAGAAGCGAAGGATTCACATCACAAGCCTCGCAACCGTTCAAAATATCTATAAATCACAGTAGGAGACTCCGAATGGCGATATTTACCGTTTCCGCTCGCTGTATAAAGAAAGAAGCGATGGATTCACTTCCCAAGCATCGCAATAATTCGAAATAACGACAAATCACTCAAGGACACTCCGAATCGCGATATTTACCGTTTCCGCTAGCTGTATATCGAAACAAGCGAATAATTCACATCCGAAGCCTCGCAATCGTTCAAAATATCGATAAATCACAGTACGAGACTCGGGATCGCGATATTTACATTTACCACTCGCTGTATTTCGAAAGAAGCGAAGGATTCACTTACCAAGCCTCGCAATCGTTCAAAATATCGATAAATCAGAGAAGGAGACTCGGAAATGCGATATTTACATTTACCACACGCTGTATAAAGAAAGAAGCGATGGATTCACTTCCCAAGCATCGCAATAATTCGAAATAACGACAAATCATTCAAGGACACTCCGAATCGCGATATTTACCGTTTCCGCTCGCTGTATATCGAAACAAGCGAATAATTCACATCCCAAGCCTCGCAATCGTTCAAAATATCGATAAATCAGAGTAGGAGACTCGGAATCGCGATATTTACCTTTTCCGCTCGCTGTATATCGAAAGAAGCGAAGGATTCACTTCCCAAGCCTCCCAATAATTTGAAATAACGACAAATCTTTCAAGGACACTCCGACTCGCGATATTTACCGTTTCCGCTCGCTGTATATCGAAACAAGCGAATAATTCACATCCCAAGCCTCGCAATCGTTCAAGATATCGATAATTCAGAGTAGGAGACTCCGAATGGCGATATTTACCGTTTCTGCTCGCTGTATATCGAAAGAAGCGAGGGATTCACATCGCAAGCCTCGCAATCGTTCAAAATATCGGTAAATCAGAGTAGGAGACTCGGGATCGCGATATTTACATTTACCACTCGCTGTATATGGAAAGAAGCGATGGATTCACTTCCCAAGCCTCCCAATAATTTGAAATAACGACAAATCTTTCAAGGACACTCCGAATCGCGATATTTACCGTTTCCGCTCGCTGTATATCGAAACAAGCGAATAATTCACATCCCAAGCCTCGCAATCGTTCAAGATATCGATAATTCAGAGTAGGAGACTCGGAATCGCGATATTTACTGTTTCCGCTCTCTGTATATCGAATGAAGCGAAAGGATTCACTTCCCATTCCTCCCAATAATTTGAAATAACGACAAATCTTTCAAGGACACTCCGACTCGCGATATTTACCGTTTCCGCTCGCTGTATATCGAAAGAAGCGATTGATTCACATCCCAAGCCTCGCAATCGTTTAAAATATCGATAGTACGAGACTCGGGATCGCGATATTTACCGTTTCCGCTCGCTGTATATCGAAACAAGCGAATAATTCACATCCCAAGCCTCGCAATCGTTCAAAATATCGATAAATCAGAGTAGGAGACTCGGAATCGCGATATTTACCTTTTCCGCTCGCTGTATATCGAAAGAAGTGAAGGATTCACTTCCCAAGCCTCCCAATAATTTGAAATAACGACAAATCACTCAAGGACACTCCGAATCGCGATATTTACCGTTTCCGCTCGCTGTATATCGAAACAAGCGAAGGATTCCCATACCAAGCCTCGCAATCGTTCAAAATATCGATAAATCACAGTACGAGACTCGGGATCGCGATATTTACATTTACCACTCGCTGTATATCGAAAGAAGCGAAGGATTCACTTCCCAAGCCTCCCAATAATTTGAAATAACGACAAATCTTTCAAGGACACTCCGACTCGCGATATTTACCGTTTCCGCTCGCTGTATATAGAAAGAAGCGATTGATTCACATCCCAAGCCTCGCAATCGCTTAAAATATCGATAAATCACAGTACGAGACTCGGGATCGCGATATTTACCGTTTCCGCTCGCTGTATATCGAAAGAAGCGAATAATTCACATCCCAAGCCTCGCAATCGTTCAAAATAACGACGAATCACTCAAGGACACTCCGAATCGCGATATTTACCGTTTCCGCTCGCTGTATATCGAAAGAAGCGAAGGATTCACATCACAAGCCTCGCAACCGTTCAAAATATCTATAAATCACAGTAGGAGACTCCGAATGGCGATATTTACCGTTTCCGCTCGCTGTATAAAGAAAGAAGCGATGGATTCACTTCCCAAGCATTGCAATAATTCGAAATAACGACAAATCACTCAAGGACACTCCGAATCGCGATATTTACCGTTTGCGCTAGCTGTATATCGAAACAAGCGAATAATTCACATCCGAAGCCTCGCAATCGTTCAAAATATCGATAAATCACAGTACGAGACTCGGAATCGCGATATTTACCTTTTCCGCTCGCTGTATATCGAAAGAAGCGAAGGATTCACTTCCCAAACCTCCCAATAATTTGAAATAACGACAAATCTTTCAAGGACACTCCGAATCGCGATATTTACCGTTTCCGCTAGCTGTATATCGAAACAAGCGATTGATTCACATCCCAAGCCTCGCAATCGTTGAAAATATCGATAAATTACAGTACGAGACTCGGGATCGCGATATTTACTGTTTCCGCTCGCTGTATATCGAAAGAAGCGACGGATTCACTTCCCAAGCCTCCCAATAATTTGAAATAACGACAAATCTTTCAAGGACACTCCGACTCGCGATATTTACCGTTTCCCCTCGCTGTATATCGGAAGAAGCGATTGATTCACATCCCAAGCCTCGCAATCCTTTAAAATATCGATAGTACGAGACTCGGGATCGCGATATTTACCGTTTTCGCTCGCTGTATATCGAAACAAGCGAATAATTCACATCCCAAGCCTCGCAATCGTTCAAGATATCGATAATTCAGAGTAGGAGACTCCGAATGGCGATATTTACCGTTTCCGCTCGCTGTATATCGAAAGAAGCGAGGGATTCACACCGCAAGCCTCGCAATCGTTCAAAATATCGGTAAATCAGAGTAGGAGACTCGGGATCGCGATATTTACATTTACCACTCGCTGTATATGGAAAGAAGCGATGGATTCACTTCCCAAGCCTCCCAATAATTTGAAATAACGACAAATCTTTCAAGGACACTCCGAATCGCGATATTTACCGTTTCCGCTCGCTGTATATCGAAACAAGCGAATAATTCACATCCCAAGCCTCGCAATCGTTCAAGATATCGATAAGTCAGAGTAGGAGACTCGGAATCGCGATATTGACCGTTTCCGCTCGCTGTATATCGAAAGAAGCGAAGGATTCACATCCCAAGCCTCGCAACCGTTCGAAATAACGAGAAATCACTCAAGGTCACTCGGAATCACGATATTGACCTTTTCCATATGCAGTGTATTGAAAGAAGCTAAGGATTCGTTTCCCAAGCCTCGCAATCGTTCAAAATATCGATATTTCAGAGTAGGATACTCGGAATCGCGATATTTAGCTTTTCCGCTAACTGTATATCGAAAGAAGCGAAGGATTCACTTCCCAAGCCTCCCAATAATTTGAAAAAATGACAAATCACTCAAGGACACTCCGACTCGCGATATTTACCGTTTCCGCTCGCTGTATATCGAAACAAGCGAAGGATTCGCATCCCAAGCCTCGCAATCGTTCAAAATATCGATAAATCAGAGTAGGAGACCCGGAATCGCGATATTTACCGTTTCCGCTCGCTGTATATCGAATGAAGATGAGGATTCACATCGCAAGACTCGCAATCGTTCAAAATATCGGTAAATCAGAGTAGGAGACTCGGGATCGCGATATTTATATTTACCACTCGCTGTATATCGAAAGAAACGAAGGATTCACTTCCCAAGCCTCGCAATAATTTGAAATAACGACAAATCACTCAAGGACACTCCGAATCGCGATATTTACCGTTTCCGCTCGCTGTATATCGAAACAAGCGAAGGATTCGCATACCAAGCCTCGCAATCGTTCAAAATATCGATAAATCACAGTACGAGACTCGGGATCGCGATATTTACATTTACCACTCGCTGTATATCGAAAGAAGCGAAGGATTCACTTCCCAAGCCTCCCAATAATTTGAAATAACGACAAATCTTTCAAGGACACTCCGACTCGCGATATTTACCGTTTCCGCTCGCTGTATATAGAAAGAAGCGATTGATTCACATCCCAAGCCTCGCAATCGCTTAAAATATCGATAAATCACAGTACGAGACTCGGGATCGCGATATTTACCGTTTCCGCTCGCTGTATATCGAAAGAAGCGAATAATTCACATCCCAAGCCTCGCAATCGTTCAAAATAACGACGAATCACTCAAGGACACTCCGAATCGCGATATTTACCGTTTCCGCTCGCTGTATATCGAAAGAAGCGAAGGATTCACATCACAAGCCTCGCAACCGTTCAAAATATCTATAAATCACAGTAGGAGACTCCGAATGGCGATATTTACCGTTTCCGCTCGCTGTATAAAGAAAGAAGCGATGGATTCACTTCCCAAGCATTGCAATAATTCGAAATAACGACAAATCACTCAAGGACACTCCGAATCGCGATATTTACCGTTTGCGCTAGCTGTATATCGAAACAAGCGAATAATTCACACCCGAAGCCTCGCAATCGTTCAAAATATCGATAAATCACAGTACGAGACTCGGAATCGCGATATTTACCTTTTCCGCTCGCTGTATATCGAAAGAAGCGAAGGATTCACTTCCCAAACCTCCCAATAATTTGAAATAACGACAAATCTTTCAAGGACACTCCGAATCGCGATATTTACCGTTTCCGCTAGCTGTATATCGAAACAAGCGATTGATTCACATCCCAAGCCTCGCAATCGTTGAAAATATCGATAAATTACAGTACGAGACTCGGGATCGCGATATTTACTGTTTCCGCTCGCTGTATATCGAAAGAAGCGAAGGATTCACTTCCCAAGCCTCCCAATAATTTGAAATAACGACAAATCTTTCAAGGACACTCCGACTCGCGATATTTACCGTTTCCCCTCGCTGTATATCGGAAGAAGCGATTGATTCACATCCCAAGCCTCGCAATCCTTTAAAATATCGATAGTACGAGACTCGGGATCGCGATATTTACCGTTTTCGCTCGCTGTATATCGAAACAAGCGAATAATTCACATCCCAAGCCTCGCAATCGTTCAAGATATCGATAATTCAGAGTAGGAGACTCCGAATGGCGATATTTACCGTTTCCGCTCGCTGTATATCGAAAGAAGCGAGGGATTCACATCGCAAGCCTCGCAATCGTTCAAAATATCGGTAAATCAGAGTAGGAGACTCGGGATCGCGATATTTACATTTACCACTCGCTGTATATGGAAAGAAGCGATGGATTCACTTCCCAAGCCTCCCAATAATTTGAAATAACGACAAATCTTTCAAGGACACTCCGAATCGCGATATTTACCGTTTCCGCTCGCTGTATATCGAAACAAGCGAATAATTCACATCCCAAGCCTCGCAATCGTTCAAGATATCGATAAGTCAGAGTAGGAGACTCGGAATCGCGATATTGACCGTTTCCGCTCGCTGTATATCGAAAGAAGCGAAGGATTCACATCCCAAGCCTCGCAACCGTTCGAAATAACGAGAAATCACTCAAGGTCACTCGGAATCACGATATTGACCTTTTCCATATGCAGTGTATTGAAAGAAGCTAAGGATTCGTTTCCCAAGCCTCGCAATCGTTCAAAATATCGATAAATCAGAGTAGGATACTCGGAATCGCGATATTTAGCTTTTCCGCTAACTGTATATCGAGAGAAGCGAAGGATTCACTTCCCAAGCCTCCCAATAATTTGAAAAAATGACAAATCACTCAAGGACACTCCGACTCGCGATATTTACCGTTTCCGCTCGCTGTATATCGAAACAAGCGAAGGATTCGCATCCCAAGCCTCGCAATCGTTCAAAATATCGATAAATCAGAGTAGGAGACCCGGAATCGCGATATTTACCGTTTCCGCTCGCTGTATATCGAATGAAGATGAGGATTCACATCGCAAGACTCGCAATCGTTCAAAATATCGGTAAATCAGAGTAGGAGACTCGGGATCGCGATATTTACATTTACCACTCGCTGTATATCGAAAGAAACGAAGGATTCACTTCCCAAGCATCGCAATAATTCGAAATAACGACAAATTATTCAAGGACACTCCGAATCGCGATATTTACCGTTTCCGCTCGCTGTATATCGAAACAAGCGAATAATTCACATCCCAAGCCTCGCAATCGTTCAAAATATCGATAAATCAGAGTAGGAGACTCGGAATCGCGATATTTACCTTTTCCGCTCGCTGTATATCGAAAGAAGCGAAGGATTCACTTCCCAAGCCTCCCAATAATTTGAAATAACGACAAATCTTTCAAGGACACTCCGACTCGCGATATTTACCGTTTCCGCTCGCTGTATATCGAAACAAGCGAATAATTCACATCCCAAGCCTCGCAATCGTTCAAGATATCGATAATTCAGAGTAGGAGACTCCGAATGGCGATATTTACCGTTTCTGCTCGCTGTATATCGAAAGAAGCGAGGGATTCACATCGCAAGCCTCGCAATCGTTCAAAATATCGGTAAATCAGAGTAGGAGACTCGGGATCGCGATATTTACATTTACCACTCGCTGTATATCGAAAGAAACGAAGGATTCACTTCCCAAGCCTCGCAATAATTAGAAATAACGACAAATCATTCAAGGACACTCCGAATCGCGATATTGACCGTTTCCGCTCGCTGTATATCGAAAGAAGCGAAGGATTCACATCCCAAGCCTCGCAACCGTTCGAAATAACGAGAAATCACTCAAGGTCACTCGGAATCACGATATTGACCTTTTCCATATGCAGTGTATTGAAAGAAGCTAAGGATTCGTTTCCCAAGCCTCGCAATCGTTCAAAATATCGATAAATCAGAGTAGGATACTCGGAATCGCGATATTTAGCTTTTCCGCTAACTGTATATCGAAAGAAGCGAAGGATTCACTTCCCAAGCCTCCCAATAATTTGAAATAATGACAAATCACTCAAGGACACTCCGACTCGCGATATTTACCGTTTCCGCTCGCTGTATATCGAAAGAAGCGAAGGATTCACATCACAAGCCTCGCAATCGTTCAAAATATCGATAGTACGAGACTCGGGATCGCGATATTTACCGTTTCCGCTCGCTGTATATCGAAACAAGCGAATAATTCACATCCCAAGCCTCGCAATCGTTCAAAATATCGATAAATCAGAGTAGGAGACTCGGAATCGCGATATTTACCTTTTCCGCTCGCTGTATATCGAAAGAAGCGAAGGATTCACTTCCCAAGCCTCCCAATAATTTGAAATAACGACAAATCTTTCAAGGACACTCCGACTCGCGATATTTACCGTTTCCGCTCGCTGTATATCGAAACAAGCGAATAATTCACATCCCAAGCCTCGCAATCGTTCAAGATATCGATAATTCAGAGTAGGAGACTCGGAATCGCGATATTTACTGTTTCCGCTCGCTGTATATAGAAACAAGCGAACGATTCGCAACCCAAGCATAGCAATAATTCGAAATAACGACAAATCACTCAAGGACACTCCGAATCGCGATATTTACTGTTTCCGCTCGCTGTATATCGAAAGAAGCGAAGGATTCACTTCCCAAGCCCCCCAATAATTTGAAATAACGACAAATCTTTCAAGGACACTCCGACTCGCGATATTAACCGTTTCCGCTCGCTGTATATCGAAACAAGCGAATAATTCACATCCCAAGCCTCGCAATCGTTCAAAATATCGATAAATCAGAGTAGGAGACTCCGAATGGCGATATTTACCGTTTCCGCTCGCTGTATATCGAAAGAAGCGAAGGATTCCAATCCCAAGCCTCGCAACCGTTCGAAATAACGAGAAATCACTCAAGGTCACTCGGAATCACGATATTGACCTTTTCCATATGCAGTGTATTGAAAGAAGCTAAGGATTCGTTTCCCAAGCCTCGCGATCGTTCAAAATATCGATAAATCAGAGTAGGATACTCGGAATCGCGATATTTAGCTTTTCCGCTAACTGTATATCGAAAGAAGCGAAGGATTCACTTCCCAAGCCTCCCAATAATTTGAAATAATGACAAATCAGTCAAGGACACTCCGACTCGCGATATTTACCGTTTCCGCTCGCTGTATATCGAAAGAAGCGAAGGATTCCAATCCCAAGCCTCGCAACCGTTCAAAATATCTATAAATCACAGTAATAGACTCGGGATCGCGATATTTACATTTACCACTCGCTGTATAAAGAAAGAAGCGATGGATTCACTTCCCAAGCGTCGCAATAATTCGAAATAACGACACATCACTCAAGGACACTCCGAATCTCGATATTTACTGTTTCCGCTCGCTGTACATCGAAACAAGCGAACGATTCGCATCGCAAGCCTCGCAATCGTTCAAAATATCGATAAATCACAGTACGAGACTCGGGATCGCGATATTTACATTTACCACTCGCTGTATATCGAAAGAAGCGAAGGATTCACTTACCAAGCCTCGCAATCGTTCAAAATATCGATAAATCAGAGAAGGAGACTCGGAAACGCGATATTTACATTTACCACACGCTGTATAAAGAAAGAAGCGATGGATGCACTTCCCAAGCCTCCCAATAATTTGAAATAACGACAAATCTTTCAAGGACACTCCGACTCGCGATATTTACCGTTTCCGTTCGCTGTATATAGAAAGAAGCGATTGATTCACATCCCAAGCCTCGCAATCGTTTAAAATATCGATAAATCACAGTACGAGACTCGGGATCGCGATATTTACCGTTTCCGCTCGCTGTATATCGAAAGAAGCGAATAATTCACATCCCAAGCCTCGCAATCGTTCAAGATATCGATAATTCAGAGTAGGAGACTCGGAATCACGATATTTACCTTTTCCGCTCGCTGTATATCGAAAGAAGCGAAGGATTCACATCACAAGCCTCGCAATCGTTCAAAATATAGATATATCAGAGTAGGAGACTCCGAATGGCGATATTTACCGTTTCCGCTCGCTGTATATCGAAAGAAGCGAGGGATTCACTTCCCAGGCCTCGCAATAATTCGAAATAACGACGAATCACTCAAGGACACTCCGAATCGCGATATTTACCGTTTCCGCTCGCTGTATATCGAAAGAAGCGAAGGATTCACATCACAAGCCTCGCAACCGTTCAAAATATCTATAAATCACAGTAGGAGACTCCGAATGGCGATATTTACCGTTTCCGCTCGCTGTATAAAGAAAGAAGCGATGGATTCACTTCCCAAGCATCGCAATAATTCGAAATAACGACAAATCACTCAAGGACACTCCGAATCGCGATATTTACCGTTTCCGCTAGCTGTATATCGAAACAAGCGAATAATTCACATCCGAAGCCTCGCAATCGTTCAAAATATCGATAAATCACAGTACGAGACTCGGGATCGCGATATTTACATTTACCACTCGCTGTATTTCGAAAGAAGCGAAGGATTCACTTACCAAGCCTCGCAATCGTTCAAAATATCGATAAATCAGAGAAGGAGACTCGGAAATGCGATATTTACATTTACCACACGCTGTATAAAGAAAGAAGCGATGGATTCACTTCCCAAGCATCGCAATAATTCGAAATAACGACAAATTATTCAAGGACACTCCGAATCGCGATATTTACCGTTTCCGCTCGCTGTATATCGAAACAAGCGAATAATTCACATCCCAAGCCTCGCAATCGTTCAAAATATCGATAAATCAGAGTAGGAGACTCGGAATCGCGATATTTACCTTTTCCGCTCGCTGTATATCGAAAGAAGCGAAGGATTCACTTCCCAAGCTTCCCAATAATTTGAAATAACGACAAATCTTTCAAGGACACTCCGACTCGCGATATTTACCGTTTCCGCTCGCTGTATATCGAAACAAGCGAATAATTCACATCCCAAGCCTCGCAATCGTTCAAGATATCGATAATTCAGAGTAGGAGACTCCGAATGGCGATATTTACCGTTTCTGCTCGCTGTATATCGAAAGAAGCGAGGGATTCACATCGCAAGCCTCGCAATCGTTCAAAATATCGGTAAATCAGAGTAGGAGACTCGGGATCGCGATATTTACATTTACCACTCGCTGTATATCGAAAGAAACGAAGGATTCACTTCCCAAGCCTCGCAATAATTAGAAATAACGACAAATCATTCAAGGACACTCCGAATCGCGATATTGACCGTTTCCGCTCGCTGTATATCGAAAGAAGCGAAGGATTCACATCCCAAGCCTCGCAACCGTTCGAAATAACGAGAAATCACTCAAGGTCACTCGGAATCACGATATTGACCTTTTCCATATGCAGTGTATTGAAAGAAGCTAAGGATTCGTTTCCCAAGCCTCGCAATCGTTCAAAATATCGATAAATCAGAGTAGGATACTCGGAATCGCGATATTTAGCTTTTCCGCTAACTGTATATCGAAAGAAGCGAAGGATTCACTTCCCAAGCCTCCCAATAATTTGAAATAATGACAAATCACTCAAGGACACTCCGACTCGCGATATTTACCGTTTCCGCTCGCTGTATATCGAAAGAAGCGAAGGATTCACATCACAAGCCTCGCAATCGTTCAAAATATCGATAGTACGAGACTCGGGATCGCGATATTTACCGTTTCCGCTCGCTGTATATCGAAACAAGCGAATAATTCACATCCCAAGCCTCGCAATCGTTCAAAATATCGATAAATCAGAGTAGGAGACTCGGAATCGCGATATTTACCTTTTCCGCTCGCTGTATATCGAAAGAAGCGAAGGATTCACTTCCCAAGCCTCCCAATAATTTGAAATAACGACAAATCTTTCAAGGACACTCCGACTCGCGATATTTACCGTTTCCGCTCGCTGTATATCGAAACAAGCGAATAATTCACATCCCAAGCCTCGCAATCGTTCAAGATATCGATAATTCAGAGTAGGAGACTCGGAATCGCGATATTTACTGTTTCCGCTCGCTGTATATAGAAACAAGCGAACGATTCGCAACCCAAGCATAGCAATAATTCGAAATAACGACAAATCACTCAAGGACACTCCGAATCGCGATATTTACTGTTTCCGCTCGCTGTATATCGAAAGAAGCGAAGGATTCACTTCCCAAGCCCCCCAATAATTTGAAATAACGACAAATCTTTCAAGGACACTCCGACTCGCGATATTAACCGTTTCCGCTCGCTGTATATCGAAACAAGCGAATAATTCACATCCCAAGCCTCGCAATCGTTCAAAATATCGATAAATCAGAGTAGGAGACTCCGAATGGCGATATTTACCGTTTCCGCTCGCTGTATATCGAAAGAAGCGAAGGATTCCAATCCCAAGCCTCGCAACCGTTCGAAATAACGAGAAATCACTCAAGGTCACTCGGAATCACGATATTGACCTTTTCCATATGCAGTGTATTGAAAGAAGCTAAGGATTCGTTTCCCAAGCCTCGCGATAATTCAAAATATCGATAAATCAGAGTAGGATACTCGGAATCGCGATATTTAGCTTTTCCGCTAACTGTATATCGAAAGAAGCGAAGGATTCACTTCCCAAGCCTCCCAATAATTTGAAATAATGACAAATCAGTCAAGGACACTCCGACTCGCGATATTTACCGTTTCCGCTCGCTGTATATCGAAAGAAGCGAAGGATTCCAATCCCAAGCCTCGCAACCGTTCAAAATATCTATAAATCACAGTAATAGACTCGGGATCGCGATATTTACATTTACCACTCGCTGTATAAAGAAAGAAGCGATGGATTCACTTCCCAAGCGTCGCAATAATTCGAAATAACGACACATCACTCAAGGACACTCCGAATCTCGATATTTACTGTTTCCGCTCGCTGTACATCGAAACAAGCGAACGATTCGCATCGCAAGCCTCGCAATCGTTCAAAATATCGATAAATCACAGTACGAGACTCGGGATCGCGATATTTACATTTACCACTCGCTGTATATCGAAAGAAGCGAAGGATTCACTTACCAAGCCTCGCAATCGTTCAAAATATCGATAAATCAGAGAAGGAGACTCGGAAACGCGATATTTACATTTACCACACGCTGTATAAAGAAAGAAGCGATGGATGCACTTCCCAAGCCTCCCAATAATTTGAAATAACGACAAATCTTTCAAGGACACTCCGACTCGCGATATTTACCGTTTCCGTTCGCTGTATATAGAAAGAAGCGATTGATTCACATCCCAAGCCTCGCAATCGTTTAAAATATCGATAAATCACAGTACGAGACTCGGGATCGCGATATTTACCGTTTCCGCTCGCTGTATATCGAAAGAAGCGAATAATTCACATCCCAAGCCTCGCAATCGTTCAAGATATCGATAATTCAGAGTAGGAGACTCGGAATCACGATATTTACCTTTTCCGCTCGCTGTATATCGAAAGAAGCGAAGGATTCACATCACAAGCCTCGCAATCGTTCAAAATATCGATATATCAGAGTAGGAGACTCCGAATGGCGATATTTACCGTTTCCGCTCGCTGTATATCGAAAGAAGCGAGGGATTCACTTCCCAGGCCTCGCAATAATTCGAAATAACGACGAATCACTCAAGGACACTCCGAATCGCGATATTTACCGTTTCCGCTCGCTGTATATCGAAAGAAGCGAAGGATTCACATCACAAGCCTCGCAACCGTTCAAAATATCTATAAATCACAGTAGGAGACTCCGAATGGCGATATTTACCGTTTCCGCTCGCTGTATAAAGAAAGAAGCGATGGATTCACTTCCCAAGCATCGCAATAATTCGAAATAACGACAAATCACTCAAGGACACTACGAATCGCGATATTTACCGTTTCCGCTAGCTGTATATCGAAACAAGCGAATAATTCACATCCGAAGCCTCGCAATCGTTCAAAATATCGATAAATCACAGTACGAGACTCGGGATCGCGATATTTACATTTACCACTCGCTGTATTTCGAAAGAAGCGAAGGATTCACTTACCAAGCCTCGCAATCGTTCAAAATATCGATAAATCAGAGAAGGAGACTCGGAAATGCGATATTTACATTTACCACACGCTGTATAAAGAAAGAAGCGATGGATTCACTTCCCAAGCATCGCAATAATTCGAAATAACGACAAATTATTCAAGGACACTCCGAATCGCGATATTTACCGTTTCCGCTCGCTGTATATCGAAACAAGCGAATAATTCACATCCCAAGCCTCGCAATCGTTCAAAATATCGATAAATCAGAGTAGGAGACTCGGAATCGCGATATTTACCTTTTCCGCTCGCTGTATATCGAAAGAAGCGAAGGATTCACTTCCCAAGCCTCCCAATAATTTGAAATAACGACAAATCTTTCAAGGACACTCCGACTCGCGATATTTACCGTTTCCGCTCGCTGTATATCGAAACAAGCGAATAATTCACATCCCAAGCCTCGCAATCGTTCAAGATATCGATAATTCAGAGTAGGAGACTCCGAATGGCGATATTTACCGTTTCTGCTCGCTGTATATCGAAAGAAGCGAGGGATTCACATCGCAAGCCTCGCAATCGTTCAAAATATCGGTAAATCAGAGTAGGAGACTCGGGATCGCAATATTTACATTTACCACTCGCTGTATATGGAAAGAAGCGATGGATTCACTTCCCAAGCTTCCCAATAATTTGAAATAACGACAAATCTTTCAAGGACACTCCGAATCGCGATATTTACCGTTTCCGCTCGCTGTATATCGAAAGAAGCGATTGATTCACATCCCAAGCCTCGCAATCGTTTAAAATATCGATAGTACGAGACTCGGGATCGCGATATTTACCGTTTCCGCTCGCTGTATATCGAAACAAGCGAATAATTCACATCCCAAGCCTCGCAATCGTTCAAAATATCGATAAATCAGAGTAGGAGACTCGGAATCGCGATATTTACCTTTTCCGCTCGCTGTATATCGAAAGAAGCGAAGGATTCACTTCCCAAGCCTCCCAATAATATGAAATAACGACAAATCTTTCAAGGACACTCCGACTCGCGATATTTACCGTTTCCGCTCGCTGTATATCGAAACAAGCGAATAATTCACATCCCAAGCCTCGCAATCGTTCAAGATATCGATAATTCAGAGTAGGAGACTCGGAATCGCGATATTTACTGTTTCCGCTCGCTGTATATAGAAACAAGCGAACGATTCGCAACCCAGGCATAGCAATAATTCGAAATAACGACAAATCACTCAAGGACACTCCGAATCGCGATATTTACTGTTTCCGCTCGCTGTATATCGAAAGAAGCGAAGGATTCACTTCCCAAGCCCCCCAATAATTTGAAATAACGACAAATCTTTCAAGGACACTCCGACTCGCGATATTTACCGTTTCCGCTCGCTGTATATCGAAAGATGCGAAGGATTCGCATCACAAGCCTCGCAATCGTTCAAAATATCGATAAATCAGAGTAGGAGACTCCGAATGGCGATATTTACCGTTTCCGCTCGCTGTATATCGAAAGAAGCGAAGGATTCCAATCCCAAGCCTCGCAACCGTTCAAAATATCTATAAATCACAGTAATAGACTCGGGATCGCGATATTTACATTTACCACTCGCTGTATAAAGAAAGAAGCGATGGATTCACTTCCCAAGCGTCGCAATAATTCGAAATAACGACACATCACTCAAGGACACTCCGAATCTCGATATTTACTGTTTCCGCTCGCTGTACATCGAAACAAGCGAACGATTCGCATCCCAAGCCTCGCAATCGTTCAAAATATCGATAAATCACAGTACGAGACTCGGGATCGCGATATTTACATTTACCACTCGCTGTATATCGAAAGAAGCGAAGGATTCACTTACCAAGCCTCGCAATCGTTCAAAATATCGATAAATCAGAGAAGGAGACTCGGAAACGCGATATTTACATTTACCACACGCTGTATAAAGAAAGAAGCGATGGATGCACTTCCCAAGCATCGCAATAATTCGAAATAACGACAAATCACTCAAGGACACTCCGAATCGCGATATTAACCGTTTCCGCTCGCTGTATATCGAAACAAGCGAATAATTCACATCAAAATCCTCGCAATCGTTCAAAATATCGATAAATCAGAGTAGGATACTCGGAATCGCGATATTTAGCTTTTCCGCTCGCTGTATATCGAATGAAGCGAAGGATTCACTTCCCAAGCCTCCCAATAATTTGAAATAACGACAAATCTTTCAAGGACACTCCGACTCGCGATATTTACCGTTTCCGTTCGCTGTATATAGAAAGAAGCGATTGATTCACATCCCAAGCCTCGCAATCGTTTAAAATATCGATAAATCACAGTACGAGACTCGGGATCGCGATATTTACCGTTTCCGCTCGCTGTATATCGAAAGAAGCGAATAATTCACATCCCAAGCCTCGCAATCGTTCAAGATATCGATAATTCAGAGTAGGAGACTCGGAATCACGATATTTACCTTTTCCGCTCGCTGTATATCGAAAGAAGCGAAGGATTCACATCACAAGCCTCGCAATCGTTCAAAATATCGATATATCAGAGTAGGAGACTCCGAATGGCGATATTTACCGTTTCCGCTCGCTGTATATCGAAAGAAGCGAGGGATTCACTTCCCAGGCCTCGCAATAATTCGAAATAACGACGAATCACTCAAGGACACTCCGAATCGCGATATTTACCGTTTCCGCTCGCTGTATATCGAAAGAAGCGAAGGATTCACATCACAAGCCTCGCAACCGTTCAAAATATCTATAAATCACAGTAGGAGACTCCGAATGGCGATATTTACCGTTTCCGCTCGCTGTATAAAGAAAGAAGCGATGGATTCACTTCCCAAGCATCGCAATAATTCGAAATAACGACAAATCACTCAAGGACACTCCGAATCGCGATATTTACCGTTTCCGCTGGCTGTATATCGAAACAAGCGAATAATTCACATCCGAAGCCTCGCAATCGTTCAACTTATCGATAAATCACAGTAGGAGACTCCGAATGGCGATATTTACCGTTTCCGCTCGCTGTATAAAGAAAGAAGCGATGGATTCACTTCCCAAGCATCGCAATAATTCGAAATAACGACGAATCACTCAAGGACACTCCGAATCGCGATATTTACCGTTTCCGCTCGCTGTACATCGAAACAAGCGAACGATTCGCATCCCAAGCCTCGCAATCGTTCAAAATATCGATAAATCACAGTACGAGACTCGGGATCGCGATATTTACATTTACCACTCGCTGTATATCGAAAGAAGCGAAGGATTCACTTACCAAGCCTCGCAATCGTTCAAAATATCGATAAATCAGAGAAGGAGACTCGGAAACGCGATATTTACATTTACCACACGCTGTATAAAGAAAGAAGCGATGGATGCACTTCCCAAGCATCGCAATAATTCGAAATAACGACAAATCACTCAAGGACACTCCGAATCGCGATATTAACCGTTTCCGCTCGCTGTATATCGAAACAAGCGAATAATTCACATCAAAATCCTCGCAATCGTTCAAAATATCGATAAATCAGAGTAGGATACTCGGAATCGCGATATTTAGCTTTTCCGCTCGCTGTATATCGAATGAAGCGAAGGATTCACTTCCCAAGCCTCCCAATAATTTGAAATAACGACAAATCTTTCAAGGACACTCCGACTCGCGATATTTACCGTTTCCGTTCGCTGTATATAGAAAGAAGCGATTGATTCACATCCCAAGCCTCGCAATCGTTTAAAATATCGATAAATCACAGTACGAGACTCGGGATCGCGATATTTACTGTTTCCGCTCGATGTATATCGAAACAAGCGAACGATTCGCAACCCAAGCATAGCAATAATTCGAAATAACGACAAATCACTCAAGGACACTTCGAATCGCGATATTTACCGTTTCCGCTCGCTGTATATCGAAAGAAGCGAAGGATTCACTTCCCAAGCCCCCCAATAATTTGAAATAACGACAAATCTTTCAAGGACACTCCGACTCGCGATATTTACCGTTTCCGCTCGCTGTATATCGAAACAAACGAAGGATTCACATCACAAGCCTCGCAATAATTCGAAATAACGACAAATCACTCAAGGACACTCCGAATCGCGATATTTACTGTTTCCGCTCGCTGTATATCGAAAGAAGCGAAGGATTCACTTCCCAAGCCTCCCAATAATTTGAAATAAAGACAAATCTTTCAAGGACACACCGACTCGCGATATTTACCGTTTCCGCTCGCTGTATATCGAAACAAGCGAATAATTCACATCCCAAGCCTCGCAATCGTTCAAGATATCGATAATTCAGAGTATTAGACTCGGAATCGCGATATTTACTGTTTCCGCTCGCTGTATATAGAAACAAGCGAACGATTCGCAACCCAAGCATAGCAATAATTCGAAATAACGACAAATCACTCAAGGACACTTCGAATCGCGATATTTACCGTTTCCGCTCGCTGTATATCGAAAGAAGCGAAGGATTCACTTCCCAAGCCCCCCAATAATTTGAAATAACGACAAATCTTTCAAGGACACTCCGACTCGCGATATTTACCGTTTCCGCTCGCTGTATATCGAAACAAACGAAGGATTCACATCACAAGCCTCGCAATAATTCGAAATAACGACAAATCACTCAAGGACACCCCGAATCGCGATATTTACTGTTTCCGCTCGCTGTATATCGAAAGAAGCGAAGGATTCACTTCCCAAGCCTCCCAATAATTTGAAATAAAGACAAATCTTTCAAGGACACACCGACTCGCGATATTTACCGTTTCCGCTCGCTGTATATCGAAACAAGCGAATAATTCACATCCCAAGCCTCGCAATCGTTCAAGATATCGATAATTCAGAGTATTAGACTCGGAATCGCGATATTTACTGTTTCCGCTCGCTGTATATAGAAACAAGCGAACGATTCGCAACCCAAGCATAGCAATAATTCGAAATAACGACAAATCACTCAAGGACACTCCGAATCGCGATATTTACTGTTTCCGCTCGCTGTATATCGAAAGAAGCGAAGGATTCACTTCCCAAGCCCCCCAATAATTTGAAATAACGACAAATCTTTCAAGGACACTCCGACTCGCGATATTTACCGTTTCCGCTCGCTGTATATCGAAAGAAGCGATTGATTCACATCCCAAGCCTCGCAATCGTTTAAAATATCGATAAAGCACAGTACGAGACTCGGGATCGCGATATTTACCGTTTCCGCTCGCTGTATATCGAAACAAACGAAGGATTCACATCACAAGCCTCGCAATAATTCGAAATAACGACAAATCTTTCAAGGACACTCCGACTCGCGATATTTACTGTTTCCGCTCGCTGTATATCGAAAGAAGCGAAGGATTCACTTCCCAAGCCTCCCAATAATTTGAAATAACGACAAATCTTTCAAGGACACTCCGACTCGCGATATTTACCGTTTCCCCTCGCTGTATATCGAAAGAAGCGATTGATTCACATCCCAAGCCTCGCAATCGTTTAAAATATCGATAGTACGAGACTCGGGATCGCGATATTTACCGTTTCCGCTCGCTGTATAAAGAAAGAAGCGATGGATTCACTTCCCAAGCATCGCAATAATTCGAAATAACGACAAATCACTCAAGGACACTCCGAATCGCGATATTTACCGTTTCCGCTAGCTGTATATCGAAACAAGCGAATAATTCACATCCGAAGCCTCGCAATCGTTCAAAATATCGATAAATCACAGTACGAGACTCGGGATCGCGATATTTACATTTACCACTCGCTGTATTTCGAAAGAAGCGAAGGATTCACTTACCAAGCCTCGCAATCGTTCAAAATATCGATAAATCAGAGAAGGAGACTCGGAAATGCGATATTTACATTTACCACACGCTGTATAAAGAAAGAAGCGATGGATTCACTTCCCAAGCATCGCAATAATTCGAAATAACGACAAATCACTCAAGGACACTCCGAATCGCGATATTTACCGTTTCCGCTAGCTGTATATCGAAACAAGCGAATAATTCACATCCCAAGCCTCGCAATCGTTCAAAATATCGATAAATCAGAGTAGGAGACTCGGAATCGCGATATTTACCTTTTCCGCTCGCTGTATATCGAAAGAAGCGAAGGATTCACTTCCCAAGCCTCCCAATAATTTGAAATAACGACAAATCTTTCAAGGACACTCCGACTCGCGATATTTACCGTTTCCGCTCGCTGTATATCGAAACAAGCGAATAATTCACATCCCAAGCCTCGCAATCGTTCAAGATATCGATAATTCAGAGTAGGAGACTCGGAATCGCGACATTTACTGTTTCCGCTCGCTGTATATAGAAACAAGCGAACGATTCGCAACCCAAGCATAGCAATAATTCGAAATAACGACAAATCACTCAAGGACACTCCGAATCGCGATATTTACTGTTTCCGCTCGCTGTATATCGAAAGAAGCGAAGGATTCACTTCCCAAGCCCCCCAATAATTTGAAATAACGACAAATCTTTCAAGGACACTCCGACTCGCGATATTTACCGTTTCCGCTCGCTGTATATCGAAACAAGCGAATAATTCACATCCCAAGCCTCGCAATCGTTCAAGATATCGATAATTCAGAGTAGGAGACTCTGAATGGCGATATTTACCGTTTCCGCTCGCTGTATATCGAAAGAAGCGAGGGATTCACATCGCAAGCCTCGCAATCGTTCAAAATATCGGTAAATCAGAGTAGGAGACTCGGGATCGCGATATTTACATTTACCACTCGCTGTATATGGAAAGAAGCGATGGATTCACTTCCCAAGCCTCCCAATAATATGAAATAACGACAAATCTTTCAAGGACACTCCGACTCGCGATATTTACCGTTTCCGCTCGCTGTATATCGAAACAAGCGAATAATTCACATCCCAAGCCTCGCAATCGTTCAAAATATCGATAAATCAGAGTAGGAGACTCCGAATGGCGATATTTACCCGTTTCCGCTCGCTGTATATCGAAAGAAGCGAAGGATTCCAATCCCAAGCCTCGCAACTGTTCGAAATAACGAGAAATCACTCAAGGTCATTCGGAATCACGATATTGACCTTTTCCATATGCAGTGTATTGAAAGAAGCTAAGGATTCGTTTCCCAAGCCTCGCGATCGTTCAAAATATCGATAAATCAGAGTAGGATACTCGGAATCGCGATATTTAGCTTTTCCGCTAACTGTATATCGAAAGAAGCGAAGGATTCACTTCCCAAGCCTCCCAATAATTTGAAATAATGACAAATCAGTCAAGGACACTCCGACTCGCGATATTTACCGTTTCCGCTCGCTGTATATCGAAAGATGCGAAGGATTCGCATCACAAGCCTCGCAATCGTTCAAAATATCGATAAATCAGAGTAGGAGACTCCGAATGGCGATATTTACCGTTTCCGCTCGCTGTATATCGAAAGAAGCGAAGGATTCCAATCCCAAGCCTCGCAACCGTTCAAAATATCTATAAATCACAGTAATAGACTCGGGATCGCGATATTTACATTTACCACTCGCTGTATAAAGAAAGAAGCGATGGATTCACTTCCCAAGCGTCGCAATAATTCGAAATAACGACACATCACTCAAGGACACTCCGAATCTCGATATTTACTGTTTCCGCTCGCTGTACATCGAAACAAGCGAACGATTCGCATCCCAAGCCTCGCAATCGTTCAAAATATCGATAAATCACAGTACGAGACTCGGGATCGCGATATTTACATTTACCACTCGCTGTATATCGAAAGAAGCGAAGGATTCACTTACCAAGCCTCGCAATCGTTCAAAATATCGATAAATCAGAGAAGGAGACTCGGAAACGCGATATTTACATTTACCACACGCTGTATAAAGAAAGAAGCGATGGATGCACTTCCCAAGCATCGCAATAATTCGAAATAACGACAAATCACTCAAGGACACTCCGAATCGCGATATTAACCGTTTCCGCTCGCTGTATATCGAAACAAGCGAATAATTCACATCAAAATCCTCGCAATCGTTCAAAATATCGATAAATCAGAGTAGGATACTCGGAATCGCGATATTTAGCTTTTCCGCTCGCTGTATATCGAATGAAGCGAAGGATTCACTTCCCAAGCCTCCCAATAATTTGAAATAACGACAAATCTTTCAAGGACACTCCGACTCGCGATATTTACCGTTTCCGTTCGCTGTATATAGAAAGAAGCGATTGATTCACATCCCAAGCCTCGCAATCGTTTAAAATATCGATAAATCACAGTACGAGACTCGGGATCGCGATATTTACCGTTTCCGCTCGCTGTATATCGAAAGAAGCGAATAATTCACATCCCAAGCCTCGCAATCGTTCAAGATATCGATAATTCAGAGTAGGAGACTCGGAATCACGATATTTACCTTTTCCGCTCGCTGTATATCGAAAGAAGCGAAGGATTCACATCACAAGCCTCGCAATCGTTCAAAATATCGATATATCAGAGTAGGAGACTCCGAATGGCGATATTTACTGTTTCCGCTCGCTGTATATCGAAAGAAGCGAAGGATTCACTTCCCAAGCCCCCCAATAATTTGAAATAACGACAAATCTTTCAAGGACACTCCGACTCGCGATATTTACCGTTTCCGCTCGCTGTATATCGAAACAAGCGAATAATTCACATCCCAAGCCTCGCAATCGTTCAAGATATCGATAATTCAGAGTAGGAGACTCTGAATGGCGATATTTACCGTTTCCGCTCGCTGTATATCGAAAGAAGCGAGGGATTCACATCGCAAGCCTCGCAATCGTTCAAAATATCGGTAAATCAGAGTAGGAGACTCGGGATCGCGATATTTACATTTACCACTCGCTGTATATGGAAAGAAGCGATGGATTCACTTCCCAAGCCTCCCAATAATATGAAATAACGACAAATCTTTCAAGGACACTCCGACTCGCGATATTTACCGTTTCCGCTCGCTGTATATCGAAACAAGCGAATAATTCACATCCCAAGCCTCGCAATCGTTCAAAATATCGATAAATCAGAGTAGGAGACTCGGAATCGCGATATTTACCTTTTCCGCTCGCTGTATATCGAAAGAAGCGAAGGATTCACTTCCCAAGCCTCCCAATAATATGAAATAACGACAAATCTTTCAAGGACACTCCGACTCGCGATATTTACCGTTTCCGCTCGCTGTATATCGAAACAAGCGAATAATTCACATCCCAAGCCTCGCAATCGTTCAAAATATCGATAAATCAGAGTAGGAGACTCCGAATGGCGATATTTACCCGTTTCCGCTCGCTGTATATCGAAAGAAGCGAAGGATTCCAATCCCAAGCCTCGCAACTGTTCGAAATAACGAGAAATCACTCAAGGTCATTCGGAATCACGATATTGACCTTTTCCATATGCAGTGTATTGAAAGAAGCTAAGGATTCGTTTCCCAAGCCTCGCGATCGTTCAAAATATCGATAAATCAGAGTAGGATACTCGGAATCGCGATATTTAGCTTTTCCGCTAACTGTATATCGAAAGAAGCGAAGGATTCACTTCCCAAGCCTCCCAATAATTTGAAATAATGACAAATCAGTCAAGGACACTCCGACTCGCGATATTTACCGTTTCCGCTCGCTGTATATCGAAAGATGCGAAGGATTCGCATCACAAGCCTCGCAATCGTTCAAAATATCGATAAATCAGAGTAGGAGACTCCGAATGGCGATATTTACCGTTTCCGCTCGCTGTATATCGAAAGAAGCGAAGGATTCCAATCCCAAGCCTCGCAACCGTTCAAAATATCTATAAATCACAGTAATAGACTCGGGATCGCGATATTTACATTTACCACTCGCTGTATAAAGAAAGAAGCGATGGATTCACTTCCCAAGCGTCGCAATAATTCGAAATAACGACACATCACTCAAGGACACTCCGAATCTCGATATTTACTGTTTCCGCTCGCTGTACATCGAAACAAGCGAACGATTCGCATCCCAAGCCTCGCAATCGTTCAAAATATCGATAAATCACAGTACGAGACTCGGGATCGCGATATTTACATTTACCACTCGCTGTATATCGAAAGAAGCGAAGGATTCACTTACCAAGCCTCGCAATCGTTCAAAATATCGATAAATCAGAGAAGGAGACTCGGAAACGCGATATTTACATTTACCACACGCTGTATAAAGAAAGAAGCGATGGATGCACTTCCCAAGCATCGCAATAATTCGAAATAACGACAAATCACTCAAGGACACTCCGAATCGCGATATTAACCGTTTCCGCTCGCTGTATATCGAAACAAGCGAATAATTCACATCAAAATCCTCGCAATCGTTCAAAATATCGATAAATCAGAGTAGGATACTCGGAATCGCGATATTTAGCTTTTCCGCTCGCTGTATATCGAATGAAGCGAAGGATTCACTTCCCAAGCCTCCCAATAATTTGAAATAACGACAAATCTTTCAAGGACACTCCGACTCGCGATATTTACCGTTTCCGTTCGCTGTATATAGAAAGAAGCGATTGATTCACATCCCAAGCCTCGCAATCGTTTAAAATATCGATAAATCACAGTACGAGACTCGGGATCGCGATATTTACCGTTTCCGCTCGCTGTATATCGAAAGAAGCGAATAATTCACATCCCAAGCCTCGCAATCGTTCAAGATATCGATAATTCAGAGTAGGAGACTCGGAATCACGATATTTACCTTTTCCGCTCGCTGTATATCGAAAGAAGCGAAGGATTCACATCACAAGCCTCGCAATCTTTCAAAATATCGATATATCAGAGTAGGAGACTCCGAATGGCGATATTTACTGTTTCCGCTCGCTGTATATCGAAAGAAGCGAAGGATTCACTTCCCAAGCCCCCCAATAATTTGAAATAACGACAAATCTTTCAAGGACACTCCGACTCGCGATATTTACCGTTTCCGCTCGCTGTATATCGAAACAAGCGAATAATTCACATCCCAAGCCTCGCAATCGTTCAAGATATCGATAATTCAGAGTAGGAGACTCTGAATGGCGATATTTACCGTTTCCGCTCGCTGTATATCGAAAGAAGCGAGGGATTCACATCGCAAGCCTCGCAATCGTTCAAAATATCGGTAAATCAGAGTAGGAGACTCGGGATCGCGATATTTACATTTACCACTCGCTGTATATGGAAAGAAGCGATGGATTCACTTCCCAAGCCTCCCAATAATATGAAATAACGACAAATCTTTCAAGGACACTCCGACTCGCGATATTTACCGTTTCCGCTCGCTGTATATCGAAACAAGCGAATAATTCACATCCCAAGCCTCGCAATCGTTCAAAATATCGATAAATCAGAGTAGGAGACTCGGAATCGCGATATTTACCTTTTCCGCTCGCTGTATATCGAAAGAAGCGAAGGATTCACTTCCCAAGCCTCCCAATAATATGAAATAACGACAAATCTTTCAAGGACACTCCGACTCGCGATATTTACCGTTTCCGCTCGCTGTATATCGAAACAAGCGAATAATTCACATCCCAAGCCTCGCAATCGTTCAAAATATCGATAAATCAGAGTAGGAGACTCCGAATGGCGATATTTACCCGTTTCCGCTCGCTGTATATCGAAAGAAGCGAAGGATTCCAATCCCAAGCCTCGCAACTGTTCGAAATAACGAGAAATCACTCAAGGTCATTCGGAATCACGATATTGACCTTTTCCATATGCAGTGTATTGAAAGAAGCTAAGGATTCGTTTCCCAAGCCTCGCGATCGTTCAAAATATCGATAAATCAGAGTAGGATACTCGGAATCGCGATATTTAGCTTTTCCGCTAACTGTATATCGAAAGAAGCGAAGGATTCACTTCCCAAGCCTCCCAATAATTTGAAATAATGACAAATCAGTCAAGGACACTCCGACTCGCGATATTTACCGTTTCCGCTCGCTGTATATCGAAAGATGCGAAGGATTCGCATCACAAGCCTCGCAATCGTTCAAAATATCGATAAATCAGAGTAGGAGACTCCGAATGGCGATATTTACCGTTTCCGCTCGCTGTATATCGAAAGAAGCGAAGGATTCCAATCCCAAGCCTCGCAACCGTTCAAAATATCTATAAATCACAGTAATAGACTCGGGATCGCGATATTTACATTTACCACTCGCTGTATAAAGAAAGAAGCGATGGATTCACTTCCCAAGCGTCGCAATAATTCGAAATAACGACACATCACTCAAGGACACTCCGAATCTCGATATTTACTGTTTCCGCTCGCTGTACATCGAAACAAGCGAACGATTCGCATCCCAAGCCTCGCAATCGTTCAAAATATCGATAAATCACAGTACGAGACTCGGGATCGCGATATTTACATTTACCACTCGCTGTATATCGAAAGAAGCGAAGGATTCACTTACCAAGCCTCGCAATCGTTCAAAATATCGATAAATCAGAGAAGGAGACTCGGAAACGCGATATTTACATTTACCACACGCTGTATAAAGAAAGAAGCGATGGATGCACTTCCCAAGCATCGCAATAATTCGAAATAACGACAAATCACTCAAGGACACTCCGAATCGCGATATTAACCGTTTCCGCTCGCTGTATATCGAAACAAGCGAATAATTCACATCAAAATCCTCGCAATCGTTCAAAATATCGATAAATCAGAGTAGGATACTCGGAATCGCGATATTTAGCTTTTCCGCTCGCTGTATATCGAATGAAGCGAAGGATTCACTTCCCAAGCCTCCCAATAATTTGAAATAACGACAAATCTTTCAAGGACACTCCGACTCGCGATATTTACCGTTTCCGTTCGCTGTATATAGAAAGAAGCGATTGATTCACATCCCAAGCCTCGCAATCGTTCAAAATATCGATAAATCAGAGTAGGAGAATCCGAATGACGATATTTACCGTTTCCGCTCGCTGTATATCGAAAGAAGCGAATAATTCACATCCCAAGCCTCGCAATCGTTCAAGATATCGATAATTCAGAGTAGGAGACTCGGAATCACGATATTTACCTTTTCCGCTCGCTGTATATCGAAAGAAGCGAAGGATTCACATCACAAGCCTCGCAATCGTTCAAAATATCGATATATCAGAGTAGGAGACTCCGAATGGCGATATTTACCGTTTCCGCTCGCTGTATATCGAAAGAAGCGAGGGATTCACTTCCCAGGCCTCGCAATAATTCGAAATAACGACGAATCACTCAAGGACACTCCGAATCGCGATATTTACCGTTTCCGCTCGCTGTATATCGAAAGAAGCGAAGGATTCACATCACAAGCCTCGCAACCGTTCAAAATATCTATAAATCACAGTAGGAGACTCCGAATGGCGATATTTACCGTTTCCGCTCGCTGTATAAAGAAAGAAGCGATGGATTCACTTCCCAAGCATCGCAATAATTCGAAATAACGACAAATCACTCAAGGACACTCCGAATCGCGATATTTACCGTTTCCGCTAGCTGTATATCGAAACAAGCGAATAATTCACATCCGAAGCCTCGCAATCGTTCAACTTATCGATAAATCAGAGTAGGAGACTCGGAATCGCGATATTTACCTTTTCCGCTCGCTGTATATCGAAAGAAGCGAATAATTCACTTACCAAGCCTCGCAATCGTTCAAAATATCGATAAATCAGAGAAGGAGACTCGGAAACGCGATATTTACATTTACCACACGCTGTATAAAGAAAGAAGCGATGGATGCACTTCCCAAGCATCGCAATAATTCGAAATAACGACAAATCACTCAAGGACACTCCGAATCGCGATATTAACCGTTTCCGCTCGCTGTATATCGAAACAAGCGAATAATTCACATCAAAATCCTCGCAATCGTTCAAAATATCGATAAATCAGAGTAGGATACTCGGAATCGCGATATTTACTGTTTCCGCTCGCTGTATATCGAAAGAAGCGAAGGATTCACTTCCCAAGCCCCCCAATCATTTGAAATAACGACAAATCTTTCAAGGACACTCCGACTCGCGATATTTACCGTTTCCGCTCGCTGTATATCGAAAGAAGCGATTGATTCACATCCCAAGCCTCGCAATCGTTTAAAATATCGATAAAGCACAGTACGAGACTCGGGATCGCGATATTTACCGTTTCCGCTCGCTGTATATCGAAACAAACGAAGGATTCACATCACAAGCCTCGCAATAATTCGAAATAACGACAAATCTTTCAAGGACACTCCGACTCGCGATATTTACTGTTTCCGCTCGCTGTATATCGAAAGAAGCGAAGGATTCACTTCCCAAGCCTCCCAATAATTTGAAATAACGACAAATCTTTCAAGGACACTCCGACTCGCGATATTTACCGTTTCCCCTCGCTGTATATCGAAAGAAGCGATTGATTCACATCCCAAGCCTCGCAATCGTTTAAAATATCGATAGTACGAGACTCGGGATCGCGATATTTACCGTTTCCGCTCGCTGTATAAAGAAAGAAGCGATGGATTCACTTCCCAAGCATCGCAATAATTCGAAATAACGACAAATCACTCAAGGACACTCCGAATCGCGATATTTACCGTTTCCGCTAGCTGTATATCGAAACAAGCGAATAATTCACATCCGAAGCCTCGCAATCGTTCAAAATATCGATAAATCACAGTACGAGACTCGGGATCGCGATATTTACATTTACCACTCGCTGTATTTCGAAAGAAGCGAAGGATTCACTTACCAAGCCTCGCAATCGTTCAAAATATCGATAAATCAGAGAAGGAGACTCGGAAATGCGATATTTACATTTACCACACGCTGTATAAAGAAAGAAGCGATGGATTCACTTCCCAAGCATCGCAATAATTCGAAATAACGACAAATCATTCAAGGACACTCCGAATCGCGATATTTACCGTTTCCGCTCGCTGTATATCGAAACAAGCGAATAATTCACATCCCAAGCCTCGCAATCGTTCAAAATATCGATAAATCAGAGTAGGAGACTCGGAATCGCGATATTTACCTTTTCCGCTCGCTGTATATCGAAAGAAGCGAAGGATTCACTTCCCAAGCCTCCCAATAATTTGAAATAACGACAAATCTTTCAAGGACACTCCGACTCGCGATATTTACCGTTTCCGCTCGCTGTATATCGAAACAAGCGAATAATTCACATCCCAAGCCTCGCAATCGTTCAAGATATCGATAATTCAGAGTAGGAGACTCGGAATCGCGACATTTACTGTTTCCGCTCGCTGTATATAGAAACAAGCGAACGATTCGCAACCCAAGCATAGCAATAATTCGAAATAACGACAAATCACTCAAGGACACTCCGAATCGCGATATTTACTGTTTCCGCTCGCTGTATATCGAAAGAAGCGAAGGATTCACTTCCCAAGCCCCCCAATAATTTGAAATAACGACAAATCTTTCAAGGACACTCCGACTCGCGATATTTACCGTTTCCGCTCGCTGTATATCGAAACAAGCGAATAATTCACATCCCAAGCCTCGCAATCGTTCAAGATATCGATAATTCAGAGTAGGAGACTCCGAATGGCGATATTTACCGTTTCCGCTCGCTGTATATCGAAAGAAGCGAGGGATTCACATCGCAAGCCTCGCAATCGTTCAAAATATCGGTAAATCAGAGTAGGAGACTCGGGATCGCGATATTTACATTTACCACTCGCTGTATATGGAAAGAAGCGATGGATTCACTTCCCAAGCCTCCCAATAATATGAAATAACGACAAATCTTTCAAGGACACTCCGACTCGCGATATTTACCGTTTCCGCTCGCTGTATATCGAAACAAGCGAATAATTCACATCCCAAGCCTCGCAATCGTTCAAAATATCGATAAATCAGAGTAGGAGACTCGGAATCGCGATATTTACCTTTTCCGCTCGCTGTATATCGAAAGAAGCGAAGGATTCACTTCCCAAGCCTCCCAATAATATGAAATAACGACAAATCTTTCAAGGACACTCCGACTCGCGATATTTACCGTTTCCGCTCGCTGTATATCGAAACAAGCGAATAATTCACATCCCAAGCCTCGCAATCGTTCAAGATATCGATAATTCAGAGTAGGAGTCTCGGAATCGCGATATTTACTGTTTCCGCTCGCTGTATATAGAAACAAGCGAACGATTCGCAACCCAAGCATAGCAATAATTCGAAATAACGACAAATCACTCAAGGACACTCCGAATCGCGATATTTACTGTTTCCGCTCGCTGTATATCGAAAGAAGCGAAGGATTCACTTCCCAAGCCTCCCAATAATTTGAAATAACGACAAATCTTTCAAGGACACTCCGACTCGCGATATTTACCGTTTCCCCTCGCTGTATATCGGAAGAAGCGATTGATTCACATCCCAAGCCTCGCAATCCTTTAAAATATCGATAGTACGAGACTCGGGATCGCGATATTTACCGTTTCCGCTCGCTGCATATCGAAACAAGCGAATAATTCACATCCCAAGCCTCGCAATCGTTCAAAATATCGATAAATCACAGTAGGAGACTCCGAATGGCGATATTTACCGTTTCCGCTCGCTGTATATCGAAAGAAGCGAAGGATTCCAATCCCAAGCCTCGCAACCGTTCGAAATAACGAGAAATCACTCAAGGTCATTCGGAATCACGATATTGACCTTTTCCATATGCAGTGTATTGAAAGAAGCTAAGGATTCGTTTCCCAAGCCTCGCGATCGTTCAAAATATCGATAAATCAGAGTAGGATACTCGGAATCGCGATATTTAGCTTTTCCGCTAACTGTATATCGAAAGAAGCGAAGGATTCACTTCCCAAGCCTCCCAATAATTTGAAATAATGACAAATCAGTCAAGGACACTCCGACTCGCGATATTTACCGTTTCCGCTCGCTGTATATCGAAAGATGCGAAGGATTCACATCACAAGCCTCGCAATCGTTCAAAATATCGATAAATCAGAGTAGGAGACTCCGAATGGCGATATTTACCGTTTCCGCTCGCTGTATATCGAAAGAAGCGAAGGATTCCAATCCCAAGCCTCGCAACCGTTCAAAATATCTATAAATCACAGTAATAGACTCGGGATCGCGATATTTACATTTACCACTCGCTGTATAAAGAAAGAAGCGATGGATTCACTTCCCAAGCGTCGCAATAATTCGAAATAACGACACATCACTCAAGGACACTCCGAATCTCGATATTTACTGTTTCCGCTCGCTGTACATCGAAACAAGCGAACGATTCGCATCCCAAGCCTCGCAATCGTTCAAAATATCGATAAATCACAGTACGAGACTCGGGATCGCGATATTTACATTTACCACTCGCTGTATATCGAAAGAAGCGAAGGATTCACTTACCAAGCCTCGCAATCGTTCAAAATATCGATAAATCAGAGAAGGAGACTCGGAAACGCGATATTTACATTTACCACACGCTGTATAAAGAAAGAAGCGATGGATGCACTTCCCAAGCATCGCAATAATTCGAAATAACGACAAATCACTCAAGGACACTCCGAATCGCGATATTAACCGTTTCCGCTCGCTGTATATCGAAACAAGCGAATAATTCACATCAAAATCCTCGCAATCGTTCAAAATATCGATAAATCAGAGTAGGATACTCGGAATCGCGATATTTAGCTTTTCCGCTCGCTGTATATCGAATGAAGCGAAGGATTCACTTCCCAAGCCTCCCAATAATTTGAAATAACGACAAATCTTTCAAGGACACTCCGACTCGCGATATTTACCGTTTCCGTTCGCTGTATATAGAAAGAAGCGATTGATTCACATCCCAAGCCTCGCAATCGTTTAAAATATCGATAAATCACAGTACGAGACTCGGGATCGCGATATTTACCGTTTCCGCTCGCTGTATATCGAAAGAAGCGAATAATTCACATCCCAAGCCTCGCAATCGTTCAAGATATCGATAATTCAGAGTAGGAGACTCGGAATCACGATATTTACCTTTTCCGCTCGCTGTATATCGAAAGAAGCGAAGGATTCACATCACAAGCCTCGCAATCGTTCAAAATATCGATATATCAGAGTAGGAGACTCCGAATGGCGATATTTACCGTTTATGCTCGCTGTATATCGAAAGAAGCGAGGGATTCACTTCCCAGGCCTCGCAATAATTCGAAATAACGACGAATCACTCAAGGACACTCCGAATCGCGTTATTTACCGTTTCCGCTCGCTGTATATCGAAAGAAGCGAAGGATTCACATCACAAGCCTCGCAACCGTTCAAAATATCTATAAATCACAGTAGGAGACTCCGAATGGCGATATTTACCGTTTCCGCTCGCTGTATAAAGAAAGAAGCGATGGATTCACTTCCCAAGCATCGCAATAATTCGAAATAACGACAAATCACTCAAGGACACTCCGAATCGCGATATTTACCGTTTCCGCTAGCTGTATATCGAAACAAGCGAATAATTCACATCCGAAGCCTCGCAATCGTTCAAAATATCGATAAATCACAGTACGAGACTCGGGATCGCGATATTTACATTTACCACTCGCTGTATTTCGAAAGAAGCGAAGGATTCACTTACCAAGCCTCGCAATCGTTCAAAATATCGATAAATCAGAGAAGGAGACTCGGAAATGCGATATTTACATTTACCACACGCTGTATAAAGAAAGAAGCGATGGATTCACTTCCCAAGCATCGCAATAATTCGAAATAACGATAAATCATTCAAGGACACTCCGAATCGCGATATTTACCGTTTCCGCTCGCTGTATATCGAAACAAGCGAATAATTCACATCAAAAGCCTCGCAATCGTTCAATATATCGATAAATCAGAGTAGGAGACTCGGAATCGCGATATTTACCTTTTCCGCTCGCTGTATATCGAAAGAAGCGATTGATTCACATCCGAAGCCTCGCAATCGTTCAAAATATCGATAAATCACAGTACGAGACTCGGGATCGCGATATTTACATTTACCACTCGCTGTATTTCGAAAGAAGCGAAGGATTCACTTACCAAGCCTCGCAATCGTTCAAAATATCGATAAATCAGAGAAGGAGACTCGGAAATGCGATATTTACATTTACCACACGCTGTATAAAGAAAGAAGCGATGGATTCACTTCCCAAGCATCGCAATAATTTGAAATAACGACAAATCTTTCAAGGACACTCCGACTCGCGATATTTACCGTTTCCGCTCGCTGTATATCGAAAGAAGCGATTGATTCACATCCCAAGCCTCGCAATCGTTTAAAATATCGATAAATTACAGTACGAGACTCGGGATCGCGATATTTACTGTTTCCGCTCGATGTATATCGAAACAAGCGAACGATTCGCAACCCAAGCATAGCAATAATTTGAAATAACGACAAATCACTCAAGGACACTTCGAATCGCGATATTTACCGTTTCCGCTCGCTGTATATCGAAACAAACGAAGGATTCACATCACAAGCCTCGCAATAATTCGAAATAACGACAAATCACTCAAGGACACTCCGAATCGCGATATTTACTGTTTCCGCTCGCTGTATATCGAAACAAGCGAATAATTCACATCCCAAGCCTCGCAATCGTTTAAGATATCGATAATTCAGAGTAGGATACTCGGAATCGCGATATTTACTGTTTCCGCTCGCTGTATATAGAAACAAGCGAACGATTCGCAACCCAAGCATAGCAATAATTCGAAATAACGACAAATCACTCAAGGACACTCCGAATCGCGATATTTACTGTTTCCGCTCGCTGTATATCGAAAGAAGCGAAGGATTCACTTCCCAAGCCCCCCAATAATTTGAAATAACGACAAATCTTTCAAGGACACTCCGACTCGCGATATTTACCGTTTCCGCTCGCTGTATATCGAAAGAAGCGATTGATTCACATCCCAAGCCTCGCAATCGTTTAAAATATCGATAAAGCACAGTACGAGACTCGGGATCGCGATATTTACCGTTTCCGCTCGCTGTATATCGAAACAAACGAAGGATTCACATCACAAGCCTCGCAATAATTCGAAATAACGACAAATCACTCAAGGACACTCCGAATCGCGATATTTACTGTTTCCGCTCGCTGTATATCGAAAGAAGCGAAGGATTCACTTCCCAAGCCTCCCAATAATTTGAAATAACGACAAATCTTTCAAGGACACTCCGACTCGCGATATTTACCGTTTCCCCTCGCTGTATATCGAAAGAAGCGATTGATTCACATCCCAAGCCTCGCAATCGTTTAAAATATCGATAGTACGAGACTCGGGATCGCGATATTTACCGTTTTCGCTCGCTGTATATCGAAACAAGCGAATAATTCACATCCCAAGCCTCGCAATCGTTCAAAATATCGATAAATCAGAGTAGGAGACTCGGAATCGCGATATTTACCTTTTCCGCTCGCTGTATATCGAAAGAAGCGAAGGATTCACTTCCCAAGCCTCCCAATAATTTGAAATAACGACAAATCTTTCAAGGACACTCCGACTCGCGATATTTACCGTTTCCGCTCGCTGTATATCGAAACAAGCGAATAATTCACATCCCAAGCCTCGCAATCGTTCAAGATATCGATAATTCAGAGTATTAGACTCGGAATCGCGATATTTACTGTTTCCGCTCGCTGTATATAGAAACAAGCGAACGATTCGCAACCCAAGCATAGCAATAATTCGAAATAACGACAAATCACTCAAGGACACTCCGAATCGCGATATTTACTGTTTCCGCTCGCTGTATATCGAAAGAAGCGAAGGATTCACTTCCCAAGCCCCCAATAATTTGAAATAACGACAAATCTTTCAAGGACACTCCGACTCGCGATATTTACCGTTTCCGCTCGCTGTATATCGAAAGAGGCGATTGATTCACATCCCAAGCCTCGCAATCGTTTAAAATATCGATAAAGCACAGTACGAGACTCGGGATCGCGATATTTACCGTTTCCGCTCGCTGTATATCGAAACAAGCGAATAATTCACATCCCAAGCCTCGCAATCGTTCAAGATATCGATAATTCAGAGTAGGAGACTCCGAATGGCGATATTTACCGTTTCCGCTCGCTGTATATCGAAAGAAGCGAGGGATTCACATCGCAAGCCTCGCAATCGTTCAAAATATCGGTAAATCAGAGTAGGAGACTCGGGATCGCGATATTTACATTTACCACTCGCTGTATATGGAAAGAAGCGATGGATTCACTTCCCAAGCCTCCCAATAATTTGAAATAACGACAAATCTTTCAAGGACACTCCGAATCGCGATATTTACCGTTTCCGCTCGCTGTATATCGAAACAAGCGAATAATTCACATCCCAAGCCTCGCAATCGTTCAAGATATCGATAAGTCAGAGTAGGAGACTCGGAATCGCGATATTTACTGTTTCCGCTCTCTGCATATCGAATGAAGCGAAGGATTCACTTCCCAAGCCTCCCAATAATTTGAAATAACGACAAATCTTTCAAGGACACTCCGACTCGCGATATTTACCGTTTCCGCTCGCTGTATATCGAAACAAGCGAATAATTCACATCCCAAGCCTCGCAATCGTTCAAGATATCGATAATTCAGAGTATTAGACTCGGAATCGCGATATTTACTGTTTCCGCTCGCTGTATATAGAAACAAGCGAACGATTCGCAACCCAAGCATAGCAATAATTCGAAATAACGACAAATCACTCAAGGACACTCCGAATCGCGATATTTACCGTTTCCACTCGCTGTATATCGAAACAAGCGAATAATTCACATCAAAAGCCTCGCAATCGTTCAAAATATCGATAAATCAGAGTAGGAGACTGGGAATCGCGATATTTAGCTTTTCCGCTCGCTGTATATCGAAAGAAGCGAAGGATTCACTTCCCAAGCCTCCCAATAATGTGAAATAAAGACAAATCTTTCAAGGACACTCCGACTCGCGATATTTACCGTTTCCGCTCGCTGTATATCGAAAGAAGCGATTGATTCACATCCCAAGCCTCGCAATCGTTTAAAATATAGATAAAGCACAGTACGAGACTCGGGATCGCGATATTTACCGTTTCCGCTCGCTGTATATCGAAACAAGCGAATAATTCACATCCCAAGCTTCGCAATCGTTCAAGATATCGATAATTCAGAGTAGGAGACTCGGAATCGGGATATTTACCTTTACGCTCTCTGTATATCGAAAGAAGCGAAGGATTCACATCACAAGCCTCGCAATCGTTCAAAATATCGGTAAGTCAGAGTAGGAGACTCGGGATCGCGATATTTACATTTACCACTCGCTGTATATCGAAAGAAACGAAGGATTCACTTCCCAAGCCTCGCAATAATTCGAAATAACGACAAATCATTCAAGGACACTCCGAATCGCGATATTGACCGTTTCCGCTCGCTGTATATCGAAAGAAGCGAAGGATTCACATCCCAAGCCTCGCAACCGTTCGAAATAACGACAAATCACTTAAGGTCACTCGGAATCACGATATTGACCTTTTCCATATGCAGTGTATTGAAAGAAGCTAAGGATTCGTTTCCCAAGCCTCGCAATCGTTCAAAATATCGATAAATCAGAGTAGGAGACTCGTAATCGCGATAGTTACATTTACCACTCGCTGTATATGGAAAGAAGCGATGGATTCACTTCCCAAACGTCGCAATAATTCGAAATAACGACAAATCACTCAAGGACACTCCGAATCGCGATATTTACCGTTTCCGCTCGCTGTATATCGAAACAAGCGAAGGATTCGCATCCCAAGCCTCGCAATCGTTCAAAATATCGATAAATCAGAGTAGGAGACCCGGAATCGCGATATTGACCGTTTCCGCTCGCTGTATATCGAAGGAAGCGAAGGATTCACATCCCAAGCCTCGCAACCGTTCGAAATAACGAGAAATCACTCAAGGTCACTCGGAATCACGATATTGACCTTTTCCATATGCAGTGTATTGAAAGAAGCTAAGGATTCGTTTCCCAAGCCTCGCAATCGTTCAAAATATCGGTAAATCAGAGTAGGAGACTCGGGATCGCGATATTTACATTTACCACTCGCTGTATATGGAAAGAAGCGATGGATTCACTTCCCAAACGTCGCAATAATTCGAAATAACGACAAATCATTCAAGGACACTCCGACTCGCGATATTTACCGTTTCCGCTCGCTGTATATCGAAACAAGCGAATAATTCACATCAAAAGCCTCGCAATCGTTCAATATATCGATAAATCAGAGTAGGAGACTCGGAATCGCGATATTTACCTTTTCCGCTCGCTGTATATCGAAAGAAGCGAAGGATTCACTTCCCAAGCCTCCCAATAATTTGAAATAACGACAAATCTTTCAAGGACACTCCGACTCGCGATATTTACCGTTTCCGCTCGCTGTATATCGAAAGAAGCGATTGATTCACATCCCAAGCCTCGCAATCGTTTAAAATATCGATAAATTACAGTACGAGACTCGGGATCGCGATATTTACTGTTTCCGCTCGCTGTATATCGAAACAAACGAAAGATTCACATCACAAGCCTCGCAATAATTCGAAATAACGACAAATCACTCAAGGACACTCCGAATCGCGATATTTACTGTTTCCGCTCGCTGTATATCGAAAGAAGCGAAGGATTCACTTCCCAAGCCTCCCAATAATTTGAAATAACGACAAATCTTTCAAGGACACTCCGACTCGCGATATTTACCGTTTCCGCTCGCTGTATATCGAAACAAGCGAATAATTCACATCCCAAGCCTCGCAATCGTTCAAGATATCGATAATTCAGAGTATTAGACTCGGAATCGCGATATTTACTGTTTCCGCTCGCTGTATATCGAAAGAAGCGAAGGATTCACTTCCCAAGCCCCCCCATAATTTGAAATAACGACAAATCTTTCAAGGACACTCCGAATCGCGATATTTACCGTTTCCACTCGCTGTATATCGAAACAAGCGAATAATTCACATCAAAAGCCTCGCAATCGTTCAATATATCGATAAATCAGAGTAGGAGACTCGGAATCGCGATATTTACCTTTTCCGCTCGCTGTATATCGAAAGAAGCGATTGATTCACATCCGAAGCCTCGCAATCATTCAAAATATCGATAAATCACAGTACGAGACTCGGGATCGCGATATTTACATTTACCACTCGCTGTATTTCGAAAGAAGCGAAGGATTCACTTACCAAGCCTCGCAATCGTTCAAAATATCGATAAATCAGAGAAGGAGACTCGGAAATGCGATATTTACATTTACCACACGCTGTATAAAGAAAGAAGCGATGGATTCACTTCCCAAGCATCGCAATAATTTGAAATAACGACAAATCTTTCAAGGACACTCCGACTCGCGATATTTACCGTTTCCGCTCGCTGTATATCGAAAGAAGCGATTGATTCACATCCCAAGCCTCGCAATCGTTTAAAATATCGATAAATTACAGTACGAGACTCGGGATCGCGATATTTACTGTTTCCGCTCGATGTATATCGAAACAAGCGAACGATTCGCAACCCAAGCATAGCAATAATTTGAAATAACGACAAATCACTCAAGGACACTTCGAATCGCGATATTTACCGTTTCCGCTCGCTGTATATCGAAACAAACGAAGGATTCACATCACAAGCCTCGCAATAATTCGAAATAACGACAAATCACTCAAGGACACTCCGAATCGCGATATTTACTGTTTCCGCTCGCTGTATATCGAAACAAGCGAATAATTCACATCCCAAGCCTCGCAATCGTTTAAGATATCGATAATTCAGAGTAGGAGACTCGGAATCGCGATATTTACTGTTTCCGCTCGCTGTATATAGAAACAAGCGAACGATTCGCAACCCAAGCATAGCAATAATTCGAAATAACGACAAATCACTCAAGGACACTCCGAATCGCGATATTTACTGTTTCCGCTCGCTGTATATCGAAAGAAGCGAAGGATTCACTTCCCAAGCCCCCCAATAATTTGAAATAACGACAAATCTTTCAAGGACACTCCGACTCGCGATATTTACCGTTTCCGCTCGCTGTATATCGAAAGAAGCGATTGATTCACATCCCAAGCCTCGCAATCGTTTAAAATATCGATAAAGCACAGTACGAGACTCGGGATCGCGATATTTACCGTTTCCGCTCGCTGTATATCGAAACAAACGAAGGATTCACATCACAAGCCTCGCAATAATTCGAAATAACGACAAATCACTCAAGGACACTCCGAATCGCGATATTTACTGTTTCCGCTCGCTGTATATCGAAAGAAGCGAAGGATTCACTTCCCAAGCCTCCCAATAATTTGAAATAACGACAAATCTTTCAAGGACACTCCGACTCGCGATATTTACCGTTTCCCCTCGCTGTATATCGAAAGAAGCGATTGATTCACATCCCAAGCCTCGCAATCGTTTAAAATATCGATAGTACGAGACTCGGGATCGCGATATTTACCGTTTTCGCTCGCTGTATATCGAAACAAGCGAATAATTCACATCCCAAGCCTCGCAATCGTTCAAAATATCGATAAATCAGAGTAGGAGACTCGGAATCGCGATATTTACCTTTTCCGCTCGCTGTATATCGAAAGAAGCGAAGGATTCACTTCCCAAGCCTCCCAATAATTTGAAATAACGACAAATCTTTCAAGGACACTCCGACTCGCGATATTTACCGTTTCCGCTCGCTGTATATCGAAACAAGCGAATAATTCACATCCCAAGCCTCGCAATCGTTCAAGATATCGATAATTCAGAGTATTAGACTCGGAATCGCGATATTTACTGTTTCCGCTCGCTGTATATAGAAACAAGCGAACGATTCGCAACCCAAGCATAGCAATAATTCGAAATAACGACAAATCACTCAAGGACACTCCGAATCGCGATATTTACTGTTTCCGCTCGCTGTATATCGAAAGAAGCGAAGGATTCACTTCCCAAGCCCCCCAATAATTTGAAATAACGACAAATCTTTCAAGGACACTCCGACTCGCGATATTTACCGTTTCCGCTCGCTGTATATCGAAAGAGGCGATTGATTCACATCCCAAGCCTCGCAATCGTTTAAAATATCGATAAAGCACAGTACGAGACTCGGGATCGCGATATTTACCGTTTCCGCTCGCTGTATATCGAAACAAGCGAATAATTCACATCCCAAGCCTCGCAATCGTTCAAGATATCGATAATTCAGAGTAGGAGACTCCGAATGGCGATATTTACCGTTTCCGCTCGCTGTATATCGAAAGAAGCGAGGGATTCACATCGCAAGCCTCGCAATCGTTCAAAATATCGGTAAATCAGAGTAGGAGACTCGGGATCGCGATATTTACATTTACCACTCGCTGTATATGGAAAGAAGCGATGGATTCACTTCCCAAGCCTCCCAATAATTTGAAATAACGACAAATCTTTCAAGGACACTCCGAATCGCGATATTTACCGTTTCCGCTCGCTGTATATCGAAACAAGCGAATAATTCACATCCCAAGCCTCGCAATCGTTCAAGATATCGATAAGTCAGAGTAGGAGACTCGGAATCGCGATATTTACTGTTTCCGCTCTCTGTATATCGAATGAAGCGAAGGATTCACTTCCTAAGCCTCCCAATAATTTGAAATAACGACAAATCTTTCAAGGACACTCCGACTCGCGATATTTACCGTTTCCGCTCGCTGTATATCGAAACAAGCGAATAATTCACATCCCAAGCCTCGCAATCGTTCAAGATATCGATAAATCAGAGTAGGAGACTGGGAATCGCGATATTTAGCTTTTCCGCTCGCTGTATATCGAAAGAAGCGAAGGATTCACTTCCCAAGCCTCCCAATAATTTGAAATAAAGACAAATCTTTCAAGGACACTCCGACTCGCGATATTTACCGTTTCCGCTCGCTGTATATCGAAAGAAGCGATTGATTCACATCCCAAGCCTCGCAATCGTTTAAAATATAGATAAAGCACAGTACGAGACTCGGGATCGCGATATTTACCGTTTCCGCTCGCTGTATATCGAAACAAGCGAATAATTCACATCCCAAGCTTCGCAATCGTTCAAGATATCGATAATTCAGAGTAGGAGACTCGGAATCGGGATATTTACCTTTACGCTCTCTGTATATCGAAAGAAGCGAAGGATTCACATCACAAGCCTCGCAATCGTTCAAAATATCGGTAAGTCAGAGTAGGAGACTCGGGATCGCGATATTTACATTTACCACTCGCTGTATATCGAAAGAAACGAAGGATTCACTTCCCAAGCCTCGCAATAATTCGAAATAACGACAAATCATTCAAGGACACTCCGAATCGCGATATTGACCGTTTCCGCTCGCTGTATATCGAAAGAAGCGAAGGATTCACATCCCAAGCCTCGCAACCGTTCGAAATAACGACAAATCACTTAAGGTCACTCGGAATCACGATATTGACCTTTTCCATATGCAGTGTATTGAAAGAAGCTAAGGATTCGTTTCCCAAGCCTCGCAATCGTTCAAAATATCGATAAATCAGAGTAGGAGACTCGTAATCGCGATAGTTACATTTACCACTCGCTGTATATGGAAAGAAGCGATGGATTCACTTCCCAAACGTCGCAATAATTCGAAATAACGACAAATCACTCAAGGACACTCCGAATCGCGATATTTACCGTTTCCGCTCGCTGTATATCGAAACAAGCGAAGGATTCGCATCCCAAGCCTCGCAATCGTTCAAAATATCGATAAATCAGAGTAGGAGACCCGGAATCGCGATATTGACCGTTTCCGCTCGCTGTATATCGAAGGAAGCGAAGGATTCACATCCCAAGCCTCGCAACCGTTCGAAATAACGAGAAATCACTCAAGGTCACTCGGAATCACGATATTGACCTTTTCCATATGCAGTGTATTGAAAGAAGCTAAGGATTCGTTTCCCAAGCCTCGCAATCGTTCAAAATATCGGTAAATCAGAGTAGGAGACTCGGGATCGCGATATTTACATTTACCACTCGCTGAATATGGAAAGAAGCGATGGATTCACTTCCCAAACGTCGCAATAATTCGAAATAACGACAAATCATTCAAGGACACTCCGACTCGCGATATTTACAGTTTCCGCTCGCTGTATATCGAAACAAGCGAATAATTCACATCAAAAGCCTCGCAATCGTTCAATATATCGATAAATCAGAGTAGGAGACTCGGAATCGCGATATTTACCTTTTCCGCTCGCTGTATATCGAAAGAAGCGAAGGATTCACTTCCCAAGCCTCCCAATAATTTGAAATAACGACAAATCTTTCAAGGACACTCCGACTCGCGATATTTACCGTTTCCGCTCGCTGTATATCGAAAGAAGCGATTGATTCATATCCCAAGCCTCGCAATCGTTTAAAATATCGATAAATTACAGTACGAGACTCGGGATCGCGATATTTACTGTTTCCGCTCGCTGTATATCGAAACAAACGAAAGATTCACATCACAAGCCTCGCAATAATTCGAAATAACGACAAATCACTCAAGGACACTCCGAATCGCGATATTTACTGTTTCCGCTCGCTGTATATCGAAAGAAGCGAAGGATTCACTTCCCAAGCCTCCCAATAATTTGAAATAACGACAAATCTTTCAAGGACACTCCGACTCGCGATATTTACCGTTTCCGCTCGCTGTATATCGAAACAAGCGAATAATTCACATCCCAAGCCTCGCAATCGTTCAAGATATCGATAATTCAGAGTATTAGACTCGGAATCGCGATATTTACTGTTTCCGCTCGCTGTATATCGAAAGAAGCGAAGGATTCACTTCCCAAGCCCCCCCATAATTTGAAATAACGACAAATCTTTCAAGGACACTCCGACTCGCGATATTTACCGTTTCCGCTCGCTGTATATCGAAAGAAGCGATTGATTCACATCCCAAGCCTCGCAATCGTTTAAAATATCGATAAAGCACAGTACGAGACTCGGGATCGCGATATTTACTGTTTCCGCTCGCTGTATATCGAAACAAACGAAAGATTCACATCACAAGCCTCGCAATAATTCGAAATAACGACAAATCACTCAAGGACACTCCGAATCGCGATATTTACTGTTTCCGCTCGCTGTATATCGAAAGAAGCGAAGGATTCACTTCCCAAGCCTCCCAATAATTTGAAATAACGACAAATCTTTCAAGGACACTCCGACTCGCGATATTTACCGTTTCCGCTCGCTGTATATCGAAACAAGCGAATAATTCACATCCCAAGCCTCGCAATCGTTCAAGATATCGATAATTCAGAGTATTAGACTCGGAATCGCGATATTTACTGTTTCCGCTCGCTGTATATCGAAAGAAGCGAAGGATTCACTTCCCAAGCCCCCCAATAATTTGAAATAACGACAAATCTTTCAAGGACACTCCGACTCGCGATATTTACCGTTTCCGCTCGCTGTATATCGAAAGAAGCGAGTGATTCACATCCCAAGCCTCGCAATCGTTTAAAATATCGATAAAGCACAGTACGAGACTCGGGATCGCGATATTTACCGTTTCCGCTCGCTGTACATCGAAACAAGCGAATAATTCACATCCCAAGCCTCGCAATCGTTCAAGATATCGATAATTCAGAGTAGGAGACTCCGAATGGCGATATTTACCGTTTCCGCTCGCTGTATATCGAAACAAGCGAAGGATTCACATCGCAAGCCTCGCAATCGTTCAAAATATCGGTAAATCAGAGTAGGAGACTCGGGATCGCGATATTTACATTTACCACTCGCTGTATATGGAAAGAAGCGAAGGATTCACTTCCCAAGCCTCCCAATAATTTGAAATAACGACAAATCTTTCAAGGACACTCCGAATCGCGATATTTACCGTTTCCGCTCGCTGTATATCGAAACAAGCGAATAATTCACATCCCAATCCTCGCAATCGTTCAAGATATCGATAATTCAGAGTAGGAGACTCGGAATCGCGATATTTACTGTTTCCGCTCTCTGTATATCGCATGAAGCGAAGGATTCACTTCCCATTCCTCCCAATAATTTGAAATAACGACAAAGCTTTCAAGGACACTCCGACTCGCGATATTTACCGTTTCCGCTCGCTGTATATCGAAAGAAGCGATTGATTCACATCCCAAGCCTCGCAATCGTTTAAAATATCGATAGTACGAGACTCGGGATCGCGATATTTACCGTTTCCGCTCGCTGTATATCGAAACAAGCGAATAATTCACATCCCAAGCCTCGCAATCGTTCAAAATATCGATAAATCAGAGTAGGAGACTCGGAATCGCGATATTTACCTTTTCCGCTCGCTGTATATCGAAAGAAGTGAAGGATTCACTTCCCAAGCCTCCCAATAATTTGAAATAACGACAAATCTTTCAAGGACACTCCGACTCGCGATATTTACCGTTTCCGCTCGCTGTATATCGAAACAAGCGAATAATTCACATTACAAGCCTCGCAATCGTTCAAGATATCGATAATTCAGAGTAGGAGACTCGGAATCGCGATATTTACTGTTTCCGCTCGCTGTATATAGAAACAAGCGAACAATTCGCAACCCAAGCATAGCAATAATTCGAAATAACGACAAATCACTCAAGGACACTCCGAATCGCGATATTTACTGTTTCCGCTCGCTGTATATCGAAAGAAGCGAAGGATTCACTTCCCAAGCCCCCCAATAATTTGAAATAACGACAAATCTTTCAAGGACACTCCGACTCGCGATATTTACCGTTTCCGCTCGCTGTATATCGAAACAAGCGAATAATTCACATCCCAAGCCTCGCAATCGTTCAAGATATCGATAATTGAGAGTAGGAGACTCGGAATCGCGATATTTACCGTTTCCGCTCGCTGTATATCGAAAGCAGCGAGGGATTCACATCGCAAGCCTCGCAATCGTTCAAAATATCGATAAATCAGAGTAGGAGACCCGGAATCGCGATATTGACCGTTTCCGCTCGCTGTATATCGAAGGAAGCGAAGGATTCACATCCCAAGCCTCGCAACCGTTCGAAATAACGAGAAATCACTCAAGGTCACTCGGAATCACGATATTGACCTTTTCCATATGCAGTGTATTGAAAGAAGCTAAGGATTCGTTTCCCAAGCCTCGCAATCGTTCAAAATATCGGTAAATCAGAGTAGGAGACTCGGGATCGCGATATTTACATTTACCACTCGCTGAATATGGAAAGAAGCGATGGATTCACTTCCCAAACGTCGCAATAATTCGAAATAACGACAAATCATTCAAGGACACTCCGACTCGCGATATTTACAGTTTCCGCTCGCTGTATATCGAAACAAGCGAATAATTCACATCAAAAGCCTCGCAATCGTTCAATATATCGATAAATCAGAGTAGGAGACTCGGAATCGCGATATTTACCTTTTCCGCTCGCTGTATATCGAAAGAAGCGAAGGATTCACTTCCCAAGCCTCCCAATAATTTGAAATAACGACAAATCTTTCAAGGACACTCCGACTCGCGATATTTACCGTTTCCGCTCGCTGTATATCGAAAGAAGCGATTGATTCATATCCCAAGCCTCGCAATCGTTTAAAATATCGATAAATTACAGTACGAGACTCGGGATCGCGATATTTACTGTTTCCGCTCGCTGTATATCGAAACAAACGAAAGATTCACATCACAAGCCTCGCAATAATTCGAAATAACGACAAATCACTCAAGGACACTCCGAATCGCGATATTTACTGTTTCCGCTCGCTGTATATCGAAAGAAGCGAAGGATTCACTTCCCAAGCCTCCCAATAATTTGAAATAACGACAAATCTTTCAAGGACACTCCGACTCGCGATATTTACCGTTTCCGCTCGCTGTATATCGAAACAAGCGAATAATTCACATCCCAAGCCTCGCAATCGTTCAAGATATCGATAATTCAGAGTATTAGACTCGGAATCGCGATATTTACTGTTTCCGCTCGCTGTATATCGAAAGAAGCGAAGGATTCACTTCCCAAGCCCCCCCATAATTTGAAATAACGACAAATCTTTCAAGGACACTCCGACTCGCGATATTTACCGTTTCCGCTCGCTGTATATCGAAAGAAGCGATTGATTCACATCCCAAGCCTCGCAATCGTTTAAAATATCGATAAAGCACAGTACGAGACTCGGGATCGCGATATTTACTGTTTCCGCTCGCTGTATATCGAAACAAACGAAAGATTCACATCACAAGCCTCGCAATAATTCGAAATAACGACAAATCACTCAAGGACACTCCGAATCGCGATATTTACTGTTTCCGCTCGCTGTATATCGAAAGAAGCGAAGGATTCACTTCCCAAGCCTCCCAATAATTTGAAATAACGACAAATCTTTCAAGGACACTCCGACTCGCGATATTTACCGTTTCCGCTCGCTGTATATCGAAACAAGCGAATAATTCACATCCCAAGCCTCGCAATCGTTCAAGATATCGATAATTCAGAGTATTAGACTCGGAATCGCGATATTTACTGTTTCCGCTCGCTGTATATCGAAAGAAGCGAAGGATTCACTTCCCAAGCCCCCCAATAATTTGAAATAACGACAAATCTTTCAAGGACACTCCGACTCGCGATATTTACCGTTTCCGCTCGCTGTATATCGAAAGAAGCGAGTGATTCACATCCCAAGCCTCGCAATCGTTTAAAATATCGATAAAGCACAGTACGAGACTCGGGATCGCGATATTTACCGTTTCCGCTCGCTGTACATCGAAACAAGCGAATAATTCACATCCCAAGCCTCGCAATCGTTCAAGATATCGATAATTCAGAGTAGGAGACTCCGAATGGCGATATTTACCGTTTCCGCTCGCTGTATATCGAAACAAGCGAAGGATTCACATCGCAAGCCTCGCAATCGTTCAAAATATCGGTAAATCAGAGTAGGAGACTCGGGATCGCGATATTTACATTTACCACTCGCTGTATATGGAAAGAAGCGAAGGATTCACTTCCCAAGCCTCCCAATAATTTGAAATAACGACAAATCTTTCAAGGACACTCCGAATCGCGATATTTACCGTTTCCGCTCGCTGTATATCGAAACAAGCGAATAATTCACATCCCAATCCTCGCAATCGTTCAAGATATCGATAATTCAGAGTAGGAGACTCGGAATCGCGATATTTACTGTTTCCGCTCTCTGTATATCGCATGAAGCGAAGGATTCACTTCCCATTCCTCCCAATAATTTGAAATAACGACAAAGCTTTCAAGGACACTCCGACTCGCGATATTTACCGTTTCCGCTCGCTGTATATCGAAAGAAGCGATTGATTCACATCCCAAGCCTCGCAATCGTTTAAAATATCGATAGTACGAGACTCGGGATCGCGATATTTACCGTTTCCGCTCGCTGTATATCGAAACAAGCGAATAATTCACATCCCAAGCCTCGCAATCGTTCAAAATATCGATAAATCAGAGTAGGAGACTCGGAATCGCGATATTTACCTTTTCCGCTCGCTGTATATCGAAAGAAGTGAAGGATTCACTTCCCAAGCCTCCCAATAATTTGAAATAACGACAAATCTTTCAAGGACACTCCGACTCGCGATATTTACCGTTTCCGCTCGCTGTATATCGAAACAAGCGAATAATTCACATTACAAGCCTCGCAATCGTTCAAGATATCGATAATTCAGAGTAGGAGACTCGGAATCGCGATATTTACTGTTTCCGCTCGCTGTATATAGAAACAAGCGAACAATTCGCAACCCAAGCATAGCAATAATTCGAAATAACGACAAATCACTCAAGGACACTCCGAATCGCGATATTTACTGTTTCCGCTCGCTGTATATCGAAAGAAGCGAAGGATTCACTTCCCAAGCCCCCCAATAATTTGAAATAACGACAAATCTTTCAAGGACACTCCGACTCGCGATATTTACCGTTTCCGCTCGCTGTATATCGAAACAAGCGAATAATTCACATCCCAAGCCTCGCAATCGTTCAAGATATCGATAATTGAGAGTAGGAGACTCGGAATCGCGATATTTACCGTTTCCGCTCGCTGTATATCGAAAGCAGCGAGGGATTCACATCGCAAGCCTCGCAATCGTTCAAAATATCGGTAAATCAGAGTAGGAGACTCGGGATCGCGATATTTACATTTACCACTCGCTGTATATCGAAAGAAACGATGGATTCACTTCCCAAACGTCGCAATAATTCGAAATAACGACAAATCACTCAAGGACACTCCGAATCGCGATATTTACCGTTTCCGCTGGCTGTATATCGAAACAAGCGAAGGATTCGCATACCAAGCCTCGCAATCGTTCAAAATATCGATAAATCACAGTACGAGACTCGGGATCGCGATATTTACATTTACCACTCGCTGTATATCGAAAGAAGCGAAGGATTCACTTCCCAAGCCTCCCAATAATTTGATATAACGACAAATCTTTCAAGGACACTCCGACTCGCGATATTTACCGTTTCCGCTCGCTGTATATAGAAAGAAGCGATTGATTCACATCCCAAGCCTCGCAATCGCTTAAAATATCGATAAATCACAGTACGAGACTCGGGATCGCGATATTTACTGTTTCCTCTCGCTGTATATCGAAAGAAGCGAAGGATTCACTTCCCAAGCCTCGCAATAATTCGAAATAACGACAAATCACTCAAGGACACTCCGAATCGCGATATTTACCGTTTCCGCTCGCTGTATATCGAAACAAGCGATTGATTCACATCCCAAGCCTCGCAATCGTTTAAAATATAGATAAAGCACAGTACGAGACTCGGGATCGCGATATTTACCGTTTCCGCTCGCTGTATATCGAAACAAGCGAATAATTCACATCCCAAGCTTCGCAATCGTTCAAGATATCGATAATTCAGAGTAGGAGACTCGGAATCGGGATATTTACCTTTACGCTCGCTGTATATCGAAAGAAGCGAAGGATTCACATCACAAGCCTCGCAATCGTTCAAAATATCGGTAAGTCAGAGTAGGAGACTCGGGATCGCGATATTTACATTTACCACTCGCTGTATATCGAAAGAAACGAAGGATTCACTTCCCAAGCCTCGCAATAATTCGAAATAACGACAAATCATTCAAGGACACTCCGAATCGCGATATTGACCGTTGCCGCTCGCTGTATATCGAAAGAAGCGAAGGATTCACATCCCAAGCCTCGCAACCGTTCGAAATAACGAGAAATCACTTAAGGTCACTCGGAATCACGATATTGACCTTTTCCATATGCAGTGTATTGAAAGAAGCTAAGGATTCGTTTCCCAAGCCTCGCAATCGTTCAAAATATCGATAAATCAGAGTAGGAGACTCGTAATCGCGATATTTACATTTACCACTCGCTGTATATGGAAAGAAGCGATGGATTCACTTCCCAAACGTCGCAATAATTCGAAATAACGACAAATCACTCAAGGACACTCCGAATCGCGATATTTACCGTTTCCGCTCGCTGTATATCGAAACAAGCGAAGGATTCGCATCCCAAGCCTCGCAATCGTTCAAAATATCGATAAATCAGAGTAGGAGACCCGGAATCGCGATATTGACCGTTTCCGCTCGCTGTATATCGAAAGAAGCGAAGGATTCACATCCCAAGCCTCGCAACCGTTCGAAATAACGACAAATCACTTAAGGTCACTCGGAATCACGATATTGACCTTTTCCATATGCAGTGTATTGAAAGAAGCTAAGGATTCGTTTCCCAAGCCTCGCAATCGTTCAAAATATCGATAAATCAGAGTAGGAGACTCGTAATCGCGATATTTACATTTACCACTCGCTGTATATGGAAAGAAGCGATGGATTCACTTCCCAAACGTCGCAATAATTCGAAATAACGACAAATCACTCAAGGACACTCCGAATCGCGATATTTACCGTTTCCGCTCGCTGTATATCGAAACAAGCGAAGGATTCGCATCCCAAGCCTCGCAATCGTTCAAAATATCGATAAATCAGAGTAGGAGACCCGGAATCGCGATATTGACCGTTTCCGCTCGCTGTATATCGAAGGAAGCGAAGGATTCACATCCCAAGCCTCGCAACCGTTCGAAATAACGAGAAATCACTCAAGGTCACTCGGAATCACGATATTGACCTTTTCCATATGCAGTGTATTGAAAGAAGCTAAGGATTCGTTTCCCAAGCCTCGCAATCGTTCAAAATATCGGTAAATCAGAGTAGGAGACTCGGGATCGCGATATTTACCTTTTCCGCTCGCTGTATATCGAAAGAAGCGAAGGATTCACTTCCCAAACGTCGCAATAATTCGAAATAACGACAAATCATTCAAGGACACTCCGACTCGCGATATTTACCGTTTCCGCTCGCTGTATATCGAAACAAGCGAATTATTCACATCAAAAGCCTCGCAATCGTTCAATATATCGATAAATCAGAGTAGGAGACTCGGAATCGCGATATTTACCTTTTCCGCTCGCTGTATATCGAAAGAAGCGAAGGATTCACTTCCCAAGCCTCCCAATAATTTGATATAACGACAAATCTTTCAAGGACACTCCGACTCGCGATATTTACCGTTTCCGCTCGCTGTATATAGAAAGAAGCGATTGATTCACATCCCAAGCCTCGCAATCGCTTAAAATATCGATAAATCACAGTACGAGACTCGGGATCGCGATATTTACTGTTTCCTCTCGCTGTATATCGAAAGAAGCGAAGGATTCACTTCCCAAGCCTCGCAATAATTCGAAATAACGACAAATCACTCAAGGACACTCCGAATCGCGATATTTACCGTTTCCGCTCGCTGTATATCGAAACAAGCGATTGATTCACATCCCAAGCCTCGCAATCGTTTAAAATATAGATAAAGCACAGTACGAGACTCGGGATCGCGATATTTACCGTTTCCGCTCGCTGTATATCGAAACAAGCGAATAATTCACATCCCAAGCTTCGCAATCGTTCAAGATATCGATAATTCAGAGTAGGAGACTCGGAATCGGGATATTTACCTTTACGCTCGCTGTATATCGAAAGAAGCGAAGGATTCACATCACAAGCCTCGCAATCGTTCAAAATATCGGTAAGTCAGAGTAGGAGACTCGGGATCGCGATATTTACATTTACCACTCGCTGTATATCGAAAGAAACGAAGGATTCACTTCCCAAGCCTCGCAATAATTCGAAATAACGACAAATCATTCAAGGACACTCCGTCTCGCGATATTTACCGTTTCCGCTCGCTGTATATCGAAAGAAGCGATTGATTCATATCCCAAGCCTCGCAATCGTTTAAAATATCGATAAATTACAGTACGAGACTCGGGATCGCGATATTTACTGTTTCCGCTCGCTGTATATCGAAACAAACGAAAGATTCACATCACAAGCCTCGCAATAATTCGAAATAACGACAAATCACTCAAGGACACTCCGAATCGCGATATTTACTGTTTCCGCTCGCTGTATATCGAAAGAAGCGAAGGATTCACTTCCCAAGCCTCCCAATAATTTGAAATAACGACAAATCTTTCAAGGACACTCCGACTCGCGATATTTACCGTTTCCGCTCGCTGTATATCGAAAGAAGCGATTGATTCACATCCCAAGCCTCGCAATCGTTTAAAATATCGATAAAGCACAGTACGAGACTCGGGATCGCGATATTTACCGTTTCCGCTCGCTGTATATCGAAACAAGCGAATAATTCACATCCCAAGCCTCGCAATCGTTCAAGATATCGATAATTCAGAGTAGGAGACTCCGAATGGCGATATTTACCGTTTCCGCTCGCTGTATATCGAAAGAAGCGAGGGATTCACATCGCAAGCCTCGCAATCGTTCAAAATATGGGTAAATCAGAGTAGGAGACTCGGGATCGCGATATTTACATTTACCACTCGCTGTATATCGAAACAAGCGAATAATTCACATCCCAAGCATCGCAATCGTTCAAGATATCGATAATTCAGAGTAGGAGACTCGGAATCGCGATATTTACTGTTTCCGCTCGCTGTATATAGAAACAAGCGAACGATTCGCAACCCAAGCATAGCAATAATTCGAAATAACGACAAATCACTCAAGGACACTCCGAATCGCGATATTTACTGTTTCCGCTCGCTGTATATCGAAAGAAGCGAAGGATTCACTTCCCAAGCCCCCCAATAATTTGAAATAACGACAAATCTTTCAAGGACACTCCGACTCGCGATATTTACCGTTTCCGCTCGCTGTATATCGAAAGAAGCGAGTGATTCACATCCCAAGCCTCGCAATCGTTTAAAATATCGATAAAGCACAGTACGAGACTCGGGATCGCGATATTTACCGTTTCCGCTCGCTGTACATCGAAACAAGCGAATAATTCACATCCCAAGCCTCGCAATCGTTCAAGATATCGATAATTCAGAGTAGGAGACTCCGAATGGCGATATTTACCGTTTCCGCTCGCTGTATATCGAAACAAGCGAAGGATTCACATCGCAAGCCTCGCAATCGTTCAAAATATCGGTAAATCAGAGTAGGAGACTCGGGATCGCGATATTTACATTTACCACTCGCTGTATATGGAAAGAAGCGATGGATTCACTTCCCAAGCCTCCCAATAATTTGAAATAACGACAAATCTTTCAAGGACACTCCGAATCGCGATATTTACCGTTTCCGCTGGCTGTATATCGAAACAAGCGAATAATTCACATCCCAATCCTCGCAATCGTTCAAGATATCGATAATTCAGAGTAGGAGACTCGGAATCGCGATATTTACTGTTTCCGCTCTCTGTATATCGAATGAAGCGAAGGATTCACTTCCCATTCCTCCCAATAATTTGAAATAACGACAAAGCTTTCAAGGACACTCCGACTCGCGATATTTACCGTTTCCGCTCGCTGTATATCGAAAGAAGCGATTGATTCACATCCCAAGCCTCGCAATCGTTTAAAATATCGATAGTACGAGACTCGGGATCGCGATATTTACCGTTTCCGCTCGCTGTATATCGAAACAAGCGAATAATTCACATCCCAAGCCTCGCAATCGTTCAAAATATCGATAAATCAGATTAGGAGACTCGGAATCGCGATATTTACCTTTTCCGCTCGCTGTATATCGAAAGAAGTGAAGGATTCACTTCCCAAGCCTCCCAATAATTTGAAATAACGACAAATCTTTCAAGGACACTCCGACTCGCGATATTTACCGTTTCCGCTCGCTGTATATCGAAACAAGCGAATAATTCACATTACAAGCCTCGCAATCGTTCAAGATATCGATAATTCAGAGTAGGAGACTCGGAATCGCGATATTTACTGTTTCCGCTCGCTGTATATAGAAACAAGCGAACAATTCGCAACCCAAGCATAGCAATAATTCGAAATAACGACAAATCACTCAAGGACACTCCGAATCGCGATATTTACTGTTTCCGCTCGCTGTATATCGAAAGAAGCGAAGGATTCACTTCCCAAGCCCCCCAATAATTTGAAATAACGACAAATCTTTCAAGGACACTCCGACTCGCGATATTTACCGTTTCCGCTCGCTGTATATCGAAACAAGCGAATAATTCACATCCCAAGCCTCGCAATCGTTCAAGATATCGATAATTGAGAGTAGGAGACTCGGAATCGCGATATTTACCGTTTCCGCTCGCTGTATATCGAAAGCAGCGAGGGATTCACATCGCAAGCCTCGCAATCGTTCAAAATATCGGTAAATCAGAGTAGGAGACTCGGGATCGCGATATTTACATTTACCACTCGCTGTATATCGAAAGAAACGATGGATTCACTTCCCAAACGTCGCAATAATTCGAAATAACGACAAATCACTCAAGGACACTCCGAATCGCGATATTTACCGTTTCCGCTCGCTGTATATCGAAACAAGCGAAGGATTCGCATACCAAGCCTCGCAATCGTTCAAAATATCGATAAATCACAGTACGAGACTCGGGATCGCGATATTTACATTTACCACTCGCTGTATATCGAAAGAAGCGAAGGATTCACTTCCCAAGCCTCCCAATAATTTGATATAACGACAAATCTTTCAAGGACACTCCGACTCGCGATATTTACCGTTTCCGCTCGCTGTATATAGAAAGAAGCGATTGATTCACATCCCAAGCCTCGCAATCGCTTAAAATATCGATAAATCACAGTACGAGACTCGGGATCGCGATATTTACTGTTTCCTCTCGCTGTATATCGAAAGAAGCGAAGGATTCACTTCCCAAGCCTCGCAATAATTCGAAATAACGACAAATCACTCAAGGACACTCCGAATCGCGATATTTACCGTTTCCGCTCGCTGTATATCGAAACAAGCGATTGATTCACATCCCAAGCCTCGCAATCGTTTAAAATATAGATAAAGCACAGTACGAGACTCGGGATCGCGATATTTACCGTTTCCGCTCGCTGTATATCGAAACAAGCGAATAATTCACATCCCAAGCTTCGCAATCGTTCAAGATATCGATAATTCAGAGTAGGAGACTCGGAATCGGGATATTTACCTTTACGCTCGCTGTATATCGAAAGAAGCGAAGGATTCACATCACAAGCCTCGCAATCGTTCAAAATATCGGTAAGTCAGAGTAGGAGACTCGGGATCGCGATATTTACATTTACCACTCGCTGTATATCGAAAGAAACGAAGGATTCACTTCCCAAGCCTCGCAATAATTCGAAATAACGACAAATCATTCAAGGACACTCCGAATCGCGATATTGACCGTTGCCGCTCGCTGTATATCGAAAGAAGCGAAGGATTCACATCCCAAGCCTCGCAACCGTTCGAAATAACGAGAAATCACTTAAGGTCACTCGGAATCACGATATTGACCTTTTCCATATGCAGTGTATTGAAAGAAGCTAAGGATTCGTTTCCCAAGCCTCGCAATCGTTCAAAATATCGATAAATCAGAGTAGGAGACCCGGAATCGCGATATTGACCGTTTCCGCTCGCTGTATATCGAAAGAAGCGAAGGATTCACATCCCAAGCCTCGCAACCGTTCGAAATAACGACAAATCACTTAAGGTCACTCGGAATCACGATATTGACCTTTTCCATATGCAGTGTATTGAAAGAAGCTAAGGATTCGTTTCCCAAGCCTCGCAATCGTTCAAAATATCGATAAATCAGAGTAGGAGACTCGTAATCGCGATATTTACATTTACCACTCGCTGTATATGGAAAGAAGCGATGGATTCACTTCCCAAACGTCGCAATAATTCGAAATAACGACAAATCACTCAAGGACACTCCGAATCGCGATATTTACCGTTTCCGCTCGCTGTATATCGAAACAAGCGAAGGATTCGCATCCCAAGCCTCGCAATCGTTCAAAATATCGATAAATCAGAGTAGGAGACCCGGAATCGCGATATTGACCGTTTCCGCTCGCTGTATATCGAAGGAAGCGAAGGATTCACATCCCAAGCCTCGCAACCGTTCGAAATAACGAGAAATCACTCAAGGTCACTCGGAATCACGATATTGACCTTTTCCATATGCAGTGTATTGAAAGAAGCTAAGGATTCGTTTCCCAAGCCTCGCAATCGTTCAAAATATCGGTAAATCAGAGTAGGAGACTCGGGATCGCGATATTTACATTTACCACTCGCTGTATATGGAAAGAAGCGATGGATTCACTTCCCAAACGTCGCAATAATTCGAAATAACGACAAATCATTCAAGGACACTCCGACTCGCGATATTTACCGTTGCCGTATATCGAAACAAGCGAATAATTCACATCAAAAGCCTCGCAATCGTTCAATATATCGATAAATCAGAGTAGGAGACTCGGAATCGCGATATTTACCTTTTCCGCTCGCTGTATATCGAAAGAAGCGAAGGATTCACTTCCCAAGCCTCCCAATAATTTGAAATAACGACAAATCTTTCAAGGACACTCCGACTCGCGATATTTACCGTTTCCGCTCGCTGTATATCGAAAGAAGCGATTGATTCATATCCCAAGCCTCGCAATCGTTTAAAATATCGATAAATTACAGTACGAGACTCGGGATCGCGATATTTACTGTTTCCGCTCGCTGTATATCGAAACAAACGAAAGATTCACATCACAAGCCTCGCAATAATTCGAAATAACGACAAATCACTCAAGGACACTCCGAATCGCGATATTTACTGTTTCCGCTCGCTGTATATCGAAAGAAGCGAAGGATTAACTTCCCAAGCCTCCCAATAATTTGAAATAACGACAAATCTTTCAAGGACACTCCGACTCGCGATATTTACCGTTTCCGCTCGCTGTATATCGAAACAAGCGAATAATTCACATCCCAAGCCTCGCAATCGTTCAAGATATCGATAATTCAGAGTATTAGACTCGGAATCGCGATATTTACTGTTTCCGCTCGCTGTATATCGAAAGAAGCGAAGGATTCACTTCCCAAGCCCCCCCATAATTTGAAATAACGACAAATCTTTCAAGGACACTCCGACTCGCGATATTTACCGTTTCCGCTCGCTGTATATCGAAAGAAGCGATTGATTCACATCCCAAGCCTCGCAATCGTTTAAAATATCGATAAAGCACAGTACGAGACTCGGGATCGCGATATTTACCGTTTCCGCTCGCTGTATATCGAAACAAGCGAATAATTCACATCCCAAGCCTCGCAATCGTTCAAGATATCAATAATTCAGAGTAGGAGACTCCGAATGGCGATATTTACCGTTTCCGCTCGCTGTATATCGAAAGAAGCGAGGGATTCACATCGCAAGCCTCGCAATCGTTCAAAATATGGGTAAATCAGAGTAGGAGACTCGGGATCGCGATATTTACATTTACCACTCGCTGTATATCGAAACAAGCGAATAATTCACATCCCAAGCATCGCAATCGTTCAAGATATCGATAATTCAGAGTAGGAGACTCGGAATCGCGATATTTACTGTTTCCGCTCGCTGTATATAGAAACAAGCGAACGATTCGCAACCCAAGCATAGCAATAATTCGAAATAACGACAAATCACTCAAGGACACTCCGAATCGCGATATTTACTGTTTCCGCTCGCTGTATATCGAAAGAAGCGAAGGATTCACTTCCCAAGCCCCCCAATAATTTGAAATAACGACAAATCTTTCAAGGACACTCCGACTCGCGATATTTACCGTTTCCGCTCGCTGTATATCGAAAGAAGCGAGTGATTCACATCCCAAGCCTCGCAATCGTTTAAAATATCGATAAAGCACAGTACGAGACTCGGGATCGCGATATTTACCGTTTCCGCTCGCTGTACATCGAAACAAGCGAATAATTCACATCCCAAGCCTCGCAATCGTTCAAGATATCGATAATTCAGAGTAGGAGACTCCGAATGGCGATATTTACCGTTTCCGCTCGCTGTATATCGAAACAAGCGAAGGATTCACATCGCAAGCCTCGCAATCGTTCAAAATATCGGTAAATCAGAGTAGGAGACTCGGGATCGCGATATTTACATTTACCACTCGCTGTATATGGAAAGAAGCGATGGATTCACTTCCCAAGCCTCCCAATAATTTGAAATAACGACAAATCTTTCAAGGACACTCCGAATCGCGATATTTACCGTTTCCGCTCGCTGTATATCGAAACAAGCGAATAATTCACATCCCAATCCTCGCAATCGTTCAAGATATCGATAATTCAGAGTAGGAGACTCGGAATCGCGATATTTACTGTTTCCGCTCTCTGTATATCGAATGAAGCGAAGGATTCACTTCCCATTCCTCCCAATAATTTGAAATAACGACAAAGCTTTCAAGGACACTCCGACTCGCGATATTTACTGTTTCCGCTCTCTGTATATCGAATGAAGCGAAGGATTCACTTCCCATTCCTCCCAATAATTCGAAATAACGACAAATCACTCAAGGACACTCCGAATCGCGATATTTACTGTTTCCGCTCGCTGTATATCGAAAGAAGCGAAGGATTAACTTCCCAAGCCTCCCAATAATTTGAAATAACGACAAATCTTTCAAGGACACTCCGACTCGCGATATTTACCGTTTCCGCTCGCTGTATATCGAAACAAGCGAATAATTCACATCCCAAGCCTCGCAATCGTTCAAGATATCGATAATTCAGAGTATTAGACTCGGAATCGCGATATTTACTGTTTCCGCTCGCTGTATATCGAAAGAAGCGAAGGATTCACTTCCCAAGCCCCCCCATAATTTGAAATAACGACAAATCTTTCAAGGACACTCCGACTCGCGATATTTACCGTTTCCGCTCGCTGTATATCGAAAGAAGCGATTGATTCACATCCCAAGCCTCGCAATCGTTTAAAATATCGATAAAGCACAGTACGAGACTCGGGATCGCGATATTTACCGTTTCCGCTCGCTGTATATCGAAACAAGCGAATAATTCACATCCCAAGCCTCGCAATCGTTCAAGATATCAATAATTCAGAGTAGGAGACTCCGAATGGCGATATTTACCGTTTCCGCTCGCTGTATATCGAAAGAAGCGAGGGATTCACATCGCAAGCCTCGCAATCGTTCAAAATATGGGTAAATCAGAGTAGGAGACTCGGGATCGCGATATTTACATTTACCACTCGCTGTATATCGAAACAAGCGAATAATTCACATCCCAAGCATCGCAATCGTTCAAGATATCGATAATTCAGAGTAGGAGACTCGGAATCGCGATATTTACTGTTTCCGCTCGCTGTATATAGAAACAAGCGAACGATTCGCAACCCAAGCATAGCAATAATTCGAAATAACGACAAATCACTCAAGGACACTCCGAATCGCGATATTTACTGTTTCCGCTCGCTGTATATCGAAAGAAGCGAAGGATTCACTTCCCAAGCCCCCCAATAATTTGAAATAACGACAAATCTTTCAAGGACACTCCGACTCGCGATATTTACCGTTTCCGCTCGCTGTATATCGAAAGAAGCGAGTGATTCACATCCCAAGCCTCGCAATCGTTTAAAATATCGATAAAGCACAGTACGAGACTCGGGATCGCGATATTTACCGTTTCCGCTCGCTGTACATCGAAACAAGCGAATAATTCACATCCCAAGCCTCGCAATCGTTCAAGATATCGATAATTCAGAGTAGGAGACTCCGAATGGCGATATTTACCGTTTCCGCTCGCTGTATATCGAAACAAGCGAAGGATTCACATCGCAAGCCTCGCAATCGTTCAAAATATCGGTAAATCAGAGTAGGAGACTCGGGATCGCGATATTTACATTTACCACTCGCTGTATATGGAAAGAAGCGATGGATTCACTTCCCAAGCCTCCCAATAATTTGAAATAACGACAAATCTTTCAAGGACACTCCGAATCGCGATATTTACCGTTTCCGCTCGCTGTATATCGAAACAAGCGAATAATTCACATCCCAATCCTCGCAATCGTTCAAGATATCGATAATTCAGAGTAGGAGACTCGGAATCGCGATATTTACTGTTTCCGCTCTCTGTATATCGAATGAAGCGAAGGATTCACTTCCCATTCCTCCCAATAATTTGAAATAACGACAAAGCTTTCAAGGACACTCCGACTCGCGATATTTACTGTTTCCGCTCTCTGTATATCGAATGAAGCGAAGGATTCACTTCCCATTCCTCCCAATAATTTGAAATAACGACAAATCTTTCAAGGACACTCCGACTCGCGATATTTACCGTTTCCGCTCGCTGTATATCGAAAGAAGCGATTGATTCATATCCCAAGCCTCGCAATCGTTTAAAATATCGATAAATTACAGTACGAGACTCGGGATCGCGATATTTACTGTTTCCGCTCGCTGTATATCGAAACAAACGAAAGATTCACATCACAAGCCTCGCAATAATTCGAAATAACGACAAATCACTCAAGGACACTCCGAATCGCGATATTTACTGTTTCCGCTCGCTGTATATCGAAAGAAGCGAAGGATTCACTTCCCAAGCCTCCCAATAATTTGAAATAACGACAAATCTTTCAAGGACACTCCGACTCGCGATATTTACCGTTTCCGCTCGCTGTATATCGAAAGAAGCGATTGATTCACATCCCAAGCCTCGCAATCGTTTAAAATATCGATAAAGCACAGTACGAGACTCGGGATCGCGATATTTACCGTTTCCGCTCGCTGTATATCGAAACAAGCGAATAATTCACATCCCAAGCCTCGCAATCGTTCAAGATATCAATAATTCAGAGTAGGAGACTCCGAATGGCGATATTTACCGTTTCCGCTCGCTGTATATCGAAAGAAGCGAGGGATTCACATCGCAAGCCTCGCAATCGTTCAAAATATGGGTAAATCAGAGTAGGAGACTCGGGATCGCGATATTTACATTTACCACTCGCTGTATATCGAAACAAGCGAATAATTCACATCCCAAGCATCGCAATCGTTCAAGATATCGATAATTCAGAGTAGGAGACTCGGAATCGCGATATTTACTGTTTCCGCTCGCTGTATATAGAAACAAGCGAACGATTCGCAACCCAAGCATAGCAATAATTCGAAATAACGACAAATCACTCAAGGACACTCCGAATCGCGATATTTACTGTTTCCGCTCGCTGTATATCGAAAGAAGCGAAGGATTCACTTCCCAAGCCCCCCAATAATTTGAAATAACGACAAATCTTTCAAGGACACTCCGACTCGCGATATTTACCGTTTCCGCTCGCTGTATATCGAAAGAAGCGAGTGATTCACATCCCAAGCCTCGCAATCGTTTAAAATATCGATAAAGCACAGTACGAGACTCGGGATCGCGATATTTACCGTTTCCGCTCGCTGTACATCGAAACAAGCGAATAATTCACATCCCAAGCCTCGCAATCGTTCAAGATATCGATAATTCAGAGTAGGAGACTCCGAATGGCGATATTTACCGTTTCCGCTCGCTGTATATCGAAACAAGCGAAGGATTCACATCGCAAGCCTCGCAATCGTTCAAAATATCGGTAAATCAGAGTAGGAGACTCGGGATCGCGATATTTACATTTACCACTCGCTGTATATGGAAAGAAGCGATGGATTCACTTCCCAAGCCTCCCAATAATTTGAAATAACGACAAATCTTTCAAGGACACTCCGAATCGCGATATTTACCGTTTCCGCTCGCTGTATATCGAAACAAGCGAATAATTCACATCCCAATCCTCGCAATCGTTCAAGATATCGATAATTCAGAGTAGGAGACTCGGAATCGCGATATTTACTGTTTCCGCTCTCTGTATATCGAATGAAGCGAAGGATTCACTTCCCATTCCTCCCAATAATTTGAAATAACGACAAAGCTTTCAAGGACACTCCGACTCGCGATATTTACCGTTTCCGCTCGCTGTATATCGAAAGAAGCGATTGATTCACATCCCAAGCCTCGCAATCGTTTAAAATATCGATAGTACGAGACTCGGGATCGCGATATTTACCGTTTCCGCTCGCTGTATATCGAAACAAGCGAATAATTCACATCCCAAGCCTCGCAATCGTTCAAAATATCGATAAATCAGAGTAGGAGACTCGGAATCGCGATATTTACCTTTTCCGCTCGCTGTATATCGAAAGAAGTGAAGGATTCACTTCCCAAGCCTCCCAATAATTTGAAATAACGACAAATCTTTCAAGGACACTCCGACTCGCGATATTTACCGTTTCCGCTCGCTGTATATCGAAACAAGCGAATAATTCACATTACAAGCCTCGCAATCGTTCAAGATATCGATAATTCAGAGTAGGAGACTCGGAATCGCGATATTTACTGTTTCCGCTCGCTGTATATAGAAACAAGCGAACAATTCGCAACCCAAGCATAGCAATAATTCGAAATAACGACAAATCACTCAAGGACACTCCGAATCGCGATATTTACTGTTTCCGCTCGCTGTATATCGAAAGAAGCGAAGGATTCACTTCCCAAGCCCCCCAATAATTTGAAATAACGACAAATCTTTCAAGGACACTCCGACTCGCGATATTTACCGTTTCCGCTCGCTGTATATCGAAACAAGCGAATAATTCACATCCCAAGCCTCGCAATCGTTCAAGATATCGATAATTGAGAGTAGGAGACTCGGAATCGCGATATTTACCGTTTCCGCTCGCTGTATATCGAAAGCAGCGAGGGATTCACATCGCAAGCCTCGCAATCGTTCAAAATATCGGTAAATCAGAGTAGGAGACTCGGGATCGCGATATTTACATTTACCACTCGCTGTATATCGAAAGAAACGATGGATTCACTTCCCAAACGTCGCAATAATTCGAAATAACGACAAATCACTCAAGGACACTCCGAATCGCGATATTTACCGTTTCCGCTCGCTGTATATCGAAACAAGCGAAGGATTCGCATACCAAGCCTCGCAATCGTTCAAAATATCGATAAATCACAGTACGAGACTCGGGATCGCGATATTTACATTTACCACTCGCTGTATATCGAAAGAAGCGAAGGATTCACTTCCCAAGCCTCCCAATAATTTGAAATAACGACAAATCTTTCAAGGACACTCCGACTCGCGATATTTACCGTTTCCGCTCGCTGTATATAGAAAGAAGCGATTGATTCACATCCCAAGCCTCGCAATCGCTTAAAATATCGATAAATCACAGTACGAGACTCGGGATCGCGATATTTACTGTTTCCTCTCGCTGTATATCGAAAGAAGCGAAGGATTCACTTCCCAAGCCTCCCAATAATTTGAAATAACGACAAATCTTTCAAGGACACTCCGACTCGCGATATTTACCGTTTCCGCTCGCTGTATATAGAAAGAAGCGTTTGATTCACATCCCAAGCCTCGCAATCGCTTAAAATATCGATAAATCACAGTACGAGACTCGGGATCGCGATATTTACCGTTTCCGCTCGCTGTATATAGAAAGAAGCGATTGATTCACATCCCAAGCCTCGCAATCGCTTAAAATATCGATAAATCACAGTACGAGACTCGGGATCGCGATATTTACCGTTTCCGCTCGCTGTATATAGAAAGAAGCGATTGATTCACATCCCAAGCCTCGCAATCGCTTAAAATATCGATAAATCACAGTACGAGACTCGGGATCGCGATATTTACTGTTTCCTCTCGCTGTATATCGAAACAAGCGAATAATTCACATCCCAAGCCTCGCAATCGTTCAAGATATCGATAATTCAGAGTAGGAGACTCCGAATGGCGATATTTACCGTTTCCGCTCGCTGTATATCGAAAGAAGCGAGGGATTCACATCGCAAGCCTCGCAATCGTTCAAAATATGGGTAAATCAGAGTAGGAGACTCGGGATCGCGATATTTACATTTACCACTCGCTGTATATGGAAAGAAGCGATGGATTCACTTCCCAAGCCTCCCAATAATTTGAAATAACGACAAATCTTTCAAGGACACTCCGAATCGCGATATTTACCGTTTCCGCTCGCTGTATATCGAAACAAGCGAATAATTCACATCCCAAGCCTCGCAATCGTTCAAGATATCGATAAGTCAGAGTAGGAGACTCGGAATCGCGATATTTACTGTTTCCGCTCTCTGTATATCGAATGAAGCGAAGGATTCACTTCCCATTCCTCCCAATAATTTGAAACAACGACAAATCTTTCAAGGACACTCCGACTCGCGATATTTACCGTTTCCGCTCGCTGTATATCGAAACAAGCGAATAATTCACATCCCAAGCATCGCAATCGTTCAAGATATCGATAATTCAGAGTAGGAGACTCGGAATCGCGATATTTACCGTTTCCGCTCGCTGTATATAGAAACAAGCGAACGATTCGCAACCCAAGCATAGCAATAATTCGAAATAACGACAAATCACTCAAGGACACTCCGAATCGCGATATTTACTGTTTCCGCTCGCTGTATATCGAAAGAAGCGAAGGATTCACTTCCCAAGCCCCCCAATAATTTGAAATAACGACAAATCTTTCAAGGACACTCCGACTCGCGATATTTACCGTTTCCGCTCGCTGTATATCGAAACAAGCGAATAATTCACATCCCAAGCCTCGCAATCGTTCAAGATATCGATAATTGAGAGTAGGAGACTCGGAATCGCGATATTTACCGTTTCCGCTCGCTGTATATCGAAAGCAGCGAGGGATTCACATCGCAAGCCTCGCAATCGTTCAAAATATCGGTAAATCAGAGTAGGAGACTCGGGATCGCGATATTTACATTTACCACTCGCTGTATATCGAAAGAAACGATGGATTCACTTCCCAAACGTCGCAATAATTCGAAATAACGACAAATCACTCAAGGACACTCCGAATCGCGATATTTACCGTTTCCGCTCGCTGTATATCGAAACAAGCGAAGGATTCGCATACCAAGCCTCGCAATCGTTCAAAATATCGATAAATCACAGTACGAGACTCGGGATCGCGATATTTACATTTACCACTCGCTGTATATCGAAAGAAGCGAAGGATTCACTTCCCAAGCCTCCCAATAATTTGAAATAACGACAAATCTTTCAAGGACACTCCGACTCGCGATATTTACCGTTTCCGCTCGCTGTATATAGAAAGAAGCGATTGATTCACATCCCAAGCCTCGCATTCGCTTAAAATATCGATAAATCACAGTACGAGACTCGGGATCGCGATATTTACTGTTTCCTCTCGCTGTATATCGAAAGAAGCGAAGGATTCACTTCCCAAGCCTCCCAATAATTTGAAATAACGACAAATCTTTCAAGGACACTCCGACTCGCGATATTTACCGTTTCCGCTCGCTGTATATAGAAAGAAGCGATTGATTCACATCCCAAGCCTCGCAATCGCTTAAAATATCGATAAATCACAGTACGAGACTCGGGATCGCGATATTTACCGTTTCCGCTCGCTGTATATAGAAAGAAGCGATTGATTCACATCCCAAGCCTCGCAATCGCTTAAAATATCGATAAATCACAGTACGAGACTCGGGATCGCGATATTTACCGTTTCCGCTCGCTGTATATAGAAAGAAGCGATTGATTCACATCCCAAGCCTCGCAATCGCTTAAAATATCGATAAATCACAGTACGAGACTCGGGATCGCGATATTTACTGTTTCCTCTCGCTGTATATCGAAACAAGCGAATAATTCACATCCCAAGCCTCGCAATCGTTCAAGATATCGATAATTCAGAGTAGGAGACTCCGAATGGCGATATTTACCGTTTCCGCTCGCTGTATATCGAAAGAAGCGAGGGATTCACATCGCAAGCCTCGCAATCGTTCAAAATATGGGTAAATCAGAGTAGGAGACTCGGGATCGCGATATTTACATTTACCACTCGCTGTATATGGAAAGAAGCGATGGATTCACTTCCCAAGCCTCCCAATAATTTGAAATAACGACAAATCTTTCAAGGACACTCCGAATCGCGATATTTACCGTTTCCGCTCGCTGTATATCGAAACAAGCGAATAATTCACATCCCAAGCCTCGCAATCGTTCAAGATATCGATAAGTCAGAGTAGGAGACTCGGAATCGCGATATTTACTGTTTCCGCTCTCTGTATATCGAATGAAGCGAAGGATTCACTTCCCATTCCTCCCAATAATTTGAAACAACGACAAATCTTTCAAGGACACTCCGACTCGCGATATTTACCGTTTCCGCTCGCTGTATATCGAAACAAGCGAATAATTCACATCCCAAGCATCGCAATCGTTCAAGATATCGATAATTCAGAGTAGGAGACTCGGAATCGCGATATTTACCGTTTCCGCTCGCTGTATATAGAAACAAGCGAACGATTCGCAACCCAAGCATAGCAATAATTCGAAATAACGACAAATCACTCAAGGACACTCCGAATCGCGATATTTACTGTTTCCGCTCGCTGTATATCGAAAGAAGCGAAGGATTCACTTCCCAAGCCCCCCAATAATTTGAAATAACGACAAATCTTTCAAGGACACTCCGACTCGCGATATTTACCGTTTCCGCTCGCTGTATATCGAAACAAGCGAATAATTCACATCCCAAGCCTCGCAATCGTTCAAGATATCGATAATTGAGAGTAGGAGACTCGGAATCGCGATATTTACCGTTTCCGCTCGCTGTATATCGAAAGCAGCGTGGGATTCACATCGCAAGCCTCGCAATCGTTCAAAATATCGGTAAATCAGAGTAGGAGACTCGGGATCGCGATATTTACATTTACCACTCGCTGTATATCGAAAGAAACGATGGATTCACTTCCCAAACGTCGCAATAATTCTAAATAACGACAAATCACTCAAGGACACTCCGAATCGCGATATTTACCGTTTCCGCTCGCTGTATATCGAAACAAGCGAAGGATTCGCATACCAAGCCTCGCAATCGTTCAAAATATCGATAAATCACAGTACGAGACTCGGGATCGCGATATTTACATTTACCACTCGCTGTATATCGAAAGAAGCGAAGGATTCACTTCCCAAGCCTCCCAATAATTTGAAATAACGACAAATCTTTCAAGGACACTCCGACTCGCGATATTTACCGTTTCCGCTCGCTGTATATAGAAAGAAGCGATTGATTCACATCCCAAGCCTCGCAATCGCTTAAAATATCGATAAATCACAGTACGAGACTCGGGATCGCGATATTTACTGTTTCCTCTCGCTGTATATCGAAAGAAGCGAAGGATTCACTTCCCAAGCCACGCAATAATTCGAAATAACGACAAATCACTCAAGGACACTCCGAATCGCGATATTTACCGTTTCCGCTCGCTGTATATCGAAACAAGCGATTGATTCACATCCCAAGCCTCGCAATCGTTTAAAATATAGATAAAGCACAGTACGAGACTCGGGATCGCGATATTTACCGTTTCCGCTCGCTGTATATCGAAACAAGCGAATAATTCACATCCCAAGCTTCGCAATCGTTCAAGATATCGATAATTCAGAGTAGGAGACTCGGAATCGGGATATTTACCTTTACGCTCGCTGTATATCGAAAGAAGCGAAGGATTCACATCACAAGCCTCGCAATCGTTCAAAATATCGGTAAGTCAGAGTAGGAGACTCGGGATCGCGATATTTACATTTACCACTCGCTGTATATCGAAAGAAACGAAGGATTCACTTCCCAAGCCTCGCAATAATTCGAAATAACGACAAATCATTCAAGGACACTCCGAATCGCGATATTGACCGTTTCCGCTCGCTGTATATCGAAAGAAGCGAAGGATTCACATCCCAAGCCTCGCAACCGTTCGAAATAACGAGAAATCACTTAAGGTCACTCGGAATCACGATATTGACCTTTTCCATATGCAGTGTATTGAAAGAAGCTAAGGATTCGTTTCCCAAGCCTCGCAATCGTTCAAAATATCGATAAATCAGAGTAGGAGACTCGTAATCGCGATATTTACATTTACCACTCGCTGTATATGGAAAGAAGCGATGGATTCACTTCCCAAACGTCGCAATAATTCGAAATAACGACAAATCACTCAAGGACACTCCGAATCGCGATATTTACCGTTTCCGCTCGCTGTATATCGAAACAAGCGAAGGATTCGCATCCCAAGCCTCGCAATCGTTCAAAATATCGATAAATCAGAGTAGGAGACCCGGAATCGCGATATTGACCGTTTCCGCTCGCTGTATATCGAAAGAAGCGAAGGATTCACATCCCAAGCCTCGCAACCGTTCGAAATAACGAGAAATCACTCAAGGTCACTCGGAATCACGATATTGACCTTTTCCATATGCAGTGTATTGAAAGAAGCTAAGGATTCGTTTCCCAAGCCTCGCAATCGTTCAAAATATCGGTAAATCAGAGTAGGAGACTCGGGATCGCGATATTTACATTTACCACTCGCTGTATATGGAAAGAAGCGATGGATTCACTTCCCAAACGTCGCAATAATTCGAAATAACGACAAATCATTCAAGGACACTCCGAACCGCGATATTTACCGTTTCCGCTCGCTGTATATCGAAACAAGCGAATAATTCACATCAAAAGCCTCGCAATCGTTCAATATATCGATAAATCAGAGTAGGAGACTCGGAATCGCGATATTTACCTTTTCCGCTCGCTGTATATCGAAAGAAGCGAAGGATTCACTTCCCAAGCCTCCCAATAATTTGAAATAACGACAAATCTTTCAAGGACACTCCGACTCGCGATATTTACCGTTTCCGCTCGCTGTATATCGAAACAAGCGAATAATTCACATCCCAAGCCTCGCAATCGTTCAAGATATCGATAATTCAGAGTATTAGACTCGGAATCGCGATATTTACTGTTTCCGCTCGCTGTATATCGAAAGAAGCGAAGGATTCACTTCCCAAGCCCCCCAATAATTTGAAATAACGACAAATCTTTCAAGGACACTCCGACTCGCGATATTTACCGTTTCCGCTCGCTGTATATCGAAAGAAGCGATTGATTCACATCCCAAGCCTCGCAATCGTTTAAAATATCGATAAAGCACAGTACGAGACTCGGGATCGCGATATTTACCGTTTCCGCTCGCTGTATATCGAAACAAGCGAATAATTCACATCCCAAGCCTCGCAATCGTTCAAGATATCGATAATTCAGAGTAGGAGACTCCGAATGGCGATATTTACCGTTTCCGCTCGCTGTATATCGAAAGAAGCGAGGGATTCACATCGCAAGCCTCGCAATCGTTCAAAATATGGGTAAATCAGAGTAGGAGACTCGGGATCGCGATATTTACATTTACCACTCGCTGTATATGGAAAGAAGCGATGGATTCACTTCCCAAGCCTCCCAATAATTTGAAATAACGACAAATCTTTCAAGGACACTCCGAATCGCGATATTTACCGTTTCCGCTCGCTGTATATCGAAACAAGCGAATAATTCACATCCCAAGCCTCGCAATCGTTCAAGATATCGATAAGTCAGAGTAGGAGACTCGGAATCGCGATATTTACTGTTTCCGCTCTCTGTATATCGAATGAAGCGAAGGATTCACTTCCCATTCCTCCCAATAATTTGAAACAACGACAAATCTTTCAAGGACACTCCGACTCGCGATATTTACCGTTTCCGCTCGCTGTATATCGAAACAAGCGAATAATTCACATCCCAAGCATCGCAATCGTTCAAGATATCGATAATTCAGAGTAGGAGACTCGGAATCGCGATATTTACTGTTTCCGCTCGCTGTATATAGAAACAAGCGAACGATTCGCAACCCAAGCATAGCAATAATTCGAAATAACGACAAATCACTCAAGGACACTCCGAATCGCGATATTTACTGTTTCCGCTCGCTGTATATCGAAAGAAGCGAAGGATTCACTTCCCAAGCCCCCCAATAATTTGAAATAACGACAAATCTTTCAAGGACACTCCGACTCGCGATATTTACCGTTTCCGCTCGCTGTATATCGAAAGAAGCGAGTGATTCACATCCCAAGCCTCGCAATCGTTTAAAATATCGATAAAGCACAGTACGAGACTCGGGATCGCGATATTTACCGTTTCCGCTCGCTGTACATCGAAACAAGCGAATAATTCACATCCCAAGCCTCGCAATCGTTCAAGATATCGATAATTCAGAGTAGGAGACTCCGAATGGCGATATTTACCGTTTCCGCTCGCTGTATATCGAAAGAAGCGAGGGATTCACATCGCAAGCCTCGCAATCGTTCAAAATATCGGTAAATCAGAGTAGGAGACTCGGGATCGCGATATTTACATTTACCACTCGCTGTATATGGAAAGAAGCGATGGATTCACTTCCCAAGCCTCCCAATAATTTGAAATAACGACAAATCTTTCAAGGACACTCCGAATCGCGATATTTACCGTTTCCGCTCGCTGTATATCGAAAGAAGCGAGTGATTCACATCCCAAGCCTCGCAATCGTTTAAAATATCGATAAAGCACAGTACGAGACTCGGGATCGCGATATTTACCGTTTCCGCTCGCTGTACATCGAAACAAGCGAATAATTCACATCCCAAGCCTCGCAATCGTTCAAGATATCGATAATTCAGAGTAGGAGACTCCGAATGGCGATATTTACCGTTTCCGCTCGCTGTATATCGAAAGAAGCGAGGGATTCACATCGCAAGCCTCGCAATCGTTCAAAATATCGGTAAATCAGAGTAGGAGACTCGGGATCGCGATATTTACATTTACCACTCGCTGTATATGGAAAGAAGCGATGGATTCACTTCCCAAGCCTCCCAATAATTTGAAATAACGACAAATCTTTCAAGGACACTCCGAATCGCGATATTTACCGTTTCCGCTCGCTGTATATCGAAACAAGCGAATAATTCACATCCCAAGCCTCGCAATCGTTCAAGATATCGATAATTCAGAGTAGGAGACTCGGAATCGCGATATTTACTGTTTCCGCTCTCTGTATATCGAATGAAGCGAAGGATTCACTTCCCATTCCTCCCAATAATTTGAAATAACGACAAATCTTTCAAGGACACTCCGACTCGCGATATTTACCGTTTCCGCTCGCTGTATATCGAAACAAGCGAATAATTCACATTACAAGCCTGGCAATCGTTCAAGATATCGATAATTCAGAGTAGGAGACTCGGAATCGCGATATTTACTGTTTCCGCTCGCTGTATATAGAAACAAGCGAACAATTCGCAACCCAAGCATAGCAATAATTCGAAATAACGACAAATCACTCAAGGACACTCCGAATCGCGATATTTACTGTTTCCGCTCGCTGTATATCGAAAGAAGAGAAGGATTCACTTCCCAAGCCCCCCAATAATTTGAAATAACGACAAATCTTTCAAGGACACTCCGACTCGCGATATTTACCGTTTCCGCTCGCTGTATATCGAAACAAGCGAATAATTCACATCCCAAGCCTCGCAATCGTTCAAGATATCGATAATTGAGAGTAGGAGACTCGGAATCGCGATATTTACCGTTTCCGCTCGCTGTATATCGAAAGCAGCGAGGGATTCACATCGCAAGCCTCGCAATCGTTCAAAATATCGGTAAATCAGAGTAGGAGACTCGGGATCGCGATATTTACATTTACCACTCGCTGTATATCGAAAGAAACGATGGATTCACTTCCCAAACGTCGCAATAATTCGAAATAACGACAAATCACTCAAGGACACTCCGAATCGCGATATTTACCGTTTCCGCTCGCTGTATATAGAAAGAAGCGATTGATTCACATCCCAAGCCTCGCAATCGCTTAAAATATCGATAAATCACAGTACGAGACTCGGGATCGCGATATTTACATTTACCACTCGCTGTATATGGAAAGAAGCGATGGATTCACTTCCCAAGCCTCCCAATAATTTGAAATAACGACAAATCTTTCAAGGACACTCCGAATCGCGATATTTACCGTTTCCGCTCGCTGTATATCGAAACAAGCGAATAATTCACATCCCAAGCCTCGCAATCGTTGAAAATATCGATAAATTACAGTACGAGACTCGGGATCGCGATATTTACTGTTTCCTCTCGCTGTATATCGAAAGAAGCGAAGGATTCACTTCCCAAGCCTCCCAATAATTTGAAATAACGACAAATCTTTCAAGGACACTCCGACTCGCGATATTTACCGTTTCCGCTCGCTGTATATCGAAACAAGCGAATAATTCACATCCCAAGCCTCGCAATCGTTCAAGATATCGATAATTGAGAGTAGGAGACTCGGAAACGCGATATTTACCGTTTCCGCTCGCTGTATATCGAAAGCAGCGAGGGATTCACATCGCAAGCCTCGCAATCGTTCAAAATATCGGTAAATCAGAGTAGGAGACTCGGGATCGCGATATTTACATTTACCACTCGCTGTATATCGAAAGAAACGATGGATTCACTTCCCAAACGTCGCAATAATTCGAAATAACGACAAATCACTCAAGGACACTCCGAATCGCGATATTTACCGTTTCCGCTCGCTGTATATAGAAAGAAGCGATTGATTCACATCCCAAGCCTCGCAATCGCTTAAAATATCGATAAATCACAGTACGAGACTCGGGATCGCGATATTTACATTTACCACTCGCTGTATATGGAAAGAAGCGATGGATTCACTTCCCAAGCCTCCCAATAATTTGAAATAACGACAAATCTTTCAAGGACACTCCGAATCGCGATATTTACCGTTTCCGCTCGCTGTATATCGAAACAAGCGAATAATTCACATCCCAAGCCTCGCAATCGTTGAAAATATCGATAAATTACAGTACGAGACTCGGGATCGCGATATTTACTGTTTCCTCTCGCTGTATATCGAAAGAAGCGAAGGATTCACTTCCCAAGCCTCCCAATAATTTGAAATAACGACAAATCTTTCAAGGACACTCCGACTCGCGATATTTACCGTTTCCCCTCGCTGTATATCGGAAGAAGCGAATAATTCACATCCCAAGCCTCGCAATCGTTCAAAATATCGATAAATCAGAGTAGGAGACTCGGAATCGCGATATTTACCTTTTCCGCTCGCTGTATATCGAAAGAAGCGAAGGATTCACTTCCCAAGCCTCGCAATCGTTCAAGATATCGATAATTCAGAGTAGGAGACTCCGAATGGCGATATTTACCGTTTCCGCTCGCTGTATATAGAAAGAAGCGATTGATTCACATCCCAAGCCTCGCAATCGCTTAAAATATCGATAAATCACAGTACGAGACTCGGGATCGCGATATTTACATTTACCACTCGCTGTATATGGAAAGAAGCGATGGATTCACTTCCCAAGCCTCCCAATAATTTGAAATAACGACAAATCTTTCAAGGACACTCCGACTCGCGATATTTACCGTTTCCCCTCGCTGTATATCGGAAGAAGCGAATAATTCACATCCCAAGCCTCGCAATCGTTCAAAATATCGATAAATCAGAGTAGGAGACTCGGAATCGCGATATTTACCTTTTCCGCTCGCTGTATATCGAAAGAAGTGAAGGATTCACTTCCCAAGCCTCCCAATAATTTGAAATAACGACAAATCTTTCAAGGACACTCCGACTCGCGATATTTACCGTTTCCGCTCGCTGTATATCGAAACAAGCGAATAATTCACATTACAAGCCTCGCAATCGTTCAAGATATCGATAATTCAGAGTAGGAGACTCGGAATCGCGATATTTACTGTTTCCGCTCGCTGTATATAGAAACAAGCGAACAATTCGCAACCCAAGCATAGCAATAATTCGAAATAACGACAAATCACTCAAGGACACTCCGAATCGCGATATTTACTGTTTCCGCTCGCTGTATATCGAAAGAAGCGAAGGATTCACTTCCCAAGCCCCCCAATAATTTGAAATAACGACAAATCTTTCAAGGACACTCCGACTCGCGATATTTACCGTTTCCGCTCGCTGTATATCGAAACAAGCCAATAATTCACATCCCAAGCCTCGCAATCGTTCAAGATATCGATAATTGAGAGTAGGAGACTCGGAATCGCGATATTTACCGTTTCCGCTCGCTGTATATCGAAAGCAGCGAGGGATTCACATCGCAAGCCTCGCAATCGTTCAAAATATCGGTAAATCAGAGTAGGAGACTCGGGATCGCGATATTTACATTTACCACTCGCTGTATATCGAAAGAAGCGAAGGATTCACTTCCCAAGCCTCCCAATAATTTGAAATAACGACATATCTTTCAAGGACACTCCGACTCGCGATATTTACCGTTTCCGCTCGCTGTATATAGAAAGAAGCGATTGATTCACATCCCAAGCCTCGCAATCGCTTAAAATATCGATAAATCACAGTACGAGACTCGGGATCGCGATATTTACCGTTTCCGCTCGCTGTATATCGAAAGAAGCGAATAATTCACATCCCAAGCCTCGCAATCGTTCAAAATATCTATAAATCACAGTAGGAGACTCCGAATGGCGATATTTACCGTTTCCGCTCGCTGTATAAAGAAAGAAGCGATGGATTCACTTCCCAAGCATCGCAATAATTCGAAATAACGACAAATCACTCAAGGACACTCCGAATCGCGATATTTACCGTTTCCGCTAGCTGTATATCGAAACAAGCGAATAATTCACATCCGAAGCCTCGCAATCGTTCAAAATATCGATAAATCACAGTACGAGACTCGGAATCGCGATATTTACCTTTTCCGCTCGCTGTATATCGAAAGAAGCGAAGGATTCACTTCCCAAGCCTCCCAATAATTTGAAATAACGACAAATCTTTCAAGGACACTCCGAATCGCGATATTTACCGTTTCCGCTAGCTGTATATCGAAACAAGCGATTGATTCACATCCCAAGCCTCGCAATCGTTGAAAATATCGATAAATTACAGTACGAGACTCGGGATCGCGATATTTACTGTTTCCGCTCGCTGTATATCGAAAGAAGCGAAGGATTCACTTCCCAAGCCTCCCAATAATTTGAAATAACGACAAATCTTTCAAGGACACTCCGACTCGCGATATTTACCGTTTCCCCTCGCTGTATATCGGAAGAAGCGATTGATTCACATCCCAAGCCTCGCAATCCTTTAAAATATCGATAGTACGAGACTCGGGATCGCGATATTTACCGTTTTCGCTCGCTGTATATCGAAACAAGCGAATAATTCACATCCCAAGCCTCGCAATCGTTCAAGATATCGATAATTCAGAGTAGGAGACTCCGAATGGCGATATTTACCGTTTCCGCTCGCTGTATATCGAAAGAAGCGAGGGATTCACATCGCAAGCCTCGCAATCGTTCAAAATATCGGTAAATCAGAGTAGGAGACTCGGGATCGCGATATTTACATTTACCACTCGCTGTATATGGAAAGAAGCGATGGATTCACTTCCCAAGCCTCCCAATAATTTGAAATAACGACAAATCTTTCAAGGACACTCCGAATCGCGATATTTACCGTTTCCGCTCGCTGTATATCGAAACAAGCGAATAATTCACATCCCAAACCTCGCAATCGTTCAAGATATCGATAAGTCAGAGTAGGAGACTCGGAATCGCGATATTGACCGTTTCCGCTCGTTGTATATCGAAAGAAGCGAAGGATTCACATCCCAAGCCTCCCAACCGTTCGAAATAACGAGAAATCACTCAAGGTCACTCGGAATCACGATATTGACCTTTTCCATATGCAGTGTATTGAAAGAAGCTAAGGATTCGTTTCCCAAGCCTCGCAATCGTTCAAAATATCTATAAATCACAGTAGGAGACTCCGAATGGCGATATTTACCGTTTCCGCTCGCTGTATAAAGAAAGAAGCGATGGATTCACTTCCCAAGCATCGCAATAATTCGAAATAACGACAAATCACTCAAGGACACTCCGAATCGCGATATTTACCGTTTCCGCTAGCTGTATATCGAAACAAGCGAATAATTCACATCCGAAGCCTCGCAATCGTTCAAAATATCGATAAATCACAGTACGAGACTCGGAATCGCGATATTTACCTTTTCCGCTCGCTGTATATCGAAAGAAGCGAAGGATTCACTTCCCAAGCCTCCCAATAATTTGAAATAACGACAAATCTTTCAAGGACACTCCGAATCGCGATATTTACCGTTTCCGCTAGCTGTATATCGAAACAAGCGATTGATTCACATCCCAAGCCTCGCAATCGTTGAAAATATCGATAAATTACAGTACGAGACTCGGGATCGCGATATTTACTGTTTCCGCTCGCTGTATATCGAAAGAAGCGAAGGATTCACTTCCCAAGCCTCCCAATAATTTGAAATAACGACAAATCTTTCAAGGACACTCCGACTCGCGATATTTACCGTTTCCCCTCGCTGTATATCGGAAGAAGCGATTGATTCACATCCCAAGCCTCGCAATCCTTTAAAATATCGATAGTACGAGACTCGGGATCGCGATATTTACCGTTTTCGCTCGCTGTATATCGAAACAAGCGAATAATTCACATCCCAAGCCTCGCAATCGTTCAAGATATCGATAATTCAGAGTAGGAGACTCCGAATGGCGATATTTACCGTTTCCGCTCGCTGTATATCGAAAGAAGCGAGGGATTCACATCGCAAGCCTCGCAATCGTTCAAAATATCGGTAAATCAGAGTAGGAGACTCGGGATCGCGATATTTACATTTACCACTCGCTGTATATGGAAAGAAGCGATGGATTCACTTCCCAAGCCTCCCAATAATTTGAAATAACGACAAATCTTTCAAGGACACTCCGAATCGCGATATTTACCGTTTCCGCTCGCTGTATATCGAAACAAGCGAATAATTCACATCCCAAACCTCGCAATCGTTCAAGATATCGATAAGTCAGAGTAGGAGACTCGGAATCGCGATATTGACCGTTTCCGCTCGTTGTATATCGAAAGAAGCGAAGGATTCACATCCCAAGCCTCCCAACCGTTCGAAATAACGAGAAATCACTCAAGGTCACTCGGAATCACGATATTGACCTTTTCCATATGCAGTGTATTGAAAGAAGCTAAGGATTCGTTTCCCAAGCCTCGCAATCGTTCAAAATATCGATAAATCAGAGTAGGATACTCGGAATCGCGATATTTAGCTTTTCCGCTAACTGTATATCGAAAGAAGCGAAGGATTCACTTCCCAAGCCTCCCAATAATTTGAAATAACGACAAATCTTTCAAGGACACTCCGACTCGCGATATTTACCGTTTCCGCTCGCTGTATATCGAAACAAGCGAATAATTCACATTACAAGCCTCGCAATCGTTCAAGATATCGATAATTCAGAGTAGGAGACTCGGAATCGCGATATTTACTGTTTCCGCTCGCTGTATATAGAAACAAGCGAACAATTCGCAACCCAAGCATAGCAATAATTCGAAATAACGACAAATCACTCAAGGACACTCCGAATCGCGATATTTACTGTTTCCGCTCGCTGTATATCGAAAGAAGCGAAGGATTCACTTCCCAAGCCCCCCAATAATTTGAAATAACGACAAATCTTTCAAGGACACTCCGACTCGCGATATTTACCGTTTCCGCTCGCTGTATATCGAAACAAGCCAATAATTCACATCCCAAGCCTCGCAATCGTTCAAGATATCGATAATTGAGAGTAGGAGACTCGGAATCGCGATATTTACCGTTTCCGCTCGCTGTATATCGAAAGCAGCGAGGGATTCACATCGCAAGCCTCGCAATCGTTCAAAATATCGGTAAATCAGAGTAGGAGACTCGGGATCGCGATATTTACATTTACCACTCGCTGTATATCGAAAGAAGCGAAGGATTCACTTCCCAAGCCTCCCAATAATTTGAAATAACGACATATCTTTCAAGGACACTCCGACTCGCGATATTTACCGTTTCCGCTCGCTGTATATAGAAAGAAGCGATTGATTCACATCCCAAGCCTCGCAATCGCTTAAAATATCGATAAATCACAGTACGAGACTCGGGATCGCGATATTTACCGTTTCCGCTCGCTGTATATCGAAAGAAGCGAATAATTCACATCCCAAGCCTCGCAATCGTTCAAAATATCTATAAATCACAGTAGGAGACTCCGAATGGCGATATTTACCGTTTCCGCTCGCTGTATAAAGAAAGAAGCGATGGATTCACTTCCCAAGCATCGCAATAATTCGAAATAACGACAAATCACTCAAGGACACTCCGAATCGCGATATTTACCGTTTCCGCTAGCTGTATATCGAAACAAGCGAATAATTCACATCCGAAGCCTCGCAATCGTTCAAAATATCGATAAATCACAGTACGAGACTCGGAATCGCGATATTTACCTTTTCCGCTCGCTGTATATCGAAAGAAGCGAAGGATTCACTTCCCAAGCCTCCCAATAATTTGAAATAACGACAAATCTTTCAAGGACACTCCGAATCGCGATATTTACCGTTTCCGCTAGCTGTATATCGAAACAAGCGATTGATTCACATCCCAAGCCTCGCAATCGTTGAAAATATCGATAAATTACAGTACGAGACTCGGGATCGCGATATTTACTGTTTCCGCTCGCTGTATATCGAAAGAAGCGAAGGATTCACTTCCCAAGCCTCCCAATAATTTGAAATAACGACAAATCTTTCAAGGACACTCCGACTCGCGATATTTACCGTTTCCCCTCGCTGTATATCGGAAGAAGCGATTGATTCACATCCCAAGCCTCGCAATCCTTTAAAATATCGATAGTACGAGACTCGGGATCGCGATATTTACCGTTTTCGCTCGCTGTATATCGAAACAAGCGAATAATTCACATCCCAAGCCTCGCAATCGTTCAAGATATCGATAATTCAGAGTAGGAGACTCCGAATGGCGATATTTACCGTTTCCGCTCGCTGTATATCGAAAGAAGCGAGGGATTCACATCGCAAGCCTCGCAATCGTTCAAAATATCGGTAAATCAGAGTAGGAGACTCGGGATCGCGATATTTACATTTACCACTCGCTGTATATGGAAAGAAGCGATGGATTCACTTCCCAAGCCTCCCAATAATTTGAAATAACGACAAATCTTTCAAGGACACTCCGAATCGCGATATTTACCGTTTCCGCTCGCTGTATATCGAAACAAGCGAATAATTCACATCCCAAACCTCGCAATCGTTCAAGATATCGATAAGTCAGAGTAGGAGACTCGGAATCGCGATATTGACCGTTTCCGCTCGTTGTATATCGAAAGAAGCGAAGGATTCACATCCCAAGCCTCCCAACCGTTCGAAATAACGAGAAATCACTCAAGGTCACTCGGAATCACGATATTGACCTTTTCCATATGCAGTGTATTGAAAGAAGCTAAGGATTCGTTTCCCAAGCCTCGCAATCGTTCAAAATATCGATAAATCAGAGTAGGATACTCGGAATCGCGATATTTAGCTTTTCCGCTAACTGTATATCGAAAGAAGCGAAGGATTCACTTCCCAAGCCTCCCAATAATTTGAAAAAATGACAAATCACTCAAGGACACTCCGACTCGCGATATTTACCGTTTCCGCTCGCTGTATATCGAAACAAGCGAAGGATTCGCATCCCAAGCCTCGCAATCGTTCAAAATATCGATAAATCAGAGTAGGAGACCCGGAATCGCGATATTTACCGTTTCCGCTCGCTGTATATCGAATGAAGATGAGGATTCACATCGCAAGACTCGCAATCGTTCAAAATATCGGTAAATCAGAGTAGGAGACTCGGGATCGCGATATTTACATTTACCACTCGCTGTATATCGAAAGAAACGAAGGATTCACTTCCCAAGCCTCGCAATAATTAGAAATAACGACAAATCATTCAAGGACACTCCGAATCGCGATATTGACCGTTTCCGCTCGCTGTATATCGAAAGAAGCGAAGGATTCACATCCCAAGCCTCGCAACCGTTCGAAATAACGAGAAATCACTCAAGGTCACTCGGAATCACGATATTGACCTTTTCCATATGCAGTGTATTGAAAGAAGCTAAGGATTCGTTTCCCAAGCCTCGCAATCGTTCAAAATATCGATAAATCACAGTAGGATACTCGGAATCGCGATATTTAGCTTTTCCGCTAACTGTATATCGAAAGAAGCGAAGGATTCACTTCCCAAGCCTCCCAATAATTTGAAATAATGACAAATCACTCAAGGACACTCCGACTCGCGATATTTACTGTTTCCGCTCGCTGTATATCGAAAGAAGCGATTGATTCACATCACAAGCCTCGCAATCGTACAAAATATCGATAAATCAGAGTAATAGACTCCGAATGGCGATATTTACCGTTTCCGCTCGCTGTATATCGAAAGAAGCGAAGGATTCCAATCCCAAGACTCGCAACCGTTCAAAATATCTATAAATCACAGTAGGAGACTCGGGATCGCGATATTTACATTTACCACTCGCTGTATAAAGAAAGAAGCGAGGGATTCACTTCCCAGGCCTCGCAATAATTCGAAATAACGACGAATCACTCAAGGACACTCCGAATTGCGATATTTACCGTTTCCGCTCGCTGTATATCGAAAGAAACGAAGGATTCACTTCCCAAGCCTCGCAATAATTAGAAATAACGACAAATCATTCAAGGACACTCCGAATCGCGATATTGACCGTTTCCGCTCGCTGTATATCGAAAGAAGCGAAGGATTCACATCCCAAGCCTCGCAACCGTTCGAAATAACGAGAAATCACTCAAGGTCACTCGGAATCACGATATTGACCTTTTCCATATGCAGTGTATTGAAAGAAGCTAAGGATTCGTTTCCCAAGCCTCGCAATCGTTCAAAATATCGATAAATCAGAGTAGGATACTCGGAATCGCGATATTTAGCTTTTCCGCTAACTGTATATCGAAAGAAGCGAAGGATTCACTTCCCAAGCCTCCCAATAATTTGAAATAATGACAAATCACTCAAGGACACTCCGACTCGCGATATTTACCGTTTCCGCTCGCTGTATATCGAAAGAAGCGAAGGATTCACATCACAAGCCTCGCAATCGTACAAAATATCGATAAATCAGAGTAGGAGACTCCGCATGGCGATATTTACCGTTTCCGCTCGCTGTATATCGAAAGAAGCGAAGGATTCCAATCCCAAGACTCGCAACCGTTCAAAATATCTATAAATCACAGTAGGAGACTCGGGATCGCGATATTTACATTTACCACTCGCTGTATAAAGAAAGAAGCGATGGATTCACTTCCCAAGCGTCGCAATAATTCGAAATAACGACACATCACTCAAGGACACTCCGAATCTCGATATTTACTGTTTCCGCTCGCTGTACATCGAAACAAGCGAACGATTCGCATCACAAGCCTCGCAATCGTTCAAAATATCGATAAATCAGAGTAGGAGACTCGGAATCGCGATATTTACATTTACCACTCGCTGTATATCGAAAGAAGCGAAGGATTCACTTCCCAAGCCTCCCAATAATTTGAAATAACGACAAATCTTTCAAGGACACTCCGACTCGCGATATTTACCGTTTCCGCTCGCTGTATATAGAAAGAAGCGATTGATTCACATCCCAAGCCTCGCAATCGCTTAAAATATCGATAAATCACAGTACGAGACTCGGGATCGCGATATTTACCGTTTCCGCTCGCTGTATATCGAAAGAAGCGAATAATTCACATCCCAAGCCTCGCAATCGTTCAAGATATCGATAATTCAGAGTAGGAGACTCGGAATCGCGATATTTACCTTTTCCGCTCGCTGTATATCGAAAGAAGCGAAGGATTCACATCACAAGCCTCGCAATCGTTCAAAATAACGACGAATCACTCAAGGACACTCCGAATCGCGATATTTACCGTTTCCGCTCGCTGTATATCGAAAGAAGCGAAGGATTCACATCACAAGCCTCGCAACCGTTCAAAATATCTATAAATCACAGTAGGAGACTCCGAATGGCGATATTTACCGTTTCCGCTCGCTGTATAAAGAAAGAAGCGATGGATTCACTTCCCAAGCATCGCAATAATTCGAAATAACGACAAATCACTCAAGGACACTCCGAATCGCGATATTTACCGTTTCCGCTAGCTGTATATCGAAACAAGCGAATAATTCACATCCGAAGCCTCGCAATCGTTCAAAATATCGATAAATCACAGTACGAGATTCGTTTCCCAAGCCTCGCAATCGTTCAAAATATCGATAAATCAGAGTAGGATACTCGGAATCGCGATATTTAGCTTTTCCCCTAACTGTATATCGAAAGAAGCGAAGGATTCACTTCCCAAGCCTCCCAATAATTTGAAAAAATGACAAATCACTCAAGGACACTCCGACTCGCGATATTTACCGTTTCCGCTCGCTGTATATCGAAACAAGCGAAGGATTCGCATCCCAAGCCTCGCAATCGTTCAAAATATCGATAAATCAGAGTAGGAGACCCGGAATCGCGATATTTACCGTTTCCGCTCGCTGTATATCGAAAGAAGCGAGGGATTCACATCGCAAGCCTCGCAATCGTTCAAAATATCGATAAATCAGAGTAGGAGACTCGGGATCGCGATATTTACATTTACCACTCGCTGTATATGGAAAGAAGCGATGGATTCACTTCCCAAGCCTCCCAATAATTTGAAATAACGACAAATCTTTCAAGGACACTCCGAATCGCGATATTTATCGTTTCCGCTCGCTGTATATCGAAACAAGCGAATAATTCACATCCCAAGCCTCGCAATCGTTCAAGATATCGATAAGTCAGAGTAGGAGACTCGGAATCGCGATATTGACCGTTTCCGCTCGCTGTATATCGAAAGAAGCGAAGGATTCACATCCCAAGCCTCGCAACCGTTCGAAATAACGAGAAATCACTCAAGGTCACTCGGAATCACGATATTGACCTTTTCCATATGCAGTGTATTGAAAGAAGGTAAGGATTCGTTTCCCAAGCCTCGCAATCGTTCAAAATATCGATAAATCAGAGTAGGATACTCGGAATCGCGATATTTAGCTTTTCCGCTAACTGTATATCGAAAGAAGCGAAGGATTCACTTCCCAAGCCTCCCAATAATTTGAAAAAATGACAAATCACTCAAGGACACTCCGACTCGCGATATTTACCGTTTCCGCTCGTTGTATATCGAAACAAGCGAAGGATTCGCATCCCAAACCTCGCAATCGTTCAAAATATCGATAAATCAGAGTAGGAGACCCGGAATCGCGATATTTACCGTTTCCGCTCGCTGTATATCGAATGAAGATGAGGATTCACATCGCAAGACTCGCAATCGTTCAAAATATCGGTAAATCAGAGTAGGAGACTCGGGATCGCGATATTTACATTTACCACTCGCTGTATATCGAAAGAAACGAAAGATTCACTTCCCAAGCCTCGCAATAATTAGAAATAACGACAAATCATTCAAGGACACTCCGAATCGCGATATTGACCGTTTCCGCTCGCTGTATATCGAAAGAAGCGAAGGATTCACATCCCAAGCCTCGCAACCGTTCGAAATAACGAGAAATCACTCAAGGTCACTCGGAATCACGATATTGACCTTTTCCATATGCAGTGTATTGAAAGAAGCTAAGGATTCGTTTCCCAAGCCTCGCAATCGTTCAAAATATCGATAAATCAGAGTAGGATACTCGGAATCGCGATATTTAGCTTTTCCGCTAACTGTATATCGAAAGAAGCGAAGGATTCACTTCCCAAGCCTCTCAATAATTTGAAATAATGACAAATCACTCAAGGACACTCCGAATCGCGATATTTATCGTTTCCGCTCGCTGTATATCGAAACAAGCGAATAATTCACATCCCAAGCCTCGCAATCGTTCAAGATATCGATAAGTCAGAGTAGGAGACTCGGAATCGCGATATTGACCGTTTCCGCTCGCTGTATATCGAAAGAAGCGAAGGATTCACATCCCAAGCCTCGCAACCGTTCGAAATAACGAGAAATCACTCAAGGTCACTCGGAATCACGATATTGACCTTTTCCATATGCAGTGTATTGAAAGAAGGTAAGGATTCGTTTCCCAAGCCTCGCAATCGTTCAAAATATCAATAAATCAGAGTAGGATACTCGGAATCGCGATATTTAGCTTTTCCCCTAACTGTATATCGAAAGAAGCGAAGGATTCACTTCCCAAGCCTCCCAATAATTTGAAAAAATGACAAATCACTCAAGGACACTCCGACTCGCGATATTTACCGTTTCCGCTCGCTGTATATCGAAACAAGCGAAGGATTCGCATCCCAAGCCTCGCAATCGTTCAAAATATCGATAAATCAGAGTAGGAGACCCGGAATCGCGATATTTACCGTTTCCGCTCGCTGTATATCGAAAGAAGCGAGGGATTCACATCGCAAGCCTCGCAATCGTTCAAAATATCGATAAATCAGAGTAGGAGACTCGGGATCGCGATATTTACATTTACCACTCGCTGTATATGGAAAGAAGCGATGGATTCACTTCCCAAGCCTCCCAATAATTTGAAATAACGACAAATCTTTCAAGGACACTCCGAATCGCGATATTTATCGTTTCCGCTCGCTGTATATCGAAACAAGCGAATAATTCACATCCCAAGCCTCGCAATCGTTCAAGATATCGATAAGTCAGAGTAGGAGACTCGGAATCGCGATATTGACCGTTTCCGCTCGCTGTATATCGAAAGAAGCGAAGGATTCACATCCCAAGCCTCGCAACCGTTCGAAATAACGAGAAATCACTCAAGGTCACTCGGAATCACGATATTGACCTTTTCCATATGCAGTGTATTGAAAGAAGGTAAGGATTCGTTTCCCAAGCCTCGCAATCGTTCAAAATATCGATAAATCAGAGTAGGATACTCGGAATCGCGATATTTAGCTTTTCCGCTAACTGTATATCGAAAGAAGCGAAGGATTCACTTCCCAAGCCTCCCAATAATTTGAAAAAATGACAAATCACTCAAGGACACTCCGACTCGCGATATTTACCGTTTCCGCTCGTTGTATATCGAAACAAGCGAAGGATTCGCATCCCAAGCCTCGCAATCGTTCAAAATATCGATAAATCAGAGTAGGAGACCCGGAATCGCGATATTTACCGTTTCCGCTCGCTGTATATCGAATGAAGATGAGGATTCACATCGCAAGACTCGCAATCGTTCAAAATATCGGTAAATCAGAGTAGGAGACTCGGGATCGCGATATTTACATTTACCACTCGCTGTATATCGAAAGAAACGAAAGATTCACTTCCCAAGCCTCGCAATAATTAGAAATAACGACAAATCATTCAAGGACACTCCGAATCGCGATATTGACCGTTTCCGCTCGCTGTATATCGAAAGAAGCGAAGGATTCACATCCCAAGCCTCGCAACCGTTCGAAATAACGAGAAATCACTCAAGGTCACTCGGAATCACGATATTGACCTTTTCCATATGCAGTGTATTGAAAGAAGCTAAGGATTCGTTTCCCAAGCCTCGCAATCGTTCAAAATATCGATAAATCAGAGTAGGATACTCGGAATCGCGATATTTAGCTTTTCCGCTAACTGTATATCGAAAGAAGCGAAGGATTCACTTCCCAAGCCTCCCAATAATTTGAAATAATGACAAATCACTCAAGGACACTCCGACTCGCGATATTTACCGTTTCCGCTCGCTGTATATCGAAAGAAGCGAAGGATTCACATCACAAGCCTCGCAATCGTACAAAATATCGATAAATCAGAGTAGGAGACTCCGAATGGCGATATTTACCGTTTCCGATCGCTGTATATCGAAAGAAGCGAAGGATTCCAATCCCAAGACTCGCAACCGTTCAAAATATCTATAAATCACAGTAGGAGACTCGGGATCGCGATATTTACATTTACCACTCGCTGTATAAAGAAAGAAGCGATGGATTCACTTCCCAAGCGTCGCAATAATTCGAAATAACGACACATCACTCAAGGACACTCCGAATCTCGATATTTACTGTTTCCGCTCGCTGTACATCGAAACAAGCGAACGATTCGCATCACAAGCCTCGCAATCGTTCAAAATATCGATAAATCAGAGTAGGAGACTTGGAATCGCGATATTTACATTTACCACTCGCTGTATATCGAAAGAAGCGAAGGATTCACTTCCCAAGCCTCCCAATAATTTGAAATAACGACAAATCTTTCAAGGACACTCCGACTCGCGATATTTACCGTTTCCGCTCGCTGTATATAGAAAGAAGCGATTGATTCACATCCCAAGCCTCGCAATCGTTTAAAATATCGATAAATCACAGTACGAGACTCGGGATCGCGATATTTACCGTTTCCGCTCGCTGTATATCGAAAGAAGCGAATAATTCACATCCCAAGCCTCGCAATCGTTCAAGATATCGATAATTCAGAGTAGGAGACTCGGAATCGCGATATTTACCTTTTCCGCTCGCTGTATATCGAAAGAAGCGAAGGATTCACATCACAAGCCTCGCAATCGTTCAAAATATCGATATATCAGAGTAGGAGACTCCGAATGGCGATATTTACCGTTTCCGCTCGCTGTATAAAGAAAGAAGCGATGGATTCACTTCCCAAGCGTCGCAATAATTCGAAATAACGACACATCACTCAAGGACACTCCGAATTTCGATATTTACTGTTTCCGCTCGCTGTACATCGAAACAAGCGAACGATTCGCATCACAAGCCTCGCAATCGTTCAAAATATCGATAAATCAGAGTAGGAGACTCGGAATCGCGATATTTACCGTTTCCGCTCGCTGTATATCGAAAGAAGCGAGGGATTCACTTCCCAGGCCTCGCATTAATTCGAAATAACGACGAATCACTCAAGGACACTCCGAATCGCGATATTTACCGTTTCCGCTCGCTGTATATCGAAAGAAGCGAAGGATTCACATCACAAGCCTCGCAACCGTTCAAAATATCTATAAATCACAGTAGGAGACTCCGAATGGCGATATTTACCGTTTCCGCTCGCTGTATAAAGAAAGAAGCGATGGATTCACTTCCCAAGCATCGCAATAATTCGAAGTAACGACAAATCACTCAAGGACACTCCGAATCGCGATATTTACCGTTTCCGCTAGCTGTATATCGAAACAAGCGATTGATTCACATCCCAAGCCTCGCAATCGTTTAAAATATCGATAAATTACAGTACGAGACTCGGGATCGCGATATTTACTGTTTCCGCTCGCTGTATATCGAAAGAAGCGAAGGATTCACTTCCCAAGCCTCCCAATAATTTGAAATACCGACAAATCTTTCAAGGACACTCCGACTCGCGATATTTACCGTTTCCCCTCGCTGTATATCGGAAGAAGCGATTGATTCACATCCCAAGCCTCGCAATCGTTTAAAATATCGATAGTACGAGACTCGGGATCGCGATATTTACCGTTTTCGCTCGCTGTATATCGAAACAAGCGAATAATTCACATCCCAAGCCTCGCAATCGTTCAAAATATCGATAAATCAGAGTAGGAGACTCGGAATCGCGATATTTACCTTTTCCGCTCGCTGTATATCGAAAGAAGCGAAGGATTCACTTCCCAAGCCTCCCAATAATTTGAAATAACGACAAATCTTTCAAGGACACTCCGACTCGCGATATTTACCGTTTCCGCTCGCTGTATATCGAAACAAGCGAATAATTCACATCCCAAGCCTCGCAATCGTTCAAGATATCGATAATTCAGAGTATTAGACTCGGAATCGCGATATTTACTGTTTCCGCTCGCTGTATATAGAAACAAGCGAACGATTCGCAACCCAAGCATATAAATAATTCGAAATAACGACAAATCACTCAAGGACACTCCGAATCGCGATATTTACTGTTTCCGCTCGCTGTATATCGAAAGAAGCGAAGGATTCACTTCCCAAGCCCCCCAATAATTTGAAATAACGACAAATCTTTCAAGGACACTCCGACTCGCGATATTTACCGTTTCCGCTCGCTGTATATCGAAACAAGCGAAGGATTCGCATACCAAGCCTCGCAATCGTTCAAAATATCGATAAATCACAGTACGAGACTCGGGATCGCGATATTTACTGTTTCCGCTCGCTGTATATAGAAACAAGCGAACGATTCGCAACCCAAGCATATAAATAATTCGAAATAACGACAAATCACTCAAGGACACTCCGAATCGCGATATTTACTGTTTCCGCCCGCTGTATATCGAAAGAAGCGAAGGATTCACTTCCCAAGCCCCCCAATAATTTGAAATAACGAGAAATCTTTCAAGGACACTCCGACTCGCGATATTTACCGTTTCCGCTCGCTGTATATCGAAACAAGCGAAGGATTCGCATACCAAGCCTCGCAATCGTTCAAAATATCGATAAATCACAGTACGAGACTCGGGATCGCGATATTTACCGTTTCCGCTCGCTGTATATCGAAAGAAGCGAATAATTCACATCCCAAGCCTCGCAATCGTTCAAGATATCGATAATTCAGAGTAGGAGACTCGGAATCGCGATATTTACCTTTTCCGCTCGCTGTATATCGAAAGAAGCGAAGGATTCACATCACAAGCCTCGCAATCGTTCAAAATAACGACGAATCACTCAAGGACACTCCGAATCGCGATATTTACCGTTTCCGCTCGCTGTATATCGAAAGAAGCGAAGGATTCACATCACAAGCCTCGCAACCGTTCAAAATATCTATAAATCACAGTAGGAGACTCCGAATGGCGATATTTACCGTTTCCGCTCGCTGTATAAAGAAAGAAGCGATGGATTCACTTCCCAAGCATCGCAATAATTCGAAATAACGACAAATCACTCAAGGACACTCCGAATCGCGATATTTACCGTTTCCGCTAGCTGTATATCGAAACAAGCGAATAATTCACATCCGAAGCCTCGCAATCGTTCAAAATATCGATAAATCACAGTACGAGACTCGGAATCGCGATATTTACCTTTTCCGCTCGCTGTATATCGAAAGAAGCGAAGGATTCACTTCCCAGGCCTCCCAATAATTTGAAATAACGACAAATCTTTCAAGGACACTCCGAATCGCGATATTTACCGTTTCCGCTAGCTGTATATCGAAACAAGCGATTGATTCACATCCCAAGCCTCGCAATCGTTGAAAATATCGATAAATTACAGTACGAGACTCGGGATCGCGATATTTACTGTTTCCGCTCGCTGTATATCGAAAGAAGCGAAGGATTCACTTCCCAAGCCTCCCAATAATTTGAAATAACGACAAATCTTTCAAGGACACTCCGACTCGCGATATTTACCGTTTCCCCTCGCTGTATGTCGGAAGAAGCGATTGATTCACATCCCAAGCCTCGCAATCCTTTAAAATATCGATAGTACGAGACTCGGGATCGCGATATTTACCGTTTTCGCTCGCTGTATATCGAAACAAGCGAATAATTCACATCCCAAGCCTCGCAATCGTTCAAAATATCGATAAATCAGAGTAGGAGACTCGGAATCGCGATATTTACCTTTTCCGCGAGCTGTATATCGAAAGAAGCGAAGGATTCACTTCCCAAGCCTCCCAATAATTTGAAATAACAACAAATCTTTCAAGGACACTCCGACTCGCGATATTTACCGTTTCCGCTCGCTGCATATCGAAACAAGCGAATAATTCACATCCCAAGCCTCGCAATCGTTCAAGATATCGATAATTCAGAGTATTAGACTCGGAATCGCGATATTTACTGTTTCCGCTCGCTGTATATAGAAACAAGCGAACGATTCGCAACCCAAGCATAGCAATAATTCGAAATAACGACAAATCACTCAAGGACACTCCGAATCGCGATATTTACTGTTTCCGCTCGCTGTATATCGAAAGAAGCGAAGGATTCACTTCCCAAGCCCCCCAATAATTTGAAATAACGACAAATCTTTCAAGGACACTCAGACTCGCGATATTTACCGTTTCCGCTCGCTGTATATCGAAAGAAGCGATTGATTCACATCCCAAGCCTCGCAATCGTTTAAAATATCGATAAAGCACAGTACGAGACTCGGGATCGCGATATTTACCGTTTCCGCTCGCTGTATATCGAAACAAGCGAATAATTCACATCCCAAGCCTCGCAATCGTTCAAGATATCGATAATTCAGAGTAGGAGACTCCGAATGGCAATATTTACCGTTTCCGCTCGCTGTATATCGAAAGAAGCGAGGGATTCACATCGCAAGCCTCGCAATCGTTCAAAATATCGGTAAATCAGAGTAGGAGACTCGGGATCGCGATATTTACCGTTTCCGCTCGCTGTATATCGAAACAAGCGAATAATTCACATCCCAAGCCTCGCAATCGTTCAAGATATCGATAATTCAGAGTAGGAGACTCCGAATGGCAATATTTACCGTTTCCGCTCGCTGTATATCGAAAGAAGCGAGGGATTCACATCGCAAGCCTCGCAATCGTTCAAAATATCGGTAAATCAGAGTAGGAGACTCGGGATCGCGATATTTACATTTACCACTCGCTGTATATGGAAAGAAGCGATGGATTCACTTCCCAAGCCTCCCAATAATTTGAAATAACGACAAATCTTTCAAGGACACTCCGAATCGCGATATTTACCGTTTCCGCTCGCTGTATATCGAAACAAGCGAATAATTCACATCCCAAGCCTCGCAATCGTTCAAGATATCGATAATTCAGAGTATTAGACTCGGAATCGCGATATTTACTGTTTCCGCTCGCTGTATATAGAAACAAGCGAACGATTCGCAACGCAAGCATAGCAATAATTCGAAATAACGACAAATCACTCAAGGACACTCCGAATCGCGATATTTACTGTTTCCGCTCGCTGTATATCGAAAGAAGCGAAGGATTCACTTCCCAAGCCCCCCAATAATTTGAAATAACGACAAATCTTTCAAGGACACTCCGACTCGCGATATTTACCGTTTCCGCTCGCTGTATATCGAAAGAAGCGATTGATTCACATCCCAAGCCTCGCAATCGTTTAAAATATCGATAAAGCACAGTACGAGACTCGGGATCGCGATATTTACCGTTTCCGCTCGCTGTATATCGAAACAAGCGAATAATTCACATTACAAGCCTCGCAATCGTTCAAGATATCGATAATTCAGAGTAGGAGACTCGGAATCGCGATATTTACTGTTTCCGCTCGCTGTATATAGAAACAAGCGAACGATTCGCAACCCAAGCATAGCAATAATTCGAAATAACGACAAATCACTCAAGGACACTCCGAATCGCGATATTTACCGTTTCCGCTCGCTGTATATCGAAACAAGCGAATAATTCACATTACAAGCCTCGCAATCGTTCAAGATATCGATAATTCAGAGTATTAGACTCGGAATCGCGATATTTACTGTTTCCGCTCGCTGTATATAGAAACAAGCGAACGATTCGCAACCCAAGCATAGCAATAATTCGAAATAACGACAAATCACTCAAGGACACTCCGAATCGCGATATTTACTGTTTCCGCTCGCTGTATATCGAAAGAAGCGAAGGATTCACTTCCCAAGCCCCCCAATAATTTGAAATAACGACAAATCTTTCAAGGACACTCCGACTCGCGATATTTACCGTTTCCGCTCGCTGTATATCGAAAGAAGCGATTGATTCACATCCCAAGCCTCGCAATCGTTTAAAATATCGATAAAGCACAGTACGAGACTCGGGATCGCGATATTTACCGTTTCCGCTCGCTGTATATCGAAACAAGCGAATAATTCACATTACAAGCCTCGCAATCGTTCAAGATATCGATAATTCAGAGTAGGAGACTCGGAATCGCGATATTTACTGTTTCCGCTCGCTGTATATAGAAACAAGCGAACGATTCGCAACCCAAGCATAGCAATAATTCGAAATAACGACAAATCACTCAAGGACACTCCGAATCGCGATATTTACTGTTTCCGCTCGCTGTATATCGAAAGAAGCGAAGGATTCACTTCCCAAGCCCCCCAATAATTTGAAATAACGACAAATCTTTCAAGGACACTCCGACTCGCGATATTTACCGTTTCCGCTCGCTGTATATCGAAACAAGCGAATAATTCACATCCCAAGCCTCGCAATCGTTCAAGATATCGATAATTGAGAGTAGGAGACTCGGAATCGCGATATTTACTGTTTCCGCTCGCTGTATATAGAAACAAGCGAACGATTCGCAACCCAAGCATAGCAATAATTCGAAATAACGACAAATCACTCAAGGACACTCCGAATCGCGATATTTACTGTTTCCGCTCGCTGTATATCGAAAGAAGCGAAGGATTCACTTCCCAAGCCCCCCAATAATTTGAAATAACGACAAATCTTTCAAGGACACTCCGACTCGCGATATTTACCGTTTCCGCTCGCTGTATATCGAAACAAGCGAATAATTCACATCCCAAGCCTCGCAATCGTTCAAGATATCGATAATTGAGAGTAGGAGACTCGGAATCGCGATATTTACCGTTTCCGCTCGCTGTATATCGAAAGCAGCGAGGGATTCACATCGCAAGCCTCGCAATCGTTCAAAATATCGGTAAATCAGAGTAGGAGACTCGGGATCGCGATATTTACATTTACCACTCGCTGTATATCGAAAGAAACGAAGGATTCACTTCCCAAGCCTCGCAATAATTCGAAATAACGACAAATCATTCAAGGACACTCCGACTCGCGATATTTACCGTTTCCGCTCGCTGTATATCGAAACAAGCGAATAATTCACATCCCAAGCCTCGCAATCGTTCAAGATATCGATAATTCAGAGTAGGAGACTCGGAATCGCGATATTTACCTTTTCCGCTCGCTGTATATCGAAAGAAGCGAAGGATTCACATCACAAGCCTCGCAATCGTTCAAAATATCGATAAATCAGAGTAGGAGACTCGGGATCGCGATATTTACATTTACCACTCGCTGTATATGGAAAGAAGCGATGGATTCACTTCCCAAACGTCGCAATAATTCGAAATAACGACAAATCACTCAAGGACACTCCGAATCGCGATATTTACCGTTTCCGCTCGCTGTATATCGAAACAAGCGAAGGATTCGCATCCCAAGCCTCGCAATCGTTCAAAATATCGATAAATCAGAGTAGGAGACCCGGAATCGCGATATTTACCGTTTCCGCTCGCTGTATATCGAATGAAGATGAGGATTCACATCGCAAGACTCGCAATCGTTCAAAATATCGGTAAATCAGAGTAGGAGACTCGGGATCGCGATATTTACATTTACCACTCGCTGTATATCGAAAGAAGCGAAGGATTCACTTCCCAAGCCTCCCAATAATTTGAAATAACGACAAATCTTTCAAGGACACTCCGACTCGCGATATTTACCGTTTCCCCTCGCTGTATGTCGGAAGAAGCGATTGATTCACATCCCAAGCCTCGCAATCCTTTAAAATATCGATAGTACGAGACTCGGGATCGCGATATTTACCGTTTTCGCTCGCTGTATATCGAAACAAGCGAATAATTCACATCCCAAGCCTCGCAATCGTTCAAAATATCGATAAATCAGAGTAGGAGACTCGGAATCGCGATATTTACCTTTTCCGCGAGCTGTATATCGAAAGAAGCGAAGGATTCACTTCCCAAGCCTCCCAATAATTTGAAATAACAACAAATCTTTCAAGGACACTCCGACTCGCGATATTTACCGTTTCCGCTCGCTGCATATCGAAACAAGCGAATAATTCACATCCCAAGCCTCGCAATCGTTCAAGATATCGATAATTCAGAGTATTAGACTCGGAATCGCGATATTTACTGTTTCCGCTCGCTGTATATAGAAACAAGCGAACGATTCGCAACCCAAGCATAGCAATAATTCGAAATAACGACAAATCACTCAAGGACACTCCGAATCGCGATATTTACTGTTTCCGCTCGCTGTATATCGAAAGAAGCGAAGGATTCACTTCCCAAGCCCCCCAATAATTTGAAATAACGACAAATCTTTCAAGGACACTCCGACTCGCGATATTTACCGTTTCCGCTCGCTGTATATCGAAAGAAGCGATTGATTCACATCCCAAGCCTCGCAATCGTTTAAAATATCGATAAAGCACAGTACGAGACTCGGGATCGCGATATTTACCGTTTCCGCTCGCTGTATATCGAAACAAGCGAATAATTCACATCCCAAGCCTCGCAATCGTTCAAGATATCGATAATTCAGAGTAGGAGACTCCGAATGGCAATATTTACCGTTTCCGCTCGCTGTATATCGAAAGAAGCGAGGGATTCACATCGCAAGCCTCGCAATCGTTCAAAATATCGGTAAATCAGAGTAGGAGACTCGGGATCGCGATATTTACATTTACCACTCGCTGTATATGGAAAGAAGCGATGGATTCACTTCCCAAGCCTCCCAATAATTTGAAATAACGACAAATCTTTCAAGGACACTCCGAATCGCGATATTTACCGTTTCCGCTCGCTGTATATCGAAACAAGCGAATAATTCACATCCCAAGCCTCGCAATCGTTCAAGATATCGATAATTCAGAGTATTAGACTCGGAATCGCGATATTTACTGTTTCCGCTCGCTGTATATAGAAACAAGCGAACGATTCGCAACCCAAGCATAGCAATAATTCGAAATAACGACAAATCACTCAAGGACACTCCGAATCGCGATATTTACTGTTTCCGCTCGCTGTATATCGAAAGAAGCGAAGGATTCACTTCCCAAGCCCCCCAATAATTTGAAATAACGACAAATCTTTCAAGGACACTCCGACTCGCGATATTTACCGTTTCCGCTCGCTGTATATCGAAAGAAGCGATTGATTCACATCCCAAGCCTCGCAATCGTTTAAAATATCGATAAAGCACAGTACGAGACTCGGGATCGCGATATTTACCGTTTCCGCTCGCTGTATATCGAAACAAGCGAATAATTCACATTACAAGCCTCGCAATCGTTCAAGATATCGATAATTCAGAGTAGGAGACTCGGAATCGCGATATTTACTGTTTCCGCTCGCTGTATATAGAAACAAGCGAACGATTCGCAACCCAAGCATAGCAATAATTCGAAATAACGACAAATCACTCAAGGACACTCCGAATCGCGATATTTACTGTTTCCGCTCGCTGTATATCGAAAGAAGCGAAGGATTCACTTCCCAAGCCCCCCAATAATTTGAAATAACGACAAATCGTTCAAGGACACTCCGACTCGCGATATTTACCGTTTCCGCTCGCTGTATATCGAAACAAGCGAATAATTCACATCCCAAGCCTCGCAATCGTTCAAGATATCGATAATTGAGAGTAGGAGACTCGGAATCGCGATATTTACTGTTTCCGCTCGCTGTATATAGAAACAAGCGAACGATTCGCAACCCAAGCATAGCAATAATTCGAAATAACGACAAATCACTCAAGGACACTCCGAATCGCGATATTTACTGTTTCCGCTCGCTGTATATCGAAAGAAGCGAAGGATTCACTTCCCAAGCCCCCCAATAATTTGAAATAACGACAAATCTTTCAAGGACACTCCGACTCGCGATATTTACCGTTTCCGCTCGCTGTATATCGAAACAAGCGAATAATTCACATCCCAAGCCTCGCAATCGTTCAAGATATCGATAATTGAGAGTAGGAGACTCGGAATCGCGATATTTACCGTTTCCGCTCGCTGTATATCGAAAGCAGCGAGGGATTCACATCGCAAGCCTCGCAATCGTTCAAAATATCGGTAAATCAGAGTAGGAGACTCGGGATCGCGATATTTACATTTACCACTCGCTGTATATCGAAAGAAACGAAGGATTCACTTCCCAAGCCTCGCAATAATTCGAAATAACGACAAATCATTCAAGGACACTCCGACTCGCGATATTTACCGTTTCCGCTCGCTGTATATCGAAACAAGCGAATAATTCACATCCCAAGCCTCGCAATCGTTCAAAATATCGATAAATCAGAGTAGGAGACCCGGAATCGCGATATTTACCGTTTCCGCTCGCTGTATATCGAATGAAGCGAAGGATTCACATCACAAGCCTCGCAATCGTTCAAAATATCGATAAATCAGAGTAGGAGACTCGGGATCGCGATATTTACATTTACCACTCGCTGTATATGGAAAGAAGCGATGGATTCACTTCCCAAACGTCGCAATAATTCGAAATAACGACAAATCACTCAAGGACACTCCGAATCGCGATATTTACCGTTTCCGCTCGCTGTATATCGAAACAAGCGAAGGATTCGCATCCCAAGCCTCGCAATCGTTCAAAATATCGATAAATCAGAGTAGGAGACCCGGAATCGCGATATTTACCGTTTCCGCTCGCTGTATATCGAATGAAGATGAGGATTCACTTCCCAAGCCTCGCAATAATTCGAAATAACGACAAATCACTCAAGGACACTCCGAATCGCGATATTTACAATTTCCGCTCGCTGTATATCGAAACAAGCGAATAATTCACATCAAAAGCCTCGCAATCGTTCAAAATATCGATAAATCAGAGTAGGAGACTCGGAATCGCGATATTTAGCTTTTCCGCTCGCTGTATATCGAAAGAAGCGAAGGATTCACTTCCCAAGCCTCCCAATAATTTGAAATAAAGACAAATCTTTCAAGGACACTCCGACTCGCGATATTTACCGTTTCCGCTCGCTCTATATCGAAACAAGCGAATAATTCACATCCCAAGCCTCGCAATCGTTCAAGATATCGATAATTCAGAGTAGGAGACACGGAATCGGGATATTTACCTTTTACGCTCGCTGTATATCGAAAGAAGCGAAGGATTGACTTCCCAAGCCTCGCAATAATTCGAAATAACGACAAATCACTCAAGGACACTCCGAATCGCGATATTTACCGTTTCCGCTCGCTGTATATCGAAACAAGCGAATAATTCACATCAAAAGCCTCGCAATCGTTCAAAATATGGATAAATCAGAGTAGGAGACTCGGAATCGCGATATTTAGCTTTTCCGCTCGCTGTATATCGAAAGAAGCGAAGGATTCACTTCCCAAGCCTCCCAATAATTTGAAATAACGACAAATCTTTCAAGGACACTCCGACTCGCGATATTTACCGTTTCCGCTCGCTGTATATCGAAAGAAGCGATTGATTCACATCCCAAGCCTCGCAATCGTTTAAAATATCGATAAAGCACAGTACGAGACTCGGGATCGGGATATTTACCGTTTCCGCTCGCTGTATATCGAAACAAGCGAATAATTCACATCCCAAGAATCGCAATCGTTCAAGATATCGATAATTCAGAGTAGGAGACTCGGAATCGGGATATTTACCTTTACGCTCGCTGTATATCGAGAGAAGCGAAGGATTCACATCACAAGCCTCGCAATCGTTCAAAATATCGGTAAATCAGAGTAGGAGACTCGGAATCGGGATATTTACCTTTACGCTCGCTGTATATCGAAAGAAACGAAGGATTCACATCCCAAGCCTCGCAACCGTTCGAAATAACGAGAAATCACTCAAGGTCACTCGGAATCACGATATTGACCTTTTCCATATGCAGTGTATTGAAAGAAGCTAAGGATTCGTTTCCCAAGCCTCGCAATCGTTCAAAATATCGATAAATCAGAGTAGGATACTCGGAATCGCGATATTTAGCTTTTCCGCTAACTGTATATCGAAACAAGCGAATAATTCACATCCCAAGCCTCGCAATCGTTCAAGATATCGATAATTGAGAGTAGGAGACTCGGAATCGCGATATTTACCGTTTCCGCTCGCTGTATATCGAAAGCAGCGAGGGATTCACATCGCAAGCCTCGCAATCGTTCAAAATATCGGTAAATCAGAGTAGGAGACTCGGGATCGCGATATTTACATTTACCACTCGCTGTATATCGAAAGAAACGAAGGATTCACTTCCCAAGCCTCGCAATAATTCGAAATAACGACAAATCATTCAAGGACACTCCGACTCGCGATATTTACCGTTTCCGCTCGCTGTATATCGAAACAAGCGAATAATTCACATCCCAAGCCTCGCAATCGTTCAAAATATCGATAAATCAGAGTAGGAGACCCGGAATCGCGATATTTACCGTTTCCGCTCGCTGTATATCGAATGAAGCGAAGGATTCACATCACAAGCCTCGCAATCGTTCAAAATATCGATAAATCAGAGTAGGAGACTCGGGATCGCGATATTTACATTTACCACTCGCTGTATATGGAAAGAAGCGATGGATTCACTTCCCAAACGTCGCAATAATTCGAAATAACGACAAATCACTCAAGGACACTCCGAATCGCGATATTTACCGTTTCCGCTCGCTGTATATCGAAACAAGCGAAGGATTCGCATCCCAAGCCTCGCAATCGTTCAAAATATCGATAAATCAGAGTAGGAGACCCGGAATCGCGATATTTACCGTTTCCGCTCGCTGTATATCGAATGAAGATGAGGATTCACATCGCAAGACTCGCAATCGTTCAAAATATCGGTAAATCAGAGTAGGAGACTCGGGATCGCGATATTTACATTTACCACTCGCTGTATATCGAAAGAAGCGAAGGATTCACTTCCCAAGCCTCGCAATAATTCGAAATAACGACAAATCACTCAAGGACACTCCGAATCGCGATATTTACAATTTCCGCTCGCTGTATATCGAAACAAGCGAATAATTCACATCAAAAGCCTCGCAATCGTTCAAAATATCGATAAATCAGAGTAGGAGACTCGGAATCGCGATATTTAGCTTTTCCGCTCGCTGTATATCGAAAGAAGCGAAGGATTCACTTCCCAAGCCTCCCAATAATTTGAAATAAAGACAAATCTTTCAAGGACACTCCGACTCGCGATATTTACCGTTTCCGCTCGCTCTATATCGAAACAAGCGAATAATTCACATCCCAAGCCTCGCAATCGTTCAAGATATCGATAATTCAGAGTAGGAGACACGGAATCGGGATATTTACCTTTTACGCTCGCTGTATATCGAAAGAAGCGAAGGATTGACTTCCCAAGCCTCGCAATAATTCGAAATAACGACAAATCACTCAAGGACACTCCGAATCGCGATATTTACCGTTTCCGCTCGCTGTATATCGAAACAAGCGAATAATTCACATCAAAAGCCTCGCAATCGTTCAAAATATGGATAAATCAGAGTAGGAGACTCGGAATCGCGATATTTAGCTTTTCCGCTCGCTGTATATCGAAAGAAGCGAAGGATTCACTTCCCAAGCCTCCCAATAATTTGAAATAACGACAAATCTTTCAAGGACACTCCGACTCGCGATATTTACCGTTTCCGCTCGCTGTATATCGAAAGAAGCGATTGATTCACATCCCAAGCCTCGCAATCGTTTAAAATATCGATAAAGCACAGTACGAGACTCGGGATCGGGATATTTACCGTTTCCGCTCGCTGTATATCGAAACAAGCGAATAATTCACATCCCAAGAATCGCAATCGTTCAAGATATCGATAATTCAGAGTAGGAGACTCGGAATCGGGATATTTACCTTTACGCTCGCTGTATATCGAGAGAAGCGAAGGATTCACATCACAAGCCTCGCAATCGTTCAAAATATCGGTAAATCAGAGTAGGAGACTCGGAATCGGGATATTTACCTTTACGCTCGCTGTATATCGAAAGAAACGAAGGATTCACATCCCAAGCCTCGCAACCGTTCGAAATAACGAGAAATCACTCAAGGTCACTCGGAATCACGATATTGACCTTTTCCATATGCAGTGTATTGAAAGAAGCTAAGGATTCGTTTCCCAAGCCTCGCAATCGTTCAAAATATCGATAAATCAGAGTAGGATACTCGGAATCGCGATATTTAGCTTTTCCGCTAACTGTATATCGAAACAAGCGAATAATTCACATCCCAAGCTTCGCAATCGTTCAAGATATCGATAATTGAGAGTAGGAGACTCGGAATCGCGATATTTACCGTTTCCGCTCGCTGTATATCGAAAGCAGCGAGGGATTCACATCGCAAGCCTCGCAATCGTTCAAAATATCGGTAAATCAGAGTAGGAGACTCGGGATCGCGATATTTACATTTACCACTCGCTGTATATCGAAAGAAACGAAGGATTCACTTCCCAAGCCTCGCAATAATTCGAAATAACGACAAATCATTCAAGGACACTCCGACTCGCGATATTTACCGTTTCCGCTCGCTGTATATCGAAACAAGCGAATAATTCACATCCCAAGCCTCGCAATCGTTCAAAATATCGATAAATCAGAGTAGGAGACCCGGAATCGCGATATTTACCGTTTCCGCTCGCTGTATATCGAATGAAGCGAAGGATTCACATCACAAGCCTCGCAATCGTTCAAAATATCGATAAATCAGAGTAGGAGACTCGGGATCGCGATATTTACATTTACCACTCGCTGTATATGGAAAGAAGCGATGGATTCACTTCCCAAACGTCGCAATAATTCGAAATAACGACAAATCACTCAAGGACACTCCGAATCGCGATATTTACCGTTTCCGCTCGCTGTATATCGAAACAAGCGAAGGATTCGCATCCCAAGCCTCGCAATCGTTCAAAATATCGATAAATCAGAGTAGGAGACCCGGAATCGCGATATTTACCGTTTCCGCTCGCTGTATATCGAATGAAGATGAGGATTCACATCGCAAGACTCGCAATCGTTCAAAATATCGGTAAATCAGAGTAGGAGACTCGGGATCGCGATATTTACATTTACCACTCGCTGTATATCGAAAGAAGCGAAGGATTCACTTCCCAAGCCTCGCAATAATTCGAAATAACGACAAATCACTCAAGGACACTCCGAATCGCGATATTTACAATTTCCGCTCGCTGTATATCGAAACAAGCGAATAATTCACATCAAAAGCCTCGCAATCGTTCAAAATATCGATAAATCAGAGTAGGAGACTCGGAATCGCGATATTTAGCTTTTCCGCTCGCTGTATATCGAAAGAAGCGAAGGATTCACTTCCCAAGCCTCGCAATAATTCGAAATAACGACAAATCACTCAAGGACACTCCGAATCGCGATATTTACAATTTCCGCTCGCTGTATATCGAAACAAGCGAATAATTCACATCAAAAGCCTCGCAATCGTTCAAAATATCGATAAATCAGAGTAGGATACTCGGAATCGCGATATTTAGCTTTTCCGCTAACTGTATATCGAAACAAGCGAATAATTCACATCCCAAGCTTCGCAATCGTTCAAGATATCGATAATTGAGAGTAGGAGACTCGGAATCGCGATATTTACCGTTTCCGCTCGCTGTATATCGAAAGCAGCGAGGGATTCACATCGCAAGCCTCGCAATCGTTCAAAATAACGGTAAATCAGAGTAGGAGACTCGGGATCGCGATATTTACATTTACCACTCGCTGTATATCGAAAGAAACGAAGGATTCACTTCCCAAGCCTCGCAATAATTCGAAATAACGACAAATCATTCAAGGACACTCCGACTCGCGATATTTACCGTTTCCGCTCGCTGTATATCGAAACAAGCGAATAATTCACATCCCAAGCCTCGCAATCGTTCAAAATATCGATAAATCAGAGTAGGAGACCCGGAATCGCGATATTTACCGTTTCCGCTCGCTGTATATCGAATGAAGCGAAGGATTCACATCACAAGCCTCGCAATCGTTCAAAATATCGATAAATCAGAGTAGGAGACTCGGGATCGCGATATTTACATTTACCACTCGCTGTATATGGAAAGAAGCGATGGATTCACTTCCCAAACGTCGCAATAATTCGAAATAACGACAAATCACTCAAGGACACTCCGAATCGCGATATTTACCGTTTCCGCTCGCTGTATATCGAAACAAGCGAAGGATTCGCATCCCAAGCCTCGCAATCGTTCAAAATATCGATAAATCAGAGTAGGAGACCCGGAATCGCGATATTTACCGTTTCCGCTCGCTGTATATCGAATGAAGATGAGGATTCACATCGCAAGACTCGCAATCGTTCAAAATATCGGTAAATCAGAGTAGGAGACTCGGGATCGCGATATTTACATTTACCACTCGCTGTATATCGAAAGAAGCGAAGGATTCACTTCCCAAGCCTCGCAATAATTCGAAATAACGACAAATCACTCAAGGACACTCCGAATCGCGATATTTACAATTTCCGCTCGCTGTATATCGAAACAAGCGAATAATTCACATCAAAAGCCTCGCAATCGTTCAAAATATCGATAAATCAGAGTAGGAGACTCGGAATCGCGATATTTAGCTTTTCCGCTCGCTGTATATCGAAAGAAGCGAAGGATTCACTTCCCAAGCCTCCCAATAATTTGAAATAAAGACAAATCTTTCAAGGACACTCCGACTCGCGATATTTACCGTTTCCGCTCGCTCTATATCGAAACAAGCGAATAATTCACATCCCAAGCCTCGCAATCGTTCAAGATATCGATAATTCAGAGTAGGAGACACGGAATCGGGATATTTACCTTTTACGCTCGCTGTATATCGAAAGAAGCGAAGGATTGACTTCCCAAGCCTCGCAATAATTCGAAATAACGACAAATCACTCAAGGACACTCCGAATCGCGATATTTACCGTTTCCGCTCGCTGTATATCGAAACAAGCGAATAATTCACATCAAAAGCCTCGCAATCGTTCAAAATATGGATAAATCAGAGGAGGAGACTCGGAATCGCGATATTTAGCTTTTCCGCTCGCTGTATATCGAAAGAAGCGAAGGATTCACTTCCCAAGCCTCCCAATAATTTGAAATAACGACAAATCTTTCAAGGACACTCCGACTCGCGATATTTACCGTTTCCGCTCGCTGTATATCGAAAGAAGCGATTGATTCACATCCCAAGCCTCGCAATCGTTTAAAATATCGATAAAGCACAGTACGAGACTCGGGATCGGGATATTTACCGTTTCCGCTCGCTGTATATCGAAACAAGCGAATAATTCACATCCCAAGAATCGCAATCGTTCAAGATATCGATAATTCAGAGTAGGAGACTCGGAATCGGGATATTTACCTTTACGCTCGCTGTATATCGAGAGAAGCGAAGGATTCACATCACAAGCCTCGCAATCGTTCAAAATATCGGTAAATCAGAGTAGGAGACTCGGAATCGGGATATTTACCTTTACGCTCGCTGTATATCGAAAGAAACGAAGGATTCACATCCCAAGCCTCGCAACCGTTCGAAATAACGAGAAATCACTCAAGGTCACTCGGAATCACGATATTGACCTTTTCCATATGCAGTGTATTGAAAGAAGCTAAGGATTCGTTTCCCAAGCCTCGCAATCGTTCAAAATATCGATAAATCAGAGTAGGATACTCGGAATCGCGATATTTAGCTTTTCCGCTAACTGTATATCGAAACAAGCGAATAATTCACATCCCAAGCCTCGCAATCGTTCAAGATATCGATAATTGAGAGTAGGAGACTCGGAATCGCGATATTTACCGTTTCCGCTCGCTGTATATCGAAAGCAGCGAGGGATTCACATCGCAAGCCTCGCAATCGTTCAAAATATCGGTAAATCAGAGTAGGAGACTCGGGATCGCGATATTTACATTTACCACTCGCTGTATATCGAAAGAAACGAAGGATTCACTTCCCAAGCCTCGCAATAATTCGAAATAACGACAAATCATTCAAGGACACTCCGACTCGCGATATTTACCGTTTCCGCTCGCTGTATATCGAAACAAGCGAATAATTCACATCCCAAGCCTCGCAATCGTTCAAAATATCGATAAATCAGAGTAGGAGACCCGGAATCGCGATATTTACCGTTTCCGCTCGCTGTATATCGAATGAAGCGAAGGATTCACATCACAAGCCTCGCAATCGTTCAAAATATCGATAAATCAGAGTAGGAGACTCGGGATCGCGATATTTACATTTACCACTCGCTGTATATGGAAAGAAGCGATGGATTCACTTCCCAAACGTCGCAATAATTCGAAATAACGACAAATCACTCAAGGACACTCCGAATCGCGATATTTACCGTTTCCGCTCGCTGTATATCGAAACAAGCGAAGGATTCGCATCCCAAGCCTCGCAATCGTTCAAAATATCGATAAATCAGAGTAGGAGACCCGGAATCGCGATATTTACCGTTTCCGCTCGCTGTATATCGAATGAAGATGAGGATTCACATCGCAAGACTCGCAATCGTTCAAAATATCGGTAAATCAGAGTAGGAGACTCGGGATCGCGATATTTACATTTACCACTCGCTGTATATCGAAAGAAGCGAAGGATTCACTTCCCAAGCCTCGCAATAATTCGAAATAACGACAAATCACTCAAGGACACTCCGAATCGCGATATTTACAATTTCCGCTCGCTGTATATCGAAACAAGCGAATAATTCACATCAAAAGCCTCGCAATCGTTCAAAATATCGATAAATCAGAGTAGGAGACTCGGAATCGCGATATTTAGCTTTTCCGCTCGCTGTATATCGAAAGAAGCGAAGGATTCACTTCCCAAGCCTCCCAATAATTTGAAATAAAGACAAATCTTTCAAGGACACTCCGACTCGCGATATTTACCGTTTCCGCTCGCTCTATATCGAAACAAGCGAATAATTCACATCCCAAGCCTCGCAATCGTTCAAGATATCGATAATTCAGAGTAGGAGACACGGAATCGGGATATTTACCTTTTACGCTCGCTGTATATCGAAAGAAGCGAAGGATTGACTTCCCAAGCCTCGCAATAATTCGAAATAACGACAAATCACTCAAGGACACTCCGAATCGCGATATTTACCGTTTCCGCTCGCTGTATATCGAAACAAGCGAATAATTCACATCAAAAGCCTCGCAATCGTTCAAAATATGGATAAATCAGAGTAGGAGACTCGGAATCGCGATATTTAGCTTTTCCGCTCGCTGTATATCGAAAGAAGCGAAGGATTCACTTCCCAAGCCTCCCAATAATTTGAAATAACGACAAATCTTTCAAGGACACTCCGACTCGCGATATTTACCGTTTCCGCTCGCTGTATATCGAAAGAAGCGATTGATTCACATCCCAAGCCTCGCAATCGTTTAAAATATCGATAAAGCACAGTACGAGACTCGGGATCGGGATATTTACCGTTTCCGCTCGCTGTATATCGAAACAAGCGAATAATTCACATCCCAAGAATCGCAATCGTTCAAGATATCGATAATTCAGAGTAGGAGACTCGGAATCGGGATATTTACCTTTACGCTCGCTGTATATCGAGAGAAGCGAAGGATTCACATCACAAGCCTCGCAATCGTTCAAAATATCGGTAAATCAGAGTAGGAGACTCGGAATCGGGATATTTACCTTTACGCTCGCTGTATATCGAAAGAAACGAAGGATTCACATCCCAAGCCTCGCAACCGTTCGAAATAACGAGAAATCACTCAAGGTCACTCGGAATCACGATATTGACCTTTTCCATATGCAGTGTATTGAAAGAAGCTAAGGATTCGTTTCCCAAGCCTCGCAATCGTTCAAAATATCGATAAATCAGAGTAGGATACTCGGAATCGCGATATTTAGCTTTTCCGCTAACTGTATATCGAAACAAGCGAATAATTCACATCCCAAGCCTCGCAATCGTTCAAGATATCGATAATTGAGAGTAGGAGACTCGGAATCGCGATATTTACCGTTTCCGCTCGCTGTATATCGAAAGCAGCGAGGGATTCACATCGCAAGCCTCGCAATCGTTCAAAATATCGGTAAATCAGAGTAGGAGACTCGGGATCGCGATATTTACATTTACCACTCGCTGTATATCGAAAGAAACGAAGGATTCACTTCCCAAGCCTCGCAATAATTCGAAATAACGACAAATCATTCAAGGACACTCCGACTCGCGATATTTACCGTTTCCGCTCGCTGTATATCGAAACAAGCGAATAATTCACATCCCAAGCCTCGCAATCGTTCAAAATATCGATAAATCAGAGTAGGAGACCCGGAATCGCGATATTTACCGTTTCCGCTCGCTGTATATCGAATGAAGCGAAGGATTCACATCACAAGCCTCGCAATCGTTCAAAATATCGATAAATCAGAGTAGGAGACTCGGGATCGCGATATTTACATTTACCACTCGCTGTATATGGAAAGAAGCGATGGATTCACTTCCCAAACGTCGCAATAATTCGAAATAACGACAAATCACTCAAGGACACTCCGAATCGCGATATTTACCGTTTCCGCTCGCTGTATATCGAAACAAGCGAAGGATTCGCATCCCAAGCCTCGCAATCGTTCAAAATATCGATAAATCAGAGTAGGAGACCCGGAATCGCGATATTTACCGTTTCCGCTCGCTGTATATCGAATGAAGATGAGGATTCACATCGCAAGACTCGCAATCGTTCAAAATATCGGTAAATCAGAGTAGGAGACTCGGGATCGCGATATTTACATTTACCACTCGCTGTATATCGAAAGAAGCGAAGGATTCACTTCCCAAGCCTCGCAATAATTCGAAATAACGACAAATCACTCAAGGACACTCCGAATCGCGATATTTACAATTTCCGCTCGCTGTATATCGAAACAAGCGAATAATTCACATCAAAAGCCTCGCAATCGTTCAAAATATCGATAAATCAGAGTAGGAGACTCGGAATCGCGATATTTAGCTTTTCCGCTCGCTGTATATCGAAAGAAGCGAAGGATTCACTTCCCAAGCCTCCCAATAATTTGAAATAAAGACAAATCTTTCAAGGACACTCCGACTCGCGATATTTACCGTTTCCGCTCGCTCTATATCGAAACAAGCGAATAATTCACATCCCAAGCCTCGCAATCGTTCAAGATATCGATAATTCAGAGTAGGAGACACGGAATCGGGATATTTACCTTTTACGCTCGCTGTATATCGAAAGAAGCGAAGGATTGACTTCCCAAGCCTCGCAATAATTCGAAATAACGACAAATCACTCAAGGACACTCCGAATCGCGATATTTACCGTTTCCGCTCGCTGTATATCGAAACAAGCGAATAATTCACATCAAAAGCCTCGCAATCGTTCAAAATATGGATAAATCAGAGTAGGAGACTCGGAATCGCGATATTTAGCTTTTCCGCTCGCTGTATATCGAAAGAAGCGAAGGATTCACTTCCCAAGCCTCCCAATAATTTGAAATAACGACAAATCTTTCAAGGACACTCCGACTCGCGATATTTACCGTTTCCGCTCGCTGTATATCGAAAGAAGCGATTGATTCACATCCCAAGCCTCGCAATCGTTTAAAATATCGATAAAGCACAGTACGAGACTCGGGATCGGGATATTTACCGTTTCCGCTCGCTGTATATCGAAACAAGCGAATAATTCACATCCCAAGAATCGCAATCGTTCAAGATATCGATAATTCAGAGTAGGAGACTCGGAATCGGGATATTTACCTTTACGCTCGCTGTATATCGAGAGAAGCGAAGGATTCACATCACAAGCCTCGCAATCGTTCAAAATATCGGTAAATCAGAGTAGGAGACTCGGAATCGGGATATTTACCTTTACGCTCGCTGTATATCGAAAGAAACGAAGGATTCACATCCCAAGCCTCGCAACCGTTCGAAATAACGAGAAATCACTCAAGGTCACTCGGAATCACGATATTGACCTTTTCCATATGCAGTGTATTGAAAGAAGCTAAGGATTCGTTTCCCAAGCCTCGCAATCGTTCAAAATATCGATAAATCAGAGTAGGATACTCGGAATCGCGATATTTAGCTTTTCCGCTAACTGTATATCGAAACAAGCGAATAATTCACATCCCAAGCCTCGCAATCGTTCAAGATATCGATAATTGAGAGTAGGAGACTCGGAATCGCGATATTTACCGTTTCCGCTCGCTGTATATCGAAAGCAGCGAGGGATTCACATCGCAAGCCTCGCAATCGTTCAAAATATCGGTAAATCAGAGTAGGAGACTCGGGATCGCGATATTTACATTTACCACTCGCTGTATATCGAAAGAAACGAAGGATTCACTTCCCAAGCCTCGCAATAATTCGAAATAACGACAAATCATTCAAGGACACTCCGACTCGCGATATTTACCGTTTCCGCTCGCTGTATATCGAAACAAGCGAATAATTCACATCCCAAGCCTCGCAATCGTTCAAAATATCGATAAATCAGAGTAGGAGACCCGGAATCGCGATATTTACCGTTTCCGCTCGCTGTATATCGAATGAAGCGAAGGATTCACATCACAAGCCTCGCAATCGTTCAAAATATCGATAAATCAGAGTAGGAGACTCGGGATCGCGATATTTACATTTACCACTCGCTGTATATGGAAAGAAGCGATGGATTCACTTCCCAAACGTCGCAATAATTCGAAATAACGACAAATCACTCAAGGACACTCCGAATCGCGATATTTACCGTTTCCGCTCGCTGTATATCGAAACAAGCGAAGGATTCGCATCCCAAGCCTCGCAATCGTTCAAAATATCGATAAATCAGAGTAGGAGACCCGGAATCGCGATATTTACCGTTTCCGCTCGCTGTATATCGAATGAAGATGAGGATTCACATCGCAAGACTCGCAATCGTTCAAAATATCGGTAAATCAGAGTAGGAGACTCGGGATCGCGATATTTACATTTACCACTCGCTGTATATCGAAAGAAGCGAAGGATTCACTTCCCAAGCCTCGCAATAATTCGAAATAACGACAAATCACTCAAGGACACTCCGAATCGCGATATTTACAATTTCCGCTCGCTGTATATCGAAACAAGCGAATAATTCACATCAAAAGCCTCGCAATCGTTCAAAATATCGATAAATCAGAGTAGGAGACTCGGAATCGCGATATTTAGCTTTTCCGCTCGCTGTATATCGAAAGAAGCGAAGGATTCACTTCCCAAGCCTCCCAATAATTTGAAATAAAGACAAATCTTTCAAGGACACTCCGACTCGCGATATTTACCGTTTCCGCTCGCTCTATATCGAAACAAGCGAATAATTCACATCCCAAGCCTCGCAATCGTTCAAGATATCGATAATTCAGAGTAGGAGACACGGAATCGGGATATTTACCTTTTACGCTCGCTGTATATCGAAAGAAGGGAAGGATTGACTTCCCAAGCCTCGCAATAATTCGAAATAACGACAAATCACTCAAGGACACTCCGAATCGCGATATTTACCGTTTCCGCTCGCTGTATATCGAAACAAGCGAATAATTCACATCAAAAGCCTCGCAATCGTTCAAAATATGGATAAATCAGAGTAGGAGACTCGGAATCGCGATATTTAGCTTTTCCGCTCGCTGTATATCGAAAGAAGCGAAGGATTCACTTCCCAAGCCTCCCAATAATTTGAAATAACGACAAATCTTTCAAGGACACTCCGACTCGCGATATTTACCGTTTCCGCTCGCTGTATATCGAAAGAAGCGATTGATTCACATCCCAAGCCTCGCAATCGTTTAAAATATCGATAAAGCACAGTACGAGACTCGGGATCGGGATATTTACCGTTTCCGCTCGCTGTATATCGAAACAAGCGAATAATTCACATCCCAAGAATCGCAATCGTTCAAGATATCGATAATTCAGAGTAGGAGACTCGGAATCGGGATATTTACCTTTACGCTCGCTGTATATCGAGAGAAGCGAAGGATTCACATCACAAGCCTCGCAATCGTTCAAAATATCGGTAAATCAGAGTAGGAGACTCGGAATCGGGATATTTACCTTTACGCTCGCTGTATATCGAAAGAAACGAAGGATTCACATCCCAAGCCTCGCAACCGTTCGAAATAACGAGAAATCACTCAAGGTCACTCGGAATCACGATATTGACCTTTTCCATATGCAGTGTATTGAAAGAAGCTAAGGATTCGTTTCCCAAGCCTCGCAATCGTTCAAAATATCGATAAATCAGAGTAGGATACTCGGAATCGCGATATTTAGCTTTTCCGCTAACTGTATATCGAAACAAGCGAATAATTCACATCCCAAGCCTCGCAATCGTTCAAGATATCGATAATTGAGAGTAGGAGACTCGGAATCGCGATATTTACCGTTTCCGCTCGCTGTATATCGAAAGCAGCGAGGGATTCACATCGCAAGCCTCGCAATCGTTCAAAATATCGGTAAATCAGAGTAGGAGACTCGGGATCGCGATATTTACATTTACCACTCGCTGTATATCGAAAGAAACGAAGGATTCACTTCCCAAGCCTCGCAATAATTCGAAATAACGACAAATCATTCAAGGACACTCCGACTCGCGATATTTACCGTTTCCGCTCGCTGTATATCGAAACAAGCGAATAATTCACATCCCAAGCCTCGCAATCGTTCAAAATATCGATAAATCAGAGTAGGAGACCCGGAATCGCGATATTTACCGTTTCCGCTCGCTGTATATCGAATGAAGCGAAGGATTCACATCACAAGCCTCGCAATCGTTCAAAATATCGATAAATCAGAGTAGGAGACTCGGGATCGCGATATTTACATTTACCACTCGCTGTATATGGAAAGAAGCGATGGATTCACTTCCCAAACGTCGCAATAATTCGAAATAACGACAAATCACTCAAGGACACTCCGAATCGCGATATTTACCGTTTCCGCTCGCTGTATATCGAAACAAGCGAAGGATTCGCATCCCAAGCCTCGCAATCGTTCAAAATATCGATAAATCAGAGTAGGAGACCCGGAATCGCGATATTTACCGTTTCCGCTCGCTGTATATCGAATGAAGATGAGGATTCACATCGCAAGACTCGCAATCGTTCAAAATATCGGTAAATCAGAGTAGGAGACTCGGGATCGCGATATTTACATTTACCACTCGCTGTATATCGAAAGAAGCGAAGGATTCACTTCCCAAGCCTCGCAATAATTCGAAATAACGACAAATCACTCAAGGACACTCCGAATCGCGATATTTACAATTTCCGCTCGCTGTATATCGAAACAAGCGAATAATTCACATCAAAAGCCTCGCAATCGTTCAAAATATCGATAAATCAGAGTAGGAGACTCGGAATCGCGATATTTAGCTTTTCCGCTCGCTGTATATCGAAAGAAGCGAAGGATTCACTTCCCAAGCCTCCCAATAATTTGAAATAAAGACAAATCTTTCAAGGACACTCCGACTCGCGATATTTACCGTTTCCGCTCGCTCTATATCGAAACAAGCGAATAATTCACATCCCAAGCCTCGCAATCGTTCAAGATATCGATAATTCAGAGTAGGAGACACGGAATCGGGATATTTACCTTTTACGCTCGCTGTATATCGAAAGAAGCGAAGGATTGACTTCCCAAGCCTCGCAATAATTCGAAATAACGACAAATCACTCAAGGACACTCCGAATCGCGATATTTACCGTTTCCGCTCGCTGTATATCGAAACAAGCGAATAATTCACATCAAAAGCCTCGCAATCGTTCAAAATATGGATAAATCAGAGTAGGAGACTCGGAATCGCGATATTTAGCTTTTCCGCTCGCTGTATATCGAAAGAAGCGAAGGATTCACTTCCCAAGCCTCCCAATAATTTGAAATAACGACAAATCTTTCAAGGACACTCCGACTCGCGATATTTACCGTTTCCGCTCGCTGTATATCGAAAGAAGCGATTGATTCACATCCCAAGCCTCGCAATCGTTTAAAATATCGATAAAGCACAGTACGAGACTCGGGATCGGGATATTTACCGTTTCCGCTCGCTGTATATCGAAACAAGCGAATAATTCACATCCCAAGAATCGCAATCGTTCAAGATATCGATAATTCAGAGTAGGAGACTCGGAATCGGGATATTTACCTTTACGCTCGCTGTATATCGAGAGAAGCGAAGGATTCACATCACAAGCCTCGCAATCGTTCAAAATATCGGTAAATCAGAGTAGGAGACTCGGAATCGGGATATTTACCTTTACGCTCGCTGTATATCGAAAGAAACGAAGGATTCACATCCCAAGCCTCGCAACCGTTCGAAATAACGAGAAATCACTCAAGGTCACTCGGAATCACGATATTGACCTTTTCCATATGCAGTGTATTGAAAGAAGCTAAGGATTCGTTTCCCAAGCCTCGCAATCGTTCAAAATATCGATAAATCAGAGTAGGATACTCGGAATCGCGATATTTAGCTTTTCCGCTAACTGTATATCGAAACAAGCGAATAATTCACATCCCAAGCCTCGCAATCGTTCAAGATATCGATAATTGAGAGTAGGAGACTCGGAATCGCGATATTTACCGTTTCCGCTCGCTGTATATCGAAAGCAGCGAGGGATTCACATCGCAAGCCTCGCAATCGTTCAAAATATCGGTAAATCAGAGTAGGAGACTCGGGATCGCGATATTTACATTTACCACTCGCTGTATATCGAAAGAAACGAAGGATTCACTTCCCAAGCCTCGCAATAATTCGAAATAACGACAAATCATTCAAGGACACTCCGACTCGCGATATTTACCGTTTCCGCTCGCTGTATATCGAAACAAGCGAATAATTCACATCCCAAGCCTCGCAATCGTTCAAAATATCGATAAATCAGAGTAGGAGACCCGGAATCGCGATATTTACCGTTTCCGCTCGCTGTATATCGAATGAAGCGAAGGATTCACATCACAAGCCTCGCAATCGTTCAAAATATCGATAAATCAGAGTAGGAGACTCGGGATCGCGATATTTACATTTACCACTCGCTGTATATGGAAAGAAGCGATGGATTCACTTCCCAAACGTCGCAATAATTCGAAATAACGACAAATCACTCAAGGACACTCCGAATCGCGATATTTACCGTTTCCGCTCGCTGTATATCGAAACAAGCGAATAATTCACATCAAAAGCCTCGCAATCGTTCAAAATATCGATAAATCAGAGTAGGAGACTCGGAATCGCGATATTTAGCTTTTCCGCTAGCTGTATATCGAAAGAAGCGAAGGATTCACTTCCCAAGCCTCCCAATAATTTGAAATAAAGACAAATCTTTCAAGGACACTCCGACCCGCGATATTTACCGTTTCCGCTCGCTCTATATCGAAACAAGCGAATAATTCACATCCCAAGCCTCGCAATCGTTCAAGATATCGATAATTCAGAGTAGGAGACACGGAATCGGGATATTTACCTTTTACGCTCGCTGTATATCGAAAGAAGCGAAGGATTGACTTCCCAAGCCTCGCAATAATTCGAAATAACGACAAATCACTCAAGGACACTCCGAATCGCGATATTTACCGTTTCCGCTCGCTGTATATCGAAACAAGCGAATAATTCACATCAAAAGCCTCGCAATCGTTCAAAATATGGATAAATCAGAGTAGGAGACTCGGAATCGCGATATTTAGCTTTTCCGCTCGCTGTATATCGAAAGAAGCGAAGGATTCACTTCCCAAGCCTCCCAATAATTTGAAATAACGACAAATCTTTCAAGGACACTCCGACTCGCGATATTTACCGTTTCCGCTCGCTGTATATCGAAAGAAGCGATTGATTCACATCCCAAGCCTCGCAATCGTTTAAAATATCGATAAAGCACAGTACGAGACTCGGGATCGGGATATTTACCGTTTCCGCTCGCTGTATATCGAAACAAGCGAATAATTCACATCCCAAGAATCGCAATCGTTCAAGATATCGATAATTCAGAGTAGGAGACTCGGAATCGGGATATTTACCTTTACGCTCGCTGTATATCGAGAGAAGCGAAGGATTCACATCACAAGCCTCGCAATCGTTCAAAATATCGGTAAATCAGAGTAGGAGACTCGGAATCGGGATATTTACCTTTACGCTCGCTGTATATCGAAAGAAACGAAGGATTCACATCCCAAGCCTCGCAACCGTTCGAAATAACGAGAAATCACTCAAGGTCACTCGGAATCACGATATTGACCTTTTCCATATGCAGTGTATTGAAAGAAGCTAAGGATTCGTTTCCCAAGCCTCGCAATCGTTCAAAATATCGATAAATCAGAGTAGGATACTCGGAATCGCGATATTTAGCTTTTCCGCTAACTGTATATCGAAACAAGCGAATAATTCACATCCCAAGCCTCGCAATCGTTCAAGATATCGATAATTGAGAGTAGGAGACTCGGAATCGCGATATTTACCGTTTCCGCTCGCTGTATATCGAAAGCAGCGAGGGATTCACATCGCAAGCCTCGCAATCGTTCAAAATATCGGTAAATCAGAGTAGGAGACTCGGGATCGCGATATTTACATTTACCACTCGCTGTATATCGAAAGAAACGAAGGATTCACTTCCCAAGCCTCGCAATAATTCGAAATAACGACAAATCATTCAAGGACACTCCGACTCGCGATATTTACCGTTTCCGCTCGCTGTATATCGAAACAAGCGAATAATTCACATCCCAAGCCTCGCAATCGTTCAAAATATCGATAAATCAGAGTAGGAGACCCGGAATCGCGATATTTACCGTTTCCGCTCGCTGTATATCGAATGAAGCGAAGGATTCACATCACAAGCCTCGCAATCGTTCAAAATATCGATAAATCAGAGTAGGAGACTCGGGATCGCGATATTTACATTTACCACTCGCTGTATATGGAAAGAAGCGATGGATTCACTTCCCAAACGTCGCAATAATTCGAAATAACGACAAATCACTCAAGGACACTCCGAATCGCGATATTTACCGTTTCCGCTCGCTGTATATCGAAACAAGCGAAGGATTCGCATCCCAAGCCTCGCAATCGTTCAAAATATCGATAAATCAGAGTAGGAGACCCGGAATCGCGATATTTACCGTTTCCGCTCGCTGTATATCGAATGAAGATGAGGATTCACATCGCAAGACTCGCAATCGTTCAAAATATCGGTAAATCAGAGTAGGAGACTCGGGATCGCGATATTTACATTTACCACTCGCTGTATATCGAAAGAAGCGAAGGATTCACTTCCCAAGCCTCGCAATAATTCGAAATAACGACAAATCACTCAAGGACACTCCGAATCGCGATATTTACAATTTCCGCTCGCTGTATATCGAAACAAGCGAATAATTCACATCAAAAGCCTCGCAATCGTTCAAAATATCGATAAATCAGAGTAGGAGACTCGGAATCGCGATATTTAGCTTTTCCGCTCGCTGTATATCGAAAGAAGCGAAGGATTCACTTCCCAAGCCTCCCAATAATTTGAAATAAAGACAAATCTTTCAAGGACACTCCGACCCGCGATATTTACCGTTTCCGCTCGCTCTATATCGAAACAAGCGAATAATTCACATCCCAAGCCTCGCAATCGTTCAAGATATCGATAATTCAGAGTAGGAGACACGGAATCGGGATATTTACCTTTTACGCTCGCTGTATATCGAAAGAAGCGAAGGATTGACTTCCCAAGCCTCGCAATAATTCGAAATAACGACAAATCACTCAAGGACACTCCGAATCGCGATATTTACCGTTTCCGCTCGCTGTATATCGAAACAAGCGAATAATTCACATCAAAAGCCTCGCAATCGTTCAAAATATGGATAAATCAGAGTAGGAGACTCGGAATCGCGATATTTAGCTTTTCCGCTCGCTGTATATCGAAAGAAGCGAAGGATTCACTTCCCAAGCCTCCCAATAATTTGAAATAACGACAAATCTTTCAAGGACACTCCGACTCGCGATATTTACCGTTTCCGCTCGCTGTATATCGAAAGAAGCGATTGATTCACATCCCAAGCCTCGCAATCGTTTAAAATATCGATAAAGCACAGTACGAGACTCGGGATCGGGATATTTACCGTTTCCGCTCGCTGTATATCGAAACAAGCGAATAATTCACATCCCAAGAATCGCAATCGTTCAAGATATCGATAATTCAGAGTAGGAGACTCGGAATCGGGATATTTACCTTTACGCTCGCTGTATATCGAGAGAAGCGAAGGATTCACATCACAAGCCTCGCAATCGTTCAAAATATCGGTAAATCAGAGTAGGAGACTCGGAATCGGGATATTTACCTTTACGCTCGCTGTATATCGAAAGAAACGAAGGATTCACATCCCAAGCCTCGCAACTGTTCGAAATAACGAGAAATCACTCAAGGTCACTCGGAATCACGATATTGACCTTTTCCATATGCAGTGTATTGAAAGAAGCTAAGGATTCGTTTCCCAAGCCTCGCAATCGTTCAAAATATCGATAAATCAGAGTAGGATACTCGGAATCGCGATATTTAGCTTTTCCGCTAACTGTATATCGAAACAAGCGAATAATTCACATCCCAAGCCTCGCAATCGTTCAAGATATCGATAATTGAGAGTAGGAGACTCGGAATCGCGATATTTACCGTTTCCGCTCGCTGTATATCGAAAGCAGCGAGGGATTCACATCGCAAGCCTCGCAATCGTTCAAAATATCGGTAAATCAGAGTAGGAGACTCGGGATCGCGATATTTACATTTACCACTCGCTGTATATCGAAAGAAACGAAGGATTCACTTCCCAAGCCTCGCAATAATTCGAAATAACGACAAATCATTCAAGGACACTCCGACTCGCGATATTTACCGTTTCCGCTCGCTGTATATCGAAACAAGCGAATAATTCACATCCCAAGCCTCGCAATCGTTCAAAATATCGATAAATCAGAGTAGGAGACCCGGAATCGCGATATTTACCGTTTCCGCTCGCTGTATATCGAATGAAGCGAAGGATTCACATCACAAGCCTCGCAATCGTTCAAAATATCGATAAATCAGAGTAGGAGACTCGGGATCGCGATATTTACATTTACCACTCGCTGTATATGGAAAGAAGCGATGGATTCACTTCCCAAACGTCGCAATAATTCGAAATAACGACAAATCACTCAAGGACACTCCGAATCGCGATATTTACCGTTTCCGCTCGCTGTATATCGAAACAAGCGAAGGATTCGCATCCCAAGCCTCGCAATCGTTCAAAATATCGATAAATCAGAGTAGGAGACCCGGAATCGCGATATTTACCGTTTCCGCTCGCTGTATATCGAATGAAGATGAGGATTCACATCGCAAGACTCGCAATCGTTCAAAATATCGGTAAATCAGAGTAGGAGACTCGGGATCGCGATATTTACATTTACCACTCGCTGTATATCGAAAGAAGCGAAGGATTCACTTCCCAAGCCTCGCAATAATTCGAAATAACGACAAATCACTCAAGGACACTCCGAATCGCGATATTTACAATTTCCGCTCGCTGTATATCGAAACAAGCGAATAATTCACATCAAAAGCCTCGCAATCGTTCAAAATATCGATAAATCAGAGTAGGAGACTCGGAATCGCGATATTTAGCTTTTCCGCTCGCTGTATATCGAAAGAAGCGAAGGATTCACTTCCCAAGCCTCCCAATAATTTGAAATAAAGACAAATCTTTCAAGGACACTCCGACTCGCGATATTTACCGTTTCCGCTCGCTCTATATCGAAACAAGCGAATAATTCACATCCCAAGCCTCGCAATCGTTCAAGATATCGATAATTCAGAGTAGGAGACACGGAATCGGGATATTTACCTTTTACGCTCGCTGTATATCGAAAGAAGCGAAGGATTGACTTCCCAAGCCTCGCAATAATTCGAAATAACGACAAATCACTCAAGGACACTCCGAATCGCGATATTTACCGTTTCCGCTCGCTGTATATCGAAACAAGCGAATAATTCACATCAAAAGCCTCGCAATCGTTCAAAATATGGATAAATCAGAGTAGGAGACTCGGAATCGCGATATTTAGCTTTTCCGCTCGCTGTATATCGAAAGAAGCGAAGGATTCACTTCCCAAGCCTCCCAATAATTTGAAATAACGACAAATCTTTCAAGGAAACTCCGACTCGCGATATTTACCGTTTCCGCTCGCTGTATATCGAAAGAAGCGATTGATTCACATCCCAAGCCTCGCAATCGTTTAAAATATCGATAAAGCACAGTACGAGACTCGGGATCGGGATATTTACCGTTTCCGCTCGCTGTATATCGAAACAAGCGAATAATTCACATCCCAAGAATCGCAATCGTTCAAGATATCGATAATTCAGAGTAGGAGACTCGGAATCGGGATATTTACCTTTACGCTCGCTGTATATCGAGAGAAGCGAAGGATTCACATCACAAGCCTCGCAATCGTTCAAAATATCGGTAAATCAGAGTAGGAGACTCGGAATCGGGATATTTACCTTTACGCTCGCTGTATATCGAAAGAAACGAAGGATTCACATCCCAAGCCTCGCAACCGTTCGAAATAACGAGAAATCACTCAAGGTCACTCGGAATCACGATATTGACCTTTTCCATATGCAGTGTATTGAAAGAAGCTAAGGATTCGTTTCCCAAGCCTCGCAATCGTTCAAAATATCGATAAATCAGAGTAGGATACTCGGAATCGCGATATTTAGCTTTTCCGCTAACTGTATATCGAAACAAGCGAATAATTCACATCCCAAGCCTCGCAATCGTTCAAGATATCGATAATTGAGAGTAGGAGACTCGGAATCGCGATATTTACCGTTTCCGCTCGCTGTATATCGAAAGCAGCGAGGGATTCACATCGCAAGCCTCGCAATCGTTCAAAATATCGGTAAATCAGAGTAGGAGACTCGGGATCGCGATATTTACATTTACCACTCGCTGTATATCGAAAGAAACGAAGGATTCACTTCCCAAGCCCCGCAATAATTCGAAATAACGACAAATCATTCAAGGACACTCCGACTCGCGATATTTACCGTTTCCGCTCGCTGTATATCGAAACAAGCGAATAATTCACATCCCAAGCCTCGCAATCGTTCAAAATATCGATAAATCAGAGTAGGAGACCCGGAATCGCGATATTTACCGTTTCCGCTCGCTGTATATCGAATGAAGCGAAGGATTCACATCACAAGCCTCGCAATCGTTCAAAATATCGATAAATCAGAGTAGGAGACTCGGGATCGCGATATTTACATTTACCACTCGCTGTATATGGAAAGAAGCGATGGATTCACTTCCCAAACGTCGCAATAATTCGAAATAACGACAAATCACTCAAGGACACTCCGAATCGCGATATTTACCGTTTCCGCTCGCTGTATATCGAAACAAGCGAAGGATTCGCATCCCAAGCCTCGCAATCGTTCAAAATATCGATAAATCAGAGTAGGAGACCCGGAATCGCGATATTTACCGTTTCCGCTCGCTGTATATCGAATGAAGATGAGGATTCACATCGCAAGACTCGCAATCGTTCAAAATATCGGTAAATCAGAGTAGGAGACTCGGGATCGCGATATTTACATTTACCACTCGCTGTATATCGAAAGAAGCGAAGGATTCACTTCCCAAGCCTCGCAATAATTCGAAATAACGACAAATCACTCAAGGACACTCCGAATCGCGATATTTACAATTTCCGCTCGCTGTATATCGAAACAAGCGAATAATTCACATCAAAAGCCTCGCAATCGTTCAAAATATCGATAAATCAGAGTAGGAGACTCGGAATCGCGATATTTAGCTTTTCCGCTCGCTGTATATCGAAAGAAGCGAAGGATTCACTTCCCAAGCCTCCCAATAATTTGAAATAAAGACAAATCTTTCAAGGACACTCCGACTCGCGATATTTACCGTTTCCGCTCGCTCTATATCGAAACAAGAAAATAATTCACATCCCAAGCCTCGCAATCGTTCAAGATATCGATAATTCAGAGTAGGAGACACGGAATCGGGATATTTACCTTTTACGCTCGCTGTATATCGAAAGAAGCGAAGGATTGACTTCCCAAGCCTCGCAATAATTCGAAATAACGACAAATCACTCAAGGACACTCCGAATCGCGATATTTACCGTTTCCGCTCGCTGTATATCGAAACAAGCGAATAATTCACATCAAAAGCCTCGCAATCGTTCAAAATATGGATAAATCAGAGTAGGAGACTCGGAATCGCGATATTTAGCTTTTCCGCTCGCTGTATATCGAAAGAAGCGAAGGATTCACTTCCCAAGCCTCCCAATAATTTGAAATAACGACAAATCTTTCAAGGACACTCCGACTCGCGATATTTACCGTTTCCGCTCGCTGTATATCGAAAGAAGCGATTGATTCACATCCCAAGCCTCGCAATCGTTTAAAATATCGATAAAGCACAGTACGAGACTCGGGATCGGGATATTTACCGTTTCCGCTCGCTGTATATCGAAACAAGCGAATAATTCACATCCCAAGAATCGCAATCGTTCAAGATATCGATAATTCAGAGTAGGAGACTCGGAATCGGGATATTTACCTTTACGCTCGCTGTATATCGAGAGAAGCGAAGGATTCACATCACAAGCCTCGCAATCGTTCAAAATATCGGTAAATCAGAGTAGGAGACTCGGAATCGGGATATTTACCTTTACGCTCGCTGTATATCGAAAGAAACGAAGGATTCACATCCCAAGCCTCGCAACCGTTCGAAATAACGAGAAATCACTCAAGGTCACTCGGAATCACGATATTGACCTTTTCCATATGCAGTGTATTGAAAGAAGCTAAGGATTCGTTTCCCAAGCCTCGCAATCGTTCAAAATATCGATAAATCAGAGTAGGATACTCGGAATCGCGATATTTAGCTTTTCCGCTAACTGTATATCGAAACAAGCGAATAATTCACATCCCAAGCCTCGCAATCGTTCAAGATATCGATAATTGAGAGTAGGAGACTCGGAATCGCGATATTTACCGTTTCCGCTCGCTGTATATCGAAAGCAGCGAGGGATTCACATCGCAAGCCTCGCAATCGTTCAAAATATCGGTAAATCAGAGTAGGAGACTCGGGATCGCGATATTTACATTTACCACTCGCTGTATATCGAAAGAAACGAAGGATTCACTTCCCAAGCCTCGCAATAATTCGAAATAACGACAAATCATTCAAGGACACTCCGACTCGCGATATTTACCGTTTCCGCTCGCTGTATATCGAAACAAGCGAATAATTCACATCCCAAGCCTCGCAATCGTTCAAAATATCGATAAATCAGAGTAGGAGACCCGGAATCGCGATATTTACCGTTTCCGCTCGCTGTATATCGAATGAAGCGAAGGATTCACATCACAAGCCTCGCAATCGTTCAAAATATCGATAAATCAGAGTAGGAGACTCGGGATCGCGATATTTACATTTACCACTCGCTGTATATGGAAAGAAGCGATGGATTCACTTCCCAAACGTCGCAATAATTCGAAATAACGACAAATCACTCAAGGACACTCCGAATCGCGATATTTACCGTTTCCGCTCGCTGTATATCGAAACAAGCGAAGGATTCGCATCCCAAGCCTCGCAATCGTTCAAAATATCGATAAATCAGAGTAGGAGACCCGGAATCGCGATATTTACCGTTTCCGCTCGCTGTATATCGAATGAAGATGAGGATTCACATCGCAAGACTCGCAATCGTTCAAAATATCGGTAAATCAGGGTAGGAGACTCGGGATCGCGATATTTACATTTACCACTCGCTGTATATCGAAAGAAGCGAAGGATTCACTTCCCAAGCCTCGCAATAATTCGAAATAACGACAAATCACTCAAGGACACTCCGAATCGCGATATTTACAATTTCCGCTCGCTGTATATCGAAACAAGCGAATAATTCACATCAAAAGCCTCGCAATCGTTCAAAATATCGATAAATCAGAGTAGGAGACTCGGAATCGCGATATTTAGCTTTTCCGCTCGCTGTATATCGAAAGAAGCGAAGGATTCACTTCCCAAGCCTCCCAATAATTTGAAATAAAGACAAATCTTTCAAGGACACTCCGACTCGCGATATTTACCGTTTCCGCTCGCTCTATATCGAAACAAGCGAATAATTCACATCCCAAGCCTCGCAATCGTTCAAGATATCGATAATTCAGAGTAGGAGACACGGAATCGGGATATTTACCTTTTACGCTCGCTGTATATCGAAAGAAGCGAAGGATTGACTTCCCAAGCCTCGCAATAATTCGAAATAACGACAAATCACTCAAGGACACTCCGAATCGCGATATTTACCGTTTCCGCTCGCTGTATATCGAAACAAGCGAATAATTCACATCGCAAGCCTCGCAATCGTTCAAAATATCGGTAAATCAGAGTAGGAGACTCGGGATCGCGATATTTACATTTACCACTCGCTGTATATCGAAAGAAACGAAGGATTCACTACCCAAGCCCCGCAATAATTCGAAATAACGACAAATCATTCAAGGACACTCCGACTCGCGATATTTACCGTTTCCGCTCGCTGTATATCGAAACAAGCGAATAATTCACATCCCAAGCCTCGCAATCGTTCAAAATATCGATAAATCAGAGTAGGAGACCCGGAATCGCGATATTTACCGTTTCCGCTCGCTGTATATCGAATGAAGCGAAGGATTCACATCACAAGCCTCGCAATCGTTCAAAATATCGATAAATCAGAGTAGGAGACTCGGGATCGCGATATTTACATTTACCACTCGCTGTATATGGAAAGAAGCGATGGATTCACTTCCCAAACGTCGCAATAATTCGAAATAACGACAAATCACTCAAGGACACTCCGAATCGCGATATTTACCGTTTCCGCTCGCTGTATATCGAAACAAGCGAAGGATTCGCATCCCAAGCCTCGCAATCGTTCAAAATATCGATAAATCAGAGTAGGAGACCCGGAATCGCGATATTTACCGTTTCCGCTCGCTGTATATCGAATGAAGATGAGGATTCACATCGCAAGACTCGCAATCGTTCAAAATATCGGTAAATCAGAGTAGGAGACTCGGGATCGCGATATTTACATTTACCACTCGCTGTATATCGAAAGAAGCGAAGGATTCACTTCCCAAGCCTCGCAATAATTCGAAATAACGACAAATCACTCAAGGACACTCCGAATCGCGATATTTACAATTTCCGCTCGCTGTATATCGAAACAAGCGAATAATTCACATCAAAAGCCTCGCAATCGTTCAAAATATCGATAAATCAGAGTAGGAGACTCGGAATCGCGATATTTAGCTTTTCCGCTCGCTGTATATCGAAAGAAGCGAAGGATTCACTTCCCAAGCCTCCCAATAATTTGAAATAAAGACAAATCTTTCAAGGACACTCCGACTCGCGATATTTACCGTTTCCGCTCGCTCTATATCGAAACAAGAAAATAATTCACATCCCAAGCCTCGCAATCGTTCAAGATATCGATAATTCAGAGTAGGAGACACGGAATCGGGATATTTACCTTTTACGCTCGCTGTATATCGAAAGAAGCGAAGGATTGACTTCCCAAGCCTCGCAATAATTCGAAATAACGACAAATCACTCAAGGACACTCCGAATCGCGATATTTACCGTTTCCGCTCGCTGTATATCGAAACAAGCGAATAATTCACATCAAAAGCCTCGCAATCGTTCAAAATATGGATAAATCAGAGTAGGAGACTCGGAATCGCGATATTTAGCTTTTCCGCTCGCTGTATATCGAAAGAAGCGAAGGATTCACTTCCCAAGCCTCCCAATAATTTGAAATAACGACAAATCTTTCAAGGACACTCCGACTCGCGATATTTACCGTTTCCGCTCGCTGTATATCGAAAGAAGCGATTGATTCACATCCCAAGCCTCGCAATCGTTTAAAATATCGATAAAGCACAGTACGAGACTCGGGATCGGGATATTTACCGTTTCCGCTCGCTGTATATCGAAACAAGCGAATAATTCACATCCCAAGAATCGCAATCGTTCAAGATATCGATAATTCAGAGTAGGAGACTCGGAATCGGGATATTTACCTTTACGCTCGCTGTATATCGAGAGAAGCGAAGGATTCACATCACAAGCCTCGCAATCGTTCAAAATATCGGTAAATCAGAGTAGGAGACTCGGAATCGGGATATTTACCTTTACGCTCGCTGTATATCGAAAGAAACGAAGGATTCACATCCCAAGCCTCGCAACCGTTCGAAATAACGAGAAATCACTCAAGGTCACTCGGAATCACGATATTGACCTTTTCCATATGCAGTGTATTGAAAGAAGCTAAGGATTCGTTTCCCAAGCCTCGCAATCGTTCAAAATATCGATAAATCAGAGTAGGATACTCGGAATCGCGATATTTAGCTTTTCCGCTAACTGTATATCGAAACAAGCGAATAATTCACATCCCAAGCCTCGCAATCGTTCAAGATATCGATAATTGAGAGTAGGAGACTCGGAATCGCGATATTTACCGTTTCCGCTCGCTGTATATCGAAAGCAGCGAGGGATTCACATCGCAAGCCTCGCAATCGTTCAAAATATCGGTAAATCAGAGTAGGAGACTCGGGATCGCGATATTTACATTTACCACTCGCTGTATATCGAAAGAAACGAAGGATTCACTTCCCAAGCCTCGCAATAATTCGAAATAACGACAAATCATTCAAGGACACTCCGACTCGCGATATTTACCGTTTCCGCTCGCTGTATATCGAAACAAGCGAATAATTCACATCCCAAGCCTCGCAATCGTTCAAAATATCGATAAATCAGAGTAGGAGACCCGGAATCGCGATATTTACCGTTTCCGCTCGCTGTATATCGAATGAAGCGAAGGATTCACATCACAAGCCTCGCAATCGTTCAAAATATCGATAAATCAGAGTAGGAGACTCGGGATCGCGATATTTACATTTACCACTCGCTGTATATGGAAAGAAGCGATGGATTCACTTCCCAAACGTCGCAATAATTCGAAATAACGACAAATCACTCAAGGACACTCCGAATCGCGATATTTACCGTTTCCGCTCGCTGTATATCGAAACAAGCGAAGGATTCGCATCCCAAGCCTCGCAATCGTTCAAAATATCGATAAATCAGAGTAGGAGACCCGGAATCGCGATATTTACCGTTTCCGCTCGCTGTATATCGAATGAAGATGAGGATTCACATCGCAAGACTCGCAATCGTTCAAAATATCGGTAAATCAGAGTAGGAGACTCGGGATCGCGATATTTACATTTACCACTCGCTGTATATCGAAAGAAGCGAAGGATTCACTTCCCAAGCCTCGCAATAATTCGAAATAACGACAAATCACTCAAGGACACTCCGAATCGCGATATTTACAATTTCCGCTCGCTGTATATCGAAACAAGCGAATAATTCACATCAAAAGCCTCGCAATCGTTCAAAATATCGATAAATCAGAGTAGGAGACTCGGAATCGCGATATTTAGCTTTTCCGCTCGCTGTATATCGAAAGAAGCGAAGGATTCACTTCCCAAGCCTCCCAATAATTTGAAATAAAGACAAATCTTTCAAGGACACTCCGACTCGCGATATTTACCGTTTCCGCTCGCTCTATATCGAAACAAGCGAATAATTCACATCCCAAGCCTCGCAATCGTTCAAGATATCGATAATTCAGAGTAGGAGACACGGAATCGGGATATTTACCTTTTACGCTCGCTGTATATCGAAAGAAGCGAAGGATTGACTTCCCAAGCCTCGCAATAATTCGAAATAACGACAAATCACTCAAGGACACTCCGAATCGCGATATTTACCGTTTCCGCTCGCTGTATATCGAAACAAGCGAATAATTCACATCAAAAGCCTCGCAATCGTTCAAAATATGGATAAATCAGAGTAGGAGACTCGGAATCGCGATATTTAGCTTTTCCGCTCGCTGTATATCGAAAGAAGCGAAGGATTCACTTCCCAAGCCTCCCAATAATTTGAAATAACGACAAATCTTTCAAGGACACTCCGACTCGCGATATTTACCGTTTCCGCTCGCTGTATATCGAAAGAAGCGATTGATTCACATCCCAAGCCTCGCAATCGTTTAAAATATCGATAAAGCACAGTACGAGACTCGGGATCGGGATATTTACCGTTTCCGCTCGCTGTATATCGAAACAAGCGAATAATTCACATCCCAAGAATCGCAATCGTTCAAGATATCGATAATTCAGAGTAGGAGACTCGGAATCGGGATATTTACCTTTACGCTCGCTGTATATCGAGAGAAGCGAAGGATTCACATCACAAGCCTCGCAATCGTTCAAAATATCGGTAAATCAGAGTAGGAGACTCGGAATCGGGATATTTACCTTTACGCTCGCTGTATATCGAAAGAAACGAAGGATTCACATCCCAAGCCTCGCAACCGTTCGAAATAACGAGAAATCACTCAAGGTCACTCGGAATCACGATATTGACCTTTTCCATATGCAGTGTATTGAAAGAAGCTAAGGATTCGTTTCCCAAGCCTCGCAATCGTTCAAAATATCGATAAATCAGAGTAGGATACTCGGAATCGCGATATTTAGCTTTTCCGCTAACTGTATATCGAAACAAGCGAATAATTCACATCCCAAGCCTCGCAATCGTTCAAGATATCGATAATTGAGAGTAGGAGACTCGGAATCGCGATATTTACCGTTTCCGCTCGCTGTATATCGAAAGCAGCGAGGGATTCACATCGCAAGCCTCGCAATCGTTCAAAATATCGGTAAATCAGAGTAGGAGACTCGGGATCGCGATATTTACATTTACCACTCGCTGTATATCGAAAGAAACGAAGGATTCACTTCCCAAGCCTCGCAATAATTCGAAATAACGACAAATCATTCAAGGACACTCCGACTCGCGATATTTACCGTTTCCGCTCGCTGTATATCGAAACAAGCGAATAATTCACATCCCAAGCCTCGCAATCGTTCAAAATATCGATAAATCAGAGTAGGAGACCCGGAATCGCGATATTTACCGTTTCCGCTCGCTGTATATCGAATGAAGCGAAGGATTCACATCACAAGCCTCGCAATCGTTCAAAATATCGATAAATCAGAGTAGGAGACTCGGGATCGCGATATTTACATTTACCACTCGCTGTATATGGAAAGAAGCGATGGATTCACTTCCCAAACGTCGCAATAATTCGAAATAACGACAAATCACTCAAGGACACTCCGAATCGCGATATTTACCGTTTCCGCTCGCTGTATATCGAAACAAGCGAAGGATTCGCATCCCAAGCCTCGCAATCGTTCAAAATATCGATAAATCAGAGTAGGAGACCCGGAATCGCGATATTTACCGTTTCCGCTCGCTGTATATCGAATGAAGATGAGGATTCACATCGCAAGACTCGCAATCGTTCAAAATATCGGTAAATCAGAGTAGGAGACTCGGGATCGCGATATTTACATTTACCACTCGCTGTATATCGAAAGAAGCGAAGGATTCACTTCCCAAGCCTCGCAATAATTCGAAATAACGACAAATCACTCAAGGACACTCCGAATCGCGATATTTACAATTTCCGCTCGCTGTATATCGAAACAAGCGAATAATTCACATCAAAAGCCTCGCAATCGTTCAAAATATCGATAAATCAGAGTAGGAGACTCGGAATCGCGATATTTAGCTTTTCCGCTCGCTGTATATCGAAAGAAGCGAAGGATTCACTTCCCAAGCCTCCCAATAATTTGAAATAAAGACAAATCTTTCAAGGACACTCCGACTCGCGATATTTACCGTTTCCGCTCGCTCTATATCGAAACAAGCGAATAATTCACATCCCAAGCCTCGCAATCGTTCAAGATATCGATAATTCAGAGTAGGAGACACGGAATCGGGATATTTACCTTTTACGCTCGCTGTATATCGAAAGAAGCGAAGGATTGACTTCCCAAGCCTCGCAATAATTCGAAATAACGACAAATCACTCAAGGACACTCCGAATCGCGATATTTACCGTTTCCGCTCGCTGTATATCGAAACAAGCGAATAATTCACATCAAAAGCCTCGCAATCGTTCAAAATATGGATAAATCAGAGTAGGAGACTCGGAATCGCGATATTTAGCTTTTCCGCTCGCTGTATATCGAAAGAAGCGAAGGATTCACTTCCCAAGCCTCCCAATAATTTGAAATAACGACAAATCTTTCAAGGACACTCCGACTCGCGATATTTACCGTTTCCGCTCGCTGTATATCGAAAGAAGCGATTGATTCACATCCCAAGCCTCGCAATCGTTTAAAATATCGATAAAGCACAGTACGAGACTCGGGATCGGGATATTTACCGTTTCCGCTCGCTGTATATCGAAACAAGCGAATAATTCACATCCCAAGAATCGCAATCGTTCAAGATATCGATAATTCAGAGTAGGAGACTCGGAATCGGGATATTTACCTTTACGCTCGCTGTATATCGAGAGAAGCGAAGGATTCACATCACAAGCCTCGCAATCGTTCAAAATATCGGTAAATCAGAGTAGGAGACTCGGAATCGGGATATTTACCTTTACGCTCGCTGTATATCGAAAGAAACGAAGGATTCACATCCCAAGCCTCGCAACCGTTCGAAATAACGAGAAATCACTCAAGGTCACTCGGAATCACGATATTGACCTTTTCCATATGCAGTGTATTGAAAGAAGCTAAGGATTCGTTTCCCAAGCCTCGCAATCGTTCAAAATATCGATAAATCAGAGTAGGATACTCGGAATCGCGATATTTAGCTTTTCCGCTAACTGTATATCGAAACAAGCGAATAATTCACATCCCAAGCCTCGCAATCGTTCAAGATATCGATAATTGAGAGTAGGAGACTCGGAATCGCGATATTTACCGTTTCCGCTCGCTGTATATCGAAAGCAGCGAGGGATTCACATCGCAAGCCTCGCAATCGTTCAAAATATCGGTAAATCAGAGTAGGAGACTCGGGATCGCGATATTTACATTTACCACTCGCTGTATATCGAAAGAAACGAAGGATTCACTTCCCAAGCCTCGCAATAATTCGAAATAACGACAAATCATTCAAGGACACTCCGACTCGCGATATTTACCGTTTCCGCTCGCTGTATATCGAAACAAGCGAATAATTCACATCCCAAGCCTCGCAATCGTTCAAAATATCGATAAATCAGAGTAGGAGACCCGGAATCGCGATATTTACCGTTTCCGCTCGCTGTATATCGAATGAAGCGAAGGATTCACATCACAAGCCTCGCAATCGTTCAAAATATCGATAAATCAGAGTAGGAGACTCGGGATCGCGATATTTACATTTACCACTCGCTGTATATGGAAAGAAGCGATGGATTCACTTCCCAAACGTCGCAATAATTCGAAATAACGACAAATCACTCAAGGACACTCCGAATCGCGATATTTACCGTTTCCGCTCGCTGTATATCGAAACAAGCGAAGGATTCGCATCCCAAGCCTCGCAATCGTTCAAAATATCGATAAATCAGAGTAGGAGACCCGGAATCGCGATATTTACCGTTTCCGCTCGCTGTATATCGAATGAAGATGAGGATTCACATCGCAAGACTCGCAATCGTTCAAAATATCGGTAAATCAGAGTAGGAGACTCGGGATCGCGATATTTACATTTACCACTCGCTGTATATCGAAAGAAGCGAAGGATTCACTTCCCAAGCCTCGCAATAATTCGAAATAACGACAAATCACTCAAGGACACTCCGAATCGCGATATTTACAATTTCCGCTCGCTGTATATCGAAACAAGCGAATAATTCACATCAAAAGCCTCGCAATCGTTCAAAATATCGATAAATCAGAGTAGGAGACTCGGAATCGCGATATTTAGCTTTTCCGCTCGCTGTATATCGAAAGAAGCGAAGGATTCACTTCCCAAGCCTCCCAATAATTTGAAATAAAGACAAATCTTTCAAGGACACTCCGACTCGCGATATTTACCGTTTCCGCTCGCTCTATATCGAAACAAGCGAATAATTCACATCCCAAGCCTCGCAATCGTTCAAGATATCGATAATTCAGAGTAGGAGACACGGAATCGGGATATTTACCTTTTACGCTCGCTGTATATCGAAAGAAGCGAAGGATTGACTTCCCAAGCCTCGCAATAATTCGAAATAACGACAAATCACTCAAGGACACTCCGAATCGCGATATTTACCGTTTCCGCTCGCTGTATATCGAAACAAGCGAATAATTCACATCAAAAGCCTCGCAATCGTTCAAAATATGGATAAATCAGAGTAGGAGACTCGGAATCGCGATATTTAGCTTTTCCGCTCGCTGTATATCGAAAGAAGCGAAGGATTCACTTCCCAAGCCTCCCAATAATTTGAAATAACGACAAATCTTTCAAGGACACTCCGACTCGCGATATTTACCGTTTCCGCTCGCTGTATATCGAAAGAAGCGATTGATTCACATCCCAAGCCTCGCAATCGTTTAAAATATCGATAAAGCACAGTACGAGACTCGGGATCGGGATATTTACCGTTTCCGCTCGCTGTATATCGAAACAAGCGAATAATTCACATCCCAAGAATCGCAATGGTTCAAGATATCGATAATTCAGAGTAGGAGACTCGGAATCGGGATATTTACCTTTACGCTCGCTGTATATCGAGAGAAGCGAAGGATTCACATCACAAGCCTCGCAATCGTTCAAAATATCGGTAAATCAGAGTAGGAGACTCGGAATCGGGATATTTACCTTTACGCTCGCTGTATATCGAAAGAAACGAAGGATTCACATCCCAAGCCTCGCAACCGTTCGAAATAACGAGAAATCACTCAAGGTCACTCGGAATCACGATATTGACCTTTTCCATATGCAGTGTATTGAAAGAAGCTAAGGATTCGTTTCCCAAGCCTCGCAATCGTTCAAAATATCGATAAATCAGAGTAGGATACTCGGAATCGCGATATTTAGCTTTTCCGCTAACTGTATATCGAAACAAGCGAATAATTCACATCCCAAGCCTCGCAATCGTTCAAGATATCGATAATTGAGAGTAGGAGACTCGGAATCGCGATATTTACCGTTTCCGCTCGCTGTATATCGAAAGCAGCGAGGGATTCACATCGCAAGCCTCGCAATCGTTCAAAATATCGGTAAATCAGAGTAGGAGACTCGGGATCGCGATATTTACATTTACCACTCGCTGTATATCGAAAGAAACGAAGGATTCACTTCCCAAGCCTCGCAATAATTCGAAATAACGACAAATCATTCAAGGACACTCCGACTCGCGATATTTACCGTTTCCGCTCGCTGTATATCGAAACAAGCGAATAATTCACATCCCAAGCCTCGCAATCGTTCAAAATATCGATAAATCAGAGTAGGAGACCCGGAATCGCGATATTTACCGTTTCCGCTCGCTGTATATCGAATGAAGCGAAGGATTCACATCACAAGCCTCGCAATCGTTCAAAATATCGATAAATCAGAGTAGGAGACTCGGGATCGCGATATTTACATTTACCACTCGCTGTATATGGAAAGAAGCGATGGATTCACTTCCCAAACGTCGCAATAATTCGAAATAACGACAAATCACTCAAGGACACTCCGAATCGCGATATTTACCGTTTCCGCTCGCTGTATATCGAAACAAGCGAAGGATTCGCATCCCAAGCCTCGCAATCGTTCAAAATATCGATAAATCAGAGTAGGAGACCCGGAATCGCGATATTTACCGTTTCCGCTCGCTGTATATCGAATGAAGATGAGGATTCACATCGCAAGACTCGCAATCGTTCAAAATATCGGTAAATCAGAGTAGGAGACTCGGGATCGCGATATTTACATTTACCACTCGCTGTATATCGAAAGAAGCGAAGGATTCACTTCCCAAGCCTCGCAATAATTCGAAATAACGACAAATCACTCAAGGACACTCCGAATCGCGATATTTACAATTTCCGCTCGCTGTATATCGAAACAAGCGAATAATTCACATCAAAAGCCTCGCAATCGTTCAAAATATCGATAAATCAGAGTAGGAGACTCGGAATCGCGATATTTAGCTTTTCCGCTCGCTGTATATCGAAAGAAGCGAAGGATTCACTTCCCAAGCCTCCCAATAATTTGAAATAAAGACAAATCTTTCAAGGACACTCCGACTCGCGATATTTACCGTTTCCGCTCGCTCTATATCGAAACAAGCGAATAATTCACATCCCAAGCCTCGCAATCGTTCAAGATATCGATAATTCAGAGTAGGAGACACGGAATCGGGATATTTACCTTTTACGCTCGCTGTATATCGAAAGAAGCGAAGGATTGACTTCCCAAGCCTCGCAATAATTCGAAATAACGACAAATCACTCAAGGACACTCCGAATCGCGATATTTACCGTTTCCGCTCGCTGTATATCGAAACAAGCGAATAATTCACATCAAAAGCCTCGCAATCGTTCAAAATATGGATAAATCAGAGTAGGAGACTCGGAATCGCGATATTTAGCTTTTCCGCTCGCTGTATATCGAAAGAAGCGAAGGATTCACTTCCCAAGCCTCCCAATAATTTGAAATAACGACAAATCTTTCAAGGACACTCCGACTCGCGATATTTACCGTTTCCGCTCGCTGTATATCGAAAGAAGCGATTGATTCACATCCCAAGCCTCGCAATCGTTTAAAATATCGATAAAGCACAGTACGAGACTCGGGATCGGGATATTTACCGTTTCCGCTCGCTGTATATCGAAACAAGCGAATAATTCACATCCCAAGAATCGCAATCGTTCAAGATATCGATAATTCAGAGTAGGAGACTCGGAATCGGGATATTTACCTTTACGCTCGCTGTATATCGAGAGAAGCGAAGGATTCACATCACAAGCCTCGCAATCGTTCAAAATATCGGTAAATCAGAGTAGGAGACTCGGAATCGGGATATTTACCTTTACGCTCGCTGTATATCGAAAGAAACGAAGGATTCACATCCCAAGCCTCGCAACCGTTCGAAATAACGAGAAATCACTCAAGGTCACTCGGAATCACGATATTGACCTTTTCCATATGCAGTGTATTGAAAGAAGCTAAGGATTCGTTTCCCAAGCCTCGCAATCGTTCAAAATATCGATAAATCAGAGTAGGATACTCGGAATCGCGATATTTAGCTTTTCCGCTAACTGTATATCGAAACAAGCGAATAATTCACATCCCAAGCCTCGCAATCGTTCAAGATATCGATAATTGAGAGTAGGAGACTCGGAATCGCGATATTTACCGTTTCCGCTCGCTGTATATCGAAACAAGCGAATAATTCACATCCCAAGCCTCGCAATCGTTCAAAATATCGATAAATCAGAGTAGGAGACCCGGAATCGCGATATTTACCGTTTCCGCTCGCTGTATACCGAATGAAGCGAAGGATTCACATCACAAGCCTCGCAATCGTTCAAAATATCGATAAATCAGAGTAGGAGACTCGGGATCGCGATATTTACATTTACCACTCGCTGTATATGGAAAGAAGCGATGGATTCACTTCCCAAACGTCGCAATAATTCGAAATAACGACAAATCACTCAAGGACACTCCGAATCGCGATATTTACCGTTTCCGCTCGCTGTATATCGAAACAAGCGAAGGATTCGCATCCCAAGCCTCGCAATCGTTCAAAATATCGATAAATCAGAGTAGGAGACCCGGAATCGCGATATTTACCGTTTCCGCTCGCTGTATATCGAATGAAGATGAGGATTCACATCGCAAGACTCGCAATCGTTCAAAATATCGGTAAATCAGAGTAGGAGACTCGGGATCGCGATATTTACATTTACCACTCGCTGTATATCGAAAGAAGCGAAGGATTCACTTCCCAAGCCTCGCAATAATTCGAAATAACGACAAATCACTCAAGGACACTCCGAATCGCGATATTTACAATTTCCGCTCGCTGTATATCGAAACAAGCGAATAATTCACATCAAAAGCCTCGCAATCGTTCAAAATATCGATAAATCAGAGTAGGAGACTCGGAATCGCGATATTTAGCTTTTCCGCTCGCTGTATATCGAAAGAAGCGAAGGATTCACTTCCCAAGCCTCCCAATAATTTGAAATAAAGACAAATCTTTCAAGGACACTCCGACTCGCGATATTTACCGTTTCCGCTCGCTCTATATCGAAACAAGCGAATAATTCACATCCCAAGCCTCGCAATCGTTCAAGATATCGATAATTCAGAGTAGGAGACACGGAATCGGGATATTTACCTTTTACGCTCGCTGTATATCGAAAGAAGCGAAGGATTGACTTCCCAAGCCTCGCAATAATTCGAAATAACGACAAATCACTCAAGGACACTCCGAATCGCGATATTTACCGTTTCCGCTCGCTGTATATCGAAACAAGCGAATAATTCACATCAAAAGCCTCGCAATCGTTCAAAATATGGATAAATCAGAGTAGGAGACTCGGAATCGCGATATTTAGCTTTTCCGCTCGCTGTATATCGAAAGAAGCGAAGGATTCACTTCCCAAGCCTCCCAATAATTTGAAATAACGACAAATCTTTCAAGGACACTCCGACTCGCGATATTTACCGTTTCCGCTCGCTGTATATCGAAAGAAGCGATTGATTCACATCCCAAGCCTCGCAATCGTTTAAAATATCGATAAAGCACAGTACGAGACTCGGGATCGGGATATTTACCGTTTCCGCTCGCTGTATATCGAAACAAGCGAATAATTCACATCCCAAGAATCGCAATCGTTCAAGATATCGATAATTCAGAGTAGGAGACTCGGAATCGGGATATTTACCTTTACGCTCGCTGTATATCGAGAGAAGCGAAGGATTCACATCACAAGCCTCGCAATCGTTCAAAATATCGGTAAATCAGAGTAGGAGACTCGGAATCGGGATATTTACCTTTACGCTCGCTGTATATCGAAAGAAACGAAGGATTCACATCCCAAGCCTCGCAACCGTTCGAAATAACGAGAAATCACTCAAGGTCACTCGGAATCACGATATTGACCTTTTCCATATGCAGTGTATTGAAAGAAGCTAAGGATTCGTTTCCCAAGCCTCGCAATCGTTCAAAATATCGATAAATCAGAGTAGGATACTCGGAATCGCGATATTTAGCTTTTCCGCTAACTGTATATCGAAAGAAGCGAAGGATTCACTTCCCAAGCCTCCCAATAATTTGAAAAAATGACAAATCACTCAAGGACACTCCGACTCGCGATATTTACCGTTTCCGCTCGCTGTATATCGAAACAAGCGAAGGATTCGCATGCCAAGCCTCGCAATCGTTCAAAATATCGATAAATCAGAGTAGGAGACCCGGAATCGCGATATTTACCGTTTCCGCTCGCTGTATATCGAATGAAGATGAGGATTCACATCGCAAGACTCGCAATCGTTCAAAATATCGGTAAATCAGAGTAGGAGACTCGGAATCGCGATATTTATCTTTTCCGCTAACTGTATATCGAAAGAAGCGAAGGATTCACTTCCCAAGCCTCCCAATAATTTGAAATAATGACAAATCACTCAAGGACACTCCGACTCGCGATATTTACCGTTTCCGCTCCCTGTATATCGAAAGAAGCGAAGGATTCACATCCCAAGCCTCGCAACCGTTCGAAATAACGAGAAATCACTCAAGGTCACTCGGAATCACGATATTGACCTTTTCCATATGCAGTGTATTGAAAGAAGCTAAGGATTCGTTTCCCAAGCCTCGCAATCGTTCAAAATATCGATAAATCAGAGTAGGATACTCGGAATCGCGATATTTATCTTTTCCGCTAACTGTATATCGAAAGAAGCGAAGGATTCACTTCCCAAGACTCCCAATAATTTGAAATAATGACAAATCACTCAAGGACACTCCGACTCGCGATATTTACCGTTTCCGCTCCCTGTATATCGAAAGAAGCGAAGGATTCACATCACAAGCCTCGCAATCGTACAAAATATCGATAAATCAGAGTAGGAGACTCCGAATGGCGATATTTACCGTTTCCGCTCGCTGTATATCGAAAGAAGCGAAGGATTCCAATCCCAAGCCTCGCAACCGTTCAAAATATCTATAAATCACAGTAGGAGACTCGGGATCGCGATATTTACATTTACCACTCGCTGTATAAAGAAAGAAGCGATGGATTCACTTCCCAAGCGTCGCAATAATTCGAAATAACGACACATCACTCAAGGACACTCCGAATCTCGATATTTACTGTTTCCGCTCGCTGTACATCGAAACAAGCGAACGATTCGCATCACAAGCCCCGCAATCGTTCAAAATATCGATAAATCAGAGTAGGAGACTCGGAATCGCGATATTTACATTTACCACTCGCTGTATATCGAAAGAAGCGAAGGATTCACTTCCCAAGCCTCCCAATAATTTGAAATAACGACAAATCTTTCAAGGACACTCCGACTCGCGATATTTACCGTTTCCGCTCGCTGTATATAGAAAGAAGCGATTGAATCACATCCCAAGCCTCGCAATCGTTTAAAATATCGATAATTCAGAGTAGGAGACTCGGAATCGCGATATTTACCTTTTCCGCTCGCTGTATATCGAAAGAAGCGAAGGATTCACATCACAAGCCTCGCAATCGTTCAAAATATCGATATATCAGAGTAGGATACTCCGAATGGCGATATTTACCGTTTCCGCTCGCTGTATATCGAAAGAAGCGAGGGATTCACTTCCCAGGCCTCGCAATAATTCGAAATAACGACGAATCACTCAAGGACACTCCGAATCGCGATATTTACCGTTTCCGCTCGCTGTATATCGAAAGAAGCGAAGGATTCACATCACAAGCCTCGCAACCGTCCAAAATATCTATAAATCACAGTAGGAGACTCCGAATGGCGATATTTACCGTTTCCGCTCGCTGTATATAGAAAGAAGCGATTGATTCACATCCCAAGCCTCGCAATCGTTTAAAATATCGATAATTCAGAGTAGGAGATTCGGAATCGCGATATTTACCTTTTCCGCTCGCTGTATATCGAAAGAAGCGATTGATTCACATCCCAAGCCTCGCAATCGTTTAAAATATCGATAAATTACAGTACGAGACTCGGGATCGCGATATTTACTGTTTCCGCTCGCTGTATATCGAAAGAAGCGAAGGATTCACTTCCCAAGCCTCCCAATAATTTGAAATAACGACAAATCTTTCAAGGACACTCCGACTCGCGATATTTACCGTTTCCCCTCGCTGTATATCGGAAGAAGCGATTGATTCACATCCCAAGCCTTGCAATCGTTTAAAATATCGATAGTACGAGACTCGGGATCGCGATATTTACCGTTTTCGCTCGCTGTATATCGAAACAAGCGAATAATTCACATCCCAAGCCTCGCAATCGTTCAAAATATCGATAAATCAGAGTAGGAGACTCGGAATCGCGATATTTACCTTTTCCGCTCGCTGTATATCGAAAGAAGCGAAGGATTCACTTCCCAAGCCTCCCAATAATTTGAAATAACGACAAATCTTTCAAGGACACTCCGACTCGCGATATTTACCGTTTCCGCTCGCTGTATATCGAAACAAGCGAATAATTCACATCCCAAGCCTCGCAATCGTTCAAGATATCGATAATTCAGAGTATTAGACTCGGAATCGCGATATTTACTGTTTCCGCTTGCTGTATATAGAAACAAGCGAACGATTCGCAACCCCAGCATAGCAATAATTCGAAATAACGACAAATCACTCAAGGACACTCCGAATCGCGATATTTACTGTTTCCGCTCGCTGTATATCGAAAGAAGCGAAGGATTCACTTCCCAAGCCCCCCAATAATTTGAAATAACGACAAATCTTTCAAGGACACTCCGACTCGCGATATTTACCGTTTCCGCTCGCTGTATATCGAAACAAGCGAAGGATTCGCATACCAAGCCTCGCAATCGTTCAAAATATCGATAAATCACAGTACGAGACTCGGGATCGCGATATTTACATTTACCACTCGCTGTATATCGAAAGAAGCGAAGGATTCACTTCCCAAGCCTCCCAATAATTTGAAATAACGACAAATCTTTCAAGGACACTCCGACTCGCGATATTTACCGTTTCCGCTCGCTGTATATAGAAAGAAGCGATTGATTCACATCCCAAGCCTCGCAATCGCTTAAAATATCGATAAATCACAGTACGAGACTCGGGATCGCGATATTTACCGTTTCCGCTCGCTGTATATCGAAAGAAGCGAATAATTCACATCCCAAGCCTCGCAATCGTTCAAGATATCGATAATTCAGAGTAGGAGACTCGGAATCGCGATATTTACCTTTTCCGCTCGCTGTATATCGAAAGAAGCGAAGGATTCACATCACAAGCCTCGCAATCGTTCAAAATAACGACGAATCACTCAAGGACACTCCGAATCGCGATATTTACCGTTTCCGCTCGCTGTATATCGAAAGAAGCGAAGGATTCACATCACAAGCCTCGCAACCGTTCAAAATATCTATAAATCACAGTAGGAGACTCCGAATGGCGATATTTACCGTTTCCGCTCGCTGTATAAAGAAAGAAGCGATGGATTCACTTCCCAAGCATCGCAATAATTCGAAATAACGACAAATCACTCAAGGACACTCCGAATCGCGATATTTACCGTTTCCGCTAGCTGTATATCGAAACAAGCGAATAATTCACATCCGAAGCCTCGCAATCGTTCAAAATATCGATAAATCACAGTACGAGACTCGGAATCGCGATATTTACCTTTTCCGCTCGCTGTATATCGAAAGAAGCGAAGGATTCACTTCCCAAGCCTCCCAATAATTTGAAATAACGACAAATCTTTCAAGGACACTCCGAATCGCGATATTTACCGTTTCCGCTAGCTGTATATCGAAACAAGCGATTGATTCACATCCCAAGCCTCGCAATCGTTGAAAATATCGATAAATTACAGTACGAGACTCGGGATCGCGATATTTACTGTTTCCGCTCGCTGTATATCGAAAGAAGCGAAGGATTCACTTCCCAAGCCTCCCAATAATTTGAAATAACGACAAATCTTTCAAGGACACTCCGACTCGCGATATTTACCGTTTCCCCTCGCTGTATATCGGAAGAAGCGATTGATTCACATCCCAAGCCTCGCAATCCTTTAAAATATCGATAGTACGAGACTCGGGATCGCGATATTTACCGTTTTCGCTCGCTGTATATCGAAACAAGCGAATAATTCACATCCCAAGCCTCGCAATCGTTCAAAATATCGATAAATCAGAGTAGGAGACTCGGAATCGCGATATTTACCTTTTCCGCGAGCTGTATATCGAAAGAAGCGAAGGATTCACTTCCCAAGCCTCCCAATAATTTGAAATAACGACAAATCTTTCAAGGACACTCCGACTCGCGATATTTACCGTTTCCGCTCGCTGCATATCGAAACAAGCGAATAATTCACATCCCAAGCCTCGCAATCGTTCAAGATATCGATAATTCAGAGTATTAGACTCGGAATCGCGATATTTACTGTTTCCGCTCGCTGTATATAGAAACAAGCGAACGATTCGCAACCCAAGCATAGCAATAATTCGAAATAACGACAAATCACTCAAGGACACTCCGAATCGCGATATTTACTGTTTCCGCTCGCTGTATATCGAAAGAAGCGAAGGATTCACTTCCCAAGCCCCCCAATAATTTGAAATAACGACAAATCTTTCAAGGACACTCCGACTCGCGATATTTACCGTTTCCGCTCGCTGTATATCGAAAGAAGCGAGGGATTCACATCGCAAGCCTCGCAATCGTTCAAAATATCGGTAAATCAGAGTAGGAGACTCGGGATCGCGATATTTACATTTACCACTCGCTGTATATGGAAAGAAGCGATGGATTCACTTCCCAAGCCTCCCAATAATTTGAAATAACGACAAATCTTTCAAGGACACTCCGAATCGCGATATTTACCGTTTCCGCTCGCTGTATATCGAAACAAGCGAATAATTCACATCCCAAGCCTCGCAATCGTTCAAGATATCGATAATTCAGAGTATTAGACTCGGAATCGCGATATTTACTGTTTCCGCTCGCTGTATATAGAAACAAGCGAACGATTCGCAACCCAAGCATAGCAATAATTCGAAATAACGACAAATCACTCAAGGACACTCCGAATCGCGATATTTACTGTTTCCGCTCGCTGTATATCGAAAGAAGCGAAGGATTCACTTCCCAAGCCCCCCAATAATTTGAAATAACGACAAATCTTTCAAGGACACTCCGACTCGCGATATTTACCGTTTCCACTCGCTGTATATCGAAAGAAGCGATTGATTCACATCCCAAGCCTCGCAATCGATTAAAATATCGATAAAGCACAGTACGAGACTCGGGATCGCGATATTTACCGTTTCCGCTCGCTGTATATCGAAACAAGCGAATAATTCACATCCCAAGCCTCGCAATCGTTCAAGATATCGATAATTCAGAGTGGGAGACTCCGAATGGCGATATTTACCGTTTCCGCTCGCTGTATATCGAATGAAGCGAAGGATTCACTTCCCATTCCTCCCAATAATTTGAAATAACGACAAATCTTTCAAGGACACTCCGACTCGCGATATTTACCGTTTCCGCTCGCTGTATATCGAAACAAGCGAATAATTCACATTACAAGCCTCGCAATCGTTCAGGATATCGATAATTCAGAGTAGGAGACTCGGAATCGCGATATTTACTGTTTCCGCTCGCTGTATATAGAAACAAGCGAACGATTCGCAACCCAAGCATAGCAATAATTCGAAATAACGACAAATCACTCAAGGACACTCCGAATCGCGATATTTACTGTTTCCGCTCGCTGTATATCGAAACAAGCGAATAATTCTCATCCCAAGCCCCCCAATAATTTGAAATAACGACAAATCTTTCAAGGACACTCCGACTCGCGATATTTACCGTTTCCGCTCGCTGTATATCGAAACAAGCGAATAATTCTCATCCCAAGCCTCGCAATCGTTCAAGATATCGATAATTGAGAGTAGGAGACTCGGAATCGCGATATTTACCGTTTCCGCTCGCTGTATATCGAAAGCAGCGAGGGATTCACATCGCAAGCCTCGCAATCGTTCAAAATATCGGTAAATCAGAGTAGGAGACTCGGGATCGCGATATTTACATTTACCACTCGCTGTATATCGAAAGAAACGAAGGATTCACTTCCCAAGCCTCGCAATAATTCGAAATAACGACAAATCATTCAAGGACACTCCGACTCGCGATATTTACCGTTTCCGCTCGCTGTATATCGAAACAAGCGAATAATTCACATCCCAAGCCTCGCAATCGTTCAAGATATCGATAATTCATAGTAGGAGACTCGGAATCGCGATATTTACCTTTTCCGCTCGCTGTATATCGAAAGAAGCGAAGGATTCACATCACAAGCCTCGCAATCGTTCAAAATATCGATAAATCAGAGTAGGAGACTCGGGATCGCGATATTTACATTTACCACTCGCTGTATATCGAAAGAAGCGAAGGATTCACTTCCCAAGCCTCCCAATAATTTGAAATAAAGACAAATCTTTCAAGGACACTCCGACTCGCGATATTTACCGTTTCCGCTCGCTCTATATCGAAACAAGCGAATAATTCACATCCCAAGCCTCGCAATCGTTCAAGATATCGATAATTCAGAGTAGGAGACACGGAATCGGGATATTTACCTTTTAAGCTCGCTGTATATCGAAAGAAGCGAAGGATTCACTTCCCAAGCCTCGCAATAATTCGAAATAACGACAAATCACTCAAGGACACTCCGAATCGCGATATTTACCGTTTCCGCTCGCTGTATATCGAAACAAGCGAATAATTCACATCAAAAGCCTCGCAATCGTTCAAAATATGGATAAATCAGAGTAGGAGACTCGGAATCGCGATATATAGCTTTTCCGCTCGCTGTATATCGAAAGAAGCGAAGGATTCACTTCCCAAGCCTCCCAATAATTTGAAATAACGACAAATCTTTCAAGGACACACCGACTCGCGATATTTACCGTTTCCGCTCGCTGTATATCGAAAGAAGCGATTGATTCACATCCCAAGCCTCGCAATCGTTTAAAATATCGATAAAGCACAGTACGAGACTCGGGATCGCGATATTTACCGTTTCCGCTCGCTGTATATCGAAACAAGCGAATAATTCACATCCCAAGCCTCGCAATCGTTCAAGATATCGATAATTCAGAGTAGGAGACTCGGAATCGGGATATTTACCTTTACGCTCGCTGTATATCGAAAGAAGCGAAGGATTCACATCACAAGCCTCGCAATCGTTCAAAATATCGGTAAATCAGAGTAGGAGACTCGGGATCGCGATATTTACATTTACCACTCGCTGTATATCGAAAGAAACGAAGTATTCACTTCCCAAGCCTCGCAATAATTCGAAATAACGACAAATCATTCAAGGACACTCCGAATCGCGATATTGACCGTTTCCGCTCGCTGTATATCGAAAGAAGCGAAGGATTCACATCCCAAGCCTCGCAATCGTTCAAGATATCGATAATTCAGAGTAGGAGACTCGGAATCGGGATATTTACCTTTACGCTCGCTGTATATCGAAAGAAGCGAAGGATTCACATCACAAGCCTCGCAATCGTTCAAAATATCGGTAAATCAGAGTAGGAGACTCGGGATCGCGATATTTACATTTACCACTCGCTGTATATCGAAAGAAACGAAGGATTCACTTCCCAAGCCTCGCAATAATTCGAAATAACGACAAATCATTCAAGGACACTCCGAATCGCGATATTGACCGTTTCCGCTCGCTGTATATCGAAAGAAGCGAAGGATTCGCACCCCAAGCCTCGCAATCGTTCAAAATATCGATAAATCAGAGTAGGAGACCCGGAATCGCGATATTTACCGTTTCCGCTCGCTGTATATCGAATGAAGATGAGGATTCACATCGCAAGACTCGCAATCGTTCAAAATATCGGTAAATCAGAGTAGGAGACTCGGGATCGCGATATTTACATTTACCACTCGCTGTATATCGAAAGAAACGAAGGATTCACTTCCCAAACGTCGCAATAATTCGAAATAACGACAAATCACTCAAGGACACTCCGAATCGCGATATTTACCGTTTCCGCTCGCTGTATATCGAAACAAGCGAAGGATTCGCACCCCAAGCCTCGCAATCGTTCAAAATATCGGTAAATCAGAGTAGGAGACTCGGGATCGCGATATTTACATTTACCACTCGCTGTATATGGAAAGAAGCGATGGATTCACTTCCCAAACGTCGCAATAATTCGAAATAACGACAAATCACTCAAGGACACTCCGAATCGCGATATTTACCGTTTCCGCTCGCTGTATATCGAAACAAGCGAAGGATTCGCACCCCAAGCCTCGCAATCGTTCAAAATATCGATAAATCAGAGTAGGAGACCCGGAATCGCGATATTTACCGTTTCCGCTCGCTGTATATCGAATGAAGATGAGGATTCACATCGCAAGACTCGCAATCGTTCAAAATATCGGTAAATCAGAGTAGGAGACTCGGGATCGCGATGTTTACATTTACCACTCGCTGTATATCGAAAGAAACGAAGGATTCACTTCCCAAACGTCGCAATAATTCGAAATAACGACAAATCACTCAAGGACACTCGGAATCACGATATTTACCGTTTCCGCTCCCTGTATATCGAAACAAGCGAAGGATTCGCATCCCAAGCCTCGCAATCGTTCAAAATATCGATAAATCAGAGTAGGAGACCCGGAATCGCGATATTTACCGTTTCCGCTCGCTGTATATCGAATGAAGATAAGAATTCACATCGCAAGACTCGCAATCGTTCAAAATATCGGTAAATCAGAGTAGAAGACTCGGGATCGCGATATTTACATTTACCACTCGCTGTATATCGAAAGATGCGAAGGATTCACTTCCCAATCCTCGCAATAATTCGAAATAACGACAAATCACTCAAGGACGCTCCGAATCGCGATATTTACCGTTTCCGCTCGCTGTATATCGAAAGAAGCGAAGGATTCACATCCCAAGCCGGGCAACCGTTCGAAATAACGAGAAATCACTCAAGGTCACTCGGAATCACGATATTGATCTTTTCCGTATGCAGTGTATTGAATGAAGCTAAGGATTCGTTTCCCAAGCCTCGCAATCGTTCAAAATATCGATAAATCAGAGTAGGAGACTCGGGATTGCGATATTTACATTTACCACTCGCTGCATATCGAAAGAAACGAAGGATTCACTTCCCAAGCCTCGCAATAATTCGAAATAACGACAAATCATTCAAGGACACTCCGACTCGCGATATTTACCGTTTCCGCTCGCTGTATATCGAAACAAGCGAATAATTCTCATCCCAAGCCTCGCAATCGTTCAAGATATCGATAATTGAGAGTAGGAGACTCGGAATCGCGATATTTACCGTTTCCGCTCGCTGTATATCGAAAGCAGCGAGGGATTCACATCGCAAGCCTCGCAATCGTTCAAAATATCGGTAAATCAGAGTAGGAGACTCGGGATCGCGATATTTACATTTACCACTCGCTGTATATCGAAAGAAACGAAGGATTCACTTCCCAAGCCTCGCAATAATTCGAAATAACGACAAATCATTCAAGGACACTCCGACTCGCGATATTTACCGTTTCCGCTCGCTGTATATCGAAACAAGCGAATAATTCACATCCCAAGCCTCGCAATCGTTCAAGATATCGATAATTCATAGTAGGAGACTCGGAATCGCGATATTTACCTTTTCCGCTCGCTGTATATCGAAAGAAGCGAAGGATTCACATCACAAGCCTCGCAATCGTTCAAAATATCGATAAATCAGAGTAGGAGACTCGGGATCGCGATATTTACATTTACCACTCGCTGTATATCGAAAGAAGCGAAGGATTCACTTCCCAAGCCTCCCAATAATTTGAAATAAAGACAAATCTTTCAAGGACACTCCGACTCGCGATATTTACCGTTTCCGCTCGCTCTATATCGAAACAAGCGAATAATTCACATCCCAAGCCTCGCAATCGTTCAAGATATCGATAATTCAGAGTAGGAGACACGGAATCGGGATATTTACCTTTTACGCTCGCTGTATATCGAAAGAAGCGAAGGATTCACTTCCCAAGCCTCGCAATAATTCGAAATAACGACAAATCACTCAAGGACACTCCGAATCGCGATATTTACCGTTTCCGCTCGCTGTATATCGAAACAAGCGAATAATTCACATCAAAAGCCTCGCAATCGTTCAAAATATGGATAAATCAGAGTAGGAGACTCGGAATCGCGATATATAGCTTTTCCGCTCGCTGTATATCGAAAGAAGCGAAGGATTCACTTCCCAAGCCTCCCAATAATTTGAAATAACGACAAATCTTTCAAGGACACACCGACTCGCGATATTTACCGTTTCCGCTCGCTGTATATCGAAAGAAGCGATTGATTCACATCCCAAGCCTCGCAATCGTTTAAAATATCGATAAAGCACAGTACGAGACTCGGGATCGCGATATTTACCGTTTCCGCTCGCTGTATATCGAAACAAGCGAATAATTCACATCCCAAGCCTCGCAATCGTTCAAGATATCGATAATTCAGAGTAGGAGACTCGGAATCGGGATATTTACCTTTACGCTCGCTGTATATCGAAAGAAGCGAAGGATTCACATCACAAGCCTCGCAATCGTTCAAAATATCGGTAAATCAGAGTAGGAGACTCGGGATCGCGATATTTACATTTACCACTCGCTGTATATCGAAAGAAACGAAGTATTCACTTCCCAAGCCTCGCAATAATTCGAAATAACGACAAATCATTCAAGGACACTCCGAATCGCGATATTGACCGTTTCCGCTCGCTGTATATCGAAAGAAGCGAAGGATTCACATCCCAAGCCTCGCAATCGTTCAAGATATCGATAATTCAGAGTAGGAGACTCGGAATCGGGATATTTACCTTTACGCTCGCTGTATATCGAAAGAAGCGAAGGATTCACATCACAAGCCTCGCAATCGTTCAAAATATCGGTAAATCAGAGTAGGAGACTCGGGATCGCGATATTTACATTTACCACTCGCTGTATATCGAAAGAAACGAAGGATTCACTTCCCAAGCCTCGCAATAATTCGAAATAACGACAAATCATTCAAGGATACTCCGAATCGCGATATTGACCGTTTCCGCTCGCTGTATATCGAAAGAAGCGAAGGATTCGCACCCCAAGCCTCGCAATCGTTCAAAATATCGATAAATCAGAGTAGGAGACCCGGAATCGCGATATTTACCGTTTCCGCTCGCTGTATATCGAATGAAGATGAGGATTCACATCGCAAGACTCGCAATCGTTCAAAATATCGGTAAATCAGAGTAGGAGACTCGGGATCGCGATATTTACATTTACCACTCGCTGTATATCGAAAGAAACGAAGGATTCACTTCCCAAACGTCGCAATAATTCGAAATAACGACAAATCACTCAAGGACACTCCGAATCGCGATATTTACCGTTTCCGCTCGCTGTATATCGAAACAAGCGAAGGATTCGCACCCCAAGCCTCGCAATCGTTCAAAATATCGGTAAATCAGAGTAGGAGACTCGGGATCGCGATATTTACATTTACCACTCGCTGTATATGGAAAGAAGCGATGGATTCACTTCCCAAACGTCGCAATAATTCGAAATAACGACAAATCACTCAAGGACACTCCGAATCGCGATATTTACCGTTTCCGCTCGCTGTATATCGAAACAAGCGAAGGATTCGCACCCCAAGCCTCGCAATCGTTCAAAATATCGATAAATCAGAGTAGGAGACCCGGAATCGCGATATTTACCGTTTCCGCTCGCTGTATATCGAATGAAGATGAGGATTCACATCGCAAGACTCGCAATCGTTCAAAATATCGGTAAATCAGAGTAGGAGACTCGGGATCGCGATGTTTACATTTACCACTCGCTGTATATCGAAAGAAACGAAGGATTCACTTCCCAAACGTCGCAATAATTCGAAATAACGACAAATCACTCAAGGACACTCGGAATCACGATATTTACCGTTTCCGCTCCCTGTATATCGAAACAAGCGAAGGATTCGCATCCCAAGCCTCGCAATCGTTCAAAATATCGATAAATCAGAGTAGGAGACCCGGAATCGCGATATTTACCGTTTCCGCTCGCTGTATATCGAATGAAGATAAGAATTCACATCGCAAGACTCGCAATCGTTCAAAATATCGGTAAATCAGAGTAGAAGACTCGGGATCGCGATATTTACATTTACCACTCGCTGTATATCGAAAGATGCGAAGGATTCACTTCCCAATCCTCGCAATAATTCGAAATAACGACAAATCACTCAAGGACGCTCCGAATCGCGATATTTACCGTTTCCGCTCGCTGTATATCGAAAGAAGCGAAGGATTCACATCCCAAGCCGGGCAACCGTTCGAAATAACGAGAAATCACTCAAGGTCACTCGGAATCACGATATTGATCTTTTCCGTATGCAGTGTATTGAATGAAGCTAAGGATTCGTTTCCCAAGCCTCGCAATCGTTCAAAATATCGATAAATCAGAGTAGGAGACTCGGGATTGCGATATTTACATTTACCACTCGCTGCATATCGAAAGAAACGAAGGATTCACTTCCCAAGCCTCGCAATAATTCGAAATAACGACAAATCATTCAAGGACACTCCGACTCGCGATATTTACCGTTTCCGCTCGCTGTATATCGAAACAAGCGAATAATTCACATCCCAAGCCTCGCAATCGATCAAAATATCTATAAATCAGAGAAGGAGACTCGGAAACGCGATAGTTACATTTACCGCAAGCTGTATATCGAAAGAAGCGAAGGATTCACTTACCAAGCCTCGCAATCGTTCAAAATATCGATAAATCAGAGAAGGAGACTCGGAAACATGATATTTACATTTACCACAGGCTGTATGAAGAAAGAAGCGATGGATTCACTTCCCAAGCATCGCAATAATTCGAAATAACGACAAATCACTCAAGGTCACTCGGAATCACGATATTGATCTTTTCCGTATGCAGTGTATTGAAAGAAGCTAAGGATTCGTTTCCCAAGCCTCGCAATCGTTCAAAATATCGATAAATCAGAGTAGGAGACTCGGGATTGCGATATTTACATTTACCACTCGCTGCATATCGAAAGAAGCGAAGGATTCACTTCCCAAGCCTCGCAATAATTCGAAATAACGACAAATCACTCAAAGACACTCCGAATCGCGATATTTACCGTTTCCGCTCGCTGTATATCGAAACAAGCGAAGGATTCACATCCCAAGCCTCGAAATCGTACCAAAACATCGATAAATCAGAGTAGGACACTTAGAATCGCGATATTTACCGTTTCCGCTCGCTGTATATCGAAAGAAGATAAGGATTCACTTCCCAAGACCCCAATAATTTGAAATAACGACAAATCTTTCAAGGACACTCCGACTCGCGATATTTACCGTTTCCGCTCGCTGTATATCGAAAGAAGCGATTGATTCACATCCCAAGCCTCGCAATCGTTTAAAATATCGATAAAGCACAGTACGAGACTCGGGATCGCGATATTTACCGTTTCCGCTCGCTGTATATCGGAACAAGCGAATAATTCACATCCCAAGCCTCGCAATCGTTCAAGATATCGATAATTCAGAGTAGGAGACTCGGAATCGCGATATTTACCTTTTCCGCTCGCTGTATATCGAATGAAGCGAAGGATTCACTTCCCATTCCTCCCAATAATTTGAAATAACGACAAATCTTTCAAGGACACTCCGACTCGCGATATTTACTGTTTCCGCTCGCTGTATATAGAAACAAGCGAACGATTCGCAACCCAAGCATAGCAATAATTCGAAATAACGACAAATCACTCAAGGACACTCCGAATCGCGATATTTACTGTTTCCGCTCGCTGTATATCGAAAGAAGCGAAGGATTCACTTCCCAAGCCCCCCAATAATTTGAAATAACGACAAATCTTTCAAGGACACTCCGACTCGCGATATTTACCGTTTCCGCTCGCTGTATATCGAAAGAAGCGATTGATTCACATCCCAAGCCTCGCAATCGTTTAAAATATCGATAAAGCACAGTACGAGACTCGGGATCGCGATATTTACCGTTTCCGCTCGCTGTATATCGAAACAAGCGAATAATTCACATCCCAAGCCTCGCAATCGTTCAAGATATCGATAATTCAGAGTAGGAGACTCCGAATGGCGATATTTACCGTTTCCGCTCGCTGTATATCGAAAGAAGCGAGGGATTCACATCGCAAGCCTCGCAATCGTTCAAAATATCGGTAAATCAGAGTAGGAGACTCGGGATCGCGATATTTACATTTACCACTCGCTGTATATGGAAAGAAGCGATGGATTCACTTCCCAAGCCTCCCAATAATTTGAAATAACGACAAATCTTTCAAGGACACTCCGAATCGCGATATTTACCGTTTCCGCTCGCTGTATATCGAAACAAGCGAATAATTCACATCCCAAGCCTCGCAATCGTTCAAGATATCGATAATTCAGAGTAGGAGACACGGAATCGGGATATTTACCTTTTACGCTCGCTGTATATCGAAAGAAGCGAAGGATTCACTTCCCAAGCCTCGCAATAATTCGAAATAACGACAAATCACTCAAGGACACTCCGAATCGCGATATTTACCGTTTCCCCTCGCTGTATATCGAAACAAGCGAATAATTCACATCAAAAGCCTCGCAATCGTTCAAAATATGGATAAATCGGAGTAGGAGACTCGGAATCGCGATATTTAGCTTTTCCGCTCGCTGTATATCGAAAGAAGCGAAGGATTCACTTCCCAAGCCTCCCAATAATTTGAAATAACGACAAATCTTTCAAGGACACTCCGACTCGCGATATTTACCGTTTCCGCTCGCTGTATATCGAAAGAAGCGATTGATTCACATCCCAAGCCTCGCAATCGTTTAAAATATCGATAAAGCACAGTACGAGACTCGGGATCGCGATATTTACCGTTTCCGCTCGCTGTATATCGAAACAAGCGAATAATTCACATCCCAAGCCTCGCAATCGTTCAAGATATCGATAATTCAGAGTAGGAGACTCGGAATCGGGATATTTACCTTTACGCTCGCTGTATATCGAAAGAAGCGAAGGATTCACATCACAAGCCTCGCAATCGTTCAAAATATCGGTAAATCAGAGTAGGAGACTCGGGATCGCGATATTTACATTTACCACTCGCTGTATATCGAAAGAAACGAAGGATTCACTTCCCAAGCCTCGCAATAATTCGAAATAACGACAAATCATTCAAGGACACTCCGAATCGCGATATTGACCGTTTCCGCTCGCTGTATATCGAAAGAAGCGAAGGATTCACATCCCAAGCCTCGCAATCGTTCAAGATATCGATAATTCAGAGTAGGAGACTCGGAATCGGGATATTTACCTTTACGCTCGCTGTATATCGAAAGAAGCGAAGGATTCACATCACAAGCCTCGCAATCGTTCAAAATATCGGTAAATCAGAGTAGGAGACTCGGGATCGCGATATTTACATTTACCACACGCTGTATTTCGAAAGAAGCGAAGGATTCACTTACCAAGCCTCGCAATCGTTCAAAATATCGATAAATCAGAGAAGGAGACTCGGAAATGCGATATTTACATTTACCACACGCTGTATAAAGAAAGAAGCGATGGATTCACTTCCCAAGCATCGCAATAATTCGAAATAACGACAAATCATTCAAGGACACTCCGAATCGCGATATTTACCGTTTCCGCTCGCTGTATATCGAAACAAGCGAATAATTCACATCCCAAGCCTCGCAATCGTTCAAGATATCGATAATTCAGAGTAGGAGACACGGAATCGGGATATTTACCTTTTACGCTCGCTGTATATCGAAAGAAGCGAAGGATTCACTTCCCAAGCCTCGCAATAATTCGAAATAACGACAAATCACTCAAGGACACTCCGAATCGCGATATTTACCGTTTCCCCTCGCTGTATATCGAAACAAGCGAATAATTCACATCAAAAGCCTCGCAATCGTTCAAAATATGGATAAATCGGAGTAGGAGACTCGGAATCGCGATATTTAGCTTTTCATCTCGCTGTATATCGAAAGAAGCGAAGGATTCACTTCCCAAGCCTCCCAATAATTTGAAATAACGACAAATCTTTCAAGGACACTCCGACTCGCGATATTTACCGTTTCCGCTCGCTGTATATCGAAAGAAGCGATTGATTCACATCCCAAGCCTCGCAATCGTTTAAAATATCGATAAAGCACAGTACGAGACTCGGGATCGCGATATTTACCGTTTCCGCTCGCTGTATATCGAAACAAGCGAATAATTCACATCCCAAGCCTCGCAATCGTTCAAGATATCGATAATTCAGAGTAGGAGACTCGGAATCGGGATATTTACCTTTACGCTCGCTGTATATCGAAAGAAGCGAAGGATTCACATCACAAGCCTCGCAATCGTTCAAAATATCGGTAAATCAGAGTAGGAGACTCGGGATCGCGATATTTACATTTACCACTCGCTGTATATCGAAAGAAACGAAGGATTCACTTCCCAAGCCTCGCAATAATTCGAAATAACGACAAATCATTCAAGGACACTCCGAATCGCGATATTGACCGTTTCCGCTCGCTGTATATCGAAAGAAGCGAAGGATTCACATCCCAAGCCTCGCAATCGTTCAAGATATCGATAATTCAGAGTAGGAGACTCGGAATCGGGATATTTACCTTTACGCTCGCTGTATATCGAAAGAAGCGAAGGATTCACATCACAAGCCTCGCAATCGTTCAAAATATCGGTAAATCAGAGTAGGAGACTCGGGATCGCGATATTTACATTTACCACACGCTGTATTTCGAAAGAAGCGAAGGATTCACTTACCAAGCCTCGCAATCGTTCAAAATATCGATAAATCAGAGAAGGAGACTCGGAAATGCGATATTTACATTTACCACACGCTGTATAAAGAAAGAAGCGATGGATTCACTTCCCAAGCATCGCAATAATTCGAAATAACGACAAATCATTCAAGGACACTCCGAATCGCGATATTTACCGTTTCCGCTCGCTGTATATCGAAACAAGCGAATAATTCACATCCCAAGCCTCGCAATCGTTCAAAATATCGATAAATCAGAGTAGGAGACTCGGAATCGCGATATTTACCTTTTCCGCTCGCTGTATATCGAAAGAAGCGAAGGATTCACTTCCCAAGCCTCCCAATAATTTGAAATAACGACAAATCTTTCAAGGACACTCCGACTCGCGATATTTACCGTTTCCGCTCGCTGTATATCGAAACAAGCGAATAATTCACATCCCAAGCCTCGCAATCGTTCAAGATATCGATAATTCAGAGTAGGAGACTCGGAATCGCGACATTTACTGTTTCCGCTCGCTGTATACAGAAACAAGCGAACGATTCGCAACCCAAGCATAGCAATAATTCGAAATAACGACAAATCACTCAAGGACACTCCGAATCGCGATATTTACTGTTTCCGCTCGCTGTATATCGAAAGAAGCGAAGGATTCACTTCCCAAGCCCCCCAATAATTTGAAATAACGACAAATCTTTCAAGGACACTCCGACTCGCGATATTTACCGTTTCCGCTCGCTGTATATCGAAACAAGCGAATAATTCACATCCCAAGCCTCGCAATCGTTCAAGATATCGATAATTCAGAGTAGGAGACTCCGAATGGCGATATTTACCGTTTCCGCTCGCTGTATATCGAAAGAAGCGAGGGATTCACATCGCAAGCCTCGCAATCGTTCAAAATATCGGTAAATCAGAGTAGGAGACTCGGGATCGCGATATTTACATTTACCACTCGCTGTATATGGAAAGAAGCGATGGATTCACTTCCCAAGCCTCCCAATAATTTGAAATAACGACAAATCTTTCAAGGACACTCCGAATCGCGATATTTACCGTTTCCGCTCGCTGTATATCGAAAGAAGCGATTGATTCACATCCCAAGCCTCGCAATCGTTTAAAATATCGATAGTACGAGACTCGGGATCGCGATATTTACCGTTTCCGCTCGCTGTATATCGAAACAAGCGAATAATTCACATCCCAAGCCTAGCAATCGTTCAAAATATCGATAAATCAGAGTAGGAGACTCGGAATCGCGATATTTACCTTTTCCGCTCGCTGTATATCGAAAGAAGCGAAGGATTCACTTCCCAAGCCTCCCAATAATATGAAATAACGACAAATCTTTCAAGGACACTCCGACTCGCGATATTTACCGTTTCCGCTCGCTGTATATCGAAAGAAGCGATTGATTCACATCCCAAGCCTCGCAATCGTTTAAAATATCGATAAATTACAGTACGAGACTCGGGATCGCGATATTTACTGTTTCCGCTCGATGTATATCGAAACAAGCGAACGATTCGCAACCCAAGCATAGCAATAATTTGAAATAACGACAAATCACTCAAGGACACTTCGAATCGCGATATTTACCGTTTCCGCTCGCTGTATATTGAAACAAACGAAGGATTCACATCACAAGCCTCGCAATAATTCGAAATAACGACAAATCACTCAAGGACACTCCGAATCGCGATATTTACTGTTTCCGCTCGCTGTATATCGAAAGAAGCGAAGGATTCACTTCCCAAGCCTCCCAATAATTTGAAATAAAGACAAATCTTTCAAGGACACACCGACTCGCGATATTTACCGTTTCCGCTCGCTGTATATCGAAACAAGCGAATAATTCACATCCCAAGCCTCGCAATCGTTCAAGATATCGATAATTCAGAGTATTAGACTCGGAATCGCGATATTTACTGTTTCCGCTCGCTGTATATAGAAACAAGCGAACGATTCGCAACCCAAGCATAGCAATAATTCGAAATAACGACAAATCACTCAAGGACACTCCGAATCGCGATATTTACTGTTTCCGCTCGCTGTATATCGAAAGAAGCGAAGGATTCACTTCCCAAGCCCCCCAATAATTTGAAATAACGACAAATCTTTCAAGGACACTCCGACTCGCGATATTTACCGTTTCCGCTCGCTGTATATCGAAAGAAGCGATTGATTCACATCCCAAGCCTCGCAATCGTTTAAAATATCGATAAAGCACAGTACGAGACTCGGGATCGCGATATTTACCGTTTCCGCTCGCTGTATATCGAAACAAACGAAGGATTCACATCACAAGCCTCGCAATAATTCGAAATAACGACAAATCACTCAAGGACACTCCGAATCGCGATATTTACTGTTTCCGCTCGCTGTATATCGAAAGAAGCGAAGGATTCACTTCCCAAGCCTCCCAATAATTTGAAATAACGACAAATCTATCAAGGACACTCCGACTCGCGATATTTACCGTTTCCCCTCGCTGTATATCGAAAGAAGCGATTGATTCACATCCCAAGCCTCGCAATCGTTTAAAATATCGATAGTACGAGACTCGGGATCGCGATATTTACCGTTTTCGCTCGCTGTATATCGAAACAAGCGAATAATTCACATCCCAAGCCTCGCAATCGTTCAAAATATCGATAAATCAGAGTAGGAGACTCGGAATCGCGATATTTACCTTTTCCGCTCGCTGTATATCGAAAGAAGCGAAGGATTCACTTCCCAAGCCTCCCAATAATTTGAAATAACGACAAATCTTTCAAGGACACTCCGACTCGCGATATTTACCGTTTCCGCTCGCTGTATATCGAAACAAGCGAATAATTCACATCCCAAGCCTCGCAATCGTTCAAGATATCGATAATTCAGAGTATTAGACTCGGAATCGCGATATTTACTGTTTCCGCTCGCTGTATATAGAAACAAGCGAACGATTCGCAACCCAAGCATAGCAATAATTCGAAATAACGACAAATCACTCAAGGACACTCCGAATCGCGATATTTACTGTTTCCGCTCGCTGTATATCGAAAGAAGCGAAGGATTCACTTCCCAAGCCCCCCAATAATTTGAAATAACGACAAATCTTTCAAGGACACTCCGACTCGCGATATTTACCGTTTCCGCTCGCTGTATATCGAAAGAAGCGATTGATTCACATCCCAAGCCTCGCAATCGTTTAAAATATCGATAAAGCACAGTACGAGACTCGGGATCGCGATATTTACCGTTTCCGCTCGCTGTATATCGAAACAAGCGAATAATTCACATCCCAAGCCTCGCAATCGTTCAAGATATCGATAATTCAGAGTAGGAGACTCGGAATCGCGATATTTACCTTTTCCGCTCGCTGTATATCGAAAGAAGCGAAGGATTCACTTCCCAAGCCTCCCAATAATATGAAATAACGACAAATCTTTCAAGGACACTCCGACTCGCGATATTTACCGTTTCCGCTCGCTGTATATCGAAAGAAGCGATTGATTCACATCCCAAGCCTCGCAATCGTTTAAAATATCGATAAATTACAGTACGAGACTCGGGATCGCGATATTTACTGTTTCCGCTCGATGTATATCGAAACAAGCGAACGATTCGCAACCCAAGCATAGCAATAATTTGAAATAACGACAAATCACTCAAGGACACTCCGAATCGCGATATTTACTGTTTCCGCTCGCTGTATATCGAAAGAAGCGAAGGAGTCACTTCCCAAGCCCCCCAATAATTTGAAATAACGACAAATCTTTCAAGGACACTCCGACTCGCGATATTTACCGTTTCCGCTCGCTGTATATCGAAAGAAGCGATTGATTCACATCCCAAGCCTCGCAATCGTTTAAAATATCGATAAAGCACAGTACGAGACTCGGGATCGCGATATTTACCGTTTCCGCTCGCTGTATATCGAAACAAACGAAGGATTCACATCACAAGCCTCGCAATAATTCGAAATAACGACAAATCACTCAAGGACACTCCGAATCGCGATATTTACTGTTTCCGCTCGCTGTATATCGAAAGAAGCGAAGGATTCACTTCCCAAGCCTCCCAATAATTTGAAATAACGACAAATCTATCAAGGACACTCCGACTCGCGATATTTACCGTTTCCCCTCGCTGTATATCGAAAGAAGCGATTGATTCGCATCCCAAGCCTCGCAATCGTTTAAAATATCGATAGTACGAGACTCGGGATCGCGATATTTACCGTTTTCGCTCTCTGTATATCGAAACAAGCGAATAATTCACATCCCAAGCCTCGCAATCGTTCAAAATATCGATAAATCAGAGTAGGAGACTCGGAATCGCGATATTTACCTTTTCCGCTCGCTGTATATCGAAAGAAGCGAAGGATTCACTTCCCAAGCCTCCCAATAATTTGAAATAACGACAAATCTTTCAAGGACACTCCGACTCGCGATATTTACCGTTTCCGCTCGCTGTATATCGAAACAAGCGAATAATTCACATCCCAAGCCTCGCAATCGTTCAAGATATCGATAATTCAGAGTATTAGACTCGGAATCGCGATATTTACTGTTTCCGCTCGCTGTATATAGAAACAAGCGAACGATTCGCAACCCAAGCATAGCAATAATTCGAAATAACGACAAATCACTCAAGGACACTCCGAATCGCGATATTTACTGTTTCCGCTCGCTGTATATCGAAAGAAGCGAAGGATTCACTTCCCAAGCCCCCCAATAATTTGAAATAACGACAAATCTTTCAAGGACACTCCGACTCGCGATATTTACCGTTTCCGCTCGCTGTATATCGAAAGAAGCGATTGATTCACATCCCAAGCCTCGCAATCGTTCAAGATATCGATAATTCAGAGTAGGAGACTCCGAATGGCGATATTTACCGTTTCCGCTCGCTGTATATCGAAAGAAGCGAGGGATTCACATCGCAAGCCTCGCAATCGTTCAAAATATCGGTAAATCAGAGTAGGAGACTCGGGATCGCGATATTTACATTTACCACTCGCTGTATATGGAAAGAAGCGATGGATTCACTTCCCAAGCCTCCCAATAATTTGAAATAACGACAAATCTTTCAAGGACACTCCGAATCGCGATATTTACCGTTTCCGCTCGCTGTATATCGAAACAAGCGAATAATTCACATCCCAAGCCTCGCAATCGTTCAAGATATCGAGAAGTCAGAGTAGGAGACTCGGAATCGCGATATTTACTGTTTCCGCTCGCTGTATATAGAAACAATCGAACGATTCGCAACCCAAGCATAGCAATAATTCGAAATAACGACAAATCACTCAAGGACACTCCGAATCGCGATATTTACTGTTTCCGCTCGAAGTATATCGAAAGAAGCGAAGGATTCACTTCCCAAGCCCCCCAATAATTTGAAATAACGACAAATCTTTCAAGGACACTCCGACTCGCGATATTTACCGTTTCCGCTCGCTGTATATCGAAAGAAGCGATTGATTCACATCCCAAGCCTCGCAATCGTTTAAAATATCGATAAAGCACAGTACGAGACTCGGGATCGCGATATTTACCGTTTCCGCTCGCTGTATATCGAAACAAGCGAATAATTCACATCCCAAGCCTCGCAATCGTTCAAGATATCGATAATTCAGAGTAGGAGACTCGGAATCGCGATATTTACCTTTTCCGCTCGCTGTATATCGAAAGAAGCGAAGGATTCACTTCCCAAGCCTCCCAATAATATGAAATAACGACAAATCTTTCAAGGACACTCCGACTCGCGATATTTACCGTTTCCGCTCGCTGTATATCGAAAGAAGCGATTGATTCACATCCCAAGCCTCGCAATCGTTTAAAATATCGATAAATTACAGTACGAGACTCGGGATCGCGATATTTACTGTTTCCGCTCGATGTATATCGAAACAAGCGAACGATTCGCAACCCAAGCATAGCAATAATTTGAAATAACGACAAATCACTCAAGGACACTCCGAATCGCGATATTTACTGTTTCCGCTCGCTGTATATCGAAAGAAGCGAAGGAGTCACTTCCCAAGCCCCCCAATAATTTGAAATAACGACAAATCTTTCAAGGACACTCCGACTCGCGATATTTACCGTTTCCGCTCGCTGTATATCGAAAGAAGCGATTGATTCACATCCCAAGCCTCGCAATCGTTTAAAATATCGATAAAGCACAGTACGAGACTCGGGATCGCGATATTTACCGTTTCCGCTCGCTGTATATCGAAACAAACGAAGGATTCACATCACAAGCCTCGCAATAATTCGAAATAACGACAAATCACTCAAGGACACTCCGAATCGCGATATTTACTGTTTCCGCTCGCTGTATATCGAAAGAAGCGAAGGATTCACTTCCCAAGCCTCCCAATAATTTGAAATAACGACAAATCTATCAAGGACACTCCGACTCGCGATATTTACCGTTTCCCCTCGCTGTATATCGAAAGAAGCGATTGATTCGCATCCCAAGCCTCGCAATCGTTTAAAATATCGATAGTACGAGACTCGGGATCGCGATATTTACCGTTTTCGCTCTCTGTATATCGAAACAAGCGAATAATTCACATCCCAAGCCTCGCAATCGTTCAAAATATCGATAAATCAGAGTAGGAGACTCGGAATCGCGATATTTACCTTTTCCGCTCGCTGTATATCGAAAGAAGCGAAGGATTCACTTCCCAAGCCTCCCAATAATTTGAAATAACGACAAATCTTTCAAGGACACTCCGACTCGCGATATTTACCGTTTCCGCTCGCTGTATATCGAAACAAGCGAATAATTCACATCCCAAGCCTCGCAATCGTTCAAGATATCGATAATTCAGAGTATTAGACTCGGAATCGCGATATTTACTGTTTCCGCTCGCTGTATATAGAAACAAGCGAACGATTCGCAACCCAAGCATAGCAATAATTCGAAATAACGACAAATCACTCAAGGACACTCCGAATCGCGATATTTACTGTTTCCGCTCGCTGTATATCGAAAGAAGCGAAGGATTCACTTCCCAAGCCCCCCAATAATTTGAAATAACGACAAATCTTTCAAGGACACTCCGACTCGCGATATTTACCGTTTCCGCTCGCTGTATATCGAAAGAAGCGATTGATTCACATCCCAAGCCTCGCAATCGTTCAAGATATCGATAATTCAGAGTAGGAGACTCCGAATGGCGATATTTACCGTTTCCGCTCGCTGTATATCGAAAGAAGCGAGGGATTCACATCGCAAGCCTCGCAATCGTTCAAAATATCGGTAAATCAGAGTAGGAGACTCGGGATCGCGATATTTACATTTACCACTCGCTGTATATGGAAAGAAGCGTTGGATTCACTTCCCAAGCCTCCCAATAATTTGAAATAACGACAAATCTTTCAAGGACACTCCGAATCGCGATATTTACCGTTTCCGCTCGCTGTATATCGAAACAAGCGAATAATTCACATCCCAAGCCTCGCAATCGTTCAAGATATCGAGAAGTCAGAGTAGGAGACTCGGAATCGCGATATTTACTGTTTCCGCTCGCTGTATATAGAAACAATCGAACGATTCGCAACCCAAGCATAGCAATAATTCGAAATAACGACAAATCACTCAAGGACACTCCGAATCGCGATATTTACTGTTTCCGCTCGAAGTATATCGAAAGAAGCGAAGGATTCACTTCCCAAGCCCCCCAATAATTTGAAATAACGACAAATCTTTCAAGGACACTCCGACTCGCGATATTTACCGTTTCCGCTCGCTGTATATCGAATGAAGATGAGGATTCACATCGCAAGACTCGCAATCGTTCAAGATATCGATAATTCAGAGTAGGAGACTCGGAATCGCGATATTTACCTTTTCCGCTCGCTGTATATCGAAAGAAGCGAAGGATTCACATCACAAGCCTCGCAACCGTTCGAAATAACGAGAAATCACTCAAGGTCACTCGGAATCACGATATTGACCTTTTCCATATGCAGTGTATTGAAAGAAGCTAAGGATTCGTTTCCCAAGCCTCGCAATCGTTCAAAATATCGATAAATCAGAGTAGGAGACTCGGGATCGCGATATTTACATTTACCACTCGCTGTATATGGAAAGAAGCGATGGATTCACTTCCCAAACGTCGCAATAATTCGAAATAACGACAAATCACTCAAGGACACTCCGAATCGCGATATTTACCGTTTCCACTCGCTGTATATCGAAACAAGCGAATAATTCACATCAAAAGCCTCGCAATCGTTCAAAATATCGATAAATCAGAGTAGGAGACTGGGAATCGCGATATTTAGCTTTTCCGCTCGCTGTATATCGAAAGAAGAAAAGGATTCACTTCCCAAGCCTCCCAATAATTTGAAATAAAGACAAATCTTTCAAGGACACTCCGACTCGCGATATTTACCGTTTCCGCTCGCTGTATATCGAAACAAGCGAATAATTCACATCCCAAGCCTCGCAATCGTTCAAGATATCGATAATTCAGAGTAGGAGACTCGGAATCGGGATATTTACCTTTTACGCTCGCTGTATATCGAAAGAAGCGAAGGATTCACTTCCCAAGCCTCGCAATAATTCGAAATAACGACAAATCACTCAAGGACACTCCGAATCGCGATATTTACCGTTTCCGCTCGCTGTATATCGAAACAAGCGAATAATTCACATCAAAAGCCTCGCAATCGTTCAAAATATGGATAAATCAGAGTAGGAGACTCGGAATCGCGATATTTAGCTTTTCCGCTCGCTGTATATCGAAAGAAGCGAAGGATTCACTTCCCAAGCCTCCCAATAATTTGAAATAACGACAAATCTTTCAAGGACACTCCGACTCGCGATATTTACCGTTTCCGCTCGCTGTATATCGAAAGAAGCGATTGATTCACATCCCAAGCCTCGCAATCGTTTAAAATATAGATAAAGCACAGTACGAGACTCGGGATCGCGATATTTACCGTTTCCGCTCGCTGTATATCGAAACAAGCGAATAATTCACATCCCAAGCTTCGCAATCGTTCAAGATATCGATAATTCAGAGTAGGAGACTCGGAATCGGGATATTTACCTTTACGCTCTCTGTATATCGAAAGAAGCGAAGGATTCACATCACAAGCCTCGCAATCGTTCAAAATATCGGTAAGTCAGAGTAGGAGACCCGGAATCGCGATATTGACCGTTTCCGCTCGCTGTATATCGAAAGAAGCGAAGGATTCACATCCCAAGCCTCGCAACCGTTCGAAATAACGAGAAATCACTCAAGGTCACTCGGAATCACGATATTGACCTTTTCCATATGCAGTGTATTGAAAGAAGCTAAGGATTCGTTTCCCAAGCCTCGCAATCGTTCAAAATATCGGTAAATCAGAGTAGGAGACTCGGGATCGCGATATTTACATTTACCACTCGCTGTATATGGAAAGAAGCGATGGATTCACTTCCCAAACGTCGCAATAATTCGAAATAAGGACAAATCATTCAAGGACACTCCGAATCGCGATATTTACCGTTTCCGCTCGCTGTATATCGAAACAAGCGAATAATTCACATCAAAAGCCTCGCAATCGTTCAATATATCGATAAATCAGAGTAGGAGACTCGGAATCGCGATATTTACCTTTTCCGCTCGCTGTATATCGAAAGAAGCGAAGGATTCACTTCCCAAGCCTCCCAATAATTTGAAATAACGACAAATCTTTCAAGGACACTCCGACTCGCGATATTTACCGTTTCCGCTCGCTGTATATCGAAAGAAGCGATTGATTCATATCCCAAGCCTCGCAATCGTTTAAAATATCGATAAATTACAGTACGAGACTCGGGATCGCGATATTTACTGTTTCCGCTCGCTGTATATCGAAACAAACGAAAGATTCACATCACAAGCCTCGCAATAATTCGAAATAACGACAAATCACTCAAGGACACTCCGAATCGCGATATTTACTGTTTCCGCTCGCTGTATATCGAAAGAAGCGAAGGATTCACTTCCCAAGCCTCCCAATAATTTGAAATAACGACAAATCTTTCAAGGACACTCCGACTCGCGATATTTACCGTTTCCGCTCGCTGTATATCGAAACAAGCGAATAATTCACATCCCAAGCCTCGCAATCGTTCAAGATATCGATAATTCAGAGTAGGAGACTCCGAATGGCGATATTTACCGTTTCCGCTCGCTGTATATCGAAAGAAGCGAGGGATTCACATCGCAAGCCTCGCAATCGTTCAAAATATGGGTAAATCAGAGTAGGAGACTCGGGATCGCGATATTTACATTTACCACTCGCTGTATATGGAAAGAAGCGATGGATTCACTTCCCAAGCCTCCCAATAATTTGAAATAACGACAAATCTTTCAAGGACACTCCGAATCGCGATATTTACCGTTTCCGCTCGCTGTATATCGAAACAAGCGAATAATTCACATCCCAAGCCTCGCAATCGTTCAAGATATCGATAAGTCAGAGTAGGAGACTCGGAATCGCGATATTTACTGTTTCCGCTCTCTGTATATCGAATGAAGCGAAGGATTCACTTCCCATTCCTCCCAATAATTTGAAACAACGACAAATCTTTCAAGGACACTCCGACTCGCGATATTTACCGTTTCCGCTCGCTGTATATCGACACAAGCGAATAATTCACATCCCAAGCATCGCAATCGTTCAAGATATCGATAATTCAGAGTAGGAGACTCGGAATCGCGATATTTACTGTTTCCGCTCGCTGTATATAGAAACAAGCGAACGATTCGCAACCCAAGCATAGCAATAATTCGAAATAACGACAAATCACTCAAGGACACTCCGAATCGCGATATTTACTGTTTCCGCTCGCTGTATATCGAAAGAAGCGAAGGATTCACTTCCCAAGCCCCCCAATAATTTGAAATAACGACAAATCTTTCAAGGACACTCCGACTCGCGATATTTACCGTTTCCGCTCGCTGTATATCGAAAGAAGCGAGTGATTCACATCCCAAGCCTCGCAATCGTTTAAAATATCGATAAAGCACAGTACGAGACTCGGGATCGCGATATTTACCGTTTCCGCTCGCTGTACATCGAAACAAGCGAATAATTCACATCCCAAGCCTCGCAATCGTTCAAGATATCGATAATTCAGAGTAGGAGACTCCGAATGGCGATATTTACCGTTTCCGCTCGCTGTATATCGAAAGAAGCGAGGGATTCACATCGCAAGCCTCGCAATCGTTCAAAATATCGGTAAATCAGAGTAGGAGACTCGGGATCGCGATATTTACATTTACCACTCGCTGTATATGGAAAGAAGCGATGGATTCACTTCCCAAGCCTCCCAATAATTTGAAATAACGACAAATCTTTCAAGGACACTCCGAATCGCGATATTTACCGTTTCCGCTCGCTGTATATCGAAACAAGCGAATAATTCACATCCCAAGCCTCGCAATCGTTCAAGATATCGATAATTCAGAGTAGGAGACTCGGAATCGCGATATTTACTGTTTCCGCTCTCTGTATATCGAATGAAGCGAAGGATTCACTTCCCATTCCTCCCAATAATTTGAAATAACGACAAAGCTTTCAAGGACACTCCGACTCGCGATATTTACCGTTTCCGCTCGCTGTATATAGAAACAAGCGAACGATTCGCAACCCAAGCATAGCAATAATTCGAAATAACGACAAATCACTCAAGGACACTCCGAATCGCGATATTTACTGTTTCCGCTCGCTGTATATCGAAAGAAGCGAAGGATTCACTTCCCAAGCCCCCCAATAATTTGAAATAACGACAAATCTTTCAAGGACACTCCGACTCGCGATATTTACCGTTTCCGCTCGCTGTATATCGAAAGAAGCGAGTGATTCACATCCCAAGCCTCGCAATCGTTTAAAATATCGATAAAGCACAGTACGAGACTCGGGATCGCGATATTTACCGTTTCCGCTCGCTGTACATCGAAACAAGCGAATAATTCACATCCCAAGCCTCGCAATCGTTCAAGATATCGATAATTCAGAGTAGGAGACTCCGAATGGCGATATTTACCGTTTCCGCTCGCTGTATATCGAAAGAAGCGAGGGATTCACATCGCAAGCCTCGCAATCGTTCAAAATATCGGTAAATCAGAGTAGGAGACTCGGGATCGCGATATTTACATTTACCACTCGCTGTATATGGAAAGAAGCGATGGATTCACTTCCCAAGCCTCCCAATAATTTGAAATAACGACAAATCTTTCAAGGACACTCCGAATCGCGATATTTACCGTTTCCGCTCGCTGTATATCGAAACAAGCGAATAATTCACATCCCAAGCCTCGCAATCGTTCAAGATATCGATAATTCAGAGTAGGAGACTCGGAATCGCGATATTTACTGTTTCCGCTCTCTGTATATCGAATGAAGCGAAGGATTCACTTCCCATTCCTCCCAATAATTTGAAATAACGACAAAGCTTTCAAGGACACTCCGACTCGCGATATTTACCGTTTCCGCTCGCTGTATATCGAAAGAAGCGATTGATTCACATCCCAAGCCTCGCAATCGTTTAAAATATCGATAGTACGAGACTCGGGATCGCGATATTTACCGTTTCCGCTCGCTGTATATCGAAACAAGCGAATAATTCACATCCCAAGCCTCGCAATCGTTCAAAATATCGATAAATCAGAGTAGGAGACTCGGAATCGCGATATTTACCTTTTGCGCTCGCTGTATATCGAAAGAAGTGAAGGATTCACTTCCCAAGCCTCCCAATAATTTGAAATAACGACAAATCTTTCAAGGACACTCCGACTCGCGATATTTACCGTTTCCGCTCGCTGTATATCGAAACAAGCGAATAATTCACATTACAAGCCTCGCAATCGTTCAAGATATCGATAATTCAGAGTAGGAGACTCGGAATCGCGATATTTACTGTTTCCGCTCGCTGTATATAGAAACAAGCGAACAATTCGCAACCCAAGCATAGCAATAATTCGAAATAACGACAAATCACTCAAGGACACTCCGAATCGCGATATTTACTGTTTCCGCTCGCTGTATATCGAAAGAAGCGAAGGATTCACTTCCCAAGCCCCCCAATAATTTGAAATAACGACAAATATTTCAAGGACACTCCGACTCGCGATATTTACCGTTTCCGCTCGCTGTATATCGAAACAAGCGAATAATTCACATCCCAAGCCTCGCAATCGTTCAAGATATCGATAATTGAGAGTAGGAGACTCGGAATCGCGATATTTACCGTTTCCGCTCGCTGTATATCGAAAGCAGCGAGGGATTCACATCGCAAGCCTCGCAATCGTTCAAAATATCGGTAAATCAGAGTAGGAGACTCGGGATCGCGATATTTACATTTACCACTCGCTGTATATCGAAAGAAACGATGGATTCACTTCCCAAACTCGCAATAATTCGAAATAACGACAAATCACTCAAGGACACTCCGAATCGCGATATTTACCGTTTCCGCTCGCTGTATATCGAAACAAGCGAAGGATTCGCATACCAAGCCTCGCAATCGTTCAAAATATCGATAAATCACAGTACGAGACTCGGGATCGCGATATTTACATTTACCACTCGCTGTATATCGAAAGAAGCGAAGGATTCACTTCCCAAGCCTCCCAATAATTTGAAATAACGACAAATCTTTCAAGGACACTCCGACTCGCGATATTTACCGTTTCCGCTCGCTGTATATAGAAAGAAGCGATTGATTCACATCCCAAGCCTCGCAATCGCTTAAAATGTCGATAAATCACAGTACGAGACTCGGGATCGCGATATTTACTGTTTCCTCTCGCTGTATATCGAAAGAAGCGAAGGATTCACTTCCCAAGCCTCGCAATAATTCGAAATAACGACAAATCACTCAAGGACACTCCGAATCGCGATATTTACCGTTTCCGCTCGCTGTATATCGAAACAAGCGAATAATTCACATCAAAAGCCTCGCAATCGTTCAAAATATGGATAAATCAGAGTAGGAGACTCGGAATCGCGATATTTAGCTTTTCCGCTCGCTCTATATCGAAAGAAGCGAAGGATTCACTTCCCAAGCCTCCCAATAATTTGAAATAACGACAAATCTTTCAAGGACACTCCGACTCGCGATATTTACCGTTTCCGCTCGCTGTATATCGAAAGAAGCGATTGATTCACATCCCAAGCCTCGCAATCGTTTAAAATATAGATAAAGCACAGTACGAGACTCGGGATCGCGATATTTACCGTTTCCGCTCGCTGTATATCGAAACAAGCGAATAATTCACATCCCAAGCTTCGCAATCGTTCAAGATATCGATAATTCAGAGTAGGAGACTCGGAATCGGGATATTTACCTTTACGCTCGCTGTATATCGAAAGAAGCGAAGGATTCACATCACAAGCCTCGCAATCGTTCAAAATATCGGTAAGTCAGAGTAGGAGACTCGTAATCGCGATATTTACATTTACCACTCGCTGTATATCGAAAGAAACGAAGGATTCACTTCCCAAGCCTCGCAATAATTCGAAATAACGACAAATCATTCAAGGACACTCCGAATCGCGATATTGACCGTTTCCGCTCGCTGTATATCGAAAGAAGCGAAGGATTCACATCCCAAGCCTCGCAACCGTTCGAAATAACGAGAAATCACTTAAGGTCACTCGGAATCACGATATTGACCTTTTCCATATGCAGTGTATTGAAAGAAGCTAAGGATTCGTTTCCCAAGCCTCGCAATCGTTCAAAATATCGATAAATCAGAGTAGGAGACTCGTAATCGCGATATTTACATTTACCACTCGCTGTATATGGAAAGAAGCGATGGATTCACTTCCCAAACGTCGCAATAATTCGAAATAACGACAAATCACTCAAGGACACTCCGAATCGCGATATTTACCGTTTCCGCTCGCTGTATATCGAAACAAGCGAAAGATTCGCATCCCAAGCCTCGCAATCGTTCAAAATATCGATAAATCAGAGTAGGAGACCCGGAATCGCGATATTGACCGTTTCCGCTCGCTGTATATCGAAAGAAGCGAAGGATTCACATCCCAAGCCTCGCAACCGTTCGAAATAACGAGAAATCACTCAAGGTCACTCGGAATCACGATATTGACCTTTTCCATATGCAGTGTATTGAAAGAAGCTAAGGATTCGTTTCCCAAGCCTCGCAATCGTTCAAAATATCGGTAAATCAGAGTAGGAGACTCGGGATCGCGATATTTACATTTACCACTCGCTGTATATGGAAAGAAGCGATGGATTCACTTCCCAAACGTCGCAATAATTCGAAATAACGACAAATCACTCAAGGACACTCCGAATCGCGATATTTACTGTTTCCGCTCGCTGTATATCGAAAGAAGCGAAGGATTCACTTCCCAAGCCTCCCAATAATTTGAAATAACGACAAATCTTTCAAGGACACTCCGACTCGCGATATTTACCGTTTCCGCTCGCTGTATATCGAAACAAGCGAATAATTCACATCCCAAGCCTCGCAATCGTTCAAGATATCGATAATTCAGAGTATTAGACTCGGAATCGCGATATTTACTGTTTCCGCTCGCTGTATATCGAAAGAAGCGAAGGATTCACTTCCCAAGCCCCCCAATAATTTGAAATAACGACAAATCTTTCAAGGACACTCCGACTCGCGATATTTACCGTTTCCGCTCGCTGTATATCGAAAGAAGCGATTGATTCACATCCCAAGCCTCGCAATCGTTTAAAATATCGATAAAGCACAGTACGAGACTCGGGATCGCGATATTTACCGTTTCCGCTCGCTGTATATCGAAACAAGCGAATAATTCACATCCCAAGCCTCGCAATCGTTCAAGATATCGATAATTCAGAGTAGGAGACTCCGAATGGCGATATTTACCGTTTCCGCTCGCTGTACATCGAAAGAAGCGAGGGATTCACATCGCAAGCCTCGCAATCGTTCAAAATATGGGTAAATCAGAGTAGGAGACTCGGGATCGCGATATTTACATTTACCACTCGCTGTATATGGAAAGAAGCGATGGATTCACTTCCCAAGCCTCCCAATAATTTGAAATAACGACAAATCTTTCAAGGACACTCCGAATCGCGATATTTACCGTTTCCGCTCGCTGTATATCGAAACAAGCGAATAATTCACATCCCAAGCCTCGCAATCGTTCAAGATATCGATAAGTCAGAGTAGGAGACTCGGAATCGCGATATTTACTGTTTCCGCTCTCTGTATATCGAATGAAGCGAAGGATTCACTTCCCATTCCTCCCAATAATTTGAAACAACGACAAATCTTTCAAGGACACTCCGACTCGCGATATTTACCGTTTCCGCTCGCTGTATATCGAAACAAGCGAATAATTCACATCCCAAGCATCGCAATCGTTCAAGATATCGATAATTCAGAGTAGGAGACTCGGAATCGCGATATTTACTGTTTCCGCTCGCTGTATATAGAAACAAGCGAACGATTCGCAACCCAAGCATAGCAATAATTCGAAATAACGACAAATCACTCAAGGACACTCCGAATCGCGATATTTACTGTTTCCGCTCGCTGTATATCGAAAGAAGCGAAGGATTCACTTCCCAAGCCTCCCAATAATTTGAAATAACGACAAATCTTTCAAGGACACTCCGACTCGCGATATTTACCGTTTCCGCTCGCTGTATATAGAAAGAAGCGATTGATTCACATCCCAAGCCTCGCAATCGCTTAAAATATCGATAAATCACAGTACGAGACTCGGAATCGCGATATTTACCTTTTCCGCTCGCTGTATATCGAAAGAAGCGAAGGATTCACTTCCCAAGCCTCCCAATAATTTGAAATAACGACAAATCTTTCAAGGACACTCCGAATCGCGATATTTACCGTTTCCGCTCGCTGTATATCGAAACAAGCGAATAATTCACATCCCAAGCCTCGCAATCGTTGAAAATATCGATAAATTACAGTACGAGACTCGGGATCGCGATATTTACTGTTTCCTCTCGCTGTATATCGAAAGAAGGGAAGGATTCACTTCCCAAGCCTCCCAATAATTTGAAATAACGACAAATCTTTCAAGGACACTCCGACTCGCGATATTTACCGTTTCCCCTCGCTGTATATCGGAAGAAGCGAATAATTCACATCCCAAGCCTCGCAATCGTTCAAAATATCGATAAATCAGAGTAGGAGACTCGGAATCGCGATATTTACCTTTTCCGCTCGCTGTATATCGAAAGAAGTGAAGGATTCACTTCCCAAGCCTCCCAATAATTTGAAATAACGACAAATCTTTCAAGGACACTCCGACTCGCGATATTTACCGTTTCCGCTCGCTGTATATCGAAACAAGCGAATAATTCACATTACAAGCCTCGCAATCGTTCAAGATATCGATAATTCAGAGTAGGAGACTCGGAATCGCGATATTTACTGTTTCCGCTCGCTGTATATAGAAACAAGCGAACAATTCGCAACCCAAGCATAGCAATAATTCGAAATAACGACAAATCACTCAAGGACACTCCGAATCGCGATATTTACTGTTTCCGCTCGCTGTATATCGAAAGAAGCGAAGGATTCACTTCCCAAGCCCCCCAATAATTTGAAATAACGACAAATCTTTCAAGGACACTCCGACTCGCGATATTTACCGTTTCCGCTCGCTGTATATCGAAACAAGCCAATAATTCACATCCCAAGCCTCGCAATCGTTCAAGATATCGATAATTGAGAGTAGGAGACTCGGAATCGCGATATTTACCGTTTCCGCTCGCTGTATATCGAAAGCAGCGAGGGATTCACATCGCAAGCCTCGCAATCGTTCAAAATATCGGTAAATCAGAGTAGGAGACTCGGGATCGCGATATTTACATTTACCACTCGCTGTATATCGAAAGAAGCGAAGGATTCACTTCCCAAGCCTCCCAATAATTTGAAATAACGACAAATCTTTCAAGGACACTCCGACTCGCGATATTTACCGTTTCCGCTCGCTGTATATAGAAAGAAGCGATTGATTCACATCCCAAGCCTCGCAATCGCTTAAAATATCGATAAATCACAGTACGAGACTCGGGATCGCGATATTTACCGTTTCCGCTCGCTGTATATCGAAAGAAGCGAATAATTCACATCCCAAGCCTCGCAATCGTTCAAAATATCTATAAATCACAGTAGGAGACTCCGAATGGCGATATTTACCGTTTCCGCTCGCTGTATAAAGAAAGAAGCGATGGATTCACTTCCCAAGCATCGCAATAATTCGAAATAACGACAAATCACTCAAGGACACTCCGAATCGCGATATTTACCGTTTCCGCTAGCTGTATATCGAAACAAGCGAATAATTCACATCCGAAGCCTCGCAATCGTTCAAAATATCGATAAATCACAGTACGAGACTCGGAATCGCGATATTTACCTTTTCCGCTCGCTGTATATCGAAAGAAGCGAAGGATTCACTTCCCAAGCCTCCCAATAATTTGAAATAACGACAAATCTTTCAAGGACACTCCGAATCGGGATATTTACCGTTTCCGCTAGCTGTATATCGAAACAAGCGATTGATTCACATCCCAAGCCTCGCAATCGTTGAAAATATCGATAAATTACAGTACGAGACTCGGGATCGCGATATTTACTGTTTCCGCTCGCTGTATATCGAAAGAAGCGAAGGATTCACTTCCCAAGCCTCCCAATAATTTGAAATAACGACAAATCTTTCAAGGACACTCCGACTCGCGATATTTACCGTTTCCCCTCGCTGTATATCGGAAGAAGCGATTGATTCACATCCCAAGCCTCGCAATCCTTTAAAATGTCGATAGTACGAGACTCGGGATCGCGATATTTACCGTTTTCGCTCGCTGTATATCGAAACAAGCGAATAATTCACATCCCAAGCCTCGCAATCGTTCAAGATATCGATAATTCAGAGTAGGAGACTCCGACTCGCGATATTTACCGTTTCCCCTCGCTGTATATCGGAAGAAGCGAATAATTCACATCCCAAGCCTCGCAATCGTTCAAAATATCGATAAATCAGAGTAGGAGACTCGGAATCGCGATATTTACCTTTTCCGCTCGCTGTATATCGAAAGAAGTGAAGGATTCACTTCCCAAGCCTCCCAATAATTTGAAATAACGACAAATCTTTCAAGGACACTCCGACTCGCGATATTTACCGTTTCCGCTCGCTGTATATCGAAACAAGCGAATAATTCACATTACAAGCCTCGCAATCGTTCAAGATATCGATAATTCAGAGTAGGAGACTCGGAATCGCGATATTTACTGTTTCCGCTCGCTGTATATAGAAACAAGCGAACAATTCGCAACCCAAGCATAGCAATAATTCGAAATAACGACAAATCACTCAAGGACACTCCGAATCGCGATATTTACTGTTTCCGCTCGCTGTATATCGAAAGAAGCGAAGGATTCACTTCCCAAGCCCCCCAATAATTTGAAATAACGACAAATCTTTCAAGGACACTCCGAATCGCGATATTTACCGTTTCCGCTAGCTGTATATCGAAACAAGCGATTGATTCACATCCCAATCCTCGCAATCGTTGAAAATATCGATAAATTACAGTACGAGACTCGGGATCGCGATATTTACTGTTTCCGCTCGCTGTATATCGAAAGAAGCGAAGGATTCACTTCCCAAGCCCCCCAATAATTTGAAATAACGACAAATCTTTCAAGGACACTCCGACTCGCGATATTTACCGTTTCCGCTCGCTGTATATCGAAACAAGCCAATAATTCACATCCCAAGCCTCGCAATCGTTCAAGATATCGATAATTGAGAGTAGGAGACTCGGAATCGCGATATTTACCGTTTCCGCTCGCTGTATATCGAAAGCAGCGAGGGATTCACATCGCAAGCCTCGCAATCGTTCAAAATATCGGTAAATCAGAGTAGGAGACTCGGGATCGCGATATTTACATTTACCACTCGCTGTATATCGAAAGAAGCGAAGGATTCACTTCCCAAGCCTCCCAATAATTTGAAATAACGACAAATCTATCAAGGACACTCCGACTCGCGATATTTACCGTTTCCGCTCGCTGTATATAGAAAGAAGCGATTGATTCACATCCCAAGCCTCGCAATCGCTTAAAATATCGATAAATCACAGTACGAGACTCGGGATCGCGATATTTACCGTTTCCGCTCGCTGTATATCGAAAGAAGCGAATAATTCACATCCCAAGCCTCGCAATCGTTCAAAATATCTATAAATCACAGTAGGAGACTCCGAATGGCGATATTTACCGTTTCCGCTCGCTGTATAAAGAAAGAAGCGATGGATTCACTTCCCAAGCATCGCAATAATTCGAAATAACGACAAATCACTCAAGGACACTCCGAATCGCGATATTTACCGTTTCCGCTAGCTGTATATCGAAACAAGCGAATAATTCACATCCGAAGCCTCGCAATCGTTCAAAATATCGATAAATCACAGTACGAGACTCGGAATCGCGATATTTACCGTTTTCGCTCGCTGTATATCGAAACAAGCGAATAATTCACATCCCAAGCCTCGCAATCGTTCAAGATATCGATAATTCAGAGTAGGAGACTCCGACTCGCGATATTTACCGTTTCCCCTCGCTGTATATCGGAAGAAGCGAATAATTCACATCCCAAGCCTCGCAATCGTTCAAAATATCGATAAATCAGAGTAGGAGACTCGGAATCGCGATATTTACCTTTTCCGCTCGCTGTATATCGAAAGAAGTGAAGGATTCACTTCCCAAGCCTCCCAATAATTTGAAATAACGACAAATCTTTCAAGGACACTCCGACTCGCGATATTTACCGTTTCCGCTCGCTGTATATCGAAACAAGCGAATAATTCACATTACAAGCCTCGCAATCGTTCAAGATATCGATAATTCAGAGTAGGAGACTCGGAATCGCGATATTTACTGTTTCCGCTCGCTGTATATAGAAACAAGCGAACAATTCGCAACCCAAGCATAGCAATAATTCGAAATAACGACAAATCACTCAAGGACACTCCGAATCGCGATATTTACTGTTTCCGCTCGCTGTATATCGAAAGAAGCGAAGGATTCACTTCCCAAGCCCCCCAATAATTTGAAATAACGACAAATCTTTCAAGGACACTCCGACTCGCGATATTTACCGTTTCCCCTCGCTGTATATCGGAAGAAGCGATTGATTCACATCCCAAGCCTCGCAATCCTTTAAAATATCGATAGTACGAGACTCGGGATCGCGATATTTACCGTTTTCGCTCGCAGTATATCGAAACAAGCGAATAATTCACATCCCAAGCCTCGCAATCGTTCAAGATATCGATAATTCAGAGTAGGAGACTCCGACTCGCGATATTTACCGTTTCCCCTCGCTGTATATCGGAAGAAGCGAATAATTCACATCCCAAGCCTCGCAATCGTTCAAAATATCGATAAATCAGAGTAGGAGACTCGGAATCGCGATATTTACCTTTTCCGCTCGCTGTATATCGAAAGAAGTGAAGGATTCACTTCCCAAGCCTCCCAATAATTTGAAATAACGACAAATCTTTCAAGGACACTCCGACTCGCGATATTTACCGTTTCCGCTCGCTGTATATCGAAACAAGCGAATAATTCACATTACAAGCCTCGCAATCGTTCAAGATATCGATAATTCAGAGTAGGAGACTCGGAATCGCGATATTTACTGTTTCCGCTCGCTGTATATAGAAACAAGCGAACAATTCGCAACCCAAGCATAGCAATAATTCGAAATAACGACAAATCACTCAAGGACACTCCGAATCGCGATATTTACTGTTTCCGCTCGCTGTATATCGAAAGAAGCGAAGGATTCACTTCCCAAGCCCCCCAATAATTTGAAATAACGACAAATCTTTCAAGGACACTCCGAATCGCGATATTTACCGTTTCCGCTAGCTGTATATCGAAACAAGCGATTGATTCACATCCCAATCCTCGCAATCGTTGAAAATATCGATAAATTACAGTACGAGACTCGGGATCGCGATATTTACTGTTTCCGCTCGCTGTATATCGAAAGAAGCGAAGGATTCACTTCCCAAGCCCCCCAATAATTTGAAATAACGACAAATCTTTCAAGGACACTCCGACTCGCGATATTTACCGTTTCCGCTCGCTGTATATCGAAACAAGCCAATAATTCACATCCCAAGCCTCGCAATCGTTCAAGATATCGATAATTGAGAGTAGGAGACTCGGAATCGCGATATTTACCGTTTCCGCTCGCTGTATATCGAAAGCAGCGAGGGATTCACATCGCAAGCCTCGCAATCGTTCAAAATATCGGTAAATCAGAGTAGGAGACTCGGGATCGCGATATTTACTGTTTCCGCTCGCTGTATATAGAAACAAGCGAACAATTCGCAACCCAAGCATAGCAATAATTCGAAATAACGACAAATCACTCAAGGACACTCCGAATCGCGATATTTACTGTTTCCGCTCGCTGTATATCGAAAGAAGCGAAGGATTCACTTCCCAAGCCCCCCAATAATTTGAAATAACGACAAATCTTTCAAGGACACTCCGACTCGCGATATTTACCGTTTCCCCTCGCTGTATATCGGAAGAAGCGATTGATTCACATCCCAAGCCTCGCAATCCTTTAAAATATCGATAGTACGAGACTCGGGATCGCGATATTTACCGTTTTCGCTCGCTGTATATCGAAACAAGCGAATAATTCACATCCCAAGCCTCGCAATCGTTCAAGATATCGATAATTCAGAGTAGGAGACTCCGAATGGCGATATTTACCGTTTCCGCTCGCTGTATATCGAAAGAAGCGAGGGATTCACATCGCAAGCCTCGCAATCGTTCAAAATATCGGTAAATCAGAGTAGGAGACTCGGGATCGCGATATTTACATTTACCACTCGCTGTATATGGAAAGAAGCGATGGAATCACTTCCCAAGCCTCCCAATAATTTGAAATAACGACAAATCTTTCAAGGACACTCCGAATCGAGATATTTACCGTTTCCGCTCGCTGTATATCGAAACAAGCGAATAATTCACATCCCAAGCCTCGCAATCGTTCAAGATATCGATAAGTCAGAGTAGGAGACTCGGAATCGCGATATTGACCGTTTCCGCTCGTTGTATATCGAAAGAAGCGAAGGATTCACATCCCAAGCCTCCCAACCGTTCGAAATAACGAGAAATCACTCAAGGTCACTCGGAATCACGATATTGACCTTTTCCATATGCAGTGTATTGAAAGAAGCTAAGGATTCGTTTCCCAAGCCTCGCAATCGTTCAAAATATCGATAAATCAGAGTAGGAGACCCGGAATCGCGATATTTACCGTTTCCGCTCGCTGTATATCGAATGAAGATGAGGATTCACATCGCAAGACTCGCAATCGTTCAAAATATCGGTAAATCAGAGTAGGAGACCCGGAATCGCGATATTTACCGTTTCCGCTCGCTGTATATCGAAACAAGCGAAGGATTCGCATCCCAAGCCTCGCAATCGTTCAAAATATCGATAAATCAGAGTAGGAGACCCGGAATCGCGATATTTACCGTTTCCGCTCGCTGTATATCGAATGAAGATGAGGATTCACATCGCAAGACTCGCAATCGTTCAAAATATCGGTAAATCAGAGTAGGAGACTCGGGATCGCGATATTTACATTTACCACTCGCTGTATATCGAAAGAAACGAAGGATTCACTTCCCAAGCCTCGCAATAATTAGAAATAACGACAAATCATTCAAGGACACTCCGAATCGCGATATTGACCGTTTCCGCTCGCTGTATATCGAAAGAAGCGAAGGATTCACATCCCAAGCCTCGCAACCGTTCGAAATAACGAGAAATCACTCAAGGTCACTCGGAATCACGATATTGACCTTTTCCATATGCAGTGTATTGAAAGAAGCTAAGGATTCGTTTCCCAAGCCTCGCAATCGTTCAAAATATCGATAATTCACAGTAGGATACTCGGAATCGCGATATTTAGCTTTTCCGCTAACTGTATATCGAAAGAAGCGAAGGATTCACTTCCCAAGCCTCCCAATAATTTGAAATAATGACAAATCACTCAAGGACACTCCGACTCGCGATATTTACCGTTTCCGCTCGCTGTATATCGAAAGAAGCGAAGGATTCACATCACAAGCCTCGCAATCGTACAAAATATCGATAAATCAGAGTAGGAGACTCCGAATGGCGATATTTACCGTTTCCGCTCGCTGTATATCGAAAGAAGCGAAGGATTCCAATCCCAAGACTCGCAACCGTTCAAAATATCTATAAATCACAGTAGGAGACTCGGGATCGCGATATTTACATTTACCACTCGCTGTATAAAGAAAGAAGCGAGGGATTCACTTCCCAGGCCTCGCAATAATTCGAAATAACGACGAATCACTCAAGGACACTCCGAATCGCGATATTTACCGTTTCCGCTCGCTGTATATCGAAAGAAACGAAGGATTCACTTCCCAAGCCTCGCAATAATTAGAAATAACGACAAATCATTCAAGGACACTCCGAATCGCGATATTGACCGTTTCCGCTCGCTGTATATCGAAAGAAGCGAAGGATTCACATCCCAAGCCTCGCAAAAGTTCGAAATAACGAGAAATCACTCAAGGTCACTCGGAATCACGATATTGACCTTTTCCATATGCAGTGTATTAAAAGAAGCTAAGGATTCGTTTCCCAAGCTTCGCAATCGTTCAAAATATCGATAAATCAGAGTAGGATACTCGGAATCGCGATATTTAGCTTTTCCGCTAACTGTATATCGAAAGAAGCGAAGGATTCACTTCCCAAGCCTCCCAATAATTTGAAATAATGACAAATCACTCAAGGACACTCCGACTCGCGATATTTACCGTTTCCGCTCGCTGTATATCGAAAGAAGCGAAGGATTCACATCACAAGCCTCGCAATCGTACAAAATATCGATAAATCAGAGTAGGAGACTCCGAATGGCGATATTTACCGTTTCCGCTCGCTGTATATCGAAAGAAGCGAAGGATTCCAATCCCAAGACTCGCAACCGTTCAAAATATCTATTAATCACAGTAGGAGACTCGGGATCGCGATATTTACATTTACCACTCGCTGTATAAAGAAAGAAGCGATGGATTCACTTCCCAAGCCTCCCAATAATTTGAAATAACGACAAATCTTTCAAGGACACTCCGAATCGCGATATTTACCGTTTCCGCTAGCTGTATATCGAAACAAGCGATTGATTCACATCCCAAGCCTCGCAATCGTTGAAAATATCGATAAATTACAGTACGAGACTCGGGATCGCGATATTTACTGTTTCCGCTCGCTGTATATCGAAAGAAGCGAAGGATTCACTTCCCAAGCCTCCCAATAATTTGAAATAACGACAAATCTTTCAAGGACACTCCGACTCGCGATATTTACCGTTTCCCCTCGCTGTATATCGGAAGAAGCGATTGATTCACATCCCAAGCCTCGCAATCCTTTAAAATATCGATAGTACGAGACTCGGGATCGCGATATTTACCGTTTTCGCTCGCTGTATATCGAAACAAGCGAATAATTCACATCCCAAGCCTCGCAATCGTTCAAGATATCGATAATTCAGAGTAGGAGACTCCGACTCGCGATATTTACCGTTTCCCCTCGCTGTATATCGGAAGAAGCGAATAATTCACATCCCAAGCCTCGCAATCGTTCAAAATATCGATAAATCAGAGTAGGAGACTCGGAATCGCGATATTTACCTTTTCCGCTCGCTGTATATCGAAAGAAGTGAAGGATTCACTTCCCAAGCCTCCCAATAATTTGAAATAACGACAAATCTTTCAAGGACACTCCGACTCGCGATATTTACCGTTTCCGCTCGCTGTATATCGAAACAAGCGAATAATTCACATTACAAGCCTCGCAATCGTTCAAGATATCGATAATTCAGAGTAGGAGACTCGGAATCGCGATATTTACTGTTTCCGCTCGCTGTATATAGAAACAAGCGAACAATTCGCAACCCAAGCATAGCAATAATTCGAAATAACGACAAATCACTCAAGGACACTCCGAATCGCGATATTTACTGTTTCCGCTCGCTGTATATCGAAAGAAGCGAAGGATTCACTTCCCAAGCCCCCCAATAATTTGAAATATCGACAAATCTTTCAAGGACACTCCGACTCGCGATATTTACCGTTTCCGCTCGCTGTATATCGAAACAAGCCAATAATTCACATCCCAAGCCTCGCAATCGTTCAAGATATCGATAATTGAGAGTAGGAGACTCGGAATCGCGATATTTACCGTTTCCGCTCGCTGTATATCGAAAGCAGCGAGGGATTCACATCGCAAGCCTCGCAATCGTTCAAAATATCGGTAAATCAGAGTAGGAGACTCGGGATCGCGATATTTACATTTACCACTCGCTGTATATCGAAAGAAGCGAAGGATTCACTTCCCAAGCCTCCCAATAATTTGAAATAACGACAAATCTTTCAAGGACACTCCGACTCGCGATATTTACCGTTTCCGCTCGCTGTATATAGAAAGAAGCGATTGATTCACATCCCAAGCCTCGCAATCGCTTAAAATATCGATAAATCACAGTACGAGACTCGGGATCGCGATATTTACCGTTTCCGCTCGCTGTATATCGAAACAAGCCAATAATTCACATCCCAAGCCTCGCAATCGTTCAAGATATCGATAATTGAGAGTAGGAGACTCGGAATCGCGATATTTACCGTTTCCGCTCGCTGTATATCGAAAGCAGCGAGGGATTCACATCGCAAGCCTCGCAATCGTTCAAAATATCGGTAAATCAGAGTAGGAGACTCGGGATCGCGATATTTACATTTACCACTCGCTGTATATCGAAAGAAGCGAAGGATTCACTTCCCAAGCCTCCCAATAATTTGAAATAACGACAAATCTTTCAAGGACACTCCGACTCGCGATATTTACCGTTTCCGCTCGCTGTATATAGAAAGAAGCGATTGATTCACATCCCAAGCCTCGCAATCGCTTAAAATATCGATAAATCACAGTACGAGACTCGGGATCGCGATATTTACCGTTTCCGCTCGCTGTATATCGAAAGAAGCGAATAATTCACATCCCAAGCCTCGCAATCGTTCAAAATATCTATAAATCACAGTAGGAGACTCCGAATGGCGATATTTACCGTTTCCGCTCGCTGTATAAAGAAAGAAGCGATGGATTCACTTCCCAAGCATCGCAATAATTCGAAATAACGACAAATCACTCAAGGACACTCCGAATCGCGATATTTACCGTTTCCGCTAGCTGTATATCGAAACAAGCGAATAATTCACATCCGAAGCCTCGCAATCGTTCAAAATATCGATAAATCACAGTACGAGACTCGGAATCGCGATATTTACCTTTTCCGCTCGCTGTATATCGAAAGAAGCGAAGGATTCACTTCCCAAGCCTCCCAATAATTTGAAATAACGACAAATCTTTCAAGGACACTCCGAATCGCGATATTTACCGTTTCCGCTAGCTGTATATCGAAACAAGCGATTGATTCACATCCCAAGCCTCGCAATCGTTGAAAATATCGATAAATTACAGTACGAGACTCGGGATCGCGATATTTACTGTTTCCGCTCGCTGTATATCGAAAGAAGCGAAGGATTCACTTCCCAAGCCTCCCAATAATTTGAAATAACGACAAATCTTTCAAGGACACTCCGACTCGCGATATTTACCGTTTCCCCTCGCTGTATATCGGAAGAAGCGATTGATTCACATCCCAAGCCTCGCAATCCTTTAAAATATCGATAGTACGAGACTCGGGATCGCGATATTTACCGTTTTCGCTCGCTGTATATCGAAACAAGCGAATAATTCACATCCCAAGCCTCGCAATCGTTCAAGATATCGATAATTCAGAGTAGGAGACTCCGAATGGCGATATTTACCGTTTCCGCTCGCTGTATATCGAAAGAAGCGAGGGATTCACATCGCAAGCCTCGCAATCGTTCAAAATATCGGTAAATCAGAGTAGGAGACTCGGGATCGCGATATTTACATTTACCACTCGCTGTATATGGAAAGAAGCGATGGATTCACTTCCCAAGCCTCCCAATAATTTGAAATAACGACAAATCTTTCAAGGACACTCCGAATCGCGATATTTACCGTTTCCGCTCGCTGTATATCGAAACAAGCGAATAATTCACATCCCAAGCCTCGCAATCGTTCAAGATATCGATAAGTCAGAGTAGGAGACTCGGAATCGCGATATTGACCGTTTCCGCTCGTTGTATATCGAAAGAAGCGAAGGATTCACATCCCAAGCCTCCCAACCGTTCGAAATAACGAGAAATCACTCAAGGTCACTCGGAATCACGATATTGACCTTTTCCATATGCAGTGTATTGAAAGAAGCTAAGGATTCGTTTCCCAAGCCTCGCAATCGTTCAAAATATCGATAAATCAGAGTAGGAGACCCGGAATCGCGATATTTACCGTTTCCGCTCGCTGTATATCGAATGAAGATGAGGATTCACATCGCAAGACTCGCAATCGTTCAAAATATCGGTAAATCAGAGTAGGAGACCCGGAATCGCGATATTTACCGTTTCCGCTCGCTGTATATCGAAACAAGCGAAGGATTCGCATCCCAAGCCTCGCAATCGTTCAAAATATCGATAAATCAGAGTAGGAGACCCGGAATCGCGATATTTACCGTTTCCGCTCGCTGTATATCGAATGAAGATGAGGATTCACATCGCAAGACTCGCAATCGTTCAAAATATCGGTAAATCAGAGTAGGAGACTCGGGATCGCGATATTTACATTTACCACTCGCTGTATATCGAAAGAAACGAAGGATTCACATCCCAAGCCTCGCAACCGTTCGAAATAACGAGAAATCACTCAAGGTCACTCGGAATCACGATATTGACCTTTTCCATATACAGTGTATTGAAAGAAGCTAAGGATTCGTTTCCCAAGCCTCGCAATCGTTCAAAATATCGATAAATCACAGTAGGATACTCGGAATCGCGATATTTAGCTTTTCCGCTAACTGTATATCGAAAGAAGCGAAGGATTCACTTCCCAAGCCTCCCAATAATTTGAAATAATGACAAATCACTCAAGGACACTCCGACTCGCGATATTTACCGTTTCCGCTCGCTGTATATCGAAAGAAGCGAAGGATTCACATCACAAGCCTCGCAATCGTACAAAATATCGATAAATCAGAGTAGGAGACTCCGAATGGCGATATTTACCGTTTCCGCTCGCTGTATATCGAAAGAAGCGAAGGATTCCAATCCCAAGACTCGCAACCGTTCAAAATATCTATAAATCACAGTAGGAGACTCGGGATCGCGATATTTACATTTACCACTCGCTGTATAAAGAAAGAAGCGAGGGATTCACTTCCCAGGCCTCGCAATAATTCGAAATAACGACGAATCACTCAAGGACACTCCGAATCGCGATATTTACCGTTTCCGCTCGCTGTATATCGAAAGAAACGAAGGATTCACTTCCCAAGCCTCGCAATAATTAGAAATAACGACAAATCATTCAAGGACACTCCGAATCGCGATATTGACCGTTTCCGCTCGCTGTATATCGAAAGAAGCGAAGGATTCACATCCCAAGCCTCGCAAAAGTTCGAAATAACGAGAAATCACTCAAGGTCACTCGGAATCACGATATTGACCTTTTCCATATGCAGTGTATTGAAAGAAGCTAAGGATTCGTTTCCCAAGCCTCGCAATCGTTCAAAATATCGATAAATCAGAGTAGGATACTCGGAATCGCGATATTTAGCTTTTCCGCTAACTGTATATCGAAAGAAGCGAAGGATTCACTTCCCAAGCCTCCCAATAATTTGAAATAATGACAAATCACTCAAGGACACTCCGACTCGCGATATTTACCGTTTCCGCTCGCTGTATATCGAAAGAAGCGAAGGATTCACATCACAAGCCTCGCAATCGTACAAAATATCGATAAATCAGAGTAGGAGACTCCGAATGGCGATATTTACCGTTTCCGCTCGCTGTATATCGAAAGAAGCGAAGGATTCCAATCCCAAGACTCGCAACCGTTCAAAATATCTATTAATCACAGTAGGAGACTCGGGATCGCGATATTTACATTTACCACTCGCTGTATATCGAAAGAAACGAAGGATTCACTTCCCAAGCCTCGCAATAATTAGAAATAACGACAAATCATTCAAGGACACTCCGAATCGCGATATTGACCGTTTCCGCTCGCTGTATATCGAAAGAAGCGAAGGATTCACATCCCAAGCCTCGCAACCGTTCGAAATAACGAGAAATCACTCAAGGTCACTCGGAATCACGATATTGACCTTTTCCATATGCAGTGTATTGAAAGAAGCTAAGGATTCGTTTCCCAAGCCTCGCAATCGTTCAAAATATCGATAAATCACAGTAGGATACTCGGAATCGCGATATTTAGCTTTTCCGCTAACTGTATATCGAAAGAAGCGAAGGATTCACTTCCCAAGCCTCCCAATAATTTGAAATAATGACAAATCACTCAAGGACACTCCGACTCGCGATATTTACCGTTTCCGCTCGCTGTATATCGAAAGAAGCGAAGGATTCACATCACAAGCCTCGCAATCGTACAAAATATCGATAAATCAGAGTAGGAGACTCCGAATGGCGATATTTACCGTTTCCGCTCGCTGTATATCGAAAGAAGCGAAGGATTCCAATCCCAAGACTCGCAACCGTTCAAAATATCTATAAATCACAGTAGGAGACTCGGGATCGCGATATTTACATTTACCACTCGCTGTATAAAGAAAGAAGCGAGGGATTCACTTCCCAGGCCTCGCAATAATTCGAAATAACGACGAATCACTCAAGGACACTCCGAATCGCGATATTTACCGTTTCCGCTCGCTGTATATCGAAAGAAACGAAGGATTCACTTCCCAAGCCTCGCAATAATTAGAAATAACGACAAATCATTCAAGGACACTCCGAATCGCGATATTGACCGTTTCCGCTCGCTGTATATCGAAAGAAGCGAAGGATTCACATCCCAAGCCTCGCAAAAGTTCGAAATAACGAGAAATCACTCAAGGTCACTCGGAATCACGATATTGACCTTTTCCATATGCAGTGTATTGAAAGAAGCTAAGGATTCGTTTCCCAAGCCTCGCAATCGTTCAAAATATCGATAAATCAGAGTAGGATACTCGGAATCGCGATATTTAGCTTTTCCGCTAACTGTATATCGAAAGAAGCGAAGGATTCACTTCCCAAGCCTCCCAATAATTTGAAATAATGACAAATCACTCAAGGACACTCCGACTCGCGATATTTACCGTTTCCGCTCGCTGTATATCGAAAGAAGCGAAGGATTCACATCACAAGCCTCGCAATCGTACAAAATATCGATAAATCAGAGTAGGAGACTCCGAATGGCGATATTTACCGTTTCCGCTCGCTGTATATCGAAAGAAGCGAAGGATTCCAATCCCAAGACTCGCAACCGTTCAAAATATCTATTAATCACAGTAGGAGACTCGGGATCGCGATATTTACATTTACCACTCGCTGTATAAAGAAAGAAGCGATGGATTCACTTCCCAAGCGTCGCAATAATTCGAAATAACGACACATCACTCAAGGACACTCCGAATCTCGATATTTACTGTTTCCGCTCGCTGTACATCGAAACAAGCGAACGATTCGCATCACAAGCCTCGCAATCGTTCAAAATATCGATAAATCAGAGTAGGAGACTCGGAATCGCGATATTTACATTTACCACTCGCTGTATATCGAAAGAAGCGAAGGATTCACTTCCCAAGCCTCCCAATAATTTGAAATAACGACAAATCTTTCAAGGACACTCCGACTCGCGATATTTACCGTTTCCGCTCGCTGTATATAGAAAGAAGCGATTGATTCACATGCCAAGCCTCGCAATCGCTTAAAATATCGATAAATCACAGTACGAGACTCGGGATCGCGATATTTACCGTTTCCGCTCGCTGTATATCGAAAGAAGCGAATAATTCACATCCCAAGCCTCGCAATCGTTCAAGATATCGATAATTCAGAGTAGGAGACTCGGAATCGCGATATTTACCTTTTCCGCTCGCTGTATATCGAAAGAAGCGAAGGATTCACATCACAAGCCTCGCAATCGTTCAAAATAACGACGAATCACTCAAGGACACTCCGAATCGCGATATTTACCGTTTCCGCTAGCTGTATATCGAAACAAGCGATTGATTCACATCCCAACCCTCGCAATCGTTGAAAATATCGATAAATTACAGTACGAGACTCGGGATCGCGATATTTACTGTTTCCGCTCGCTGTATATCGAAAGAAGCGAAGGATTCACTTCCCAAGCCTCCCAATAATTTGAAATAACGACAAATCTTTCAAGGACACTCCGACTCGCGATATTTACCGTTTCCCGTCGCTGTATATCGGAAGAAGCGATTGATTCACATCAAAAGCCTCGCAATCCTTTAAAATATCGATAGTACGAGACTCGGGATCGCGATATTTACCGTTTTCGCTCGCTGTATATCGAAACAAGCGAATAATTCACATCCCAAGCCTCGCAATCGTTCAAGATATCGATAATTCAGAGTAGGAGACTCCGAATGGCGATATTTACCGTTTCCGCTCGCTGTATATCGAAAGAAGCGAGGGATTCACATCGCAAGCCTCGCAATCGTTCAAAATATCGGTAAATCAGAGTAGGAGACTCGGGATCGCGATATTTACATTTACCACTCGCTGTATATGGAAAGAAGCGATGGATTCACTTCCCAAGCCTCCCAATAATTTGAAATAACGACAAATCTTTCAAGGACACTCCGAATCGCGATATTTACTGTTTCCGCTCGCTGTATATCGAAAGAAGCGAAGGATTCACTTCCCAAGCCCCCCAATAATTTGAAATAACGACAAATCTTTCAAGGACACTCCGAATCGCGATATTTACCGTTTCCGCTAGCTGTATATCGAAACAAGCGATTGATTCACATCCCAAGCCTCGCAATCGTTGAAAATATCGATAAATTACAGTACGAGACTCGGGATCGCGATATTTACTGTTTCCGCTCGCTGTATATCGAAAGAAGCGAAGGATTCACTTCCCAAGCCTCCCAATAATTTGAAATAACGACAAATCTTTCAAGGACACTCCGACTCGCGATATTTACCGTTTCCCCTCGCTGTATATCGGAAGAAGCGATTGATTCACATCCCAAGCCTCGCAATCCTTTAAAATATCGATAGTACGAGACTCGGGATCGCGATATTTACCGTTTTCGCTCGCTGTATATCGAAACAAGCGAATAATTCACATCCCAAGCCTCGCAATCGTTCAAGATATCGATAATTCAGAGTAGGAGACTCCGAATGGCGATATTTACCGTTTCCGCTCGCTGTATATCGAAAGAAGCGAGGGATTCACATCGCAAGCCTCGCAATCGTTCAAAATATCGGTAAATCAGAGTAGGAGACTCGGGATCGCGATATTTACATTTACCACTCGCTGTATATGGAAAGAAGCGATGGAATCACTTCCCAAGCCTCCCAATAATTTGAAATAACGACAAATCTTTCAAGGACACTCCGAATCGAGATATTTACCGTTTCCGCTCGCTGTATATCGAAACAAGCGAATAATTCACATCCCAAGCCTCGCAATCGTTCAAGATATCGATAAGTCAGAGTAGGAGACTCGGAATCGCGATATTGACCGTTTCCGCTCGTTGTATATCGAAAGAAGCGAAGGATTCACATCCCAAGCCTCCCAACCGTTCGAAATAACGAGAAATCACTCAAGGTCACTCGGAATCACGATATTGACCTTTTCCATATGCAGTGTATTGAAAGAAGCTAAGGATTCGTTTCCCAAGCCTCGCAATCGTTCAAAATATCGATAAATCAGAGTAGGAGACCCGGAATCGCGATATTTACCGTTTCCGCTCGCTGTATATCGAATGAAGATGAGGATTCACATCGCAAGACTCGCAATCGTTCAAAATATCGGTAAATCAGAGTAGGAGACCCGGAATCGCGATATTTACCGTTTCCGCTCGCTGTATATCGAAACAAGCGAAGGATTCGCATCCCAAGCCTCGCAATCGTTCAAAATATCGATAAATCAGAGTAGGAGACCCGGAATCGCGATATTTACCGTTTCCGCTCGCTGTATATCGAATGAAGATGAGGATTCACATCGCAAGACTCGCAATCGTTCAAAATATCGGTAAATCAGAGTAGGAGACTCGGGATCGCGATATTTACATTTACCACTCGCTGTATATCGAAAGAAACGAAGGATTCACTTCCCAAGCCTCGCAATAATTAGAAATAACGACAAATCATTCAAGGACACTCCGAATCGCGATATTGACCGTTTCCGCTCGCTGTATATCGAAAGAAGCGAAGGATTCACATCCCAAGCCTCGCAACCGTTCGAAATAACGAGAAATCACTCAAGGTCACTCGGAATCACGATATTGACCTTTTCCATATGCAGTGTATTGAAAGAAGCTAAGGATTCGTTTCCCAAGCCTCGCAATCGTTCAAAATATCGATAATTCACAGTAGGATACTCGGAATCGCGATATTTAGCTTTTCCGCTAACTGTATATCGAAAGAAGCGAAGGATTCACTTCCCAAGCCTCCCAATAATTTGAAATAATGACAAATCACTCAAGGACACTCCGACTCGCGATATTTACCGTTTCCGCTCGCTGTATATCGAAAGAAGCGAAGGATTCACATCACAAGCCTCGCAATCGTACAAAATATCGATAAATCAGAGTAGGAGACTCCGAATGGCGATATTTACCGTTTCCGCTCGCTGTATATCGAAAGAAGCGAAGGATTCCAATCCCAAGACTCGCAACCGTTCAAAATATCTATAAATCACAGTAGGAGACTCGGGATCGCGATATTTACATTTACCACTCGCTGTATAAAGAAAGAAGCGAGGGATTCACTTCCCAGGCCTCGCAATAATTCGAAATAACGACGAATCACTCAAGGACACTCCGAATCGCGATATTTACCGTTTCCGCTCGCTGTATATCGAAAGAAACGAAGGATTCACTTCCCAAGCCTCGCAATAATTAGAAATAACGACAAATCATTCAAGGACACTCCGAATCGCGATATTGACCGTTTCCGCTCGCTGTATATCGAAAGAAGCGAAGGATTCACATCCCAAGCCTCGCAAAAGTTCGAAATAACGAGAAATCACTCAAGGTCACTCGGAATCACGATATTGACCTTTTCCATATGCAGTGTATTGAAAGAAGCTAAGGATTCGTTTCCCAAGCTTCGCAATCGTTCAAAATATCGATAAATCAGAGTAGGATACTCGGAATCGCGATATTTAGCTTTTCCGCTAACTGTATATCGAAAGAAGCGAAGGATTCACTTCCCAAGCCTCCCAATAATTTGAAATAATGACAAATCACTCAAGGACACTCCGACTCGCGATATTTACCGTTTCCGCTCGCTGTATATCGAAAGAAGCGAAGGATTCACATCACAAGCCTCGCAATCGTACAAAATATCGATAAATCAGAGTAGGAGACTCCGAATGGCGATATTTACCGTTTCCGCTCGCTGTATATCGAAAGAAGCGAAGGATTCCAATCCCAAGACTCGCAACCGTTCAAAATATCTATTAATCACAGTAGGAGACTCGGGATCGCGATATTTACATTTACCACTCGCTGTATAAAGAAAGAAGCGATGGATTCACTTCCCAAGCGTCGCAATAATTCGAAATAACGACACATCACTCAAGGACACTCCGAATCTCGATATTTACTGTTTCCGCTCGCTGTACATCGAAACAAGCGAACGATTCGCATCACAAGCCTCGCAATCGTTCAAAATATCGATAAATCAGAGTAGGAGACTCGGAATCGCGATATTTACATTTACCACTCGCTGTATATCGAAAGAAGCGAAGGATTCACTTCCCAAGCCTCCCAATAATTTGAAATAACGACAAATCTTTCAAGGACACTCCGACTCGCGATATTTACCGTTTCCCCTCGCTGTATATCGGAAGAAGCGATTGATTCACATCCCAAGCCTCGCAATCCTTTAAAATATCGATAGTACGAGACTCGGGATCGCGATATTTACCGTTTTCGCTCGCTGTATATCGAAACAAGCGAATAATTCACATCCCAAGCCTCGCAATCGTTCAAGATATCGATAATTCAGAGTAGGAGACTCCGACTCGCGATATTTACCGTTTCCCCTCGCTGTATATCGGAAGAAGCGAATAATTCACATCCCAAGCCTCGCAATCGTTCAAAATATCGATAAATCAGAGTAGGAGACTCGGAATCGCGATATTTACCTTTTCCGCTCGCTGTATATCGAAAGAAGTGAAGGATTCACTTCCCAAGCCTCCCAATAATTTGAAATAACGACAAATCTTTCAAGGACACTCCGACTCGCGATATTTACCGTTTCCGCTCGCTGTATATCGAAACAAGCGAATAATTCACATTACAAGCCTCGCAATCGTTCAAGATATCGATAATTCAGAGTAGGAGACTCGGAATCGCGATATTTACTGTTTCCGCTCGCTGTATATAGAAACAAGCGAACAATTCGCAACCCAAGCATAGCAATAATTCGAAATAACGACAAATCACTCAAGGACACTCCGAATCGCGATATTTACTGTTTCCGCTCGCTGTATATCGAAAGAAGCGAAGGATTCACTTCCCAAGCCCCCCAATAATTTGAAATATCGACAAATCTTTCAAGGACACTCCGACTCGCGATATTTACCGTTTCCGCTCGCTGTATATCGAAACAAGCCAATAATTCACATCCCAAGCCTCGCAATCGTTCAAGATATCGATAATTGAGAGTAGGAGACTCGGAATCGCGATATTTACCGTTTCCGCTCGCTGTATATCGAAAGCAGCGAGGGATTCACATCGCAAGCCTCGCAATCGTTCAAAATATCGGTAAATCAGAGTAGGAGACTCGGGATCGCGATATTTACATTTACCACTCGCTGTATATCGAAAGAAGCGAAGGATTCACTTCCCAAGCCTCCCAATAATTTGAAATAACGACAAATCTTTCAAGGACACTCCGACTCGCGATATTTACCGTTTCCGCTCGCTGTATATAGAAAGAAGCGATTGATTCACATCCCAAGCCTCGCAATCGCTTAAAATATCGATAAATCACAGTACGAGACTCGGGATCGCGATATTTACCGTTTCCGCTCGCTGTATATCGAAACAAGCCAATAATTCACATCCCAAGCCTCGCAATCGTTCAAGATATCGATAATTGAGAGTAGGAGACTCGGAATCGCGATATTTACCGTTTCCGCTCGCTGTATATCGAAAGCAGCGAGGGATTCACATCGCAAGCCTCGCAATCGTTCAAAATATCGGTAAATCAGAGTAGGAGACTCGGGATCGCGATATTTACATTTACCACTCGCTGTATATCGAAAGAAGCGAAGGATTCACTTCCCAAGCCTCCCAATAATTTGAAATAACGACAAATCTTTCAAGGACACTCCGACTCGCGATATTTACCGTTTCCGCTCGCTGTATATAGAAAGAAGCGATTGATTCACATCCCAAGCCTCGCAATCGCTTAAAATATCGATAAATCACAGTACGAGACTCGGGATCGCGATATTTACCGTTTCCGCTCGCTGTATATCGAAAGAAGCGAATAATTCACATCCCAAGCCTCGCAATCGTTCAAAATATCTATAAATCACAGTAGGAGACTCCGAATGGCGATATTTACCGTTTCCGCTCGCTGTATAAAGAAAGAAGCGATGGATTCACTTCCCAAGCATCGCAATAATTCGAAATAACGACAAATCACTCAAGGACACTCCGAATCGCGATATTTACCGTTTCCGCTAGCTGTATATCGAAACAAGCGAATAATTCACATCCGAAGCCTCGCAATCGTTCAAAATATCGATAAATCACAGTACGAGACTCGGAATCGCGATATTTACCTTTTCCGCTCGCTGTATATCGAAAGAAGCGAAGGATTCACTTCCCAAGCCTCCCAATAATTTGAAATAACGACAAATCTTTCAAGGACACTCCGAATCGCGATATTTACCGTTTCCGCTAGCTGTATATCGAAACAAGCGATTGATTCACATCCCAAGCCTCGCAATCGTTGAAAATATCGATAAATTACAGTACGAGACTCGGGATCGCGATATTTACTGTTTCCGCTCGCTGTATATCGAAAGAAGCGAAGGATTCACTTCCCAAGCCTCCCAATAATTTGAAATAACGACAAATCTTTCAAGGACACTCCGACTCGCGATATTTACCGTTTCCCCTCGCTGTATATCGGAAGAAGCGATTGATTCACATCCCAAGCCTCGCAATCCTTTAAAATATCGATAGTACGAGACTCGGGATCGCGATATTTACCGTTTTCGCTCGCTGTATATCGAAACAAGCGAATAATTCACATCCCAAGCCTCGCAATCGTTCAAGATATCGATAATTCAGAGTAGGAGACTCCGAATGGCGATATTTACCGTTTCCGCTCGCTGTATATCGAAAGAAGCGAGGGATTCACATCGCAAGCCTCGCAATCGTTCAAAATATCGGTAAATCAGAGTAGGAGACTCGGGATCGCGATATTTACATTTACCACTCGCTGTATATGGAAAGAAGCGATGGATTCACTTCCCAAGCCTCCCAATAATTTGAAATAACGACAAATCTTTCAAGGACACTCCGAATCGCGATATTTACCGTTTCCGCTCGCTGTATATCGAAACAAGCGAATAATTCACATCCCAAGCCTCGCAATCGTTCAAGATATCGATAAGTCAGAGTAGGAGACTCGGAATCGCGATATTGACCGTTTCCGCTCGTTGTATATCGAAAGAAGCGAAGGATTCACATCCCAAGCCTCCCAACCGTTCGAAATAACGAGAAATCACTCAAGGTCACTCGGAATCACGATATTGACCTTTTCCATATGCAGTGTATTGAAAGAAGCTAAGGATTCGTTTCCCAAGCCTCGCAATCGTTCAAAATATCGATAAATCAGAGTAGGAGACCCGGAATCGCGATATTTACCGTTTCCGCTCGCTGTATATCGAATGAAGATGAGGATTCACATCGCAAGACTCGCAATCGTTCAAAATATCGGTAAATCAGAGTAGGAGACCCGGAATCGCGATATTTACCGTTTCCGCTCGCTGTATATCGAAACAAGCGAAGGATTCGCATCCCAAGCCTCGCAATCGTTCAAAATATCGATAAATCAGAGTAGGAGACCCGGAATCGCGATATTTACCGTTTCCGCTCGCTGTATATCGAATGAAGATGAGGATTCACATCGCAAGACTCGCAATCGTTCAAAATATCGGTAAATCAGAGTAGGAGACTCGGGATCGCGATATTTACATTTACCACTCGCTGTATATCGAAAGAAACGAAGGATTCACTTCCCAAGCCTCGCAATAATTAGAAATAACGACAAATCATTCAAGGACACTCCGAATCGCGATATTGACCGTTTCCGCTCGCTGTATATCGAAAGAAGCGAAGGATTCACAGCCCAAGCCTCGCAACCGTTCGAAATAACGAGAAATCACTCAAGGTCACTCGGAATCACGATATTGACCTTTTCCATATGCAGTGTATTGAAAGAAGCTAAGGATTCGTTTCCCAAGCCTCGCAATCGTTCAAAATATCGATAAATCACAGTAGGATACTCGGAATCGCGATATTTAGCTTTTCCGCTAACTGTATATCGAAAGAAGCGAAGGATTCACTTCCCAAGCCTCCCAATAATTTGAAATAATGACAAATCACTCAAGGACACTCCGACTCGCGATATTTACCGTTTCCGCTCGCTGTATATCGAAAGAAGCGAAGGATTCACATCACAAGCCTCGCAATCGTACAAAATATCGATAAATCAGAGTAGGAGACTCCGAATGGCGATATTTACCGTTTCCGCTCGCTGTATATCGAAAGAAGCGAAGGATTCCAATCCCAAGACTCGCAACCGTTCAAAATATCTATAAATCACAGTAGGAGACTCGGGATCGCGATATTTACATTTACCACTCGCTGTATAAAGAAAGAAGCGAGGGATTCACTTCCCAGGCCTCGCAATAATTCGAAATAACGACGAATCACTCAAGGACACTCCGAATCGCGATATTTACCGTTTCCGCTCGCTGTATATCGAAAGAAACGAAGGATTCACTTCCCAAGCCTCGCAATAATTAGAAATAACGACAAATCATTCAAGGACACTCCGAATCGCGATATTGACCGTTTCCGCTCGCTGTATATCGAAAGAAGCGAAGGATTCACATCCCAAGCCTCGCAAAAGTTCGAAATAACGAGAAATCACTCAAGGTCACTCGGAATCACGATATTGACCTTTTCCATATGCAGTGTATTGAAAGAAGCTAAGGATTCGTTTCCCAAGCCTCGCAATCGTTCAAAATATCGATAAATCAGAGTAGGATACTCGGAATCGCGATATTTAGCTTTTCCGCTAACTGTATATCGAAAGAAGCGAAGGATTCACTTCCCAAGCCTCCCAATAATTTGAAATAATGACAAATCACTCAAGGACACTCCGACTCGCGATATTTACCGTTTCCGCTCGCTGTATATCGAAAGAAGCGAAGGATTCACATCACAAGCCTCGCAATCGTACAAAATATCGATAAATCAGAGTAGGAGACTCCGAATGGCGATATTTACCGTTTCCGCTCGCTGTATATCGAAAGAAGCGAAGGATTCCAATCCCAAGACTCGCAACCGTTCAAAATATCTATTAATCACAGTAGGAGACTCGGGATCGCGATATTTACATTTACCACTCGCTGTATAAAGAAAGAAGCGATGGATTCACTTCCCAAGCGTCGCAATAATTCGAAATAACGACACATCACTCAAGGACACTCCGAATCTCGATATTTACTGTTTCCGCTCGCTGTACATCGAAACAAGCGAACGATTCGCATCACAAGCCTCGCAATCGTTCAAAATATCGATAAATCAGAGTAGGAGACTCGGAATCGCGATATTTACATTTACCACTCGCTGTATATCGAAAGAAGCGAAGGATTCACTTCCCAAGCCTCCCAATAATTTGAAATAACGACAAATCTTTCAAGGACACTCCGACTCGCGATATTTACCGTTTCCGCTCGCTGTATATAGAAAGAAGCGATTGATTCACATGCCAAGCCTCGCAATCGCTTAAAATATCGATAAATCACAGTACGAGACTCGGGATCGCGATATTTACCGTTTCCGCTCGCTGTATATCGAAAGAAGCGAATAATTCACATCCCAAGCCTCGCAATCGTTCAAGATATCGATAATTCAGAGTAGGAGACTCGGAATCGCGATATTTACCTTTTCCGCTCGCTGTATATCGAAAGAAGCGAAGGATTCACATCACAAGCCTCGCAATCGTTCAAAATAACGACGAATCACTCAAGGACACTCCGAATCGCGATATTTACCGTTTCCGCTAGCTGTATATCGAAACAAGCGATTGATTCACATCCCAACCCTCGCAATCGTTGAAAATATCGATAAATTACAGTACGAGACTCGGGATCGCGATATTTACTGTTTCCGCTCGCTGTATATCGAAAGAAGCGAAGGATTCACTTCCCAAGCCTCCCAATAATTTGAAATAACGACAAATCTTTCAAGGACACTCCGACTCGCGATATTTACCGTTTCCCGTCGCTGTATATCGGAAGAAGCGATTGATTCACATCAAAAGCCTCGCAATCCTTTAAAATATCGATAGTACGAGACTCGGGATCGCGATATTTACCGTTTTCGCTCGCTGTATATCGAAACAAGCGAATAATTCACATCCCAAGCCTCGCAATCGTTCAAGATATCGATAATTCAGAGTAGGAGACTCCGAATGGCGATATTTACCGTTTCCGCTCGCTGTATATCGAAAGAAGCGAGGGATTCACATCGCAAGCCTCGCAATCGTTCAAAATATCGGTAAATCAGAGTAGGAGACTCGGGATCGCGATATTTACATTTACCACTCGCTGTATATGGAAAGAAGCGATGGATTCACTTCCCAAGCCTCCCAATAATTTGAAATAACGACAAATCTTTCAAGGACACTCCGAATCGCGATATTTATCGTTTCCGCTCGCTGTATATCGAAACAAGCGAATAATTCACATCCCAAGCCTCGCAATCGTTCAAGATATCGATAAGTCAGAGTAGGAGACTCGGAATCGCGATATTGACCGTTTCCGCTCGCTGTATATCGAAAGAAGCGAAGGATTCACATCCCAAGCCTCGCAACCGTTCGAAATAACGAGAAATCACTCAAGGTCACTCGGAATCACGATATTGACCTTTTCCATATGCAGTGTATTGAAAGAAGGTAAGGATTCGTTTCCCAAGCCTCGCAATCGTTCAAAATATCGATAAATCAGAGTAGGATACTCGGAATCGCGATATTTAGCTTTTCCGCTAACTGTATATCGAAAGAAGCGAAGGATTCACTTCCCAAGCCTCCCAATAATTTGAAAAAATGACAAATCACTCAAGGACACTCCGACTCGCGATATTTACCGTTTCCGCTCGCTGTATATCGAAACAAGCGAAGGATTCGCATCCCAAGCCTCGCAATCGTTCAAAATATCGATAAATCAGAGTAGGAGACCCGGAATCGCGATATTTACCGTTTCCGCTCGCTGTATATCGAATGAAGATGAGGATTCACATCGCAAGACTCGCAATCGTTCAAAATATCGGTAAATCAGAGTAGGAGACTCGGGATCGCGATATTTACATTTACCACTCGCTGTATATCGAAAGAAGCGAAGGATTCACATCCCAAGCCTCGCAACCGTTCGAAATAACGAGAAATCACTCAAGGTCACTCGGAATCACGATATTGACCTTTTCCATATGCAGTGTATTGAAAGAAGCTAAGGATTCGTTTCCCAAGCCTCGCAATCGTTCAAAATATCGATAAATCAGAGTAGGATACTCGGAATCGCGATATTTAGCTTTTCCGCTAACTGTATATCGAAAGAAGCGAAGGATTCACTTCCCAATCCTCCCAATAATTTGAAATAATGACAAATCACTCAAGGACACTCCGACTCGCGATATTTACCGTTTCCGCTCGCTGTATATCGAAAGAAGCGAAGGATTCACATCACAAGCCTCGCAATCGTACAAAATATCGATAAATCAGAGTAGGAGACTCCGAATGGCGATATTTACCGTTTCCGATCGCTGTATATCGAAAGAAGCGAAGGATTCCAATCCCAAGACTCGCAACCGTTCAAAATATCTATAAATCACAGTAGGAGACTCGGGATCGCGATATTTACATTTACCACTCGCTGAATAAAGAAAGAAGCGATGGATTCACTTCCCAAGCGTCGCAATAATTCGAAATAACGACACATCACTCAAGGACACTCCGAATCTCGATATTTACTGTTTCCGCTCGCTGTACATCGAAACAAGCGAACAATTCGCATCACAAGCCTCGCAATCGTTCAAAATATCGATAAATCAGAGTAGGAGACTCGGAATCGCGATATTTACATTTACCACTCGCTGTATATCGACAGAAGCGAAGGATTCACTTCCCAAGCCTCCCAATAATTTGAAATAACGACAAATCTTTCAAGGACACACCGACTCGCGATATTTACCGTTTCCGCTCGCTGTATATAGAAAGAAGCGATTGATTCACATCCCAAGCCTCGCAATCGTTTAAAATATCGATAGTACGAGACTCGGGATCGCGATATTTACCGTTTTCGCTCGCTGTATATCGAAACAAGCGAATAATTCACATCCCAAGCCTCGCAATCGTTCAAAATATCGATAAATCAGAGTAGGAGACTCGGAATCGCGATATTTACCTTTTCCGCTCGCTGTATATCGAAAGAAGCGAAGGATTCACTTCCCAAGCCTCCCAATAATTTGAAATAACGACAAATCTTTCAAGGACACTCCGACTCGCGATATTTACCGTTTCCGCTCGCTGTATATCGAAACAAGCGAATAATTCACATCCCAAGCCTCGCAATCGTTCAAGATATCGATAATTCAGAGTATTAGACTCGGAATCGCGATATTTACTGTTTCCGCTCGCTGTATATAGAAACAAGCGAACGATTCGCAACCCAAGCATATAAATAATTCGAAATAACGACAAATCACTCAAGGACACTCCGAATCGCGATATTTACATTTACCACTCGCTGTATATCGACAGAAGCGAAGGATTCACTTCCCAAGCCTCCCAATAATTTGAAATAACGACAAATCTTTCAAGGACACTCCGACTCGCGATATTTACCGTTTCCGCTCGCTGTATATAGAAAGAAGCGATTGATTCACATCCCAAGCCTCGCAATCGTTTAAAATATCGATAAATCACAGTACGAGACTCGGGATCGCGATATTTACCGTTTCCGCTCGCTGTATATCGAAAGAAGCGAATAATTCACATCCCAAGCCTCGCAATCGTTCAAGATATCGATAATTCAGAGTAGGAGACTCGGAATCGCGATATTTACCTTTTCCGCTCGCTGTATATCGAAAGAAGCGAAGGATTCACATCACAAGCCTCGCAATCGTTCAAAATATCGATATATCAGAGTAGGAGACTCCGAATGGCGATATTTACCGTTTCCGCTCGCTGTATATCGAAAGAAGCGAGGGATTCACTTCCCAGGCCTCGCAATAATTCGAAATAACGACGAATCACTCAAGGACACTCCGAATCGCGATATTTACCGTTTCCGCTAGCTGTATATCGAAACAAGCGATTGATTCACATCCCAAGCCTCGCAATCGTTTAAAATATCGATAAATTACAGTACGAGACTCGGGATCGCGATATTTACTGTCTCCGCTCGCTGTATATCGAAAGAAGCGAAGGATTCACTTCCCAAGCCTCCCAATAATTTGAAATAACGACAAATCTTTCAAGGACACTCCGACTCGCGATATTTACCGTTTCCCCTCGCTGTATATCGGAAGAAGCGATTGATTCACATCCCAAGCCTCGCAATCGTTTAAAATATCGATAGTACGAGACTCGGGATCGCGATATTTACCGTTTCCGCTCGTTGTATATCGAAAGAAGCGATTGATTCACATCCCAAGCCTCGCAATCGTTCAAAATATCGATAAATCAGAGTAGGAGACTCGGAATCGCGATATTTACCTTTTCCGCTCGCTGTATATCGAAAGAAGCGAAGGATTCACTTCCCAAGCCTCCCAATAATTTGAAATAACGACAAATCTTTCAAGGACACTCCGACTCGCGATATTTACCGTTTCCGCTCGCTGTATATCGAAACAAGCGAATAATTCACATCCCAAGCCTCGCAATCGTTCAAGATATCGATAATTCAGAGTATTAGACTCGGAATCGCGATATTTACTGTTTCCGCTCGCTGTATATAGAAACAAGCGAACGATTCGCAACCCAAGCATATAAATAATTCGAAATAACGACAAATCACTCAAGGACACTCCGAATCGCGATATTTACTGTTTCCGCTCGCTGTATATCGAAAGAAGCGAAGGATTCACTTCCCAAGCCCCCCAATAATTTGAAATAACGACAAATCTTTCAAGGACACTCCGACTCGCGATATTTACCGTTTCCGCTCGCTGTATATCGAAACAAGCGAAGGATTCGCATACCAAGCCTCGCAATCGTTCAAAATATCGATAAATCACAGTACGAGACTCGGGATCGCGATATTTACCGTTTCCGCTCGCTGTATATCGAAAGAAGCGAATAATTCACATCCCAAGCCTCGCAATCGTTCAAGATATCGATAATTCAGAGTAGGAGACTCGGAATCGCGATATTTACCTTTTCCGCTCGCTGTATATCGAAAGAAGCGAAGGATTCACATCACAAGCCTCGCAATCGTTCAAAATAACGACGAATCACTCAAGGACACTCCGAATCGCGATATTTACCGTTTCCGCTCGCTGTATATCGAAAGAAGCGAAGGATTCACATCACAAGCCTCGCAACCGTTCAAAATATCTATAAATCACAGTAGGAGACTCCGAATGGCGATATTTACCGTTTCCGCTCGCTGTATAAAGAAAGAAACGATGGATTCACTTCCCAAGCATCGCAATAATTCGAAATAACGACAAATCACTCAAGGACACTCCGAATCGCGATATTTACCGTTTCCGCTAGCTGTATATCGAAACAAGCGAATAATTCACATCCGAAGCCTCGCAATCGTTCAAAATATCGATAAATCACAGTACGAGACTCGGAATCGCGATATTTACCTTTTCCGCTCGCTGTATATCGAAAGAAGCGAAGGATTCACTTCCCAGGCCTCCCAATAATTTGAAATAACGACAAATCTTTCAAGGACACTCCGAATCGCGATATTTACCGTTTCCGCTAGCTGTATATCGAAACAAGCGATTGATTCACATCCCAAGCCTCGCAATCGTTGAAAATATCGATAAATTACAGTACGAGACTCGGGATCGCGATATTTACTGTTTCCGCTCGCTGTATATCGAAAGAAGCGAAGGATTCACTTCCCAAGCCTCCCAATAATTTGAAATAACGACAAATCTTTCAAGGACACTCCGACTCGCGATATTTACCGTTTCCCCTCGCTGTATATCGGAAGAAGCGATTGATTCACATCCCAAGCCTCGCAATCCTTTAAAATATCGATAGTACGAGACTCGGGATCGCGATATTTACCGTTTTCGCTCGCTGTATATCGAAACAAGCGAATAATTCACATCCCAAGCCTCGCAATCGTTCAAAATATCGATAAATCAGAGTAGGAGACTCGGAATCGCGATATTTACCTTTTCCGCGAGCTGTATATCGAAAGAAGCGAAGGATTCACTTCCCAAGCCTCCCAATAATTTGAAATAACGACAAATCTTTCAAGGACACTCCGACTCGCGATATTTACCGTTTCCGCTCGCTGCATATCGAAACAAGCGAATAATTCACATCCCAAGCCTCGCAATCGTTCAAGATATCGATAATTCAGAGTATTAGACTCGGAATCGCGATATTTACTGTTTCCGCTCGCTGTATATAGAAACAAGCGAACGATTCGCAACCCAAGCATAGCAATAATTCGAAATAACGACAAATCACTCAAGGACACTCCGAATCGCGATATTTACTGTTTCCGCTCGCTGTATATCGAAAGAAGCGAAGGATTCACTTCCCAAGCCCCCCAATAATTTGAAATAACGACAAATCTTTCAAGGACACTCCGACTCGCGATATTTACCGTTTCCGCTCGCTGTATATCGAAAGAAGCGATTGATTCACATCCCAAGCCTCGCAATCGTTTAAAATATCGATAAAGCACAGTACGAGACTCGGGATCGCGATATTTACCGTTTCCGCTCGCTGTATATCGAAACAAGCGAATAATTCACATCCCAAGCCTCGCAATCGTTCAAGATATCGATAATTCAGAGTAGGAGACTCCGAATGGCGATATTTACCGTTTCCGCTCGCTGTATATCGAAAGAAGCGAGGGATTCACATCGCAAGCCTCGCAATCGTTCAAAATATCGGTAAATCAGAGTAGGAGACTCGGGATCGCGATATTTACATTTACCACTCGCTGTATATGGAAAGAAGCGATGGATTCACTTCCCAAGCCTCCCAATAATTTGAAATAACGACAAATCTTTCAAGGACACTCCGAATCGCGATATTTACCGTTTCCGCTCGCTGTATATCGAAACAAGCGAATAATTCACATCCCAAGCCTCGCAATCGTTCAAGATATCGATAATTCAGAGTATTAGACTCGGAATCGCGATATTTACTGTTTCCGCTCGCTGTATATAGAAACAAGCGAACGATTCGCAACCCAAGCATAGCAATAATTCGAAATAACGACAAATCACTCAAGGACACTCCGAATCGCGATATTTACTGTTTCCGCTCGCTGTATATCGAAAGAAGCGAAGGATTCACTTCCCAAGCCCCCCAATAATTTGAAATAACGACAAATCTTTCAAGGACACTCCGACTCGCGATATTTACCGTTTCCGCTCGCTGTATATCGAAAGAAGCGATTGATTCACATCCCAAGCCTCGCAATCGTTTAAAATATCGATAAAGCACAGTACGAGACTCGGGATCGCGATATTTACCGTTTCCGCTCGCTGTATATCGAAACAAGCGAATAATTCACATTACAAGCCTCGCAATCGTTCAAGATATCGATAATTCAGAGTAGGAGACTCGGAATCGCGATATTTACTGTTTCCGCTCGCTGTATATAGAAACAAGCGAACGATTCGCAACCCAAGCATAGCAATAATTCGAAATAACGACAAATCACTCAAGGACACTCCGAATCGCGATATTTACTGTTTCCGCTCGCTGTATATCGAAAGAAGCGAAGGATTCACTTCCCAAGCCCCCCAATAATTTGAAATAACGACAAATCTTTCAAGGACACTCCGACTCGCGATATTTACCGTTTCCGCTCGCTGTATATCGAAACAAGCGAATAATTCACATCCCAAGCCTCGCAATCGTTCAAGATATCGATAATTGAGAGTAGGAGACTCGGAATCGCGATATTTACCGTTTCCGCTCGCTGTATATCGAAAGCAGCGAGGGATTCACATCGCAAGCCTCGCAATCGTTCAAAATATCGGTAAATCAGAGTAGGAGACTCGGGATCGCGATATTTACATTTACCACTCGCTGTATATCGAAAGAAACGAAGGATTCACATCCCAAGCCTCGCAATAATTCGAAATAACGACAAATCATTCAAGGACACTCCGACTCGCGATATTTACCGTTTCCGCTCGCTGTATATCGAAACAAGCGAATAATTCACATCCCAAGCCTCGCAATCGTTCAAGATATCGATAATTCAGAGTAGGAGACTCGGAATCGCGATATTTACCTTTTCCGCTCGCTGTATATCGAAAGAAGCGAAGGATTCACATCACAAGCCTCGCAATCGTTCAAAATATCGATAAATCAGAGTAGGAGACTCGGGATCGCGATATTTACATTTACCACTCGCTGTATATGGAAAGAAGCGATGGATTCACTTCCCAAACGTCGCAATAATTCGAAATAACGACAAATCACTCAAGGACACTCCGAATCGCGATATTTACCGTTTCCGCTCGCTGTATATCGAAACAAGCGAAGGATTCGCATCCCAAGCCTCGCAATCGTTCAAAATATCGATAAATCAGAGTAGGAGACCCGGAATCGCGATATTTACCGTTTCCGCTCGCTGTATATCGAATGAAGATGAGGATTCACATCGCAAGACTCGCAATCGTTCAAAATATCGGTAAATCAGAGTAGGAGACTCGGGATCGCGATATTTACATTTACCACTCGCTGTATATCGAAAGAAGCGAAGGATTCACTTCCCAAGCCTCGCAATAATTCGAAATAACGACAAATCACTCAAGGACACTCCGAATCGCGATATTTACAATTTCCGCTCGCTGTATATCGAAACAAGCGAATAATTCACATCAAAAGCCTCGCAATCGTTCAAAATATCAATAAATCAGAGTAGGAGACTCGGAATCGCGATATTTAGCTTTTCCGCTCGCTGTATATCGAAAGAAGCGAAGGATTCACTTCCCAAGCCTCCCAATAATTTGAAATAAAGACAAATCTTTCAAGGACACTCCGACTCGCGATATTTACCGTTTCCGCTCGCTCTATATCGAAACAAGCGAATAATTCACATCCCAAGCCTCGCAATCGTTCAAGATATCGATAATTCAGAGTAGGAGACACGGAATCGGGATATTTACCTTTTACGCTCGCTGTATATCGAAAGAAGCGAAGGATTGACTTCCCAAGCCTCGCAATAATTCGAAATAACGACAAATCACTCAAGGACACTCCGAATCGCGATATTTACCGTTTCCGCTCGCTGTATATCGAAACAAGCGAATAATTCACATCAAAAGCCTCGCAATCGTTCAAAATATGGATAAATCAGAGTAGGAGACTCGGAATCGCGATATTTAGCTTTTCCGCTCGCTGTATATCGAAAGATGCGAAGGATTCACTTCCCAAGCCTCCCAATAATTTGAAATAACGACAAATCTTTCAAGGACACTCCGACTCGCGATATTTACCGTTTCCGCTCGCTGTATATCGAAAGAAGCGATTGATTCACATCCCAAGCCTCGCAATCGTTTAAAATATCGATAAAGCACAGTACGAGACTCGGGATCGGGATATTTACCGTTTCCGCTCGCTGTATATCGAAACAAGCGAATAATTCACATCCCAAGCCTCGCAATCGTTCAAGATATCGATAATTCAGAGTAGGAGACTCGGAATCGGGATATTTACCTTTACGCTCGCTGTATATCGAAAGAAGCGAAGGATTCACATCACAAGCCTCGCAATCGTTCAAAATATCGGTAAATCAGAGTAGGAGACTCGGAATCGGGATATTTACCTTTACGCTCGCTGTATATCGAAAGAAGCGAAGGATTCACATCCCAAGCCTCGCAACCGTTCGAAATAACGAGAAATCACTCAAGGTCACTCGGAATCACGATATTGACCTTTTCCATATGCAGTGTATTGAAAGAAGCTAAGGATTCGTTTCCCAAGCCTCGCAATCGTTCAAAATATCGATAAATCAGAGTAGGATACTCGGAATCGCGATATTTAGCTTTTCCGCTAACTGTATATCGAAAGAAGCGAAGGATTCACTTCCCAAGCCTCCCAATAATTTGAAAAAATGACAAATCACTCAAGGACACTCCGACTCGCGATATTTACCGTTTCCGCTCCCTGTATATCGAAAGAAGCGAAGGATTCACATCACAAGCCTCGCAATCGTACAAAATATCGATAAATCAGAGTAGGAGACTCCGAATGGCGATATTTACCGTTTCCGCTAGCTGTATATCGAAAGAAGCGAAGGATTCCAATCCCAAGCCTCGCAACCGTTCAAAATATCTATAAATCACAGTAGGAGACTCGGGATCGCGATATTTACATTTACCACTCGCTGTATAAAGAAAGAAGCGATGGATTCACTTCCCAAGCGTCGCAATAATTCGAAATAACGACACATCACTCAAGGACACTCCGAATCTCGATATTTACTGTTTCCGCTCGCTGTACATCGAAACAAGCGAACGATTCGCATCACAAGCCCCGCAATCGTTCAAAATATCGATAAATCAGAGTAGGAGATTCGGAATCGCGATATTTACATTTACCACTCGCTGTATATCGAAAGAAGCGAAGGATTCACTTCCCAAGCCTCCCAATAATTTGAAATAACGACAAATCTTTCAAGGACACTCCGACTCGCGATATTTACCGTTTCCGCTCGCTGTATATAGAAAGAAGCGATTGATTCACATCCCAAGCCTCGCAATCGTTTAAAATATCGATAATTCAGAGTAGGAGACTCGGAATCGCGATATTTACCTTTTCCGCTCGCTGTATATCGAAAGAAGCGAAGGATTCACATCACAAGCCTCGCAATCGTTCAAAATATCGATATATCAGAGTAGGAGACTCCGAATGGCGATATTTACCGTTTCCGCTCGCTGTATATCGAAAGAAGCGAGGGATTCACTTCCCAGGCCTCGCAATAATTCGAAATAACGACGAATCACTCAAGGACACTCCGAATCGCGATATTTACCGTTTCCGCTCGATGTATATCGAAAGAAGCGAAGGATTCACATCACAAGCCTCGCAACCGTTCAAAATATCTATAAATCACAGTAGGAGACTCCGAATGGCGATATTTACCGTTTCCGCTCGCTGTATATAGAAAGAAGCGATTGATTCACATCCCAAGCCTCGCAATCGTTTAAAATATCGATAATTCAGAGTAGGAGACTCGGAATCGCGATATTTACCTTTTCCGCTCGCTGTATATCGAAAGAAGCGATTGATTCACATCCCAAGCCTCGCAATCGTTTAAAATATCGATAAATTACAGTACGAGACTCGGGATCGCGATATTTACTGTTTCCGCTCGCTGTATATCGAAAGAAGCGAAGGATTCACTTCCCAAGCCTCCCAATAATTTGAAATAACGACAAATCTTTCAAGGACACTCCGACTCGCGATATTTACCGTTTCCCCTCGCTGTATATCGGAAGAAGCGATTGATTCACATCCCAAGCCTCGCAATCGTTTAAAATATCGATAGTACGAGACTCGGGATCGCGATATTTACCGTTTTCGCTCGCTGTATATCGAAACAAGCGAATAATTCACATCCCAAGCCTCGCAATCGTTCAAAATATCGATAAATCAGAGTAGGAGACTCGGAATCGCGATATTTACCTTTTCCGCTCGCTGTATATCGAAAGAAGCGAAGGATTCACTTCCCAAGCCTCCCAATAATTTGAAATAACGACAAATCTTTCAAGGACACTCCGACTCGCGATATTTACCGTTTCCGCTCGCTGTATATCGAAAGAAGCGAAGGATTCACTTCCCAAGCCCCCCAATAATTTGAAATAACGACAAATCTTTCAAGGACACTCCGACTCGCGATATTTACCGTCTCCGCTCGCTGCATATCGAAACAAGCGAATAATTCACATCCCAAGCCTCGCAATCGTTCAAGATATCGATAATTCAGAGTATTAGACTCGGAATCGCGATATTTACTGTTTCCGCTCGCTGTATATAGAAACAAGCGAACGATTCGCAACCCAAGCATAGCAATAATTCGAAATAACGACAAATCACTCAAGGACACTCCGAATCGCGATATTTACTGTTTCCGCTCGCTGTATATCGAAAGAAGCGAAGGATTCACTTCCCAAGCCCCCCAATAATTTGAAATAACGACAAATCTTTCAAGGACACTCCGACTCGCGATATTTACCGTTTCCGCTCGCTGTATATCGAAAGAAGCGAAGGATTCACATCACAAGCCTCGCAATCGTTCAAAATATCGGTAAATCAGAGTAGGAGACTCGGAATCGGGATATTTACCTTTACGCTCGCTGTATATCGAAAGAAGCGAAGGATTCACATCCCAAGCCTCGCAACCGTTCGAAATAACGAGAAATCACTCAAGGTCACTCGGAATCACGATATTGACCTTTTCCATATGCAGTGTATTGAAAGAAGCTAAGGATTCGTTTCCCAAGCCTCGCAATCGTTCAAAATATCGATAAATCAGAGTAGGATACTCGGAATCGCGATATTTAGCTTTTCCGCTAACTGTATATCGAAAGAAGCGAAGGATTCACTTCCCAAGCCTCCCAATAATTTGAAAAAATGACAAATCACTCAAGGACACTCCGACTCGCGATATTTACCGTTTCCGCTCCCTGTATATCGAAAGAAGCGAAGGATTCACATCACAAGCCTCGCAATCGTACAAAAGATCGATAAATCAGAGTAGGAGACTCCGAATGGCGATATTTACCGTTTCCGCTCGCTGTATATCGAAAGAAGCGAAGGATTCCAATCCCAAGCCTCGCAACCGTTCAAAATATCTATAAATCACAGTAGGAGACTCGGGATCGCGATATTTACATTTACCACTCGCTGTATAAAGAAAGAAGCGATGGATTCACTTCCCAAGCGTCGCAATAATTCGAAATAACGACACATCACTCAAGGACACTCCGAATCTCGATATTTACTGTTTCCGCTCGCTGTACATCGAAACAAGCGAACGATTCGCATCACAAGCCCCGCAATCGTTCAAAATATCGATAAATCAGAGTAGGAGACTCGGAATCGCGATATTTACATTTACCACTCGCTGTATATCGAAAGAAGCGAAGGATTCACTTCCCAAGCCTCCCAATAATTTGAAATAACGACAAATCTTTCAAGGACACTCCGACTCGCGATATTTACCGTTTCCGCTCGCTGTATATAGAAAGAAGCGATTGATTCACATCCCAAGCCTCGCAATCGTTTAAAATATCGATAATTCAGAGTAGGAGACTCGGAATCGCGATATTTACCTTTTCCGCTCGCTGTATATCGAAAGAAGCGAAGGATTCACATCACAAGCCTCGCAATCGTTCAAAATATCGATATATCAGAGTAGGAGACTCCGAATGGCGATATTTACCGTTTCCGCTCGCTGTATATCGAAAGAAGCGAGGGATTCACTTCCCAGGCCTCGCAATAATTCGAAATAACGACGAATCACTCAAGGACACTCCGAATCGCGATATTTACCGTTTCCGCTCGATGTATATCGAAAGAAGCGAAGGATTCACATCACAAGCCTCGCAACCGTTCAAAATATCTATAAATCACAGTAGGAGACTCCGAATGGCGATATTTACCGTTTCCGCTCGCTGTATATAGAAAGAAGCGATTGATTCACATCCCAAGCCTCGCAATCGTTTAAAATATCGATAATTCAGAGTAGGAGACTCGGAATCGCGATATTTACCTTTTCCGCTCGCTGTATATCGAAAGAAGCGATTGATTCACATCCCAAGCCTCGCAATCGTTTAAAATATCGATAAATTACAGTACGAGACTCGGGATCGCGATATTTACTGTTTCCGCTCGCTGTATATCGAAAGAAGCGAAGGATTCACTTCCCAAGCCTCCCAATAATTTAAAATAACGACAAATCTTTCAAGGACACTCCGACTCGCGATATTTACCGTTTCCCCTCGCTGTATATCGGAAGAAGCGATTGATTCACATCCCAAGCCTCGCAATCGTTTAAAATATCGATAGTACGAGACTCGGGATCGCGATATTTACCGTTTTCGCTCGCTGTATATCGAAACAAGCGAATAATTCACATCCCAAGCCTCGCAATCGTTCAAAATATCGATAAATCAGAGTAGGAGACTCGGAATCGCGATATTTACCTTTTCCGCTCGCTGTATATCGAAAGAAGCGAAGGATTCACTTCCCAAGCCTCCCAATAATTTGAAATAACGACAAATCTTTCAAGGACACTCCGACTCGCGATATTTACCGTTTCCGCTCGCTGTATATCGAAAGAAGCGAAGGATTCACTTCCCAAGCCCCCCAATAATTTGAAATAACGACAAATCTTTCAAGGACACTCCGACTCGCGATATTTACCGTCTCCGCTCGCTGCATATCGAAACAAGCGAATAATTCACATCCCAAGCCTCGCAATCGTTCAAGATATCGATAATTCAGAGTATTAGACTCGGAATCGCGATATTTACTGTTTCCGCTCGCTGTATATAGAAACAAGCGAACGATTCGCAACCCAAGCATAGCAATAATTCGAAATAACGACAAATCACTCAAGGACACTCCGAATCGCGATATTTACTGTTTCCGCTCGCAGTATATCGAAAGAAGCGAAGGATTCACTTCCCAAGCCCCCCAATAATTTGAAATAACGACAAATCTTTCAAGGACACTCCGACTCGCGATATTTACCGTTTCCACTCGCTGTATATCGAAAGAAGCGATTGATTCACATCCCAAGCCTCGCAATCGTTTAAAATATCGATAAAGCACAGTACGAGACTCGGGATCGCGATATTTACCGTTTCCGCTCGCTGTATATCGAAACAAGCGAATAATTCACATCCCAAGCCTCGCAATCGTTCAAGATATCGATAATTCAGAGTAGGAGACTCCGAATGGCGATATTTACCGTTTCCGCTCGCTGTATATCGAATGAAGCGAAGGATTCACTTCCCATTCCTCCCAATAATTTGAAATAACGACAAATCTTTCAAGGACACTCCGACTCGCGATATTTACCGTTTCCGCTCGCTGTATATCGAAACAAGCGAATAATTCACATTACAAGCCTCGCAATCGTTCAAGATATCGATAATTCAGAGTAGGAGACTCGGAATCGCGATATTTACTGTTTCCGCTCGCTGTATATAGAAACAAGCGAACGATTCGCAACCCAAGCATAGCAATAATTCGAAATAACGACAAATCACTCAAGGACACTCCGAATCGCGATATTGACCTTTTCCATATGCAGTGTATTGAAAGAAGCTAAGGATTCGTTTCCCAAGCCTCGCAATCGTTCAAAATATCGATAAATCACAGTAGGATACTCGGAATCGCGATATTTAGCTTTTCCGCTAACTGTATATCGAAAGAAGCGAAGGATTCACTTCCCAAGCCTCCCAATAATTTGAAATAATGACAAATCACTCAATAACACTCCGACTCGCGATATTTACCGTTTCCGCTCGCTGTATATCGAAAGAAGCGAAGGATTCACATCACAAGCCTCGCAATCGTACAAAATATCGATAAATCAGAGTAGGAGACTCCGAATGGCGATATTTACCGTTTCCGCTCGCTGTATATCGAAAGAAGCGAAGGATTCCAATCCCAAGACTCGCAACCGTTCAAAATATCTATAAATCACAGTAGGAGACTCGGGATCGCGATATTTACATTTACCACTCGCTGTATAAAGAAAGAAGCGAGGGATTCACTTCCCAGGCCTCGCAATAATTCGAAATAACGACGAATCACTCAAGGACACTCCGAATCGCGATATTTACCGTTTCCGCTCGCTGTATATCGAAAGAAACGAAGGATTCACTTCCCAAGCCTCGCAATAATTAGAAATAACGACAAATCATTCAAGGACACTCCGAATCGCGATATTGACCGTTTCCGCTCGCTGTATATCGAAAGAAGCGAAGGATTCACATCCCAAGCCTCGCAAAAGTTCGAAATAACGAGAAATCACTCAAGGTCACTCGGAATCACGATATTGACCTTTTCCATATGCAGTGTATTGAAAGAAGCTAAGGATTCGTTTCCCAAGCCTCGCAATCGTTCAAAATATCGATAAATCAGAGTAGGATACTCGGAATCGCGATATTTAGCTTTTCCGCTAACTGTATATCGAAAGAAGCGAAGGATTCACTTCCCAAGCCTCCCAATAATTTGAAATAATGACAAATCACTCAAGGACACTCCGACTCGCGATATTTACCGTTTCCGCTCGCTGTATATCGAAAGAAGCGAAGGATTCACATCACAAGCCTCGCAATCGTACAAAATATCGATAAATCAGAGTAGGAGACTCCGAATGGCGATATTTACCGTTTCCGCTCGCTGTATATCGAAAGAAGCGAAGGATTCCAATCCCAAGACTCGCAACCGTTCAAAATATCTATAAATCACAGTAGGAGACTCGGGATCGCGATATTTACATTTACCACTCGCTGTATAAAGAAAGAAGCGAGGGATTCACTTCCCAGGCCTCGCAATAATTCGAAATAACGACGAATCACTCAAGGACACTCCGAATCGCGATATTTACCGTTTCCGCTCGCTGTATATCGAAAGAAACGAAGGATTCACTTCCCAAGCCTCGCAATAATTAGAAATAACGACAAATCATTCAAGGACACTCCGAATCGCGATATTGACCGTTTCCGCTCGCTGTATATCGAAAGAAGCGAAGGATTCACATCACAAGCCTCGCAATCGTACAAAATATCGATAAATCAGAGTAGGAGACTCCGAATGGCGATATTTACCGTTTCCGCTCGCTGTATATCGAAAGAAGCGAAGGATTCCAATCCCAAGACTCGCAACCGTTCAAAATATCTATAAATCACAGTAGGAGACTCGGGATCGCGATATTTACATTTACCACTCGCTGTATAAAGAAAGAAGCGATGGATTCACTTCCCAAGCGTCGCAATAATTCGAAATAACGACACATCACTCAAGGACACTCCGAATCTCGATATTTACTGTTTCCGCTCGCTGTACATCGAAACAAGCGAACGATTCGCATCACAAGCCTCGCAATCGTTCAAAATATCGATAAATCAGAGTAGGAGACTCGGAATCGCGATATTTACATTTACCACTCGCTGTATATCGAAAGAAGCGAAGGATTCACTTCCCAAGCCTCCCAATAATTTGAAATAACGACAAATCTTTCAAGGACACTCCGACTCGCGATATTTACCGTTTCCGCTCGCTGTATATAGAAAGAAGCGATTGATTCACATCCCAAGCCTCGCAATCGCTTAAAATATCGATAAATCACAGTACGAGACTCGGGATCGCGATATTTACCGTTTCCGCTCGCTGTATATCGAAAGAAGCGAATAATTCACATCCCAAGCCTCGCAATCGTTCAAGATATCGATAATTCAGAGTAGGAGACTCGGAATCGCGATATTTACCTTTTCCGCTCGCTGTATATCGAAAGAAGCGAAGGATTCACATCACAAGCCTCGCAATCGTTCAAAATAACGACGAATCACTCAAGGACACTCCGAATCGCGATATTTACCGTTTCCGCTCGCTGTATATCGAAAGAAGCGAAGGATTCACATCACAAGCCTCGCAACCGTTCAAAATATCTATAAATCACAGTAGGAGACTCCGAATGGCGATATTTACCGTTTCCGCTCGCTGTATAAAGAAAGAAGCGATGGATTCACTTCCCAAGCATCGCAATAATTTGAAATAACGACAAATCTTTCAAGGACACTCCGAATCGCGATATTTACCGTTTCCGCTAGCTGTATATCGAAACAAGCGATTGATTCACATCCCAAGCCTCGCAATCGTTGAAAATATCGATAAATTACAGTACGAGACTCGGGATCGCGATATTTACTGTTTCCGCTCGCTGTATATCGAAAGAAGCGAAGGATTCACTTCCCAAGCCTCCCAATAATTTGAAATAACGACAAATCTTTCAAGGACACTCCGACTCGCGATATTTACCGTTTCCCCTCGCTGTATATCGGAAGAAGCGATTGATTCACATCCCAAGCCTCGCAATCCTTTAAAATATCGATAGTACGAGACTCGGGATCGCGATATTTACCGTTTTCGCTCGCTGTATATCGAAACAAGCGAATAATTCACATCCCAAGCCTCGCAATCGTTCAAGATATCGATAATTCAGAGTAGGAGACTCCGAATGGCGATATTTACCGTTTCCGCTCGCTGTATATCGAAAGAAGCGAGGGATTCACATCGCAAGCCTCGCAATAATTCGAAATAACGACGAATCACTCAAGGACACTCCGAATCGCGATATTTACCGTTTCCGCTCGCTGTATATCGAAAGAAACGAAGGATTCACTTCCCAAGCCTCGCAATAATTAGAAATAACGACAAATCATTCAAGGACACTCCGAATCGCGATATTGACCGTTTCCGCTCGCTGTATATCGAAAGAAGCGAAGGATTCACATCCCAAGCCTCGCAAAAGTTCGAAATAACGAGAAATCACTCAAGGTCACTCGGAATCACGATATTGACCTTTTCCATATGCAGTGTATTGAAAGAAGCTAAGGATTCGTTTCCCAAGACTCGCAATCGTTCAAAATATCGATAAATCAGAGTAGGATACTCGGAATCGCGATATTTAGCTTTTCCGCTAACTGTATATCGAAAGAAGCGAAGGATTCACTTCCCAAGCCTCCCAATAATTTGAAATAATGACAAATCACTCAAGGACACTCCGACTCGCGATATTTACCGTTTCCGGTCGCTGTATATCGAAAGAAGCGAAGGATTCACATCACAAGCCTCGCAATCGTACAAAATATCGATAAATCAGAGTAGGAGACTCCGAATGGCGATATTTACCGTTTCCGCTTTCTGTATATCGAAAGAAGCGAAGGATTCCAATCCCAAGACTCGCAACCGTTCAAAATATCTATAAATCACAGTAGGAGACTCGGGATCGCGATATTTACATTTACCACTCGCTGTATAAAGAAAGAAGCGATGGATTCACTTCCCAAGCGTCGCAATAATTCGAAATAACGACACATCACTCAAGGACACTCCGAATCTCGATATTTACTGTTTCCGCTCGCTGTACATCGAAACAAGCGAACGATTCGCATCACAAGCCTCGCAATCGTTCAAAATATCGATAAATCAGAGTAGGAGACTCGGAATCGCGATATTTACATTTACCACTCGCTGTATATCGAAAGAAGCGAAGGATTCACTTCCCAAGCCTCCCAATAATTTGAAATAACGACAAATCTTTCAAGGACACTCCGACTCGCGATATTTACCGTTTCCGCTCGCTGTATATAGAAAGAAGCGATTGATTCACATCCCAAGCCTCGCAATCGCTTAAAATATCGATAAATCACAGTACGAGACTCGGGATCGCGATATTTACCGTTTCCGCTCGCTGTATATCGAAAGAAGCGAATAATTCACATCCCAAGCCTCGCAATCGTTCAAGATATCGATAATTCAGAGTAGGAGACTCGGAATCGCGATATTTACCTTTTCCGCTCGCTGTATATCGAAAGAAGCGAAGGATTCACATCACAAGCCTCGCAATCGTTCAAAATAACGACGAATCACTCAAGGACACTCCGAATCGCGATATTTACCGTTTCCGCTCGCTGTATATCGAAAGAAGCGAAGGATTCACATCACAAGCCTCGCAACCGTTCAAAATATCTATAAATCACAGTAGGAGACTCCGAATGGCGATATTTACCGTTTCCGCTCGCTGTATAAAGAAAGAAGCGATGGATTCACTTCCCAAGCATCGCAATAATTTGAAATAACGACAAATCTTTCAAGGACACTCCGAATCGCGATATTTACCGTTTCCGCTAGCTGTATATCGAAACAAGCGATTGATTCACATCCCAAGCCTCGCAATCGTTGAAAATATCGATAAATTACAGTACGAGACTCGGGATCGCGATATTTACCGTTTCCCCTCGCTGTATATCGGAAGAAGCGATTGATTCACATCCCAAGCCTCGCAATCCTTTAAAATATCGATAGTACGAGACTCGGGATCGCGATATTTACCGTTTTCGCTCGCTGTATATCGAAACAAGCGAATAATTCACATCCCAAGCCTCGCAATCGTTCAAGATATCGATAATTCAGAGTAGGAGACTCCGAATGGCGATATTTACCGTTTCCGCTCGCTGTATATCGAAAGAAGCGAGGGATTCACATCGCAAGCCTCGCAATCGTTCAAAATATCGGTAAATCAGAGTAGGAGACTCGGGATCGCGATATTTACATTTACCACTCGCTGTATATGGAAAGAAGCGATGGATTCACTTCCCAAGCCTCCCAATAATTTGAAATAACGACAAATCTTTCAAGGACACTCCGAATCGCGATATTTATCGTTTCCGCTCGCTGTATATCGAAACAAGCGAATAATTCACATCCCAAGCCTCGCAATCGTTCAAGATATCGATAAGTCAGAGTAGGATACTCGGAATCGCGATATTTAGCTTTTCCGCTAACTGTATATCGAAAGAAGCGATGGATTCACTTCCCAAGCCTCCCAATAATTTGAAATAACGACAAATCTTTCAAGGACACTCCGAATCGCGATATTGACCGTTTCCGCTCGCTGTATATCGAAAGAAGCGAAGGATTCACATCCCAAGCCTCGCAACCGTTCGAAATAACGAGAAATCACTCAAGGTCACTCGGAATCACGATATTGACCTTTTCCATATGCAGTGTATTGAAAGAAGGTAAGGATTCGTTTCCCAAGCCTCGCAATCGTTCAAAATATCGATAAATCAGAGTAGGATACTCGGAATCGCGATATTTAGCTTTTCCGCTAACTGTATATCGAAAGAAGCGAAGGATTCACTTCCCAAGCCTCCCAATAATTTGAAAAAATGACAAATCACTCAAGGACACTCCGACTCGCGATATTTACCGTTTCCGCTCGCTGTATATCGAAACAAGCGAAGGATTCGCATCCCAAGCCTCGCAATCGTTCAAAATATCGATAAATCAGAGTAGGAGACCCGGAATCGCGATATTTACCGTTTCCGCTCGCTGTATATCGAATGAAGATGAGGATTCACATCGCAAGACTCGCAATCGTTCAAAATATCGGTAAATCAGAGTAGGAGACTCGGGATCGCGATATTTACATTTACCACTCGCTGTATATCGAAAGAAGCGAAGGATTCACATCCCAAGCCTCGCAACCGTTCGAAATAACGAGAAATCACTCAAGGTCACTCGGAATCACGATATTGACCTTTTCCATATGCAGTGTATTGAAAGAAGCTAAGGATTCGTTTCCCAAGCCTCGCAATCGTTCAAAATATCGATAAATCAGAGTAGGATACTCGGAATCGCGATATTTAGCTTTTCCGCTAACTGTATATCGAAAGAAGCGAAGGATTCACTTCCCAATCCTCCCAATAATTTGAAATAATGACAAATCACTCAAGGACACTCCGACTCGCGATATTTACCGTTTCCGCTCGCTGTCTATCGAAAGAAGCGAAGGATTCACATCACAAGCCTCGCAATCGTACAAAATATCGATAAATCAGAGTAGGAGACTCCGAATGGCGATATTTACCGTTTCCGATCGCTGTATATCGAAAGAAGCGAAGGATTCCAATCCCAAGACTCGCAACCGTTCAAAATATCTATAAATCACAGTAGGAGACTCGGGATCGCGATATTTACATTTACCACTCGCTGTATAAAGAAAGAAGCGATGGATTCACTTCCCAAGCGTCGCAATAATTCGAAATAACGACACATCACTCAAGGACACTCCGAATCTCGATATTTACTGTTTCCGCTCGCTGTACATCGAAACAAGCGAACGATTCGCATCACAAGCCTCGCAATCGTTCAAAATATCGATAAATCAGAGTAGGAGACTCGGAATCGCGATATTTACATTTACCACTCGCTGTATATCGACAGAAGCGAAGGATTCACTTCCCAAGCCTCCCAATAATTTGAAATAACGACAAATCTTTCAAGGACACTCCGACTCGCGATATTTACCGTTTCCGCTCGCTGTATATAGAAAGAAGCGATTGATTCACATCCCAAGCCTCGCAATCGTTTAAAATATCGATAAATCACAGTACGAGACTCGGGATCGCGATATTTACCGTTTCCGCTCGCTGTATATCGAAAGAAGCGAATAATTCACATCCCAAGCCTCGCAATCGTTCAAGATATCGATAATTCAGAGTAGGAGACTCGGAATCGCGATATTTACCTTTTCCGCTCGCTGTATATCGAAAGAAGCGAAGGATTCACATCACAAGCCTCGCAATCGTTCAAAATATCGATATATCAGAGTAGGAGACTCCGAATGGCGATATTTACCGTTTCCGCTCGCTGTATATCGAAACAAGCGAATAATTCACATCCCAAGCCTCGCAATCGTTCAAGATATCGATAATTCAGAGTATTAGACTCGGAATCGCGATATTTACTGTTTCCGCTCGCTGTATATAGAAACAAGCGAACGATTCGCAACCCAAGCATATAAATAATTCGAAATAACGACAAATCACTCAAGGACACTCCGAATCGCGATATTTACTGTTTCCGCTCGCTGTATATCGAAAGAAGCGAAGGATTCACTTCCCAAGCCCCCCAATAATTTGAAATAACGACAAATCTTTCAAGGACACTCCGACTCGCGATATTTACCGTTTCCGCTCGCTGTATATCGAAACAAGCGAAGGATTCGCATACCAAGCCTCGCAATCGTTCAAAATATCGATAAATCACAGTACGAGACTCGGGATCGCGATATTTACCGTTTCCGCTCGCTGTATATCGAAAGAAGCGAATAATTCACATCCCAAGCCTCGCAATCGTTCAAGATATCGATAATTCAGAGTAGGAGACTCGGAATCGCGATATTTACCGTTTCCGCTCGCTGTATATCGAAAGAAGCGAAGGATTCACATCACAAGCCTCGCAACCGTTCAAAATATCTATAAATCACAGTAGGAGACTCCGAATGGCGATATTTACCGTTTCCGCTCGCTCTATAAAGAAAGAAGCGATGGATTCACTTCCCAAGCATCGCAATAATTCGAAATAACGACAAATCACTCAAGGACACTCCGAATCGCGATATTTACCGTTTCCGCTAGCTGTATATCGAAACAAGCGAATAATTCACATCCGAAGCCTCGCAATCGTTCAAAATATCGATAAATCACAGTACGAGACTCGGAATCGCGATATTTATCTTTTCCGCTCGCTGTATATCGAAAGAAGCGAAGGATTCACTTCCCAGGCCTCCCAATAATTTGAAATAACGACAAATCTTTCAAGGACACTCCGAATCGCGATATTTACCGTTTCCGCTAGCTGTATATCGAAACAAGCGATTGATTCACATCCCAAGCCTCGCAATCGTTGAAAATATCGATAAATTACAGTACGAGACTCGGGATCGCGATATTTACTGTTTCCGCTCGCTGTATATCGAAAGAAGCGAAGGATTCACTTCCCAAGCCTCCCAATAATTTGAAATAACGACAAATCTTTCAAGGACACTCCGACTCGCGATATTTACCGTTTCCCCTCGCTGTATATCGGAAGAAGCGATTGATTCACATCCCAAGCCTCGCAATCCTTTAAAATATCGATAGTACGAGACTCGGGATCGCGATATTTACCGTTTTCGCTCGCTGTATATCGAAACAAGCGAATAATTCACATCCCAAGCCTCGCAATCGTTCAAAATATCGATAAATCAGAGTAGGAGACTCGGAATCGCGATATTTACCTTTTCCGCGAGCTGTATATCGAAAGAAGCGAATGATTCACTTCCCAAGCCTCCCAATAATTTGAAATAACGACAAATCTTTCAAGGACACTCCGACTCGCGATATTTACCGTTTCCGCTCGCTGCATATCGAAACAAGCGAATAATTCACATCCCAAGCCTCGCAATCGTTCAAGATATCGATAATTCAGAGTATTAGACTCGGAATCGCGATATTTACTGTTTCCGCTCGCTGTATATAGAAACAAGCGAACGATTCGCAACCCAAGCATAGCAATAATTCGAAATAACGACAAATCACTCAAGGACACTCCGAATCGCGATATTTACTGTTTCCGCTCGCTGTATATCGAAAGAAGCGAAGGATTCACTTCCCAAGCCCCCCAATAATTTGAAATAACGACAAATCTTTCAAGGACACTCCGACTCGCGATATTTACCGTTTCCGCTCGCTGTATATCGAAAGAAGCGATTGATTCACATCCCAAGCCTCGCAATCGTTTAAAATATCGATAAAGCACAGTACGAGACTCGGGATCGCGATATTTACCGTTTCCGCTCGCTGTATATCGAAACAAGCGAATAATTCACATCCCAAGCCTCGCAATCGTTCAAGATATCGATAATTCAGAGTAGGAGACTCCGAATGGCGATATTTACCGTTTCCGCTCGCTGTATATCGAAAGAAGCGAGGGATTCACATCGCAAGCCTCGCAATCGTTCAAAATATCGGTAAATCAGAGTAGGAGACTCGGGATCGCGATATTTACATTTACCACTCGCTGTATATGGAAAGAAGCGATGGATTCACTTCCCAAGCCTCCCAATAATTTGAAAAAATGACAAATCACTCAAGGACACTCCGACTCGCGATATTTACCGTTTCCGCTCCCTGTATATCGAAAGAAGCGAAGGATTCACATCACAAGCCTCGCAATCGTACAAAATATCGATAAATCAGAGTAGGAGACTCCGAATGGCGATATTTACCGTTTCCGCTCGCTGTATATCGAAAGAAGCGAAGGATTCCAATCCCAAGCCTCGCAACCGTTCAAAATATCTATAAATCACAGTAGGAGACTCGGGATCGCGATATTTACATTTACCACTCGCTGTATAAAGAAAGAAGCGATGGATTCACTTCCCAAGCGTCGCAATAATTCGAAATAACGACACATCACTCAAGGACACTCCGAATCTCGATATTTACTGTTTCCGCTCGCTGTACATCGAAACAAGCGAACGATTCGCATCACAAGCCCCGCAATCGTTCAAAATATCGATAAATCAGAGTAGGAGACTCGGAATCGCGATATTTACATTTACCACTCGCTGTATATCGAAAGAAGCGAAGGATTCACTTCCCAAGCCTCCCAATAATTTGAAATAACGACAAATCTTTCAAGGACACTCCGACTCGCGATATTTACCGTTTCCGCTCGCTGTATATAGAAAGAAGCGATTGATTCACATCCCAAGCCTCGCAATCGTTTAAAATATCGATAATTCAGAGTAGGAGACTCGGAATCGCGATATTTACCTTTTCCGCTCGCTGTATATCGAAAGAAGCGAAGGATTCACATCACAAGCCTCGCAATCGTTCAAAATATCGATATATCAGAGTAGGAGACTCCGAATGGCGATATTTACCGTTTCCGCTCGCTGTATATCGAAAGAAGCGAGGGATTCACTTCCCAGGCCTCGCAATAATTCGAAATAACGACGAATCACTCAAGGACACTCCGAATCGCGATATTTACCGTTTCCGCTCGATGTATATCGAAAGAAGCGAAGGATTCACATCACAAGCCTCGCAACCGTTCAAAATATCTATAAATCACAGTAGGAGACTCCGAATGGCGATATTTACCGTTTCCGCTCGCAGTATATAGAAAGAAGCGATTGATTCACATCCCAAGCCTCGCAATCGTTTAAAATATCGATAATTCAGAGTAGGAGACTCGGAATCGCGATATTTACCTTTTCCGCTCGCTGTATATCGAAAGAAGCGATTGATTCACATCCCAAGCCTCGCAATCGTTTAAAATATCGATAAATTACAGTACGAGACTCGGGATCGCGATATTTACTGTTTCCGCTCGCTGTATATCGAAAGAAGCGAAGGATTCACTTCCCAAGCCTCCCAATAATTTGAAATAACGACAAATCTTTCAAGGACACTCCGACTCGCGATATTTACCGTTTCCCCTCGCTGTATATCGGAAGAAGCGATTGATTCACATCCCAAGCCTCGCAATCGTTTAAAATATCGATAGTACGAGACTCGGGATCGCGATATTTACCGTTTTCGCTCGCTGTATATCGAAACAAGCGAATAATTCACATCCCAAGCCTCGCAATCGTTCAAAATATCGATAAATCAGAGTAGGAGACTCGGAATCGCGATATTTACTGTTTCCGCTCGCTGTATATGGAAACAAGCGAACGATTCGCAACCCAAGCATAGCAATAATTCGAAATAACGACAAATCACTCAAGGACACTCCGAATCGCGATATTTACTGTTTCCGCTCGCTGTATATCGAAAGAAGCGAAGGATTCACTTCCCAAGCCCCCCAATAATTTGAAATAACGACAAATCTTTCAAGGACACTCCGACTCGCGATATTTACCGTTTCCGCTCGCTGTATATCGAAACAAGCGAAGGATTCGCATACCAAGCCTCGCAATCGTTCAAAATATCGATAAATCACAGTACGAGACTCGGGATCGCGATATTTACATTTACCACTCGCTGTATATCGAAAGAAGCGAAGGATTCACTTCCCAAGCCTCCCAATAATTTGAAATAACGACAAATCTTTCAAGGACACTCCGACTCGCGATATTTACCGTTTCCGCTCGCTGTATATAGAAAGAAGCGATTGATTCACATCCCAAGCCTCGCAATCGCTTAAAATATCGATAAATCACAGTACGAGACTCGGGATCGCGATATTTACCGTTTCCGCTCGCTGTATATCGAAAGAAGCGAATAATTCACATCCCAAGCCTCGCAATCGTTCAAGATATCGATAATTCAGAGTAGGAGACTCGGAATCGCGATATTTACCTTTTCCGCTCGCTGTATATCGAAAGAAGCGAAGGATTCACATCACAAGCCTCGCAATCGTTCAAAATAACGACGAATCACTCAAGGACACTCCGAATCGCGATATTTACCGTTTCCGCTCGCTGTATATCGAAAGAAGCGAAGGATTCACATCACAAGCCTCGCAACCGTTCAAAATATCTATAAATCACAGTAGGAGACTCCGAATGGCGATATTTACCGTTTCCGCTCGCTGTATAAAGAAAGAAGCGATGGATTCACTTCCCAAGCATCGCAATAATTCGAAATAACGACAAATCACTCAAGGACACTCCGAATCGCGATATTTACCGTTTCCGCTAGCTGTATATCGAAACAAGCGAATAATTCACATCCGAAGCCTCGCAATCGTTCAAAATATCGATAAATCACAGTACGAGACTCGGAATCGCGATATTTACCTTTTCCGCTCGCTGTATATCGAGAGAAGCGAAGGATTCACTTCCCAAGCCTCCCAATAATTTGAAATAACGACAAATCTTTCAAGGACACTCCGAATCGCGATATTTACCGTTTCCGCTAGCTGTATATCGAAGCAAGCGATTGATTCACATCCCAAGCCTCGCAATCGTTGAAAATATCGATAAATTACAGTACGAGACTCGGGATCGCGATATTTACTGTTTCCGCTCGCTGTATATCGAAAGAAGCGAAGGATTCACTTCCCAAGCCTCCCAATAATTTGAAATAACGACAAATCTTTCAAGGACACTCCGACTCGCGATATTTACCGTTTCCCCTCGCTGTATATCGGAAGAAGCGATTGATTCACATCCCAAGCCTCGCAATCCTTTAAAATATCGATAGTACGAGACTCGGGATCGCGATATTTACCGTTTTCGCTCGCTGTATATCGAAACAAGCGAATAATTCACATCCCAAGCCTCGCAATCGTTCAAAATATCGATAAATCAGAGTAGGAGACTCGGAATCGCGATATTTACCTTTTCCGCGAGCTGTATATCGAAAGAAGCGAAGGATTCACTTCCCAAGCCTCCCAATAATTTGAAATAACGACAAATCACTCAAGGACACTCCGAATCGCGATATTTACTGTTTCCGCTCGCAGTATATCGAAAGAAGCGAAGGATTCACTTCCCAAGCCCCCCAATAATTTGAAATAACGACAAATCTTTCAAGGACACTCCGACTCGCGATATTTACCGTTTCCACTCGCTGTATATCGAAAGAAGCGATTGATTCACATCCCAAGCCTCGCAATCGTTTAAAATATCGATAAAGCACAGTACGAGACTCGGGATCGCGATATTTACCGTTTCCGCTCGCTGTATATCGAAACAAGCGAATAATTCACATCCCAAGCCTCGCAATCGTTCAAGATATCGATAATTCAGAGTAGGAGACTCCGAATGGCGATATTTACCGTTTCCGCTCGCTGTATATCGAATGAAGCGAAGGATTCACTTCCCATTCCTCCCAATAATTTGAAATAACGACAAATCTTTCAAGGACACTCCGACTCGCGATATTTACCGTTTCCGCTCGCTGTATATCGAAACAAGCGAATAATTCACATTACAAGCCTCGCAATCGTTCAAGATATCGATAATTCAGAGTAGGAGACTCGGAATCGCGATATTTACTGTTTCCGCTCGCTGTATATAGAAACAAGCGAACGATTCGCAACCCAAGCATAGCAATAATTCGAAATAACGACAAATCACTCAAGGACACTCCGAATCGCGATATTGACCTTTTCCATATGCAGTGTATTGAAAGAAGCTAAGGATTCGTTTCCCAAGCCTCGCAATCGTTCAAAATATCGATAAATCACAGTAGGATACTCGGAATCGCGATATTTAGCTTTTCCGCTAACTGTATATCGAAAGAAGCGAAGGATTCACTTCCCAAGCCTCCCAATAATTTGAAATAATGACAAATCACTCAAGGACACTCCGACTCGCGATATTTACCGTTTCCGCTCGCTGTATATCGAAAGAAGCGAAGGATTCACATCACAAGCCTCGCAATCGTACAAAATATCGATAAATCAGAGTAGGAGACTCCGAATGGCGATATTTACCGTTTCCGCTCGCTGTATATCGAAAGAAGCGAAGGATTCCAATCCCAAGACTCGCAACCGTTCAAAATATCTATAAATCACAGTAGGAGACTCGGGATCGCGATATTTACATTTACCACTCGCTGTATAAAGAAAGAAGCGAGGGATTCACTTCCCAGGCCTCGCAATAATTCGAAATAACGACGAATCACTCAAGGACACTCCGAATCGCGATATTTACCGTTTCCGCTCGCTGTATATCGAAAGAAACGAAGGATTCACTTCCCAAGCCGCGCAATAATTAGAAATAACGACAAATCATTCAAGGACACTCCGAATCGCGATATTGACCGTTTCCGCTCGCTGTATATCGAAAGAAGCGAAGGATTCACATCCCAAGCCTCGCAAAAGTTCGAAATAACGAGAAATCACTCAAGGTCACTCGGAATCACGATATTGACCTTTTCCATATGCAGTGTATTGAAAGAAGCTAAGGATTCGTTTCCCAAGCCTCGCAATCGTTCAAAATATCGATAAATCAGAGTAGGATACTCGGAATCGCGATATTTAGCTTTTCCGCTAACTGTATATCGAAAGAAGCGAAGGATTCACTTCCCAAGCCTCCCAATAATTTGAAATAATGACAAATCACTCAAGGACACTCCGACTCGCGATATTTACCGTTTCCGCTCGCTGTATATCGAAAGAAGCGAAGGATTCACATCACAAGCCTCGCAATCGTACAAAATATCGATAAATCAGAGTAGGAGACTCCGAATGGCGATATTTACCGTTTCCGCTCGCTGTATATCGAAAGAAGCGAAGGATTCCAATCCCAAGACTCGCAACCGTTCAAAATATCTATAAATCACAGTAGGAGACTCGGGATCGCGATATTTACATTTACCACTCGCTGTATAAAGAAAGAAGCGATGGATTCACTTCCCAAGCGTCGCAATAATTCGAAATAACGACACATCACTCAAGGACACTCCGAATCTCGATATTTACTGTTTCCGCTCGCTGTACATCGAAACAAGCGAACGATTCGCATCACAAGCCTCGCAATCGTTCAAAATATCGATAAATCAGAGTAGGAGACTCGGAATCGCGATATTTACATTTACCACTCGCTGTATATCGAAAGAAGCGAAGGATTCACTTCCCAAGCCTCCCAATAATTTGAAATAACGACAAATCTTTCAAGGACACTCCGACTCGCGATATTTACCGTTTCCGCTCGCTGTATATAGAAAGAAGCGATTGATTCACATCCCAAGCCTCGCAATCGCTTAAAATATCGATAAATCACAGTACGAGACTCGGGATCGCGATATTTACCGTTTCCGCTCGCTGTATATCGAAAGAAGCGAATAATTCACATCCCAAGCCTCGCAATCGTTCAAGATATCGATAATTCAGAGTAGGAGACTCGGAATCGCGATATTTACCTTTTCCGCTCGCTGTATATCGAAAGAAGCGAAGGATTCACATCACAAGCCTCGCAATCGTTCAAAATAACGACGAATCACTCAAGGACACTCCGAATCGCGATATTTACCGTTTCCGCTCGCTGTATATCGAAAGAAGCGAAGGATTCACATCACAAGCCTCGCAACCGTTCAAAATATCTATAAATCACAGTAGGAGACTCCGAATGGCGATATTTACCGTTTCCGCTCGCTGTATAAAGAAAGAAGCGATGGATTCACTTCCCAAGCATCGCAATAATTTGAAATAACGACAAATCTTTCAAGGACACTCCGAATCGCGATATTTACCGTTTCCGCTAGCTGTATATCGAAACAAGCGATTGATTCACATCCCAAGCCTCGCAATCGTTGAAAATATCGATAAATTACAGTACGAGACTCGGGATCGCGATATTTACTGTTTCCGCTCGCTGTATATCGAAAGAAGCGAAGGATTCACTTCCCAAGCCTCCCAATAATTTGAAATAACGACAAATCTTTCAAGGACACTCCGACTCGCGATATTTACCGTTTCCCCTCGCTGTATATCGGAAGAAGCGATTGATTCACATCCCAAGCCTCGCAATCCTTTAAAATATCGATAGTACGAGACTCGGGATCGCGATATTTACCGTTTTCGCTCGCTGTATATCGAAACAAGCGAATAATTCACATCCCAAGCCTCGCAATCGTTCAAGATATCGATAATTCAGAGTAGGAGACTCCGAATGGCGATATTTACCGTTTCCGCTCGCTGTATATCGAAAGAAGCGAGGGATTCACATCGCAAGCCTCGCAATAATTCGAAATAACGACGAATCACTCAAGGACACTCCGAATCGCGATATTTACCGTTTCCGCTCGCTGTATATCGAAAGAAACGAAGGATTCACTTCCCAAGCCTCGCAATAATTAGAAATAACGACAAATCATTCAAGGACACTCCGAATCGCGATATTGACCGTTTCCGCTCGCTGTATATCGAAAGAAGCGAAGGATTCACATCCCAAGCCTCGCAAAAGTTCGAAATAACGAGAAATCACTCAAGGTCACTCGGAATCACGATATTGACCTTTTCCATATGCAGTGTATTGAAAGAAGCTAAGGATTCGTTTCCCAAGACTCGCAATCGTTCAAAATATCGATAAATCAGAGTAGGATACTCGGAATCGCGATATTTAGCTTTTCCGCTAACTGTATATCGAAAGAAGCGAAGGATTCACTTCCCAAGCCTCCCAATAATTTGAAATAATGACAAATCACTCAAGGACACTCCGACTCGCGATATTTACCGTTTCCGGTCGCTGTATATCGAAAGAAGCGAAGGATTCACATCACAAGCCTCGCAATCGTACAAAATATCGATAAATCAGAGTAGGAGACTCCGAATGGCGATATTTACCGTTTCCGCTCGCTGTATATCGAAAGAAGCGAAGGATTCCAATCCCAAGACTCGCAACCGTTCAAAATATCTATAAATCACAGTAGGAGACTCGGGATCGCGATATTTACATTTACCACTCGCTGTATAAAGAAAGAAGCGATGGATTCACTTCCCGAGCGTCGCAATAATTCGAAATAACGACACATCACTCAAGGACACTCCGAATCTCGATATTTACTGTTTCCGCTCGCTGTACATCGAAACAAGCGAACGATTCGCATCACAAGCCTCGCAATCGTTCAAAATATCGATAAATCAGAGTAGGAGACTCGGAATCGCGATATTTACATTTACCACTCGCTGTATATCGAAAGAAGCGAAGGATTCACTTCCCAAGCCTCCCAATAATTTGAAATAACGACAAATCTTTCAAGGACACTCCGACTCGCGATATTTACCGTTTCCGCTCGCTGTATATAGAAAGAAGCGATTGATTCACATCCCAAGCCTCGCAATCGCTTAAAATATCGATAAATCACAGTACGAGACTCGGGATCGCGATATTTACCGTTTCCGCTCGCTGTATATCGAAAGAAGCGAATAATTCACATCCCAAGCCTCGCAATCGTTCAAGATATCGATAATTCAGAGTAGGAGACTCGGAATCGCGATATTTACCTTTTCCGCTCGCTGTATATCGAAAGAAGCGAAGGATTCACATCACAAGCCTCGCAATCGTTCAAAATAACGACGAATCACTCAAGGACACTCCGAATCGCGATATTTACCGTTTCCGCTCGCTGTATATCGAAAGAAGCGAAGGATTCACATCACAAGCCTCGCAACCGTTCAAAATATCTATAAATCACAGTAGGAGACTCCGAATGGCGATATTTACCGTTTCCGCTCGCTGTATAAAGAAAGAAGCGATGGATTCACTTCCCAAGCATCGCAATAATTTGAAATAACGACAAATCTTTCAAGGACACTCCGAATCGCGATATTTACCGTTTCCGCTAGCTGTATATCGAAACAAGCGATTGATTCACATCCCAAGCCTCGCAATCGTTGAAAATATCGATAAATTACAGTACGAGACTCGGGATCGCGATATTTACCGTTTCCCCTCGCTGTATATCGGAAGAAGCGATTGATTCACATCCCAAGCCTCGCAATCCTTTAAAATATCGATAGTACGAGACTCGGGATCGCGATATTTACCGTTTTCGCTCGCTGTATATCGAAACAAGCGAATAATTCACATCCCAAGCCTCGCAATCGTTCAAGATATCGATAATTCAGAGTAGGAGACTCCGAATGGCGATATTTACCGTTTCCGCTCGCTGTATATCGAAAGAAGCGAGGGATTCACATCGCAAGCCTCGCAATAATTCGAAATAACGACGAATCACTCAAGGACACTCCGAATCGCGATATTTACCGTTTCCGCTCGCTGTATATCGAAAGAAACGAAGGATTCACTTCCCAAGCCTCGCAATAATTAGAAATAACGACAAATCATTCAAGGACACTCCGAATCGCGATATTGACCGTTTCCGCTCGCTGTATATCGAAAGAAGCGAAGGATTCACATCCCAAGCCTCGCAAAAGTTCGAAATAACGAGAAATCACTCAAGGTCACTCGGAATCACGATATTGACCTTTTCCATATGCAGTGTATTGAAAGAAGCTAAGGATTCGTTTCCCAAGACTCGCAATCGTTCAAAATATCGATAAATCAGAGTAGGATACTCGGAATCGCGATATTTAGCTTTTCCGCTAACTGTATATCGAAAGAAGCGAAGGATTCACTTCCCAAGCCTCCCAATAATTTGAAATAATGACAAATCACTCAAGGACACTCCGACTCGCGATATTTACCGTTTCCGGTCGCTGTATATCGAAAGAAGCGAAGGATTCACATCACAAGCCTCGCAATCGTACAAAATATCGATAAATCAGAGTAGGAGACTCCGAATGGCGATATTTACCGTTTCCGCTCGCTGTATATCGAAAGAAGCGAAGGATTCCAATCCCAAGACTCGCAACCGTTCAAAATATCTATAAATCACAGTAGGAGACTCGGGATCGCGATATTTACATTTACCACTCGCTGTATAAAGAAAGAAGCGATGGATTCACTTCCCGAGCGTCGCAATAATTCGAAATAACGACACATCACTCAAGGACACTCCGAATCTCGATATTTACTGTTTCCGCTCGCTGTACATCGAAACAAGCGAACGATTCGCATCACAAGCCTCGCAATCGTGCAAAATATCGATAAATCAGAGTAGGAGACTCGGAATCGCGATATTTACATTTACCACTCGCTGTATATCGAAAGAAGCGAAGGATTCACTTCCCAAGCCTCCCAATAATTTGAAATAACGACAAATCTTTCAAGGACACTCCGACTCACGATATTTACCGTTTCCGCTCGCTGTATATAGAAAGAAGCGATTGATTCACATCCCAAGCCTCGCAATCGCTTAAAATATCGATAAATCACAGTACGAGACTCGGGATCGCGATATTTACCGTTTCCGCTCGCTGTATATCGAAAGAAGCGAATAATTCACATCCCAAGCCTCGCAATCGTTCAAGATATCGATAATTCAGAGTAGGAGACTCGGAATCGCGATATTTACCTTTTCCGCTCGCTGTATATCGAAAGAAGCGAAGGATTCACATCACAAGCCTCGCAATCGTTCAAAATAACGACGAATCACTCAAGGACACTCCGAATCGCGATATTTACCGTTTCCGCTCGCTGTATATCGAAAGAAGCGAAGGATTCACATCACAAGCCTCGCAACCGTTCAAAATATCTATAAATCACAGTAGGAGACTCCGAATGGCGATATTTACCGTTTCCGCTCGCTGTATAAAGAAAGAAGCGATGGATTCACTTCCCAAGCATCGCAATAATTTGAAATAACGACAAATCTTTCAAGGACACTCCGAATCGCGATATTTACCGTTTCCGCTAGCTGTATATCGAAACAAGCGATTGATTCACATCCCAAGCCTCGCAATCGTTGAAAATATCGATAAATTACAGTACGAGACTCGGGATCGCGATATTTACCGTTTCCCCTCGCTGTATATCGGAAGAAGCGATTGATTCACATCCCAAGCCTCGCAATCCTTTAAAATATCGATAGTACGAGACTCGGGATCGCGATATTTACCGTTTTCGCTCGCTGTATATCGAAACAAGCGAATAATTCACATCCCAAGCCTCGCAATCGTTCAAGATATCGATAATTCAGAGTAGGAGACTCCGAATGGCGATATTTACCGTTTCCGCTCGCTGTATATCGAAAGAAGCGAGGGATTCACATCGCAAGCCTCGCAATCGTTCAAAATATCGGTAAATCAGAGTAGGAGACTCGGGATCGCGATATTTACATTTACCACTCGCTGTATATGGAAAGAAGCGATGGATTCACTTCCCAAGCCTCCCAATAATTTGAAATAACGACAAATCTTTCAAGGACACTCCGAATCGCGATATTTATCGTTTCCGCTCGCTGTATATCGAAACAAGCGAATAATTCACATCCCAAGCCTCGCAATCGTTCAAGATATCGATAAGTCAGAGTAGGATACTCGGAATCGCGATATTTAGCTTTTCCGCTAACTGTATATCGAAAGAAGCGATGGATTCACTTCCCAAGCCTCCCAATAATTTGAAATAACGACAAATCTTTCAAGGACACTCCGAATCGCGATATTGACCGTTTCCGCTCGCTGTATATCGAAAGAAGCGAAGGATTCACATCCCAAGCCTCGCAACCGTTCGAAATAACGAGAAATCACTCAAGGTCACTCGGAATCACGATATTGACCTTTTCCATATGCAGTGTATTGAAAGAAGGTAAGGATTCGTTTCCCAAGCCTCGCAATCGTTCAAAATATCGATAAATCAGAGTAGGATACTCGGAATCGCGATATTTAGCTTTTCCGCTAACTGTATATCGAAAGAAGCGAAGGATTCACTTCCCAAGCCTCCCAATAATTTGAAAAAATGACAAATCACTCAAGGACACTCCGACTCGCGATATTTACCGTTTCCGCTCGCTGTATATCGAAACAAGCGAAGGATTCGCATCCCAAGCCTCGCAATCGTTCAAAATATCGATAAATCAGAGTAGGAGACCCGGAATCGCGATATTTACCGTTTCCGCTCGCTGTATATCGAATGAAGATGAGGATTCACATCGCAAGACTCGCAATCGTTCAAAATATCGGTAAATCAGAGTACTAGACTCGGGATCGCGATATTTACATTTACCACTCGCTGTATATCGAAAGAAGCGAAGGATTCACATCCCAAGCCTCGCAACCGTTCGAAATAACGAGAAATCACTCAAGGTCACTCGGAATCACGATATTGACCTTTTCCATATGCAGTGTATTGAAAGAAGCTAAGGATTCGTTTCCCAAGCCTCGCAATCGTTCAAAATATCGATAAATCAGAGTAGGATACTCGGAATCGCGATATTTAGCTTTTCCGCTAACTGTATATCGAAAGAAGCGAAGGATTCACTTCCCAATCCTCCCAATAATTTGAAATAATGACAAATCACTCAAGGACACTCCGACTCGCGATATTTACCGTTTCCGCTCGCTGTCTATCGAAAGAAGCGAAGGATTCACATCACAAGCCTCGCAATCGTACAAAATATCGATAAATCAGAGTAGGAGACTCCGAATGGCGATATTTACCGTTTCCGATCGCTGTATATCGAAAGAAGCGAAGGATTCCAATCCCAAGACTCGCAACCGTTCAAAATATCTATAAATCACAGTAGGAGACTCGGGATCGCGATATTTACATTTACCACTCGCTGTATAAAGAAAGAAGCGATGGATTCACTTCCCAAGCGTCGCAATAATTCGAAATAACGACACATCACTCAAGGACACTCCGAATCTCGATATTTACTGTTTCCGCTCGCTGTACATCGAAACAAGCGAACGATTCGCATCACAAGCCTCGCAATCGTTCAAAATATCGATAAATCAGAGTAGGAGACTCGGAATCGCGATATTTACATTTACCACTCGCTGTATATCGACAGAAGCGAAGGATTCACTTCCCAAGCCTCCCAATAATTTGAAATAACGACAAATCTTTCAAGGACACTCCGACTCGCGATATTTACCGTTTCCGCTCGCTGTATATAGAAAGAAGCGATTGATTCACATCCCAAGCCTCGCAATCGTTTAAAATATCGATAAATCACAGTACGAGACTCGGGATCGCGATATTTACCGTTTCCGCTCGCTGTATATCGAAAGAAGCGAATAATTCACATCCCAACCCTCGCAATCGTTCAAGATATCGATAATTCAGAGTAGGAGACTCGGAATCGCGATATTTACCTTTTCCGCTCGCTGTATATCGAAAGAAGCGAAGGATTCACATCACAAGCCTCGCAATCGTTCAAAATATCGATATATCAGAGTAGGAGACTCGGAATCGCGATATTTACCTTTTCCGCTCGCTGTATATCGAAAGAAGCGAAGGATTCACTTCCCAAGCCTCCCAATAATTTGAAATAACGACAAATCTTTCAAGGACACTCCGACTCGCGATATTTACCGTTTCCGCTCGCTGTATATCGAAACAAGCGAATAATTCACATCCCAAGCCTCGCAATCGTTCAAGATATCGATAATTCAGAGTATTAGACTCGGAATCGCGATATTTACTGTTTCCGCTCGCTGTATATAGAAACAAGCGAACGATTCGCAACCCAAGCATATAAATAATTCGAAATAACGACAAATCACTCAAGGACACTCCGAATCGCGATATTTACTGTTTCCGCTCGCTGTATATCGAAAGAAGCGAAGGATTCACTTCCCAAGCCCCCCAATAATTTGAAATAACGACAAATCTTTCAAGGACACTCCGACTCGCGATATTTACCGTTTCCGCTCGCTGTATATCGAAACAAGCGAAGGATTCGCATACCAAGCCTCGCAATCGTTCAAAATATCGATAAATCACAGTACGAGACTCGGGATCGCGATATTTACCGTTTCCGCTCGCTGTATATCGAAAGAAGCGAATAATTCACATCCCAAGCCTCGCAATCGTTCAAGATATCGATAATTCAGAGTAGGAGACTCGGAATCGCGATATTTACCGTTTCCGCTCGCTGTATATCGAAAGAAGCGAAGGATTCACATCACAAGCCTCGCAACCGTTCAAAATATCTATAAATCACAGTAGGAGACTCCGAATGGCGATATTTACCGTTTCCGCTCGCTCTATAAAGAAAGAAGCGATGGATTCACTTCCCAAGCATCGCAATAATTCGAAATAACGACAAATCACTCAAGGACACTCCGAATCGCGATATTTACCGTTTCCGCTAGCTGTATATCGAAACAAGCGAATAATTCACATCCGAAGCCTCGCAATCGTTCAAAATATCGATAAATCACAGTACGAGACTCGGAATCGCGATATTTATCTTTTCCGCTCGCTGTATATCGAAAGAAGCGAAGGATTCACTTCCCAGGCCTCCCAATAATTTGAAATAACGACAAATCTTTCAAGGACACTCCGAATCGCGATATTTACCGTTTCCGCTAGCTGTATATCGAAACAAGCGATTGATTCACATCCCAAGCCTCGCAATCGTTGAAAATATCGATAAATTACAGTACGAGACTCGGGATCGCGATATTTACTGTTTCCGCTCGCTGTATATCGAAAGAAGCGAAGGATTCACTTCCCAAGCCTCCCAATAATTTGAAATAACGACAAATCTTTCAAGGACACTCCGACTCGCGATATTTATCGTTTCCCCTCGCTGTATATCGGAAGAAGCGATTGATTCACATCCCAAGCCTCGCAATCCTTTAAAATATCGATAGTACGAGACTCGGGATCGCGATATTTACCGTTTTCGCTCGCTGTATATCGAAACAAGCGAATAATGCACATCCCAAGCCTCGCAATCGTTCAAAATATCGATAAATCAGAGTAGGAGACTCGGAATCGCGATATTTACCTTTTCCGCGAGCTGTATATCGAAAGAAGCGAATGATTCACTTCCCAAGCCTCCCAATAATTTGAAATAACGACAAATCTTTCAAGGACACTCCGACTCGCGATATTTACCGTTTCCGCTCGCTGCATATCGAAACAAGCGAATAATTCACATCCCAAGCCTCGCAATCGTTCAAGATATCGATAATTCAGAGTATTAGACTCCGAATCGCGATATTTACTGTTTCCGCTCGCTGTATATCGAAAGAAGCGAAGGATTCACTTCCCAAGCCCCCCAATAATTTGAAATAACGACAAATCTTTCAAGGACACTCCGACTCGCGATATTTACCGTTTCCGCTCGCTGTATATCGAAACAAGCGAAGGATTCGCATACCAAGCCTCGCAATCGTTCAAAATATCGATAAATCACAGTACGAGACTCGGGATCGCGATATTTACCGTTTCCGCTCGCTGTATATCGAAAGAAGCGAATAATTCACATCCCAAGCCTCGCAATCGTTCAAGATATCGATAATTCAGAGTAGGAGACTCGGAATCGCGATATTTACCGTTTCCGCTCGCTGTATATCGAAAGAAGCGAAGGATTCACATCACAAGCCTCGCAACCGTTCAAAATATCTATAAATCACAGTAGGAGACTCCGAATGGCGATATTTACCGTTTCCGCTCGCTCTATAAAGAAAGAAGCGATGGATTCACTTCCCAAGCATCGCAATAATTCGAAATAACGACAAATCACTCAAGGACACTCCGAATCGCGATATTTACCGTTTCCGCTAGCTGTATATCGAAACAAGCGAATAATTCACATCCGAAGCCTCGCAATCGTTCAAAATATCGATAAATCACAGTACGAGACTCGGAATCGCGATATTTATCTTTTCCGCTCGCTGTATATCGAAAGAAGCGAAGGATTCACTTCCCAGGCCTCCCAATAATTTGAAATAACGACAAATCTTTCAAGGACACTCCGAATCGCGATATTTACCGTTTCCGCTAGCTGTATATCGAAACAAGCGATTGATTCACATCCCAAGCCTCGCAATCGTTGAAAATATCGATAAATTACAGTACGAGACTCGGGATCGCGATATTTACTGTTTCCGCTCGCTGTATATCGAAAGAAGCGAAGGATTCACTTCCCAAGCCTCCCAATAATTTGAAATAACGACAAATCTTTCAAGGACACTCCGACTCGCGATATTTACCGTTTCCCCTCGCTGTATATCGGAAGAAGCGATTGATTCACATCCCAAGCCTCGCAATCCTTTAAAATATCGATAGTACGAGACTCGGGATCGCGATATTTACCGTTTTCGCTCGCTGTATATCGAAACAAGCGAATAATGCACATCCCAAGCCTCGCAATCGTTCAAAATATCGATAAATCAGAGTATTAGACTCGGAATCGCGATATTTACTGTTTCCGCTCGCTGTATATAGAAACAAGCGAACGATTCGCAACCCAAGCATAGCAATAATTCGAAATAACGACAAATCACTCAAGGACACTCCGAATCGCGATATTTACTGTTTCCGCTCGCTGTATATCGAAAGAAGCGAAGGATTCACTTCCCAAGCCCCCCAATAATTTGAAATAACGACAAATCTTTCAAGGACACTCCGACTCGCGATATTTACCGTTTCCGCTCGCTGTATATCGAAAGAAGCGATTGATTCACATCCCAAGCCTCGCAATCGTTTAAAATATCGATAAAGCACAGTACGAGACTCGGGATCGCGATATTTACCGTTTCCGCTCGCTGTATATCGAAACAAGCGAATACTTCACATCCCAAGCCTCGCAATCGTTCAAGATATCGATAATTCAGAGTAGGAGACTCCGAATGGCGATATTTACCGTTTCCGCTCGCTGTATATCGAAAGAAGCGAGGGATTCACATCGCAAGCCTCGCAATCGTTCAAAATATCGGTAAATCAGAGTAGGAGACTCGGGATCGCGATATTTACATTTACCACTCGCTGTATATGGAAAGAAGCGATGGATTCACTTCCCAAGCCTCCCAATAATTTGAAATAACGACAAATCTTTCAAGGACACTCCGAATTGCGATATTTACCGTTTCCGCTCGCTGTATATCGAAACAAGCGAATAATTCACATCCCAAGCCTCGCAATCGTTCAAGATATCGATAATTCAGAGTATTAGACTCGGAATCGCGATATTTACTGTTTCCGCTCGCTGTATATAGAAACAAGCGAACGATTCGCAACCCAAGCATAGCAATAATTCGAAATAACGACAAATCACTCAAGGACACTCCGAATCGCGATATTTACCGTTTCCGCTCGCTGTATATCGAAAGAAGCGAAGGATTCACATCACAAGCCTCGCAATCGTTCAAAATATCGATATATCAGAGTAGGAGACTCCGAATGGCGATATTTACCGTTTCCGCTCGCTGTATATCGAAAGAAGCGAGGGATTCACTTCCCAGGCCTCGCAATAATTCGAAATAACGACGAATCACTCAAGGACACTCCGAATCGCGATATTTACCGTTTCCGCTCGCTGTATATCGAAAGAAGCGAAGGATTCACATCACAAGCCTCGCAATCGTTTAAAATATCGATAAATTACAGTACGAGACTCGGGATCGCGATATTTACTGTTTCCGCTCGCTGTATATCGAAAGAAGCGAAGGATTCACTTCCCAAGCCTCCCAATAATTTGAAATAACGACAAATCTTTCAAGGACACTCCGACTCGCGATATTTACCGTTTCCCCTCGCTGTATATCGGAAGAAGCGATTGATTCACATCCCAAGCCTCGCAATCGTTTAAAATATCGATAGTACGAGACTCGGGATCGCGATATTTACCGTTTTCGCTCGCTGTATATCGAAACAAGCGAATAATTCACATCCCAAGCCTCGCAATCGTTCAAAATATCGATAAATCAGAGTAGGAGACTCGGAATCGCGATATTTACCTTTTCCGCTCGCTGTATATCGAAAGAAGCGAAGGATTCACTTCCCAAGCCTCCCAATAATTTGAAATAACGACAAATCTTTCAAGGACACTCCGACTCGCGATATTTACCGTTTCCGCTCGCTGTATATCGAAACAAGCGAATAATTCACATCCCAAGCCTCGCAATCGTTCAAGATATCGATAATTCAGAGTATTAGACTCGGAATCGCGATATTTACTGTTTCCGCTCGCTGTATATAGAAACAAGCGAACGATTCGCAACCCAAGCATATAAATAATTCGAAATAACGACAAATCACTCAAGGACACTCCGAATCGCGATATTTACTGTTTCCGCTCGCTGTATATCGAAAGAAGCGAAGGATTCACTTCCCAAGCCCCCCAATAATTTGAAATAACGACAAATCTTTCAAGGACACTCCGACTCGCGATATTTACCGTTTCCGCTCGCTGTATATCGAAACAAGCGAAGGATTCGCATACCAAGCCTCGCAATCGTTCAAAATATCGATAAATCACAGTACGAGACTCGGGATCGCGATATTTACCGTTTCCGCTCGCTGTATATCGAAAGAAGCGAATAATTCACATCCCAAGCCTCGCAATCGTTCAAGATATCGATAATTCAGAGTAGGAGACTCGGAATCGCGATATTTACCGTTTCCGCTCGCTGTATATCGAAAGAAGCGAAGGATTCACATCACAAGCCTCGCAAAAGTTCAAAATATCTATAAATCACAGTAGGAGACTCCGAATGGCGATATTTACCGTTTCCGCTCGCTGTATAAAGAAAGAAGCGATGGATTCACTTCCCAAGCATCGCAATAATTCGAAATAACGACAAATCACTCAAGGACACTCCGAATCGCGATATTTACCGTTTCCGCTCGCTGTATATCGAAACAAGCGAAGGATTCGCATACCAAGCCTCGCAATCGTTCAAAATATCGATAAATCACAGTACGAGACTCGGGATCGCGATATTTACCGTTTCCGCTCGCTGTATATCGAAAGAAGCGAATAATTCACATCCCAAGCCTCGCAATCGTTCAAAATATCGATAAATCACAGTACGAGACTCGGAATCGCGATATTTACCTTTTCCGCTCGCTGTATATCGAAAGAAGCGAAGGATTCACTTCCCAGGCCTCCCAATAATTTGAAATAACGACAAATCTTTCAAGGACACTCCGAATCGCGATATTTACCGTTTCCGCTAGCTGTATATCGAAACAAGCGATTGATTCACATCCCAAGCCTCGCAATCGTTGAAAATATCGATAAATTACAGTACGAGACTCGGGATCGCGATATTTACTGTTTCCGCTCGCTGTATATCGAAAGAAGCGAAGGATTCACTTCCCAAGCCTCCCAATAATTTGAAATAACGACAAATCTTTCAAGGACACTCCGACTCGCGATATTTACCGTTTCCTCTCGCTGTATATCGGAAGAAGGGATTGATTCACATCCCAAGCCTCGCAATCCTTTAAAATATCGATAGTACGAGACTCGGGATCGCGATATTTACCGTTTTCGCTCGCTGTATATCGAAACAAGCGAATAATTCACATCCCAAGCCTCGCAATCGTTCAAAATATCGATAAATCAGAGTAGGAGACTCGGAATCGCGATATTTACCTTTTCCGCGAGCTGTATATCGAAAGAAGCGAAGGATTCACTTCCCAAGCCTCCCAATAATTTGAAATAACGACAAATCTTTCAAGGACACTCCGACTCGCGATATTTACCGTTTCCGCTCGCTGCATATCGAAACAAGCGAATAATTCACATCCCAAGCCTCGCAATCGTTCAAGATATCGATAATTCAGAGTATTAGACTCGGAATCGCGATATTTACTGTTTCCGCTCGCTGTATATAGAAACAAGCGAACGATTCGCAACCCAAGCATAGCAATAATTCGAAATAACGACAAATCACTCAAGGACACTCCGAATCGCGATATTTACTGTTTCCGCTCGCTGTATATAGAAACAAGCGAACGATTCGCAACCCAAGCATAGCAATAATTCGAAATAACGACAAATCACTCAAGGACACTCCGAATCGCGATATTTACTGTTTCCGCTCGCTGTATATCGAAAGAAGCGAAGGATTCACTTCCCAAGCCCCCCAATAATTTGAAATAACGACAAATCTTTCAAGGACACTCCGACTCGCGATATTTACCGTTTCCGCTCGCTGTATATCGAAAGAAGCGAATAATTCACATCCCAAGCCTCGCAATCGTTCAAGATATCGATAATTCAGAGTAGGAGACTCGGAATCGCGATATTTACCTTTTCCGCTCGCTGTATATCGAAAGAAGCGAAGGATTCACATCACAAGCCTCGCAATCGTTCAAAATATCGATATATCAGAGTAGGAGACTCCGAATGGCGATATTTACCGTTTCCGCTCGCTGTATATCGAAAGAAGCGAGGGATTCACTTCCCAGGCCTCGCAATAATTCGAAATAACGACGAATCACTCAAGGACACTCCGAATCGCGATATTTACCGTTTCCGCTCGCTGTATATCGAAAGAAGCGAAGGATTCACATCACAAGCCTCGCAATCGTTTAAAATATCGATAAATTACAGTACGAGACTCGGGATCGCGATATTTACTGTTTCCGCTCGCTGTATATCGAAAGAAGCGAAGGATTCACTTCCCAAGCCTCCCAATAATTTGAAATAACGACAAATCTTTCAAGGACACTCCGACTCGCGATATTTACCGTTTCCCCTCGCTGTATATCGGAAGAAGCGATTGATTCACATCCCAAGCCTCGCAATCGTTTAAAATATCGATAGTACGAGACTCGGGATCGCGATATTTACCGTTTTCGCTCGCTGTATATCGAAACAAGCGAATAATTCACATCCCAAGCCTCGCAATCGTTCAAAATATCGATAAATCAGAGTAGGAGACTCGGAATCGCGATATTTACCTTTTCCGCTCGCTGTATATCGAAAGAAGCGAAGGATTCACTTCCCAAGCCTCCCAATAATTTGAAATAACGACAAATCTTTCAAGGACACTCCGACTCGCGATATTTACCGTTTCCGCTCGCTGTATATCGAAACAAGCGAATAATTCACATCCCAAGCCTCGCAATCGTTCAAGATATCGATAATTCAGAGTATTAGACTCGGAATCGCGATATTTACTGTTTCCGATCGCTGTATATAGAAACAAGCGAACGATTCGCAACCCAAGCATATAAATAATTCGAAATAACGACAAATCACTCAAGGACACTCCGAATCGCGATATTTACTGTTTCCGCTCGCTGTATATCGAAAGAAGCGAAGGATTCACTTCCCAAGCCCCCCAATAATTTGAAATAACGACAAATCTTTCAAGGACACTCCGACTCGCGATATTTACCGTTTCCGCTCGCTGTATATCGAAACAAGCGAAGGATTCGCATACCAAGCCTCGCAATCGTTCAAAATATCGATAAATCACAGTACGAGACTCGGGATCGCGATATTTACCGTTTCCGCTCGCTGTATATCGAAAGAAGCGAATAATTCACATCCCAAGCCTCGCAATCGTTCAAAATATCGATAAATCACAGTACGAGACTCGGAATCGCGATATTTACCTTTTCCGCTCGCTGTATATCGAAAGAAGCGAAGGATTCACTTCCCAGGCCTCCCAATAATTTGAAATAACGACAAATCTTTCAAGGACACTCCGAATCGCGATATTTACCGTTTCCGCTAGCTGTATATCGAAACAAGCGATTGATTCACATCCCAAGCCTCGCAATCGTTCAAAATATCGATAAATCACAGTACGAGACTCGGGATCGCGATATTTACCGTTTCCGCTCGCTGTATATCGAAAGAAGCGAATAATTCACATCCCAAGCCTCGCAATCGTTCAAAATATCGATAAATCACAGTACGAGACTCGGAATCGCGATATTTACCGTTTCCGCTCGCTGTATATCGAAAGAAGCGAATAATTCACATCCCAAGCCTCGCAATCGTTCAAGATATCGATAATTCAGAGTAGGAGACTCGGAATCGCGATATTTACCGTTTCCGCTCGCTGTATATCGAAAGAAGCGAAGGATTCACATCACAAGCCTCGCAACCGTTCAAAATATCTATAAATCACAGTAGGAGACTCCGAATGGCGATATTTACCGTTTCCGCTCGCTCTATAAAGAAAGAAGCGATGGATTCACTTCCCAAGCATCGCAATAATTCGAAATAACGACAAATCACTCAAGGACACTCCGAATCGCGATATTTACCGTTTCCGCTAGCTGTATATCGAAACAAGCGAATAATTCACATCCGAAGCCTCGCAATCGTTCAAAATATCGATAAATCACAGTACGAGACTCGGAATCGCGATATTTATCTTTTCCGCTCGCTGTATATCGAAAGAAGCGAAGGATTCACTTCCCAGGCCTCCCAATAATTTGAAATAACGACAAATCTTTCAAGGACACTCCGAATCGCGATATTTACCGTTTCCGCTAGCTGTATATCGAAACAAGCGATTGATTCACATCCCAAGCCTCGCAATCGTTGAAAATATCGATAAATTACAGTACGAGACTCGGGATCGCGATATTTACTGTTTCCGCTCGCTGTATATCGAAAGAAGCGAAGGATTCACTTCCCAAGCCTCCCAATAATTTGAAATAACGACAAATCTTTCAAGGACACTCCGACTCGCGATATTTATCGTTTCCCCTCGCTGTATATCGGAAGAAGCGATTGATTCACATCCCAAGCCTCGCAATCCTTTAAAATATCGATAGTACGAGACTCGGGATCGCGATATTTACCGTTTTCGCTCGCTGTATATCGAAACAAGCGAATAATGCACATCCCAAGCCTCGCAATCGTTCAAAATATCGATAAATCAGAGTAGGAGACTCGGAATCGCGATATTTACCTTTTCCGCGAGCTGTATATCGAAAGAAGCGAATGATTCACTTCCCAAGCCTCCCAATAATTTGAAATAACGACAAATCTTTCAAGGACACTCCGACTCGCGATATTTACCGTTTCCGCTCGCTGCATATCGAAACAAGCGAATAATTCACATCCCAAGCCTCGCAATCGTTCAAGATATCGATAATTCAGAGTATTAGACTCCGAATCGCGATATTTACTGTTTCCGCTCGCTGTATATCGAAAGAAGCGAAGGATTCACTTCCCAAGCCCCCCAATAATTTGAAATAACGACAAATCTTTCAAGGACACTCCGACTCGCGATATTTACCGTTTCCGCTCGCTGTATATCGAAACAAGCGAAGGATTCGCATACCAAGCCTCGCAATCGTTCAAAATATCGATAAATCACAGTACGAGACTCGGGATCGCGATATTTACCGTTTCCGCTCGCTGTATATCGAAAGAAGCGAATAATTCACATCCCAAGCCTCGCAATCGTTCAAGATATCGATAATTCAGAGTAGGAGACTCGGAATCGCGATATTTACCGTTTCCGCTCGCTGTATATCGAAAGAAGCGAAGGATTCACATCACAAGCCTCGCAACCGTTCAAAATATCTATAAATCACAGTAGGAGACTCCGAATGGCGATATTTACCGTTTCCGCTCGCTCTATAAAGAAAGAAGCGATGGATTCACTTCCCAAGCATCGCAATAATTCGAAATAACGACAAATCACTCAAGGACACTCCGAATCGCGATATTTACCGTTTCCGCTAGCTGTATATCGAAACAAGCGAATAATTCACATCCGAAGCCTCGCAATCGTTCAAAATATCGATAAATCACAGTACGAGACTCGGAATCGCGATATTTATCTTTTCCGCTCGCTGTATATCGAAAGAAGCGAAGGATTCACTTCCCAGGCCTCCCAATAATTTGAAATAACGACAAATCTTTCAAGGACACTCCGAATCGCGATATTTACCGTTTCCGCTAGCTGTATATCGAAACAAGCGATTGATTCACATCCCAAGCCTCGCAATCGTTGAAAATATCGATAAATTACAGTACGAGACTCGGGATCGCGATATTTACTGTTTCCGCTCGCTGTATATCGAAAGAAGCGAAGGATTCACTTCCCAAGCCTCCCAATAATTTGAAATAACGACAAATCTTTCAAGGACACTCCGACTCGCGATATTTACCGTTTCCCCTCGCTGTATATCGGAAGAAGCGATTGATTCACATCCCAAGCCTCGCAATCCTTTAAAATATCGATAGTACGAGACTCGGGATCGCGATATTTACCGTTTTCGCTCGCTGTATATCGAAACAAGCGAATAATGCACATCCCAAGCCTCGCAATCGTTCAAAATATCGATAAATCAGAGTATTAGACTCGGAATCGCGATATTTACTGTTTCCGCTCGCTGTATATAGAAACAAGCGAACGATTCGCAACCCAAGCATAGCAATAATTCGAAATAACGACAAATCACTCAAGGACACTCCGAATCGCGATATTTACTGTTTCCGCTCGCTGTATATCGAAAGAAGCGAAGGATTCACTTCCCAAGCCCCCCAATAATTTGAAATAACGACAAATCTTTCAAGGACACTCCGACTCGCGATATTTACCGTTTCCGCTCGCTGTATATCGAAAGAAGCGATTGATTCACATCCCAAGCCTCGCAATCGTTTAAAATATCGATAAAGCACAGTACGAGACTCGGGATCGCGATATTTACCGTTTCCGCTCGCTGTATATCGAAACAAGCGAATACTTCACATCCCAAGCCTCGCAATCGTTCAAGATATCGATAATTCAGAGTAGGAGACTCCGAATGGCGATATTTACCGTTTCCGCTCGCTGTATATCGAAAGAAGCGAGGGATTCACATCGCAAGCCTCGCAATCGTTCAAAATATCGGTAAATCAGAGTAGGAGACTCGGGATCGCGATATTTACATTTACCACTCGCTGTATATGGAAAGAAGCGATGGATTCACTTCCCAAGCCTCCCAATAATTTGAAATAACGACAAATCTTTCAAGGACACTCCGAATTGCGATATTTACCGTTTCCGCTCGCTGTATATCGAAACAAGCGAATAATTCACATCCCAAGCCTCGCAATCGTTCAAGATATCGATAATTCAGAGTATTAGACTCGGAATCGCGATATTTACTGTTTCCGCTCGCTGTATATAGAAACAAGCGAACGATTCGCAACCCAAGCATAGCAATAATTCGAAATAACGACAAATCACTCAAGGACACTCCGAATCGCGATATTTACCGTTTCCGCTCGCTGTATATCGAAAGAAGCGAAGGATTCACATCACAAGCCTCGCAATCGTTCAAAATATCGATATATCAGAGTAGGAGACTCCGAATGGCGATATTTACCGTTTCCGCTCGCTGTATATCGAAAGAAGCGAGGGATTCACTTCCCAGGCCTCGCAATAATTCGAAATAACGACGAATCACTCAAGGACACTCCGAATCGCGATATTTACCGTTTCCGCTCGCTGTATATCGAAAGAAGCGAAGGATTCACATCACAAGCCTCGCAATCGTTTAAAATATCGATAAATTACAGTACGAGACTCGGGATCGCGATATTTACTGTTTCCGCTCGCTGTATATCGAAAGAAGCGAAGGATTCACTTCCCAAGCCTCCCAATAATTTGAAATAACGACAAATCTTTCAAGGACACTCCGACTCGCGATATTTACCGTTTCCCCTCGCTGTATATCGGAAGAAGCGATTGATTCACATCCCAAGCCTCGCAATCGTTTAAAATATCGATAGTACGAGACTCGGGATCGCGATATTTACCGTTTTCGCTCGCTGTATATCGAAACAAGCGAATAATTCACATCCCAAGCCTCGCAATCGTTCAAAATATCGATAAATCAGAGTAGGAGACTCGGAATCGCGATATTTACCTTTTCCGCTCGCTGTATATCGAAAGAAGCGAAGGATTCACTTCCCAAGCCTCCCAATAATTTGAAATAACGACAAATCTTTCAAGGACACTCCGACTCGCGATATTTACCGTTTCCGCTCGCTGTATATCGAAACAAGCGAATAATTCACATCCCAAGCCTCGCAATCGTTCAAGATATCGATAATTCAGAGTATTAGACTCGGAATCGCGATATTTACTGTTTCCGATCGCTGTATATAGAAACAAGCGAACGATTCGCAACCCAAGCATATAAATAATTCGAAATAACGACAAATCACTCAAGGACACTCCGAATCGCGATATTTACTGTTTCCGCTCGCTGTATATCGAAAGAAGCGAAGGATTCACTTCCCAAGCCCCCCAATAATTTGAAATAACGACAAATCTTTCAAGGACACTCCGACTCGCGATATTTACCGTTTCCGCTCGCTGTATATCGAAACAAGCGAAGGATTCGCATACCAAGCCTCGCAATCGTTCAAAATATCGATAAATCACAGTACGAGACTCGGGATCGCGATATTTACCGTTTCCGCTCGCTGTATATCGAAAGAAGCGAATAATTCACATCCCAAGCCTCGCAATCGTTCAAAATATCGATAAATCACAGTACGAGACTCGGAATCGCGATATTTACCTTTTCCGCTCGCTGTATATCGAAAGAAGCGAAGGATTCACTTCCCAGGCCTCCCAATAATTTGAAATAACGACAAATCTTTCAAGGACACTCCGAATCGCGATATTTACCGTTTCCGCTAGCTGTATATCGAAACAAGCGATTGATTCACATCCCAAGCCTCGCAATCGTTGAAAATATCGATAAATTACAGTACGAGACTCGGGATCGCGATATTTACTGTTTCCGCTCGCTGTATATCGAAAGAAGCGAAGGATTCACTTCCCAAGCCTCCCAATAATTTGAAATAACGACAAATCTTTCAAGGACACTCCGACTCGCGATATTTACCGTTTCCTCTCGCTGTATATCGGAAGAAGGGATTGATTCACATCCCAAGCCTCGCAATCCTTTAAAATATCGATAGTACGAGACTCGGGATCGCGATATTTACCGTTTTCGCTCGCTGTATATCGAAACAAGCGAATAATTCACATCCCAAGCCTCGCAATCGTTCAAAATATCGATAAATCAGAGTAGGAGACTCGGAATCGCGATATTTACCTTTTCCGCGAGCTGTATATCGAAAGAAGCGAAGGATTCACTTCCCAAGCCTCCCAATAATTTGAAATAACGACAAATCTTTCAAGGACACTCCGACTCGCGATATTTACCGTTTCCGCTCGCTGCATATCGAAACAAGCGAATAATTCACATCCCAAGCCTCGCAATCGTTCAAGATATCGATAATTCAGAGTATTAGACTCGGAATCGCGATATTTACTGTTTCCGCTCGCTGTATATAGAAACAAGCGAACGATTCGCAACCCAAGCATAGCAATAATTCGAAATAACGACAAATCACTCAAGGACACTCCGAATCGCGATATTTACTGTTTCCGCTCGCTGTATATAGAAACAAGCGAACGATTCGCAACCCAAGCATAGCAATAATTCGAAATAACGACAAATCACTCAAGGACACTCCGAATCGCGATATTTACTGTTTCCGCTCGCTGTATATCGAAAGAAGCGAAGGATTCACTTCCCAAGCCCCCCAATAATTTGAAATAACGACAAATCTTTCAAGGACACTCCGACTCGCGATATTTACCGTTTCCGCTCGCTGTATATCGAAAGAAGCGAATAATTCACATCCCAAGCCTCGCAATCGTTCAAGATATCGATAATTCAGAGTAGGAGACTCGGAATCGCGATATTTACCTTTTCCGCTCGCTGTATATCGAAAGAAGCGAAGGATTCACATCACAAGCCTCGCAATCGTTCAAAATATCGATATATCAGAGTAGGAGACTCCGAATGGCGATATTTACCGTTTCCGCTCGCTGTATATCGAAAGAAGCGAGGGATTCACTTCCCAGGCCTCGCAATAATTCGAAATAACGACGAATCACTCAAGGACACTCCGAATCGCGATATTTACCGTTTCCGCTCGCTGTATATCGAAAGAAGCGAAGGATTCACATCACAAGCCTCGCAATCGTTTAAAATATCGATAAATTACAGTACGAGACTCGGGATCGCGATATTTACTGTTTCCGCTCGCTGTATATCGAAAGAAGCGAAGGATTCACTTCCCAAGCCTCCCAATAATTTGAAATAACGACAAATCTTTCAAGGACACTCCGACTCGCGATATTTACCGTTTCCCCTCGCTGTATATCGGAAGAAGCGATTGATTCACATCCCAAGCCTCGCAATCGTTTAAAATATCGATAGTACGAGACTCGGGATCGCGATATTTACCGTTTTCGCTCGCTGTATATCGAAACAAGCGAATAATTCACATCCCAAGCCTCGCAATCGTTCAAAATATCGATAAATCAGAGTAGGAGACTCGGAATCGCGATATTTACCTTTTCCGCTCGCTGTATATCGAAAGAAGCGAAGGATTCACTTCCCAAGCCTCCCAATAATTTGAAATAACGACAAATCTTTCAAGGACACTCCGACTCGCGATATTTACCGTTTCCGCTCGCTGTATATCGAAACAAGCGAATAATTCACATCCCAAGCCTCGCAATCGTTCAAGATATCGATAATTCAGAGTATTAGACTCGGAATCGCGATATTTACTGTTTCCGATCGCTGTATATAGAAACAAGCGAACGATTCGCAACCCAAGCATATAAATAATTCGAAATAACGACAAATCACTCAAGGACACTCCGAATCGCGATATTTACTGTTTCCGCTCGCTGTATATCGAAAGAAGCGAAGGATTCACTTCCCAAGCCCCCCAATAATTTGAAATAACGACAAATCTTTCAAGGACACTCCGACTCGCGATATTTACCGTTTCCGCTCGCTGTATATCGAAACAAGCGAAGGATTCGCATACCAAGCCTCGCAATCGTTCAAAATATCGATAAATCACAGTACGAGACTCGGGATCGCGATATTTACCGTTTCCGCTCGCTGTATATCGAAAGAAGCGAATAATTCACATCCCAAGCCTCGCAATCGTTCAAGATATTCATAATTCAGAGTACGAGACTCGGAATCGCGATATTTACCGTTTCCGCTCGCTGTATATCGAAAGAAGCGAAGGATTCACATCACAAGCCTCGCAACCGTTCAAAATATCTATAAATCACAGTAGGAGACTCCGAATGGCGATATTTACCGTTTCCGCTCGCTGTATAAAGAAAGAAGCGATGGATTCACTTCCCAAGCATCGCAATAATTCGAAATAACGACAAATCACTCAAGGACACTCCGAATCGCGATATTTACCGTTTCCGCTCGGTGTATATCGAAACAAGCGAAGGATTCGCATACCAAGCCTCGCAATCGTTCAAAATATCGATAAATCACAGTACGAGACTCGGGATCGCGATATTTACCGTTTCCGCTCGCTGTATATCGAAAGAAGCGAATAATTCACATCCCAAGCCTCGCAATCGTTCAAAATATCGATAAATCACAGTACGAGACTCGGAATCGCGATATTTACCTTTTCCGCTCGCTGTATATCGAAAGAAGCGAAGGATTCACTTCCCAGGCCTCCCAATAATTTGAAATAACGACAAATCTTTCAAGGACACTCCGAATCGCGATATTTACCGTTTCCGCTAGCTGTATATCGAAACAAGCGATTGATTCACATCCCAAGCCTCGCAATCGTTGAAAATATCGATAAATTACAGTACGAGACTCGGGATCGCGATATTTACCTTTTCCGCGAGCTGTATATCGAAAGAAGCGAAGGATTCACTTCCCAAGCCTCCCAATAATTTGAAATAACGACAAATCTTTCAAGGACACTCCGACTCGCGATATTTACCGTTTCCGCTCGCTGCATATCGAAACAAGCGAATAATTCACATCCCAAGCCTCGCAATCGTTCAAGATATCGATAATTCAGAGTATTAGACTCGGAATCGCGATATTTACTGTTTCCGCTCGCTGTATATAGAAACAAGCGAACGATTCGCAACCCAAGCATAGCAATAATTCGAAATAACGACAAATCACTCAAGGACACTCCGAATCGCGATATTTACTGTTTCCGCTCGCTGTATATCGAAAGAAGCGAAGGATTCACTTCCCAAGCCCCCCAATAATTTGAAATAACGACAAATCTTTCAAGGACACTCCGACTCGCGATATTTACCGTTTCCGCTCGCTGTATATCGAAAGAAGCGATTGATTCACATCCCAAGCCTCGCAATCGTTTAAAATATCGATAAAGCACAGTACGAGACTCGGGATCGCGATATTTACCGTTTCCGCTCGCTGTATATCGAAACAAGCGAATAATTCACATCCCAAGCCTCGCAATCGTTCAAGATATCGATAATTCAGAGTAGGAGACTCCGAATGGCGATATTTACCGTTTCCGCTCGCTGTATATCGAAAGAAGCGAGGGATTCACATCGCAAGCCTCGCAATCGTTCAAAATATCGGTAAATCAGAGTAGGAGACTCGGGATCGCGATATTTACATTTACCACTCGCTGTATATGGAAAGAAGCGATGGATTCACTTCCCAAGCCTCCCAATAATTTGAAATAACGACAAATCTTTCAAGGACACTCCGACTCGCGATATTTACCGTTTCCGCTCGCTGTATATCGAAAGAAGCGATTGATTCACATCCCAAGCCTCGCAATCGTTTAAAATATCGATAAAGCACAGTACGAGACTCGGGATCGCGATATTTACCGTTTCCGCTCGCTGTATATCGAAACAAGCGAATAATTCACATCCCAAGCCTCGCAATCGTTCAAGATATCGATAATTCAGAGTAGGAGACTCCGAATGGCGATATTTACCGTTTCCGCTCGCTGTATATCGAAACAAGCGAATAATTCACATCCCAAGCCTCGCAATCGTTCAAGATATCGATAATTCAGAGTATTAGACTCGGAATCGCGATATTTACTGTTTCCGCTCGCTGTATATAGAAACAAGCGAACGATTCGCAACCCAAGCATAGCAATAATTCGAAATAACGACAAATCACTCAAGGACACTCCGAATCGCGATATTTACTGTTTCCGCTCGCTGTATATCGAAAGAAGCGAAGGATTCACTTCCCAAGCCCCCCAATAATTTGAAATAACGACAAATCTTTCAAGGACACTCCGACTCGCGATATTTACCGTTTCCGCTCGCTGTATATCGAAACAAGCGAAGGATTCGCATACCAAGCCTCGCAATCGTTCAAAATATCGATAAATCACAGTACGAGACTCGGGATCGCGATATTTACCGTTTCCGCTCGCTGTATATCGAAAGAAGCGAATAATTCACATCCCAAGCCTCGCAATCGTTCAAAATATCGATAAATCACAGTACGAGACTCGGGATCGCGATATTTACCTTTTCCGCTCGCTGTATATCGAAAGAAGCGAAGGATTCACATCACAAGCCTCGCAATCGTTCAAAATAACGACGAATCACTCAAGGACACTCCGAATCGCGATATTTACCGTTTCCGCTCGCTGTATATCGAAAGAAGCGAAGGATTCACATCACAAGCCTCGCAACCGTTCAAAATATCTATAAATCACAGTAGGAGACTCCGAATGGCGATATTTACCGTTTCCGCTCGCTGTATAAAGAAAGAAGCGATGGATTCACTTCCCAAGCATCGCAATAATTCGAAATAACGACAAATCACTCAAGGACACTCCGAATCGCGATATTTACCGTTTCCGCTAGCTGTATATCGAAACAAGCGAATAATTCACATCCGAAGCCTCGCAATCGTTCAAAATATCGATAAATCACAGTACGAGACTCGGAATCGCGATATTTACCTTTTCCGCTCGCTGTATATCGAAAGAAGCGAAGGATTCACTTCCCAGGCCTCCCAATAATTTGAAATAACGACAAATCTTTCAAGGACACTCCGACTCGCGATATTTACCGTTTCCGCTCGCTGTATATCGAAACAAGCGAAGGATTCGCATACCAAGCCTCGCAATCGTTCAAAATATCGATAAATCACAGTACGAGACTCGGAATCGCGATATTTACCTTTTCCGCTCGCTGTATATCGAAAGAAGCGAAGGATTCACTTCCCAGGCCTCCCAATAATTTGAAATAACGACAAATCTTTCAAGGACACTCCGAATCGCGATATTTACCGTTTCCGCTAGCTGTATATCGAAACAAGCGATTGATTCACATCCCAAGCCTCGCAATCGTTGAAAATATCGATAAATTACAGTACGAGACTCGGGATCGCGATATTTACTGATTCCGCTCGCTGTATATCGAAAGAAGCGAAGGATTCACTTCCCAAGCCTCCCAATAATTTGAAATAACGACAAATCTTTCAAGGACACTCCGACTCGCGATATTTACCGTTTCCCCTCGCTGTATATCGGAAGAAGCGATTGATTCAAATCCCAAGCCTCGCAATCCTTTAAAATATCGATAGTACGAGACTCGGGATCGCGATATTTACCGTTTTCGCTCGCTGTATATCGAAACAAGCGAATAATTCACATCCCAAGCCTCGCAATCGTTCAAAATATCGATAAATCAGAGTAGGAGACTCGGAATCGCGATATTTACCTTTTCCGCGAGCTGTATATCGAAAGAAGCGAAGGATTCACTTCCCAAGCCCCCCAATAATTTGAAATAACGACGAATCACTCAAGGACACTCCGAATCGCGATATTTACCGTTTCTGCTCGCTGTATATCGAAAGAAGCGAAGGATTCACATCACAAGCCTCGCAACCGTTCAAAATATCTATAAATCACAGTAGGAGACTCCGAATGGCGATATTTACCGTTTCCGCTCGCTGTATAAAGAAAGAAGCGATGGATTCACTTCCCAAGCATCGCAATAATTCGAAATAACGACAAATCACTCAAGGACACTCCGAATCGCGATATTTACCGTTTCCGCTAGCTGTATATCGAAACAAGCGATTGATTCACATCCCAAGCCTCGCAATCGTTTAAAATATCGATAAATTACAGTACGAGACTCGGGATCGCGATATTTACTGTTTCCGCTCGCTGTATATCGAAAGAAGCGAAGGATTCACTTCCCAAGCCTCCCAATAATTTGAAATAACGACAAATCTTTCAAGGACACTCCGACTAGCGATATTTACCGTTTCCCCTCGCTGTATATCGGAAGAAGCGATTGATTCACATCCCAAGCCTCGCAATCGTTTAAAATATCGATAGTACGAGACTCGGGATCGCGATATTTACCGTTTTCGCTCGCTGTATATCGAAACAAGCGAATAATTCACATCCCAAGCCTCACAATCGTTCAAAATATCGATAAATCACAGTACGAGACTCGGGATCGCGATATTTACCGTTTCCGCACGCTGTATATCGAATGAAGATGAGGATTCACATCGCAAGACTCGCAATCGTTCAAAATATCGGTAAATCAGAGTAGGAGACTCGGGATCGCGATATTTACATTTACCACTCGCTGTATATCGAAAGAAGCGAAGGATTCACTTCCCAAGCCTCGCAATAATTCGAAATAACGACAAATCACTCAAGGACACTCCGAATCGCGATATTTACAATTTCCGCTCGCTGTATATCGAAACAAGCGAATAATTCACATCAAAAGCCTCGCAATCGTTCAAAATATCGATAAATCAGAGTAGGAGACTCGGAATCGCGATATATAGCTTTTCCGCTCGCTGTATATCGAAAGAAGCGAAGGATTCACTTCCCAAGCCTCCCAATAATTTGAAATAAAGACAAATCTTTCAAGGACACTCCGACTCGCGATATTTACCGTTTCCGCTCGCTCTATATCGAAACAAGCGAATAATTCACATCCCAAGCCTCGCAATCGTTCAAGATATCGATAATTCAGAGTAGGAGACACGGAATCGGGATATTTACCTTTTACGCTCGCTGTATATCGAAAGAAGCGAAGGATTCACTTCCCAAGCCTCGCAATAATTCGAAATAACGACAAATCACTCAAGGACACTCCGAATCGCGATATTTACCGTTTCCGCTCGCTGTATATCGAAACAAGCGAATAATTCACATCAAAAGCCTCGCAATCGTTCAAAATATGGATAAATCAGAGTAGGAGACTCGGAATCGCGATATATAGCTTTTCCGCTCGCTGTATATCGAAAGAAGCGAAGGATTCACTTCCCAAGCCTCCCAATAATTTGAAATAAAGACAAATCTTTCAAGGACACTCCGACTCGCGATATTTACCGTTTCCGCTCGCTCTATATCGAAACAAGCGAATAATTCACATCCCAAGCCTCGCAATCGTTCAAGATATCGATAATTCAGAGTAGGAGACACGGAATCGGGATATTTACCTTTTACGCTCGCTGTATATCGAAAGAAGCGAAGGATTCACTTCCCAAGCCTCGCAATAATTCGAAATAACGACAAATCACTCAAGGACACTCCGAATCGCGATATTTACCGTTTCCGCTCGCTGTATATCGCAACAAGCGAGTAATTCACATCAAAAGCCTCGCAACCGTTCAAAATATGGATAAATCAGAGTAGGAGACTCGGAATCGCGATATTTAGCTTTTCCGCTCGCTGTATATCGAAAGAAGCGAAGGATTCACTTCCCAAGAGTCCCAATAATTTGAAATAACGACAAATCTTTCAAGGACACTCCGACTCGCGATATTTACCGTTTCCGCTCGCTGTATATCGAAACAAGCGAAGGATTCGCATACCAAGCCTCGCAATCGTTCAAAATATCGATAAATCACAGTACGAGACTCGGGATCGCGATATTTACCGTTTCCGCTCGCTGTATATCGAAAGAAGCGAATAATTCACATCCCAAGCCTCGCAATCGTTCAAAATATTGATAAATCACAGTACGAGACTCGGGATCGCGATATTTACCTTTTCCGCTCGCTGTATATCGAAAGAAGCGAAGGATTCACATCACAAGCCTCGCAATCGTTCAAAATAACGACGAATCACTCAAGGACACTCCGAATCGCGATATTTACCGTTTCCGCTCGCTGTATATCGAAAGAAGCGAAGGATTCACATCACAAGCCTCGCAACCGTTCAAAATATCTATAAATCACAGTAGGAGACTCCGAATGGCGATATTTACCGTTTCCGCTCGCTGTATAAAGAAAGAAGCGATGGATTCACTTCCCAAGCATCGCAATAATTCGAAATAACGACAAATCACTCAAGGACACTCCGAATCGCGATATTTACCGTTTCCGCTAGCTGTATATCGAAACAAGCGAATAATTCACATCCGAAGCCTCGCAATCGTTCAAAATATCGATAAATCACAGTACGAGACTCGGAATCGCGATATTTACCTTTTCCGCTCGCTGTATATCGAAAGAAGCGAAGGATTCACTTCCCAGGCCTCCCAATAATTTGAAATAACGACAAATCTTTCAAGGACACTCCGAATCGCGATATTTACCGTTTCCGCTAGCTGTATATCGAAACAAGCGATTGATTCACATCCCAAGCCTCGCAATCGTTGAAAATATCGATAAATTACAGTACGAGACTCGGGATCGCGATATTTACTGATTCCGCTCGCTGTATATCGAAAGAAGCGAAGGATTCACTTCCCAAGCCTCCCAATAATTTGAAATAACGACAAATCTTTCAAGGACACTCCGACTCGCGATATTTACCGTTTCCCCTCGCTGTATATCGGAAGAAGCGATTGATTCACATCCCAAGCCTCGCAATCCTTTAAAATATCGATAGTACGAGACTCGGGATCGCGATATTTACCGTTTTCGCTCGCTGTATATCGAAACAAGCGAATAATTCACATCCCAAGCCTCGCAATCGTTCAAAATATCGATAAATCAGAGTAGGAGACTCGGAATCGCGATATTTACCTTTTCCGCGAGCTGTATATCGAAAGAAGCGAAGGATTCACTTCCCAAGCCCCCCAATAATTTGAAATAACGACGAATCACTCAAGGACACTCCGAATCGCGATATTTACCGTTTCTGCTCGCTGTATATCGAAAGAAGCGAAGGATTCACATCACAAGCCTCGCAACCGTTCAAAATATCTATAAATCACAGTAGGAGACTCCGAATGGCGATATTTACCGTTTCCGCTCGCTGTATAAAGAAAGAAGCGATGGATTCACTTCCCAAGCATCGCAATAATTCGAAATAACGACAAATCACTCAAGGACACTCCGAATCGCGATATTTACCGTTTCCGCTAGCTGTATATCGAAACAAGCGATTGATTCACATCCCAAGCCTCGCAATCGTTTAAAATATCGATAAATTACAGTACGAGACTCGGGATCGCGATATTTACATTTACCACTCGCTGTATATCGAAAGAAGCGAAGGATTCACTTCCCAAGCCTCGCAATAATTCGAAATAACGACAAATCACTCAAGGACACTCCGAATCGCGATATTTACAATTTCCGCTCGCTGTATATCGAAACAAGCGAATAATTCACATCAAAAGCCTCGCAATCGTTCAAAATATCGATAAATCAGAGTAGGAGACTCGGAATCGCGATATATAGCTTTTCCGCTCGCTGTATATCGAAAGAAGCGAAGGATTCACTTCCCAAGCCTCCCAATAATTTGAAATAAAGACAAATCTTTCAAGGACACTCCGACTCGCGATATTTACCGTTTCCGCTCGCTCTATATCGAAACAAGCGAATAATTCACATCCCAAGCCTCGCAATCGTTCAAGATATCGATAATTCAGAGTAGGAGACACGGAATCGGGATATTTACCTTTTACGCTCGCTGTATATCGAAAGAAGCGAAGGATTCACTTCCCAAGCCTCGCAATAATTCGAAATAACGACAAATCACTCAAGGACACTCCGAATCGCGATATTTACCGTTTCCGCTCGCTGTATATCGAAACAAGCGAGTAATTCACATCAAAAGCCTCGCAATCGTTCAAAATATGGATAAATCAGAGTAGGAGACTCGGAATCGCGATATTTAGCTTTTCCGCTCGCTGTATATCGAAAGAAGCGAAGGATTCACTTCCCAAGAGTCCCAATAATTTGAAATAACGACAAATCTTTCAAGGACACTCCGACTCGCGATATTTACCGTTTCCGCTCGCTGTATATCGAAAGAAGCGATTGATTCACATCCCAAGCCTCGCAAACGTTTAAAATATCGATAAAGCACAGTACGAGACTCGGGATCGCGATATTTACCGTTTCCGCTCGCTGTATATTGAAACAAGCGAATAATTCACATCCCAAGCCTCGCAATCGTTCAAGATATCGATAATTCAGAGTAGGAGACTCGGAATCGGGATATTTACCTTTACGCTCGCTGTATATCGAAAGAAGCGAAGGATTCACATCACAAGCCTCGCAATCGTTCAAAATATCGGTAAATCATGGTAGGAGACTCGGGATCGCGATATTTACATTTACCACTCGCTGTATATCGAAAGAAACGAAGGATTCACTTCCCAAGCCTCGCAATAATTCGAAATAACGACAAATCATTCAAGGACACTCCGAATCGCGATATTGACCGTTTCCGCTCGCTGTATATCGAAAGAAGCGAAGGATTCACATCCCAAGCCTCGCAACCGTTCGAAATAACGAGAAATCACTCAAGGTCACTCGGAATCACGATATTGACCTTTTCCATATGCAGTGTATTGAAAGAAGCTAAGGATTCGTTTCCCAAGCCTCGCAATCGTTCAAAATATCGATAAATCAGAGTAGGATACTCGGAATCGCGATATTTAGCTTTTCCGCTAACTGTATATCGAAAGAAGCGAAGGATTCACTTCCCAAGCCTCCCAATAATTTGAAATAATGACAAATCACTCAAGGACACTCCGACTCGCGATATTTACCGTTTCCGCTCGCTGTATATCGAAAGAAGCGAAGGATTCACATCACAAGCCTCGCAATCGTACAAAATATCGATAAATCAGAGTAGGAGACTCCGAATGGCGATATTTACCGTTTCCGCTCGCTGTATATCGAAAGAAGCGAAGGATTCCAATCCCAAGACTCGCAACCGTTCAAAATATCTATAAATCACAGTAGGAGACTCGGGATCGCGATATTTACATTTACCACTCGCTGTATAAAGAAAGAAGCGATGGATTCACTTCCCAAGCATCGCAATAATTCGAAATAACGACAAATCACTCAAGGACACTCCGAATCGCGATATTTACCGTTTCCGCTAGCTGTATATCGAAACAAGCGAATAATTCACATCCGAAGCCTCGCAATCGTTCAAAATATCGATAAATCACAGTACGAGACTCGGAATCGCGATATTTACCTTTTCCGCTCGCTGTATATCGAAAGAAGCGAAGGATTCACTTCCCAGGCCTCCCAATAATTTGAAATAACGACAAATCTTTCAAGGACACTCCGAATCGCGATATTTACCGTTTCCGCTAGCTGTATATCGAAACAAGCGATTGATTCACATCCCAAGCCTCGCAATCGTTGAAAATATCGATAAATTACAGTACGAGACTCGGGATCGCGATATTTACTGATTCCGCTCGCTGTATATCGAAAGAAGCGAAGGATTCACTTCCCAAGCCTCCCAATAATTTGAAATAACGACAAATCTTTCAAGGACACTCCGACTCGCGATATTTACCGTTTCCCCTCGCTGTATATCGGAAGAAGCGATTGATTCACATCCCAAGCCTCGCAATCCTTTAAAATATCGATAGTACGAGACTCGGGATCGCGATATTTACCGTTTTCGCTCGCTGTATATCGAAACAAGCGAATAATTCACATCCCAAGCCTCGCAATCGTTCAAAATATCGATAAATCAGAGTAGGAGACTCGGAATCGCGATATTTACCTTTTCCGCGAGCTGTATATCGAAAGAAGCGAAGGATTCACTTCCCAAGCCCCCCAATAATTTGAAATAACGACGAATCACTCAAGGACACTCCGAATCGCGATATTTACCGTTTCTGCTCGCTGTATATCGAAAGAAGCGAAGGATTCACATCACAAGCCTCGCAACCGTTCAAAATATCTATAAATCACAGTAGGAGACTCCGAATGGCGATATTTACCGTTTCCGCTCGCTGTATAAAGAAAGAAGCGATGGATTCACTTCCCAAGCATCGCAATAATTCGAAATAACGACAAATCACTCAAGGACACTCCGAATCGCGATATTTACCGTTTCCGCTAGCTGTATATCGAAACAAGCGATTGATTCACATCCCAAGCCTCACAATCGTTTAAAATATCGATAAATTACAGTACGAGACTCGGGATCGCGATATTTACTGTTTCCCCTCGCTGTATATCGGAAGAAGCGATTGATTCACATCCCAAGCCTCGCAATCGTTTAAAATATCGATAGTACGAGACTCGGGATCGCGATATTTACCGTTTTCGCTCGCTGTATATCGAAACAAGCGAATAATTCACATCCCAAGCCTCGCAATCGTTCAAAATATCGATAAATCACAGTACGAGACTCGGGATCGCGATATTTACCGTTTCCGCACGCTGTATATCGAATGAAGATGAGGATTCACATCGCAAGACTCGCAATCGTTCAAAATATCGGTAAATCAGCGTAGGAGACTCGGGATCGCGATATTTACATTTACCACTCGCTGTATATCGAAAGAAGCGAAGGATTCACTTCCCAAGCCTCGCAATAATTCGAAATAACGACAAATCACTCAAGGACACTCCGAATCGCGATATTTACAATTTCCGCTCGCTGTATATCGAAACAAGCGAATAATTCACATCAAAAGCCTCGCAATCGTTCAAAATATCGATAAATCAGAGTAGGAGACTCGGAATCGCGATATATAGCTTTTCCGCTCGCTGTATATCGAAAGAAGCGAAGGATTCACTTCCCAAGCCTCCCAATAATTTGAAATAAAGACAAATCTTTCAAGGACACTCCGACTCGCGATATTTACCGTTTCCGCTCGCTCTATATCGAAACAAGCGAATAATTCACATCCCAAGCCTCGCAATCGTTCAAGATATCGATAATTCAGAGTAGGAGACACGGAATCGGGATATTTACCTTTTACGCTCGCTGTATATCGAAAGAAGCGAAGGATTCACTTCCCAAGCCTCGCAATAATTCGAAATAACGACAAATCACTCAAGGACACTCCGAATCGCGATATTTACCGTTTCCGCTCGCTGTATATCGAAACAAGCGAGTAATTCACATCAAAAGCCTCGCAATCGTTCAAAATATGGATAAATCAGAGTAGGAGACTCGGAATCGCGATATTTAGCTTTTCCGCTCGCTGTATATCGAAAGAAGCGAAGGATTCACTTCCCAAGAGTCCCAATAATTTGAAATAACGACAAATCTTTCAAGGACACTCCGACTCGCGATATTTACCGTTTCCGCTCGCTGTATATCGAAAGAAGCGATTGATTCACATCCCAAGCCTCGCAAACGTTTAAAATATCGATAAAGCACAGTACGAGACTCGGGATCGCGATATTTACCGTTTCCGCTCGCTGTATATTGAAACAAGCGAATAATTCACATCCCAAGCCTCGCAATCGTTCAAGATATCGATAATTCAGAGTAGGAGACTCGGAATCGGGATATTTACCTTTACGCTCGCTGTATATCGAAAGAAGCGAAGGATTCACATCACAAGCCTCGCAATCGTTCAAAATATCGGTAAATCATGGTAGGAGACTCGGGATCGCGATATTTACATTTACCACTCGCTGTATATCGAAAGAAACGAAGGATTCACTTCCCAAGCCTCGCAATAATTCGAAATAACGACAAATCATTCAAGGACACTCCGAATCGCGATATTGACCGTTTCCGCTCGCTGTATATCGAAAGAAGCGAAGGATTCACATCCCAAGCCTCGCAACCGTTCGAAATAACGAGAAATCACTCAAGGTCACTCGGAATCACGATATTGACCTTTTCCATATGCAGTGTATTGAAAGAAGCTAAGGATTCGTTTCCCAAGCCTCGCAATCGTTCAAAATATCGATAAATCAGAGTAGGATACTCGGAATCGCGATATTTAGCTTTTCCGCTAACTGTATATCGAAAGAAGCGAAGGATTCACTTCCCAAGCCTCCCAATAATTTGAAATAATGACAAATCACTCAAGGACACTCCGACTCGCGATATTTACCGTTTCCGCTCGCTGTATATCGAAAGAAGCGAAGGATTCACATCACAAGCCTCGCAATCGTACAAAATATCGATAAATCAGAGTAGGAGACTCCGAATGGCGATATTTACCGTTTCCGCTCGCTGTATATCGAAAGAAGCGAAGGATTCCAATCCCAAGACTCGCAACCGTTCAAAATATCTATAAATCACAGTAGGAGACTCGGGATCGCGATATTTACATTTACCACTCGCTGTATAAAGAAAGAAGCGATGGATTCACTTCCCAAGCATCGCAATAATTCGAAATAACGACAAATCACTCAAGGACACTCCGAATCGCGATATTTACCGTTTCCGCTAGCTGTATATCGAAACAAGCGAATAATTCACATCCGAAGCCTCGCAATCGTTCAAAATATCGATAAATCACAGTACGAGACTCGGAATCGCGATATTTACCTTTTCCGCTCGCTGTATATCGAAAGAAGCGAAGGATTCACTTCCCAGGCCTCCCAATAATTTGAAATAACGACAAATCTTTCAAGGACACTCCGAATCGCGATATTTACCGTTTCCGCTAGCTGTATATCGAAACAAGCGATTGATTCACATCCCAAGCCTCGCAATCGTTGAAAATATCGATAAATTACAGTACGAGACTCGGGATCGCGATATTTACTGATTCCGCTCGCTGTATATCGAAAGAAGCGAAGGATTCACTTCCCAAGCCTCCCAATAATTTGAAATAACGACAAATCTTTCAAGGACACTCCGACTCGCGATATTTACCGTTTCCCCTCGCTGTATATCGGAAGAAGCGATTGATTCACATCCCAAGCCTCGCAATCCTTTAAAATATCGATAGTACGAGACTCGGGATCGCGATATTTACCGTTTTCGCTCGCTGTATATCGAAACAAGCGAATAATTCACATCCCAAGCCTCGCAATCGTTCAAAATATCGATAAATCAGAGTAGGAGACTCGGAATCGCGATATTTACCTTTTCCGCGAGCTGTATATCGAAAGAAGCGAAGGATTCACTTCCCAAGCCCCCCAATAATTTGAAATAACGACGAATCACTCAAGGACACTCCGAATCGCGATATTTACCGTTTCTGCTCGCTGTATATCGAAAGAAGCGAAGGATTCACATCACAAGCCTCGCAACCGTTCAAAATATCTATAAATCACAGTAGGAGACTCCGAATGGCGATATTTACCGTTTCCGCTCGCTGTATAAAGAAAGAAGCGATGGATTCACTTCCCAAGCATCGCAATAATTCGAAATAACGACAAATCACTCAAGGACACTCCGAATCGCGATATTTACCGTTTCCGCTAGCTGTATATCGAAACAAGCGATTGATTCACATCCCAAGCCTCGCAATCGTTTAAAATATCGATAAATTACAGTACGAGACTCGGGATCGCGATATTTACTGTTTCCGCTCGCTGTATATCGAAAGAAGCGAAGGATTCACTTCCCAAGCCTCCCAATAATTTGAAATAACGACAAATCTTTCAAGGACACTCCGACTAGCGATATTTACCGTTTCCCCTCGCTGTATATCGGAAGAAGCGATTGATTCACATCCCAAGCCTCGCAATCGTTTAAAATATCGATAGTACGAGACTCGGGATCGCGATATTTACCGTTTTCGCTCGCTGTATATCGAAACAAGCGAATAATTCACATCCCAAGCCTCACAATCGTTCAAAATATCGATAAATCACAGTACGAGACTCGGGATCGCGATATTTACCGTTTCCGCACGCTGTATATCGAATGAAGATGAGGATTCACATCGCAAGACTCGCAATCGTTCAAAATATCGGTAAATCAGAGTAGGAGACTCGGGATCGCGATATTTACATTTACCACTCGCTGTATATCGAAAGAAGCGAAGGATTCACTTCCCAAGCCTCGCAATAATTCGAAATAACGACAAATCACTCAAGGACACTCCGAATCGCGATATTTACAATTTCCGCTCGCTGTATATCGAAACAAGCGAATAATTCACATCAAAAGCCTCGCAATCGTTCAAAATATCGATAAATCAGAGTAGGAGACTCGGAATCGCGATATATAGCTTTTCCGCTCGCTGTATATCGAAAGAAGCGAAGGATTCACTTCCCAAGCCTCCCAATAATTTGAAATAAAGACAAATCTTTCAAGGACACTCCGACTCGCGATATTTACCGTTTCCGCTCGCTCTATATCGAAACAAGCGAATAATTCACATCCCAAGCCTCGCAATCGTTCAAGATATCGATAATTCAGAGTAGGAGACACGGAATCGGGATATTTACCTTTTACGCTCGCTGTATATCGAAAGAAGCGAAGGATTCACTTCCCAAGCCTCGCAATAATTCGAAATAACGACAAATCACTCAAGGACACTCCGAATCGCGATATTTACCGTTTCCGCTCGCTGTATATCGAAACAAGCGAATAATTCACATCAAAAGCCTCGCAATCGTTCAAAATATGGATAAATCAGAGTAGGAGACTCGGAATCGCGATATATAGCTTTTCCGCTCGCTGTATATCGAAAGAAGCGAAGGATTCACTTCCCAAGCCTCCCAATAATTTGAAATAAAGACAAATCTTTCAAGGACACTCCGACTCGCGATATTTACCGTTTCCGCTCGCTGTATATCGAAACAAGCGAGTAATTCACATCAAAAGCCTCGCAACCGTTCAAAATATGGATAAATCAGAGTAGGAGACTCGGAATCGCGATATTTAGCTTTTCCGCTCGCTGTATATCGAAAGAAGCGAAGGATTCACTTCCCAAGAGTCCCAATAATTTGAAATAACGACAAATCTTTCAAGGACACTCCGACTCGCGATATTTACCGTTTCCGCTCGCTGTATATCGAAACAAGCGAAGGATTCGCATACCAAGCCTCGCAATCGTTCAAAATATCGATAAATCACAGTACGAGACTCGGGATCGCGATATTTACCGTTTCCGCTCGCTGTATATCGAAAGAAGCGAATAATTCACATCCCAAGCCTCGCAATCGTTCAAAATATCGATAAATCACAGTACGAGACTCGGGATCGCGATATTTACCTTTTCCGCTCGCTGTATATCGAAAGAAGCGAAGGATTCACATCACAAGCCTCGCAATCGTTCAAAATAACGACGAATCACTCAAGGACACTCCGAATCGCGATATTTACCGTTTCCGCTCGCTGTATATCGAAAGAAGCGAAGGATTCACATCACAAGCCTCGCAACCGTTCAAAATATCTATAAATCACAGTAGGAGACTCCGAATGGCGATATTTACCGTTTCCGCTCGCTGTATAAAGAAAGAAGCGATGGATTCACTTCCCAAGCATCGCAATAATTCGAAATAACGACAAATCACTCAAGGACACTCCGAATCGCGATATTTACCGTTTCCGCTAGCTGTATATCGAAACAAGCGAATAATTCACATCCGAAGCCTCGCAATCGTTCAAAATATCGATAAATCACAGTACGAGACTCGGAATCGCGATATTTACCTTTTCCGCTCGCTGTATATCGAAAGAAGCGAAGGATTCACTTCCCAGGCCTCCCAATAATTTGAAATAACGACAAATCTTTCAAGGACACTCCGAATCGCGATATTTACCGTTTCCGCTAGCTGTATATCGAAACAAGCGATTGATTCACATCCCAAGCCTCGCAATCGTTGAAAATATCGATAAATTACAGTACGAGACTCGGGATCGCGATATTTACTGATTCCGCTCGCTGTATATCGAAAGAAGCGAAGGATTCACTTCCCAAGCCTCCCAATAATTTGAAATAACGACAAATCTTTCAAGGACACTCCGACTCGCGATATTTACCGTTTCCCCTCGCTGTATATCGGAAGAAGCGATTGATTCACATCCCAAGCCTCGCAATCCTTTAAAATATCGATAGTACGAGACTCGGGATCGCGATATTTACCGTTTTCGCTCGCTGTATATCGAAACAAGCGAATAATTCACATCCCAAGCCTCGCAATCGTTCAAAATATCGATAAATCAGAGTAGGAGACTCGGAATCGCGATATTTACCTTTTCCGCGAGCTGTATATCGAAAGAAGCGAAGGATTCACTTCCCAAGCCCCCCAATAATTTGAAATAACGACGAATCACTCAAGGACACTCCGAATCGCGATATTTACCGTTTCTGCTCGCTGTATATCGAAAGAAGCGAAGGATTCACATCACAAGCCTCGCAACCGTTCAAAATATCTATAAATCACAGTAGGAGACTCCGAATGGCGATATTTACCGTTTCCGCTCGCTGTATAAAGAAAGAAGCGATGGATTCACTTCCCAAGCATCGCAATAATTCGAAATAACGACAAATCACTCAAGGACACTCCGAATCGCGATATTTACCGTTTCCGCTAGCTGTATATCGAAACAAGCGATTGATTCACATCCCAAGCCTCGCAATCGTTTAAAATATCGATAAATTACAGTACGAGACTCGGGATCGCGATATTTACTGTTTCCGCTCGCTGTATATCGAAAGAAGCGAAGGATTCACTTCCCAAGCCTCCCAATAATTTGAAATAACGACAAATCTTTCAAGGACACTCCGACTAGCGATATTTACCGTTTCCCCTCGCTGTATATCGGAAGAAGCGATTGATTCACATCCCAAGCCTCGCAATCGTTTAAAATATCGATAGTACGAGACTCGGGATCGCGATATTTACCGTTTTCGCTCGCTGTATATCGAAACAAGCGAATAATTCACATCCCAAGCCTCACAATCGTTCAAAATATCGATAAATCACAGTACGAGACTCGGGATCGCGATATTTACCGTTTCCGCACGCTGTATATCGAATGAAGATGAGGATTCACATCGCAAGACTCGCAATCGTTCAAAATATCGGTAAATCAGCGTAGGAGACTCGGGATCGCGATATTTACATTTACCACTCGCTGTATATCGAAAGAAGCGAAGGATTCACTTCCCAAGCCTCGCAATAATTCGAAATAACGACAAATCACTCAAGGACACTCCGAATCGCGATATTTACAATTTCCGCTCGCTGTATATCGAAACAAGCGAATAATTCACATCAAAAGCCTCGCAATCGTTCAAAATATCGATAAATCAGAGTAGGAGACTCGGAATCGCGATATATAGCTTTTCCGCTCGCTGTATATCGAAAGAAGCGAAGGATTCACTTCCCAAGCCTCCCAATAATTTGAAATAAAGACAAATCTTTCAAGGACACTCCGACTCGCGATATTTACCGTTTCCGCTCGCTCTATATCGAAACAAGCGAATAATTCACATCCCAAGCCTCGCAATCGTTCAAGATATCGATAATTCAGAGTAGGAGACACGGAATCGGGATATTTACCTTTTACGCTCGCTGTATATCGAAAGAAGCGAAGGATTCACTTCCCAAGCCTCGCAATAATTCGAAATAACGACAAATCACTCAAGGACACTCCGAATCGCGATATTTACCGTTTCCGCTCGCTGTATATCGAAACAAGCGAATAATTCACATCAAAAGCCTCGCAATCGTTCAAAATATGGATAAATCAGAGTAGGAGACTCGGAATCGCGATATATAGCTTTTCCGCTCGCTGTATATCGAAAGAAGCGAAGGATTCACTTCCCAAGCCTCCCAATAATTTGAAATAAAGACAAATCTTTCAAGGACACTCCGACTCGCGATATTTACCGTTTCCGCTCGCTCTATATCGAAACAAGCGAATAATTCACATCCCAAGCCTCGCAATCGTTCAAGATATCGATAATTCAGAGTAGGAGACACGGAATCGGGATATTTACCTTTTACGCTCGCTGTATATCGAAAGAAGCGAAGGATTCACTTCCCAAGCCTCGCAATAATTCGAAATAACGACAAATCACTCAAGGACACTCCGAATCGCGATATTTACCGTTTCCGCTCGCTGTATATCGAAACAAGCGAGTAATTCACATCAAAAGCCTCGCAATCGTTCAAAATATGGATAAATCAGAGTAGGAGACTCGGAATCGCGATATTTAGCTTTTCCGCTCGCTGTATATCGAAAGAAGCGAAGGATTCACTTCCCAAGAGTCCCAATAATTTGAAATAACGACAAATCTTTCAAGGACACTCCGACTCGCGATATTTACCGTTTCCGCTCGCTGTATATCGAAAGAAGCGATTGATTCACATCCCAAGCCTCGCAAACGTTTAAAATATCGATAAAGCACAGTACGAGACTCGGGATCGCGATATTTACCGTTTCCGCTCGCTGTATATTGAAACAAGCGAATAATTCACATCCCAAGCCTCGCAATCGTTCAAGATATCGATAATTCAGAGTAGGAGACTCGGAATCGGGATATTTACCTTTACGCTCGCTGTATATCGAAAGAAGCGAAGGATTCACATCACAAGCCTCGCAATCGTTCAAAATATCGGTAAATCATGGTAGGAGACTCGGGATCGCGATATTTACATTTACCACTCGCTGTATATCGAAAGAAACGAAGGATTCACTTCCCAAGCCTCGCAATAATTCGAAATAACGACAAATCATTCAAGGACACTCCGAATCGCGATATTGACCGTTTCCGCTCGCTGTATATCGAAAGAAGCGAAGGATTCACATCCCAAGCCTCGCAACCGTTCGAAATAACGAGAAATCACTCAAGGTCACTCGGAATCACGATATTGACCTTTTCCATATGCAGTGTATTGAAAGAAGCTAAGGATTCGTTTCCCAAGCCTCGCAATCGTTCAAAATATCGATAAATCAGAGTAGGATACTCGGAATCGCGATATTTAGCTTTTCCGCTAACTGTATATCGAAAGAAGCGAAGGATTCACTTCCCAAGCCTCCCAATAATTTGAAATAATGACAAATCACTCAAGGACACTCCGACTCGCGATATTTACCGTTTCCGCTCGCTGTATATCGAAAGAAGCGAAGGATTCACATCACAAGCCTCGCAATCGTACAAAATATCGATAAATCAGAGTAGGAGACTCCGAATGGCGATATTTACCGTTTCCGCTCGCTGTATATCGAAAGAAGCGAAGGATTCCAATCCCAAGACTCGCAACCGTTCAAAATATCTATAAATCACAGTAGGAGACTCGGGATCGCGATATTTACATTTACCACTCGCTGTATAAAGAAAGAAGCGATGGATTCACTTCCCAAGCATCGCAATAATTCGAAATAACGACAAATCACTCAAGGACACTCCGAATCGCGATATTTACCGTTTCCGCTCGCTGTATATCGAAACAAGCGAATAATTCACATCAAAAGCCTCGCAATCGTTCAAAATATGGATAAATCAGAGTAGGAGACTCGGAATCGCGATATATAGCTTTTCCGCTCGCTGTATATCGAAAGAAGCGAAGGATTCACTTCCCAAGCCTCCCAATAATTTGAAATAAAGACAAATCTTTCAAGGACACTCCGACTCGCGATATTTACCGTTTCCGCTCGCTCTATATCGAAACAAGCGAATAATTCACATCCCAAGCCTCGCAATCGTTCAAGATATCGATAATTCAGAGTAGGAGACACGGAATCGGGATATTTACCTTTTACGCTCGCTGTATATCGAAAGAAGCGAAGGATTCACTTCCCAAGCCTCGCAATAATTCGAAATAACGACAAATCACTCAAGGACACTCCGAATCGCGATATTTACCGTTTCCGCTCGCTGTATATCGAAACAAGCGAGTAATTCACATCAAAAGCCTCGCAATCGTTCAAAATATGGATAAATCAGAGTAGGAGACTCGGAATCGCGATATTTAGCTTTTCCGCTCGCTGTATATCGAAAGAAGCGAAGGATTCACTTCCCAAGAGTCCCAATAATTTGAAATAACGACAAATCTTTCAAGGACACTCCGACTCGCGATATTTACCGTTTCCGCTCGCTGTATATCGAAAGAAGCGATTGATTCACATCCCAAGCCTCGCAAACGTTTAAAATATCGATAAAGCACAGTACGAGACTCGGGATCGCGATATTTACCGTTTCCGCTCGCTGTATATTGAAACAAGCGAATAATTCACATCCCAAGCCTCGCAATCGTTCAAGATATCCATAATTCAGAGTAGGAGACTCGGAATCGGGATATTTACCTTTACGCTCGCTGTATATCGAAAGAAGCGAAGGATTCACATCACAAGCCTCGCAATCGTTCAAAATATCGGTAAATCATGGTAGGAGACTCGGGATCGCGATATTTACATTTACCACTCGCTGTATATCGAAAGAAACGAAGGATTCACTTCCCAAGCCTCGCAATAATTCGAAATAACGACAAATCATTCAAGGACACTCCGAATCGCGATATTGACCGTTTCCGCTCGCTGTATATCGAAAGAAGCGAAGGATTCACATCCCAAGCCTCGCAACCGTTCGAAATAACGAGAAATCACTCAAGGTCACTCGGAATCACGATATTGACCTTTTCCATATGCAGTGTATTGAAAGAAGCTAAGGATTCGTTTCCCAAGCCTCGCAATCGTTCAAAATATCGATAAATCAGAGTAGGATACTCGGAATCGCGATATTTAGCTTTTCCGCTAACTGTATATCGAAAGAAGCGAAGGATTCACTTCCCAAGCCTCCCAATAATTTGAAATAATGACAAATCACTCAAGGACACTCCGACTCGCGATATTTACCGTTTCCGCTCGCTGTATATCGAAAGAAGCGAAGGATTCACATCACAAGCCTCGCAATCGTACAAAATATCGATAAATCAGAGTAGGAGACTCCGAATGGCGATATTTACCGTTTCCGCTCGCTGTATATCGAAAGAAGCGAAGGATTCCAATCCCAAGACTCGCAACCGTTCAAAATATCTATAAATCACAGTAGGAGACTCGGGATCGCGATATTTACATTTACCACTCGCTGTATAAAGAAAGAAGCGATGGATTCACTTCCCAAGCATCGCAATAATTCGAAATAACGACAAATCACTCAAGGACACTCCGAATCGCGATATTTACCGTTTCCGCTCGCTGTATATCGAAACAAGCGAATAATTCACATCAAAAGCCTCGCAATCGTTCAAAATATGGATAAATCAGAGTAGGAGACTCGGAATCGCGATATATAGCTTTTCCGCTCGCTGTATATCGAAAGAAGCGAAGGATTCACTTCCCAAGCCTCCCAATAATTTGAAATAAAGACAAATCTTTCAAGGACACTCCGACTCGCGATATTTACCGTTTCCGCTCGCTCTATATCGAAACAAGCGAATAATTCACATCCCAAGCCTCGCAATCGTTCAAGATATCGATAATTCAGAGTAGGAGACACGGAATCGGGATATTTACCTTTTACGCTCGCTGTATATCGAAAGAAGCGAAGGATTCACTTCCCAAGCCTCGCAATAATTCGAAATAACGACAAATCACTCAAGGACACTCCGAATCGCGATATTTACCGTTTCCGCTCGCTGTATATCGAAACAAGCGAGTAATTCACATCAAAAGCCTCGCAATCGTTCAAAATATGGATAAATCAGAGTAGGAGACTCGGAATCGCGATATTTAGCTTTTCCGCTCGCTGTATATCGAAAGAAGCGAAGGATTCACTTCCCAAGAGTCCCAATAATTTGAAATAACGACAAATCTTTCAAGGACACTCCGACTCGCGATATTTACCGTTTCCGCTCGCTGTATATCGAAAGAAGCGATTGATTCACATCCCAAGCCTCGCAAACGTTTAAAATATCGATAAAGCACAGTACGAGACTCGGGATCGCGATATTTACCGTTTCCGCTCGCTGTATATTGAAACAAGCGAATAATTCACATCCCAAGCCTCGCAATCGTTCAAGATATCGATAATTCAGAGTAGGAGACTCGGAATCGGGATATTTACCTTTACGCTCGCTGTATATCGAAAGAAGCGAAGGATTCACATCACAAGCCTCGCAATCGTTCAAAATATCGGTAAATCATGGTAGGAGACTCGGGATCGCGATATTTACATTTACCACTCGCTGTATATCGAAAGAAACGAAGGATTCACTTCCCAAGCCTCGCAATAATTCGAAATAACGACAAATCATTCAAGGACACTCCGAATCGCGATATTGACCGTTTCCGCTCGCTGTATATCGAAAGAAGCGAAGGATTCACATCCCAAGCCTCGCAACCGTTCGAAATAACGAGAAATCACTCAAGGTCACTCGGAATCACGATATTGACCTTTTCCATATGCAGTGTATTGAAAGAAGCTAAGGATTCGTTTCCCAAGCCTCGCAATCGTTCAAAATATCGATAAATCAGAGTAGGATACTCGGAATCGCGATATTTAGCTTTTCCGCTAACTGTATATCGAAAGAAGCGAAGGATTCACTTCCCAAGCCTCCCAATAATTTGAAATAATGACAAATCACTCAAGGACACTCCGACTCGCGATATTTACCGTTTCCGCTCGCTGTATATCGAAAGAAGCGAAGGATTCACATCACAAGCCTCGCAATCGTACAAAATATCGATAAATCAGAGTAGGAGACTCCGAATGGCGATATTTACCGTTTCCGCTCGCTGTATATCGAAAGAAGCGAAGGATTCCAATCCCAAGACTCGCAACCGTTCAAAATATCTATAAATCACAGTAGGAGACTCGGGATCGCGATATTTACATTTACCACTCGCTGTATAAAGAAAGAAGCGATGGATTCACTTCCCAAGCATCGCAATAATTCGAAATAACGACAAATCACTCAAGGACACTCCGAATCGCGATATTTACCGTTTCCGCTAGCTGTATATCGAAACAAGCGAATAATTCACATCCGAAGCCTCGCAATCGTTCAAAATATCGATAAATCACAGTACGAGACTCGGAATCGCGATATTTACCTTTTCCGCTCGCTGTATATCGAAAGAAGCGAAGGATTCACTTCCCAGGCCTCCCAATAATTTGAAATAACGACAAATCTTTCAAGGACACTCCGAATCGCGATATTTACCGTTTCCGCTAGCTGTATATCGAAACAAGCGATTGATTCACATCCCAAGCCTCGCAATCGTTGAAAATATCGATAAATTACAGTACGAGACTCGGGATCGCGATATTTACTGATTCCGCTCGCTGTATATCGAAAGAAGCGAAGGATTCACTTCCCAAGCCTCCCAATAATTTGAAATAACGACAAATCTTTCAAGGACACTCCGACTCGCGATATTTACCGTTTCCCCTCGCTGTATATCGGAAGAAGCGATTGATTCACATCCCAAGCCTCGCAATCCTTTAAAATATCGATAGTACGAGACTCGGGATCGCGATATTTACCGTTTTCGCTCGCTGTATATCGAAACAAGCGAATAATTCACATCCCAAGCCTCGCAATCGTTCAAAATATCGATAAATCAGAGTAGGAGACTCGGAATCGCGATATTTACCTTTTCCGCGAGCTGTATATCGAAAGAAGCGAAGGATTCACTTCCCAAGCCCCCCAATAATTTGAAATAACGACGAATCACTCAAGGACACTCCGAATCGCGATATTTACCGTTTCTGCTCGCTGTATATCGAAAGAAGCGAAGGATTCACATCACAAGCCTCGCAACCGTTCAAAATATCTATAAATCACAGTAGGAGACTCCGAATGGCGATATTTACCGTTTCCGCTCGCTGTATAAAGAAAGAAGCGATGGATTCACTTCCCAAGCATCGCAATAATTCGAAATAACGACAAATCACTCAAGGACACTCCGAATCGCGATATTTACCGTTTCCGCTAGCTGTATATCGAAACAAGCGATTGATTCACATCCCAAGCCTCGCAATCGTTTAAAATATCGATAAATTACAGTACGAGACTCGGGATCGCGATATTTACTGTTTCCCCTCGCTGTATATCGGAAGAAGCGATTGATTCACATCCCAAGCCTCGCAATCGTTTAAAATATCGATAGTACGAGACTCGGGATCGCGATATTTACCGTTTTCGCTCGCTGTATATCGAAACAAGCGAATAATTCACATCCCAAGCCTCGCAATCGTTCAAAATATCGATAAATCACAGTACGAGACTCGGGATCGCGATATTTACCGTTTCCGCACGCTGTATATCGAATGAAGATGAGGATTCACATCGCAAGACTCGCAATCGTTCAAAATATCGGTAAATCAGAGTAGGAGACTCGGGATCGCGATATTTACATTTACCACTCGCTGTATATCGAAAGAAGCGAAGGATTCACTTCCCAAGCCTCGCAATAATTCGAAATAACGACAAATCACTCAAGGACACTCCGAATCGCGATATTTACAATTTCCGCTCGCTGTATATCGAAACAAGCGAATAATTCACATCAAAAGCCTCGCAATCGTTCAAAATATCGATAAATCAGAGTAGGAGACTCGGAATCGCGATATATAGCTTTTCCGCTCGCTGTATATCGAAAGAAGCGAAGGATTCACTTCCCAAGCCTCCCAATAATTTGAAATAAAGACAAATCTTTCAAGGACACTCCGACTCGCGATATTTACCGTTTCCGCTCGCTCTATATCGAAACAAGCGAATAATTCACATCCCAAGCCTCGCAATCGTTCAAGATATCGATAATTCAGAGTAGGAGACACGGAATCGGGATATTTACCTTTTACGCTCGCTGTATATCGAAAGAAGCGAAGGATTCACTTCCCAAGCCTCGCAATAATTCGAAATAACGACAAATCACTCAAGGACACTCCGAATCGCGATATTTACCGTTTCCGCTCGCTGTATATCGAAACAAGCGAATAATTCACATCAAAAGCCTCGCAATCGTTCTAAATATGGATAAATCAGAGTAGGAGACTCGGAATCGCGATATTTAGCTTTTCCGCTCGCTGTATATCGAAAGAAGCGAAGGATTCACTTCCCAAGAGTCCCAATAATTTGAAATAACGACAAATCTTTCAAGGACACTCCGACTCGCGATATTTACCGTTTCCGCTCGCTGTATATCGAAAGAAGCGATTGATTCACATCCCAAGCCTCGCAATCGTTTAAAATATCGATAAAGCACAGTACGAGACTCGGGATCGCGATATTTACCGTTTCCGCTCGCTGTATATCGAAACAAGCGAATAATTCACATCCCAAGCCTCGCAATCGTTCAAGATATCCATAATTCAGAGTAGGAGACTCGGAATCGGGATATTTACCTTTACGCTCGCTGTATATCGAAAGAAGCGAAGGATTCACATCACAAGCCTCGCAATCGTTCAAAATATCGGTAAATCATGGTAGGAGACTCGGGATCGCGATATTTACATTTACCACTCGCTGTATATCGAAAGAAACGAAGGATTCACTTCCCAAGCCTCGCAATAATTCGAAATAACGACAAATCATTCAAGGACACTCCGAATCGCGATATTGACCGTTTCCGCTCGCTGTATATCGAAAGAAGCGAAGGATTCACATCCCAAGCCTCGCAACCGTTCGAAATAACGAGAAATCACTCAAGGTCACTCGGAATCACGATATTGACCTTTTCCATATGCAGTGTATTGAAAGAAGCTAAGGATTCGTTTCCCAAGCCTCGCAATCGTTCAAAATATCGATAAATCAGAGTAGGATACTCGGAATCGCGATATTTAGCTTTTCCGCTAACTGTATATCGAAAGAAGCGAAGGATTCACTTCCCAAGCCTCCCAATAATTTGAAATAATGACAAATCACTCAAGGACACTCCGACTCGCGATATTTACCGTTTCCGCTCGCTGTATATCGAAACAAGCGAATAATTCACATCCCAAGCCTCGCAATCGTTCAAGATATCGATAATTCAGAGTAGGAGACTCCGAATGGCGATATTTACCGTTTCCGCTCGCTGTATATCGAAAGAAGCGAAGGATTCCAATCCCAAGACTCGCAACCGTTCAAAATATCTATAAATCACAGTAGGAGACTCGGGATCGCGATATTTACATTTACCACTCGCTGTATAAAGAAAGAAGCGATGGATTCACTTCCCAAGCGTCGCAATAATTCGAAATAACGACACATCACTCAAGGACACTCCGAATCTCGATATTTACTGTTTCCGCTCGCTGTACATCGAAACAAGCGAACGATTCGCATCACAAGCCTCGCAATCGTTCAAAATATCGATAAATCAGAGTAGGAGACTCGGAATCGCGATATTTACATTTACCACTCGCTGTATATCGAAAGAAGCGAAGGATTCACTTCCCAAGCCTCCCAATAATTTGAAATAACGACAAATCTTTCAAGGACACTCCGACTAGCGATATTTACCGTTTCCCCTCCCTGTATATCGGAAGAAGCGATTGATTCACATCCCAAGCCTCGCAATCGTTTAAAATATCGATAGTACGAGACTCGGGATCGCGATATTTACCGTTTTCGCTCGCTGTATATCGAAACAAGCGAATAATTCACATCCCAAGCCTCGCAATCGTTCAAAATATCGATAAATCAGAGTAGGAGACTCGGAATCGCGATATTTACCTTTTCCGCTCGCTGTATATCGAAAGAAGCGAAGGATTCACTTCCCAAGCCTCCCAATAATTTGAAATAACGACAAATCTTTCAAGGACACTCCGACTCGCGATATTTACCGTTTCCGCTCGCTGTATATCGAAACAAGCGAATAATTCACATCCCAAGCCTCGCAATCGTTCAAGATATCGATAATTCAGAGTATTAGACTCGGAATCGCGATATTTACTGTTTCCGCTCGCTGTATATAGAAACAAGCGAACGATTCGCAACCCAAGCATATAAATAATTCGGAATAACGACAAATCACTCAAGGACACTCCGAATCGCGATATTTACTGTTTCCGCTCGCTGTATATCGAAAGAAGCGAAGGATTCACTTCCCAAGCCTCCCAATAATTTGAAATAACGACAAATCTTTCAAGGACACTCCGACTCACGATATTTACCGTTTCCGCTCGCTGTATATCGAAAGAAGCGATTGATTCACATCCCAAGCCTCGCAATCGTTTAAAATATCGATAAATTACAGTACGAGACTCGGGATCGCGATATTTACTGTTTCCGCTCGCTGTATATCGAAAGAAGCGAAGGATTCACTTCCCAAGTCTCCCAATAATTTGAAATAACGACAAATCTTTCAAGGACACTCCGACTAGCGATATTTACCGTTTCCCCTCCCTGTATATCGGAAGAAGCGATTGATTCACATCCCAAGCCTCGCAATCGTTTAAAATATCGATAGTACGAGACTCGGGATCGCGATATTTACCGTTTTCGCTCGCTGTATATCGAAACAAGCGAATAATTCACATCCCAAGCCTCGCAATCGTTCAAAATATCGATAAATCAGAGTAGGAGACTCGGAATCGCGATATTTACCTTTTCCGCTCGCTGTATATCGAAAGAAGCGAAGGATTCACTTCCCAAGAGTCCCAATAATTTGAAATAACGACAAATCTTTCAAGGACACTCCGAATCGCGATATTTACCGTTTCCGCTCGCTGTATATCGAAACAAGCGAGTAATTCACATCAAAAGCCTCGCAATCGTTCAAAATATGGATAAATCAGAGTAGGAGACTCGGAATCGCGATATTTAGCTTTTCCGCTCGCTGTATATCGAAAGAAGCGAAGGATTCACTTCCCAAGAGTCCCAATAATTTGAAATAACGACAAATCTTTCAAGGACACTCCGACTCGCGATATTTACCGTTTCCGCTCGCTGTATATCGAAAGAAGCGATTGATTCACATCCCAAGCCTCGCAAACGTTTAAAATATCGATAAAGCACAGTACGAGACTCGGGATCGCGATATTTACCGTTTCCGCTCGCTGTATATTGAAACAAGCGAATAATTCACATCCCAAGCCTCGCAATCGTTCAAGATATCGATAATTCAGAGTAGGAGACTCGGAATCGGGATATTTACCTTTACGCTCGCTGTATATCGAAAGAAGCGAAGGATTCACATCACAAGCCTCGCAATCGTTCAAAATATCGGTAAATCATGGTAGGAGACTCGGGATCGCGATATTTACATTTACCACTCGCTGTATATCGAAAGAAACGAAGGATTCACTTCCCAAGCCTCGCAATAATTCGAAATAACGACAAATCATTCAAGGACACTCCGAATCGCGATATTGACCGTTTCCGCTCGCTGTATATCGAAAGAAGCGAAGGATTCACATCCCAAGCCTCGCAACCGTTCGAAATAACGAGAAATCACTCAAGGTCACTCGGAATCACGATATTGACCTTTTCCATATGCAGTGTATTGAAAGAAGCTAAGGATTCGTTTCCCAAGCCTCGCAATCGTTCAAAATATCGATAAATCAGAGTAGGATACTCGGAATCGCGATATTTAGCTTTTCCGCTAACTGTATATCGAAAGAAGCGAAGGATTCACTTCCCAAGCCTCCCAATAATTTGAAATAATGACAAATCACTCAAGGACACTCCGACTCGCGATATTTACCGTTTCCGCTCGCTGTATATCGAAAGAAGCGAAGGATTCACATCACAAGCCTCGCAATCGTACAAAATATCGATAAATCAGAGTAGGAGACTCCGAATGGCGATATTTTCCGTTTCCGCTCGCTGTATATCGAAAGAAGCGAAGGATTCCAATCCCAAGACTCGCAACCGTTCAAAATATCTATAAATCACAGTAGGAGACTCGGGATCGCGATATTTACATTTACCACTCGCTGTATAAAGAAAGAAGCGATGGATTCACTTCCCAAGCATCGCAATAATTCGAAATAACGACAAATCACTCAAGGACACTCCGAATCGCGATATTTACCGTTTCCGCTAGCTGTATATCGAAACAAGCGAATAATTCAAATCCGAAGCCTCGCAATCGTTCAAAATATCGATAAATCACAGTACGAGACTCGGAATCGCGATATTTACCTTTTCCGCTCGCTGTATATCGAAAGAAGCGAAGGATTCACTTCCCAGGCCTCCCAATAATTTGAAATAACGACAAATCTTTCAAGGACACTCCGAATCGCGATATTTACCGTTTCCGCTAGCTGTATATCGAAACAAGCGATTGATTCACATCCCAAGCCTCGCAATCGTTGAAAATATCGATAAATTACAGTACGAGACTCGGGATCGCGATATTTACTGATTCCGCTCGCTGTATATCGAAAGAAGCGAAGGATTCACTTCCCAAGCCTCCCAATAATTTGAAATAACGACAAATCTTTCAAGGACACTCCGACTCGCGATATTTACCGTTTCCCCTCGCTGTATATCGGAAGAAGCGATTGATTCACATCCCAAGCCTCGCAATCCTTTAAAATATCGATAGTACGAGACTCGGGATCGCGATATTTACCGTTTTCGCTCGCTGTATATCGAAACAAGCGAATAATTCACATCCCAAGCCTCGCAATCGTTCAAAATATCGATAAATCAGAGTAGGAGACTCGGAATCGCGATATTTACCTTTTCCGCGAGCTGTATATCGAAAGAAGCGAAGGATTCACTTCCCAAGCCCCCCAATAATTTGAAATAACGACGAATCACTCAAGGACACTCCGAATCGCGATATTTACCGTTTCTGCTCGCTGTATATCGAAAGAAGCGAAGGATTCACATCACAAGCCTCGCAACCGTTCAAAATATCTATAAATCACAGTAGGAGACTCCGAATGGCGATATTTACCGTTTCCGCTCGCTGTATAAAGAAAGAAGCGATGGATTCACTTCCCAAGCATCGCAATAATTCGAAATAACGACAAATCACTCAAGGACACTCCGAATCGCGATATTTACCGTTTCCGCTAGCTGTATATCGAAACAAGCGATTGATTCACATCCCAAGCCTCGCAATCGTTTAAAATATCGATAAATTACAGTACGAGACTCGGGATCGCGATATTTACTGTTTCCCCTCGCTGTATATCGGAAGAAGCGATTGATTCACATCCCAAGCCTCGCAATCGTTTAAAATATCGATAGTACGAGACTCGGGATCGCGATATTTACCGTTTTCGCTCGCTGTATATCGAAACAAGCGAATAATTCACATCCCAAGCCTCGCAATCGTTCAAAATATCGATAAATCACAGTACGAGACTCGGGATCGCGATATTTACCGTTTCCGCACGCTGTATATCGAATGAAGATGAGGATTCACATCGCAAGACTCGCAATCGTTCAAAATATCGGTAAATCAGAGTAGGAGACTCGGGATCGCGATATTTACATTTACCACTCGCTGTATATCGAAAGAAGCGAAGGATTCACTTCCCAAGCCTCGCAATAATTCGAAATAACGACAAATCACTGAAGGACACTCCGAATCGCGATATTTACAATTTCCGCTCGCTGTATATCGAAACAAGCGAATAATTCACATCAAAAGCCTCGCAATCGTTCAAAATATCGATAAATCAGAGTAGGAGACTCGGAATCGCGATATATAGCTTTTCCGCTCGCTGTATATCGAAAGAAGCGAAGGATTCACTTCCCAAGCCTCCCAATAATTTGAAATAAAGACAAATCTTTCAAGGACACTCCGACTCGCGATATTTACCGTTTCCGCTCGCTCTATATCGAAACAAGCGAATAATTCACATCCCAAGCCTCGCAATCGTTCAAGATATCGATAATTCAGAGTAGGAGACACGGAATCGGGATATTTACCTTTTACGCTCGCTGTATATCGAAAGAAGCGAAGGATTCACTTCCCAAGCCTCGCAATAATTCGAAATAACGACAAATCACTCAAGGACACTCCGAATCGCGATATTTACCGTTTCCGCTCGCTGTATATCGAAACAAGCGAATAATTCACATCAAAAGCCTCGCAATCGTTCAAAATATGGATAAATCAGAGTAGGAGACTCGGAATCGCGATATTTAGCTTTTCCGCTCGCTGTATATCGAAAGAAGCGAAGGATTCACTTCCCAAGAGTCCCAATAATTTGAAATAACGACAAATCTTTCAAGGACACTCCGACTCGCGATATTTACCGTTTCCGCTCGCTGTATATCGAAAGAAGCGATTGATTCACATCCCAAGCCTCGCAATCGTTTAAAATATCGATAAAGCACAGTACGAGACTCGGGATCGCGATATTTACCGTTTCCGCTCGCTGTATATCGAAACAAGCGAATAATTCACATCCCAAGCCTCGCAATCGTTCAAGATATCCATAATTCAGAGTAGGAGACTCGGAATCGGGATATTTACCTTTACGCTCGCTGTATATCGAAAGAAGCGAAGGATTCACATCACAAGCCTCGCAATCGTTCAAAATATCGGTAAATCATGGTAGGAGACTCGGGATCGCGATATTTACATTTACCACTCGCTGTATATCGAAAGAAACGAAGGATTCACTTCCCAAGCCTCGCAATAATTCGAAATAACGACAAATCATTCAAGGACACTCCGAATCGCGATATTGACCGTTTCCGCTCGCTGTATATCGAAAGAAGCGAAGGATTCACATCCCAAGCCTCGCAACCGTTCGAAATAACGAGAAATCACTCAAGGTCACTCGGAATCACGATATTGACCTTTTCCATATGCAGTGTATTGAAAGAAGCTAAGGATTCGTTTCCCAAGCCTCGCAATCGTTCAAAATATCGATAAATCAGAGTAGGATACTCGGAATCGCGATATTTAGCTTTTCCGCTAACTGTATATCGAAAGAAGCGAAGGATTCACTTCCCAAGCCTCCCAATAATTTGAAATAATGACAAATCACTCAAGGACACTCCGACTCGCGATATTTACCGTTTCCGCTCGCTGTATATCGAAACAAGCGAATAATTCACATCCCAAGCCTCGCAATCGTTCAAGATATCGATAATTCAGAGTAGGAGACTCCGAATGGCGATATTTACCGTTTCCGCTCGCTGTATATCGAAAGAAGCGAAGGATTCCAATCCCAAGACTCGCAACCGTTCAAAATATCTATAAATCACAGTAGGAGACTCGGGATCGCGATATTTACATTTACCACTCGCTGTATAAAGAAAGAAGATATGGATTCACTTCCCAAGCGTCGCAATAATTCGAAATAACGACACATCACTCAAGGACACTCCGAATCTCGATATTTACTGTTTCCGCTCGCTGTACATCGAAACAAGCGAACGATTCGCATCACAAGCCTCGCAATCGTTCAAAATATCGATAAATCAGAGTAGGAGACTCGGAATCGCGATATTTACATTTACCACTCGCTGTATATCGAAAGAAGCGAAGGATTCACTTCCCAAGCCTCCCAATAATTTGAAATAACGACAAATCTTTCAAGGACACTCCGACTCGCGATATTTACCGTTTCCGCTCGCTGTATATCGAAAGAAGCGATTGATTCACATCCCAAGCCTCGCAATCGTTTAAAATATCGATAAATTACAGTACGAGACTCGGGATCGCGATATTTACTGTTTCCGCTCGCTGTATATCGAAAGAAGCGAAGGATTCACTTCCCAAGTCTCCCAATAATTTGAAATAACGACAAATCTTTCAAGGACACTCCGACTAGCGATATTTACCGTTTCCCCTCCCTGTATATCGGAAGAAGCGATTGATTCACATCCCAAGCCTCGCAATCGTTTAAAATATCGATAGTACGAGACTCGGGATCGCGATATTTACCGTTTTCGCTCGCTGTATATCGAAACAAGCGAATAATTCACATCCCAAGCCTCGCAATCGTTCAAAATATCGATAAATCAGAGTAGGAGACTCGGAATCGCGATATTTACCTTTTCCGCTCGCTGTATATCGAAAGAAGCGAAGGATTCACTTCCCAAGCCTCCCAATAATTTGAAATAACGACAAATCTTTCAAGGACACTCCGACTCGCGATATTTACCGTTTCCGCTCGCTGTATATCGAAACAAGCGAATAATTCACATCCCAAGCCTCGCAATCGTTCAAGATATCGATAGTACGAGACTCGGGATCGCGATATTTACCGTTTTCGCTCGCTGTATATCGAAACAAGCGAATAATTCACATCCCAAGCCTCGCAATCGTTCAAAATATCGATAAATCAGAGTAGGAGACTCGGAATCGCGATATTTACTGTTTCCGCTCGCTGTATATAGAAACAAGCGAACGATTCGCAACCCAAGCATATAAATAATTCGGAATAACGACAAATCACTCAAGGACACTCCGAATCGCGATATTTACTGTTTCCGCTCGCTGTATATCGAAAGAAGCGAAGGATTCACTTCCCAAGCCTCCCAATAATTTGAAATAACGACAAATCTTTCAAGGACACTCCGACTCGCGATATTTACCGTTTCCGCTCGCTGTATATCGAAAGAAGCGATTGATTCACATCCCAAGCCTCGCAATCGTTTAAAATATCGATAAATTACAGTACGAGACTCGGGATCGCGATATTTACTGTTTCCGCTCGCTGTATATCGAAAGAAGCGAAGGATTCACTTCCCAAGTCTCCCAATAATTTGAAATAACGACAAATCTTTCAAGGACACTCCGACTAGCGATATTTACCGTTTCCCCTCCCTGTATATCGGAAGAAGCGATTGATTCACATCCCAAGCCTCGCAATCGTTTAAAATATCGATAGTACGAGACTCGGGATCGCGATATTTACCGTTTTCGCTCGCTGTATATCGAAACAAGCGAATAATTCACATCCCAAGCCTCGCAATCGTTCAAAATATCGATAAATCAGAGTAGGAGACTCGGAATCGCGATATTTACCTTTTCCGCTCGCTGTATATCGAAAGAAGCGAAGGATTCACTTCCCAAGCCTCCCAATAATTTGAAATAACGACAAATCTTTCAAGGACACTCCGACTCGCGATATTTACCGTTTCCGCTCGCTGTATATCGAAACAAGCGAATAATTCACATCCCAAGCCTCGCAATCGTTCAAGATATCGATAATTCAGAGTATTAGACTCGGAATCGCGATATTTACTGTTTCCGCTCGCTGTATATAGAAACAAGCGAACGATTCGCAACCCAAGCATAGAAATAATTCGAAATAACGACAAATCACTCAAGGACACTCCGAATCGCGATATTTACTGTTTCCGCTCGCTGTATATCGAAAGAAGCGAAGGATTCACTTCCCAAGCCCCCCAATAATTTGAAATAACGACAAATCTTTCAAGGACACTCCGACTCGCGATATTTACCGTTTCCGCTCGCTGTATATCGAAACAAGCGAAGGATTCGCATACCAAGCCTCGCAATCGTTCAAAATATCGATAAATCACAGTACGAGACTCGGGATCGCGATATTTACCGTTTCCGCTCGCTGTATATCGAAAGAAGCGAATAATTCACATCCCAAGCCTCGCAATCGTTCAAAATATCGATAAATCACAGTACGAGACTCGGGATCGCGATATTTACCTTTTCCGCTCGCTGTATATCGAAAGAAGCGAAGGATTCACATCACAAGCCTCGCAATCGTTCAAAATAACGACGAATCACTCAAGGACACTCCGAATCGCGATATTTACCGTTTCCGCTCGCTGTATATCGAAAGAAGCGAAGGATTCACATCACAAGCCTCGCAACCGTTCAAAATATCTATAAATCACAGTAGGAGACTCCGAATGGCGATATTTACCGTTTCCGCTCGCTGTATAAAGAAAGAAGCGATGGATTCACTTCCCAAGCATCGCAATAATTCGAAATAACGACAAATCACTCAAGGACACTCCGAATCGCGATATTTACCGTTTCCGCTAGCTGTATATCGAAACAAGCGAATAATTCACATCCGAAGCCTCGCAATCGTTCAAAATATCGATAAATCACAGTACGAGACTCGGAATCGCGATATTTACCTTTTCCGCTCGCTGTATATCGAAAGAAGCGAAGGATTCACTTCCCAGGCCTCCCAATAATTTGAAATAACGACAAATCTTTCAAGGACACTCCGAATCGCGATATTTACCGTTTCCGCTAGCTGTATATCGAAACAAGCGATTGATTCACATCCCAAGCCTCGCAATCGTTGAAAATATCGATAAATTACAGTACGAGACTCGGGATCGCGATATTTACTGTTTCCGCTCGCTGTATATCGAAAGAAGCGAAGGATTCACTTCCCAAGCCTCCCAATAATTTGAAATAACGACAAATCTTTCAAGGACACTCCGACTCGCGATATTTACCGTTTCCCCTCGCTGTATATCGGAAGAAGCGATTGATTCACATCCCAAGCCTCGCAATCCTTTAAAATATCGATAGTACGAGACTCGGGATCGCGATATTTACCGTTTTCGCTCGTTGTATATCGAAACAAGCGAATAATTCACATCCCAAGCCTCGCAATCGTTCAAAATATCGATAAATCAGAGTAGGAGACTCGGAATCGCGATATTTACCTTTTCCGCGAGCTGTATATCGAAAGAAGCGAAGGATTCACTTCCCAAGCCCCCCAATAATTTGAAATAACGACGAATCACTCAAGGACACTCCGAATCGCGATATTTACCGTTTCTGCTCGCTGTATATCGAAAGAAGCGAAGGATTCACATCACAAGCCTCGCAACCGTTCAAAATATCTATAAATCACAGTAGGAGACTCCGAATGGCGATATTTACCGTTTCCGCTCGCTGTATAAAGAAAGAAGCGATGGATTCACTTCCCAAGCATCGCAATAATTCGAAATAACGACAAATCACTCAAGGACACTCCGAATCGCGATATTTACCGTTTCCGCTAGCTGTATATCGAAACAAGCGATTGATTCACATCCCAAGCCTCGCAATCGTATAAAATATCGATAAATTACAGTACGAGACTCGGGATCGCGATATTTACTGTTTCCGCTCGCTGTATATCGAAAGAAGCGAAGGATTCACTTCCCAAGCCTCCCAATAATTTGAAATAACGACAAATCTTTCAAGGACACTCCGACTAGCGATATTTACCGTTTCCCCTCGCTGTATATCGGAAGAAGCGATTGATTCACATCCCAAGCCTCGCAATCGTTTAAAATATCGATAGTACGAGACTCGGGATCGCGATATTTACCGTTTTCGCTCGCTGTATATCGAAACAAGCGAATAATTCACATCCCAAGCCTCGCAATCGTTCAAAATATCGATAAATCAGAGTAGGAGACTCGGAATCGCGATATTTACCTTTTCCGCTCGCTGTATATCGAAAGAAGCGAAGGATTCACTTCCCAAGCCTCCCAATAATTTGAAATAACGACAAATCTTTCAAGGACACTCCGACTCGCGATATTTACCGTTTCCGCTCGCTGTATATCGAAACAAGCGAATAATTCACATCCCAAGCCTCGCAATCGTTCAAGATATCGATAATTCAGAGTATTAGACTCGGAATCGCGATATTTACTGTTTCCGCTCGCTGTATATAGAAACAAGCGAACGATTCGCAACCCAAGCATATAAATAATTCGAAATAACGACAAATCACTCAAGGACACTCCGAATCGCGATATTTACTGTTTCCGCTCGCTGTATATCGAAAGAAGCGAAGGATTCACTTCCCAAGCCCCCCAATAATTTGAAATAACGACAAATCTTTCAAGGACACTCCGACTCGCGATATTTACCGTTTCCGCTCGCTGTATATCGAAACAAGCGAAGGATTCGCATACCAAGCCTCGCAATCGTTCAAAATATCGATAAATCACAGTACGAGACTCGGGATCGCGATATTTACCGTTTCCGCTCGCTGTATATCGAAAGAAGCGAATAATTCACATCCCAAGCCTCGCAATCGTTCAAAATATCGATAAATCACAGTACGAGACTCGGGATCGCGATATTTACCTTTTCCGCTCGCTGTATATCGAAAGAAGCGAAGGATTCACATCACAAGCCTCGCAATCGTTCAAAATATCGGTAAATCATGGTAGGAGACTCGGGATCGCGATATTTACATTTACCACTCGCTGTATATCGAAAGAAACGAAGGATTCACTTCCCAAGCCTCGCAATAATTCGAAATAACGACAAATCATTCAAGGACACTCCGAATCGCGATATTGACCGTTTCCGCTCGCTGTATATCGAAAGAAGCGAAGGATTCACATCCCAAGCCTCGCAACCGTTCGAAATAACGAGAAATCACTCAAGGTCACTCGGAATCACGATATTGACCTTTTCCATATGCAGTGTATTGAAAGAAGCTAAGGATTCGTTTCCCAAGCCTCGCAATCGTTCAAAATATCGATAAATCAGAGTAGGATACTCGGAATCGCGATATTTAGCTTTTCCGCTAACTGTATATCGAAAGAAGCGAAGGATTCACTTCCCAAGCCTCCCAATAATTTGAAATAATGACAAATCACTCAAGGACACTCCGACTCGCGATATTTACCGTTTCCGCTCGCTGTATATCGAAAGAAGCGAAGGATTCACATCACAAGCCTCGCAATCGTACAAAATATCGATAAATCAGAGTAGGAGACTCCGAATGGCGATATTTACCGTTTCCGCTCGCTGTATATCGAAAGAAGCGAAGGATTCCAATCCCAAGACTCGCAACCGTTCAAAATATCTATAAATCACAGTAGGAGACTCGGGATCGCGATATTTACATTTACCACTCGCTGTATAAAGAAAGAAGCGATGGATTCACTTCCCAAGCGTCGCAATAATTCGAAATAACGACACATCACTCAAGGACACTCCGAATCTCGATATTTACTGTTTCCGCTCGCTGTACATCGAAACAAGCGAACGATTCGCATCACAAGCCTCGCAATCGTTCAAAATATCGATAAATCAGAGTAGGAGACTCGGAATCGCGATATTTACATTTACCACTCGCTGTATATCGAAAGAAGCGAAGGATTCACTTCCCAAGCCTCCCAATAATTTGAAATAACGACAAATCTTTCAAGGACACTCCGACTCGCGATATTTACCGTTTCCGCTCGCTGTATATCGAAAGAAGCGATTGATTCACATCCCAAGCCCCCCAATAATTTGAAATAACGACAAATCTTTCAAGGACACTCCGACTCGCGATATTTACCGTTTCCGCTCGCTGTATATCGAAAGAAGCGAAGGATTCACTTCCCAAGCCCCCCAATAATTTGAAATAACGACAAATCTTTCAAGGACACTCCGACTCGCGATATTTACCGTTTCCGCTCGCTGTATATCGAAACAAGCGAACGATTCGCAACCCAAGCATATAAATAATTCGAAATAACGACAAATCACTCAAGGACACTCCGAATCGCGATATTTACTGTTTCCGCTCGCTGTATATCGAAAGAAGCGAAGGATTCACTTCCCAAGCCCCCCAATAATTTGAAATAACGACAAATCTTTCAAGGACACTCCGACTCGCGATATTTACCGTTTCCGCTCGCTGTATATCGAAACAAGCGAAGGATTCGCATACCAAGCCTCGCAATCGTTCAAAATATCGATAAATCACAGTACGAGACTCGGGATCGCGATATTTACCGTTTCCGCTCGCTGTATATCGAAAGAAGCGAATAATTCACATCCCAAGCCTCGCAATCGTTCAAAATATCGATAAATCACAGTACGAGACTCGGGATCGCGATATTTACCTTTTCCGCTCGCTGTATATCGAAAGAAGCGAAGGATTCACATCACAAGCCTCGCAATCGTTCAAAATAACGACGAATCACTCAAGGACACTCCGAATCGCGATATTTACCGTTTCCGCTCGCTGTATATCGAAAGAAGCGAAGGATTCACATCACAAGCCTCGCAACCGTTCAAAATATCTATAAATCACAGTAGGAGACTCCGAATGGCGATATTTACCGTTTCCGCTCGCTGTATAAAGAAAGAAGCGATGGATTCACTTCCCAAGCATCGCAATAATTCGAAATAACGACAAATCACTCAAGGACACTCCGAATCGCGATATTTACCGTTTCCGCTAGCTGTATATCGAAACAAGCGAATAATTCACATCCGAAGCCTCGCAATCGTTCAAAATATCGATAAATCACAGTACGAGACTCGGAATCGCGATATTTACCTTTTCCGCTCGCTGTATATCGAAAGAAGCGAAGGATTCACTTCCCAGGCCTCCCAATAATTTGAAATAACGACAAATCTTTCAAGGACACTCCGAATCGCGATATTTACCGTTTCCGCTAGCTGTATATCGAAACAAGCGATTGATTCACATCCCAAGCCTCGCAATCGTTGAAAATATCGATAAATTACAGTACGAGACTCGGGATCGCGATATTTACCGTTTCGGCTCGCTGTATAAAGAAAGAAGCGATGGATTCACTTCCCATGCATCGCAATAATTCGAAATAACGACAAATCACTCAAGGACACTCCGAATCGCGATATTTACCGTTTCCGCTCGCTGTATATCGAAAGAAGCGAAGGATTCACATCACAAGCCTCGCAACCGTTCAAAATATCTATAAATCACAGTAGGAGACTCCGAATGGCGATATTTACCGTTTCGGCTCGCTGTATAAAGAAAGAAGCGATGGATTCACTTCCCATGCATCGCAATAATTCGAAATAACGACAAATCACTCAAGGACACTCCGAATCGCGATATTTACCGTTTCCGCTAGCTGTATATCGAAACAAGCGAATAATTCACATCCGAAGCCTCGCAATCGTTCAAAATATCGATAAATCACAGTACGAGACTCGGAATCGCGATATTTACCTTTTCCGCTCGCTGTATATCGAAAGAAGCGAAGGATTCACTTCCCAGGCCTCCCAATAATTTGAAATAACGACAAATCTTTCAAGGACACTCCGAATCGCGATATTTACCGTTTCCGCTAGCTGTATATCGAAACAAGCGATTGATTCACATCCCAAGCCTCGCAATCGTTGAAAATATCGATAAATTACAGTACGAGACTCGGGATCGCGATATTTACTGTTTCCGCTCGCTGTATATCGAAAGAAGCGAAGGATTCACTTCCCAAGCCTCCCAATAATTTGAAATAACGACAAATCTTTCAAGGACACTCCGACTCGCGATATTTACCGTTTCCCCTCGCTGTATATCGGAAGAAGCGATTGATTCACATCCCAAGCCTCGCAATCCTTTAAAATATCGATAGTACGAGACTCGGGATCGCGATATTTACCGTTTGCGCTCGCTGTATATCGAAACAAGCGAATAATTCACATCCCAAGCCTCGCAATCGTTCAAAATATCGATAAATCAGAGTAGGAGACTCGGAATCGCGATATTTACCTTTTCCGCGAGCTGTATATCGAAAGAAGCGAAGGATTCACTTCCCAAGCCCCCCAATAATTTGAAATAACGACGAATCACTCAAGGACACTCCGAATCGCGATATTTACCGTTTCTGCTCGCTGTATATCGAAAGAAGCGAAGGATTCACATCACAAGCCTCGCAACCGTTCAAAATATCTATAAATCACAGTAGGAGACTCCGAATGGCGATATTTACCGTTTCCGCTCGCTGTATAAAGAAAGAAGCGATGGATTCACTTCCCAAGCATCGCAATAATTCGAAATAACGACAAATCACTCAAGGACACTCCGAATCGCGATATTTACCGTTTCCGCTAGCTGTATATCGAAACAAGCGATTGATTCACATCCCAATCCTCGCAATCGTTTAAAATATCGATAAATTACAGTACGAGACTCGGGATCGCGATATTTACTGTTTCCGCTCGCTGTATAACGAAAGAAGCGAAGGATTCACTTCCCAAGCCTCCCAATAATTTGAAATAACGACAAATCTTTCAAGGACACTCCGACTAGCGATATTTACCGTTTCCCCTCGCTGTATATCGGAAGAAGCGATTGATTCACATCCCAAGCCTCGCAATCGTTTAAAATATCGATAGTACGAGACTCGGGATCGCGATATTTACCGTTTTCGCTCGCTGTATATCGAAACAAGCGAATAATTCACATCCCAAGCCTCGCAATCGTTCAAAATATCGATAAATCACAGTACGAGACTCGGGATCGCGATATTTACCTTTTCCGCTCGCTGTATATCGAAAGAAGCGAAGGATTCACATCACAAGCCTCGCAATCGTTCAAAATAACGACGAATCACTCAAGGACACTCCGAATCGCGATATTTACCGTTTCCGCACGCTGTATATCGAATGAAGATGAGGATTCACATCGCAAGACTCGCAATCGTTCAAAATATCGGTAAATCAGAGTAGGAGACTCGGGATCGCGATATTTACATTTACCACTCGCTGTATATCGAAAGAAGCGAAGGATTCACTTCCCAAGCCTCGCAATAATTCGAAATAACGACAAATCACTCAAGGACTCTCCGAATCGCGATATTTACAATTTCCGCTCGCTGTATATCGAAACAAGCGAATAATTCACATCAAAAGCCTCGCAATCGTTCAAAATATCGATAAATCAGAGTAGGAGACTCGGAATCGCGATATATAGCTTTTCCGCTCGCTGTATATCGAAAGAAGCGAAGGATTCACTTCCCAAGCCTCCCAATAATTTGAAATAAAGACAAATCTTTCAAGGACACTCCGACTCGCGATATTTACCGTTTCCGCTCGCTGTATATCGAAAGAAGCGAATAATTCACATCCCAAGCCTCGCAATCGTTCAAAATATCGATAAATCACAGTACGAGACTCGGGATCGCGATATTTACCTTTTCCGCTCGCTTTATATCGAAAGAAGCGAAGGATTCACATCACAAGCCTCGCAATCGTTCAAAATAACGACGAATCACTCAAGGACACTCCGAATCGCGATATTTACCGTTTCCGCTCGCTGTATATCGAAAGAAGCGAAGGATTCACATCACAAGCCTCGCAACCGTTCAAAATATCTATAAATCACAGTAGGAGACTCCGAATGGCGATATTTACCGTTTCGGCTCGCTGTATAAAGAAAGAAGCGATGGATTCACTTCCCAAGCATCGCAATAATTCGAAATAACGACAAATCACTCAAGGACACTCCGAATCGCGATATTTACCGTTTCCGCTAGCTGTATATCGAAACAAGCGAATAATTCACATCCGAAGCCTCGCAATCGTTCAAAATATCGATAAATCACAGTACGAGACTCGGAATCGCGATATTTACCTTTTCCGCTCGCTGTATATCGAAAGAAGCGAAGGATTCACTTCCCAGGCCTCCCAATAATTTGAAATAACGACAAATCTTTCAAGGACACTCCGAATCGCGATATTTACCGTTTCCGCTAGCTGTATATCGAAACAAGCGATTGATTCACATCCCAAGCCTCGCAATCGTTGAAAATATCGATAAATTACAGTACGAGACTCGGGATCGCGATATTTACTGTTTCCGCTCGCTGTATATCGAAAGAAGCGAAGGATTCACTTCCCAAGCCTCCCAATAATTTGAAATAACGACAAATCTTTCAAGGACACTCCGACTAGCGATATTTACCGTTTCCCCTCGCTGTATATCGGAAGAAGCGATTGATTCACATCCCAAGCCTCGCAATCGTTTAAAATATCGATAGTACGAGACTCGGGATCGCGATATTTACCGTTTTCGCTCGCTGTATATCGAAACAAGCGAATAATTCACATCCCAAGCCTCGCAATCGTTCAAAATATCGATAAATCACAGTACGAGACTCGGGATCGCGATATTTACCTTTTCCGCTCGCTGTATATCGAAAGAAGCGAAGGATTCACATCACAAGCCTCGCAATCGTTCAAAATAACGACGAATCACTCAAGGACACTCCGAATCGCGATATTTACCGTTTCCGCACGCTGTATATCGAATGAAGATGAGGATTCACATCGCAAGACTCGCAATCGTTCAAAATATCGGTAAATCAGAGTAGGAGACTCGGGATCGCGATATTTACATTTACCACTCGCTGTATATCGAAAGAAGCGAAGGATTCACTTCCCAAGCCTCGCAATAATTCGAAATAACGACAAATCACTCAAGGACACTCCGAATCGCGATATTTACAATTTCCGCTCGCTGTATATCGAAACAAGCGAATAATTCACATCAAAAGCCTCGCAATCGTTCAAAATATCGATAAATCAGAGTAGGAGACTCGGAATCGCGATATATAGCTTTTCCGCTCGCTGTATATCGAAAGAAGCGAAGGATTCACTTCCCAAGCCTCCCAATAATTTGAAATAAAGACAAATCTTTCAAGGACACTCCGACTCGCGATATTTACCGTTTCCGCTCGCTGTATATCGAAAGAAGCGAATAATTCACATCCCAAGCCTCGCAATCGTTCAAAATATCGATAAATCACAGTACGAGACTCGGGATCGCGATATTTACCTTTTCCGCTCGCTGTATATCGAAAGTATCGAAGGATTCACATCACAAGCCTCGCAATCGTTCAAAATAACGACGAATCACTCAAGGACACTCCGAATCGCGATATTTACCGTTTCCGCTAGCTGTATATCGAAACAAGCGAATAATTCACATCCGAAGCCTCGCAATCGTTCAAAATATCGATAAATCACAGTACGAGACTCGGAATCGCGATATTTACCTTTTCCGCTCGCTGTATATCGAAAGAAGCGAAGGATTCACTTCCCAAGAGTCCCAATAATTTGAAATAACGACAAATCTTTCAAGGACACTCCGACTCGCGATATTTACCGTTTCCCCTCGCTGTATATCGGAAGAAGCGATTGATTCACATCCCAAGCCTCGCAATCCTTTAAAATATCGATAGTACGAGACTCGGGATCGCGATATTTACCGTTTTCGCTCGCTGTATATCGAAACAAGCGAATAATTCACATCCCAAGCCTCGCAATCGTTCAAAATATCGATAAATCAGAGTAGGAGACTCGGAATCGCGATATTTACCTTTTCCGCGAGCTGTATATCGAAAGAAGCGAAGGATTCACTTCCCAAGCCCCCCAATAATTTGAAATAACGACGAATCACTCAAGGACACTCCGAATCGCGATATTTACCGTTTCTGCTCGCTGTATATCGAAAGAAGCGAAGGATTCACATCACAAGCCTCGCAACCGTTCAAAATATCTATAAATCACAGTAGGAGACTCCGAATGGCGATATTTACCGTTTCCGCTCGCTGTATAAAGAAAGAAGCGATGGATTCACTTCCCAAGCATCGCAATAATTCGAAATAACGACAAATCACTCAAGGACACTCCGAATCGCGATATTTACCGTTTCCGCTAGCTGTATATCGAAACAAGCGATTGATTCACATCCCAAGCCTCGCAATCGTTTAAAATATCGATAAATTACAGTACGAGACTCGGGATCGCGATATTTACTGTTTCCGCTCGCTGTATAACGAAAGAAGCGAAGGATTCACTTCCCAAGCCTCCCAATAATTTGAAATAACGACAAATCTTTCAAGGACACTCCGACTAGCGATATTTACCGTTTCCCCTCGCTGTATATCGGAAGAAGCGATTGATTCACATCCCAAGCCTCGCAATCGTTTAAAATATCGATAGTACGAGACTCGGGATCGCGATATTTACCGTTTTCGCTCGCTGTATATCGAAACAAGCGAATAATTCACATCCCAAGCCTCGCAATCGTTCAAAATATCGATAAATCACAGTACGAGACTCGGGATCGCGATATTTACCTTTTCCGCTCGCTGTATATCGAAAGAAGCGAAGGATTCACATCACAAGCCTCGCAATCGTTCAAAATAACGACGAATCACTCAAGGACACTCCGAATCGCGATATTTACCGTTTCCGCACGCTGTATATCGAATGAAGATGAGGATTCACATCGCAAGACTCGCAATCGTTCAAAATATCGGTAAATCAGAGTAGGAGACTCGGGATCGCGATATTTACATTTACCACTCGCTGTATATCGAAAGAAGCGAAGGATTCACTTCCCAAGCCTCGCAATAATTCGAAATAACGACAAATCACTCAAGGACACTCCGAATCGCGATATTTACAATTTCCGCTCGCTGTATATCGAAACAAGCGAATAATTCACATCAAAAGCCTCGCAATCGTTCAAAATATCGATAAATCAGAGTAGGAGACTCGGAATCGCGATATATAGCTTTTCCGCTCGCTGTATATCGAAAGAAGCGAAGGATTCACTTCCCAAGCCTCCCAATAATTTGAAATAAAGACAAATCTTTCAAGGACACTCCGACTCGCGATATTTACCGTTTCCGCTCGCTCTATATCGAAACAAGCGAATAATTCACATCCCAAGCCTCGCAATCGTTCAAGATATCGATAATTCAGAGTAGGAGACACGGAATCGGGATATTTACCTTTTACGCTCGCTGTATATCGAAAGAAGCGAAGGATTCACTTCCCAAGCCTCGCAATAATTCGAAATAACGACAAATCACTCAAGGACACTCCGAATCGCGATATTTACCGTTTCCGCTCGCTGTATATCGAAACAAGCGAATAATTCACATCAAAAGCCTCGCAATCGTTCAAAATATGGATAAATCAGAGTAGGAGACTCGGAATCGCGATATTTAGCTTTTCCGCTCGCTGTATATCGAAAGAAGCGAAGGATTCACTTCCCAAGAGTCCCAATAATTTGAAATAACGACAAATCTTTCAAGGACACTCCGACTCGCGATATTTACCGTTTCCGCTCGCTGTATATCGAAAGAAGCGATTGATTCACATCCCAAGCCTCGCAATCGTTTAAAATATCGATAAAGCACAGTACGAGACTCGGGATCGCGATATTTACCGTTTCCGCTCGCTGTATATCGAAACAAGCGAATAATTCACATCCCAAGCCTCGCAATCGTTCAAGATATCGATAATTCAGAGTAGGAGACTCGGAATCGGGATATTTACCTTTACGCTCGCTGTATATCGAAAGAAGCGAAGGATTCACATCACAAGCCTCGCAATCGTTCAAAATATCGGTAAATCATGGTAGGAGACTCGGGATCGCGATATTTACATTTACCACTCGCTGTATATCGAAAGAAACGAAGGATTCACTTCCCAAGCCTCGCAATAATTCGAAATAACGACAAATCATTCAAGGACACTCCGAATCGCGATATTGACCGTTTCCGCTCGCTGTATATCGAAAGAAGCGAAGGATTCACATCCCAAGCCTCGCAACCGTTCGAAATAACGAGAAATCACTCAAGGTCACTCGGAATCACGATATTGACCTTTTCCATATGCAGTGTATTGAAAGAAGCTAAGGATTCGTTTCCCAAGCCTCGCAATCGTTCAAAATATCGATAAATCAGAGTAGGATACTCGGAATCGCGATATTTAGCTTTTCCGCTAACTGTATATCGAAAGAAGCGAAGGATTCACTTCCCAAGCCCCCCAATAATTTGAAATAATGACAAATCACTCAAGGACACTCCGACTCGCGATATTTACCGTTTCCGCTCGCTGTATATCGAAAGAAGCGAAGGATTCCAATCCCAAGACTCGCAACCGTTCAAAATATCTATAAATCACAGTAGGAGACTCGGGATCGCGATATTTACATTTACCACTCGCTGTATAAAGAAAGAAGCGATGGATTCACTTCCCAAGCGTCGCAATAATTCGAAATAACGACACATCACTCAAGGACACTCCGAATCTCGATATTTACTGTTTCCGCTCGCTGTACATCGAAACAAGCGAACGATTCGCATCACAAGCCTCGCAATCGTTCAAAATATCGATAAATCAGAGTAGGAGACTCGGAATCGCGATATTTACATTTACCACTCGCTGTATATCGAAAGAAGCGAAGGATTCACTTCCCAAGCCTCCCAATAATTTGAAATAACGACAAATCTTTCAAGGACACTCCGACTCGCGATATTTACCGTTTCCGCTCGCTGTATATAGAAAGAAGCGATTGATTCACATCCCAAGCCTCGCAATCGTTTAAAATATCGATAAATCACAGTACGAGACTCGGGATCGCGATATTTACCGTTTCCGCTCGCTCTATATCGAAACAAGCGAATAATTCACATCCCAAGCCTCGCAATCGTTCAAGATATCGATAATTCAGAGTAGGAGACACGGAATCGGGATATTTACCTTTTACGCTCGCTGTATATCGAAAGAAGCGAAGGATTCACTTCCCAAGCCTCGCAATAATTCGAAATAACGACAAATCACTCAAGGACACTCCGAATCGCGATATTTACCGTTTCCGCTCGCTGTATATCGAAACAAGCGAATAATTCACATCAAAAGCCTCGCAATCGTTCAAAATATGGATAAATCAGAGTAGGAGACTCGGAATCGCGATATTTAGCTTTTCCGCTCGCTGTATATCGAAAGAAGCGAAGGATTCACTTCCCAAGAGTCCCAATAATTTGAAATAACGACAAATCTTTCAAGGACACTCCGACTCGCGATATTTACCGTTTCCGCTCGCTGTATATCGAAAGAAGCGATTGATTCACATCCCAAGCCTCGCAATCGTTTAAAATATCGATAAAGCACAGTACGAGACTCGGGATCGCGATATTTACCGTTTCCGCTCGCTGTATATCGAAACAAGCGAATAATTCACATCCCAAGCCTCGCAATCGTTCAAGATATCGATAATTCAGAGTAGGAGACTCGGAATCGGGATATTTACCTTTACGCTCGCTGTATATCGAAAGAAGCGAAGGATTCACATCACAAGCCTCGCAATCGTTCAAAATATCGGTAAATCATGGTAGGAGACTCGGGATCGCGATATTTACATTTACCACTCGCTGTATATCGAAAGAAACGAAGGATTCACTTCCCAAGCCTCGCAATAATTCGAAATAACGACAAATCATTCAAGGACACTCCGAATCGCGATATTGACCGTTTCCGCTCGCTGTATATCGAAAGAAGCGAAGGATTCACATCCCAAGCCTCGCAACCGTTCGAAATAACGAGAAATCACTCAAGGTCACTCTTAATCACGATATTGACCTTTTCCATATGCAGTGTATTGAAAGAAGCTAAGGATTCGTTTCCCAAGCCTCGCAATCGTTCAAAATATCGATAAATCAGAGTAGGATACTCGGAATCGCGATATTTAGCTTTTCCGCTAACTGTATATCGAAAGAAGCGAAGGATTCACTTCCCAAGCCTCCCAATAATTTGAAATAATGACAAATCACTCAAGGACACTCCGACTCGCGATATTTACCGTTTCCGCTCGCTGTATATCGAAAGAAGCGAAGGATTCACATCACAAGCCTCGCAATCGTACAAAATATCGATAAATCAGAGTAGGAGACTCCGAATGGCGATATTTACCGTTTCCGCTCGCTGTATATCGAAAGAAGCGAAGGATTCCAATCCCAAGACTCGCAACCGTTCAAAATATCTATAAATCACAGTAGGAGACTCGGGATCGCGATATTTACATTTACCACTCGCTGTATAAAGAAAGAAGCGATGGATTCACTTCCCAAGCGTCGCAATAATTCGAAATAACGACACATCACTCAAGGACACTCCGAATCTCGATATTTACTGTTTCCGCTCGCTGTACATCGAAACAAGCGAACGATTCGCATCACAAGCCTCGCAATCGTTCAAAATATCGATAAATCAGAGTAGGAGACTCGGAATCGCGATATTTACATTTACCACTCGCTGTATATCGAAAGAAGCGAAGGATTCACTTCCCAAGCCTCCCAATAATTTGAAATAACGACAAATCTTTCAAGGACACTCCGACTCGCGATATTTACCGTTTCCGCTCGCTGTATATCGAAAGAAGCGAAGGATTCACATCACAAGCCTCGCAATCGTTCAAAATATCGATATATCAGAGTAGGAGACTCCGAATGGCGATATTTACCGTTTCCGCTCGCTGTATATCGAAAGAAGCGAAGGATTCACTTCCCAAGCCCCCCAATAATTTGAAATAACGACGAATCACTCAAGGACACTCCGAATCGCGATATTTACCGTTTCTGCTCGCTGTATATCGAAAGAAGCGAAGGATTCACATCCCAAGCCTCGCAATCGTTTAAAATATCGATAAATTACAGTACGAGACTCGGGATCGCGATATTTACTGTTTCCGCTCCCTGTATATCGAAAGAAGCGAAGGATTCACTTCCCAAGCCTCCCAATAATTTGAAATAACGACAAATCTTTCAAGGACACTCCGACTAGCGATATTTACCGTTTCCCCTCGCTGTATATAGGAAGAAGCGATTGATTCACATCCCAAGCCTCGCAATCGTTTAAAATATCGATAGTACGAGACTCGGGATCGCGATATTTACCGTTTTCGCTCGCTGTATATCGAAACAAGCGAATAATTCACATCCCAAGCCTCGCAATCGTTCAAAATATCGATAAATCAGAGTAGGAGACTCGGAATCGCGATATTTACCTTTTCCGCTCGCTGTATATCGAAAGAAGCGAAGGATTCACTTCCCAAGCCTCCCAATAATTTGAAATAACGACAAATCTTTCAAGGACACTCCGACTCGCGATATTTACCGTTTCCGCTCGCTGTATATCGAAACAAGCGAAGGATTCGCATACCAAGCCTCGCAATCGTTCAAAATATCGATAAATCACAGTACGAGACTCGGGATCGCGATATTTACCGTTTCCGCTCGCTGTATATCGAAAGAAGCGAAGGATTCACTTCCCAAGCCTCCCAATAATTTGAAATAACGACAAATCTTTCAAGGACACTCCGACTCGCGATATTTACCGTTTCCCCTCGCTGTATATCGGAAGAAGCGATTGATTCAAATCCCAAGCCTCGCAATCCTTTAAAATATCGATAGTACGAGACTCGGGATCGCGATATTTACCGTTTTCGCTCGCTGTATATCGAAACAAGCGAATAATTCACATCCCAAGCCTCGCAATCGTTCAAAATATCGATAAATCAGAGTAGGAGACTCGGAATCGCGATATTTACCTTTTCCGCGAGCTGTATATCGAAAGAAGCGAAGGATTCACTTCCCAAGCCTCCCAATAATTTGAAATAACGACAAATCTTTCAAGGACACTCCGACTCGCGATATTTACCGTTTCCGCTCGCTGCATATCGAAACAAGCGAATAATTCACATCCCAAGCCTCGCAATCGTTCAAGATATCGATAATTCAGAGTATTAGACTCGGAATCGCGATATTTACTGTTTCCGCTCGCTGTATATAGAAACAAGCGAACGATTCGCAACCCAAGCATAGCAATAATTCGAAATAACGACAAATCACTCAAGGACACTCCGAATCGCGATATTTACTGTTTCCGCTCGCTGTATATCGAAAGAAGCGAAGGATTCACTTCCCAAGCCCCCCAATAATTTGAAATAACGACAAATCTTTCAAGGACACTCCGACTCGCGATATTTACCGTTTCCGCTCGCTGTATATCGAAAGAAGCGATTGATTCACATCCCAAGCCTCGCAATCGTTTAAAATATCGATAAAGCACAGTACGAGACTCGGGATCGCGATATTTACCGTTTCCGCTCGCTGTATATCGAAACAAGCGAATAATTCACATCCCAAGCCTCGCAATCGTTCAAGATATCGATAATTCAGAGTAGGAGACTCCGAATGGCGATATTTACCGTTTCCGCTCGCTGTATATCGAAAGAAGCGAGGGATTCACATCGCAAGCCTCGCAATCGTTCAAAATATCGGTAAATCAGAGTAGGAGACTCGGGATCGCGATATTTACATTTACCACTCGCTGTATATGGAAAGAAGCGATGGATTCACTTCCCAAGCCTCCCAATAATTTGAAATAACGACAAATCTTTCAAGGACACTCCGAATCGCGATATTTTCCGTTTCCGCTCGCTGTATATCGAAACAAGCGAATAATTCACATCCCAAGCCTCGCAATCGTTCAAGATATCGATAATTCAGAGTATTAGACTCGGAATCGCGATATTTACTGTTTCCGCTCGCTGTATATAGAAACAAGCGAACCATTCGCAACCCAAGCATAGCAATAATTCGAAATAACGACAAATCACTCAAGGACACTCCGAATCGCGATATTTACTGTTTCCGCTCGCTGTATATCGAAAGAAGCGAAGGATTCACTTCCCAAGCCCCCCAATAATTTGAAATAACGACAAATCTTTCAAGGACACTCCGACTCGCGATATTTACCGTTTCCGCTCGCTGTATATCGAAAGAAGCGATTGATTCACATCCCAAGCCTCGCAATCGTTTAAAATATCGATAAAGCACAGTACGAGACTCGGGATCGCGATATTTACCGTTTCCGCTCGCTGTATATCGAAACAAGCGAATAATTCACATCCCAAGCCTCGCAATCGTTCAAGATATCGATAATTCAGAGTAGGAGACTCCGAATGGCGATATTTACCGTTTCCGCTCGCTGTATATCGAATGAAGCGAAGGATTCACTTCCCATTCCTCCCAATAATTTGAAATAACGACAAATCTTTCAAGGACACTCCGACTCGCGATATTTACCGTTTCCGCTCGCTGTATATCGAAACAAGCGAATAATTCACATTACAAGCCTCGCAATCGTTCAAGATATCGATAATTCAGAGTAGGAGACTCGGAATCGCGATATTTACTGTTTCCGCTCGCTGTATATAGAAACAAGCGAACGATTCGCAACCCAAGCATAGCAATAATTCGAAATAACGACAAATCACTCAAGGACACTCCGAATCGCGATATTTACTGTTTCCGCTCGCTGTATATCGAAAGAAGCGAAGGATTCACTTCCCAAGCCCCCCAATAATTTGAAATAACGACAAATCTTTCAAGGACACTCCGACTCGCGATATTTACCGTTTCCGCTCGCTGTATATCGAAACAAGCGAATAATTCACATCCCAAGCCTCGCAATCGTTCAAGATATCGATAATTGAGAGTAGGAGACTCGGAATCGCGATATTTACTGTTTCCGCTCGCTGTATATAGAAACAAGCGAACGATTCGCAACCCAAGCATAGCAATAATTCGAAATAACGACAAATCACTCAAGGACATTCCGAATCGCGATATTTACTGTTTCCGCTCGCTGTATATCGAAAGAAGCGAAGGATTCACTTCCCAAGCCCCCCAATAATTTGAAATAACGACAAATCTTTCAAGGACACTCCGACTCGCGATATTTACCGTTTCCGCTCGCTGTATATCGAAACAAGCGAATAATTCACATCCCAAGCCTCGCAATCGTTCAAGATATCGATAATTGAGAGTAGGAGACTCGGAATCGCGATATTTACCGTTTCCGCTCGCTGTATATCGAAAGCAGCGAGGGATTCACATCGCAAGCCTCGCAATCGTTCAAAATATCGGTAAATCAGAGTAGGAGACTCGGAATCGCGATATTTACCTTTTCCGCTCGCTGTATATCGAAAGAAGCGAAGGATTCACATCACAAGCCTCGCAATCGTTCAAAATATCGATAAATCAGAGTAGGAGACTCGGGATCGCGATATTTACATTTACCACTCGCTGTATATGGAAAGAAGCGATGGATTCACTTCCCAAACGTCGCAATAATTCGAAATAACGACAAATCACTCAAGGACACTCCGAATCGCGATATTTACCGTTTCCGCTCGCTGTATATCGAAACAAGCGAAGGATTCGCATCCCAAGCCTCGCAATCGTTCAAAATATCGATAAATCAGAGTAGGAGACCCGGAATCGCGATATTTACCGTTTCCGCTCGCTGTATATCGAATGAAGATGAGGATTCACATCGCAAGACTCGCAATCGTTCAAAATATCGGTAAATCAGAGTAGGAGACTCGGAATCGCGATATTTAACTTTTCCGCTCGCTGTATATCGAAAGAAGCGAAGGATTCACTTCCCAAGCCTCCCAATAATTTGAAATAAAGACAAATCTTTCAAGGACACTCCGACTCGCGATATTTACCGTTTCCGCTCGCTGTATATCGAAACAAGCGAATAATTCACATCAAAAGCCTCGCAATCGTTCAAAATATGGATAAATCAGAGTAGGAGACTCGGAATCGCGATATTTAGCTTTTCCGCTCGCTGTATATCGAAAGAAGCGAAGGATTCACTTCCCAAGCCTCCCAATAATTTGAAATAACGACAAATCTTTCAAGGACACTCCGACTCGCGATATTTACCGTTTCCGCTCGCTGTATATCGAAAGAAGCGATTGATTCACATCCCAAGCCTCGCAATCGTTTAAAATATCGATAAAGCACAGTACGAGACTCGGGATCGGGATATTTACCGTTTCCGCTCGCTGTATATCGAAACAAGCGAATAATTCACATCCCAAGCCTCGCAATCGTTCAAGATATCGATAATTCAGAGTAGGAGACTCGGAATCGGGATATTTACCTTTACGCTCGCTGTATATCGAAAGAAGCGAAGGATTCACATCACAAGCCTCGCAATCGTTCAAAATATCGGTAAATCAGAGTAGGAGACTCGGGATCGCGATATTTACATTTACCACTCGCTGTATATCGAAAGAAACGAAGGATTCACTTCCCAAGCCTCGCAATAATTCGAAATAACGACAAATCATTCAAGGACACTCCGAATCGCGATATTGACCGTTTCCGCTCGCTGTATATCGAAAGAAGCGAAGGATTCACATCCCAAGCCTCGCAATCGTTCAAGATATCGATAATTCAGAGTAGGAGACTCGGAATCGGGATATTTACCTTTACGCTCGCTGTATATCGAAAGAAGCGAAGGATTCACATCCCAAGCCTCGCAACCGTTCGAAATAACGAGAAATCACTCAAGGTCACTCGGAATCACGATATTGACCTTTTCCATATGCAGTGTATTGAAAGAAGCTAAGGATTCGTTTCCCAAGCCTCGCAATCGTTCAAAATATCGATAAATCAGAGTAGGATACTCGGAATCGCGATATTTAGCTTTTCCGCTAACTGTATATCGAAAGAAGCGAAGGATTCACTTCCCAAGCCTCCCAATAATTTGAAAAAATGACAAATCACTCAAGGGCACTCCGACTCGCGATATTTACCGTTTCCGCTCGCTGTATATCGAAACAAGCGAAGGATTCGCATCCCAAGCCTCGCAATCGTTCAAAATATCGATAAATCAGAGTAGGAGACCCGGAATCGCGATATTTACCGTTTCCGCTCGCTGTATATCGAATGAAGATGAGGATTCACATCGCAAGACTCGCAATCGTTCAAAATATCGGTAAATCAGAGTAGGAGACTCGGGATCGCGATATTTACATTTACCACTCGCTGTATATCGAAAGAAACGAAGGATTCACTTCCCAAGCCTCGCAATAATTAGAAATAACGACAAATCATTCAAGGACACTCCGAATCGCGATATTGACCGTTTCCGCTCCCTGTATATCGAAAGAAGCGAAGGATTCACATCCCAAGCCTCGCAACCGTTCGAAATAACGAGAAATCACTCAAGGTCACTCGGAATCACGATATTGACCTTTTCCATATGCAGTGTATTGAAAGAAGCTAAGGATTCGTTTCCCAAGCCTCGCAATCGTTCAAAATATCGATAAATCAGAGTAGGATACTCGGAATCGCGATATTTATCTTTTCCGCTAACTGTATATCGAAAGAAGCGAAGGATTCACTTCCCAAGCCTCCCAATAATTTGAAATAATGACAAATCACTCAAGGACACTCCGACTCGCGATATTTACCGTTTCCGCTCGCTGTATATCGAAAGAAGCGAAGGATTCACATCACAAGCCTCGCAATCGTACAAAATATCGATAAATCAGAGTAGGAGACTCCGAATGGCGATATTTACCGTTTCCGCTCGCTGTATATCGAAAGAAGCGAAGGATTCCAATCCCAAGCCTCGCAACCGTTCAAAATATCTATAAATCACAGTAGGAGACTCGGGATCGCGATATTTACATTTACCACTCGCTGTATAAAGAAAGAAGCGATGGATTCACTTCCCAAGCGTCGCAATAATTCGAAATAACGACACATCACTCAAGGACACTCCGAATCTCGATATTTACCGTTTCCGCTCGCTGTATATAGAAAGAAGCGATTGATTCACATCCCAAGCTTCGCAATCGTTTAAAATATCGATAATTCAGAGTAGGAGACTCGGAATCGCGATATTTACCTTTTCCGCTCGCTGTATATCGAAAGAAGCGAAGGATTCACATCACAAGCCTCGCAATCGTTCAAAATATCGATATATCAGAGTAGGAGACTCCGAATGGCGATATTTACCGTTTCCGCTCGCTGTATATCGAAAGAAGCGAGGGATTCACTTCCCAGGCCTCGCAATAATTCGAAATAACGACGAATCACTCAAGGACACTCCGAATCGCGATATTTACCGTTTCCGCTAGCTGTATATCGAAACAAGCGATTGATTCACATCCCAAGCCTCGCAATCGTTTAAAATATCGATAAATTACAGTACGAGACTCGGGATCGCGATATTTACTGTTTCCGCTCGCTGTATATCGAAAGAAGCGAAGGATTCACTTCCCAAGCCTCCCAATAATTTGAAATAACGACAAATCTTTCAAGGACACTCCGACTCGCGATATTTACCGTTTCCCCTCGCTGTATATCGGAAGAAGCGATTGATTCACATCCCAAGCCTCGCAATCGTTTAAAATATCGATAGTACGAGACTCGGGATCGCGATATTTACCGTTTTCGCTCGCTGTATATCGAAACAAGCGAATAATTCACATCCCAAGCCTCGCAATCGTTCAAAATATCGATAAATCAGAGTAGGAGACTCGGAATCGCGATATTTACATTTACCACTCGCTGTATATCGAAAGAAGCGAAGGATTCACTTCCCAAGCCTCCCAATAATTTGAAATAACGACAAATCTTTCAAGGACACTCCGACTCGCGATATTTACCGTTTCCGCTCGCTGTATATCGAAACAAGCGAAGGATTCGCATACCAAGCCTCGCAATCGTTCAAAATATCGATAAATCACAGTACGAGACTCGGGATCGCGATATTTACATTTACCACTCGCTGTATATCGAAAGAAGCGAAGGATTCACTTCCCAAGCCTCCCAATAATTTGAAATAACGACAAATCTTTCAAGGACACTCCGACTCGCGATATTTACCGTTTCCGCTCGCTGTATATAGAAAGAAGCGATTGATTCACATCCCAAGCCTCGCAGTCGCTTAAAATATCGATAAATCACAGTACGAGACTCGGGATCGCGATATTTACCGTTTCCGCTCGCTGTATATCGAAAGAAGCGAATAATTCACATCCCAAGCCTCGCAATCGTTCAAGATATCGATAATTCAGAGTAGGAGACTCGGAATCGCGATATTTACCTTTTCCGCTCGCTGTATATCGAAAGAAGCGAAGGATTCACATCACAAGCCTCGCAATCGTTCAAAATAACGACGAATAACTCAAGGACACTCCGAATCGCGATATTTACCGTTTCCGCTCGCTGTATATCGAAAGAAGCGAAGGATTCACATCACAAGCCTCGCAACCGTTCAAAATATCTATAAATCACAGTAGGAGACTCCGAATGGCGATATTTACCGTTTCCGCTCGCTGTATAAAGAAAGAAGCGATGGATTCACTTCCCAAGCATCGCAATAATTCGAAATAACGACAAATCACTCAAGGACACTCCGAATCGCGATATTTACCGTTTCCGCTAGCTGTATATCGAAACAAGCGAATAATTCACATCCGAAGCCTCGCAATCGTTCAAAATATCGATAAATCACAGTACGAGACTCGGAATCGCGATATTTACCTTTTCCGCTCGCTGTATATCGAAAGAAGCGAAGGATTCACTTCCCAAGCCTCCCAATAATTTGAAATAACGACAAATCTTTCAAGGACACTCCGAATCGCGATATTTACCGTTTCCGCTAGCTGTATATCGAAACAAGCGATTGATTCACATCCCAAGCCTCGCAATCGTTGAAAATATCGATAAATTACAGTACGAGACTCGGGATCGCGATATTTACTGTTTCCGCTCGCTGTATATCGAAAGAAGCGACGGATTCACTTCCCAAGCCTCCCAATAATTTGAAATAACGATAGTACGAGACTCGGAATCGCGATATTTACTGTTTCCGCTCGCTGTATATAGAAACAAGCGAACGATTCGCAACCCAAGCATAGCAATAATTCGAAATAACGACAAATCACTCAAGGACACTCCGACTCGCGATATTTACCGTTTCCGCTCGCTGTATATCGAAAGAAGCGATTGATTCACATCCCAAGCCTCGCAATCGTTTAAAATATCGATAAAGCACAGTACGAGACTCGGGATCGCGATATTTACCGTTTCCGCTCGCTGTATATCGAAACAAGCGAATAATTCACATCCCAAGCCTCGCAATCGTTCAAGATATCGATAATTCAGAGTAGGAGACTCCGAATGGCGATATTTACCGTTTCCGCTCGCTGTATATCGAAAGAAGCGAGGGATTCACATCGCAAGCCTCGCAATCGTTCAAAATATCGGTAAATCAGAGTAGGAGACTCGGGATCGCGATATTTACATTTACCACTCGCTGTATATGGAAAGAAGCGATGGATTCACTTCCCAAGCCTCCCAATAATTTGAAATAACGACAAATCTTTCAAGGACACTCCGAATCGCGATATTTACCGTTTCCGCTCGCTGTATATCGAAACAAGCGATTGATTCACATCCCAAGCCTCGCAATCGTTTAAAATATCGATAAAGCACAGTACGAGACTCGGGATCGCGATATTTACTGTTTCCGCTCGCTGTATATAGAAACAAGCGAACGATTCGCAACCCAAGCATAGCAATAATTCGAAATAACGACAAATCACTCAAGGACACTCCGAATCGCGATATTTACTGTTTCCGCTCGCTGTATATCGAAAGAAGCGAAGGATTCACTTCCCAAGCCCCCCAATAATTTGAAATAACGACAAATCTTTCAAGGACACTCCGACTCGCGATATTTACCGTTTCCACTCGCTGTATATCGAAAGAAGCGATTGATTCACATCCCAAGCCTCGCAATCGTTTAAAATATCGATAAAGCACAGTACGAGACTCGGGATCGCGATATTTACTGTTTCCGCTCGCTGTATATAGAAACAAGCGAACGATTCGCAACCCAAGCATAGCAATAATTCGAAATAACGACAAATCACTCAAGGACACTCCGAATCGCGATATTTACTGTTTCCGCTCGCTGTATATCGAAAGAAGCGAAGGATTCACTTCCCAAGCCCCCCAATAATTTGAAATAACGACAAATCTTTCAAGGACACTCCGACTCGCGATATTTACCGTTTCCGCTCGCTGTATATCGAAACAAGCGAATAATTCACATCCCAAGCCTCGCAATCGTTCAAGATATCGATAATTCATAGTAGGAGACTCGGAATCGCGATATTTACCTTTTCCGCATCGCTGTATATCGAAAGAAGCGAAGGATTCACATCACAAGCCTCGCAATCGTTCAAAATATCGATAAATCAGAGTAGGAGACTCGGGATCGCGATATTTACATTTACCACTCGCTGTATATGGAAAGAAGCGATGGATTCACTTCCCAAACGTCGAAATAATTCGAAATAACGACAAATCTTTCAAGGACACTCCGACTCCCGATATTTACCGTTTCCGCTCGCTGTATATCGAAACAAGCGAATAATTCACATCCCAAGCCTCGCAATCGTTCAAGATATCGATAATTCATAGTAGGAGACTCGGAATCGCGATATTTACCTTTTCCGCTCGCTGTATATCGAAAGAAGCGAAGGATTCACATCAAAAGCCTCGCAATCGTTCAAAATATCGATAAATCAGAGTAGGAGACTCGGAATCGCGATATTTAGCTTTTCCGCTCGCTGTATATCGAAAGAAGCGAAGGATTCACTTCCCAAGCCTCCCAATAATTTGAAATAAAGACAAATCTTTCAAGGACACTCCGACTCGCGATATTTACCGTTTCCGCTCGCTCTATATCGAAACAAGCGAATAATTCACATCCCAAGCCTCGCAATCGTTCAAGATATCGATAATTCAGAGTAGGAGACACGGAATCGGGATATTTACCTTTTACGCTCGCTGTATATCGAAAGAAGCGAAGGATTCACTTCCCAAGCCTCGCAATAATTCGAAATAACGACAAATCACTCAAGGACACTCCGAATCGCGATATTTACCGTTTCCGCTCGCTGTATATCGAAACAAGCGAATAATTCACATCAAAAGCCTCGCAATCGTTCAAAATATGGATAAATCAGAGTAGGAGACTCGGAATCGCGATATATAGCTTTTCCGCTCGCTGTATATCGAAAGAAGCGAAGGATTCACTTCCCAAGCCTCCCAATAATTTGAAATAACGACAAATCTTTCAAGGACACTCCGACTCGCGATATTTGCCGTTTCCGCTCGCTGTATATCGAAAGAAGCGATTGATTCACATCCCAAGCCTCGCAATCGTTTAAAATATCGATAAAGCACAGTACGAGACTCGGGATCGCGATATTTACCGTTTCCGCTCGCTCTATATCGAAACAAGCGAATAATTCACATCCCAAGCCTCGCAATCGTTCAAGATATCGATAATTCAGAGTAGGAGACTCGGAATCGGGATATTTACCTTTACGCTCGCTGTATATCGAAAGAAGGGAAGGATTCACATCACAAGCCTCGCAATCGTTCAAAATATCGGTAAATCAGAGTAGGAGACTCGGGATCGCGATATTTACATTTACCACTCGCTGTATATGGAAAGAAGCGATGGATTCACTTCCCAAACGTCGCAATAATTCGAAATAACGACAAATCACTCAAGGACACTCCGAATCGCGATATTTACCGTTTCCGCTCGCTGTATATCGAAACAAGCGAAGGATTCGCACCCCAAGCCTCGCAATCGTTCAAAATATCGATAAATCAGAGTAGGAGACCCGGAATCGCGATATTTACCGTTTCCGCTCGCTGTATATCGAATGAAGATGAGGATTCACATCGCAAGACTCGCAATCGTTCAAAATATCGGTAAATCAGAGTAGGAGACTCGGGATCGCGATGTTTACATTTACCACTCGCTGTATATCGAAAGAAACGAAGGATTCACTTCCCAAACGTCGCAATAATTCGAAATAACGACAAATCACTCAAGGACACTCGGAATCACGATATTTACCGTTTCCGCTCCCTGTATATCGAAACAAGCGAAGGATTCGCATCCCAAGCCTCGCAATCGTTCAAAATATCGATAAATCAGAGTAGGAGACCCGGAATCGCGATATTTACCGTTTCCGCTCGCTGTATATCGAATGAAGATAAGGATTCACATCGCAAGACTCGCAATCGTTCAAAATATCGGTAAATCAGAGTAGAAGACTCGGGATCGCGATATTTACATTTACCACTCGCTGTATATCGAAAGATGCGAAGGATTCACTTCCCAAGCCTCGCAATAATTCGAAATAACGACAAATCACTCAAGGACGCTCCGAATCGCGATATTTACCGTTTCCGCTCGCTGTATATCGAAAGAAGCGAAGGATTCACATCCCAAGCCGGGCAACCGTTCGAAATAACGAGAAATCACTCAAGGTCACTCGGAATCACGATATTGATCTTTTCCGTATGCAGTGTATTGAATGAAGCTAAGGATTCGTTTCCCAAGCCTCGCAATCGTTCAAAATATCGATAAATCAGAGTAGGAGACTCGGGATTGCGATATTTACATTTACCACTCGCTGCATATCGAAAGAAACGAAGGATTCACTTCCCAAGCCTCGCAATAATTCGAAATAACGACAAATCATTCAAGGACACTCCGACTCGCGATATTTACCGTTTCCGCTCGCTGTATATCGAAACAAGCGAATAATTCACATCCCAAGCCTCGCAATCGATCAAAATATCTATAAATCAGAGAAGGAGACTCGGAAACATGATATTTACATTTACCACAGGCTGTATGAAGAAAGAAGCGATGGATTCACTTCCCAAGCATCGCAATAATTCGAAATAACGACAAATCACTCAAGGTCACTCGGAATCACGATATTGATCTTTTCCGTATGCAGTGTATTGAAAGAAGCTAAGGATTCGTTTCCCAAGCCTCGCAATCGTTCAAAATATCGATAAATCAGAGTAGGAGACTCGGGATTGCGATATTTACATTTACCACTCGCTGCATATCGAAAGAAGCGAAGGATTCACTTCCCAAGCCTCGCAATAATTCGAAATAACGACAAATCACTCAAAGACACTCCGAATCGCGATATTTACCGTTTCCGCTCGCTGTATATCGAAACAAGCGAAGGATTCACATCCCAAGCCTCGAAATCGTACCAAAACATCGATAAATCAGAGTAGGACACTTAGAATCGCGATATTTACCGTTTCCGCTCGCTGTATATCGAAAGAAGATAAGGATTCACTTCCCAAGCCCCCCAATAATTTGAAATAACGACAAATCTTTCAAGGACACTCCGACTCGCGATATTTACCGTTTCCGCTCGCTGTATATCGAAAGAAGCGATTGATTCACATCCCAAGCCTCGCAATCGTTTAAAATATCGATAAAGCACAGTACGAGACTCGGGATCGCGATATTTACCGTTTCCGCTCGCTGTATATCGGAACAAGCGAATAATTCACATCCCAAGCCTCGCAATCGTTCAAGATATCGATAATTCAGAGTAGGAGACTCGGAATGGCGATATTTACCTTTTCCGCTCGCTGTATATCGAATGAAGCGAAGGATTCACTTCCCATTCCTCCCAATAATTTGAAATAACGACAAATCTTTCAAGGACACTCCGACTCGCGATATTTACTGTTTCCGCTCGCTGTATATAGAAACAAGCGAACGATTCGCAACCCAAGCATAGCAATAATTCGAAATAACGACAAATCACTCAAGGACACTCCGAATCGCGATATTTACTGTTTCCGCTCGCTGTATATCGAAAGAAGCGAAGGATTCACTTCCCAAGCCCCCCAATAATTTGAAATAACGACAAATCTTTCAAGGACACTCCGACTCGCGATATTTACCGTTTCCGCTCGCTGTATATCGAAAGAAGCGATTGATTCACATCCCAAGCCTCGCAATCGTTCAAGATATCGATAATTCATAGTAGGAGACTCGGAATCGCGATATTTACCTTTTCCGCTCGCTGTATATCGAAAGAAGCGAAGGATTCACATCAAAAGCCTCGCAATCGTTCAAAATATCGATAAATCAGAGTAGGAGACTCGGAATCGCGATATTTAGCTTTTCCGCTCGCTGTATATCGAAAGAAGCGAAGGATTCACTTCCCAAGCCTCCCAATAATTTGAAATAAAGACAAATCTTTCAAGGACACTCCGACTCGCGATATTTACCGTTTCCGCTCGCTCTATATCGAAACAAGCGAATAATTCACATCCCAAGCCTCGCAATCGTTCAAGATATCGATAATTCAGAGTAGGAGACACGGAATCGGGATATTTACCTTTTACGCTCGCTGTATATCGAAAGAAGCGAAGGATTCACTTCCCAAGCCTCGCAATAATTCGAAATAACGACAAATCACTCAAGGACACTCCGAATCGCGATATTTACCGTTTCCGCTCGCTGTATATCGAAACAAGCGAATAATTCACATCAAAAGCCTCGCAATCGTTCAAAATATGGATAAATCAGAGTAGGAGACTCGGAATCGCGATATATAGCTTTTCCGCTCGCTGTATATCGAAAGAAGCGAAGGATTCACTTCCCAAGCCTCCCAATAATTTGAAATAACGACAAATCTTTCAAGGACACTCCGACTCGCGATATTTGCCGTTTCCGCTCGCTGTATATCGAAAGAAGCGATTGATTCACATCCCAAGCCTCGCAATCGTTTAAAATATCGATAAAGCACAGTACGAGACTCGGGATCGCGATATTTACCGTTTCCGCTCGCTCTATATCGAAACAAGCGAATAATTCACATCCCAAGCCTCGCAATCGTTCAAGATATCGATAATTCAGAGTAGGAGACTCGGAATCGGGATATTTACCTTTACGCTCGCTGTATATCGAAAGAAGGGAAGGATTCACATCACAAGCCTCGCAATCGTTCAAAATATCGGTAAATCAGAGTAGGAGACTCGGGATCGCGATATTTACATTTACCACTCGCTGTATATGGAAAGAAGCGATGGATTCACTTCCCAAACGTCGCAATAATTCGAAATAACGACAAATCACTCAAGGACACTCCGAATCGCGATATTTACCGTTTCCGCTCGCTGTATATCGAAACAAGCGAAGGATTCGCACCCCAAGCCTCGCAATCGTTCAAAATATCGATAAATCAGAGTAGGAGACCCGGAATCGCGATATTTACCGTTTCCGCTCGCTGTATATCGAATGAAGATGAGGATTCACATCGCAAGACTCGCAATCGTTCAAAATATCGGTAAATCAGAGTAGGAGACTCGGGATCGCGATGTTTACATTTACCACTCGCTGTATATCGAAAGAAACGAAGGATTCACTTCCCAAACGTCGCAATAATTCGAAATAACGACAAATCACTCAAGGACACTCGGAATCACGATATTTACCGTTTCCGCTCCCTGTATATCGAAACAAGCGAAGGATTCGCATCCCAAGCCTCGCAATCGTTCAAAATATCGATAAATCAGAGTAGGAGACCCGGAATCGCGATATTTACCGTTTCCGCTCGCTGTATATCGAATGAAGATAAGGATTCACATCGCAAGACTCGCAATCGTTCAAAATATCGGTAAATCAGAGTAGAAGACTCGGGATCGCGATATTTACATTTACCACTCGCTGTATATCGAAAGATGCGAAGGATTCACTTCCCAAGCCTCGCAATAATTCGAAATAACGACAAATCACTCAAGGACGCTCCGAATCGCGATATTTACCGTTTCCGCTCGCTGTATATCGAAAGAAGCGAAGGATTCACATCCCAAGCCGGGCAACCGTTCGAAATAACGAGAAATCACTCAAGGTCACTCGGAATCACGATATTGATCTTTTCCGTATGCAGTGTATTGAATGAAGCTAAGGATTCGTTTCCCAAGCCTCGCAATCGTTCAAAATATCGATAAATCAGAGTAGGAGACTCGGGATTGCGATATTTACATTTACCACTCGCTGCATATCGAAAGAAACGAAGGATTCACTTCCCAAGCCTCGCAATAATTCGAAATAACGACAAATCATTCAAGGACACTCCGACTCGCGATATTTACCGTTTCCGCTCGCTGTATATCGAAACAAGCGAATAATTCACATCCCAAGCCTCGCAATCGATCAAAATATCTATAAATCAGAGAAGGAGACTCGGAAACATGATATTTACATTTACCACAGGCTGTATGAAGAAAGAAGCGATGGATTCACTTCCCAAGCATCGCAATAATTCGAAATAACGACAAATCACTCAAGGTCACTCGGAATCACGATATTGATCTTTTCCGTATGCAGTGTATTGAAAGAAGCTAAGGATTCGTTTCCCAAGCCTCGCAATCGTTCAAAATATCGATAAATCAGAGTAGGAGACTCGGGATTGCGATATTTACATTTACCACTCGCTGCATATCGAAAGAAGCGAAGGATTCACTTCCCAAGCCTCGCAATAATTCGAAATAACGACAAATCACTCAAAGACACTCCGAATCGCGATATTTACCGTTTCCGCTCGCTGTATATCGAAACAAGCGAAGGATTCACATCCCAAGCCTCGAAATCGTACCAAAACATCGATAAATCAGAGTAGGACACTTAGAATCGCGATATTTACCGTTTCCGCTCGCTGTATATCGAAAGAAGATAAGGATTCACTTCCCAAGCCCCCCAATAATTTGAAATAACGACAAATCTTTCAAGGACACTCCGACTCGCGATATTTACCGTTTCCGCTCGCTGTATATCGAAAGAAGCGATTGATTCACATCCCAAGCCTCGCAATCGTTTAAAATATCGATAAAGCACAGTACGAGACTCGGGATCGCGATATTTACCGTTTCCGCTCGCTGTATATCGGAACAAGCGAATAATTCACATCCCAAGCCTCGCAATCGTTCAAGATATCGATAATTCAGAGTAGGAGACTCGGAATGGCGATATTTACCTTTTCCGCTCGCTGTATATCGAATGAAGCGAAGGATTCACTTCCCATTCCTCCCAATAATTTGAAATAACGACAAATCTTTCAAGGACACTCCGACTCGCGATATTTACTGTTTCCGCTCGCTGTATATAGAAACAAGCGAACGATTCGCAACCCAAGCATAGCAATAATTCGAAATAACGACAAATCACTCAAGGACACTCCGAATCGCGATATTTACTGTTTCCGCTCGCTGTATATCGAAAGAAGCGAAGGATTCACTTCCCAAGCCCCCCAATAATTTGAAATAACGACAAATCTTTCAAGGACACTCCGACTCGCGATATTTACCGTTTCCGCTCGCTGTATATCGAAAGAAGCGATTGATTCACATCCCAAGCCTCGCAATCGTTTAAAATATCGATAAAGCACAGTACGAGACTCGGGATCGCGATATTTACCGTTTCCGCTCGCTGTATATCGAAACAAGCGAATAATTCACATCCCAAGCCTCGCAATCGTTCAAGATATCGATAATTCAGAGTAGGAGACTCGGAATCGGGATATTTACCTTTACGCTCGCTGTATATCGAAAGAAGCGAAGGATTCACATCACAAGCCTCGCAATCGTTCAAAATATCGGTAAATCAGAGTAGGAGACTCGGGATCGCGATATTTACATTTACCACTCGCTGTATATCGAAAGAAACGAAGGATTCACTTCCCAAGCCTCGCAATAATTCGAAATAACGACAAATCATTCAAGGACACTCCGAATCGCGATATTGACCGTTTCCGCTCGCTGTATATCGAAAGAAGCGAAGGATTCACATCCCAAGCCTCGCAATCGTTCAAAATATCGGTAAATCAGAGTAGGAGACTCGGGATCGCGATATTTACATTTACCACTCGCTGTATATCGAAAGAAACGAAGGATTCACTTCCCAAGCCTCGCAATAATTCGAAATAACGACAAATCATTCAAGGACACTCCGAATCGCGATATTGACCGTTTCCGCTCGCTGTATATCGAAAGAAGCGAAGGATTCACATCCCAAGCCTCGCAATCGTTCAAGATATCGATAATTCAGAGTAGGAGACTCGGAATCGGGATATTTACCTTTACGCTCGCTGTATATCGAAAGAAGCGAAGGATTCACATCACAAGCCTCGCAATCGTTCAAAATATCGGTAAATCAGAGTAGGAGACTCGGGATCGCGATATTTACATTTACCACTCGCTGTATATGGAAAGAAGCGATGGATTCACTTCCCAAACGTCGCAATAATTCGAAATAACGACAAATCACTCAAGGACACTCCGAATCGCGATATTTACCGTTTCCGCTCGCTGTATATCGAAACAAGCGAAGGATTCGCACCCCAAGCCTCGCAATCGTTCAAAATATCGATAAATCAGAGTAGGAGACCCGGAATCGCGATATTTACCGTTTCCGCTCGCTGTATATCGAATGAAGATGAGGATTCACATCGCAAGACTCGCAATCGTTCAAAATATCGGTAAATCAGAGTAGGAGACTCGGGATCGCGATGTTTACATTTACCACTCGCTGTATATCGAAAGAAACGAAGGATTCACTTCCCAAGCGTCGCAATAATTCGAAATAACGACAAATCACTCAAGGACACTCGGAATCACGATATTTACCGTTTCCGCTCCCTGTATATCGAAACAAGCGAAGGATTCGCATCCCAAGCCTCGCAATCGTTCAAAATATCGATAAATCAGAGTAGGAGACCCGGAATCGCGATATTTACTGTTTCCGCTCGCTGTATATAGAAACAAGCGAACGATTCGCAACCCAAGCATAGCAATAATTCGAAATAACGACAAATCACTCAAGGACACTCCGAATCGCGATATTTACTGTTTCCGCTCGCTGTATATCGAAAGAAGCGAAGGATTCACTTCCCAAGCCCCCCAATAATTTGAAATAACGACAAATCTTTCAAGGACACTCCGACTCGCGATATTTACCGTTTTCGCTCGCTGTATATCGAAAGAAGCGATTGATTCACATCCCAAGCCTCGCAATCGTTTAAAATATCGATAAAGCACAGTACGAGACTCGGGATCGCGATATTTACCGTTTCCGCTCGCTGTATATCGATACAAGCGAATAATTCACATCCCAAGCCTCGCAATCGTTCAAGATATCGATAATTCAGAGTAGGAGACTCCGAATGGCGATATTTACCGTTTCCGCTCGCTGTATATCGAATGAAGCGAAGGATTCACTTCCCATTCCTCCCAATAATTTGAAATAACGACAAATCTTTCAAGGACACTCCGACTCGCGATATTTACCGTTTCCGCTCGCTGTATATCGAAACAAGCGAATAATTCACATTACAAGCCTCGCAATCGTTCAAGATATCGATAATTCAGAGTAGGAGACTCGGAATCGCGATATTTACTGTTTCCGCTCGCTGTATATAGAAACAAGCGAACGATTCGCAACCCAAGCATAGCAATAATTCGAAATAACGACAAATCACTCAAGGACACTCCGAATCGCGATATTTACTGTTTCCGCTCGCTGTATATCGAAAGAAGCGAAGGATTCACTTCCCAAGCCCCCCAATAATTTGAAATAACGACAAATCTTTCAAGGACACTCCGACTCGCGATATTTACCGTTTCCGCTCGCTGTATATCGAAACAAGCGAATAATTCACATCCCAAGCCTCGCAATCGTTCAAGATATCGATAATTGAGAGTAGGAGACTCGGAATCGCGATATTTACCGTTTCCGCTCGCTGTATATCGAAAGCAGCGAGGGATTCACATCGCAAGCCTCGCAATCGTTCAAAATATCGGTAAATCAGAGTAGGAGACTCGGGATCGCGATATTTACATTTACCACTCGCTGTATATCGAAAGAAACGATGGATTCACTTCCCAAGCCTCGCAATAATTCGAAATAACGACAAATCATTCAAGGACACTCCGACTCGCGATATTTACCGTTTCCGCTCGCTGTATATCGAAACAAGCGAATAATTCACATCCCAAGCCTCGCAATCGTTCAAGATATCGATAATTCATAGTAGGAGACTCGGAATCGCGATATTTACCTTTTCCGCTCGCTGTATATCGAAAGAAGCGAAGGATTCACATCACAAGCCTCGCAATCGTTCAAAATATCGATAAATCAGAGTAGGAGACTCGGGATCGCGATATTTACATTTACCACTCGCTGTATATGGAAAGAAGCGATGGATTCACTTCCCAAACGTCGCAATAATTCGAAATAACGACAAATCACTCAAATACACTCCGAATCGCGATATTTACCGTTTCCGCTCGCTGTATATCGAAACAAGCGAAGGATTCGCATCCCAAGCCTCGCAATCGTTCAAAATATCGATAAATCAGAGTAGGAGACCCGGAATCGCGATATTTACCGTTTCCGCACGCTGTATATCGAATGAAGATGAGGATTCACATCGCAAGACTCGCAATCGTTCAAAATATCGGTAAATCAGAGTAGGAGACTCGGGATCGCGATATTTAGCTTTTCCGCTCGCTGTATATCGAAAGAAGCGAAGGATTCACTTCCCAAGCCTCCCAATAATTTGAAATAAAGACAAATCTTTCAAGGACACTCCGACTCGCGATATTTACCGTTTCCGCTCGCTCTATATCGAAACAAGCGAATAATTTACATCAAAAGCCTCGCAATCGTTCAAAATATGGATAAATCAGAGTAGGAGACTCGGAATCGCGATATTTAGCTTTTCCGCTCGCTGTATATCGAAAGAAGCGAAGGATTCACTTCCCAAGCCTCCCAATAATTTGAAATAAAGACAAATCTTTCAAGGACACTCCGACTCGCGATATTTACCGTTTCCGCTCGCTCTATATCGAAACAAGCGAATAATTTACATCAAAAGCCTCGCAATCGTTCAAAATATGGATAAATCAGAGTAGGAGACTCGGAATCGCGATATTTAGCTTTTCCGCTCGCTGTATATCGAAAGAAGCGAAGGATTCACTTCCCAAGCCTCCCAATAATTTGAAATAACGACAAATCTTTCAAGGACACTCCGACTCGCGATATTTAACGTTTCAGCTCGCTGTATATCGAAAGAAGCGATTGATTCACATCCCAAGCCTCGCAATCGTTTAAAATATCGATAAAGCACAGTACGAGACTCGGGATCGCGATATTTACCGTTTCCGCTCGCTGTATATCGAAACAAGCGAATAATTCACATCCCAAGCCTCGCAATCGTTCAAGATATCGATAATTCAGAGTAGGAGACTCGGAATCGGGATATTTACCTTTACGCTCGCTGTATATCGAAAGAAGCGAAGGATTCACATCACAAGCCTCGCAATCGTTCAAAATATCGGTAAATCAGAGTAGGAGACTCGGGATCGCGATATTTACATTTACCACTCGCTGTATATCGAAAGAAACGAAGGATTCACTTCCCAAGCCTCGCAATAATTCGAAATAACGACAAATCATTCAAGGACACTCCGAATCGCGATATTGACCGTTTCCGCTCGCTGTATATCGAAAGAAGCGAAGGATTCACATCCCAAGCCTCGCAATCGTTCAAGATATCGATAATTCAGAGTAGGAGACTCGGAATCGGGATATTTACCTTTACGCTCGCTGTATATCGAAAGAAGCGAAGGATTCACATCACAAGGCTCGCAATCGTTCAAAATATCGGTAAATCAGAGTAGGAGACTCGGGATCGCGATATTTACATTTACCACTCGCTGTATATCGAAAGAAACGAAGGATTCACTTCCCAAGCCTCGCAATAATTCGAAATAACGACAAATCATTCAAGGACACTCCGAATCGCGATATTGACCGTTTCCGCTCGCTGTATATCGAAAGAAGCGAAGGATTCACATCCCAAGCCTCGCAACCGTTCGAAATAACGAGAAATCACTCAAGGTCACTCGGAATCACGATATTGACCTTTTCCATATGCAGTGTATTGAAAGAAGCTAAGGATTCGTTTCCCAAGCCTCGCAATCGTTCAAAATATCGGTAAATCAGAGTAGGAGACTCGGGATCGCGATATTTACATTTACCACTCGCTGTATATGGAAAGAAGCGATGGATTCACTTCCCAAACGTCGCAATAATTCGAAATAACGACAAATCACTCAAGGACACTCCGAATCGCGATATTTACCGTTTCCGCTCGCTGTATATCGAAACAAGCGAAGGATTCACGTCCCAAGCCTCGCAATCGTTCAAAATATCGATAAATCAGAGTAGGAGACCCGGAATCGCGATATTTACCGTTTCCGCTCGCTGTATATCGAAAGAAGCGAAGGATTCACTTCCCAAGCCTCCCAATAATTTGAAATAACGACAAATCTTTCAAGGACACTCCGACTCGCGATATTTACCGTTTCCCCTCGCTGTATATCGGAAGAAGCGATTGATTCACATCCCAAGCCTCGCAATCCTTTAAAATATCGATAGTACGAGACTCGGGATCGCGATATTTACCGTTTTCGCTCGCTGTATATCGAAACAAGCGAATAATTCACATCCCAAGCCTCGCAATCGTTCAAAATATCGATAAATCAGAGTAGGAGACTCCGAATGGCGATATTTACCGTTTCCGCTCGCTGTATAAAGAAAGAAGCGATGGATTCACTTCCCAAGCATCGCAATAATTCGAAATAACGACAAATCACTCAAGGACACTCCGAATCGCGATATTTACCGTTTCCGCTAGCTGTATATCGAAACAAGCGATTGATTCACATCCCAAGCCTCGCAATCGTATAAAATATCGATAAATTACAGTACGAGACTCGGGATCGCGATATTTACTGTTTCCGCTCGCTGTATATCGAAAGAAGCGAAGGATTCACTTCCCAAGCCTCCCAATAATTTGAAATAACGACAAATCTTTCAAGGACACTCCGACTAGCGATATTTACCGTTTCCCCTCGCTGTATATCGGAAGAAGCGATTGATTCACATCCCAAGCCTCGCAATCGTTTAAAATATCGATAGTACGAGACTCGGGATCGCGATATTTACCGTTTTCGCTCGCTGTATATCGAAACAAGCGAATAATTCACATCCCAAGCCTCGCAATCGTTCAAAATATCGATAAATCAGAGTAGGAGACTCGGAATCGCGATATTTACCTTTTCCGCTCGCTGTATATCGAAAGAAGCGAAGGATTCACTTCCCAAGCCTCCCAATAATTTGAAATAACGACAAATCTTTCAAGGACACTCCGACTCGCGATATTTACCGTTTCCGCTCGCTGTATATCGAAACAAGCGAATAATTCACATCCCAAGCCTCGCAATCGTTCAAGATATCGATAATTCAGAGTATTAGACTCGGAATCGCGATATTTACTGTTTCCGCTCGCTGTATATAGAAACAAGCGAACGATTCGCAACCCAAGCATATAAATAATTCGAAATAACGACAAATCACTCAAGGACACTCCGAATCGCGATATTTACTGTTTCCGCTCGCTGTATATCGAAAGAAGCGAAGGATTCACTTCCCAAGCCCCCCAATAATTTGAAATAACGACAAATCTTTCAAGGACACTCCGACTCGCGATATTTACCGTTTCCGCTCGCTGTATATCGAAACAAGCGAAGGATTCGCATACCAAGCCTCGCAATCGTTCAAAATATCGATAAATCACAGTACGAGACTCGGGATCGCGATATTTACCGTTTCCGCTCGCTGTATATCGAAAGAAGCGAATAATTCACATCCCAAGCCTCGCAATCGTTCAAAATATCGATAAATCACAGTACGAGACTCGGGATCGCGATATTTACCTTTTCCGCTCGCTGTATATCGAAAGAAGCGAAGGATTCACATCACAAGCCTCGCAATCGTTCAAAATATCGGTAAATCATGGTAGGAGACTCGGGATCGCGATATTTACATTTACCACTCGCTGTATATCGAAAGAAACGAAGGATTCACTTCCCAAGCCTCGCAATAATTCGAAATAACGACAAATCATTCAAGGACACTCCGAATCGCGATATTGACCGTTTCCGCTCGCTGTATATCGAAAGAAGCGAAGGATTCACATCCCAAGCCTCGCAACCGTTCGAAATAACGAGAAATCACTCAAGGTCACTCGGAATCACGATATTGACCTTTTCCATATGCAGTGTATTGAAAGAAGCTAAGGATTCGTTTCCCAAGCCTCGCAATCGTTCAAAATATCGATAAATCAGAGTAGGATACTCGGAATCGCGATATTTAGCTTTTCCGCTAACTGTATATCGAAAGAAGCGAAGGATTCACTTCCCAAGCCTCCCAATAATTTGAAATAATGACAAATCACTCAAGGACACTCCGACTCGCGATATTTACCGTTTCCGCTCGCTGTATATCGAAAGAAGCGAAGGATTCACATCACAAGCCTCGCAATCGTACAAAATATCGATAAATCAGAGTAGGAGACTCCGAATGGCGATATTTACCGTTTCCGCTCGCTGTATATCGAAAGAAGCGAAGGATTCCAATCCCAAGACTCGCAACCGTTCAAAATATCTATAAATCACAGTAGGAGACTCGGGATCGCGATATTTACATTTACCACTCGCTGTATAAAGAAAGAAGCGATGGATTCACTTCCCAAGCGTCGCAATAATTCGAAATAACGACACATCACTCAAGGACACTCCGAATCTCGATATTTACTGTTTCCGCTCGCTGTACATCGAAACAAGCGAACGATTCGCTTCACAAGCCTCGCAATCGTTCAAAATATCGATAAATCAGAGTAGGAGACTCGGAATCGCGATATTTACATTTACCACTCGCTGTATATCGAAAGAAGCGAAGGATTCACTTCCCAAGCCTCCCAATAATTTGAAATAACGACAAATCTTTCAAGGACACTCCGACTCGCGATATTTACCGTTTCCGCTCGCTGTATATCGAAAGAAGCGATTGATTCACATCCCAAGCCTCGCAATCGTTTAAAATATCGATAAATTACAGTACGAGACTCGGGATCGCGATATTTACTGTTTCCGCTCGCTGTATATCGAAAGAAGCGAAGGATTCACTTCCCAAGCCTCCCAATAATTTGAAATAACGACAAATCTTTCAAGGACACTCCGACTCGCGATATTTACCGTTTCCGCTCGCTGTATATCGAAACAAGCGAATAATTCACATCTTAAGCCTCGCAATCGTTCAAGATATCGATAATTCAGAGTATTAGACTCGGAATCGCGATATTTACCTTTTCCGCTCGCTGTATATCGAAAGAAGCGAAGGATTCACATCACAAGCCTCGCAATCGTTCAAAATAACGACGAATCACTCAAGGACACTCCGAATCGCGATATTTACCATTTCTGCTCGCTGTATATCGAAAGAAGCGAAGGATTCACATCACAAGCCTCGCAACCGTTCAAAATATCTATAAATCACAGTAGGAGACTCCGAATGGCGATATTTACCGTTTCCGCTCGCTGTATAAAGAAAGAAGCGATGGATTCACTTCCCAAGCATCGCAATAATTCGAAATAACGACAAATCACTCAAGGACACTCCGAATCGCGATATTTACCGTTTCCGCTAGCTGTATATCGAAACAAGCGAATAATTCACATCCGAAGCCTCGCAATCGTTCAAAATATCGATAAATCACAGTACGAGACTCGGAATCGCGATATTTACCTTTTCCGCTCGCTGTATATCGAAAGAAGCGAAGGATTCACTTCCCAGGCCTCCCAATAATTTGAAATAACGACAAATCTTTCAAGGACACTCCGAATCGCGATATTTACCGTTTCCGCTAGCTGTATATCGAAACAAGCGATTGATTCACATCCCAAGCCTCGCAATCGTTGAAAATATCGATAAATTACAGTACGAGACTCGGGATCGCGATATTTACTGTTTCCGCTCGCTGTATATCGAAAGAAGCGAAGGATTCACTTCCCAAGCCTCCCAATAATTTGAAATAACGACAAATCTTTCAAGGACACTCCGACTCGCGATATTTACCGTTTCCCCTCGCTGTATATCGGAAGAAGCGATTGATTCACATCCCAAGCCTCGCAATCCTTTAAAATATCGATAGTACGAGACTCGGGATCGCGATATTTACCGTTTTCGCTCGCTGTATATCGAAACAAGCGAATAATTCACATCCCAAGCCTCGCAATCGTTCAAAATATCGATAAATCAGAGTAGGAGACTCGGAATCGCGATATTTACCTTTTCCGCGAGCTGTATATCGAAAGAAGCGAAGGATTCACTTCCCAAGCCCCAAAATAATTTGAAATAACGACGAATCACTCAAGGACACTCCGAATCGCGATATTTACCGTTTCTGCTCGCTGTATATCGAAAGAAGCGAAGGATTCACATCACAAGCCTCGCAACCGTTCAAAATATCTATAAATCACAGTAGGAGACTCCGAATGGCGATATTTACCGTTTCCGCTCGCTGTATAAAGAAAGAAGCGATGGATTCACTTCCCAAGCATCGCAATAATTCGAAATAACGACAAATCACTCAAGGACACTCCGAATCGCGATATTTACCGTTTCCGCTAGCTGTATATCGAAACAAGCGATTGATTCACATCCCAAGCCTCGCAATCGTTTAAAATATCGATAAATTACAGTACGAGACTCGGGATCGCGATATTTACTGTTTCCGCTCGCTGTATATCGAAAGAAGCGAAGGATTCACTTCCCAAGCCTCCCAATAATTTGAAATAACGACAAATCTTTCAAGGACACTCCGACTAGCGATATTTACCGTTTCCCCTCGCTGTATATCGGAAGAAGCGATTGATTCACATCCCAAGCCTCGCAATCGTTTAAAATATCGATAGTACGAGACTCGGGATCGCGATATTTACCGTTTTCGCTCGCTGTATATCGAAACAAGCGAATAATTCACATCCCAAGCCTCGCAATCGTTCAAAATATCGATAAATCAGAGTAGGAGACTCGGAATCGCGATATTTACCTTTTCCGCTCGCTGTATATCGAAAGAAGCGAAGGATTCACTTCCCAAGCCTCCCAATAATTTGAAATAACGACAAATCTTTCAAGGACACTCCGACTCGCGATATTTACCGTTTCCGCTCGCTGTATAGCGAAACAAGCGAATAATTCACATCCCAAGCCTCGCAATCGTTCAAGATATCGATAATTCAGAGTATTAGACTCGGAATCGCGATATTTACTGTTTCCGCTCGCTGTATATAGAAACAAGCGAACGATTCGCAACCCAAGCATATAAATAATTCGAAATAACGACAAATCACTCAAGGGCACTCCGAATCGCGATATTTACTGTTTCCGCTCGCTGTATATCGAAAGAAGCGAAGGATTCACTTCCCAAGCCCCCCAATAATTTGAAATAATGACAAATCTTTCAAGGACACTCCGACTCGCGATATTTACCGTTTCCGCTCGCTGTATATCGAAACAAGCGAAGGATTCGCATACCAAGCCTCGCAATCGTTCAAAATATCGATAAATCACAGTACGAGACTCGGGATCGCGATATTTACCGTTTCCGCTCGCTGTATATCGAAAGAAGCGAATAATTCACATCCCAAGCCTCGCAATCGTTCAAAATATCGATAAATCACAGTACGAGACTCGGGATCGCGATATTTACCTTTTCCGCTCGCTGTATATCGAAAGAAGCGAAGGATTCACATCACAAGCCTCGCAATCGTTCAAAATAACGACGAATCACTCAAGGACACTCCGAATCGCGATATTTACCGTTTCCGCTCGCTGTATATCGAAAGAAGCGAAGGATTCACATCACAAGCCTCGCAACCGTTCAAAATATCTATAAATCACAGTAGGAGACTCCGAATGGCGATATTTACCGTTTCCGCTCGCTGTATAAAGAAAGAAGCGATGGATTCACTTCCCAAGCATCGCAATAATTCGAAATAACGACAAATCACTCAAGGACACTCCGAATCGCGATATTTACCGTTTCCGCTAGCTGTATATCGAAACAAGCGAATAATTCACATCCGAAGCCTCGCAATCGTTCAAAATATCGATAAATCACAGTACGAGACTCGGAATCGCGATATTTACCTTTTCCGCTCGCTGTATATCGAAAGAAGCGAAGGATTCACTTCCCAGGCCTCCCAATAATTTGAAATAACGACAAATCTTTCAAGGACACTCCGACTCGCGATATTTACCGTTTCCCCTCGCTGTATATCGGAAGAAGCGATTGATTCACATCCCAAGCCTCGCAATCCTTTAAAATATCGATAGTACGAGACTCGGGATCGCGATATTTACCGTTTTCGCTCGCTGTATATCGAAACAAGCGAATAATTCACATCCCAAGCCTCGCAATCGTTCAAAATATCGATAAATCAGAGTAGGAGACTCGGAATCGCGATATTTACCTTTTCCGCGAGCTGTATATCGAAAGAAGCGAAGGATTCACTTCCCAAGCCCCCCAATAATTTGAAATAACGACGAATCACTCAAGGACACTCCGAATCGCGATATTTACCGTTTCTGCTCGCTGTATATCGAAAGAAGCGAAGGATTCACATCACAAGCCTCGCAACCGTTCAAAATATCTATAAATCACAGTAGGAGACTCCGAATGGCGATATTTACCGTTTCCGCTCGCTGTATAAAGAAAGAAGCGATGGATTCACATCCCAAGCATCGCAATAATTCGAAATAACGACAAATCACTCAAGGACACTCCGAATCGCGATATTTACCGTTTCCGCTAGCTGTATATCGAAACAAGCGATTGATTCACATCCCAAGCCTCGCAATCGTTTAAAATATCGATAAATTACAGTACGAGACTCGGGATCGCGATATTTACTGTTTCCGCTCGCTGTATATCGAAAGAAGCGAAGGATTCACTTCCCAAGCCTCACAATAATTTGAAATAACGACAAATCTTTCAAGGACACTCCGACTAGCGATATTTACCGTTTCCCCTCGCTGTATATCGGAAGAAGCGATTGATTCACATCCCAAGCCTCGCAATCGTTCAAAATATCGATAAATCACAGTACGAGACTCGGGATCGCGATATTTACCTTTTCCGCTCGCTGTATATCGAAAGAAGCGAAGGATTCACATCACAAGCCTCGCAATCGTTCAAAATAACGACGAATCACTCAAGGACACTCCGAATCGCGATATTTACCGTTTCCGCACGCTGTATATCGAATGAAGATGAGGATTCACATCGCAAGACTCGCAATCGTTCAAAATAACGACAAATCACTCAAGGACACTCCGAATCGCGATATTTACAATTTCCGCTCGCTGTATATCGAAACAAGCGAATAATTCACATCAAAAGCCTCGCAATCGTTCAAAATATCGATAAATCAGAGTAGGAGACTCGGAATCGCGATATATAGCTTTTCCGCTCGCTGTATATCGAAAGAAGCGAAGGATTCACTTCCCAAGCCTCCCAATAATTTGAAATAAAGACAAATCTTTCAAGGACACTCCGACTCGCGATATTTACCGTTTCCGCTCGCTCTATATCGAAACAAGCGAATAATTCACATCCCAAGCCTCGCAATCGTTCAAGATATCGATAATTCAGAGTAGGAGACACGGAATCGGGATATTTACCTTTTACGCTCGCTGTATATCGAAAGAAGCGAAGGATTCACTTCCCAAGCCTCGCAATAATTCGAAATAACGACAAATCACTCAAGGACACTCCGAATCGCGATATTTACCGTTTCCGCTCGCTGTATATCGAAACAAGCGAATAATTCACATCAAAAGCCTCGCAATCGTTCAAAATATGGATAAATCAGAGTAGGAGACTCGGAATCGCGATATTTAGCTTTTCCGCTCGCTGTATATCGAAAGAAGCGAAGGATTCACTTCCCAAGAGTCCCAATAATTTGAAATAACGACAAATCTTTCAAGGACACTCCGACTCGCGATATTTACCGTTTCCGCTCGCTGTATATCGAAAGAAGCGATTGATTCACATCCCAAGCCTCGCAATCGTTTAAAATATCGATAAAGCACAGTACGAGACTCGGGATCGCGATATTTACCGTTTCCGCTCGCTGTATATCGAAACAAGCGAATAATTCACATCCCAAGCCTCGCAATCGTTCAAGATATCGATAATTCAGAGTAGGAGACTCGGAATCGGGATATTTACCTTTACGCTCGCTGTATATCGAAAGAAGCGAAGGATTCACATCACAAGCCTCGCAATCGTTCAAAATATCGGTAAATCATGGTAGGAGACTCGGGATCGCGATATTTACATTTACCACTCGCTGTATATCGAAAGAAACGAAGGATTCACTTCCCAAGCCTCGCAATAATTCGAAATAACGACAAATCATTCAAGGACACTCCGAATCGCGATATTGACCGTTTCCGCTCGCTGTATATCGAAAGAAGCGAAGGATTCACATCCCAAGCCTCGCAACCGTTCGAAATAACGAGAAATCACTCAAGGTCACTCGGAATCACGATATTGACCTTTTCCATATGCAGTGTATTGAAAGAAGCTAAGGTTTCGTTTCCCAAGCCTCGCAATCGTTCAAAATATCGATAAATCAGAGTAGGATACTTGGAATCGCGATATTTAGCTTTTCCGCTAACTGTATATCGAAAGAAGCGAAGGATTCACTTCCCAAGCCTCCCAATAATTTGAAATAATGACAAATCACTCAAGGACACTCCGACTCGCGATATTTACCGTTTCCGCTCGCTGTATATCGAAAGAAGCGAAGGATTCACATCACAAGCCTCGCAATCGTACAAAATATCGATAAATCAGAGTAGGAGACTCCGAATGGCGATATTTACCGTTTCCGCTCGCTGTATATCGAAAGAAGCGAAGGATTCCAATCCCAAGACTCGCAACCGTTCAAAATATCTATAAATCACAGTAGGAGACTCGGGATCGCGATATTTACATTTACCACTCGCTGTATAAAGAAAGAAGCGATGGATTCACTTCCCAAGCGTCGCAATAATTCGAAATAACGACACATCACTCAAGGACACTCCGAATCTCGATATTTACTGTTTCCGCTCGCTGTACATCGAAACAAGCGAACGATTCGCATCACAAGCCTCGCAATCGTTCAAAATATCGATAAATCAGAGTAGGAGACTCGGAATCGCGATATTTACATTTACCACTCGCTGTATATCGAAAGAAGCGAAGGATTCACTTCCCAAGCCTCCCAATAATTTGAAATAACGACAAATCTTTCAAGGACACTCCGACTCGCGATATTTACCGTTTCCGCTCGCTGTATATAGAAAGAAGCGATTGATTCACATCCCAAGCCTCGCAATCGTTTAAAATATCGATAAATCACAGTACGAGACTCGGGATCGCGATATTTACCGTTTCCGCTCGCTGTATATCGAAAGAAGCGAATAATTCACATCCCAAGCCTCGCAATCGTTCAAGATATCGATAATTCAGAGTAGGAGACTCGGAATCGCGATATTTACCTTTTCCGCTCGCTGTATATCGAAAGAAGCGAAGGATTCACATCACAAGCCTCGCAATCGTTCAAAATATCGATATATCAGAGTAGGAGACTCCGAATGGCGATATTTACCGTTTCCGCTCGCTGTATATCGAAAGAAGCGATTGATTCACATCCCAAGCCTTTCAATCGTTTAAAATATCGATAGTACGAGACTCGGGATCGCGATATTTACCGTTTTCGCTCGCTGTATATCGAAACAAGCGAATAATTCACATCCCAAGCCTCGCAATCGTTCAAAATATCGATAAATCAGAGTAGGAGACTCGGAATCGCGATATTTACCTTTTCCGCTCGCTGTATATCGAAAGAAGCGAAGGATTCACTTCCCAAGCCTCCCAATAATTTGAAATAACGACAAATCTTTCAAGGACACTCCGACTCGCGATATTTACCGTTTCCGCTCGCTGTATATCGAAACAAGCGAATAATTCACATCCCAAGCCTCGCAATCGTTCAAGATATCGATAATTCAGAGTATTAGACTCGGAATCGCGATATTTACTGTTTCCGCTCGCTGTATATAGAAACAAGCGAACGATTCGCAACCCAAGCATATAAATAATTCGAAATAACGACAAATCACTCAAGGACACTCCGAATCGCGATATTTACTGTTTCCGCTCGCTGTATATCGAAAGAAGCGAAGGATTCACTTCCCAAGCCCCCCAATAATTTGAAATAACGACAAATCTTTCAAGGACACTCCGACTCGCGATATTTACCGTTTCCGCTCGCTGTATATCGAAACAAGCGAAGGATTCGCATACCAAGCCTCGCAATCGTTCAAAATATCGATAAATCACAGTACGAGACTCGGGATCGCGATATTTACCGTTTCCGCTCGCTGTATATCGAAAGAAGCGAATAATTCACATCCCAAGCCTCGCAATCGTTCAAAATATCGATAAATCACAGTACGAGACTCGGGATCGCGATATTTACCTTTTCCGCTCGCTGTATATCGAAAGAAGCGAAGGATTCACATCACAAGCCTCGCAATCGTTCAAAATAACGACGAATCACTCAAGGACACTCCGAATCGCGATATTTACCGTTTCCGCTCGCTGTATATCGAAAGAAGCGAAGGATTCACATCACAAGCCTCGCAACCGTTCAAAATATCTATAAATCACAGTAGGAGACTCCGAATGGCGATATTTACCGTTTCGGCTCGCTGTATAAAGAAAGAAGCGATGGATTCACTTCCCAAGCATCGCAATAATTCGAAATAACGACAAATCACTCAAGGACACTCCGAATCGCGATATTTACCGTTTCCGCTAGCTGTATATCGAAACAAGCGAATAATTCACATCCGAAGCCTCGCAATCGTTCAAAATATCGATAAATCACAGTACGAGACTCGGAATCGCGATATTTACCGTTTCCGCACGCTGTATATCGAATGAAGATGAGGATTCACATCGCAAGACTCGCAATCGTTCAAAATATCGGTAAATCAGAGTAGGAGACTCGGGATCGCGATATTTACATTTACCACTCGCTGTATATCGAAAGAAGCGAAGGATTCACTTCCCAAGCCTCGCAATAATTCGAAATAACGACAAATCACTCAAGGACACTCCGAATCGCGATATTTACAATTTCCGCTCGCTGTATATCGAAACAAGCGAATAATTCACATCAAAAGCCTCGCAATCGTTCAAAATATCGATAAATCAGAGTAGGAGACTCGGAATCGCGATATATAGCTTTTCCGCTCGCTGTATATCGAAAGAAGCGAAGGATTCACTTCCCAAGCCTCCCAATAATTTGAAATAAAGACAAATCTTTCAAGGACACTCCGACTCGCGATATTTACCGTTTCCGCTCGCTCTATATCGAAACAAGCGAATAATTCACATCCCAAGCCTCGCAATCGTTCAAGATATCGATAATTCAGAGTAGGAGACACGGAATCGGGATATTTACCTTTTACGCTCGCTGTATATCGAAAGAAGCGAAGGATTCACTTCCCAAGCCTCGCAATAATTCGAAATAACGACAAATCACTCAAGGACACTCCGAATCGCGATATTTACCGTTTCCGCTCGCTGTATATCGAAACAAGCGAATAATTCACATCAAAAGCCTCGCAATCGTTCAAAATATGGATAAATCAGAGTAGGAGACTCGGAATCGCGATATTTAGCTTTTCCGCTCGCTGTATATCGAAAGAAGCGAAGGATTCACTTCCCAAGAGTCCCAATAATTTGAAATAACGACAAATCTTTCAAGGACACTCCGACTCGCGATATTTACCGTTTCCGCTCGCTGTATATCGAAAGAAGCGATTGATTCACATCCCAAGCCTCGCAATCGTTTAAAATATCGATAAAGCACAGTACGAGACTCGGGATCGCGATATTTACCGTTTCCGCTCGCTGTATATCGAAACAAGCGAATAATTCACATCCCAAGCCTCGCAATCGTTCAAGATATCGATAATTCAGAGTAGGAGACTCGGAATCGGGATATTTACCTTTACGCTCGCTGTATATCGAAAGAAGCGAAGGATTCACATCACAAGCCTCGCAATCGTTCAAAATATCGGTAAATCATGGTAGGAGACTCGGGATCGCGATATTTACATTTACCACTCGCTGTATATCGAAAGAAACGAAGGATTCACTTCCCAAGCCTCGCAATAATTCGAAATAACGACAAATCATTCAAGGACACTCCGAATCGCGATATTGACCGTTTCCGCTCGCTGTATATCGAAAGAAGCGAAGGATTCACATCCCAAGCCTCGCAACCGTTCGAAATAACGAGAAATCACTCAAGGTCACTCGGAATCACGATATTGACCTTTTCCATATGCAGTGTATTGAAAGAAGCTAAGGATTCGTTTCCCAAGCCTCGCAATCGTTCAAAATATCGATAAATCAGAGTAGGATACTCGGAATCGCGATATTTAGCTTTTCCGCTAACTGTATATCGAAAGAAGCGAAGGATTCACTTCCCAAGCCTCCCAATAATTTGAAATAATGACAAATCACTCAAGGACACTCCGACTCGCGATATTTACCGTTTCCGCTCGCTGTATATCGAAAGAAGCGAAGGATTCACATCACAAGCCTCGCAATCGTACAAAATATCGATAAATCAGAGTAGGAGACTCCGAATGGCGATATTTACCGTTTCCGCTCGCTGTATATCGAAAGAAGCGAAGGATTCCAATCCCAAGACTCGCAACCGTTCAAAATATCTATAAATCACAGTAGGAGACTCGGGATCGCGATATTTACATTTACCACTCGCTGTATAAAGAAAGAAGCGATGGATTCACTTCCCAAGCGTCGCAATAATTCGAAATAACGACACATCACTCAAGGACACTCCGAATCTCGATATTTACTGTTTCCGCTCGCTGTACATCGAAACAAGCGAACGATTCGCATCACAAGCCTCGCAATCGTTCAAAATATCGATAAATCAGAGTAGGAGACTCGGAATCGCGATATTTACATTTACCACTCGCTGTATATCGAAAGAAGCGAAGGATTCACTTCCCAAGCCTCCCAATAATTTGAAATAACGACAAATCTTTCAAGGACACTCCGACTCGCGATATTTACCGTTTCCGCTCGCTGTATATAGAAAGAAGCGATTGATTCACATCCCAGGCCTCGCAATCGTTTAAAATATCGATAAATCACAGTACGAGACTCGGGATCGCGATATTTACCGTTTCCGCTCGCTGTATATCGAAAGAAGCGAATAATTCACATCCCAAGCCTCGCAATCGTTCAAGATATCGATAATTCAGAGTAGGAGACTCGGAATCGCGATATTTACCTTTTCCGCTCGCTGTATATCGAAAGAAGCGAAGGATTCACATCACAAGCCTCGCAATCGTTCAAAATATCGATATATCAGAGTAGGAGACTCCGAATGGCGATATTTACCGTTTCCGCTCGCTGTATATCGAAAGAAGCGATTGATTCACATCCCAAGCCTCGCAATCGTTTAAAATATCGATAGTACGAGACTCGGGATCGCGATATTTACCGTTTTCGCTCGCTGTATATCGAAACAAGCGAATAATTCACATCCCAAGCCTCGCAATCGTTCAAAATATCGATAAATCAGAGTAGGAGACTCGGAATCGCGATATTTACCTTTTCCGCTCGCTGTATATCGAAAGAAGCGAAGGATTCACTTCCCAAGCCTCCCAATAATTTGAAATAACGACAAATCTTTCAAGGACACTCCGACTCGCGATATTTACCGTTTCCGCTCGCTGTATATCGAAACAAGCGAATAATTCACATCCCAAGCCTCGCAATCGTTCAAGATATCGATAATTCAGAGTATTAGACTCGGAATCGCGATATTTACTGTTTCCGCTCGCTGTATATAGAAACAAGCGAACGATTCGCAACCCAAGCATATAAATAATTCGAAATAACGACAAATCACTCAAGGACACTCCGAATCGCGATATTTACTGTTTCCGCTCGCTGTATATCGAAAGAAGCGAAGGATTCACTTCCCAAGCCCCCCAATAATTTGAAATAACGACAAATCTTTCAAGGACACTCCGACTCGCGATATTTACCGTTTCCGCTCGCTGTATATCGAAACAAGCGAAGGATTCGCATACCAAGCCTCGCAATCGTTCAAAATATCGATAAATCACAGTACGAGACTCGGGATCGCGATATTTACCGTTTCCGCTCGCTGTATATCGAAAGAAGCGAATAATTCACATCCCAAGCCTCGCAATCGTTCAAAATATCGATAAATCACAGTACGAGACTCGGGATCGCGATATTTACCTTTTCCGCTCGCTGTATATCGAAAGAAGCGAAGGATTCACATCACAAGCCTCGCAATCGTTCAAAATAACGACGAATCACTCAAGGACACTCCGAATCGCGATATTTACCGTTTCCGCTCGCTGTATATCGAAAGAAGCGAAGGATTCACATCACAAGCCTCGCAACCGTTCAAAATATCTATAAATCACAGTAGGAGACTCCGAATGGCGATATTTACCGTTTCGGCTCGCTGTATAAAGAAAGAAGCGATGGATTCACTTCCCAAGCATCGCAATAATTCGAAATAACGACAAATCACTCAAGGACACTCCGAATCGCGATATTTACCGTTTCCGCTAGCTGTATATCGAAACAAGCGAATAATTCACATCCGAAGCCTCGCAATCGTTCAAAATATCGATAAATCACAGTACGAGACTCGGAATCGCGATATTTACCGTTTCCGCACGCTGTATATCGAATGAAGATGAGGATTCACATCGCAACACTCGCAATCGTTCAAAATATCGGTAAATCAGAGTAGGAGACTCGGAATCGCGATATATAGCTTTTCCGCTCGCTGTATATCGAAAGAAGCGAAGGATTCACTTCCCAAGCCTCCCAATAATTTGAAATAAAGACAAATCTTTCAAGGACACTCCGACTCGCGATATTTACCGTTTCCGCTCGCTCTATATCGAAACAAGCGAATAATTCACATCCCAAGCCTCGCAATCGTTCAAGATATCGATAATTCAGAGTAGGAGACACGGAATCGGGATATTTACCTTTTACGCTCGCTGTATATCGAAAGAAGCGAATAATTCACATCCCAAGCCTCGCAATCGTTCAAAATATCGGTAAATCAGAGTAGGAGACTCGGAATCGCGATATTTACATTTACCACTCGCTGTATATCGAAAGAAGCGAAGGATTCACTTCCCAAGCCTCCCAATAATTTGAAATAACGACAAATCTTTCAAGGACACTCCGACTCGCGATATTTACCGTTTCCGCTCGCTGTATATAGAAAGAAGCGATTGATTCACATCCCAAGCCTCGCAATCGTTTAAAATATCGATAAATCACAGTACGAGACTCGGGATCGCGATATTTACCGTTTCCGCTCGCTGTATATCGAAAGAAGCGAATAATTCACATCCCAAGCCTCGCAATCGTTCAAGATATCGATAATTCAGAGTAGGAGACTCGGAATCGCGATATTTACCTTTTCCGCTCGCTGTATATCGAAAGAAGCGAAGGATTCACATCACAAGCCTCGCAATCGTTCAAAATATCGATATATCAGAGTAGGAGACTCCGAATGGCGATATTTACCGTTTCCGCTCGCTGTATATCGAAAGAAGCGATTGATTCACATCCCAAGCCTCGCAATCGTTTAAAATATCGATAGTACGAGACTCGGGATCGCGATATTTACCGTTTTCGCTCGCTGTATATCGAAACAAGCGAATAATTCACATCCCAAGCCTCGCAATCGTTCAAAATATCGATAAATCAGAGTAGGAGACTCGGAATCGCGATATTTACCTTTTCCGCTCGCTGTATATCGAAAGAAGCGAAGGATTCACTTCCCAAGCCTCCCAATAATTTGAAATAACGACAAATCTTTCAAGGACACTCCGACTCGCGATATTTACCGTTTCCGCTCGCTGTATATCGAAACAAGCGAATAATTCACATCCCAAGCCTCGCAATCGTTCAAGATATCGATAATTCAGAGTATTAGACTCGGAATCGCGATATTTACTGTTTCCGCTCGCTGTATATAGAAACAAGCGAACGATTCGCAACCCAAGCATATAAATAATTCGAAATAACGACAAATCACTCAAGGACACTCCGAATCGCGATATTTACTGTTTCCGCTCGCTGTATATCGAAAGAAGCGAAGGATTCACTTCCCAAGCCCCCCAATAATTTGAAATAACGACAAATCTTTCAAGGACACTCCGACTCGCGATATTTACCGTTTCCGCTCGCTGTATATCGAAACAAGCGAAGGATTCGCATACCAAGCCTCGCAATCGTTCAAAATATCGATAAATCACAGTACGAGACTCGGGATCGCGATATTTACCGTTTCCGCTCGCTGTATATCGAAAGAAGCGAATAATTCACATCCCAAGCCTCGCAATCGTTCAAAATATCGATAAATCACAGTACGAGACTCGGGATCGCGATATTTACCTTTTCCGCTCGCTGTATATCGAAAGAAGCGAAGGATTCACATCACAAGCCTCGCAATCGTTCAAAATAACGACGAATCACTCAAGGACACTCCGAATCGCGATATTTACCGTTTCAGCTCGCTGTATATCGAAAGAAGCGAAGGATTCACATCACAAGCCTCGCAACCGTTCAAAATATCTATAAATCACAGTAGGAGACTCCGAATGGCGATATTTACCGTTTCGGCTCGCTGTATAAAGAAAGAAGCGATGGATTCACTTCCCAAGCATCGCAATAATTCGAAATAACGACAAATCACTCAAGGACACTCCGAATCGCGATATTTACCGTTTCCGCTAGCTGTATATCGAAACAAGCGAATAATTCACATCCGAAGCCTCGCAATCGTTCAAAATATCGATAAATCACAGTACGAGACTCGGAATCGCGATATTTACCTTTTCCGCTCGCTGTATATCGAAAGAAGCGAAGGATTCACTTCCCAGGCCTCCCAATAATTTGAAATAACGACAAATCTTTCAAGGACACTCCGAATCGCGATATTTACCGTTTCCGCTAGCTGTATATCGAAACAAGCGATTGATTCACATCCCAAGCCTCGCAATCGTTGAAAATATCGATAAATTACAGTACGAGACTCGGGATCGCGATATTTACTGTTTCCGCTCGCTGTATATCGAAAGAAGATAAGGATTCACTTCCCAAGCCTCCCAATAATTTGAAATAACGACAAATCTTTCAAGGACACTCCGACTCGCGATATTTACCGTTTCCCCTCGCTGTATATCGGAAGAAGCGATTGATTCACATCCCAAGCCTCGCAATCCTTTAAAATATCGATAGTACGAGACTCGGGATCGCGATATTTACCGTTTTCGCTCGCTGTATATCGAAACAAGCGAATAATTCACATCCCAAGCCTCGCAATCGTTCAAAATATCGATAAATCAGAGTAGGAGACTCGGAATCGCGATATTTATCTTTTCCGCGAGCTGTATATCGAAAGAAGCGAAGGATTCACTTCCCAAGCCCCCCAATAATTTGAAATAACGACGAATCACTCAAGGACACTCCGAATCGCGATATTTACCGTTTCTGCTCGCTGTATATCGAAAGAAGCGAAGGATTCACATCACAAGCCTCGCAACCGTTCAAAATATCTATAAATCACAGTAGGAGACTCCGAATGGCGATATTTACCGTTTCCGCTCGCTGTATAAAGAAAGAAGCGATGGATTCACTTCCCAAGCATCGCAATAATTCGAAATAACGACAAATCACTCAAGGACACTCCGAATCGCGATATTTACCGTTTCCGCTAGCTGTATATCGAAACAAGCGATTGATTCACATCCCAAGCCTCGCAATCGTTTAAAATATCGATAAATTACAGTACGAGACTCGGGATCGCGATATTTACTGTTTCCGCTCGCTGTATAACGAAAGAAGCGAAGGATTCACTTCCCAAGCCTCCCAATAATTTGAAATAACGACAAATCTTTCAAGGACACTCCGACTAGCGATATTTACCGTTTCCCCTCGCTGTATATCGGAAGAAGCGATTGATTCACATCCCAAGCCTCGCAATCGTTTAAAATATCGATAGTACGAGACTCGGGATCGCGATATTTACCGTTTTCGCTCGCTGTATATCGAAACAAGCGAATAATTCACATCCCAAGCCTCGCAATCGTTCAAAATATCGATAAATCACAGTACGAGACTCGGGATCGCGATATTTACCTTTTCCGCTCGCTGTATATCGAAAGAAGCGAAGGATTCACATCACAAGCCTCGCAATCGTTCAAAATAACGACGAATCACTCAAGGACACTCCGAATCGCGATATTTACCGTTTCCGCACGCTGTATATCGAATGAAGATGAGGATTCACATCGCAAGACTCGCAATCGTTCAAAATATCGGTAAATCAGAGTAGGAGACTCGGGATCGCGATATTTACATTTACCACTCGCTGTATATCGAAAGAAGCGATTGATTCACATCCCAAGCCTCGCAATCGTTTAAAATATCGATAAAGCACAGTACGAGACTCGGGATCGCGATATTTACCGTTTCCGCTCGCTGTATATCGAAACAAGCGAATAATTCACATCCCAAGCCTCGCAATCGTTCAAGATATCGATAATTCAGAGTAGGAGACTCGGAATCGGGATATTTACCTTTACGCTCGCTGTATATCGAAAGAAGCGAAGGATTCACATCACAAGCCTCGCAATCGTTCAAAATATCGGTAAATCATGGTAGGAGACTCGGGATCGCGATATTTACATTTACCACTCGCTGTATATCGAAAGAAACGAAGGATTCACTTCCCAAGCCTCGCAATAATTCGAAATAACGACAAATCATTCAAGGACACTCCGAATCGCGATATTGACCGTTTCCGCTCGCTGTATATCGAAAGAAGCGAAGGATTCACACCCCAAGCCTCGCAACCGTTCGAAATAACGAGAAATCACTCAAGGTCACTCGGAATCACGATATTGACCTTTTCCATATGCAGTGTATTGAAAGAAGCTAAGGATTCGTTTCCCAAGCCTCGCAATCGTTCAAAATATCGATAAATCAGAGTAGGATACTCGGAATCGCGATATTTAGCTTTTCCGCTAACTGTATATCGAAAGAAGCGAAGGATTCACTTCCCAAGCCTCCCAATAATTTGAAATAATGACAAATCACTCAAGGACACTCCGACTCGCGATATTTACCGTTTCCGCTCGCTGTATATCGAAAGAAGCGAAGGATTCACATCACAAGCCTCGCAATCGTACAAAATATCGATAAATCAGAGTAGGAGACTCCGAATGGCGATATTTACCGTTTCCGCTCGCTGTATATCGAAAGAAGCGAAGGATTCCAATCCCAAGACTCGCAACCGTTCAAAATATCTATAAATCACAGTAGGAGACTCGGGATCGCGATATTTACATTTACCACTCGCTGTATAAAGAAAGAAGCGATGGATTCACTTCCCAAGCGTCGCAATAATTCGAAATAACGACACATCACTCAAGGACACTCCGAATCTCGATATTTACTCTTTCCGCTCGCTGTACATCGAAACAAGCGAACGATTCGCATCACAAGCCTCGCAATCGTTCAAAATATCGATAAATCAGAGTAGGAGACTCGGAATCGCGATATTTACATTTACCACTCGCTGTATATCGAAAGAAGCGAAGGATTCACTTCCCAAGCCTCCCAATAATTTGAAATAACGACAAATCTTTCAAGGACACTCCGACTCGCGATATTTACCGTTTCCGCTCGCTGTATATAGAAAGAAGCGATTGATTCACATCCCAAGCCTCGCAATCGTTTAAAATATCGATAAATCACAGTACGAGACTCGGGATCGCGATATTTACCGTTTCCGCTCGCTGTATATCGAAAGAAGCGAATAATTCACATCCCAAGCCTCGCAATCGTTCAAGATATCGATAATTCAGAGTAGGAGACTCGGAATCGCGATATTTACCTTTTCCGCTCGCTGTATATCGAAAGAAGCGAAGGATTCACATCACAAGCCTCGCAATCGTTCAAAATATCGATATATCAGAGTAGGAGACTCCGAATGGCGATATTTACCGTTTCCGCTCGCTGTATATCGAAAGAAGCGATTGATTCACATCCCAAGCCTCGCAATCGTTTAAAATATCGATAGTACGAGACTCGGGATCGCGATATTTACCGTTTTCGCTCGCTGTATATCGAAACAAGCGAATAATTCACATCCCAAGCCTCGCAATCGTTCAAAATATCGATAAATCAGAGTAGGAGACTCGGAATCGCGATATTTACCTTTTCCGCTCGCTGTATATCGAAAGAAGCGAAGGATTCACTTCCCAAGCCTCCCAATAATTTGAAATAACGACAAATCTTTCAAGGACACTCCGACTCGCGATATTTACCGTTTCCGCTCGCTGTATATCGAAACAAGCGAATAATTCACATCCCAAGCCTCGCAATCGTTCAAGATATCGATAATTCAGAGTATTAGACTCGGAATCGCGATATTTACTGTTTCCGCTCGCTGTATATCGAAAGAAGCGAACGATTCACTTCCCAAGCCCCCCAATAATTTGAAATAACGACAAATCTTTCAAGGACACTCCGACTCGCGATATTTACCGTTTCCGCTCGCTGTATATCGAAACAAGCGAAGGATTCGCATACCAAGCCTCGCAATCGTTCAAAATATCGATAAATCACAGTACGAGACTCGGGATCGCGATATTTACCGTTTCCGCTCGCTGTATATCGAAAGAAGCGAATAATTCACATCCCAAGCCTCGCAATCGTTCAAAATATCGATAAATCACAGTACGAGACTCGGGATCGCGATATTTACCTTTTCCGCTCGCTGTATATCGAAAGAAGCGAAGGATTCACATCACAAGCCTCGCAATCGTTCAAAATAACGACGAATCACTCAAGGACACTCCGAATCGCGATATTTACCGTTTCCGCTCGCTGTATATCGAAAGAAGCGAAGGATTCACATCACAAGCCTCGCAACCGTTCAAAATATCTATAAATCACAGTAGGAGACTCCGAATGGCGATATTTACCGTTTCGGCTCGCTGTATAAAGAAAGAAGCGATGGATTCACTTCCCAAGCATCGCAATAATTCGAAATAACGACAAATCACTCAAGGACACTCCGAATCGCGATATTTACCGTTTCCGCTAGCTGTATATCGAAACAAGCGAATAATTCACATCCGAAGCCTCGCAATCGTTCAAAATATCGATAAATCACAGTACGAGACTCGGAATCGCGATATTTACCGTTTCCGCACGCTGTATATCGAATGAAGATGAGGATTCACATCGCAAGACTCGCAATCGTTCAAAATATCGGTAAATCAGAGTAGGAGACTCGGGATCGCGATATTTACATTTACCACTCGCTGTATATCGAAAGAAGCGAAGGATTCACTTCCCAAGCCTCGCAATAATTCGAAATAACGACAAATCACTCAAGGACACTCCGAATCGCGATATTTACAATTTCCGCTCGCTGTATATCGAAACAAGCGAATAATTCACATCAAAAGCCTCGCAATCGTTCAAAATATCGATAAATCAGAGTAGGAGACTCGGAATCGCGATATATAGCTTTTCCGCTCGCTGTATATCGAAAGAAGCGAAGGATTCACTTCCCAAGCCTCCCAATAATTTGAAATAAAGACAAATCTTTCAAGGACACTCCGACTCGCGATATTTACCGTTTCCGCTCGCTCTATATCGAAACAAGCGAATAATTCACATCCCAAGCCTCGCAATCGTTCAAGATATCGATAATTCAGAGTAGGAGACACGGAATCGGGATATTTACCTTTTACGCTCGCTGTATATCGAAAGAAGCGAAGGATTCACTTCCCAAGCCTCGCAATAATTCGAAATAACGACAAATCACTCAAGGACACTCCGAATCGCGATATTTACCGTTTCCGCTCGCTGTATATCGAAACAAGCGAATAATTCACATCAAAAGCCTCGCAATCGTTCAAAATATGGATAAATCAGAGTAGGAGACTCGGAATCGCGATATTTAGCTTTTCCGCTCGCTGTATATCGAAAGAAGCGAAGGATTCACTTCCCAAGAGTCCCAATAATTTGAAATAACGACAAATCTTTCAAGGACACTCCGACTCGCGATATTTACCGTTTCCGCTCGCTGTATATCGAAAGAAGCGATTGATTCACATCCCAAGCCTCGCAATCGTTTAAAATATCGATAAAGCACAGTACGAGACTCGGGATCGCGATATTTACCGTTTCCGCTCGCTGTATATCGAAACAAGCGAATAATTCACATCCCAAGCCTCGCAATCGTTCAAGATATCGATAATTCAGAGTAGGAGACTCGGAATCGGGATATTTACCTTTACGCTCGCTGTATATCGAAAGAAGCGAAGGATTCACATCACAAGCCTCGCAATCGTTCAAAATATCGGTAAATCATGGTAGGAGACTCGGGATCGCGATATTTACATTTACCACTCGCTGTATATCGAAACAAGCGAATAATTCACATCCCAAGCCTCGATAGTACGAGACTCGGGATCGCGATATTTACCGTTTCCGCTCGCTGTATATCGAAAGAAGCGAATAATTCACATCCCAAGCCTCGCAATCGTTCAAAATATCGATAAATCACAGTACGAGACTCGGGATCGCGATATTTACCTTTTCCGCTCGCTGTATATCGAAAGAAGCGAAGGATTCACATCACAAGCCTCGCAATCGTTCAAAATAACGACGAATCACTCAAGGACACTCCGAATCGCGATATTTACCGTTTCCGCTCGCTGTATATCGAAAGAAGCGAAGGATTCACATCACAAGCCTCGCAACCGTTCAAAATATCTATAAATCACAGTAGGAGACTCCGAATGGCGATATTTACCGTTTCGGCTCGCTGTATAAAGAAAGAAGCGATGGATTCACTTCCCATGCATCGCAATAATTCGAAATAACGACAAATCACTCAAGGACACTCCGAATCGCGATATTTACCGTTTCCGCTAGCTGTATATCGAAACAAGCGAATAATTCACATCCGAAGCCTCGCAATCGTTCAAAATATCGATAAATCACAGTACGAGACTCGGAATCGCGATATTTACCTTTTCCGCTCGCTGTATATCGAAAGAAGCGAAGGATTCACTTCCCAGGCCTCCCAATAATTTGAAATAACGACAAATCTTTCAAGGACACTCCGAATCGCGATATTTACCGTTTCCGCTAGCTGTATATCGAAACAAGCGATTGATTCACATCCCAAGCCTCGCAATCGTTGAAAATATCGATAAATTACAGTACGAGACTCGGGATCGCGATATTTACTGTTTCCGCTCGCTGTATATCGAAAGAAGCGAAGGATTCACTTCCCAAGCCTCCCAATAATTTGAAATAACGACAAATCTTTCAAGGACACTCCGACTCGCGATATTTACCGTTTCCCCTCGCTGTATATCGGAAGAAGCGATTGATTCACATCCCAAGCCTCGCAATCCTTTAAAATATCGATAGTACGAGACTCGGGATCGCGATATTTACCGTTTGCGCTCGCTGTATATCGAAACAAGCGAATAATTCACATCCCAAGCCTCGCAATCGTTCAAAATATCGATAAATCAGAGTAGGAGACTCGGAATCGCGATATTTACCTTTTCCGCGAGCTGTATATCGAAAGAAGCGAAGGATTCACTTCCCAAGCCCCCCAATAATTTGAAATAACGACGAATCACTCAAGGACACTCCGAATCGCGATATTTACCGTTTCTGCTCGCTGTATATCGAAAGAAGCGAAGGATTCACATCACAAGCCTCGCAACCGTTCAAAATATCTATAAATCACAGTAGGAGACTCCGAATGGCGATATTTACCGTTTCCGCTCGCTGTATAAAGAAAGAAGCGATGGATTCACTTCCCAAGCATCGCAATAATTCGAAATAACGACAAATCACTCAAGGACACTCCGAATCGCGATATTTACCGTTTCCGCTAGCTGTATATCGAAACAAGCGATTGATTCACATCCCAAGCCTCGCAATCGTTTAAAATATCGATAAATTACAGTACGAGACTCGGGATCGCGATATTTACTGTTTCCGCTCGCTGTATAACGAAAGAAGCGAAGGATTCACTTCCCAAGCCTCCCAATAATTTGAAATAACGACAAATCTTTCAAGGACACTCCGACTAGCGATATTTACCGTTTCCCCTCGCTGTATATCGGAAGAAGCGATTGATTCACATCCCAAGCCTCGCAATCGTTTAAAATATCGATAGTACGAGACTCGGGATCGCGATATTTACCGTTTTCGCTCGCTGTATATCGAAACAAGCGAATAATTCACATCCCAAGCCTCGCAATCGTTCAAAATATCGATAAATCACAGTACGAGACTCGGGATCGCGATATTTACCTTTTCCGCTCGCTGTATATCGAAAGAAGCGAAGGATTCACATCACAAGCCTCGCAATCGTTCAAAATAACGACGAATCACTCAAGGACACTCCGAATCGCGATATTTACCGTTTCCGCACGCTGTATATCGAATGAAGATGAGGATTCACATCGCAAGACTCGCAATCGTTCAAAATATCGGTAAATCAGAGTAGGAGACTCGGGATCGCGATATTTACATTTACCACTCGCTGTATATCGAAAGAAGCGAAGGATTCACTTCCCAAGCCTCGCAATAATTCGAAATAACGACAAATCACTCAAGGACTCTCCGAATCGCGATATTTACAATTTCCGCTCGCTGTATATCGAAACAAGCGAATAATTCACATCAAAAGCCTCGCAATCGTTCAAAATATCGATAAATCAGAGTAGGAGACTCGGAATCGCGATATATAGCTTTTCCGCTCGCTGTATATCGAAAGAAGCGAAGGATTCACTTCCCAAGCCTCCCAATAATTTGAAATAAAGACAAATCTTTCAAGGACACTCCGACTCGCGATATTTACCGTTTCCGCTCGCTGTATATCGAAAGAAGCGAATAATTCACATCCCAAGCCTCGCAATCGTTCAAAATATCGATAAATCACAGTACGAGACTCGGGATCGCGATATTTACCTTTTCCGCTCGCTTTATATCGAAAGAAGCGAAGGATTCACATCACAAGCCTCGCAATCGTTCAAAATAACGACGAATCACTCAAGGACACTCCGAATCGCGATATTTACCGTTTCCGCTCGCTGTATATCGAAAGAAGCGAAGGATTCACATCACAAGCCTCGCAACCGTTCAAAATATCTATAAATCACAGTAGGAGACTCCGAATGGCGATATTTACCGTTTCGGCTCGCTGTATAAAGAAAGAAGCGATGGATTCACTTCCCAAGCATCGCAATAATTCGAAATAACGACAAATCACTCAAGGACACTCCGAATCGCGATATTTACCGTTTCCGCTAGCTGTATATCGAAACAAGCGAATAATTCACATCCGAAGCCTCGCAATCGTTCAAAATATCGATAAATCACAGTACGAGACTCGGAATCGCGATATTTACCTTTTCCGCTCGCTGTATATCGAAAGAAGCGAAGGATTCACTTCCCAGGCCTCCCAATAATTTGAAATAACGACAAATCTTTCAAGGACACTCCGAATCGCGATATTTACCGTTTCCGCTAGCTGTATATCGAAACAAGCGATTGATTCACATCCCAAGCCTCGCAATCGTTGAAAATATCGATAAATTACAGTACGAGACTCGGGATCGCGATATTTACTGTTTCCGCTCGCTGTATATCGAAAGAAGCGAAGGATTCACTTCCCAAGCCTCCCAATAATTTGAAATAACGACAAATCTTTCAAGGACACTCCGACTAGCGATATTTACCGTTTCCCCTCGCTGTATATCGGAAGAAGCGATTGATTCACATCCCAAGCCTCGCAATCGTTTAAAATATCGATAGTACGAGACTCGGGATCGCGATATTTACCGTTTTCGCTCGCTGTATATCGAAACAAGCGAATAATTCACATCCCAAGCCTCGCAATCGTTCAAAATATCGATAAATCACAGTACGAGACTCGGGATCGCGATATTTACCTTTTCCGCTCGCTGTATATCGAAAGAAGCGAAGGATTCACATCACAAGCCTCGCAATCGTTCAAAATAACGACGAATCACTCAAGGACACTCCGAATCGCGATATTTACCGTTTCCGCACGCTGTATATCGAATGAAGATGAGGATTCACATCGCAAGACTCGCAATCGTTCAAAATATCGGTAAATCAGAGTAGGAGACTCGGGATCGCGATATTTACATTTACCACTCGCTGTATATCGAAAGAAGCGAAGGATTCACTTCCCAAGCCTCGCAATAATTCGAAATAACGACAAATCACTCAAGGACACTCCGAATCGCGATATTTACAATTTCCGCTCGCTGTATATCGAAACAAGCGAATAATTCACATCAAAAGCCTCGCAATCGTTCAAAATATCGATAAATCAGAGTAGGAGACTCGGAATCGCGATATATAGCTTTTCCGCTCGCTGTATATCGAAAGAAGCGAAGGATTCACTTCCCAAGCCTCCCAATAATTTGAAATAAAGACAAATCTTTCAAGGACACTCCGACTCGCGATATTTACCGTTTCCGCTCGCTGTATATCGAAAGAAGCGAATAATTCACATCCCAAGCCTCGCAATCGTTCAAAATATCGATAAATCACAGTACGAGACTCGGGATCGCGATATTTACCTTTTCCGCTCGCTGTATATCGAAAGTATCGAAGGATTCACATCACAAGCCTCGCAATCGTTCAAAATAACGACGAATCACTCAAGGACACTCCGAATCGCGATATTTACCGTTTCCGCTAGCTGTATATCGAAACAAGCGAATAATTCACATCCGAAGCCTCGCAATCGTTCAAAATATCGATAAATCACAGTACGAGACTCGGAATCGCGATATTTACCTTTTCCGCTCGCTGTATATCGAAAGAAGCGAAGGATTCACTTCCCAAGAGTCCCAATAATTTGAAATAACGACAAATCTTTCAAGGACACTCCGACTCGCGATATTTACCGTTTCCCCTCGCTGTATATCGGAAGAAGCGATTGATTCACATCCCAAGCCTCGCAATCCTTTAAAATATCGATAGTACGAGACTCGGGATCGCGATATTTACCGTTTTCGCTCGCTGTATATCGAAACAAGCGAATAATTCACATCCCAAGCCTCGCAATCGTTCAAAATATCGATAAATCAGAGTAGGAGACTCGGAATCGCGATATTTACCTTTTCCGCGAGCTGTATATCGAAAGAAGCGAAGGATTCACTTCCCAAGCCCCCCAATAATTTGAAATAACGACGAATCACTCAAGGACACTCCGAATCGCGATATTTACCGTTTCTGCTCGCTGTATATCGAAAGAAGCGAAGGATTCACATCACAAGCCTCGCAACCGTTCAAAATATCTATAAATCACAGTAGGAGACTCCGAATGGCGATATTTACCGTTTCCGCTCGCTGTATAAAGAAAGAAGCGATGGATTCACTTCCCAAGCATCGCAATAATTCGAAATAACGACAAATCACTCAAGGACACTCCGAATCGCGATATTTACCGTTTCCGCTAGCTGTATATCGAAACAAGCGATTGATTCACATCCCAAGCCTCGCAATCGTTTAAAATATCGATAAATTACAGTACGAGACTCGGGATCGCGATATTTACTGTTTCCGCTCGCTGTATAACGAAAGAAGCGAAGGATTCACTTCCCAAGCCTCCCAATAATTTGAAATAACGACAAATCTTTCAAGGACACTCCGACTAGCGATATTTACCGTTTCCCCTCGCTGTATATCGGAAGAAGCGATTGATTCACATCCCAAGCCTCGCAATCGTTTAAAATATCGATAGTACGAGACTCGGGATCGCGATATTTACCGTTTTCGCTCGCTGTATATCGAAACAAGCGAATAATTCACATCCCAAGCCTCGCAATCGTTCAAAATATCGATAAATCACAGTACGAGACTCGGGATCGCGATATTTACCTTTTCCGCTCGCTGTATATCGAAAGAAGCGAAGGATTCACATCACAAGCCTCGCAATCGTTCAAAATAACGACGAATCACTCAAGGACACTCCGAATCGCGATATTTACCGTTTCCGCACGCTGTATATCGAATGAAGATGAGGATTCACATCGCAAGACTCGCAATCGTTCAAAATATCGGTAAATCAGAGTAGGAGACTCGGGATCGCGATATTTACATTTACCACTCGCTGTATATCGAAAGAAGCGAAGGATTCACTTCCCAAGCCTCGCAATAATTCGAAATAACGACAAATCACTCAAGGACACTCCGAATCGCGATATTTACAATTTCCGCTCGCTGTATATCGAAACAAGCGAATAATTCACATCAAAAGCCTCGCAATCGTTCAAAATATCGATAAATCAGAGTAGGAGACTCGGAATCGCGATATATAGCTTTTCCGCTCGCTGTATATCGAAAGAAGCGAAGGATTCACTTCCCAAGCCTCCCAATAATTTGAAATAAAGACAAATCTTTCAAGGACACTCCGACTCGCGATATTTACCGTTTCCGCTCGCTCTATATCGAAACAAGCGAATAATTCACATCCCAAGCCTCGCAATCGTTCAAGATATCGATAATTCAGAGTAGGAGACACGGAATCGGGATATTTACCTTTTACGCTCGCTGTATATCGAAAGAAGCGAAGGATTCACTTCCCAAGCCTCGCAATAATTCGAAATAACGACAAATCACTCAAGGACACTCCGAATCGCGATATTTACCGTTTCCGCTCGCTGTATATCGAAACAAGCGAATAATTCACATCAAAAGCCTCGCAATCGTTCAAAATATGGATAAATCAGAGTAGGAGACTCGGAATCGCGATATTTAGCTTTTCCGCTCGCTGTATATCGAAAGAAGCGAAGGATTCACTTCCCAAGAGTCCCAATAATTTGAAATAACGACAAATCTTTCAAGGACACTCCGACTCGCGATATTTACCGTTTCCGCTCGCTGTATATCGAAAGAAGCGATTGATTCACATCCCAAGCCTCGCAATCGTTTAAAATATCGATAAAGCACAGTACGAGACTCGGGATCGCGATATTTACCGTTTCCGCTCGCTGTATATCGAAACAAGCGAATAATTCACATCCCAAGCCTCGCAATCGTTCAAGATATCGATAATTCAGAGTAGGAGACTCGGAATCGGGATATTTACCTTTACGCTCGCTGTATATCGAAAGAAACGAAGGATTCACTTCCCAAGCCTCGCAATAATTCGAAATAACGACAAATCATTCAAGGACACTCCGAATCGCGATATTGACCGTTTCCGCTCGCTGTATATCGAAAGAAGCGAAGGATTCACATCCCAAGCCTCGCAACCGTTCGAAATAACGAGAAATCACTCAAGGTCACTCGGAATCACGATATTGACCTTTTCCATATGCAGTGTATTGAAAGAAGCTAAGGATTCGTTTCCCAAGCCTCGCAATCGTTCAAAATATCGATAAATCAGAGTAGGATACTCGGAATCGCGATATTTAGCTTTTCCGCTAACTGTATATCGAAAGAAGCGAAGGATTCACTTCCCAAGCCCCCCAATAATTTGAAATAATGACAAATCACTCAAGGACACTCCGACTCGCGATATTTACCGTTTCCGCTCGCTGTATATCGAAAGAAGCGAAGGATTCCAATCCCAAGACTCGCAACCGTTCAAAATATCTATAAATCACAGTAGGAGACTCGGGATCGCGATATTTACATTTACCACTCGCTGTATAAAGAAAGAAGCGATGGATTCACTTCCCAAGCGTCGCAATAATTCGAAATAACGACACATCACTCAAGGACACTCCGAATCTCGATATTTACTGTTTCCGCTCGCTGTACATCGAAACAAGCGAACGATTCGCATCACAAGCCTCGCAATCGTTCAAAATATCGATAAATCAGAGTAGGAGACTCGGAATCGCGATATTTACATTTACCACTCGCTGTATATCGAAAGAAGCGAAGGATTCACTTCCCAAGCCTCCCAATAATTTGAAATAACGACAAATCTTTCAAGGACACTCCGACTCGCGATATTTACCGTTTCCGCTCGCTGTATATAGAAAGAAGCGATTGATTCACATCCCAAGCCTCGCAATCGTTTAAAATATCGATAAATCACAGTACGAGACTCGGGATCGCGATATTTACCGTTTCCGCTCGCTCTATATCGAAACAAGCGAATAATTCACATCCCAAGCCTCGCAATCGTTCAAGATATCGATAATTCAGAGTAGGAGACACGGAATCGGGATATTTACCTTTTACGCTCGCTGTATATCGAAAGAAGCGAAGGATTCACTTCCCAAGCCTCGCAATAATTCGAAATAACGACAAATCACTCAAGGACACTCCGAATCGCGATATTTACCGTTTCCGCTCGCTGTATATCGAAACAAGCGAATAATTCACATCAAAAGCCTCGCAATCGTTCAAAATATGGATAAATCAGAGTAGGAGACTCGGAATCGCGATATTTAGCTTTTCCGCTCGCTGTATATCGAAAGAAGCGAAGGATTCACTTCCCAAGAGTCCCAATAATTTGAAATAACGACAAATCTTTCAAGGACACTCCGACTCGCGATATTTACCGTTTCCGCTCGCTGTATATCGAAAGAAGCGATTGATTCACATCCCAAGCCTCGCAATCGTTTAAAATATCGATAAAGCACAGTACGAGACTCGGGATCGCGATATTTACCGTTTCCGCTCGCTGTATATCGAAACAAGCGAATAATTCACATCCCAAGCCTCGCAATCGTTCAAGATATCGATAATTCAGAGTAGGAGACTCGGAATCGGGATATTTACCTTTACGCTCGCTGTATATCGAAAGAAGCGAAGGATTCACATCACAAGCCTCGCAATCGTTCAAAATATCGGTAAATCATGGTAGGAGACTCGGGATCGCGATATTTACATTTACCACTCGCTGTATATCGAAAGAAACGAAGGATTCACTTCCCAAGCCTCGCAATAATTCGAAATAACGACAAATCATTCAAGGACACTCCGAATCGCGATATTGACCGTTTCCGCTCGCTGTATATCGAAAGAAGCGAAGGATTCACATCCCAAGCCTCGCAACCGTTCGAAATAACGAGAAATCACTCAAGGTCACTCTTAATCACGATATTGACCTTTTCCATATGCAGTGTATTGAAAGAAGCTAAGGATTCGTTTCCCAAGCCTCGCAATCGTTCAAAATATCGATAAATCAGAGTAGGATACTCGGAATCGCGATATTTAGCTTTTCCGCTAACTGTATATCGAAAGAAGCGAAGGATTCACTTCCCAAGCCTCCCAATAATTTGAAATAATGACAAATCACTCAAGGACACTCCGACTCGCGATATTTACCGTTTCCGCTCGCTGTATATCGAAAGAAGCGAAGGATTCACATCACAAGCCTCGCAATCGTACAAAATATCGATAAATCAGAGTAGGAGACTCCGAATGGCGATATTTACCGTTTCCGCTCGCTGTATATCGAAAGAAGCGAAGGATTCCAATCCCAAGACTCGCAACCGTTCAAAATATCTATAAATCACAGTAGGAGACTCGGGATCGCGATATTTACATTTACCACTCGCTGTATAAAGAAAGAAGCGATGGATTCACTTCCCAAGCGTCGCAATAATTCGAAATAACGACACATCACTCAAGGACACTCCGAATCTCGATATTTACTGTTTCCGCTCGCTGTACATCGAAACAAGCGAACGATTCGCATCACAAGCCTCGCAATCGTTCAAAATATCGATAAATCAGAGTAGGAGACTCGGAATCGCGATATTTACATTTACCACTCGCTGTATATCGAAAGAAGCGAAGGATTCACTTCCCAAGCCTCCCAATAATTTGAAATAACGACAAATCTTTCAAGGACACTCCGACTCGCGATATTTACCGTTTCCGCTCGCTGTATATCGAAAGAAGCGAAGGATTCACATCACAAGCCTCGCAATCGTTCAAAATATCGATATATCAGAGTAGGAGACTCCGAATGGCGATATTTACCGTTTCCGCTCGCTGTATATCGAAAGAAGCGAAGGATTCACTTCCCAAGCCCCCCAATAATTTGAAATAACGACGAATCACTCAAGGACACTCCGAATCGCGATATTTACCGTTTCTGCTCGCTGTATATCGAAAGAAGCGAAGGATTCACATCCCAAGCCTCGCAATCGTTTAAAATATCGATAAATTACAGTACGAGACTCGGGATCGCGATATTTACTGTTTCCGCTCCCTGTATATCGAAAGAAGCGAAGGATTCACTTCCCAAGCCTCCCAATAATTTGAAATAACGACAAATCTTTCAAGGACACTCCGACTAGCGATATTTACCGTTTCCCCTCGCTGTATATAGGAAGAAGCGATTGATTCACATCCCAAGCCTCGCAATCGTTTAAAATATCGATAGTACGAGACTCGGGATCGCGATATTTACCGTTTTCGCTCGCTGTATATCGAAACAAGCGAATAATTCACATCCCAAGCCTCGCAATCGTTCAAAATATCGATAAATCAGAGTAGGAGACTCGGAATCGCGATATTTACCTTTTCCGCTCGCTGTATATCGAAAGAAGCGAAGGATTCACTTCCCAAGCCTCCCAATAATTTGAAATAACGACAAATCTTTCAAGGACACTCCGACTCGCGATATTTACCGTTTCCGCTCGCTGTATATCGAAACAAGCGAAGGATTCGCATACCAAGCCTCGCAATCGTTCAAAATATCGATAAATCACAGTACGAGACTCGGGATCGCGATATTTACCGTTTCCGCTCGCTGTATATCGAAAGAAGCGAAGGATTCACTTCCCAAGCCTCCCAATAATTTGAAATAACGACAAATCTTTCAAGGACACTCCGACTCGCGATATTTACCGTTTCCCCTCGCTGTATATCGGAAGAAGCGATTGATTCAAATCCCAAGCCTCGCAATCCTTTAAAATATCGATAGTACGAGACTCGGGATCGCGATATTTACCGTTTTCGCTCGCTGTATATCGAAACAAGCGAATAATTCACATCCCAAGCCTCGCAATCGTTCAAAATATCGATAAATCAGAGTAGGAGACTCGGAATCGCGATATTTACCTTTTCCGCGAGCTGTATATCGAAAGAAGCGAAGGATTCACTTCCCAAGCCTCCCAATAATTTGAAATAACGACAAATCTTTCAAGGACACTCCGACTCGCGATATTTACCGTTTCCGCTCGCTGCATATCGAAACAAGCGAATAATTCACATCCCAAGCCTCGCAATCGTTCAAGATATCGATAATTCAGAGTATTAGACTCGGAATCGCGATATTTACTGTTTCCGCTCGCTGTATATAGAAACAAGCGAACGATTCGCAACCCAAGCATAGCAATAATTCGAAATAACGACAAATCACTCAAGGACACTCCGAATCGCGATATTTACTGTTTCCGCTCGCTGTATATCGAAAGAAGCGAAGGATTCACTTCCCAAGCCCCCCAATAATTTGAAATAACGACAAATCTTTCAAGGACACTCCGACTCGCGATATTTACCGTTTCCGCTCGCTGTATATCGAAAGAAGCGATTGATTCACATCCCAAGCCTCGCAATCGTTTAAAATATCGATAAAGCACAGTACGAGACTCGGGATCGCGATATTTACCGTTTCCGCTCGCTGTATATCGAAACAAGCGAATAATTCACATCCCAAGCCTCGCAATCGTTCAAGATATCGATAATTCAGAGTAGGAGACTCCGAATGGCGATATTTACCGTTTCCGCTCGCTGTATATCGAAAGAAGCGAGGGATTCACATCGCAAGCCTCGCAATCGTTCAAAATATCGGTAAATCAGAGTAGGAGACTCGGGATCGCGATATTTACATTTACCACTCGCTGTATATGGAAAGAAGCGATGGATTCACTTCCCAAGCCTCCCAATAATTTGAAATAACGACAAATCTTTCAAGGACACTCCGAATCGCGATATTTTCCGTTTCCGCTCGCTGTATATCGAAACAAGCGAATAATTCACATCCCAAGCCTCGCAATCGTTCAAGATATCGATAATTCAGAGTATTAGACTCGGAATCGCGATATTTACTGTTTCCGCTCGCTGTATATAGAAACAAGCGAACCATTCGCAACCCAAGCATAGCAATAATTCGAAATAACGACAAATCACTCAAGGACACTCCGAATCGCGATATTTACTGTTTCCGCTCGCTGTATATCGAAAGAAGCGAAGGATTCACTTCCCAAGCCCCCCAATAATTTGAAATAACGACAAATCTTTCAAGGACACTCCGACTCGCGATATTTACCGTTTCCGCTCGCTGTATATCGAAAGAAGCGATTGATTCACATCCCAAGCCTCGCAATCGTTTAAAATATCGATAAAGCACAGTACGAGACTCGGGATCGCGATATTTACCGTTTCCGCTCGCTGTATATCGAAACAAGCGAATAATTCACATCCCAAGCCTCGCAATCGTTCAAGATATCGATAATTCAGAGTAGGAGACTCCGAATGGCGATATTTACCGTTTCCGCTCGCTGTATATCGAATGAAGCGAAGGATTCACTTCCCATTCCTCCCAATAATTTGAAATAACGACAAATCTTTCAAGGACACTCCGACTCGCGATATTTACCGTTTCCGCTCGCTGTATATCGAAACAAGCGAATAATTCACATTACAAGCCTCGCAATCGTTCAAGATATCGATAATTCAGAGTAGGAGACTCGGAATCGCGATATTTACTGTTTCCGCTCGCTGTATATAGAAACAAGCGAACGATTCGCAACCCAAGCATAGCAATAATTCGAAATAACGACAAATCACTCAAGGACACTCCGAATCGCGATATTTACTGTTTCCGCTCGCTGTATATCGAAAGAAGCGAAGGATTCACTTCCCAAGCCCCCCAATAATTTGAAATAACGACAAATCTTTCAAGGACACTCCGACTCGCGATATTTACCGTTTCCGCTCGCTGTATATCGAAACAAGCGAATAATTCACATCCCAAGCCTCGCAATCGTTCAAGATATCGATAATTGAGAGTAGGAGACTCGGAATCGCGATATTTACTGTTTCCGCTCGCTGTATATAGAAACAAGCGAACGATTCGCAACCCAAGCATAGCAATAATTCGAAATAACGACAAATCACTCAAGGACATTCCGAATCGCGATATTTACTGTTTCCGCTCGCTGTATATCGAAAGAAGCGAAGGATTCACTTCCCAAGCCCCCCAATAATTTGAAATAACGACAAATCTTTCAAGGACACTCCGACTCGCGATATTTACCGTTTCCGCTCGCTGTATATCGAAACAAGCGAATAATTCACATCCCAAGCCTCGCAATCGTTCAAGATATCGATAATTGAGAGTAGGAGACTCGGAATCGCGATATTTACCGTTTCCGCTCGCTGTATATCGAAAGCAGCGAGGGATTCACATCGCAAGCCTCGCAATCGTTCAAAATATCGGTAAATCAGAGTAGGAGACTCGGAATCGCGATATTTACCTTTTCCGCTCGCTGTATATCGAAAGAAGCGAAGGATTCACATCACAAGCCTCGCAATCGTTCAAAATATCGATAAATCAGAGTAGGAGACTCGGGATCGCGATATTTACATTTACCACTCGCTGTATATGGAAAGAAGCGATGGATTCACTTCCCAAACGTCGCAATAATTCGAAATAACGACAAATCACTCAAGGACACTCCGAATCGCGATATTTACCGTTTCCGCTCGCTGTATATCGAAACAAGCGAAGGATTCGCATCCCAAGCCTCGCAATCGTTCAAAATATCGATAAATCAGAGTAGGAGACCCGGAATCGCGATATTTACCGTTTCCGCTCGCTGTATATCGAATGAAGATGAGGATTCACATCGCAAGACTCGCAATCGTTCAAAATATCGGTAAATCAGAGTAGGAGACTCGGAATCGCGATATTTAACTTTTCCGCTCGCTGTATATCGAAAGAAGCGAAGGATTCACTTCCCAAGCCTCCCAATAATTTGAAATAAAGACAAATCTTTCAAGGACACTCCGACTCGCGATATTTACCGTTTCCGCTCGCTGTATATCGAAACAAGCGAATAATTCACATCAAAAGCCTCGCAATCGTTCAAAATATGGATAAATCAGAGTAGGAGACTCGGAATCGCGATATTTAGCTTTTCCGCTCGCTGTATATCGAAAGAAGCGAAGGATTCACTTCCCAAGCCTCCCAATAATTTGAAATAACGACAAATCTTTCAAGGACACTCCGACTCGCGATATTTACCGTTTCCGCTCGCTGTATATCGAAAGAAGCGATTGATTCACATCCCAAGCCTCGCAATCGTTTAAAATATCGATAAAGCACAGTACGAGACTCGGGATCGGGATATTTACCGTTTCCGCTCGCTGTATATCGAAACAAGCGAATAATTCACATCCCAAGCCTCGCAATCGTTCAAGATATCGATAATTCAGAGTAGGAGACTCGGAATCGGGATATTTACCTTTACGCTCGCTGTATATCGAAAGAAGCGAAGGATTCACATCACAAGCCTCGCAATCGTTCAAAATATCGGTAAATCAGAGTAGGAGACTCGGGATCGCGATATTTACATTTACCACTCGCTGTATATCGAAAGAAACGAAGGATTCACTTCCCAAGCCTCGCAATAATTCGAAATAACGACAAATCATTCAAGGACACTCCGAATCGCGATATTGACCGTTTCCGCTCGCTGTATATCGAAAGAAGCGAAGGATTCACATCCCAAGCCTCGCAATCGTTCAAGATATCGATAATTCAGAGTAGGAGACTCGGAATCGGGATATTTACCTTTACGCTCGCTGTATATCGAAAGAAGCGAAGGATTCACATCCCAAGCCTCGCAACCGTTCGAAATAACGAGAAATCACTCAAGGTCACTCGGAATCACGATATTGACCTTTTCCATATGCAGTGTATTGAAAGAAGCTAAGGATTCGTTTCCCAAGCCTCGCAATCGTTCAAAATATCGATAAATCAGAGTAGGATACTCGGAATCGCGATATTTAGCTTTTCCGCTAACTGTATATCGAAAGAAGCGAAGGATTCACTTCCCAAGCCTCCCAATAATTTGAAAAAATGACAAATCACTCAAGGGCACTCCGACTCGCGATATTTACCGTTTCCGCTCGCTGTATATCGAAACAAGCGAAGGATTCGCATCCCAAGCCTCGCAATCGTTCAAAATATCGATAAATCAGAGTAGGAGACCCGGAATCGCGATATTTACCGTTTCCGCTCGCTGTATATCGAATGAAGATGAGGATTCACATCGCAAGACTCGCAATCGTTCAAAATATCGGTAAATCAGAGTAGGAGACTCGGGATCGCGATATTTACATTTACCACTCGCTGTATATCGAAAGAAACGAAGGATTCACTTCCCAAGCCTCGCAATAATTAGAAATAACGACAAATCATTCAAGGACACTCCGAATCGCGATATTGACCGTTTCCGCTCCCTGTATATCGAAAGAAGCGAAGGATTCACATCCCAAGCCTCGCAACCGTTCGAAATAACGAGAAATCACTCAAGGTCACTCGGAATCACGATATTGACCTTTTCCATATGCAGTGTATTGAAAGAAGCTAAGGATTCGTTTCCCAAGCCTCGCAATCGTTCAAAATATCGATAAATCAGAGTAGGATACTCGGAATCGCGATATTTATCTTTTCCGCTAACTGTATATCGAAAGAAGCGAAGGATTCACTTCCCAAGCCTCCCAATAATTTGAAATAATGACAAATCACTCAAGGACACTCCGACTCGCGATATTTACCGTTTCCGCTCGCTGTATATCGAAAGAAGCGAAGGATTCACATCACAAGCCTCGCAATCGTACAAAATATCGATAAATCAGAGTAGGAGACTCCGAATGGCGATATTTACCGTTTCCGCTCGCTGTATATCGAAAGAAGCGAAGGATTCCAATCCCAAGCCTCGCAACCGTTCAAAATATCTATAAATCACAGTAGGAGACTCGGGATCGCGATATTTACATTTACCACTCGCTGTATAAAGAAAGAAGCGATGGATTCACTTCCCAAGCGTCGCAATAATTCGAAATAACGACACATCACTCAAGGACACTCCGAATCTCGATATTTACCGTTTCCGCTCGCTGTATATAGAAAGAAGCGATTGATTCACATCCCAAGCTTCGCAATCGTTTAAAATATCGATAATTCAGAGTAGGAGACTCGGAATCGCGATATTTACCTTTTCCGCTCGCTGTATATCGAAAGAAGCGAAGGATTCACATCACAAGCCTCGCAATCGTTCAAAATATCGATATATCAGAGTAGGAGACTCCGAATGGCGATATTTACCGTTTCCGCTCGCTGTATATCGAAAGAAGCGAGGGATTCACTTCCCAGGCCTCGCAATAATTCGAAATAACGACGAATCACTCAAGGACACTCCGAATCGCGATATTTACCGTTTCCGCTAGCTGTATATCGAAACAAGCGATTGATTCACATCCCAAGCCTCGCAATCGTTTAAAATATCGATAAATTACAGTACGAGACTCGGGATCGCGATATTTACTGTTTCCGCTCGCTGTATATCGAAAGAAGCGAAGGATTCACTTCCCAAGCCTCCCAATAATTTGAAATAACGACAAATCTTTCAAGGACACTCCGACTCGCGATATTTACCGTTTCCCCTCGCTGTATATCGGAAGAAGCGATTGATTCACATCCCAAGCCTCGCAATCGTTTAAAATATCGATAGTACGAGACTCGGGATCGCGATATTTACCGTTTTCGCTCGCTGTATATCGAAACAAGCGAATAATTCACATCCCAAGCCTCGCAATCGTTCAAAATATCGATAAATCAGAGTAGGAGACTCGGAATCGCGATATTTACATTTACCACTCGCTGTATATCGAAAGAAGCGAAGGATTCACTTCCCAAGCCTCCCAATAATTTGAAATAACGACAAATCTTTCAAGGACACTCCGACTCGCGATATTTACCGTTTCCGCTCGCTGTATATCGAAACAAGCGAAGGATTCGCATACCAAGCCTCGCAATCGTTCAAAATATCGATAAATCACAGTACGAGACTCGGGATCGCGATATTTACATTTACCACTCGCTGTATATCGAAAGAAGCGAAGGATTCACTTCCCAAGCCTCCCAATAATTTGAAATAACGACAAATCTTTCAAGGACACTCCGACTCGCGATATTTACCGTTTCCGCTCGCTGTATATAGAAAGAAGCGATTGATTCACATCCCAAGCCTCGCAGTCGCTTAAAATATCGATAAATCACAGTACGAGACTCGGGATCGCGATATTTACCGTTTCCGCTCGCTGTATATCGAAACAAGCGAATGATTCACATCCCAAGCCTCGCAATCGTTCAAGATATCGATAATTCAGAGTAGGAGACTCGGAATCGCGATATTTACCTTTTCCGCTCGCTGTATATCGAAAGAAGCGAAGGATTCACATCACAAGCCTCGCAATCGTTCAAAATATCGATAAATCAGAGTAGGAGACTCGGGATCGCGATATTTACATTTACCACTCGCTGTATATGGAAAGAAGCGATGGATTCACTTCCCAAACGTCGCAATAATTCGAAATAACGACAAATCACTCAAGGACACTCCGAATCGCGATATTTACCGTTTCCGCTCGCTGTATATCGAAACAAGCGAAGGATTCGCATCCCAAGCCTCGCAATCGTTCAAAATATCGATAAATCAGAGTAGGAGACCCGGAATCGCGATATTTACCGTTTCCGCACGCTGTATATCGAATGAAGATGAGGATTCACATCGCAAGACTCGCAATCGTTCAAAATATCGGTAAATCAGAGTAGGAGACTCGGGATCGCGATATTTACATTTACCACTCGCTGTATATCGAAAGAAGCGAAGGATTCACTTCCCAAGCCTCGCAATAATTCGAAATAACGACAAATCACTCAAGGACACTCCGAATCGCGATATTTACAATTTCCGCTCGCTGTATATCGAAACAAGCGAATAATTCACATCAAAAGCCTCGCAATCGTTCAAAATATCGATAAATCAGAGTAGGAGACTCGGAATCGCGATATTTAGCTTTTCCGCTCGCTGTATATCGAAAGAAGCGAAGGATTCACTTCCCAAGCCTCCCAATAATTTGAAATAAAGACAAATCTTTCAAGGACACTCCGACTCGCGATATTTACCGTTTCCGCTCGCTCTATATCGAAACAAGCGAATAATTCACATCCCAAGCCTCGCAATCGTTCAAGATATCGATAATTCAGAGTAGGAGACACGGAATCGGGATATTTACCTTTTACGCTCGCTGTATATCGAAAGAAGCGAAGGATTCACTTCCCAAGCCTCGCAATAATTCGAAATAACGACAAATCACTCAAGGACACTCCGAATCGCGATATTTACCGTTTCCGCTCGCTGTATATCGAAACAAGCGAATAATTCACATCAAAAGCCTCGCAATCGTTCAAAATATGGATAAATCAGAGTAGGAGACTCGGAATCGCGATATTTAGCTTTTCCGCTCGCTGTATATCGAAAGAAGCGAAGGATTCACATCACAAGCCTCGCAATCGTTCAAAATAACGACGAATAACTCAAGGACACTCCGAATCGCGATATTTACCGTTTCCGCTCGCTGTATATCGAAAGAAGCGAAGGATTCACATCACAAGCCTCGCAACCGTTCAAAATATCTATAAATCACAGTAGGAGACTCCGAATGGCGATATTTACCGTTTCCGCTCGCTGTATAAAGAAAGAAGCGATGGATTCACTTCCCAAGCATCGCAATAATTCGAAATAACGACAAATCACTCAAGGACACTCCGAATCGCGATATTTACCGTTTCCGCTAGCTGTATATCGAAACAAGCGAATAATTCACATCCGAAGCCTCGCAATCGTTCAAAATATCGATAAATCACAGTACGAGACTCGGAATCGCGATATTTACCTTTTCCGCTCGCTGTATATCGAAAGAAGCGAAGGATTCACTTCCCAAGCCTCCCAATAATTTGAAATAACGACAAATCTTTCAAGGACACTCCGAATCGCGATATTTACCGTTTCCGCTAGCTGTATATCGAAACAAGCGATTGATTCACATCCCAAGCCTCGCAATCGTTGAAAATATCGATAAATTACAGTACGAGACTCGGGATCGCGATATTTACTGTTTCCGCTCGCTGTATATCGAAAGAAGCGACGGATTCACTTCCCAAGCCTCCCAATAATTTGAAATAACGATAGTACGAGACTCGGAATCGCGATATTTACTGTTTCCGCTCGCTGTATATAGAAACAAGCGAACGATTCGCAACCCAAGCATAGCAATAATTCGAAATAACGACAAATCACTCAAGGACACTCCGACTCGCGATATTTACCGTTTCCGCTCGCTGTATATCGAAAGAAGCGATTGATTCACATCCCAAGCCTCGCAATCGTTTAAAATATCGATAAAGCACAGTACGAGACTCGGGATCGCGATATTTACCGTTTCCGCTCGCTGTATATCGAAACAAGCGAATAATTCACATCCCAAGCCTCGCAATCGTTCAAGATATCGATAATTCAGAGTAGGAGACTCCGAATGGCGATATTTACCGTTTCCGCTCGCTGTATATCGAAAGAAGCGAGGGATTCACATCGCAAGCCTCGCAATCGTTCAAAATATCGGTAAATCAGAGTAGGAGACTCGGGATCGCGATATTTACATTTACCACTCGCTGTATATGGAAAGAAGCGATGGATTCACTTCCCAAGCCTCCCAATAATTTGAAATAACGACAAATCTTTCAAGGACACTCCGAATCGCGATATTTACCGTTTCCGCTCGCTGTATATCGAAACAAGCGATTGATTCACATCCCAAGCCTCGCAATCGTTTAAAATATCGATAAAGCACAGTACGAGACTCGGGATCGCGATATTTACTGTTTCCGCTCGCTGTATATAGAAACAAGCGAACGATTCGCAACCCAAGCATAGCAATAATTCGAAATAACGACAAATCACTCAAGGACACTCCGAATCGCGATATTTACTGTTTCCGCTCGCTGTATATCGAAAGAAGCGAAGGATTCACTTCCCAAGCCCCCCAATAATTTGAAATAACGACAAATCTTTCAAGGACACTCCGACTCGCGATATTTACCGTTTCCACTCGCTGTATATCGAAAGAAGCGATTGATTCACATCCCAAGCCTCGCAATCGTTTAAAATATCGATAAAGCACAGTACGAGACTCGGGATCGCGATATTTACTGTTTCCGCTCGCTGTATATAGAAACAAGCGAACGATTCGCAACCCAAGCATAGCAATAATTCGAAATAACGACAAATCACTCAAGGACACTCCGAATCGCGATATTTACTGTTTCCGCTCGCTGTATATCGAAAGAAGCGAAGGATTCACTTCCCAAGCCCCCCAATAATTTGAAATAACGACAAATCTTTCAAGGACACTCCGACTCGCGATATTTACCGTTTCCGCTCGCTGTATATCGAAACAAGCGAATAATTCACATCCCAAGCCTCGCAATCGTTCAAGATATCGATAATTCATAGTAGGAGACTCGGAATCGCGATATTTACCTTTTCCGCATCGCTGTATATCGAAAGAAGCGAAGGATTCACATCACAAGCCTCGCAATCGTTCAAAATATCGATAAATCAGAGTAGGAGACTCGGGATCGCGATATTTACATTTACCACTCGCTGTATATGGAAAGAAGCGATGGATTCACTTCCCAAACGTCGAAATAATTCGAAATAACGACAAATCTTTCAAGGACACTCCGACTCCCGATATTTACCGTTTCCGCTCGCTGTATATCGAAACAAGCGAATAATTCACATCCCAAGCCTCGCAATCGTTCAAGATATCGATAATTCATAGTAGGAGACTCGGAATCGCGATATTTACCTTTTCCGCTCGCTGTATATCGAAAGAAGCGAAGGATTCACATCAAAAGCCTCGCAATCGTTCAAAATATCGATAAATCAGAGTAGGAGACTCGGAATCGCGATATTTAGCTTTTCCGCTCGCTGTATATCGAAAGAAGCGAAGGATTCACTTCCCAAGCCTCCCAATAATTTGAAATAAAGACAAATCTTTCAAGGACACTCCGACTCGCGATATTTACCGTTTCCGCTCGCTCTATATCGAAACAAGCGAATAATTCACATCCCAAGCCTCGCAATCGTTCAAGATATCGATAATTCAGAGTAGGAGACACGGAATCGGGATATTTACCTTTTACGCTCGCTGTATATCGAAAGAAGCGAAGGATTCACTTCCCAAGCCTCGCAATAATTCGAAATAACGACAAATCACTCAAGGACACTCCGAATCGCGATATTTACCGTTTCCGCTCGCTGTATATCGAAACAAGCGAATAATTCACATCAAAAGCCTCGCAATCGTTCAAAATATGGATAAATCAGAGTAGGAGACTCGGAATCGCGATATATAGCTTTTCCGCTCGCTGTATATCGAAAGAAGCGAAGGATTCACTTCCCAAGCCTCCCAATAATTTGAAATAACGACAAATCTTTCAAGGACACTCCGACTCGCGATATTTGCCGTTTCCGCTCGCTGTATATCGAAAGAAGCGATTGATTCACATCCCAAGCCTCGCAATCGTTTAAAATATCGATAAAGCACAGTACGAGACTCGGGATCGCGATATTTACCGTTTCCGCTCGCTCTATATCGAAACAAGCGAATAATTCACATCCCAAGCCTCGCAATCGTTCAAGATATCGATAATTCAGAGTAGGAGACTCGGAATCGGGATATTTACCTTTACGCTCGCTGTATATCGAAAGAAGGGAAGGATTCACATCACAAGCCTCGCAATCGTTCAAAATATCGGTAAATCAGAGTAGGAGACTCGGGATCGCGATATTTACATTTACCACTCGCTGTATATCGAAAGAAACGAAGGATTCACTTCCCAAACGTCGCAATAATTCGAAATAACGACAAATCACTCAAGGACACTCGGAATCACGATATTTACCGTTTCCGCTCCCTGTATATCGAAACAAGCGAAGGATTCGCATCCCAAGCCTCGCAATCGTTCAAAATATCGATAAATCAGAGTAGGAGACCCGGAATCGCGATATTTACCGTTTCCGCTCGCTGTATATCGAATGAAGATAAGGATTCACATCGCAAGACTCGCAATCGTTCAAAATATCGGTAAATCAGAGTAGAAGACTCGGGATCGCGATATTTACATTTACCACTCGCTGTATATCGAAAGATGCGAAGGATTCACTTCCCAAGCCTCGCAATAATTCGAAATAACGACAAATCACTCAAGGACGCTCCGAATCGCGATATTTACCGTTTCCGCTCGCTGTATATCGAAAGAAGCGAAGGATTCACATCCCAAGCCGGGCAACCGTTCGAAATAACGAGAAATCACTCAAGGTCACTCGGAATCACGATATTGATCTTTTCCGTATGCAGTGTATTGAATGAAGCTAAGGATTCGTTTCCCAAGCCTCGCAATCGTTCAAAATATCGATAAATCAGAGTAGGAGACTCGGGATTGCGATATTTACATTTACCACTCGCTGCATATCGAAAGAAACGAAGGATTCACTTCCCAAGCCTCGCAATAATTCGAAATAACGACAAATCATTCAAGGACACTCCGACTCGCGATATTTACCGTTTCCGCTCGCTGTATATCGAAACAAGCGAATAATTCACATCCCAAGCCTCGCAATCGATCAAAATATCTATAAATCAGAGAAGGAGACTCGGAAACATGATATTTACATTTACCACAGGCTGTATGAAGAAAGAAGCGATGGATTCACTTCCCAAGCATCGCAATAATTCGAAATAACGACAAATCACTCAAGGTCACTCGGAATCACGATATTGATCTTTTCCGTATGCAGTGTATTGAAAGAAGCTAAGGATTCGTTTCCCAAGCCTCGCAATCGTTCAAAATATCGATAAATCAGAGTAGGAGACTCGGGATTGCGATATTTACATTTACCACTCGCTGCATATCGAAAGAAGCGAAGGATTCACTTCCCAAGCCTCGCAATAATTCGAAATAACGACAAATCACTCAAAGACACTCCGAATCGCGATATTTACCGTTTCCGCTCGCTGTATATCGAAACAAGCGAAGGATTCACATCCCAAGCCTCGAAATCGTACCAAAACATCGATAAATCAGAGTAGGACACTTAGAATCGCGATATTTACCGTTTCCGCTCGCTGTATATCGAAAGAAGATAAGGATTCACTTCCCAAGCCCCCCAATAATTTGAAATAACGACAAATCTTTCAAGGACACTCCGACTCGCGATATTTACCGTTTCCGCTCGCTGTATATCGAAAGAAGCGATTGATTCACATCCCAAGCCTCGCAATCGTTTAAAATATCGATAAAGCACAGTACGAGACTCGGGATCGCGATATTTACCGTTTCCGCTCGCTGTATATCGGAACAAGCGAATAATTCACATCCCAAGCCTCGCAATCGTTCAAGATATCGATAATTCAGAGTAGGAGACTCGGAATGGCGATATTTACCTTTTCCGCTCGCTGTATATCGAATGAAGCGAAGGATTCACTTCCCATTCCTCCCAATAATTTGAAATAACGACAAATCTTTCAAGGACACTCCGACTCGCGATATTTACTGTTTCCGCTCGCTGTATATAGAAACAAGCGAACGATTCGCAACCCAAGCATAGCAATAATTCGAAATAACGACAAATCACTCAAGGACACTCCGAATCGCGATATTTACTGTTTCCGCTCGCTGTATATCGAAAGAAGCGAAGGATTCACTTCCCAAGCCCCCCAATAATTTGAAATAACGACAAATCTTTCAAGGACACTCCGACTCGCGATATTTACCGTTTCCGCTCGCTGTATATCGAAAGAAGCGATTGATTCACATCCCAAGCCTCGCAATCGTTCAAGATATCGATAATTCATAGTAGGAGACTCGGAATCGCGATATTTACCTTTTCCGCTCGCTGTATATCGAAAGAAGCGAAGGATTCACATCAAAAGCCTCGCAATCGTTCAAAATATCGATAAATCAGAGTAGGAGACTCGGAATCGCGATATTTAGCTTTTCCGCTCGCTGTATATCGAAAGAAGCGAAGGATTCACTTCCCAAGCCTCCCAATAATTTGAAATAAAGACAAATCTTTCAAGGACACTCCGACTCGCGATATTTACCGTTTCCGCTCGCTCTATATCGAAACAAGCGAATAATTCACATCCCAAGCCTCGCAATCGTTCAAGATATCGATAATTCAGAGTAGGAGACACGGAATCGGGATATTTACCTTTTACGCTCGCTGTATATCGAAAGAAGCGAAGGATTCACTTCCCAAGCCTCGCAATAATTCGAAATAACGACAAATCACTCAAGGACACTCCGAATCGCGATATTTACCGTTTCCGCTCGCTGTATATCGAAACAAGCGAATAATTCACATCAAAAGCCTCGCAATCGTTCAAAATATGGATAAATCAGAGTAGGAGACTCGGAATCGCGATATATAGCTTTTCCGCTCGCTGTATATCGAAAGAAGCGAAGGATTCACTTCCCAAGCCTCCCAATAATTTGAAATAACGACAAATCTTTCAAGGACACTCCGACTCGCGATATTTGCCGTTTCCGCTCGCTGTATATCGAAAGAAGCGATTGATTCACATCCCAAGCCTCGCAATCGTTTAAAATATCGATAAAGCACAGTACGAGACTCGGGATCGCGATATTTACCGTTTCCGCTCGCTCTATATCGAAACAAGCGAATAATTCACATCCCAAGCCTCGCAATCGTTCAAGATATCGATAATTCAGAGTAGGAGACTCGGAATCGGGATATTTACCTTTACGCTCGCTGTATATCGAAAGAAGGGAAGGATTCACATCACAAGCCTCGCAATCGTTCAAAATATCGGTAAATCAGAGTAGGAGACTCGGGATCGCGATATTTACATTTACCACTCGCTGTATATGGAAAGAAGCGATGGATTCACTTCCCAAACGTCGCAATAATTCGAAATAACGACAAATCACTCAAGGACACTCCGAATCGCGATATTTACCGTTTCCGCTCGCTGTATATCGAAACAAGCGAAGGATTCGCACCCCAAGCCTCGCAATCGTTCAAAATATCGATAAATCAGAGTAGGAGACCCGGAATCGCGATATTTACCGTTTCCGCTCGCTGTATATCGAATGAAGATGAGGATTCACATCGCAAGACTCGCAATCGTTCAAAATATCGGTAAATCAGAGTAGGAGACTCGGGATCGCGATGTTTACATTTACCACTCGCTGTATATCGAAAGAAACGAAGGATTCACTTCCCAAACGTCGCAATAATTCGAAATAACGACAAATCACTCAAGGACACTCGGAATCACGATATTTACCGTTTCCGCTCCCTGTATATCGAAACAAGCGAAGGATTCGCATCCCAAGCCTCGCAATCGTTCAAAATATCGATAAATCAGAGTAGGAGACCCGGAATCGCGATATTTACCGTTTCCGCTCGCTGTATATCGAATGAAGATAAGGATTCACATCGCAAGACTCGCAATCGTTCAAAATATCGGTAAATCAGAGTAGAAGACTCGGGATCGCGATATTTACATTTACCACTCGCTGTATATCGAAAGATGCGAAGGATTCACTTCCCAAGCCTCGCAATAATTCGAAATAACGACAAATCACTCAAGGACGCTCCGAATCGCGATATTTACCGTTTCCGCTCGCTGTATATCGAAAGAAGCGAAGGATTCACATCCCAAGCCGGGCAACCGTTCGAAATAACGAGAAATCACTCAAGGTCACTCGGAATCACGATATTGATCTTTTCCGTATGCAGTGTATTGAATGAAGCTAAGGATTCGTTTCCCAAGCCTCGCAATCGTTCAAAATATCGATAAATCAGAGTAGGAGACTCGGGATTGCGATATTTACATTTACCACTCGCTGCATATCGAAAGAAACGAAGGATTCACTTCCCAAGCCTCGCAATAATTCGAAATAACGACAAATCATTCAAGGACACTCCGACTCGCGATATTTACCGTTTCCGCTCGCTGTATATCGAAACAAGCGAATAATTCACATCCCAAGCCTCGCAATCGATCAAAATATCTATAAATCAGAGAAGGAGACTCGGAAACATGATATTTACATTTACCACAGGCTGTATGAAGAAAGAAGCGATGGATTCACTTCCCAAGCATCGCAATAATTCGAAATAACGACAAATCACTCAAGGTCACTCGGAATCACGATATTGATCTTTTCCGTATGCAGTGTATTGAAAGAAGCTAAGGATTCGTTTCCCAAGCCTCGCAATCGTTCAAAATATCGATAAATCAGAGTAGGAGACTCGGGATTGCGATATTTACATTTACCACTCGCTGCATATCGAAAGAAGCGAAGGATTCACTTCCCAAGCCTCGCAATAATTCGAAATAACGACAAATCACTCAAAGACACTCCGAATCGCGATATTTACCGTTTCCGCTCGCTGTATATCGAAACAAGCGAAGGATTCACATCCCAAGCCTCGAAATCGTACCAAAACATCGATAAATCAGAGTAGGACACTTAGAATCGCGATATTTACCGTTTCCGCTCGCTGTATATCGAAAGAAGATAAGGATTCACTTCCCAAGCCCCCCAATAATTTGAAATAACGACAAATCTTTCAAGGACACTCCGACTCGCGATATTTACCGTTTCCGCTCGCTGTATATCGAAAGAAGCGATTGATTCACATCCCAAGCCTCGCAATCGTTTAAAATATCGATAAAGCACAGTACGAGACTCGGGATCGCGATATTTACCGTTTCCGCTCGCTGTATATCGGAACAAGCGAATAATTCACATCCCAAGCCTCGCAATCGTTCAAGATATCGATAATTCAGAGTAGGAGACTCGGAATGGCGATATTTACCTTTTCCGCTCGCTGTATATCGAATGAAGCGAAGGATTCACTTCCCATTCCTCCCAATAATTTGAAATAACGACAAATCTTTCAAGGACACTCCGACTCGCGATATTTACTGTTTCCGCTCGCTGTATATAGAAACAAGCGAACGATTCGCAACCCAAGCATAGCAATAATTCGAAATAACGACAAATCACTCAAGGACACTCCGAATCGCGATATTTACTGTTTCCGCTCGCTGTATATCGAAAGAAGCGAAGGATTCACTTCCCAAGCCCCCCAATAATTTGAAATAACGACAAATCTTTCAAGGACACTCCGACTCGCGATATTTACCGTTTCCGCTCGCTGTATATCGAAAGAAGCGATTGATTCACATCCCAAGCCTCGCAATCGTTTAAAATATCGATAAAGCACAGTACGAGACTCGGGATCGCGATATTTACCGTTTCCGCTCGCTGTATATCGAAACAAGCGAATAATTCACATCCCAAGCCTCGCAATCGTTCAAGATATCGATAATTCAGAGTAGGAGACTCGGAATCGGGATATTTACCTTTACGCTCGCTGTATATCGAAAGAAGCGAAGGATTCACATCACAAGCCTCGCAATCGTTCAAAATATCGGTAAATCAGAGTAGGAGACTCGGGATCGCGATATTTACATTTACCACTCGCTGTATATCGAAAGAAACGAAGGATTCACTTCCCAAGCCTCGCAATAATTCGAAATAACGACAAATCATTCAAGGACACTCCGAATCGCGATATTGACCGTTTCCGCTCGCTGTATATCGAAAGAAGCGAAGGATTCACATCCCAAGCCTCGCAATCGTTCAAAATATCGGTAAATCAGAGTAGGAGACTCGGGATCGCGATATTTACATTTACCACTCGCTGTATATCGAAAGAAACGAAGGATTCACTTCCCAAGCCTCGCAATAATTCGAAATAACGACAAATCATTCAAGGACACTCCGAATCGCGATATTGACCGTTTCCGCTCGCTGTATATCGAAAGAAGCGAAGGATTCACATCCCAAGCCTCGCAATCGTTCAAGATATCGATAATTCAGAGTAGGAGACTCGGAATCGGGATATTTACCTTTACGCTCGCTGTATATCGAAAGAAGCGAAGGATTCACATCACAAGCCTCGCAATCGTTCAAAATATCGGTAAATCAGAGTAGGAGACTCGGGATCGCGATATTTACATTTACCACTCGCTGTATATGGAAAGAAGCGATGGATTCACTTCCCAAACGTCGCAATAATTCGAAATAACGACAAATCACTCAAGGACACTCCGAATCGCGATATTTACCGTTTCCGCTCGCTGTATATCGAAACAAGCGAAGGATTCGCACCCCAAGCCTCGCAATCGTTCAAAATATCGATAAATCAGAGTAGGAGACCCGGAATCGCGATATTTACCGTTTCCGCTCGCTGTATATCGAATGAAGATGAGGATTCACATCGCAAGACTCGCAATCGTTCAAAATATCGGTAAATCAGAGTAGGAGACTCGGGATCGCGATGTTTACATTTACCACTCGCTGTATATCGAAAGAAACGAAGGATTCACTTCCCAAGCGTCGCAATAATTCGAAATAACGACAAATCACTCAAGGACACTCGGAATCACGATATTTACCGTTTCCGCTCGCTGTATATCGAAACAAGCGAAGGATTCGCACCCCAAGCCTCGCAATCGTTCAAAATATCGATAAATCAGAGTAGGAGACCCGGAATCGCGATATTTACCGTTTCCGCTCGCTGTATATCGAATGAAGATGAGGATTCACATCGCAAGACTCGCAATCGTTCAAAATATCGGTAAATCAGAGTAGGAGACTCGGGATCGCGATGTTTACATTTACCACTCGCTGTATATCGAAAGAAACGAAGGATTCACTTCCCAAGCGTCGCAATAATTCGAAATAACGACAAATCACTCAAGGACACTCCGAATCGCGATATTTACTGTTTCCGCTCGCTGTATATCGAAAGAAGCGAAGGATTCACTTCCCAAGCCCCCCAATAATTTGAAATAACGACAAATCTTTCAAGGACACTCCGACTCGCGATATTTACCGTTTTCGCTCGCTGTATATCGAAAGAAGCGATTGATTCACATCCCAAGCCTCGCAATCGTTTAAAATATCGATAAAGCACAGTACGAGACTCGGGATCGCGATATTTACCGTTTCCGCTCGCTGTATATCGATACAAGCGAATAATTCACATCCCAAGCCTCGCAATCGTTCAAGATATCGATAATTCAGAGTAGGAGACTCCGAATGGCGATATTTACCGTTTCCGCTCGCTGTATATCGAATGAAGCGAAGGATTCACTTCCCATTCCTCCCAATAATTTGAAATAACGACAAATCTTTCAAGGACACTCCGACTCGCGATATTTACCGTTTCCGCTCGCTGTATATCGAAACAAGCGAATAATTCACATTACAAGCCTCGCAATCGTTCAAGATATCGATAATTCAGAGTAGGAGACTCGGAATCGCGATATTTACTGTTTCCGCTCGCTGTATATAGAAACAAGCGAACGATTCGCAACCCAAGCATAGCAATAATTCGAAATAACGACAAATCACTCAAGGACACTCCGAATCGCGATATTTACTGTTTCCGCTCGCTGTATATCGAAAGAAGCGAAGGATTCACTTCCCAAGCCCCCCAATAATTTGAAATAACGACAAATCTTTCAAGGACACTCCGACTCGCGATATTTACCGTTTCCGCTCGCTGTATATCGAAACAAGCGAATAATTCACATCCCAAGCCTCGCAATCGTTCAAGATATCGATAATTGAGAGTAGGAGACTCGGAATCGCGATATTTACCGTTTCCGCTCGCTGTATATCGAAAGCAGCGAGGGATTCACATCGCAAGCCTCGCAATCGTTCAAAATATCGGTAAATCAGAGTAGGAGACTCGGGATCGCGATATTTACATTTACCACTCGCTGTATATCGAAAGAAACGATGGATTCACTTCCCAAGCCTCGCAATAATTCGAAATAACGACAAATCATTCAAGGACACTCCGACTCGCGATATTTACCGTTTCCGCTCGCTGTATATCGAAACAAGCGAATAATTCACATCCCAAGCCTCGCAATCGTTCAAGATATCGATAATTCATAGTAGGAGACTCGGAATCGCGATATTTACCTTTTCCGCTCGCTGTATATCGAAAGAAGCGAAGGATTCACATCACAAGCCTCGCAATCGTTCAAAATATCGATAAATCAGAGTAGGAGACTCGGGATCGCGATATTTACATTTACCACTCGCTGTATATGGAAAGAAGCGATGGATTCACTTCCCAAACGTCGCAATAATTCGAAATAACGACAAATCACTCAAATACACTCCGAATCGCGATATTTACCGTTTCCGCTCGCTGTATATCGAAACAAGCGAAGGATTCGCATCCCAAGCCTCGCAATCGTTCAAAATATCGATAAATCAGAGTAGGAGACCCGGAATCGCGATATTTACCGTTTCCGCACGCTGTATATCGAATGAAGATGAGGATTCACATCGCAAGACTCGCAATCGTTCAAAATATCGGTAAATCAGAGTAGGAGACTCGGGATCGCGATATTTAGCTTTTCCGCTCGCTGTATATCGAAAGAAGCGAAGGATTCACTTCCCAAGCCTCCCAATAATTTGAAATAAAGACAAATCTTTCAAGGACACTCCGACTCGCGATATTTACCGTTTCCGCTCGCTCTATATCGAAACAAGCGAATAATTTACATCAAAAGCCTCGCAATCGTTCAAAATATGGATAAATCAGAGTAGGAGACTCGGAATCGCGATATTTAGCTTTTCCGCTCGCTGTATATCGAAAGAAGCGAAGGATTCACTTCCCAAGCCTCCCAATAATTTGAAATAAAGACAAATCTTTCAAGGACACTCCGACTCGCGATATTTACCGTTTCCGCTCGCTCTATATCGAAACAAGCGAATAATTTACATCAAAAGCCTCGCAATCGTTCAAAATATGGATAAATCAGAGTAGGAGACTCGGAATCGCGATATTTAGCTTTTCCGCTCGCTGTATATCGAAAGAAGCGAAGGATTCACTTCCCAAGCCTCCCAATAATTTGAAATAACGACAAATCTTTCAAGGACACTCCGACTCGCGATATTTAACGTTTCAGCTCGCTGTATATCGAAAGAAGCGATTGATTCACATCCCAAGCCTCGCAATCGTTTAAAATATCGATAAAGCACAGTACGAGACTCGGGATCGCGATATTTACCGTTTCCGCTCGCTGTATATCGAAACAAGCGAATAATTCACATCCCAAGCCTCGCAATCGTTCAAGATATCGATAATTCAGAGTAGGAGACTCGGAATCGGGATATTTACCTTTACGCTCGCTGTATATCGAAAGAAGCGAAGGATTCACATCACAAGCCTCGCAATCGTTCAAAATATCGGTAAATCAGAGTAGGAGACTCGGGATCGCGATATTTACATTTACCACTCGCTGTATATCGAAAGAAACGAAGGATTCACTTCCCAAGCCTCGCAATAATTCGAAATAACGACAAATCATTCAAGGACACTCCGAATCGCGATATTGACCGTTTCCGCTCGCTGTATATCGAAAGAAGCGAAGGATTCACATCCCAAGCCTCGCAATCGTTCAAGATATCGATAATTCAGAGTAGGAGACTCGGAATCGGGATATTTACCTTTACGCTCGCTGTATATCGAAAGAAGCGAAGGATTCACATCACAAGGCTCGCAATCGTTCAAAATATCGGTAAATCAGAGTAGGAGACTCGGGATCGCGATATTTACATTTACCACTCGCTGTATATCGAAAGAAACGAAGGATTCACTTCCCAAGCCTCGCAATAATTCGAAATAACGACAAATCATTCAAGGACACTCCGAATCGCGATATTGACCGTTTCCGCTCGCTGTATATCGAAAGAAGCGAAGGATTCACATCCCAAGCCTCGCAACCGTTCGAAATAACGAGAAATCACTCAAGGTCACTCGGAATCACGATATTGACCTTTTCCATATGCAGTGTATTGAAAGAAGCTAAGGATTCGTTTCCCAAGCCTCGCAATCGTTCAAAATATCGGTAAATCAGAGTAGGAGACTCGGGATCGCGATATTTACATTTACCACTCGCTGTATATGGAAAGAAGCGATGGATTCACTTCCCAAACGTCGCAATAATTCGAAATAACGACAAATCACTCAAGGACACTCCGAATCGCGATATTTACCGTTTCCGCTCGCTGTATATCGAAACAAGCGAAGGATTCACGTCCCAAGCCTCGCAATCGTTCAAAATATCGATAAATCAGAGTAGGAGACCCGGAATCGCGATATTTACCGTTTCCGCTCGCTGTATATCGAATGAAGATGAGGATTCACATCGCATGACTCGCAATCGTTCAAAATATCGGTAAATCAGAGTAGGAGACTCGTAATCGCGATATTTACATTTACCACTCGCTGTATATCGAAAGAAACGAAGGATTCACTTCCCAAACGTCGCAATAATTCGAAATAACGACAAATCACTCAAGGACACTCGGAATCGCGATATTGACCGTTTCCGCTCGCTGTATATCGAAAGAAGCGAAGGATTCACATCCCATCCTCGCAACCGTTCGAAATAACGAGAAATCACTCAAGGTCACTCGGAATCACGATATTGACCTTTTCCATATGCAGTGTATTGAAAGAAGCTAAGGATTCGTTTCCCAAGCCTCGCAATCGTTCAAAATATCGGTAAATCAGAGTAGGAGACTCGGGATCGCGATATTTACATTTACCACTCGCTGTATATGGAAAGAAGCGATGGATTCACTTCCCAAACGTCGCAATAATTCGAAATAACGACAAATCACTCAAGGACACTCCGAATCGCGATATTTACCGTTTCCGCTCGCTGTATATCGAAACAAGCGAAGGATTCACATCCCAAGCCTCGCAATCGTTCAAAATATCGATAAATCAGAGTAGGAGACCCGGAATCGCGATATTTACCGTTTCCGCTCGCTGTATATCGAATGAAGATGAGGATTCACATCGCAAGACTCGCAATCGTTCAAAATATCGGTAAATCAGAGTAGGAGACTCGTAATCGCGATATTTACATTTACCACTCGCTGTATATCGAAAGAAACGAAGGATTCACTTCCCAAGCCTCCCAATAATTTGAAATAAAGACAAATCTTTCAAGGACACTCCGACTCGCGATATTTACCGTTTCCGCTCGCTCTATATCGAAACAAGCGAATAATTCACATCCCAAGCCTCGCAATCGTTCAAGATATCGATAATTCAGAGTAGGAGACACGGAATCGGGATATTTACCTTTTACGCTCGCTGTATATCGAAAGAAGCGAAGGATTCACTTCCCAAGCCTCGCAATAATTCGAAATAACGACAAATCACTCAAGGACACTCCGAATCGCGATATTTACCGTTTCCGCTCGCTGTATATCGAAACAAGCGAATAATTCACATCAAAAGCCTCGCAATCGTTCAAAATATGGATAAATCAGAGTAGGAGACTCGGAATCGCGATATTTAGCTTTTCCGCTCGCTGTATATCGAAAGAAGCGAAGGATTCACTTCCCAAGCCTCCCAATAATTTGAAATAACGACAAATCTTTCAAGGACACTCCGACTCGCGATATTTACCGTTTCCGCTCGCTGTATATCGAAAGAAGCGATTGATTCACATCCCAAGCCTCGCAATCGTTTAAAATATCGATAAAGCACAGTACGAGACTCGGGATCGCGATATTTACCGTTTCCGCTCGCTGTATATCGAAACAAGCGAATAATTCACATCCCAAGCCTCGCAATCGTTCAAGATATCGATAATTCAGAGTAGGCGACTCGGAATCGGGATATTTACCTTTACGCTCGCTGTATATCGAAAGAAGCGAAGGATTCACATCACAAGCCTCGCAATCGTTCAAAATATCGGTAAATCAGAGTAGGAGACTCGGGATCGCGATATTTACATTTACCACTCGCTGTATATCGAAAGAAACGAAGGATTCACTTCCCAAGCCTCGCAATAATTCGAAATAACGACAAATCATTCAAGGACACTCCGAATCGCGATATTGATCGTTTCCGCTCGCTGTATATCGAAAGAAGCGAAGGATTCACATCTCAAGCCTCGCAATCGTTCAAGATATCGATAATTCAGAGTAGGAGACTCGGAATCGGGATATTTACCTTTACGCTCGCTGTATATCGAAAGAAGCGAAGGATTCACATCACAAGCCTCGCAATCGTTCAAAATATCGGTAAATCAGAGTAGGAGACTCGGGATCGCGATATTTACATTTACCACTCGCTGTATATCGAAAGAAACGAAGGATTCACTTCCCAAGCCTCGCAATAATTCGAAATAACGACAAATCATTCAAGGACACTCCGAATCGCGATATTGACCGTTTCCGCTCGCTGTATATCGAAAGAAGCGAAGGATTCACATCCCAAGCCTGGCAACCGTTCGAAATAACGAGAAATCACTCAAGGTCACTCGGAATCACGATATTGACCTTTTCCATATGCAGTGTATTGAATGAAGCTAAGGATTCGTTTCCCAAGCCTCGCAAACGTTCAAAATATCGATAAATCAGAGTAGGAGACTCGGGATCGCGATATTTACATTTACCACTCGCTGTATATGGAAAGAAGCGATGGATTCACTTCCCAAACGTCGCAATAATTCGAAATAACGACAAATCACTCAAGGACACTCCGAATCGCGATATTTACCGTTTCCGCTCGCTGTATATCGAAACAAGCGAAGGATTCACATCCCAAGCCTCGCAATCGTTCAAAATATCGATAAATCAGAGTAGGAGACCCGGAATCGCGATATTTACCGTTTCCGCTCGCTGTATATCGAATGAAGATGAGGATTCACATCGCAAGACTCGCAATCGTTCAAAATATCGGTAAATCAGAGTAGGAGACTCGTAATCGCGATATTTACATTTACCACTCGCTGTATATCGAAAGAAACGAAGGATTCACTTCCCAAACGTCGCAATAATTCGAAATAACGACAAATCACTCAAGGACACTCGGAATCACGATATTTACCGTTTCCGCTCCCTGTATATCGAAACAAGCGAAGGATTCGCATCCCAAGCCTCGCAATCGTTCAAAATATCGATAAATCAGAGTAGGAGACCCGGAATCGCGATATTTACCGTTTCCGCTCGCTGTATATCGAATGAAGATAAGGATTCACATCGCAAGACTCGCAATCCTTCAAAATATCGGTAAATCAGAGTAGGAGACTCGGAATCGCGATATTTAGCTTTTCCGCTCGCTGTATATCGAAAGAAGCGAAGGATTCACTTCCCAAGCCTCCCAATAATTTGAAATAAAGACAAATCTTTCAAGGACACTCCGACTCGCGATATTTACCGTTTCCGCTCGCTCTATATCGAAACAAGCGAATAATTCACATCCCAAGCCTCGCAATCGTTCAAGATATCGATAATTCAGAGTAGGAGACACGGAATCGAGATATTTACCTTTTACGCTCGCTGTATATCGAAAGAAGCGAAGGATTCATTTCCCAAGCCTCGCAATAATTCGAAATAACGACAAATCACTCAAGGACACTCCGAATCGCGATATTTACCGTTTCCGCTCGCTGTATATCGAAACAAGCGAATAATTCACATCAAAAGCCTCGCAATCGTTCAAAATATGGATAAATCAGAGTAGGAGACTCGGAATCGCGATATTTAGCTTTTCCGCTCGCTGTATATCGAAAGAAGCGAAGGATTCACTTCCCAAGCCTCCCAATAATTTGAAATAACGACAAATCTTTCAAGGACACTCCGACTCGCGATATTTACCGTTTCCGCTCGCTGTATATCGAAAGAAGCGATTGATTCACATCCCAAGCCTCGCAATCGTTTAAAATATCGATAAAGCACAGTACGAGACTCGGGATCGCGATATTTACCGTTTCCGCTCGCTGTATATCGAAACAAGCGAATAATTCACATCCCAAGCCTCGCAATCGTTCAAGATATCGATAATTCAGAGTAGGAGACTCGGAATCGGGATATTTACCTTTACGCTCGCTGTATATCGAAAGAAGCGAAGGATTCACATCACAAGCCTCGCAATCGTTCAAAATATCGGTAAATCAGAGTAGGAGACTCGGGATCGCGATATTTACATTTACCACTCGCTGTATATCGAAAGAAACGAAGGATTCACTTCCCAAGCCTCGCAATAATTCGAAATAACGACAAATCATTCAAGGACACTCCGAATCGCGATATTGACCGTTTCCGCTCGCTGTATATCGAAAGAAGCGAAGGATTCACATCTCAAGCCTCGCAATCGTTCAAGATATCGATAATTCAGAGTAGGAGACTCGGAATCGGGATATTTACCTTTACGCTCGCTGTATATCGAAAGAAGCGAAGGATTCACATCACAAGCCTCGCAATCGTTCAAAATATCGGTAAATCAGAGTAGGAGACTCGGGATCGCGATATTTACATTTACCACTCGCTGTATATCGAAAGAAACGAAGGATTCACTTCCCAAGCCTCGCAATAATTCGAAATAACGACAAATCATTCAAGGACACTCCGAATCGCGATATTGACCGTTTCCGCTCGCTGTATATCGAAAGAAGCGAAGGATTCACATCCCAAGCCTCGCAACCGTTCGAAATAACGAGAAATCACTCAAGGTCACTCGGAATCACGATATTGACCTTTTCCATATGCAGTGTATTGAAAGAAGCTAAGGATTCGTTTCCCAAGCCTCGCAATCGTTCAAAATATCGGTAAATCAGAGTAGGAGACTCGGGATCGCGATATTTACATTTACCACTCGCTGTATATGGAAAGAAGCGATGGATTCACTTCCCAAACGTCGCAATAATTCGAAATAACGACAAATCACTCAAGGACACTCCGAATCGCGATATTTACCGTTTCCGCTCGCTGTATATCGAAACAAGCGAAGGATTCACATCCCAAGCCTCGCAATCGTTCAAAATATCGATAAATCAGAGTAGGAGACCCGGAATCGCGATATTTACCGTTTCCGCTCGCTGTATATCGAATGAAGATGAGGATTCACATCGCAAGACTCGCAATCGTTCAAAATATCGGTAAATCAGAGTAGGAGACTCGTAATCGCGATATTTACATTTACCACTCGCTGTATATCGAAAGAAACGAAGGATTCACTTCCCAAGCCTCCCAATAATTTGAAATAAAGACAAATCTTTCAAGGACACTCCGACTCGCGATATTTACCGTTTCCGCTCGCTCTATATCGAAACAAGCGAATAATTCACATCCCAAGCCTCGCAATCGTTCAAGATATCGATAATTCAGAGTAGGAGACACGGAATCGGGATATTTACCTTTTACGCTCGCTGTATATCGAAAGAAGCGAAGGATTCACTTCCCAAGCCTCGCAATAATTCGAAATAACGACAAATCACTCAAGGACACTCCGAATCGCGATATTTACCGTTTCCGCTCGCTGTATATCGAAACAAGCGAATAATTCACATCAAAAGCCTCGCAATCGTTCAAAATATGGATAAATCAGAGTAGGAGATTCGGAATCGCGATATTTAGCTTTTCCGCTCGCTGTATATCGAAAGAAGCGAAGGATTCACTTCCCAAGCCTCCCAATAATTTGAAATAACGACAAATCTTTCAAGGACACTCCGACTCGCGATATTTACCGTTTCCGCTCGCTGTATATCGAAAGTGAGCGAAGGATTCACATCCCAAGCCTCGCAACCGTTCGAAATAACGAGAAATCACTCAAGGTCACTCGGAATCACGATATTGACCTTTTCCATATGCAGTGTATTGAATGAAGCTAAGGATTCGTTTCCCAAGCCTCGCAAACGTTCAAAATATCGATAAATCAGAGTAGGAGACTCGGGATTGCGATATTTACATTTACCACTCGCTGCATATCGAAAGAAACGAAGGATTCACTTCCCAAGCCTCGCAATAATTCGAAATAACGACAAATCATTCAAGGACACTCCGACTCGCGATATTTACCGTTTCCGCTCGCTGTATATCGAAACAAGCGAATAATTCACATCCCAAGCCTCACAATCGATCAAAATATCTATAAATCAGAGAAGGAGACTCGGAAACGCGATAGTTACATTTACCGCAAGCTGTATATCGAAAGAAGCGAAGGATTCACTTACCAAGCCTCGCAATCGTTCAAAATATCGATAAATCAGAGAAGGAGACTCGGAAACATGATATTTACATTTACCACAGGCTGTATGAAGAAAGAAGCGATGGATTCACTTCCCAAGCATCGCAATAATTCGAAATAACGACAAATCACTCAAGGTCACTCGGAATCACGATATTGATCTTTTCCGTATGCAGTGTATTGAAAGAAGCTAAGGATTCGTTTCCCAAGCCTCGCAATCGTTCAAAATATCGATAAATCAGAGTAGGAGACTCGGGATTGCAATATTTACATTTACCACTCGCTGCATATCGAAAGAAGCGAAGGATTCACTTCCCAAGCCTCGCAATAATTCGAAATAACGACAAATCACTCAAAGACACTCCGAATCGCGATATTTACCGTTTCCGCTCGCTGTATATCGAAACAAGCGAAGGATTCACATCCCAAGCCTCGAAATCGTACCAAAACATCGATAAATCAGAGTAGGACACATAGAATCGCGATATTTACCGTTTCCGCTCGCTGTATATCGAAAGAAGATAAGGATTCACTTCCCAAGCCCCCCAATAATTTGAAATAACGACAAATCTTTCAAGGACACTCCGACTCGCGATATTTACCGTTTCCGCTCGCTGTATATCGAAACAAGCGAATAATTCACATCCCAAGCCTCACAATCGATCAAAATATCTATAAATCAGAGTAGGAGACTCGGAAACGCGATAGTTACATTTACCGCAAGCTGTATATCGAAAGAAGCGAAGGATTCACTTACCAAGCCTCGCAATCGTTCAAAATATCGATAAATCAGAGAAGGAGACTCGGAAACATGATATTTACATTTACCACAGGCTGTATGAAGAAAGAAGCGATGGATTCACTTCCCAAGCATCGCAATAATTCGAAATAACGACAAATCACTCAAGGTCACTCGGAATCACGATATTGATCTTTTCCGTATGCAGTGTATTGAAAGAAGCTAAGGATTCGTTTCCCAAGCCTCGCAATCGTTCAAAATATCGATAAATCAGAGTAGGAGACTCGGGATTGCAATATTTACATTTACCACTCGCTGCATATCGAAAGAAGCGAAGGATTCACTTCCCAAGCCTCGCAATAATTCGAAATAACGACAAATCACTCAAAGACACTCCGAATCGCGATATTTACCGTTTCCGCTCGCTGTATATCGAAACAAGCGAAGGATTCACATCCCAAGCCTCGAAATCGTACCAAAACATCGATAAATCAGAGTAGGACACATAGAATCGCGATATTTACCGTTTCCGCTCGCTGTATATCGAAAGAAGATAAGGATTCACTTCCCAAGCCCCCCAATAATTTGAAATAACGACAAATCTTTCAAGGACACTCCGACTCGCGATATTTACCGTTTCCGCTCGCTGTATATCGAAAGAAGCGATTGATTCACATCCAAAGCCTCGCAATCGTTCAAGATATCGATAATTCAGAGTATTAGACTCGGAATCGCGATATTTACTGTTTCCGCTCGCTGTATATAGAAACAAGCGAACGATTCGCAACCCAAGCATAGCAATAATTCGAAATAACGACAAATCACTCAAGGACACTCCGACTCGCGATATTTACATTTACCACTCGCTGTATATCGAAAGAAACGAAGGATTCACTTCCCAAGCCTCGCAATAATTCGAAATAACGACAAATCATTCAAGGACACTCCGACTCGCGATATTTACCGTTTCCGCTCGCTGTATATCGAAACAAGCGAATGATTCACATCCCAAGCCTCGCAATCGTTCAAGATATCGATAATTCAGAGTAGGAGACTCGGAATCGCGATATTTACCTTTTCCGCTCGCTGTATATCGAAAGAAGCGAAGGATTCACATCACAAGCCTCGCAATCGTTCAAAATATCGATAAATCAGAGTAGGAGACTCGGGATCGCGATATTTACATTTACCACTCGCTGTATATGGAAAGAAGCGATGGATTCACTTCCCAAACGTCGCAATAATTCGAAATAACGACAAATCACTCAAGGACACTCCGAATCGCGATATTTACCGTTTCCGCTCGCTGTATATCGAAACAAGCGAAGGATTCGCATCCCAAGCCTCGCAATCGTTCAAAATATCGATAAATCAGAGTAGGAGACCCGGAATCGCGATATTTACCGTTTCCGCACGCTGTATATCGAATGAAGATGAGGATTCACATCGCAAGACTCGCAATCGTTCAAAATATCGGTAAATCAGAGTAGGAGACTCGGGATCGCGATATTTACATTTACCACTCGCTGTATATCGAAAGAAGCGAAGGATTCACTTCCCAAGCCTCGCAATAATTCGAAATAACGACAAATCACTCAAGGACACTCCGAATCGCGATATTTACAATTTCCGCTCGCTGTATATCGAAACAAGCGAATAATTCACATCAAAAGCCTCGCAATCGTTCAAAATATCGATAAATCAGAGTAGGAGACTCGGAATCGCGATATTTAGCTTTTCCGCTCGCTGTATATCGAAAGAAGCGAAGGATTCACTTCCCAAGCCTCCCAATAATTTGAAATAAAGACAAATCTTTCAAGGACACTCCGACTCGCGATATTTACCGTTTCCGCTCGCTCTATATCGAAACAAGCGAATAATTCACATCCCAAGCCTCGCAATCGTTCAAGATATCGATAATTCAGAGTAGGAGACACGGAATCGGGATATTTACCTTTTACGCTCGCTGTATATCGAAAGAAGCGAAGGATTCACTTCCCAAGCCTCGCAATAATTCGAAATAACGACAAATCACTCAAGGACACTCCGAATCGCGATATTTACCGTTTCCGCTCGCTGTATATCGAAACAAGCGAATAATTCACATCAAAAGCCTCGCAATCGTTCAAAATATGGATAAATCAGAGTAGGAGACTCGGAATCGCGATATTTAGCTTTTCCGCTCGCTGTATATCGAAAGAAGCGAAGGATTCACTTCCCAAGAGTCCCAATAATTTGAAATAACGACAAATCTTTCAAGGACACTCCGACTCGCGATATTTACCGTTTCCGCTCGCTGTATATCGAAAGAAGCGATTGATTCACATCCCAAGCCTCGCAATCGTTTAAAATATCGATAAAGCACAGTACGAGACTCGGGATCGCGATATTTACCGTTTCCGCTCGCTGTATATCGAAACAAGCGAATAATTCACATCCCAAGCCTCGCAATCGTTCAAGATATCAATAATTCAGAGTAGGAGACTCGGAATCGGGATATTTACCTTTACGCTCGCTGTATATCGAAAGAAGCGAAGGATTCACATCACAAGCCTCGCAATCGTTCAAAATATCGGTAAATCGTGGTAGGAGACTCGGGATCGCGATATTTACATTTACCACTCGCTGTATATCGAAAGAAACGAAGGATTCACTTCCCAAGCCTCGCAATAATTCGAAATAACGACAAATCATTCAAGGACACTCCGAATCGCGATATTGACCGTTTCCGCTCGCTGTATATCGAAACAAGCGAATAATTCACATCCCAAGCCTCGCAATCGTTCAAGATATCGATAATTCAGAGTAGGAGACTCCGAATGGCGATATTTACCGTTTCCGCTCGCTGTATATCGAAAGAAGCGAGGGATTCACATCGCAAGCCTCGCAATCGTTCAAAATATCGGTAAATCAGAGTAGGAGACTCGGGATCGCGATATTTACATTTACCACTCGCTGTATATCGAATGAAGCGAAGGATTCACTTCCCATTCCTCCCAATAATTTGAAATAACGACAAATCTTTCAAGGACACTCCGAATCGCGATATTTACCGTTTCCGCTCGCTGTATATCGAAACAAGCGAATAATTCACATCCCAAGCCTCGCAATCGTTCAAGATATCGATAATTCAGAGTAGGAGACTCGGAATCGCGATATTTACTGTTTCCGCTCTCTGTATATCGAATGAAGCGAAGGATTCACTTCCCATTCCTCCCAATAATTTGAAATAACGACAAATCTTTCAAGGACACTCCGACTCGCGATATTTACCGTTTCCGCTCGCTGTATATCGAAAGAAGCGATTGATTCACATCCCAAGCCTCGCAATCGTTTAAAATATCGATAGTACGAGACTCGGGATCGCGATATTTACCGTTTCCGCTCGCTGTATATCGAAACAAGCGAATAATTCACATCCCAAGCCTCGCAATGGTTCAAAATATCGATAAATCAGAGTAGGAGACTCGGAATCGCGATATTTACCTTTTCCGCTCGCTGTATATCGAAAGAAGCGAAGGATTCACTTCCCAAGCCTCCCAATAATTTGAAATAACGACAAATCTTTCAAGGACACTCCGACTCGCGATATTTACCGTTTCCGCTCGCTGTATATCGAAACAAGCGAATAATTCACATTACAAGCCTCGCAATCGTTCAAGATATCGATAATTCAGAGTAGGAGACTCGGAATCGCGATATTTACTGTTTCCGCTCGCTGTATATAGAAACAAGCGAACGATTCGCAACCCAAGCATAGCAATAATTCGAAATAACGACAAATCACTCAAGGACACTCCGAATCGCGATATTTACTGTTTCCGCTCGCTGTATATCGAAAGAAGCGAAGGATTCACTTCCCAAGCCCCCCAATAATTTGAAATAACGACAAATCTTTCAAGGACACTCCGACTCGCGATATTTACCGTTTCCGCTCGCTGTATATCGAAACAAGCGAATAATTCACATCCCAAGCCTCGCAATCGTTCAAGATATCGATAATTGAGAGTAGGAGACTCGGAATCGCGATATTTACCGTTTCCGCTCGCTGTATATCGAAAGCAGGGAGGGATTCACATCGCAAGCCTCGCAATCGTTCAAAATATCGGTAAATCAGAGTAGGAGACTCGGGATCGCGATATTTACATTTACCACTCGCTGTATATCGAAAGAAACGAAGGATTCACTTCCCAAGCCTCGCAATAATTCGAAATAACGACAAATCACTCAAGGACACTCCGAATCGCGATATTTACCGTTTCCGCTCGCTGTATATCGAAACAAGCGAATAATTCACATCAAAAGCCTCGCAATCGTTCAAAATATGGATAAATCAGAGTAGGAGACTCGGAATCGCGATATTTAGCTTTTCCGCTCGCTGTATATCGAAAGAAGCGAAGGATTCACTTCCCAAGCCTCCCAATAATTTGAAATAACGACAAATCTTTCAAGGACACTCCGACTCGCGATATTTACCGTTTCCGCTCGCTGTATATCGAAAGAAGCGATTGATTCACATACCAAGCCTCGCAATCGTTTAAAATATCGATAAAGCACAGTACGAGACTCGGGTTCGCGATATTTACCGTTTCCGCTCGCTGTATATCGAAACAAGCGAATAATTCACATCCCAAGCCTCGCAATCGTTCAAGATATCGATAATTCAGAGTAGGAGACTCGGAATCGGGATATTTACCTTTACGCTCGCTGTATATGGAAAGAAGCGAAGGATTCACATCACAAGCCTCGCAATCGTTCAAAATATCGGTAAATCAGAGTAGGAGACTCGGGATCGCGATATTTACATTTACCACTCGCTGTATATCGAAAGAAACGAAGGATTCACTTCCCAAGCCTCGCAATAATTCGAAATAACGACAAATCATTCAAGGACACTCCGAATCGCGATATTGACCGTTTCCGCTCGCTGTATATCGAAAGAAGCGAAGGATTCACATCCCAAGCCTCGCAATCGTTCAAGATATCGATAATTCAGAGTAGGAGACTCGGAATCGGGATATTTACCTTTACGCTCGCTGTATATCGAAAGAAGCGAAGGATTCACATCACAAGCCTCGCAATCGTTCAAAATATCGGTAAATCAGAGTAGGAGACTCGGGATCGCGATATTTACATTTACCACTCGCTGTATATCGAAAGAAACGAAGGATTCACTTCCCAAGCCTCGCAATAATTCGAAATAACGACAAATCATTCAAGGACACTCCGAATCGCGATATTGACCGTTTCCGCTCGCTGTATATCGAAAGAAGCGAAGGATTCACATCCCAAGCCTCGCAACCGTTCGAAATAACGAGAAATCACTCAAGGTCACTCGGAATCACGATATTGACCTTTTCCATATGCAGTGTATTGAAAGAAGCTAAGGATTCGTTTCCCAAGCCTCGCAATCGTTCAAAATATCGGTAAATCAGAGTAGGAGACTCGGGATCGCGATATTTACATTTACCACTCGCTGTATATGGAAAGAAGCGATGGATTCACTTCCCAAACGTCGCAATAATTCGAAATAACGACAAATCACTCAAGGACACTCCGAATCGCGATATTTACCGTTTCCGCTCGCTGTATATCGAAACAAGCGAAGGATTCGCACCCCAAGCCTCGCAATCGTTCAAAATATCGATAAATCAGAGTAGGAGACCCGGAATCGCGATATTTACCGTTTCCGCTCGCTGTATATCGAATGAAGATGAGGATTCACATCGCAAGACTCGCAATCGTTCAAAATATCGGTAAATCAGAGTAGGAGACTCGGGATCGCGATATTTACATTTACCACTCGCTGTATATCGAAAGAAACGATGGATTCACTTCCCAAACGTCGCAATAATTCGAAATAACGACAAATCACTCAAGGACACTCGGAATCACGATATTTACCGTTTCCGCTCCCTGTATATCGAAACAAGCGAAGGATTCGCATCCCAAGCCTCGCAATCGTTCAAAATATCGATAAATCAGAGTAGGAGACCCGGAATCGCGATATTTACCGTTTCCGCTCGCTGTATATCGAATGAAGATAAGGATTCACATCGCAAGACTCGCAATCGTTCAAAATATCGGTAAATCAGAGTAGAAGACTCGGGATCGCGATATTTACATTTACCACTCGCTGTATATCGAAAGATGCGAAGGATTCACTTCCCAAGCCTCGCAATAATTCGAAATAACGACAAATCACTCAAGGACGCTCCGAATCGCGATATTTACCGTTTCCGCTCGCTGTATATCGAAAGAAGCGAAGGATTCACATCCCAAGCCGGGCAACCGTTCGAAATAACGAGAAATCACTCAAGGTCACTCGGAATCACGATATTGATCTTTTCCGTATGCAGTGTATTGAATGAAGCTAAGGATTCGTTTCCCAAGCCTCGCAATCGTTCAAAATATCGATAAATCAGAGTAGGAGACTCGGGATTGCGATATTTACATTTACCACTCGCTGCATATCGAAAGAAACGAGGGATTCACTTCCCAAGCCTCGCAATAATTCGAAATAACGACAAATCATTCACGGACACTCCGACTCGCGATATTTACCGTTTCCGCTCGCTGTATATCGAAACAAGCGAATAATTCACATCCCAAGCCTCGCAATCGATCAAAATATCTATAAATCAGAGAAGGAGACTCGGAAACGCGATAGTTACATTTACCGCAAGCTGTATATCGAAAGAAGCGAAGGATTCACTTACCAAGCCTCGCAATCGTTCAAAATATCGATAAATCAGAGAAGGAGACTCGGAAACATGATATTTACATTTACCACAGGCTGTATGAAGAAAGAAGCGATGGATTCACTTCCCAAGCATCGCAATAATTCGAAATAACGACAAATCACTCAAGGTCACTCGGAATCACGATATTGATCTTTTCCGTATGCAGTGTATTGAAAGAAGCTAAGGATTCGTTTCCCAAGCCTCGCAATCGTTCAAAATATCGATAAATCAGAGTAGGAGACTCGGGATTGCGATATTTACATTTACCACTCGCTGCATATCGAAAGAAGCGAAGGATTCACTTCCCAAGCCTCGCAATAATTCGAAATAACGACAAATCACTCAAAGACACTCCGAATCGCGATATTTACCGTTTCCGCTCGCTGTATATCGAAACAAGCGAAGGATTCACATCCCAAGCCTCGAAATCGTACCAAAACATCGATAAATCAGAGTAGGACACTTAGAATCGCGATATTTACCGTTTCCGCTCGCTGTATATCGAAAGAAGATAAGGATTCACTTCCCAAGCCCCCCAATAATTTGAAATAACGACAAATCTTTCAAGGACACTCCGACTCGCGATATTTACCGTTTCCGCTCGCTGTATATCGAAAGAAGCGATTGATTCACATCCCAAGCCTCGCAATCGTTCAAGATATCGATAATTCAGAGTATTAGACTCGGAATCGCGATATTTACTGTTTCCGCTCGCTGTATATAGAAACAAGCGAACGATTCGCAACCCAAGCATAGCAATAATTCGAAATAACGACAAATCACTCAAGGACACTCCGAATCGCGATATTTCCTGTTTCCGCTCGCTGTATATCGAAAGAAGCGAAGGATGCACTTCCCAAGCCCCCCAATAATTTGAAATAACGACAAATCTTTCAAGGACACTCCGACTCGCGATATTTACCGTTTCCGCTCGCTGTATATCGAAAGAAGCGATTGATTCACATCCCAAGCCTCGCAATCGTTTAAAATATCGATAAAGCACAGTACGAGACTCGGGATCGCGATATTTACCTTTCCGCTCGCTGTATATCGAAACAAGCGAATAATTCACATCCCAAGCCTCGCAATCGTTCAAGATATCGATAATTCAGAGTAGGAGACTCCGAATGGCGATATTTACCGTTTCCGCTCGCTGTATATCGAAAGAAGCGAGGGATTCACATCGCAAGCCTCGCAATCGTTCAAAATATCGGTAAATCAGAGTAGGAGACTCGGGATCGCGATATTTACATTTACCACTCGCTGTATATCGAATGAAGCGAAGGATTCACTTCCCATTCCTCCCAATAATTTGAAATAACGACAAATCTTTCAAGGACACTCCGAATCGCGATATTTACCGTTTCCGCTCGCTGTATATCGAAACAAGCGAATAATTCACATCCCAAGCCTCGCAATCGTTCAAGATATCGATAATTCAGAGTAGGAGACTCGGAATCGCGATATTTACTGTTTCCGCTCTCTGTATATCGAATGAAGCGAAGGATTCACTTCCCATTCCTCCCAATAATTTGAAATAACGACAAATCTTTCAAGGACACTCCGACTCGCGATATTTACCGTTTCCGCTCGCTGTATATCGAAAGAAGCGATTGATTCACATCCCAAGCCTCGCAATCGTTTAAAATATCGATAGTACGAGACTCGGGATCGCGATATTTACCGTTTCCGCTCGCTGTATATCGAAACAAGCGAATAATTCACATCCCAAGCCTCGCAATGGTTCAAAATATCGATAAATCAGAGTAGGAGACTCGGAATCGCGATATTTACCTTTTCCGCTCGCTGTATATCGAAAGAAGCGAAGGATTCACTTCCCAAGCCTCCCAATAATTTGAAATAACGACAAATCTTTCAAGGACACTCCGACTCGCGATATTTACCGTTTCCGCTCGCTGTATATCGAAACAAGCGAATAATTCACATTACAAGCCTCGCAATCGTTCAAGATATCGATAATTCAGAGTAGGAGACTCGGAATCGCGATATTTACTGTTTCCGCTCGCTGTATATAGAAACAAGCGAACGATTCGCAACCCAAGCATAGCAATAATTCGAAATAACGACAAATCACTCAAGGACACTCCGAATCGCGATATTTACTGTTTCCGCTCGCTGTATATCGAAAGAAGCGAAGGATTCATTTCCCAAGCCCCCCAATAATTTGAAATAACGACAAATCTTTCAAGGACACTCCGACTCGCGATATTTACCGTTTCCGCTCGCTGTATATCGAAACAAGCGAATAATTCACATCCCAAGCCTCGCAATCGTTCAAGATATCGATAATTGAGAGTAGGAGACTCGGAATCGCGATATTTACCGTTTCCGCTCGCTGTATATCGAAAGCAGCGAGGGATTCACATCGCAAGCCTCGCAATCGTTCAAAATATGTGTAAATCAGAGTAGGAGACTCGGGATCGCGATATTTACATTTACCACTCGCTGTATATCGAAAGAAACGAAGGATTCACTTCCCAAGCCTCGCAATAATTCGAAATAACGACAAATCACTCAAGGACACTCCGAATCGCGATATTTACCGTTTCCGCTCGCTGTATATCGAAACAAGCGAATAATTCACATCAAAAGCCTCGCAATCGTTCAAAATATGGATAAATCAGAGTAGGAGACTCGGAATCGCGATATTTAGCTTTTCCGCTCGCTGTATATCGAAAGAAGCGAAGGATTCACTTCCCAAGCCTCCCAATAATTTGAAATAACGACAAATCTTTCAAGGACACTCCGACTCGCGATATTTACCGTTTCCGCTCGCTGTATATCGAAAGAAGCGATTGATTCACATCCCAAGCCTCGCAATCGTTTAAAATATCGATAAAGCACAGTACGAGACTCGGGATCGCGATATTTACCGTTTCCGCCCGCTGTATATCGAAACAAGCGAATAATTCACATCCCAAGCCTCGCAATCGTTCAAGATATCGATAATTCAGAGTAGGAGACTCGGAATCGGGATATTTACCTTTACGCTCGCTGTATATGGAAAGAAGCGAAGGATTCACATCACAAGCCTCGCAATCGTTCAAAATATCGGTAAATCAGAGTAGGAGACTCGGGATCGCGATATTTACATTTACCACTCGCTGTATACCGAAAGAAACGAAGGATTCACTTCCCAAGCCTCGCAATAATTCGAAATAACGACAAATCATTCAAGGACACTCCGAATCGCGATATTGACCGTTTCCGCTCGCTGTATATCGAAAGAAGCGAAGGATTCACATCCCAAGTCTCGCAATCGTTCAAGATATCGATAATTCAGAGTAGGAGACTCGGAATCGGGATATTTACCTTTACGCTCGACGTATATCGAAAGAAGCGAAGGATTCACATCACAAGCCTCGCAATCGTTCAAAATATCGGTAAATCAGAGTAGGAGACTCGGGATCGCGATATTTACATTTACCACTCGCTGTATATCGAAAGAAACGAAGGATTCACTTCCCAAGCCTCGCAATAATTCGAAATAACGACAAATCATTCAAGGACACTCCGAATCGCGATATTGACCGTTTCCGCTCGCTGTATATCGAAAGAAGCGAAGGATTCACATCCCAAGCCTCGCAACCGTTCGAAATAACGAGAAATCACTCAAGGTCACTCGGAATCACGATATTGACCTTTTCCATATGCAGTGTATTGAAAGAAGCTAAGGATTCGTTTCAAAAGCCTCGCAATCGTTCAAAATATCGGTAAATCAGAGTAGGAGACTCGGGATCGCGATATTTACATTTACCACTCGCTGTATATGGAAAGAAGCGATGGATTCACTTCCCAAACGTCGCAATAATTCGAAATAACGACAAATCACTCAAGGACACTCCGAATCGCGATATTTACCGTTTCCCCTCGCTGTATATCGAAACAAGCGAAGGATTCGCACCCCAAGCCTCGCAATCGTTCAAAATATCGATAAATCAGAGTAGGAGACCCGGAATCGCGATATTTACCGTTTCCGCTCGCTGTATATCGAATGAAGATGAGGATTCACATCGCAAGACTCGCAATCGTTCAAAATATCGGTAAATCAGAGTAGGAGACTCGGGATCGCGATATTTACATTTACCACTCGCTGTATATCGAAAGAAGCGAAGGATTCACTTCCCAAGCCTCGCAATAATTCGAAATAACGACAAATCACTCAAGGACGCTCCGAATCGCGATATTTACCGTTTCCGCTCGCTGTATATCGAAACAAGCGAATAATTCACATCAAAAGCCTCGCAATCGTTCAAAACATCGATAAATCAGAGTAGGAGACTCGGAATCGCGATATTTAGCTTTTCCGCTCGCTGTATATCGAAAGAAGCGAAGGATTCACTTCCCAAGCCTCCCAATAATTTGAAATAACGACAATACTTTCAAGGACACTCCGACTCGCGATATTTACCGTTTCCGCTCGCTGTATATCGAAAGAAGCGATTGATTCACATCCCAAGCCTCGCAATCGTTTAAAATATCGATAAAGCACAGTACGAGACTCGGGATCGCGATATTTACCGTTTCCGCCCGCTGTATATCGAAACAAGCGAATAATTCACATCCCAAGCCTCGCAATCGTTCAAGATATCGATAATTCAGAGTAGGAGACTCGGAATCGGGATATTTACCTTTACGCTCGCTGTATATGGAAAGAAGCGAAGGATTCACATCACAAGCCTCGCAATCGTTCAAAATATCGGTAAATCAGAGTAGGAGACTCGGGATCGCGATATTTACATTTACCACTCGCTGTATACCGAAAGAAACGAAGGATTCACTTCCCAAGCCTCGCAATAATTCGAAATAACGACAAATCATTCAAGGACACTCCGAATCGCGATATTGACCGTTTCCGCTCGCTGTATATCGAAAGAAGCGAAGGATTCACATCCCAAGTCTCGCAATCGTTCAAGATATCGATAATTCAGAGTAGGAGACTCGGAATCGGGATATTTACCTTTACGCTCGACGTATATCGAAAGAAGCGAAGGATTCACATCACAAGCCTCGCAATCGTTCAAAATATCGGTAAATCAGAGTAGGAGACTCGGGATCGCGATATTTACATTTACCACTCGCTGTATATCGAAAGAAACGAAGGATTCACTTCCCAAGCCTCGCAATAATTCGAAATAACGACAAATCATTCAAGGACACTCCGAATCGCGATATTGACCGTTTCCGCTCGCTGTATATCGAAAGAAGCGAAGGATTCACATCCCAAGCCTCGCAACCGTTCGAAATAACGAGAAATCACTCAAGGTCACTCGGAATCACGATATTGACCTTTTCCATATGCAGTGTATTGAAAGAAGCTAAGGATTCGTTTCAAAAGCCTCGCAATCGTTCAAAATATCGGTAAATCAGAGTAGGAGACTCGGGATCGCGATATTTACATTTACCACTCGCTGTATATGGAAAGAAGCGATGGATTCACTTCCCAAACGTCGCAATAATTCGAAATAACGACAAATCACTCAAGGACACTCCGAATCGCGATATTTACCGTTTCCCCTCGCTGTATATCGAAACAAGCGAAGGATTCGCACCCCAAGCCTCGCAATCGTTCAAAATATCGATAAATCAGAGTAGGAGACCCGGAATCGCGATATTTACCGTTTCCGCTCGCTGTATATCGAATGAAGATGAGGATTCACATCGCAAGACTCGCAATCGTTCAAAATATCGGTAAATCAGAGTAGGAGACTCGGGATCGCGATATTTACATTTACCACTCGCTGTATATCGAAAGAAGCGAAGGATTCACTTCCCAAGCCTCGCAATAATTCGAAATAACGACAAATCACTCAAGGACGCTCCGAATCGCGATATTTACCGTTTCCGCTCGCTGTATATCGAAACAAGCGAATAATTCACATCAAAAGCCTCGCAATCGTTCAAAACATCGATAAATCAGAGTAGGAGACTCGGAATCGCGATATTTAGCTTTTCCGCTCGCTGTATATCGAAAGAAGCGAAGGATTCACTTCCCAAGCCTCCCAATAATTTGAAATAACGACAATACTTTCAAGGACACTCCGACTCGCGATATTTACCGTTTCCGCTCGCTGTATATCGAAACAAGCGAATAATTCACATCCTAAGCCTCGCAATCGTTCAAGATATCGATAATTCAGAGTAGGAGACTCGGAATCGGGATATTTACCTTTTACGCTCGCTGTATATCGAAAGAAGCGAAGGATTCACATCACAAGCCTCGCAATCGTTCAAAATATCGGTAAATCAGAGTAGGAGACTCGGGATCGCGATATTTACATTTACCACTCGCTGTATATCGAAAGAAACGAAGGATTCACTTCCCAAACGTCGCAATAATTCGAAATAACGACAAATCACTCAAGGACACTCGGAATCACGATATTTACCGTTTCCGCTCCCTGTATATCGAAACAAGCGAAGGATTCGCATCCCAAGCCTCGCAATCGTTCAAAATATCGATAAATCAGAGTAGGAGACCCGGAATCGCGATATTTACCGTTTCCGCTCGCTGTATATCGAATGAAGATAAGGATTCACATCGCAAGACTCGCAATCGTTCAAAATATCGGTAAATCAGAGTAGAAGACTCGGGCTCGCGATATTTACATTTACCACTCGCTGTATATCGAAAGATGCGAAGGATTCACTTCCCAAGCCTCGCAATAATTCGAAATAACGACAAATCACTCAAGGACGCTCCGAATCGCGATATTTACCGTTTCCGCTCGCTGTATATCGAAAGAAGCGAAGGATTCACATCCCAAGCCGGGCAACCGTTCGAAATAACGAGAAATCACTCAAGGTCACTCGGAATCACGATATTGATCTTTTCCGTATGCAGTGTATTGAATGATGCTAAGGATTCGTTTCCCAAGCCTCGCAATCGTTCAAAATATCGATAAATCAGAGTAGGAGACTCGGGATTGCGATATTTACATTTACCACTCGCTGCATATCGAAAGAAACGAAGGATTCACTTCCCAAGCCTCGCAATAATTCGAAATAACGACAAATCATTCAAGGACACTCCGACTCGCGATATTTACCGTTTCCGCTCGCTGTATATCGAAACAAGCGAATAATTCACATCCCAAGCCTCGCAATCGATCAAAATATCTATAAATCAGAGAAGGAGACTCGGAAACGCGATAGTAACATTTACCGCAAGCTGTATATCGAAAGAAGCGAAGGATTCACTTACCAAGCCTCGCAATCGTTCAAAATATCGATAAATCAGAGAAGGAGACTCGGAAACATGATATTTACATTTACCACAGGCTGTATGAAGAAAGAAGCGATGGATTCACTTCCCAAGCATCGCAATAATTCGAAATAACGACAAATCACTCAAGGTCACTCGGAATCACGATATTGATCTTTTCCGTATGCAGTGTATTGAAAGAAGCTAAGGATTCGTTTCCCAAGCATCGCAATCGTTCAAAATATCGATAAATCAGAGTAGGAGACTCGGGATTGCGATATTTACATTTACCACTCGCTGCATATCGAAAGAAGCGAAGGATTCACTTCCCAAGCCTCGCAATAATTCGAAATAACGACAAATCACTCAAAGACACTCCGAATCGCGATATTTACCGTTTCCGCTCGCTGTATATCGAAACAAGCGAAGGATTCACATCCCAAGCCTCGAAATCGTACCAAAACATCGATAAATCAGAGTGGGACACTTAGAATCGCGATATTTACCGTTTCCGCTCGCTGTATATCGAAAGAAGATAAGGATTCACATCGCAAGCCTCGCAATCGTTCAAAATATCGGTAAATCAGAGTAGGAGACTCGGGATCGCGATATTTACATTTACCGCAACTGTATATCGAAAGAAGCGAAGGATTCACTTACCAAGCCTCGCAATCGTTCAAAATATCGATAAATCAGAGAAGGAGACTCGGAAACGCGATATTTACATTTACCACAGGCTGTATGAAGAAAGAAGCGATGGATTCACTTCCCAAGCATCGCAATAATTCGAAATAACGACAATTCACTCAAGGACACTCCGAATCGCGATATTTACCGTTTCCGCTCGCTGTATATCGAAAGAAGCGAAGGATTCACTTACCAAGAATCGCAATCGTTCAAAATATCGATCAATCAGAGAAGGAGACTCGGAAACGCGATATTTACATTTACCACAAGCTGTATATCGAAAGATGCGAAGGATTCACTTCCCAAGCGTCGCGATAATTCGAAATAACGACAAATCTTTCAAGGACACTCCGACTCGCGATATTTACCGTTTCCGCTCGCTGTATATCGAAAGAAGCGATTGATTCACATCCCAAGCCTCGCAATCGTTCAAGATATCGATAATTCAGATTAGGAGACTCGGAATCGCGATATTTACCTTTTCCGCTCACTGTATATCGAAAGAAGCGAAGGATTCACTTCCCAAGCCTCCCAATAATTTGAAATAACGACAAATCTTTCGAGGACACTCCGACTCGCGATATTTACCGTTTCCGGACGCTGTATATCGAAACAAGCGAATAATTCACATTCCAAGCCTCGCAATCGTTCAAGATATCGATAATTCAGAGTTGGAGACTCGGAATCGCGATATTTACTGTTTCCGCTCGCTGTATATCGAAAGAAGCGAAGGATTCACTTCCCAAGCCCCCCAATAATTTGAAATAACGACAAATCTTTCAAGGACACTCCGACTCGCGATATTTACCGTTTCCGCTCGCTGTATATCGAAACAAGCGAATAATTCACATCCCAAGCCTCGCAATCGTTCAAGATATCGATAATTCAGAGTAGGAGACTCGGAAACGCGATATTTACTGTTTCCGCTCGCTGTATATCGAAAGAAGCGAAAGATTCACTTCCCAAGCCCCCCAATAATTTGAAATAACGACAAATCTTTCAAGGACACTCCGACTCGCGATATTGACCGTTTCCGCTCGCTGTATATCGAAAGAAGCGAAGGATTCACATCCCGAGCCTCGCAATCGTTCAAGATATCGATAATTCAGAGTAGGAGACTCGGAATCGGGATATTTACCTTTACGCTCGCTGTATATCGAAAGAAGCGAAGGATTCACATCACAAGCCTCGCAATCGTTCAAAATATCGGTAAATCAGAGTAGGAGACTCGGGATCGCGATATTTACATTTACCACTCGCTGTATATCGAAAGAAACGAAGGATTCACTTCCCAAGCCTCGCAATAATTCGAAATAACGACAAATCATTCAAGGACACTCCGAATCGCGATATTGACCGTTTCCGCTCGCTGTATATCGAAAGAAGCGAAGGATTCACATCCCAAGCCTCGCAACCGTTCGAAATAACGAGAAATCACTCAAGGTCACTCGGAATCACGATATTGACCTTTTCCATATGCAGTGTATTGAAAGAAGCTAAGGATTCGTTCCCAAGCCTCGCAATCGTTCAAAATATCGGTAAATCAGAGTAGGAGACTCGGGATGGCGATATTTACATTTACCACTCGCTGTATATCGAAAGAAACGAAGGATTCACTTCCCAAACGTCGCAATAATTCGAAATAACGACAAATCACTCAAGGACACTCGGAATCACGATATTTACCGTTTCCGCTCCCTGTATATCGAAACAAGCGAAGGATTCGCATCCCAAGCCTCGCAATCGTTCAAAATATCGATAAATCAGAGTAGGAGACCCGGAATCGCGATATTTACCGTTTCCGCTCGCTGTATATCGAATGAAGATAAGGATTCACATCGCAAGACTCGCAACCGTTCAAAATATCGGTAAATCAGAGTAGAAGACTCGGGATCGCGATATTTACTGTTTCCGCTCTCTGTATATCGAATGAAGCGAAGGATTCACTTCCCATTCCTCCCAATAATTTGAAATAACGACAAATCTTTCAAGGACACTCCGACTCGCGATATTTACCGTTTCCGCTCGCTGTATATCGAAAGAAGCGATTGATTCACATCCCAAGCCTCGCAATCGTTTAAAATATCGATAGTACGAGACTCGGGATCGCGATATTTACCGTTTCCGCTCGCTGTATATCGAAACAAGCGAATAATTCACATTACAAGCCTCGCAATCGTTCAAGATATCGATAATTCAGAGTAGGAGACTCGGAATCGCGATATTTACTGTTTCCGCTCGCTGTATATAGAAACAAGCGAACGATTCGCAACCCAAGCATAGCAATAATTCGAAATAACGACAAATCACTCAAGGACACTCCGAATCTCGATATTTACTGTTTCCGCTCGCTGTATATCGAAACAAGCGAATAATTCACATCAAAAGCCTCGCAATCGTTCAAAATATGGATAAATCAGAGTAGGAGACTCGGAATCGCGATATTTACATTTACCACTCGCTGTATATCGAAAGAAACGAAGGATTCACTTCCCAAGCCTCGCAATAATTCGAAATAACGACAAATCATTCAAGGACACTCCGAATCGCGATATTGACCGTTTCCGCTCGCTGTATATCGAAAGAAACGAAGGATTCACTTCCCAAACGTCGCAATAATTCGAAATAACGACAAATCACTCAAGGACACTCGGAATCACGATATTTACCGTTTCCGCTCCCTGTATATCGAAACAAGCGAAGGATTCGCATCCCAAGCCTCGCAATCGTTCAAAATATCGATAAATCAGAGTAGGAGACCCGGAATCGCGATATTTACCGTTTCCGCTCGCTGTATATCGAATGAAGATAAGGATTCACATCGCAAGACTCGCAACCGTTCAAAATATCGGTAAATCAGAGTAGAAGACTCGGGATCGCGATATTTACTGTTTCCGCTCTCTGTATATCGAATGAAGCGAAGGATTCACTTCCCATTCCTCCCAATAATTTGAAATAACGACAAATCTTTCAAGGACACTCCGACTCGCGATATTTACCGTTTCCGCTCGCTGTATATCGAAAGAAGCGATTGATTCACATCCCAAGCCTCGCAATCGTTTAAAATATCGATAGTACGAGACTCGGGATCGCGATATTTACCGTTTCCGCTCGCTGTATATCGAAACAAGCGAATAATTCACATTACAAGCCTCGCAATCGTTCAAGATATCGATAATTCAGAGTAGGAGACTCGGAATCGCGATATTTACTGTTTCCGCTCGCTGTATATAGAAACAAGCGAACGATTCGCAACCCAAGCATAGCAATAATTCGAAATAACGACAAATCACTCAAGGACACTCCGAATCTCGATATTTACTGTTTCCGCTCGCTGTATATCGAAACAAGCGAATAATTCACATCAAAAGCCTCGCAATCGTTCAAAATATGGATAAATCAGAGTAGGAGACTCGGAATCGCGATATTTAGCTTTTCCGCTCGCTGTATATCGAAAGAAGCGAAGGATTCACTTCCCAAGCCTCCCAATAATTTGAAATAACGACAAATCTTTCAAGGACACTCCGACTCGCGATATTTACCGTTTCCGCTCGCTGTATATCGAAAGAAGCGATTTATTCACATCCCAAGCCTCGCAATCGTTTAAAATATCGATAAAGCACAGTACGAGACTCGGGATCGCGATATTTACCGTTTCCACTCGCTGTATATCGAAACAAGCGAATAATTCACATCCCAAGCCTCGCAATCGTTCAAGATATCGATAATTCAGAGTAGGAGACTCGGAATCGGGATATTTACCTTTACGCTCGCTGTATATGGAAAGAAGCGAAGGATTCACATCACAAGCCTCGCAATCGTTCAAAATATCGGTAAATCAGAGTAGGAGACTCGGGATCGCGATATTTACATTTACCACTCGCTGTATATCGAAAGAAACGAAGGATTCACTTCCCAAGCCTCCCAATAATTTGAAATAACAACAAATCTTTCAAGGACACTCCGACTCGCGATATTTACCGTTTCCGCTCGCTGTATATCGAAAGAAGCGATTTATTCACATCCCAAGCCTCGCAATCGTTTAAAATATCGATAAAGCACAGTACGAGACTCGGGATCGCGATATTTACCGTTTCCACTCGCTGTATATCGAAACAAGCGAATAATTCACATCCCAAGCCTCGCAATCGTTCAAGATATCGATAATTCAGAGTAGGAGACTCGGAATCGGGATATTTACCTTTACGCTCGCTGTATATGGAAAGAAGCGAAGGATTCACATCACAAGCCTCGCAATCGTTCAAAATATCGGTAAATCAGAGTAGGAGACTCGGGATCGCGATATTTACATTTACCACTCGCTGTATATCGAAAGAAACGAAGGATTCACTTCCCAAGCCTCGCAATAATTCGAAATAACGACAAATCATTCAAGGACACTCCGAATCGCGATATTGACCGTTTCCGCTCGCTGTATATCGAAAGAAGCGAAGGATTCATATCCCAAGCCTCGCAATCGTTCAAGATATCGATAATTCAGAGTAGGAGACTCGGAATCGGGATATTTACCTTTACGCTCGCTGTATATCGAAAGAAGCGAAGGATTCACATCACAAGCCTCGCAATCGTTCAAAATATCGGTAAATCAGAGTAGGAGACTCGGGATCGCGATATTTACATTTACCACTCGCTGTATATCGAAAGAAACGAAGGATTCACTTCCCAAGCCTCGCAATAATTCGAAATAACGACAAATCATTCAAGGACACTCCGAATCGCGATATTGACCGTTTCCGCTCGCTGTATATCGAAAGAAGCGAAGGATTCACATCCCAAGCCTCGCAAAGGTTCGAAATAACGAGAAATCACTCAAGGTCACTCGGAATCACGATATTGACCTTTTCCATATGCAGTGTATTGAAAGAAGCTAAGGATTCGTTTCCCAAGCCTCGCAATCGTTCAAAATATCGGTAAATCAGAGTAGGAGACTCGGGATCGCGATATTTACATTTACCACTCGCTGTATATGGAAAGAAGCGAAGGATTCACTTCCCAAACGTCGCAATAATTCGAAATAACGACAAATCACTCAAGGGCACTCGGAATCACGATATTTACCGTTTCCGCTCCCTGTATATCGAAACAAGCGAAGGATTCGCATCCCAAGCCTCGCAATCGTTCAAAATATCGATAAATCAGAGTAGGAGACCCGGAATCGCGATATTTACCGTTTCCGCTCGCTGTATATCGAATGAAGATAAGGATTCACATCGCAAGACTCGCAATCGTTCAAAATATCGGTAAATCAGAGTAGAAGACTCGGGATCGCGATATTTACATTTACCACTCGCTGTATATCGAAAGATGCGAAGGATTCACTTCCCAAGCCTCGCAATAATTCGAAATAACGACAAATCACTCAAGGACGCTCCGAATCGCGATATTTACCGTTTCGGCTCGCTGTATATCGAAAGAAGCGAAGGATTCACATCCCAAGCCGGGCAACCGTTCGAAATAACGAGAAATCACTCAAGGTCACTCGGAATCACGATATTGATCTTTTCCGTATGCAGTGTATTGAATGAAGCTAAGGATTCGTTTCCCAAGCCTCGCAATCGTTCAAAATATCGATAAATCAGAGTAGGAGACTCGGGATTGCGATATTTACATTTACCACTCGCTGCATATCGAAGGAAACGAAGGATTCACTTCCCAAGCCTCGCAATAATTCGAAATAACGACAAATCATTCACGGACACTCCGACTCGCGATATTTACCGTTTCCGCTCGCTGTATATCGAAACAAGCGAATAATTCACATCCCAAGCCTCGCAATCGATCAAAATATCTATAAATCAGAGAAGGAGACTCGGAATCGCGATATTTACCGTTTCCGCTCGCTGTATATCGAATGAAGATAAGGATTCACATCGCAAGACTCGCAATCGTTCAAAATATCGGTAAATCAGAGTAGAAGACTCGGGATCGCGATATTTACTGTTTCCGCTCTCTGTATATCGAATGAAGCGAAGGATTCACTTCCCATTCCTCCCAATAATTTGAAATAACGACAAATCTTTCAAGGACACTCCGACTCGCGATATTTACCGTTTCCGCTCGCTGTATATCGAAAGAAGCGATTGATTCACATCCCAAGCCTCGCAATCGTTTAAAATATCGATAGTACGAGACTCGGGATCGCGTTATTTACCGTTTCCGCTCGCTGTATATCGAAACAAGCGAATAATTCACATTACAAGCCTCGCAATCGTTCAAGATATCGATAATTCAGAGTAGGAGACTCGGAATCGCGATATTTACTGTTTCCGCTCGCTGTATATAGAAACAAGCGAACGATTCGCAACCCAAGCATAGCAATAATTCGAAATAACGACAAATCACTCAAGGACACTCCGAATCTCGATATTTACTGTTTCCGCTCGCTGTATATCGAAAGAAGCGAAGGATTCACTTCCCAAGCTCCCCAATAATTTGAAATAACGACAAATCTTTCAAGGACACTCCGACTCGCGATATTTACCGTTTCCGCTCGCTGTATATCGAAACAAGCGAATAATTCACATCCCAAGCCTCGCAATCGTTCAAGATATCGATAATTCAGAGTAGGAGACTCGGAATCGCGATATTTACCGTTTCCGCTCGCTGTATATCGAAAGCAGGGAGGGATTCACATCGCAAGCCTCGCAATCGTTCAAAATATCGGTAAATCAGAGTAGGAGACTCGGGATCGCGATATTTACATTTACCACTCGCTGTATATCGAAAGAAACGAAGGATTCACTTCCCAAGCCTCGCAATAATTCGAAATAACGACAAATCACTCAAGGACACTCCGAATCGCGATATTTACCGTTTCCGCTCGCTGTATATCGAAACAAGCGAATAATTCACATCAAAAGCCTCGCAATCGTTCAAAATATGGATAAATCAGAGTAGGAGACTCGGAATCGCGATATTTAGCTTTTCCGCTCGCTGTATATCGAAAGAAGCGAAGGATTCACTTCCCAAGCCTCCCAATAATTTGAAATAACGACAAATCTTTCAAGGACACTCCGACTCGCGATATTTACCGTTTCCGCTCGCTGTATATCGAAAGAAGCGATTTATTCACATCCCAAGCCTCGCAATCGTTTAAAATATCGATAAAGCACAGTACGAGACTCGGGATCGCGATATTTACCGTTTCCACTCGCTGTATATCGAAACAAGCGAATAATTCACATCCCAAGCCTCGCAATCGTTCAAGATATCGATAATTCAGAGTAGGAGACTCGGAATCGGGATATTTACCTTTACGCTCGCTGTATATGGAAAGAAGCGAAGGATTCACATCACAAGCCTCGCAATCGTTCAAAATATCGGTAAATCAGAGTAGGAGACTCGGGATCGCGATATTTACATTTACCACTCGCTGTATATCGAAAGAAACGAAGGATTCACTTCCCAAGCCTCCCAATAATTTGAAATAACGACAAATCTTTCAAGGACACTCCGACTCGCGATATTTACCGTTTCCGCTCGCTGTATATCGAAAGAAGCGATTTATTCACATCCCAAGCCTCGCAATCGTTTAAAATATCGATAAAGCACAGTACGAGACTCGGGATCGCGATATTTACCGTTTCCACTCGCTGTATATCGAAACAAGCGAATAATTCACATCCCAAGCCTCGCAATCGTTCAAGATATCGATAATTCAGAGTAGGAGACTCGGAATCGGGATATTTACCTTTACGCTCGCTGTATATGGAAAGAAGCGAAGGATTCACATCACAAGCCTCGCAATCGTTCAAAATATCGGTAAATCAGAGTAGGAGACTCGGGATCGCGATATTTACATTTACCACTCGCTGTATATCGAAAGAAACGAAGGATTCACTTCCCAAGCCTCGCAATAATTCGAAATAACGACAAATCATTCAAGGACACTCCGAATCGCGATATTGACCGTTTCCGCTCGCTGTATATCGAAAGAAGCGAAGGATTCATATCCCAAGCCTCGCAATCGTTCAAGATATCGATAATTCAGAGTAGGAGACTCGGAATCGGGATATTTACCTTTACGCTCGCTGTATATCGAAAGAAGCGAAGGATTCACATCACAAGCCTCGCAATCGTTCAAAATATCGGTAAATCAGAGTAGGAGACTCGGGATCGCGATATTTACATTTACCACTCGCTGTATATCGAAAGAAACGAAGGATTCACTTCCCAAGCCTCGCAATAATTCGAAATAACGACAAATCATTCAAGGACACTCCGAATCGCGATATTGACCGTTTCCGCTCGCTGTATATCGAAAGAAGCGAAGGATTCACATCCCAAGCCTCGCAACCGTTCGAAATAACGAGAAATCACTCAAGGTCACTCGGAATCACGATATTGACCTTTTCCATATGCAGTGTATTGAAAGAAGCGAAGGATTCACATCACAAGCCTCGCAATCGTTCAAAATATCGATAAATCAGAGTAGGAGACTCGGGATCGCGATATTTACATTTACCACTCGCTGTATATGGAAAGAAGCGATGGATTCACTTCCCAAACGTCGCAATAATTCGAAATAACGACAAATCACTCAAGGACACTCCGAATCGCGATATTTACCGTTTCCGCTCGCTGTATATCGAAACAAGCGAAGGATTCGCACCCCAAGCCTCGCAATCGTTCAAAATATCGATAAATCAGAGTAGGAGACCCGGAATCGCGATATTTACCGTTTCCGCTCGCTGTATATCGAATGAAGATGAGGATTCACATCGCAAGACTCGCAATCGTTCAAAATATCGGTAAATCAGAGTAGGAGACTCGGGATCGCGATATTTACATTTACCACTCGCTGTATATCGAAAGATGCGAAGGATTCACTTCCCAAGCCTCGCAATAATTCGAAATAACGACAAATCACTCAAGGACGCTCCGAATCGCGATATTTACCGTTTCGGCTCGCTGTATATCGAAAGAAGCGAAGGATTCACATCCCAAGCCGGGCAACCGTTCGAAATAACGAGAAATCACTCAAGGTCACTCGGAATCACGATATTGATCTTTTCCGTATGCAGTGTATTGAATGAAGCTAAGGATTCGTTTCCCAAGCCTCGCAATCGTTCAAAATATCGATAAATCAGAGTAGGAGACTCGGGATTGCGATATTTACATTTACCACTCGCTGCATATCGAAGGAAACGAAGGATTCACTTCCCAAGCCTCGCAATAATTCGAAATAACGACAAATCATTCACGGACACTCCGACTCGCGATATTTACCGTTTCCGCTCGCTGTATATCGAAACAAGCGAATAATTCACATCCCAAGCCTCGCAATCGATCAAAATATCTATAAATCAGAGAAGGAGACTCGGAAACGCGATAGTTACATTTACCGCAAGCTGTATATCGAAAGAAGCGAAGGATTCACTTACCAAGCCTCGCAATCGTTCAAAATATCGATAAATCAGAGAAGGAGACTCGGAAACATGATATTTACATTTACCACAGGCTGTATGAAGAAAGAAGCGATGGATTCACTTCCCAAGCATCGCAATAATTCGAAATAACGACAAATCACTCAAGGTCACTCGGAATCACGATATTGATCTTTTCCGTATGCAGTGTATTGAAAGAAGCTAAGGATTCGTTTCCCAAGCCTCGCAATCGTTCAAAATATCGATAAATCAGAGTAGGAGACTCGGGATTGCGATATTTACATTTACCACTCGCTGCATATCGAAAGAAGCGAAGGATTCACTTCCCAAGCCTCGCAATAATTCGAAATAACGACAAATCACTCAAAGACACTCCGAATCGCGATATTTACCGTTTCCGCTCGCTGTATATCGAAACAAGCGAAGGATTCACATCCCAAGCCTCGAAATCGTACCAAAACATCGATAAATCAGAGTAGGACACTTAGAATCGCGATATTTACCGTTTCCGCTCGCTGTATATCGAAAGAAGATAAGGATTCACTTCCCAAGCCCCCCAATAATTTGAAATAACGACAAATCTTTCAAGGACACTCCGACTCGCGATATTTACCGTTTCCGCTCGCTGTATATCGAAAGAAGCGATTGATTCACATCCCAAGCCTCGCAATCGTTCATGATATCGATAATTCAGAGTATTAGACTCGGAATCGCGATATTTACTGTTTCCGCTCGCTGTATATAGAAACAAGCGAACGATTCGCAACCCAAGCATAGCAATAATTCGAAATAACGACAAATCACTCAAGGACACTCCGAATCGCGATATTTCCTGTTTCCGCTCGCTGTATATCGAAAGAAGCGAAGGATTCACTTCCCAAGCCCCCCAATAATTTGAAATAACGACAAATCTTTCAAGGACACTCCGACTCGCGATATTTACCGTTTCCGCTCGCTGTATATCGAAACAAGCGAATAATTCACATCAAAAGCCTCGCAATCGTTCAAAATATGGATAAATCAGAGTAGGAGACTCGGAATCGCGATATTTAGCTTTTCCGCTCGCTGTATATCGAAAGAAGCGAAGGATTCACTTCCCAAGCCTCCCAATAATTTGAAATAACGACAAATCTTTCAAGGACACTCCGACTCGCGATATTTACCGTTTCCGCTCGCTGTATATCGAAAGAAGCGATTTATTCACATCCCAAGCCTCGCAATCGTTTAAAATATCGATAAAGCACAGTACGAGACTCGGGATCGCGATATTTACCGTTTCCACTCGCTGTATATCGAAACAAGCGAATAATTCACATCCCAAGCCTCGCAATCGTTCAAGATATCGATAATTCAGAGTAGGAGACTCGGAATCGGGATATTTACCTTTACGCTCGCTGTATATGGAAAGAAGCGAAGGATTCACATCACAAGCCTCGCAATCGTTCAAAATATCGGTAAATCAGAGTAGGAGACTCGGGATCGCGATATTTACATTTACCACTCGCTGTATATCGAAAGAAACGAAGGATTCACTTCCCAAGCCTCGCAATAATTCGAAATAACGACAAATCACTCAAGGACACTCCGAATCGCGATATTTACCGTTTCCGCTCGCTGTATATCGAAACAAGCGAATAATTCACATCAAAAGCCTCGCAATCGTTCAAAATATGGATAAATCAGAGTAGGAGACTCGGAATCGCGATATTTAGCTTTTCCGCTCGCTGTATATCGAAAGAAGCGAAGGATTCACTTCCCAAGCCTCCCAATAATTTGAAATAACGACAAATCTTTCAAGGACACTCCGACTCGCGATATTTACCGTTTCCGCTCGCTGTATATCGAAAGAAGCGATTTATTCACATCCCAAGCCTCGCAATCGTTTAAAATATCGATAAAGCACAGTACGAGACTCGGGATCGCGATATTTACCGTTTCCACTCGCTGTATATCGAAACAAGCGAATAATTCACATCCCAAGCCTCGCAATCGTTCAAGATATCGATAATTCAGAGTAGGAGACTCGGAATCGGGATATTTACCTTTACGCTCGCTGTATATGGAAAGAAGCGAAGGATTCACATCACAAGCCTCGCAATCGTTCAAAATATCGGTAAATCAGAGTAGGAGACTCGGGATCGCGATATTTACATTTACCACTCGCTGTATATCGAAAGAAACGAAGGATTCACTTCCCAAGCCTCGCAATAATTCGAAATAACGACAAATCACTCAAGGACACTCCGAATCGCGATATTTACCGTTTCCGCTCGCTGTATATCGAAACAAGCGAATAATTCACATCAAAAGCCTCGCAATCGTTCAAAATATGGATAAATCAGAGTAGGAGACTCGGAATCGCGATATTTAGCTTTTCCGCTCGCTGTATATCGAAAGAAGCGAAGGATTCACTTCCCAAGCCTCCCAATAATTTGAAATAACGACAAATCTTTCAAGGACACTCCGACTCGCGATATTTACCGTTTCCGCTCGCTGTATATCGAAAGAAGCGATTTATTCACATCCCAAGCCTCGCAATCGTTTAAAATATCGATAAAGCACAGTACGAGACTCGGGATCGCGATATTTACCGTTTCCACTCGCTGTATATCGAAACAAGCGAATAATTCACATCCCAAGCCTCGCAATCGTTCAAGATATCGATAATTCAGAGTAGGAGACTCGGAATCGGGATATTTACCTTTACGCTCGCTGTATATGGAAAGAAGCGAAGGATTCACATCACAAGCCTCGCAATCGTTCAAAATATCGGTAAATCAGAGTAGGAGACTCGGGATCGCGATATTTACATTTACCACTCGCTGTATATCGAAAGAAACGAAGGATTCACTTCCCAAGCCTCCCAATAATTTGAAATAACGACAAATCTTTCAAGGACACTCCGACTCGCGATATTTACCGTTTCCGCTCGCTGTATATCGAAAGAAGCTATTTATTCACATCCCAAGCCTCGCAATCGTTTAAAATATCGATAAAGCACAGTACGAGACTCGGGATCGCGATATTTACCGTTTCCACTCGCTGTATATCGAAACAAGCGAATAATTCACATCCCAAGCCTCGCAATCGTTCAAGATATCGATAATTCAGAGTAGGAGACTCGGAATCGGGATATTTACCTTTACGCTCGCTGTATATGGAAAGAAGCGAAGGATTCACATCACAAGCCTCGCAATCGTTCAAAATATCGGTAAATCAGAGTAGGAGACTCGGGATCGCGATATTTACATTTACCACTCGCTGTATATCGAAAGAAACGAAGGATTCACTTCCCAAGCCTCGCAATAATTCGAAATAACGACAAATCATTCAAGGACACTCCGAATCGCGATATTGACCGTTTCCGCTCGCTGTATATCGAAAGAAGCGAAGGATTCATATCCCAAGCCTCGCAATCGTTCAAGATATCGGTAAATCAGAGTAGGAGACTCGGGATCGCGATATTTACATTTACCACTCGCTGTATATCGAAAGAAACGAAGGATTCACTTCCCAAGCCTCGCAATAATTCGAAATAACGACAAATCATTCAAGGACACTCCGAATCGCGATATTGACCGTTTCCGCTCGCTGTATATCGAAAGAAGCGAAGGATTCACATCCCAAGCCTCGCAACCGTTCGAAATAACGAGAAATCACTCAAGGTCACTCGGAATCACGATATTGACCTTTTCCATATGCAGTGTATTGAAAGAAGCTAAGGATTCGTTTCCCAAGCCTCGCAATCGTTCAAAATATCGGTAAATCAGAGTAGGAGACTCGGGATCGCGATATTTACATTTACCACTCGCTGTATATGGAAAGAAGCGATGGATTCACTTCCCAAACGTCGCAATAATTCGAAATAACGACAAATCACTCAAGGACACTCCGAATCGCGATATTTACCGTTTCCGCTCGCTGTATATCGAAACAAGCGAAGGATTCGCACCCCAAGCCTCGCAATCGTTCAAAATATCGATAAATCAGAGTAGGAGACCCGGAATCGCGATATTTACCTTTACGCTCGCTGTATATCGAAAGAAGCGAAGGATTCACATCACAAGCCTCGCAATCGTTCAAAATATCGGTAAATCAGAGTAGGAGACTCGGGATCGCGATATTTACATTTACCACTCGCTGTATATCGAAAGAAACGAAGGATTCACTTCCCAAGCCTCGCAATAATTCGAAATAACGACAAATCATTCAAGGACACTCCGAATCGCGATATTGACCGTTTCCGCTCGCTGTATATCGAAAGAAGCGAAGGATTCACATCCCAAGCCTCGCAACCGTTCGAAATAACGAGAAATCACTCAAGGTCACTCGGAATCACGATATTGACCTTTTCCATATGCAGTGTATTGAAAGAAGCTAAGGATTCGTTTCCCAAGCCTCGCAATCGTTCAAAATATCGGTAAATCAGAGTAGGAGACTCGGGATCGCGATATTTACATTTACCACTCGCTGTATATGGAAAGAAGCGATGGATTCACTTCCCAAACGTCGCAATAATTCGAAATAACGACAAATCACTCAAGGACACTCCGAATCGCGATATTTACCGTTTCCGCTCGCTGTATATCGAAACAAGCGAAGGATTCGCACCCCAAGCCTCGCAATCGTTCAAAATATCGATAAATCAGAGTAGGAGACCCGGAATCGCGATATTTACCGTTTCCGCTCGCTGTATATCGAATGAAGATGAGGATTCACATCGCAAGACTCGCAATCGTTCAAAATATCGGTAAATCAGAGTAGGAGACTCGGGATCGCGATATTTACATTTACCACTCGCTGTATATCGAAAGAAACGAAGGATTCACTTCCCAAACGTCGCAATAATTCGAAATAACGACAAATCACTCAAGGGCACTCGGAATCACGATATTTACCGTTTCCGCTCCCTGTATATCGAAACAAGCGAAGGATTCGCATCCCAAGCCTCGCAATCGTTCAAAATATCGATAAATCAGAGTAGGAGACCCGGAATCGCGATATTTACCGTTTCCGCTCGCTGTATATCGAATGAAGATAAGGATTCACATCGCAAGACTCGCAATCGTTCAAAATATCGGTAAATCAGAGTAGAAGACTCGGGATCGCGATATTTACATTTACCACTCGCTGTATATCGAAAGATGCGAAGGATTCACTTCCCAAGCCTCGCAATAATTCGAAATAACGACAAATCACTCAAGGACGCTCCGAATCGCGATATTTACCGTTTCGGCTCGCTGTATATCGAAAGAAGCGAAGGATTCACATCCCAAGCCGGGCAACCGTTCGAAATAACGAGAAATCACTCAAGGTCACTCGGAATCACGATATTGATCTTTTCCGTATGCAGTGTATTGAATGAAGCTAAGGATTCGTTTCCCAAGCCTCGCAATCGTTCAAAATATCGATAAATCAGAGTAGGAGACTCGGGATTGCGATATTTACATTTACCACTCGCTGCATATCGAAGGAAACGAAGGATTCACTTCCCAAGCCTCGCAATAATTCGAAATAACGACAAATCATTCACGGACACTCCGACTCGCGATATTTACCGTTTCCGCTCGCTGTATATCGAAACAAGCGAATAATTCACATCCCAAGCCTCGCAATCGATCAAAATATCTATAAATCAGAGAAGGAGACTCGGAAACGCGATAGTTACATTTACCGCAAGCTGTATATCGAAAGAAGCGAAGGATTCACTTACCAAGCCTCGCAATCGTTCAAAATATCGATAAATCAGAGAAGGAGACTCGGAAACATGATATTTACATTTACCACAGGCTGTATGAAGAAAGAAGCGATGGATTCACTTCCCAAGCATCGCAATAATTCGAAATAACGACAAATCACTCAAGGTCACTCGGAATCACGATATTGATCTTTTCCGTATGCAGTGTATTGAAAGAAGCTAAGGATTCGTTTCCCAAGCCTCGCAATCGTTCAAAATATCGATAAATCAGAGTAGGAGACTCGGGATTGCGATATTTACATTTACCACTCGCTGCATATCGAAAGAAGCGAAGGATTCACTTCCCAAGCCTCGCAATAATTCGAAATAACGACAAATCACTCAAAGACACTCCGAATCGCGATATTTACCGTTTCCGCTCGCTGTATATCGAAACAAGCGAAGGATTCACATCCCAAGCCTCGAAATCGTACCAAAACATCGATAAATCAGAGTAGGACACTTAGAATCGCGATATTTACCGTTTCCGCTCGCTGTATATCGAAAGAAGATAAGGATTCACTTCCCAAGCCCCCCAATAATTTGAAATAACGACAAATCTTTCAAGGACACTCCGACTCGCGATATTTACCGTTTCCGCTCGCTGTATATCGAAAGAAGCGATTGATTCACATCCCAAGCCTCGCAATCGTTCAAGATATCGATAATTCAGAGTATTAGACTCGGAATCGCGATATTTACTGTTTCCGCTCGCTGTATATAGAAACAAGCGAACGATTCGCAACCCAAGCATAGCAATAATTCGAAATAACGACAAATCACTCAAGGACACTCCGAATCGCGATATTTCCTGTTTCCGCTCGCTGTATATCGAAAGAAGCGAAGGATTCACTTCCCAAGCCCCCCAATAATTTGAAATAACGACAAATCTTTCAAGGACACTCCGACTCGCGATATTTACCGTTTCCGCTCGCTGTATATCGAAAGAAGCGATTGATTCACATCCCAAGCCTCGCAATCGTTTAAAATATCGATAAAGCACAGTACGAGACTCGGGATCGCGATATTTACCGTTTCCGCTCGCTGTATATCGAAACAAGCGAATAATTCACATCCCAAGCCTCGCAATCGTTCAGGATATCGATAATTCAGAGTAGGAGACTCCGAATGGCGATATTTACCGTTTCCGCTCGCTGTATATCGAAAGAAGCGAGGGATTCACATCGCAAGCCTCGCAATCGTTCAAAATATCGGTAAATCAGAGTAGGAGACTCGGGATCGCGATATTTACATTTACCACTCGCTGTATATCGAATGAAGCGAAGGATTCACTTCCCATTCCTCCCAATAATTTGAAATAACGACAAATCTTTCAAGGACACTCCGAATCGCGATATTTACCGTTTCCGCTCGCTGTATATCGAAACAAGCGAATAATTCACATCCCAAGCCTCGCAATCGTTCAAGATATCGATAATTCAGAGTAGGAGACTCGGAATCGCGATATTTACTGTTTCCGCTCTCTGTATATCGAATGAAGCGAAGGATTCACTTCCCATTCCTCCCAATAATTTGAAATAACGACAAATCTTTCAAGGACACTCCGACTCGCGATATTTACCGTTTCCGCTCGCTGTATATCGAAAGAAGCGATTGATTCACATCCCAAGCCTCGCAATCGTTTAAAATATCGATAGTACGAGACTCGGGATCGCGATATTTACCGTTTCCGCTCGCTGTATATCGAAACAAGCGAATAATTCACATCCCAAGCCTCGCAATGGTTCAAAATATCGATAAATCAGAGTAGGAGACTCGGAATCGCGATATTTACCTTTTCCGCTCGCTGTATATCGAAAGAAGCGAAGGATTCACTTCCCAAGCCTCCCAATAATTTGAAATAACGACAAATCTTTCAAGGACACTCCGACTCGCGATATTTACCGTTTCCGCTCGCTGTATATCGAAACAAGCGAATAATTCACATTACAAGCCTCGCAATCGTTCAAGATATCGATAATTCAGAGTAGGAGACTCGGAATCGCGATATTTACTGTTTCCGCTCTCTGTATATCGAATGAAGCGAAGGATTCACTTCCCATTCCTCCCAATAATTTGAAATAACGACAAATCTTTCAAGGACACTCCGACTCGCGATATTTACCGTTTCCGCTCGCTGTATATCGAAAGAAGCGATTGATTCACATCCCAAGCCTCGCAATCGTTTAAAATATCGATAGTACGAGACTCGGGATCGCGATATTTACCGTTTCCGCTCGCTGTATATCGAAACAAGCGAATAATTCACATCCCAAGCCTCGCAATGGTTCAAAATATCGATAAATCAGAGTAGGAGACTCGGAATCGCGATATTTACCTTTTCCGCTCGCTGTATATCGAAAGAAGCGAAGGATTCACTTCCCAAGCCTCCCAATAATTTGAAATAACGACAAATCTTTCAAGGACACTCCGACTCGCGATATTTACCGTTTCCGCTCGCTGTATATCGAAACAAGCGAATAATTCACATTACAAGCCTCGCAATCGTTCAAGATATCGATAATTCAGAGTAGGAGACTCGGAATCGCGATATTTACTGTTTCCGCTCGCTGTATATAGAAACAAGCGAACGATTCGCAACCCAAGCATAGCAATAATTCGAAATAACGACAAATCACTCAAGGACACTCCGAATCGCGATATTTACTGTTTCCGCTCGCTGTATATCGAATGAAGATGAGGATTCACATCGCAAGACTCGCAATCGTTCAAAATATCGGTAAATCAGAGTAGGAGACTCGGGATCGCGATATTTACATTTACCACTCGCTGTATATCGAAAGAAACGAAGGATTCACTTCCCAAACGTCGCAATAATTCGAAATAACGACAAATCACTCAAGGACACTCGGAATCACGATATTTACCGTTTCCGCTCCCTGTATATCGAAACAAGCGAAGGATTCGCATCCCAAGCCTCGCAATCGTTCAAAATATCGATAAATCAGAGTAGGAGACCCGGAATCGCGATATTTACCGTTTCCGCTCGCTGTATATCGAATGAAGATAAGGATTCACATCGCAAGACTCGCAATCGTTCAAAATATCGGTAAATCAGAGTAGAAGACTCGGGATCGCGATATTTACATTTACCACTCGCTGTATATCGAAAGATGCGAAGGATTCACTTCCCAAGCCTCGCAATAATTCGAAATAACGACAAATCACTCAAGGACGCTCCGAATCGCGATATTTACCGTTTCCCCTCGCTGTATATCGAAAGAAGCGAAGGATTCACATCCCAAGCCGGGCAACCGTTCGAAATAACGAGAAATCACTCAAGGTCACTCGGAATCACGATATTGATCTTTTCCGTATGCAGTGTATTGAATGAAGCTAAGGATTCGTTTCCCAAGCCTCGCAATCGTTCAAAATATCGATAAATCAGAGTAGGAGACTCGGGATTGCGATATTTACATTTACCACTCGCTGCATATCGAAGGAAATGAAGGATTCACTTCCCAAGCCTCGCAATAATTCGAAATAACGACAAATCATTCACGGACACTCCGACTCGCGATATTTACCGTTTCCGCTCGCTGTATATCGAAACAAGCGAATAATTCACATCCCAAGCCTCGCAATCGATCAAAATATCTATAAATCAGAGAAGGAGACTCGGAAACGCGATAGTTACATTTACCGCAAGCTGTATATCGAAAGAAGCGAAGGATTCACTTACCAAGCCTCGCAATCGTTCAAAATATCGATAAATCAGAGAAGGAGACTCGGAAACATGATATTTACATTTACCACAGGCTGTATGAAGAAAGAAGCGATGGATTCACTTCCCAAGCATCGCAATAATTCGAAATAACGACAAATCACTCAAGGTCACTCGGAATCACGATATTGATCTTTTCCGTATGCAGTGTATTGAAAGAAGCTAAGGATTCGTTTCCCAAGCCTCGCAATCGTTCAAAATATCGATAAATCAGAGTAGGAGACTCGGGATTGCGATATTTACATTTACCACTCGCTGCATATCGAAAGAAGCGAAGGATTCACTTCCCAAGCCTCGCAATAATTCGAAATAACGACAAATCACTCAAAGACACTCCGAATCGCGATATTTACCGTTTCCGCTCGCTGTATATCGAAACAAGCGAAGGATTCACATCCCAAGCCTCGAAATCGTACCAAAACATCGATAAATCAGAGTAGGACACTTAGAATCGCGATATTTACCGTTTCCGCTCGCTGTATATCGAAAGAAGATAAGGATTCACTTCCCAAGCCCCCCAATAATTTGAAATAACGACAACTCTTTCAAGGACACTCCGACTCGCGATATTTACCGTTTCCGCTCGCTGTATATCGAAAGAAGCGATTGATTCACATCCCAAGCCTCGCAATCGTTCAAGATATCGATAATTCAGAGTATTAGACTCGGAATCGCGATATTTACTGTTTCCGCTCGCTGTATATAGAAACAAGCGAACGATTCGCAACCCAAGCATAGCAATAATTCGAAATAACGACAAATCACTCAAGGACACTCCGAATCGCGATATTTCCTGTTTCCGCTCGCTGTATATCGAAAGAAGCGAAGGATTCACTTCCCAAGCCCCCCAATAATTTGAAATAACGACAAATCTTTCAAGGACACTCCGACTCGCGATATTTACCGTTTCCGCTCGCTGTATATCGAAAGAAGCGATTGATTCACATCCCAAGCCTCGCAATCGTTTAAAATATCGATAAAGCACAGTACGAGACTCGGGATCGCGATATTTACCGTTTCCGCTCGCTGTATATCGAAACAAGCGAATAATTCACATCCCAAGCCTCGCAATCGTTCAAGATATCGATAATTCAGAGTAGGAGACTCCGAATGGCGATATTTACCGTTTCCGCTCGCTGTATATCGAAAGAAGCGAGGGATTCACATCGCAAGCCTCGCAATCGTTCAAAATATCGGTAAATCAGAGTAGGAGACTCGGGATCGCGATATTTACATTTACCACTCGCTGTATATCGAATGAAGCGAAGGATTCACTTCCCATTCCTCCCAATAATGTGAAATAACGACAAATCTTTCAAGGACACTCCGAATCGCGATATTTACCGTTTCCGCTCGCTGTATATCGAAACAAGCGAATAATTCACATCCCAAGCCTCGCAATCGTTCAAGATATCGATAATTCAGAGTAGGAGACTCGGAATCGCGATATTTACTGTTTCCGCTCTCTGTATATCGAATGAAGCGAAGGATTCACTTCCCATTCCTCCCAATAATTTGAAATAACGACAAATCTTTCAAGGACACTCCGACTCGCGATATTTACCGTTTCCGCTCGCTGTATATCGAAAGAAGCGATTGATTCACATCCCAAGCCTCGCAATCGTTTAAAATATCGTTAGTACGAGACTCGGGATCGCGATATTTACCGTTTCCGCTCGCTGTATATCGAAACAAGCGAATAATTCACATCCCAAGCCTCGCAATGGTTCAAAATATCGATAAATCAGAGTAGGAGACTCGGAATCGCGATATTTACCTTTTCCGCTCGCTGTATATCGAAAGAAGCGAAGGATTCACTTCCCAAGCCTCCCAATAATTTGAAATAACGACAAATCTTTCAAGGACACTCCGACTCGCGATATTTACCGTTTCCGCTCGCTGTATATCGAAACAAGCGAATAATTCACATTACAAGCCTCGCAATCGTTCAAGATATCGATAATTCAGAGTAGGAGACTCGGAATCGCGATATTTACTGTTTCCGCTCGCTGTATATAGAAACAAGCGAACGATTCGCAACCCAAGCATAGCAATAATTCGAAATAACGACAAATCACTCAAGGACACTCCGAATCGCGATATTTACTGTTTCCGCTCGCTGTATATCGAAAGAAGCGAAGGATTCATTTCCCAAGCCCCCCAATAATTTGAAATAACGACAAATCTTTCAAGGACACTCCGACTCGCGATATTTACCGTTTCCGCTCGCTGTATATCGAAACAAGCGAATAATTCACATCCCAAGCCTCGCAATCGTTCAAGATATCGATAATTGAGAGTAGGAGACTCGGAATCGCGATATTTACCGTTTCCGCTCGCTGTATATCGAAAGCAGCGAGGGATTCACATCGCAAGCCTCGCAATCGTTCAAAATATGTGTAAATCAGAGTAGGAGACTCGGGATCGCGATATTTACATTTACCACTCGCTGTATATCGAAAGAAACGAAGGATTCACTTCCCAAGCCTCGCAATAATTCGAAATAACGACAAATCACTCAAGGACACTCCGAATCGCGATATTTACCGTTTCCGCTCGCTGTATATCGAAACAAGCGAATAATTCACATCAAAAGCCTCGCAATCGTTCAAAATATGGATAAATCAGAGTAGGAGACTCGGAATCGCGATATTTAGCTTTTCCGCTCGCTGTATATCGAAAGAAGCGAAGGATTCACTTCCCAAGCCTCCCAATAATTTGAAATAACGACAAATCTTTCAAGGACACTCCGACTCGCGATATTTACCGTTTCCGCTCGCTGTATATCGAAAGAAGCGATTGATTCACATCCCAAGCCTCGCAATCGTTTAAAATATCGATAAAGCACAGTACGAGACTCGGGATCGCGATATTTACCGTTTCCGCCCGCTGTATATCGAAACAAGCGAATAATTCACATCCCAAGCCTCGCAATCGTTCAAGATATCGATAATTCAGAGTAGGAGACTCGGAATCGGGATATTTACCTTTACGCTCGCTGTATATGGAAAGAAGCGAAGGATTCACATCACAAGCCTCGCAATCGTTCAAAATATCGGTAAATCAGAGTAGGAGACTCGGGATCGCGATATTTACATTTACCACTCGCTGTATACCGAAAGAAACGAAGGATTCACTTCCCAAGCCTCGCAATAATTCGAAATAACGACAAATCATTCAAGGACACTCCGAATCGCGATATTGACCGTTTCCGCTCGCTGTATATCGAAAGAAGCGAAGGATTCACATCCCAAGTCTCGCAATCGTTCAAGATATCGATAATTCAGAGTAGGAGACTCGGAATCGGGATATTTACCTTTACGCTCGACGTATATCGAAAGAAGCGAAGGATTCACATCACAAGCCTCGCAATCGTTCAAAATATCGGTAAATCAGAGTAGGAGACTCGGGATCGCGATATTTACATTTACCACTCGCTGTATATCGAAAGAAACGAAGGATTCACTTCCCAAGCCTCGCAATAATTCGAAATAACGACAAATCATTCAAGGACACTCCGAATCGCGATATTGACCGTTTCCGCTCGCTGTATATCGAAAGAAGCGAAGGATTCACATCCCAAGCCTCGCAACCGTTCGAAATAACGAGAAATCACTCAAGGTCACTCGGAATCACGATATTGACCTTTTCCATATGCAGTGTATTGAAAGAAGCTAAGGATTCGTTTCAAAAGCCTCGCAATCGTTCAAAATATCGGTAAATCAGAGTAGGAGACTCGGGATCGCGATATTTACATTTACCACTCGCTGTATATCGAAAGAAGCGAAGGATTCACTTCCCAAGCCTCGCAATAATTCGAAATAACGACAAATCACTCAAGGACACTCCGAATCGCGATATTTACAATTTCCGCTCGCTGTATATCGAAACAAGCGAATAATTCACATCAAAAGCCTCGCAATCGTTCAAAACATCGATAAATCAGAGTAGGAGACTCGGAATCGCGATATTTAGCTTTTCCGCTCGCTGTATATCGAAAGAAGCGAAGGATTCACTTCCCAAGCCTCCCAATAATTTGAAATAACGACAATACTTTCAAGGACACTCCGACTCGCGATATTTACCGTTTCCGCTCGCTGTATATCGAAACAAGCGAATAATTCACATCCTAAGCCTCGCAATCGTTCAAGATATCGATAATTCAGAGTAGGAGACTCGGAATCGGGATATTTACCTTTTACGCTCGCTGTATATCGAAAGAAGCGAAGGATTCACATCACAAGCCTCGCAATCGTTCAAAATATCGGTAAATCAGAGTAGGAGACTCGGGATCGCGATATTTACATTTACCACTCGCTGTATATCGAAAGAAACGAAGGATTCACTTCCCAAACGTCGCAATAATTCGAAATAACGACAAATCACTCAAGGACACTCGGAATCACGATATTTACCGTTTCCGCTCCCTGTATATCGAAACAAGCGAAGGATTCACTTACCAAGCCTCGCAATCGTTCAAAATATCGATAAATCAGAGAAGGAGACTCGGAAACATGATATTTACATTTACCACAGGCTGTATGAAGAAAGAAGCGATGGATTCACTTCCCAAGCATCGCAATAATTCGAAATAACGACAAATCACTCAAGGTCACTCGGAATCACGATATTGATCTTTTCCGTATGCAGTGTATTGAAAGAAGCTAAGGATTCGTTTCCCAAGCCTCGCAATCGTTCAAAATATCGATAAATCAGAGTAGGAGACTCGGGATTGCGATATTTACATTTACCACTCGCTGCATATCGAAAGAAGCGAAGGATTCACTTCCCAAGCCTCGCAATAATTCGAAATAACGACAAATCACTCAAAGACACTCCGAATCGCGATATTTACCGTTTCCGCTCGCTGTATATCGAAACAAGCGAAGGATTCACATCCCAAGCCTCGAAATCGTACCAAAACATCGATAAATCAGAGTGGGACACTTAGAATCGCGATATTTACCGTTTCCGCTCGCTGTATATCGAAAGAAGATAAGGATTCACATCGCAAGCCTCGCAATCGTTCAAAATATCGGTAAATCAGAGTAGGAGACTCGGGATCGCGATATTTACATTTACCGCAAGCTGTATATCGAAAGAAGCGAAGGATTCACTTCCCAAGCGTCGCGATAATTCGAAATAACGACAAATCTTTCAAGGACACTCCGACTCGCGATATTTACCGTTTCCGCTCGCTGTATATCGAAAGAAGCGATTGATTCACATCCCAAGCCTCGCAATCGTTCAAGATATCGATAATTCAGAGTAGGAGACTCGGAATCGCGATATTTACTGTTTCCGCTCACTGTATATCGAAAGAAGCGAAGGATTCGCAACCCAAGCATAGCAATAATTCGAAATAACGACAAATCACTCAAGGACACTCCGAATCGCGATATTTACTGTTTCCGCTCGCTGTATATCGAAAGAAGCGAAGGATTCATTTCCCAAGCCCCCCAATAATTTGAAATAACGACAAATCTTTCAAGGACACTCCGACTCGCGATATTTACCGTTTCCGCTCGCTGTATATCGAAACAAGCGAATAATTCACATCCCAAGCCTCGCAATCGTTCAAGATATCGATAATTGAGAGTAGGAGACTCGGAATCGCGATATTTACCGTTTCCGCTCGCTGTATATCGAAAGCAGCGAGGGATTCACATCGCAAGCCTCGCAATCGTTCAAAATATGTGTAAATCAGAGTAGGAGACTCGGGATCGCGATATTTACATTTACCACTCGCTGTATATCGAAAGAAACGAAGGATTCACTTCCCAAGCCTCGCAATAATTCGAAATAACGACAAATCATTCAAGGACACTCCGAATCGCGATATTTACCGTTTCCGCTCGCTGTATATCGAAACAAGCGAATAATTCACATCAAAAGCCTCGCAATCGTTCAAAATATGGATAAATCAGAGTAGGAGACTCGGAATCGCGATATTTAGCTTTTCCGCTCGCTGTATATCGAAAGAAGCGAAGGATTCACTTCCCAAGCCTCCCAATAATTTGAAATAACGACAAATCTTTCAAGGACACTCCGACTCGCGATATTTACCGTTTCCGCTCGCTGTATATCGAAAGAAGCGATTGATTCACATCCCAAGCCTCGCAATCGTTTAAAATATCGATAAAGCACAGTACGAGACTCGGGATCGCGATATTTACCGTTTCCGCCCGCTGTATATCGAAACAAGCGAATAATTCACATCCCAAGCCTCGCAATCGTTCAAGATATCGATAATTCAGAGTAGGAGACTCGGAATCGGGATATTTACCTTTACGCTCGCTGTATATGGAAAGAAGCGAAGGATTCACATCACAAGCCTCGCAATCGTTCAAAATATCGGTAAATCAGAGTAGGAGACTCGGGATCGCGATATTTACATTTACCACTCGCTGTATATCGAAAGAAACGAAGGATTCACTTCCCAAGCCTCGCAATAATTCGAAATAACGACAAATCATTCAAGGACACTCCGAATCGCGATATTGACCGTTTCCGCTCGCTGTATATCGAAAGAAGCGAAGGATTCACATCCCAAGTCTCGCAATCGTTCAAGATATCGATAATTCAGAGTAGGAGACTCGGAATCGGGATATTTACCTTTACGCTCGACGTATATCGAAAGAAGCGAAGGATTCACATCACAAGCCTCGCAATCGTTCAAAATATCGGTAAATCGGAGTAGGAGACTCGGGATCGCGATATTTACATTTACCACTCGCTGTATATCGAAAGAAACGAAGGATTCACTTCCCAAGCCTCGCAATAATTCGAAATAACGACAAATCATTCAAGGACACTCCGAATCGCGATATTGACCGTTTCCGCTCGCTGTATATCGAAAGAAGCGAAGGATTCACATCCCAAGCCTCGCAACCGTTCGAAATAACGAGAAATCACTCAAGGTCACTCGGAATCACGATATTGACCTTTTCCATATGCAGTGTATTGAAAGAAGCTAAGGATTCGTTTCAAAAGCCTCGCAATCGTTCAAAATATCGGTAAATCAGAGTAGGAGACTCGGGATCGCGATATTTACCTTTACGCTCGACGTATATCGAAAGAAGCGAAGGATTCACATCACAAGCCTCGCAATCGTTCAAAATATCGGTAAATCAGAGTAGGAGACTCGGGATCGCGATATTTACATTTACCACTCGCTGTATATCGAAAGAAACGAAGGATTCACTTCCCAAGCCTCGCAATAATTCGAAATAACGACAAATCATTCAAGGACACTCCGAATCGCGATATTGACCGTTTCCGCTCGCTGTATATCGAAAGAAGCGAAGGATTCATATCCCAAGCCTCGCAATCGTTCAAGATATCGATAATTCAGAGTAGGAGACTCGGAATCGGGATATTTACCTTTACGCTCGCTGTATATCGAAAGAAGCGAAGGATTCACATCACAAGCCTCGCAATCGTTCAAAATATCGGTAAATCAGAGTAGGAGACTCGGGATCGCGATATTTACATTTACCACTCGCTGTATATCGAAAGAAACGAAGGATTCACTTCCCAAGCCTCGCAATAATTCGAAATAACGACAAATCATTCAAGGACACTCCGAATCGCGATATTGACCGTTTCCGCTCGCTGTATATCGAAAGAAGCGAAGGATTCACATCCCAAGCCTCGCAACCGTTCGAAATAACGAGAAATCACTCAAGGTCACTCGGAATCACGATATTGACCTTTTCCATATGCAGTGTATCGAAACAAGCGAAGGATTCGCACCCCAAGCCTCGCAATCGTTCAAAATATCGATAAATCAGAGTAGGAGACCCGGAATCGCGATATTTACCGTTTCCGCTCGCTGTATATCGAATGAAGATGAGGATTCACATCGCAAGACTCGCAATCGTTCAAAATATCGGTAAATCAGAGTAGGAGACTCGGGATCGCGATATTTACATTTACCACTCGCTGTATATCGAAAGAAGCGAAGGATTCACTTCCCAAGCCTCGCAATAATTCGAAATAACGACAAATCACTCAAGGACGCTCCGAATCGCGATATTTACCGTTTCCGCTCGCTGTATATCGAAACAAGCGAATAATTCACATCAAAAGCCTCGCAATCGTTCAAAACATCGATAAATCAGAGTAGGAGACTCGGAATCGCGATATTTAGCTTTTCCGCTCGCTGTATATCGAAAGAAGCGAAGGATTCACTTCCCAAGCCTCCCAATAATTTGAAATAACGACAATACTTTCAAGGACACTCCGACTCGCGATATTTACCGTTTCCGCTCGCTGTATATCGAAACAAGCGAATAATTCACATCCTAAGCCTCGCAATCGTTCAAGATATCGATAATTCAGAGTAGGAGACTCGGAATCGGGATATTTACCTTTTACGCTCGCTGTATATCGAAAGAAGCGAAGGATTCACATCACAAGCCTCGCAATCGTTCAAAATATCGGTAAATCAGAGTAGGAGACTCGGGATCGCGATATTTACATTTACCACTCGCTGTATATCGAAAGAAACGAAGGATTCACTTCCCAAGCCTCGCAATAATTCGAAATAACGACAAATCATTCAAGGACACTCCGAATCGCGATATTGACCGTTTCCGCTCGCTGTATATCGAAAGAAGCGAAGGATTCATATCCCAAGCCTCGCAATCGTTCAAGATATCGATAATTCAGAGTAGGAGACTCGGAATCGGGATATTTACCTTTACGCTCGCTGTATATCGAAAGAAGCGAAGGATTCACATCACAAGCCTCGCAATCGTTCAAAATATCGGTAAATCAGAGTAGGAGACTCGGGATCGCGATATTTACATTTACCACTCGCTGTATATCGAAAGAAACGAAGGATTCACTTCCCAAGCCTCGCAATAATTCGAAATAACGACAAATCATTCAAGGACACTCCGAATCGCGATATTGACCGTTTCCGCTCGCTGTATATCGAAAGAAGCGAAGGATTCACATCCCAAGCCTCGCAACCGTTCGAAATAACGAGAAATCACTCAAGGTCACTCGGAATCACGATATTGACCTTTTCCATATGCAGTGTATCGAAACAAGCGAAGGATTCGCACCCCAAGCCTCGCAATCGTTCAAAATATCGATAAATCAGAGTAGGAGACCCGGAATCGCGATATTTACCGTTTCCGCTCGCTGTATATCGAATGAAGATGAGGATTCACATCGCAAGACTCGCAATCGTTCAAAATATCGGTAAATCAGAGTAGGAGACTCGGGATCGCGATATTTACATTTACCACTCGCTGTATATCGAAAGAAGCGAAGGATTCACTTCCCAAGCCTCGCAATAATTCGAAATAACCACAAATCACTCAAGGACGCTCCGAATCGCGATATTTACCGTTTCCGCTCGCTGTATATCGAAACAAGCGAATAATTCACATCAAAAGCCTCGCAATCGTTCAAAACATCGATAAATCAGAGTAGGAGACTCGGAATCGCGATATTTAGCTTTTCCGCTCGCTGTATATCGAAAGAAGCGAAGGATTCACTTCCCAAGCCTCCCAATAATTTGAAATAACGACAATACTTTCAAGGACACTCCGACTCGCGATATTTACCGTTTCCGCTCGCTGTATATCGAAACAAGCGAATAATTCACATCCTAAGCCTCGCAATCGTTCAAGATATCGATAATTCAGAGTAGGAGACTCGGAATCGGGATATTTACCTTTTACGCTCGCTGTATATCGAAAGAAGCGAAGGATTCACATCACAAGCCTCGCAATCGTTCAAAATATCGGTAAATCAGAGTAGGAGACTCGGGATCGCGATATTTACATTTACCACTCGCTGTATATCGAAAGAAACGAAGGATTCACTTCCCAAACGTCGCAATAATTCGAAATAACGACAAATCATTCAAGGACACTCCGAATCGCGATATTGACCGTTTCCGCTCGCTGTATATCGAAAGAAGCGAAGGATTCACATCCCAAGCCTCGCAACCGTTCGAAATAACGAGAAATCACTCAAGGTCACTCGGAATCACGATATTGACCTTTTCCATATGCAGTGTATCGAAACAAGCGAAGGATTCGCACCCCAAGCCTCGCAATCGTTCAAAATATCGATAAATCAGAGTAGGAGACCCGGAATCGCGATATTTACCGTTTCCGCTCGCTGTATATCGAATGAAGATGAGGATTCACATCGCAAGACTCGCAATCGTTCAAAATATCGGTAAATCAGAGTAGGAGACTCGGGATCGCGATATTTACATTTACCACTCGCTGTATATCGAAAGAAGCGAAGGATTCACTTCCCAAGCCTCGCAATAATTCGAAATAACGACAAATCACTCAAGGACGCTCCGAATCGCGATATTTACCGTTTCCGCTCGCTGTATATCGAAACAAGCGAATAATTCACATCAAAAGCCTCGCAATCGTTCAAAACATCGATAAATCAGAGTAGGAGACTCGGAATCGCGATATTTAGCTTTTCCGCTCGCTGTATATCGAAAGAAGCGAAGGATTCACTTCCCAAGCCTCCCAATAATTTGAAATAACGACAATACTTTCAAGGACACTCCGACTCGCGATATTTACCGTTTCCGCTCGCTGTATATCGAAACAAGCGAATAATTCACATCCTAAGCCTCGCAATCGTTCAAGATATCGATAATTCAGAGTAGGAGACTCGGAATCGGGATATTTACCTTTTACGCTCGCTGTATATCGAAAGAAGCGAAGGATTCACATCACAAGCCTCGCAATCGTTCAAAATATCGGTAAATCAGAGTAGGAGACTCGGGATCGCGATATTTACATTTACCACTCGCTGTATATCGAAAGAAACGAAGGATTCACTTCCCAAACGTCGCAATAATTCGAAATAACGACAAATCACTCAAGGACACTCGGAATCACGATATTTACCGTTTCCGCTCCCTGTATATCGAAACAAGCGAAGGATTCGCATCCCAAGCCTCGCAATCGTTCAAAATATCGATAAATCAGAGTAGGAGACCCGGAATCGCGATATTTACCGTTTCCGCTCGCTGTATATCGAATGAAGATAAGGATTCACATCGCAAGACTCGCAATCGTTCAAAATATCGGTAAATCAGAGTAGAAGACTCGGGCTCGCGATATTTACATTTACCACTCGCTGTATATCGAAAGATGCGAAGGATTCACTTCCCAAGCCTCGCAATAATTCGAAATAACGACAAATCACTCAAGGACGCTCCGAATCGCGATATTTACCGTTTCCGCTCGCTGTATATCGAAAGAAGCGAAGGATTCACATCCCAAGCCGGGCAACCGTTCGAAATAACGAGAAATCACTCAAGGTCACTCGGAATCACGATATTGATCTTTTCCGTATGCAGTGTATTGAATGATGCTAAGGATTCGTTTCCCAAGCCTCGCAATCGTTCAAAATATCGATAAATCAGAGTAGGAGACTCGGGATTGCGATATTTACATTTACCACTCGCTGCATATCGAAAGAAACGAAGGATTCACTTCCCAAGCCTCGCAATAATTCGAAATAACGACAAATCATTCAAGGACACTCCGACTCGCGATATTTACCGTTTCCGCTCGCTGTATATCGAAACAAGCGAATAATTCACATCCCAAGCCTCGCAATCGATCAAAATATCTATAAATCAGAGAAGGAGACTCGGAAACGCGATAGTTACATTTACCGCAAGCTGTATATCGAAAGAAGCGAAGGATTCACTTACCAAGCCTCGCAATCGTTCAAAATATCGATAAATCAGAGAAGGAGACTCGGAAACATGATATTTACATTTACCACAGGCTGTATGAAGAAAGAAGCGATGGATTCACTTCCCAAGCATCGCAATAATTCGAAATAACGACAAATCACTCAAGGTCACTCGGAATCACGATATTGATCTTTTCCGTATGCAGTGTATTGAAAGAAGCTAAGGATTCGTTTCCCAAGCCTCGCAATCGTTCAAAATATCGATAAATCAGAGTAGGAGACTCGGGATTGCGATATTTACATTTACCACTCGCTGCATATCGAAAGAAGCGAAGGATTCACTTCCCAAGCCTCGCAATAATTCGAAATAACGACAAATCACTCAAAGACACTCCGAATCGCGATATTTACCGTTTCCGCTCGCTGTATATCGAAACAAGCGAAGGATTCACATCCCAAGCCTCGAAATCGTACCAAAACATCGATAAATCAGAGTGGGACACTTAGAATCGCGATATTTACCGTTTCCGCTCGCTGTATATCGAAAGAAGATAAGGATTCACATCGCAAGCCTCGCAATCGTTCAAAATATCGGTAAATCAGAGTAGGAGACTCGGGATCGCGATATTTACATTTACCGCAAGCTGTATATCGAAAGAAGCGAAGGATTCACTTACCAAGCCTCGCAATCGTTCAAAATATCGATAAATCAGAGAAGGAGACTCGGAAACGCGATATTTACATTTACCACAGGCTGTATGAAGAAAGAAGCGATGGATTCACTTCCCAAGCATCGCAATAATTCGAAATAACGACAAATCACTCAAGGACACTCCGAATCGCGATATTTACCGTTTCCGCTCGCTGTATATCGAAAGAAGCGAAGGATTCACTTACCAAGAATCGCAATCGTTCAAAATATCGATCAATCAGAGAAGGAGACTCGGAAACGCGATATTTACATTTACCACAAGCTGTATATCGAAAGATGCGAAGGATTCACTTCCCAAGCGTCGCGATAATTCGAAATAACGACAAATCTTTCAAGGACACTCCGACTCGCGATATTTACCGTTTCCGCTCGCTGTATATCGAAAGAAGCGATTGATTCACATCCCAAGCCTCGCAATCGTTCAAGATATCGATAATTCAGAGTAGGAGACTCGGAATCGCGATATTTACTGTTTCCGCTCGCTGTATATCGAAAGAAGCGAAGGATTCAGTTCCCAAGCCCCCCAATAATTTGAAATAACGACAAATCTTTCAAGGACACTCCGACTCGCGATATTTACCGTTTCCGCTCGCTGTATATCGAAACAAGCGAATAATTCACATCCCAAGCCTCGCAACCGTTCGAAATAACGAGAAATCACTCAAGGTCACTCGGAATCACGATATTGACCTTTTCCATATGCAGTGTATTGAAAGAAGCTAAGGATTCGTTTCCCAAGCCTCGCAATCGTTCAAAATATCGATAAATCAGAGTAGGAGACTCGGGATTGCGATATTTACATTTACCACTCGCTGCATATCGAAGGAAACGAAGGATTCACTTCCCAAGCCTCGCAATAATTCGAAATAACGACAAATCATTCACGGACACTCCGACTCGCGATATTTACCGTTTCCGCTCGCTGTATATCGAAACAAGCGAATAATTCACATCCCAAGCCTCGCAATCGATCAAAATATCTATAAATCAGAGAAGGAGACTCGGAAACGCGATAGTTACATTTACCGCAAGCTGTATATCGAAAGAAGCGAAGGATTCACTTACCAAGCCTCGCAATCGTTCAAAATATCGATAAATCAGAGAAGGAGACTCGGAAACATGATATTTACATTTACCACAGGCTGTATGAAGAAAGAAGCGATGGATTCACTTCCCAAGCATCGCAATAATTCGAAATAACGACAAATCACTCAAGGTCACTCGGAATCACGATATTGATCTTTTCCGTATGCAGTGTATTGAAAGAAGCTAAGGATTCGTTTCCCAAGCCTCGCAATCGTTCAAAATATCGATAAATCAGAGTAGGAGACTCGGGATTGCGATATTTACATTTACCACTCGCTGCATATCGAAAGAAGCGAAGGATTCACTTCCCAAGCCTCGCAATAATTCGAAATAACGACAAATCACTCAAAGACACTCCGAATCGCGATATTTACCGTTTCCGCTCGCTGTATATCGAAACAAGCGAAGGATTCACATCCCAAGCCTCGAAATCGTACCAAAACATCGATAAATCAGAGTAGGACACTTAGAATCGCGATATTTACCGTTTCCGCTCGCTGTATATCGAAAGAAGATAAGGATTCACTTCCCAAGCCCCCCAATAATTTGAAATAACGACAAATCTTTCAAGGACACTCCGACTCGCGATATTTACCGTTTCCGCTCGCTGTATATCGAAAGAAGCGATTGATTCACATCCCAAGCCTCGCAATCGTTCAAGATATCGATAATTCAGAGTATTAGACTCGGAATCGCGATATTTACTGTTTCCGCTCGCTGTATATAGAAACAAGCGAACGATTCGCAACCCAAGCATAGCAATAATTCGAAATAACGACAAATCACTCAAGGACACTCCGAATCGCGATATTTCCTGTTTCCGCTCGCTGTATATCGAAAGAAGCGAAGGATTCACTTCCCAAGCCCCCCAATAATTTGAAATAACGACAAATCTTTCAAGGACACTCCGACTCGCGATATTTACCGTTTCCGCTCGCTGTATATCGAAAGAAGCGATTGATTCACATCCCAAGCCTCGCAATCGTTTAAAATATCGATAAAGCACAGTACGAGACTCGGGATCGCGATATTTACCGTTTCCGCTCGCTGTATATCGAAACAAGCGAATAATTCACATCCCAAGCCTCGCAATCGTTCAAGATATCGATAATTCAGAGTAGGAGACTCCGAATGGCGATATTTACCGTTTCCGCTCGCTGTATATCGAAAGAAGCGAGGGATTCACATCGCAAGCCTCGCAATCGTTCAAAATATCGGTAAATCAGAGTAGGAGACTCGGGATCGCGATATTTACATTTACCACTCGCTGTATATCGAATGAAGCGAAGGATTCACTTCCCATTCCTCCCAATAATTTGAAATAACGACAAATCTTTCAAGGACACTCCGAATCGCGATATTTACCGTTTCCGCTCGCTGTATATCGAAACAAGCGAATAATTCACATCCCAAGCCTCGCAATCGTTCAAGATATCGATAATTCAGAGTAGGAGACTCGGAATCGCGATATTTACTGTTTCCGCTCTCTGTATATCGAATGAAGCGAAGGATTCACTTCCCATTCCTCCCAATAATTTGAAATAACGACAAATCTTTCAAGGACACTCCGACTCGCGATATTTACCGTTTCCGCTCGCTGTATATCGAAAGAAGCGATTGATTCACATCCCAAGCCTCGCAATCGTTTAAAATATCGATAGTACGAGACTCGGGATCGCGATATTTACCGTTTCCGCTCGCTGTATATCGAAACAAGCGAATAATTCACATCCCAAGCCTCGCAATGGTTCAAAATATCGATAAATCAGAGTAGGAGACTCGGAATCGCGATATTTACCTTTTCCGCTCGCTGTATATCGAAAGAAGCGAAGGATTCACTTCCCAAGCCTCCCAATAATTTGAAATAACGACAAATCTTTCAAGGACACTCCGACTCGCGATATTTACCGTTTCCGCTCGCTGTATATCGAAACAAGCGAATAATTCACATTACAAGCCTCGCAATCGTTCAAGATATCGATAATTCAGAGTAGGAGACTCGGAATCGCGATATTTACTGTTTCCGCTCGCTGTATATAGAAACAAGCGAACGATTCGCAACCCAAGCATAGCAATAATTCGAAATAACGACAAATCACTCAAGGACACTCCGAATCGCGATATTTACTGTTTCCGCTCGCTGTATATCGAAAGAAGCGAAGGATTCATTTCCCAAGCCCCCCAATAATTTGAAATAACGACAAATCTTTCAAGGACACTCCGACTCGCGATATTTACCGTTTCCGCTCGCTGTATATCGAAACAAGCGAATAATTCACATCCCAAGCCTCGCAATCGTTCAAGATATCGATAATTGAGAGTAGGAGACTCGGAATCGCGATATTTACCGTTTCCGCTCGCTGTATATCGAAAGCAGCGAGGGATTCACATCGCAAGCCTCGCAATCGTTCAAAATATGTGTAAATCAGAGTAGGAGACTCGGGATCGCGATATTTACATTTACCACTCGCTGTATATCGAAAGAAACGAAGGATTCACTTCCCAAGCCTCGCAATAATTCGAAATAACGACAAATCACTCAAGGACACTCCGAATCGCGATATTTACCGTTTCCGCTCGCTGTATATCGAAACAAGCGAATAATTCACATCAAAAGCCTCGCAATCGTTCAAAATATGGATAAATCAGAGTAGGAGACTCGGAATCGCGATATTTAGCTTTTCCGCTCGCTGTATATCGAAAGAAGCGAAGGATTCACTTCCCAAGCCTCCCAATAATTTGAAATAACGACAAATCTTTCAAGGACACTCCGACTCGCGATATTTACCGTTTCCGCTCGCTGTATATCGAAAGAAGCGATTGATTCACATCCCAAGCCTCGCAATCGTTTAAAATATCGATAAAGCACAGTACGAGACTCGGGATCGCGATATTTACCGTTTCCGCCCGCTGTATATCGAAACAAGCGAATAATTCACATCCCAAGCCTCGCAATCGTTCAAGATATCGATAATTCAGAGTAGGAGACTCGGAATCGGGATATTTACCTTTACGCTCGCTGTATATGGAAAGAAGCGAAGGATTCACATCACAAGCCTCGCAATCGTTCAAAATATCGGTAAATCAGAGTAGGAGACTCGGGATCGCGATATTTACATTTACCACTCGCTGTATACCGAAAGAAACGAAGGATTCACTTCCCAAGCCTCGCAATAATTCGAAATAACGACAAATCATTCAAGGACACTCCGAATCGCGATATTGACCGTTTCCGCTCGCTGTATATCGAAAGAAGCGAAGGATTCACATCCCAAGTCTCGCAATCGTTCAAGATATCGATAATTCAGAGTAGGAGACTCGGAATCGGGATATTTACCTTTACGCTCGACGTATATCGAAAGAAGCGAAGGATTCACATCACAAGCCTCGCAATCGTTCAAAATATCGGTAAATCAGAGTAGGAGACTCGGGATCGCGATATTTACATTTACCACTCGCTGTATATCGAAAGAAACGAAGGATTCACTTCCCAAGCCTCGCAATAATTCGAAATAACGACAAATCATTCAAGGACACTCCGAATCGCGATATTGACCGTTTCCGCTCGCTGTATATCGAAAGAAGCGAAGGATTCACATCCCAAGCCTCGCAACCGTTCGAAATAACGAGAAATCACTCAAGGTCACTCGGAATCACGATATTGACCTTTTCCATATGCAGTGTATTGAAAGAAGCTAAGGATTCGTTTCAAAAGCCTCGCAATCGTTCAAAATATCGGTAAATCAGAGTAGGAGACTCGGGATCGCGATATTTACATTTACCACTCGCTGTATATGGAAAGAAGCGATGGATTCACTTCCCAAACGTCGCAATAATTCGAAATAACGACAAATCACTCAAGGACACTCCGAATCGCGATATTTACCGTTTCCGCTCGCTGTATATCGAAACAAGCGAAGGATTCGCACCCCAAGCCTCGCAATCGTTCAAAATATCGATAAATCAGAGTAGGAGACCCGGAATCGCGATATTTACCGTTTCCGCTCGCTGTATATCGAATGAAGATGAGGATTCACATCGCAAGACTCGCAATCGTTCAAAATATCGGTAAATCAGAGTAGGAGACTCGGGATCGCGATATTTACATTTACCACTCGCTGTATATCGAAAGAAGCGAAGGATTCACTTCCCAAGCCTCGCAATAATTCGAAATAACGACAAATCACTCAAGGACGCTCCGAATCGCGATATTTACCGTTTCCGCTCGCTGTATATCGAAACAAGCGAATAATTCACATCAAAAGCCTCGCAATCGTTCAAAACATCGATAAATCAGAGTAGGAGACTCGGAATCGCGATATTTAGCTTTTCCGCTCGCTGTATATCGAAAGAAGCGAAGGATTCACTTCCCAAGCCTCCCAATAATTTGAAATAACGACAATACTTTCAAGGACACTCCGACTCGCGATATTTACCGTTTCCGCTCGCTGTATATCGAAACAAGCGAATAATTCACATCCTAAGCCTCGCAATCGTTCAAGATATCGATAATTCAGAGTAGGAGACTCGGAATCGGGATATTTACCTTTTACGCTCGCTGTATATCGAAAGAAGCGAAGGATTCACATCACAAGCCTCGCAATCGTTCAAAATATCGGTAAATCAGAGTAGGAGACTCGGGATCGCGATATTTACATTTACCACTCGCTGTATATCGAAAGAAACGAAGGATTCACTTCCCAAACGTCGCAATAATTCGAAATAACGACAAATCACTCAAGGACACTCGGAATCACGATATTTACCGTTTCCGCTCCCTGTATATCGAAACAAGCGAAGGATTCGCATCCCAAGCCTCGCAATCGTTCAAAATATCGATAAATCAGAGTAGGAGACCCGGAATCGCGATATTTACCGTTTCCGCTCGCTGTATATCGAATGAAGATAAGGATTCACATCGCAAGACTCGCAATCGTTCAAAATATCGGTAAATCAGAGTAGAAGACTCGGGCTCGCGATATTTACATTTACCACTCGCTGTATATCGAAAGATGCGAAGGATTCACTTCCCAAGCCTCGCAATAATTCGAAATAACGACAAATCACTCAAGGACGCTCCGAATCGCGATATTTACCGTTTCCGCTCGCTGTATATCGAAAGAAGCGAAGGATTCACATCCCAAGCCGGGCAACCGTTCGAAATAACGAGAAATCACTCAAGGTCACTCGGAATCACGATATTGATCTTTTCCGTATGCAGTGTATTGAATGATGCTAAGGATTCGTTTCCCAAGCCTCGCAATCGTTCAAAATATCGATAAATCAGAGTAGGAGACTCGGGATTGCGATATTTACATTTACCACTCGCTGCATATCGAAAGAAACGAAGGATTCACTTCCCAAGCCTCGCAATAATTCGAAATAACGACAAATCATTCAAGGACACTCCGACTCGCGATATTTACCGTTTCCGCTCGCTGTATATCGAAACAAGCGAATAATTCACATCCCAAGCCTCGCAATCGATCAAAATATCTATAAATCAGAGAAGGAGACTCGGAAACGCGATAGTTACATTTACCGCAAGCTGTATATCGAAAGAAGCGAAGGATTCACTTACCAAGCCTCGCAATCGTTCAAAATATCGATAAATCAGAGAAGGAGACTCGGAAACATGATATTTACATTTACCACAGGCTGTATGAAGAAAGAAGCGATGGATTCACTTCCCAAGCATCGCAATAATTCGAAATAACGACAAATCACTCAAGGTCACTCGGAATCACGATATTGATCTTTTCCGTATGCAGTGTATTGAAAGAAGCTAAGGATTCGTTTCCCAAGCCTCGCAATCGTTCAAAATATCGATAAATCAGAGAAGGAGACTCGGGATTGCGATATTTACATTTACCACTCGCTGCATATCGAAAGAAGCGAAGGATTCACTTCCCAAGCCTCGCAATAATTCGAAATAACGACAAATCACTCAAAGACACTCCGAATCGCGATATTTACCGTTTCCGCTCGCTGTATATCGAAACAAGCGAAGGATTCACATCCCAAGCCTCGAAATCGTACCAAAACATCGATAAATCAGAGTGGGACACTTAGAATCGCGATATTTACCGTTTCCGCTCGCTGTATATCGAAAGAAGATAAGGATTCACATCGCAAGCCTCGCAATCGTTCAAAATATCGGTAAATCAGAGTAGGAGACTCGGGATCGCGATATTTACATTTACCGCAAGCTGTATATCGAAAGAAGCGAAGGATTCACTTACCAAGCCTCGCAATCGTTCAAAATATCGATAAATCAGAGAAGGAGACTCGGAAACGCGATATTTACATTTACCACAGGCTGTATGAAGAAAGAAGCGATGGATTCACTTCCCAAGCATCGCAATAATTCGAAATAACGACAAATCACTCAAGGACACTCCGAATCGCGATATTTACCGTTTCCGCTCGCTGTATATCGAAAGAAGCGAAGGATTCACTTACCAAGAATCGCAATCGTTCAAAATATCGATCAATCAGAGAAGGAGACTCGGAAACGCGATATTTACATTTACCACAAGCTGTATATCGAAAGATGCGAAGGATTCACTTCCCAAGCGTCGCGATAATTCGAAATAACGACAAATCTTTCAAGGACACTCCGACTCGCGATATTTACCGTTTCCGCTCGCTGTATATCGAAAGAAGCGATTGATTCACATCCCAAGCCTCGCAATCGTTCAAGATATCGATAATTCAGAGTAGGAGACTCGGAATCGCGATATTTACCTTTTCCGCTCACTGTATATCGAAAGAAGCGAAGGATTCACTTCCCAAGCCTCCCAATAATTTGAAATAACGACAAATCTTTCGAGGACACTCCGACTCGCGATATTTACCGTTGCCGCTCGCTGTATATCGAAACAAGCGAATAATTCACATTCCAAGCCTCGCAATCGTTCAAGATATCGATAATTCAGAGTTGGAGACTCGGAATCGCGATATTTACTGTTTCCGCTCGCTGTATATCGAAAGAAGCGTTGGATTCAGTTCCCAAGCCCCCCAATAATTTGAAATAACGACAAATCTTTCAAGGACACTCCGACTCGCGATATTTACCGTTTCCGCTCGCTGTATATCGAAACAAGCGAATAATTCACATCCCAAGCCTCGCAACCGTTCGAAATAACGAGAAATCACTCAAGGTCACTCGGAATCACGATATTGACCTTTTCCATATGCAGTGTATTGAAAGAAGCTAAGGATTCGTTTCCCAAGCCTCGCAATCGTTCAAAATATCGGTAAATCAGAGTAGGAGACTCGGGATCGCGATATTTACATTTACCACTCGCTGTATATGGAAAGAAGCGATGGATTCACTTCCCAAACGTCGCAATAATTCGAAATAACGACAAATCACTCAAGGACACTCCGAATCGCGATATTTACCGTTTCCGCTCGCTGTATATCGAAACAAGCGAAGGATTCGCACCCCAAGCCTCGCAATCGTTCAAAATATCGATAAATCAGAGTAGGAGACCCGGAATCGCGATATTTACCGTTTCCGCTCGCTGTATATCGAATGAAGATGAGGATTCACATCGCAAGACTCGCAATCGTTCAAAATATCGGTAAATCAGAGTAGGAGACTCGGGATCGCGATATTTACATTTACCACTCGCTGTATATCGAAAGAAGCGAAGGATTCACTTCCCAAGCCTCGCAATAATTCGAAATAACGACAAATCACTCAAGGACACTTCGAATCGCGATATTTACCGTTTCCGCTCGCTGTATATCGAAACAAGCGAATAATTCACATCAAAAGCCTCGCAATCGTTCAAAATATCGATAAATCAGAGTAGGAGACTCGGAATCGCGATATTTAGCTTTTCCGCTCGCTGTATATCGAAAGAAGCGAAGGATTCACTTCCCAAGCCTCCCAATAATTTGAAATAACGACAAATCTTTCAAGGACACTCGGAATCACGATATTTACCGTTTCCGCTCCCTGTATATCGAAACAAGCGAAGGATTCGCATCCCAAGCCTCGCAATCGTTCAAAATATCGATAAATCAGAGTAGGAGACCCGGAATCGCGATATTTACCGTTTCCGCTCGCTGTATATCGAATGAAGATAAGGATTCACATCGCAAGACGCGCAATCGTTCAAAATATCGGTAAATCAGAGTAGAAGACTCGGGATCGCGATATTTACATTTACCACTCGCTGTATATCGAAAGATGATAAGGATTCACTTCCCAAGCCTAGCAATAATTCGAAATAACGACAAATCACTCAAGGACGCTCCGAATCGCGATATTTACCGTTTCCGCTCGCTGTATATCGAAAGAAGCGAAGGATTCACATCCCAAGCCGGGCAACCGTTCGAAATAACGAGAAATCACTCAAGGTCACTCGGAAAAACGATATTGATCTTTTCCGTATGCAGTGTATTGAATGAAGCTAAGGATTCGTTTCCCAAGCCTCGCAATCGTTCAAAATATCGATAAATCAGAGTAGGAGACTCGGCATTGCGATATTTACATTTACCACTCGCTGCATATCGAAAGAAACGAAGGATTCACTTCCCAAGCCTCCCAATAATTTGAAATAACGACAAATCTTTCAAGGACACTCCGACTCGCGATATTTACCGTTTCCGCTCGCTGTATATCGAAAGAAGCGATTGATTCACATCCCAAGCCTCGCAATCGTTTAAAATATCGATAGTACGAGACTCGGGATCGCGATATTTACCGTTTCCGCTCGCTGTATATCGAAACAAGCGAATAATTCACATCCCAAGCCTCGCAATGGTTCAAAATATCGATAAATCAGAGTAGGAGACTCGGAATCGCGATATTTACCTTTTCCGCTCGCTGTATATCGAAAGAAGCGAAGGATTCACTTCCCAAGCCTCCCAATAATTTGAAATAACGACAAATCTTTCAAGGACACTCCGACTCGCGATATTTACCGTTTCCGCTCGCTGTATATCGAAACAAGCGAATAATTCACATTACAAGCCTCGCAATCGTTCAAGATATCGATAATTCAGAGTAGGAGACTCGGAATCGCGATATTTACTGTTTCCGCTCGCTGTATATAGAAACAAGCGAACGATTCGCAACCCAAGCATAGCAATAATTCGAAATAACGACAAATCACTCAAGGACACTCCGAATCGCGATATTTACTGTTTCCGCTCGCTGTATATCGAAAGAAGCGAAGGATTCATTTCCCAAGCCCCCCAATAATTTGAAATAACGACAAATCTTTCAAGGACACTCCGACTCGCGATATTTACCGTTTCCGCTCGCTGTATATCGAAACAAGCGAATAATTCACATCCCAAGCCTCGCAATCGTTCAAGATATCGATAATTGAGAGTAGGAGACTCGGAATCGCGATATTTACCGTTTCCGCTCGCTGTATATCGAAAGCAGCGAGGGATTCACATCGCAAGCCTCGCAATCGTTCAAAATATGTGTAAATCAGAGTAGGAGACTCGGGATCGCGATATTTACATTTACCACTCGCTGTATATCGAAAGAAACGAAGGATTCACTTCCCAAGCCTCGCAATAATTCGAAATAACGACAAATCACTCAAGGACACTCCGAATCGCGATATTTACCGTTTCCGCTCGCTGTATATCGAAACAAGCGAATAATTCACATCAAAAGCCTCGCAATCGTTCAAAATATGGATAAATCAGAGTAGGAGACTCGGAATCGCGATATTTAGCTTTTCCGCTCGCTGTATATCGAAAGAAGCGAAGGATTCACTTCCCAAGCCTCCCAATAATTTGAAATAACGACAAATCTTTCAAGGACACTCCGACTCGCGATATTTACCGTTTCCGCTCGCTGTATATCGAAAGAAGCGATTGATTCACATCCCAAGCCTCGCAATCGTTTAAAATATCGATAAAGCACAGTACGAGACTCGGGATCGCGATATTTACCGTTTCCGCCCGCTGTATATCGAAACAAGCGAATAATTCACATCCCAAGCCTCGCAATCGTTCAAGATATCGATAATTCAGAGTAGGAGACTCGGAATCGGGATATTTACCTTTACGCTCGCTGTATATGGAAAGAAGCGAAGGATTCACATCACAAGCCTCGCAATCGTTCAAAATATCGGTAAATCAGAGTAGGAGACTCGGGATCGCGATATTTACATTTACCACTCGCTGTATATCGAAAGATGATAAGGATTCACTTCCCAAGCCTAGCAATAATTCGAAATAACGACAAATCACTCAAGGACACTCCGAATCGCGATATTGACCGTTTCCGCTCGCTGTATATCGAAAGAAGCGAAGGATTCACATCCCAAGTCTCGCAATCGTTCAAGATATCGATAATTCAGAGTAGGAGACTCGGAATCGGGATATTTACCTTTACGCTCGACGTATATCGAAAGAAGCGAAGGATTCACATCACAAGCCTCGCAATCGTTCAAAATATCGGTAAATCAGAGTAGGAGACTCGGGATCGCGATATTTACATTTACCACTCGCTGTATATCGAAAGAAACGAAGGATTCACTTCCCAAGCCTCGCAATAATTCGAAATAACGACAAATCATTCAAGGACACTCCGAATCGCGATATTGACCGTTTCCGCTCGCTGTATATCGAAAGAAGCGAAGGATTCACATCCCAAGCCTCGCAACCGTTCGAAATAACGAGAAATCACTCAAGGTCACTCGGAATCACGATATTGACCTTTTCCATATGCAGTGTATTGAAAGAAGCTAAGGATTCGTTTCAAAAGCCTCGCAATCGTTCAAAATATCGGTAAATCAGAGTAGGAGACTCGGGATCGCGATATTTACATTTACCACTCGCTGTATATGGAAAGAAGCGATGGATTCACTTCCCAAACGTCGCAATAATTCGAAATAACGACAAATCACTCAAGGACACTCCGAATCGCGATATTTACCGTTTCCGCTCGCTGTATATCGAAACAAGCGAAGGATTCGCACCCCAAGCCTCGCAATCGTTCAAAATATCGATAAATCAGAGTAGGAGACCCGGAATCGCGATATTTACCGTTTCCGCTCGCTGTATATCGAATGAAGATGAGGATTCACATCGCAAGACTCGCAATCGTTCAAAATATCGGTAAATCAGAGTAGGAGACTCGGGATCGCGATATTTACATTTACCACTCGCTGTATATCGAAAGAAGCGAAGGATTCACTTCCCAAGCCTCGCAATAATTCGAAATAACGACAAATCACTCAAGGACGCTCCGAATCGCGATATTTACCGTTTCCGCTCGCTGTATATCGAAACAAGCGAATAATTCACATCAAAAGCCTCGCAATCGTTCAAAACATCGATAAATCAGAGTAGGAGACTCGGAATCGCGATATTTAGCTTTTCCGCTCGCTGTATATCGAAAGAAGCGAAGGATTCACTTCCCAAGCCTCCCAATAATTTGAAATAACGACAATACTTTCAAGGACACTCCGACTCGCGATATTTACCGTTTCCGCTCGCTGTATATCGAAACAAGCGAATAATTCACATCCTAAGCCTCGCAATCGTTCAAGATATCGATAATTCAGAGTAGGAGACTCGGAATCGGGATATTTACCTTTTACGCTCGCTGTATATCGAAAGAAGCGAAGGATTCACATCACAAGCCTCGCAATCGTTCAAAATATCGGTAAATCAGAGTAGGAGACTCGGGATCGCGATATTTACATTTACCACTCGCTGTATATCGAAAGAAACGAAGGATTCACTTCCCAAACGTCGCAATAATTCGAAATAACGACAAATCACTCAAGGACACTCGGAATCACGATATTTACCGTTTCCGCTCCCTGTATATCGAAACAAGCGAAGGATTCGCATCCCAAGCCTCGCAATCGTTCAAAATATCGATAAATCAGAGTAGGAGACCCGGAATCGCGATATTTACCGTTTCCGCTCGCTGTATATCGAATGAAGATAAGGATTCACATCGCAAGACTCGCAATCGTTCAAAATATCGGTAAATCAGAGTAGAAGACTCGGGCTCGCGATATTTACATTTACCACTCGCTGTATATCGAAAGATGCGAAGGATTCACTTCCCAAGCCTCGCAATAATTCGAAATAACGACAAATCACTCAAGGACGCTCCGAATCGCGATATTTACCGTTTCCGCTCGCTGTATATCGAAAGAAGCGAAGGATTCACATCCCAAGCCGGGCAACCGTTCGAAATAACGAGAAATCACTCAAGGTCACTCGGAATCACGATATTGATCTTTTCCGTATGCAGTGTATTGAATGATGCTAAGGATTCGTTTCCCAAGCCTCGCAATCGTTCAAAATATCGATAAATCAGAGTAGGAGACTCGGGATTGCGATATTTACATTTACCACTCGCTGCATATCGAAAGAAACGAAGGATTCACTTCCCAAGCCTCGCAATAATTCGAAATAACGACAAATCATTCAAGGACACTCCGACTCGCGATATTTACCGTTTCCGCTCGCTGTATATCGAAACAAGCGAATAATTCACATCCCAAGCCTCGCAATCGATCAAAATATCTATAAATCAGAGAAGGAGACTCGGAAACGCGATAGTTACATTTACCGCAAGCTGTATATCGAAAGAAGCGAAGGATTCACTTACCAAGCCTCGCAATCGTTCAAAATATCGATAAATCAGAGAAGGAGACTCGGAAACATGATATTTACATTTACCACAGGCTGTATGAAGAAAGAAGCGATGGATTCACTTCCCAAGCATCGCAATAATTCGAAATAACGACAAATCACTCAAGGTCACTCGGAATCACGATATTGATCTTTTCCGTATGCAGTGTATTGAAAGAAGCTAAGGATTCGTTTCCCAAGCCTCGCAATCGTTCAAAATATCGATAAATCAGAGTAGGAGACTCGGGATTGCGATATTTACATTTACCACTCGCTGCATATCGAAAGAAGCGAAGGATTCACTTCCCAAGCCTCGCAATAATTCGAAATAACGACAAATCACTCAAAGACACTCCGAATCGCGATATTTACCGTTTCCGCTCGCTGTATATCGAAACAAGCGAAGGATTCACATCCCAAGCCTCGAAATCGTACCAAAACATCGATAAATCAGAGTGGGACACTTAGAATCGCGATATTTACCGTTTCCGCTCTCTGTATATCGAAAGAAGATAAGGATTCACATCGCAAGCCTCGCAATCGTTCAAAATATCGGTAAATCAGAGTAGGAGACTCGGGATCGCGATATTTACATTTACCGCAAGCTGTATATCGAAAGAAGCGAAGGATTCACTTACCAAGCCTCGCAATCGTTCAAAATATCGATAAATCAGAGAAGGAGACTCGGAAACGCGATATTTACATTTACCACAGGCTGTATGAAGAAAGAAGCGATGGATTCACTTCCCAAGCATCGCAATAATTCGAAATAACGACAAATCACTCAAGGACACTCCGAATCGCGATATTTACCGTTTCCGCTCGCTGTATATCGAAAGAAGCGAAGGATTCACTTACCAAGAATCGCAATCGTTCAAAATATCGATCAATCAGAGAAGGAGACTCGGAAACGCGATATTTACATTTACCACAAGCTGTATATCGAAAGATGCGAAGGATTCACTTCCCAAGCGTCGCGATAATTCGAAATAACGACAAATCTTTCAAGGACACTCCGACTCGCGATATTTACCGTTTCCGCTCGCTGTATATCGAAAGAAGCGATTGATTCACATCCCAAGCCTCGCAATCGTTCAAGATATCGATAATTCAGAGTAGGAGACTCGGAATCGCGATATTTACCTTTTCCGCTCACTGTATATCGAAAGAAGCGAAGGATTCACTTCCCAAGCCTCCCAATAATTTGAAATAACGACAAATCTTTCGAGGACACTCCGACTCGCGATATTTACCGTTGCCGCTCGCTGTATATCGAAACAAGCGAATAATTCACATTCCAAGCCTCGCAATCGTTCAAGATATCGATAATTCAGAGTTGGAGACTCGGAATCGCGATATTTACTGTTTCCGCTCGCTGTATATCGAAAGAAGCGTTGGATTCAGTTCCCAAGCCCCCCAATAATTTGAAATAACGACAAATCTTTCAAGGACACTCCGACTCGCGATATTTACCGTTTCCGCTCGCTGTATATCGAAACAAGCGAATAATTCACATCCCAAGCCTCGCAACCGTTCGAAATAACGAGAAATCACTCAAGGTCACTCGGAATCACGATATTGACCTTTTCCATATGCAGTGTATTGAAAGAAGCTAAGGATTCGTTTCCCAAGCCTCGCAATCGTTCAAAATATCGGTAAATCAGAGTAGGAGACTCGGGATCGCGATATTTACATTTACCACTCGCTGTATATGGAAAGAAGCGATGGATTCACTTCCCAAACGTCGCAATAATTCGAAATAACGACAAATCACTCAAGGACACTCCGAATCGCGATATTTACCGTTTCCGCTCGCTGTATATCGAAACAAGCGAAGGATTCGCACCCCAAGCCTCGCAATCGTTCAAAATATCGATAAATCAGAGTAGGAGACCCGGAATCGCGATATTTACCGTTTCCGCTCGCTGTATATCGAATGAAGATGAGGATTCACATCGCAAGACTCGCAATCGTTCAAAATATCGGTAAATCAGAGTAGGAGACTCGGGATCGCGATATTTACATTTACCACTCGCTGTATATCGAAAGAAGCGAAGGATTCACTTCTCAAGCCTCGCAATAATTCGAAATAACGACAAATCACTCAAGGACACTTCGAATCGCGATATTTACCGTTTCCGCTCGCTGTATATCGAAACAAGCGAATAATTCACATCAAAAGCCTCGCAATCGTTCAAAATATCGATAAATCAGAGTAGGAGACTCGGAATCGCGATATTTAGCTTTTCCGCTCGCTGTATATCGAAAGAAGCGAAGGATTCACTTCCCAAGCCTCCCAATAATTTGAAATAACGACAAATCTTTCAAGGACACTCGGAATCACGATATTTACCGTTTCCGCTCCCTGTATATCGAAACAAGCGAAGGATTCGCATCCCAAGCCTCGCAATCGTTCAAAATATCGATAAATCAGAGTAGGAGACCCGGAATCGCGATATTTACCGTTTCCGCTCGCTGTATATCGAATGAAGATAAGGATTCACATCGCAAGACGCGCAATCGTTCAAAATATCGGTAAATCAGAGTAGAAGACTCGGGATCGCGATATTTACATTTACCACTCGCTGTATATCGAAAGATGATAAGGATTCACTTCCCAAGCCTAGCAATAATTCGAAATAACGACAAATCACTCAAGGACGCTCCGAATCGCGATATTTACCGTTTCCGCTCGCTGTATATCGAAAGAAGCGAAGGATTCACATCCCAAGCCGGGCAACCGTTCGAAATAACGAGAAATCACTCAAGGTCACTCGGAAAAACGATATTGATCTTTTCCGTATGCAGTGTATTGAATGAAGCTAAGGATTCGTTTCCCAAGCCTCGCAATCGTTCAAAATATCGATAAATCAGAGTAGGAGACTCGGCATTGCGATATTTACATTTACCACTCGCTGCATATCGAAAGAAACGAAGGATTCACTTCCCAAGCCTCGCAATAATTCGAAATAACGACAAATCATTCAAGGACACTCCGACTCGCGATATTTACCGTTTCCGCTCGCTGTATATCGAAACAAGCGAATAATTCACATCCCAAGCCTCGCAGTCGATCAAAATATCTATAAATCAGAGAAGGAGACTCGGAAACGCGATAGTTACATTTACCGCAAGCTGTATATCGAAAGAAGCGAAGGATTCACTTACCAAGCCTCGCAATCGTTCAAAATATCGATAAATCAGAGAAGGAGACTCGGAAACATGATATTTACATTTACCACAGGCTGTATGAAGAAAGAAGCGATGGATTCACTTCCCAAGCATCGCAATAATTCGAAATAACGACAAATCACTCAAGGTCACTCGGAATCACGATATTGATCTTTTCCGTATGCAGTGTATTGAAAGAAGCTAAGGATTCGTTTCCCAAGCCTCGCAATCGTTCAAAATATCGATAAATCAGAGTAGGAGACTCGGGATTGCGATATTTACATTTACCACTCGCTGCATATCGAAAGAAGCGAAGGATTCACTTCCCAAGCCTCGCAATAATTCGAAATAACGACAAATCACTCAAAGACACTCCGAATCGCGATATTTACCGTTTCCGCTCGCTGTATATCGAAACAAGCGAAGGATTCACATCCCAAGCCTCGAAATCGTACCAAAACATCGATAAATCAGAGTAGGACACTTAGAATCGCGATATTTACCGTTTCCGCTAGCTGTATATCGAAAGAAGCGAAGGATTCACTTACCAAGCCTCGCAATCGTTCAAAATATCGATAAATCAGAGAAGGAGACTCGGAAACGCGATATTTACATTTACCACAGGCTGTATGAAGAAAGAAGCGATGGATTCACTTCCCAAGCATCGCAATAATTCGAAATAACGACAAATCACTCAAGGACACTCCGAATCGCGATATTTACCGTTTCCGCTCGCTGTATATCGAAAGAAGCGAAGGATTCACTTACCAAGAATCGCAATCGTTCAAAATATCGATCAATCAGAGAAGGAGACTCGGAAACGCGATATTTACATTTACCACAAGCTGTATATCGAAAGATGCGAAGGACTCACTTACCAAGAATCGCAACCGTTCGAAATAACGAGAAATCACTCAAGGTTACGCAGAATCACGATATTGACCTTTTCCATATGCAGTGTATTGAAAGAAGCTAAGGATTCGTTTCCCAAGCCTCGCAATCGTTGAAAATATCGATAAATCAGAGTAGGAGACTCGGGATCGCGATATTTACATTTACCACTCGCTGTATAAAGAAAGAAGCGATGAATTCGCTTCCCAAGCGTCGCGATAATTCGAAATAACGACAAATCTTTCAAGGACACACCGACTCGCGATATTTACCGTTTCCGCTCGCTGTATATCGAAAGAAGCGATTGATTCACATCCCAAGCCTCGCAATCGTTCAAGATATCGATAATTCAGAGTAGGAGACTCGGAATCGCGATATTTACCTTTTCCGCTCACTGTATATCGAAAGAAGCGAAGGATTCACTTCCCATGCCTCCCAATAATTTGAAATAACGACAAATCTTTCGAGGACACTCCGACTCGCGATATTTACCGTTTCCGCTCGCTGTATATCGAAAGAAGCGATTGATTCACATCCCAAGCCTCGCAATCGTTTAAAATATCGATAAAGCACAGTACGAGACTCGGGATCGCGATATTTACCGTTTCCGCTCGCTGTATATCGGAACAAGCGAATAATTCACATCCTAAGCCTCGCAATCGTTCAAGATATCGATAATTCAGAGTAGGAGACTCGGAATCGCGATAATTACCTTTTCCACTCGCTGTATATCGAAAGAAGCGAAGGATTCACTTCCCAAGCATCGCAATAATTCGAAATATCGATATATCTGAGTAGGAGACTCCGAATGGCGATATTTACCGTTTCCGCTCGCTGTATATCGAAAGAAGCGAGGGATTCACATCGCAAGCCTCGCAATCGTTCAAAATATCGGTAAATCAGAGTAGGAGACTCGGGATCGCGATATTTACATTTACCACTCGCTGCATATCGAAAGAAACGAAGGATTCACTGACCAAGCCTCGCAATCGTTCAAAATATCGATAAATCAGAGAAGGAGACTCGGAAACATGATATTTACATTTACCACAGGCTGTATGAAGAAAGAAGCGATGGATTCACTTCCCAAGCATCGCAATAATTCGAAATAACGACAAATCACTCAAGGTCACTCGGAATCACGATATTGATCTTTTCCGTATGCAGTGTATCGAAACAAGCGAAGGATTCGCATCCCAAGCCTCGCAATCGATCAAAATATCGATAAATCAGAGTAGGAGACTCGGAAGCGCGATATTTACCGTTTCCGCTCGCTGTATATCGAAAGAAGATAAGGATTCACATCGCAAGCCTCGCAATCGTTCAAAATATCGGTAAATCAGAGTAGGAGACTCGGGATCGCGATATTTACATTTACCGCAAGCTGTATATCGAAAGAAGCGAAGGATTCACTGACCAAGCCTCGCAATCGTTCAAAATATCGATAAATCAGAGAAGGAGACTCGGAAACATGATATTTACATTTACCACAGGCTGTATGAAGAAAGAAGCGATGGATTCACTTAACAAGCATCGCAATAATTCGAAATAACGACAAATCACTCAAGGTCACTCGGAATCACGATATTGATCTTTTCCGTATGCAGTGTATCGAAACAAGCGAAGGATTCGCATCCCAAGCCTCGCAATCGATCAAAATATCGATAAATCAGAGTAGGAGACTCGGAAGCGCGATATTTACCGTTTCCGCTCGCTGTATATCGAAAGAAGATAAGGATTCACATCGCAAGCCTCGCAATCGTTCAAAATATCGGTAAATCAGAGTAGGAGACTCGGGATCGCGATATTTACATTTACCGCAAGCTGTATATCGAAAGAAGCGAAGGATTCACTTACCAAGCCTCGCAATCGTTCAAAATATCGATAAATCAGAGAAGGAGACTCGGAAACGCGATATTTACATTTACCACAGGCTGTATGAAGAAAGAAGCGATGGATTCACTTCCCAAGCATCGCAATAATTCGAAATAACGACAAATCACTCAAGGACACTCCGAATCGCGATATTTACCGTTTCCGCTCGCTGTATATCGAAAGAAGCGAAGGATTCACTTACCAAGTATCGCAATCGTTCAAAATATCGATCAATCAGAGAAGGAGACTCGGAAACGCGATATTTACATTTACCACAAGCTGTATATCGAAAGATGCGAAGGATTCACTTACCAAGAATCGCAACCGTTCGAAATAACGAGAAATCACTCAAGGTTACGCAGAATCACGATATTGACCTTTTCCATATGCAGTGTATTGAAAGAAGCTAAGGATTCGTTTCCCAAGCCTCGCAATCGTTGAAAATATCGATAAATCAGAGTAGGAGACTCGGGATCGCGATATTTACATTTACCACTCGCTGTATATAGAAAGAAGCGATGAATTCGCTTCCCAAGCGTCGCGATAATTCGAAATAACGACAAATCTTTCAAGGACACTCCGACTCACGATATTTACCGTTTCCGCTCGCTGTATATCGAAAGAAGCGATTGATTCACATCCCAAGCCTCGCAATCGTTCAAGATATCGATAATTCAGAGTAGGAGACTCGGAATCGCGATATTTACCTTTTCCGCTCACTGTATATCGAAAGAAGCGAAGGATTCACTTCCCAAGCCTCCCAATAATTTGAAATAACGACAAATCTTTCGAGGACACTCCGACTCGCGATATTTACCGTTTCCGCTCGCTGTATATCGAAAGAAGCGATTGATTCACATCCCAAGCCTCGCAATCGTTTAAAATATCGATAAAGCACAGTACGAGACTCGGGATCGCGATATTTACCGTTTCCGCTCGCTGTATATCGGAACAAGCGAATAATTCACATCCTAAGCCTCGCAATCGTTCAAGATATCGATAATTCAGAGTAGGAGACTCGGAATCGCGATAATTACCTTTTCCACTCGCTGTATATCGAAAGAAGCGAAGGATTCACTTCCCAAGCATCGCAATAATTCGAAATATCGATATATCAGAGTAGGAGACTCCGAATGGCGATATTTACCGTTTCCGCTCGCTGTATATCGAAAGAAGCGAGGGATTCACATCGCAAGCCTCGCAATCGTTCAAAATATCGATAAATCAGAGAAGGAGACTCGGAAACATGATATTTACATTTACCACAGGCTGTATGAAGAAAGAAGCGATGGATTCACTTCCCAAGCATCGCAATAATTCGAAATAACGACAAATCACTCAAGGTCACTCGGAATCACGATATTGATCTTTTCCGTATGCAGTGTATCGAAACAAGCGAAGGATTCGCATCCCAAGCCTCGCAATCGATCAAAATATCGATAAATCAGAGTAGGAGACTCGGAAGCGCGATATTTACCGTTTCCGCTCGCTGTATATCGAAAGAAGATAAGGATTCACATCGCAAGCCTCGCAATCGTTCAAAATATCGGTAAATCAGAGTAGGAGACTCGGGATCGCGATATTTACATTTACCGCAAGCTGTATATCGAAAGAAGCGAAGGATTCACTGACCAAGCCTCGCAATCGTTCAAAATATCGATAAATCAGAGAAGGAGACTCGGAAACATGATATTTACATTTACCACAGGCTGTATGAAGAAAGAAGCGATGGATTCACTTCCCAAGCATCGCAATAATTCGAAATAACGACAAATCACTCAAGGTCACTCGGAATCACGATATTGATCTTTTCCGTATGCAGTGTATCGAAACAAGCGAAGGATTCGCATCCCAAGCCTCGCAATCGATCAAAATATCGATAAATCAGAGTAGGAGACTCGGAAGCGCGATATTTACCGTTTCCGCTCGCTGTATATCGAAAGAAGATAAGGATTCACATCGCAAGCCTCGCAATCGTTCAAAATATCGGTAAATCAGAGTAGGAGACTCGGGATCGCGATATTTACATTTACCGCAAGCTGTATATCGAAAGAAGCGAAGGATTCACTTACCAAGCCTCGCAATCGTTCAAAATATCGATAAATCAGAGAAGGAGACTCGGAAACGCGATATTTACATTTACCACAGGCTGTATGAAGAAAGAAGCGATGGATTCACTTCCCAAGCATCGCAATAATTCGAAATAACGACAAATCACTCAAGGTCACTCGGAATCACGATATTGATCTTTTCCGTATGCAGTGTATCGAAACAAGCGAAGGATTCGCATCCCAAGCCTCGCAATCGATCAAAATATCGATAAATCAGAGTAGGAGACTCGGAAGCGCGATATTTACCGTTTCCGCTCGCTGTATATCGAAAGAAGATAAGGATTCACATCGGAAGCCTCGCAATCGTTCAAAATATCGGTAAATCAGAGTAGGAGACTCGGGATCGCGATATTTACATTTACCGCAAGCTGTATATCGAAAGAAGCGAAGGATTCACTTACCAAGCCTCGCAATCGTTCAAAATATCGATAAATCAGAGAAGGAGACTCGGAAACGCGATATTTACATTTACCACAGGCTGTATGAAGAAAGAAGCGATGGATTCACTTCCCAAGCATCGCAATAATTCGAAATAACGACAAATCACTCAAGGACACTCCGAATCGCGATATTTACCGTTTCCGCTCGCTGTATATCGAAAGAAGCGAAGGATTCACTTACCAATAATCGCAATCGTTCAAAATATCGATCAATCAGAGAAGGAGACTCGGAAACGCGATATTTACATTTACCACAAGCTGTATATCGAAAGATGCGAAGGATTCACTTAACAAGAATCGCAACCGTTCGAAATAACGAGAAATCACTCAAAGTCACGCAGAATCACGATATTGACCTTTTCCATATGCAGTGTATTGAAAGAAGCTAAGGATTCGTTTCCCAAGCCTCGCAATCGTTGAAAATATCGATAAATCAGAGTAGGAGACTCGGGATCGCGATATTTACATTTACCACTCGCTGTATATAGAAAGAAGCGATGAATTCGCTTCCCAAGCGTCGCAATAATTCGAAATAACGACAAATCTTTCAAGGACACTCCGACTCGCGATATTTACCGTTTCCGCTCGCTGTATATCGAAAGAAGCGATTGATTCACATCCCAAGCCTCGCAATCGTTTAAAATATCGATAGTACGAGACTCGGGATCGCGATATTTACTGTTTCCGCTCGCTGTATATCGAAACAAGCGAATAATTCACATCCCAAGCCTCGCAATCGTTCAAGATATCGATAATTCAGAGTAGGAGACTCGGAATCGCGATATTTACTGTTTCCGCTCGCTGTATATAGAAACAAGCGAACGATTCGCAACACAAGCATAGCAATAATTCGAAATAACGACAAATCACTCAAGGACACTCCGAATCGCGATATTTACTGTTTACGCTCGCTGTATATCGAAAGAAGCGAAGGATTCACTTCCCAAGCCCCCCAATAATTTGAAATAACGACAAATCTTTCAAGGACACTCCGACTCGCGATATTTACCGTTTCCGCTCGCTGTATATCGAAAGAAGCGAGGGATTCACATCGCAAGCCTCGCAATCGTTCAAGATATCGATAATTCAGAGTAGGAGACTCGGAATCGCGATATTTACTGTTTCCGCTCGCTGTATATCGAAAGCAGCGAGGGATTCACATCGCAAGCCTCGCAATCGTTCAAAATATCGATAAATCAGAGTAGGAGACTCGGGATCGCGATATTTACATTTACCACTCGCTGTATATGGAAAGAAGCGATGGATTCACTTCCCATACGTCGCAATAATTCGAAATAACGACAAATCACTCAAGGACACTCCGAATCGCGATATTTACCGTTTCCGCTCGCTGTATATCGAAACAAGCGAAGGATTCGCATCCCAAGCCTCGCAATCGTTCAAAATATCGATAAATCAGAGTAGGAGACCCGGAATCGCGATATTTACCGTTTCCGCACGCTGTATATCGAATGAAGATGAGGATTCACATCGCAAGACTCGCAATCGTTCAAAATATCGGTAAATCAGAGTAGGAGACTCGGGATCGCGATATTCACATTTACCACTCTCTGTATATCGAAAGAAGCGAAGGATTCACTTCCCAAGCCTCGCAATAATTCGAAATAACGACAAGTCACTCAAGGACACTCCGAATCGCGATATTTACCGTTTCCGCTCGCTGTATATCGAAACAAGCGAATAATTCACATCAAAAGCCTCGCAATCGTTCAAAATATCGATAAATCAGAGTAGGAGACTCGGAATCGCGATATTTAGCTTTTCCGCTCGCTGTATATCGAAAGAAGCGAAGGATTCACTTCCCAAGCCTCCCAATAATTTGAAATAAAGACAAATCTTTCAAGGACACTCCGACTCGCGATATTTAGCGTTTCCGCTCGCTGTATATCGAAACAAGCGAATAATTCACATCCCAAGCCTCGCAATCGTTCAAGATATCGATAATTCAGAGTAGGAGACTCGGAATCGGAATATTTACCTTTTACGCTCGCTGTATATCGAAAGAAGCGAAGGATTGTATATCGAAACAAGCGAATAATTCACATCAAAAGCCTCGCAATCGTTCAAAATATGGATAAATCGGAGTAGGAGACTCGGAATCGCGATATTTAGCTTTTCCGCTCGCTGTATATCGAAAGAAGCGAAGGATTCACTTCCCAAGCCTCCCAATAATTTGAAATAACGACAAATCTTTCAAGGACACTCCGACTCGCGATATTTACCGTTTCCGCTCGCTGTATATCGAAAGAAGCGATTGATTCACATCCCAAGCCTCGCAATCGTTTAAAATATCGATAAAGCACAGTACGAGACTCGGGATCGCGATATTTACCGTTTCCGCTCGCTGTATATCGAAACAAGCGAATAATTCACATCCCAAGCCTCGCAATCGTTCAAGATATCGATAATTTAGAGTAGGAGACTCGGAATCGGGATATTTACCTTTACGCTCGCTGTATATCGAAAGAAGCGAAGGATTCACATCCCAAGCCTCGCAACCGTTCGAAATAACGAGAAATCACTCAAGGTCACTCGGAATCACGATATTGACCTTTTCCATATGCAGTGTATTGAAAGAAGCTAAGGATTCGTTTCCCAAGCCTCGCAATCGTTCAAAATATCGATAAATCAGAGTAGGAGACTCGGAATCGCGATATTTACCTTTTCCGCTCGCTGTATATCGAAAGAAGCGAAGGATTCACTTCCCAAGCCTCCCAATAATTTGAAATAACGACAAATCTTTCAAGGACACTCCGACTCGCGATATTTACCGTTTCCGCTCGCTGTATATCGAAACAAGCGAATAATTCACATCCCAAGCCTCGCAATCGTTCAAGATATCGATAATTCAGAGTAGGAGACTCGGAATCGCGATATTTACTGTTTCCGCTCGCTGTATATAGAAACAAGCGAACGATTCGCAACCCAAGCATAGCAATAATTCGAAATAACGACAAATCACTCAAGGACACTCCGAATCGCGATATTTACTGTTTCCGCTCGCTGTATATCGATAGAAGCGAAGGATTCACTTCCCAAGACCCCCAATAATTTGAAATAACGACAAATCTTTCAAGGACACTCCGACTCGCGATATTTACCGTTTCCGCTCGCTGTATATCGAAACAAGCGAATAATTCACATCCCAAGCCTCGCAATCGTTCAAGATATCGATAATTGAGAGTAGGCGACTCGGAATCGCGATATTTACCGTTTCCGCTCGCTGTATATCGAAAGCAGCGAGGGATTCACATCGCAAGCCTCGCAATCGTTCAAAATATCGATAAATCAGAGTAGGAGACTCGGGATCGCGATATTTACATTTACCACTCGCTGTATATGGAAAGAAGCGATGGATTCACTTCCCATACGTCGCAATAATTCGAAATAACGACAAATCACTCAAGGACACTCCGAATCGCGATATTTACCGTTTCCGCTCGCTGTATATCGAAAGAAGCGATTGATTCACATCCCAAGCCTCGCAATCGTTTAAAATATCGATAAAGCACAGTACGAGACTCGGGATCGCGATATTTACCGTTTCCGCTCGCTGTATATCGAAACAAGCGAATAATTCACATCCCAAGCCTCGCAATCGTTCAAGATATCGATAATTCAGAGTAGGAGACTCGGAATCGCGATATTTACTGTTTCCGCTCGCTGTATATAGAAACAAGCGAACGATTCGCAACCCAAGCATAGCAATAATTCGAAATAACGACAAATCACTCAAGGACACTCCGAATCGCGATATTTACTGTTTCCGCTCGCTGTATATCGATAGAAGCGAAGGATTCACTTCCCAAGCCTCCCAATAATTTGAAAAAATGACAAATCACTCAAGGACACTCCGACTCGCGATATTTACCGTTTCCGCTCGCTGTATATCGAAACAAGCGAATAATTCACATCCCAAGCCTCGCAATCGTTCAAAATATCGATAAATCAGAGTAGGAGAATCGTAATCGCGATATTTACATTTACCACTCGCTGTATATGGAAAGAAGCGATGGATTCACTTCCCAAACGTCGCAATAATTCGAAATAACGACAAATCACTCAAGGACACTCCGAATCGCGATATTTACCGTTTCCGCTCGCTGTATATCGAAACAAGCGAATAATTCACATCCCAAGCCTCGCAATCGTTCAAAATATCGATAAATCAGAGTAGGAGACCCGGAATCGCGATATTGACCGTTTCCGCTCGCTGTATATCGAAACAAGCGAATAATTCACATCCCAAGCCTCGCAATCGTTCAAAATATCGATAAATCAGAGTAGGAGACCCGGAATCGCGATATTGACCGTTTCCGCTCGCTGTATATCGAAAGAAGCGAAGTATTCACATCCCAAGCCTCGCAACCGTTCGAAATAACGAGAAATCACTCAAGGTCACTCGGAATCACGATATTGACCTTTTCCATATGCAGTGTATTGAAAGAAGCTAAGGATTCGTTTCCCAAGCCTCGCAATCGTTCAAAATATCGGTAAATCAGAGTAGGACACTTAGAATCGCGATATTTAGCTTTTCCGCTCGCTGTATATCGAAAGAAGCGAAGGATTCACTTCCCAAGCCTCCCAATAATTTGAAATAAAGACAAATCTTTCAAGGACACTCCGACTCGCGATATTTAGCGTTTCCGCTCGCTGTATATCGAAACAAGCGAATAATTCACATCCCAAGCCTCGCAATCGTTCAAGATATCGATAATTCAGAGTAGGAGACTCGGAATCGGAATATTTACCTTTTACGCTCGCTGTATATCGAAAGAAGCGAAGGATTGTATATCGAAACAAGCGAATAATTCACATCAAAAGCCTCGCAATCGTTCAAAATATGGATAAATCGGAGTAGGAGACTCGGAATCGCGATATTTAGCTTTTCCGCTCGCTGTATATCGAAAGAAGCGAAGGATTCACTTCCCAAGCCTCCCAATAATTTGAAATAACGACAAATCTTTCTAGGACACTCCGACTCGCGATATTTACCGTTTCCGCTCGCTGTATATCGAAAGAAGCGATTGATTCACATCCCAAGCCTCGCAATCGTTTAAAATATCGATAAAGCACAGTACGAGACTCGGGATCGCGATATTTACCGTTTCCGCTCGCTGTATATCGAAACAAGCGAATAATTCACATCCCAAGCCTCGCAATCGTTCAAGATATCGATAATTTAGAGTAGGAGACTCGGAATCGGGATATTTACCTTTACGCTCGCTGTATATCGAAAGAAGCGAAGGATTCACATCCCAAGCCTCGCAACCGTTCGAAATAACGAGAAATCACTCAAGGTCACTCGGAATCACGATATTGACCTTTTCCATATGCAGTGTATTGAAAGAAGCTAAGGATTCGTTTCCCAAGCCTCGCAATCGTTCAAAATATCGATAAATCAGAGTAGGAGACTCGGAATCGCGATATTTACCTTTTCCGCTCGCTGTATATCGAAAGAAGCGAAGGATTCACTTCCCAAGCCTCCCAATAATTTGAAATAACGACAAATCTTTCAAGGACACTCCGACTCGCGATATTTACCGTTTCCGCTCGCTGTATATCGAAACAAGCGAATAATTCACATCCCAAGCCTCGCAATCGTTCAAGATATCGATAATTCAGAGTAGGAGACTCGGAATCGCGATATTTACTGTTTCCGCTCGCTGTATATAGAAACAAGCGAACGATTCGCAACCCAAGCATAGCAATAATTCGAAATAACGACAAATCACTCAAGGACACTCCGAATCGCGATATTTACTGTTTCCGCTCGCTGTATATCGATAGAAGCGAAGGATTCACTTCCCAAGCCCCCCAATAATTTGAAATAACGACAAATCTTTCAAGGACACTCCGACTCGCGATATTTACCGTTTCCGCTCGCTGTATATCGAAACAAGCGAATAATTCACATCCCAAGCCTCGCAATCGTTCAAGATATCGATAATTGAGAGTAGGCGACTCGGAATCGCGATATTTACCGTTTCCGCTCGCTGTATATCGAAAGCAGCGAGGGATTCACATCGCAAGCCTCGCAATCGTTCAAAATATCGATAAATCAGAGTAGGAGACTCGGGATCGCGATATTTACATTTACCACTCGCTGTATATGGAAAGAAGCGATGGATTCACTTCCCATACGTCGCAATAATTCGAAATAACGACAAATCACTCAAGGACACTCCGAATCGCGATATTTACCGTTTCCGCTCGCTGTATATCGAAAGAAGCGATTGATTCACATCCCAAGCCTCGCAATCGTTTAAAATATCGATAAAGCACAGTACGAGACTCGGGATCGCGATATTTACCGTTTCCGCTCGCTGTATATCGAAACAAGCGAATAATTCACATCCCAAGCCTCGCAATCGTTCAAGATATCGATAATTCAGAGTAGGAGATTCGGAATCGGGATATTTACCTTTACGCTCGCTGTATATCGAGAGAAGCGAAGGATTCACATCCCAAGCCTCGCAACCGTTCGAAATAACGAGAAATCACTCAAGGTCACTCGGAATCACGATATTGACCTTTTCCATATGCAGTGTATTGAAAGAAGCTAAGGATTCGTTTCCCAAGCCTCGCAATCGATCAAAATATCGATAAATCAGAGTAGGAGACTCGGAAGCGCGATATTTACCGTTTCCGCTAGCTGTATATCGAAAGAAGCGAAGGATTCACTTACCAAGCCTCGCAATCGTTCAAAATATCGATAAATCAGAGAAGGAGACTCGGAAACGCGATATTTACATTTACCACAGGCTGTATGAAGAAAGAAGCGATGGATTCACTTCCCAAGCATCGCAATAATTCGAAATAACGACAAATCACTCAAGGACACTCCGAATCGCGATATTTACCGTTTCCGCTCGCTGTATATCGAAAGAAGCGAAGGATTCACTTACCAAGAATCGCAATCGTTCAAAATATCGATCAATCAGAGAAGGAGACTCGGAAACGCGATATTTACATTTACCACAAGCTGTATATCGAAAGATGCGAAGGATTCACTTACCAAGAATCGCAACCGTTCGAAATAACGAGAAATCACTCAAGGTTACGCAGAATCACGATATTGACCTTTTCCATATGCAGTGTATTGAAAGAAGCTAAGGATTCGTTTCCCAAGCCTCGCAATCGTTGAAAATATCGATAAATCAGAGTAGGAGACTCGGGATCGCGATATTTACATTTACCACTCGCTGTATATAGAAAGAAGCGATGAATTCGCTTCCCAAGCGTCGCGATAATTCGAAATAACGACAAATCTTTCAAGGACACTCCGACTCGCGATATTTACCGTTTCCGCTCGCTGTATATCGAAAGAAGCGATTGATTCACATCCCAAGCCTCGCAATCGTTCAAGATATCGATAATTCAGAGTAGGAGACTCGGAATCGCGATATTTACCTTTTCCGCTCACTGTATATCGAAAGAAGCGAAGGATTCACTTCCCAAGCCTCCCAATAATTTGAAATAACGACAAATCTTTCGAGGACACTCCGACTCGCGATATTTACCGTTTCCGCTCGCTGTATATCGAAAGAAGCGATTGATTCACATCCCAAGCCTCGCAATCGTTTAAAATATCGATAAAGCACAGTACGAGACTCGGGATCGCGATATTTACCGTTTCCGCTCGCTGTATATCGGAACAAGCGAATAATTCACATCCTAAGCCTCGCAATCGTTCAAGATATCGATAATTCAGAGTAGGAGACTCGGAATCGCGATAATTACCTTTTCCACTCGCTGTATATCGAAAGAAGCGAAGGATTCACTTCCCAAGCATCGCAATAATTCGAAATATCGATATATCTGAGTAGGAGACTCCGAATGGCGATATTTACCGTTTCCGCTCGCTGTATATCGAAAGAAGCGAGGGATTCACATCGCAAGCCTCGCAATCGTTCAAAATATCGGTAAATCAGAGTAGGAGACTCGGGATCGCGATATTTACATTTACCACTCGCTGTATATCGAAAGAAACGAAGGATTCACTGACCAAGCCTCGCAATCGTTCAAAATATCCATAAATCAGAGAAGGAGACTCGGAAACATGATATTTACATTTACCACAGGCTGTATGAAGAAAGAAGCGATGGATTCACTTCCCAAGCATCGCAATAATTCGAAATAACGACAAATCACTCAAGGTCACTCGGAATCACGATATTGATCTTTTCCGTATGCAGTGTATCGAAACAAGCGAAGGATTCGCATCCCAAGCCTCGCAATCGATCAAAATATCGATAAATCAGAGTAGGAGACTCGGAAGCGCGATATTTACCGTTTCCGCTCGCTGTATATCGAAAGAAGATAAGGATTCACATCGCAAGCCTCGCAATCGTTCAAAATATCGGTAAATCAGAGTAGGAGACTCGGGATCGCGATATTTACATTTACCGCAAGCTGTATATCGAAAGAAGCGAAGGATTCACTGACCAAGCCTCGCAATCGTTCAAAATATCGATAAATCAGAGAAGGAGACTCGGAAACATGATATTTACATTTACCACAGGCTGTATGAAGAAAGAAGCGATGGATTGACTTCCCAAGCATCGCAATAATTCGAAATAACGACAAATCACTCAAGGTCACTCGGAATCACGATATTGATCTTTTCCGTATGCAGTGTATCGAAACAAGCGAAGGATTCGCATCCCAAGCCTCGCAATCGATCAAAATATCGATAAATCAGAGTAGGAGACTCGGAAGCGCGATATTTACCGTTTCCGCTCGCTGTATATCGAAAGAAGATAAGGATTCACATCGCAAGCCTCGCAATCGTTCAAAATATCGGTAAATCAGAGTAGGAGACTCGGGATCGCGATATTTACATTTACCGCAAGCTGTATATCGAAAGAAGCGAAGGATTCACTGACCAAGCCTCGCAATCGTTCAAAATATCGATAAATCAGAGAAGGAGACTCGGAAACATGATATTTACATTTACCACAGGCTGTATGAAGAAAGAAGCGATGGATTCACTTCCCAAGCATCGCAATAATTCGAAATAACGACAAATCACTCAAGGTCACTCGGAATCACGATATTGATCTTTTCCGTATGCAGTGTATCGAAACAAGCGAAGGATTCGCATCCCAAGCCTCGCAATCGATCAAAATATCGATAAATCAGAGTAGGAGACTCGGAAGCGCGATATTTACCGTTTCCGCTCGCTGTATATCGGAACAAGCGAATAATTCACATCCTAAGCCTCGCAATCGTTCAAGATATCGATAATTCAGAGTAGGAGACTCGGAATCGCGATAATTACCTTTTCCACTCGCTGTATATCGAAAGAAGCGAAGGATTCACTTCCCAAGCATCGCAATAATTCGAAATATCGATATATCTGAGTAGGAGACTCCGAATGGCGATATTTACCGTTTCCGCTCGCTGTATATCGAAAGAAGCGAGGGATTCACATCGCAAGCCTCGCAATCGTTCAAAATATCGGTAAATCAGAGTAGGAGACTCGGGATCGCGATATTTACATTTACCACTCGCTGTATATCGAAAGAAACGAAGGATTCACTGACCAAGCCTCGCAATCGTTCAAAATATCGATAAATCAGAGAAGGAGACTCGGAAACATGATATTTACATTTACCACAGGCTGTATGAAGAAAGAAGCGATGGATTCACTTCCCAAGCATCGCAATAATTCGAAATAACGACAAATCACTCAAGGTCACTCGGAATCACGATATTGATCTTTTCCGTATGCAGTGTATCGAAACAAGCGAAGGATTCGCATCCCAAGCCTCGCAATCGATCAAAATATCGATAAATCAGAGTAGGAGACTCGGAAGCGCGATATTTACCGTTTCCGCTAGCTGTATATCGAAAGAAGCGAAGGATTCACTTACCAAGCCTCGCAATCGTTCAAAATATCGATAAATCAGAGAAGGAGACTCGGAAACGCGATATTTACATTTACCACAGGCTGTATGAAGAAAGAAGCGATGGATTCACTTCCCAAGCATCGCAATAATTCGAAATAACGACAAATCACTCAAGGTCACTCGGAATCACGATATTGATCTTTTCCGTATGCAGTGTATCGAAACAAGCGAAGGATTCGCATCCCAAGCCTCGCAATCGATCAAAATATCGATAAATCAGAGTAGGAGACTCGGAAGCGCGATATTTACCGTTTCCGCTCGCTGTATATCGAAACAAGCGAATAATTCACATCCCAAGCCTCGCAATCGTTCAAGATATCGATAATTCAGAGTAGGAGACTCGGAATCGCGATATTTACTGTTTCCGCTCGCTGTATATAGAAACAAGCGAACGATTCGCAACCCAAGCATAGCAATAATTCGAAATAACGACAAATCACTCAAGGACACTCCGAATCGCGATATTTACTGTTTCCGCTCGCTGTATATCGATAGAAGCGAAGGATTCACTTCCCAAGCCCCCCAATAATTTGAAATAACGACAAATCTTTCAAGGACACTCCGACTCGCGATATTTACCGTTTCCGCTCGCTGTATATCGAAACAAGCGAATAATTCACATCCCAAGCCTCGCAATCGTTCAAGATATCGATAATTGAGAGTAGGCGACTCGGAATCGCGATATTTACCGTTTCCGCTCGCTGTATATCGAAAGCAGCGAGGGATTCACATCGCAAGCCTCGCAATCGTTCAAAATATCGATAAATCAGAGTAGGAGACTCGGGATCGCGATATTTACATTTACCACTCGCTGTATATGGAAAGAAGCGATGGATTCACTTCCCATACGTCGCAATAATTCGAAATAACGACAAATCACTCAAGGACACTCCGAATCGCGATATTTACCGTTTCCGCTCGCTGTATATCGAAAGAAGCGATTGATTCACATCCCAAGCCTCGCAATCGTTTAAAATATCGATAAAGCACAGTACGAGACTCGGGATCGCGATATTTACCGTTTCCGCTCGCTGTATATCGAAACAAGCGAATAATTCACATCCCAAGCCTCGCAATCGTTCAAGATATCGATAATTCAGAGTAGGAGACTCGGAATCGGGATATTTACCTTTACGCTCGCTGTATATCGAGAGAAGCGAAGGATTCACATCCCAAGCCTCGCAACCGTTCGAAATAACGAGAAATCACTCAAGGTCACTCGGAATCACGATATTGACCTTTTCCATATGCAGTGTATTGAAAGAAGCTAAGGATTCGTTTCCCAAGCCTCGCAATCGTTCAAAATATCGATAAATCAGAGTAGGAGACTCGTAATCGCGATATTTACATTTACCACTCGCTGTATATCGAAAGAAACGAAGGATTCACTGACCAAGCCTCGCAATCGTTCAAAATATCGATAAATCAGAGAAGGAGACTCGGAAACATGATATTTACATTTACCACAGGCTGTATGAAGAAAGAAGCGATGGATTCACTTCCCAAGCATCGCAATAATTCGAAATAACGACAAATCACTCAAGGTCACTCGGAATCACGATATTGATCTTTTCCGTATGCAGTGTATCGAAACAAGCGAAGGATTCGCATCCCAAGCCTCGCAATCGATCAAAATATCGATAAATCAGAGTAGGAGACTCGGAAGCGCGATATTTACCGTTTCCGCTCGCTGTATATCGAAAGAAGATAAGGATTCACATCGCAAGCCTCGCAATCGTTCAAAATATCGGTAAATCAGAGTAGGAGACTCGGGATCGCGATATTTACATTTACCGCAAGCTGTATATCGAAAGAAGCGAAGGATTCACTGACCAAGCCTCGCAATCGTTCAAAATATCGATAAATCAGAGAAGGAGACTCGGAAACATGATATTTACATTTACCACAGGCTGTATGAAGAAAGAAGCGATGGATTCACTTCCCAAGCATCGCAATAATTCGAAATAACGACAAATCACTCAAGGTCACTCGGAATCACGATATTGATCTTTTCCGTATGCAGTGTATCGAAACAAGCGAAGGATTCGCATCCCAAGCCTCGCAATCGATCAAAATATCGATAAATCAGAGTAGGAGACTCGGAAGCGCGATATTTACCGTTTCCGCTCGCTGTATATCGAAAGAAGATAAGGATTCACATCGCAAGCCTCGCAATCGTTCAAAATATCGGTAAATCAGAGTAGGAGACTCGGGATCGCGATATTTACATTTACCGCAAGCTGTATATCGAAAGAAGCGAAGGATTCACTTACCAAGCCTCGCAATCGTTCAAAATATCGATAAATCAGAGAAGGAGACTCGGGATCGCGATATTTACATTTACCACTCGCTGTATATAGAAAGAAGCGATGAATTCGCTTCCCAAGCGTCGCGATAATTCGAAATAACGACAAATCTTTCAAGGACACTCCGACTCGCGATATTTACCGTTTCCGCTCGCTGTATATCGAAAGAAGCGAAGGATTCACTTACCAAGAATCGCAATCGTTCAAGATATCGATAATTCAGAGTAGGAGACTCGGAATCGCGATATTTACCTTTTCCGCTCACTGTATATCGAAAGAAGCGAAGGATTCACTTCCCAAGCCTCCCAATAATTTGAAATAACGACAAATCTTTCGAGGACACTCCGACTCGCGATATTTACCGTTTCCGCTCGCTGTATATCGAAAGAAGCGATTGATTCACATCCCAAGCCTCGCAATCGTTTAAAATATCGATAAAGCACAGTACGAGACTCGGGATCGCGATATTTACCGTTTCCGCTCGCTGTATATCGGAACAAGCGAATAATTCACATCCTAAGCCTCGCAATCGTTCAAGATATCGATAATTCAGAGTAGGAGACTCGGAATCGCGATAATTACCTTTTCCACTCGCTGTATATCGAAAGAAGCGAAGGATTCACTTCCCAAGCATCGCAATAATTCGAAATATCGATATATCAGAGTAGGAGACTCCGAATGGCGATATTTACCGTTTCCGCTCGCTGTATATCGAAAGAAGCGAGGGATTCACATCGCAAGCCTCGCAATCGTTCAAAATATCGGTAAATCAGAGTAGGAGACTCGGGATCGCGATATTTACATTTACCACTCGCTGTATATCGAAAGAAACGAAGGATTCACTGACCAAGCCTCGCAATCGTTCAAAATATCGATAAATCAGAGAAGGAGACTCGTAAACATGATATTTACATTTACCACAGGCTGTATGAAGAAAGAAGCGATGGATTCACTTCCCAAGCATCGCAATAATTCGAAATAACGACAAATCACTCAAGGTCACTCGGAATCACGATATTGATCTTTTCCGTATGCAGTGTATCGAAACAAGCGAAGGATTCGCATCCCAAGCCTCGCAATCGATCAAAATATCGATAAATCAGAGTAGGAGACTCGGAAGCGCGATATTTACCGTTTCCGCTCGCTGTATATCGAAAGAAGATAAGGATTCACATCGCAAGCCTCGCAATCGTTCAAAATATCGGTAAATCAGAGTAGGAGACTCGGGATCGCGATATTTACATTTACCGCAAGCTGTATATCGAAAGAAGCGAAGGATTCACTGACCAAGCCTCGCAATCGTTCAAAATATCGATAAATCAGAGAAGGAGACTCGGAAACATGATATTTACATTTACCACAGGCTGTATGAAGAAAGAAGCGATGGATTCACTTCCCAAGCATCGCAATAATTCGAAATAACGACAAATCACTCAAGGTCACTCGGAATCACGATATTGATCTTTTCCGTATGCAGTGTATCGAAACAAGCGAAGGATTCGCATCCCAAGCCTCGCAATCGATCAAAATATCGATAAATCAGAGTAGGAGACTCGGAAGCGCGATATTTACCGTTTCCGCTCGCTGTATATCGAAAGAAGATAAGGATTCACATCGCAAGCCTCGCAATCGTTCAAAATATCGGTAAATCAGAGTAGGAGACTCGGGATCGCGATATTTACATTTACCGCAAGCTGTATATCGAAAGAAGCGAAGGATTCACTTACCAAGCCTCGCAATCGTTCAAAATATCGATAAATCAGAGAAGGAGACTCGGAAACGCGATATTTACATTTACCACAGGCTGTATGAAGAAAGAAGCGATGGATTCACTTCCCAAGCATCGCAATAATTCGAAATAACGACAAATCACTCAAGGTCACTCGGAATCACGATATTGATCTTTTCCGTATGCAGTGTATCGAAACAAGCGAAGGATTCGCATCCCAAGCCTCGCAATCGATCAAAATATCGATAAATCAGAGTAGGAGACTCGGAAGCGCGATATTTACCGTTTCCGCTCGCTGTATATCGAAAGAAGATAAGGATTCACATCGGAAGCCTCGCAATCGTTCAAAATATCGGTAAATCAGAGTAGGAGACTCGGGATCGCGATATTTACATTTACCGCAAGCTGTATATCGAAAGAAGCGAAGGATTCACTTACCAAGCCTCGCAATCGTTCAAAATATCGATAAATCAGAGAAGGAGACTCGGAAACGCGATATTTACATTTACCACAGGCTGTATGAAGAAAGAAGCGATGGATTCACTTCCCAAGCATCGCAATAATTCGAAATAACGACAAATCACTCAAGGACACTCCGAATCGCGATATTTACCGTTTCCGCTCGCTGTATATCGAAAGAAGCGAAGGATTCACTTACCAATAATCGCAATCGTTCAAAATATCGATCAATCAGAGAAGGAGACTCGGAAACGCGATATTTACATTTACCACAAGCTGTATATCGAAAGATGCGAAGGATTCACTTACCAAGAATCGCAACCGTTCGAAATAACGAGAAATCACTCAAAGTCACGCAGAATCACGATATTGACCTTTTCCATATGCAGTGTATTGAAAGAAGCTAAGGATTCGTTTCCCAAGCCTCGCAATCGTTGAAAATATCGATAAATCAGAGTAGGAGACTCGGGATCGCGATATTTACATTTACCACTCGCTGTATATAGAAAGAAGCGATGAATTCGCTTCCCAAGCGTCGCAATAATTCGAAATAACGACAAATCTTTCAAGGACACTCCGACTCGCGATATTTACCGTTTCCGCTCGCTGTATATCGAAAGAAGCGATTGATTCACATCCCAAGCCTCGCAATCGTTTAAAATATCGATAGTACGAGACTCGGGATCGCGATATTTACTGTTTCCGCTCGCTGTATATCGAAACAAGCGAATAATTCACATCCCAAGCCTCGCAATCGTTCAAGATATCGATAATTCAGAGTAGGAGACTCGGAATCGCGATATTTACTGTTTCCGCTCGCTGTATATAGAAACAAGCGAACGATTCGCAACACAAGCATAGCAATAATTCGAAATAACGACAAATCACTCAAGGACACTCCGAATCGCGATATTTACTGTTTACGCTCGCTGTATATCGAAAGAAGCGAAGGATTCACTTCCCAAGCCCCCCAATAATTTGAAATAACGACAAATCTTTCAAGGACACTCCGACTCGCGATATTTACCGTTTCCGCTCGCTGTATATCGAAAGAAGCGAGGGATTCACATCGCAAGCCTCGCAATCGTTCAAGATATCGATAATTCAGAGTAGGAGACTCGGAATCGCGATATTTACTGTTTCCGCTCGCTGTATATAGAAACAAGCGAACGATTCGCAACCCAAGCATAGCAATAATTCGAAATAACGACAAATCACTCAAGGACACTCCGAATCGCGATATTTACTGTTTCCGCTCGCTGTATATTAATAGAAGCGAAGGATTCACTTCCCAAGCCCCCCAATAATTTGAAATAACGACAAATCTTTCAAGGACACTCCGACTCGCGATATTTACCGTTTCCGCTCGCTGTATATCGAAACAAGCGAATAATTCACATCCCAAGCCTCGCAATCGTTCAAGATATCGATAATTGAGAGTAGGAGACTCGGAATCGCGATATTTACCGTTTCCGCTCGCTGTATATCGAAAGCAGCGAGGGATTCACATCGCAAGCCTCGCAATCGTTCAAAATATCGATAAATCAGAGTAGGAGACTCGGGATCGCGATATTTACATTTACCACTCGCTGTATATGGAAAGAAGCGATGGATTCACTTCCCATACGTCGCAATAATTCGAAATAACGACAAATCACTCAAGGACACTCCGAATCGCGATATTTACCGTTTCCGCTCGCTGTATATCGAAACAAGCGAAGGATTCGCATCCCAAGCCTCGCAATCGTTCAAAATATCGATAAATCAGAGTAGGAGACCCGGAATCGCGATATTTACCGTTTCCGCACGCTGTATATCGAATGAAGATGAGGATTCACATCGCAAGACTCGCAATCGTTCAAAATATCGGTAAATCAGAGTAGGAGACTCGGGATCGCGATATTTACATTTACCACTCGCTGTATATCGAAAGAAGCGAAGGATTCACTTCCCAAGCCTCGCAATAATTCGAAATAACGACAAGTCACTCAAGGACACTCCGAATCGCGATATTTACCGTTTCCGCTCGCTGTATATCGAAACAAGCGAATAATTCACATCAAAAGCCTCGCAATCGTTCAAAATATCGATAAATCAGAGTAGGAGACTCGGAATCGCGATATTTAGCTTTTCCGCTCGCTGTATATCGAAAGAAGCGAAGGATTCACTTCCCAAGCCTCCCAATAATTTGAAATAAAGACAAATCTTTCAAGGACACTCCGACTCGCGATATTTAGCGTTTCCGCTCGCTGTATATCGAAACAAGCGAATAATTCACATCCCAAGCCTCGCAATCGTTCAAGATATCGATAATTCAGAGTAGGAGACTCGGAATCGGAATATTTACCTTTTACGCTCGCTGTATATCGAAAGAAGCGAAGGATTGTATATCGAAACAAGCGAATAATTCACATCAAAAGCCTCGCAATCGTTCAAAATATGGATAAATCGGAGTAGGAGACTCGGAATCGCGATATTTAGCTTTTCCGCTCGCTGTATATCGAAAGAAGCGAAGGATTCACTTCCCAAGCCTCCCAATAATTTGAAATAACGACAAATCTTTCAAGGACACTCCGACTCGCGATATTTACCGTTTCCGCTCGCTGTATATCGAAAGAAGCGATTGATTCACATCCCAAGCCTCGCAATCGTTTAAAATATCGATAAAGCACAGTACGAGACTCGGGATCGCGATATTTACCGTTTCCGCTCGCTGTATATCGAAACAAGCGAATAATTCACATCCCAAGCCTCGCAATCGTTCGAGATATCGATAATTTAGAGTAGGAGACTCGGAATCGGGATATTTACCTTTACGCTCGCTGTATATCGAAAGAAGCGAAGGATTCACATCCCAAGCCTCGCAACCGTTCGAAATAACGAGAAATCACTCAAGGTCACTCGGAATCACGATATTGACCTTTTCCATATGCAGTGTATTGAAAGAAGCTAAGGATTCGTTTCCCAAGCCTCGCAATCGTTCAAAATATCGATAAATCAGAGTAGGAGACTCGGAATCGCGATATTTACCTTTTCCGCTCGCTGTATATCGAAAGAAGCGAAGGATTCACTTCCCAAGCCTCCCAATAATTTGAAATAACGACAAATCTTTCAAGGACACTCCGACTCGCGATATTTACCGTTTCCGCTCGCTGTATATCGAAACAAGCGAATAATTCACATCCCAAGCCTCGCAATCGTTCAAGATATCGATAATTCAGAGTAGGAGACTCGGAATCGCGATATTTACTGTTTCCGCTCGCTGTATATAGAAACAAGCGAACGATTCGCAACCCAAGCATAGCAATAATTCGAAATAACGACAAATCACTCAAGGACACTCCGAATCGCGATATTTACTGTTTCCGCTCGCTGTATATCGATAGAAGCGAAGGATTCACTTCCCAAGCCCCCCAATAACTTGAAATAACGACAAATCTTTCAAGGACACTCCGACTCGCGATATTTACCGTTTCCGCTCGCTGTATATCGAAACAAGCGAATAATTCACATCCCAAGCCTCGCAATCGTTCAAGATATCGATAATTGAGAGTAGGCGACTCGGAATCGCGATATTTACCGTTTCCGCTCGCTGTATATCGAAAGCAGCGAGGGATTCACATCGCAAGCCTCGCAATCGTTCAAAATATCGATAAATCAGAGTAGGAGACTCGGGATCGCGATATTTACATTTACCACTCGCTGTATATGGAAAGAAGCGATGGATTCACTTCCCATACGTCGCAATAATTCGAAATAACGACAAATCACTCAAGGACACTCCGAATCGCGATATTTACCGTTTCCGCTCGCTGTATATCGAAAGAAGCGATTGATTCACATCCCAAGCCTCGCAATCGTTTAAAATATCGATAAAGCACAGTACGAGACTCGGGATCGCGATATTTACCGTTTCCGCTCGCTGTATATCGGAACAAGCGAATAATTCACATCCTAAGCCTCGCAATCGTTCAAGATATCGATAATTCAGAGTAGGAGACTCGGAATCGCGATAATTACCTTTTCCACTCGCTGTATATCGAAAGAAGCGAAGGATTCACTTCCCAAGCATCGCAATAATTCGAAATATCGATATATCTGAGTAGGAGACTCCGAATGGCGATATTTACCGTTTCCGCTCGCTGTATATCGAAAGAAGCGAGGGATTCACATCGCAAGCCTCGCAATCGTTCAAAATATCGGTAAATCAGAGTAGGAGACTCGGGATCGCGATATTTACATTTACCACTCGCTGTATATCGAAAGAAACGAAGGATTCACTGACCAAGCCTCGCAATCGTTCAAAATATCGATAAATCAGAGAAGGAGACTCGGAAACATGATATTTACATTTACCACAGGCTGTATGAAGAAAGAAGCGATGGATTCACTTCCCAAGCATCGCAATAATTCGAAATAACGACAAATCACTCAAGGTCACTCGGAATCACGATATTGATCTTTTCCGTATGCAGTGTATCGAAACAAGCGAAGGATTCGCATCCCAAGCCTCGCAATCGATCAAAATATCGATAAATCAGAGTAGGAGACTCGGAAGCGCGATATTTACCGTTTCCGCTCGCTGTATATCGAAAGAAGATAAGGATTCACATCGCAAGCCTCGCAATCGTTCAAAATATCGGTAAATCAGAGTAGGAGACTCGGGATCGCGATATTTACATTTACCGCAAGCTGTATATCGAAAGAAGCGAAGGATTCACTGACCAAGCCTCGCAATCGTTCAAAATATCGATAAATCAGAGAAGGAGACTCGGAAACATGATATTTACATTTACCACAGGCTGTATGAAGAAAGAAGCGATGGATTCACTTCCCAAGCATCGCAATAATTCGAAATAACGACAAATCACTCAAGGTCACTCGGAATCACGATATTGATCTTTTCCGTATGCAGTGTATCGAAACAAGCGAAGGATTCGCATCCCAAGCCTCGCAATCGATCAAAATATCGATAAATCAGAGTAGGAGACTCGGAAGCGCGATATTTACCGTTTCCGCTCGCTGTATATCGAAAGAAGATAAGGATTCACATCGCAAGCCTCGCAATCGTTCAAAATATCGGTAAATCAGAGTAGGAGACTCGGGATCGCGATATTTACATTTACCGCAAGCTGTATATCGAAAGAAGCGAAGGATTCACTTACCAAGCCTCGCAATCGTTCAAAATATCGATAAATCAGAGAAGGAGACTCGGAAACGCGATATTTACATTTACCACAGGCTGTATGAAGAAAGAAGCGATGGATTCACTTCCCAAGCATCGCAATAATTCGAAATAACGACAAATCACTCAAGGACACTCCGAATCGCGATATTTACCGTTTCCGCTCGCTGTATATCGAAAGAAGCGAAGGATTCACTTACCAAGAATCGCAATCGTTCAAAATATCGATCAATCAGAGAAGGAGACTCGGAAACGCGATATTTACATTTACCACAAGCTGTATATCGAAAGATGCGAAGGATTCACTTACCAAGAATCGCAACCGTTCGAAATAACGAGAAATCACTCAAGGTTACGCAGAATCACGATATTGACCTTTTCCATATGCAGTGTATTGAAAGAAGCTAAGGATTCGTTTCCCAAGCCTCGCAATCGTTGAAAATATCGATAAATCAGAGTAGGAGACTCGGGATCGCGATATTTACATTTACCACTCGCTGTATATAGAAAGAAGCGATGAATTCGCTTCCCAAGCGTCGCGATAATTCGAAATAACGACAAATCTTTCAAGGACACTCCGACTCGCGATATTTACCGTTTCCGCTCGCTGTATATCGAAAGAAGCGATTGATTCACATCCCAAGCCTCGCAATCGTTCAAGATATCGATAATTCAGAGTAGGAGACTCGGAATCGCGATATTTACCTTTTCCGCTCACTGTATATCGAAAGAAGCGAAGGATTCACTTCCCAAGCCTCCCAATAATTTGAAATAACGACAAATCTTTCGAGGACACTCCGACTCGCGATATTTACCGTTTCCGCTCGCTGTATATCGAAAGAAGCGATTGATTCACATCCCAAGCCTCGCAATCGTTTAAAATATCGATAAAGCACAGTACGAGACTCGGGATCGCGATATTTACCGTTTCCGCTCGCTGTATATCGGAACAAGCGAATAATTCACATCCTAAGCCTCGCAATCGTTCAAGATATCGATAATTCAGAGTAGGAGACTCGGAATCGCGATAATTACCTTTTCCACTCGCTGTATATCGAAAGAAGCGAAGGATTCACTTCCCAAGCATCGCAATAATTCGAAATATCGATATATCAGAGTAGGAGACTCCGAATGGCGATATTTACCGTTTCCGCTCGCTGTATATCGAAAGAAGCGAGGGATTCACATCGCAAGCCTCGCAATCGTTCAAAATATCGGTAAATCAGAGTAGGAGACTCGGGATCGCGATATTTACATTTACCACTCGCTGTATATCGAAAGAAACGAAGGATTCACTGACCAAGCCTCGCAATCGTTCAAAATATCGATAAATCAGAGAAGGAGACTCGGAAACATGATATTTACATTTACCACAGGCTGTATGAAGAAAGAAGCGATGGATTCACTTCCCAAGCATCGCAATAATTCGAAATAACGACAAATCACTCAAGGTCACTCGGAATCACGATATTGATCTTTTCCGTATGCAGTGTATCGAAACAAGCGAAGGATTCGCATCCCAAGCCTCGCAATCGATCAAAATATCGATAAATCAGAGTAGGAGACTCGGAAGCGCGATATTTACCGTTTCCGCTCGCTGTATATCGAAAGAAGATAAGGATTCACATCGCAAGCCTCGCAATCGTTCAAAATATCGGTAAATCAGAGTAGGAGACTCGGGATCGCGATATTTACATTTACCGCAAGCTGTATATCGAAAGAAGCGAAGGATTCACTGACCAAGCCTCGCAATCGTTCAAAATATCGATAAATCAGAGAAGGAGACTCGGAAACATGATATTTACATTTACCACAGGCTGTATGAAGAAAGAAGCGATGGATTCACTTCCCAAGCATCGCAATAATTCGAAATAACGACAAATCACTCAAGGTCACTCGGAATCACGATATTGATCTTTTCCGTATGCAGTGTATCGAAACAAGCGAAGGATTCGCATCCCAAGCCTCGCAATCGATCAAAATATCGATAAATCAGAGTAGGAGACTCGGAAGCGCGATATTTACCGTTTCCGCTCGCTGTATATCGAAAGAAGATAAGGATTCACATCGGAAGCCTCGCAATCGTTCAAAATATCGGTAAATCAGAGTAGGAGACTCGGGATCGCGATATTTACATTTACCGCAAGCTGTATATCGAAAGAAGCGAAGGATTCACTTACCAAGCCTCGCAATCGTTCAAAATATCGATAAATCAGAGAAGGAGACTCGGAAACGCGATATTTACATTTACCACAGGCTGTATGAAGAAAGAAGCGATGGATTCACTTCCCAAGCATCGCAATAATTCGAAATAACGACAAATCACTCAAGGACACTCCGAATCGCGATATTTACCGTTTCCGCTCGCTGTATATCGAAAGAAGCGAAGGATTCACTTACCAAGAATCGCAATCGTTCAAAATATCGATCAATCAGAGAAGGAGACTCGGAAACGCGATATTTACATTTACCACAAGCTGTATATCGAAAGATGCGAAGGATTCACTTACCAAGAATCGCAACCGTTCGAAATAACGAGAAATCACTCAAGGTTACGCAGAATCACGATATTGACCTTTTCCATATGCAGTGTATTGAAAGAAGCTAAGGATTCGTTTCCCAAGCCTCGCAATCGTTGAAAATATCGATAAATCAGAGTAGGAGACTCGGGATCGCGATATTTACATTTACCACTCGCTGTATATAGAAAGAAGCGATGAATTCGCTTCCCAAGCGTCGCGATAATTCGAAATAACGACAAATCTTTCAAGGACACTCCGACTCGCGATATTTACCGTTTCCGCTCGCTGTATATCGAAAGAAGCGATTGATTCACATCCCAAGCCTCGCAATCGTTCAAGATATCGATAATTCAGAGTAGGAGACTCGGAATCGCGATATTTACCTTTTCCGCTCACTGTATATCGAAAGAAGCGAAGGATTCACTTCCCAAGCCTCCCAATAATTTGAAATAACGACAAATCTTTCGAGGACACTCCGACTCGCGATATTTACCGTTTCCGCTCGCTGTATATCGAAAGAAGCGATTGATTCACATCCCAAGCCTCGCAATCGTTTAAAATATCGATAAAGCACAGTACGAGACTCGGGATCGCGATATTTACCGTTTCCGCTCGCTGTATATCGGAACAAGCGAATAATTCACATCCTAAGCCTCGCAATCGTTCAAGATATCGATAATTCAGAGTAGGAGACTCGGAATCGCGATAATTACCTTTTCCACTCGCTGTATATCGAAAGAAGCGAAGGATTCACTTCCCAAGCATCGCAATAATTCGAAATATCGATATATCAGAGTAGGAGACTCCGAATGGCGATATTTACCGTTTCCGCTCGCTGTATATCGAAAGAAGCGAAGGATTCACTTACCAATAATCGCAATCGTTCAAAATATCGATCAATCAGAGAAGGAGACTCGGAAACGCGATATTTACATTTACCACAAGCTGTATATCGAAAGATGCGAAGGATTCACTTACCAAGAATCGCAACCGTTCGAAATAACGAGAAATCACTCAAAGTCACGCAGAATCACGATATTGACCTTTTCCATATGCAGTGTATTGAAAGAAGCTAAGGATTCGTTTCCCAAGCCTCGCAATCGTTGAAAATATAGATAAATCAGAGTAGGAGACTCGGGATCGCGATATTTACATTTACCACTCGCTGTATATAGAAAGAAGCGATGAATTCGCTTCCCAAGCGTCGCAATAATTCGAAATAACGACAAATCTTTCAAGGACACTCCGACTCGCGATATTTACCGTTTCCGCTCGCTGTATATCGAAAGAAGCGATTGATTCACATCCCAAGCCTCGCAATCGTTTAAAATATCGATAGTACGAGACTCGGGATCGCGATATTTACTGTTTCCGCTCGCTGTATATCGAAACAAGCGAATAATTCACATCCCAAGCCTCGCAATCGTTCAAGATATCGATAATTCAGAGTAGGAGACTCGGAATCGCGATATTTACTGTTTCCGCTCGCTGTATATAGAAACAAGCGAACGATTCGCAACACAAGCATAGCAATAATTCGAAATAACGACAAATCACTCAAGGACACTCCGAATCGCGATATTTACTGTTTACGCTCGCTGTATATCGAAAGAAGCGAAGGATTCACTTCCCAAGCCCCCCAATAATTTGAAATAACGACAAATCTTTCAAGGACACTCCGACTCGCGATATTTACCGTTTCCGCTCGCTGTATATCGAAAGAAGCGAGGGATTCACATCGCAAGCCTCGCAATCGTTCAAGATATCGATAATTCAGAGTAGGAGACTCGGAATCGCGATATTTACTGTTTCCGCTCGCTGTATATAGAAACAAGCGAACGATTCGCAACCCAAGCATAGCAATAATTCGAAATAACGACAAATCACTCAAGGACACTCCGAATCGCGATATTTACTGTTTCCGCTCGCTGTATATTAATAGAAGCGAAGGATTCACTTCCCAAGCCCCCCAATAATTTGAAATAACGACAAATCTTTCAAGGACACTCCGACTCGCGATATTTACCGTTTCCGCTCGCTGTATATCGAAACAAGCGAATAATTCACATCCCAAGCCTCGCAATCGTTCAAGATATCGATAATTGAGAGTAGGAGACTCGGAATCGCGATATTTACCGTTTCCGCTCGCTGTATATCGAAAGCAGCGAGGGATTCACATCGCAAGCCTCGCAATCGTTCAAAATATCGATAAATCAGAGTAGGAGACTCGGGATCGCGATATTTACATTTACCACTCGCTGTATATGGAAAGAAGCGATGGATTCACTTCCCATACGTCGCAATAATTCGAAATAACGACAAATCACTCAAGGACACTCCGAATCGCGATATTTACCGTTTCCGCTCGCTGTATATCGAAACAAGCGAAGGATTCGCATCCCAAGCCTCGCAATCGTTCAAAATATCGATAAATCAGAGTAGGAGACCCGGAATCGCGATATTTACCGTTTCCGCACGCTGTATATCGAATGAAGATGAGGATTCACATCGCAAGACTCGCAATCGTTCAAAATATCGGTAAATCAGAGTAGGAGACTCGGGATCGCGATATTTACATTTACCACTCGCTGTATATCGAAAGAAGCGAAGGATTCACTTCCCAAGCCTCGCAATAATTCGAAATAACGACAAGTCACTCAAGGACACTCCGAATCGCGATATTTACCGTTTCCGCTCGCTGTATATCGAAACAAGCGAATAATTCACATCAAAAGCCTCGCAATCGTTCAAAATATCGATAAATCAGAGTAGGAGACTCGGAATCGCGATATTTAGCTTTTCCGCTCGCTGTATATCGAAAGAAGCGAAGGATTCACTTCCCAAGCCTCCCAATAATTTGAAATAAAGACAAATCTTTCAAGGACACTCCGACTCGCGATATTTAGCGTTTCCGCTCGCTGTATATCGAAACAAGCGAATAATTCACATCCCAAGCCTCGCAATCGTTCAAGATATCGATAATTCAGAGTAGGAGACTCGGAATCGGAATATTTACCTTTTACGCTCGCTGTATATCGAAAGAAGCGAAGGATTGTATATCGAAACAAGCGAATAATTCACATCAAAAGCCTCGCAATCGTTCAAAATATGGATAAATCGGAGTAGGAGACTCGGAATCGCGATATTTAGCTTTTCCGCTCGCTGTATATCGAAAGAAGCGAAGGATTCACTTCCCAAGCCTCCCAATAATTTGAAATAACGACAAATCTTTCAAGGACACTCCGACTCGCGATATTTACCGTTTCCGCTCGCTGTATATCGAAAGAAGCGATTGATTCACATCCCAAGCCTCGCAATCGTTTAAAATATCGATAAAGCACAGTACGAGACTCGGGATCGCGATATTTACCGTTTCCGCTCGCTGTATATCGAAACAAGCGAATAATTCACATCCCAAGCCTCGCAATCGTTCGAGATATCGATAATTTAGAGTAGGAGACTCGGAATCGGGATATTTACCTTTACGCTCGCTGTATATCGAAAGAAGCGAAGGATTCACATCCCAAGCCTCGCAACCGTTCGAAATAACGAGAAATCACTCAAGGTCACTCGGAATCACGATATTGACCTTTTCCATATGCAGTGTATTGAAAGAAGCTAAGGATTCGTTTCCCAAGCCTCGCAATCGTTCAAAATATCGATAAATCAGAGTAGGAGACTCGGAATCGCGATATTTACCTTTTCCGCTCGCTGTATATCGAAAGAAGCGAAGGATTCACTTCCCAAGCCTCCCAATAATTTGAAATAACGACAAATCTTTCAAGGACACTCCGACTCGCGATATTTACCGTTTCCGCTCGCTGTATATCGAAACAAGCGAATAATTCACATCCCAAGCCTCGCAATCGTTCAAGATATCGATAATTCAGAGTAGGAGACTCGGAATCGCGATATTTACTGTTTCCGCTCGCTGTATATAGAAACAAGCGAACGATTCGCAACCCAAGCATAGCAATAATTCGAAATAACGACAAATCACTCAAGGACACTCCGAATCGCGATATTTACTGTTTCCGCTCGCTGTATATCGATAGAAGCGAAGGATTCACTTCCCAAGCCCCCCAATAACTTGAAATAACGACAAATCTTTCAAGGACACTCCGACTCGCGATATTTACCGTTTCCGCTCGCTGTATATCGAAACAAGCGAATAATTCACATCCCAAGCCTCGCAATCGTTCAAGATATCGATAATTGAGAGTAGGCGACTCGGAATCGCGATATTTACCGTTTCCGCTCGCTGTATATCGAAAGCAGCGAGGGATTCACATCGCAAGCCTCGCAATCGTTCAAAATATCGATAAATCAGAGTAGGAGACTCGGGATCGCGATATTTACATTTACCACTCGCTGTATATGGAAAGAAGCGATGGATTCACTTCCCATACGTCGCAATAATTCGAAATAACGACAAATCACTCAAGGACACTCCGAATCGCGATATTTACCGTTTCCGCTCGCTGTATATCGAAAGAAGCGATTGATTCACATCCCAAGCCTCGCAATCGTTTAAAATATCGATAAAGCACAGTACGAGACTCGGGATCGCGATATTTACCGTTTCCGCTCGCTGTATATCGGAACAAGCGAATAATTCACATCCTAAGCCTCGCAATCGTTCAAGATATCGATAATTCAGAGTAGGAGACTCGGAATCGCGATAATTACCTTTTCCACTCGCTGTATATCGAAAGAAGCGAAGGATTCACTTCCCAAGCATCGCAATAATTCGAAATATCGATATATCTGAGTAGGAGACTCCGAATGGCGATATTTACCGTTTCCGCTCGCTGTATATCGAAAGAAGCGAGGGATTCACATCGCAAGCCTCGCAATCGTTCAAAATATCGGTAAATCAGAGTAGGAGACTCGGGATCGCGATATTTACATTTACCACTCGCTGTATATCGAAAGAAACGAAGGATTCACTGACCAAGCCTCGCAATCGTTCAAAATATCGATAAATCAGAGAAGGAGACTCGGAAACATGATATTTACATTTACCACAGGCTGTATGAAGAAAGAAGCGATGGATTCACTTCCCAAGCATCGCAATAATTCGAAATAACGACAAATCACTCAAGGTCACTCGGAATCACGATATTGATCTTTTCCGTATGCAGTGTATCGAAACAAGCGAAGGATTCGCATCCCAAGCCTCGCAATCGATCAAAATATCGATAAATCAGAGTAGGAGACTCGGAAGCGCGATATTTACCGTTTCCGCTCGCTGTATATCGAAAGAAGATAAGGATTCACATCGCAAGCCTCGCAATCGTTCAAAATATCGGTAAATCAGAGTAGGAGACTCGGGATCGCGATATTTACATTTACCGCAAGCTGTATATCGAAAGAAGCGAAGGATTCACTGACCAAGCCTCGCAATCGTTCAAAATATCGATAAATCAGAGAAGGAGACTCGGAAACATGATATTTACATTTACCACAGGCTGTATGAAGAAAGAAGCGATGGATTCACTTCCCAAGCATCGCAATAATTCGAAATAACGACAAATCACTCAAGGTCACTCGGAATCACGATATTGATCTTTTCCGTATGCAGTGTATCGAAACAAGCGAAGGATTCGCATCCCAAGCCTCGCAATCGATCAAAATATCGATAAATCAGAGTAGGAGACTCGGAAGCGCGATATTTACCGTTTCCGCTCGCTGTATATCGAAAGAAGATAAGGATTCACATCGCAAGCCTCGCAATCGTTCAAAATATCGGTAAATCAGAGTAGGAGACTCGGGATCGCGATATTTACATTTACCGCAAGCTGTATATCGAAAGAAGCGAAGGATTCACTTACCAAGCCTCGCAATCGTTCAAAATATCGATAAATCAGAGAAGGAGACTCGGAAACGCGATATTTACATTTACCACAGGCTGTATGAAGAAAGAAGCGATGGATTCACTTCCCAAGCATCGCAATAATTCGAAATAACGACAAATCACTCAAGGACACTCCGAATCGCGATATTTACCGTTTCCGCTCGCTGTATATCGAAAGAAGCGAAGGATTCACTTACCAAGAATCGCAATCGTTCAAAATATCGATCAATCAGAGAAGGAGACTCGGAAACGCGATATTTACATTTACCACAAGCTGTATATCGAAAGATGCGAAGGATTCACTTACCAAGAATCGCAACCGTTCGAAATAACGAGAAATCACTCAAGGTTACGCAGAATCACGATATTGACCTTTTCCATATGCAGTGTATTGAAAGAAGCTAAGGATTCGTTTCCCAAGCCTCGCAATCGTTGAAAATATCGATAAATCAGAGTAGGAGACTCGGGATCGCGATATTTACATTTACCACTCGCTGTATATAGAAAGAAGCGATGAATTCGCTTCCCAAGCGTCGCGATAATTCGAAATAACGACAAATCTTTCAAGGACACTCCGACTCGCGATATTTACCGTTTCCGCTCGCTGTATATCGAAAGAAGCGATTGATTCACATCCCAAGCCTCGCAATCGTTCAAGATATCGATAATTCAGAGTAGGAGACTCGGAATCGCGATATTTACCTTTTCCGCTCACTGTATATCGAAAGAAGCGAAGGATTCACTTCCCAAGCCTCCCAATAATTTGAAATAACGACAAATCTTTCGAGGACACTCCGACTCGCGATATTTACCGTTTCCGCTCGCTGTATATCGAAAGAAGCGATTGATTCACATCCCAAGCCTCGCAATCGTTTAAAATATCGATAAAGCACAGTACGAGACTCGGGATCGCGATATTTACCGTTTCCGCTCGCTGTATATCGGAACAAGCGAATAATTCACATCCTAAGCCTCGCAATCGTTCAAGATATCGATAATTCAGAGTAGGAGACTCGGAATCGCGATAATTACCTTTTCCACTCGCTGTATATCGAAAGAAGCGAAGGATTCACTTCCCAAGCATCGCAATAATTCGAAATATCGATATATCAGAGTAGGAGACTCCGAATGGCGATATTTACCGTTTCCGCTCGCTGTATATCGAAAGAAGCGAGGGATTCACATCGCAAGCCTCGCAATCGTTCAAAATATCGGTAAATCAGAGTAGGAGACTCGGGATCGCGATATTTACATTTACCACTCGCTGTATATCGAAAGAAACGAAGGATTCACTGACCAAGCCTCGCAATCGTTCAAAATATCGATAAATCAGAGAAGGAGACTCGGAAACATGATATTTACATTTACCACAGGCTGTATGAAGAAAGAAGCGATGGATTCACTTCCCAAGCATCGCAATAATTCGAAATAACGACAAATCACTCAAGGTCACTCGGAATCACGATATTGATCTTTTCCGTATGCAGTGTATCGAAACAAGCGAAGGATTCGCATCCCAAGCCTCGCAATCGATCAAAATATCGATAAATCAGAGTAGGAGACTCGGAAGCGCGATATTTACCGTTTCCGCTCGCTGTATATCGAAAGAAGATAAGGATTCACATCGCAAGCCTCGCAATCGTTCAAAATATCGGTAAATCAGAGTAGGAGACTCGGGATCGCGATATTTACATTTACCGCAAGCTGTATATCGAAAGAAGCGAAGGATTCACTGACCAAGCCTCGCAATCGTTCAAAATATCGATAAATCAGAGAAGGAGACTCGGAAACATGATATTTACATTTACCACAGGCTGTATGAAGAAAGAAGCGATGGATTCACTTCCCAAGCATCGCAATAATTCGAAATAACGACAAATCACTCAAGGTCACTCGGAATCACGATATTGATCTTTTCCGTATGCAGTGTATCGAAACAAGCGAAGGATTCGCATCCCAAGCCTCGCAATCGATCAAAATATCGATAAATCAGAGTAGGAGACTCGGAAGCGCGATATTTACCGTTTCCGCTCGCTGTATATCGAAAGAAGATAAGGATTCACATCGCAAGCCTCGCAATCGTTCAAAATATCGGTAAATCAGAGTAGGAGACTCGGGATCGCGATATTTACATTTACCGCAAGCTGTATATCGAAAGAAGCGAAGGATTCACTTACCAAGCCTCGCAATCGTTCAAAATATCGATAAATCAGAGAAGGAGACTCGGAAACGCGATATTTACATTTACCACAGGCTGTATGAAGAAAGAAGCGATGGATTCACTTCCCAAGCATCGCAATAATTCGAAATAACGACAAATCACTCAAGGACACTCCGAATCGCGATATTTACCGTTTCCGCTCGCTGTATATCGAAAGAAGCGAAGGATTCACTTACCAAGAATCGCAATCGTTCAAAATATCGATCAATCAGAGAAGGAGACTCGGAAACGCGATATTTACATTTACCACAAGCTGTATATCGAAAGATGCGAAGGATTCACTTACCAAGAATCGCAACCGTTCGAAATAACGAGAAATCACTCAAGGTTACGCAGAATCACGATATTGACCTTTTCCATATGCAGTGTATTGAAAGAAGCTAAGGATTCGTTTCCCAAGCCTCGCAATCGTTGAAAATATCGATAAATCAGAGTAGGAGACTCGGGATCGCGATATTTACATTTACCACTCGCTGTATATAGAAAGAAGCGATGAATTCGCTTCCCAAGCGTCGCGATAATTCGAAATAACGACAAATCTTTCAAGGACACTCCGACTCGCGATATTTACCGTTTCCGCTCGCTGTATATCGAAAGAAGCGATTGATTCACATCCCAAGCCTCGCAATCGTTCAAGATATCGATAATTCAGAGTAGGAGACTCGGAATCGCGATATTTACCTTTTCCGCTCACTGTATATCGAAAGAAGCGAAGGATTCACTTCCCAAGCCTCCCAATAATTTGAAATAACGACAAATCTTTCGAGGACACTCCGACTCGCGATATTTACCGTTTCCGCTCGCTGTATATCGAAAGAAGCGATTGATTCACATCCCAAGCCTCGCAATCGTTTAAAATATCGATAAAGCACAGTACGAGACTCGGGATCGCGATATTTACCGTTTCCGCTCGCTGTATATCGGAACAAGCGAATAATTCACATCCTAAGCCTCGCAATCGTTCAAGATATCGATAATTCAGAGTAGGAGACTCGGAATCGCGATAATTACCTTTTCCACTCGCTGTATATCGAAAGAAGCGAAGGATTCACTTCCCAAGCATCGCAATAATTCGAAATATCGATATATCAGAGTAGGAGACTCCGAATGGCGATATTTACCGTTTCCGCTCGCTGTATATCGAAAGAAGCGAGGGATTCACATCGCAAGCCTCGCAATCGTTCAAAATATCGGTAAATCAGAGTAGGAGACTCGGGATCGCGATATTTACATTTACCACTCGCTGTATATCGAAAGAAACGAAGGATTCACTGACCAAGCCTCGCAATCGTTCAAAATATCGATAAATCAGAGAAGGAGACTCGGAAACATGATATTTACATTTACCACAGGCTGTATGAAGAAAGAAGCGATGGATTCACTTCCCAAGCATCGCAATAATTCGAAATAACGACAAATCACTCAAGGTCACTCGGAATCACGATATTGATCTTTTCCGTATGCAGTGTATCGAAACAAGCGAAGGATTCGCATCCCAAGCCTCGCAATCGATCAAAATATCGATAAATCAGAGTAGGAGACTCGGAAGCGCGATATTTACCGTTTCCGCTCGCTGTATATCGAAAGAAGATAAGGATTCACATCGGAAGCCTCGCAATCGTTCAAAATATCGGTAAATCAGAGTAGGAGACTCGGGATCGCGATATTTACATTTACCGCAAGCTGTATATCGAAAGAAGCGAAGGATTCACTTACCAAGCCTCGCAATCGTTCAAAATATCGATAAATCAGAGAAGGAGACTCGGAAACGCGATATTTACATTTACCACAGGCTGTATGAAGAAAGAAGCGATGGATTCACTTCCCAAGCATCGCAATAATTCGAAATAACGACAAATCACTCAAGGACACTCCGAATCGCGATATTTACCGTTTCCGCTCGCTGTATATCGAAAGAAGCGAAGGATTCACTTACCAATAATCGCAATCGTTCAAAATATCGATCAATCAGAGAAGGAGACTCGGAAACGCGATATTTACATTTACCACAAGCTGTATATCGAAAGATGCGAAGGATTCACTTACCAAGAATCGCAACCGTTCGAAATAACGAGAAATCACTCAAAGTCACGCAGAATCACGATATTGACCTTTTCCATATGCAGTGTATTGAAAGAAGCTAAGGATTCGTTTCCCAAGCCTCGCAATCGTTGAAAATATCGATAAATCAGAGTAGGAGACTCGGGATCGCGATATTTACATTTACCACTCGCTGTATATAGAAAGAAGCGATGAATTCGCTTCCCAAGCGTCGCAATAATTCGAAATAACGACAAATCTTTCAAGGACACTCCGACTCGCGATATTTACCGTTTCCGCTCGCTGTATATCGAAAGAAGCGATTGATTCACATCCCAAGCCTCGCAATCGTTTAAAATATCGATAGTACGAGACTCGGGATCGCGATATTTACTGTTTCCGCTCGCTGTATATCGAAACAAGCGAATAATTCACATCCCAAGCCTCGCAATCGTTCAAGATATCGATAATTCAGAGTAGGAGACTCGGAATCGCGATATTTACTGTTTCCGCTCGCTGTATATAGAAACAAGCGAACGATTCGCAACACAAGCATAGCAATAATTCGAAATAACGACAAATCACTCAAGGACACTCCGAATCGCGATATTTACTGTTTACGCTCGCTGTATATCGAAAGAAGCGAAGGATTCACTTCCCAAGCCCCCCAATAATTTGAAATAACGACAAATCTTTCAAGGACACTCCGACTCGCGATATTTACCGTTTCCGCTCGCTGTATATCGAAAGAAGCGAGGGATTCACATCGCAAGCCTCGCAATCGTTCAAGATATCGATAATTCAGAGTAGGAGACTCGGAATCGCGATATTTACTGTTTCCGCTCGCTGTATATAGAAACAAGCGAACGATTCGCAACCCAAGCATAGCAATAATTCGAAATAACGACAAATCACTCAAGGACACTCCGAATCGCGATATTTACTGTTTCCGCTCGCTGTATATTAATAGAAGCGAAGGATTCACTTCCCAAGCCCCCCAATAATTTGAAATAACGACAAATCTTTCAAGGACACTCCGACTCGCGATATTTACCGTTTCCGCTCGCTGTATATCGAAACAAGCGAATAATTCACATCCCAAGCCTCGCAATCGTTCAAGATATCGATAATTGAGAGTAGGAGACTCGGAATCGCGATATTTACCGTTTCCGCTCGCTGTATATCGAAAGCAGCGAGGGATTCACATCGCAAGCCTCGCAATCGTTCAAAATATCGATAAATCAGAGTAGGAGACTCGGGATCGCGATATTTACATTTACCACTCGCTGTATATGGAAAGAAGCGATGGATTCACTTCCCATACGTCGCAATAATTCGAAATAACGACAAATCACTCAAGGACACTCCGAATCGCGATATTTACCGTTTCCGCTCGCTGTATATCGAAACAAGCGAAGGATTCGCATCCCAAGCCTCGCAATCGATCAAAATATCGATAAATCAGAGTAGGAGACTCGGAAGCGCGATATTTACCGTTTCCGCTCGCTGTATATCGAAAGAAGATAAGGATTCACATCGCAAGCCTCGCAATCGTTCAAAATATCGGTAAATCAGAGTAGGAGACTCGGGATCGCGATATTTACATTTACCGCAAGCTGTATATCGAAAGAAGCGAAGGATTCACTTACCAAGCCTCGCAATCGTTCAAAATATCGATAAATCAGAGAAGGAGACTCGGAAACGCGATATTTACATTTACCACAGGCTGTATGAAGAAAGAAGCGATGGATTCACTTCCCAAGCATCGCAATAATTCGAAATAACGACAAATCACTCAAGGACACTCCGAATCGCGATATTTACCGTTTCCGCTCGCTGTATATCGAAAGAAGCGAAGGATTCACTTACCAAGAATCGCAATCGTTCAAAATATCGATCAATCAGAGAAGGAGACTCGGAAACGCGATATTTACATTTACCACAAGCTGTATATCGAAAGATGCGAAGGATTCACTTACCAAGAATCGCAACCGTTCGAAATAACGAGAAATCACTCAAGGTTACGCAGAATCACGATATTGACCTTTTCCATATGCAGTGTATTGAAAGAAGCTAAGGATTCGTTTCCCAAGCCTCGCAATCGTTGAAAATATCGATAAATCAGAGTAGGAGACTCGGGATCGCGATATTTACATTTACCACTCGCTGTATATAGAAAGAAGCGATGAATTCGCTTCCCAAGCGTCGCGATAATTCGAAATAACGACAAATCTTTCAAGGACACTCCGACTCGCGATATTTACCGTTTCCGCTCGCTGTATATCGAAAGAAGCGATTGATTCACATCCCAAGCCTCGCAATCGTTCAAGATATCGATAATTCAGAGTAGGAGACTCGGAATCGCGATATTTACCTTTTCCGCTCACTGTATATCGAAAGAAGCGAAGGATTCACTTCCCAAGCCTCCCAATAATTTGAAATAACGACAAATCTTTCGAGGACACTCCGACTCGCGATATTTACCGTTTCCGCTCGCTGTATATCGAAAGAAGCGATTGATTCACATCCCAAGCCTCGCAATCGTTTAAAATATCGATAAAGCACAGTACGAGACTCGGGATCGCGATATTTACCGTTTCCGCTCGCTGTATATCGGAACAAGCGAATAATTCACATCCTAAGCCTCGCAATCGTTCAAGATATCGATAATTCAGAGTAGGAGACTCGGAATCGCGATAATTACCTTTTCCACTCGCTGTATATCGAAAGAAGCGAAGGATTCACTTCCCAAGCATCGCAATAATTCGAAATATCGATATATCAGAGTAGGAGACTCCGAATGGCGATATTTACCGTTTCCGCTCGCTGTATATCGAAAGAAGCGAGGGATTCACATCGCAAGCCTCGCAATCGTTCAAAATATCGGTAAATCAGAGTAGGAGACTCGGGATCGCGATATTTACATTTACCACTCGCTGTATATCGAAAGAAACGAAGGATTCACTGACCAAGCCTCGCAATCGTTCAAAATATCGATAAATCAGAGAAGGAGACTCGGAAACATGATATTTACATTTACCACAGGCTGTATGAAGAAAGAAGCGATGGATTCACTTCCCAAGCATCGCAATAATTCGAAATAACGACAAATCACTCAAGGTCACTCGGAATCACGATATTGATCTTTTCCGTATGCAGTGTATCGAAACAAGCGAAGGATTCGCATCCCAAGCCTCGCAATCGATCAAAATATCGATAAATCAGAGTAGGAGACTCGGAAGCGCGATATTTACCGTTTCCGCTCGCTGTATATCGAAAGAAGATAAGGATTCACATCGCAAGCCTCGCAATCGTTCAAAATATCGGTAAATCAGAGTAGGAGACTCGGGATCGCGATATTTACATTTACCGCAAGCTGTATATCGAAAGAAGCGAAGGATTCACTGACCAAGCCTCGCAATCGTTCAAAATATCGATAAATCAGAGAAGGAGACTCGGAAACATGATATTTACATTTACCACAGGCTGTATGAAGAAAGAAGCGATGGATTCACTTCCCAAGCATCGCAATAATTCGAAATAACGACAAATCACTCAAGGTCACTCGGAATCACGATATTGATCTTTTCCGTATGCAGTGTATCGAAACAAGCGAAGGATTCGCATCCCAAGCCTCGCAATCGATCAAAATATCGATAAATCAGAGTAGGAGACTCGGAAGCGCGATATTTACCGTTTCCGCTCGCTGTATATCGAAAGAAGATAAGGATTCACATCGCAAGCCTCGCAATCGTTCAAAATATCGGTAAATCAGAGTAGGAGACTCGGGATCGCGATATTTACATTTACCGCAAGCTGTATATCGAAAGAAGCGAAGGATTCACTTACCAAGCCTCGCAATCGTTCAAAATATCGATAAATCAGAGAAGGAGACTCGGAAACGCGATATTTACATTTACCACAGGCTGTATGAAGAAAGAAGCGATGGATTCACTTCCCAAGCATCGCAATAATTCGAAATAACGACAAATCACTCAAGGACACTCCGAATCGCGATATTTACCGTTTCCGCTCGCTGTATATCGAAAGAAGCGAAGGATTCACTTACCAAGAATCGCAATCGTTCAAAATATCGATCAATCAGAGAAGGAGACTCGGAAACGCGATATTTACATTTACCACAAGCTGTATATCGAAAGATGCGAAGGATTCACTTACCAAGAATCGCAACCGTTCGAAATAACGAGAAATCACTCAAGGTTACGCAGAATCACGATATTGACCTTTTCCATATGCAGTGTATTGAAAGAAGCTAAGGATTCGTTTCCCAAGCCTCGCAATCGTTGAAAATATCGATAAATCAGAGTAGGAGACTCGGGATCGCGATATTTACATTTACCACTCGCTGTATATAGAAAGAAGCGATGAATTCGCTTCCCAAGCGTCGCGATAATTCGAAATAACGACAAATCTTTCAAGGACACTCCGACTCGCGATATTTACCGTTTCCGCTCGCTGTATATCGAAAGAAGCGATTGATTCACATCCCAAGCCTCGCAATCGTTCAAGATATCGATAATTCAGAGTAGGAGACTCGGAATCGCGATATTTACCTTTTCCGCTCACTGTATATCGAAAGAAGCGAAGGATTCACTTCCCAAGCCTCCCAATAATTTGAAATAACGACAAATCTTTCGAGGACACTCCGACTCGCGATATTTACCGTTTCCGCTCGCTGTATATCGAAAGAAGCGATTGATTCACATCCCAAGCCTCGCAATCGTTTAAAATATCGATAAAGCACAGTACGAGACTCGGGATCGCGATATTTACCGTTTCCGCTCGCTGTATATCGGAACAAGCGAATAATTCACATCCTAAGCCTCGCAATCGTTCAAGATATCGATAATTCAGAGTAGGAGACTCGGAATCGCGATAATTACCTTTTCCACTCGCTGTATATCGAAAGAAGCGAAGGATTCACTTCCCAAGCATCGCAATAATTCGAAATATCGATATATCAGAGTAGGAGACTCCGAATGGCGATATTTACCGTTTCCGCTCGCTGTATATCGAAAGAAGCGAGGGATTCACATCGCAAGCCTCGCAATCGTTCAAAATATCGGTAAATCAGAGTAGGAGACTCGGGATCGCGATATTTACATTTACCACTCGCTGTATATCGAAAGAAACGAAGGATTCACTGACCAAGCCTCGCAATCGTTCAAAATATCGATAAATCAGAGAAGGAGACTCGGAAACATGATATTTACATTTACCACAGGCTGTATGAAGAAAGAAGCGATGGATTCACTTCCCAAGCATCGCAATAATTCGAAATAACGACAAATCACTCAAGGTCACTCGGAATCACGATATTGATCTTTTCCGTATGCAGTGTATCGAAACAAGCGAAGGATTCGCATCCCAAGCCTCGCAATCGATCAAAATATCGATAAATCAGAGTAGGAGACTCGGAAGCGCGATATTTACCGTTTCCGCTCGCTGTATATCGAAAGAAGATAAGGATTCACATCGGAAGCCTCGCAATCGTTCAAAATATCGGTAAATCAGAGTAGGAGACTCGGGATCGCGATATTTACATTTACCGCAAGCTGTATATCGAAAGAAGCGAAGGATTCACTTACCAAGCCTCGCAATCGTTCAAAATATCGATAAATCAGAGAAGGAGACTCGGAAACGCGATATTTACATTTACCACAGGCTGTATGAAGAAAGAAGCGATGGATTCACTTCCCAAGCATCGCAATAATTCGAAATAACGACAAATCACTCAAGGACACTCCGAATCGCGATATTTACCGTTTCCGCTCGCTGTATATCGAAAGAAGCGAAGGATTCACTTACCAATAATCGCAATCGTTCAAAATATCGATCAATCAGAGAAGGAGACTCGGAAACGCGATATTTACATTTACCACAAGCTGTATATCGAAAGATGCGAAGGATTCACTTACCAAGAATCGCAACCGTTCGAAATAACGAGAAATCACTCAAAGTCACGCAGAATCACGATATTGACCTTTTCCATATGCAGTGTATTGAAAGAAGCTAAGGATTCGTTTCCCAAGCCTCGCAATCGTTGAAAATATCGATAAATCAGAGTAGGAGACTCGGGATCGCGATATTTACATTTACCACTCGCTGTATATAGAAAGAAGCGATGAATTCGCTTCCCAAGCGTCGCAATAATTCGAAATAACGACAAATCTTTCAAGGACACTCCGACTCGCGATATTTACCGTTTCCGCTCGCTGTATATCGAAAGAAGCGATTGATTCACATCCCAAGCCTCGCAATCGTTTAAAATATCGATAGTACGAGACTCGGGATCGCGATATTTACTGTTTCCGCTCGCTGTATATCGAAACAAGCGAATAATTCACATCCCAAGCCTCGCAATCGTTCAAGATATCGATAATTCAGAGTAGGAGACTCGGAATCGCGATATTTACTGTTTCCGCTCGCTGTATATAGAAACAAGCGAACGATTCGCAACACAAGCATAGCAATAATTCGAAATAACGACAAATCACTCAAGGACACTCCGAATCGCGATATTTACTGTTTACGCTCGCTGTATATCGAAAGAAGCGAAGGATTCACTTCCCAAGCCCCCCAATAATTTGAAATAACGACAAATCTTTCAAGGACACTCCGACTCGCGATATTTACCGTTTCCGCTCGCTGTATATCGAAAGAAGCGAGGGATTCACATCGCAAGCCTCGCAATCGTTCAAGATATCGATAATTCAGAGTAGGAGACTCGGAATCGCGATATTTACTGTTTCCGCTCGCTGTATATAGAAACAAGCGAACGATTCGCAACCCAAGCATAGCAATAATTCGAAATAACGACAAATCACTCAAGGACACTCCGAATCGCGATATTTACTGTTTCCGCTCGCTGTATATTAATAGAAGCGAAGGATTCACTTCCCAAGCCCCCCAATAATTTGAAATAACGACAAATCTTTCAAGGACACTCCGACTCGCGATATTTACCGTTTCCGCTCGCTGTATATCGAAACAAGCGAATAATTCACATCCCAAGCCTCGCAATCGTTCAAGATATCGATAATTGAGAGTAGGAGACTCGGAATCGCGATATTTACCGTTTCCGCTCGCTGTATATCGAAAGCAGCGAGGGATTCACATCGCAAGCCTCGCAATCGTTCAAAATATCGATAAATCAGAGTAGGAGACTCGGGATCGCGATATTTACATTTACCACTCGCTGTATATGGAAAGAAGCGATGGATTCACTTCCCATACGTCGCAATAATTCGAAATAACGACAAATCACTCAAGGACACTCCGAATCGCGATATTTACCGTTTCCGCTCGCTGTATATCGAAACAAGCGAAGGATTCGCATCCCAAGCCTCGCAATCGTTCAAAATATCGATAAATCAGAGTAGGAGACCCGGAATCGCGATATTTACCGTTTCCGCACGCTGTATATCGAATGAAGATGAGGATTCACATCGCAAGACTCGCAATCGTTCAAAATATCGGTAAATCAGAGTAGGAGACTCGGGATCGCGATATTTACATTTACCACTCGCTGTATATCGAAAGAAGCGAAGGATTCACTTCCCAAGCCTCCCAATAATTTGAAATAAAGACAAATCTTTCAAGGACACTCCGACTCGCGATATTTAGCGTTTCCGCTCGCTGTATATCGAAACAAGCGAATAATTCACATCCCAAGCCTCGCAATCGTTCAAGATATCGATAATTCAGAGTAGGAGACTCGGAATCGGAATATTTACCTTTTACGCTCGCTGTATATCGAAAGAAGCGAAGGATTGTATATCGAAACAAGCGAATAATTCACATCAAAAGCCTCGCAATCGTTCAAAATATGGATAAATCGGAGTAGGAGACTCGGAATCGCGATATTTAGCTTTTCCGCTCGCTGTATATCGAAAGAAGCGAAGGATTCACTTCCCAAGCCTCCCAATAATTTGAAATAACGACAAATCTTTCAAGGACACTCCGACTCGCGATATTTACCGTTTCCGCTCGCTGTATATCGAAAGAAGCGATTGATTCACATCCCAAGCCTCGCAATCGTTTAAAATATCGATAAAGCACAGTACGAGACTCGGGATCGCGATATTTACCGTTTCCGCTCGCTGTATATCGAAACAAGCGAATAATTCACATCCCAAGCCTCGCAATCGTTCAAGATATCGATAATTTAGAGTAGGAGACTCGGAATCGGGATATTTACCTTTACGCTCGCTGTATATCGAAAGAAGCGAAGGATTCACATCCCAAGCCTCGCAACCGTTCGAAATAACGAGAAATCACTCAAGGTCACTCGGAATCACGATATTGACCTTTTCCATATGCAGTGTATTGAAAGAAGCTAAGGATTCGTTTCCCAAGCCTCGCAATCGTTCAAAATATCGATAAATCAGAGTAGGAGACTCGGAATCGCGATATTTACCTTTTCCGCTCGCTGTATATCGAAAGAAGCGAAGGATTCACTTCCCAAGCCTCCCAATAATTTGAAATAACGACAAATCTTTCAAGGACACTCCGACTCGCGATATTTACCGTTTCCGCTCGCTGTATATCGAAACAAGCGAATAATTCACATCCCAAGCCTCGCAATCGTTCAAGATATCGATAATTCAGAGTAGGAGACTCGGAATCGCGATATTTACTGTTTCCGCTCGCTGTATATAGAAACAAGCGAACGATTCGCAACCCAAGCATAGCAATAATTCGAAATAACGACAAATCACTCAAGGACACTCCGAATCGCGATATTTACTGTTTCCGCTCGCTGTATATCGATAGAAGCGAAGGATTCACTTCCCAAGCCCCCCAATAACTTGAAATAACGACAAATCTTTCAAGGACACTCCGACTCGCGATATTTACCGTTTCCGCTCGCTGTATATCGAAACAAGCGAATAATTCACATCCCAAGCCTCGCAATCGTTCAAGATATCGATAATTGAGAGTAGGCGACTCGGAATCGCGATATTTACCGTTTCCGCTCGCTGTATATCGAAAGCAGCGAGGGATTCACATCGCAAGCCTCGCAATCGTTCAAAATATCGATAAATCAGAGTAGGAGACTCGGGATCGCGATATTTACATTTACCACTCGCTGTATATGGAAAGAAGCGATGGATTCACTTCCCATACGTCGCAATAATTCGAAATAACGACAAATCACTCAAGGACACTCCGAATCGCGATATTTACCGTTTCCGCTCGCTGTATATCGAAAGAAGCGATTGATTCACATCCCAAGCCTCGCAATCGTTTAAAATATCGATAAAGCACAGTACGAGACTCGGGATCGCGATATTTACCGTTTCCGCTCGCTGTATATCGGAACAAGCGAATAATTCACATCCTAAGCCTCGCAATCGTTCAAGATATCGATAATTCAGAGTAGGAGACTCGGAATCGCGATAATTACCTTTTCCACTCGCTGTATATCGAAAGAAGCGAAGGATTCACTTCCCAAGCATCGCAATAATTCGAAATATCGATATATCTGAGTAGGAGACTCCGAATGGCGATATTTACCGTTTCCGCTCGCTGTATATCGAAAGAAGCGAGGGATTCACATCGCAAGCCTCGCAATCGTTCAAAATATCGGTAAATCAGAGTAGGAGACTCGGGATCGCGATATTTACATTTACCACTCGCTGTATATCGAAAGAAACGAAGGATTCACTGACCAAGCCTCGCAATCGTTCAAAATATCGATAAATCAGAGAAGGAGACTCGGAAACATGATATTTACATTTACCACAGGCTGTATGAAGAAAGAAGCGATGGATTCACTTCCCAAGCATCGCAATAATTCGAAATAACGACAAATCACTCAAGGTCACTCGGAATCACGATATTGATCTTTTCCGTATGCAGTGTATCGAAACAAGCGAAGGATTCGCATCCCAAGCCTCGCAATCGATCAAAATATCGATAAATCAGAGTAGGAGACTCGGAAGCGCGATATTTACCGTTTCCGCTCGCTGTATATCGAAAGAAGATAAGGATTCACATCGCAAGCCTCGCAATCGTTCAAAATATCGGTAAATCAGAGTAGGAGACTCGGGATCGCGATATTTACATTTACCGCAAGCTGTATATCGAAAGAAGCGAAGGATTCACTGACCAAGCCTCGCAATCGTTCAAAATATCGATAAATCAGAGAAGGAGACTCGGAAACATGATATTTACATTTACCACAGGCTGTATGAAGAAAGAAGCGATGGATTCACTTCCCAAGCATCGCAATAATTCGAAATAACGACAAATCACTCAAGGTCACTCGGAATCACGATATTGATCTTTTCCGTATGCAGTGTATCGAAACAAGCGAAGGATTCGCATCCCAAGCCTCGCAATCGATCAAAATATCGATAAATCAGAGTAGGAGACTCGGAAGCGCGATATTTACCGTTTCCGCTCGCTGTATATCGAAAGAAGATAAGGATTCACATCGCAAGCCTCGCAATCGTTCAAAATATCGGTAAATCAGAGTAGGAGACTCGGGATCGCGATATTTACATTTACCGCAAGCTGTATATCGAAAGAAGCGAAGGATTCACTTACCAAGCCTCGCAATCGTTCAAAATATCGATAAATCAGAGAAGGAGACTCGGAAACGCGATATTTACATTTACCACAGGCTGTATGAAGAAAGAAGCGATGGATTCACTTCCCAAGCATCGCAATAATTCGAAATAACGACAAATCACTCAAGGACACTCCGAATCGCGATATTTACCGTTTCCGCTCGCTGTATATCGAAAGAAGCGAAGGATTCACTTACCAAGAATCGCAATCGTTCAAAATATCGATCAATCAGAGAAGGAGACTCGGAAACGCGATATTTACATTTACCACAAGCTGTATATCGAAAGATGCGAAGGATTCACTTACCAAGAATCGCAACCGTTCGAAATAACGAGAAATCACTCAAGGTTACGCAGAATCACGATATTGACCTTTTCCATATGCAGTGTATTGAAAGAAGCTAAGGATTCGTTTCCCAAGCCTCGCAATCGTTGAAAATATCGATAAATCAGAGTAGGAGACTCGGGATCGCGATATTTACATTTACCACTCGCTGTATATAGAAAGAAGCGATGAATTCGCTTCCCAAGCGTCGCGATAATTCGAAATAACGACAAATCTTTCAAGGACACTCCGACTCGCGATATTTACCGTTTCCGCTCGCTGTATATCGAAAGAAGCGATTGATTCACATCCCAAGCCTCGCAATCGTTCAAGATATCGATAATTCAGAGTAGGAGACTCGGAATCGCGATATTTACCTTTTCCGCTCACTGTATATCGAAAGAAGCGAAGGATTCACTTCCCAAGCCTCCCAATAATTTGAAATAACGACAAATCTTTCGAGGACACTCCGACTCGCGATATTTACCGTTTCCGCTCGCTGTATATCGAAAGAAGCGATTGATTCACATCCCAAGCCTCGCAATCGTTTAAAATATCGATAAAGCACAGTACGAGACTCGGGATCGCGATATTTACCGTTTCCGCTCGCTGTATATCGGAACAAGCGAATAATTCACATCCTAAGCCTCGCAATCGTTCAAGATATCGATAATTCAGAGTAGGAGACTCGGAATCGCGATAATTACCTTTTCCACTCGCTGTATATCGAAAGAAGCGAAGGATTCACTTCCCAAGCATCGCAATAATTCGAAATATCGATATATCAGAGTAGGAGACTCCGAATGGCGATATTTACCGTTTCCGCTCGCTGTACATCGAAAGAAGCGAGGGATTCACATCGCAAGCCTCGCAATCGTTCAAAATATCGGTAAATCAGAGTAGGAGACTCGGGATCGCGATATTTACATTTACCACTCGCTGTATATCGAAAGAAACGAAGGATTCACTGACCAAGCCTCGCAATCGTTCAAAATATCGATAAATCAGAGAAGGAGACTCGGAAACATGATATTTACATTTACCACAGGCTGTATGAAGAAAGAAGCGATGGATTCACTTCCCAAGCATCGCAATAATTCGAAATAACGACAAATCACTCAAGGTCACTCGGAATCACGATATTGATCTTTTCCGTATGCAGTGTATCGAAACAAGCGAAGGATTCGCATCCCAAGCCTCGCAATCGATCAAAATATCGATAAATCAGAGTAGGAGACTCGGAAGCGCGATATTTACCGTTTCCGCTCGCTGTATATCGAAAGAAGATAAGGATTCACATCGCAAGCCTCGCAATCGTTCAAAATATCGGTAAATCAGAGTAGGAGACTCGGGATCGCGATATTTACATTTACCGCAAGCTGTATATCGAAAGAAGCGAAGGATTCACTGACCAAGCCTCGCAATCGTTCAAAATATCGATAAATCAGAGAAGGAGACTCGGAAACATGATATTTACATTTACCACAGGCTGTATGAAGAAAGAAGCGATGGATTCACTTCCCAAGCATCGCAATAATTCGAAATAACGACAAATCACTCAAGGTCACTCGGAATCACGATATTGATCTTTTCCGTATGCAGTGTATCGAAACAAGCGAAGGATTCGCATCCCAAGCCTCGCAATCGATCAAAATATCGATAAATCAGAGTAGGAGACTCGGAAGCGCGATATTTACCGTTTCCGCTCGCTGTATATCGAAAGAAGATAAGGATTCACATCGCAAGCCTCGCAATCGTTCAAAATATCGGTAAATCAGAGTAGGAGACTCGGGATCGCGATATTTACATTTACCGCAAGCTGTATATCGAAAGAAGCGAAGGATTCACTTACCAAGCCTCGCAATCGTTCAAAATATCGATAAATCAGAGAAGGAGACTCGGAAACGCGATATTTACATTTACCACAGGCTGTATGAAGAAAGAAGCGATGGATTCACTTCCCAAGCATCGCAATAATTCGAAATAACGACAAATCACTCAAGGTCACTCGGAATCACGATATTGATCTTTTCCGTATGCAGTGTATCGAAACAAGCGAAGGATTCGCATCCCAAGCCTCGCAATCGATCAAAATATCGATAAATCAGAGTAGGAGACTCGGAAGCGCGATATTTACCGTTTCCGCTCGCTGTATATCGAAAGAAGATAAGGATTCACATCGGAAGCCTCGCAATCGTTCAAAATATCGGTAAATCAGAGTAGGAGACTCGGGATCGCGATATTTACATTTACCGCAAGCTGTATATCGAAAGAAGCGAAGGATTCACTTACCAAGCCTCGCAATCGTTCAAAATATCGATAAATCAGAGAAGGAGACTCGGAAACGCGATATTTACATTTACCACAGGCTGTATGAAGAAAGAAGCGATGGATTCACTTCCCAAGCATCGCAATAATTCGAAATAACGACAAATCACTCAAGGACACTCCGAATCGCGATATTTACCGTTTCCGCTCGCTGTATATCGAAAGAAGCGAAGGATTCACTTACCAATAATCGCAATCGTTCAAAATATCGATCAATCAGAGAAGGAGACTCGGAAACGCGATATTTACATTTACCACAAGCTGTATATCGAAAGATGCGAAGGATTCACTTACCAAGAATCGCAACCGTTCGAAATAACGAGAAATCACTCAAAGTCACGCAGAATCACGATATTGACCTTTTCCATATGCAGTGTATTGAAAGAAGCTAAGGATTCGTTTCCCAAGCCTCGCAATCGTTGAAAATATCGATAAATCAGAGTAGGAGACTCGGGATCGCGATATTTACATTTACCACTCGCTGTATATAGAAAGAAGCGATGAATTCGCTTCCCAAGCGTCGCAATAATTCGAAATAACGACAAATCTTTCAAGGACACTCCGACTCGCGATATTTACAGTTTCCGCTCGCTGTATATCGAAAGAAGCGATTGATTCACATCCCAAGCCTCGCAATCGTTTAAAATATCGATAGTACGAGACTCGGGATCGCGATATTTACTGTTTCCGCTCGCTGTATATCGAAACAAGCGAATAATTCACATCCCAAGCCTCGCAATCGTTCAAGATATCGATAATTCAGAGTAGGAGACTCGGAATCGCGATATTTACTGTTTCCGCTCGCTGTATATAGAAACAAGCGAACGATTCGCAACACAAGCATAGCAATAATTCGAAATAGCGACAAATCACTCAAGGACACTCCGAATCGCGATATTTACTGTTTACGCTCGCTGTATATCGAAAGAAGCGAAGGATTCACTTCCCAAGCCCCCCAATAATTTGAAATAACGACAAATCTTTCAAGGACACTCCGACTCGCGATATTTACCGTTTCCGCTCGCTGTATATCGAAAGAAGCGAGGGATTCACATCGCAAGCCTCGCAATCGTTCAAGATATCGATAATTCAGAGTAGGAGACTCGGAATCGCGATATTTACTGTTTCCGCTCGCTGTATATAGAAACAAGCGAACGATTCGCAACCCAAGCATAGCAATAATTCGAAATAACGACAAATCACTCAAGGACACTCCGAATCGCGATATTTACTGTTTCCGCTCGCTGTATATTAATAGAAGCGAAGGATTCACTTCCCAAGCCCCCCAATAATTTGAAATAACGACAAATCTTTCAAGGACACTCCGACTCGCGATATTTACCGTTTCCGCTCGCTGTATATCGAAACAAGCGAATAATTCACATCCCAAGCCTCGCAATCGTTCAAGATATCGATAATTGAGAGTAGGAGACTCGGAATCGCGATATTTACCGTTTCCGCTCGCTGTATATCGAAAGCAGCGAGGGATTCACATCGCAAGCCTCGCAATCGTTCAAAATATCGATAAATCAGAGTAGGAGACTCGGGATCGCGATATTTACATTTACCACTCGCTGTATATGGAAAGAAGCGATGGATTCACTTCCCATACGTCGCAATAATTCGAAATAACGACAAATCACTCAAGGACACTCCGAATCGCGATATTTACCGTTTCCGCTCGCTGTATATCGAAACAAGCGAAGGATTCGCATCCCAAGCCTCGCAATCGTTCAAAATATCGATAAATCAGAGTAGGAGACCCGGAATCGCGATATTTACCGTTTCCGCACGCTGTATATCGAATGAAGATGAGGATTCACATCGCAAGACTCGCAATCGTTCAAAATATCGGTAAATCAGAGTAGGAGACTCGGGATCGCGATATTTACATTTACCACTCGCTGTATATCGAAAGAAGCGAAGGATTCACTTCCCAAGCCTCGCAATAATTCGAAATAACGACAAGTCACTCAAGGACACTCCGAATCGCGATATTTACCGTTTCCGCTCGCTGTATATCGAAACAAGCGAATAATTCACATCAAAAGCCTCGCAATCGTTCAAAATATCGATAAATCAGAGTAGGAGACTCGGAATCGCGATATTTAGCTTTTCCGCTCGCTGTATATCGAAAGAAGCGAAGGATTCACTTCCCAAGCCTCCCAATAATTTGAAATAAAGACAAATCTTTCAAGGACACTCCGACTCGCGATATTTAGCGTTTCCGCTCGCTGTATATCGAAACAAGCGAATAATTCACATCCCAAGCCTCGCAATCGTTCAAGATATCGATAATTCAGAGTAGGAGACTCGGAATCGGAATATTTACCTTTTACGCTCGCTGTATATCGAAAGAAGCGAAGGATTGTATATCGAAACAAGCGAATAATTCACATCAAAAGCCTCGCAATCGTTCAAAATATGGATAAATCGGAGTAGGAGACTCGGAATCGCGATATTTAGCTTTTCCGCTCGCTGTATATCGAAAGAAGCGAAGGATTCACTTCCCAAGCCTCCCAATAATTTGAAATAACGACAAATCTTTCAAGGACACTCCGACTCGCGATATTTACCGTTTCCGCTCGCTGTATATCGAAAGAAGCGATTGATTCACATCCCAAGCCTCGCAATCGTTTAAAATATCGATAAAGCACAGTACGAGACTCGGGATCGCGATATTTACCGTTTCCGCTCGCTGTATATCGAAACAAGCGAATAATTCACATCCCAAGCCTCGCAATCGTTCAAGATATCGATAATTTAGAGTAGGAGACTCGGAATCGGGATATTTACCTTTACGCTCGCTGTATATCGAAAGAAGCGAAGGATTCACATCCCAAGCCTCGCAACCGTTCGAAATAACGAGAAATCACTCAAGGTCACTCGGAATCACGATATTGACCTTTTCCATATGCAGTGTATTGAAAGAAGCTAAGGATTCGTTTCCCAAGCCTCGCAATCGTTCAAAATATCGATAAATCAGAGTAGGAGACTCGGAATCGCGATATTTACCTTTTCCGCTCGCTGTATATCGAAAGAAGCGAAGGATTCACTTCCCAAGCCTCCCAATAATTTGAAATAACGACAAATCTTTCAAGGACACTCCGACTCGCGATATTTACCGTTTCCGCTCGCTGTATATCGAAACAAGCGAATAATTCACATCCCAAGCCTCGCAATCGTTCAAGATATCGATAATTCAGAGTAGGAGACTCGGAATCGCGATATTTACTGTTTCCGCTCGCTGTATATAGAAACAAGCGAACGATTCGCAACCCAAGCATAGCAATAATTCGAAATAACGACAAATCACTCAAGGACACTCCGAATCGCGATATTTACTGTTTCCGCTCGCTGTATATCGATAGAAGCGAAGGATTCACTTCCCAAGCCCCCCAATAATTTGAAATAACGACAAATCTTTCAAGGACACTCCGACTCGCGATATTTACCGTTTCCGCTCGCTGTATATCGAAACAAGCGAATAATTCACATCCCAAGCCTCGCAATCGTTCAAGATATCGATAATTGAGAGTAGGCGACTCGGAATCGCGATATTTACCGTTTCCGCTCGCTGTATATCGAAAGCAGCGAGGGATTCACATCGCAAGCCTCGCAATCGTTCAAAATATCGATAAATCAGAGTAGGAGACTCGGGATCGCGATATTTACATTTACCACTCGCTGTATATGGAAAGAAGCGATGGATTCACTTCCCATACGTCGCAATAATTCGAAATAACGACAAATCACTCAAGGACACTCCGAATCGCGATATTTACCGTTTCCGCTCGCTGTATATCGAAACAAGCGAAGGATTCGCATCCCAAGCCTCGCAATCGTTCAAAATATCGATAAATCAGAGTAGGAGACCCGGAATCGCGATATTTACCGTTTCCGCACGCTGTATATCGAATGAAGATGAGGATTCACATCGCAAGACTCGCAATCGTTCAAAATATCGGTAAATCAGAGTAGGAGACTCGGGATCGCGATATTTACATTTACCACTCGCTGTATATGGAAAGAAGCGATGGATTCACTTCCCATACGTCGCAATAATTCGAAATAACGACAAATCACTCAAGGACACTCCGAATCGCGATATTTACCGTTTCCGCTCGCTGTATATCGAAAGAAGCGATTGATTCACATCCCAAGCCTCGCAATCGTTTAAAATATCGATAAAGCACAGTACGAGACTCGGGATCGCGATATTTACCGTTTCCGCTCGCTGTATATCGAAACAAGCGAATAATTCACATCCCAAGCCTCGCAATCGTTCAAGATATCGATAATTCAGAGTAGGAGACTCGGAATCGGGATATTTACCTTTACGCTCGCTGTATATCGAGAGAAGCGAAGGATTCACATCCCAAGCCTCGCAACCGTTCGAAATAACGAGAAATCACTCAAGGTCACTCGGAATCACGATATTGACCTTTTCCATATGCAGTGTATTGAAAGAAGCTAAGGATTCGTTTCCCAAGCCTCGCAATCGTTCAAAATATCGATAAATCAGAGTCGGAGACTCGTAATCGCGATATTTACATTTACCACTCGCTGTATATGGAAAGAAGCGATGGATTCACTTCCCAAACGTCGCAATAATTCGAAATAACGACAAATCACTCAAGGACACTCCGAATCGCGATATTTACCGTTTCCGCTCGCTGTATATCGAAACAAGCGAATAATTCACATCCCAAGCCTCGCAATCGTTCAAGATATCGATAATTCAGAGTAGGAGACTCGGAATCGCGATATTTACTGTTTCCGCTCGCTGTATATCGAAAGAAGCGAAGGATTCACATCCCAAGCCTCGCAACCGTTCGAAATAACGAGAAATCACTCAAGGTCACTCGGAATCACGATATTGACCTTTTCCATATGCAGTGTATTGAAAGAAGCTAAGGATTCGTTTCCCAAGCCTCGCAATCGTTCAAAATATCGATAAATCAGAGTAGGAGACTCGTAATCGCGATATTTACATTTACCACTCGCTGTATATGGAAAGAAGCGATGGATTCACTTCCCAAACGTCGCAATAATTCGAAATAACGACAAATCACTCAAGGACACTCCGAATCGCGATATTTACCGTTTCCGCTCGCTGTATATCGAAACAAGCGAATAATTCACATCCCAAGCCTCGCAATCGTTCAAGATATCGATAATTCAGAGTAGGAGACTCGGAATCGCGATATTTACTGTTTCCGCTCGCTGTATATCGAAAGAAGCGAAGGATTCACATCCCAAGCCTCGCAACCGTTCGAAATAACGAGAAATCACTCAAGGTCACTCGGAATCACGATATTGACCTTTTCCATATGCAGTGTATTGAAAGAAGCTAAGGATTCGTTTCCCAAGCCTCGCAATCGTTCAAAATATCGGTAAATCAGAGTAGGACACTCGTAATCGCGATATTTACATTTACCACTCGCTGTATATGGAAAGAAGCGATGGATTCACTTCCCAAACGTCGCAATAATTCGAAATAACGACAAATCACTCAAGGACACTCCGAATCGCGATATTTACCGTTTCCGCTCGCTGTATATCGAAACAAGCGAATAATTCACATCCCAAGCCTCGCAATCGTTCAAAATATCGATAAATCAGAGTAGGAGACCCGGAATCGCGATATTGACCGTTTCCGCTCGCTGTATATCGAAAGAAGCGAAGGATTCACATCCCAAGCCTCGCAACCGTTCGAAATAACGAGAAATCACTCAAGGTCACTCGGAATCACGATATTGACCTTTTCCATATGCAGTGTATTGAAAGAAGCTAAGGATTCGTTTCCCAAGCCTCGCAATCGTTCAAAATATCGGTAAATCAGAGTAGGACACTTAGAATCGCGATATTTACATTTACCACTCGCTGTATATCGAAAGAAACGAAGGATTCACTTCCCAAGCCTCGCAATAATTCGAAATAACGACAAATCATTCAAGGACACTCCGACTCGCGATATTTACCGTTTCCGCTCGCTGTATATCGAAACAAGCGAATAATTCACATCCCAAGCCTCGCAATCGTTTAAAATATCGATAAAGCACAGTACGAGACTCGGGATCGCGATATTTACCGTTTCCGCTCGCTGTATATCGAAACAAGCGAATAATTCACATCCCAAGCCTCGCAATCGTTCAAGATATCGATAATTCAGAGTAGGAGACTCGGAATCGGGATATTTACCTTTACGCTCGCTGTATATCGAGAGAAGCGATGGATTCACTTCCCAAACGTCGCAATAATTCGAAATAACGACAAATCACTCAAGGACACTCCGAATCGCGATATTTACCGTTTCCGCTCGCTGTATATCGAAACAAGCGAAGGATTCGCATCCCAAGCCTCGCAATCGTTCAAAATATCGATAAATCAGAGTAGGAGACCCGGAATCGCGATATTTACCGTTTCCGCACGCTGTATATCGAATGAAGATGAGGATTCACATCGCAAGACTCGCAATCGTTCAAAATATTGGTAAATCAGAGTAGGAGACTCGGGATCGCGATATTTACATTTACCACTCGCTGTATATCGAAAGAAGCGAAGGATTCACTTCCCAAGCCTCGCAATAATTCGAAATAACGACAAATCACTCAAGGACACACCGAATCGCGATATTTACCGTTCCCGCTCGCTGTATATCGAAACAAGCGAATAATTCACATCAAAAGCCTCGCAATCGTTCAAAATATCGATAAATCAGAGTAGGAGACTCGGAATCGCGATATTTAGCTTTTCCGCTCGCTGTATATCGAAAGAAGCGAAGGATTCACTTCCCAAGCCTCCCAATAATTTGAAATAAAGACAAATCTTTCAAGGACACTCCGACTCGCGATATTTACCGTTTCCGCTCGCTGTATATCGAAACAAGCGAATAATTCACATCCCAAGCCTCGCAATCGTTCAAGATATCGATAATTCAGAGTAGGAGACTCGGAATCGCGATATTTACCTTTTACGCTCGCTGTATATCGAAAGAAGCGAAGGATTCACTTCCCAAGCCTCGCAATAATTCGAAATAACGACAAATCACTCAAGGACACTCCGAATCGCGATATTTACCGTTTCCGCTCGCTGTATATCGAAAGAAGCGATTGATTCACATCCCAAGCCTCGCAATCGTTTAAAATATCGATAAAGCACAGTACGAGACTCGGGATCGCGATATTTACCGTTTCCCCTCGCTGTATATCGAAACAAGCGAATAATTCACATCCCAAGCCTCGCAATCGTTCAAGATATCGATAATTCAGAGTAGGAGACTCGGAATCGGGATATTTACCTTTTACGCTCGCTGTATATCGAAAGAAGCGAAGGATTCACTTCCCAAGCCTCGCAATAATTCGAAATAACGACAAATCACTCAAGGACACTCCGAATCGCGATATTTACCGTTTCCGCTCGCTGTATATCGAAACAAGCGAATAATTCACATCAAAAGCCTCGCAATCGTTCAAAATATGGATAAATCGGAGTAGGAGACTCGGAATCGCGATATTTAGCTTTTCCGCTCGCTGTATATCGAAAGAAGCGAAGGATTCACTTCCCAAGCATCCCAATAATTTGAAATAACGACAAATCTTTCAAGGACACTCCGACTCGCGATATTTACCGTTTCCGCTCGCTGTATATCGAAAGAAGCGATTGATTCACATCCCAAGCCTCGCAATCGTTTAAAATATCGATAATTGAGAGTAGGAGACTCGGAATCGCGATATTTACCGTTTCCGCTCGCTGTATATCGAAAGCAGCGAGGGATTCACATCGCAAGCCTCGCAATCGTTCAAAATATCGATAAATCAGAGTAGGAGACTCGGGATCGCGATATTTACATTTACCACTCGCTGTATATGGAAAGAAGCGATGGATTCACTTCCCATACGTCGCAATAATTCGAAATAACGACAAATCACTCAAGGACACTCCGAATCGCGATATTTACCGTTTCCGCACGCTGTATATCGAATGAAGATGAGGATTCACATCGCAAGACTCGCAATCGTTCAAAATATCGGTAAATCAGTGTAGGAGACTCGGGATCGCGATATTTACATTTACCACTCGCTGTATATGGAAAGAAGCGATGGATTCACTTCCCATACGTCGCAATAATTCGAAATAACGACAAATCACTCAAGGACACTCCGAATCGCGATATTTACCGTTTCCGCTCGCTGTATATCGAAAGAAGCGATTGATTCACATCCCAAGCCTCGCAATCGTTTAAAATATCGATAATTGAGAGTAGGAGACTCGGAATCGCGATATTTACCGTTTCCGCTCGCTGTATATCGAAAGCAGCGAGGGATTCACATCGCAAGCCTCGCAATCGTTCAAAATATCGATAAATCAGAGTAGGAGACTCGGGATCGCGATATTTACATTTACCACTCGCTGTATATGGAAAGAAGCGATGGATTCACTTCCCATACGTCGCAATAATTCGAAATAACGACAAATCACTCAAGGACACTCCGAATCGCGATATTTACCGTTTCCGCTCGCTGTATATCGAAACAAGCGAAGGATTCGCATCCCAAGCCTCGCAATCGTTCAAAATATCGATAAATCAGAGTAGGAGACCCGGAATCGCGATATTTACCGTTTCCGCTCGCTGTATATCGAAACAAGCGAATAATTCACATCAAAAGCCTCGCAATCGTTCAAAATATCGATAAATCAGAGTAGGAGACTCGGGATCGCGATATTTACATTTACCACTCGCTGTATATCGAAAGAAGCGAAGGATTCACTTCCCAAGCCTCGCAATAATTCGAAATAACGACAAATCACTCAAGGACACTCCGAATCGCGATATTTACCGTTTCCGCTCGCTGTATATCGAAAGAAGCGAAGGATTCACTTCCCAAGCCCCCCAATAATTTGAAATAACGACAAATCTTTCAAGGACACTCCGACTCGCGATATTTACCGTTTCCGCTCGCTGTATATCGAAAGAAGCGAGGGATTCACATCGCAAGCCTCGCAATCGTTCAAGATATCGATAATTCAGAGTAGGAGACTCGGAATCGCGATATTTACTGTTTCCGCTCGCTGTATATAGAAACAAGCGAACGATTCGCAACCCAAGCATAGCAATAATTCGAAATAACGACAAATCACTCAAGGACACTCCGAATCGCGATATTTACTGTTTCCGCTCGCTGTATATCGATAGAAGCGAAGGATTCACTTCCCAAGCCCCCCAATAATTTGAAATAACGACAAATCTTTCAAGGACACTCCGACTCGCGATATTTACCGTTTCCGCTCGCTGTATATCGAAACAAGCGAATAATTCACATCCCAAGCCTCGCAATCGATCAAGATATCGATAATTGAGAGTAGGAGACTCGGAATCGCGATATTTACCGTTTCCGCTCGCTGTATATCGAAAGCAGCGAGGGATTCACATCGCAAGCCTCGCAATCGTTCAAAATATCGATAAATCAGAGTAGGAGACTCGGGATCGCGATATTTACATTTACCACTCGCTGTATATGGAAAGAAGCGATGGATTCACTTCCCATACGTCGCAATAATTCGAAATAACGACAAATCACTCAAGGACACTCCGAATCGCGATATTTACCGTTTCCGCTCGCTGTATATCGAAACAAGCGAAGGATTCGCATCCCAAGCCTCGCAATCGTTCAAAATATCGATAAATCAGAGTAGGAGACCCGGAATCGCGATATTTACCGTTTCCGCACGCTGTATATCGAATGAAGATGAGGATTCACATCGCAAGACTCGCAATCGTTCAAAATATCGGTAAATCAGAGTAGGAGACTCGGGATCGCGATATTTACATTTACCACTCGCTGTATATCGAAAGAAGCGAAGGATTCACTTCCCAAGCCTCGCAATAATTCGAAATAACGACAAATCACTCAAGGACACTCCGAATCGCGATATTTACCGTTTCCGCTCGCTGTATATCGAAACAAGTGAAGGATTCGCATCCCAAGCCTCGCAATCGTTCAAAATATCGATAAATCAGAGTAGGAGACCCGGAATCGCGATATTTACCGTTTCCGCACGCTGTATATCGAATGAAGATGAGGATTCACATCGCAAGACTCGCAATCGTTCAAAATATCGGTAAATCAGAGTAGGAGACTCGGAATCGCGATATTTAGCTTTTCCGCTCGCTGTATATCGAAAGAAGCGAAGGATTCACTTCCCAAGCCTCCCAATAATTTGAAATAAAGACAAATCTTTCAAGGACACTCCGACTCGGGATATTTAGCGTTTCTCCTCGCTGTATATCGAAACAAGCGAATAATTCACATCCCAAGCCTCGCAATCGTTCAAGATATCGATAATTCAGAGTAGGAGACTCGGAATCGGAATATTTACCTTTTACGCTCGCTGTATATCGAAAGAAGCGAAGGATTCACTTCCCAAGCCTCGCAATAATTCGAAATATCGACAAATCACTCAAGGACACTCCGAATCGCGATATTTACCGTTTCCGCTCGCTGTATATCGAAACAAGCGAATAATTCACATCAAAAGCCTCGCAATCGTTCAAAATATGGATAAATCGGAGTAGGAGACTCGGAATCGCGATATTTAGCTTTTCCGCTCGCTGTATATCGAAAGAAGCGAAGGATTCACTTCCCAAGCCTCCCAATAATTTGAAATAACGACAAATCTTTCAAGGACACTCCGACTCGCGATATTTACCGTTTCCGCTCGCTGTATATCGAAAGAAGCGATTGATTCACATCCCAAGCCTCGCAATCGTTTAAAATATCGATAAAGCACAGTACGAGACTCGGGATCGCGATATTTACCGTTTCCGCTCGCTGTATATCGAAACAAGCGAATAATTCACATCCCAAGCCTCGCAATCGTTCAAGATATCGATAATTCAGAGTAGGAGACTCGGAATCGGGATATTTACCTTTACGCTCGCTGTATATCGAAAGAAGCGAAGGATTCACATCCCAAGCCTCGCAACCGTTCGAAATAACGAGAAATCACTAAAGGTCACTCGGAATCACGATATTGACCTTTTCCATATGCAGTGTATTGAAAGAAGCTAAGGATTCGTTTCCCAAGCCTCGCAATCGTTCAAAATATCGGTAAATCAGAGTAGGACACTTAGAATCGCGATATTTAGCTTTTCCGCTCGCTGTATATCGAAAGAAGCGAAGGATTCACTTCCCAAGCATCCCAATAATTTGAAATAACGACAAATCTTTCAAGGACACTCCGACTCGCGATATTTACCGTTTCCGCTCGCTGTATATCGAAAGAAGCGATTGATTCACATCCCAAGCCTCGCAATCGTTTAAAATATCGATAATTGAGAGTAGGAGACTCGGAATCGCGATATTTACCGTTTCCGCTCGCTGTATATCGAAAGCAGCGAGGGATTCACATCGCAAGCCTCGCAATCGTTCAAAATATCGATAAATCAGAGTAGGAGACTCGGGATCGCGATATTTACATTTACCACTCGCTGTATATGGAAAGAAGCGATGGATTCACTTCCCATACGTCGCAATAATTCGAAATAACGACAAATCACTCAAGGACACTCCGAATCGCGATATTTACCGTTTCCGCTCGCTGTATATCGAAACAAGCGAAGGATTCGCATCCCAAGCCTCGCAATCGTTCAAAATATCGATAAATCAGAGTAGGAGACCCGGAATCGCGATATTTACCGTTTCCGCACGCTGTATATCGAATGAAGATGAGGATTCACATCGCAAGACTCGCAATCGTTCAAAATATCGGTAAATCAGTGTAGGAGACTCGGGATCGCGATATTTACATTTACCACTCGCTGTATATCGAAAGAAGCGAAGGATTCACTTCCCAAGCCTCGCAATAATTCGAAATAACGACAAATCACTCAAGGACACTCCGAATCGCGATATTTACCGTTTCCGCTCGCTGTATATCGAAACAAGCGAATAATTCACATCAAAAGCCTCGCAATCGTTCAAAATATCGATAAATCAGAGTAGGAGACTCGGGATTGCGATATTTACATTTACCACTCGCTGTATATCGAAAGAAGCGAAGGATTCACTTCCCAAGCCTCGCAATAATTCGAAATAACGACAAATCACTCAAGGACACTCCGAATCGCGATATTTACCGTTTCCGCTCGCTGTATATCGAAAGAAGCGAAGGATTCACTTCCCAAGCCCCCCAATAATTTGAAATAACGACAAATCTTTCAAGGACACTCCGACTCGCGATATTTACCGTTTCCGCTCGCTGTATATCGAAAGAAGCGAGGGATTCACATCGCAAGCCTCGCAATCGTTCAAGATATCGATAATTCAGAGTAGGAGACTCGGAATCGCGATATTTACTGTTTCCGCTCGCTGTATATAGAAACAAGCGAACGATTCGCAACCCAAGCATAGCAATAATTCGAAATAACGACAAATCACTCAAGGACACTCCGAATCGCGATATTTACCGTTTCCGCTCGCTGTATATCGAAAGAAGCGATTGATTCACATCCCAAGCCTCGCAATCGTTTAAAATATCGATAAAGCACAGTACGAGACTCGGGATCGCGATATTTACCGTTTCCCCTCGCTGTATATCGAAACAAGCGAATAATTCACATCCCAAGCCTCGCAATCGTTCAAGATATCGATAATTCAGAGTAGGAGACTCGGAATCGGGATATTTACCTTTTACGCTCGCTGTATATCGAAAGAAGCGAAGGATTCACTTCCCAAGCCTCGCAATAATTCGAAATAACGACAAATCACTCAAGGACACTCCGAATCGCGATATTTACCGTTTCCGCTCGCTGTATATCGAAACAAGCGAATAATTCACATCAAAAGCCTCGCAATCGTTCAAAATATGGATAAATCGGAGTAGGAGACTCGGAATCGCGATATTTAGCTTTTCCGCTCGCTGTATATCGAAAGAAGCGAAGGATTCACTTCCCAAGCATCCCAATAATTTGAAATAACGACAAATCTTTCAAGGACACTCCGACTCGCGATATTTACCGTTTCCGCTCGCTGTATATCGAAAGAAGCGATTGATTCACATCCCAAGCCTCGCAATCGTTTAAAATATCGATAATTGAGAGTAGGAGACTCGGAATCGCGATATTTACCGTTTCCGCTCGCTGTATATCGAAAGCAGCGAGGGATTCACATCGCAAGCCTCGCAATCGTTCAAAATATCGATAAATCAGAGTAGGAGACTCGGGATCGCGATATTTACATTTACCACTCGCTGTATATGGAAAGAAGCGATGGATTCACTTCCCATACGTCGCAATAATTCGAAATAACGACAAATCACTCAAGGACACTCCGAATCGCGATATTTACCGTTTCCGCACGCTGTATATCGAATGAAGATGAGGATTCACATCGCAAGACTCGCAATCGTTCAAAATATCGGTAAATCAGTGTAGGAGACTCGGGATCGCGATATTTACATTTACCACTCGCTGTATATGGAAAGAAGCGATGGATTCACTTCCCATACGTCGCAATAATTCGAAATAACGACAAATCACTCAAGGACACTCCGAATCGCGATATTTACCGTTTCCGCTCGCTGTATATCGAAAGAAGCGATTGATTCACATCCCAAGCCTCGCAATCGTTTAAAATATCGATAATTGAGAGTAGGAGACTCGGAATCGCGATATTTACCGTTTCCGCTCGCTGTATATCGAAAGCAGCGAGGGATTCACATCGCAAGCCTCGCAATCGTTCAAAATATCGATAAATCAGAGTAGGAGACTCGGGATCGCGATATTTACATTTACCACTCGCTGTATATGGAAAGAAGCGATGGATTCACTTCCCATACGTCGCAATAATTCGAAATAACGACAAATCACTCAAGGACACTCCGAATCGCGATATTTACCGTTTCCGCTCGCTGTATATCGAAACAAGCGAAGGATTCGCATCCCAAGCCTCGCAATCGTTCAAAATATCGATAAATCAGAGTAGGAGACCCGGAATCGCGATATTTACCGTTTCCGCTCGCTGTATATCGAAACAAGCGAATAATTCACATCAAAAGCCTCGCAATCGTTCAAAATATCGATAAATCAGAGTAGGAGACTCGGGATCGCGATATTTACATTTACCACTCGCTGTATATCGAAAGAAGCGAAGGATTCACTTCCCAAGCCTCGCAATAATTCGAAATAACGACAAATCACTCAAGGACACTCCGAATCGCGATATTTACCGTTTCCGCTCGCTGTATATCGAAAGAAGCGAAGGATTCACTTCCCAAGCCCCCCAATAATTTGAAATAACGACAAATCTTTCAAGGACACTCCGACTCGCGATATTTACCGTTTCCGCTCGCTGTATATCGAAAGAAGCGAGGGATTCACATCGCAAGCCTCGCAATCGTTCAAGATATCGATAATTCAGAGTAGGAGACTCGGAATCGCGATATTTACTGTTTCCGCTCGCTGTATATAGAAACAAGCGAACGATTCGCAACCCAAGCATAGCAATAATTCGAAATAACGACAAATCACTCAAGGACACTCCGAATCGCGATATTTACTGTTTCCGCTCGCTGTATATCGATAGAAGCGAAGGATTCACTTCCCAAGCCCCCCAATAATTTGAAATAACGACAAATCTTTCAAGGACACTCCGACTCGCGATATTTACCGTTTCCGCTCGCTGTATATCGAAACAAGCGAATAATTCACATCCCAAGCCTCGCAATCGATCAAGATATCGATAATTGAGAGTAGGAGACTCGGAATCGCGATATTTACCGTTTCCGCTCGCTGTATATCGAAAGCAGCGAGGGATTCACATCGCAAGCCTCGCAATCGTTCAAAATATCGATAAATCAGAGTAGGAGACTCGGGATCGCGATATTTACATTTACCACTCGCTGTATATGGAAAGAAGCGATGGATTCACTTCCCATACGTCGCAATAATTCGAAATAACGACAAATCACTCAAGGACACTCCGAATCGCGATATTTACCGTTTCCGCTCGCTGTATATCGAAACAAGCGAAGGATTCGCATCCCAAGCCTCGCAATCGTTCAAAATATCGATAAATCAGAGTAGGAGACCCGGAATCGCGATATTTACCGTTTCCGCACGCTGTATATCGAATGAAGATGAGGATTCACATCGCAAGACTCGCAATCGTTCAAAATATCGGTAAATCAGAGTAGGAGACTCGGGATCGCGATATTTACATTTACCACTCGCTGTATATCGAAAGAAGCGAAGGATTCACTTCCCAAGCCTCGCAATAATTCGAAATAACGACAAATCACTCAAGGACACTCCGAATCGCGATATTTACCGTTTCCGCTCGCTGTATATCGAAACAAGTGAAGGATTCGCATCCCAAGCCTCGCAATCGTTCAAAATATCGATAAATCAGAGTAGGAGACCCGGAATCGCGATATTTACCGTTTCCGCACGCTGTATATCGAATGAAGATGAGGATTCACATCGCAAGACTCGCAATCGTTCAAAATATCGGTAAATCAGAGTAGGAGACTCGGAATCGCGATATTTAGCTTTTCCGCTCGCTGTATATCGAAAGAAGCGAAGGATTCACTTCCCAAGCCTCCCAATAATTTGAAATAAAGACAAATCTTTCAAGGACACTCCGACTCGGGATATTTAGCGTTTCTCCTCGCTGTATATCGAAACAAGCGAATAATTCACATCCCAAGCCTCGCAATCGTTCAAGATATCGATAATTCAGAGTAGGAGACTCGGAATCGGAATATTTACCTTTTACGCTCGCTGTATATCGAAAGAAGCGAAGGATTCACTTCCCAAGCCTCGCAATAATTCGAAATATCGACAAATCACTCAAGGACACTCCGAATCGCGATATTTACCGTTTCCGCTCGCTGTATATCGAAACAAGCGAATAATTCACATCAAAAGCCTCGCAATCGTTCAAAATATGGATAAATCGGAGTAGGAGACTCGGAATCGCGATATTTAGCTTTTCCGCTCGCTGTATATCGAAAGAAGCGAAGGATTCACTTCCCAAGCCTCCCAATAATTTGAAATAACGACAAATCTTTCAAGGACACTCCGACTCGCGATATTTACCGTTTCCGCTCGCTGTATATCGAAAGAAGCGATTGATTCACATCCCAAGCCTCGCAATCGTTTAAAATATCGATAAAGCACAGTACGAGACTCGGGATCGCGATATTTACCGTTTCCGCTCGCTGTATATCGAAACAAGCGAATAATTCACATCCCAAGCCTCGCAATCGTTCAAGATATCGATAATTCAGAGTAGGAGACTCGGAATCGGGATATTTACCTTTACGCTCGCTGTATATCGAAAGAAGCGAAGGATTCACATCCCAAGCCTCGCAACCGTTCGAAATAACGAGAAATCACTAAAGGTCACTCGGAATCACGATATTGACCTTTTCCATATGCAGTGTATTGAAAGAAGCTAAGGATTCGTTTCCCAAGCCTCGCAATCGTTCAAAATATCGGTAAATCAGAGTAGGACACTTAGAATCGCGATATTTAGCTTTTCCGCTCGCTGTATATCGAAAGAAGCGAAGGATTCACTTCCCAAGCATCCCAATAATTTGAAATAACGACAAATCTTTCAAGGACACTCCGACTCGCGATATTTACCGTTTCCGCTCGCTGTATATCGAAAGAAGCGATTGATTCACATCCCAAGCCTCGCAATCGTTTAAAATATCGATAATTGAGAGTAGGAGACTCGGAATCGCGATATTTACCGTTTCCGCTCGCTGTATATCGAAAGCAGCGAGGGATTCACATCGCAAGCCTCGCAATCGTTCAAAATATCGATAAATCAGAGTAGGAGACTCGGGATCGCGATATTTACATTTACCACTCGCTGTATATGGAAAGAAGCGATGGATTCACTTCCCATACGTCGCAATAATTCGAAATAACGACAAATCACTCAAGGACACTCCGAATCGCGATATTTACCGTTTCCGCTCGCTGTATATCGAAACAAGCGAAGGATTCGCATCCCAAGCCTCGCAATCGTTCAAAATATCGATAAATCAGAGTAGGAGACCCGGAATCGCGATATTTACCGTTTCCGCACGCTGTATATCGAATGAAGATGAGGATTCACATCGCAAGACTCGCAATCGTTCAAAATATCGGTAAATCAGTGTAGGAGACTCGGGATCGCGATATTTACATTTACCACTCGCTGTATATCGAAAGAAGCGAAGGATTCACTTCCCAAGCCTCGCAATAATTCGAAATAACGACAAATCACTCAAGGACACTCCGAATCGCGATATTTACCGTTTCCGCTCGCTGTATATCGAAACAAGCGAATAATTCACATCAAAAGCCTCGCAATCGTTCAAAATATCGATAAATCAGAGTAGGAGACTCGGGATTGCGATATTTACATTTACCACTCGCTGTATATCGAAAGAAGCGAAGGATTCACTTCCCAAGCCTCGCAATAATTCGAAATAACGACAAATCACTCAAGGACACTCCGAATCGCGATATTTACCGTTTCCGCTCGCTGTATATCGAAAGAAGCGAAGGATTCACTTCCCAAGCCCCCCAATAATTTGAAATAACGACAAATCTTTCAAGGACACTCCGACTCGCGATATTTACCGTTTCCGCTCGCTGTATATCGAAAGAAGCGAGGGATTCACATCGCAAGCCTCGCAATCGTTCAAGATATCGATAATTCAGAGTAGGAGACTCGGAATCGCGATATTTACTGTTTCCGCTCGCTGTATATAGAAACAAGCGAACGATTCGCAACCCAAGCATAGCAATAATTCGAAATAACGACAAATCACTCAAGGACACTCCGAATCGCGATATTTACTGTTTCCGCTCGCTGTATATCGATAGAAGCGAAGGATTCACTTCCCAAGCCCCCCAATAATTTGAAATAACGACAAATCTTTCAAGGACACTCCGACTCGCGATATTTACCGTTTCCGCTCGCTGTATATCGAAACAAGCGAATAATTCACATCCCAAGCCTCGCAATCGTTCAAGATATCGATAATTGAGAGTAGGAGACTCGGAATCGCGATATTTACCGTTTCCGCTCGCTGTATATCGAAAGCAGCGAGGGATTCACATCGCAAGCCTCGCAATCGTTCAAAATATCGATAAATCAGAGTAGGAGACTCGGGATCGCGATATTTACATTTACCACTCGCTGTATATGGAAAGAAGCGAACGATTCGCAACCCAAGCATAGCAATAATTCGAAATAACGACAAATCACTCAAGGACACTCCGAATCGCGATATTTACTGTTTCCGCTCGCTGTATATCGATAGAAGCGAAGGATTCACTTCCCAAGCCCCCCAATAATTTGAAATAACGACAAATCACTCAAGGACACTCCGAATCGCGATATTTACCGTTTCCGCTCGCTGTATATCGAAACAAGCGAAGGATTCGCATCCCAAGCCTCGCAATCGTTCAAAATATCGATAAATCAGAGTAGGAGACCCGGAATCGCGATATTTACCGTTTCCGCACGCTGTATATCGAATGAAGATGAGGATTCACATCGCAAGACTCGCAATCGTTCAAAATATCGGTAAATCAGAGTAGGAGACTCGGGATCGCGATATTTACATTTACCACTCGCTGTATATCGAAAGAAGCGAAGGATTCACTTCCCAAGCCTCGCAATAATTCGAAATAACGACAAATCACTCAAGGACACTCCGAATCGCGATATTTACCGTTTCCGCTCGCTGTATATCGAAACAAGCGAATAATTCACATCAAAAGCCTCGCAATCGTTCAAAATATCGATAAATCAGAGTAGGAGACTCGGAATCGCGATATTTAGCTTTTCCGCTCGCTGTATATCGAAAGAAGCGAAGGATTCACTTCCCAAGCCTCCCAATAATTTGAAATAAAGACAAATCTTTCAAGGACACTCCGACTCGCGATATTTAGCGTTTCCGCTCGCTGTATATCGAAACAAGCGAAGGATTCGCATCCCAAGCCTCGCAATCGTTCAAAATATCGATAAATCAGAGTAGGAGACCCGGAATCGCGATATTTACCGTTTCCGCACGCTGTATATCGAAACAAGCGAATAATTCACATCAAAAGCCTCGCAATCGTTCAAGATATCGATAATTCAGAGTAGGAGACTCGGAATCGGAATATTTACCTTTTACGCTCGCTGTATATCGAAAGAAGCGAAGGATTCACTTCCCAAGCCTCGCAATAATTCGAAATATCGACAAATCACTCAAGGACACTCCGAATCGCGATATTTACCGTTTCCGCTCGCTGTATATCGAAACAAGCGAAGGATTCGCATCCCAAGCCTCGCAATCGTTCAAAATATCGATAAATCAGAGTAGGAGACCCGGAATCGCGATATTTACCGTTTCCGCACGCTGTATATCGAATGAAGATGAGGATTCACATCGCAAGACTCGCAATCGTTCAAAATATCGGTAAATCAGAGTAGGAGACTCGGGATCGCGATATTTACATTTACCACTCGCTGTATATCGAAAGAAGCGAAGGATTCACTTCCCAAGCCTCCCAATAATTTGAAATAAAGACAAATCTTTCAAGGACACTCCGACTCGCGATATTTAGCGTTTCCGCTCGCTCTATATCGAAACAAGCGAATAATTCACATCCCAAGCCTCGCAATCGTTCAAGATATCGATAATTCAGAGTAGGAGACTCGGAATCGGAATATTTACCTTTTACGCTCGCTGTATATCGAAAGAAGCGAAGGATTCACTTCCCAAGCCTCGCAATAATTCGAAATATCGACAAATCACTCAAGGACACTCCGAATCGCGATATTTACCGTTTCCGCTCGCTGTATATCGAAACAAGCGAATAATTCACATCAAAAGCCTCGCAATCGTTCAAAATATGGATAAATCGGAGTAGGAGACTCGGAATCGCGATATTTAGCTTTTCCGCTCGCTGTATATCGAAAGAAGCGAAGGATTCACTTCCCAAGCCTCCCAATAATTTGAAATAACGACAAATCTTTCAAGGACACTCCGACTCGCGATATTTACCGTTTCCGCTCGCTGTATATCGAAAGAAGCGATTGATTCACATCCCAAGCCTCGCAATCGTTTAAAATATCGATAAAGCACAGTACGAGACTCGGGATCGCGATATTTACCGTTTCCGCTCGCTGTATATCGAAACAAGCGAATAATTCACATCCCAAGCCTCGCAATCGTTCAAGATATCGATAATTCAGAGTAGGAGACTCGGAATCGGGATATTTACCTTTACGCTCGCTGTATATCGAAAGAAGCGAAGGATTCACATCCCAAGCCTCGCAACCGTTCGAAATAACGAGAAATCACTCAAGGTCACTCGGAATCACGATATTGACCTTTTCCATATGCAGTGTATTGAAAGAAGCTAAGGATTCGTTTCCCAAGCCTCGCAATCGTTCAAAATATCGGTAAATCAGAGTATTACACTTAGAATCGCGATATTTAGCTTTTCCGCTCGCTGTATATCGAAAGAAGCGAAGGATTCACTTCCCAAGCCTCCCAATAATTTGAAATAAAGACAAATCTTTCAAGGACACTCCGACTCGCGATATTTACCGTTTCCGCTCGCTGTATATCGAAACAAGCGAATAATTCACATCCCAAGCCTCGCAATCGTTCAAGATATCGATAATTCAGAGTAGGAGACTCGGAATCGGGATATTTACCTTTTACGCTCGCTGTATATCGAAAGAAGCGAAGGATTCACTTCCCAAGCCTCGCAATAATTCGAAATAACGACAAATCACTCAAGGACACTCCGAATCGCGATATTTACCGTTTCCGCTCGCTGTATATCGAAACAAGCGAATAATTCACATCAAAATCCTCGCAATCGTTCAAAATATGGATAAATCGGAGTAGGAGACTCGGAATCGCGATATTTAGCTTTTCCGCTCGCTGTATATCGAAAGAAGCGAAGGATTCACTTCCCAAGCATCCCAATAATTTGAAATAACGACAAATCTTTCAAGGACACTCCGACTCGCGATATTTACCGTTTCCGCTCGCTGTATATCGAAAGAAGCGATTGATTCACATCCCAAGCCTCGCAATCGTTTAAAATATCGATAAAGCACAGTACGAGACTCGGGATCGCGATATTTACCGTTTCCGCTCGCTGTATATCGAAACAAGCGAATAATTCACATCCCAAGCCTCGCAATCGTTCAAAATATCGATAAATCAGAGTAGGAGACTCGGAATCGCGATATTTACCTTTTCCGCTCGCTGTATATCGAGAGAAGCGAAGGATTCACTTCCCAAGCCTCCCAATAATTTGAAATAACGACAAATCTTTCAAGGACACTCCGACTCGCGATATTTACCGTTTCCGCTCGCTGTATATCGAAACAAGCGAATAATTCACATCCCAAGCCTCGCAATCGTTCAAGATATCGATAATTCAGAGTAGGAGACTCGGAATCGCGATATTTACTGTTTCCGCTCGCTGTATATAGAAACAAGCGAACGATTCGCAACCCAAGCATAGCAATAATTCGAAATAACGACAAATCACTCAAGGACACTCCGAATCGCGATATTTACTGTTTCCGCTCGCTGTATATCGATAGAAGCGAAGGATTCACTTCCCAAGCCCCCCAATAATTTGAAATAACGACAAATCTTTCAAGGACACTCCGACTCGCGATATTTACCGTTTCCGCTCGCTGTATATCGAAACAAGCGAATAATTCACATCCCAAGCCTCGCAATCGTTCAAGATATCGATAATTGAGAGTAGGAGACTCGGAATCGCGATATTTACCGTTTCCGCTCGCTGTATATCGAAAGCAGCGAGGGATTCACATCGCAAGCCTCGCAATCGTTCAAAATATCGATAAATCAGATTAGGAGACTCGGGATCGCGATATTTACATTTACCACTCGCTGTATATGGAAAGAAGCGATGGATTCACTTCCCATACGTCACAATAATTCGAAATAACGACAAATCACTCAAGGACACTCCGAATCGCGATATTTACCGTTTCCGCTCGCTGTATATCGAAACAAGCGAAGGATTCGCATCCCAAGCCTCGCAATCGTTCAAAATATCGATAAATCAGAGTAGGAGACCCGGAATCGCGATATTTACCGTTTCCGCACGCTGTATATCGAATGAAGATGAGGATTCACATCGCAAGACTCGCAATCGTTCAAAATATCGGTAAATCAGAGTAGGAGACTCGGGATCGCGATATTTACATTTACCACTCGCTGTATATCGAAAGAAGCGAAGGATTCACTTCCCAAGCCTCCCAATAATTTGAAATAAAGACAAATCTTTCAAGGACACTCCGACTCGCGATATTTAGCGTTTCCGCTCGCTCTATATCGAAACAAGCGAATAATTCACATCCCAAGCCTCGCAATCGTTCAAGATATCGATAATTCAGAGTAGGAGACTCGGAATCGGAATATTTACCTTTTACGCTCGCTGTATATCGAAAGAAGCGAAGGATTCACTTCCCAAGCCTCGCAATAATTCGAAATATCGACAAATCACTCAAGGACACTCCGAATCGCGATATTTACCGTTTCCGCTCGCTGTATATCGAAACAAGCGAATAATTCACATCAAAAGCCTCGCAATCGTTCAAAATATGGATAAATCGGAGTAGGAGACTCGGAATCGCGATATTTAGCTTTTCCGCTCGCTGTATATCGAAAGAAGCGAAGGATTCACTTCCCAAGCCTCCCAATAATTTGAAATAACGACAAATCTTTCAAGGACACTCCGACTCGCGATATTTACCGTTTCCGCTCGCTGTATATCGAAAGAAGCGATTGATTCACATCCCAAGCCTCGCAATCGTTTAAAATATCGATAAAGCACAGTACGAGACTCGGGATCGCGATATTTACCGTTTCCGCTCGCTGTATATCGAAACAAGCGAATAATTCACATCCCAAGCCTCGCAATCGTTCAAGATATCGATAATTCAGAGTAGGAGACTCGGAATCGGGATATTTACCTTTACGCTCGCTGTATATCGAAAGAAGCGAAGGATTCACATCCCAAGCCTCGCAACCGTTCGAAATAACGAGAAATCACTCAAGGTCACTCGGAATCACGATATTGACCTTTTCCATATGCAGTGTATTGAAAGAAGCTAAGGATTCGTTTCCCAAGCCTCGCAATCGTTCAAAATATCGGTAAATCAGAGTATTACACTTAGAATCGCGATATTTAGCTTTTCCGCTCGCTGTATATCGAAAGAAGCGAAGGATTCACTTCCCAAGCCTCCCAATAATTTGAAATAAAGACAAATCTTTCAAGGACACTCCGACTCGCGATATTTACCGTTTCCGCTCGCTGTATATCGAAACAAGCGAATAATTCACATCCCAAGCCTCGCAATCGTTCAAGATATCGATAATTCAGAGTAGGAGACTCGGAATCGGGATATTTACCTTTTACGCTCGCTGTATATCGAAAGAAGCGAAGGATTCACTTCCCAAGCCTCGCAATAATTCGAAATAACGACAAATCACTCAAGGACACTCCGAATCGCGATATTTACCGTTTCCGCTCGCTGTATATCGAAACAAGCGAATAATTCACATCAAAAGCCTCGCAATCGTTCAAAATATGGATAAATCGGAGTAGGAGACTCGGAATCGCGATATTTAGCTTTTCCGCTCGCTGTATATCGAAAGAAGCGAAGGATTCACTTCCCAAGCATCCCAATAATTTGAAATAACGACAAATCTTTCAAGGACACTCCGACTCGCGATATTTACCGTTTCCGCTCGCTGTATATCGAAAGAAGCGATTGATTCACATCCCAAGCCTCGCAATCGTTTAAAATATCGATAAAGCACAGTACGAGACTCGGGATCGCGATATTTACCGTTTCCGCTCGCTGTATATCGAAACAAGCGAATAATTCACATCCCAAGCCTCGCAATCGTTCAAAATATCGATAAATCAGAGTAGGAGACTCGGAATCGCGATATTTACCTTTTCCGCTCGCTGTATATCGAGAGAAGCGAAGGATTCACTTCCCAAGCCTCCCAATAATTTGAAATAACGACAAATCTTTCAAGGACACTCCGACTCGCGATATTTACCGTTTCCGCTCGCTGTATATCGAAACAAGCGAATAATTCACATCCCAAGCCTCGCAATCGTTCAAGATATCGATAATTCAGAGTAGGAGACTCGGAATCGCGATATTTACTGTTTCCGCTCGCTGTATATAGAAACAAGCGAACGATTCGCAACCCAAGCATAGCAATAATTCGAAATAACGACAAATCACTCAAGGACACTCCGAATCGCGATATTTACTGTTTCCGCTCGCTGTATATCGATAGAAGCGAAGGATTCACTTCCCAAGCCCCCCAATAATTTGAAATAACGACAAATCTTTCAAGGACACTCCGACTCGCGATATTTACCGTTTCCGCTCGCTGTATATCGAAACAAGCGAATAATTCACATCCCAAGCCTCGCAATCGTTCAAGATATCGATAATTGAGAGTAGGAGACTCGGAATCGCGATATTTACCGTTTCCGCTCGCTGTATATCGAAAGCAGCGAGGGATTCACATCGCAAGCCTCGCAATCGTTCAAAATATCGATAAATCAGAGTAGGAGACTCGGGATCGCGATATTTACATTTACCACTCGCTGTATATGGAAAGAAGCGATGGATTCACTTCCCATACGTCACAATAATTCGAAATAACGACAAATCACTCAAGGACACTCCGAATCGCGATATTTACCGTTTCCGCTCGCTGTATATCGAAACAAGCGAAGGATTCGCATCCCAAGCCTCGCAATCGTTCAAAATATCGATAAATCAGAGTAGGAGACCCGGAATCGCGATATTTACCGTTTCCGCACGCTGTATATCGAATGAAGATGAGGATTCACATCGCAAGACTCGCAATCGTTCAAAATATCGGTAAATCAGAGTAGGAGACTCGGGATCGCGATATTTACATTTACCACTCGCTGTATATCGAAAGAAGCGAAGGATTCACTTCCCAAGCCTCCCAATAATTTGAAATAACGACAAATCACTCAAGGACACTCCGACTCGCGATATTTACCGTTTCCGCTCGCTGTATATCGAAAGAAGCGATTGATTCACATCCCAAGCCTCGCAATCGTTTAAAATATCGATAAAGCACAGTACGAGACTCGGGATCGCGATATTTACCGTTTCCGCTCGCTGTATATCGAAACAAGCGAATAATTCACATCCCAAGCCTCGCAATCGTTCAAGATATCGATAATTCAGAGTAGGAGACTCGGAATCGGGATATTTACCTTTACGCTCGCTGTATATCGAAACAAGCGAATAATTCACATCCCAAGCCTCGCAATCGTTCAAGATATCGATAATTCAGAGTAGGAGACTCGGAATCGGGATATTTACCTTTACGCTCGCTGTATATCGAAAGAAGCGAAGGATTCACATCCCAAGCCTCGCAACCGTTCGAAATAACGAGAAATCACTCAAGGTCACTCGGAATCACGATATTGACCTTTTCCATATGCAGTGTATTGAAAGAAGCTAAGGATTCGTTTCCCAAGCCTCGCAATCGTTCAAAATATCGGTAAATCAGAGTATTACACTTAGAATCGCGATATTTAGCTTTTCCGCTCGCTGTATATCGAAAGAAGCGAAGGATTCACTTCCCAAGCCTCCCAATAATTTGAAATAAAGACAAATCTTTCAAGGACACTCCGACTCGCGATATTTACCGTTTCCGCTCGCTGTATATCGAAACAAGCGAATAATTCACATCCCAAGCCTCGCAATCGTTCAAGATATCGATAATTCAGAGTAGGAGACTCGGAATCGGGAAATTTACCTTTTACGCTCGCTGTATATCGAAAGAAGCGAAGGATTCACTTCCCAAGCCTCGCAATAATTCGAAATAACGACAAATCACTCAAGGACACTCCGAATCGCGATATTTACCGTTTCCGCTCGCTGTATATCGAAACAAGCGAATAATTCACATCAAAAGCCTCGCAATCGTTCAAAATATGGATAAATCGGAGTAGGAGACTCGGAATCGCGATATTTAGCTTTTCCGCTCGCTGTATATCGAAAGAAGCGAAGGATTCACTTCCCAAGCATCCCAATAATTTGAAATAACGACAAATCTTTCAAGGACACTCCGACTCGCGATATTTACCGTTTCCGCTCGCTGTATATCGAAAGAAGCGATTGATTCACATCCCAAGCCTCGCAATCGTTTAAAATATCGATAAAGCACAGTACGAGACTCGGGATCGCGATATTTACCGTTTCCGCTCGCTGTATATCGAAACAAGCGAATAATTCACATCCCAAGCCTCGCAATCGTTCAAGATATCGATAATTCAGAGTAGGAGACTCGGAATCGCGATATTTACTGTTTCCGCTCGCTGTATATAGAAACAAGCGAACGATTCGCAACCCAAGCATAGCAATAATTCGAAATAACGACAAATCACTCAAGGACACTCCGAATCGCGATATTTACTGTTTCCGCTCGCTGTATATCGATAGAAGCGAAGGATTCACTTCCCAAGCCCCCCAATAATTTGAAATAACGACAAATCTTTCAAGGACACTCCGACTCGCGATATTTACCGTTTCCGCTCGCTGTATATCGAAACAAGCGAATAATTCACATCCCAAGCCTCGCAATCGTTCAAGATATCGATAATTGAGAGTAGGAGACTCGGAATCGCGATATTTACCGTTTCCGCTCGCTGTATATCGAAAGCAGCGAGGGATTCACATCGCAAGCCTCGCAATCGTTCAAAATATCGATAAATCAGAGTAGGAGACTTGGGATCGCGATATTTACATTTACCACTCGCTGTATATGGAAAGAAGCGATGGATTCACTTCCCATACGTCACAATAATTCGAAATAACGACAAATCACTCAAGGACACTCCGAATCGCGATATTTACCGTTTCCGCTCGCTGTATATCGAAACAAGCGAAGGATTCGCATCCCAAGCCTCGCAATCGTTCAAAATATCGATAAATCAGAGTAGGAGACCCGGAATCGCGATATTTACCGTTTCCGCACGCTGTATATCGAATGAAGATGAGGATTCACATCGCAAGACTCGCAATCGTTCAAAATATCGGAAAATCAGAGTAGGAGACTCGGGATCGCGATATTTACATTTACCACTCGCTGTATATCGAAAGAAGCGAAGGATTCACTTCCCAAGCCTCCCAATAATTTGAAATAACGACAAATCACTCAAGGACACTCCGACTCGCGATATTTACCGTTTCCGCTCGCTGTATATCGAAAGAAGCGATTGATTCACATCCCAAGCCTCGCAATCGTTTAAAATATCGATAAAGCACAGTACGAGACTCGGGATCGCGATATTTACCGTTTCCGCTCGCTGTATATCGAAACAAGCGAATAATTCACATCCCAAGCCTCGCAATCGTTCAAGATATCGATAATTCAGAGTAGGAGACTCGGAATCGGGATATTTACCTTTACGCTCGCTGTATATCGAGAGAAGCGAAGGATTCACATCCCAAGCCTCGCAACCGTTCGAAATAACGAGAAATCACTCAAGGTCACTCGGAATCACGATATTGACCTTTTCCATATGCAGTGTATTGAAAGAAGCTAAGGATTCGTTTCCCAAGCCTCGCAATCGTTCAAAATATCGATAAATCAGAGTAGGAGACTCGTAATCGCGATATTTACATTTACCACTCGCTGTATATGGAAAGAAGCGATGGATTCACTTCCCAAACGTCGCAATAATTCGAAATAACGACAAATCTTTCGAGGACACTCCGACTCGCGATATTTACCGTTTCCGCTCGCTGTATATCGAAAGAAGCGATTGATTCACATCCCAAGCCTCGCAATCGTTCAAGATATCGATAATTCAGAGTAGGAGACTCGGAATCGCGATATTTACCGTTTCCGCTCGCTGTATATCGAAAGAAGCGAGGGATTCACATCGCAAGCCTCGCAATCGTTCAAAATATCGGTAAATCAGAGTAGGAGACTCGGGATCGCGATATTTACATTTACCACTCGCTGTATATCGAAAGAAACGAAGGATTCACTGACCAAGCCTCGCAATCGTTCAAAATATCGATAAATCAGAGAAGGAGACTCGGAAACATGATATTTACATTTACCACAGGCTGTATGAAGAAAGAAGCGATGGATTCACTTCCCAAGCATCGCAATAATTCGAAATAACGACAAATCACTCAAGGTCACTCGGAATCACGATATTGATCTTTTCCGTATGCAGTGTATCGAAACAAGCGAAGGATTCGCATCCCAAGCCTCGCAATCGATCAAAATATCGATAAATCAGAGTAGGAGACTCGGAAGCGCGATATTTACCGTTTCCGCTCGCTTTATATCGAAAGAAGATAAGGATTCACATCGCAAGCCTCGCAATCGTTCAAAATATCGGTAAATCAGAGTAGGAGACTCGGGATGGCGATATTTACATTTACCGCAAGCTGTATATCGAAAGAAGCGAAGGATTCACTGACCAAGCCTCGCAATCGTTCAAAATATCGATAAATCAGAGAAGGAGACTCGGAAACATGATATTTACATTTACCACAGGCTGTATGAAGAAAGAAGCGATGGATTCACTTCCCAAGCATCGCAATAATTCGAAATAACGACAAATCACTCAAGGTCACTCGGAATCACGATATTGATCTTTTCCGTATGCAGTGTATCGAAACAAGCGAAGGATTCGCATCCCAAGCCTCGCAATCGATCAAAATATCGATAAATCAGAGTAGGAGACTCGGAAGCGCGATATTTACCGTTTCCGCTCGCTTTATATCGAAAGAAGATAAGGATTCACATCGCAAGCCTCGCAATCGTTCAAAATATCGGTAAATCAGAGTAGGAGACTCGGGATGGCGATATTTACATTTACCGCAAGCTGTATATCGAAAGAAGCGAAGGATTCACTGACCAAGCCTCGCAATCGTTCAAAATATCGATAAATCAGAGAAGGAGACTCGGAAACATGATATTTACATTTACCACAGGCTGTATGAAGAAAGAAGCGATGGATTCACTTCCCAAGCATCGCAATAATTCGAAATAACGACAAATCACTCAAGGTCACTCGGAATCACGATATTGATCTTTTCCGTATGCAGTGTATCGAAACAAGCGAAGGATTCGCATCCCAAGCCTCGCAATCGATCAATATATCGATAAATCAGAGTAGGAGACTCGGAAGCGCGATATTTACCGTTTCCGCTCGCTGTATATCGAAAGAAGATAAGGATTCACATCGCAAGCCTCGCAATCGTTCAAAATATCGGTAAATCAGAGTAGGAGACTCGGGATCGCGATATTTACATTTACCGCAAGCTGTATATCGAAAGAAGCGAAGGATTCACTTACCAAGCCTCGCAATCGTTCAAAATATCGATAAATCAGAGAAGGAGACTCGGAAACGCGATATTTACATTTACCACAGGCTGTATGAAGAAAGAAGCGATGGATTCACTTCCCAAGCATCGCAATAATTCGAAATAACGACAAATCACTCAAGGACACTCCGAATCGCGATATTTACCGTTTCCGCTCGCTGTATATCGAAAGAAGCGAAGGATTCACTTACCAATAATCGCAATCGTTCAAAATATCGATCAATCAGAGAAGGAGACTCGGAAACGCGATATTTACATTTACCACAAGCTGTATATCGAAAGATGCGAAGGATTCACTTACCAAGAATCGCAACCGTTCGAAATAACGAGAAATCACTCAAAGTCACGCAGAATCACGATATTGACCTTTTCCATATGCAGTGTATTGAAAGAAGCTAAGGATTCGTTTCCCAAGCCTCGCAATCGTTGAAAATATCGATAAATCAGAGTAGGAGACTCGGGATCGCGATATTTACATTTACCACTCGCTGTATATAGAAAGAAGCGATGAATTCGCTTCCCAAGCGTCGCAATAATTCGAAATAACGACAAATCTTTCAAGGACACTCCGACTCGCGATATTTACCGTTTCCGCTCGCTGTATATCGAAAGAAGCGATTGATTCACATCCCAAGCCTCGCAATCGTTTAAAATATCGATAGTACGAGACTCGGGATCGCGATATTTACTGTTTCCGCTCACTGTATATAGAAACAAGCGAATAATTCACATCCCAAGCCTCGCAATCGTTGAAAATATCGATAAATCAGAGTAGGAGACTCGGGATCGCGATATTTACATTTACCACTCGCTGTATATAGAAAGAAGCGATGAATTCGCTTCCCAAGCGTCGCAATAATTCGAAATAACGACAAATCTTTCAAGGACACTCCGACTCGCGATATTTACCGTTTCCGCTCGCTGTATATCGAAAGAAGCGATTGATTCACATCCCAAGCCTCGCAATCGTTTAAAATATCGATAGTACGAGACTCGGGATCGCGATATTTACTGTTTCCGCTCGCTGTATATAGAAACAAGCGAATAATTCACATCCCAAGCCTCGCAATCGTTCAAAATATCGATAAATCAGAGTAGGAGACTCGGAATCGCGATATTTACCTTTTCCGCTCACTGTATATCGAAAGAAGCGAAGGATTCACTTCCCAAGCCTCCCAATAATTTGAAATAACGACAAATCTTTCAAGGACACTCCGACTCGCGATATTTACCGTTTCCGCTCGCTGTATATCGAAACAAGCGAATAATTCACATCCCAAGCCTCGCAATCGTTCAAGATATCGATAATTCAGAGTAGGAGACTCGGAATCGCGATATTTACTGTTTCCGCTCGCTGTATATAGAAACAAGCGAACGATTCGCAACCCAAGCATAGCAATAATTCGAAATAACGACAAATCACTCAAGGACACTCCGAATCGCGATATTTACTGTTTCCGCTCGCTGTATATCGATAGAAGCGAAGGATTCACTTCCCAAGCCCCCCAATAATTTGAAATAACGACAAATCTTTCAAGGACACTCCGACTCGCGATATTTACCGTTTCCGCTCGCTGTATATCGAAACAAGCGAATAATTCACATCCCAAGCCTCGCAATCGTTCAAGATATCGATAATTGAGAGTAGGAGACTCGGAATCGCGATATTTACCGTTTCCGCTCGCTGTATATCGAAAGCAGCGAGGGATTCACATCGCAAGCCTCGCAATCGTTCAAAATATCGATAAATCAGAGTAGGAGACTCGGGATCGCGATATTTACATTTACCACTCGCTGTATATGGAAAGAAGCGATGGATTCACTTCCCATACGTCGCAATAATTCGAAATAACGACAAATCACTCAAGGACACTCCGAATCGCGATATTTACCGTTTCCGCTCGCTGTATATCGAAACAAGCGAAGGATTCGCATCCCAAGCCTCGCAATCGTTCAAAATATCGATAAATCAGAGTAGGAGACCCGGAATCGGGATATTTACCGTTTCCGCACGCTGTATATCGAATGAAGATGAGGATTCACATCGCAAGACTCGCAATCGTTCAAAATATCGGTAAATCAGAGTAGGAGACTCGGGATCGCGATATTTACATTTACCACTCGCTGTATATCCAAAGAAGCGAAGGATTCACTTCCCAAGCCTCGCAATAATTCGAAATAACGACAAATCACTCAAGGACACTCCGAATCGCGATATTCACCGTTTCCGCTCGCTGTATATCGAAACAAGCGAATAATTCACATCAAAAGCCTCGCAATCGTTCAAAATATCGATAAATCAGAGTAGGAGACTCGGAATCGCGATATTTAGCTTTTCCGCTCGCTGTATATCGAAAGAAGCGAAGGATTCACTTCCCAAGCCTCCCAATAATTTGAAATAAAGACAAATCTTTCAAGGACACTCCGACTCGCGATATTTAGCGTTTCCATATGCAGTGTATTGAAAGAAGCTAAGGATTCGTTTCCCAAGCCTCGCAATCGTTCAAAATATCGATAAATCAGAGTAGGAGAATCGTAATCGCGATATTTACATTTACCACTCGCTGTATATGGAAAGAAGCGATGGATTCACTTCCCAAACGTCGCAATAATTCGAAATAACGACAAATCACTCAAGGACACTCCGAATCGCGATATTTACCGTTTCCGCTCGCTGTATATCGAAACAAGCGAATAATTCACATCCCAAGCCTCGCAATCGTTCAAAATATCGATAAATCAGAGTAGGAGACCCGGAATCGCGATATTGACCGTTTCCGCTCGCTGTATATCGAAACAAGCGAAGGATTCGCATCCCAAGCCTCGCAATCGTTCAAAATATCGATAAATCAGAGTAGGAGACTCGGGATCGCGATATTTACATTTACCACTCGCTGTATATCGAAAGACGCGAAGGATTCACTTCCCAAGCCTCGCAATAATTCGAAATAACGACAAATCACTCAAGGACACTCCGAATCGCGATATTTACCGTTTCCGCTCGCTGTATATCGAAAGAAGCGAAGGATTCACTTCCCAAGCCCCCCAATAATTTGAAATAACGACAAATCTTTCAAGGACACTCCGACTCGCGATATTTACCGTTTCCGCTCGCTGTATATCGAAAGAAGCGAGGGATTCACATCGCAAGCCTCGCAATCGTTCAAGATATCGATAATTCAGAGTAGGAGACTCGGAATCGCGATATTTACTGTTTCCGCTCGCTGTATATAGAAACAAGCGAACGATTCGCAACCCAAGCATAGCAATAATTCGAAATAACGACAAATCACTCAAGGACACTCCGAATCGCGATATTTACTGTTTCCGCTCGCTGTATATCGATAGAAGCGAAGGATTCACTTCCCAAGCCCCCCAATAATTTGAAATAACGACAAATCTTTCAAGGACACTCCGACTCGCGATATTTACCGTTTCCGCTCGCTGTATATCGAAACAAGCGAATAATTCACATCCCAAGCCTCGCAATCGTTCAAGATATCGATAATTGAGAGTAGGAGACTCGGAATCGCGATATTTACCGTTTCCGCTCGCTGTATATCGAAAGCAGCGTGGAATTCACATCGCAAGCCTCGCAATCGTTCAAAATATCGATAAATCAGAGTAGGAGACTCGGAATCGGGATATTTACCTTTTACGCTCGCTGTATATCGAAAGAAGCGAAGGATTCACTTCCCAAGCCTCGCAATAATTCGAAATAACGACAAATCACTCAAGGACACTCCGAATCGCGATATTTACCGTTTCCGCTCGCTGTATATCGAAACAAGCGAATAATTCACATCAAAAGCCTCGCAATCGTTCAAAATATGGATAAATCGGAGTAGGAGACTCGGAATCGCGATATTTAGCTTTTCCGCTCGCTGTATATCGAAAGAAGCGAAGGATTCACTTCCCAAGCATCCCAATAATTTGAAATAACGACAAATCTTTCAAGGACACTCCGACTCGCGATATTTACCGTTTCCGCTCGCTGTATATCGAAAGAAGCGATTGATTCACATCCCAAGCCTCGCAATCGTTTAAAATATCGATAAAGCACAGTACGAGACTCGGGATCGCGATATTTACCGTTTCCGCTCGCTGTATATCGAAACAAGCGAATAATTCACATCCCAAGCCTCGCAATCGTTCAAAATATCGATAAATCAGAGTAGGAGACTCGGAATCGCGATATTTACCTTTTCCGCTCGCTGTATATCGAGAGAAGCGAAGGATTCACTTCCCAAGCCTCCCAATAATTTGAAATAACGACAAATCTTTCAAGGACACTCCGACTCGCGATATTTACCGTTTCCGCTCGCTGTATATCGAAACAAGCGAATAATTCACATCCCAAGCCTCGCAATCGTTCAAGATATCGATAATTCAGAGTAGGAGACTCGGAATCGCGATATTTACTGTTTCCGCTCGCTGTATATAGAAACAAGCGAACGATTCGCAACCCAAGCATAGCAATAATTCGAAATAACGACAAATCACTCAAGGACACTCCGAATCGCGATATTTACTGTTTCCGCTCGCTGTATATCGATAGAAGCGAAGGATTCACTTCCCAAGCCCCCCAATAATTTGAAATAACGACAAATCTTTCAAGGACACTCCGACTCGCGATATTTACCGTTTCCGCTCGCTGTATATCGAAACAAGCGAATAATTCACATCCCAAGCCTCGCAATCGTTCAAGATATCGATAATTGAGAGTAGGAGACTCGGAATCGCGATATTTACCGTTTCCGCTCGCTGTATATCGAAAGCAGCGAGGGATTCACATCGCAAGCCTCGCAATCGTTCAAAATATCGATAAATCAGAGTAGGAGACTCGGGATCGCGATATTTACATTTACCACTCGCTGTATATGGAAAGAAGCGATGGATTCACTTCCCATACGTCACAATAATTCGAAATAACGACAAATCACTCAAGGACACTCCGAATCGCGATATTTACCGTTTCCGCTCGCTGTATATCGAAACAAGCGAAGGATTCGCATCCCAAGCCTCGCAATCGTTCAAAATATCGATAAATCAGAGTAGGAGACCCGGAATCGCGATATTTACCGTTTCCGCACGCTGTATATCGAATGAAGATGAGGATTCACATCGCAAGACTCGCAATCGTTCAAAATATCGGTAAATCAGAGTAGGAGACTCGGGATCGCGATATTTACATTTACCACTCGCTGTATATCGAAAGAAGCGAAGGATTCACTTCCCAAGCCTCCCAATAATTTGAAATAACGACAAATCACTCAAGGACACTCCGACTCGCGATATTTACCGTTTCCGCTCGCTGTATATCGAAAGAAGCGATTGATTCACATCCCAAGCCTCGCAATCGTTTAAAATATCGATAAAGCACAGTACGAGACTCGGGATCGCGATATTTACCGTTTCCGCTCGCTGTATATCGAAACAAGCGAATAATTCACATCCCAAGCCTCGCAATCGTTCAAGATATCGATAATTCAGAGTAGGAGACTCGGAATCGGGATATTTACCTTTACGCTCGCTGTATATCGAGAGAAGCGAAGGATTCACATCCCAAGCCTCGCAACCGTTCGAAATAACGAGAAATCACTCAAGGTCACTCGGAATCACGATATTGACCTTTTCCATATGCAGTGTATTGAAAGAAGCTAAGGATTCGTTTCCCAAGCCTCGCAATCGTTCAAAATATCGATAAATCAGAGTAGGAGACTCGGAATCGGGATATTTACCTTTACGCTCGCTGTATATCGAAAGAAGCGAAGGATTCACATCCCAAGCCTCGCAACCGTTCGAAATAACGAGAAATCACTCAAGGTCACTCGGAATCACGATATTGACCTTTTCCATATGCAGTGTATTGAAAGAAGCTAAGGATTCGTTTCCCAAGCCTCGCAATCGTTCAAAATATCGGTAAATCAGAGTATTACACTTAGAATCGCGATATTTAGCTTTTCCGCTCGCTGTATATCGAAAGAAGCGAAGGATTCACTTCCCAAGCCTCCCAATAATTTGAAATAAAGACAAATCTTTCAAGGACACTCCGACTCGCGATATTTACCGTTTCCGCTCGCTGTATATCGAAACAAGCGAATAATTCACATCCCAAGCCTCGCAATCGTTCAAGATATCGATAATTCAGAGTAGGAGACTCGGAATCGGGATATTTACCTTTTACGCTCGCTGTATATCGAAAGAAGCGAAGGATTCACTTCCCAAGCCTCGCAATAATTCGAAATAACGACAAATCACTCAAGGACACTCCGAATCGCGATATTTACCGTTTCCGCTCGCTGTATATCGAAACAAGCGAATAATTCACATCAAAAGCCTCGCAATCGTTCAAAATATGGATAAATCGGAGTAGGAGACTCGGAATCGCGATATTTAGCTTTTCCGCTCGCTGTATATCGAAAGAAGCGAAGGATTCACTTCCCAAGCATCCCAATAATTTGAAATAACGACAAATCTTTCAAGGACACTCCGACTCGCGATATTTACCGTTTCCGCTCGCTGTATATCGAAAGAAGCGATTGATTCACATCCCAAGCCTCGCAATCGTTTAAAATATCGATAAAGCACAGTACGAGACTCGGGATCGCGATATTTACCGTTTCCGCTCGCTGTATATCGAAACAAGCGAATAATTCACATCCCAAGCCTCGCAATCGTTCAAAATATCGATAAATCAGAGTAGGAGACTCGGAATCGCGATATTTACCTTTTCCGCTCGCTGTATATCGAAAGAAGCGAAGGATTCACTTCCCAAGCCTCCCAATAATTTGAAATAACGACAAATCTTTCAAGGACACTCCGACTCGCGCTATTTACCGTTTCCGCTCGCTGTATATCGAAACAAGCGAATAATTCACATCCCAAGCCTCGCAATCGTTCAAGATATCGATAATTCAGAGTAGGAGACTCGGAATCGCGATATTTACTGTTTCCGCTCGCTGTATATAGAAACAAGCGAACGATTCGCAACCCAAGCATAGCAATAATTCGAAATAACGACAAATCACTCAAGGACACTCCGAATCGCGATATTTACTGTTTCCGCTCGCTGTATATCGATAGAAGCGAAGGATTCACTTCCCAAGCCCCCCAATAATTTGAAATAACGACAAATCTTTCGAGGACACTCCGACTCGCGATATTTACCGTTTCCGCTCGCTGTATATCGAAAGAAGCGATTGATTCACATCCCAAGCCTCGCAATCGTTCAAGATATCGATAATTCAGAGTAGGAGACTCGGAATCGCGATATTTACCTTTTCCGCTCACTGTATATCGAAAGAAGCGAAGGATTCACTTCCCAAGCCTCCCAATAATTTGAAATAACGACAAATCTTTCGAGGACACTCCGACTCGCGATATTTACCGTTTCCGCTCGCTGTATATCGAAAGAAGCGATTGATTCACATCCCAAGCCTCGCAATCGTTTAAAATATCGATAAAGCACAGTACGAGACTCGGGATCGCGATATTTACCGTTTCCGCTCGCTGTATATCGGAACAAGCGAATAATTCACATCCTAAGCCTCGCAATCGTTCAAGATATCGATAATTCAGAGTAGGAGACTCGGAATCGCGATATTTACCTTTTCCACTCGCTGTATATCGAAAGAAGCGAAGGATTCACTTCCCAAGCATCGCAATAATTCGAAATATCGATATATCAGAGTAGGAGACTCCGAATGGCGATATTTACCGTTTCCGCTCGCTGTATATCGAAAGAAGCGAGGGATTCACATCGCAAGCCTCGCAATCGTTCAAAATATCGGTAAATCAGAGTAGGAGACTCGGGATCGCGATATTTACATTTACCACTCGCTGTATATCGAAAGAAACGAAGGATTCACTGACCAAGCCTCGCAATCGTTCAAAATATCGATAAATCAGAGAAGGAGACTCGGAAACATGATATTTACATTTACCACAGGCTGTATGAAGAAAGAAGCGATGGATTCACTTCCCAAGCATCGCAATAATTCGAAATAACGACAAATCACTCAAGGTCACTCGGAATCACGATATTGATCTTTTCCGTATGCAGTGTATCGAAACAAGCGAAGGATTCGCATCCCAAGCCTCGCAATCGATCAAAATATCGATAAATCAGAGTAGGAGACTCGGAAGCGCGATATTTACCGTTTCCGCTCGCTTTATATCGAAAGAAGATAAGGATTCACATCGCAAGCCTCGCAATCGTTCAAAATATCGGTAAATCAGAGTAGGAGACTCGGGATGGCGATATTTACATTTACCGCAAGCTGTATATCGAAAGAAGCGAAGGATTCACTGACCAAGCCTCGCAATCGTTCAAAATATCGATAAATCAGAGAAGGAGACTCGGAAACATGATATTTACATTTACCACAGGCTGTATGAAGAAAGAAGCGATGGATTCACTTCCCAAGCATCGCAATAATTCGAAATAACGACAAATCACTCAAGGTCACTCGGAATCACGATATTGATCTTTTCCGTATGCAGTGTATCGAAACAAGCGAAGGATTCGCATCCCAAGCCTCGCAATCGATCAAAATATCGATAAATCAGAGTAGGAGACTCGGAAGCGCGATATTTACCGTTTCCGCTCGCTGTATATCGAAAGAAGATAAGGATTCACATCGCAAGCCTCGCAATCGTTCAAAATATCGGTAAATCAGAGTAGGAGACTCGGGATCGCGATATTTACATTTACCGCAAGCTGTATATCGAAAGAAGCGAAGGATTCACTTACCAAGCCTCGCAATCGTTCAAAATATCGATAAATCAGAGAAGGAGACTCGGAAACGCGATATTTACATTTACCACAGGCTGTATGAAGAAAGAAGCGATGGATTCACTTCCCAAGCATCGCAATAATTCGAAATAACGACAAATCACTCAAGGACACTCCGAATCGCGATATTTACCGTTTCCGCTCGCTGTATATCGAAAGAAGCGAAGGATTCACTTACCAATAATCGCAATCGTTCAAAATATCGATCAATCAGAGAAGGAGACTCGGAAACGCGATATTTACATTTACCACAAGCTGTATATCGAAAGATGCGAAGGATTCACTTACCAAGAATCGCAACCGTTCGAAATAACGAGAAATCACTCAAAGTCACGCAGAATCACGATATTGACCTTTTCCATATGCAGTGTATTGAAAGAAGCTAAGGATTCGTTTCCCAAGCCTCGCAATCGTTGAAAATATCGATAAATCAGAGTAGGAGACTCGGGATCGCGATATTTACATTTACCACTCGCTGTATATAGAAAGAAGCGATGAATTCGCTTCCCAAGCGTCGCAATAATTCTAAATAACGACAAATCTTTCAAGGACACTCCGACTCGCGATATTTACCGTTTCCGCTCGCTGTATATCGAAAGAAGCGATTGATTCACATCCCAAGCCTCGCAATCGTTTAAAATATCGATAGTACGAGACTCGGGATCGCGATATTTACTGTTTCCGCTCGCTGTATATAGAAACAAGCGAATAATTCACATCCCAAGCCTCGGAATCGTTCAAAATATCGATAAATCAGAGTAGGAGACTCGGAATCGCGATATTTACCTTTTCCGCTCACTGTATATCGAAAGAAGCGAAGGATTCACTTCCCAAGCCTCCCAATAATTTGAAATAACGACAAATCTTTCAAGGACACTCCGACTCGCGATATTTACCGTTTCCGCTCGCTGTATATCGAAACAAGCGAATAATTCACATCCCAAGCCTCGCAATCGTTCAAGATATCGATAATTCAGAGTAGGAGACTCGGAATCGCGATATTTACTGTTTCCGCTCGCTGTATATAGAAACAAGCGAACGATTCGCAACCCAAGCATAGCAATAATTCGAAATAACGACAAATCACTCAAGGACACTCCGAATCGCGATATTTACTGTTTCCGCTCGCTGTATATCGATAGAAGCGAAGGATTCACTTCCCAAGCCCCCCAATAATTTGAAATAACGACAAATCTTTCAAGGACACTCCGACTCGCGATATTTACCGTTTCCGCTCGCTGTATATCGAAACAAGCGAATAATTCACATCCCAAGCCTCGCAATCGTTCAAGATATCGATAATTGAGAGTAGGAGACTCGGAATCGCGATATTTACCGTTTCCGCTCGCTGTATATCGAAAGCAGCGAGGGATTCACATCGCAAGCCTCGCAATCGTTCAAAATATCGATAAATCAGAGTAGGAGACTCGGGATCGCGATATTTACATTTACCACTCGCTGTATATGGAAAGAAGCGATGGATTCACTTCCCATACGTCGCAATAATTCGAAATAACGACAAATCACTCAAGGACACTCCGAATCGCGATATTTACCGTTTCCGCTCGCTGTATATCGAAACAAGCGAAGGATTCGCATCCCAAGCCTCGCAATCGTTCAAAATATCGATAAATCAGAGTAGGAGACCCGGAATCGGGATATTTACCGTTTCCGCACGCTGTATATCGAATGAAGATGAGGATTCACATCGCAAGACTCGCAATCGTTCAAAATATCGGTAAATCAGAGTAGGAGACTCGGGATCGCGATATTTACATTTACCACTCGCTGTATATCGAAAGAAGCGAAGGATTCACTTCCCAAGCCTCGCAATAATTCGAAATAACGACAAATCACTCAAGGACACTCCGAATCGCGATATTTACCGTTTCCGCTCGCTGTATATCGAAACAAGCGAATAATTCACATCAAAAGCCTCGCAATCGTTCAAAATATCGATAAATCAGAGTAGGAGACTCGGAATCGCGATATTTAGCTTTTCCGCTCGCTGTATATCGAAAGAAGCGAAGGATTCACTTCCCAAGCCTCCCAATAATTTGAAATAAAGACAAATCTTTCAAGGACACTCCGACTCGCGATATTTAGCGTTTCCATATGCAGTGTATTGAAAGAAGCTAAGGATTCGTTTCCCAAGCCTCGCAATCGTTCAAAATATCGATAAATCAGAGTAGGAGAATCGTAATCGCGATATTTACATTTACCACTCGCTGTATATGGAAAGAAGCGATGGATTCACTTCCCAAACGTCGCAATAATTCGAAATAACGACAAATCACTCAAGGACACTCCGAATCGCGATATTTACCGTTTCCGCTCGCTGTATATCGAAACAAGCGAATAATTCACATCCCAAGCCTCGCAATCGTTCAAAATATCGATAAATCAGAGTAGGAGACCCGGAATCGCGATATTGACCGTTTCCGCTCGCTGTATATCGAAAGAAGCGAAGTATTCACATCCCAAGCCTCGCAACCGTTCGAAATAACGAGAAATCACTCAAGGTCACTCGGAATCACGATATTGACCTTTTCCATATGCAGTGTATTGAAAGAAGCTAAGGATTCGTTTCCCAAGCCTCGCAATCGTTCAAAATATCGGTAAATCAGAGTAGGACACTTAGAATCGCGATATTTAGCTTTTCCGCTCGCTGTATATCGAAAGAAGCGAAGGATTCACTTCCCAAGCCTCCCAATAATTTGAAATAAAGACAAATTTTTCAAGGACACTCCGACTCGCGATATTTACCGTTTCCGCTCGCTGTATATCGAAACAAGCGAATAATTCACATCCCAAGCCTCGCAATCGTTCAAGATATCGATAATTCAGAGTAGGAGACTCGGAATCGGGATATTTACCTTTTACGCTCGCTGTATATCGAAAGAAGCGAAGGATTCACTTCCCAAGCCTCGCAATAATTCGAAATAACGACAAATCACTCAAGGACACTCCGAATCGCGATATTTACCGTTTCCGCTCGCTGTATATCGAAAGAAGCGATTGATTCACATCCCAAGCCTCGCAATCGTTTAAAATATCGATAAAGCACAGTACGAGACTCGGGATCGCGATATTTACCGTTTCCGCTCGCTGTATATCGAAACAAGCGAATAATTCACATCCCAAGCCTCGCAATCGTTCAAAATATCGATAAATCAGAGTAGGAGACTCGGAATCGCGATATTTACCTTTTCCGCTCGCTGTATATCGAAAGAAGCGAAGGATTCACTTCCCAAGCCTCCCAATAATTTGAAATAACGACAAATCTTTCAAGGACACTCCGACTCGCGATATTTACCGTTTCCGCTCGCTGTATATCGAAACAAGCGAATAATTCGCATCCCAAGCCTCGCAATCGTTCAAGATATCGATAATTCAGAGTAGGAGACTCGGAATCCCGATATTTACTGTTTCCGCTCGCTGTATATAGAAACAAGCGAACGATTCGCAACCCAAGCATAGCAATAATTCGAAATAACGACAAATCACTCAAGGACACTCCGAATCGCGATATTTACTGTTTCCGCTCGCTGTATATCGATAGAAGCGAAGGATTCACTTCCCAAGCCCCCCAATAATTTGAAATAACGACAAATCTTTCAAGGACACTCCGACTCGCGATATTTACCGTTTCCGCTCGCTGTATATCGAAACAAGCGAATAATTCACATCCCAAGCCTCGCAATCGTTCAAGATATCGATAATTGAGAGTAGGAGACTCGGAATCGCGATATTTACCGTTTCCGCTCGCTGTATATCGAAAGCAGCGAGGGATTCACATCGCAAGCCTCGCAATCGTTCAAAATATCGATAAATCAGAGTAGGAGACTCGGAATCGGGATATTTACATTTACCACTCGCTGTATATGGAAAGAAGCGATGGATTCACTTCCCAAACGTCGCAATAATTCGAAATAACGACAAATCACTCAAGGACACTCCGAATCGCGATATTTACCGTTTCCGCTCGCTGTATATCGAAACAAGAAAATAATTCACATCCCAAGCCTCGCAATCGTTCAAAATATCGATAAATCAGAGTAGGAGACCCGGAATCGCGATATTGACCGTTTCCGCTCGCTGTATATCGAAAGAAGCGAAGGATTCACATCCCAAGCCTCGCAACCGTTCGAAATAACGAGAAATCACTCAAGGTCACTCGGAATCACGATATTGACCTTTTCCATATGCAGTGTATTGAAAGAAGCTAAGGATTCGTTTCCCAAGCCTCGCAATCGTTCAAAATATCGGTAAATCAGAGTAGGACACTTAGAATCGCGATATTTACATTTACCACTCGCTGTATATCGAAAGAAACGAAGGATTCACTTCCCAAGCCTCGCAATAATTCGAAATAACGACAAATCATTCAAGGACACTCCGACTCGCGATATTTACCGTTTCCGCTCGCTGTATATCGAAACAAGCGAATAATTCACATCCCAAGCCTCGCAATCGTTCAAGATATCGCTAATTCAGAGTAGGAGACTCGGAATCGCGATATTTACCTTTTCCGCTCGCTGTATATCGAAAGAAGCGAAGGATTCACATCACAAGCCTCGCAATCGTTCAAAATATCGATAAATCAGAGTAGGAGACTCGGGATCGCGATATTTACATTTACCACTCGCTGTATATGGAAAGAAGCGATGGATTCACTTCCCAAACGTCGCAATAATTCGAAATAACGACAAATCACTCAAGGACACTCCGAATCGCGATATTTACCGTTTCCGCTCGCTGTATATCGAAACAAGCGAAGGATTCGCATCCCAAGCCTCGCAATCGTTCAAAATATCGATAAATCAGAGTAGGAGACCCGGAATCGCGATATTTACCGTTTCCGCACGCTGTATATCGAATGAAGATGAGGATTCACATCGCAAGACTCGCAATCGTTCAAAATATTGGTAAATCAGAGTAGGAGACTCGGGATCGCGATATTTACATTTACCACTCGCTGTATATCGAAAGAAGCGAAGGATTCACTTCCCAAGCCTCGCAATAATTCGAAATAACGACAAATCACTCAAGGACACACCGAATCGCGATATTTACCGTTTCCGCTCGCTGTATATCGAAACAAGCGAATAATTCACATCCCAAGCCTCGCAATCGTTCAAGATATCGATAATTCAGAGTAGGAGACTCGGAATCGGGATATTTACCTTTTACGCTCGCTGTATATCGAAAGAAGCGAAGGATTCACTTCCCAAGCCTCGCAATAATTCGAAATAACGACAAATCACTCAAGGACACTCCGAATCGCGATATTTACCGTTTCCGCTCGCTGTATATCGAAACAAGCGAATAATTCACATCAAAAGCCTCGCAATCGTTCAAAATATGGATAAATCGGAGTAGGAGACTCGGAATCGCGATATTTAGCTTTTCCGCTCGCTGTATATCGAAAGAAGCGAAGGATTCACTTCCCAAGCATCCCAATAATTTGAAATAACGACAAATCTTTCAAGGACACTCCGACTCGCGATATTTACCGTTTCCGCTCGCTGTATATCGAAAGAACCGATTGATTCACATCCCAAGCCTCGCAATCGTTTAAAATATCGATAATTGAGAGTAGGAGACTCGGAATCGCGATATTTACCGTTTCCGCTCGCTGTATATCGAAAGCAGCGAGGGATTCACATCGCAAGCCTCGCAATCGTTCAAAATATCGACAAATCAGAGTAGGAGACTCGGGATCGCGATATTTACATTTACCACTCGCTGTATATGGAAAGAAGCGATGGATTCACTTCCCATACGTCGCAATAATTCGAAATAACGACAAATCACTCAAGGACACTCCGAATCGCGATATTTACCGTTTCCGCTCGCTGTATATCGAAACAAGCGAAGGATTCGCATTACAAGCCTCGCAATCGTTCAAAATATCGATAAATCAGAGTAGGAGACCCGGAATCGCGATATTTACCGTTTCCGCACGCTGTATATCGAATGAAGATGAGGATTCACATCGCAAGACTCGCAATCGTTCAAAATATCGGTAAATCAGAGTAGGAGACTCGGGATCGCGATATTTACATTTACCACTCGCTGTATATCGAAAGAAGCGAAGGATTCACTTCCCAAGCCTCGCAATAATTCGAAATAACGACAAATCACTCAAGGACACTCCGAATCGCGATATTTACCGTTTCCGCTCGCTGTATATCGAAACAAGCGAATAATTCACATCAAAAGCCTCGCAATCGTTCAAAATATCGATAAATCAGAGTAGGAGACTCGGGATCGCGATATTTACATTTACCACTCGCTGTATATCGAAAGAAGCGAAGGATTCACTTCCCAAGCCTCGCAATAATTCGAAATAACGACAAATCACTCAAGGACACTCCGAATCGCGATATTTACCGTTTCCGCTCGCTGTATATCGAAAGAAGCGAAGGATTCACTTCCCAAGCCCCCCAATAATTTGAAATAACGACAAATCTTTCAAGGACACTCCGACTCGCGATATTTACCGTTTCCGCTCGCTGTATATCGAAAGAAGCGAGGGATTCACATCGCAAGCCTCGCAATCGTTCAAGATATCGATAATTCAGAGTAGGAGACTCGGAATCGCGATATTTACTGTTTCCGCTTGCTGTATATAGAAACAAGCGAACGATTCGCACCCCAAGCATAGCAATAATTCGAAATAACGACAAATCACTCAAGGACATTCCGAATCGCGATATTTACTGTTTCCGCTCGCTGTATATCGATAGAAGCGAAGGATTCACTTCCCAAGCCCCCCAATAATTTGAAATAACGACAAATCTTTCAAGGACACTCCGACTCGCGATATTTACCGTTTCCGCTCGCTGTATATCGAAACAAGCGAATAATTCACATCCCAAGCCTCGCAATCGTTCAAGATATCGATAATTGAGAGTAGGAGACTCGGAATCGCGATATTTACCGTTTCCGCTCGCTGTATATCGAAAGCAGCGAGGGATTCACATCGCAAGCCTCGCAATCGTTCAAAATATCGATAAATCAGAGTAGGAGACTCGGGATCGCGATATTTACATTTACCACTCGCTGTATATGGAAAGAAGCGATGGATTCACTTCCCATACGTCGCAATAATTCGAAATAACGACAAATCACTCAAGGACACTCCGAATCGCGATATTTACCGTTTCCGCTCGCTGTATATCGAAACAAGCGAAGGATTCGCATCCCAAGCCTCGCAATCGTTCAAAATATCGATAAATCAGAGTAGGAGACCCGGAATCGCGATATTTACCGTTTCCGCACGCTGTATATCGAATGAAGATGAGGATTCACATCGCAAGACTCGCAATCGATCAAAATATCGGTAAATCAGAGTAGGAGACTCGGGATCGCGATATTTACATTTACCACTCGCTGTATATCGAAAGAAGCGAAGGATTCACTGACCAAGCCTCGCAATCGTTCAAAATATCGATAAATCAGAGAAGGAGACTCGGAAACATGATATTTACATTTACCACAGGCTGTATGAAGAAAGAAGCGAAGGATTCACTTCCCAAGCCTCGCAATAATTCGAAATAACGACAAATCACTCAAGGACACTCCGAATCGCGATATTTACCGTTTCCGCTCGCTGTATATCGAAACAAGCGAATAATTCACATCAAAAGCCTCGCAATCGTTCAAAATATCGATAAATCAGAGTAGGAGACTCGGAATCGCGATATTTAGCTTTTCCGCTCGCTGTATATCGAAAGAAGCGAAGGATTCACTTCCCAAGCCTCCCAATAATTTGAAATAAAGACAAATCTTTCAAGGACACTCCGACTCGCGATATTTAGCGTTTCCGCTCGCTGTATATCGAAACAAGCGAATAATTCACATCCCAAGCCTCGCAATCGTTCAAGATATCGATAATTCAGAGTAGGAGACTCGGAATCGGAATATTTACCTTTTACGCTCGCTGTATATCGAAAGAAGCGAAGGATTCACTTCCCAAGCCTCGCAATAATTCGAAATATCGACAAATCACTCAAGGACACTCCGAATCGCGATATTTACCGTTTCCGCTCGCTGTATATCGAAACAAGCGAATAATTCACATCAAAAGCCTCGCAATCGTTCAAAATATGGATAAATCGGAGTAGGAGACTCGGAATCGCGATATTTAGCTTTTCCGCTCGCTGTATATCGAAAGAAGCGAAGGATTCACTTCCCAAGCCTCCCAATAATTTGAAATAACGACAAATCTTTCAAGGACACTCCGACTCGCGATATTTACCGTTTCCGCTCGCTGTATATCGAAAGAAGCGATTGATTCACATCCCAAGCCTCGCAATCGTTTAAAATATCGATAAAGCACAGTACGAGACTCGGGATCGCGATATTTACCTTTACGCTCGCTGTATATCGAAAGAAGCGAAGGATTCACATCCCAAGCCTCGCAACCGTTCGAAATAACGAGAAATCACTCAAGGTCACTCGGAATCACGATATTGACCTTTTCCATATGCAGTGTATTGAAAGAAGCTAAGGATTCGTTTCCCAAGCCTCGCAATCGTTCAAAATATCGATAAATCAGAGTAGGAGACTCGTAATCGCGATATTTACATTTACCACTCGCTGTATATGGAAAGAAGCGATGGATTCACTTCCCAAACGTCGCAATAATTCGAAATAACGACAAATCACTCAAGGACACTCCGAATCGCGATATTTACCGTTTCCGCTCGCTGTATATCGAAACAAGCGAATAATTCACATCCCAAGCCTCGCAATCGTTCAAAATATCGATAAATCAGAGTAGGAGACCCGGAATCGCGATATTGACCGTTTCCGCTCGCTGTATATCGAAAGAAGCGAAGGATTCACATCCCAAGCCTCGCAACCGTTCGAAATAACGAGAAATCACTCAAGGTCACTCGGAATCACGATATTGACCTTTTCCATATGCAGTGTATTGAAAGAAGCTAAGGATTCGTTTCCCAAGCCTCGCAATCGTTCAAAATATCGGTAAATCAGAGTAGGACACTTAGAATCGCGATATTTAGCTTTTCCGCTCGCTGTATATCGAAAGAAGCGAAGGATTCATTTCCCAAGCCTCCCAATAATTTGAAATAAAGACAAATCTTTCAAGGACACTCCGACTCGCGATATTTACCGTTTCCGCTCGCTGTATATCGAAACAAGCGAATAATTCACATCCCAAGCCTCGCAATCGTTCAAGATATCGATAATTCAGAGTAGGAGACTCGGAATCGGGATATTTACCTTTTACGCTCGCTGTATATCGAAAGAAGCGAAGGATTCACTTCCCAAGCCTCGCAATAATTCGAAATAACGACAAATCACTCAAGGACACTCCGAATCGCGATATTTACCGTTTCCGCTCGCTGTATATCGAAACAAGCGAATAATTCACATCAAAAGCCTCGCAATCGTTCAAAATATGGATAAATCGGAGTAGGAGACTCGGAATCGCGATATTTAGCTTTTCCGCTCGCTGTATATCGAAAGAAGCGAAGGATTCACTTCCCTAGCATCCCAATAATTTGAAATAACGACAAATCTTTCAAGGACACTCCGACTCGCGATATTTACCGTTTCCGCTCGCTGTATATCGAAAGAAGCGATTGATTCACATCCCAAGCCTCGCAATCGTTTAAAATATCGATAAAGCACAGTACGAGACTCGGGATCGCGATATTTACCGTTTCCGCTCGCTGTATATCGAAACAAGCGAATAATTCACATCCCAAGCCTCGCAATCGTTCAAAATATCGATAAATCAGAGTAGGAGACTCGGAATCGCGATATTTACATTTACCACTCGCTGTATATGGAAAGAAGCGATGGATTCACTTCCCATACGTCACAATAATTCGAAATAACGACAAATCACTCAAGGACACTCCGAATCGCGATATTTACCGTTTCCGCTCGCTGTATATAGAAACAAGCGAACGATTCGCAACCCAAGCATAGCAATAATTCGAAATAACGACAAATCACTCAAGGACACTCCGAATCGCGATATTTACTGTTTCCGCTCGCTGTATATCGATAGAAGCGAAGGATTCACTTCCCAAGCCCCCCAATAATTTGAAATAACGACAAATCTTTCAAGGACACTCCGACTCGCGATATTTACCGTTTCCGCTCGCTGTATATCGAAACAAGCGAATAATTCACATCCCAAGCCTCGCAATCGTTCAAGATATCGATAATTGAGAGTAGGAGACTCGGAATCGCGATATTTACCGTTTCCGCTCGCTGTATATCGAAAGCAGCGAGGGATTCACATCGCAAGCCTCGCAATCGTTCAAAATATCGATAAATCAGAGTAGGAGACTCGGGATCGCGATATTTACATTTACCACTCGCTGTATATGGAAAGAAGCGATGGATTCACTTCCCATACGTCACAATAATTCGAAATAACGACAAATCACTCAAGGACACTCCGAATCGCGATATTTACCGTTTCCGCTCGCTGTATATCGAAACAAGCGAAGGATTCGCATCCCAAGCCTCGCAATCGTTCAAAATATCGATAAATCAGAGTAGGAGACCCGGAATCGCGATATTTACCGTTTCCGCACGCTGTATATCGAATGAAGATGAGGATTCACATCGCAAGACTCGCAATCGTTCAAAATATCGGTAAATCAGAGTAGGAGACTCGGGATCGCGATATTTACATTTACCACTCGCTGTATATCGAAAGAAGCGAAGGATTCACTTCCCAAGCCTCCCAATAATTTGAAATAACGGCAAATCACTCAAGGACACTCCGACTCGCGATATTTACCGTTTCCGCTCGCTGTATATCGAAAGAAGCGATTGATTCACATCCCAAGCCTCGCAATCGTTTAAAATATCGATAAAGCACAGTACGAGACTCGGGATCGCGATATTTACCGTTTCCGCTCGCTGTATATCGAAACAAGCGAATAATTCACATCCCAAGCCTCGCAATCGTTCAAGATATCGATAATTCAGAGTAGGAGACTCGGAATCGGGATATTTACCTTTACGCTCGCTGTATATCGAGAGAAGCGAAGGATTCACATCCCAAGCCTCGCAACCGTTCGAAATAACGAGAAATCACTCAAGGTCACTCGGAATCACGATATTGACCTTTTCCATATGCAGTGTATTGAAAGAAGCTAAGGATTCGTTTCCCAAGCCTCGCAATCGTTCAAAATATCGATAAATCAGAGTAGGAGACTCGTAATCGCGATATTTACATTTACCACTCGCTGTATATGGAAAGAAGCGATGGATTCACTTCCCAAACGTCGCAATAATTCGAAATAACGACAAATCTTTCGAGGACACTCCGACTCGCGATATTTACCGTTTCCGCTCGCTGTATATCGAAAGAAGCGATTGATTCACATCCCAAGCCTCGCAATCGTTCAAGATATCGATAATTCAGAGTAGGAGACTCGGAATCGCGATATTTACCTTTTCCGCTCACTGTATATCGAAAGAAGCGAAGGATTCACTTCCCAAGCCTCCCAATAATTTGAAATAACGACAAATCTTTCGAGGACACTCCGACTCGCGATATTTACCGTTTCCGCTCGCTGTATATCGAAAGAAGCGATTGATTCACATCCCAAGCCTCGCAATCGTTTAAAATATCGATAAAGCACAGTACGAGACTCGGGATCGCGATATTTACCGTTTCCGCTCGCTGTATATCGGAACAAGCGAATAATTCACATCCTAAGCCTCGCAATCGTTCAAGATATCGATAATTCAGAGTAGGAGACTCGGAATCGCGATATTTACCTTTTCCACTCGCTGTATATCGAAAGAAGCGAAGGATTCACTTCCCAAGCATCGCAATAATTCGAAATATCGATATATCAGAGTAGGAGACTCCGAATGGCGATATTTACCGTTTCCGCTCGCTGTATATCGAAAGAAGCGAGGGATTCACATCGCAAGCCTCGCAATCGTTCAAAATATCGGTAAATCAGAGTAGGAGTCTCGGGATCGCGATATTTACATTTACCACTCGCTGTATATCGAAAGAAACGAAGGATTCACTGACCAAGCCTCGCAATCGTTCAAAATATCGATAAATCAGAGAAGGAGACTCGGAAACATGATATTTACATTTACCACAGGCTGTATGAAGAAAGAAGCGATGGATTCACTTCCCAAGCATCGCAATAATTCGAAATAACGACAAATCACTCAAGGTCACTCGGAATCACGATATTGATCTTTTCCGTATGCAGTGTATCGAAACAAGCGAAGGATTCGCATCCCAAGCCTCGCAATCGATCAAAATATCGATAAATCAGAGTAGGAGACTCGGAAGCGCGATATTTACCGTTTCCGCTCGCTGTATATCGAAAGAAGATAAGGATTCACATCGCAAGCCTCGCAATCGTTCAAAATATCGGTAAATCAGAGTAGGAGACTCGGGATCGCGATATTTACATTTACCGCAAGCTGTATATCGAAAGAAGCGAAGGATTCACTTACCAAGCCTCGCAATCGTTCAAAATATCGATAAATCAGAGAAGGAGACTCGGAAACGCGATATTTACATTTACCACAGGCTGTATGAAGAAAGAAGCGATGGATTCACTCCCCAAGCATCGCAATAATTCGAAATAACGACAAATCACTCAAGGACACTCCGAATCGCGATATTTACCGTTTCCGCTCGCTGTATATCGAAAGAAGCGAAGGATTCACTTACCAATAATCGCAATCGTTCAAAATATCGATCAATCAGAGAAGGAGACTCGGAAACGCGATATTTACATTTACCACAAGCTGTATATCGAAAGATGCGAAGGATTCACTTACCAAGAATCGCAACCGTTCGAAATAACGAGAAATCACTCAAAGTCACGCAGAATCACGATATTGACCTTTTCCATATGCAGTGTATTGAAAGAAGCTAAGGATTCGTTTCCCAAGCCTCGCAATCGTTGAAAATATCGATAAATCAGAGTAGGAGACTCGGGATCGCGATATTTACATTTACCACTCGCTGTATATAGAAAGAAGCGATGAATTCGCTTCCCAAGCGTCGCAATAATTCGAAATAACGACAAATCTTTCAAGGACACTCCGACTCGCGATATTTACCGTTTCCGCTCGCTGTACATCGAAAGAAGCGATTGATTCACATCCCAAGCCTCGCAATCGTTTAAAATATCGATAGTACGAGACTCGGGATCGCGATATTTACTGTTTCCGCTCGCTGTATATAGAAACAAGCGAATAATTCACATCCCAAGCCTCGCAATCGTTCAAAATATCGATAAATCAGAGTAGGAGACTCGGAATCGCGATATTTACCTTTTCCGCTCACTGTATATCGAAAGAAGCGAAGGATTCACTTCCCAAGCCTCCCAATAATTTGAAATAACGACAAATCTTTCAAGGACACTCCGACTCGCGATATTTACCGTTTCCGATCGCTGTATATCGAAACAAGCGAATAATTCACATCCCAAGCCTCGCAATCGTTCAAGATATCGATAATTCAGAGTAGGAGACTCGGAATCGCGATATTTACTGTTTCCGCTCGCTGTATATAGAAACAAGCGAACGATTCGCAACCCAAGCATAGCAATAATTCGAAATAACGACAAATCACTCAAGGACACTCCGAATCGCGATATTTACTGTTTCCGCTCGCTGTATATCGATAGAAGCGAAGGATTCACTTCCCAAGCCCCCCAATAATTTGAAATAACGACAAATCTTTCAAGGACACTCCGACTCGCGATATTTACCGTTTCCGCTCGCTGTATATCGAAACAAGCGAATAATTCACATCCCAAGCCTCGCAATCGTTCAAGATATCGATAATTGAGAGTAGGAGACTCGGAATCGCGATATTTACCGTTTCCGCTCGCTGTATATCGAAAGCAGCGAGGGATTCACATCGCAAGCCTCGCAATCGTTCAAAATATCGATAAATCAGAGTAGGAGACTCGGGATCGCGATATTTACATTTACCACTCGCTGTATATGGAAAGAAGCGATGGATTCACTTCCCATACGTCGCAATAATTCGAAATAACGACAAATCACTCAAGGACACTCCGAATCGCGATATTTACCGTTTCCGCTCGCTGTATATCGAAACAAGCGAAGGATTCGCATCCCAAGCCTCGCAATCGTTCAAAATATCGATAAATCAGAGTAGGAGACCCGGAATCGGGATATTTACCGTTTCCGCACGCTGTGTATCGAATGAAGATGAGGATTCACATCGCAAGACTCGCAATCGTTCAAAATATCGGTAAATCAGAGTAGGAGACTCGGGATCGCGATATTTACATTTACCACTCGCTGTATATCGAAAGAAGCGAAGGATTCACTTCCCAAGCCTCGCAATAATTCGAAATAACGACAAATCACTCAAGGACACTCCGAATCGCGATATTTACCGTTTCCGCTCGCTGTATATCGAAACAAGCGAATAATTCACATCAAAAGCCTCGCAATCGTTCAAAATATCGATAAATCAGAGTAGGAGACTCGGAATCGCGATATTTAGCTTTTCCGCTCGCTGTATATCGAAAGAAGCGAAGGATTCACTTCCCAAGCCTCCCAATAATTTGAAATAAAGACAAATCTTTCAAGGACACTCCGAATCGCGATATTTACCGTTTCCGCTCGCTGTATATCGAAACAAGCGAATAATTCACATCCCAAGCCTCGCAATCGTTCAAAATATCGATAAATCAGAGTAGGAGACCCGGAATCGCGATATTGACCGTTTCCGCTCGCTGTATATCGAAAGAAGCGAAGTATTCACATCCCAAGCCTCGCAACCGTTCGAAATAACGAGAAATCACTCAAGGTCACTCGGAATCACGATATTGACCTTTTCCATATGCAGTGTATTGAAAGAAGCTAAGGATTCGTTTCCCAAGCCTCGCAATCGTTCAAAATATCGGTAAATCAGAGTAGGACACTTAGAATCGCGATATTTAGCTTTTCCGCTCGCTGTATATCGAAAGAAGCGAAGGATTCACTTCCCAAGCCTCCCAATAATTTGAAATAAAGACAAATTTTTCAAGGACACTCCGACTCGCGATATTTACCGTTTCCGCTCGCTGTATATCGAAACAAGCGAATAATTCACATCCCAAGCCTCGCAATCGTTCAAGATATCGATAATTCAGAGTAGGAGACTCGGAATCGGGATATTTACCTTTTACGCTCGCTGTATATCGAAAGAAGCGAAGGATTCACTTCCCAAGCCTCGCAATAATTCGAAATAACGACAAATCACTCAAGGACACTCCGAATCGCGATATTTACCGTTTCCGCTCGCTGTATATCGAAAGAAGCGATTGATTCACATCCCAAGCCTCGCAATCGTTTAAAATATCGATAAAGCACAGTACGAGACTCGGGATCGCGATATTTACCGTTTCCGCTCGCTGTATATCGAAACAAGCGAATAATTCACATCCCAAGCCTCGCAATCGTTCAAAATATCGATAAATCAGAGTAGGAGACTCGGAATCGCGATATTTACCTTTTCCGCTCGCTGTATATCGAAAGAAGCGAAGGATTCACTTCCCAAGCCTCCCAATAATTTGAAATAACGACAAATCTTTCAAGGACACTCCGACTCGCGATATTTACCGTTTCCGCTCGCTGTATATCGAAACAAGCGAATAATTCGCATCCCAAGCCTCGCAATCGTTCAAGATATCGATAATTCAGAGTAGGAGACTCGGAATCCCGATATTTACTGTTTCCGCTCGCTGTATATAGAAACAAGCGAACGATTCGCAACCCAAGCATAGCAATAATTCGAAATAACGACAAATCACTCAAGGACACTCCGAATCGCGATATTTACTGTTTCCGCTCGCTGTATATCGATAGAAGCGAAGGATTCACTTCCCAAGCCCCCCAATAATTTGAAATAACGACAAATCTTTCAAGGACACTCCGACTCGCGATATTTACCGTTTCCGCTCGCTGTATATCGAAACAAGCGAATAATTCACATCCCAAGCCTCGCAATCGTTCAAGATATCGATAATTGAGAGTAGGAGACTCGGAATCGCGATATTTACCGTTTCCGCTCGCTGTATATCGAAAGCAGCGAGGGATTCACATCGCAAGCCTCGCAATCGTTCAAAATATCGATAAATCAGAGTAGGAGACTCGGAATCGGGATATTTACATTTACCACTCGCTGTATATGGAAAGAAGCGATGGATTCACTTCCCAAACGTCGCAATAATTCGAAATAACGACAAATCACTCAAGGACACTCCGAATCGCGATATTTACCGTTTCCGCTCGCTGTATATCGAAACAAGAAAATAATTCACATCCCAAGCCTCGCAATCGTTCAAAATATCGATAAATCAGAGTAGGAGACCCGGAATCGCGATATTGACCGTTTCCGCTCGCTGTATATCGAAAGAAGCGAAGGATTCACATCCCAAGCCTCGCAACCGTTCGAAATAACGAGAAATCACTCAAGGTCACTCGGAATCACGATATTGACCTTTTCCATATGCAGTGTATTGAAAGAAGCTAAGGATTCGTTTCCCAAGCCTCGCAATCGTTCAAAATATCGGTAAATCAGAGTAGGACACTTAGAATCGCGATATTTACATTTACCACTCGCTGTATATCGAAAGAAACGAAGGATTCACTTCCCAAGCCTCGCAATAATTCGAAATAACGACAAATCATTCAAGGACACTCCGACTCGCGATATTTACCGTTTCCGCTCGCTGTATATCGAAACAAGCGAATAATTCACATCCCAAGCCTCGCAATCGTTCAAGATATCGCTAATTCAGAGTAGGAGACTCGGAATCGCGATATTTACCTTTTCCGCTCGCTGTATATCGAAAGAAGCGAAGGATTCACATCACAAGCCTCGCAATCGTTCAAAATATCGATAAATCAGAGTAGGAGACTCGGGATCGCGATATTTACATTTACCACTCGCTGTATATGGAAAGAAGCGATGGATTCACTTCCCAAACGTCGCAATAATTCGAAATAACGACAAATCACTCAAGGACACTCCGAATCGCGATATTTACCGTTTCCGCTCGCTGTATATCGAAACAAGCGAAGGATTCGCATCCCAAGCCTCGCAATCGTTCAAAATATCGATAAATCAGAGTAGGAGACCCGGAATCGCGATATTTACCGTTTCCGCACGCTGTATATCGAATGAAGATGAGGATTCACATCGCAAGACTCGCAATCGTTCAAAATATTGGTAAATCAGAGTAGGAGACTCGGGATCGCGATATTTACATTTACCACTCGCTGTATATCGAAAGAAGCGAAGGATTCACTTCCCAAGCCTCGCAATAATTCGAAATAACGACAAATCACTCAAGGACACACCGAATCGCGATATTTACCGTTTCCGCTCGCTGTATATCGAAACAAGCGAATAATTCACATCCCAAGCCTCGCAATCGTTCAAGATATCGATAATTCAGAGTAGGAGACTCGGAATCGGGATATTTACCTTTTACGCTCGCTGTATATCGAAAGAAGCGAAGGATTCACTTCCCAAGCCTCGCAATAATTCGAAATAACGACAAATCACTCAAGGACACTCCGAATCGCGATATTTACCGTTTCCGCTCGCTGTATATCGAAACAAGCGAATAATTCACATCAAAAGCCTCGCAATCGTTCAAAATATGGATAAATCGGAGTAGGAGACTCGGAATCGCGATATTTAGCTTTTCCGCTCGCTGTATATCGAAAGAAGCGAAGGATTCACTTCCCAAGCATCCCAATAATTTGAAATAACGACAAATCTTTCAAGGACACTCCGACTCGCGATATTTACCGTTTCCGCTCGCTGTATATCGAAAGAAGCGATTGATTCACATCCCAAGCCTCGCAATCGTTTAAAATATCGATAATTGAGAGTAGGAGACTCGGAATCGCGATATTTACCGTTTCCGCTCGCTGTATATCGAAAGCAGCGAGGGATTCACATCGCAAGCCTCGCAATCGTTCAAAATATCGACAAATCAGAGTAGGAGACTCGGGATCGCGATATTTACATTTACCACTCGCTGTATATGGAAAGAAGCGATGGATTCACTTCCCATACGTCGCAATAATTCGAAATAACGACAAATCACTCAAGGACACTCCGAATCGCGATATTTACCGTTTCCGCTCGCTGTATATCGAAACAAGCGAAGGATTCGCATCCCAAGCCTCGCAATCGTTCAAAATATCGATAAATCAGAGTAGGAGACCCGGAATCGCGATATTTACCGTTTCCGCACGCTGTATATCGAATGAAGATGAGGATTCACATCGCAAGACTCGCAATCGTTCAAAATATCGGTAAATCAGAGTAGGAGACTCGGGATCGCGATATTTACATTTACCACTCGCTGTATATCGAAAGAAGCGAAGGATTCACTTCCCAAGCCTCGCAATAATTCGAAATAACGACAAATCACTCAAGGACACTCCGAATCGCGATATTTACCGTTTCCGCTCGCTGTATATCGAAACAAGCGAATAATTCACATCAAAAGCCTCGCAATCGTTCAAAATATCGATAAATCAGAGTAGGAGACTCGGGATCGCGATATTTACATTTACCACTCGCTGTATATCGAAAGAAGCGAAGGATTCACTTCCCAAGCCTCGCAATAATTCGAAATAACGACAAATCACTCAAGGACACTCCGAATCGCGATATTTACCGTTTCCGCTCGCTGTATATCGAAAGAAGCGAAGGATTCACTTCCCAAGCCCCCCAATAATTTGAAATAACGACAAATCTTTCAAGGACACTCCGACTCGCGATATTTACCGTTTCCGCTCGCTGTATATCGAAAGAAGCGAGGGATTCACATCGCAAGCCTCGCAATCGTTCAAGATATCGATAATTCAGAGTAGGAGACTCGGAATCGCGATATTTACTGTTTCCGCTTGCTGTATATAGAAACAAGCGAACGATTCGCACCCCAAGCATAGCAATAATTCGAAATAACGACAAATCACTCAAGGACACTCCGAATCGCGATATTTACTGTTTCCGCTCGCTGTATATCGATAGAAGCGAAGGATTCACTTCCCAAGCCCCCCAATAATTTGAAATAACGACAAATCTTTCAAGGACACTCCGACTCGCGATATTTACCGTTTCCGCTCGCTGTATATCGAAACAAGCGAATAATTCACATCCCAAGCCTCGCAATCGTTCAAGATATCGATAATTGAGAGTAGGAGACTCGGAATCGCGATATTTACCGTTTCCGCTCGCTGTATATCGAAAGCAGCGAGGGATTCACATCGCAAGCCTCGCAATCGTTCAAAATATCGATAAATCAGAGTAGGAGACTCGGGATCGCGATATTTACATTTACCACTCGCTGTATATGGAAAGAAGCGATGGATTCACTTCCCATACGTCGCAATAATTCGAAATAACGACAAATCACTCAAGGACACTCCGAATCGCGATATTTACCGTTTCCGCTCGCTGTATATCGAAACAAGCGAAGGATTCGCATCCCAAGCCTCGCAATCGTTCAAAATATCGATAAATCAGAGTAGGAGACCCGGAATCGCGATATTTACCGTTTCCGCACGCTGTATATCGAATGAAGATGAGGATTCACATCGCAAGACTCGCAATCGATCAAAATATCGGTAAATCAGAGTAGGAGACTCGGGATCGCGATATTTACATTTACCACTCGCTGTATATCGAAAGAAGCGAAGGATTCACTGACCAAGCCTCGCAATCGTTCAAAATATCGATAAATCAGAGAAGGAGACTCGGAAACATGATATTTACATTTACCACAGGCTGTATGAAGAAAGAAGCGAAGGATTCACTTCCCAAGCCTCGCAATAATTCGAAATAACGACAAATCACTCAAGGACACTCCGAATCGCGATATTTACCGTTTCCGCTCGCTGTATATCGAAACAAGCGAATAATTCACATCAAAAGCCTCGCAATCGTTCAAAATATCGATAAATCAGAGTAGGAGACTCGGAATCGCGATATTTAGCTTTTCCGCTCGCTGTATATCGAAAGAAGCGAAGGATTCACTTCCCAAGCCTCCCAATAATTTGAAATAAAGACAAATCTTTCAAGGACACTCCGACTCGCGATATTTAGCGTTTCCGCTCGCTGTATATCGAAACAAGCGAATAATTCACATCCCAAGCCTCGCAATCGTTCAAGATATCGATAATTCAGAGTAGGAGACTCGGAATCGGAATATTTACCTTTTACGCTCGCTGTATATCGAAAGAAGCGAAGGATTCACTTCCCAAGCCTCGCAATAATTCGAAATATCGACAAATCACTCAAGGACACTCCGAATCGCGATATTTACCGTTTCCGCTCGCTGTATATCGAAACAAGCGAATAATTCACATCAAAAGCCTCGCAATCGTTCAAAATATGGATAAATCGGAGTAGGAGACTCGGAATCGCGATATTTAGCTTTTCCGCTCGCTGTATATCGAAAGAAGCGAAGGATTCACTTCCCAAGCCTCCCAATAATTTGAAATAACGACAAATCTTTCAAGGACACTCCGACTCGCGATATTTACCTTTACGCTCGCTGTATATCGAAAGAAGCGAAGGATTCACATCCCAAGCCTCGCAACCGTTCGAAATAACGAGAAATCACTCAAGGTCACTCGGAATCACGATATTGACCTTTTCCATATGCAGTGTATTGAAAGAAGCTAAGGATTCGTTTCCCAAGCCTCGCAATCGTTCAAAATATCGATAAATCAGAGTAGGAGTCTCGTAATCGCGATATTTACATTTACCACTCGCTGTATATGGAAAGAAGCGATGGATTCACTTCCCAAACGTCGCAATAATTCGAAATAACGACAAATCACTCAAGGACACTCCGAATTGCGATATTTACCGTTTCCGCTCGCTGTATATCGAAACAAGCGAATAATTCACATCGCAAGCCTCGCAATCGTTCAAAATATCGATAAATCAGAGTAGGAGACCCGGAATCGCGATATTGACCGTTTCCGCTCGCTGTATATCGAAAGAAGCGAAGGATTCACATCCCAAGCCTCGCAACCGTTCGAAATAACGAGAAATCACTCAAGGTCACTCGGAATCACGATATTGACCTTTTCCATATGCAGTGTATTGAAAGAAGCTAAGGATTCGTTTCCCAAGCCTCGCAATCGTTCAAAATATCGGTAAATCAGAGTAGGACACTTAGAATCGCGATATTTAGCTTTTCCGCTCGCTGTATATCGAAAGAAGCGAAGGATTCATTTCCCAAGCCTCCCAATAATTTGAAATAAAGACAAATCTTTCAAGGACACTCCGACTCGCGATATTTACCGTTTCCGCTCGCTGTATATCGAAATAAGCGAATAATTCACATCCCAAGCCTCGCAATCGTTCAAGATATCGATAATTCAGAGTAGGAGACTCGGAATCGGGATATTTACCTTTTACGCTCGCTGTATATCGAAAGAAGCGAAGGATTCACTTCCCAAGCCTCGCAATAATTCGAAATAACGACAAATCACTCAAGGACACTCCGAATCGCGATATTTACCGTTTCCGCTCGCTGTATATCGAAACAAGCGAATAATTCACATCAAAAGCCTCGCAATCGTTCAAAATATGGATAAATCGGAGTAGGAGACTCGGAATCGCGATATTTAGCTTTTCCGCTCGCTGTATATCGAAAGAAGCGAAGGATTCACTTCCCAAGCATCCCAATAATTTGAAATAACGACAAATCTTTCAAGGACACTCCGACTCGCGATATTTACCGTTTCCGCTCGCTGTATATCGAAAGAAGCGATTGATTCACATCCCAAGCCTCGCAATCGTTTAAAATATCGATAAAGCACAGTACGAGACTCGGGATCGCGATATTTACCGTTTCCGCTCGCTGTATATCGAAACAAGCGAATAATTCACATCCCAAGCCTCGCAATCGTTCAAAATATCGATAAATCAGAGTAGGAGACTCGGAATCGCGATATTTACCTTTTCCGCTCGCTGTATATCGAAAGAAGCGAAGGATTCACTTCCCAAGCCTCCCAATAATTTGAAATAACGACAAATCTTTCAAGGACACTCCGACTCGCGATATTTACCGTTTCCGCTCGCTGTATATCGAAACAAGCGAATAATTCACATCCCAAGCCTCGCAATCGTTCAAGATATCGATAATTCAGAGTAGGAGACTCGGAATCGCGATATTTACTGTTTCCGCTCGCTGTATATAGAAACAAGCGAACGATTCGCAACCCAAGCATAGCAATAATTCGAAATAACGACAAATCACTCAAGGACACTCCGAATCGCGATATTTACTGTTTCCGCTCGCTGTATATCGATAGAAGCGAAGGATTCACTTCCCAAGCCCCCCAATAATTTGAAATAACGACAAATCTTTCAAGGACACTCCGACTCGCGATATTTACCGTTTCCGCTCGCTGTATATCGAAACAAGCGAATAATTCACATCCCAAGCCTCGCAATCGTTCAAGATATCGATAATTGAGAGTAGGAGACTCGGAATCGCGATATTTACCGTTTCCGCTCGCTGTATATCGAAAGCAGCGAGGGATTCACATCGCAAGCCTCGCAATCGTTCAAAATATCGATAAATCAGAGTAGGAGACTCGGGATCGCGATATTTACATTTACCACTCGCTGTATATGGAAAGAAGCGATGGATTCACTTCCCATACGTCACAATAATTCGAAATAACGACAAATCACTCAAGGACACTCCGAATCGCGATATTTACCGTTTCCGCTCGCTGTATATCGAAACAAGCGAAGGATTCGCATCCCAAGCCTCGCAATCGTTCAAAATATCGATAAATCAGAGTAGGAGACACGGAATCGCGATATTTACCGTTTCCGCACGCTGTATATCGAATGAAGATGAGGATTCACATCGCAAGACTCGCAATCGTTCAAAATATCGGTAAATCAGAGTAGGAGACTCGGGATCGCGATATTTACATTTACCACTCGCTGTATATCGAAAGAAGCGAAGGATTCACTTCCCAAGCCTCCCAATAATTTGAAATAACGACAAATCACTCAAGGACACTCCGACTCGCGATATTTACCGTTTCCGCTCGCTGTATATCGAAAGAAGCGATTGATTCACATCCCAAGCCTCGCAATCGTTTAAAATATCGATAAAGCACAGTACGAGACTCGGGATCGCGATATTTACCGTTTCCGCTCGCTGTATATCGAAACAAGCGAATAATTCACATCCCAAGCCTCGCAATCGTTCAAGATATCGATAATTCAGAGTAGGAGACTCGGAATCGGGATATTTACCTTTACGCTCGCTGTATATCGAGAGAAGCGAAGGATTCACATCCCAAGCCTCGCAACCGTTCGAAATAACGAGAAATCACTCAAGGTCACTCGGAATCACGATATTGACCTTTTCCATATGCAGTGTATTGAAAGAAGCTAAGGATTCGTTTCCCAAGCCTCGCAATCGTTCAAAATATCGATAAATCAGAGTAGGAGACTCGTAATCGCGATATTTACATTTACCACTCGCTGTATATGGAAAGAAGCGATGGATTCACTTCCCAAACGTCGCAATAATTCGAAATAACGACAAATCTTTCGAGGACACTCCGACTCGCGATATTTACCGTTTCCGCTCGCTGTATATCGAAAGAAGCGATTGATTCACATCCCAAGCCTCGCAATCGTTCAAGATATCGATAATTCAGAGTAGGAGACTCGGAATCGCGATATTTACCTTTTCCGCTCACTGTATATCGAAAGAAGCGAAGGATTCACTTCCCAAGCCTCCCAATAATTTGAAATAACGACAAATCTTTCGAGGACACTCCGACTCGCGATATTTACCGTTTCCGCTCGCTGTATATCGAAAGAAGCGATTGATTCACATCCCAAGCCTCGCAATCGTTTAAAATATCGATAAAGCACAGTACGAGACTCGGGATCGCGATATTTACCGTTTCCGCTCGCTGTATATCGGAACAAGCGAATAATTCACATCCTAAGCCTCGCAATCGTTCAAGATATCGATAATTCAGAGTAGGAGACTCGGAATCGCGATATTTACCTTTTCCACTCGCTGTATATCGAAAGAAGCGAAGGATTCACTTCCCAAGCATCGCAATAATTCGAAATATCGATATATCAGAGTAGGAGACTCCGAATGGCGATATTTACCGTTTCCGCTCGCTGTATATCGAAAGAAGCGAGGGATTCACATCGCAAGCCTCGCAATCGTTCAAAATATCGGTAAATCAGAGTAGGAGACTCGGGATCGCGATATTTACATTTACCACTCGCTGTATATCGAAAGAAACGAAGGATTCACTGACCAAGCCTCGCAATCGTTCAAAATATCGATAAATCAGAGAAGGAGACTCGGAAACATGATATTTACATTTACCACAGGCTGTATGAAGAAAGAAGCGATGGATTCACTTCCCAAGCATCGCAATAATTCGAAATAACGACAAATCACTCAAGGTCACTCGGAATCACGATATTGATCTTTTCCGTATGCAGTGTATCGAAACAAGCGAAGGATTCGCATCCCAAGCCTCGCAATCGATCAAAATATCGATAAATCAGAGTAGGAGACTCGGAAGCGCGATATTTACCGTTTCCGCTCGCTGTATATCGAAAGAAGATAAGGATTCACATCGCAAGCCTCGCAATCGTTCAAAATATCGGTAAATCAGAGTAGGAGACTCGGGATCGCGATATTTACATTTACCGCAAGCTGTATATCGAAAGAAGCGAAGGATTCACTGACCAAGCCTCGCAATCGTTCAAAATATCGATAAATCAGAGAAGGAGACTCGGAAACATGATATTTACATTTACCACAGGCTGTATGAAGAAAGAAGCGATGGATTCACTTCCCAAGCATCGCAATAATTCGAAATAACGACAAATCACTCAAGGTCACTCGGAATCACGATATTGATCTTTTCCGTATGCAGTGTATCGAAACAAGCGAAGGATTCGCATCCCAAGCCTCGCAATCGATCAAAATATCGATAAATCAGAGTAGGAGACTCGGAAGCGCGATATTTACCGTTTCCGCTCGCTGTATATCGAAAGAAGATAAGGATTCACATCGCAAGCCTCGCAATCGTTCAAAATATCGGTAAATCAGAGTAGGAGACTCGGGATCGCGATATTTACATTTACCGCAAGCTGTATATCGAAAGAAGCGAGGGATTCACATCGCAAGCCTCGCAATCGTTCAAAATATCAATAAATCAGAGTAGGAGACTCGGGATCGCGATATTTACATTTACCACTCGCTGTATATGGAAAGAAGCGATGGATTCACTTCCCATACGTCACAATAATTCGAAATAACGACAAATCACTCAAGGACACTCCGAATCGCGATATTTACCGTTTCCGCTCGCTGTATATCGAAACAAGCGAAGGATTCGCATCCCAAGCCTCGCAATCGTTCAAAATATCGATAAATCAGAGTAGGAGACCCGGAATCGCGATATTTACCGTTTCCGCACGCTGTATATCGAATGAAGATGAGGATTCACATCGCAAGACTCGCAATCGTTCAAAATATCGGTAAATCAGAGTAGGAGACTCGGGTTCGCGATATTTACATTTACCACTCGCTGTATATCGAAAGAAGCGAAGGATTCACTTCCCAAGCCTCCCAATAATTTGAAATAACGACAAATCACTCAAGGACACTCCGACTCGCGATATTTACCGTTTCCGCTCGCTGTATATCGAAAGAAGCGATTGATTCACATCCCAAGCCTCGCAATCGTTTAAAATATCGATAAAGCACAGTACGAGACTCGGGATCGCGATATTTACCGTTTCCGCTCGCTGTATATCGAGAGAAGCGAAGGATTCACATCCCAAGCCTCGCAACCGTTCGAAATAACGAGAAATCACTCAAGGTCACTCGGAATCACGATATTGACCTTTTCCATATGCAGTGTATTGAAAGAAGCTAAGGATTCGTTTCCCAAGCCTCGCAATCGTTCAAAATATCGATAAATCAGAGTAGGAGACTCGTAATCGCGATATTTACATTTACCACTCGCTGTATATGGAAAGAAGCGATGGATTCACTTCCCAAACGTCGCAATAATTCGAAATAACGACAAATCTTTCGAGGACACTCCGACTCGCGATATTTACCGTTTCCGCTCGCTGTATATCGAAAGAAGCGATTGATTCACATCCCAAGCCTCGCAATCGTTCAAGATATCGATAATTCAGAGTAGGAGACTCGGAATCGCGATATTTACCTTTTCCGCTCACTGTATATCGAAAGAAGCGAAGGATTCACTTCCCAAGCCTCCCAATAATTTGAAATAACGACAAATCTTTCGAGGACACTCCGACTCGCGATATTTACCGTTTCCGCTCGCTGTATATCGAAAGAAGCGATTGATTCACATCCCAAGCCTCGCAATCGTTTAAAATATCGATAAAGCACAGTACGAGACTCGGGATCGCGATATTTACCGTTTCCGCTCGCTGTATATCGGAACAAGCGAATAATTCACATCCTAAGCCTCGCAATCGTTCAAGATATCGATAATTCAGAGTAGGAGACTCGGAATCGCGATATTTACCTTTTCCACTCGCTGTATATCGAAAGAAGCGAAGGATTCACTTCCCAAGCATCGCAATAATTCGAAATATCGATATATCAGAGTAGGAGACTCCGAATGGCGATATTTACCGTTTCCGCTCGCTGTATATCGAAAGAAGCGAGGGATTCACATCGCAAGCCTCGCAATCGTTCAAAATATCGGTAAATCAGAGTAGGAGACTCGGGATCGCGATATTTACATTTACCACTCGCTGTATATCGAAAGAAACGAAGGATTCACTGACCAAGCCTCGCAATCGTTCAAAATATCGATAAATCAGAGAAGGAGACTCGGAAACATGATATTTACATTTACCACAGGCTGTATGAAGAAAGAAGCGATGGATTCACTTCCCAAGCATCGCAATAATTCGAAATAACGACAAATCACTCAAGGTCACTCGGAATCACGATATTGATCTTTTCCGTATGCAGTGTATCGAAACAAGCGAAGGATTCGCATCCCAAGCCTCGCAATCGATCAAAATATCGATAAATCAGAGTAGGAGACTCGGAAGCGCGATATTTACCGTTTCCGCTCGCTGTATATCGAAAGAAGATAAGGATTCACATCGCAAGCCTCGCAATCGTTCAAAATATCGGTAAATCAGAGTAGGAGACTCGGGATCGCGATATTTACATTTACCGCAAGCTGTATATCGAAAGAAGCGAAGGATTCACTGACCAAGCCTCGCAATCGTTCAAAATATCGATAAATCAGAGAAGGAGACTCGGAAACATGATATTTACATTTACCACAGGCTGTATGAAGAAAGAAGCGATGGATTCACTTCCCAAGCATCGCAATAATTCGAAATAACGACAAATCACTCAAGGTCACTCGGAATCACGATATTGATCTTTTCCGTATGCAGTGTATCGAAACAAGCGAAGGATTCGCATCCCAAGCCTCGCAATCGATCAAAATATCGATAAATCAGAGTAGGAGACTCGGAAGCGCGATATTTACCGTTTCCGCTCGCTGTATATCGAAAGAAGATAAGGATTCACATCGCAAGCCTCGCAATCGTTCAAAATATCGGTAAATCAGAGTAGGAGACTCGGGATCGCGATATTTACATTTACCGCAAGCTGTATATCGAAAGAAGCGAAGGATTCACTTACCAAGCCTCGCAATCGTTCAAAATATCGATAAATCAGAGAAGGAGACTCGGAAACGCGATATTTACATTTACCACAGGCTGTATGAAGAAAGAAGCGATGGATTCACTTCCCAAGCATCGCAATAATTCGAAATAACGACAAATCACTCAAGGACACTCCGAATCGCGATATTTACCGTTTCCGCTCGCTGTATATCGAAAGAAGCGAAGGATTCACTTACCAATAATCGCAATCGTTCAAAATATCGATCAATCAGAGAAGGAGACTCGGAAACGCGATATTTACATTTACCACAAGCTGTATATCGAAAGATGCGAAGGATTCACTTACCAAGAATCGCAACCGTTCGAAATAACGAGAAATCACTCAAAGTCACGCAGAATCACGATATTGACCTTTTCCATATGCAGTGTATTGAAAGAAGCTAAGGATTCGTTTCCCAAGCCTCGCAATCGTTGAAAATATCGATAAATCAGAGTAGGAGACTCGGGATCGCGATATTTACATTTACCACTCGCTGTATATAGAAAGAAGCGATGAATTCGCTTCCCAAGCGTCGCAATAATTCGAAATAACGACAAATCTTTCAAGGACACTCCGACTCGCGATATTTACCGTTTCCGCTCGCTGTATATCGAAAGAAGCGATTGATTCACATCCCAAGCCTCGCAATCGTTTAAAATATCGATAGTACGAGACTCGGGATCGCGATATTTACTGTTTCCGCTCGCTGTATATAGAAACAAGCGAATAATTCACATCCCAAGCCTCGCAATCGTTCAAAATATCGATAAATCAGAGTAGGAGACTCGGAATCGCGATATTTACCTTTTCCGCTCACTGTATATCGAAAGAAGCGAAGGATTCACTTCCCAAGCCTCCCAATAATTTGAAATAACGACAAATCTTTCAAGGACACTCCGACTCGCGATATTTACCGTTTCCGCTCGCTGTATATCGAAACAAGCGAATAATTCACATCCCAAGCCTCGCAATCGTTCAAGATATCGATAATTCAGAGTAGGAGACTCGGAATCGCGATATTTACTGTTTCCGCTCGCTGTATATAGAAACAAGCGAACGATTCGCAACCCAAGCATAGCAATAATTCGAAATAACGACAAATCACTCAAGGACACTCCGAATCGCGATATTTACTGTTTCCGCTCGCTGTACATCGATAGAAGCGAAGGATTCACTTCCCAAGCCCCCCAATAATTTGAAATAACGACAAATCTTTCAAGGACACTCCGACTCGCGATATTTACCGTTTCCGCTCGCTGTATATCGAAACAAGCGAATAATTCACATCCCAAGCCTCGCAATCGTTCAAGATATCGATAATTGAGAGTAGGAGACTCGGAATCGCGATATTTACCGTTTCCGCTCGCTGTATATCGAAAGCAGCGAGGGATTCACATCGCAAGCCTCGCAATCGTTCAAAATATCGATAAATCAGAGTAGGAGACTCGGGATCGCGATATTTACATTTACCACTCGCTGTATATGGAAAGAAGCGATGGATTCACTTCCCATACGTCGCAATAATTCGAAATAACGACAAATCACTCAAGGACACTCCGAATCGCGATATTTACCGTTTCCGCTCGCTGTATATCGAAACAAGCGAAGGATTCGCATCCCAAGCCTCGCAATCGTTCAAAATATCGATAAATCAGAGTAGGAGACCCGGAATCGCGATATTTACCGTTTCCGCACGCTGTATATCGAATGAAGATGAGGATTCACATCGCAAGACTCGCAATCGTTCAAAATATCGGTAAATCAGAGTAGGAGACTCGGGATCGCGATATTTACATTTACCACTCGCTGTATATTGAAAGAAGCGAAGGATTCACTTCCCAAGCCTCGCAATAATTCGAAATAACGACAAATCACTCAAGGACACTCCGAATCGCGATATTTACCGTTTCCGCTCGCTGTATATCGAAACAAGCGAATAATTCACATCAAAAGCCTCGCAATCGTTCAAAATATCGATAAATCAGAGTAGGAGACTCGGAATCGCGATATTTAGCTTTTCCGCTCGCTGTATATCGAAAGAAGCGAAGGATTCACTTCCCAAGCCTCCCAATAATTTGAAATAAAGACAAATCTTTCAAGGACACTCCGACTCGCGATATTTAGCGTTTCCATATGCAGTGTATTGAAAGAAGCTAAGGATTCGTTTCCCAAGCCTCGCAATCGTTTAAAATATCGATAAATCAGAGTAGGAGACTCGTAATCGCGATATTTACATTTACCACTCGCTGTATATGGAAAGAAGCGATGGATTCACTTCCCAAACGTCGCAATAATTCGAAATAACGACAATTCACTCAAGGACACTCCGAATCGCGATATTTACCGTTTCCGCTCGCTGTATATCGAAACAGGCGAATAATTCACATCCCAAGCCTCGCAATCGTTCAAAATATCGATAAATCAGAGTAGGAGACCCGGAATCGCGATATTGACCGTTTCCGCTCGCTGTATATCGAAAGAAGCGAAGGATTCACATCCCAAGCCTCGCAACCGTTCGAAATAACGAGAAATCACTCAAGGTCACTCGGAATCACGATATTGACCTTTTCCATATGCAGTGTATTGAAAGAAGCTAAGGATTCGTTTCCCAAGCCTCGCAATCGTTCAAAATATCGGTAAATCAGAGTAGGACACTTAGAATCGCGATATTTAGCTTTTCCGCTCGCTGTATATCGAAAGAAGCGAAGGATTCACTTCCCAAGCCTCCCAATAATTTGAAATAAAGACAAATCTTTCAAGGACACTCCGACTCGCGATATTTACCGTTTCCGCTCGCTGTATATCGAAACAAGCGAGTAATTCACATCCCAAGCCTCGCAATCGTTCAAGATATCGATAATTCAGAGTAGGAGACTCGGAATCGGGATATTTACCTTTTACGCTCGCTGTATATCGAAAGAAGCGAAGGATTCACTTCCCAAGCCTCGCAATAATTCGAAATAACGACAAATCACTCAAGGACACTCCGAATCGCGATATTTACCGTTTCCGCTCGCTGTATATCGAAACAAGCGAATAATTCACATCAAAAGCCTCGCAATCGTTCAAAATATGGATAAATCGGAGTAGGAGACTCGGAATCGCGATATATAGCTTTTCCGCTCGCTGTATATCGAAAGAAGCGAAGGATTCACTTCCCAAGCATCCCAATAATTTGAAATAACGACAAATCTTTCAAGGACACTCCGACTCGCGATATTTACCGTTTCCGCTCGCTGTATATCGAAAGAAGCGATTGATTCACATCCCAACCCTCGCAATCGTTTAAAATATCGATAAAGCACAGTACGAGACTCGGGATCGCGATATTTACCGTTTCCGCTCGCTGTATATCGAAACAAGCGAATAATTCACATCCCAAGCCTCGCAATCGTTCAAAATATCGATAAATCAGAGTAGGAGACTCGGAATCGCGATATTTACCTTTTCCGCTCGCTGTATATCGAAAGAAGCGAAGGATTCACTTCCCAAGCCTCCCAATAATTTGAAATAACGACAAATCTTTCAAGGACACTCCGACTCGCGATATTTACCGTTTCCGCTCGCTGTATATCGAAACAGGAGAATAATTCGCATCCCAAGCCTCGCAATCGTTCAAGATATCGATAATTCAGAGTAGGAGACTCGGAATCCCGATATTTACTGTTTCCGCTCGCTGTATATAGAAACAAGCGAACGATTCGCAACCCAAGCATAGCAATAATTCGAAATAACGACAAATCACTCAAGGACACTCCGAATCGCGATATTTACTGTTTCCGCTCGCTGTATATCGATAGAAGCGAAGGATTCACTTCCCAAGCCCCCCAATAATTTGAAATAACGACAAATCTTTCAAGGACACTCCGACTCGCGATATTTACCGTTTCCGCTCGCTGTATATCGAAACAAGCGAATAATTCACATCCCAAGCCTCGCAATCGTTCAAGATATCGATAATTGAGAGTAGGAGACTCGGAATCGCGATATTTACCGTTTCCGCTCGCTGTATATCGAAAGCAGCGAGGGATTCACATCGCAAGCCTCGCAATCGTTCAAAATATCGATAAATCAGAGTAGGAGACCCGGAATCGCGATATTGACCGTTTCCGCTCGCTGTATATCGAAAGAAGCGAAGGATTCACATCCCAAGCCTCGCAACCGTTCGAAATAACGAGAAATCACTCAAGGTCACTCGGAATCACGATATTGACCTTTTCCATATGCAGTGTATTGAAAGAAGCTAAGGATTCGTTTCCCAAGCCTCGCAATCGTTCAAAATATCGGTAAATCAGAGTAGGACACTTAGAATCGCGATATTTAGCTTTTCCGCTCGCTGTATATCGAAAGAAGATAAGGATTCACTTCCCAAGCCTCCCAATAATTTGAAATAAAGACAAATCTTTCAAGGACACTCCGACTCGCGATATTTACCGTTTCCGCTCGCTGTATATCGAAACAAGCGAATAATTCACATCCCAAGCCTCGCAATCGTTCAAGATATCGATAATTCAGAGTAGGAGACTCGGAATCGGGATATTTACCTTTTACGCTCGCTGTATATCGAAAGAAGATGAGGATTCACATCGCAAGACTCGCAATCGTTCAAAATATCGGTAAATCAGAGTAGGAGACTCGGGTTCGCGATATTTACATTTACCACTCGCTGTATATCGAAAGAAGCGAAGGATTCACTTCCCAAGCCTCCCAATAATTTGAAATAACGACAAATCACTCAAGGACACTCCGACTCGCGATATTTACCGTTTCCGCTCGCTGTATATCGAAAGAAGCGATTGATTCACATCCCAAGCCTCGCAATCGTTTAAAATATCGATAAAGCACAGTACGAGACTCGGGATCGCGATATTTACCGTTTCCGCTCGCTGTATATCGAGAGAAGCGAAGGATTCACATCCCAAGCCTCGCAACCGTTCGAAATAACGAGAAATCACTCAAGGTCACTCGGAATCACGATATTGACCTTTTCCATATGCAGTGTATTGAAAGAAGCTAAGGATTCGTTTCCCAAGCCTCGCAATCGTTCAAAATATCGATAAATCAGAGTAGGAGACTCGTAATCGCGATATTTACATTTACCACTCGCTGTATATGGAAAGAAGCGATGGATTCACTTCCCAAACGTCGCAATAATTCGAAATAACGACAAATCTTTCGAGGACACTCCGACTCGCGATATTTACCGTTTCCGCTCGCTGTATATCGAAAGAAGCGATTGATTCACATCCCAAGCCTCGTAATCGTTCAAGATATCGATAATTCAGAGTAGGAGACTCGGAATCGCGATATTTACCTTTTCCGCTCACTGTATATCGAAAGAAGCGAAGGATTCACTTCCCAAGCCTCCCAATAATTTGAAATAACGACAAATCTTTCGAGGACACTCCGACTCGCGATATTTACCGTTTCCGCTCGCTGTATATCGAAAGAAGCGATTGATTCACATCCCAAGCCTCGCAATCGTTTAAAATATCGATAAAGCACAGTACGAGACTCGGGATCGCGATATTTACCGTTTCCGCTCGCTGTATATCGGAACAAGCGAATAATTCACATCCTAAGCCTCGCAATCGTTCAAGATATCGATAATTCAGAGTAGGAGACTCGGAATCGCGATATTTACCTTTTCCACTCGCTGTATATCGAAAGAAGCGAAGGATTCACTTCCCAAGCATCGCAATAATTCGAAATATCGATATATCAGAGTAGGAGACTCCGAATGGCGATATTTACCGTTTCCGCTCGCTGTATATCGAAAGAAGCGAGGGATTCACATCGCAAGCCTCGCAATCGTTCAAAATATCGGTAAATCAGAGTAGGAGACTCGGGATCGCGATATTTACATTTACCACTCGCTGTATATCGAAAGAAACGAAGGATTCACTGACCAAGCCTCGCAATCGTTCAAAATATCGATAAATCAGAGAAGGAGACTCGGAAACATGATATTTACATTTACCACAGGCTGTATGAAGAAAGAAGCGATGGATTCACTTCCCAAGCATCGCAATAATTCGAAATAACGACAAATCACTCAAGGTCACTCGGAATCACGATATTGATCTTTTCCGTATGCAGTGTATCGAAACAAGCGAAGGATTCGCATCCCAAGCCTCGCAATCGATCAAAATATCGATAAATCAGAGTAGGAGACTCGGAAGCGCGATATTTACCGTTTCCGCTCGCTGTATATCGAAAGAAGATAAGGATTCACATCGCAAGCCTCGCAATCGTTCAAAATATCGGTAAATCAGAGTAGGAGACTCGGGATCGCGATATTTACATTTACCGCAAGCTATATATCGAAAGAAGCGAAGGATTCACTGACCAAGCCTCGCAATCGTTCAAAATATCGATAAATCAGAGAAGGAGACTCGGAAACATGATATTTACATTTACCACAGGCTGTATGAAGAAAGAAGCGATGGATTCACTTCCCAAGCATCGCAATAATTCGAAATAACGACAAATCACTCAAGGTCACTCGGAATCACGATATTGATCTTTTCCGTATGCAGTGTATCGAAACAAGCGAAGGATTCGCATCCCAAGCCTCGCAATCGATCAAAATATCGATAAATCAGAGTAGGAGACTCGGAAGCGCGATATTTACCGTTTCCGCTCGCTGTATATCGAAAGAAGATAAGGATTCACATCGCAAGCCTCGCAATCGTTCAAAATATCGGTAAATCAGAGTAGGAGACTCGGGATCGCGATATTTACATTTACCGCAAGCTGTATATCGAAAGAAGCGAAGGATTCACTTACCAAGCCTCGCAATCGTTCAAAATATCGATAAATCAGAGAAGGAGACTCGGAAACGCGATATTTACATTTACCACAGGCTGTATGAAGAAAGAAGCGATGGATTCACTTCCCAAGCATCGCAATAATTCGAAATAACGACAAATCACTCAAGGACACTCCGAATCGCGATATTTACCGTTTCCGCTCGCTGTATATCGAAAGAAGCGAAGGATTCACTTACCAATAATCGCAATCGTTCAAAATATCGATCAATCAGAGAAGGAGACTCGGAAACGCGATATTTACATTTACCACAAGCTGTATATCGAAAGATGCGAAGGATTCACTTACCAAGAATCGCAACCGTTCGAAATAACGAGAAATCACTCAAAGTCACGCAGAATCACGATATTGACCTTTTCCATATGCAGTGTATTGAAAGAAGCTAAGGATTCGTTTCCCAAGCCTCGCAATCGTTGAAAATATCGATAAATCAGAGTAGGAGACTCGGGATCGCGATATTTACATTTACCACTCGCTGTATATAGAAAGAAGCGATGAATTCGCTTCCCAAGCGTCGCAATAATTCGAAATAACGACAAATCTTTCAAGGACACTCCGACTCGCGATATTTACCGTTTCCGCTCGCTGTATATCGAAAGAAGCGATTGATTCACATCCCAAGCCTCGCAATCGTTTAAAATATCGATAGTACGAGACTCGGGATCGCGATATTTACTGTTTCCGCTCGCTGTATATAGAAACAAGCGAATAATTCACATCCCAAGCCTCGCAATCGTTCAAAATATCGATAAATCAGAGTAGGAGACTCGGAATCGCGATATTTACCTTTTCCGCTCACTGTATATCGAAAGAAGCGAAGGATTCACTTCCCAAGCCTCCCAATAATTTGAAATAACGACAAATCTTTCAAGGACACTCCGACTCGCGATATTTACCGTTTCCGCTCGCTGTATATCGAAACAAGCGAATAATTCACATCCCAAGCCTCGCAATCGTTCAAGATATCGATAATTCAGAGTAGGAGACTCGGAATCGCGATATTTACTGTTTCCGCTCGCTGTATATAGAAACAAGCGAACGATTCGCAACCCAAGCATAGCAATAATTCGAAATAACGACAAATCACTCAAGGACACTCCGAATCGCGATATTTACTGTTTCCGCTCGCTGTACATCGATAGAAGCGAAGGATTCACTTCCCAAGCCCCCCAATAATTTGAAATAACGACAAATCTTTCAAGGACACTCCGACTCGCGATATTTACCGTTTCCGCTCGCTGTATATCGAAACAAGCGAATAATTCACATCCCAAGCCTCGCAATCGTTCAAGATATCGATAATTGAGAGTAGGAGACTCGGAATCGCGATATTTACCGTTTCCGCTCGCTGTATATCGAAAGCAGCGAGGGATTCACATCGCAAGCCTCGCAATCGTTCAAAATATCGATAAATTAGAGTAGGAGACCCGGAATCGCGATATTTACCGTTTCCGCACGCTGTATATCGAATGAAGATGAGGATTCACATCGCAAGACTCGCAATCGTTCAAAATATCGGTAAATCAGAGTAGGAGACTCGGGATCGCGATATTTACATTTACCACTCGCTGTATATTGAAAGAAGCGAAGGATTCACTTCCCAAGCCTCGCAATAATTCGAAATAACGACAAATCACTCAAGGACACTCCGAATCGCGATATTTACCGTTTCCGCTCGCTGTATATCGAAACAAGCGAATAATTCACATCAAAAGCCTCGCAATCGTTCAAAATATCGATAAATCAGAGTAGGAGACTCGGAATCGCGATATTTAGCTTTTCCGCTCGCTGTATATCGAAAGAAGCGAAGGATTCACTTCCCAAGCCTCCCAATAATTTGAAATAAAGACAAATCTTTCAAGGACACTCCGACTCGCGATATTTAGCGTTTCCATATGCAGTGTATTGAAAGAAGCTAAGGATTCGTTTCCCAAGCCTCGCAATCGTTCAAAATATCGATAAATCAGAGTAGGAGACTCGTAATCGCGATATTTACATTTACCACTCGCTGTATATGGAAAGAAGCGATGGATTCACTTCCCAAACGTCGCAATAATTCGAAATAACGACAAATCACTCAAGGACACTCCGAATCGCGATATTTACCGTTTCCGCTCGCTGTATATCGAAACAAGCGAATAATTCACATCCCAAGCCTCGCAATCGTTCAAAATATCGATAAATCAGAGTAGGAGACCCGGAATCGCGATATTGACCGTTTCCGCTCGCTGTATATCGAAAGAAGCGAAGGATTCACATCCCAAGCCTCGCAACCGTTCGAAATAACGAGAAATCACTCAAGGTCACTCGGAATCACGATATTGACCTTTTCCATATGCAGTGTATTGAAAGAAGCTAAGGATTCGTTTCCCAAGCCTCGCAATCGTTCAAAATATCGGTAAATCAGAGTAGGACACTTAGAATCGCGATATTTAGCTTTTCCGCTCGCTGTATATCGAAAGAAGCGAAGGATTCACTTCCCAAGCCTCCCAATAATTTGAAATAAAGACAAATCTTTCAAGGACACTCCGACTCGCGATATTTACCGTTTCCGCTCGCTGTATATCGAAACAAGCGAATAATTCACATCCCAAGCCTCGCAATCGTTCAAGATATCGATAATTCAGAGTAGGAGACTCGGAATCGGGATATTTACCTTTTACGCTCGCTGTATATCGAAAGAAGCGAAGGATTCACTTCCCAAGCCTCGCAATAATTCGAAATAACGACAAATCACTCAAGGACACTCCGAATCGCGATATTTACCGTTTCCGCTCGCTGTATATCGAAACAAGCGAATAATTCACATCAAAAGCCTCGCAATCGTTCAAAATATGGATAAATCGGAGTAGGAGACTCGGAATCGCGATATATAGCTTTTCCGCTCGCTGTATATCGAAAGAAGCGAAGGATTCACTTCCCAAGCATCCCAATAATTTGAAATAACGACAAATCTTTCAAGGACACTCCGACTCGCGATATTTACCGTTTCCGCTCGCTGTATATCGAAAGAAGCGATTGATTCACATCCCAACCCTCGCAATCGTTTAAAATATCGATAAAGCACAGTACGAGACTCGGGATCGCGATATTTACCGTTTCCGCTCGCTGTATATCGAAACAAGCGAATAATTCACATCCCAAGCCTCGCAATCGTTCAAAATATCGATAAATCAGAGTAGGAGACTCGGAATCGCGATATTTACCTTTTCCGCTCGCTGTATATCGAAAGAAGCGAAGGATTCACTTCCCAAGCCTCCCAATAATTTGAAATAACGACAAATCTTTCAAGGACACTCCGACTCGCGATATTTACCGTTTCCGCTCGCTGTATATCGAAACAAGCGAATAATTCGCATCCCACGCCTCGCAATCGTTCAAGATATCGATAATTCAGAGTAGGAGACTCGGAATCCCGATATTTACTGTTTCCGCTCGCTGTATATAGAAACAAGCGAACGATTCGCAACCCAAGCATAGCAATAATTCGAAATAACGACAAATCACTCAAGGACACTCCGAATCGCGATATTTACTGTTTCCGCTCGCTGTATATCGATAGAAGCGAAGGATTCACTTCCCAAGCCCCCCAATAATTTGAAATAACGACAAATCTTTCAAGGACACTCCGACTCGCGATATTTACCGTTTCCGCTCGCTGTATATCGAAACAAGCGAATAATTCACATCCCAAGCCTCGCAATCGTTCAAGATATCGATAATTGAGAGTAGGAGACTCGGAATCGCGATATTTACCGTTTCCGCTCGCTGTATATCGAAAGCAGCGAGGGATTCACATCGCAAGCCTCGCAATCGTTCAAAATATCGATAAATCAGAGTAGGAGACCCGGAATCGCGATATTGACCGTTTCCGCTCGCTGTATATCGAAAGAAGCGAAGGATTCACATCCCAAGCCTCGCAACCGTTCGAAATAACGAGAAATCACTCAAGGTCACTCGGAATCACGATATTGACCTTTTCCATATGCAGTGTATTGAAAGAAGCTAAGGATTCGTTTCCCAAGCCTCGCAATCGTTCAAAATATCGGTAAATCAGAGTAGGACACTTAGAATCGCGATATTTAGCTTTTCCGCTCGCTGTATATCGAAAGAAGCGAAGGATTCACTTCCCAAGCCTCCCAATAATTTGAAATAAAGACAAATCTTTCAAGGACACTCCGACTCGCGATATTTACCGTTTCCGCTCGCTGTATATCGAAACAAGCGAATAATTCACATCCCAAGCCTCGCAATCGTTCAAGATATCGATAATTCAGAGTAGGAGACTCGGAATCGGGATATTTACCTTTTACGCTCGCTGTATATCGAAAGAAGCGAAGGATTCACTTCCCAAGCCTCGCAATAATTCGAAATAACGACAAATCACTCAAGGACACTCCGAATCGCGATATTTACCGTTTCCGCTCGCTGTATATCGAAACAAGCGAATAATTCACATCAAAAGCCTCGCAATCGTTCAAAATATGGATAAATCGGAGTAGGAGACTCGGAATCGCGATATTTAGCTTTTCCGCTCGCTGTATATCGAAAGAAGCGAAGGATTCACTTCCCAAGCATCCCAATAATTTGAAATAACGACAAATCTTTCAAGGACACTCCGACTCGCGATATTTACCGTTTCCGCTCGCTGTATATCGAAAGAAGCGATTGATTCACATCCCAAGCCTCGCAATCGTTTAAAATATCGATAAAGCACAGTACGAGACTCGGGATCGCGATATTTACCGTTTCCGCTCGCTGTATATCGAAACAAGCGAATAATTCACATCCCAAGCCTCGCAATCGTTCAAAATATCGATAAATCAGAGTAGGAGACTCGGAATCGCGATATTTACCTTTTCCGCTCGCTGTATATCGAAAGAAGCGAAGGATTCACTTCCCAAGCCTCCCAATAATTTGAAATAACGACAAATCTTTCAAGGACACTCCGACTCGCGATATTTACCGTTTCCGCTCGCTGTATATCGAAACAAGCGAATAATTCGCATCCCAAGCCTCGCAATCGTTCAAGATATCGATAATTCAGAGTAGGAGACTCGGAATCCCGATATTTACTGTTTCCGCTCGCTGTATATAGAAACAAGCGAACGATTCGCAACCCAAGCATAGCAATAATTCGAAATAACGACAAATCACTCAAGGACACTCCGAATCGCGATATTTACTGTTTCCGCTCGCTGTATATCGATAGAAGCGAAGGATTCACTTCCCAAGCCCCCCAATAATTTGAAATAACGACAAATCTTTCAAGGACACTCCGACTCGCGATATTTACCGTTTCCGCTCGCTGTATATCGAAACAAGCGAATAATTCACATCCCAAGCCTCGCAATCGTTCAAGATATCGATAATTGAGAGTAGGAGACTCGGAATCGCGATATTTACCGTTTCCGCTCGCTGTATATCGAAAGCAGCGAGGGATTCACATCGCAAGCCTCGCAATCGTTCAAAATATCGATAAATCAGAGTAGGAGACTCGGGATCGCGATATTTACATTTACCACTCGCTGTATATGGAAAGAAGCGATGGATTCACTTCCCATACGTCGCAATAATTCGAAATAACGACAAATCACTCAAGGACACTCCGAATCGCGATATTTACCGTTTCCGCTCGCTGTATATCGAAACAAGCGAAGGATTCGCATCCCAAGCCTCGCAATCGTTCAAAATATCGATAAATCAGAGTAGGAGACCCGGAATCGCGATATTTACCGTTTCCGCACGCTGTATATCGAATGAAGATGAGGATTCACATCGCAAGACTCGCAATCGTTCAAAATATCGGTAAATCAGAGTAGGAGACTCGGGATCGCGATATTTACATTTACCACTCGCTGTATATCGAAAGAAGCGAAGGATTCACTTCCCAAGCCTCCCAATAATTTGAAATAACGACAAATCACTCAAGGACACTCCGACTCGCGATATTTACCGTTTCCGCTCGCTGTATATCGAAAGAAGCGATTGATTCACATCCCAAGCCTCGCAATCGTTTAAAATATCGATAAAGCACAGTACGAGACTCGGGATCGCGATATTTACCGTTTCCGCTCGCTGTATATCGAAACAAGCGAATAATTCACATCCCAAGCCTCGCAATCGTTCAAGATATCGCTAATTCAGAGTAGGAGACTCGGAATCGCGATATTTACCTTTTCCGCTCGCTGTATATCGAAAGAAGCGAAGGATTCACATCACAAGCCTCGCAATCGTTCAAAATATCGATAAATCAGAGTAGGAGACTCGGGATCGCGATATTTACATTTACCACTCGCTGTATATCGAAAGAAACGAAGGATTCACTTCCCAAGCCTCGCAATAATTCGAAATAACGACAAATCACTCAAAGACACTCCGAATCGCGATATTTACCGTTTCCGCTCGCTGTATATCGAAACAAGCGAATAATTCACATCCCAAGCCTCGCAATCGTTCAAAATATGGATAAATCGGAGTAGGAGACTCGGAATCGCGATATTTAGCTTTTCCGCTCGCTGTATATCGAAAGAAGCGAAGGATTCACTTCCCAAGCATCCCAATAATTTGAAATAACGACAAATCGTTCAAGGACACTCCGACTCGCGATATTTACCGTTTCCGCTCGCTGTATATCGAAAGAAGCGATTGATTCACATCCCAAGCCTCGCAATCGTTTAAAATATCGATAATTGAGAGTAGGAGACTCGGAATCGCGATATTTACCGTTTCCGCTCGCTGTATATCGAAAGCAGCGAGGGATTCACATCGCAAGCCTCGCAATCGTTCAAAATATCGATAAATCAGAGTAGGAGACCCGGAATCGCGATATTTACCGTTTCCGCACGCTGTATATCGAATGAAGATGAGGATTCACATCGCAAGACTCGCAATCGTTCAAAATATCGGTAAATCAGAGTAGGAGACTCGGGATCGCGATATTTACATTTACCACTCGCTGTATATCGAAAGAAGCGAAGGATTCACTTCCCAAGCCTCGCAATAATTCGAAATAACGACAAATCACTCAAGGACACTCCGAATCGCGATATTTACCGTTTCCGCTCGCTGTATATCCAAACAAGCGAATAATTCACATCAAAAGCCTCGCAATCGTTCAAAATATCGATAAATCAGAGTAGGAGACTCGGGATCGCGATATTTACATTTACCACCCGCTGTATATCGAAAGAAGCGAAGGATTCACTTCCCAAGCCTCGCAATAATTCGAAATAACGACAAATCACTCAAGGACACTCCGAATCGCGATATTTACCGTTTCCGCTCGCTGTATATGGAAAGAAGCGAAGGATTCACTTCCCAAGCCCCCCAATAATTTGAAATAACGACAAATCTTTCAAGGACACTCCGACTCGCGATATTTACCGTTTCCGCTCGCTGTATATCGAAAGAAGCGAGGGATTCACATCGCAAGCCTCGCAATCGTTCAAGATATCGATAATTCAGAGTAGGAGACTCGGAATCGCGATATTTACTGTTTCCGCTCGCTGTATATAGAAACAAGCGAACGATTCGCAACCCAAGCATAGCAATAATTCGAAATAACGACAAATCACTCAAGGACACTCCGAATCGCGATATTTACTGTTTCCGCTCGCTGTATATCGATAGAAGCGAAGGATTCACTTCCCAAGCCCCCCAATAATTTGAAATAACGACAAATCTTTCAAGGACACTCCGACTCGCGATATTTACCGTTTCCGCTCGCTGTATATCGAAACAAGCGAATAATTCACATCCCAAGCCTCGCAATCGTTCAAGATATCGATAATTGAGAGTAGGAGACTCGGGATCGCGATATTTACCGTTTCCGCTCGCTGTATATCGAAACAAGCGAATAATTCACATCCCAAGCCTCGCAATCGTTCAAAATATCGATAAATCAGAGTAGGAGACTCGGAATCGCGATATTTACCTTTTCCGCTCGCTGTATATCGAAAGAAGCGAAGGATTCACTTCCCAAGCCTCCCAATAATTTGAAATAACGACAAATCTTTCAAGGACACTCCGACTCGCGATATTTACCGTTTCCGCTCGCTGTATATCGAAACAAGCGAATAATTCGCATCCCACGCCTCGCAATCGTTCAAGATATCGATAATTCAGAGTAGGAGACTCGGAATCCCGATATTTACTGTTTCCGCTCGCTGTATATAGAAACAAGCGAACGATTCGCAACCCAAGCATAGCAATAATTCGAAATAACGACAAATCACTCAAGGACACTCCGAATCGCGATATTTACTGTTTCCGCTCGCTGTATATCGATAGAAGCGAAGGATTCACTTCCCAAGCCCCCCAATAATTTGAAATAACGACAAATCTTTCAAGGACACTCCGACTCGCGATATTTACCGTTTCCGCTCGCTGTATATCGAAACAAGCGAATAATTCACATCCCAAGCCTCGCAATCGTTCAAGATATCGATAATTGAGAGTAGGAGACTCGGAATCGCGATATTTACCGTTTCCGCTCGCTGTATATCGAAAGCAGCGAGGGATTCACATCGCAAGCCTCGCAATCGTTCAAAATATCGATAAATCAGAGTAGGAGACCCGGAATCGCGATATTGACCGTTTCCGCTCGCTGTATATCGAAAGAAGCGAAGGATTCACATCCCAAGCCTCGCAACCGTTCGAAATAACGAGAAATCACTCAAGGTCACTCGGAATCACGATATTGACCTTTTCCATATGCAGTGTATTGAAAGAAGCTAAGGATTCGTTTCCCAAGCCTCGCAATCGTTCAAAATATCGGTAAATCAGAGTAGGACACTTAGAATCGCGATATTTAGCTTTTCCGCTCGCTGTATATCGAAAGAAGCGAAGGATTCACTTCCCAAGCCTCCCAATAATTTGAAATAAAGACAAATCTTTCAAGGACACTCCGACTCGCGATATTTACCGTTTCCGCTCGCTGTATATCGAAACAAGCGAATAATTCACATCCCAAGCCTCGCAATCGTTCAAGATATCGATAATTCAGAGTAGGAGACTCGGAATCGGGATATTTACCTTTTACGCTCGCTGTATATCGAAAGAAGCGAAGGATTCACTTCCCAAGCCTCGCAATAATTCGAAATAACGACAAATCACTCAAGGACACTCCGAATCGCGATATTTACCGTTTCCGCTCGCTGTATATCGAAACAAGCGAATAATTCACATCAAAAGCCTCGCAATCGTTCAAAATATGGATAAATCGGAGTAGGAGACTCGGAATCGCGATATTTAGCTTTTCCGCTCGCTGTATATCGAAAGAAGCGAAGGATTCACTTCCCAAGCATCCCAATAATTTGAAATAACGACAAATCTTTCAAGGACACTCCGACTCGCGATATTTACCGTTTCCGCTCGCTGTATATCGAAAGAAGCGATTGATTCACATCCCAAGCCTCGCAATCGTTTAAAATATCGATAAAGCACAGTACGAGACTCGGGATCGCGATATTTACCGTTTCCGCTCGCTGTATATCGAAACAAGCGAATAATTCACATCCCAAGCCTCGCAATCGTTCAAAATATCGATAAATCAGAGTAGGAGACTCGGAATCGCGATATTTACCTTTTCCGCTCGCTGTATATCGAAAGAAGCGAAGGATTCACTTCCCAAGCCTCCCAATAATTTGAAATAACGACAAATCTTTCAAGGACACTCCGACTCGCGATATTTACCGTTTCCGCTCGCTGTATATCGAAACAAGCGAATAATTCGCATCCCAAGCCTCGCAATCGTTCAAGATATCGATAATTCAGAGTAGGAGACTCGGAATCCCGATATTTACTGTTTCCGCTCGCTGTATATAGAAACAAGCGAACGATTCGCAACCCAAGCATAGCAATAATTCGAAATAACGACAAATCACTCAAGGACACTCCGAATCGCGATATTTACTGTTTCCGCTCGCTGTATATCGATAGAAGCGAAGGATTCACTTCCCAAGCCCCCCAATAATTTGAAATAACGACAAATCTTTCAAGGACACTCCGACTCGCGATATTTACCGTTTCCGCTCGCTGTATATCGAAACAAGCGAATAATTCACATCCCAAGCCTCGCAATCGTTCAAGATATCGATAATTGAGAGTAGGAGACTCGGAATCGCGATATTTACCGTTTCCGCTCGCTGTATATCGAAAGCAGCGAGGGATTCACATCGCAAGCCTCGCAATCGTTCAAAATATCGATAAATCAGAGTAGGAGACTCGGGATCGCGATATTTACATTTACCACTCGCTGTATATGGAAAGAAGCGATGGATTCACTTCCCATACGTCGCAATAATTCGAAATAACGACAAATCACTCAAGGACACTCCGAATCGCGATATTTACCGTTTCCGCTCGCTGTATATCGAAACAAGCGAAGGATTCGCATCCCAAGCCTCGCAATCGTTCAAAATATCGATAAATCAGAGTAGGAGACCCGGAATCGCGATATTTACCGTTTCCGCACGCTGTATATCGAATGAAGATGAGGATTCACATCGCAAGACTCGCAATCGTTCAAAATATCGGTAAATCAGAGTAGGAGACTCGGGATCGCGATATTTACATTTACCACTCGCTGTATATCGAAAGAAGCGAAGGATTCACTTCCCAAGCCTCCCAATAATTTGAAATAACGACAAATCACTCAAGGACACTCCGACTCGCGATATTTACCGTTTCCGCTCGCTGTATATCGAAAGAAGCGATTGATTCACATCCCAAGCCTCGCAATCGTTTAAAATATCGATAAAGCACAGTACGAGACTCGGGATCGCGATATTTACCGTTTCCGCTCGCTGTATATCGAAACAAGCGAATAATTCACATCCCAAGCCTCGCAATCGTTCAAGATATCGCTAATTCAGAGTAGGAGACTCGGAATCGCGATATTTACCTTTTCCGCTCGCTGTATATCGAAAGAAGCGAAGGATTCACATCACAAGCCTCGCAATCGTTCAAAATATCGATAAATCAGAGTAGGAGACTCGGGATCGCGATATTTACATTTACCACTCGCTGTATATCGAAAGAAACGAAGGATTCACTTCCCAAGCCTCGCAATAATTCGAAATAACGACAAATCACTCAAAGACACTCCGAATCGCGATATTTACCGTTTCCGCTCGCTGTATATCGAAACAAGCGAATAATTCACATCCCAAGCCTCGCAATCGTTCAAAATATGGATAAATCGGAGTAGGAGACTCGGAATCGCGATATTTAGCTTTTCCGCTCGCTGTATATCGAAAGAAGCGAAGGATTCACTTCCCAAGCATCCCAATAATTTGAAATAACGACAAATCGTTCAAGGACACTCCGACTCGCGATATTTACCGTTTCCGCTCGCTGTATATCGAAAGAAGCGATTGATTCACATCCCAAGCCTCGCAATCGTTTAAAATATCGATAATTGAGAGTAGGAGACTCGGAATCGCGATATTTACCGTTTCCGCTCGCTGTATATCGAAAGCAGCGAGGGATTCACATCGCAAGCCTCGCAATCGTTCAAAATATCGATAAATCAGAGTAGGAGACCCGGAATCGCGATATTTACCGTTTCCGCACGCTGTATATCGAATGAAGATGAGGATTCACATCGCAAGACTCGCAATCGTTCAAAATATCGGTAAATCAGAGTAGGAGACTCGGGATCGCGATATTTACATTTACCACTCGCTGTATATCGAAAGAAGCGAAGGATTCACTTCCCAAGCCTCGCAATAATTCGAAATAACGACAAATCACTCAAGGACACTCCGAATCGCGATATTTACCGTTTCCGCTCGCTGTATATCGAAACAAGCGAATAATTCACATCAAAAGCCTCGCAATCGTTCAAAATATCGATAAATCAGAGTAGGAGACTCGGGATCGCGATATTTACATTTACCACTCGCTGTATATCGAAAGAAGCGAAGGATTCACTTCCCAAGCCTCGCAATAATTCGAAATAACGACAAATCACTCAAGGACACTCCGAATCGCGATATTTACCGTTTCCGCTCGCTGTATATGGAAAGAAGCGAAGGATTCACTTCCCAAGCCCCCCAATAATTTGAAATAACGACAAATCTTTCAAGGACACTCCGACTCGCGATATTTACCGTTTCCGCTCGCTGTATATCGAAAGAAGCGAGGGATTCACATCGCAAGCCTCGCAATCGTTCAAGATATCGATAATTCAGAGTAGGAGACTCGGAATCGCGATATTTACTGTTTCCGCTCGCTGTATATAGAAACAAGCGAACGATTCGCAACCCAAGCATAGCAATAATTCGAAATAACGACAAATCACTCAAGGACACTCCGAATCGCGATATTTACTGTTTCCGCTCGCTGTATATCGATAGAAGCGAAGGATTCACTTCCCAAGCCCCCCAATAATTTGAAATAACGACAAATCTTTCAAGGACACTCCGACTCGCGATATTTACCGTTTCCGCTCGCTGTATATCGAAACAAGCGAATAATTCACATCCCAAGCCTCGCAATCGTTCAAGATATCGATAATTGAGAGTAGGAGACTCGGAATCGCGATATTTACCGTTTCCGCTCGCTGTATATCGAAACAAGCGAAGGATTCGCATCCCAAGCCTCGCAATCGTTCAAAATATCGATAAATCAGAGTAGGAGACCCGGAATCGCGATATTTACCGTTTCCGCACGCTGTATATCGAATGAAGATGAGGATTCACATCGCAAGACTCGCAATCGTTCAAAATATCGGTAAATCAGAGTAGGAGACTCGGGATCGCGATATTTACATTTACCACTCGCTGTATATCGAAAGAAGCGAAGGATTCACTTCCCAAGCCTCGCAATAATTCGAAATAACGACAAATCACTCAAAGACACTCCGAATCGCGATATTTACCGTTTCCGCTCGCTGTATATCGAAACAAGCGAATAATTCACATCAAAAGCCTCGCAATCGTTCAAAATATCGATAAATCAGAGTAGGAGACTCGGAATCGCGATATTTAGCTTTTCCGCTCGCTGTATATCGAAAGAAGCGAAGGATTCACTTCCCAAGCCTCCCAATAATTTGAAATAACGACAAATCGTTCAAGGACACTCCGACTCGCGATATTTACCGTTTCCGCTCGCTGTATATCGAAAGAAGCGATTGATTCACATCCCAAGCCTCGCAATCGTTTAAAATATCGATAATTGAGAGTAGGAGACTCGGAATCGCGATATTTACCGTTTCCGCTCGCTGTATATCGAAAGCAGCGAGGGATTCACATCGCAAGCCTCGCAATCGTTCAAAATATCGATAAATCAGAGTAGGAGACCCGGAATCGCGATATTTACCGTTTCCGCACGCTGTATATCGAATGAAGATGAGGATTCACATCGCAAGACTCGCAATCGTTCAAAATATCGGTAAATCAGAGTAGGAGACTCGGGATCGCGATATTTACATTTACCACTCGCTGTATATCGAAAGAAGCGAAGGATTCACTTCCCAAGCCTCGCAATAATTCGAAATAACGACAAATCACTCAAGGACACTCCGAATCGCGATATTTACCGTTTCCGCTCGCTGTATATCGAAACAAGCGAATAATTCACATCAAAAGCCTCGCAATCGTTCAAAATATCGATAAATCAGAGTAGGAGACTCGGGATCGCGATATTTACATTTACCACTCGCTGTATATCGAAAGAAGCGAAGGATTCACTTCCCAAGCCTCGCAATAATTCGAAATAACGACAAATCACTCAAGGACACTCCGAATCGCGATATTTACCGTTTCCGCTCGCTGTATATGGAAAGAAGCGAAGGATTCACTTCCCAAGCCCCCCAATAATTTGAAATAACGACAAATCTTTCAAGGACACTCCGACTCGCGATATTTACCGTTTCCGCTCGCTGTATATCGAAAGAAGCGAGGGATTCACATCGCAAGCCTCGCAATCGTTCAAGATATCGATAATTCAGAGTAGGAGACTCGGAATCGCGATATTTACTGTTTCCGCTCGCTGTATATAGAAACAAGCGAACGATTCGCAACCCAAGCATAGCAATAATTCGAAATAACGACAAATCACTCAAGGACACTCCGAATCGCGATATTTACTGTTTCCGCTCGCTGTATATCGATAGAAGCGAAGGATTCACTTCCCAAGCCCCCCAATAATTTGAAATAACGACAAATCTTTCAAGGACACTCCGACTCGCGATATTTACCGTTTCCGCTCGCTGTATATCGAAACAAGCGAATAATTCACATCCCAAGCCTCGCAATCGTTCAAGATATCGATAATTGAGAGTAGGAGACTCGGAATCGCGATATTTAGCTTTTCCGCTCGCTGTATATCGAAAGAAGCGAAGGATTCACTTCCCAAGCCTCCCAATAATTTGAAATAAAGACAAATCTTTCAAGGACACTCCGACTCGCGATATTTAGCGTTTCCGCTCGCTGTATATCGAAACAAGCGAATAATTCACATCCCAAGCCTCGCAATCGTTCAAGATATCGATAATTCAGAGTAGGAGACTCGGAATCGGAATATTTACCTTTTACGCTCGCTGTATATCGAAAGAAGCGAAGGATTCACTTCCCATACGTCGCAATAATTCGAAATAACGACAAATCACTCAAGGACACTCCGAATCGCGGTATTTACCGTTTCCGCTCGCTGTATATCGAAACAAGCGAATAACTCACATCCCAAGCCTCGCAATCGTTCAAGATATCGATAATTGAGAGTAGGAGACTCGGAATCGCGATATTTACCGTTTCCGCTCGCTGTATATCGAAAGCAGCGAGGGATTCACATCGCAAGCCTCGCAATCGTTCAAAATATCGATAAATCAGAGTAGGAGACTCGGGATCGCGATATTTACATTTACCACTCGCTGTATATGGAAAGAAGCGAAGGATTCGCATCCCAAGCCTCGCAATCGTTCAAAATATCGATAAATCAGAGTAGGAGACCCGGAATCGCGATATTTACCGTTTCCGCACGCTGTATATCGAATGAAGATGAGGATTCACATCGCAAGACTCGCAATCGTTCAAAATATCGGTAAATCAGAGTAGGAGACTCGGGATCGCGATATTTACATTTACCACTCGCTGTATATCGAAAGAAGCGAAGGATTCACTTCCCAAGCCTCGCAATAATTCGAAATAACGACAAATCACTCAAGGACACTCCGACTCGCGATATTTACCGTTTCCGCTCGCTGTATATCGAAAGAAGCGATTGATTCACATCCCAAGCCTCGCAATCGTTTAAAATATCGATAAAGCACAGTACGAGACCCAGAATCGCGATATTGACCGTTTCCGCTCGCTGTATATCGAAAGAAGCGAATTATTCACATCCCAAGCCTCGCAACCGTTCGAAATAACGAGAAATCACTCAAGGTCACTCGGAATCACGATATTGACCTTTTCCATATGCAGTGTATTGAAAGAAGCTAAGGATTCGTTTCCCAAGCCTCGCAATCGTTCAAAATATCGATAAATCAGAGTAGGAGACTCGTAATCGCGATATTTACATTTATCACTCGCTGTATATGGAAAGAAGCGATGGATTCACTTCCCAAACGTCGCAATAATTCGAAATAACGACAAATCACTCAAGGACACTCCGAATCGCGATATTTACCGTTTCCGCTCGCTGTATATCGAAACAAGCGAAGGATTCGCATCCCAAGCCTCGCAATCGTTCAAAATATCGATAAATCAGAGTAGGAGACCCAGAATCGCGATATTGACCGTTTCCGCTCGCTGTATATCGAAAGAAGCGAAGGATTCACATCCCAAGCCTCCCAACCGTTCGAAATAACGAGAAATCACTCAAGGTCACTCGGAATCACGATATTGACCTTTTCCATATGCAGTGTATTGAAAGAAGCTAAGGATTCGTTTCCCAAGCGTCGCAATCGTTCAAAATATCGGTAAATCAGAGTAGGAGACTCGGGATCGCGATATTTACATTTACCACTCGCTGTATATGGAAAGAAGCGATGGATTCACTTCCCAAACGTCGCAATAATTCGAAATAACGACAAATCACTCAAGGACACTCCGAATCGCGATATTTACCGTTTCCGCTCGCTGTATATCGAAACAAGAAAAGGATTCGCATCCCAAGCCTCGCAATCGTTCAAAATATCGATAAATCAGAGTAGGAGACCCGGAATCGCGATATTTACCGTTTCCGCACGCTGTATATCGAATGAAGATGAGGATTCACATCGCAAGACTCGCAATCGTTCAAAATATCGGTAAATCAGAGTAGGAGACTCGGGATCGCGATATTTACATTTACCACTCGCTGTATATCGAAAGAAGCGAAGGATTCACTTCCCAAGCCTCGCAATAATTCGAAATAACGACAAATCACTCAAGGACACTCCGAATCGCGATATTTACCGTTTCCGCTCGCTGTATATCGAAACAAGCGAATAATTCACATCAAAAGCCTCGCAATCGTTCAAAATATCGATAAATCAGAGTAGGAGACTCGGGATCGCGATATTTACATTTACCACTCGCTGTATATCGAAAGAAGCGAAGGATTCACTTCCCAAGCCTCGCAATAATTCGAAATAACGACAAATCACTCAAGGACACTCCGAATCGCGATATTTACCGTTTCCGCTCGCTGTATATGGAAAGAAGCGAAGGATTCACTTCCCAAGCCCCCCAATAATTTGAAATAACGACAAATCTTTCAAGGACACTCCGACTCGCGATATTTACCGTTTCCGCTCGCTGTATATCGAAAGAAGCGAGGGATTCACATCGCAAGCCTCGCAATCGTTCAAGATATCGATAATTCAGAGTAGGAGACTCGGAATCGCGATATTTACTGTTTCCGCTCGCTGTATATAGAAACAAGCGAACGATTCGCAACCCAAGCATAGCAATAATTCGAAATAACGACAAATCACTCAAGGACACTCCGAATCGCGATATTTACTGTTTCCGCTCGCTGTATATCGATAGAAGCGAAGGATTCACTTCCCAAGCCCCCCAATAATTTGAAATAACGACAAATCTTTCAAGGACACTCCGACTCGCGATATTTACCGTTTCCGCTCGCTGTATATCGAAACAAGCGAATAATTCACATCCCAAGCCTCGCAATCGTTCAAGATATCGATAATTGAGAGTAGGAGACTCGGAATCGCGATATTTAGCTTTTCCGCTCGCTGTATATCGAAAGAAGCGAAGGATTCACTTCCCAAGCCTCCCAATAATTTGAAATAAAGACAAATCTTTCAAGGACACTCCGACTCGCGATATTTAGCGTTTCCGCTCGCTGTATATCGAAACAAGCGAATAATTCACATCCCAAGCCTCGCAATCGTTCAAGATATCGATAATTCAGAGTAGGAGACTCGGAATCGGAATATTTACCTTTTACGCTCGCTGTATATCGAAAGAAGCGAAGGATTCACTTCCCATACGTCGCAATAATTCGAAATAACGACAAATCACTCAAGGACACTCCGAATCGCGGTATTTACCGTTTCCGCTCGCTGTATATCGAAACAAGCGAATAACTCACATCCCAAGCCTCGCAATCGTTCAAGATATCGATAATTGAGAGTAGGAGACTCGGAATCGCGATATTTACCGTTTCCGCTCGCTGTATATCGAAAGCAGCGAGGGATTCACATCGCAAGCCTCGCAATCGTTCAAAATATCGATAAATCAGAGTAGGAGACTCGGGATCGCGATATTTACATTTACCACTCGCTGTATATGGAAAGAAGCGAAGGATTCGCATCCCAAGCCTCGCAATCGTTCAAAATATCGATAAATCAGAGTAGGAGACCCGGAATCGCGATATTTACCGTTTCCGCACGCTGTATATCGAATGAAGATGAGGATTCACATCGCAAGACTCGCAATCGTTCAAAATATCGGTAAATCAGAGTAGGAGACTCGGGATCGCGATATTTACATTTACCACTCGCTGTATATCGAAAGAAGCGAAGGATTCACTTCCCAAGCCTCGCAATAATTCGAAATAACGACAAATCACTCAAGGACACTCCGACTCGCGATATTTACCGTTTCCGCTCGCTGTATATCGAAAGAAGCGATTGATTCACATCCCAAGCCTCGCAATCGTTTAAAATATCGATAAAGCACAGTACGAGACCCAGAATCGCGATATTGACCGTTTCCGCTCGCTGTATATCGAAAGAAGCGAATTATTCACATCCCAAGCCTCGCAACCGTTCGAAATAACGAGAAATCACTCAAGGTCACTCGGAATCACGATATTGACCTTTTCCATATGCAGTGTATTGAAAGAAGCTAAGGATTCGTTTCCCAAGCCTCGCAATCGTTCAAAATATCGATAAATCAGAGTAGGAGACTCGTAATCGCGATATTTACATTTACCACTCGCTGTATATGGAAAGAAGCGATGGATTCACTTCCCAAACGTCGCAATAATTCGAAATAACGACAAATCACTCAAGGACACTCCGAATCGCGATATTTACCGTTTCCGCTCGCTGTATATCGAAACAAGCGAAGGATTCGCATCCCAAGCCTCGCAATCGTTCAAAATATCGATAAATCAGAGTAGGAGACCCAGAATCGCGATATTGACCGTTTCCGCTCGCTGTATATCGAAAGAAGCGAAGGATTCACATCCCAAGCCTCCCAACCGTTCGAAATAACGAGAAATCACTCAAGGTCACTCGGAATCACGATATTGACCTTTTCCATATGCAGTGTATTGAAAGAAGCTAAGGATTCGTTTCCCAAGCGTCGCAATCGTTCAAAATATCGGTAAATCAGAGTAGGAGACTCGGGATCGCGATATTTACATTTACCACTCGCTGTATATGGAAAGAAGCGATGGATTCACTTCCCAAACGTCGCAATAATTCGAAATAACGACAAATCACTCAAGGACACTCCGAATCGCGATATTTACCGTTTCCGCTCGCTGTATATCGAAACAAGAAAAGGATTCGCATCCCAAGCCTCGCAATCGTTCAAAATATCGATAAATCAGAGTAGGAGACCCGGAATCGCGATATTTACCGTTTCCGCTCGCTGTATATCGAATGAATATGAGGATTCACATCGCAAGACTCGCAATTGTTGAAAATATCGGTAAATCAGAGTAGGAGACTCGGGATCGCGATATTTACATTTACCACTCGCTGTATATCGAAAGAAGCGAAGGATTCACTTCCCAAGCCTCGCAATAATTCGAAATAACGACAAATCACTCAAGGACACTCCGAATCGCGATATTTACCGTTTCCGCTCGCTGTATATCGAAACAAGCGAATAATTCACATCAAAAGCCTCGCAATCGTTCAAAATATCGATAAATCAGAGTAGGAGACTCGGAATCGCGATATTTAGCTTTTCCGCTCGCTGTATATCGAAAGAAGCGAAGGATTCACTTCCCAAGCCTCCCAATAATTTGAAATAACGACAAATCTTTCAAGGACACTCCGACTCGCGATATTTACCGTTTCCGCTCGCTGTATATCGAAACAAGCGAATAATTCACATCCCAAGCCTCGCAATCGTTCAAGATATCGATAATTCAGAGTAGGAGACTCGGAATCGGGATATTTACCTTTTACGCTCGCTGTATATCGAAAGAAGCGAAGGATTCACATCACAAGCCTCGCAATCGTTCAAAATATCGGTAAATCAGAGTAGGAGACTCGGGATCGCGATATTTACATTTACCACTCGCTGTATATCGAAAGAAAAGAAGGATTCACTTCCCAAACGTCGCAATAATTCGAAATAATGACAAATCACTCAAGGACACTCGGAATCACGATATTTACCGTTTCCGCTCCCTGTATATCGAAACAAGCGAAGGATTCGCATCCCAAGCCTCGCAATCGTTCAAAATATCGATAAAGCACAGTACGAGACTCGGGATCGCGATATTTACAGTTTCCGCTCGCTGTATATCGAAACAAGCGAATAATTCACATCCAAAGCCTCGCAATCGTTCAAGATATCGATAATTCAGAGTAGGAGACTCGGAATCGGGATATTTACCTTTTACGCTCGCTGTATATCGAAAGAAGCGAAGGATTCACTTCCCAAGCCTCGCAATAATTCGAAATAACGACAAATCACTCAAGGACACTCCGAATCGCGATATTTACCGTTTCCGCTCGCTGTATATCGAAACAAGCGAATAATTCACATCAAAAGCCTCGCAATCGTTCAAAATATGGATAAATCGGAGTAGGAGACTCGGAATCGCGATATTTAGCTTTTCCGCTCGCTGTATATCGAAAGAAGCGAAGGATTCACTTCCCAAGCCTACCAATAATTTGAAATAACGACAAATCTTTCAAGGACACTCCGACTCGCGATATTTACCGTTTCCGCTCGCTGTATATCGAAAGAAGCGATTGATTCACATCCCAAGCCTCGCAATCGTTTAAAATATCGATAAAGCACAGTACGAGACCCAGAATCGCGATATTGACCGTTTCCGCTCGCTGTATATCGAAAGAAGCGAAGGATTCACATCCCAAGCCTCGCAACCGTTCGAAATAACGAGAAATCACTCAAGGTCACTCGGAATCACGATATTGACCTTTTCCATATGCAGTGTATTGAAAGAAGCTAAGGATTCGTTTCCCAAGCCTCGCAATCGTTCAAAATATCGATAAATCAGAGTAGGAGACCCAGAATCGCGATATTGACCGTTTCCGCTCGCTGTATATCGAAAGAAGCGAAGGATTCACATCCCAAGCCTCGCAATCGTTCAAAATATCGATAAATCAGAGTAGGAGACCCGGAATCGCGATATTTACCGTTTCCGCTCGCTGTATATCGAATGAATATGAGGATTCACATCGCAAGACTCGCAATTGTTGAAAATATCGGTAAATCAGAGTAGGAGACTCGGGATCGCGATATTTACATTTACCACTCGCTGTATATGGAAAGAAGCGATGGATTCACTTCCCAAACGTCGCAATAATTCGAAATAACGACAAATCACTCAAGGACACTCCGAATCGCGATATTTACCGTTTCCGCTCGCTGTATATCGAAACAAGCGAAGGATTCGCATCCCAAGCCTCGCAATCGTTCAAAATATCGATAAATCAGAGTAGGAGACCCAGAATCGCGATATTGACCGTTTCCGCTCGCTGTATATCGAAAGAAGCGAAGGATTCACATCCCAAGCCTCCCAACCGTTCGAAATAACGAGAAATCACTCAAGGTCACTCGGAATCACGATATTGACCTTTTCCATATGCAGTGTATTGAAAGAAGCTAAGGATTCGTTTCCCAAGCGTCGCAATCGTTCAAAATATCGGTAAATCAGAGTAGGAGACTCGGGATCGCGATATTTACATTTACCACTCGCTGTATATGGAAAGAAGCGATGGATTCACTTCCCAAACGTCGCAATAATTCGAAATAACGACAAATCACTCAAGGACACTCCGAATCGCGATATTTACCGTTTCCGCTCGCTGTATATCGAAACAAGAAAAGGATTCGCATCCCAAGCCTCGCAATCGTTCAAAATATCGATAAATCAGAGTAGGAGACCCGGAATCGCGATATTTACCGTTTCCGCTCGCTGTATATCGAATGAATATGAGGATTCACATCGCAAGACTCGCAATTGTTGAAAATATCGGTAAATCAGAGTAGGAGACTCGGGATCGCGATATTTACATTTACCACTCGCTGTATATCGAAAGAAGCGAAGGATTCACTTCCCAAGCCTCGCAATAATTCGAAATAACGACAAATCACTCAAGGACACTCCGAATCGCGATATTTACCGTTTCCGCTCGCTGTATATCGAAACAAGCGAATAATTCACATCAAAAGCCTCGCAATCGTTCAAAATATCGATAAATCAGAGTAGGAGACTCGGAATCGCGATATTTAGCTTTTCCGCTCGCTGTATATGGAAAGAAGCGAAGGATTCACTTCCCAAGCCCCCCAATAATTTGAAATAACGACAAATCTTTCAAGGACACTCCGACTCGCGATATTTACCGTTTCCGCTCGCTGTATATCGAAAGAAGCGAGGGATTCACATCGCAAGCCTCGCAATCGTTCAAGATATCGATAATTCAGAGTAGGAGACTCGGAATCGCGATATTTACTGTTTCCGCTCGCTGTATATAGAAACAAGCGAAGGATTCACTTCCCAAGCCTCGCAATAATTCGAAATAACGACAAATCACTCAAGGACACTCCGAATCGCGATATTTACCGTTTCCGCTCGCTGTATATGGAAAGAAGCGAAGGATTCACTTCCCAAGCCCCCCAATAATTTGAAATAACGACAAATCTTTCAAGGACACTCCGACTCGCGATATTTACCGTTTCCGCTCGCTGTATATCGAAAGAAGCGAGGGATTCACATCGCAAGCCTCGCAATCGTTCAAGATATCGATAATTCAGAGTAGGAGACTCGGAATCGCGATATTTACTGTTTCCGCTCGCTGTATATAGAAACAAGCGAACGATTCGCAACCCAAGCATAGCAATAATTCGAAATAACGACAAATCACTCAAGGACACTCCGAATCGCGATATTTACTGTTTCCGCTCGCTGTATATCGATAGAAGCGAAGGATTCACTTCCCAAGCCCCCCAATAATTTGAAATAACGACAAATCTTTCAAGGACACTCCGACTCGCGATATTTACCGTTTCCGCTCGCTGTATATCGAAACAAGCGAATAATTCACATCCCAAGCCTCGCAATCGTTCAAGATATCGATAATTGAGAGTAGGAGACTCGGAATCGCGATATTTAGCTTTTCCGCTCGCTGTATATCGAAAGAAGCGAAGGATTCACTTCCCAAGCCTCCCAATAATTTGAAATAAAGACAAATCTTTCAAGGACACTCCGACTCGCGATATTTAGCGTTTCCGCTCGCTGTATATCGAAACAAGCGAATAATTCACATCCCAAGCCTCGCAATCGTTCAAGATATCGATAATTCAGAGTAGGAGACTCGGAATCGGAATATTTACCTTTTACGCTCGCTGTATATCGAAAGAAGCGAAGGATTCACTTCCCATACGTCGCAATAATTCGAAATAACGACAAATCACTCAAGGACACTCCGAATCGCGGTATTTACCGTTTCCGCTCGCTGTATATCGAAACAAGCGAATAACTCACATCCCAAGCCTCGCAATCGTTCAAGATATCGATAATTGAGAGTAGGAGACTCGGAATCGCGATATTTACCGTTTCCGCTCGCTGTATATCGAAAGCAGCGAGGGATTCCCATCGCAAGCCTCGCAATCGTTCAAAATATCGATAAATCAGAGTAGGAGACTCGGGATCGCGATATTTACATTTACCACTCGCTGTATATGGAAAGAAGCGAAGGATTCGCATCCCAAGCCTCGCAATCGTTCAAAATATCGATAAATCAGAGTAGGAGACCCGGAATCGCGATATTTACCGTTTCCGCACGCTGTATATCGAATGAAGATGAGGATTCACATCGCAAGACTCGCAATCGTTCAAAATATCGGTAAATCAGAGTAGGAGACTCGGGATCGCGATATTTACATTTACCACTCGCTGTATATCGAAAGAAGCGAAGGATTCACTTCCCAAGCCTCGCAATAATTCGAAATAACGACAAATCACTCAAGGACACTCCGACTCGCGATATTTACCGTTTCCGCTCGCTGTATATCGAAAGAAGCGATTGATTCACATCCCAAGCCTCGCAATCGTTTAAAATATCGATAAAGCACAGTACGAGACCCAGAATCGCGATATTGACCGTTTCCGCTCGCTGTATATCGAAAGAAGCGAATTATTCACATCCCAAGCCTCGCAACCGTTCGAAATAACGAGAAATCACTCAAGGTCACTCGGAATCACGATATTGACCTTTTCCATATGCAGTGTATTGAAAGAAGCTAAGGATTCGTTTCCCAAGCCTCGCAATCGTTCAAAATATCGATAAATCAGAGTAGGAGACTCGTAATCGCGATATTTACATTTACCACTCGCTGTATATGGAAAGAAGCGATGGATTCACTTCCCAAACGTCGCAATAATTCGAAATAACGACAAATCACTCAAGGACACTCCGAATCGCGATATTTACCGTTTCCGCTCGCTGTATATCGAAACAAGCGAAGGATTCGCATCCCAAGCCTCGCAATCGTTCAAAATATCGATAAATCAGAGTAGGAGACCCAGAATCGCGATATTGACCGTTTCCGCTCGCTGTATATCGAAAGAAGCGAAGGATTCACATCCCAAGCCTCCCAACCGTTCGAAATAACGAGAAATCACTCAAGGTCACTCGGAATCACGATATTGACCTTTTCCATATGCAGTGTATTGAAAGAAGCTAAGGATTCGTTTCCCAAGCGTCGCAATCGTTCAAAATATCGGTAAATCAGAGTAGGAGACTCGGGATCGCGATATTTACATTTACCACTCGCTGTATATGGAAAGAAGCGATGGATTCACTTCCCAAACGTCGCAATAATTCGAAATAACGACAAATCACTCAAGGACACTCCGAATCGCGATATTTACCGTTTCCGCTCGCTGTATATCGAAACAAGAAAAGGATTCGCATCCCAAGCCTCGCAATCGTTCAAAATATCGATAAATCAGAGTAGGAGACCCGGAATCGCGATATTTACCGTTTCCGCTCGCTGTATATCGAATGAATATGAGGATTCACATCGCAAGACTCGCAATTGTTGAAAATATCGGTAAATCAGAGTAGGAGACTCGGGATCGCGATATTTACATTTACCACTCGCTGTATATCGAAAGAAGCGAAGGATTCACTTCCCAAGCCTCGCAATAATTCGAAATAACGACAAATCACTCAAGGACACTCCGAATCGCGATATTTACCGTTTCCGCTCGCTGTATATCGAAACAAGCGAATAATTCACATCAAAAGCCTCGCAATCGTTCAAAATATCGATAAATCAGAGTAGGAGACTCGGAATCGCGATATTTAGCTTTTCCGCTCGCTGTATATCGAAAGAAGCGAAGGATTCACTTCCCAAGCCTCCCAATAATTTGAAATAACGACAAATCTTTCAAGGACACTCCGACTCGCGATATTTACCGTTTCCGCTCGCTGTATATCGAAACAAGCGAATAATTCACATCCCAAGCCTCGCAATCGTTCAAGATATCGATAATTCAGAGTAGGAGACTCGGAATCGGGATATTTACCTTTTACGCTCGCTGTATATCGAAAGAAGCGAAGGATTCACATCACAAGCCTCGCAATCGTTCAAAATATCGGTAAATCAGAGTAGGAGACTCGGGATCGCGATATTTACATTTACCACTCGCTGTATATCGAAAGAAAAGAAGGATTCACTTCCCAAACGTCGCAATAATTCGAAATAATGACAAATCACTCAAGGACACTCGGAATCACGATATTTACCGTTTCCGCTCCCTGTATATCGAAACAAGCGAAGGATTCGCATCCCAAGCCTCGCAATCGTTCAAAATATCGATAAAGCACAGTACGAGACTCGGGATCGCGATATTTACAGTTTCCGCTCGCTGTATATCGAAACAAGCGAATAATTCACATCCAAAGCCTCGCAATCGTTCAAGATATCGATAATTCAGAGTAGGAGACTCGGAATCGGGATATTTACCTTTTACGCTCGCTGTATATCGAAAGAAGCGAAGGATTCACTTCCCAAGCCTCGCAATAATTCGAAATAACGACAAATCACTCAAGGACACTCCGAATCGCGATATTTACCGTTTCCGCTCGCTGTATATCGAAACAAGCGAATAATTCACATCAAAAGCCTCGCAATCGTTCAAAATATGGATAAATCGGAGTAGGAGACTCGGAATCGCGATATTTAGCTTTTCCGCTCGCTGTATATCGAAAGAAGCGAAGGATTCACTTCCCAAGCCTACCAATAATTTGAAATAACGACAAATCTTTCAAGGACACTCCGACTCGCGATATTTACCGTTTCCGCTCGCTGTATATCGAAAGAAGCGATTGATTCACATCCCAAGCCTCGCAATCGTTTAAAATATCGATAAAGCACAGTACGAGACCCAGAATCGCGATATTGACCGTTTCCGCTCGCTGTATATCGAAAGAAGCGAAGGATTCACATCCCAAGCCTCGCAACCGTTCGAAATAACGAGAAATCACTCAAGGTCACTCGGAATCACGATATTGACCTTTTCCATATGCAGTGTATTGAAAGAAGCTAAGGATTCGTTTCCCAAGCCTCGCAATCGTTCAAAATATCGATAAATCAGAGTAGGAGACCCAGAATCGCGATATTGACCGTTTCCGCTCGCTGTATATCGAAAGAAGCGAAGGATTCACATCCCAAGCCTCGCAATCGTTCAAAATATCGATAAATCAGAGTAGGAGACCCGGAATCGCGATATTTACCGTTTCCGCTCGCTGTATATCGAATGAATATGAGGATTCACATCGCAAGACTCGCAATTGTTGAAAATATCGGTAAATCAGAGTAGGAGACTCGGGATCGCGATATTTACATTTACCACTCGCTGTATATGGAAAGAAGCGATGGATTCACTTCCCAAACGTCGCAATAATTCGAAATAACGACAAATCACTCAAGGACACTCCGAATCGCGATATTTACCGTTTCCGCTCGCTGTATATCGAAACAAGCGAAGGATTCGCATCCCAAGCCTCGCAATCGTTCAAAATATCGATAAATCAGAGTAGGAGACCCAGAATCGCGATATTGACCGTTTCCGCTCGCTGTATATCGAAAGAAGCGAAGGATTCACATCCCAAGCCTCCCAACCGTTCGAAATAACGAGAAATCACTCAAGGTCACTCGGAATCACGATATTGACCTTTTCCATATGCAGTGTATTGAAAGAAGCTAAGGATTCGTTTCCCAAGCGTCGCAATCGTTCAAAATATCGGTAAATCAGAGTAGGAGACTCGGGATCGCGATATTTACATTTACCACTCGCTGTATATGGAAAGAAGCGATGGATTCACTTCCCAAACGTCGCAATAATTCGAAATAACGACAAATCACTCAAGGACACTCCGAATCGCGATATTTACCGTTTCCGCTCGCTGTATATCGAAACAAGAAAAGGATTCGCATCCCAAGCCTCGCAATCGTTCAAAATATCGATAAATCAGAGTAGGAGACCCGGAATCGCGATATTTACCGTTTCCGCTCGCTGTATATCGAATGAATATGAGGATTCACATCGCAAGACTCGCAATTGTTGAAAATATCGGTAAATCAGAGTAGGAGACTCGGGATCGCGATATTTACATTTACCACTCGCTGTATATCGAAAGAAGCGAAGGATTCACTTCCCAAGCCTCGCAATAATTCGAAATAACGACAAATCACTCAAGGACACTCCGAATCGCGATATTTACCGTTTCCGCTCGCTGTATATCGAAACAAGCGAATAATTCACATCAAAAGCCTCGCAATCGTTCAAAATATCGATAAATCAGAGTAGGAGACTCGGAATCGCGATATTTAGCTTTTCCGCTCGCTGTATATCGAAAGAAGCGAAGGATTCACTTCCCAAGCCTCCCAATAATTTGAAATAACGACAAATCTTTCAAGGACACTCCGACTCGCGATATTTACCGTTTCCGCTCGCTGTATATCGAAACAAGCGAATAATTCACATCCCAAGCCTCGCAATCGTTCAAGATATCGATAATTCAGAGTAGGAGACTCGGAATCGGGATATTTACCTTTTACGCTCGCTGTATATCGAAAGAAGCGAAGGATTCACATCACAAGCCTCGCAATCGTTCAAAATATCGGTAAATCAGAGTAGGAGACTCGGGATCGCGATATTTACATTTACCACTCGCTGTATATCGAAAGAAAAGAAGGATTCACTTCCCAAACGTCGCAATAATTCGAAATAATGACAAATCACTCAAGGACACTCGGAATCACGATATTTACCGTTTCCGCTCCCTGTATATCGAAACAAGCGAAGGATTCGCATCCCAAGCCTCGCAATCGTTCAAAATATCGATAAAGCACAGTACGAGACTCGGGATCGCGATATTTACAGTTTCCGCTCGCTGTATATCGAAACAAGCGAATAATTCACATCCAAAGCCTCGCAATCGTTCAAGATATCGATAATTCAGAGTAGGAGACTCGGAATCGGGATATTTACCTTTTACGCTCGCTGTATATCGAAAGAAGCGAAGGATTCACTTCCCAAGCCTCGCAATAATTCGAAATAACGACAAATCACTCAAGGACACTCCGAATCGCGATATTTACCGTTTCCGCTCGCTGTATATCGAAACAAGCGAATAATTCACATCAAAAGCCTCGCAATCGTTCAAAATATGGATAAATCGGAGTAGGAGACTCGGAATCGCGATATTTAGCTTTTCCGCTCGCTGTATATCGAAAGAAGCGAAGGATTCACTTCCCAAGCCTACCAATAATTTGAAATAACGACAAATCTTTCAAGGACACTCCGACTCGCGATATTTACCGTTTCCGCTCGCTGTATATCGAAAGAAGCGATTGATTCACATCCCAAGCCTCGCAATCGTTTAAAATATCGATAAAGCACAGTACGAGACCCAGAATCGCGATATTGACCGTTTCCGCTCGCTGTATATCGAAAGAAGCGAAGGATTCACATCCCAAGCCTCGCAACCGTTCGAAATAACGAGAAATCACTCAAGGTCACTCGGAATCACGATATTGACCTTTTCCATATGCAGTGTATTGAAAGAAGCTAAGGATTCGTTTCCCAAGCCTCGCAATCGTTCAAAATATCGATAAATCAGAGTAGGAGACCCAGAATCGCGATATTGACCGTTTCCGCTCGCTGTATATCGAAAGAAGCGAAGGATTCACATCCCAAGCCTCGCAATCGTTCAAAATATCGATAAATCAGAGTAGGAGACCCGGAATCGCGATATTTACCGTTTCCGCTCGCTGTATATCGAATGAATATGAGGATTCACATCGCAAGACTCGCAATTGTTGAAAATATCGGTAAATCAGAGTAGGAGACTCGGGATCGCGATATTTACATTTACCACTCGCTGTATATCGAAAGAAGCGAAGGATTCACTTCCCAAGCCTCGCAATAATTCGAAATAACGACAAATCACTCAAGGACACTCCGAATCGCGATATTTACCGTTTCCGCTCGCTGTATATCGAAACAAGCGAATAATTCACATCAAAAGCCTCGCAATCGTTCAAAATATCGATAAATCAGAGTAGGAGACTCGGAATCGCGATATTTAGCTTTTCCGCTCGCTGTATATCGAAAGAAGCGAAGGATTCACTTCCCAAGCCTCCCAATAATTTGAAATAACGACAAATCTTTCAAGGACACTCCGACTCGCGATATTTACCGTTTCCGCTCGCTGTATATCGAAACAAGCGAATAATTCACATCCCAAGCCTCGCAATCGTTCAAGATATCGATAATTCAGAGTAGGAGACTCGGAATCGGGATATTTACCTTTTACGCTCGCTGTATATCGAAAGAAGCGAAGGATTCACATCACAAGCCTCGCAATCGTTCAAAATATCGGTAAATCAGAGTAGGAGACTCGGGATCGCGATATTTACATTTACCACTCGCTGTATATCGAAAGAAAAGAAGGATTCACTTCCCAAACGTCGCAATAATTCGAAATAATGACAAATCACTCAAGGACACTCGGAATCACGATATTTACCGTTTCCGCTCCCTGTATATCGAAACAAGCGAAGGATTCGCATCCCAAGCCTCGCAATCGTTCAAAATATCGATAAATCAGAGTAGGAGACCCGGAATCGCGATATTTACCGTTTCCGCTCGCTGTATATCGAATGAAGATAAGGATTCACATCGCAAGACTCGCAATCGTTCAAAATATCGGTAAATCAGAGTAGAAGACTCGGGATAGCGATATTTACATTTACCACTCGCTGTATATCGAAAGATGCGAAGGATTCACTTCCCAAGCCTCGCAATAATTCGAAATAACGACAAATCACTCAAGGACGCTCCGAATCGCGATATTTACCGTTTCCGCTCGCTGTATATCGAAAGAAGCGAAGGATTCACATCCCAAGCCGGGCAACCGTTCGAAATAACGAGAAATCACTCACGGTCACTCGGAATCACGATATTGATCTTTTCCGTATGCAGTGTATTGAAAGAAGCTAAGGATTCGTTTCCCAAGCCTCGCAATCGTTCAAAATATCGGTAAATCAGAGTAGGAGACTCGGGATCGCGATATTTACATTTACCACTCGCTGTATATCGAAAGAAGCGAAGGATTCACTTCCCAAGCCTCGCAATAATTCGAAATAACGACAAATCACTCAAGGACACTCCGAATCGCGATATTTACCGTTTCCGCTCGCTGTATATCGAAACAAGCGAATAATTCACATCAAAAGCCTCGCAATCGTTCAAAATATCGATAAATCAGAGTAGGAGACTCGGAATCGGGATATTTACCTTTTACGCTCGCTGTATATCGAAAGAAGCGAAGGATTCACTTCCCAAGCCTCGCAATAATTCGAAATAACGACAAATCACTCAAGGACACTCCGAATCGCGATATTTACCGTTTCCGCTCGCTGTATATCGAAACAAGCGAATAATTCACATCAAAAGCCTCGCAATCGTTCAAAATATCGATAAATCAGAGTAGGAGACTCGGAATCGCGATATTTAGCTTTTCCGCTCGCTGTATATCGAAAGAAGCGAAGGATTCACTTCCCAAGCCTCCCAATAATTTGAAATAAAGACAAATCTTTCAAGGACACTCCGACTCGCGATATTTACCGTTTCCGCTCGCTGTATATCGAAACAAGCGAATAATTCACATCCCAAGCCTCGCAATCGTTCAAGATATCGATAATTCAGAGTAGGAGACTCGGAATCGGGATATTTACCTTTTACGCTCGCTGTATATCGAAAGAAGCGAAGGATTCACTTCCCAAGCCTCGCAATAATTCGAAATAACGACAAATCACTCAAGGACACTCCGAATCGCGATATTTACCGTTTCCGCTCGCTGTATATCGAAACAAGCGAATAATTCACATCAAAAGCCTCGCAATCGTTCAAAATATGGATAAATCGGAGTAGGAGACTCGGAATCGCGATATTTAGCTTTTCCGCTCGCTGTATATCGAAAGAAGCGAAGGATTCACATCGCAAGCCTCGCAATCGTTCAAAATATCGGTAAATCAGAGTAGGAGACTCGGAATCGCGATATTTACCGTTTCCGCTCGCTGTATATCGAAAGCAGCGAGGGATTCACATCGCAAGCCTCGCAATCGTTCAAAATATCGGTAAATCAGAGTAGGAGACTCGGGATCGCGATATTTACATTTACCACTCGCTGTATATCGAAAGAAACGAAGGATTCACTTCCCAAGCCACGCAATAATTCGAAATAACGACAAATCATTCAAGGACACTCCGACTCGCGATATTTACCGTTTTCGCTCGCTGTATATCGAAACAAGCGAATAATTCACATCAAAAGCCTCGCAATCGTTCAAAATATCGATAAATCAGAGTAGGAGACTCGGAATCGCGATATTTAGCTTTTCCGCTCGCTGTATATCGAAAGAAGCGAAGGATTCACTTCCCAAGCCTCCCAATAATTTGAAATAAAGACAAATCTTTCAAGGACACTCCGACTCGCGATATTTACCGTTTCCGCTCGCTGTATATCGAAACAAGCGAATAATTCACATCCCAAGCCTCGCAATCGTTCAAGATATCGATAATTCAGAGTAGGAGACTCGGAATCGGGATATTTACCTTTTACGCTCGCTGTATATCGAAAGAAGCGAAGGATTCACTTCCCAAGCCTCGCAATAATTCGAAATAACGACAAATCACTCAAGGACACTCCGAATCGCGATATTTACCGTTTCCGCTCGCTGTATATCGAAACAAGCGAATAATTCACATCAAAAGCCTCGCAATCGTTCAAAATATGGATAAATCGGAGTAGGAGACTCGGAATCGCGATATTTAGCTTTTCCGCTCGCTGTATATCGAAAGAAGCGAAGGATTCACTTCCCAAGCCTCCCAATAATTTGGAATAACGACAAATCTTTCAAGGACACTCCGACTCGCGATATTTACCGTTTCCGCTCGCTGTATATCGAAAGAAGCGATTGATTCACATCCCAAGCCTCGCAATCGTTTAAAATATCGATAAAGCACAGTACGAGACTCGGGATCGCGATATTTACCGTTTCCGCTCGCTGTATATCGAAACAAGCGAATAATTCACATCCAAAGCCTCGCAATCGTTCAAGATATCGATAATTCAGAGTAGGAGACTCGGAATCGGGATATTTACCTTTTACGCTCGCTGTATATCGAAAGAAGCGAAGGATTCACTTCCCAAGCCTCGCAATAATTCGAAATAACGACAAATCACTCAAGGACACTCCGAATCGCGATATTTACCGTTTCCGCTAGCTGTATATCGAAACAAGCGAATAATTCACATCAAAAGCCTCGCAATCGTTCAAAATATGGATAAATCGGAGTAGGAGACTCGGAATCGCGATATTTAGCTTTTCCGCTCGCTGTATATCGAAACAAGCGAATAATTCACATCCCAAGCCTCGCAATCGTTCAAGATATCGATAATTCAGAGTAGGAGACTCGGAATCGGGATATTTACCTTTACGCTCGCTGTATATCGAAAGAAGCGAAGGATTCACATCCCAAGCCTCGCAACCGTTCGAAATAACGAGAAATCACTCAAGGTCACTCGGAATCACGATATTGACCTTTTCCATATGCAGTGTATTGAAAGAAGCTAAGGATTCGTTTCCCAAGCCTCGCAATCGTTCAAAATATCGATAAATCAGAGTAGGAGACTCGTAATCGCGATATTTACATTTACCACTCGCTGTATATGGAAAGAAGCGATGGATTCACTTCCCAAACGTCGCAATAATTCGAAATAACGACAAATCACTCAAGGACACTCCGAATCGCGATATTTACCGTTTCCGCTCGCTGTATATCGAAACAAGCGAATAATTCACATCAAAAGCCTCGCAATCGTTCAAAATATCGGTAAATCAGAGTAGGAGACTCGGAATCGCGATATTTACCGTTTCCGCTCGCTGTATATCGAAAGCAGCGAGGGATTCACATCGCAAGCCTCGCAATCGTTCAAAATATCGGTAAATCAGAGTAGGAGACTCGGGATCGCGATATTTACATTTACCACTCGCTGTATATCGAAAGAAACGAAGGATTCACTTCCCAAGCCACGCAATAATTCGAAATAACGACAAATCATTCAAGGACACTCCGACTCGCGATATTTACCGTTTCCGCTCGCTGTATATCGAAACAAGCGAATAATTCACATCAAAAGCCTCGCAATCGTTCAAAATATCGATAAATCAGAGTAGGAGACTCGGAATCGCGATATAAAGCTTTTCCGCTCGCTGTATATCGAAAGCAGCGAGGGATTCACATCGCAAGCCTCGCAATCGTTCAAAATATCGGTAAATCAGAGTAGGAGACTCGGGATCGCGATATTTACATTTACCACTCGCTGTATATCGAAAGAAACGAAGGATTCACTTCCCAAGCCACGCAATAATTCGAAATAACGACAAATCATTCAAGGACACTCCGACTCGCGATATTTACCGTTTCCGCTCGCTGTATATCGAAACAAGCGAATAATTCACATCAAAAGCCTCGCAATCGTTCAAAATATCGATAAATCAGAGTAGGAGACTCGGAATCGCGATATTTAGCTTTTCCGCTCGCTGTATATCGAAAGAAGCGAAGGATTCACTTCCCAAGCCTCCCAATAATTTGAAATAAAGACAAATCTTTCAAGGACACTCCGACTCGCGATATTTACCGTTTCCGCTCGCTGTATATCGAAACAAGCGAATAATTCACATCCCAAGCCTCGCAATCGTTCAAGATATCGATAATTCAGAGTAGGAGACTCGGAATCGGGATATTTACCTTTTACGCTCGCTGTATATCGAAAGAAGCGAAGGATTCACTTCCCAAGCCTCGCAATAATTCGAAATAACGACAAATCACTCAAGGACACTCCGAATCGCGATATTTACCGTTTCCGCTCGCTGTATATCGAAACAAGCGAATAATTCACATCAAAAGCCTCGCAATCGTTCAAAATATGGATAAATCGGAGTAGGAGACTCGGAATCGCGATATTTAGCTTTTCCGCTCGCTGTATATCGAAAGAAGCGAAGGATTCACTTCCCAAGCCTCCCAATAATTTGGAATAACGACAAATCTTTCAAGGACACTCCGACTCGCGATATTTACCGTTTCCGCTCGCTGTATATCGAAAGAAGCGATTGATTCACATCCCAAGCCTCGCAATCGTTTAAAATATCGATAAAGCACAGTACGAGACTCGGGATCGCGATATTTACCGTTTCCGCTCGCTGTATATCGAAACAAGCGAATAATTCACATCCAAAGCCTCGCAATCGTTCAAGATATCGATAATTCAGAGTAGGAGACTCGGAATCGGGATATTTACCTTTTACGCTCGCTGTATATCGAAAGAAGCGAAGGATTCACTTCCCAAGCCTCGCAATAATTCGAAATAACGACAAATCACTCAAGGACACTCCGAATCGCGATATTTACCGTTTCCGCTAGCTGTATATCGAAACAAGCGAATAATTCACATCAAAAGCCTCGCAATCGTTCAAAATATGGATAAATCGGAGTAGGAGACTCGGAATCGCGATATTTAGCTTTTCCGCTCGCTGTATATCGAAACAAGCGAATAATTCACATCCCAAGCCTCGCAATCGTTCAAGATATCGATAATTCAGAGTAGGAGACTCGGAATCGGGATATTTACCTTTACGCTCGCTGTATATCGAAAGAAGCGAAGGATTCACATCCCAAGCCTCGCAACCGTTCGAAATAACGAGAAATCACTCAAGGTCACTCGGAATCACGATATTGACCTTTTCCATATGCAGTGTATTGAAAGAAGCTAAGGATTCGTTTCCCAAGCCTCGCAATCGTTCAAAATATCGATAAATCAGAGTAGGAGACTCGTAATCGCGATATTTACATTTACCACTCGCTGTATATGGAAAGAAGCGATGGATTCACTTCCCAAACGTCGCAATAATTCGAAATAACGACAAATCACTCAAGGACACTCCGAATCGCGATATTTACCGTTTCCGCTCGCTGTATATCGAAACAAGCGAATAATTCACATCAAAAGCCTCGCAATCGTTCAAAATATCGATAAATCAGAGTAGGAGACTCGGAATCGCGATATTTAGCTTTTCCGCTCGCTGTATATCGAAAGAAGCGAAGGATTCACTTCCCAAGCCTCCCAATAATTTGAAATAACGACAAATCTTTCAAGGACACTCCGACTCGCGATATTTACCGTTTCCGCTCGCTGTATATCGAAACAAGCGAATAATTCACATCAAAAGCCTCGCAATCGTTCAAAATATCGATAAATCAGAGTAGGAGACTCGGAATCGCGATATTTAGCTTTTCCGCTCGCTGTATATCGAAACAAGCGAATAATTCACATCCCAAGCCTCGCAATCGTTCAAGATATCCAGAATTCAGAGTAGGAGACTCGGAATCGGGATATTTACCTTTTACGCTCGCTGTATATCGAAAGAAGCGAAGGATTCACTTCCCAAGCCTCGCAATAATTCGAAATAACGACAAATCACTCAAGGACACTCCGAATCGCGATATTTACCGTTTCCGCTCGCTGTATATCGAAACAAGCGAATAATTCACATCAAAAGCCTCGCAATCGTTCAAAATATGGATAAATCGGAGTAGGAGACTCGGAATCGCGATATTTAGCTTTTCCGCTCGCTGTATATCGAAAGAAGCGAAGGATTCACTTCCCAAGCCTCCCAATAATTTGAAATAACGACAAATCTTTCAAGGACACTCCGACTCGCGATATTTACCGTTTCCGCTCGCTGTATATCGAAAGAAGCGATTGATTCATATCCCAAGCCTCGCAATCGTTTAAAATATCGATAAAGCACAGTACGAGACTCGGGATCGCGATATTTACAGTTTCCGCTCGCTGTATATCGAAACAAGCGAATAATTCACATCCAAAGCCTCGCAATCGTTCAAGATATCGATAATTCAGAGTAGGAGACTCGGAATCGGGATATTTACCTTTTACGCTCGCTGTATATCGAAAGAAGCGAAGGATTCACTTCCCAAGCCTCGCAATAATTCGAAATAACGACAAATCACTCAAGGACACTCCGAATCGCGATATTTACCGTTTCCGCTCGCTGTATATCGAAACAAGCGAATAATTCACATCAAAAGCCTCGCAATCGTTCAAAATATGGATAAATCGGAGTAGGAGACTCGGAATCGCGATATTTAGCTTTTCCGCTCGCTGTATATCGAAAGAAGCGAAGGATTCACTTCCCAAGCCTCCCAATAATTTGAAATAACGACAAATCTTTCAAGGACACTCCGACTCGCGATATTTACCGTTTCCGCTCGCTGTATATCGAAAGAAGCGATTGATTCACATCCCAAGCCTCGCAATCGTTTAAAATATCGATAAAGCACAGTACGAGACCCAGAATCGCGATATTGACCGTTTCCGCTCGCTGTATATCGAAAGAAGCGAATTATTCACATCCCAAGCCTCGCAACCGTTCGAAATAACGAGAAATCACTCAAGGTCACTCGGAATCACGATATTGACCTTTTCCATATGCAGTGTATTGAAAGAAGCTAAGGATTCGTTTCCCAAGCCTCGCAATCGTTCAAAATATCGATAAATCAGAGTAGGAGACTCGTAATCGCGATATTTACATTTACCACTCGCTGTATATGGAAAGAAGCGATGGATTCACTTCCCAAACGTCGCAATAATTCGAAATAACGACAAATCACTCAAGGACACTCCGAATCGCGATATTTACCGTTTCCGCTCGCTGTATATCGAAACAAGCGAAGGATTCGCATCCCAAGCCTCGCAATCGTTCAAAATATCGATAAATCAGAGTAGGAGACCCAGAATCGCGATATTGACCGTTTCCGCTCGCTGTATATCGAAAGAAGCGAAGGATTCACATCCCAAGCCTCCCAACCGTTCGAAATAACGAGAAATCACTCAAGGTCACTCGGAATCACGATATTGACCTTTTCCATATGCAGTGTATTGAAAGAAGCTAAGGATTCGTTTCCCAAGCGTCGCAATCGTTCAAAATATCGGTAAATCAGAGTAGGAGACTCGGGATCGCGATATTTACATTTACCACTCGCTGTATATGGAAAGAAGCGATGGATTCACTTCCCAAACGTCGCAATAATTCGAAATAACGACAAATCACTCAAGGACACTCCGAATCGCGATATTTACCGTTTCCGCTCGCTGTATATCGAAACAAGAAAAGGATTCGCATCCCAAGCCTCGCAATCGTTCAAAATATCGATAAATCAGAGTAGGAGACCCGGAATCGCGATATTTACCGTTTCCGCTCGCTGTATATCGAATGAATATGAGGATTCACATCGCAAGACTCGCAATTGTTGAAAATATCGGTAAATCAGAGTAGGAGACTCGGGATCGCGATATTTACATTTACCACTCGCTGTATATCGAAAGAAGCGAAGGATTCACTTCCCAAGCCTCGCAATAATTCGAAATAACGACAAATCACTCAAGGACACTCCGAATCGCGATATTTACCGTTTCCGCTCGCTGTATATCGAAACAAGCGAATAATTCACATCAAAAGCCTCGCAATCGTTCAAAATATCGATAAATCAGAGTAGGAGACTCGGAATCGCGATATTTAGCTTTTCCGCTCGCTGTATATCGAAAGAAGCGAAGGATTCACTTCCCAAGCCTCCCAATAATTTGAAATAACGACAAATCTTTCAAGGACACTCCGACTCGCGATATTTACCGTTTCCGCTCGCTGTATATCGAAACAAGCGAATAATTCACATCCCAAGCCTCGCAATCGTTCAAGATATCGATAATTCAGAGTAGGAGACTCGGAATCGGGATATTTACCTTTTACGCTCGCTGTATATCGAAAGAAGCGAAGGATTCACATCACAAGCCTCGCAATCGTTCAAAATATCGGTAAATCAGAGTAGGAGACTTGGGATCGCGATATTTACATTTACCACTCGCTGTATATCGAAAGAAAAGAAGGATTCACTTCCCAAACGTCGCAATAATTCGAAATAATGACAAATCACTCAAGGACACTCGGAATCACGATATTTACCGTTTCCGCTCCCTGTATATCGAAACAAGCGAAGGATTCGCATCCCAAGCCTCGCAATCGTTCAAAATATCGATAAAGCACAGTACGAGACTCGGGATCGCGATATTTACAGTTTCCGCTCGCTGTATATCGAAACAAGCGAATAATTCACATCCAAAGCCTCGCAATCGTTCAAGATATCGATAATTCAGAGTAGGAGACTCGGAATCGGGATATTTACCTTTTACGCTCGCTGTATATCGAAAGAAGCGAAGGATTCACTTCCCAAGCCTCGCAATAATTCGAAATAACGACAAATCACTCAAGGACACTCCGAATCGCGATATTTACCGTTTCCGCTCGCTGTATATCGAAACAAGCGAATAATTCACATCAAAAGCCTCGCAATCGTTCAAAATATGGATAAATCGGAGTAGGAGACTCGGAATCGCGATATTTAGCTTTTCCGCTCGCTGTATATCGAAAGAAGCGAAGGATTCACTTCCCAAGCCTACCAATAATTTGAAATAACGACAAATCTTTCAAGGACACTCCGACTCGCGATATTTACCGTTTCCGCTCGCTGTATATCGAAAGAAGCGATTGATTCACATCCCAAGCCTCGCAATCGTTTAAAATATCGATAAAGCACAGTACGAGACCCAGAATCGCGATATTGACCGTTTCCGCTCGCTGTATATCGAAAGAAGCGAAGGATTCACATCCCAAGCCTCGCAACCGTTCGAAATAACGAGAAATCACTCAAGGTCACTCGGAATCACGATATTGACCTTTTCCATATGCAGTGTATTGAAAGAAGCTAAGGATTCGTTTCCCAAGCCTCGCAATCGTTCAAAATATCGATAAATCAGAGTAGGAGACCCAGAATCGCGATATTGACCGTTTCCGCTCGCTGTATATCGAAAGAAGCGAAGGATTCACATCCCAAGCCTCGCAATCGTTCAAAATATCGATAAATCAGAGTAGGAGACCCGGAATCGCGATATTTACCGTTTCCGCTCGCTGTATATCGAATGAATATGAGGATTCACATCGCAAGACTCGCAATTGTTGAAAATATCGGTAAATCAGAGTAGGAGACTCGGGATCGCGATATTTACATTTACCACTCGCTGTATATCGAAAGAAGCGAAGGATTCACTTCCCAAGCCTCGCAATAATTCGAAATAACGACAAATCACTCAAGGACACTCCGAATCGCGATATTTACCGTTTCCGCTCGCTGTATATCGAAACAAGCGAATAATTCACATCAAAAGCCTCGCAATCGTTCAAAATATCGATAAATCAGAGTAGGAGACTCGGAATCGCGATATTTAGCTTTTCCGCTCGCTGTATATCGAAAGAAGCGAAGGATTCACTTCCCAAGCCTCCCAATAATTTGAAATAACGACAAATCTTTCAAGGACACTCCGACTCGCGATATTTACCGTTTCCGCTCGCTGTATATCGAAACAAGCGAATAATTCACATCCCAAGCCTCGCAATCGTTCAAGATATCGATAATTCAGAGTAGGAGACTCGGAATCGGGATATTTACCTTTTACGCTCGCTGTATATCGAAAGAAGCGAAGGATTCACATCACAAGCCTCGCAATCGTTCAAAATATCGGTAAATCAGAGTAGGAGACTCGGGATCGCGATATTTACATTTACCACTCGCTGTATATCGAAAGAAAAGAAGGATTCACTTCCCAAACGTCGCAATAATTCGAAATAATGACAAATCACTCAAGGACACTCGGAATCACGATATTTACCGTTTCCGCTCCCTGTATATCGAAACAAGCGAAGGATTCGCATCCCAAGCCTCGCAATCGTTCAAAATATCGATAAATCAGAGTAGGAGACCCGGAATCGCGATATTTACCGTTTCCGCTCGCTGTATATCGAATGAAGATAAGGATTCACATCGCAAGACTCGCAATCGTTCAAAATATCGGTAAATCAGAGTAGAAGACTCGGGATAGCGATATTTACATTTACCACTCGCTGTATATCGAAAGATGCGAAGGATTCACTTCCCAAGCCTCGCAATAATTCGAAATAACGACAAATCACTCAAGGACGCTCCGAATCGCGATATTTACCGTTTCCGCTCGCTGTATATCGAAAGAAGCGAAGGATTCACATCCCAAGCCGGGCAACCGTTCGAAATAACGAGAAATCACTCACGGTCACTCGGAATCACGATATTGATCTTTTCCGTATGCAGTGTATTGAAAGAAGCTAAGGATTCGTTTCCCAAGCCTCGCAATCGTTCAAAATATCGGTAAATCAGAGTAGGAGACTCGGGATCGCGATATTTACATTTACCACTCGCTGTATATGGAAAGAAGCGATGGATTCACTTCCCAAACGTCGCAATAATTCGAAATAACGACAAATCACTCAAGGACACTCCGAATCGCGATATTTACCGTTTCCGCTCGCTGTATATCGAAACAAGCGAAGGATTCGCATCCCAAGCCTCGCAATCGTTCAAAATATCGATAAATCAGAGTAGGAGACCCGGAATCGCGATATTTACCGTTTCCGCTCGCTGTATATCGAATGAAGATGAGGATTCACATCGCAAGACTCGCAATCGTTGAAAATATCGGTAAATCAGAGTAGGAGACTCGGGATCGCGATATTTACATTTACCACTCGCTGTATATCGAAAGAAGCGAAGGATTCACTTCCCAAGCCCCGCAATAATTCGAAATAACGACAAATCACTCAAGGACACTCCGAATCGCGATATTTACCGTTTCCGCTCGCTGTATATCGAAACAAGCGAATAATTCACATCAAAAGCCTCGCAATCGTTCAAAATATCGATAAATCAGAGTAGGAGACTCGGAATCGCGATATTTAGCTTTTCCGCTCGCTGTATATCGAAAGAAGCGAAGGATTCACATCACAAGCCTCGCAATCGTTCAAAATATCGGTAAATCAGAGTAGGAGACTCGGGATCGCGATATTTACATTTACCACTCGCTGTATATCGAAAGAAACGAAGGATTCACTTCCCAAACGTCGCAATAATTCGAAATAATGACAAATCACTCAAGGACACTCCGAATCGCGATATTTACCGTTTCCGCTCGCTGTATATCGAAAGAAGCGAAGGATTCACTTACCAAGAATCGCAATCGTTCAAAATATCGATAAATCAGAGAAGGAGACTCGGAAACATGATATTTACATTTACCACAGGCTGTATGAAGAAAGAAGCGATGGATTCACTTCCCAAGCATCGCAATAATTCGAAATAACGACAAATCACTCAAGGTCACTCGGAATCACGATATTGACCTTTTCCATATGCAGTGTATTGAAAGAAGCTAAGGATTCGTTCCCCAAGCCTCGCAATCGTTGAAAATATCGATAAATCAGAGTAGGAGACTCGGGATCGCGATATTTACATTTACCACTCGCTGTATATAGAAAGAAGCGATGAATTCGCTTCCCAAGCGTCGCAATAATTCGAAATAACGACAAATCTTTCAAGGACACTCCGACTCGCGATATTTACCGTTTCCGCTCGCTGTATATCGAAAGAAGCGATTGATTCACATCCCAAGCCTCGCAATCGTTCAAGATATCGATAATTCAGGGTAGGAGACTCGGAATCGCGATATTTACCTTTTCCGCTCACTGTATATCGAAAGAAGCGAAGGATTCACTTCCCAAGCCTCCCAATAATTTGAAATAACCACAAATCTTTCAAGGACACTCCGACTCGCGATATTTACCGTTTCCGCTCGCTGTATATCGAAACAAGCGAATAATTCACATCCCAAGCCTCGCAATCGTTCAAGATATCGATAATTCAGAGTAGGAGACTCGGAATCGCGATATTTACTGTTTCCGCTCGCTGTATATCGAAAGAAGCGAAGGATTCACTTCCCAAGCCCCCCAATAATTTGAAATAACGACAAATCTTTCAAGGACACTCCGACTCGCGATATTTACCGTTTCCGCTCGCTGTATATCGAAAGAAGCGATTGATTCACATCCCAAGCCTCGCAATCGTTTAAAATATCGATAAAGCTCAGTACGAGACTCGGGATCGCGATATTTACCGTTTCCGCTCGCTGTATATCGGAACAAGCGAATAATTCACATCCCAAGCCTCGCAATCGTTGAAGATATCGATCATTCAGAGTAGGAGACTCGGAATCGCGATATTTACATTTACCGCAAGCTGTATATCGAAAGAAGCGAAGGATTCACTTCCCAAGCATCGCAATAATTCGAAATATCGATATATCAGAGTAGGAGACTCCGAATGGCGATATTTACCGTTTCCGGTCGCTGTATATCGAAAGAAGCGAGGGATTCACATCGCAAGCCTCGCAATCGTTCAAAATATCGGTAAATCAGAGTAGGAGACTCGGGATCGCGATATTTACATTTACCACTCGCTGTATATCGAAAGAAACGAAGGATTCACTTACCAAGCCTCGCAATCGTTCAAAATATCGATAAATCAGAGAAGGAGACTCGGAAACATGATATTTACATTTACCACAGGCTGTATGAAGAAAGAAGCGATGGAATCACTTACCAAGCATCGCAATAATTCGAAATAACGACAAATCACTCAAGGTCACTCGGAATCACGATATTGATCTTTTCCGTATGCAGTGTATTGAAAGAAGCTAAGGATTCGTTTCCCAAGCCTCGCAATCGTTCAAAATATCGATAAATCAGAGTAGGAGACTCGGGATTGCGATATTTACGTTTACCACTCGCTGCATATCGAAAGAAGCGAAGGATTCACTTCCCAAGCCTCGCAATAATTCGAAATAACGACAAATCATTCAAGGACACTCCGACTCGCGATATTTACCGTTTCCGCTCGCTGTATATCGAAACAAGCGAATAATTCACATCCCAAGCCTCGCAATCGTTCAAGATATCGATAATTCAGAGTAGGAGACTCGGAATCGGGATATTTACCTTTTACGCTCGCTGTATATCGAAAGAAGCGAAGGATTCACATCACAAGCCTCGCAATCGTTCAAAATATCGGTAAATCAGAGTAGGAGACTCGGGATCGCGATATTTACATTTACCACTCGCTGTATATCGAAAGAAACGAAGGATTCACTTCCCAAACGTCGCAATAATTCGAAATAACGACAAATCACTCAAGGACGCTCCGAATCGCGATATTTACCGTTTCCGCTCGCTGTATATCGAAAGAAGCGAAGGATTCACATCCCAAGCCGGGCAACCGTTCGAAATAACGAGAAATCACTCAAGGTCACTCGGAATCACGATATTGATCATTTCCGTATGCAGTGTATTGAATGAAGCTAAGGATTCGTTTCCCAAGCCTCGCAATCGTTCAAAATATCGATAAATCAGAGTAGGAGACTCGGGATTGCGATATTTACATTTACCACTCGCTGCATATCGAAAGAAACGAAGGATTCACTTCCCAAGCCTCGCAATAATTCGAAATAACGACAAATCATTCAAGGACACTCCGACTCGCGATATTTACCGTTTCCGCTCGCTGTATATCGAAAGAAGCGAAGGATTCACATCCCAAGCCGGGCAACCGTTCGAAATAACGAGAAATCACTCAAGGTCACTCGGAATCACGATATTGATCATTTCCGTATGCAGTGTATTGAATGAAGCTAAGGATTCGTTTCCCAAGCCTCGCAATCGTTCAAAATATCGATAAATCAGAGTAGGAGACTCGGGATTGCGATATTTACATTTACCACTCGCTGCATATCGAAAGAAACGAAGGATTCACTTCCCAAGCCTCGCAATAATTCGAAATAACGACAAATCATTCAAGGACACTCCGACTCGCGATATTTACCGTTTCCGCTCGCTGTATATCGAAAGAAGCGATTGATTCACATCCCAAGCCTCGCAATCGTTCAAGATATCGATAATTCAGGGTAGGAGACTCGGAATCGCGATATTTACCTTTTCCTCTCACTGTATATCGAAAGAAGCGAAGGATTCACTTCCCAAGCCTCCCAATAATTTGAAATAACGACAAATCTTTCAAGGACACTCCGACTCGCGATATTTACCGTTTCCGCTCGCTGTATATCGAAACAAGCGAATAATTCACATCCCAAGCCTCGCAATCGTTCAAGATATCGATAATTCAGAGTAGGAGACTCGGAATCGCGATATTTACTGTTTCCGCTCGCTGTATATCGAAAGAAGCGAAGGATTCACTTCCCAAGCCCCCCAATAATTTGAAATAACGACAAATCTTTCAAGGACACTCCGACTCGCGATATTTACCGTTTCCGCTCGCTGTATATCGAAACAAGCGAATAATTCACATTCCAAGCCTCGCAATCGTTCAAGATATCGATAATTCAGAGTAGGAGACTCGGAAACGCGATATTTACTGTTTCCGCTCGCTGTATATCGAAAGAAGCGAAAGATTCACTTCCCAAGCCCCCCAATAATTTGAAATAACGACAAATCTTTCAAGGACACTCCGACTCGCGATATTTACCGTTTCCGCTCGCTGTATATCGAAAGAAGCGATTGATTCACATCCCAAGCCTCGCAATCGTTTAAAATATCGATAAAGCTCAGTACGAGACTCGGGATCGCGATATTTACCGTTTCCGCTCGCTGTATATCGGAACAAGCGAATAATTCACATCCCAAGCCTCGCAATCGTTGAAGATATCGATAATTCAGAGTAGGAGACTCGGAATCGCGATATTTACATTTACATCAAGCTGTATATCGAAAGAAGCGAAGGATTCACTTCCCAAGCATCGCAATAATTCGAAATATCGATATATCAGAGTAGGAGACTCCGAATGGCGATATTTACCGTTTCCGGTCGCTGTATATCGAAAGAAGCGAGGGATTCACATCGCAAGCCTCGCAATCGTTCAAAATATCGGTAAATCAGAGTAGGAGACTCGGGATCGCGATATTTACATTTACCACTCGCTGTATATCGAAAGAAACGAAGGATTCACTTACCAAGCCTCGCAATCGTTCAAAATATCGATAAATCAGAGAAGGAGACTCGGAAACATGATATTTACATTTACCACAGGCTGTATGAAGAAAGAAGCGATGGAATCACTTCCCAAGCATCGCAATAATTCGAAATAACGACAAATCACTCAAGGTCACTCGGAATCACGATATTGATCTTTTCCGTATGCAGTGTATTGAAAGAAGCTAAGGATTCGTTTCCCAAGCCTCGCAATCGTTCAAAATATCGATAAATCAGAGTAGGAGACTCGGGATTGCGATATTTACATTTACCACTCGCTGCATATCGAAAGAAGCGAAGGATTCACTTCCCAAGCCTCGCAATAATTCGAAATAACGACAAATCATTCAAGGACACTCCGACTCGCGATATTTACCGTTTCCGCTCGCTGTATATCGAAACAAGCGAATAATTCACATCACAAGCCTCGCAATCGTTCAAAATATCGGTAAATCAGAGTAGGAGACTCGGGATCGCGATATTTACATTTACCACTCGCTGTATATCGAAAGAAACGAAGGATTCACTTCCCAAACGTCGCAATAATTCGAAATAACGACAAATCACTCAAGGACGCTCCGAATCGCGATATTTACCGTTTCCGCTCGCTGTATATCGAAAGAAGCGAAGGATTCACATCCCAAGCCGGGCAACCGTTCGAAATAACGAGAAATCACTCAAGGTCACTCGGAATCACGATATTGATCATTTCCGTATGCAGTGTATTGAATGAAGCTAAGGATTCGTTTCCCAAGCCTCGCAATCGTTCAAAATATCGATAAATCAGAGTAGGAGACTCGGGATTGCGATATTTACATTTACCACTCGCTGCATATCGAAAGAAACGAAGGATTCACTTCCCAAGCCTCGCAATAATTCGAAATAACGACAAATCATTCAAGGACACTCCGACTCGCGATATTTACCGTTTCCGCTCGCTGTATATCGAAACAAGATAATAATTCACATCCCAAGCCTCGCAATCGATCAAAATATCTATAAATCAGAGAAGGAGACTCGTAAACGCGATAGTTACATTTACCGCAAGCTGTATATCGAAAGAAGCGAAGGATTCACTTACCAAGCCTCGCAATCGTTCAAAATATCGATAAATCAGAGAAGGAGACTCGGAAACATGATATTTACATTTACCACAGGCTGTATGAAGAAAGAAGCGATGGATTCACTTCCCAAGCATCGCAATAATTCGAAATAACGACAAATCACTCAAGGTCACTCGGAATCACGATATTGATCTTTTCCGTATGCAGTGTATTGAAAGAAGCTAAGAATTCGTTTCCCAAGCCTCGCAATCGTTCAAAATATCGATAAATCAGAGTAGGAGACTCGGGATTGCGATATTTACATTTACCACTCGCTGCATATCGAAAGAAACGAAGGATTCACTTCCCAAGCCTCGCAATAATTCGAAATAACGACAAATCATTCAAGGACACTCCGACTCGCGATATTTACCGTTTCCGCTCGCTGTATATCGAAACAAGATAATAATTCACATCCCAAGCCTCGCAATCGATCAAAATATCTATAAATCAGAGAAGGAGACTCGGAAACGCGATAGTTACATTTACCGCAAGCTGTATATCGAAAGAAGCGAAGGATTCACTTACCAAGCCTCGCAATCGTTCAAAATATCGATAAATCAGAGAAGGAGACTCGGAAACATGATATTTACATTTACCACAGGCTGTATGAAGAAAGAAGCGATGGATTCACTTCCCAAGCATCGCAATAATTCGAAATAACGACAAATCACTCAAGGTCACTCGGAATCACGATATTGATCTTTTCCGTATGCAGTGTATTGAAAGAAGCTAAGAATTCGTTTCCCAAGCCTCGCAATCGTTCAAAATATCGATAAATCAGAGTAGGAGACTCGGGATTGCGATATTTACATTTACCACTCGCTGCATATCGAAAGAAGCGAAGGATTCACTTCCCAAGCCTCGCAATAATTCGAAATAACGACAAATCACTCAAAGACACTCCGAATCGCGATATTTACCGTTTCCGCTCGCTGTATATCGAAACAAGCGAATAATTCACATCCCAAGCCTCGCAATCGTTCAAAATATCGATAAATCAGAGTAGGAGACTCGGAATCGCGATATTTACCTTTTCCGCTCGCTGTATATCGAAAGAAGCGAAGGATTCACTTCCCAAGCCTCCCAATAATTTGAAATAACGACAAATCTTTCAAGGACACTCCGACTCGCGATATTTACCGTTTCAGCTCGCTGTATATCGAAACAAGCGAATAATTCACATCCCAAGCCTCGCAATCGTTCAAGATATCGATAATTCGGAGTAGGAGACTCGGAATCGCGATATTTACTGTTTCCGCTCGCTGTATATAGAAACAAGCGAACGATTCGCAACCCAAGCATAGCAATAATTCGAAATAACGACAAATCACTCAAGGACACTCCGAATCGCGATATTTACTGTTTCCGCTCGCTGTATATCGATAGAAGCGAAGGATTCACTTCCTAAGCCCCCCAATAATTTGAAATAACGACAAATCTTTCAAGGACACTCCAACTCGCGATATTTACCGTTTGCGCTCGCTGTATATCGAAACAAGCGAATAATTCACATCCCAAGCCTCGCAATCGTTCAAGATATCGATAATTGAGAGTAGGAGACTCGGAATCGCGATATTTACCGTTTCCGCTCGCTGTATATCGAAAGCAGCGAGGGATTCACATCGCAAGCCTCGCAATCGTTCAAAATATCGGTAAATCAGAGTAGGAGACTCGGAATCGCGATATTTACATTTACCACTCGCTGTATATCGAAAGAAACGAAGGATTCACTTCCCAAGCCTCGCAATAATTCGAAATAACGACAAATCATTCAAGGACACTCCGACTCGCGATATTTACCGTTTCCGCTCGCTGTATATCGAAACAAGCGAATAATTCACATCCCAAGCCTCGCAATCGTTCAAGATATCGCTAATTCAGAGTAGGAGACTCGGAATCGCGATATTTACCTTTTCCGCTCGCTGTATATCGAAAGAAGCGATTGATTCACATCACAAGCCTCGCAATCGTTCAAAATATCGATAAATCAGAGTAGGAGACTCGGGATCGCGATATTTACATTTACCACTCGCTGTATATGGAAAGAAGCGATGGATTCACTTCCCAAGCCTCCCAATAATTTGAAATAACGACAAATCTTTCAAGGACACTCCGAATCGCGATATTTACCGTTTCCGCTCGCTGTATATCGAAACAAGCGAATAATTCACATCCCAAGCCTCGCAATCGTTCCAGATATCGATAATTCAGAGTAGGAGACTCGGAATCGCGATATTTACTGTTTCCGCTCTCTGTATATCGAATGAAGCGAAGGATTTACTTCCCATTCCTCCCAATAATTTGAAATAACGACAAATCTTTCAAGGACACTCCGACTCGCGATATTTACCGTTTCCGCTCGCTGTATATCGAAAGAAGCGATTGATTCACATCCCAAGCCTCGCAATCGTTTAAAATATCGATAGTACGAGACTCGGGATCGCGATATTTACCGTTTCCGCTCGCTGTATATCGAAACAAGCGAATAATTCACATCCCAAGCCTCGCAATCGTTCAAGATATCGATAATTCAGAGTAGGAGACTCGGAATCCCGATATTTACTGTTTCCGCTCGCTGTATATAGAAACAAGCGAACGATTCGCAACCCAAGCATAGCAATAATTCGAAATAACGACAAATCACTCAAGGACACTCCGAATCGCGATATTTACTGTTTCCGCTCGCTGTATATCGATAGAAGCGAAGGATTCACTTCCCAAGCCTGCCAATAATTTGAAATAACGACAAATCTTTCAAGGACACTCCGACTCGCGATATTTACCGTTTCCGCTCGCTGTATATCGAAACAAGCGAATAATTCACATCCCATGCCTCGCAATCGTTCAAGATATCGATAATTGAGAGTAGGAGACTCGGAATCGCGATATTTACCGTTTCCGCTCGCTGTATATCGAAAGCAGCGAGGGATTCACATCCCAAGCCTCGCAATCGTTCAAAATATCGATAAATCAGAGTAGGAGACTCGGAATCGCGATATTTACCTTTTCCGCTCGCTGTATATCGAAAGAAGCGAAGGATTCACTTCCCAAGCCTCCCAATAATTTGAAATAACGACAAATCTTTCAAGGACACCCCGACTCGCGATATTTACCGTTTCCGCTCGCTGTATATCGAAACAAGCGAATAATTCACATCCCAAGCCTCGCAATCGTTCAAGATATCGATAATTCGGAGTAGGAGACTCGGAATCGCGATATTTACTGTTTCCGCTCGCTGTATATAGAAACAAGCGAACGATTCGCAACCCAAGCATAGCAATAATTCGATATAACGACAAATCACTCAAGGACACTCCGAATCGCGATATTTACTGTTTCCGCTCGCTGTATATCGATAGAAGCGAAGGATTCACTTCCTAAGCCCCCCAATAATTTGAAATAACGACAAATCTTTCAAGGACACTCCAACTCGCGATATTTACCGTTTCCGCTCGCTGTATATCGAAACAAGCGAATAATTCACATCCCAAGCCTCGCAATCGTTCAAGATATCGATAATTGAGAGTAGGAGACTCGGAATCGCGATATTTACCGTTTCCGCTCGCTGTATATCGAAAGCAGCGAGGGATTCACATCGCAAGCCTCGCAATCGTTCAAAATATCGGTAAATCAGAGTAGGAGACTCGGAATCGCGATATTTACATTTACCACTCACTGTATATCGAAAGAAACGAAGGATTCACTTCCCAAGCCTCGCAATAATTCGAAATAACGACAAATCATTCAAGGACACTCCGACTCGCGATATTTACCGTTTCCGCTCGCTGTATATCGAAACAAGCGAATAATTCACATCCCAAGCCTCGCAATCGTTCAAGATATCGCTAATTCAGAGTAGGAGACTCGGAATCGCGATATTTACCTTTTCCGCTCGCTGTATATCGAAAGAAGCGATTGATTCACATCACAAGCCTCGCAATCGTTCAAAATATCGATAAATCAGAGTAGGAGACTCGGGATCGCGATATTTACATTTACCACTCGCTGTATATGGAAAGAAGCGATGGATTCACTTCCCAAGCCTCCCAATAATTTGAAATAACGACAAATCTTTCAAGGACACTCCGAATCGCGATATTTACCGTTTCCGCTCGCTGTATATCGAAACAAGCGAATAATTCACATCCCAAGCCTCGCAATCGTTGAAGATATCGATAATTCAGAGTAGGAGACTCGGAATCGCGATATTTACATTTACCACTTTCTGTATATCGAAAGAAGCGAAGGATTCACTTCCCAAGCCTCGCAATAATTCGAAATAACGACAAATCACTCAAGGACACTCCGAATCGCGATATTTACCGTTTCCGCTCGCTGTATATCGAATGAAGATGAGGATTCACATCGCAAGACTCGCAATCGTTGAAAATATCGGTAAATCAGAGTAGGAGACTCGGGATCGCGATATTTACATTTACCACTTTCTGTATATCGAAAGAAGCGAAGGATTCACTTCCCAAGCCTCGCAATAATTCGAAATAACGACAAATCACTCAAGGACACTCCGAATCGCGATATTTACCGTTTCCGCTCGCTGTATATCGAAACAAGCGAATAATTCACATCAAAAGCCTCGCAATCGTTCAATATATCGATAAATCAGAGTAGGAGACTCGGAATCGCGATATTTAGCTTTTCCGCTCGCTGTATATCGAAAGAAGCGAAGGATTCACTTCCCAAGCCTCCCAATAATTTGAAATAACGACAAATCTTTCAAGGACACTCCGACTCGCGATATTTACCGTTTCCGCTCGCTGTATATCGAAACAAGCGAATAATTCACATCCCAAGCCTCGCAATCGTTCAAGATATCGATAATTCAGAGTAGGAGACTCGGAATCGCGATATTTACCTTTTCCGCTCGCTGTATATCGAAAGAAGCGAAGGATTCACTTCCCAAGCATCGCAATAATTCGAAATATCGATATATCAGAGTAGGAGACTCCGAATGGCGATATTTACCGTTTCCGCTCGCTGTATATCGAATGAAGATAAGGATTCACATCGCAAGACTCGCAATCGTTCAAAATATCGGTAAATCAGAGTAGAAGACTCGGGATCGCGATATTTACATTTACCACTCGCTGTATATCGAAAGATGCGAAGGATTCACTTCCCAAGCCTCGCAATAATTCGAAATAACGACAAATCACTCAAGGACGCTCCGAATCGCGATATTTACCGTTTCCGCTCGCTGTATATCGAAAGAAGCGAAGGATTCACATCCCAAGCCGGGCAACCGTTCGAAATAACGAGAAATCACTCAAGGTCACTCGGAATCACGATATTGATCATTTCCGTATGCAGTGTATTGAATGAAGCTAAGGATTCGTTTCCCAAGCCTCGCAATCGTTCAAAATATCGATAAATCAGAGTAGGAGACTCGGGATTGCGATATTTACATTTACCACTCGCTGCATATCGAAAGAAACGAAGGATTCACTTCCCAAGCCTCGCAATAATTCGAAATAACGACAAATCATTCAAGGACACTCCGACTCGCGATATTTACCGTTTCCGCTCGCTGTATATCGAAACAAGATAATAATTCACATCCCAAGCCTCGCAATCGATCAAAATATCTATAAATCAGAGAAGGAGACTCGGAAGCGCGATAGTTATATTTACCGCAAGCTGTATATCGAAAGAAGCGAAGGATTCACTTACCAAGCCTCGCAATCGTTCAAAATATCGATAAATCAGAGAAGGAGACTCGGAAACATGATATTTACATTTACCACAGGCTGTATGAAGAAAGAAGCGATGGATTCACTTCCCAAGCATCGCAATAATTCGAAATAACGACAAATCACTCAAGGTCACTCGGAATCACGATATTGATCTTTTCCGTATGCAGTGTATTGAAAGAAGCTAAGAATTCGTTTCCCAAGCCTCGCAATCGTTCAAAATATCGATAAATCAGAGTAGGAGACTCGGGATTGCGATATTTACATTTACCACTCGCTGCATATCGAAAGAAGCGAAGGATTCACTTCCCAAGCCTCGCAATAATTCGAAATAACGACAAATCACTCAAAGACACTCCGAATCGCGATATTTACCGTTTCCGCTCGCTGTATATCGAAACAAGCGAATAATTCACATCCCAAGCCTCGCAATCGTTCAAAATATCGATAAATCAGAGTAGGAGACTCGGAATCGCGATATTTACCTTTTCCGCTCGCTGTATATCGAAAGAAGCGATTGATTCACATCCCAAGCCTCGCAATCGTTTAAAATATCGATAAAGCTCAGTACGAGACTCGGGATCGCGATATTTACCGTTTCCGCTCGCTGTATATCGGAACAAGCGAATAATTCACATCCCAAGCCTCGCAATCGTTGAAGATATCGATAATTCAGAGTAGGAGACTCGGAATCGCGATATTTACATTTACCGCAAGCTGTATATCGAAAGAAGCGAAGGATTCACTTCCCAAGCATCGCAATAATTCGAAATATCGATATATCAGAGTAGGAGACTCCGAATGGCGATATTTACCGTTTCCGGTCGCTGTATATCGAAAGAAGGAAGGGATTCACATCGCAAGCCTCGCAATCGTTCAAAATATCGGTAAATCAGAGTAGGAGACTCGGGATCGCGATATTTACATTTACCACTCGCTGTATATCGAAAGAAACGAAGGATTCACTTACCAAGCCTCACAATCGTTCAAAATATCGATAAATCAGAGAAGGAGACTCGGAAACATGATATTTACATTTACCACAGGCTGTATGAAGAAAGAAGCGATGGAATCACTTCCCAAGCATCGCAATAATTCGAAATAACGACAAATCACTCAAGGTCACTCGGAATCACGATATTGATCTTTTCCGTATGCAGTGTATTGAAAGAAGCTAAGGATTCGTTTCCCAAGCCTCGCAATCGTTCAAAATATCGATAAATCAGAGTAGGAGACTCGGGATTGCGATATTTACATTTACCACTCGCTGCATATCGAAAGAAGCGAAGGATTCACTTCCCAAGCCTCGCAATAATTCGAAATAACGACAAATCATTCAAGGACACTCCGACTCGCGATATTTACCGTTTCCGCTCGCTGTATATCGAAACAAGCGAATAATTCACATCCCAAGCCTCGCAATCGTTCAAGATATCGATAATTCAGAGTAGGAGACTCGGAATCGGGATATTTACCTTTTACGCTCGCTGTATATCGAAAGAAGCGAAGGATTCACATCACAAGCCTCGCAATCGTTCAAAATATCGGTAAATCAGAGTAGGAGACTCGGGATCGCGATATTTACATTTACCACTCGCTGTATATCGAAAGAAACGAAGGATTCACTTCCCAAACGTCGCAATAATTCGAAATAACGACAAATCACTCAAGGACACGCGGAATCACGATATTTACCGTTTCCGCTCCCTGTATATCGAAACAAGCGAAGGATTCGCATCCCAAGCCTCGCAATCGTTCAAAATATCGATAAATCAGAGTAGGAGACCCGGAATCGCGATATTTACCGTTTCCGCTCGCTGTATATCGAATGAAGATAAGGATTCACATCGCAAGACTCGCAATCGTTCAAAATATCGGTAAATCAGAGTAGAAGACTCGGGATCGCGATATTTACATTTACCACTCGCTGTATATCGAAAGATGCGAAGGATTCACTTCCCAAGCCTCGCAATAATTCGAAATAACGACAAATCACTCAAGGACGCTCCGAATCGCGATATTTACCGTTTCCGCTCGCTGTATATCGAAAGAAGCGAAGGATTCACATCCCAAGCCGGGCAACCGTTCGAAATAACGAGAAATCACTCAAGGTCACTCGGAATCACGATATTGATCATTTCCGTATGCAGTGTATTGAATGAAGCTAAGGATTCGTTTCCCAAGCCTCGCAATCGTTCAAAATATCGATAAATCAGAGTAGGAGACTCGGGATTGCGATATTTACATTTACCACTCGCTGCATATCGAAAGAAACGAAGGATTCACTTCCCAAGCCTCGCAATAATTCGAAATAACGACAAATCATTCAAGGACACTCCGACTCGCGATATTTACCGTTTCCGCTCGCTGTATATCGAAACAAGATAATAATTCACATCCCAAGCCTCGCAATCGATCAAAATATTTATAAATCAGAGAAGGAGACTCGGAAACGCGATAGTTACATTTACCGCAAGCTGTATATCGAAAGAAGCGAAGGATTCACTTACCAAGCCTCGCAATCGTTCAAAATATCGATAAATCAGAGAAGGAGACTCGGAAACATGATATTTACATTTACCACAGGCTGTATGAAGAAAGAAGCGATGGATTCACTTCCCAAGCATCGCAATAATTCGAAATAACGACAAATCACTCAAGGTCACTCGGAATCACGATATTGATCTTTTCCGTATGCAGTGTATTGAAAGAAGCTAAGAATTCGTTTCCCAAGCCTCGCAATCGTTCAAAATATCGATAAATCAGAGTAGGAGACTCGGGATTGCGATATTTACATTTACCACTCGCTGCATATCGAAAGAAGCGAAGGATTCACTTCCCAAGCCTCGCAATAATTCGAAATAACGACAAATCACTCAAAGACACTCCGAATCGCGATATTTACCGTTTCCGCTCGCTGTATATCGAAACAAGCGAATAATTCACATCCCAAGCCTCGCAATCGTTCAAAATATCGATAAATCAGAGTAGGAGACTCGGAATCGCGATATTTACCTTTTCCGCTCGCTGTATATCGAAAGAAGCGAAGGATTCACTTCCCAAGCCTCCCAATAATTTGAAATAACGACAAACCTTTCAAGGACACTCCGACTCGCGATATTTACCGTTTCCGCTCGCTGTATATCGAAACAAGCGAATAATTCACATCCCAAGCCTCGCAATCGTTCAAGATATCGATAATTCGGAGTAGGAGACTCGGAATCGCGATATTTACTGTTTCCGCTCGCTGTATATAGAAACAAGCGAACGATTCGCAACCCAAGCATAGCAATAATTCGAAATAACGACAAATCACTCAAGGACACTCCGAATCGCGATATTTACTGTTTCCGCTCGCTGTATATCGATAGAAGCGAAGGATTCACTTCCCAAGCCCCCCAATAATTTGAAATAACGACAAATCTTTCAAGGACACTCCGACTCGCGATATTTACCGTTTCCGCTCGCTGTATATCGAAAGCAGCGAGGGATTCACATCGCAAGCCTCGCAATCGTTCAAAATATCGGTAAATCAGAGTAGGAGACTCGGAATCGCGATATTTACATTTACCACTCGCTGTATATCGAAAGAAACGAAGGATTCACTTCCCAAGCCTCGCAATAATTCGAAATAACGACAAATCATTCAAGGACACTCCGACTCGCGATATTTACCGTTTCCGCTCGCTGTATATCGAAACAAGCGAATAATTCACATCCCAAGCCTCGCAATCGTTCAAGATATCGCTAATTCAGAGTAGGAGACTCGGAATCGCGATATTTACCTTTTCCGCTCGCTGTATATCGAAAGAAGCGATTGATTCACATCACAAGCCTCGCAATCGTTCAAAATATCGATAAATCAGAGTAGGAGACTCGGGATCGCGATATTTACATTTACCACTCGCTGTATATGGAAAGAAGCGATGGATTCACTTCCCAAGCCTCCCAATAATTTGAAATAACGACAAATCTTTCAAGGACACTCCGAATCGCGATATTTACCGTTTCCGCTCGCTGTATATCGAAACAAGCGAATAATTCACATCCCAAGCCTCGCAATCGTTCAAGATATCGATAATTCAGAGTAGGAGACTCGGAATCGCGATATTTACTGTTTCCGCTCTCTGTATATCGAATGAAGCGAAGGATTTACTTCCCATTCCTCCCAATAATTTGAAATAACGACAAATCTTTCAAGGACACTCCGACTCGCGATATTTACCGTTTCCGCTCGCTGTATATCGAAACAAGCGAAGGATTCGCATCCCAAGCCTCGCAATCGATCAAAATATCGATAAATCAGAGAAGGAGACTCGGAAACGCGATAGTTACATTTACCGCAAGCTGTATATCGAAAGAAGCGAAGGATTCACTTACCAAGCCTCGCAATCGTTCAAAATATCGATAAATCAGAGAAGGAGACTCGGAAACATGATATTTACATTTACCACAGGCTGTATGAAGAAAGAAGCGATGGATTCACTTCCCAAGCATCGCAATAATTCGAAATAACGACAAATCACTCAAGGTCACTCGGAATCACGATATTGATCTTTTCCGTATGCAGTGTATTGAAAGAAGCTAAGGATTCGTTTCCCAAGCCTCGCAATCGTTCAAAATATCGATAAATCAGAGTAGGAGACTCGGGATTCATATATTTACATTTACCACTCGCTGCATATCGAAAGAAGCGAAGGATTCACTTCCCAAGCCTCGCAATAATTCGAAATAACGACAAATCACTCAAAGACACTCCGAATCGCGATATTTACCGTTTCCGCTCGCTGTATATCGAAACAAGCGAAGGATTCACATCCCAAGCCTCGAAATCGTACCAAAACATCGATAAATCAGAGTAGGACACTTAGAATCGCGATATTTACCGTTTCCGCTCGCTGTATATCGAAAGAAGATAAGGATTCACATCGCAAGCCTCGCAATCGTTCAAAATATCGGTAAATCAGAGTAGGAGACTCGGGATCGCGATATTTACATTTACCGCAAGCTGTATATCGAAAGAAGCGAAGGATTCACTTACCAAGCCTCGCAATCGTTCAAAATATCGATAAATCAGAGAAGGAGAATCGGAAACGCGATATTTACATTTACCACAGGCTGTATGAAGAAAGAAGCGATGGATTCACTTCCCAAGCATCGCAATAATTCGAAATAACGACAAATCACTCAAGGACACTCCGAATCGCGATATTTACCGTTTCCGCTCGCTGTATATCGAAAGAAGCGAAGGATTCACTTACCAAGAATCGCAATCCTTCAAAATATCGATCAATCAGAGAAGGAGACTCGGAAACGCGATATTTACATTTACCACAAGCTGTATATCGAAAGATGCGAAGGATTCACTTACCAAGAATCGCAACCGTTCGAAATAACGAGAAATCACTCAAGGTCACGCAGAATCACGATATTGACCTTTTCCATATGCAGTGTATTGAAAGAAGCTAAGGATTCGTTCCCCAAGCCTCGCAATCGTTGAAAATATCGATAAATCAGAGTAGGAGACTCGGGATCGCGATATTTACATTTACCACTCGCTGTATATAGAAAGAAGCGATGAATTCGCTTCCCAAGCGTCGCAATAATTCGAAATAACGACAAATCTTTCAAGGACACTCCGACTCGCGATATTTACCGTTTCCGCTCGCTGTATATCGAAAGAAGCGATTGATTCACATCCCAAGCCTCGCAATCGTTCAAGATATCGATAATTCAGGGTAGGAGACTCGGAATCGCGATATTTACCTTTTCCGCTCACTGTATATCGAAAGAAGCGAAGGATTCAGTTCCCAAGCCTCCCAATAATTTGAAATAACGACAAATCTTTCAAGGACACTCCGACTCGCGATATTTACCGTTTCCGCTCGCTGTATATCGAAACAAGCGAATAATTCACATCCCAAGCCTCGCAATCGTTCAAGATATCGATAATTCAGAGTAGGAGACTCGGAATCGCGATATTTACTGTTTCCGCTCGCTGTATATCGAAAGAAGCGAAGGATTCACTTCCCAAGCCCCCCAATAATTTGAAATAACGACAAATCTTTCAAGGACACTCCGACTCGCGATATTTACCGTTTCCGCTCGCTGTATATCGAACCAAGCGAATAATTCACATCCCAAGCCTCGCAATCGTTCAAGATATCGATAATTCAGAGTAGGAGACTCGGAAACGCGATATTTACTGTTTCCGCTCGCTGTATATCGAAAGAAGCGATTGATTCACATCCCAAGCCTCGCAATCGTTTAAAATATCGATAAAGCTCAGTACGAGACTCGGGATCGCGATATTTACCGTTTCCGCTCGCTGTATATCGGAACAAGCGAATAATTCACATCCCAAGCCTCGCAATCGTTCAAGATATCGATAATTCAGAGTAGGAGACTCGGAATCGCGATATTTACATTTACCGCAAGCTGTATATCGAAAGAAGCGAAGGATTCACTTCCCAAGCATCGCAATAATTCGAAATATCGATATATCAGAGTAGGAGACTCCGAATGGCGATATTTACCGTTTCCGGTCGCTGTATATCGAAAGAAGCGAGGGATTCACATCGCAAGCCTCGCAATCGTTCAAAATATCGGTAAATCAGAGTAGGAGACTCGGGATCGCGATATTTACATTTACCACTCGCTGTATATCGAAAGAAACGAAGGATTCACTTACCAAGCCTCGCAATCGTTCAAAATATCGATAAATCAGAGAAGGAGACTCGGAAACATGATATTTACATTTACCACAGGCTGTATGAAGAAAGAAGCGATGGAATCACTTCCCAAGCATCGCAATAATTCGAAATAACGACAAATCACTCAAGGTCACTCGGAATCACGATATTGATCTTTTCCGTATGCAGTGTATTGAAAGAAGCTAAGGATTCGTTTCCCAAGCCTCGCAATCGTTCAAAATATCGATAAATCAGAGTAGGAGGCTCGGGATTGCGATATTTACATTTACCACTCGCTGCATATCGAAAGAAGCGAAGGATTCACTTCCCAAGCCTCGCAATAATTCGAAATAACGACAAATCATTCAAGGACACTCCGACTCGCGATATTTACCGTTTCCGCTCGCTGTATATCGAAACAAGCGAATAATTCACTTCCCAAGCCTCGCAATCGATCAAAATATCTATAAATCAGAGAAGGAGACTCGGAAACGCGATAGTTACATTTACCGCAAGCTGTATATCGAAAGAAGCGAAGGATTCACTTACCAAGCCTCGCAGTCGTTCAAAATATCGATAAATCAGAGAAGGAGACTCGGAAACATGATATTTACATTTACCACAGGCTGTATGAAGAAAGAAGCGATGGATTCACTTCCCAAGCATCGCAATAATTCGAAATAACGACAAATCACTCAAGGTCACTCGGAATCACGATATTGATCTTTTCCGTATGCAGTGTACTGAAAGAAGCTAAGGATTCGTTTCCCAAGCCTCGCAATCGTTCAAAATATCGATAAATCAGAGTAGGAGACTCGGGATTGCGATATTTACATTTACCACTCGCTGCATATCGAAAGAAGCGAAGGATTCACTTCCCAAGCCTCGCAATAATTCGAAATAACAACAAATCTTTCAAGGACACTCCGACTCGCGATATTTACCGTTTCCGCTCGCTGTATATCGAAACAAGCGAATAATTCACATCCCAAGCCTCGCAATCGTTCAAGATATCGATAATTCAGAGTAGGAGACTCGGAATCGCGATATTTACTGTTTCCGCTCGCTGTATATCGAAAGAAGCGAAGGATTCACTTCCCAAGCCCCCCAATAATTTGAAATAACGACAAATCTTTCAAGGACACTCCGACTCGCGATATTTACCGTTTCCGCTCGCTGTATATCGAACCAAGCGAATAATTCACATCCCAAGCCTCGCAATCGTTCAAGATATCGATAATTCAGAGTAGGAGACTCGGAAACGCGATATTTACTGTTTCCGCTCGCTGTATATCGAAAGAAGCGATTGATTCACATCCCAAGCCTCGCAATCGTTTAAAATATCGATAAAGCTCAGTACGAGACTCGGGATCGCGATATTTACATTTACCGCAAGCTGTATATCGAAAGAAGCGAAGGATTCACTTCCCAAGCATCGCAATAATTCGAAATATCGATATGTCAGAGTAGGAGACTCCGAATGGCGATATTTACCGTTTCCGGTCGCTGTATATCGAAAGAAGCGAGGGATTCACATCGCAAGCCTCGCAATCGTTCAAAATATCGGTAAATCAGAGTAGGAGACTCGGGATCGCGATATTTACATTTACCACTCGCTGTATATCGAAAGAAACGAAGGATTCACTTACCAAGCCTCGCAATCGTTCAAAATATCGATAAATCAGAGAAGGAGACTCGGAAACATGATATTTACATTTACCACAGGCTGTATGAAGAAAGAAGCGATGGAATCACTTCCCAAGCATCGCAATAATTCGAAATAACGACAAATCACTCAAGGTCACTCGGAATCACGATATTGATCTTTTCCGTATGCAGTGTATTGAAAGAAGCTAAGGATTCGTTTCCCAAGCCTCGCAATCGTTCAAAATATCGATAAATCAGAGTAGGAGGCTCGGGATTGCGATATTTACATTTACCACTCGCTGCATATCGAAAGAAGCGAAGGATTCACTTCCCAAGCCTCGCAATAATTCGAAATAACGACAAATCATTCAAGGACACTCCGACTCGCGATATTTACCGTTTCCGCTCGCTGTATATCGAAACAAGCGAATAATTCACATCCCAAGCCTCGCAATCGATCAAAATATCTATAAATCAGAGAAGGAGACTCGGAAACGCGATAGTTACATTTACCGCAAGCTGTATATCGAAAGAAGCGAAGGATTCACTTACCAAGCCTCGCAGTCGTTCAAAATATCGATAAATCAGAGAAGGAGACTCGGAAACATGATATTTACATTTACCACAGGCTGTATGAAGAAAGAAGCGATGGATTCACTTCCCAAGCATCGCAATAATTCGAAATAACGACAAATCACTCAAGGTCACTCGGAATCACGATATTGATCTTTTCCGTATGCAGTGTACTGAAAGAAGCTAAGGATTCGTTTCCCAAGCCTCGCAATCGTTCAAAATATCGATAAATCAGAGTAGGAGACTCGGGATTGCGATATTTACATTTACCACTCGCTGCATATCGAAAGAAGCGAAGGATTCACTTCCCAAGCCTCGCAATAATTCGAAATAACAACAAATCACTCAAAGACACTCCGAATCGCGATATTTACCGTTTCCGCTCGCTGTATATCGAAACAAGCGAAGGATTCACATCCCAAGCCTCGAAATCGTACCAAAACATCGATAAATCAGAGTAGGACACTTAGAATCGCGATATTTACCGTTTCCGCTCGCTGTATATCGAAACAAGCGAAGGATTCGCATCCCAAGCCTCGCAATCGATCAAAATATCGATAAATCAGAGTAGGAGACTCGGAAGCGCGATATTTATCGTTTCCGCTCGCTGTATATCGAAAGAAGATAAGGATTCACATCGCAAGCCTCGCAATCGTTCAAAATATCGGTAAATCAGAGTAGGAGACTCGGGATCGCGATATTTACATTTACCGCAAGCTGTATATCGAAAGAAGCGAAGGATTCACTTACCAAGCCTCGCAATCGTTCAAAATATCGATAAATCAGAGAAGGAGACTCGGAAACGCGATATTTACATTTACCACAGGCTGTATGAAGAAAGAAGCGATGGATTCACTTCCCAAGCATCGCAATAATTCGAAATAACGACAAATCACTCAAGGACACTCCGAATCGCGATACTTACCGTTTCCGCTCGCTGTATATCGAAAGAAGCGAAGGATTCACTTACCAAGAATCGCAATCGTTCAAAATATCGATCAATCAGAGAAGGAGACTCGGAAACGCGATATTTACATTTACCACAAGCTGTATATCGAAAGATGCGAAGGATTCACTTACCAAGAATCGCAACCGTTCGAAATAACGAGAAATCACTCAAGGTCACGCAGAATCACGATATTGACCTTTTCCATATGCAGTGTATTGAAAGAAGCTAAGGATTCGTTTCCCAAGCCTCGCAATCGTTGAAAATATCGATAAATCAGAGTAGGAGACTCGGGATCGCGATATTTACATTTACCACTCGCTGTATATAGAAAGAAGCGATGAATTCGCTTCCCAAGCGTCGCAATAATTCGAAATAACGACAAATCTTTCAAGGACACTCCGACTCGTGATATTTACCGTTTCCGCTCGCTGTATATCGAAAGAAGCGATTGATTCACATCCCAAGCCTCGCAATCGTTCAAGATATCGATAATTCAGAGTAGGAGACTCGGAATCGCGATATTTACCTTTTCCGCTCACTGTATATCGAAAGAAGCGAAGGATTCACTTCCCAAGCCTCCCAATAATTTGAAATAACGACAAATCTTTCAAGGAGACTCCGACTCGCGAAATTTACCGTTTCCGCTTTCTGTATATCGAAACAAGCGAATAATTCACATCCCAAACCTCGCAATCGTTCAAGATATCGATAATTCAGAGTAGGAGACTCGGAATCGCGATATTTACTGTTTCCGCTCGCTGTATATCGAAAGAAGCGAAGGATTCACTTCCCAAGCCCCCCAATAATTTGAAATAACGACAAATCTTTCAAGGACACTCCGACTCGCGATATTTACCGTTTCCGCTCGCTGTATATCGAAACAAGCGAATAATTCACATCCCAAGCCTCGCAATCGTTCAAGATATCGATAATTCAGAGTAGGAGACTCGGAAATGCGATATTTACTGTTTCCGCTCGCTGTATATCGAAAGAAGCGAAAGATTCACTTCCCAAGCCCCCCAATAATTTGAAATAACGACAAATCTTTCAAGGACACTCCGACTCGCGATATTTACCGTTTCCGCTCGCTGTATATCGGAACAAGCGAATAATTCACATCCCAAGCCTCGCAATCGTTCAAGATATCGATAATTCAGAGTAGGAGACTCGGAATCGCGATATTTACATTTACCACTCGCTGTATATCGAAAGAAACGAAGGATTCACTTACCAAGCCTCGCAATCGTTCAAAATATCGATAAATCAGAGAAGGAGACTCGGAAACATGATATTTACATTTACCACAGGCTGTATGAAGAAAGAAGCGATGGAATCACTTCCCAAGCATCGCAATAATTCGAAATAACGACAAATCACTCAAGGTCACTCGGAATCACGATATTGATCTTTTCCGTATGCAGTGTATTGAAAGAAGCTAAGGATTCGTTTCCCAAGCCTCGCAATCGTTCAAAATATCGATAAATCAGAGAAGGAGACTCGGAAACATGATATTTACATTTACCACAGGCTGTATGAAGAAAGAAGCGATGGAATCACTTCCCAAGCATCGCAATAATTCGAAATAACGACAAATCACTCAAGGTCACTCGGAATCACGATATTGATCTTTTCCGTATGCAGTGTATTGAAAGAAGCTAAGGATTCGTTTCCCAAGCCTTGCAATCGTTCAAAATATCGATAAATCAGAGTAGGAGACTCGGGATTGCGATATTTACATTTACCACTCGCTGCATATCGAAAGAAGCGAAGGATTCACTTCCCAAGCCTCGCAATAATTCGAAATAACGACAAATCATTCAAGGACACTCCGACTCGCGATATTTACCGTTTCCGCTCGCTGTATATCGAAAGAAGCGATTGATTCACATCCCAAGCCTCGCAATCGTTTAAAATATCGATAAAGCTCAGTACGAGACTCGGGATCGCGATATTTACCGTTTCCGCTCGCTGTATATCGGAACAAGCGAATAATTCACATCCCAAGCCTCGCAATCGTTCAAGATATCGATAATTCAGAGTAGGAGACTCGGAATCGCGATATTTACATTTACCGCAAGCTGTATATCGAAAGAAGCGAAGGATTCACTTCCCAAGCATCGCAATAATTCGAAATATCGATATATCAGAGTAGGAGACTCCGAATGGCGATATTTACCGTTTCCGGTCGATGTATATCGAAAGAAGCGAGGGATTCACATCGTAAGCCTCGCAATCGTTCAAAATATCGGTAAATCAGAGTAGGAGACTCGGGATCGCGATATTTACATTTACCACTCGCTGTATATCGAAAGAAACGAAGGATTCAGTTACCAAGCCTCGCAATCGTTCAAAATATCGATAAATCAGAGAAGGAGACTAGGAAACATGATATTTACATTTACCACAGGCTGTATGAAGAAAGAAGCGATGGAATCACTTCCCAAGCATCGCAATAATTCGAAATAACGACAAATCACTCAAGGTCACTCGGAATCACGATATTGATCTTTTACGTATGCAGTGTATTGAAAGAAGCTAAGGATTCGTTTCCCAAGCCTCGCAATCGTTCAAAATATCGATAAATCAGAGTAGGAGACTCGGGATTGCGATATTTACCGTTTCCGCTCGCTGTATATCGAAACAAGCGAAGGATTCGCATCCCAAGCCTCGCAATCGATCAAAATATCGATAAATCAGAGTAGGAGACTCGGAAGCGCGATATTTATCGTTTCCGCTCGCTGTATATCGAAAGAAGATAAGGATTCACATCGCAAGCCTCGCAATCGTTCAAAATATCGGTAAATCAGAGTAGGAGACTCGGGATCGCGATATTTACATTTACCGCAAGCTGTATATCGAAAGAAGCGAAGGATTCACTTACCAAGCCTCGCAATCGTTCAAAATATCGATAAATCAGAGAAGGAGACTCGGAAACGCGATATTTACATTTACCACAGGCTGTATGAAGAAAGAAGCGATGGATTCACTTCCCAAGCATCGCAATAATTCGAAATAACGACAAATCACTCAAGGACACTCCGAATCGCGATATTTACCGTTTCCGCTCGCTGTATATCGAAAGAAGCGAAGGATTCACTTACCAAGAATCGCAATCGTTCAAAATATCGATCAATCAGAGAAGGAGACTCGGAAACGCGATATTTACATTTACCACAAGCTGTATATCGAAAGATGCGAAGGATTCACTTACCAAGAATCGCAACCGTTCGAAATAACGAGAAATCACTCAAGGTCACGCAGAATCACGATATTGACCTTTTCCATATGCAGTGTATTGAAAGAAGCTAAGGATTCGTTTCCCAAGCCTCGCAATCGTTGAAAATATCGATAAATCAGAGTAGGAGACTCGGGATCGCGATATTTACATTTACCACTCGCTGTATATAGAAAGAAGCGATGAATTCGCTTCCCAAGCGTCGCAATAATTCGAAATAACGACAAATCTTTCAAGGACACTCCGACTCGCGATATTTACCGTTTCCGCTCGCTGTATATCGAAAGAAGCGATTGATTCACATCCCAAGCCTCGCAATCGTTCAAGATATCGATAATTCAGAGTAGGAGACTCGGAATCGCGATATTTACCTTTTCCGCTCACTGTATATCGAAAGAAGCGAAGGATTCACTTCCCAAGCCTCCCAATAATTTGAAATAACGACAAATCTTTCAAGGAGACTCCGACTCGCGAAATTTACCGTTTCCGCTTTCTGTATATCGAAACAAGCGAATAATTCACATCCCAAACCTCGCAATCGTTCAAGATATCGATAATTCAGAGTAGGAGACTCGGAATCGCGATATTTACTGTTTCCGCTCGCTGTATATCGAAAGAAGCGAAGGATTCACTTCCCAAGCCCCCCAATAATTTGAAATAACGACAAATCTTTCAAGGACACTCCGACTCGCGATATTTACCGTTTCCGCTCGCTGTATATCGTCAGAAGCGATTGATTCACATCCCAAGCCTCGCAATCGTTTAAAATATCGATAAAGCACAGTACGAGACTCGGGATCGCGATATTTACCGTTTCGGCTCGCTGTATATCGGAACAAGCGAATAATTCACATCCCAAGCCTCGCAATCGTTCAAGATATCGATAATTCAGAGTAGGAGACTCGGAATCGCGATATTTACCTTTTCCGCTCGCTGTATATCGAAAGAAGCGAAGGATTCACTTCCCAAGCATCGCAATAATTCGAAATATCGATATATCAGAGTAGGAGACTCCGAATGGCGATATTTACCGTTTCCGCTCGCTGTATATCGAAAGAAGCGAGGGATTCACATCGCAAGCCTCGCAATCGTTCAAAATATCGGTAAATCAGAGTAGGAGACTCGGGATCGCGATATTTACATTTACCACTCGCTGTATATCGAAAGAAACGAAGGATTCACTTACCAAGCCTCGCAATCGTTCAAAATATCGATAAATCAGAGAAGGAGACTCGGAAACATGATATTTACATTTACCACAGGCTGTATGAAGAAAGAAGCGATGGATTCACTTCCCAAGCATCGCAATAATTCGAAATAACGACAAATCACTCAAGGTCACTCGGAATCACGATATTGATCTTTTCCGTATGCAGTGTATTGAAAGAAGCTAAGGATTCGTTTCCCAAGCCTCGCAATCGTTCAAAATATCGATAAATCAGAGTAGGACACTTAGAATCGCGATATTTACCGTTTCCGCTCGCTGTATATCGAAACAAGCGAAGGATTCGCATCCCAAGCCTCGCAATCGATCAAAATATCGATAAATCAGAGTAGGAGACTCGGAAGCGCAATATTTACCGTTTCCGCTCGCTGTATATCGAAAGAAGATAAGCATTCACATCGCAAGCCTCGCAATCGTTCAAAATATCGGTAAATCAGAGTAGGAGACTCGGGATCGCGATATTTACATTTACCGCTAGCTGTATATCGAAAGAAGCGAAGGATTCACTTACCAAGTCTCGCAATCGTTCAAAATATCGATAAATCAGAGAAGGAGACTCGGAAACGCGATATTTACATTTACCACAGGCTGTATGAAGAAAGAAGCGAAGGATTCACTTACCAAGAATCGCAACCGTTCGAAATAACGAGAAATCACTCAAAGTCACGCAGAATCACGATATTGACCTTTTCCATATGCAGTGTATTGAAAGAAGCTAAGGATTCGTTTCCCAAGCCTCGCAATCGTTGAAAATATCGATAAATCAGAGTAGGAGACTCGGGATCGCGATATTTACATTTACCACTCGCTGTATATAGAAAGAAGCGATGAATTCGCTTCCCAAGCGTCGCAATAATTCGAAATAACGACAAATCTTTCAAGGACACTCCGACTCGCGATACTTACCGTTTCCGCTCGCTGTATATCGAAAGAAGCGATTGATTCACATCCCAAGCCTCGCAATCGTTTAAAATATCGATAGTACGAGACTCGGGATCGCGATATTTACTGTTTCCGCTCGCTGTATATAGAAACAAGCGAATAATTCACATCCCAAGCCTCGCAATCGTTCAAAATATCGATAAATCAGAATAGGAGACTCGGAATCGCGATATTTACCTTTTCCGCTCACTGTATATCGAAAGAAGCGAAGGATTCACTTCCCAAGCCTCCCAATAATTTGAAATAACGACAAATCTTTCAAGGACACTCCGACTCGCGATATTTACCGTTTCCGCTCGCTGTATATCGAAACAAGCGAATAATTCACATCCCAAGCCTCGCAATCGTTCAAGATATCGATAATTCAGAGTAGGAGACTCGGAATCGCGATATTTACTGTTTCCGCTCGCTGTATATCGAAAGAAGCGAAGGATTCACTTCCCAAGCGACCCAATAATTTGAAATAACGACAAATCTTTCAAGGAGACTCCGACTCGCGAAATTTACCGTTTCCGCTTTCTGTATATCGAAACAAGCGAATAATTCACATCCCAAGCCTCGCAATCGTTCAAGATATCGATAATTCAGAGTAGGAGACTCGGAATCGCGATATTTACTGTTTCCGCTCGCTGTATATCGAAAGAAGCGAAGGATTCACTTCCCAAGCCCCCCAATAATTTGAAATAACGACAAATCTTTCAAGGACACTCCGACTCGCGATATTTAACGATTCCGCTCGCTGTATATCGAAACAAGCGAATAATTCACATCCCAAGCCTCGCAATCGTTCAAGATATCGATAATTCAGAGTAGGAGACTCGGAAATGCGATATTTACTGTTTCCGCTCGCTGTATATCGAAAGAAGCGAAAGATTCACTTCCCAAGCCCCCCAATAATTTGAAATAACGACAAATCTTTCAAGGACACTCCGACTCGCGATATTTACCGTTTCCGCTCGCTGTATATCGAAAGAAGCGATTGATTTACATCCCAAGCCTCGCAATCGTTTAAAATATCGATAAAGCACAGTACGAGACTCGGGATCGCGATATTTACCGTTTCGGCTCGCTGTATATCGGAACAAGCGAATAATTCACATCCCAAGCCTCGCAATCGTTCAAGATATCGATAATTCAGAGTAGGAGACTCGGAATCGCGATATTTACCTTTTCCGCTCGCTGTATATCGAAAGAAGCGAAGGATTCACTTCCCAAGCATCGCAATAATTCGAAATATCGATATATCAGAGTAGGAGACTCCGAATGGCGATATTTACCGTTTCCGCTCGCTGTATATCGAAAGAAGCGAGGGATTCACATCGCAAGCCTCGCAATCGTTCAAAATATCGGTAAATCAGAGTAGGAGACTCGGGATCGCGATATTTACATTTACCACTCGCTGTATATCGAAAGAAACGAAGGATTCACTTACCAAGCCTCGCAATCGTTCAAAATATCGATAAATCAGAGAAGGAGACTCGGAAACATGATATTTACATTTACCACAGGCTGTATGAAGAAAGAAGCGATGGATTCACTTCCCAAGCATCGCAATAATTCGAAATAACGACAAATCACTCAAGGTCACTCGGAATCACGATATTGATCTTTTCCGTATGCAGTGTATTGAAAGAAGCTAAGGATTCGTTTCCCAAGCCTCGCAATCGTTCAAAATATCGATAAATCAGAGTAGGACACTTAGAATCGCGATATTTACCGTTTCCGCTCGCTGTATATCGAAACAAGCGAAGGATTCGCATCCCAAGCCTCGCAATCGATCAAAATATCGATAAATCAGAGTAGGAGACTCGGAAGCGCAATATTTACCGTTTCCGCTCGCTGTATATCGAAAGAAGATAAGGATTCACATCGCAAGCCTCGCAATCGTTCAAAATATCGGTAAATCAGAGTAGGAGACTCGGGATCGCGATATTTACATTTACCGCTAGCTGTATATCGAAAGAAGCGAAGGATTCACTTACCAAGTCTCGCAATCGTTCAAAATATCGATAAATCAGAGAAGGAGACTCGGAAACGCGATATTTACATTTACCACAGGCTGTATGAAGAAAGAAGCGAAGGATTCACTTACCAAGAATCGCAACCGTTCGAAATAACGAGAAATCACTCAAAGTCACGCAGAATCACGATATTGACCTTTTCCATATGCAGTGTATTGAAAGAAGCTAAGGATTCGTTTCCCAAGCCTCGCAATCGTTGAAAATATCGATAAATCAGAGTAGGAGACTCGGGATCGCGATATTTACATTTACCACTCGCTGTATATAGAAAGAAGCGATGAATTCGCTTCCCAAGCGTCGCAATAATTCGAAATAACGACAAATCTTTCAAGGACACTCCGACTCGCGATACTTACCGTTTCCGCTCGCTGTATATCGAAAGAAGCGATTGATTCACATCCCAAGCCTCGCAATCGTTTAAAATATCGATAGTACGAGACTCGGGATCGCGATATTTACTGTTTCCGCTCGCTGTATATAGAAACAAGCGAATAATTCACATCCCAAGCCTCGCAATCGTTCAAAATATCGATAAATCAGAGTAGGAGACTCGGAATCGCGATATTTACCTTTTCCGCTCACTGTATATCGAAAGAAGCGAAGGATTCACTTCCCAAGCCTCCCAATAATTTGAAATAACGACAAATCTTTCAAGGACACTCCGACTCGCGATATTTACCGTTTCCGCTCGCTGTATATCGAAACAAGCGAATAATTCACATCCCAAGCCTCGCAATCGTTCAAGATATCGATAATTCAGAGTAGGAGACTCGGAATCGCGATATTTACTGTTTCCGCTCGCTGTATATCGAAAGAAGCGAAGGATTCACTTCCCAAGCCCCCCAATAATTTGAAATAACGACAAATCTTTCAAGGACACTCCGACTCGCGATATTTACCGTTTCCGCTCGATGTATATCGAAAGAAGCGATTGATTCACATCCCAAGCCTCGCAATCGATTAAAATATCGATAAAGCACAGTACGAGACTCGGGATCGCGATATTTACCGTTTCCGCTCGCTGTATATCGAAACAAGCGAATAATTCACATCCCAAGCCTCGCAATCGTTCAAAATATCGGTAAATCAGAGTAGGAGGCTCGGGATCGCGATATTTACATTTACCACTCCCTGTATATCGAAAGAAACGAAGGATTCACTTCCCAAGCCTCGCAATAATTCGAAATAACGACAAATCATTCAAGGACACTCCGACTCGCGATATTTACCGTTTCCGCTCGCTGTATATCGAAACAAGCGAATAATTCACATCCCAAGCCTCGCAATCGTTCAAGATATCGATAATTCAGAGTAGGAGACTGGGAATCGCGATATTTACCTTTTCCGCTCGCTGTATATCGAAAGAAGCGAAGGATTCACATCACAAGCCTCGCAATCGTTCAAAATATCGATATATCAGAGTAGGAGACTCCGAATCGCGATATTGACCGTTTCCGCTCGCTGTATATCGAAAGAAGCGAAGGATTCACATCCCAAGCCTCGCAACCGTTCGAAATAACGAGAAATCACTCAAGGTCACTCGGAATCACGATATTGACCTTTTCCATATGCAGTGTATTGAAAGAAGCTAAGGATTCGTTTCCCAAGCCTCGCAATCGTTCAAAATATCGATAAATCAGAGTAGGAGACTCGGGATCGCGATATTTACATTTACCACTCGCTGTATATGGAAAGAAGCGATGGATTCACTTCCCAAACGTCGCAATAATTCGAAATAACGACAAATCACTCAAGGACACTCGGAATCACGATATTTACCGCTTCCGCTCCCTGTATATCGAAACAAGCGAAGGATTCGCATCCCAAGCCTCGCAATCGATCAAAATATCTATAAATCAGAGAAGGAGACTCGGAAACGCGATAGTTACATTTACCGCAAGCTGTATATCGAAAGAAGCGAAGGATTCACTTACCAAGCCTCGCAATCGTTCAAAATATCGATAAATCAGAGAAGGAGACTCGGAAACATGATATTTACATTTACCACAGGCTGTATGAAGAAAGAAGCGATGGATTCACTTCCCAAGCATCGCAATAATTCGAAATAACGACAAATCACTCAAGGTCACGCAGAATCACGATATTGACCTTTTCGATATGCAGTGTATTGAAAGAAGCTAAGGATTCGTTTCCCAAGCCTCGCAATCGTTGAAAATATCGATAAATCAGTGTAGGAGACTCGGGATCGCGATATTTACATTTACCACTCGCTGTATATAGAAAGAAGCGATGAATTCGCTTCCCAAGCGTCGCAATAATTCGAAATAACGACAAATCTTTCAAGGACACTCCGACTCGCGATATTTACCGTTTCCGCTCGCTGTATATCGGAACAAGCGAATAATTCACATCCCAAGCCTCGCAATCGTTCAAGATATCGATAATTCAGAGTAGGAGACTCGGAATCGCGATATTTACTGTTTCCGCTCGCTGTATATCGAAAGAAGCGAAAGATTCACTTCCCAAGCCCCCCAATAATTTGAAATAACGACAAATCTTTCAAGGACACTCCGACTCGCGATATTTACCGTTTCCGCTCGCTGTATATCGAAAGAAGCGATTGATTCACATCCCAAGCCTCGCAATCGTTTAAAATATCGATAAAGCACAGTACGAGACTCGGGATCGCGATATTTACCGTTTCCGCTCGCTGTATATCGGAACAAGCGAATAATTCACATCCCAAGCCTCGCAATCGTTCAAGATATCGATAATTCAGAGTAGGAGATTCGGAATCGCGATATTTACCTTTTCCGCTCGCTGTATATCGAAAGAAGCGAAGGATTCACCTCCCAAGCATCGCAATAATTCGAAATATCGATATATCAGAGTAGGAGACTCCGAATGGCGATATTTACCGTTTCCGGTCGCTGTATATCGAAAGAAGCGAGGGATTCACATCGCAAGCCTCGCAATCCTTCAAAATATCGGTAAATCAGAGTAGGAGACTCGGGATCGCGATATTTACATTTACCACTCGCTGTATATCGAAAGAAACGAAGGATTCACTTACCAAGCCTCGCAATCGTTCAAAATATCGATAAATCAGAGAAGGAGACTCGGAAACATGATATTTACATTTACCACAGGCTGTATGACGAAAGAAGCGATGGATTCACTTCCCAAGCATCGCAATAATTCGAAATAACGACAAATCACTCAAGGACACTCCGAATCGCGATATTTACCGTTTCCGCTCGCTGTATATCGAAACAAGCGAATAATTCACATCCCAAGCCTCGCAATCGTTCAAGATATCGATAATTCAGAGTAGGAGACTCGGAAACGCGATATTTACTGTTTCCGCTCGCTGTATATCGAAAGAAGCGAAGGATTCACTTCCCAAGCCCCCCAATAATTTGAAATAACGACAAATCTTTCAAGGACACTCCGACTCGCGATATTTACCGTTTCCGCTCGCTGTATATCGAAAGAAGCGATTGATTCACATCCCAAGCCTCGCAATCGATTAAAATATCGATAAAGCACAGTACGAGACTCGGGATCGCGATATTTACCGTTTCCGCTAGCTGTATATCGAAACAAGCGAATAATTCACATCCCAAGCCTCGCAATCGTTCAAAATATCGGTAAATCAGAGTAGGAGGCTCGGGATCGCGATATTTACATTTACCACTCCCTGTATATCGAAAGAAACGAAGGATTCACTTCCCAAGCCTCGCAATAATTCGAAATAACGACAAATCATTCAAGGACACTCCGACTCGCGATATTTACCGTTTCCGCTCGCTGTATATCGAAACAAGCGAATAATTCACATCCCAAGCCTCGCAATCGTTCAAGATATCGATAATTCAGAGTAGGAGACTGGGAATCGCGATATTTACCTTTTCCGCTCGCTGTATATCGAAAGAAGCGAAGGATTCACATCACAAGCCTCGCAATCGTTCAAAATATCGATATATCAGAGTAGGAGACTCCGAATCGCGATATTGACCGTTTCCGCTCGCTGTATATCGAAAGAAGCGAAGGATTCACATCCCAAGCCTCGCAACCGTTCGAAATAACGAGAAATCACTCAAGGTCACTCGGAATCACGATATTGACCTTTTCCATATGCAGTGTATTGAAAGAAGCTAAGGATTCGTTTCCCAAGCCTCGCAATCGATCAAAATATCGATAAATCAGAGTAGGAGACTCGGGATCGCGATATTTACATTTACCACTCGCTGTATATGGAAAGAAGCGATGGATTCACTTCCCAAACGTCGCAATAATTCGAAATAACGACAAATCACTCAAGGACACTCGGAATCACGATATTTACCGCTTCCGCTCCCTGTATATCGAAACAAGCGAAGGATTCGCATCCCAAGCCTCGCAATCGATCAAAATATCTATAAATCAGAGAAGGAGACTCGGAAACGCGATAGTTACATTTACCGCAAGCTGTATATCGAAAGAAGCGAAGGATTCACTTACCAAGCCTCGCAATCGTTCAAAATATCGATAAATCAGAGAAGGAGACTCGGAAACATGATATTTACATTTACCACAGGCTGTATGAAGAAAGAAGCGATGGATTCACTTCCCAAGCATCGCAATAATTCGAAATAACGACAAATCACTCAAGGTCACTCGGAATCACGATATTGATCTTTTCCGTATGCAGTGTATTGAAAGAAGCTAAGGATTCGTTTCCCAAGCCTCGCAATCGTTCAAAATATCGATAAATCAGAGTAGGAGACTCGGGATTGCGATATTTACATTTACCACTCGCTGCATATCGAAAGAAGCGAAGGATTCACTTCCCAAGCCTCGCAATAATTCGAAATAACGAGAAATCACTCAAGGTCACGCAGAATCACGATATTGACCTTTTCCATATGCAGTGTATTGAAAGAAGCTAAGGATTCGTTTCCCAAGCCTCGCAATCGTTGAAAATATCGATAAATCAGTGTAGGAGACTCGGGATCGCGATATTTACATTTACCACTCGCTGTATATAGAAAGAAGCGATGAATTCGCTTCCCAAGCGTCGCAATAATTCGAAATAACGACAAATCTTTCAAGGACACTCCGACTCGCGATATTTACCGTTTCCGCTCGCTGTATATCGGAACAAGCGAATAATTCACATCCCAAGCCTCGCAATCGTTCAAGATATCGATAATTCAGAGTAGGAGACTGGGAATCGCGATATTTACCTTTTCCGCTCGCTGTATATCGAAAGAAGCGAAGGATTCACATCACAAGCCTCGCAATCGTTCAAAATATCGATATATCAGAGTAGGAGACTCCGAATCGCGATATTGACCGTTTCCGCTCGCTGTATATCGAAAGAAGCGAAGGATTCACATCCCAAGCCTCGCAACCGTTCGAAATAACGAGAAATCACTCAAGGTCACTCGGAATCACGATATTGACCTTTTCCATATGCAGTGTATTGAAAGAAGCTAAGGATTCGTTTCCCAAGCCTCGCAATCGATCAAAATATCGATAAATCAGAGTAGGAGACTCGGGATCGCGATATTTACATTTACCACTCGCTGTATATGGAAAGAAGCGATGGATTCACTTCCCAAACGTCGCAATAATTCGAAATAACGACAAATCACTCAAGGACACTCGGAATCACGATATTTACCGCTTCCGCTCCCTGTATATCGAAACAAGCGAAGGATTCGCATCCCAAGCCTCGCAATCGATCAAAATATCTATAAATCAGAGAAGGAGACTCGGAAACGCGATAGTTACATTTACCGCAAGCTGTATATCGAAAGAAGCGAAGGATTCACTTACCAAGCCTCGCAATCGTTCAAAATATCGATAAATCAGAGAAGGAGACTCGGAAACATGATATTTACATTTACCACAGGCTGTATGAAGAAAGAAGCGATGGATTCACTTCCCAAGCATCGCAATAATTCGAAATAACGACAAATCACTCAAGGTCACTCGGAATCACGATATTGATCTTTTCCGTATGCAGTGTATTGAAAGAAGCTAAGGATTCGTTTCCCAAGCCTCGCAATCGTTCAAAATATCGATAAATCAGAGTAGGAGACTCGGGATTGCGATATTTACATTTACCACTCGCTGCATATCGAAAGAAGCGAAGGATTCACTTCCCAAGCCTCGCAATAATTCGAAATAACGAGAAATCACTCAAGGTCACGCAGAATCACGATATTGACCTTTTCCATATGCAGTGTATTGAAAGAAGCTAAGGATTCGTTTCCCAAGCCTCGCAATCGTTGAAAATATCGATAAATCAGTGTAGGAGACTCGGGATCGCGATATTTACATTTACCACTCGCTGTATATAGAAAGAAGCGATGAATTCGCTTCCCAAGCGTCGCAACAATTCGAAATAACGACAAATCTTTCAAGGACACTCCGACTCGCGATATTTACCGTTTCCGCTCGCTGTATATCGGAACAAGCGAATAATTCACATCCCAAGCCTCGCAATCGTTCAAGATATCGATAATTCAGAGTAGGAGACTCGGAATCGCGATATTTACTGTTTCCGCTCGCTGTATATCGAAAGAAGCGAAAGATTCACTTCCCAAGCCCCCCAATAATTTGAAATAACGACAAATCTTTCAAGGACACTCCGACTCGCGATATTTACCGTTTCCGCTCGCTGTATATCGAAAGAAGCGATTGATTCACATCCCAAGCCTCGCAATCGTTTAAAATATCGATAAAGCACAGTACGAGACTCGGGATCGCGATATTTACCGTTTCCGCTCGCTGTATATCGGAACAAGCGAATAATTCACATCCCAAGCCTCGCAATCGTTCAAGATATCGATAATTCAGAGTAGGAGACTCGGAATCGCGATATTTACCTTTTCCGCTCGCTGTATATCGAAAGAAGCGAAGGATTCACCTCCCAAGCATCGCAATAATTCGAAATATCGATCTATCAGAGTAGGAGACTCCGAATGGCGATATTTACCGTTTCCGGTCGCTGTATATCGAAAGAAGCGAGGGATTCACATCGCAAGCCTCGCAATCGTTCAAAATATCGGTAAATCAGAGTAGGAGACTCGGGATCGCGATATTTACATTTACCACTCGCTGTATATCGAAAGAAACGAAGGATTCACTTACCAAGCCTCGCAATCGTTCAAAATATCGATAAATCAGAGAAGGAGACTCGGAAACATGATATTTACATTTACCACAGGCTGTATGAAGAAAGAAGCGATGGAATCACTTCCCAAGCATCGCAATAATTCGAAATAACGACAAATCACTCAAGGTCACTCGGAATCACGATATTGATCTTTTCCGTATGCAGTGTATTGAAAGAAGCTAAGGATTCGTTTCCCAAGCCTCGCAATCGTTCAAAATATCGATAAATCAGAGTAGGAGACTCGGGATTGCGATATTTACATTTACCACTCGCTGCATATCGAAAGAAGCGAAGGATTCACTTAACAAGCCTCGCAATAATTCGAAATAACGACAAATCATTCAAGGACACTCCGACTCGCGATATTTACCGTTTCCGCTCGCTGTATATCGAAACAAGCGAATAATTCACATCCCAAGCCTCGCAATCGATCAAAATATATATAAATCAGAGAAGGAGACTCGGAAACGCGATAGTTACATTTACCGCAAGCTGTATATCGAAAGAAGCGAAGGATTCACTTACCAAGCCTCGCAATCGTTCAAAATATCGATAAATCAGAGAAGGAGACTCGGAAACATGATATTTACATTTACCACAGGCTGTATGAAGAAAGAAGCGATGGATTCACTTCCCAAGCATCGCAATAATTCGAAATAACGACAAATCACTCAAGGTCACTCGGAATCACGATATTGATCTTTTCCGTATGCAGTGTATTGAAAGAAGCTAAGGATTCGTTTCCCAAGCCTCGCAATCGTTCAAAATATCGATAAATCAGAGTAGGACACTTAGAATCGCGATATTTACCGTTTCCGCTCGCTGTATATCGAAACAAGCGAAGGATTCGCATCCCAAGCCTCGCAATCGATCAAAATATCGATAAATCAGAGTAGGAGACTCGGAAGCGCGATATTTACCGTTTCCGCTCGCTGTATATCGAAAGAAGATAAGGATTCACATCGCAAGCCTCGCAATCGTTCAAAATATCGGTAAATCAGAGTAGGAGACTCGGGATCGCGATATTTACATTTACCGCTAGCTGTATATCGAAAGAAGCGAAGGATTCACTTACCAAGTCTCGCAATCGTTCAAAATATCGATAAATCAGAGAAGGAGACTCGGAAACGCGATATTTACATTCACCACAGGCTGTATGAAGAAAGAAGCGATGGATTCACTTCCCAAGCATCGCAATAATTCGAAATAACGACAAATCACTCAAGGACACTCCGAATCGCGATATTTACCGTTTCCGCTCGCTGTATATCGAAAGAAGCGAAGGATTCACTTACCAAGAATCGCAATCGTTCAAAATATCGATCAATCAGAGAAGGAGACTCGGAAACGCGATATTTACATTTACCACAAGCTGTATATCGAAAGATGCGAAGGATTCACTTACCAAGAATCGCAACCGTTCGAAATAACGAGAAATCACTCAAAGTCACGCAGAATCACGATATTGACCTTTTCCATATGCAGTGTATTGAAAGAAGCTAAGGATTCGTTTCCCAAGCCTCGCAATCGTTGAAAATATCGATAAATCAGAGTAGGAGACTCGGGATTGCGATATTTACATTTACCACTCGCTGCATATCGAAAGAAGCGAAGGATTCACTTCCCAAGCCTCGCAATAATTCGAAATAACGAGAAATCACTCAAGGTCACGCAGAATCACGATATTGACCTTTTCCATATGCAGTGTATTGAAAGAAGCTAAGGATTCGTTTCCCAAGCCTCGCAATCGTTGAAAATATCGATAAATCAGTGTAGGAGACTCGGGATCGCGATATTTACATTTACCACTCGCTGTATATAGAAAGAAGCGATGAATTCGCTTCCCAAGCGTCGCAATAATTCGAAATAACGACAAATCTTTCAAGGACATTCCGACTCGCGATATTTACCGTTTCCGCTCGCTGTATATCGGAACAAGCGAATAATTCACATCCCAAGCCTCGCAATCGTTCAAGATATCGATAATTCAGAGTAGGAGACTCGGAATCGCGATATTTACTGTTTCCGCTCGCTGTATATCGAAAGAAGCGAAAGATTCACTTCCCAAGCCCCCCAATAATTTGAAATAACGACAAATCTTTCAAGGACACTCCGACTCGCGATATTTACCGTTTCCGCTCGCTGTATATCGAAAGAAGCGATTGATTCACATCCCAAGCCTCGCAATCGTTTAAAATATCGATAAAGCACAGTACGAGACTCGGGATCGCGATATTTACCGTTTCCGCTCGCTGTATATCGAAAGAAGCGAGGGAATCACATCGCAAGCCTCGCAATCGTTCAAAATATCGGTAAATCAGAGTAGGAGACTCGGGATCGCGATATTTACATTTACCACTCGCTGTATATCGAAAGAAACGAAGGATTCACTTACCAAGCCTCGCAATCGTTCAAAATATCGATAAATCAGAGAAGGAGACTCGGAAACATGATATTTACATTTACCACAGGCTGTATGAAGAAAGAAGCGATGGAATCACTTCCCAAGCATCGCAATAATTCGAAATAACGACAAATCACTCAAGGTCACTCGGAATCACGATATTGATCTTTTCCGTATGCAGTGTATTGAAAGAAGCTAAGGATTCGTTTCCCAAGCCTCGCAATCGTTCAAAATATCGATAAATCAGAGTAGGAGACTCGGGATCGCGATATTTACATTTACCACTCGCTGTATATAGAAAGAAGCGATGAATTCGCTTCCCAAGCATCGCAATAATTCGAAATAACGACAAATCACTCAAGCTCGGTCGGAATCACGATATTGATCTTTTCCGTATGCAGTGTATTGAAAGAAGCTAAGGATTCGTTTCCCAAGCCTCGCAATCGTTCAAAATATCGGTAAATCAGAGTAGGAGACTCGGGATCGCGATATTTACATTTACCGCTAGCTGTATATCGAAAGAAGCGAAGGATTCACTTACCAAGTCTCGCAATCGTTCAAAATATCGATAAATCAGAGAAGGAGACTCGGAAACGCGATATTTACATTTACCACAGGCTGTATGAAGAAAGAAGCGATGGATTCACTTCCCAAGCATCGCAATAATTCGAAATAACGACAAATCACTCAAGGACACTCCGAATCGCGATATTTACCGTTTCCGCTCGCTGTATATCGAAAGAAGCGAAGGATTCACTTACCAAGAATCGCAATCGTTCAAAATATCGATCAATCAGAGAAGGAGACTCGGAAACGCGATATTTACATTTACCAAAAGCTGTATATCGAAAGATGCGAAGGATTCACTTACCAAGAATCGCAACCGTTCGAAATAACGAGAAATCACTCAAAGTCACGCAGAATCACGATATTGACCTTTTCCATATGCAGTGTATTGAAAGAAGCTAAGGATTCGTTTCCCAAGCCTCGCAATCGTTGAAAATATCGATAAATCAGAGAAGGAGACTCGGAAACATGATATTTACATTTACCACAGGCTGTATGAAGAAAGAAGCGATGGATTCACTTCCCAAGCATCGCAATAATTCGAAATAACGACAAATCACTCAAAGACACTCCGAATCGCGATATTTACCGTTTCCGCTCGCTGTATATCGGAACAAGCGAATAATTCACATCCCAAGCCTCGCAATCGTTCAAGATATCGATAATTCAGAGTAGGAGACTCGGAATCGCGATATTTACTGTTTCCGCTCGCTGTATATCGAAAGAAGCGAAAGATTCACTTCCCAAGCCCCCCAATAATTTGAAATAACGACAAATCTTTCAAGGACACTCCGACTCGCGATATTTACCGTTTCCGCTCGCTGTATATCGGAACAAGCGAATAATTCACATCCCAAGCCTCGCAATCGTTCAAGATATCGATAATTCAGAGTAGGAGACTCGGAATCGCGATATTTACCTTTTCCGCTCGCTGTATATCGAAAGAAGCGAAGGATTCACTTCCCAAGCATCGCAATAATTCGAAATATCGATATATCAGAGTAGGAGACTCCGAATGGCGATATTTACCGTTTCCGGTCGCTGTATATCGAAAGAAGCGAGGGATTCACATCGCAAGCCTCGCAATCGTTCAAAATATCGGTAAATCAGAGTAGGAGACTCGGGATCGCGATATTTACATTTACCACTCGCTGTATATCGAAAGAAACGAAGGATTCACTTACCAAGCCTCGCAATCGTTCAAAATATCGATAAATCAGAGAAGGAGACTCGGAAACATGATATTTACATTTACCACAGGCTGTATGAAGAAAGAAGCGATGGAATCACTTCCCAAGCATCGCAATAATTCGAAATAACGACAAATAACTCAAGGTCACTCGGAATCACGATATTGATCTTTTCCGTATGCAGTGTATTGAAAGAAGCTAAGGATTCGTTTCCCAAGCCTCGCAATCGTTCAAAATATCGATAAATCAGAGTAGGGGACTCGGGATTGCGATATTTACATTTACCACTCGCTGCATATCGAAAGAAGCGAAGGATTCACTCCCCAAGCCTCGCAATAATTCGAAATAACGACAAATCATTCAAGGACATTCCGACTCGCGATATTTACCGTTTCCGCTCGCTGTATATCGAAACAAGCGAATAATTCACATCCCAAGCCTCGCAATCGATCAAAATATCTATAAATCAGAGAAGGAGACTCGGAAACGCGATAGTTACATTTACCGCAAGCTGTATATCGAAAGAAGCGAAGGATTCACTTACCAAGCCTCGCAATCGTTCAAAATATCGATAAATCAGAGAAGGAGACTCGGAAACATGGTATTTACATTTACCACAGGCTGTATGAAGAAAGAAGCGATGGATTCACTTCCCAAGCATCGCAATAATTCGAAATAACGACAAATCACTCAAGGTCACTCGGAATCACGATATTGATCTTTTCCGTATGCAGTGTATTGAAAGAAGCTAAGGATTCGTTTCCCAAGCCTCGCAATCGTTCAAAATATCGATAAATCAGAGTAGGAGACTCGGGATTGCGATATTTACATTTACCACTCGCTGCATATCGAAAGAAGCGAAGGATTCACTTCCCAAGCCTCGCAATAATTCGAAATAACGACAAATCACTCAAAGACACTCCGAATCGCGATATTTACCGTTTCCGCTCGCTGTATATCGAAACAAGCGAAGGATTCACATCCCAAGCCTCGAAATCGTACCAAAACATCGATAAATCAGAGTAGGACACTTAGAATCGCGATATTTACCGTTTCCGCTCGCTGTATATCGAAACAAGCGAAGGATTCGCATCCCAAGCCTCGCAATCGATCAAAATATCGATAAATCAGAGTAGGAGACTCGGAAGCGCGATATTTACCGTTTCCACTCGCTGTATATCGAAAGAAGATAAGGATTCACATCGCAAGCCTCGCAATCGTTCAAAATATCGGTAAATCAGAGTAGGAGACTCGGGATCGCGATAGTTACATTTACCGCAAGCTGTATATCGAAAGAAGCGAAGGATTCACTTACCAAGCCTCGCAATCGTTCAAAATATCGATAAATCAGAGAAGGAGACTCGGAAACGCGATATTTACATTTACCACAGGCTGTATGAAGAAAGAAGCGATGGATTCACTTCCCAAGCATCGCAATAATTCGAAATAACGACAAATCACTCAAGGTCACTCGGAATCACGATATTGATCTTTTCCGTATGCAGTGTATTGAAAGAAGCTAAGGATTCGTTTCCCAAGCCTCGCAATCGTTCAAAATATCGATAAATCAGAGTAGGAGACTCGGGATTGCGATATTTACATTTACCACTCGCTGCATATCGAAAGAAGCGAAGGATTCACTTCCCAAGCCTCGCAATAATTCGAAATAACGACAAATCACTCAAAGACACTCCGAATCGCGATATTTACCGTTTCCGCTCGCTGTATATCGAAAGAAGCGAAGGATTCACTTCCCAAGCCCCCCAATAATTTGAAATAACGACAAATCTTTCAAGGACACTCCGACTCGCGATATTTACCGTTTCCGCTCGCTGTATATCGAAAGAAGCGAAGGATTCACTTCCCAAGCCCCCCAATAATTTGAAATAACGACAAATCTTTCAAGGACACTCCGACTCGCGATATTTACCGTTTCCGCTCGCTGTATATCGAAACAAGCGAATAATTCACATCCCAAGCCTCGCAATCGTTCAAGATATCGATAAATCAGAGTAGGAGACTCGGGATCGCGATATTTACATTTACCACTCGCTGTATATAGAAAGAAGCGATGAATTCGCTTCCCAAGCGTCGCAATAATTCGAAATAACGACAAATCTTTCAAGGACACTACGACTCGCGATATTTACCGTTTCCGCTGGCTGTATATCGAAAGAAGCGAAGGATTCACTTCCCAAGCCCCCCAATAATTTGAAATAACGACAAATCTTTCAAGGACACTCCGACTCGCGATATTTACCGTTTCCGCTCGCTGTATATCGAAAGAAGCGATTGGTTCACATCCCAAGCCTCGCAATCGTTTAAAATATCGATAAAGCACAGTACGAGACTCGGGATCGCGATATTTACCGTTTCCGCTCGCTGTATATCGGAACAAGCGAATAATTCACATCCCAAGCCTCGCAATCGTTGAAAATATCGATAAATCAGAGTAGGAGACTCGGGATTGCGATATTTACATTTACCACTCGCTGCATATCGAAAGAAGCGAAGGATTCACTCCCCAAGCCTCGCAATAATTCGAAATAACGACAAATCATTCAAGGACATTCCGACTCGCGATATTTACCGTTTCCGCTCGCTGTATATCGAAACAAGCGAATAATTCACATCCCAAGCCTCGCAATCGATCAAAATATCTATAAATCAGAGAAGGAGACTCGGAAACGCGATAGTTACATTTACCGCAAGCTGTATATCGAAAGAAGCGAAGGATTCACTTACCAAGCCTCGCAATCGTTCAAAATATCGATAAATCAGAGAAGGAGACTCGGAAACATGGTATTTACATTTACCACAGGCTGTATGAAGAAAGAAGCGATGGATTCACTTCCCAAGCATCGCAATAATTCGAAATAACGACAAATCACTCAAGGTCACTCGGAATCACGATATTGATCTTTTCCGTATGCAGTGTATTGAAAGAAGCTAAGGATTCGTTTCCCAAGCCTCGCAATCGTTCAAAATATCGATAAATCAGAGTAGGAGACTCGGGATTGCGATATTTACATTTACCACTCGCTGCATATCGAAAGAAGCGAAGGATTCACTTCCCAAGCCTCGCAATAATTCGAAATAACGACAAATCACTCAAAGACACTCCGAATCGCGATATTTACCGTTTCCGCTCGCTGTATATCGAAACAAGCGAAGGATTCACATCCCAAGCCTCGAAATCGTACCAAAACATCGATAAATCAGAGTAGGACACTTAGAATCGCGATATTTACCGTTTCCGCTCGCTGTATATCGAAACAAGCGAAGGATTCGCATCCCAAGCCTCGCAATCGATCAAAATATCGATAAATCAGAGTAGGAGACTCGGAAGCGCGATATTTACCGTTTCCACTCGCTGTATATCGAAAGAAGATAAGGATTCACATCGCAAGCCTCGCAATCGTTCAAAATATCGGTAAATCAGAGTAGGAGACTCGGGATCGCGATAGTTACATTTACCGCAAGCTGTATATCGAAAGAAGCGAAGGATTCACTTACCAAGCCTCGCAATCGTTCAAAATATCGATAAATCAGAGAAGGAGACTCGGAAACGCGATATTTACATTTACCACAGGCTGTATGAAGAAAGAAGCGATGGATTCACTTCCCAAGCATCGCAATAATTCGAAATAACGACAAATCACTCAAGGTCACTCGGAATCACGATATTGATCTTTTCCGTATGCAGTGTATTGAAAGAAGCTAAGGATTCGTTTCCCAAGCCTCGCAATCGTTCAAAATATCGATAAATCAGAGTAGGAGACTCGGGATTGCGATATTTACCGTTTCCGCTCGCTGTATATCGAAAGAAGCGAAGGATTCACTTCCCAAGCCCCCCAATAATTTGAAATAACGACAAATCTTTCAAGGACACTCCGACTCGCGATATTTACCGTTTCCGCTCGCTGTATATCGAAAGAAGCGATTGGTTCACATCCCAAGCCTCGCAATCGTTTAAAATATCGATAAAGCACAGTACGAGACTCGGGATCGCGATATTTACCGTTTCCGCTCGCTGTATATCGGAACAAGCGAATAATTCACATCCCAAGCCTCGCAATCGTTGAAAATATCGATAAATCAGAGTAGGAGACTCGGGATCGCGATATTTACATTTACCACTCGCTGTATATAGAAAGAAGCGATGAATTCGCTTCCCAAGCGTCGCAATAATTCGAAATAACGACAAATCTTTCAAGGACACTCCGACTCGCGATATTTACCGTTTCCCCTCGCTGTATATCGAAAGAAGCGATTGATTCACATCCCAAGCCTCGCAATCGTTCAAGATATCGATAATTCAGAGTAGGAGACTCGGAATCGCGATATTTACTGTTTCCGCTCGCTGTATATCGAAAGAAGCGAAGGATTCACTTCCCAAGCCCCCCAATAATTTGAAATAACGACAAATCTTTCAAGGACACTCCGACTCGCGATATTTACCGTTTCCGCTCGCTGTATATCGAAAGAAGCGATTGATTCACATCCCAAGCCTCGCAATCGTTTAAAATATCGATAAAGCACAGTACGAGACTCGGGATCGCGATATTTACCGTTTCCGCTCGCTGTATATCGGAACAAGCGAATAATTCACATCCCAAGCCTCGCAATCGTTGAAGATATCGATAATTCAGAGTAGGAGACTCGGAATCGCGATATTTACCTTTTCCGCTCGCTGTATATCGAAAGAAGCGAAGGATTCACTTCCCAAGCATCGCAATAATTCGAAATATCGATATATCAGAGTAGGAGACTCCGAATGGCGATATTTACCGTTTCCACTCGCTGTATATCGAAAGAAGATAAGGATTCACATCGCAAGCCTCGCAATCGTTCAAAATATCGGTAAATCAGAGTAGGAGACTCGGGATCGCGATAGTTACATTTACCGCAAGCTGTATATCGAAAGAAGCGAAGGATTCACTTACCAAGCCTCGCAATCGTTCAAAATATCGATAAATCAGAGAAGGAGACTCGGAAACGCGATATTTACATTTACCACAGGCTGTATGAAGAAAGAAGCGATGGATTCACTTCCCAAGCATCGCAATAATTCGAAATAACGACAAATCACTCAAGGTCACTCGGAATCACGATATTGATCTTTTCCGTATGCAGTGTATTGAAAGAAGCTAAGGATTCGTTTCCCAAGCCTCGCAATCGTTCAAGATATCGATAATTCAGAGTAGGAGACTCGGAATCGCGATATTTACTGTTTCCGCTCGCTGTATATCGAAAGAAGCGAAAGATTCACTTCCCAAGCCCCCCAATAATTTGAAATAACGACAAATCTTTCAAGGACACTCCGACTCGCGATATTTACCGTTTCCGCTCGCTGTATATCGGAACAAGCGAATAATTCACATCCCAAGCCTCGCAATCGTTCAAGATATCGATAATTCAGAGTAGGAGACTCGGAATCGCGATATTTACCTTTTCCGCTCGCTGTATATCGAAAGAAGCGAAGGATTCACTTCCCAAGCATCGCAATAATTCGAAATATCGATATATCAGAGTAGGAGACTCCGAATGGCGATATTTACCGTTTCCGGTCGCTGTATATCGAAAGAAGCGAGGGATTCACATCGCAAGCCTCGCAATCGTTCAAAATATCGGTAAATCAGAGTAGGAGACTCGGGATCGCGATATTTACATTTACCACTCGCTGTATATCGAAAGAAACGAAGGATTCACTTACCAAGCCTCGCAATCGTTCAAAATATCGATAAATCAGAGAAGGAGACTCGGAAACATGATATTTACATTTACCACAGGCTGTATGAAGAAAGAAGCGATGGAATCACTTCCCAAGCATCGCAATAATTCGAAATAACGACAAATAACTCAAGGTCACTCGGAATCACGATATTGATCTTTTCCGTATGCAGTGTATTGAAAGAAGCTAAGGATTCGTTTCCCAAGCCTCGCAATCGTTCAAAATATCGATAAATCAGAGTAGGAGACTCGGGATTGCGATATTTACATTTACCACTCGCTGCATATCGAAAGAAGCGAAGGATTCACTTCCCAAGCCTCGCAATAATTCGAAATAACGACAAATCACTCAAAGACACTCCGAATCGCGATATTTACCGTTTCCGCTCGCTGTATATCGAAACAAGCGAAGGATTCACATCCCAAGCCTCGAAATCGTACCAAAACATCGATAAATCAGAGTAGGACACTTAGAATCGCGATATTTACCGTTTCCGCTCGCTGTATATCGAAACAAGCGAAGGATTCGCATCCCAAGCCTCGCAATCGATCAAAATATCGATAAATCAGAGTAGGAGACTCGGAAGCGCGATATTTACCGTTTCCACTCGCTGTATATCGAAAGAAGATAAGGATTCACATCGCAAGCCTCGCAATCGTTCAAAATATCGGTAAATCAGAGTAGGAGACTCGGGATCGCGATAGTTACATTTACCGCAAGCTGTATATCGAAAGAAGCGAAGGATTCACTTACCAAGCCTCGCAATCGTTCAAAATATCGATAAATCAGAGAAGGAGACTCGGAAACGCGATATTTACATTTACCACAGGCTGTATGAAGAAAGAAGCGATGGATTCACTTCCCAAGCATCGCAATAATTCGAAATAACGACAAATCACTCAAGGTCACTCGGAATCACGATATTGATCTTTTCCGTATGCAGTGTATTGAAAGAAGCTAAGGATTCGTTTCCCAAGCCTCGCAATCGTTCAAAATATCGATAAATCAGAGTAGGAGACTCGGGATTGCGATATTTACATTTACCACTCGCTGCATATCGAAAGAAGCGAAGGATTCACTTCCCAAGCCTCGCAATAATTCGAAATAACGACAAATCACTCGAAGACACTCCGAATCGCGATATTTACCGTTTCCGCTCGCTGTATATCGAAAGAAGCGAAGGATTCACTTCCCAAGCCCCCCAATAATTTGAAATAACGACAAATCTTTCAAGGACACTCCGACTCGCGATATTTACCGTTTCCGCTCGCTGTATATCGAAAGAAGCGAAGGATTCACTTCCCAAGCCCCCCAATAATTTGAAATAACGACAAATCTTTCAAGGACACTCCGACTCGCGATATTTACCGTTTCCGCTCGCTGTATATCGAAACAAGCGAATAATTCACATCCCAAGCCTCGCAATCGTTCAAGATATCGATAAATCAGAGTAGGAGACTCGGGATCGCGATATTTACATTTACCACTCGCTGTATATAGAAAGAAGCGATGAATTCGCTTCCCAAGCGTCGCAATAATTCGAAATAACGACAAATCTTTCAAGGACACTACGACTCGCGATATTTACCGTTTCCGCTGGCTGTATATCGAAAGAAGCGAAGGATTCACTTCCCAAGCCCCCCAATAATTTGAAATAACGACAAATCTTTCAAGGACACTCCGACTCGCGATATTTACCGTTTCCGCTCGCTGTATATCGAAAGAAGCGATTGGTTCACATCCCAAGCCTCGCAATCGTTTAAAATATCGATAAAGCACAGTACGAGACTCGGGATCGCGATATTTACCGTTTCCGCTCGCTGTATATCGTAACAAGCGAATAATTCACATCCCAAGCCTCGCAATCGTTGAAAATATCGATAAATCAGAGTAGGAGACTCGGGATTGCGATATTTACATTTACCACTCGCTGCATATCGAAAGAAGCGAAGGATTCACTCCCCAAGCCTCGCAATAATTCGAAATAACGACAAATCATTCAAGGACATTCCGACTCGCGATATTTACCGTTTCCGCTCGCTGTATATCGAAACAAGCGAATAATTCACATCCCAAGCCTCGCAATCGATCAAAATATCTATAAATCAGAGAAGGAGACTCGGAAACGCGATAGTTACATTTACCGCAAGCTGTATATCGAAAGAAGCGAAGGATTCACTTACCAAGCCTCGCAATCGTTCAAAATATCGATAAATCAGAGAAGGAGACTCGGAAACATGGTATTTACATTTACCACAGGCTGTATGAAGAAAGAAGCGATGGATTCACTTCCCAAGCATCGCAATAATTCGAAATAACGACAAATCACTCAAGGTCACTCGGAATCACGATATTGATCTTTTCCGTATGCAGTGTATTGAAAGAAGCTAAGGATTCGTTTCCCAAGCCTCGCAATCGTTCAAAATATCGATAAATCAGAGTAGGAGACTCGGGATTGCGATATTTACATTTACCACTCGCTGCATATCGAAAGAAGCGAAGGATTCACTTCCCAAGCCTCGCAATAATTCGAAATAACGACAAATCACTCAAAGACACTCCGAATCGCGATATTTACCGTTTCCGCTCGCTGTATATCGAAACAAGCGAAGGATTCACATCCCAAGCCTCGAAATCGTACCAAAACATCGATAAATCAGAGTAGGACACTTAGAATCGCGATATTTACCGTTTCCGCTCGCTGTATATCGAAACAAGCGAAGGATTCGCATCCCAAGCCTCGCAATCGATCAAAATATCGATAAATCAGAGTAGGAGACTCGGAAGCGCGATATTTACCGTTTCCACTCGCTGTATATCGAAAGAAGATAAGGATTCACATCGCAAGCCTCGCAATCGTTCAAAATATCGGTAAATCAGAGTAGGAGACTCGGGCTCGCGATAGTTACATTTACCGCAAGCTGTATATCGAAAGAAGCGAAGGATTCACTTACCAAGCCTCGCAATCGTTCAAAATATCGATAAATCAGAGAAGGAGACTCGGAAACGCGATATTTACATTTACCACAGGCTGTATGAAGAAAGAAGCGATGGATTCACTTCCCAAGCATCGCAATAATTCGAAATAACGACAAATCACTCAAGGTCACTCGGAATCACGATATTGATCTTTTCCGTATGCAGTGTATTGAAAGAAGCTAAGGATTCGTTTCCCAAGCCTCGCAATCGTTCAAAATATCGATAAATCAGAGTAGGAGACTCGGGATTGCGATATTTACCGTTTCCGCTCGCTGTATATCGAAAGAAGCGAAGGATTCACTTCCCAAGCCCCCCAATAATTTGAAATAACGACAAATCTTTCAAGGACACTCCGACTCGCGATATTTACCGTTTCCGCTCGCTGTATATCGAAAGAAGCGATTGGTTCACATCCCAAGCCTCGCAATCGTTTAAAATATCGATAAAGCACAGTACGAGACTCGGGATCGCGATATTTACCGTTTCCGCTCGCTGTATATCGGAACAAGCGAATAATTCACATCCCAAGCCTCGCAATCGTTGAAAATATCGATAAATCAGAGTAGGAGACTCGGGATCGCGATATTTACATTTACCACTCGCTGTATATAGAAAGAAGCGATGAATTCGCTTCCCAAGCGTCGCAATAATTCGAAATAACGACAAATCTTTCAAGGACACTCCGACTCGCGATATTTACCGTTTCCGCTCGCTGTATATCGAAAGAAGCGATTGATTCACATCCCAAGCCTCGCAATCGTTCAAGATATCGATAATTCAGAGTAGGAGACTCGGAATCGCGATATTTACTGTTTCCGCTCGCTGTATATCGAAAGAAGCGAAGGATTCACTTCCCAAGCCCCCCAATAATTTGAAATAACGACAAATCTTTCAAGGACACTCCGACTCGCGATATTTACCGTTTCCGCTCGCTGTATATCGAAAGAAGCGATTGATTCACATCCCAAGCCTCGCAATCGTTTAAAATATCGATAAAGCACAGTACGAGACTCGGGATCGCGATATTTACCGTTTCCGCTCGCTGTATATCGGAACAAGCGAATAATTCACATCCCAAGCCTCGCAATCGTTGAAGATATCGATAATTCAGAGTAGGAGACTCGGAATCGCGATATTTACCTTTTCCGCTCGCTGTATATCGAAAGAAGCGAAGGATTCACTTCCCAAGCATCGCAATAATTCGAAATATCGATATATCAGAGTAGGAGACTCCGAATGGCGATATTTACCGTTTCCGCTCGCTGTATATCGAAAGAAGCGAAGGATTCACTTCCCAAGCCCCCCAATAATTTGAAATAACGACAAATCTTTCAAGGACACTCCGACTCGCGATATTTACCGTTTCCGCTCGCTGTATATCGAAAGAAGCGATTGATTCACATCCCAAGCCTCGCAATCGTTTAAAATATCGATAAAGCACAGTACGAGACTCGGGATCGCGATATTTACCGTTTCCGCTCGCTGTATATCGGAACAAGCGAATAATTCACATCCCAAGCCTCGCAATCGTTGAAAATATCGATAAATCAGAGTAGGAGACTCGGGATCGCGATATTTACATTTACCACTCGCTGTATATAGAAAGAAGCGATGAATTCGCTTCCCAAGCGTCGCAATAATTCGAAATAACGACAAATCTTTCAAGGACACTACGACTCGCGATATTTACCGTTTCCGCTGGCTGTATATCGAAAGAAGCGAAGGATTCACTTCCCAAGCCCCCCAATAATTTGAAATAACGACAAATCTTTCAAGGACACTCCGACTCGCGATATTTACCGTTTCCGCTCGCTGTATATCGAAAGAAGCGATTGGTTCACATCCCAAGCCTCGCAATCGTTTAAAATATCGATAAAGCACAGTACGAGACTCGGGATCGCGATATTTACCGTTTCCGCTCGCTGTATATCGGAACAAGCGAATAATTCACATCCCAAGCCTCGCAATCGTTGAAAATATCGATAAATCAGAGTAGGAGACTCGGGATTGCGATATTTACATTTACCACTCGCTGCATATCGAAAGAAGCGAAGGATTCACTCCCCAAGCCTCGCAATAATTCGAAATAACGACAAATCATTCAAGGACATTCCGACTCGCGATATTTACCGTTTCCGCTCGCTGTATATCGAAACAAGCGAATAATTCACATCCCAAGCCTCGCAATCGATCAAAATATCTATAAATCAGAGAAGGAGACTCGGAAACGCGATAGTTACATTTACCGCAAGCTGTATATCGAAAGAAGCGAAGGATTCACTTACCAAGCCTCGCAATCGTTCAAAATATCGATAAATCAGAGAAGGAGACTCGGAAACATGGTATTTACATTTACCACAGGCTGTATGAAGAAAGAAGCGATGGATTCACTTCCCAAGCATCGCAATAATTCGAAATAACGACAAATCACTCAAGGTCACTCGGAATCACGATATTGATCTTTTCCGTATGCAGTGTATTGAAAGAAGCTAAGGATTCGTTTCCCAAGCCTCGCAATCGTTCAAAATATCGATAAATCAGAGTAGGAGACTCGGGATTGCGATATTTACATTTACCACTCGCTGCATATCGAAAGAAGCGAAGGATTCACTTCCCAAGCCTCGCAATAATTCGAAATAACGACAAATCACTCAAAGACACTCCGAATCGCGATATTTACCGTTTCCGCTCGCTGTATATCGAAACAAGCGAAGGATTCACATCCCAAGCCTCGCAATCGTTCAAAATATCGATAAATCAGAGAAGGAGACTCGGAAACGCGATATTTACATTTACCACAGGCTGTATGAAGAAAGAAGCGATGGATTCACTTCCCAAGCATCGCAATAATTCGAAATAACGACAAATCACTCAAGGTCACTCGGAATCACGATATTGATCTTTTCCGTATGCAGTGTATTGAAAGAAGCTAAGGATTCGTTTCCCAAGCCTCGCAATCGTTCAAAATATCGATAAATCAGAGTAGGAGACTCGGGATTGCGATATTTACCGTTTCCGCTCGCTGTATATCGAAAGAAGCGAAGGATTCACTTCCCAAGCCCCCCAATAATTTGAAATAACGACAAATCTTTCAAGGACACTCCGACTCGCGATATTTACCGTTTCCGCTCGCTGTATATCGAAAGAAGCGATTGGTTCACATCCCAAGCCTCGCAATCGTTTAAAATATCGATAAAGCACAGTACGAGACTCGGGATCGCGATATTTACCGTTTCCGCTCGCTGTATATCGGAACAAGCGAATAATTCACATCCCAAGCCTCGCAATCGTTGAAAATATCGATAAAGCACAGTACGAGACTCGGGATCGCGATATTTACCGTTTCCGCTCGCTGTATATCGGAACAAGCGAATAATTCACATCCCAAGCCTCGCAATCGTTGAAGATATCGATAATTCAGAGTAGGAGACTCGGAATCGCGATATTTACCTTTTCCGCTCGCTGTATATCGAAAGAAGCGAAGGATTCACTTCCCAAGCATCGCAATAATTCGAAATATCGATATATCAGAGTAGGAGACTCCGAATGGCGATATTTACCGTTTCCGCTCGCTGTATATCGAAAGAAGCGAAGGATTCACTTCCCAAGCCCCCCAATAATTTGAAATAACGACAAATCTTTCAAGGACACTCCGACTCGCGATATTTACCGTTTCCGCTCGCTGTATATCGAAAGAAGCGATTGATTCACATCCCAAGCCTCGCAATCGTTTAAAATATCGATAAAGCACAGTACGAGACTCGGGATCGCGATATTTACCGTTTCCGCTCGCTGTATATCGGAACAAGCGAATAATTCACATCCCAAGCCTCGCAATCGTTGAAAATATCGATAAATCAGAGTAGGAGACTCGGGATCGCGATATTTACATTTACCACTCGCTGTATATAGAAAGAAGCGATGAATTCGCTTCCCAAGCGTCGCAATAATTCGAAATAACGACAAATCTTTCAAGGACACTCCGACTCGCGATATTTACCGTTTCCGCTCGCTGTATATCGAAAGAAGCGATTGATTCACATCCCAAGCCTCGCAATCGTTCAAGATATCGATAATTCAGAGTAGGAGACTCGGAATCGCGATATTTACTGTTTCCGCTCGCTGTATATCGAAAGAAGCGAAGGATTCACTTCCCAAGCCCCCCAATAATTTGAAATAACGACAAATCTTTCAAGGACACTCCGACTCGCGATATTTACCGTTTCCGCTCGCTGTATATCGAAACAAGCGAATAATTCACATCCCAAGCCTCGCAATCGTTCAAGATATCGATAATTCAGAGTAGGAGACTCGGAAACGCGATGTTTACTGTTTCCGCTCGCTGTATATCGAAAGAAGCGAAAGATTCACTTCCCAAGCCCCCCAATAATTTGAAATAACGACAAATCTTTCAAGGACACTCCGACTCGCGATATTTACCGTTTCCGCTCGCTGTATATCGAAAGAAGCGATTGATTCACATCCCAAGCCTCGCAATCGTTTAAAATATCGATAAAGCACAGTACGAGACTCGGGATCGCGATATTTACCGTTTCCGCTCGCTGTATATCGGAACAAGCGAATAATTCACATCCCAAGCCTCGCAATCGTTGAAAATATCGATAAATCAGAGTAGGAGACTCGGGATCGCGATATTTACATTTACCACTCGCTGTATATAGAAAGAAGCGATGAATTCGCTTCCCAAGCGTCGCAATAATTCGAAATAACGACAAATCTTTCAAGGACACTACGACTCGCGATATTTACCGTTTCCGCTCGCTGTATATCGAAAGAAGCGAAGGATTCACTTCCCAAGCCCCCCAATAATTTGAAATAACGACAAATCTTTCAAGGACACTCCGACTCGCGATATTTACCGTTTCCGCTCGCTGTATATCGAAAGAAGCGATTGGTTCACATCCCAAGCCTCGCAATCGTTTAAAATATCGATAAAGCACAGTACGAGACTCGGGATCGCGATATTTACCGTTTCCGCTCGCTGTATATCGGAACAAGCGAATAATTCACATCCCAAGCCTCGCAATCGTTCAAGAAATCGATAATTCAGAGTAGGAGACTCGGAATCGCGATATTTACCTTTTCCGCTCGCTGTATATCGAAAGAAGCGAAGGATTCACCTCCCAAGCATCGCAATAATTCGAAATATCGATATATCAGAGTAGGAGACTCCGAATGGCGATATTTACCGTTTCCGGTCGCTGTATATCGAAAGAAGCGAGGGATTCACATCGCAAGCCTCGCAATCGTTCAAAATATCGGTAAATCAGAGTAGGAGACTCGGGATCGCGATATTTACATTTACCACTCGCTGTATATCGAAAGAAACGAAGGATTCACTTACCAAGCCTCGCAATCGTTCAAAATATCGATAAATCAGAGAAGGAGACTCGGAAACATGATATTTACATTTACCACAGGCTGTATGAAGAAAGAAGCGATGGAATCACTTCCCAAGCATCGCAATAATTCGAAATAACGACAAATCACTCAAGGTCACTCGGAATCACGATATTGATCTTTTCCGTATGCAGTGTATTGAAAGAAGCTAAGGATTCGTTTCCCAAGCCTCGCAATCGTTCAAAATATCGATAAATCAGAGTAGGAGACTCGGGATTGCGATATTTACATTTACCACTCGCTGCATATCGAAAGAAGCGAAGGATTCACTTAACAAGCCTCGCAATAATTCGAAATAACGACAAATCATTCAAGGACACTCCGACTCGCGATATTTACCGTTTCCTCTCGCTGTATATCGAAACAAGCGAATAATTCACATCCCAAGCCTCGCAATCGATCAAAATATATATAAATCAGAGAAGGAGACTCGGAAACGCGATAGTTACATTTACCGCAAGCTGCATATCGAAAGAAGCGAAGGATTCACTTACCAAGCCTCGCAATCGTTCAAAATATCGATAAATCAGAGAAGGAGACTCGGAAACATGATATTTACATTTACCACAGGCTGTATGAAGAAAGAAGCGATGGATTCACTTCCCAAGCATCGCAATAATTCGAAATAACGACAAATCACTCAAGGTCACTCGGAATCACGATATTGATCTTTTCCGTATGCAGTGTATTGAAAGAAGCTAAGGATTCGTTTCCCAAGCCTCGCAATCGTTCAAAATATCGATAAATCAGAGTAGGACACTTAGAATCGCGATATTTACCGTTTCCGCTCGCTGTATATCGAAACAAGCGAAGGATTCGCATCCCAAGCCTCGCAATCAATCAAAATATCGATAAATCAGAGTAGGAGACTCGGAAGCGCGATATTTACCGTTTCCGCTCGCTGTATATCGAAAGAAGATAAGGATTCACATCGCAAGCCTCGCAATCGTTCAAAATATCGGTAAATCAGAGTAGGAGACTCGGGATCGCGATATTTACATTTACCGCTAGCTGTATATCGAAAGAAGCGAAGGATTCACTTACCAAGTCTCGCAATCGTTCAAAATATCGATAAATCAGAGAAGGAGACTCGGAAACGCGATATTTACATTTACCACAGGCTGTATGAAGAAAGAAGCGATGGATTCACTTCCCAAGCATCGCAATAATTCGAAATAACGACAAATCACTCAAGGACACTCCGAATCGCGATATTTACCGTTTCCGCTCGCTATATATCGAAAGAAGCGAAGGATTCACTTACCAAGAATCGCAATCGTTCAAAATATCGATCAATCAGAGAAGGAGACTCGGAAACGCGATATTTACATTTACCACAAGCTGTATATCGAAAGATGCGAAGGATTCACTTACCAAGAATCGCAACCGTTCGAAATAACGAGAAATCACTCAAAGTCACGCAGAATCACGATATTGACCTTTTCCATATGCAGTGTATTGAAAGAAGCTAAGGATTCGTTTCCCAAGCCTGGCAATCGTTGAAAATATCGATAAATCAGAGAAGGAGACTCGGAAACATGATATTTACATTTACCACAGGCTGTATGAAGAAAGAAGCGATGGATTCACTTCCCAAGCATCGCAATAATTCGAAATAACGACAAATCACTCAAGGTCACGCAGAATCACGATATTGACCTTTTCCATATGCAGTGTATTGAAAGAAGCTAAGGATTCGTTTCCCAAGCCTCGCAATCGTTGAAAATATCGATAAATCAGAGTAGGAGACTCGGGATCGCGATATTTACATTTACCACTCGCTGTATATAGAAAGAAGCGATGAATTCGCTTCCCAAGCGTCGCAATAATTCGAAATAACGACAAATCTTTCAAGGACACTCCGACTCGCGATATTTACCGTTTCCGCTCGCTGTATATCGGAACAAGCGAATAATTCACATCCCAAGCCTCGCAATCGTTCAAGATATCGATAATTCAGAGTAGGAGACTCGGAATCGCGATATTTACTGTTTCCGCTCGCTGTATATCGAAAGAAGCGAAAGATTCACTTCCCAAGCCCCCCAATAATTTGAAATAACGACAAATCTTTCAAGGACACTCCGACTCGCGATATTTACCGTTTCCGCTCGCTGTATATCGGAACAAGCGAATAATTCACATCCCAAGCCTCGCAATCGTTCAAGATATCGATAATTCAGAGTAGGAGACTCGGAATCGCGATATTTACCTTTTCCGCTCGCTGTATATCGAAAGAAGCGAAGGATTCACTTCCCAAGCATCGCAATAATTCGAAATATCGATATATCAGAGTAGGAGACTCCGAATGGCGATATTTACCGTTTCCGGTCGCTGTATATCGAAAGAAGCGAGGGATTCACATCGCAAGCCTCGCAATCGTTCAAAATATCGGTAAATCAGAGTAGGAGACTCGGGATCGCGATATTTACATTTACCTATCGCTGTATATCGAAAGAAACGAAGGATTCACTTACCAAGCCTCGCAATCGTTCAAAATATCGATAAATCAGAGAAGGAGACTCGGAAACATGATATTTACATTTACCACAGGCTGTATGAAGAAAGAAGCGATGGAATCACTTCCCAAGCATCGCAATAATTCGAAATAACGACAAATAACTCAAGGTCACTCGGAATCACGATATTGATCTTTTCCGTATGCAGTGTATTGAAAGAAGCTAAGGATTCGTTTCCCAAGCCTCGCAATCGTTCAAAATATCGATAAATCAGAGTAGGAGACTCGGGATTGCGATATTTACATTTACCACTCGCTGCATATCGAAAGAAGCGAAGGATTCACTCCCCAAGCCTCGCAATAATTCGAAATAACGACAAATCATTCAAGGACATTCCGACTCGCGATATTTACCGTTTCCGCTCGCTGTATATCGAAACAAGCGAATAATTCACATCCCAAGCCTCGCAATCGATCAAAATATCTATAAATCAGAGAAGGAGACTCGGAAACGCGATAGTTACATTTACCGCAAGCTGTATATCGAAAGAAGCGAAGGATTCACTTACCAAGCCTCGCAATCGTTCAAAATATCGATAAATCAGAGACGGAGACTCGGAAACATGATATTTACATTTACCACAGGCTGTATGAAGAAAGAAGCGATGGATTCACTTCCCAAGCATCGCAATAATTCGAAATAACGACAAATCACTCAAGGTCACTCGGAATCACGATATTGATCTTTTCCGTATGCAGTGTATTGAAAGAAGCTAAGGATTCGTTTCCCAAGCCTCGCAATCGTTCAAAATATCGATAAATCAGAGTAGGAGACTCGGGATTGCGATATTTACATTTACCACTCGCTGCATATCGAAAGAAGCGAAGGATTCACTTCCCAAGCCTCGCAATAATTCGAAATAACGACAAATCACTCAAAGACACTCCGAATCGCGATATTTACCGTTTCCGCTCGCTGTATATCGAAACAAGCGAAGGATTTACATCCCAAGCCTCGAAATCGTACCAAAACATCGATAAATCAGAGTAGGACACTTAGAATCGCGATATTTACCGTTTATGCTCGCTGTATATCGAAACAAGCGAAGGATTCGCATCCCAAGCCTCGCAATCGATCAAAATATCGATAAATCAGAGTAGGAGACTCGGAAGCGCGATATTTACCGTTTCCACTCGCTGTATATCGAAAGAAGATAAGGATTCACATCGCAAGCCTCGCAATCGTTCAAAATATCGGTAAATCAGAGTAGGAGACTCGGGATCGCGATAGTTACATTTACCGCAAGCTGTATATCGAAAGAAGCGAAGGATTCACTTACCAAGCCTCGCAATCGTTCAAAATATCGATAAATCAGAGAAGGAGACTCGGAAACGCGATATTTACATTTACCACAGGCTGTATGAAGAAAGAAGCGATGGATTCACTTCCCAAGCATCGCAATAATTCGAAATAACGACAAATCACTCAAGGTCACTCGGAATCACGATATTGATCTTTTCCGTATGCAGTGTATTGAAAGAAGCTAAGGATTCGTTTCCCAAGCCTCGCAATCGTTCAAAATATCGATAAATCAGAGTAGGAGACTCGGGATTGCGATATTTACATTTACCACTCGCTGCATATCGAAAGAAGCGAAGGATTCACTTCCCAAGCCTCGCAATAATTCGAAATAACGACAAATCACTCAAAGACACTCCGAATCGCGATATTTACCGTTTCCGCTCGCTGTATATCTTAAGAAGCGAAGGATTCACTTCCCAAGCCCCCCAATAATTTGAAATAACGACAAATCTTTCAAGGACACTCCGACTCGCGATATTTACCGTTTCCGCTCGCTGTATATCGAAAGAAGCGATTGGTTCACATCCCAAGCCTCGCAATCGTTTAAAATATCGATAAAGCACAGTACGAGACTCGGGATCGCGATATTTACCGTTTCCGCTCGCTGTATATCGGAACAAGCGAATAATTCACATCCCAAGCCTCGCAATCGTTGAAAATATCGATAAATCAGAGTAGGAGACTCGGGATCGCGATATTTACATTTACCACTCGCTGTATATAGAAAGAAGCGATGAATTCGCTTCCCAAGCGTCGCAATAATTCGAAATAACGACAAATCTTTCAAGGACACTCCGACTCGCGATATTTACCGTTTCCGCTCGCTGTATATCGAAAGAAGCGATTGATTCACATCCCAAGCCTCGCAATCGTTCAAGATATCGATAATTCAGAGTAGGAGACTCGGAATCGCGATATTTACTGTTTCCGCTCGCTGTATATCGAAAGAAGCGAAGGATTCACTTCCCAAGCCCCCCAATAATTTGAAATAACGACAAATCTTTCAAGGACACTCCGACTCGCGATATTTACCGTTTCCGCTCGCTGTATATCGAAAGAAGCGATTGATTCACATCCCAAGCCTCGCAATCGTTTAAAATATCGATAAAGCACAGTACGAGACTCGGGATCGCGATATTTACCGTTTCCGCTCGCTGTATATCGGAACAAGCGAATAATTCACATCCCAAGCCTCGCAATCGTTGAAGATATCGATAATTCAGAGTAGGACACTTAGAATCGCGATATTTACCGTTTCCGCTCGCTGTATATCGAAACAAGCGAAGGATTCGCATCCCAAGCCTCGCAATCAATCAAAATATCGATAAATCAGAGTAGGAGACTCGGAAGCGCGATATTTACCGTTTCCGCTCGCTGTATATCGAAAGAAGATAAGGATTCACATCGCAAGCCTCGCAATCGTTCAAAATATCGGTAAATCAGAGTAGGAGACTCGGGCTCGCGATAGTTACATTTACCGCAAGCTGTATATCGAAAGAAGCGAAGGATTCACTTACCAAGCCTCGCAATCGTTCAAAATATCGATAAATCAGAGAAGGAGACTCGGAAACGCGATATTTACATTTACCACAGGCTGTATGAAGAAAGAAGCGATGGATTCACTTCCCAAGCATCGCAATAATTCGAAATAACGACAAATCACTCAAGGTCACTCGGAATCACGATATTGATCTTTTCCGTATGCAGTGTATTGAAAGAAGCTAAGGATTCGTTTCCCAAGCCTCGCAATCGTTCAAAATATCGATAAATCAGAGTAGGAGACTCGGGATTGCGATATTTACCGTTTCCGCTCGCTGTATATCGAAAGAAGCGAAGGATTCACTTCCCAAGCCCCCCAATAATTTGAAATAACGACAAATCTTTCAAGGACACTCCGACTCGCGATATTTACCGTTTCCGCTCGCTGTATATCGAAAGAAGCGATTGGTTCACATCCCAAGCCTCGCAATCGTTTAAAATATCGATAAAGCACAGTACGAGACTCGGGATCGCGATATTTACCGTTTCCGCTCGCTGTATATCGGAACAAGCGAATAATTCACATCCCAAGCCTCGCAATCGTTGAAAATATCGATAAATCAGAGTAGGAGACTCGGGATCGCGATATTTACATTTACCACTCGCTGTATATAGAAAGAAGCGATGAATTCGCTTCCCAAGCGTCGCAATAATTCGAAATAACGACAAATCTTTCAAGGACACTCCGACTCGCGATATTTACCGTTTCCGCTCGCTGTATATCGAAAGAAGCGATTGATTCACATCCCAAGCCTCGCAATCGTTCAAGATATCGATAATTCAGAGTAGGAGACTCGGAATCGCGATATTTACTGTTTCCGCTCGCTGTATATCGAAAGAAGCGAAGGATTCACTTCCCAAGCCCCCCAATAATTTGAAATAACGACAAATCTTTCAAGGACACTCCGACTCGCGATATTTACCGTTTCCGCTCGCTGTATATCGAAAGAAGCGATTGATTCACATCCCAAGCCTCGCAATCGTTTAAAATATCGATAAAGCACAGTACGAGACTCGGGATCGCGATATTTACCGTTTCCGCTCGCTGTATATCGGAACAAGCGAATAATTCACATCCCAAGCCTCGCAATCGTTGAAGATATCGATAATTCAGAGTAGGAGACTCGGAATCGCGATATTTACCTTTTCCGCTCGCTGTATATCGAAAGAAGCGAAGGATTCACTTCCCAAGCATCGCAATAATTCGAAATATCGATATATCAGAGTAGGAGACTCCGAATGGCGATATTTACCGTTTCCGCTCGCTGTATATCGAAAGAAGCGAAGGATTCACTTCCCAAGCCCCCCAATAATTTGAAATAACGACAAATCTTTCAAGGACACTCCGACTCGCGATATTTACCGTTTCCGCTCGCTGTATATCGAAAGAAGCGATTGATTCACATCCCAAGCCTCGCAATCGTTTAAAATATCGATAAAGCACAGTACGAGACTCGGGATCGCGATATTTACCGTTTCCGCTCGCTGTATATCGGAACAAGCGAATAATTCACATCCCAAGCCTCGCAATCGTTGAAAATATCGATAAATCAGAGTAGGAGACTCGGGATCGCGATATTTACATTTACCACTCGCTGTATATAGAAAGAAGCGATGAATTCGCTTCCCAAGCGTCGCAATAATTCGAAATAACGACAAATCTTTCAAGGACACTACGACTCGCGATATTTACCGTTTCCGCTGGCTGTATATCGAAAGAAGCGAAGGATTCACTTCCCAAGCCCCCCAATAATTTGAAATAACGACAAATCTTTCAAGGACACTCCGACTCGCGATATTTACCGTTTCCGCTCGCTGTATATCGAAAGAAGCGATTGGTTCACATCCCAAGCCTCGCAATCGTTTAAAATATCGATAAAGCACAGTACGAGACTCGGGATCGCGATATTTACCGTTTCCGCTCGCTGTATATCGGAACAAGCGAATAATTCACATCCCAAGCCTCGCAATCGTTGAAAATATCGATAAATCAGAGTAGGAGACTCGGGATTGCGATATTTACATTTACCACTCGCTGCATATCGAAAGAAGCGAAGGATTCACTCCCCAAGCCTCGCAATAATTCGAAATAACGACAAATCATTCAAGGACATTCCGACTCGCGATATTTACCGTTTCCGCTCGCTGTATATCGAAACAAGCGAATAATTCACATCCCAAGCCTCGCAATCGATCAAAATATCTATAAATCAGAGAAGGAGACTCGGAAACGCGATAGTTACATTTACCGCAAGCTGTATATCGAAAGAAGCGAAGGATTCACTTACCAAGCCTCGCAATCGTTCAAAATATCGATAAATCAGAGAAGGAGACTCGGAAACATGGTATTTACATTTACCACAGGCTGTATGAAGAAAGAAGCGATGGATTCACTTCCCAAGCATCGCAATAATTCGAAATAACGACAAATCACTCAAGGTCACTCGGAATCACGATATTGATCTTTTCCGTATGCAGTGTATTGAAAGAAGCTAAGGATTCGTTTCCCAAGCCTCGCAATCGTTCAAAATATCGATAAATCAGAGTAGGAGACTCGGGATTGCGATATTTACATTTACCACTCGCTGCATATCGAAAGAAGCGAAGGATTCACTTCCCAAGCCTCGCAATAATTCGAAATAACGACAAATCACTCAAAGACACTCCGAATCGCGATATTTACCGTTTCCGCTCGCTGTATATCGAAACAAGCGAAGGATTCACATCCCAAGCCTCGCAATCGTTCAAAATATCGATAAATCAGAGAAGGAGACTCGGAAACGCGATATTTACATTTACCACAGGCTGTATGAAGAAAGAAGCGATGGATTCACTTCCCAAGCATCGCAATAATTCGAAATAACGACAAATCACTCAAGGTCACTCGGAATCACGATATTGATCTTTTCCGTATGCAGTGTATTGAAAGAAGCTAAGGATTCGTTTCCCAAGCCTCGCAATCGTTCAAAATATCGATAAATCAGAGTAGGAGACTCGGGATTGCGATATTTACCGTTTCCGCTCGCTGTATATCGAAAGAAGCGAAGGATTCACTTCCCAAGCCCCCCAATAATTTGAAATAACGACAAATCTTTCAAGGACACTCCGACTCGCGATATTTACCGTTTCCGCTCGCTGTATATCGAAAGAAGCGATTGGTTCACATCCCAAGCCTCGCAATCGTTTAAAATATCGATAAAGCACAGTACGAGACTCGGGATCGCGATATTTACCGTTTCCGCTCGCTGTATATCGGAACAAGCGAATAATTCACATCCCAAGCCTCGCAATCGTTGAAAATATCGATAAAGCACAGTACGAGACTCGGGATCGCGATATTTACCGTTTCCGCTCGCTGTATATCGGAACAAGCGAATAATTCACATCCCAAGCCTCGCAATCGTTGAAGATATCGATAATTCAGAGTAGGAGACTCGGAATCGCGATATTTACCTTTTCCGCTCGCTGTATATCGAAAGAAGCGAAGGATTCACTTCCCAAGCATCGCAATAATTCGAAATATCGATATATCAGAGTAGGAGACTCCGAATGGCGATATTTACCGTTTCCGCTCGCTGTATATCGAAAGAAGCGAAGGATTCACTTCCCAAGCCCCCCAATAATTTGAAATAACGACAAATCTTTCAAGGACACTCCGACTCGCGATATTTACCGTTTCCGCTCGCTGTATATCGAAAGAAGCGATTGATTCACATCCCAAGCCTCGCAATCGTTTAAAATATCGATAAAGCACAGTACGAGACTCGGGATCGCGATATTTACCGTTTCCGCTCGCTGTATATCGGAACAAGCGAATAATTCACATCCCAAGCCTCGCAATCGTTGAAAATATCGATAAATCAGAGTAGGAGACTCGGGATCGCGATATTTACATTTACCACTCGCTGTATATAGAAAGAAGCGATGAATTCGCTTCCCAAGCGTCGCAATAATTCGAAATAACGACAAATCTTTCAAGGACACTCCGACTCGCGATATTTACCGTTTCCGCTCGCTGTATATCGAAAGAAGCGATTGATTCACATCCCAAGCCTCGCAATCGTTCAAGATATCGATAATTCAGAGTAGGAGACTCGGAATCGCGATATTTACTGTTTCCGCTCGCTGTATATCGAAAGAAGCGAAGGATTCACTTCCCAAGCCCCCCAATAATTTGAAATAACGACAAATCTTTCAAGGACACTCCGACTCGCGATATTTACCGTTTCCGCTCGCTGTATATCGAAACAAGCGAATAATTCACATCCCAAGCCTCGCAATCGTTCAAGATATCGATAATTCAGAGTAGGAGACTCGGAAACGCGATGTTTACTGTTTCCGCTCGCTGTATATCGAAAGAAGCGAAAGATTCACTTCCCAAGCCCCCCAATAATTTGAAATAACGACAAATCTTTCAAGGACACTCCGACTCGCGATATTTACCGTTTCCGCTCGCTGTATATCGAAAGAAGCGATTGATTCACATCCCAAGCCTCGCAATCGTTTAAAATATCGATAAAGCACAGTACGAGACTCGGGATCGCGATATTTACCGTTTCCGCTCGCTGTATATCGGAACAAGCGAATAATTCACATCCCAAGCCTCGCAATCGTTGAAAATATCGATAAATCAGAGTAGGAGACTCGGGATCGCGATATTTACATTTACCACTCGCTGTATATAGAAAGAAGCGATGAATTCGCTTCCCAAGCGTCGCAATAATTCGAAATAACGACAAATCTTTCAAGGACACTACGACTCGCGATATTTACCGTTTCCGCTCGCTGTATATCGAAAGAAGCGAAGGATTCACTTCCCAAGCCCCCCAATAATTTGAAATAACGACAAATCTTTCAAGGACACTCCGACTCGCGATATTTACCGTTTCCGCTCGCTGTATATCGAAAGAAGCGATTGGTTCACATCCCAAGCCTCGCAATCGTTTAAAATATCGATAAAGCACAGTACGAGACTCGGGATCGCGATATTTACCGTTTCCGCTCGCTGTATATCGGAACAAGCGAATAATTCACATCCCAAGCCTCGCAATCGTTCAAGAAATCGATAATTCAGAGTAGGAGACTCGGAATCGCGATATTTACCTTTTCCGCTCGCTGTATATCGAAAGAAGCGAAGGATTCACCTCCCAAGCATCGCAATAATTCGAAATATCGATATATCAGAGTAGGAGACTCCGAATGGCGATATTTACCGTTTCCGGTCGCTGTATATCGAAAGAAGCGAGGGATTCACATCGCAAGCCTCGCAATCGTTCAAAATATCGGTAAATCAGAGTAGGAGACTCGGGATCGCGATATTTACATTTACCACTCGCTGTATATCGAAAGAAACGAAGGATTCACTTACCAAGCCTCGCAATCGTTCAAAATATCGATAAATCAGAGACGGAGACTCGGAAACATGATATTTACATTTACCACAGGCTGTATGAAGAAAGAAGCGATGGATTCACTTCCCAAGCATCGCAATAATTCGAAATAACGACAAATCACTCAAGGTCACTCGGAATCACGATATTGATCTTTTCCGTATGCAGTGTATTGAAAGAAGCTAAGGATTCGTTTCCCAAGCCTCGCAATCGTTCAAAATATCGATAAATCAGAGTAGGAGACTCGGGATTGCGATATTTACATTTACCACTCGCTGCATATCGAAAGAAGCGAAGGATTCACTTCCCAAGCCTCGCAATAATTCGAAATAACGACAAATCACTCAAAGACACTCCGAATCGCGATATTTACCGTTTCCGCTCGCTGTATATCGAAACAAGCGAAGGATTTACATCCCAAGCCTCGAAATCGTACCAAAACATCGATAAATCAGAGTAGGACACTTAGAATCGCGATATTTACCGTTTATGCTCGCTGTATATCGAAACAAGCGAAGGATTCGCATCCCAAGCCTCGCAATCGATCAAAATATCGATAAATCAGAGTAGGAGACTCGGAAGCGCGATATTTACCGTTTCCACTCGCTGTATATCGAAAGAAGATAAGGATTCACATCGCAAGCCTCGCAATCGTTCAAAATATCGGTAAATCAGAGTAGGAGACTCGGGATCGCGATAGTTACATTTACCGCAAGCTGTATATCGAAAGAAGCGAAGGATTCACTTACCAAGCCTCGCAATCGTTCAAAATATCGATAAATCAGAGAAGGAGACTCGGAAACGCGATATTTACATTTACCACAGGCTGTATGAAGAAAGAAGCGATGGATTCACTTCCCAAGCATCGCAATAATTCGAAATAACGACAAATCACTCAAGGTCACTCGGAATCACGATATTGATCTTTTCCGTATGCAGTGTATTGAAAGAAGCTAAGGATTCGTTTCCCAAGCCTCGCAATCGTTCAAAATATCGATAAATCAGAGTAGGAGACTCGGGATTGCGATATTTACATTTACCACTCGCTGCATATCGAAAGAAGCGAAGGATTCACTTCCCAAGCCTCGCAATAATTCGAAATAACGACAAATCACTCAAAGACACTCCGAATCGCGATATTTACCGTTTCCGCTCGCTGTATATCTTAAGAAGCGAAGGATTCACTTCCCAAGCCCCCCAATAATTTGAAATAACGACAAATCTTTCAAGGACACTCCGACTCGCGATATTTACCGTTTCCGCTCGCTGTATATCGAAAGAAGCGATTGGTTCACATCCCAAGCCTCGCAATCGTTTAAAATATCGATAAAGCACAGTACGAGACTCGGGATCGCGATATTTACCGTTTCCGCTCGCTGTATATCGGAACAAGCGAATAATTCACATCCCAAGCCTCGCAATCGTTGAAAATATCGATAAATCAGAGTAGGAGACTCGGGATCGCGATATTTACATTTACCACTCGCTGTATATAGAAAGAAGCGATGAATTCGCTTCCCAAGCGTCGCAATAATTCGAAATAACGACAAATCTTTCAAGGACACTCCGACTCGCGATATTTACCGTTTCCGCTCGCTGTATATCGAAAGAAGCGATTGATTCACATCCCAAGCCTCGCAATCGTTCAAGATATCGATAATTCAGAGTAGGAGACTCGGAATCGCGATATTTACTGTTTCCGCTCGCTGTATATCGAAAGAAGCGAAGGATTCACTTCCCAAGCCCCCCAATAATTTGAAATAACGACAAATCTTTCAAGGACACTCCGACTCGCGATATTTACCGTTTCCGCTCGCTGTATATCGAAAGAAGCGATTGATTCACATCCCAAGCCTCGCAATCGTTTAAAATATCGATAAAGCACAGTACGAGACTCGGGATCGCGATATTTACCGTTTCCGCTCGCTGTATATCGGAACAAGCGAATAATTCACATCCCAAGCCTCGCAATCGTTGAAGATATCGATAATTCAGAGTAGGACACTTAGAATCGCGATATTTACCGTTTCCGCTCGCTGTATATCGAAACAAGCGAAGGATTCGCATCCCAAGCCTCGCAATCAATCAAAATATCGATAAATCAGAGTAGGAGACTCGGAAGCGCGATATTTACCGTTTCCGCTCGCTGTATATCGAAAGAAGATAAGGATTCACATCGCAAGCCTCGCAATCGTTCAAAATATCGGTAAATCAGAGTAGGAGACTCGGGCTCGCGATAGTTACATTTACCGCAAGCTGTATATCGAAAGAAGCGAAGGATTCACTTACCAAGCCTCGCAATCGTTCAAAATATCGATAAATCAGAGAAGGAGACTCGGAAACGCGATATTTACATTTACCACAGGCTGTATGAAGAAAGAAGCGATGGATTCACTTCCCAAGCATCGCAATAATTCGAAATAACGACAAATCACTCAAGGTCACTCGGAATCACGATATTGATCTTTTCCGTATGCAGTGTATTGAAAGAAGCTAAGGATTCGTTTCCCAAGCCTCGCAATCGTTCAAAATATCGATAAATCAGAGTAGGAGACTCGGGATTGCGATATTTACCGTTTCCGCTCGCTGTATATCGAAAGAAGCGAAGGATTCACTTCCCAAGCCCCCCAATAATTTGAAATAACGACAAATCTTTCAAGGACACTCCGACTCGCGATATTTACCGTTTCCGCTCGCTGTATATCGAAAGAAGCGATTGGTTCACATCCCAAGCCTCGCAATCGTTTAAAATATCGATAAAGCACAGTACGAGACTCGGGATCGCGATATTTACCGTTTCCGCTCGCTGTATATCGGAACAAGCGAATAATTCACATCCCAAGCCTCGCAATCGTTGAAAATATCGATAAATCAGAGTAGGAGACTCGGGATCGCGATATTTACATTTACCACTCGCTGTATATAGAAAGAAGCGATGAATTCGCTTCCCAAGCGTCGCAATAATTCGAAATAACGACAAATCTTTCAAGGACACTCCGACTCGCGATATTTACCGTTTCCGCTCGCTGTATATCGAAAGAAGCGATTGATTCACATCCCAAGCCTCGCAATCGTTCAAGATATCGATAATTCAGAGTAGGAGACTCGGAATCGCGATATTTACTGTTTCCGCTCGCTGTATATCGAAAGAAGCGAAGGATTCACTTCCCAAGCCCCCCAATAATTTGAAATAACGACAAATCTTTCAAGGACACTCCGACTCGCGATATTTACCGTTTCCGCTCGCTGTATATCGAAAGAAGCGATTGATTCACATCCCAAGCCTCGCAATCGTTTAAAATATCGATAAAGCACAGTACGAGACTCGGGATCGCGATATTTACCGTTTCCGCTCGCTGTATATCGGAACAAGCGAATAATTCACATCCCAAGCCTCGCAATCGTTGAAGATATCGATAATTCAGAGTAGGAGACTCGGAATCGCGATATTTACCTTTTCCGCTCGCTGTATATCGAAAGAAGCGAAGGATTCACTTCCCAAGCATCGCAATAATTCGAAATATCGATATATCAGAGTAGGAGACTCCGAATGGCGATATTTACCGTTTCCGCTCGCTGTATATCGAAAGAAGCGAAGGATTCACTTCCCAAGCCCCCCAATAATTTGAAATAACGACAAATCTTTCAAGGACACTCCGACTCGCGATATTTACCGTTTCCGCTCGCTGTATATCGAAAGAAGCGATTGATTCACATCCCAAGCCTCGCAATCGTTTAAAATATCGATAAAGCACAGTACGAGACTCGGGATCGCGATATTTACCGTTTCCGCTCGCTGTATATCGGAACAAGCGAATAATTCACATCCCAAGCCTCGCAATCGTTGAAAATATCGATAAATCAGAGTAGGAGACTCGGGATCGCGATATTTACATTTACCACTCGCTGTATATAGAAAGAAGCGATGAATTCGCTTCCCAAGCGTCGCAATAATTCGAAATAACGACAAATCTTTCAAGGACACTACGACTCGCGATATTTACCGTTTCCGCTGGCTGTATATCGAAAGAAGCGAAGGATTCACTTCCCAAGCCCCCCAATAATTTGAAATAACGACAAATCTTTCAAGGACACTCCGACTCGCGATATTTACCGTTTCCGCTCGCTGTATATCGAAAGAAGCGATTGGTTCACATCCCAAGCCTCGCAATCGTTTAAAATATCGATAAAGCACAGTACGAGACTCGGGATCGCGATATTTACCGTTTCCGCTCGCTGTATATCGGAACAAGCGAATAATTCACATCCCAAGCCTCGCAATCGTTGAAAATATCGATAAATCAGAGTAGGAGACTCGGGATTGCGATATTTACATTTACCACTCGCTGCATATCGAAAGAAGCGAAGGATTCACTCCCCAAGCCTCGCAATAATTCGAAATAACGACAAATCATTCAAGGACATTCCGACTCGCGATATTTACCGTTTCCGCTCGCTGTATATCGAAACAAGCGAATAATTCACATCCCAAGCCTCGCAATCGATCAAAATATCTATAAATCAGAGAAGGAGACTCGGAAACGCGATAGTTACATTTACCGCAAGCTGTATATCGAAAGAAGCGAAGGATTCACTTACCAAGCCTCGCAATCGTTCAAAATATCGATAAATCAGAGAAGGAGACTCGGAAACATGGTATTTACATTTACCACAGGCTGTATGAAGAAAGAAGCGATGGATTCACTTCCCAAGCATCGCAATAATTCGAAATAACGACAAATCACTCAAGGTCACTCGGAATCACGATATTGATCTTTTCCGTATGCAGTGTATTGAAAGAAGCTAAGGATTCGTTTCCCAAGCCTCGCAATCGTTCAAAATATCGATAAATCAGAGTAGGAGACTCGGGATTGCGATATTTACATTTACCACTCGCTGCATATCGAAAGAAGCGAAGGATTCACTTCCCAAGCCTCGCAATAATTCGAAATAACGACAAATCACTCAAAGACACTCCGAATCGCGATATTTACCGTTTCCGCTCGCTGTATATCGAAACAAGCGAAGGATTCACATCCCAAGCCTCGCAATCGTTCAAAATATCGATAAATCAGAGAAGGAGACTCGGAAACGCGATATTTACATTTACCACAGGCTGTATGAAGAAAGAAGCGATGGATTCACTTCCCAAGCATCGCAATAATTCGAAATAACGACAAATCACTCAAGGTCACTCGGAATCACGATATTGATCTTTTCCGTATGCAGTGTATTGAAAGAAGCTAAGGATTCGTTTCCCAAGCCTCGCAATCGTTCAAAATATCGATAAATCAGAGTAGGAGACTCGGGATTGCGATATTTACCGTTTCCGCTCGCTGTATATCGAAAGAAGCGAAGGATTCACTTCCCAAGCCCCCCAATAATTTGAAATAACGACAAATCTTTCAAGGACACTCCGACTCGCGATATTTACCGTTTCCGCTCGCTGTATATCGAAAGAAGCGATTGGTTCACATCCCAAGCCTCGCAATCGTTTAAAATATCGATAAAGCACAGTACGAGACTCGGGATCGCGATATTTACCGTTTCCGCTCGCTGTATATCGGAACAAGCGAATAATTCACATCCCAAGCCTCGCAATCGTTGAAAATATCGATAAAGCACAGTACGAGACTCGGGATCGCGATATTTACCGTTTCCGCTCGCTGTATATCGGAACAAGCGAATAATTCACATCCCAAGCCTCGCAATCGTTGAAGATATCGATAATTCAGAGTAGGAGACTCGGAATCGCGATATTTACCTTTTCCGCTCGCTGTATATCGAAAGAAGCGAAGGATTCACTTCCCAAGCATCGCAATAATTCGAAATATCGATATATCAGAGTAGGAGACTCCGAATGGCGATATTTACCGTTTCCGCTCGCTGTATATCGAAAGAAGCGAAGGATTCACTTCCCAAGCCCCCCAATAATTTGAAATAACGACAAATCTTTCAAGGACACTCCGACTCGCGATATTTACCGTTTCCGCTCGCTGTATATCGAAAGAAGCGATTGATTCACATCCCAAGCCTCGCAATCGTTTAAAATATCGATAAAGCACAGTACGAGACTCGGGATCGCGATATTTACCGTTTCCGCTCGCTGTATATCGGAACAAGCGAATAATTCACATCCCAAGCCTCGCAATCGTTGAAAATATCGATAAATCAGAGTAGGAGACTCGGGATCGCGATATTTACATTTACCACTCGCTGTATATAGAAAGAAGCGATGAATTCGCTTCCCAAGCGTCGCAATAATTCGAAATAACGACAAATCTTTCAAGGACACTCCGACTCGCGATATTTACCGTTTCCGCTCGCTGTATATCGAAAGAAGCGATTGATTCACATCCCAAGCCTCGCAATCGTTCAAGATATCGATAATTCAGAGTAGGAGACTCGGAATCGCGATATTTACTGTTTCCGCTCGCTGTATATCGAAAGAAGCGAAGGATTCACTTCCCAAGCCCCCCAATAATTTGAAATAACGACAAATCTTTCAAGGACACTCCGACTCGCGATATTTACCGTTTCCGCTCGCTGTATATCGAAACAAGCGAATAATTCACATCCCAAGCCTCGCAATCGTTCAAGATATCGATAATTCAGAGTAGGAGACTCGGAAACGCGATGTTTACTGTTTCCGCTCGCTGTATATCGAAAGAAGCGAAAGATTCACTTCCCAAGCCCCCCAATAATTTGAAATAACGACAAATCTTTCAAGGACACTCCGACTCGCGATATTTACCGTTTCCGCTCGCTGTATATCGAAAGAAGCGATTGATTCACATCCCAAGCCTCGCAATCGTTTAAAATATCGATAAAGCACAGTACGAGACTCGGGATCGCGATATTTACCGTTTCCGCTCGCTGTATATCGGAACAAGCGAATAATTCACATCCCAAGCCTCGCAATCGTTGAAAATATCGATAAATCAGAGTAGGAGACTCGGGATCGCGATATTTACATTTACCACTCGCTGTATATAGAAAGAAGCGATGAATTCGCTTCCCAAGCGTCGCAATAATTCGAAATAACGACAAATCTTTCAAGGACACTACGACTCGCGATATTTACCGTTTCCGCTCGCTGTATATCGAAAGAAGCGAAGGATTCACTTCCCAAGCCCCCCAATAATTTGAAATAACGACAAATCTTTCAAGGACACTCCGACTCGCGATATTTACCGTTTCCGCTCGCTGTATATCGAAAGAAGCGATTGGTTCACATCCCAAGCCTCGCAATCGTTTAAAATATCGATAAAGCACAGTACGAGACTCGGGATCGCGATATTTACCGTTTCCGCTCGCTGTATATCGGAACAAGCGAATAATTCACATCCCAAGCCTCGCAATCGTTCAAGAAATCGATAATTCAGAGTAGGAGACTCGGAATCGCGATATTTACCTTTTCCGCTCGCTGTATATCGAAAGAAGCGAAGGATTCACCTCCCAAGCATCGCAATAATTCGAAATATCGATATATCAGAGTAGGAGACTCCGAATGGCGATATTTACCGTTTCCGGTCGCTGTATATCGAAAGAAGCGAGGGATTCACATCGCAAGCCTCGCAATCGTTCAAAATATCGGTAAATCAGAGTAGGAGACTCGGGATCGCGATATTTACATTTACCACTCGCTGTATATCGAAAGAAACGAAGGATTCACTTACCAAGCCTCGCAATCGTTCAAAATATCGATAAATCAGAGAAGGAGACTCGGAAACATGATATTTACATTTACCACAGGCTGTATGAAGAAAGAAGCGATGGAATCACTTCCCAAGCATCGCAATAATTCGAAATAACGACAAATCACTCAAGGTCACTCGGAATCACGATATTGATCTTTTCCGTATGCAGTGTATTGAAAGAAGCTAAGGATTCGTTTCCCAAGCCTCGCAATCGTTCAAAATATCGATAAATCAGAGTAGGAGACTCGGGATTGCGATATTTACATTTACCACTCGCTGCATATCGAAAGAAGCGAAGGATTCACTTAACAAGCCTCGCAATAATTCGAAATAACGACAAATCATTCAAGGACACTCCGACTCGCGATATTTACCGTTTCCTCTCGCTGTATATCGAAACAAGCGAATAATTCACATCCCAAGCCTCGCAATCGATCAAAATATATATAAATCAGAGAAGGAGACTCGGAAACGCGATAGTTACATTTACCGCAAGCTGCATATCGAAAGAAGCGAAGGATTCACTTACCAAGCCTCGCAATCGTTCAAAATATCGATAAATCAGAGAAGGAGACTCGGAAACATGATATTTACATTTACCACAGGCTGTATGAAGAAAGAAGCGATGGATTCACTTCCCAAGCATCGCAATAATTCGAAATAACGACAAATCACTCAAGGTCACTCGGAATCACGATATTGATCTTTTCCGTATGCAGTGTATTGAAAGAAGCTAAGGATTCGTTTCCCAAGCCTCGCAATCGTTCAAAATATCGATAAATCAGAGTAGGACACTTAGAATCGCGATATTTACCGTTTCCGCTCGCTGTATATCGAAACAAGCGAAGGATTCGCATCCCAAGCCTCGCAATCAATCAAAATATCGATAAATCAGAGTAGGAGACTCGGAAGCGCGATATTTACCGTTTCCGCTCGCTGTATATCGAAAGAAGATAAGGATTCACATCGCAAGCCTCGCAATCGTTCAAAATATCGGTAAATCAGAGTAGGAGACTCGGGATCGCGATATTTACATTTACCGCTAGCTGTATATCGAAAGAAGCGAAGGATTCACTTACCAAGTCTCGCAATCGTTCAAAATATCGATAAATCAGAGAAGGAGACTCGGAAACGCGATATTTACATTTACCACAGGCTGTATGAAGAAAGAAGCGATGGATTCACTTCCCAAGCATCGCAATAATTCGAAATAACGACAAATCACTCAAGGACACTCCGAATCGCGATATTTACCGTTTCCGCTCGCTATATATCGAAAGAAGCGAAGGATTCACTTACCAAGAATCGCAATCGTTCAAAATATCGATCAATCAGAGAAGGAGACTCGGAAACGCGATATTTACATTTACCACAAGCTGTATATCGAAAGATGCGAAGGATTCACTTACCAAGAATCGCAACCGTTCGAAATAACGAGAAATCACTCAAAGTCACGCAGAATCACGATATTGACCTTTTCCATATGCAGTGTATTGAAAGAAGCTAAGGATTCGTTTCCCAAGCCTGGCAATCGTTGAAAATATCGATAAATCAGAGAAGGAGACTCGGAAACATGATATTTACATTTACCACAGGCTGTATGAAGAAAGAAGCGATGGATTCACTTCCCAAGCATCGCAATAATTCGAAATAACGACAAATCACTCAAGGTCACGCAGAATCACGATATTGACCTTTTCCATATGCAGTGTATTGAAAGAAGCTAAGGATTCGTTTCCCAAGCCTCGCAATCGTTGAAAATATCGATAAATCAGAGTAGGAGACTCGGGATCGCGATATTTACATTTACCACTCGCTGTATATAGAAAGAAGCGATGAATTCGCTTCCCAAGCGTCGCAATAATTCGAAATAACGACAAATCTTTCAAGGACACTCCGACTCGCGATATTTACCGTTTCCGCTCGCTGTATATCGGAACAAGCGAATAATTCACATCCCAAGCCTCGCAATCGTTCAAGATATCGATAATTCAGAGTAGGAGACTCGGAATCGCGATATTTACTGTTTCCGCTCGCTGTATATCGAAAGAAGCGAAAGATTCACTTCCCAAGCCCCCCAATAATTTGAAATAACGACAAATCTTTCAAGGACACTCCGACTCGCGATATTTACCGTTTCCGCTCGCTGTATATCGGAACAAGCGAATAATTCACATCCCAAGCCTCGCAATCGTTCAAGATATCGATAATTCAGAGTAGGAGACTCGGAATCGCGATATTTACCTTTTCCGCTCGCTGTATATCGAAAGAAGCGAAGGATTCACTTCCCAAGCATCGCAATAATTCGAAATATCGATATATCAGAGTAGGAGACTCCGAATGGCGATATTTACCGTTTCCGGTCGCTGTATATCGAAAGAAGCGAGGGATTCACATCGCAAGCCTCGCAATCGTTCAAAATATCGGTAAATCAGAGTAGGAGACTCGGGATCGCGATATTTACATTTACCTATCGCTGTATATCGAAAGAAACGAAGGATTCACTTACCAAGCCTCGCAATCGTTCAAAATATCGATAAATCAGAGAAGGAGACTCGGAAACATGATATTTACATTTACCACAGGCTGTATGAAGAAAGAAGCGATGGAATCACTTCCCAAGCATCGCAATAATTCGAAATAACGACAAATAACTCAAGGTCACTCGGAATCACGATATTGATCTTTTCCGTATGCAGTGTATTGAAAGAAGCTAAGGATTCGTTTCCCAAGCCTCGCAATCGTTCAAAATATCGATAAATCAGAGTAGGAGACTCGGGATTGCGATATTTACATTTACCACTCGCTGCATATCGAAAGAAGCGAAGGATTCACTCCCCAAGCCTCGCAATAATTCGAAATAACGACAAATCATTCAAGGACATTCCGACTCGCGATATTTACCGTTTCCGCTCGCTGTATATCGAAACAAGCGAATAATTCACATCCCAAGCCTCGCAATCGATCAAAATATCTATAAATCAGAGAAGGAGACTCGGAAACGCGATAGTTACATTTACCGCAAGCTGTATATCGAAAGAAGCGAAGGATTCACTTACCAAGCCTCGCAATCGTTCAAAATATCGATAAATCAGAGACGGAGACTCGGAAACATGATATTTACATTTACCACAGGCTGTATGAAGAAAGAAGCGATGGATTCACTTCCCAAGCATCGCAATAATTCGAAATAACGACAAATCACTCAAGGTCACTCGGAATCACGATATTGATCTTTTCCGTATGCAGTGTATTGAAAGAAGCTAAGGATTCGTTTCCCAAGCCTCGCAATCGTTCAAAATATCGATAAATCAGAGTAGGAGACTCGGGATTGCGATATTTACATTTACCACTCGCTGCATATCGAAAGAAGCGAAGGATTCACTTCCCAAGCCTCGCAATAATTCGAAATAACGACAAATCACTCAAAGACACTCCGAATCGCGATATTTACCGTTTCCGCTCGCTGTATATCGAAACAAGCGAAGGATTTACATCCCAAGCCTCGAAATCGTACCAAAACATCGATAAATCAGAGTAGGACACTTAGAATCGCGATATTTACCGTTTATGCTCGCTGTATATCGAAACAAGCGAAGGATTCGCATCCCAAGCCTCGCAATCGATCAAAATATCGATAAATCAGAGTAGGAGACTCGGAAGCGCGATATTTACCGTTTCCACTCGCTGTATATCGAAAGAAGATAAGGATTCACATCGCAAGCCTCGCAATCGTTCAAAATATCGGTAAATCAGAGTAGGAGACTCGGGATCGCGATAGTTACATTTACCGCAAGCTGTATATCGAAAGAAGCGAAGGATTCACTTACCAAGCCTCGCAATCGTTCAAAATATCGATAAATCAGAGAAGGAGACTCGGAAACGCGATATTTACATTTACCACAGGCTGTATGAAGAAAGAAGCGATGGATTCACTTCCCAAGCATCGCAATAATTCGAAATAACGACAAATCACTCAAGGTCACTCGGAATCACGATATTGATCTTTTCCGTATGCAGTGTATTGAAAGAAGCTAAGGATTCGTTTCCCAAGCCTCGCAATCGTTCAAAATATCGATAAATCAGAGTAGGAGACTCGGGATTGCGATATTTACATTTACCACTCGCTGCATATCGAAAGAAGCGAAGGATTCACTTCCCAAGCCTCGCAATAATTCGAAATAACGACAAATCACTCAAAGACACTCCGAATCGCGATATTTACCGTTTCCGCTCGCTGTATATCTTAAGAAGCGAAGGATTCACTTCCCAAGCCCCCCAATAATTTGAAATAACGACAAATCTTTCAAGGACACTCCGACTCGCGATATTTACCGTTTCCGCTCGCTGTATATCGAAAGAAGCGATTGGTTCACATCCCAAGCCTCGCAATCGTTTAAAATATCGATAAAGCACAGTACGAGACTCGGGATCGCGATATTTACCGTTTCCGCTCGCTGTATATCGGAACAAGCGAATAATTCACATCCCAAGCCTCGCAATCGTTGAAAATATCGATAAATCAGAGTAGGAGACTCGGGATCGCGATATTTACATTTACCACTCGCTGTATATAGAAAGAAGCGATGAATTCGCTTCCCAAGCGTCGCAATAATTCGAAATAACGACAAATCTTTCAAGGACACTCCGACTCGCGATATTTACCGTTTCCGCTCGCTGTATATCGAAAGAAGCGATTGATTCACATCCCAAGCCTCGCAATCGTTCAAGATATCGATAATTCAGAGTAGGAGACTCGGAATCGCGATATTTACTGTTTCCGCTCGCTGTATATCGAAAGAAGCGAAGGATTCACTTCCCAAGCCCCCCAATAATTTGAAATAACGACAAATCTTTCAAGGACACTCCGACTCGCGATATTTACCGTTTCCGCTCGCTGTATATCGAAAGAAGCGATTGATTCACATCCCAAGCCTCGCAATCGTTTAAAATATCGATAAAGCACAGTACGAGACTCGGGATCGCGATATTTACCGTTTCCGCTCGCTGTATATCGGAACAAGCGAATAATTCACATCCCAAGCCTCGCAATCGTTGAAGATATCGATAATTCAGAGTAGGACACTTAGAATCGCGATATTTACCGTTTCCGCTCGCTGTATATCGAAACAAGCGAAGGATTCGCATCCCAAGCCTCGCAATCAATCAAAATATCGATAAATCAGAGTAGGAGACTCGGAAGCGCGATATTTACCGTTTCCGCTCGCTGTATATCGAAAGAAGATAAGGATTCACATCGCAAGCCTCGCAATCGTTCAAAATATCGGTAAATCAGAGTAGGAGACTCGGGATCGCGATATTTACATTTACCGCTAGCTGTATATCGAAAGAAGCGAAGGATTCACTTACCAAGTCTCGCAATCGTTCAAAATATCGATAAATCAGAGAAGGAGACTCGGAAACGCGATATTTACATTTACCACTCGCTGCATATCGAAAGAAGCGAAGGATTCACTTCCCAAGCCTCGCAATAATTCGAAATAACGACAAATCACTCAAAGACACTCCGAATCGCGATATTTACCGTTTCCGCTCGCTGTATATCGAAACAAGCGAAGGATTTACATCCCAAGCCTCGAAATCGTACCAAAACATCGATAAATCAGAGTAGGACACTTAGAATCGCGATATTTACCGTTTATGCTCGCTGTATATCGAAACAAGCGAAGGATTCGCATCCCAAGCCTCGCAATCGATCAAAATATCGATAAATCAGAGTAGGAGACTCGGAAGCGCGATATTTACCGTTTCCACTCGCTGTATATCGAAAGAAGATAAGGATTCACATCGCAAGCCTCGCAATCGTTCAAAATATCGGTAAATCAGAGTAGGAGACTCGGGATCGCGATAGTTACATTTACCGCAAGCTGTATATCGAAAGAAGCGAAGGATTCACTTACCAAGCCTCGCAATCGTTCAAAATATCGATAAATCAGAGAAGGAGACTCGGAAACGCGATATTTACATTTACCACAGGCTGTATGAAGAAAGAAGCGATGGATTCACTTCCCAAGCATCGCAATAATTCGAAATAACGACAAATCACTCAAGGTCACTCGGAATCACGATATTGATCTTTTCCGTATGCAGTGTATTGAAAGAAGCTAAGGATTCGTTTCCCAAGCCTCGCAATCGTTCAAAATATCGATAAATCAGAGTAGGAGACTCGGGATTGCGATATTTACATTTACCACTCGCTGCATATCGAAAGAAGCGAAGGATTCACTTCCCAAGCCTCGCAATAATTCGAAATAACGACAAATCACTCAAAGACACTCCGAATCGCGATATTTACCGTTTCCGCTCGCTGTATATCTTAAGAAGCGAAGGATTCACTTCCCAAGCCCCCCAATAATTTGAAATAACGACAAATCTTTCAAGGACACTCCGACTCGCGATATTTACCGTTTCCGCTCGCTGTATATCGAAAGAAGCGATTGGTTCACATCCCAAGCCTCGCAATCGTTTAAAATATCGATAAAGCACAGTACGAGACTCGGGATCGCGATATTTACCGTTTCCGCTCGCTGTATATCGGAACAAGCGAATAATTCACATCCCAAGCCTCGCAATCGTTGAAAATATCGATAAATCAGAGTAGGAGACTCGGGATCGCGATATTTACATTTACCACTCGCTGTATATAGAAAGAAGCGATGAATTCGCTTCCCAAGCGTCGCAATAATTCGAAATAACGACAAATCTTTCAAGGACACTCCGACTCGCGATATTTACCGTTTCCGCTCGCTGTATATCGAAAGAAGCGATTGATTCACATCCCAAGCCTCGCAATCGTTCAAGATATCGATAATTCAGAGTAGGAGACTCGGAATCGCGATATTTACTGTTTCCGCTCGCTGTATATCGAAAGAAGCGAAGGATTCACTTCCCAAGCCCCCCAATAATTTGAAATAACGACAAATCTTTCAAGGACACTCCGACTCGCGATATTTACCGTTTCCGCTCGCTGTATATCGAAAGAAGCGATTGATTCACATCCCAAGCCTCGCAATCGTTTAAAATATCGATAAAGCACAGTACGAGACTCGGGATCGCGATATTTACCGTTTCCGCTCGCTGTATATCGGAACAAGCGAATAATTCACATCCCAAGCCTCGCAATCGTTGAAGATATCGATAATTCAGAGTAGGACACTTAGAATCGCGATATTTACCGTTTCCGCTCGCTGTATATCGAAACAAGCGAAGGATTCGCATCCCAAGCCTCGCAATCAATCAAAATATCGATAAATCAGAGTAGGAGACTCGGAAGCGCGATATTTACCGTTTCCGCTCGCTGTATATCGAAAGAAGATAAGGATTCACATCGCAAGCCTCGCAATCGTTCAAAATATCGGTAAATCAGAGTAGGAGACTCGGGATCGCGATATTTACATTTACCGCTAGCTGTATATCGAAAGAAGCGAAGGATTCACTTACCAAGTCTCGCAATCGTTCAAAATATCGATAAATCAGAGAAGGAGACTCGGAAACGCGATATTTACATTTACCACAGGCTGTATGAAGAAAGAAGCGATGGATTCACTTCCCAAGCATCGCAATAATTCGAAATAACGACAAATCACTCAAGGACACTCCGAATCGCGATATTTACCGTTTCCGCTCGCTATATATCGAAAGAAGCGAAGGATTCACTTACCAAGAATCGCAATCGTTCAAAATATCGATCAATCAGAGAAGGAGACTCGGAAACGCGATATTTACATTTACCACAAGCTGTATATCGAAAGATGCGAAGGATTCACTTACCAAGAATCGCAACCGTTCGAAATAACGAGAAATCACTCAAAGTCACGCAGAATCACGATATTGACCTTTTCCATATGCAGTGTATTGAAAGAAGCTAAGGATTCGTTTCCCAAGCCTCGCAATCGTTGAAAATATCGATAAATTAGAGAAGGAGACTCGGAAACATGATATTTACATTTACCACAGGCTGTATGAAGAAAGAAGCGATGGATTCACTTCCCAAGCATCGCAATAATTCGAAATAACGACAAATCACTCAAGGTCACGCAGAATCACGATATTGACCTTTTCCATATGCAGTGTATTGAAAGAAGCTAAGGATTCGTTTCCCAAGCCTCGCAATCGTTGAAAATATCGATAAATCAGAGTAGGAGACTCGGGATCGCGATATTTACATTTACCACTCGCTGTATATAGAAAGAAGCGATGAATTCGCTTCCCAAGCGTCGCAATAATTCGAAATAACGACAAATCTTTCAAGGACACTCCGACTCGCGATATTTACCGTTTCCGCTCGCTGTATATCGGAACAAGCGAATAATTCACATCCCAAGCCTCGCAATCGTTCAAGATATCGATAATTCAGAGTAGGAGACTCGGAATCGCGATATCTACTGTTTCCGCTCGCTGTATATCGAAAGAAGCGAAAGATTCACTTCCCAAGCCCCCCAATAATTTGAAATAACGACAAATCTTTCAAGGACACTCCGACTCGCGATATTTACCGTTTCCGCTCGCTGTATATCGGAACAAGCGAATAATTCACATCCCAAGCCTCGCAATCGTTCAAGATATCGATAATTCAGAGTAGGAGACTCGGAATCGCGATATTTACCTTTTCCGCTCGCTGTATATCGAAAGAAGCGAAGGATTCACTTCCCAAGCATCGCAATAATTCGAAATATCGATATATCAGAGTAGGAGACTCCGAATGGCGATATTTACCGTTTCCGGTCGCTGTATATCGAAAGAAGCGAGGGATTCACATCGCAAGCCTCGCAATCGTTCAAAATATCGGTAAATCAGAGTAGGAGACTCGGGATCGCGATATTTACATTTACCACTCGCTGTATATCGAAAGAAACGAAGGATTCACTTACCAAGCCTCGCAATCGTTCAAAATATCGATAAATCAGAGAAGGAGACTCGGAAACATGATATTTACATTTACCACAGGCTGTATGAAGAAAGAAGCGATGGAATCACTTCCCAAGCATCGCAATAATTCGAAATAACGACAAATAACTCAAGGTCACTCGGAATCACGATATTGATCTTTTCCGTATGCAGTGTATTGAAAGAAGCTAAGGATTCGTTTCCCAAGCCTCGCAATCGTTCAAAATATCGATAAATCAGAGTAGGAGACTCGGGATTGCGATATTTACATTTACCACTCGCTGCATATCGAAAGAAGCGAAGGATTCACTCCCCAAGCCTCGCAATAATTCGAAATAACGACAAATCATTCAAGGACATTCCGACTCGCGATATTTACCGTTTCCGCTCGCTGTATATCGAAACAAGCGAATAATTCACATCCCAAGCCTCGCAATCGATCAAAATATCTATAAATCAGAGAAGGAGACTCGGAAACGCGATAGTTACATTTACCGCAAGCTGTATATCGAAAGAAGCGAAGGATTCACTTACCAAGCCTCGCAATCGTTCAAAATATCGATAAATCAGAGAAGGAGACTCGGAAACATGATATTTACATTTACCACAGGCTGTATGAAGAAAGAAGCGATGGATTCACTTCCCAAGCATCGCAATAATTCGAAATAACGACAAATCACTCAAGGTCACTCGGAATCACGATATTGATCTTTTCCGTATGCAGTGTATTGAAAGAAGCTAAGGATTCGTTTCCCAAGCCTCGCAATCGTTCAAAATATCGATAAATCAGAGTAGGAGACTCGGGATTGCGATATTTACATTTACCACTCGCTGCATATCGAAAGAAGCGAAGGATTCACTTCCCAAGCCTCGCAATAATTCGAAATAACGACAAATCACTCAAAGACACTCCGAATCGCGATATTTACCGTTTCCGCTCGCTGTATATCGAAACAAGCGAAGGATTTACATCCCAAGCCTCGAAATCGTACCAAAACATCGATAAATCAGAGTAGGACACTTAGAATCGCGATATTTACCGTTTCCGCTCGCTGTATATCGAAACAAGCGAAGGATTCGCATCCCAAGCCTCGCAATCGATCAAAATATCGATAAATCAGAGTAGGAGACTCGGAAGCGCGATATTTACCGTTTCCACTCGCTGTATATCGAAAGAAGATAAGGATTCACATCGCAAGCCTCGCAATCGTTCAAAATATCGGTAAATCAGAGTAGGAGACTCGGGATCGCGATAGTTACATTTACCGCAAGCTGTATATCGAAAGAAGCGAAGGATTCACTTACCAAGCCTCGCAATCGTTCAAAATATCGATAAATCAGAGAAGGAGACTCGGAAACGCGATATTTACATTTACCACAGGCTGTATGAAGAAAGAAGCGATGGATTCACTTCCCAAGCATCGCAATAATTCGAAATAACGACAAATCACTCAAGGTCACTCGGAATCACGATATTGATCTTTTCCGTATGCAGTGTATTGAAAGAAGCTAAGGATTCGTTTCCCAAGCCTCGCAATCGTTCAAAATATCGATAAATCAGAGTAGGAGACTCGGGATTGCGATATTTACATTTACCACTCGCTGCATATCGAAAGAAGCGAAGGATTCACTTCCCAAGCCTCGCAATAATTCGAAATAACGACAAATCACTCAAAGACACTCCGAATCGCGATATTTACCGTTTCCGCTCGCTGTATATCTTAAGAAGCGAAGGATTCACTTCCCAAGCCCCCCAATAATTTGAAATAACGACAAATCTTTCAAGGACACTCCGACTCGCGATATTTACCGTTTCCGCTCGCTGTATATCGAAAGAAGCGATTGGTTCACATCCCAAGCCTCGCAATCGTTTAAAATATCGATAAAGCACAGTACGAGACTCGGGATCGCGATATTTACCGTTTCCGCTCGCTGTATATCGGAACAAGCGAATAATTCACATCCCAAGCCTCGCAATCGTTGAAAATATCGATAAATCAGAGTAGGAGACTCGGGATCGCGATATTTACATTTACCACTCGCTGTATATAGAAAGAAGCGATGAATTCGCTTCCCAAGCGTCGCAATAATTCGAAATAACGACAAATCTTTCAAGGACACTCCGACTCGCGATATTTACCGTTTCCGCTCGCTGTATATCGAAAGAAGCGATTGATTCACATCCCAAGCCTCGCAATCGTTCAAGATATCGATAATTCAGAGTAGGAGACTCGGAATCGCGATATTTACTGTTTCCGCTCGCTGTATATCGAAAGAAGCGAAGGATTCACTTCCCAAGCCCCCCAATAATTTGAAATAACGACAAATCTTTCAAGGACACTCCGACTCGCGATATTTACCGTTTCCGCTCGCTGTATATCGAAAGAAGCGATTGATTCACATCCCAAGCCTCGCAATCGTTTAAAATATCGATAAAGCACAGTACGAGACTCGGGATCGCGATATTTACCGTTTCCGCTCGCTGTATATCGGAACAAGCGAATAATTCACATCCCAAGCCTCGCAATCGTTGAAGATATCGATAATTCAGAGTAGGAGACTCGGAATCGCGATATTTACCTTTTCCGCTCGCTGTATATCGAAAGAAGCGAAGGATTCACTTCCCAAGCATCGCAATAATTCGAAATATCGATATATCAGAGTAGGAGACTCCGAATGGCGATATTTACCGTTTCCCCTCGCTGTATATCGAAAGAAGCGAAGGATTCACTTCCCAAGCCCCCCAATAATTTGAAATAACGACAAATCTTTCAAGGACACTCCGACTCGCGATATTTACCGTTTCCGCTCGCTGTATATCGAAAGAAGCGATTGATTCACATCCCAAGCCTCGCAATCGTTTAAAATATCGATAAAGCACAGTACGAGACTCGGGATCGCGATATTTACCGTTTCCGCTCGCTGTATATCGGAACAAGCGAATAATTCACATCCCAAGCCTCGCAATCGTTGAAAATATCGATAAATCAGAGTAGGAGACTCGGGATCGCGATATTTACATTTACCACTCGCTGTATATAGAAAGAAGCGATGAATTCGCTTCCCAAGCGTCGCAATAATTCGAAATAACGACAAATCTTTCAAGGACACTCCGACTCGCGATATTTACCGTTTCCGCTCGCTGTATATCGGAACAAGCGAATAATTCACATCCCAAGCCTCGCAATCGTTCAAGATATCGATAATTCAGAGTAGGAGATTCGGAATCGCGATATTTACTGTTTCCGCTCGCTGTATATCGAAAGAAGCGAAAGATTCACTTCCCAAGCCCCCCAATAATTTGAAATAACGACAAATCTTTCAAGGACACTCCGACTCGCGATATTTACCGTTTCCGCTCGCTGTATATCGGAACAAGCGAATAATTCACATCCCAAGCCTTGCAATCGTTCAAGATATCGATAATTCAGAGTAGGAGACTCGGAATCGCGATATTTACCTTTTCCGCTCGCTGTATATCGAAAGAAGCGAAGGATTCACTTCCCAAGCATCGCAATAATTCGAAATATCGATATATCAGAGTAGGAGACTCCGAATGGCGATATTTACCGTTTCCGGTCGCTGTATATCGAAAGAAGCGAGGGATTCACATCGCAAGCCTCGCAATCGTTCAAAATATCGGTAAATCAGAGTAGGAGACTCGGGATCGCGATATTTACATTTACCACTCGCTGTATATCGAAAGAAACGAAGGATTCACTTACCAAGCCTCGCAATCGTTCAAAATATCGATAAATCAGAGAAGGAGACTCGGAAACATGATATTTACATTTACCACAGGCTGTATGAAGAAAGAAGCGATGGAATCACTTCCCAAGCATCGCAATAATTCGAAATAACGACAAATAACTCAAGGTCACTCGGAATCACGATATTGATCTTTTCCGTATGCAGTGTATTGAAAGAAGCTAAGGATTCGTTTCCCAAGCCAAGCAATCGTTCAAAATATCGATAAATCAGAGTAGGAGACTCGGGATTGCGATATTTACATTTACCACTCGCTGCATATCGAAAGAAGCGAAGGATTCACTCCCCAAGCCTCGCAATAATTCGAAATAACGACAAATCATTCAAGGACATTCCGACTCGCGATATTTACCGTTTCCGCTCGCTGTATATCGAAACAAGCGAATAATTCACATCCCAAGCCTCGCAATCGATCAAAATATCTATAAATCAGAGAAGGAGACTCGGAAACGCGATAGTTACATTTACCGCAAGCTGTATATCGAAAGAAGCGAAGGATTCACTTACCAAGCCTCGCAATCGTTCAAAATATCGATAAATCAGAGAAGGAGACTCGGAAACGCGATATTTACATTTACCACAGGCTGTATGAAGAAAGAAGCGATGGATTCACTTCCCAAGCATCGCAATAATTCGAAATAACGACAAATCACTCAAGGTCACTCGGAATCACGATATTGATCTTTTCCGTATGCAGTGTATTGAAAGAAGCTAAGGATTCGTTTCCCAAGCCTCGCAATCGTTCAAAATATCGATAAATCAGAGTAGGAGACTCGGGATTGCGATATTTACATTTACCACTCGCTGCATATCGAAAGAAGCGAAGGATTCACTTCCCAAGCCTCGCAATAATTCGAAATAACGACAAATCACTCAAAGACACTCCGAATCGCGATATTTACCGTTTCCGCTCGCTGTATATCGAAAGAAGCGAAGGATTCACTTCCCAAGCCCCCCAATAATTTGAAATAACGACAAATCTTTCAAGGACACTCCGACTCGCGATATTTACCGTTTCCGCTCGCTGTATATCGAAAGAAGCGATTGATTCACATCCCAAGCCTCGCAATCGTTCAAGATATCGATAATTCAGAGTAGGAGACTCGGAATCGCGATATTTACTGTTTCCGCTCGCTGTATATCGAAAGAAGCGAAGGATTCACTTCCCAAGCCCCCCAATAATTTGAAATAACGACAAATCTTTCAAGGACACTCCGACTCGCGATATTTACCGTTTCCGCTCGCTGTATATCGAAAGAAGCGAATAATTCACATCCCAAGCCTCGCAATCGATCAAAATATCTATAAATCAGAGAAGGAGACTCGGAAACGCGATAGTTACATTTACCGCAAGCTGTATATCGAAAGAAGCGAAGGATTCACATCCCAAGCCTCGCAATCGTTTAAAATATCGATAAAGCACAGTACGAGACTCGGGATCGCGATATTTACCGTTTCCGCTCGCTGTATATCGGAACAAGCGAATAATTCACATCCCAAGCCTCGAAATCGTTGAAGATATCGATAATTCAGAGTAGGAGACTCGGAATCGCGATATTTACCTTTTCGGCCCGCTGTATATCGAAAGAAGCGAAGGATTCACTTCCCAAGCATCGCAATAATTCGAAATATCGATATATCAGAGTAGGAGACTCCGAATGGCGATATTTACCGTTTCCGCTCGCTGTATATCGAAAGAAGCGAAGGATTCACTTCCCAAGCCCCCCAATAATTTGAAATAACGACAAATCTTTCAAGGACACTCCGACTCGCGATATTTACCGTTTCCGCTCGCTGTATATCGAAAGAAGCGATTGATTCACATCCCAAGCCTCGCAATCGTTTAAAATATCGATAAAGCACAGTACGAGACTCGGGATCGCGATATTTACCGTTTCCGCTCGCTGTATATCGGAACAAGCGAATAATTCACATCCCAAGCCTCGCAATCGTTGAAAATATCGATAAATCAGAGTAGGAGACTCGGGATCGCGATATTTACATTTACCACTCGCTGTATATAGAAAGAAGCGATGAATTCACTTCCCAAGCCCCCCAATAATTTGAAATAACGACAAATCTTTCAAGGACACTCCGACTCGCGATATTTACCGTTTCCGCTCGCTGTATATCGGAACAAGCGAATAATTCACATCCCAAGCCTCGCAATCGTTCAAGATATCGATAATTCAGAGTAGGAGACTCGGAATCGCGATATTTACTGTTTCCGCTCGCTGTATATCGAAAGAAGCGAAAGATTCACTTCCCAAGCCCCCCAATAATTTGAAATAACGACAAATCTTTCAAGGACACTCCGACTCGCGATATTTACCGTTTCCGCTCGCTGTATATCGGAACAAGCGAATAATTCACATCCCAAGCCTTGCAATCGTTCAAGATATCGATAATTCAGAGTAGGAGACTCGGAATCGCGATATTTACCTTTTCCGCTCGCTGTATATCGAAAGAAGCGAAGGATTCACTTCCCAAGCATCGCAATAATCAGAGTAGGAGACTCCGAATGGCGATATTTACCGTTTCCGGTCGCTGTATATCGAAAGAAGCGAGGGATTCACATCGCAAGCCTCGCAATCGTTCAAAATATCGGTAAATCAGAGTAGGAGACTCGGGATCGCGATATTTACATTTACCACTCGCTGTATATCGAAAGAAACGAAGGATTCACTTACCAAGCCTCGCAATCGTTCAAAATATCGATAAATCAGAGAAGGAGACTCGGAAACATGATATTTACATTTACCACAGGCTGTATGAAGAAAGAAGCGATGGAATCACTTCCCAAGCATCGCAATAATTCGAAATAACGACAAATAACTCAAGGTCACTCGGAATCACGATATTGATCTTTTCCGTATGCAGTGTATTGAAAGAAGCTAAGGATTCGTTTCCCAAGCCAAGCAATCGTTCAAAATATCGATAAATCAGAGTAGGAGACTCGGGATTGCGATATTTACATTTACCACTCGCTGCATATCGAAAGAAGCGAAGGATTCACTCCCCAAGCCTCGCAATAATTCGAAATAACGACAAATCATTCAAGGACATTCCGACTCGCGATATTTACCGTTTCCGCTCGCTGTATATCGAAACAAGCGAATAATTCACATCCCAAGCCTCGCAATCGATCAAAATATCTATAAATCAGAGAAGGAGACTCGGAAACGCGATAGTTACATTTACCGCAAGCTGTATATCGAAAGAAGCGAAGGATTCACTTACCAAGCCTCGCAATCGTTCAAAATATCGATAAATCAGAGAAGGAGACTCGGAAACATGATATTTACATTTACCACAGGCTGTATGAAGAAAGAAGCGATGGATTCACTTCCCAAGCATCGCAATAATTCGAAATAACGACAAATCACTCAAGGTCACTCGGAATCACGATATTGATCTTTTCCGTATGCAGTGTATTGAAAGAAGCTAAGGATTCGTTTCCCAAGCCTCGCAATCGTTGAAGATATCGATAATTCAGAGTAGGAGACTCGGAATCGCGATATTTACCTTTTCCGCTCGCTGTATATCGAAAGAAGCGAAGGATTCACTTCCCAAGCATCGCAATAATTCGAAATATCGATATATCAGAGTAGGAGACTCCGAATGGCGATATTTACCGTTTCCGCTCGCTGTATATCGAAAGAAGCGAAGGATTCACTTCCCAAGCCCCCCAATAATGTGAAATAACGACAAATCTTTCAAGGACACTCCGACTCGCGATATTTACCGTTTCCGCTCGCTGTATATCGAAAGAAGCGATTGATTCACATCCCAAGCCTCGCAATCGTTTAAAATATCGATAAAGCACAGTACGAGACTCGGGATCGCGATATTTACCGTTTCCGCTCGCTGTATATCGGAACAAGCGAATAATTCACATCCCAAGCCTCGCAATCGTTGAAAATATCGATAAATCAGAGTAGGAGACTCGGGATCGCGATATTTACATTTACCACTCGCTGTATATAGAAAGAAGCGATGAATTCGCTTCCCAAGCGTCGCAATAATTCGAAATAACGACAAATCTTTCAAGGACACTCCGACTCGCGATATTTACCGTTTCCGCTCGCTGTATATCGAAAGAAGCGAAGGATTCACTTCCCAAGCCCCCCAATAATTTGAAATAACGACAAATCTTTCAAGGACACTCCGACTCGCGATATTTACCGTTTCCGCTCGCTGTATATCGAAACAAGCGAATAATTCACATCCCAAGCCTCGCAATCGTTCAAGATATCGATAATTCAGAGTAGGAGACTCGGAAACGCGATGTTTACTGTTTCCGCTCGCTGTATATCGAAAGAAGCGAAAGATTCACTTCCCAAGCCCCCCAATAATTTGAAATAACGACAAATCTTTCAAGGACACTCCGACTCGCGATATTTACCGTTTCCGCTCGCTGTATATCGAAAGAAGCGATTGATTCACATCCCAAGCATCGCAATAATTCGAAATATCGATATATCAGAGTAGGAGACTCCGAATGGCGATATTTACCGTTTCCGCTCGCTGTATATCGAAAGAAGCGAAGGATTCACTTCCCAAGCCCCCCAATAATTTGAAATAACGACAAATCTTTCAAGGACACTCCGACTCGCGATATTTACCGTTTCCGCTCGCTGTATATCGAAAGAAGCGATTGATTCACATCCCAAGCCTCGCAATCGTTTAAAATATCGATAAAGCACAGTACGAGACTCGGGATCGCGATATTTACCGTTTCCGCTCGCTGTATATCGGAACAAGCGAATAATTCACATCCCAAGCCTCGAAATCGTACCAAAACATCGATAAATCAGAGTAGGAGACTCGGGATTGCGATATTTACATTTACCACTCGCTGCATATCGAAAGAAGCGAAGGATTCACTTCCCAAGCCTCGCAATAATTCGAAATAACGACAAATCACTCAAAGACACTCCGAATCGCGATATTTACCGTTTCCGCTCGCTGTATATCGAAACAAGCGAAGGATTCACATCCCAAGCCTCGAAATCGTACCAAAACATCGATAAATCAGAGTAGGACACTTAGAATCGCGATATTTACCGTTTCCGCTCGCTGTATATCGAAACAAGCGAAGGATTCGCATCCCAAGCCTCGCAATCGATCAAAATATCGATAAATCAGAGTAGGAGACTCGGAAGCGCGATATTTACCGTTTCCACTCGCTGTATATCGAAAGAAGATAAGGATTCACATCGCAAGCCTCGCAATCGTTCAAAATATCGGTAAATCAGAGTAGGAGACTCGGGATCGCGATAGTTACATTTACCGCAAGCTGTATATCGAAAGAAGCGAAGGATTCACTTACCAAGCCTCGCAATCGTTCAAAATATCGATAAATCAGAGAAGGAGACTCGGAAACGCGATATTTACATTTACCACAGGCTGTATGAAGAAAGAAGCGATGGATTCACTTCCCAAGCATCGCAATAATTCGAAATAACGACAAATCACTCAAGGTCACTCGGAATCACGATATTGATCTTTTCCGTATGCAGTGTATTGAAAGAAGCTAAGGATTCGTTTCCCAAGCCTCGCAATCGTTCAAAATATCGATAAATCAGAGTAGGAGACTCGGGATTGCGATATTTACATTTACCACTCGCTGCATATCGAAAGAAGCGAAGGATTCACTTCCCAAGCCTCGCAATAATTCGAAATAACGACAAATCACTCAAAGACACTCCGAATCGCGATATTTACCGTTTCCGCTCGCTGTATATCGAAAGAAGCGAAGGATTCACTTCCCAAGCCCCCCAATAATTTGAAATAACGACAAATCTTTCAAGGACACTCCGACTCGCGATATTTACCGTTTCCGCTCGCTGTATATCGAAAGAAGCGATTGGTTCACATCCCAAGCCTCGCAATCGTTTAAAATATCGATAAAGCACAGTACGAGACTCGGGATCGCGATATTTACCGTTTCCGCTCGCTGTATATCGGAACAAGCGAATAATTCACATCCCAAGCCTCGCAATCGTTGAAAATATCGATAAATCAGAGTAGGAGACTCGGGATCGCGATATTTACATTTACCACTCGCTGTATATAGAAAGAAGCGATGAATTCGCTTCCCAAGCGTCGCAATAATTCGAAATAACGACAAATCTTTCAAGGACACTCCGACTCGCGATATTTACCGTTTCCGCCCGCTGTATATCGAAAGAAGCGATTGATTCACATCCCAAGCCTCGCAATCGTTCAAGATATCGATAATTCAGAGTAGGAGACTCGGAATCGCGATATTTACTGTTTCCGCTCGCTGTATATCGAAAGAAGCGAAGGATTCACTTCCCAAGCCCCCCAATAATTTGAAATAACGACAAATCTTTCAAGGACACTCCGACTCGCGATATTTACCGTTTCCGCTCGCTGTATATCGAAAGAAGCGATTGATTCACATCCCAAGCCTCGCAATCGTTTAAAATATCGATAAAGCACAGTACGAGACTCGGGATCGCGATATTTACCGTTTCCGCTCGCTGTATATCGGAACAAGCGAATAATTCACATCCCAAGCCTCGCAATCGTTGAAAATATCGATAAATCAGAGTAGGAGACTCGGGATCGCGATATTTACATTTACCACTCGCTGTATATAGAAAGAAGCGATGAATTCGCTTCCCAAGCGTCGCAATAATTCGAAATAACGACAAATCTTTCAAGGACACTCCGACTCGCGATATTTACCGTTTCCGCTCGCTGTATATCGAAAGAAGCGATTGATTCACATCCCAAGCCTCGCAATCGTTCAAGATATCGATAATTCAGAGTAGGAGACTCGGAATCGCGATATTTACTGTTTCCGCTCGCTGTATATCGAAAGAAGCGAAGGATTCACTTCCCAAGCCCCCCAATAATTTGAAATAACGACAAATCTTTCAAGGACACTCCGACTCGCGATATTTACCGTTTCCGCTCGCTGTATATCGAAACAAGCGAATAATTCACATCCCAAGCCTCGCAATCGTTCAAGATATCGATAATTCAGAGTAGGAGACTCGGAAACGCGATGTTTACTGTTTCCGCTCGCTGTATATCGAAAGAAGCGAAAGATTCACTTCCCAAGCCCCCCAATAATTTGAAATAACGACAAATCTTTCAAGGACACTCCGAATGGCGATATTTACCGTTTCCGCTCGCTGTATATCGAAAGAAGCGAAGGATTCACTTCCCAAGCCCCCCAATAATTTGAAATAACGACAAATCTTTCAAGGACACTCCGACTCGCGATATTTACCGTTTCCGCTCGCTGTATATCGGAACAAGCGAATAATTCACATCCCAAGCCTCGCAATCGTTGAAGATATCGATAATTCAGAGTAGGAGACTCGGAATCGCGATATTTACCTTTTCCGCTCGCTGTATATCGAAAGAAGCGAAGGATTCACTTCCCAAGCATCGCAATAATTCGAAATATCGATATATCAGAGTAGGAGACTCCGAATGGCGATATTTACCGTTTCCGCTCGCTGTATATCGAAAGAAGCGAAGGATTCACTTCCCAAGCCCCCCAATAATTTGAAATAACGACAAATCTTTCAAGGACACTCCGACTCGCGATATTTACCGATTCCGCTCGCTGTATATCGAAAGAAGCGATTGATTCACATCCCAAGCCTCGCAATCGTTTAAAATATCGATAAAGCAGAGTAGGAGACTCGGGATCGCGATATTTACATTTACCACTCGCTGTATATAGAAAGAAGCGATGAATTCGCTTCCCAAGCGTCGCAATAATTCGAAATAACGACAAATCTTTCAAGGACACTCCGACTCGCGATATTTACCGTTTCCGCTCGCTGTATATCGAAAGAAGCGATTGATTCACATCCCAAGCCTCGCAATCGTTGAAAATATCGATAAATCAGAGTAGGAGACTCGGGATCGCGATATTTACATTTACCACTCGCTGTATATAGAAAGAAAGCGATGAATTCGCTTCCCAAGCGTCGCAATAATTCGAAATAACGACAAATCTTTCAAGGACACTCCGACTCGCGATATTTACCGTTTCCGCTCGCTGTATATCGAAAGAAGCGATTGATTCACATCCCAAGCCTCGCAATCGTTCAAGATATCGATAATTCAGAGTAGGAGACTCGGAATCGCGATATTTACCGTTTCCGCTCGCTGTATATCGAAAGAAGCGATTGATTCACATCCCAAGCCTCGCAATCGTTTAAGATATCGATAAAGCACAGTACGAGACTCGGGATCGCGATATTTACCGTTTCCGCTCGCTGTATATCGGAACAAGCGAATAATTCACATCCCAAGCCTCGCAATCGTTGAAAATATCGATAAATCAGAGTAGGAGACTCGGGATCGCGATATTGACCGTTTCCGCTCGCTGTATATCAAAAGAAGCGAAGGATTCACATCCCAAGCCTCGCAACCGTTCGAAATAACGAGAAATCACTCAAGGTCACTCGGAATCACGATATTGACCTTTTCCATATGCAGTGTATTGAAAGAAGCTAAGGATTCGTTTCCCAAGCCTCGCAATCGTTCAAAATATCGATAAATCAGAGTAGGAGACTCGGGATCGCGATATTTACATTTACCACTCGCTGTATATGGAAAGAAGCGATGGATTCACTTCCCAAACGTCGCAATAATTCGAAATAACGACAAATCACTCAAGGACACTCGGGATCACGATATTTACCGCTTCCGCTCCCTGTATATCGAAACAAGCGAAGGATTCGCATCCCAAGCCTCGCAATAATTCGAAATAACGACAAATCACTTAAGGTCACTCGGAATCACGATATTGATCTTTTCCGTATGCAGTGTATTGAAAGAAGCTAAGGATTCGTTTCCCAAGCCTCGCAATCGTTCAAAATATCGATAAATCAGAGTAGGAGACTCGGGATTGCGATATTTATATTTACCACTCGCTGCATATCGAAAGAAGCGAAGGATTCACTTCCCAAGCCTCGCAATAATTCGAAATAACGAGAAATCACTCAAGGTCACGCAGAATCACGATATTGACGTTTTCCATATGCAGTGTATTGAAAGAAGCTAAGGATTCGTTTCCCAAGCCTCGCAATCGTTGAAAATATCGATAAATCAGAGTAGGAGACTCGGGATCGCGATATTTACATTTACCACTCGCTGTATATGGAAAGAAGCGATGGATTCACTTCCCAAACGTCGCAATAATTCGAAATAACGACAAATCACTCAAGGTCACGCAGAATCACGATATTGACGTTTTCCATATGCAGTGTATTGAAAGAAGCTAAGGATTCGTTTCCCAAGCCTCGCAATCGTTGAAAATATCGATAAATCAGAGTAGGAGACTCGGGATTGCGATATTTATATTTACCACTCGCTGCATATCGAAAGAAGCGAAGGATTCACTTCCCAAGCCTCGCAATCGATCAAAATATCTATAAATCAGAGAAGGAGACTCGGAAACATGATATTTACATTTACCACAGGCTGTCTGAAGAAACAAGCGATGGATTCACTTCCCAAGCATCGCAATAATTCGAAATAACGACAAATCACTTAAGGTCACTCGGAATCACGATATTGATCTTTTCCGTATGCAGTGTATTGAAAGAAGCTAAGGATTCGTTTCCCAAGCCTCGCAATCGTTCAAAATATCGATAAATCAGAGTAGGAGACTCGGGATTGCGATATTTATATTTACCACTCGCTGCATATCGAAAGAAGCGAAGGATTCACTTCCCAAGCCTCGCAATAATTCGAAATAACGAGAAATCACTCAAGGTCACGCAGAATCACGATATTGACGTTTTCCATATGCAGTGTATTGAAAGAAGCTAAGGATTCGTTTCCCAAGCCTCGCAATCGTTGAAAATATCGATAAATCAGAGTAGGAGACTCGGGATCGCGATATTTACATTTACCACTCGCTGTATATAGAAAGAAGCGAAGGATTCACTTCCCAAGCATCGCAATAATTCGAAATATCGATATATCAGAGTAGGAGACTCCGAATGGCGATATTTACCGTTTCCGGTCGCTGTATATCGAAAGAAGCGAGGGATTCACATCGCAAGCCTCGCAATCGTTCAAAATATCGGTAAATCAGAGTAGGAGACTCGGAATCGCGATATTTACATTTACCACTCGCTGTATATCGAAAGAAACGAAGGATTCACTTACCAAGCCTCGCAATCGTTCAAAATATCGATAAATCAGAGAAGGAGACTCGGAAACATGATATTTACATTTACCACAGGCTGTATGAAGAAAGAAGCGATGGAATCACTTCCCAAGCCTCGCAATAATTCGAAATAACGACAAATCACTCAAGGTCACTCGGAATCACGATATTGATCTTTTCCATATGCAGTGTATTGAAAGAAGCTAAGGATTCGTTTCCCCAGCCCCGCAATCGTTCAAAATATCGATAAATCAGAGTAGGAGACTCGGGATTGCGATATTTACATTTACCACTCGCTGCATATCGAAAGAAGCGAAGGATTCACTTCCCAAGCCTCGCAATAATTCGAAATAACGACAAATCACTCAAAGACACTCCGAATCGCGATATTTACCGTTTCCGCTCGCTGTATATCGAAAGAAGCGAAGGATTCACTTCCCAAGCCCCCCAATAATTTGAAATAACGACAAATCTTTCAAGGACACTCCGACTCGCGATATTTACCGTTTCCGCTCGCTGTATATCGAAAGAAGCGATTGGTTCACATCCCAAGCCTCGCAATCGTTTAAAATATCGATAAAGCACAGTACGAGACTCGGGATCGCGATATTTACCGTTTCCGCTCGCTGTATATCGGAACAAGCGAATAATTCACATCCCAAGCCTCGCAATCGTTGAAAATATCGATAAATCAGAGTAGGAGACTCGGGATCGCGATATTTACATTTACCACTCGCTGTATATAGAAAGAAGCGATGAATTCGCTTCCCAAGCGTCGCAATAATTCGAAATAACGACAAATCTTTCAAGGACACTCCGACTCGCGATATTTACCGTTTCCGCTCGCTGTATATCGAAAGAAGCGATTGATTCACATCCCAAGCCTCGCAATCGTTCAAGATATCGATAATTCAGAGTAGGAGACTCGGAATCGCGATATTTACTGTTTCCGCTCGCTGTATATCGAAAGAAGCGAAGGATTCACTTCCCAAGCCCCCCAATAATTTGAAATAACGACAAATCTTTCAAGGACACTCCGACTCGCGATATTTACCGTTTCCGCTCGCTGTATATCGAAACAAGCGAATAATTCACATCCCAAGCCTCGCAATCGTTCAAGATATCGATAATTCAGAGTAGGAGACTCGGAAACGCGATATTTACTGTTTCCGCTCGCTGTATATCGAAAGAAGCGAAAGATTCACTTCCCAAGCCCCCCAATAATTTGAAATAACGACAAATCTTTCAAGGACACTCCGACTCGCGATATTTACCGTTTCCGCTCGCTGTATATCGGAACAAGCGAATAATTCACATCCCAAGCCTCGCAATCGTTGAAGATATCGATAATTCAGAGTAGGAGACTCGGAATCGCGATATTTACCTTTTCCGCTCGCTGTATATCGAAAGAAGCGAAGGATTCACTTCCCAAGCATCGCAATAATTCGAAATATCGATATATCAGAGTAGGAGACTCCGAATGGCGATATTTACCGTTTCCGCTCGCTGTATATCGAAAGAAGCGAAGGATTCACTTCCCAAGCCCCCCAATAATTTGAAATAACGACAAATCTTTCAAGGACACTCCGACTCGCGATATTTACCGATTCCGCTCGCTGTATATCGAAAGAAGCGATTGATTCACATCCCAAGCCTCGCAATCGTTTAAAATATCGATAAAGCAGAGTAGGAGACTCGGGATCGCGATATTTACATTTACCACTCGCTGTATATAGAAAGAAGCGATGAATTCGCTTCCCAAGCGTCGCAATAATTCGAAATAACGACAAATCTTTCAAGGACACTCCGACTCGCGATATTTACCGTTTCCGCTCGCTGTATATCGAAAGAAGCGATTGATTCACATCCCAAGCCTCGCAATCGTTCAAGATATCGATAATTCAGAGTAGGAGACTCGGAATCGCGATATTTACCGTTTCCGCTCGCTGTATATCGAAAGAAGCGATTGATTCACATCCCAAGCCTCGCAATCGTTTAAGATATCGATAAAGCACAGTACGAGACTCGGGATCGCGATATTTACCGTTTCCGCTCGCTGTATATCGGAACAAGCGAATAATTCACATCCCAAGCCTCGCAATCGTTGAAAATATCGATAAATCAGAGTAGGAGACTCGGGATCGCGATATTGACCGTTTCCGCTCGCTGTATATCAAAAGAAGCGAAGGATTCACATCCCAAGCCTCGCAACCGTTCGAAATAACGAGAAATCACTCAAGGTCACTCGGAATCACGATATTGACCTTTTCCATATGCAGTGTATTGAAAGAAGCTAAGGATTCGTTTCCCAAGCCTCGCAATCGTTCAAAATATCGATAAATCAGAGTAGGAGACTCGGGATCGCGATATTTACATTTACCACTCGCTGTATATGGAAAGAAGCGATGGATTCACTTCCCAAACGTCGCAATAATTCGAAATAACGACAAATCACTCAAGGACACTCGGGATCACGATATTTACCGCTTCCGCTCCCTGTATATCGAAACAAGCGAAGGATTCGCATCCCAAGCCTCGCAATAATTCGAAATAACGACAAATCACTTAAGGTCACTCGGAATCACGATATTGATCTTTTCCGTATGCAGTGTATTGAAAGAAGCTAAGGATTCGTTTCCCAAGCCTCGCAATCGTTCAAAATATCGATAAATCAGAGTAGGAGACTCGGGATTGCGATATTTATATTTACCACTCGCTGCATATCGAAAGAAGCGAAGGATTCACTTCCCAAGCCTCGCAATAATTCGAAATAACGAGAAATCACTCAAGGTCACGCAGAATCACGATATTGACGTTTTCCATATGCAGTGTATTGAAAGAAGCTAAGGATTCGTTTCCCAAGCCTCGCAATCGTTGAAAATATCGATAAATCAGAGTAGGAGACTCGGGATCGCGATATTTACATTTACCACTCGCTGTATATAGAAAGAAGCGAAGGATTCACTTCCCAAGCATCGCAATACTTCGAAATATCGATATATCAGAGTAGGAGACTCCGAATGGCGATATTTACCGTTTCCGGTCGCTGTATATCGAAAGAAGCGAGGGATTCACATCGCAAGCCTCGCAATCGTTCAAAATATCGGTAAATCAGAGTAGGAGACTCGGGATCGCGATATTTACATTTACCACTCGCTGTATATCGAAAGAAACGAAGGATTCACTTACCAAGCCTCGCAATCGTTCAAAATATCGATAAATCAGAGAAGGAGACTCGGAAACATGATATTTACATTTACCACAGGCTGTATGAAGAAAGAAGCGATGGAATCACTTCCCAAGCCTCGCAATAATTCGAAATAACGACAAATCACTCAAGCTCGGTCGGAATCACGATATTGATCTTTTCCGTATGCAGTGTATTGAAAGAAGCTAAGGATTCGTTTCCCAAGCCTCGCAATCGTTCAAAATATCGATAAATCAGAGTAGGAGACTCGGGATTGCGATATTTATATTTACCACTCGCTGCATATCGAAAGAAGCGAAGGATTCACTTCCCAAGCCTCGCAATAATTCGAAATAACGAGAAATCACTCAAGGTCACGCAGAATCACGATATTGACGTTTTCCATATGCAGTGTATTGAAAGAAGCTAAGGATTCGTTTCCCAAGCCTCGCAATCGTTGAAAATATCGATAAATCAGAGTAGGAGACTCGGGATCGCGATATTTACATTTACCACTCGCTGTATATAGAAAGAAGCGATGAATTCGCTTCCCAAGCGTCGCAACAATTCGAAATAACGACAAATCTTTCAAGGACACTCCGACTCGCGATATTTACCGTTTCCGCTCGCTGTATATCGAAAGAAGCGAGGGATTCACATCGCAAGCCTCGCAATCGTTCAAAATATCGGTAAATCAGAGTAGGAGACTCGGGATCGCGATATTTACATTTACCACTCGCTGTATATCGAAAGAAACGAAGGATTCACATCCCAAGCCTCGCAATCGTTTAAAATATCGATAAAGCACAGTACGAGACTCGGGATCGCGATATTTACCGTTTCCGCTCGCTGTATATCGAAACAAGCGAATAATTCACATCCCAAGCCTCGCAATCGATCAAAATATCTATAAATCAGAGAAGGAGACTCGGAAACGCGATAGTTACATTTACCGCAAGCTGTATATCGAAAGAAGCGAAGGATTCACTTACCAAGCCTCGCAATCGTTCAAAATATCGATAAATCAGAGCAGGAGACTCGGAAACATGATATTTACATTTACCACAGGCTGTATGAAGAAAGAAGCGATGGATTCACTTCCCAAGCATCGCAATAATTCGAAATAACGACAAATCACTCAAGCTCGGTCGGAATCACGATATTGATCTTTTCCGTATGCAGTGTATTGAAAGAAGCTAAGGATTCGTTTCCCAAGCCTCGCAATCGTTCAAAATATCGATAAATCAGAGTAGGAGACTCGGGATTGCGATATTTACATTTACCACTCGCTGCATATCGAAAGAAGCGAAGGATTCACTTCCCAAGCCCCCCAATAATTTGAAATAACGACAAATCATTCAAGGACACTCCGACTCGCGATATTTACCGTTTCCGCTCGCTGTATATCGAAACAAGCGAATAATTCACATCCCAAGCCTCGCAATCGTTCAAGATATCGATAATTCAGAGTAGGAGACTCGGAAACGCGATATTTACTGTTTCCGCTCGCTGTATATTGAAAGAAGCGAAAGATTCACTTCCCAAGCCCCCCAATAATTTGAAATAACGACAAATCTTTCAAGGACACTCCGACTCGCGATATTTACCGTTTCCGCTCGCTGTATATCGAAAGAAGCGATTGATTCACATCCCAAGCCTCGCAATCGTTTAAAATATCGATAAAGCACAGTACGAGACTCGGGATCGCGATATTTACCGTTTCCGCTCGCTGTATATCGGAACAAGCGAATAATTCACATCCCAAGCCTCGCAATCGTTGAAGATATCGATAATTCAGAGTAGGAGACTCGGAATCGCGATATTTACCTTTTCCGCTCGCTGTATATCGAAAGAAGCGAAGGATTCACTTCCCAAGCATCGCAATAATTCGAAATATCGATATATCAGAGTAGGAGACTCCGAATGGCGATATTTACCGTTTCCGCTCGCTGTATATCGAAAGAAGCGAAGGATTCACTTCCCAAGCCCCCCAATAATTTGAAATAACGACAAATCTTTCAAGGACACTCCGACTCGCGATATTTACCGTTTCCGCTCGCTGTATATCGAAAGAAGCGATTGATTCACATCCCAAGCCTCGCAATCGTTTAAAATATCGATAAAGCACAGTACGAGACTCGGGATCGCGATATTTACCGTTTCCGCTCGCTGTATATCGGAACAAGCGAATAATTCACATCCCAAGCCTCGCAATCGTTGAAAATATCGATAAATCAGAGTAGGAGACTCGGGATCGCGATATTTACATTTACCACTCGCTGTATATAGAAAGAAGCGATGAATTCGCTTCCCAAGCGTCGCAATAATTCGAAATAACGACAAATCTTTCAAGGACACTCCGACTCGCGATATTTACCGTTTCCGCTCGCTGTATATCGAAAGAAGCGATTGATTCACATCCTAAGCCTCGCAATCGTTCAAGATATCGATAATTCAGAGTAAGAGACTCGGAATCGCGATATTTACTGTTTCCGCTCGCTGTATATCGAAAGAAGCGAAGGATTCACTTCCCAAGCCCCCCAATAATTTGAAATAACGACAAATCTTTCAAGGACACTCCGACTCGCGATATTTACCGTTTCCGCTCGCTGTATATCGAAGCAAGCGAATAATTCACATCCCAAGCCTCGCAATCGTTCAAGATATCGATAATTCAGAGTAGGAGACTCGGAAACGCGATATTTACTGTTTCCGCTCGCTGTATATCGAAAGAAGCGAAAGATTCACTTCCCAAGCCCCCCAATAATTTGAAATAACGACAAATCTTTCAAGGACACTCCGACTCGCGATATTTACCGTTTCCGCTCGCTGTATATCGAAAGAAGCGATTGATTCACATCCCAAGCCTCGCAATCGTTTAAAATATCGATAAAGCACAGTACGAGACTCGGGATCGCGATATTTACCGTTTCCGCTCGCTGTATATCGGAACAAGCGAATAATTCACATCCCAAGCCTCGCAATCGTTGAAGATATCGATAATTCAGAGTAGGAGACTCGGAATCGCGATATTTACCTTTTCCGCTCGCTGTATATCGAAAGAAGAAAAGGATTCACTTCCCAAGCATCGCAATAATTCGAAATATCGATATATCAGAGTAGGAGACTCCGAATGGCGATATTTACCGTTTCCGCTCGCTGTATATCGAAAGAAGCGAAGGATTCACATCCCAAGCCTCGCAATCGTTTAAAATATCGATAGTACGAGACTCGGGATCGCGATATTTACTGTTTCCGCTCGCTGTATATAGAAACAAGCGAATAATTCACATCCCAAGCCTCGCAATCGTTCAAAATATCGATAAATCAGAGTAGGAGACTCGGAATCGCGATATTTACCTTTTCCGCTCACTGTATATCGAAAGAAGCGAAGGATTCACTTCCCAAGCCTCCCAATAATTTGAAATAACGACAAATCTTTCAAGGACACTCCGACTCGCGATATTTACCGTTTCCGCTCGCTGTATATCGAAACAAGCGAATAATTCACATCCCAAGCCTCGCAATCGTTCAAGATATCGATAATTCAGAGTAGGAGACTCGGAATCGCGATATTTACCGTTTCCGCTCGCTGTATATCGAAAGAAGCGATTGATTCACATCCCAAGCCTCGCAATCGTTTAAAATATCGATAAAGCACAGTACGAGACTCGGGATCGCGATATTTACCGTTTCCGCTCGCTGTATATCGGAACAAGCGAATAATTCACATCCCAAGCCTCGCAATCGTTGAAAATATCGATAAATCAGAGTAGGAGACTCGGGATCGCGATATTGACCGTTTCCGCTCGCTGTATATCAAAAGAAGCGAAGGATTCACATCCCAAGCCTCGCAACCGTTCGAAATAACGAGAAATCACTCAAGGTCACTCGGAATCACGATATTGACCTTTTCCATATGCAGTGTATTGAAAGAAGCTAAGGATTCGTTTCCCAAGCCTCGCAATCGTTCAAAATATCGATAAATCAGAGTAGGAGACTCGGGATCGCGATATTTACATTTACCACTCGCTGCATATCGAAAGAAGCGAAGGATTCACTTCCCAAGCCTCGCAATAATTCGAAATAACGACAAATCACTCAAAGACACTCCGAATCGCGATATTTACCGTTTCCGCTCGCTGTATATCGAAACAAGCGAAGGATTCACATCCCAAGCCTCGCAATCGATCAAAATATCGATAAATCAGAGTAGGAGACTCGGAATCGCGATATTTACCTTTTCCGCTCACTGTATATCGAAAGAAGCGAAGGATTCACTTCCCAAGCCTCCCAATAATTTGAAATAACGACAAATCTTTCAAGGACACTCCGACTCGCGATATTTACCGTTTCCGCTCGCTGTATATCGAAACAAGCGAATAATTCACATCCCAAGCCTCGCAATCGTTCAAGATATCGATAATTCAGAGTAGGAGACTCGGAATCGCGATATTTACCGTTTCCGCTCGCTGTATATCGAAACAAGCGAAGGATTCACATCCCAAGCCTCGAAATCGTACCAAAACATCGATAAATCAGAGTAGGACACTTAGAATCGCGATATTTACCGTTTCCGCTCGCTGTATATCGAAACAAGCGAAGGATTCGCATCCCAAGCCTCGCAATCGATCAAAATATCGATAAATCAGAGTAGGAGACTCGGAAGCGCGATATTTACCGTTTCCACTCGCTGTATATCGAAAGAAGATAAGGATTCACATCGCAAGCCTCGCAATCGTTCAAAATATCGGTAAATCAGAGTAGGAGACTCGGGATCGCGATATTTACATTTACCGCAAGCTGTATATCAAAAGAAGCGAAGGATTCACTTACCAAGCCTCGCAATCGTTCAAAATATCGATAAATCAGAGAACTAGACTCGGAAACGCGATATTTACATTTACCACAGGCTGTATGAAGAAAGAAGCGATGGATTCACTTCCCAAGCATCGCAATAATTCGAAATAACGACAAATCTTTCAAGGACACTCCGACTCGCGATATTTACCGTTTCCGCTCGCTGTATATCGAAAGAAGCGATTGATTCACATCCCAAGCCTCGCAATCGTTTAAAATATCGATAAAGCACAGTACGAGACTCGGGATCGCGATATTTACCGTTTCCGCTCGCTGTATATCGGAACAAGCGAATAATTCACATCCCAAGCCTCGCAATCGTTGAAGATATCGATAATTCAGAGTAGGAGACTCGGAATCGCGATATTTACCTTTTCCGCTCGCTGTATATCGAAAGAAGCGAAGGATTCACTTCCCAAGCATCGCAATAATTCGAAATATCGATATATCAGAGTAGGAGACTCCGAATGGCGATATTTACCGTTTCCGCTCGCTGTATATCGAAAGAAGCGAAGGATTCACTTCCCAAGCCCCCCAATAATTTGAAATAACGACAAATCTTTCAAGGACACTCCGACTCGCGATATTTACCGTTTCCGCTCGCTGTATATCGAAAGAAGCGATTGATTCACATCCCAAGCCTCGCAATCGTTTAAAATATCGATAAAGCACAGTACGAGACTCGGGATCGCGATATTTACCGTTTCCGCTCGCTGTATATCGGAACAAGCGAATAATTCACATCCCAAGCCTCGCAATCGTTGAAAATATCGATAAATCAGAGTAGGAGACTCGGGATCGCGATATTTACATTTACCACTCGCTGTATATAGAAAGAAGCGATGAATTCGCTTCCCAAGCGTCGCAATAATTCGAAATAACGACAAATCTTTCAAGGACACTCCGACTCGCGATATTTACCGTTTCCGCTCGCTGTATATCGAAAGAAGCGATTGATTCACATCCCAAGCCTCGCAATCGTTCAAGATATCGATAATTCAGAGTAGGAGACTCGGAATCGCGATATTTACTGTTTCATCTCGCTGTATATCGAAAGAAGCGAAGGATTCACTTCCCAAGCCCCCCAATAATTTGAAATAACGACAAATCTTTCAAGGACACTCCGACTCGCGATATTTACCGTTTCCGCTCGCTGTATATCGAAACAAGCGAATAATTCACATCCCAAGCCTCGCAATCGTTCAAGATATCGATAATTCAGAGTAGGAGACTCGGAAACGCGATATTTACTGTTTCCGCTCGCTGTATATCGAAAGAAGCGAAAGATTCACTTCCCAAGCCCCCCAATAATTTGAAATAACGTAAATCTTTCAAGGACACTCCGACTCGCGATATTTACCGTTTCCGCTCGCTGTATATCGAAAGAAGCGATTGATTCACATCCCAAGCCTCGCAATCGTTTAAAATATCGATAAAGCACAGTACGAGACTCGGGATCGCGATATTTACCGTTTCCGCTCGCTGTATATCGGAACAAGCGAATAATTCACATCCCAAGCCTCGCAATCGTTGAAGATATCGATAATTCAGAGTAGGAGACTCGGAATCGCGATATTTACCTTTTCCGCTCGCTGTATATCGAAAGAAGCGATGGATTCACTTCCCAAGCATCGCAATAATTCGAAATATCGATATATAAGAGTAGGAGACTCCGAATGGCGATATTTACCGTTTCCGCTCGCTGTATATCGAAAGAAGCGAAGGATTCACTTCCCAAGCCCCCCAATAATTTGAAATAACGACAAATCTTTCAAGGACACTCCGACTCGCGATATTTACCGTTTCCGCTCGCTGTATATCGAAAGAAGCGATTGATTCACATCCCAAGCCTCGCAATCGTTTAAAATATCGATAAAGCACAGTACGAGACTCGGGATCGCGATATTTACCGTTTCCGCTCGCTGTATATCGGAACAAGCGAATAATTCACATCCCAAGCCTCGCAATCGTTGAAAATATCGATAAATCAGAGTAGGAGACTCGGGATCGCGATATTTACATTTACCACTCGCTGTATATAGAAAGAAGCGAAGGATTCACTTACCAAGCCTCGCAATCGTTCAAAATATCGATAAATCAGAGAAGGAGACTCGGAAACGCGATATTTACATTTACCACAGTCTGTATGAAGAAAGAAGCGATGGATTCACTTCCCAAGCATCGCAATAATTCGAAATAACGACAAATCACTCAAGGACACTCCGAATCGCGATATTTACCGTTTCCGCTCGCTGTATATCGAAAGAAGCGAAGGATTCACTTACCAAGAATCGCAACCGTTCGAAATAACGAGAAATCACTCAAGGTCACGCAGAATCACGATATTGACCTTTTCCATATGCAGTGTATTGAAAGAAGCTAAGGATTCGTTTCCCAAGCCTCGCAATCGTTGAAAATATCGATAAATCAGAGTAGGAGACTCGGGATCGCGATATTTACATTTACCACTCGCTGTATATAGAAAGAAGCGATGAATTCGCTTCCCAAGCGTCGCAATAATTCGAAATAACGACAAATCTTTCAAGGACACTCCGACTCGCGATATTTACCGTTTCCGCTCGCTGTATATCGAAAGAAGCGATTGATTCACATCCCAAGCCTCGCAGTCGTTCAAGATATCGATAATTCAGAGTAGGAGACTCGGAATCGCGATATTTACTGTTTCCGCTCGCTGTATATCGAAAGAAGCGAAGGATTCACTTCCCAAGCCCCCCAATAATTTGAAATAACGACAAATCTTTCAAGGACACTCCGACTCGCGATATTTACCGTTTCCGCTCGCTGTATATCGAAACAAGCGAATAATTCACATCCCAAGCCTCGCAATCGTTCAAGATATCGATAATTCAGAGTAGGAGACTCGGAAACGCGATATTTACTGTTTCCGCTCGCTGTATATCGAAAGAAGCGAAAGATTCACTTCCCAAGCCCCCCAATAACTTGAAATAACGACAAATCTTTCAAGGACACTCCGACTCGCGATATTTACCGTTTCCGCTCGCTGTATATCGAAAGAAGCGATTGATTCACATCCCAAGCCTCGCAATCGTTTAAAATATCGATAGTACGAGACTCGGGATCGCGATATTTACTGTTTCCGCTCGCTGTATATAGAAACAAGCGAATAATTCACATCCCAAGCCTCGCAATCGTTCAAAATATCGATAAATCAGAGTAGGAGACTCGGAATCGCGATATTTACCGTTTCCGCTCGCTGTATATCGAAAGAAGCGATTGATTCACATCCCAAGCCTCGCAATCGTTTAAAATATCGATAAAGCACAGTACGAGACTCGGGATCGCGATATTTACCGTTTCCGCTCGCTGTATATCGGAACAAGCGAATAATTCACATCCCAAGCCTCGCAATCGTTGAAAATATCGATAAATCAGAGTAGGAGACTCGGGATCGCGATATTTACATTTACCACTCGCTGTATATAGAAAGAAGCGATGAATTCGCTTCCCAAGCGTCGCAATAATTCGAAATAACGACAAATCTTTCAAGGACACTCCGACTCGCGATATTTACCGTTTCCGCTGGCTGTATATCGAAAGAAGCGATTGATTCACATCCCAAGCCTCGCAATCGTTCAAGATATCGATAATTCAGAGTAGGAGACTCGGAATCGCGATATTTACTGTTTCCGCTCGCTGTATATCGAAAGAAGCGAAGGATTCACTTCCCAAGCCCCCCAATAATTTGAAATAACGACAAATCTTTCAAGGACACTCCGACTCGCGATATTTTCCGTTTCCGCTCGCTGTATATCGAAACAAGCGAATAATTCACATCCCAAGCCTCGCAATCGTTCAAGATATCGATAATTCAGAGTAGGAGACTCGGAAACGCGATATTTACTGTTTCCGCTCGCTGTATATCGAAAGAAGCGAAAGATTCACTTCCCAAGCCCCCCAATAATTTGAAATAACGACAAATCTTTCAAGGACACTCCGACTCGCGATATTTACCGTTTCCGCTCGCTGTATATCGAAAGAAGCGATTGATTCACATCCCAAGCCTCGCAATCGTTTAAAATATCGATAAAGCACAGTACGAGACTCGGGATCGCGATATTTACCGTTTCCGCTCGCTGTATATCGGAACAAGCGAATAATTCACATCCCAAGCCTCGCAATCGTTGAAGATATCGATAATTCAGAGTAGGAGACTCGGAATCGCGATATTTACCTTTTCCGCTCGCTGTATATCGAAAGAAGCGATGGATTCACTTCCCAAGCATCGCAATAATTCGAAATATCGATATATAAGAGTAGGAGACTCCGAATGGCGATATTTACCGTTTCCGCTCGCTGTATATCGAAAGAAGCGAAGGATTCACTTCCCAAGCCCCCCAATAATTTGAAATAACGACAAATCTTTCAAGGACACTCCGACTCGCGATATTTACCGTTTCCGCTCGCTGTATATCGAAAGAAGCGATTGATTCACATCCCAAGCCTCGCAATCGTTTAAAATATCGATAAAGCACAGTACGAGACTCGGGATCGCGATATTTACCGTTTCCGCTCGCTGTATATCGGAACAAGCGAATAATTCACATCCCAAGCCTCGCAATCGTTGAAAATATCGATAAATCAGAGTAGGAGACTCGGGATCGCGATATTTACATTTACCACTCGCTGTATATAGAAAGAAGCGATGAATTCGCTTCCCAAGCGTCGCAATCGATCAAAATATCTATAAATCAGAGAAGGAGACTCGGAAACGCGATAGTTACATTTACCGCAAGCTGTATATCGAAAGAAGCGAAGGATTCACTTACCAAGCCTCGCAATCGTTCAAAATATCGATAAATCAGAGAAGGAGACTCGGAAACATGATATTTACATTTACCACAGGCTGTATGAAGAAACAAGCGATGGATTCACTTCCCAAGCATCGCAATAATTCGAAATAACGACAAATCACTTAAGGTCACTCGGAATCACGATATTGATCTTTTCCGTATGCAGTGTATTGAAAGAAGCTAAGGATTCGTTTCCCAAGCCTCGCAATCGTTCAAAATATCGATAAATCAGAGTAGGAGACTCGGGATTGCGATATTTACATTTACCACTCGCTGCATATCGAAAGAAGCGAAGGATTCACTTCCCAAGCCTCGCAATAATTCGAAATAACGACAAATCACTCAAAGACACTCCGAATCGCGATATTTACCGTTTCCGCTCGCTGTATATCGAAACAAGCGAAGGATTCACATCCCAAGCCTCGAAATCGTACCAAAACATCGATAAATCAGAGTAGGAGACTCGGAATCGCGATATTTACCGTTTCCGCTCGCTGTATATCGAAAGAAGCGATTGATTCACATCCCAAGCCTCGCAATCGTTTAAAATATCGATAAAGCACAGTACGAGACTCGGGATCGCGATATTTACCGTTTCCGCTCGCTGTATATCGGAACAAGCGAATAATTCACATCCCAAGCCTCGCAATCGTTGAAAATATCGATAAATCAGAGTAGGAGACTCGGGATCGCGATATTTACATTTACCACTCGCTGTATATAGAAAGAAGCGATGAATTCGCTTCCCAAGCGTCGCAATAATTCGAAATAACGACAAATCTTTCAAGGACACTCCGACTCGCGATATTTACCGTTTCCGCTCGCTGTATATCGAAAGAAGCGATTGATTCACATCCCAAGCCTCGCAATCGTTCAAGATATCGATAATTCAGAGTAGGAGACTCGGAATCGCGATATTTACTGTTTCCGCTCGCTGTATATCGAAAGAAGCGAAGGATTCACTTCCCAAGCCCCCCAATAATTTGAAATAACGACAAATCTTTCAAGGACACTCCGACTCGCGATATTTTCCGTTTCCGCTCGCTGTATATCGAAACAAGCGAATAATTCACATCCCAAGCCTCGCAATCGTTCAAGATATCGATAATTCAGAGTAGGAGACTCGGAAACGCGATATTTACTGTTTCCGCTCGCTGTATATCGAAAGAAGCGAAAGATTCACTTCCCAAGCCCCCCAATAATTTGAAATAACGACAAATCTTTCAAGGACACTCCGACTCGCGATATTTACCGTTTCCGCTCGCTGTATATCGAAAGAAGCGATTGATTCACATCCCAAGCCTCGCAATCGTTTAAAATATCGATAAAGCACAGTACGAGACTCGGGATCGCGATATTTACCGTTTCCGCTCGCTGTATATCGGAACAAGCGAATAATTCACATCCCAAGCCTCGCAATCGTTGAAGATATCGATAATTCAGAGTAGGAGACTCGGAATCGCGATATTTACCTTTTCCGCTCGCTGTATATCGAAAGAAGCGATGGATTCACTTCCCAAGCATCGCAATAATTCGAAATATCGATATATAAGAGTAGGAGACTCCGAATGGCGATATTTACCGTTTCCGCTCGCTGTATATCGAAAGAAGCGAAGGATTCACTTCCCAAGCCCCCCAATAATTTGAAATAACGACAAATCTTTCAAGGACACTCCGACTCGCGATATTTACCGTTTCCGCTCGCTGTATATCGAAAGAAGCGATTGATTCACATCCCAAGCCTCGCAATCGTTTAAAATATCGATAAAGCACAGTACGAGACTCGGGATCGCGATATTTACCGTTTCCGCTCGCTGTATATCGGAACAAGCGAATAATTCACATCCCAAGCCTCGCAATCGTTGAAAATATCGATAAATCAGAGTAGGAGACTCGGGATCGCGATATTTACATTTACCACTCGCTGTATATAGAAAGAAGCGATGAATTCGCTTCCCAAGCGTCGCAATCGATCAAAATATCTATAAATCAGAGAAGGAGACTCGGAAACGCGATAGTTACATTTACCGCAAGCTGTATATCGAAAGAAGCGAAGGATTCACTTACCAAGCCTCGCAATCGTTCAAAATATCGATAAATCAGAGAAGGAGACTCGGAAACATGATATTTACATTTACCACAGGCTGTATGAAGAAACAAGCGATGGATTCACTTCCCAAGCATCGCAATAATTCGAAATAACGACAAATCACTTAAGGTCACTCGGAATCACGATATTGATCTTTTCCGTATGCAGTGTATTGAAAGAAGCTAAGGATTCGTTTCCCAAGCCTCGCAATCGTTCAAAATATCGATAAATCAGAGTAGGAGACTCGGGATTGCGATATTTACATTTACCACTCGCTGCATATCGAAAGAAGCGAAGGATTCACTTCCCAAGCCTCGCAATAATTCGAAATAACGACAAATCACTCAAAGACACTCCGAATCGCGATATTTACCGTTTCCGCTCGCTGTATATCGAAACAAGCGAAGGATTCACATCCCAAGCCTCGAAATCGTACCAAAACATCGATAAATCAGAGTAGGACACTTAGAATCGCGATATTTACCGTTTCCGCTCGCTGTATATCGAAACAAGCGAAGGATTCGCATCCCAAGCCTCGCAATCGATCAAAATATCGATAAATCAGAGTAGGAGACTCGGAAGCGCGATATTTACCGTTTCCACTCGCTGTATATCGAAAGAAGATAAGGATTCACATCGCAAGCCTCGCAATCGTTCAAAATATCGGTAAATCAGAGTAGGAGACTCGGGATCGCGATATTTACATTTACCGCAAGCTGTATATCGAAAGAAGCGAAGGATTCACTTACCAAGCCTCGCAATCGTTCAAAATATCGATAAATCAGAGAACTAGACTCGGAAACGCGATATTTACATTTACCACAGGCTGTATGAAGAAAGAAGCGATGGATTCACTTCCCAAGCATCGCAATAATTCGAAATAACGACAAATCACTCAAGGACACTCCGAATCGCGATATTTACCGTTTCCGCTCGCTGTATATCGAAAGAAGCGAAGGATTCACTTACCAAGAATCGCAATCGTTCAAAATATCGATCAATCAGAGAAGGAGACTCGGAAACGCGATATTTACATTTACCACAAGCTGTATATCGAAAGATGCGAAGGATTCACTTACCAAGAATCGCAACCGTTCGAAATAACGAGAAATCACTCAAGGTCACGCAGAATCACGATATTGACCTTTTCCATATGCAGTGTATTGAAAGAAGCTAAGGATTCGTTTCCCAAGCCTCGCAATCGTTGAAAATATCGATAAATCAGAGTAGGAGACTCGGGATCGCGATATTTACATTTACCACTCGCTGTATATAGAAAGAAGCGATGAATTCGCTTCCCAAGCGTCGCAATAATTCGAAATAACGACAAATCTTTCAAGGACACTCCGACTCGCGATATTTACCGTTTCCGCTCGCTGTATATCGAAAGAATCGATTGATTCACATCCCAAGCCTCGCAATCGTTCAAGATATCGATAATTCAGAGTAGGAGACTCGGGATTGCGATATTTATATTTACCACTCGCTGCATATCGAAAGAAGCGAAGGATTCACTTCCCAAGCCTCGCAATAATTCGAAATAACGAGAAATCACTCAAGGTCACGCAGAATCACGATATTGACGTTTTCCATATGCAGTGTATTGAAAGAAGCTAAGGATTCGTTTCCCAAGCCTCGCAATCGTTGAAAATATCGATAAATCAGAGTAGGAGACTCGGGATCGCGATATTTACATTTACCACTCGCTGTATATAGAAAGAAGCGAAGGATTCACTTCCCAAGCATCGCAATAATTCGAAATATCGATATATCAGAGTAGGAGACTCCGAATGGCGATATTTACCGTTTCCGGTCGCTGTATATCGAAAGAAGCGAGGGATTCACATCGCAAGCCTCGCAATCGTTCAAAATATCGGTAAATCAGAGTAGGAGACTCGGGATCGCGATATTTACATTTACCACTCGCTGTATATCGAAAGAAACGAAGGATTCACTTACCAAGCCTCGCAATCGTTCAAAATATCGATAAATCAGAGAAGGAGACTCGGAAACATGATATTTACATTTACCACAGGCTGTATGAAGAAAGAAGCGATGGAATCACTTCCCAAGCCTCGCAATAATTCGAAATAACGACAAATCATTCAAGGACACTCCGACTCGCGATATTTACCGTTTCCGCTCGCTGTATATCGAAACAAGCGAATAATTCACATCCCAAGCCTCGCAATCGATCAAAATATCTATAAATCAGAGAAGGAGACTCGGAAACGCGATAGTTACATTTACCGCAAGCTGTATATCGAAAGAAGCGAAGGATTCACTTACCAAGCCTCGCAATCGTTCAAAATATCGATAAATCAGAGCAGGAGACTCGGAAACATGATATTTACATTTACCACAGGCTGTATGAAGAAAGAAGCGATGGATTCACTTCCCAAGCATCGCAATAATTCGAAATAACGACAAATCACTCAAGCTCGGTCGGAATCACGATATTGATCTTTTCCGTATGCAGTGTATTGAAAGAAGCTAAGGATTCGTTTCCCAAGCCTCGCAATCGTTCAAAATATCGATAAATCAGAGTAGGAGACTCGGGATTGCGATATTTACATTTACCACTCGCTGCATATCGAAAGAAGCGAAGGATTCACTTCCCAAGCCTCGCAATAATTCGAAATAACGACAAATCACTCAAAGACACTCCGAATCGCGATATTTACCGTTTCCGCTCGCTGTATATCGAAACAAGCGAAGGATTCACATCCCAAGCCTCGAAATCGTACCAAAACATCGATAAATCAGAGTAGGACACTTAGAATCGCGATATTTACCGTTTCCGCTCGCTGTATATCGAAACAAGCGAAGGATTCGCATCCCAAGCCTCGCAATCGATCAAAATATCGATAAATCAGAGTAGGAGACTCGGAAGCGCGATATTTACCGTTTCCACTCGCTGTATATCGAAAGAAGATAAGGATTCACATCGCAAGCCTCGCAATCGTTCAAAATATCGGTAAATCAGAGTAGGAGACTCGGGATCGCGATATTTACATTTACCACAGGCTGTATGAAGAAAGAAGCGATGGATTCACTTCCCAAGCATCGCAATAATTCGAAATAACGACAAATCACTCAAGGACACTCCGAATCGCGATATTTACCGTTTCCGCTCGCTGTATATCGAAAGAAGCGAAGGATTCACTTACCAAGAATCGCAACCGTTCGAAATAACGAGAAATCACTCAAGGTCACGCAGAATCACGATATTGACCTTTTCCATATGCAGTGTATTGAAAGAAGCTAAGGATTCGTTTCCCAAGCCTCGCAATCGTTGAAAATATCGATAAATCAGAGTAGGAGACTCGGGATCGCGATATTTACATTTACCACTCGCTGTATATAGAAAGAAGCGATGAATTCGCTTCCCAAGCGTCGCAATAATTCGAAATAACGACAAATCTTTCAAGGACACTCCGACTCGCGATATTTACCGTTTCCGCTCGCTGTATATCGAAAGAAGCGATTGATTCACATCCCAAGCCTCGCAGTCGTTCAAGATATCGATAATTCAGAGTAGGAGACTCGGAATCGCGATATTTACTGTTTCCGCTCGCTGTATATCGAAAGAAGCGAAGGATTCACTTCCCAAGCCCCCCAATAATTTGAAATAACGACAAATCTTTCAAGGACACTCCGACTCGCGATATTTACCGTTTCCGCTCGCTGTATATCGAAACAAGCGAATAATTCACATCCCAAGCCTCGCAATCGTTCAAGATATCGATAATTCAGAGTAGGAGACTCGGAAACGCGATATTTACTGTTTCCGCTCGCTGTATATCGAAAGAAGCGAAAGATTCACTTCCCAAGCCCCCCAATAACTTGAAATAACGACAAATCTTTCAAGGACACTCCGACTCGCGATATTTACCGTTTCCGCTCGCTGTATATCGAAAGAAGCGATTGATTCACATCCCAAGCCTCGCAATCGTTTAAAATATCGATAGTACGAGACTCGGGATCGCGATATTTACTGTTTCCGCTCGCTGTATATAGAAACAAGCGAATAATTCACATCCCAAGCCTCGCAATCGTTCAAAATATCGATAAATCAGAGTAGGAGACTCGGAATCGCGATATTTACCGTTTCCGCTCGCTGTATATCGAAAGAAGCGATTGATTCACATCCCAAGCCTCGCAATCGTTTAAAATATCGATAAAGCACAGTACGAGACTCGGGATCGCGATATTTACCGTTTCCGCTCGCTGTATATCGGAACAAGCGAATAATTCACATCCCAAGCCTCGCAATCGTTGAAAATATCGATAAATCAGAGTAGGAGACTCGGGATCGCGATATTTACATTTACCACTCGCTGTATATAGAAAGAAGCGATGAATTCGCTTCCCAAGCGTCGCAATAATTCGAAATAACGACAAATCTTTCAAGGACACTCCGACTCGCGATATTTACCGTTTCCGCTCGCTGTATATCGAAAGAAGCGATTGATTCACATCCCAAGCCTCGCAATCGTTCAAGATATCGATAATTCAGAGTAGGAGACTCGGAATCGCGATATTTACTGTTTCCGCTCGCTGTATATCGAAAGAAGCGAAGGATTCACTTCCCAAGCCCCCCAATAATTTGAAATAACGACAAATCTTTCAAGGACACTCCGACTCGCGATATTTTCCGTTTCCGCTCGCTGTATATCGAAACAAGCGAATAATTCACATCCCAAGCCTCGCAATCGTTCAAGATATCGATAATTCAGAGTAGGAGACTCGGAAACGCGATATTTACTGTTTCCGCTCGCTGTATATCGAAAGAAGCGAAAGATTCACTTCCCAAGCCCCCCAATAATTTGAAATAACGACAAATCTTTCAAGGACACTCCGACTCGCGATATTTACCGTTTCCGCTCGCTGTATATCGAAAGAAGCGATTGATTCACATCCCAAGCCTCGCAATCGTTTAAAATATCGATAAAGCACAGTACGAGACTCGGGATCGCGATATTTACCGTTTCCGCTCGCTGTATATCGGAACAAGCGAATAATTCACATCCCAAGCCTCGCAATCGTTGAAGATATCGATAATTCAGAGTAGGAGACTCGGAATCGCGATATTTACCTTTTCCGCTCGCTGTATATCGAAAGAAGCGATGGATTCACTTCCCAAGCATCGCAATAATTCGAAATATCGATATATAAGAGTAGGAGACTCCGAATGGCGATATTTACCGTTTCCGCTCGCTGTATATCGAAAGAAGCGAAGGATTCACTTCCCAAGCCCCCCAATAATTTGAAATAACGACAAATCTTTCAAGGACACTCCGACTCGCGATATTTACCGTTTCCGCTCGCTGTATATCGAAAGAAGCGATTGATTCACATCCCAAGCCTCGCAATCGTTTAAAATATCGATAAAGCACAGTACGAGACTCGGGATCGCGATATTTACCGTTTCCGCTCGCTGTATATCGGAACAAGCGAATAATTCACATCCCAAGCCTCGCAATCGTTGAAAATATCGATAAATCAGAGTAGGAGACTCGGGATCGCGATATTTACATTTACCACTCGCTGTATATAGAAAGAAGCGATGAATTCGCTTCCCAAGCGTCGCAATCGATCAAAATATCTATAAATCAGAGAAGGAGACTCGGAAACGCGATAGTTACATTTACCGCAAGCTGTATATCGAAAGAAGCGAAGGATTCACTTACCAAGCCTCGCAATCGTTCAAAATATCGATAAATCAGAGAAGGAGACTCGGAAACATGATATTTACATTTACCACAGGCTGTATGAAGAAACAAGCGATGGATTCACTTCCCAAGCATCGCAATAATTCGAAATAACGACAAATCACTTAAGGTCACTCGGAATCACGATATTGATCTTTTCCGTATGCAGTGTATTGAAAGAAGCTAAGGATTCGTTTCCCAAGCCTCGCAATCGTTCAAAATATCGATAAATCAGAGTAGGAGACTCGGGATTGCGATATTTACATTTACCACTCGCTGCATATCGAAAGAAGCGAAGGATTCACTTCCCAAGCCTCGCAATAATTCGAAATAACGACAAATCACTCAAAGACACTCCGAATCGCGATATTTACCGTTTCCGCTCGCTGTATATCGAAACAAGCGAAGGATTCACATCCCAAGCCTCGAAATCGTACCAAAACATCGATAAATCAGAGTAGGACACTTAGAATCGCGATATTTACCGTTTCCGCTCGCTGTATATCGAAACAAGCGAAGGATTCGCATCCCAAGCCTCGCAATCGATCAAAATATCGATAAATCAGAGTAGGAGACTCGGAAGCGCGATATTTACCGTTTCCGCTCGCTGTATATCGAAACAAGCGAAGGATTCGCATCCCAAGCCTCGCAATCGATCAAAATATCGATAAATCAGAGTAGGAGACTCGGAAGCGCGATATTTACCGTTTCCGCTCGCTGTATATCGGAACAAGCGAATAATTCACATCCCAAGCCTCGCAATCGTTGAAAATATCGATAAATCAGAGTAGGAGACTCGGGATCGCGATATTTACATTTACCACTCGCTGTATATAGAAAGAAGCGATGAATTCGCTTCCCAAGCGTCGCAATCGATCAAAATATCTATAAATCAGAGAAGGAGACTCGGAAACGCGATAGTTACATTTACCGCAAGCTGTATATCGAAAGAAGCGAAGGATTCACTTACCAAGCCTCGCAATCGTTCAAAATATCGATAAATCAGAGAAGGAGACTCGGAAACATGATATTTACATTTACCACAGGCTGTATGAAGAAACAAGCGATGGATTCACTTCCCAAGCATCGCAATAATTCGAAATAACGACAAATCACTTAAGGTCACTCGGAATCACGATATTGATCTTTTCCGTATGCAGTGTATTGAAAGAAGCTAAGGATTCGTTTCCCAAGCCTCGCAATCGTTCAAAATATCGATAAATCAGAGTAGGAGACTCGGGATTGCGATATTTACCTTTTCCGCTCGCTGTATATCGAAAGAAGCGATGGATTCACTTCCCAAGCATCGCAATAATTCGAAATATCGATATATAAGAGTAGGAGACTCCGAATCGCGATATTTACTGTTTCCGCTCGCTGTATATCGAAAGAAGCGAAGGATTCACTTCCCAAGCCCCCCAATAATTTGAAATAACGACAAATCTTTCAAGGACACTCCGACTCGCGATATTTACCGTTTCCGCTCGCTGTATATCGAAACAAGCGAATAATTCACATCCCAAGCCTCGCAATCGTTCAAGATATCGATAATTCAGAGTAGGAGACTCGGAAACGCGATATTTACTGTTTCCGCTCGCTGTATATCGAAAGAAGCGAAAGATTCACTTCCCAAGCCCCCCAATAACTTGAAATAACGACAAATCTTTCAAGGACACTCCGACTCGCGATATTTACCGTTTCCGCTCGCTGTATATCGAAAGAAGCGATTGATTCACATCCCAAGCCTCGCAATCGTTTAAAATATCGATAGTACGAGACTCGGGATCGCGATATTTACTGTTTCCGCTCGCTGTATATAGAAACAAGCGAATAATTCACATCCCAAGCCTCGCAATCGTTCAAAATATCGATAAATCAGAGTAGGAGACTCGGAATCGCGATATTTACCGTTTCCGCTCGCTGTATATCGAAAGAAGCGATTGATTCACATCCCAAGCCTCGCAATCGTTTAAAATATCGATAAAGCACAGTACGAGACTCGGGATCGCGATATTTACCGTTTCCGCTCGCTGTATATCGGAACAAGCGAATAATTCACATCCCAAGCCTCGCAATCGTTGAAAATATCGATAAATCAGAGTAGGAGACTCGGGATCGCGATATTTACATTTACCACTCGCTGTATATAGAAAGAAGCGATGAATTCGCTTCCCAAGCGTCGCAATAATTCGAAATAACGACAAATCTTTCAAGGACACTCCGACTCGCGATATTTACCGTTTCCGCTCGCTGTATATCGAAAGAAGCGATTGATTCACATCCCAAGCCTCGCAATCGTTCAAGATATCGATAATTCAGAGTAGGAGACTCGGAATCGCGATATTTACTGTTTCCGCTCGCTGTATATCGAAAGAAGCGAAGGATTCACTTCCCAAGCCCCCCAATAATTTGAAATAACGACAAATCTTTCAAGGACACTCCGACTCGCGATATTTTCCGTTTCCGCTCGCTGTATATCGAAACAAGCGAATAATTCACATCCCAAGCCTCGCAATCGTTCAAGATATCGATAATTCAGAGTAGGAGACTCGGAAACGCGATATTTACTGTTTCCGCTCGCTGTATATCGAAAGAAGCGAAAGATTCACTTCCCAAGCCCCCCAATAATTTGAAATAACGACAAATCTTTCAAGGACACTCCGACTCGCGATATTTACCGTTTCCGCTCGCTGTATATCGAAAGAAGCGATTGATTCACATCCCAAGCCTCGCAATCGTTTAAAATATCGATAAAGCACAGTACGAGACTCGGGATCGCGATATTTACCGTTTCCGCTCGCTGTATATCGGAACAAGCGAATAATTCACATCCCAAGCCTCGCAATCGTTGAAGATATCGATAATTCAGAGTAGGAGACTCGGAATCGCGATATTTACCTTTTCCGCTCGCTGTATATCGAAAGAAGCGATGGATTCACTTCCCAAGCATCGCAATAATTCGAAATATCGATATATAAGAGTAGGAGACTCCGAATGGCGATATTTACCGTTTCCGCTCGCTGTATATCGAAAGAAGCGAAGGATTCACTTCCCAAGCCCCCCAATAATTTGAAATAACGACAAATCTTTCAAGGACACTCCGACTCGCGATATTTACCGTTTCCGCTCGCTGTATATCGAAAGAAGCGATTGATTCACATCCCAAGCCTCGCAATCGTTTAAAATATCGATAAAGCACAGTACGAGACTCGGGATCGCGATATTTACCGTTTCCGCTCGCTGTATATCGGAACAAGCGAATAATTCACATCCCAAGCCTCGCAATCGTTGAAAATATCGATAAATCAGAGTAGGAGACTCGGGATCGCGATATTTACATTTACCACTCGCTGTATATAGAAAGAAGCGATGAATTCGCTTCCCAAGCGTCGCAATCGATCAAAATATCTATAAATCAGAGAAGGAGACTCGGAAACGCGATAGTTACATTTACCGCAAGCTGTATATCGAAAGAAGCGAAGGATTCACTTACCAAGCCTCGCAATCGTTCAAAATATCGATAAATCAGAGAAGGAGACTCGGAAACATGATATTTACATTTACCACAGGCTGTATGAAGAAACAAGCGATGGATTCACTTCCCAAGCATCGCAATAATTCGAAATAACGACAAATCACTTAAGGTCACTCGGAATCACGATATTGATCTTTTCCGTATGCAGTGTATTGAAAGAAGCTAAGGATTCGTTTCCCAAGCCTCGCAATCGTTCAAAATATCGATAAATCAGAGTAGGAGACTCGGGATTGCGATATTTACATTTACCACTCGCTGCATATCGAAAGAAGCGAAGGATTCACTTCCCAAGCCTCGCAATAATTCGAAATAACGACAAATCACTCAAAGACACTCCGAATCGCGATATTTACCGTTTCCGCTCGCTGTATATCGAAACAAGCGAAGGATTCACATCCCAAGCCTCGAAATCGTACCAAAACATCGATAAATCAGAGTAGGACACTTAGAATCGCGATATTTACCGTTTCCGCTCGCTGTATATCGAAACAAGCGAAGGATTCGCATCCCAAGCCTCGCAATCGATCAAAATATCGATAAATCAGAGTAGGAGACTCGGAAGCGCGATATTTACCGTTTCCACTCGCTGTATATCGAAAGAAGATAAGGATTCACATCGCAAGCCTCGCAATCGTTCAAAATATCGGTAAATCAGAGTAGGAGACTCGGGATCGCGATATTTACATTTACCGCAAGCTGTATATCGAAAGAAGCGAAGGATTCACTTACCAAGCCTCGCAATCGTTCAAAATATCGATAAATCAGAAAACTAGACTCGGAAACGCGATATTTACATTTACCACAGGCTGTATGAAGAAAGAAGCGATGGATTCACTTCCCAAGCATCGCAATAATTCGAAATAACGACAAATCACTCAAGGACACTCCGAATCGCGATATTTACCGTTTCCGCTCGCTGTATATCGAAAGAAGCGAAGGATTCACTTACCAAGAATCGCAATCGTTCAAAATATCGATCAATCAGAGAAGGAGACTCGGAAACGCGATATTTACATTTACCACAAGCTGTATATCGAAAGATGCGAAGGATTCACTTACCAAGAATCGCAACCGTTCGAAATAACGAGAAATCACTCAAGGTCACGCAGAATCACGATATTGACCTTTTCCATATGCAGTGTATTGAAAGAAGCTAAGGATTCGTTTCCCAAGCCTCGCAATCGTTGAAAATATCGATAAATCAGAGTAGGAGACTCGGGATCGCGATATTTACATTTACCACTCGCTGTATATAGAAAGAAGCGATGAATTCGCTTCCCAAGCGTCGCAATAATTCGAAATAACGACAAATCTTTCAAGGACACTCCGACTCGCGATATTTACCGTTTCCGCTCGCTGTATATCGAAAGAATCGATTGATTCACATCCCAAGCCTCGCAATCGTTCAAGATATCGATAATTCAGAGTAGGAGACTCGGGATTGCGATATTTATATTTACCACTCGCTGCATATCGAAAGAAGCGAAGGATTCACTTCCCAAGCCTCGCAATAATTCGAAATAACGAGAAATCACTCAAGGTCACGCAGAATCACGATATTGACGTTTTCCATATGCAGTGTATTGAAAGAAGCTAAGGATTCGTTTCCCAAGCCTCGCAATCGTTGAAAATATCGATAAATCAGAGTAGGAGACTCGGGATCGCGATATTTACATTTACCACTCGCTGTATATAGAAAGAAGCGAAGGATTCACTTCCCAAGCATCGCAATAATTCGAAATATCGATATATCAGAGTAGGAGACTCCGAATGGCGATATTTACCGTTTCCGGTCGCTGTATATCGAAAGAAGCGAGGGATTCACATCGCAAGCCTCGCAATCGTTCAAAATATCGGTAAATCAGAGTAGGAGACTCGGGATCGCGATATTTACATTTACCACTCGCTGTATATCGAAAGAAACGAAGGATTCACTTACCAAGCCTCGCAATCGTTCAAAATATCGATAAATCAGAGAAGGAGACTCGGAAACATGATATTTACATTTACCACAGGCTGTATGAAGAAAGAAGCGATGGAATCACTTCCCAAGCCTCGCAATAATTCGAAATAACGACAAATCATTCAAGGACACTCCGACTCGCGATATTTACCGTTTCCGCTCGCTGTATATCGAAACAAGCGAATAATTCACATCCCAAGCCTCGCAATCGATCAAAATATCTATAAATCAGAGAAGGAGACTCGGAAACGCGATAGTTACATTTACCGCAAGCTGTATATCGAAAGAAGCGAAGGATTCACTTACCAAGCCTCGCAATCGTTCAAAATATCGATAAATCAGAGCAGGAGACTCGGAAACATGATATTTACATTTACCACAGGCTGTATGAAGAAAGAAGCGATGGATTCACTTCCCAAGCATCGCAATAATTCGAAATAACGACAAATCACTCAAGCTCGGTCGGAATCACGATATTGATCTTTTCCGTATGCAGTGTATTGAAAGAAGCTAAGGATTCGTTTCCCAAGCCTCGCAATCGTTCAAAATATCGATAAATCAGAGTAGGAGACTCGGGATTGCGATATTTACATTTACCACTCGCTGCATATCGAAAGAAGCGAAGGATTCACTTCCCAAGCCTCGCAATAATTCGAAATAACGACAAATCACTCAAAGACACTCCGAATCGCGATATTTACCGTTTCCGCTCGCTGTATATCGAAACAAGCGAAGGATTCACATCCCAAGCCTCGAAATCGTACCAAAACATCGATAAATCAGAGTAGGACACTTAGAATCGCGATATTTACCGTTTCCGCTCGCTGTATATCGAAACAAGCGAAGGATTCGCATCCCAAGCCTCGCAATCGATCAAAATATCGATAAATCAGAGTAGGAGACTCGGAAGCGCGATATTTACCGTTTCCACTCGCTGTATATCGAAAGAAGATAAGGATTCACATCGCAAGCCTCGCAATCGTTCAAAATATCGGTAAATCAGAGTAGGAGACTCGGGATCGCGATATTTACATTTACCGCAAGCTGTATATCGAAAGAAGCGAAGGATTCACTTACCAAGCCTCGCAATCGTTCAAAATATCGATAAATCAGAGAAGGAGACTCGGAAACGCGATATTTACATTTACCACAGGCTGTATGAAGAAAGAAGCGATGGATTCACTTCCCAAGCATCGCAATAATTCGAAATAACGACAAATCACTCAAGGACACTCCGAATCGCGATATTTACCGTTTCCGCTCGCTGTATATCGAAAGAAGCGAAGGATTCACTTACCAAGAATCGCAACCGTTCGAAATAACGAGAAATCACTCAAGGTCACGCAGAATCACGATATTGACCTTTTCCATATGCAGTGTATTGAAAGAAGCTAAGGATTCGTTTCCCAAGCCTCGCAATCGTTGAAAATATCGATAAATCAGAGTAGGAGACTCGGGATCGCGATATTTACATTTACCACTCGCTGTATATAGAAAGAAGCGATGAATTCGCTTCCCAAGCGTCGCAATAATTCGAAATAACGACAAATCTTTCAAGGACACTCCGACTCGCGATATTTACCGTTTCCGCTCGCTGTATATCGAAAGAAGCGATTGATTCACATCCCAAGCCTCGCAGTCGTTCAAGATATCGATAATTCAGAGTAGGAGACTCGGAATCGCGATATTTACTGTTTCCGCTCGCTGTATATCGAAAGAAGCGAAGGATTCACTTCCCAAGCCCCCCAATAATTTGAAATAACGACAAATCTTTCAAGGACACTCCGACTCGCGATATTTACCGTTTCCGCTCGCTGTATATCGAAACAAGCGAATAATTCACATCCCAAGCCTCGCAATCGTTCAAGATATCGATAATTCAGAGTAGGAGACTCGGAAACGCGATATTTACTGTTTCCGCTCGCTGTATATCGAAAGAAGCGAAAGATTCACTTCCCAAGCCCCCCAATAACTTGAAATAACGACAAATCTTTCAAGGACACTCCGACTCGCGATATTTACCGTTTCCGCTCGCTGTATATCGAAAGAAGCGATTGATTCACATCCCAAGCCTCGCAATCGTTTAAAATATCGATATAGCACAGTACGAGACTCGGGATCGCGATATTTACCGTTTCCGCTCGCTGTATATCGGAACAAGCGAATAATTCACATCCCAAGCCTCGCAATCGTTCAAGATATCGATAATTCAGAGTAGGAGACTCGGAATCGCGATATTTACCTTTTCCGCTCGCTGTATATCGAAAGAAGCGAAGGATTCACTTCCCAAGCATCGCAATAATTCGAAATATCGATATATCAGAGTAGGAGACTCCGAATGGCGATATTTACCGTTTCCGCTCGCTGTATATCGAAAGAAGCGAAGGATTCACTTCCCAAGCCCCCCAATAATTTGAAATAACGACAAATCTTTCAAGGACACTCCGACTCGCGATATTTACCGTTTCCGCTCGCTGTATATCGAAAGAAGCGATTGATTCACATCCCAAGCCTCGCAATCGTTTAAAATATCGATAAAGCACAGTACGAGACTCGGGATCGCGATATTTACTGTTTCCGCTCGCTGTATATCGGAACAAGCGAATAATTCACATCCCAAGCCTAGCAATCGTTGACAATATCGATAAATCAGAGTAGGAGACTCGGGATCGCGATATTTACATTTACCACTCGCTGTATATAGAAAGAAGCGATGAATTCGCTTCCCAAGCGTCGCAATAATTCGAAATAATGACAAATCTTTCAAGGACACTCCGACTCGCGATATTTACCGTTTCCGCTCGCTGTATATCGAAAGAAGCGATTGATTCACATCCCAAGCCTCGCAATCGTTTAAAATATCGATAGTACGAGACTCGGGATCGCGATATTTACTGTTTCCGCTCGCTGTATATAGAAACAAGCGAATAATTCACATCCCAAGCCTCGCAATCGTTCAAAATATCGATAAATCAGAGAAGGAGACTCGGAATCGCGATATTTACCTTTTCCGCTCACTGTATATCGAAAGAAGCGAAGGATTCACTTCCCAAGCCTCCCAATAATTTGAAATAACGACAAATCTTTCAAGGACACTCCGACTCGCGATATTTACCGTTTCCGCTCGCTGTATATCGAAACAAGCGAATAATTCACATCCCAAGCCTCGCAATCGTTCAAGATATCGATAATTCAGAGTACGAGACTCGGAATCGCGATATTTACCGTTTCCGCTCGCTGTATATCGAAAGAAGCGATTGATTCACATCCCAAGCCTCGCAATCGTTTAAAATATCGATAAAGCACAGTACGAGACTCGGGATCGCGATATTTACCGTTTCCGCTCGCTGTATATCGGAACAAGCGAATAATTCACATCCCAAGCCTCGCAATCGTTGAAAATATCGATAAATCAGAGTAGGAGACTCGGGATCTCGATATTGACCGTTTCCGCTCGCTGTATATCGAAAGAAGCGAAGGATTCACATCCCAAGCCTCGCAACCGTTCGAAATAACGAGAAATCACTCAAGGTCACTCGGAATCACGATATTGACCTTTTCCATATGCAGTGTATTGAAAGAAGCTAAGGATTCGTTTCCCAAGCCTCGCAATCGTTCAAAATATCGATAAATCAGAGTAGGAGACTCGGGATCGCGATATTTACATTTACCACTCGCTGTATATGGAAAGAAGCGATGGATTCACTTCCCAATCGTCGCAATAATTCGAAATAACGACAAATCACTCAAGGACACTCGGAATCACGATATTTACCGCTTCCGCTCCCTGTATATCGAAACAAGCGAAGGATTCGCATCCCAAGCCTCGCAATCGATCAAAATATCTATAAATCAGAGAAGGAGACTCGGAAACGCGAGAGTTACATTTACCGCAAGCTGTATATCGAAAGAAGCGAAGGATTCACTTACCAAGCCTCGCAATCGTTCAAAATATCGATAAATCAGAGAAGGAGACTCGGAAACATGATATTTACATTTACCACAGGCTGTATGAAGAAAGAAGCGATGGATTCACTTCCCAAGCATCGCAATAATTCGAAATAACGACAAATCACTCAAGGTCACTCGGAATCACGATATTGATCTTTTCCGTATGCAGTGTATTGAAAGAAGCTAAGGATTCGTTTCCCAAGCCTCGCAATCGTTCAAAATATCGATAAATCAGAGTAGGAGACTCGGGATTGCGATATTTACATTTACCACTCGCTGCATATCGAAAGAAGCGAAGGATTCACTTCCCAAGCCTCGCAATAATTCGAAATAACGAGAAATCACTCAAGGTCACGCAGAATCACGATATTGACCTTTTCCATATGCAGTGTATTGAAAGAAGCTAAGGATTCGTTTCCCAAGCCTCGCAATCGTTGAAAATATCGATAAATCAGAGTAGGAGACTCGGGATCGCGATATTTACATTTACCACTCGCTGTATATAGAAAGAAGCGATGAATTCGCTTCCCAAGCGTCGCAATAATTCGAAATAACGACAAATCTTTCAAGGACACTCCGACTCGCGATATTTACCGTTTCCGCTCGCTGTATATCGGAACAAGCGAATAATTCACATCCCAAGCCTCGCAATCGTTCAAGATATCGATAATTCAGAGTAGGACACTCGGAATCGCGATATTTACTGTTTCCGCTCGCTGTATATCGAAAGAAGCTATTGATTCACATCCCAAGCCTCGCAATCGTTTAAAATATCGATAAAGCACAGTACGAGACTCGGGATCGCGATATTTACGGTTTCCGCTCGCTGTATATCGAAAGAAGCGAAGGATTCACATCACAAGCCTCGCAATCGTTCGAAATAACGAGAAATCACTCAAGGTCACTCGGAATCACGATGTTGACCTTTTCCATAAGCAGTGTATTGAAAGAAACTAAGGATTCACTTACCAAGAATCGTAATCGTTCAAAATATCGATCAATCAGAGAAGGAGACTCGGGATCGCGATATTTACATTTACCACTCGCTGTATATCGAAAGAAGCGATGAATTCGCTTCCCAAGCATCTCAATAATTCGAAATAACGACAAATCACTCAAGGACACACCGAATCAGATATTTACCGTTTCTGCTCGCTGTATATCGAAAGAAGCGAGTAATTCACTTCCCAAGCATCGCAATAATTCGAAATAACGACAAATCACTCAAGGACACTCCGAATCGCGATATTTACGGTTTCCGCTCGCTGTATATCGAAAGAAGCGAAGGATTCACATCACAAGCCTCGCAATCGTTCGAAATAACGAGAAATCACTCAAGGTCACTCGGAATCACGATATTGACCTTTTCCATAAGCAGTGTATTGAAAGAAACTAAGGATTCGTTTCCCAAGCCTCGCAATCGTTCAAAATATCGATAAATCAGAGTAGGAGATTCGGGATCGCGATATTTACATTTACCACTCGCTGTATATCGAAAGAAGTGAAGGATTCACTTCCCAAGCCTCGCAACCGTTCGAAATAACGAGAAATCACTCCAGGTCACTCGGAATCACGATATTGACCTTTTCCATAAGCAGTGTATTGAAAGAAGCTAAGGATTCATTTCCCAAGCCTCGCAATCGTACAAAATATCGGTAAATCAGAGTAGAAGACTCGGGATCGCGATATTTACATTTACCACTCGCTGTATATCGAAAGAAGCGAAGGATTCACATCACAAGCCTCGCAATAATTCGAAATAACGACAAATCATTCAAGGACACTCCGACTCGCGATATTTACCGTTTCCGCTCGCTGTATATCGAAACAAGCGAATAATTCACATCCCAAGCCTCGCAATCGATCAAAATATCGATAAATCAGAGCAGGAGACTCGGAAACATGATATTTACATTTACCACAGGCTGTATGAAGAAAGAAGCGATGGATTCACTTCCCAAGCATCGCAATAATTCGAAATAACGACAAATCACTCAAGCTCGCTCGGAATCACGATATTGATCTTTTCCGTATGCAGTGTATTGAAAGAAGCTAAGGATTCGTTTCCCAAGCCTCGCAATCGTTCAAAATATCGATAAATCAGAGTAGGAGACTCGGGATTGCGATATTTACATTTACCACTCGCTGCATATCGAAAGAAGCGAAGGATTCACTTCCCAAGCCTCGCAATAATTCGAAATAACGACAAATCACTCAAAGACACTCCGAATCGCGATATTTACCGTTTCCGCTCGCTGTATATCGAAACAAGCGAAGGATTCACATCCCAAGCCTCGAAATCGTACCAAAACATCGATAAATCAGAGTAGGACACTTAGAATCGCGATATTTACCGTTTCCGCTCGCTGTATATCGAAACAAGCGAAGGATTCGCATCCCAAGCCTCGCAATCGATCAAAATATCGATAAATCAGAGTAGGAGACTCGGAAGCGCGATATTTACCGTTTCCACTCGCTGTATATCGAAAGAAGATAAGGATTCACATCGCAAGCCTCGCAATCGTTCAAAATATCGGTAAATCAGAGTAGGAGACTCGGGATCGCGATATTTACATTTACCGCAAGCTGTATATCGAAAGAAGCGAAGGATTCACTTACCAAGCCTCGCAATCGTTCAAAATATCGATAAATCAGAGAAGGAGACTCGGAAACGCGATATTTACATTTACCACAGGCTGTACGAAGAAAGAAGCGATGGATTCACTTCCCAAGCATCGCAATAATTCGAAATAACGACAAATCACTCAAGGACACTCCGAATCGCGATATTTACCGTTTCCGCTCGCTGTATATCGAAAGAAGCGAAGGATTCACTTACCAAGAATCGCAATCGTTCAAAATATCGATCAATCAGAGAAGGAGACTCGGAAACGCGATATTTACATTTACCACAAGCTGTATATCGAAAGATGCGAAGGATTCACTTACCAAGAATCGCAACCGTTCGAAATAACGAGAAATCACTCAAGGTCACGCAGAATCACGATATTGACCTTTTCCATATGCAGTGTATTGAAAGAAGCTAAGGATTCGTTTCCCAAGCCTCGCAATCGTTGAAAATATCGATAAATCAGAGTAGGAGACTCGGGATCGCGATATTTACATTTACCACTCGCTGTATATAGAAAGAAGCGATGAATTCGCTTCCCAAGCGTCGCAATAATTCGAAATAACGACAAATCTTTCAAGGACACTCCGACTCGCGATATTTACCGTTTCCGCTCGCTGTATATCGAAAGAAGCGATTGATTCACATCCCAAGCCTCGCAATCGTTCAAAATATCGGTAAATCAGAGTAGGAGACTCGGGATCGCGATATTTACATTTACCACTCGCTGTATATCGAAAGAAACGAAGGATTCACTTACCAAGCCTCGCAATCGTTCAAAATATCGATAAATCAGAGAAGGAGACTCGGAAACATGATATTTACATTTACCACAGGCTGTATGAAGAAAGAAGAGATGGAATCACTTCCCAAGCATCGCAATAATTCGAAATAACGACAAATCACTCAAGGTCACTCGGAATCACGATATTGATCTTTTCCGTATGCAGTGTATTGAAAGAAGCTAAGGATTCGTTTCCCAAGCCTCGCAATCGTTCAAAATATCGATAAATCAGAGTAGGAGACTCGGGATTGCGATATTTACATTTACCACTCGCTGCATATCGAAAGAAGCGAAGGATTCACTTCCCAAGCCTCGCAATAATTCGAAATAACGACAAATCATTCCAGGACACTCCGACTCGCGATATTTACCGTTTCCGCTCGCTGTATATCGAAACAAGCGAATAATTCACATCCCAAGCCTCGCAATCGATCAAAATATCTATAAATCAGAGAAGGAGACTCGGAAACGCGATAGTTACATTTACCGCAAGCTGTATATCGAAAGAAGCGAAGGATTCACTTACCAAGCCTCGCAATCGTTCAAAATATCGATAAATCAGAGAAGGAGACTCGGAAACATGATATTTACATTTACCACAGGCTGTATGAAGAAAGAAGCGATGGATTCACTTCCCAAGCATCGCAATAATTCGAAATAACGACAAATCACTCAAGGTCACTCGGAATCACGATATTGATCTTTTCCGTACGCAGTGTATTGAAAGAAGCTAAGGATTCGTTTCCCAAGCCTCGCAATCGTTCAAAATATCGATAAATCAGAGAAGGAGACTCGGAAACGCGATAGTTACATTTACCGCAAGCTGTATATCGAAAGAAGCGAAGGATTCACTTCCCAAGCCTCGCAATAATTCGAAATAACGACAAATCACTCAAAGACACTCCGAATCGCGATATTTACCGTTTCCGCTCGCTGTATATCGAAACAAGCGAAGGATTCACATCCCAAGCCTCGAAATCGTACCAAAACATCGATAAATCAGAGTAGGACACTTAGAATCGCGATATTTACCGTTTCCGCTCGCTGTATATCGAAACAAGTTAAGGATTCGCATCCCAAGCCTCGCAATCGATCAAAATATCGATAAATCAGAGTAGGAGACTCCGAAGCGCGATATTTACCGTTTCCACTCGCTGTATATCGAAAAAAGATAAGGATTCACATCGCAAGCCTCGCAATCGTTCAAAATATCGGTAAATCAGAGTAGGAGACTCGGGATCGCGATATTTACATTTACCGCAAGCTGTATATCGAAAGAAGCGAAGAATTCACTTACCAAGCCTCGCAATCGTTCAAAATATCGATAAATCAGAGAAGGAGACTCGGAAACGCGATATTTACATTTACCACAGGCTGTATGAAGAAAGAAGCGATGGATTCACTTCCCAAGCATCGCAATAATTCGAAATAACGACAAATCACTCAAGGACACTCCGAATCGCGATATTTACCGTTTCCGCTCGCTGTATATCGAAAGAAACGAAGGATTCACTTACCAAGAATCGCAATCGTTCAAAATATCGATCAATCAAAGAAGGAGACTCGGAAACGCGATATTTACATTTACCACAAGCTGTATATCGAAAGATGCGAAGGATTCACTTACCAAGAATCGCAACCGTTCGAAATAACGAGAAATCACTCAAGGTCACGCAGAATCACGATATTGACCTTTTCCATATGCAGTGTATTGAAAGAAGCTAAGGATTCGTTTCCCAAGCCTCGCAATAATTCGAAATAACGACAAATCACTCAAGGACACTCCGAATCGCGATATTTACCGTTTCCGCTCGCTGTATATCGAAAGAAGCGATTGATTCACATCCCAAGCCTCGCAATCGTTCAAGATATCGATAATTCAGAGTAGGAGACTCGGAATCGCGATATTTACTGTTTCCGCTCGCTGTATATCGAAAGAAGCGAAGGATTCACTTCCCAAGCCCCCCAATAATTTGAAATAACGACAAATCTTTCAAGGACACTCCGACTCGCGATATTTACCGTTTCCGCTCGCTGTATATCGAAAGAAGCGATTGATTCACATCCCAAGCCTCGCAATCGTTTAAAATATCGATAAAGCACAGTACGAGACTCGGGATCACGATATTTACCGTTTCCGCTCGCTGTATATCGGAACAAGCGAATAATTCACATCCCAAGCCTCGCAATCGTTGAAAATATCGATAAATCAGAGTAGGAGACTCGGGATCGCGATATTTACATTTACCACTCGCTGTATATAGAAAGAAGCGATGAATTCACTTCCGAAGCCTCCCAATAATTTGAAATAACGACAAATCTTTCAAGGACACTCCGACTCGCGATATTTACCGTTTCCGCTCGCTGTATATCGAAATAAGCGAATAATTCACATCCCAAGCCTCGCAATCGTTCAAGATATCGATAATTCAGAGTAGGAGACTCGGAATCGCGATATTTACTGTTTCCGCTCGCTGTATATCGAAATAAGCGAATAATTCACATCCCAAGCCTCGCAATCGTTCAAGATATCGATAAATCAGAGTAGGAGACTCGGAATCGCGATATTTACCTTTTCCGCTCACTGTATATCGAAAGAAGCGAAGGATTCACTTCCCAAGCCTCCCAATAATTTGAAATAACGACAAATCTTTCAAGGACACTCCGACTCGCGATATTTACCGTTTCCGCTCGCTGTATATCGAAAGAAGCGATTGATTCACATCCCAAGCCTCCCAATAATTTGAAATAACGACAAATCTTTCAAGGACACTCCGACTCGCGATATTTACCGTTTCCGCTCGCTGTATATCGGAACAAGCGAATAATTCACATCCCAAGCCTCGCAATCGTTGAAAATATCGATAAATCAGAGTAGGAGACTCGGGATCGCGATATTTACATTTACCACTCGCTGTATATAGAAAGAAGCGATGAATTCGCTTCCCAAGCGTCGCAATAATTCGAAATAACGACAAATCTTTCAAGGACACTCCGACTCGCGATATTTACCGTTTCCGCTCGCTGTATATCGAAAGAAGCGATTGATTCACATCCCAAGCCTCGCAATCGTTTAAAATATCGATAAAGCACAGTACGAGACTCGGAATAGCGATATTTACCGTTTCCGCTCGCTGTATATCGGAACAAGCGAATAATTCACATCCCAAGCCTCGCAATCGTTCAAGATATCGATAATTCAGAGTAGGAGACTCGGAATCGCGATATTTACCTTTTCCGCTCGCTGTATATCGAAAGAAGCGAAGGATTCACTTCCCAAGCATCGCAATAATTCGAAATATCGTTATATCAGAGTAGGAGACTCCGAATGGCGATATTTACCGTTTCCGCTCGCTGTATATCGAAAGAAGCGAGGGATTCACATCGCAAGCCTCGCAATCGTTCAAAATATCGGTAAATCAGAGTAGGAGACTCGGGATCGCGATATTTACATTTACCACTAGCTGTATATCGAAAGAAACGAAGGATTCACTTCCCAAGCCTCGCAATAATTCGAAATAACGACAAATCATTCAAGGACACTCCGACTCGCGATATTTACTGTTTCCGCTCGCTGTATATCGAAAGAAGCGAAGGATTCACTTCCCAAGCCCCCCAATAATTTGAAATAACGACAAATCTTTCAAGGACACTCCGACTCGCGATATTTACCGTTTCCGCTCGCTGTATATCGAAAGAAGCGATTGATTCACATCCCAAGCCTCGCAATCGATTAAAATATCGATAAAGCACAGTACGAGACTCGGGATCGCGATATTTACCGTTTCCGCTCGCTGTATATCGAAACAAGCGAAGGATTCACATCCCAAGCCTCGAAATCGTACCAAAACATCGATAAATCAGAGTAGGACACTTAGAATCGCGATATTTACCGTTTCCGCTCGCTGTATATCGAAAGCAGCGAGGGATTCACATCGCAAGCCTCGCAATCGATCAAAATGTCGATAAATCAGAGTAGGAGACTCGGGATCGCGATATTTACATTTACCGCAAGCTGTATATCGAAAGAAGCGAAGGATTCACTTACCAAGCCTCGCAATCGTTCAAAATATCGATAAATCAGAGAAGCAGACTCGGAATCGCGATATTTACTTTACCTCAGGCTGTATGAAGAAAGAAGCGATGGATTCACTTCCCAAGCATCGCAATAATTCGAAATAACGACAAATCACTCAAGGACACTCCGAATCGCGAAATTTACCGTTTCCGCTCGCTGTATATCGAAACAAGCGAATAATTCACATCCCAAGCCTCGCAATCGTTCAAGATATCGATAATTCAGAGTAGGAGACTCGGGATCGCGATATTGACCGTTTCCGCTCGCTGTATATCGAAAGAAGCGAAGGATTCACATCCCAAGCCTCGCAACCGTTCAAGATATCGATAATTCAGAGTAGGAGACTCGGGATCGCGATATTGACCGTTTCCGCTCGCTGTATATCGAAAGAAGCGAAGGATTCACTTACCAAGCCTCGCAATCGTTCAAAATATCGATAAATCAGAGAAGGAGACTCGGAAACATGATATTTACATTTACCACAGGCTGTATGAAGAAAGAAGCGATGGATTCACTTCCCAAGCATCGCAATAATTCGAAATAACGACAAATCACTCAAGGTCACTCGGAATCACGATATTGATCTTTTCCGTATGCAGTGTATTGAAAGAAGCTAAGGATTCGTTTCCCAAGCCTCGCAATCGTTCAAAATATCGATAAATCAGAGTAGGAGACTCGGGATCGGGATATTTACATTTACCACTCGCTGTATATAGAAAGAAGCGATGAATTCGCTTCCCAAGCGTCGCAATAATTCGAAATAACGACAAATCTTTCAAGGACACTCCGACTCGCGATATTTACCGTTTCCGCTCGCTGTATATCGGAACAAGCGAATAATTCACATCCCAAGCCTCGCAATCGATCAAAATATCGATAAATCAGAGAAGGAGACTCGGAAACATGATATTTACATTTACCACAGGCTGTATGAAGAAAGAAGCGATGGAGCACTTCCCAAGCATCGCAATAATTCGAAATAACGACAAATCACTCAAGGTCACTCGGAATCACGATATTGATCTTTTCCGTATGCAGTGTATTGAAAGAAGCTAAGGATTCGTTTCCCAAGCCTCGCAATCGTTCAAAATATCGATAAATCAGAGAAGGAGACTCGGAAACGCGATAGTTACATTTACCGCAAGCTGTATATCGAAAGAAGCGAAGGATTCACTTCCCAAGCCTCGCAATAATTCGAAATAACGACAAATCACTCAAAGACACTCCGAATCGCGATATTTACCGTTTCCGCTCGCTGTATATCGAAACAAGCGAAGGATTCACATCCCAAGCCTCGAAATCGTACCAAAACATCGATAAATCAGAGTAGGACACTTAGAATCGCGATATTTACCGTTTCCGCTCGCTGTATATCGAAACAAGCGAAGGATTCGCATCCCAAGCCTCGCAATCGATCAAAATATCGATAAATCAGAGTAGGAGACTCCGAAGCGCGATATTTACCGTTTCCACTCGCTGTATATCGAAAAAAGATAAGGATTCACATCGCAAGCCTCGCAATCGTTCAAAATATCGGTAAATCAGAGTAGGAGACTCGGGATCGCGATATTTACATTTACCGCAAGCTGTATATCGAAAGAAGCGAAGGATTCACTTACCAAGCCTCGCAATCGTTCAAAATATCGATAAATCAGAGAAGGAGACTCGGAAACGCGATATTTACATTTACCACAGGCTGTATGAAGAAAGAAGCGATGGATTCACTTCCCAAGCATCGCAATAATTCGAAATAACGACAAATCACTCAAGGACACTCCGAATCGCGATATTTACCGTTTCCGCTCGCTGTATATCGAAAGAAACGAAGGATTCACTTACCAAGAATCGCAATCGTTCAAAATATCGATCAATCAGAGAAGGAGACTCGGAAGCATGATATTTACATTTACCACAGGCTGTATGAAGAAAGAAGCGATGGAATCACTTCCCAAGCATCGCAATAATTCGAAATAACGACAAATCACTCAAGGTCACTCGGAATCACGATATTGATCTTTTCCGTATGCAGTGTATTGAAAGAAGCTAAGGATTCGTTTCCCAAGCCTCGCAATCGTTCAAAATATCGATAAATCAGAGTAGGAGACTCGGGATTGCGATATTTACATTTACCACTCGCTGCATATCGAAAGAAGCGAAGGATTCACTTCCCAAGCCTCGCAATAATTCGAAATAACGACAAATCATTCAAGGACACTCTCACTCGCGATATTTACCGTTTCCGCTCGCTGTATATCGAAACAAGCGAATAATTCACATCCCAAGCCTCGCAATCGATCAAAATATCTATAAATCAGAGAAGGAGACTCGGAAACGCGATAGTTACATTTACCGCAAGCTGTATATCGAAAGAAGCGAAGGATTCACTTACCAAGCCTCGCAATCGTTCAAAATATCGATAAATCAGAGAAGGAGACTCGGAAACATGATATTTACATTTACCACAGGCTGTATGAAGAAAGAAGCGATGGATTCACTTCCCAAGCATCGCAATAATTCGAAATAACGACAAATCACTCAAGGTCACTCGGAATCACGATATTGATCTTTTCCGTATGCAGTGTATTGAAAGAAGCTAAGGATTCGTTTCCCAAGCCTCGCAATCGTTCAAAATATCGATAAATCAGAGAAGGAGACTCGGAAACGCGATAGTTACATTTACCGCAAGCTGTATATCGAAAGAAGCGAAGGATTCACTTCCCAAGCCTCGCAATAATTCGAAATAACGACAAATCACTCAAAGACACTCCGAATCGCGATATTTACCGTTTCCGCTCGCTGTATATCGAAACAAGCGAAGGATTCACATCCCAAGCCTCGAAATCGTACCAAAACATCGATAAATCAGAGTAGGACACTTAGAATCGCGATATTTACCGTTTCCGCTCGCTGTATATCGAAACAAGCGAAGGATTCGCATCCCAAGCCTCGCAATCGATCAAAATATCGATAAATCAGAGTAGGAGACTCCGAAGCGCGATATTTACCGTTTCCACTCGCTGTATATCGAAAAAAGATAAGGATTCACATCGCAAGCCTCGCAATCGTTCAAAATATCGGTAAATCAGAGTAGGAGACTCGGGATCGCGATATTTACATTTACCGCAAGCTGTATATCGAAAGAAGCGAAGGATTCACTTACCAAGCCTCGCAATCGTTCAAAATATCGATAAATCAGAGAAGGAGACTCGGAAACGCGATATTTACATTTACCATAGGCTGTATGAAGAAAGAAGCGATGGATTCACTTCCCAAGCATCGCAATAATTCGAAATAACGACAAATCACTCAAGGACACTCCGAATCGTGATATTTACCGTTTCCGCTCGCTGTATATCGAAAGAAGCGATTGATTCACATCCCAAGCCTCGCAATCGTTCAAGATATCGATAATTCAGAGTAGGAGACTCGGAATCGCGATATTTACTGTTTCCGCTCGCTGTATATCGAAAGAAGCGAAGGATTCACTTCCCAAGCATCGCAATAATTCGAAATATCGATATATCAGAGTAGGAGACTCCGAATGGCGATATTTACCGTTTCCGCTCGCTGTATATCGAAAGAAGCGAGGGATTCACATCGCAAGCCTCGCAATCGTTCAAAATATCGGTAAATCAGAGTAGGAGACGCGGGATCGCGATATTTACATTTACCACTCGCTGTATATAGAAAGAAGCGATGAATTCACTTCCGAAGCCTCCCAATAATTTGAAATAACGACAAATCTTTCAAGGACACTCCGACTCGCGATATTTACCGTTTCCGCTCGCTGTATATCGAAATAAGCGAATAATTCACATCCCAAGCCTCGCAATCGTTCAAGATATCGATAAATCAGAGTAGGAGACTCGGAATCGCGATATTTACCTTTTCCGCTCACTGTATATCGAAAGAAGCGAAGGATTCACTTCCCAAGCCTCCCAATAATTTGAAATAACGACAAATCTTTCAAGGACACTCCGACTCGCGATATTTACCGTTTCCGCTCGCTGTATATCGAAAGAAGCGATTGATTCACATCCCAAGCCTCCCAATAATTTGAAATAACGACAAATCTTTCAAGGACACTCCGACTCGCGATATTTACCGTTTCCGCTCGCTGTATATCGGAACAAGCGAATAATTCACATCCCAAGCCTCGCAATCGTTGAAAATATCGATAAATCAGAGTAGGAGACTCGGGATCGCGATATTTACATTTACCACTCGCTGTATATAGAAAGAAGCGATGAATTCGCTTCCCAAGCGTCGCAATAATTCGAAATAACGACAAATCTTTCAAGGACACTCCGACTCGCGATATTTACCGTTTCCGCTCGCTGTATATCGAAAGAAGCGATTGATTCACATCCCAAGCCTCGCAATCGTTTAAAATATCGATAAAGCACAGTACGAGACTCGGAATCGCGATATTTACCGTTTCCGCTCGCTGTATATCGGAACAAGCGAATAATTCACATCCCAAGCCTCGCAATCGTTCAAGATATCGATAATTCAGAGTAGGAGACTCGGAATCGCGATATTTACCTTTTCCGCTCGCTGTATATCGAAAGAAGCGAAGGATTCACTTCCCAAGCATCGCAATAATTCGAAATATCGTTATATCAGAGTAGGAGACTCCGAATGGCGATATTTACCGTTTCCGCTCGCTGTATATCGAAAGAAGCGAGGGATTCACATCGCAAGCCTCGCAATCGTTCAAAATATCGGTAAATCAGAGTAGGAGACTCGGGATCGCGATATTTACATTTACCACTAGCTGTATATCGAAAGAAACGAAGGATTCACTTCCCAAGCCCCCCAATAATTTGAAATAACGACAAATCTTTCAAGGACACTCCGACTCGCGATATTTACCGTTTCCGCTCGCTGTATATCGAAAGAAGCGATTGATTCACATCCCAAGCCTCGCAATCGATTAAAATATCGATAAAGCACAGTACGAGACTCGGGATCGCGATATTTACCGTTTCCGCTCGCTGTATATCGAAACAAGCGAAGGATTCACATCCCAAGCCTCGAAATCGTACCAAAACATCGATAAATCAGAGTAGGACACTTAGAATCGCGATATTTACCGTTTCCGCTCGCTGTATATCGAAACAAGCGAAGGATTCGCATCCCAAGCCTCGCAATCGATCAAAATATCGATAAATCAGAGTAGGAGACTCCGAAGCGCGATATTTACCGTTTCCACTCGCTGTATATCGAAAAAAGATAAGGATTCACATCGCAAGCCTCGCAATCGTTCAAAATATCGGTAAATCAGAGTAGGAGACTCGGGATCGCGATATTTACATTTACCGCAAGCTGTATATCGAAAGAAGCGAAGGATTCACTTACCAAGCCTCGCAATCGTTCAAAATATCGATAAATCAGAGAAGGAGACTCGGAAACGCGATATTTACATTTACCACAGGCTGTATGAAGAAAGAAGCGATGGATTCACTTCCCAAGCATCGCAATAATTCGAAATAACGACAAATCACTCAAGGACACTCCGAATCGCGATATTTACCGTTTCCGCTCGCTGTATATCGAAAGAAACGAAGGATTCACTTACCAAGAATCGCAATCGTTCAAAATATCGATCAATCAGAGAAGGAGACTCGGAAACATGATATTTACATTTACCACAGGCTGTATGAAGAAAGAAGCGATGGAATCACTTCCCAAGCATCGCAATAATTCGAAATAACGACAAATCACTCAAGGTCACTCGGAATCACGATATTGATCTTTTCCGTATGCAGTGTATTGAAAGAAGCTAAGGATTCGTTTCCCAAGCCTCGCAATCGTTCAAAATATCGATAAATCAGAGTAGGAGACTCGGGATTGCGATATTTACATTTACCACTCGCTGCATATCGAAAGAAGCGAAGGATTCACTTCCCAAGCCTCGCAATAATTCGAAATAACGACAAATCATTCAAGGACACTCTCACTCGCGATATTTACCGTTTCCGCTCGCTGTATATCGAAACAAGCGAATAATTCACATCCCAAGCCTCGCAATCGATCAAAATATCTATAAATCAGAGAAGGAGACTCGGAAACGCGATAGTTACATTTACCGCAAGCTGTATATCGAAAGAAGCGAAGGATTCACTTACCAAGCCTCGCAATCGTTCAAAATATCGATAAATCAGAGAAGGAGACTCGGAAACATGATATTTACATTTACCACAGGCTGTATGAAGAAAGAAGCGATGGATTCACTTCCCAAGCATCGCAATAATTCGAAATAACGACAAATCACTCAAGGTCACTCGGAATCACGATATTGATCTTTTCCGTATGCAGTGTATTGAAAGAAGCTAAGGATTCGTTTCCCAAGCCTCGCAATCGTTCAAAATATCGATAAATCAGAGAAGGAGACTCGGAAACGCGATAGTTACATTTACCGCAAGCTGTATATCGAAAGAAGCGAAGGATTCACTTCCCAAGCCTCGCAATAATTCGAAATAACGACAAATCACTCAAAGACACTCCGAATCGCGATATTTACCGTTTCCGCTCGCTGTATATCGAAACAAGCGAAGGATTCACATCCCAAGCCTCGAAATCGTACCAAAACATCGATAAATCAGAGTAGGACACTTAGAATCGCGATATTTACCGTTTCCGCTCGCTGTATATCGAAACAAGCGAAGGATTCGCATCCCAAGCCTCGCAATCGATCAAAATATCGATAAATCAGAGTAGGAGACTCCGAAGCGCGATATTTACCGTTTCCACTCGCTGTATATCGAAAAAAGATAAGGATTCACATCGCAAGCCTCGCAATCGTTCAAAATATCGGTAAATCAGAGTAGGAGACTCGGGATCGCGATATTTACATTTACCGCAAGATGTATATCGAAAGAAGCGAAGGATTCACTTACCAAGCCTCGCAATCGTTCAAAATATCGATAAATCAGAGAAGGAGACTCGGAAACGCGATATTTACATTTACCATAGGCTGTATGAAGAAAGAAGCGATGGATTCACTTCCCAAGCATCGCAATAATTCGAAATAACGACAAATCACTCAAGGACACTCCGAATCGTGATATTTACCGTTTCCGCTCGCTGTATATCGAAAGAAGCGATTGATTCACATCCCAAGCCTCGCAATCGTTCAAGATATCGATAATTCAGAGTAGGAGACTCGGAATCGCGATATTTACTGTTTCCGCTCGCTGTATATCGAAAGAAGCGAAGGATTCACTTCCCAAGCATCGCAATAATTCGAAATATCGATATATCAGAGTAGGAGACTCCGAATGGCGATATTTACCGTTTCCGCTCGCTGTATATCGAAAGAAGCGAGGGATTCACATCGCAAGCCTCGCAATCGTTCAAAATATCGGTAAATCAGAGTAGGAGACGCGGGATCGCGATATTTACATTTACCACTCGCTGTATATAGAAAGAAGCGATGAATTCACTTCCGAAGCCTCCCAATAATTTGAAATAACGACAAATCTTTCAAGGACACTCCGACTCGCGATATTTACCGTTTCCGCTCGCTGTATATCGAAATAAGCGAATAATTCACATCCCAAGCCTCGCAATCGTTCAAGATATCGATAAATCAGAGTAGGAGACTCGGAATCGCGATATTTACCTTTTCCGCTCGCTGTATATCGAAAGAAGCGAAGGATTCACTTCCCAAGCATCGCAATAATTCGAAATATCGATATATCAGAGTAGGAGACTCCGAATGGCGATATTTACCGTTTCCGCTCGCTGTATATCGAAAGAAGCGAGGGATTCACATCGCAAGCCTCGCAATCGTTCAAAATATCGGTAAATCAGAGTAGGAGACGCGGGATCGCGATATTTACATTTACCACTCGCTGTATATAGAAAGAAGCGATGAATTCACTTCCGAAGCCTCCCAATAATTTGAAATAACGACAAATCTTTCAAGGACACTCCGACTCGCGATATTTACCGTTTCCGCTCGCTGTATATCGAAATAAGCGAATAATTCACATCCCAAGCCTCGCAATCGTTCAAGATATCGATAAATCAGAGTAGGAGACTCGGAATCGCGATATTTACCTTTTCCGCTCACTGTATATCGAAAGAAGCGAAGGATTCACTTCCCAAGCCTCCCAATAATTTGAAATAACGACAAATCTTTCAAGGACACTCCGACTCGCGATATTTACCGTTTCCGCTCGCTGTATATCGAAAGAAGCGATTGATTCACATCCCAAGCCTCCCAATAATTTGAAATAACGACAAATCTTTCAAGGACACTCCGACTCGCGATATTTACCGTTTCCGCTCGCTGTATATCGGAACAAGCGAATAATTCACATCCCAAGCCTCGCAATCGTTGAAAATATCGATAAATCAGAGTAGGAGACTCGGGATCGCGATATTTACATTTACCACTCGCTGTATATAGAAAGAAGCGATGAATTCGCTTCCCAAGCGTCGCAATAATTCGAAATAACGACAAATCATTCAAGGACACTCCGACTCGCGATATTTACCGTTTCCGCTCGCTGTATATCGAAACAAGCGAATAATTCACATCCCAAGCCTCGCAATCGTTTAAAATATCGATAAAGCACAGTACTAGACTCGGGATCGCGATATTTACCGTTTCCGCTCGCTGTATATCGAAACAAGCGAATAATTCACATCCCAAGACTCGCAATCGTTCAAGATATCGATAATTCAGAGTAGGAGACTCGGAATCGCGATATTTACCGTTTCCGCTCGCTGTATATCGAAAGCAGCGAGGGATTCACATCGCAAGCCTCGCAATCGTTCAAAATATCGGTAAATCAGAGTAGGAGACTCGGGATCGCGATATTTACATTTACCACTCGCTGTATATCGAAAGAAACGAAGGATTCACTTCCCAAGCCTCGCAATAATTCGAAATAACGACAAATCATTCAAGGACACTCCGACTCGCGATATTTACGGTTTCCGCTCGCTGTATATCGAAACAAGCGAATAATTCACATCCCAAGCCTCGCAATCGTTCAAGATATCGATAATTCAGAGTAGGAGACTCGGAATCGCGATATTTACTGTTTCCGCTCGCTGTATATAGAAACAAGCGAACGATTCGCAACCCAAGCATAGCAATAATTCAAAATAACGACAAATCACTCAAGGACACTCCGAATCGCGATATTTACTGTTTCCGCTCGCTGTATATCGAAAGAAGCGAAGGATTCACTTCCCAAGCCTCGCAATAATTCGAAATAACGACAAATCATTCAAGGACACTCCGACTCGCGATATTTACGGTTTCCGCTCGCTGTATATCGAAACAAGCGAATAATTCACATCCCAAGCCTCGCAATCGTTCAAGATATCGATAATTCAGAGTAGGAGACTCGGAATCGCGATATTTACTGTTTCCGCTCGCTGTATATAGAAACAAGCGAACGATTCGCAACCCAAGCATAGCAATAATTCAAAATAACGACAAATCACTCAAGGACACTCCGAATCGCGATATTTACTGTTTCCGCTCGCTGTATATCGAAAGAAGCGAAGGATTCACTTCCCAAGCCTCGCAATAATTCGAAATAACGACAAATCATTCAAGGACACTCCGACTCGCGATATTTACGGTTTCCGCTCGCTGTATATCGAAACAAGCGAATAATTCACATCCCAAGCCTCGCAATCGTTCAAGATATCGATAATTCAGAGTAGGAGACTCGGAATCGCGATATTTACCTTTTCCGCTCGCTGTATTTCGAAAGAAGCGAAGGATTCACTTCCCAAGCATAGCAATAATTCGAAATATCGATATATCAGAGTAGGAGACTCCGAATGGCGATATTTACCGTTTCCGCTCGCTGTATATCGAAAGAAGCGAATAATTCACATCCCAAGCCTCGCAATCGTTCAAGATATCGATAATTCAGAGTAGGAGACTCGGAATCGCGATATTTACCTTTTCCGCTCGCTGTATTTCGAAAGAAACGAAGGATTCACTTCCCAAGCCTCGCAATAATTCGAAATAACGACAAATCACTCAAGGACGCTCCGAATCGCGATATTTACCGTTTCCGCTCGCTGTATATCGAAACAAGCGAAGGATTCACATCCCAAGCCTCGAAATCGTACCAAAACATCGATAAATCAGAGTAGGACACTTAGAATCGCGATATTTACCGTTTCCGCTCGCTGTATATCGAAACAAGCGAAGGATTCGCATCCCAAGCCTCGCAATCGATCAAAATATCGATAAATCAGAGTAGGAGACTCGGAAGCGTGATATTTACCGTTTCCGCTCGCTGTATATCGAAAGAAGATAAGGATTCACATCGCAAGCCTCGCAATCGTTCAAAATATCGGTAAATCAGAGTAGGAGACTCGGGATCGCGATATTTACATTTACCGCAAGCTGTATATCGAAAGAAGCGATTGATTCACATCCCAAGCCTCGCAATCGTTTAAAATATCGATAAAGCACAGTACGAGACTCGGGATCGCGATATTTACCGTTTCCGCTCGCTGTATATCGAAACAAGCGAATAATTCACATCCCAAGCCTCGCAATCGTTCAAGATATCGATAATTCAGAGTAGGAGACTCGGAATCGCGATATTTACATTTACCACTCGCTGTATATCGAAAGAAACGAAGGATTCACTTCCCAAGCCTCGCAATAATTCGAAATAACGACAAATCATTCAAGGACACTCCGACTCGCGATATTTACGGTTTACGCTCGCTGTATATCGAAACAAGCGAATAATTCACATCCCAAGCCTCGCAATCGTTCAAGATATCGATAATTCAGAGTAGGAGACTCGGAATCGCGATATTTACCTTTTCCGCTTGCTGTATTTCGAAAGAAGCGAAGGATTCACTTCCCAAGCATAGCAATAATTCGAAATATCGATATATCAGAGTAGGAGACTCCGAATGGCGATATTTACCGTTTCCGCTCGCTGTATATCGAAAGAAGCGAGGGATTCACATCGCAAGCCTCGCAATCGTTCAAAATATCGGTAAATCAGAGTAGGAGACTCGGGATCGCGATATTTACATTTACCACTCGCTGTATATCGAAAGAAACGAAGGATTCACTTCCCAAGCCTCGCAATAATTCGAAATAACGACAAATCACTCAAGGACACTCCGAATCGCGATATTTACTGTTTCCGCTCGCTGTATATCGAAAGAAGCGAAGGATTCACATCCCAAGCCTCGCAACCGTTCGAAATAACGATAAATCAGAGTAGGAGAGCCGGAATCGCGATATTTACATTTACCACTCGCTGTATATGGAAAGAAGCGATGGATTCACTTCCCAAACGTCGCAATAATTCGAAATAACGACAAATCACTCAAGGACACTCCGAATCGCGATAATGACCGTTTCCGCTCGCTGTATATCGAAAGAAGCGAAGGATTCACATCCCAAGCCTCGCAACCGTTCAAAATATCGATAAATCAGAGTAGGAGAGCCGGAATCGCGATATTGACCGTTTCCGCTCGCTGTATATCGAAAGAAGCGAAGGATTCACATCCCAAGCCTCGCAACCGTTCGAAATAACGGTAAATCAGAGTAGGAGACTCGGGATCGCGATATTTACATTTACCTCTCGCTGTATATGGAAAGAAGCGATGGATTCACTTCCCAAACGTCGCAATAATTCGAAATAACGACAAATCACTCAAGGACACTCCGAATGGCGATATTTACCGTTTCCGCTCGCTGTATATCGAAAAAAGCGAGGGATTCACATCGCAAGCCTCGCAATCGTTCAAAATATCGGTAAATCAGAGTAGGAGACTCGGGATCGCGATATTTACATTTACCACTCGCTGTATATCGAAAGAAACGAAGGATTCACTTCCCAAGCCTCGCAATAATTCGAAATAACGACAAATCATTCAAGGACACTCCGACTCGCGATATTTACCGTTTCCGCTCGCTGTATATCGAAACAAGCGAATAATTCACATCACAAGCCTCGCAATCGTTCAAGATATCGATAATTCAGAGTAGGAGACTCGGAATCGCGATATTTACTGTTTCCGCTCGCTGTATATAGAAACAAGCGAACGATTCGCAACCCAAGCATAGCAATAATTCGAAATAACGACAAATCACTCAAGGACACTCCGAATCGTGATATTTACTGTTTCCGCTCGCTGTACATCGAAAGAAGCGAAGGATTCACTTCCCAAGCCCCCCAATGATTTGAAATAACGACAAATCTTTCAAGGACACTCCGACTCGCGATATTTACCGTTTCCGCTCGCTGTATATCGAAAGAAGCGAATAATTCACATCCCAAGCCTCGCAATCGTTCAAGATATCGATAATTCAGAGTAGGAGACTCGGAATCGCGATATTTACCTTTTCCGCTCGCTGCATTTCGAAAGAAGCGAAGGATTCACTTCCCAAGCATCGCAATAATTCGAAATATCGATATATCAGAGTAGGAGACTCCGAATATCGATATTTACCGTTTCCGCTCGCTGTATATCGAAAGAAGCGAGGGATTCACATCGCAAGCCTCGCAATCGTTCAAAATATCGGTAAATCAGAGTAGGAGACTCGGGATCGCGATATTTACATTTACCACTCGCTGTATATCGAAAGAAACGAAGGATTAACTTTCCAAGCCTCGCAATAATTCGAAATAACGACAAATCATTCAAGGACACTCCGACTCGCGATATTTACCGTTTCCGCTCGCTGTATATCGAAACAAGCGAATATTTCACATCCCAAGCCTCGCAATCGTTCAAGATATCGATAATTCAGAGTAGGAGACTCGGAATCGCGATATTTACTGTTTCCGCTCGCTGTATATAGAAACAAGCGAACGATTCGCAACCCAAGCATAGCAATAATTCGAAATAACGACAAATCACTCAAGGACACTCCGAATCGTGATATTTACTGTTTCCGCTCGCTGTATATCGAAAGAAGCGAAGGATTCACTTCCCAAGCCCCCCAATAATTTGAAATAACGACAAATCTTTCAAGGACACTCCGACACGCGATATTTACCGTTTCCGCTCGCTGTATATCGAAAGAAGCGATTGATTCACATCCCAAGCTTCGCAATCGTTTAAAATATCGATAAAGCACAGTACGAGACTCGGGATCGCGATATTTACCGTTTCCGCTCGCTGTATATCGAAACAAGCGAATAATTCACATCCCAAGCCTCGCAATCGTTCAAGATATCGATAATTCAGAGTAGGAGACTCGGAATCGCGATATTTACATTTACCACTCGCTGCATATCGAAAGAAACGAAGGATTCACTTCCCAAGCCTCGCAATAATTCGAAATAACGACAAATCATTCAAGGACACTCCGACTCGCGATATTTACCGTTTCCGCTCGCTGTATATCGAAACAAGCGAATAATTCACATCCCAAGCCTCGCAATCGTTCAAGATATCGATAATTCAGAGTAGGAGACTCGGAATCGCGATATTTACCTTTTCCGCTCGCTGCATTTCGAAAGAAGCGAAGGATTCACTTCCCAAGCATCGCAACCGTTCGAAATAACGGTAAATCAGAGTAGGAGACTCGGGATCGCGATATTTACATTTACCTCTCGCTGTATATGGAAAGAAGCGATGGATTCACTTCCCAAACGTCGCAATAATTCGAAATAACGACAAATCACTCAAGGACACTCCGAATGGCGATATTTACCGTTTCCGCTCGCTGTATATCGAAAAAAGCGAGGGATTCACATCGCAAGCCTCGCAATCGTTCAAAATATCGGTAAATCAGAGTAGGAGACTCGGGATCGCGATATTTACATTTACCACTCGCTGTATATCGAAAGAAACGAAGGATTCACTTCCCAAGCCTCGCAATAATTCGAAATAACGACAAATCATTCAAGGACACTCCGACTCGCGATATTTACCGTTTCCGCTCGCTGTATATCGAAACAAGCGAATAATTCACATCACAAGCCTCGCAATCGTTCAAGATATCGATAATTCAGAGTAGGAGACTCGGAATCGCGATATTTACTGTTTCCGCTCGCTGTATATAGAAACAAGCGAACGATTCGCAACCCAAGCATAGCAATAATTCGAAATAACGACAAATCACTCAAGGACACTCCGAATCGTGATATTTACTGTTTCCGCTCGCTGTACATCGAAAGAAGCGAAGGATTCACTTCCCAAGCCCCCCAATGATTTGAAATAACGACAAATCTTTCAAGGACACTCCGACTCGCGATATTTACCGTTTCCGCTCGCTGTATATCGAAAGAAGCGAATAATTCACATCCCAAGCCTCGCAATCGTTCAAGATATCGATAATTCAGAGTAGGAGACTCGGAATCGCGATATTTACCTTTTCCGCTCGCTGCATTTCGAAAGAAGCGAAGGATTCACTTCCCAAGCATCGCAATAATTCGAAATATCGATATATCAGAGTAGGAGACTCCGAATATCGATATTTACCGTTTCCGCTCGCTGTATATCGAAAGAAGCGAGGGATTCACATCGCAAGCCTCGCAATCGTTCAAAATATCGGTAAATCAGAGTAGGAGACTCGGGATCGCGATATTTACATTTACCACTCGCTGTATATCGAAAGAAACGAAGGATTAACTTTCCAAGCCTCGCAATAATTCGAAATAACGACAAATCATTCAAGGACACTCCGACTCGCGATATTTACCGTTTCCGCTCGCTGTATATCGAAACAAGCGAATATTTCACATCCCAAGCCTCGCAATCGTTCAAGATATCGATAATTCAGAGTAGGAGACTCGGAATCGCGATATTTACTGTTTCCGCTCGCTGTATATAGAAACAAGCGAACGATTCGCAACCCAAGCATAGCAATAATTCGAAATAACGACAAATCACTCAAGGACACTCCGAATCGTGATATTTACTGTTTCCGCTCGCTGTATATCGAAAGAAGCGAAGGATTCACTTCCCAAGCCCCCCAATAATTTGAAATAACGACAAATCTTTCAAGGACACTCCGACACGCGATATTTACCGTTTCCGCTCGCTGTATATCGAAAGAAGCGATTGATTCACATCCCAAGCTTCGCAATCGTTTAAAATATCGATAAAGCACAGTACGAGACTCGGGATCGCGATATTTACCGTTTCCGCTCGCTGTATATCGAAACAAGCGAATAATTCACATCCCAAGCCTCGCAATCGTTCAAGATATCGATAATTCAGAGTAGGAGACTCGGAATCGCGATATTTACATTTACCACTCGCTGCATATCGAAAGAAACGAAGGATTCACTTCCCAAGCCTCGCAATAATTCGAAATAACGACAAATCATTCAAGGACACTCCGACTCGCGATATTTACCGTTTCCGCTCGCTGTATATCGAAACAAGCGAATAATTCACATCCCAAGCCTCGCAATCGTTCAAGATATCGATAATTCAGAGTAGGAGACTCGGAATCGCGATATTTACCTTTTCCGCTCGCTGCATTTCGAAAGAAGCGAAGGATTCACTTCCCAAGCATCGCAATAATTCGAAATATCGATATATCAGAGTAGGAGACTCCGAATGGCGATATTTACCGTTTCCGCTCGCTGTATATCGAAAGAAGCGAGGGATTCACATCGCAAGCCTCGCAATCGTTCAAAATATCGGTAAATCAGAGTAGGAGACGCGGGATCGCGATATTTACATTTACCACTCGCTGTATATCGAAAGAAACGAAGGATTAACTTCCCAAGCCTCGCAATAATTCGAAATAACGACAAATCATTCAAGGACACTCCGACTCGCGATATTTACCGTTTCCGCTCGCTGTATATCGAAACAAGCGAATATTTCACATCCCAAGCCTCGCAATCGTTCAAGATATCGATAATTCAGAGTAGGAGACTCGGAATCGCGATATTTACTGTTTCCGCTCGCTGTATATAGAAACAAGCGAACGATTCGCAACCCAAGCATAGCAATAATTCGAAATAACGACAAATCACTCAAGGACACTCCGAATCGTGATATTTACTGTTTCCGCTCGCTGTATATCGAAAGAAGCGAAGGATTCACTTCCCAAGCCCCCCAATAATTTGAAATAACGACAAATCTTTCAAGGACACTCCGACACGCGATATTTACCGTTTCCGCTCGCTGTATATCGAAAGAAGCGATTGATTCACATCCCAAGCCTCGCAATAATTTAAAATATCGATAAAGCACAGTACTAGACTCGGGATCGCGATATTTACCGTTTCCGCTCGCTGTATATCGAAACAAGCGAATAATTCACATCCCAAGACTCGCAATCGTTCAAGAAATCGATAATTCAGAGTAGGAGACTCGGAATCGCGATATTTACCGTTTCCGCTCGCTGTATATCGAAAGCAGCGAGGGATTCACATCGCAAGCCTCGCAATCGTTCAAAATATCGGTAAATCAGAGTAGGAGACTCGGGATCGCGATATTTACATTTACCACTCGCTGTATATCGAAAGAAACGAAGGATTCACTTCCCAAGCCTCGCAATAATTCGAAATAACGACAAATCACTCAAGGACACTCCGAATCGCGATATTTACCGTTTCCGCTCGCTGTATATCGAAACAAGCGAATAATTCACATCAAAAGCCTCGCAATCGTTCAAAATATCGATAAATCAGAGTAGGAGACTCGGAACCGTGATATTTAGCTTTTCCGCTCGCTGTATATCGAAGGAAGCGAAGGATTCACTTCCCAAGCCTCCCAATAATTTGAAATAACGACAAATCTTTCAAGGACACTCCGACTCGCGATATTTACCGTTTCCGCTCGCTGTATATCGAAAGAAGCGATTGATTCACATCCCAAGCCTCGCAATCGTTTAAAATATCGATAAAGCACATTACGAGACTCGGGATCGCGATATTTACCGTTTCCGCTCGCTGTAAATCGAAACAAGCGAATAATTCACATCCCAAGCCTCGCAATCGTTCAAGATATCGATAATTCAGAGTAGGAGACTCGGAATCGGGATATTTACCTTTTACGCTCGCTGTATATCGAAAGAAACGAAGGATTCACTTCCCAAACGTCGCAATAATTCGAAATAACGACAAATCACTCAAGGACACTCCGAATCGCGATAATGACCTTTTCCATATGCAGGGTATTGAAAGAAGCTAAGGATTCGTTTCCCAAGCCTCGCAATCGTTCAAAATAGCGATAAATCAGAGTAGGAGACTCGGGATCGCGATATTTACATTTACCACTCGCTGTATATGGAAAGAAGCGATGGATTCACTTCCCAAACGTCGCAATAATTCGAAATAACGACAAATCACTCAAGGACACTCCGAATCGCGATATTTACCGTTTCCGCTCGCTGTATATCGAAACGAGCGAATAATTCACATCCCAAGCCTCGCAATCGTTCAAGATATCGATAATTCAGAGTAGGAGACTCGGAATCGCGATATTTACTGTTTCCGCTCGCTGTATATAGAAACAAGCGAACGATTCGCAACCCAAGCATAGCAATAATTCGAAATAACGACAAATCACTCAAGGACACTCCGAATCGCGATATTTACTGTTTCCGCTCGCTGTATATCGAAAGAAGCGAAGGATTCACTTCCCAAGCCCCCCAATAATTTGAAATATCGATAAATCTTTCAAGGACACTCCGACTCGCGATATTTACCGTTTCCGCTCGCTGTATATCGAAACAAGCGAATAATTCACATCCCAAGCCTCGCAATCGTTCAAGATATCGATAATTCAGAGTAGGAGACTTGGAATCGCGATATTTACCTTTTCCGCTCGCTGTATTTCGAAAGAAGCGAAGGATTCACTTCCCAAGCATCGCAATAATTCGAAATATCGATATATCAGAGTAGGAGACTCCGAATGGCGATATTTACCGTTTCCGCTCGCTGTATATCGAAAGAAGCGAGGGATTCACATCGCAAGACTCGCAATCGTTCAAAATATCGGTAAATCAGAGTAGGAGACTCGGGATCGCGATATTTACATTTACCTCTCGCTGTATATCGAAAGAAGCGAAGGATTCACTTCCCAAGCCTCGCAATAATTCGAAATAACGACAAATCACTCAAGGACACTCCGAATGGCGATATTTACCGTTTCCGCTCGCTGTATATCGAAAGAAGCGAGGGATTCACATCGCAAGCCTCGCAATCGTTCAAGATATCGATAATTCAGAGTAGGAGACTCGGAATCGCGATATTTACTGTTTCCGCTCGCTGTATATAGAAACAAGCGAACGATTCGCAACCCAACCATAGCAATAATTCGAAATAACGACAAATCACTCAAGGACACTCCGAATCGTGATATTTACTGTTTCCGCTCGCTGTACATCGAAAGAAGCGAAGGATTCACTTCCCAAGCCCCCCAATAATTTGAAATAACGACAAATCTTTCAAGGACACTCCGACTCGCGATATTTACCGTTTCCGCTCGCTGTATATCGAAACAAGCGAATAATTCACATCCCAAGCCTCGCAATCGTTCAAGATATCGATAATTCAGAGTAGGAGACTCGGAATCGCGATATTTACCTTTTCCGCTCGCTGCATTTCGAAAGAAGCGAAGGATTCACTTCCCAAGCATCGCAATAATTCGAAATATCGATATATCAGAGTAGGAGACTCCGAATGGCGATATTTACCGTTTCCGCTCGCTGTATATCGAAACAAGCGAATAATCCACATCCCAAGCCTCGCAATCGTTCAAGATATCGATAATTCAGAGTAGGAGACTCGGAATCGCGATATTTACATTTACCACTCGCTGCATATCGAAAGAAACGAAGGATTCACTTCCCAAGCCTCGCAATCGTTTAAAATATCGATAAAGCACAGTACGAGACTCGGGATCGCGATATTTACCGTTTCCGCTCGCTGTATATCGAAACAAGCGAATAATTCACATCCCAAGCCTCGCAATCGTTCAAGATATCGATAATTCAGAGTAGGAGACTCGGAATCGCGATATTTACCTTTTCCGCTCGCTGCATTTCGAAAGAAGCGAAGGATTCACTTCCCAAGCATCGCAATAATTCGAAATATCGATATATCAGAGTAGGAGACTCCGAATGGCGATATTTACCGTTTCCGCTCGCTGTATATCGAAAGAAGCGAGGGATTCACATCGCAAGCCTCGCAATCGTTCAAAATATCGGTAAATCAGAGTAGGAGACTCGGGATCGTGATATTTACATTTACCACTCGCTGTATATCGAAAGAAACGAAGGATTAACTTCCCAAGCCTCGCAATAATTCGAAATAACGACAAATCATTCAAGGACACTCCGACTCGCGATATTTACCGTTTCCGCTCGCTGTATATCGAAACAAGCGAATAATTCACATCCCAAGCCTCGCAATCGTTCAAGATATCGATAATTCAGAGTAGGAGACTCGGAATCGCGATATTTACCGTTTCCGCTCGCTGTATATCGAAAGCAGCGAGGGATTCACATCGCAAGCCTCGCAATCGTTCAAAATATCGGTAAATCAGAGTAGGAGACTCGGGATCGCGATATTTACATTTACCACTCGCTGTATATCGAAAGAAACGAAGGATTCACTTCCCAAGCCTCGCAATAATTCGAAATAACGACAAATCATTCAAGGACACTCCGACTCGCGATATTTACCGTTTCCGCTCGCTGTATATCGAAACAAGCGAATAATTCACATCACAAGCCTCGCAATCGTTCAAGATATCGATAATTCAGAGTAGGAGACTCGGAATCGCGATATTTACTGTTTCCGCTCGCTGTATATAGAAACAAGCGAACGATTCGCAACCCAAGCATAGCAATAATTCAAAATAACGACAAATCACTCAAGGACACTCCGAATCGCGATATTTACTGTTTCCGCTCGCTGTATATCGAAAGAAGCGAAGGATTCACTTCCCAAGCCCCCCAATAATTTGAAATAACGACAAATCTTTCAAGGACACTCCGACTCGCGATATTTACCGTTTCCGCTCGCTGTATATCGAAAGAAGCGAATAATTCACATCCCAAGCCTCGCAATCGTTCAAGATATCGATAATTCAGAGTAGGAGACTCGGAATCGCGATATTTACCTTTTCCGCTCGCTGCATTTCGAAAGAAGCGAAGGACTCACTTCCCAAGCATCGCAATAATTCGAAATATCGATATATCAGAGTAGGAGACTCCGAATATCGATATTTACCGTTTCCGCTCGCTGTATATCGAAAGAAGCGAGGGATTCACATCGCAAGCCTCGCAATCGTTCAAAATATCGGTAAATCAGAGTAGGAGACTCGGGATCGCGATATTTACATTTACCACTCGCTGTATATCGAAAGAAACGAAGGATTAACTTTCCAAGCCTCGCAATAATTCGAAATAACGACAAATCATTCAAGGACACTCCGACTCGCGATATTTACCGTTTCCGCTCGCTGTATATCGAAACAAGCGAATATTTCACATCCCAAGCCTCGCAATCGTTCAAGATATCGATAATTCAGAGTAGGAGACTCGGAATCGCGATATTTACTGTTTCCGCTCGCTGTATATAGAAACAAGCGAACGATTCGCAACCCAAGCATAGCAATAATTCGAAATAACGACAAATCACTCAAGGACACTCCGAATCGTGATATTTACTGTTTCCGCTCGCTGTATATCGAAAGAAGCGAAGGATTCACTTCCCAAGCCCCCCAATAATTTGAAATAACGACAAATCTTTCAAGGACACTCCGACACGCGATATTTACCGTTTCCGCTCGCTGTATATCGAAAGAAGCGATTGATTCACATCCCAAGCTTCGCAATCGTTTAAAATATCGATAAAGCACAGTACGAGACTCGGGATCGCGATATTTACCGTTTCCGCTCGCTGTATATCGAAACAAGCGAATAATTCACATCCCAAGCCTCGCAATCGTTCAAGATATCGATAATTCAGAGTAGGAGACTCGGAATCGCGATATTTACATTTACCACTCGCTGCATATCGAAAGAAACGAAGGATTCACTTCCCAAGCCTCGCAATAATTCGAAATAACGACAAATCATTCAAGGACACTCCGACTCGCGATATTTACCGTTTCCGCTCGCTGTATATCGAAACAAGCGAATAATTCACATCCCAAGCCTCGCAATCGTTCAAGATATCGATAATTCAGAGTAGGAGTCTCGGAATCGCGATATTTACCTTTTCCGCTCGCTGCATTTCGAAAGAAGCGAAGGATTCACTTCCCAAGCATCGCAATAATTCGAAATATCGATATATCAGAGTAGGAGACTCCGAATGGCGATATTTACCGTTTCCGCTCGCTGTATATCGAAAGAAGCGAGGGATTCACATCGCAAGCCTCGCAATCGTTCAAAATATCGGTAAATCAGAGTAGGAGACGCGGGATCGCGATATTTACATTTACCACTCGCTGTATATCGAAAGAAACGAAGGATTAACTTCCCAAGCCTCGCAATAATTCGAAATAACGACAAATCATTCAAGGACACTCCGACTCGCGATATTTACCGTTTCCGCTCGCTGTATATCGAAACAAGCGAATATTTCACATCCCAAGCCTCGCAATCGTTCAAGATATCGATAATTCAGAGTAGGAGACTCGGAATCGCGATATTTACTGTTTCCGCTCGCTGTATATAGAAACAAGCGAACGATTCGCAACCCAAGCATAGCAATAATTCGAAATAACGACAAATCACTCAAGGACACTCCGAATCGTGATATTTACTGTTTCCGCTCGCTGTATATCGAAAGAAGCGAAGGATTCACTTCCCAAGCCCCCCAATAATTTGAAATAACGACAAATCTTTCAAGGACACTCCGACACGCGATATTTACCGTTTCCGCTCGCTGTATATCGAAAGAAGCGATTGATTCACATCCCAAGCCTCGCAATAATTTAAAATATCGATAAAGCACAGTACTAGACTCGGGATCGCGATATTTACCGTTTCCGCTCGCTGTATATCGAAACAAGCGAATAATTCACATCCCAAGACTCGCAATCGTTCAAGAAATCGATAATTCAGAGTAGGAGACTCGGAATCGCGATATTTACCGTTTCCGCTCGCTGTATATCGAAAGCAGCGAGGGATTCACATCGCAAGCCTCGCAATCGTTCAAAATATCGGTAAATCAGAGTAGGAGACTCGGGATCGCGATATTTACATTTACCACTCGCTGTATATCGAAAGAAACGAAGGATTCACTTCCCAAGCCTCGCAATAATTCGAAATAACGACAAATCATTCAAGGACACTCCGACTCGCGATATTTACCGTTTCCGCTCGTTGTATATCGAAACAAGCGAATAATTCACATCACAAGCCTCGCAATCGTTCAAGATATCGATAATTCAGAGTAGGAGACTCGGAATCGCGATATTTACTGTTTCCGCTCGCTGTATATAGAAACAAGCGAACGATTCGCAACCCAAGCATAGCAATAATTCAAAATAACGACAAATCACTCAAGGACACTCCGAATCGCGATATTTACTGTTTCCGCTCGCTGTATATCGAAAGAAGCGAAGGATTCACTTCCCAAGCCTCGCAATAATTCGAAATAACGACAAATCATTCAAGGACACTCCGACTCGCGATATTTACGGTTTCCGCTCGCTGTATATCGAAACAAGCGAATAATTCACATCCCAAGCCTCGCAATCGTTCAAGATATCGATAATTCAGAGTAGGAGACTCGGAATCGCGATATTTACCTTTTCCGCTCGCTGTATTTCGAAAGAAGCGAAGGATTCACTTCCCAAGCATAGCAATAATTCGAAATATCGATATATCAGAGTAGGAGACTCCGAATGGCGATATTTACCGTTTCCGCTCGCTGTATATCGAAAGAAGCGAGGGATTCACATCGCAAGCCTCGCAATCGTTCAAAATATCGGTAAATCAGAGTAGGAGACTCGGGATCGCGATATTTACATTTACCACTCGCTGTATATCGAAAGAAACGAAGGATTCACTTCCCAAGCCTCGCAATAATTCGAAATAACGACAAATCATTCAAGGACACTCCGACTCGCGATATTTACCGTTTCCGCTCGCTGTATATCGAAACAAGCGAATAATTCACATCCCAAGCCTCGCAATCGTTCAAGATATCGATAATTCAGAGTAGGAGACTCGGAATCGCGATATTTACCTTTTCCGCTCGCTGTATTTCGAAAGAAGCGAAGGATTCACTTCCCAAGCATAGCAATAATTCGAAATATCGATATATCAGAGTAGGAGACTCCGAATGGCGATATTTACCGTTTCCGCTCGCTGTATATCGAAAGAAGCGAGGGATTCACATCGCAAGCCTCGCAATCGTTCAAAATATCGGTAAATCAGAGTAGCAGACTCGGGATCGCGATATTTACATTTACCACTCGCTGTATATCGAAAGAAACGAAGGATTCACTTCCCAAGCCTCGCAATAATTCGAAATAACGACAAATCACTCAAGGACACTCCGAATCGCGATATTTACTGTTTCCGCTCGCTGTATATCGAAAGAAGCGAAGGATTCACTTCCCAAGCCCCCCAATAATTTGAAATAACGACAAATCTTTCAAGGACACTCCGACTCGCGAAATTTACCGTTTCCGCTCGCTGTATATCGAAACAAGCGAATAATTCACATCCCAAGCCTCGCAATCGTTCAAGATATCGATAATTCAGAGTAGGAGACTCGGAATCGCGATATTTACCTTTTCCGCTCGCTGTATTTCGAAAGAAGCGAAGGATTCACTTCCCAAGCATAGCAATAATTCGAAATATCGATATATCAGAGTAGGAGACTCCGAATGGCGATATTTACCGTTTCCGCTCGCTGTATATCGAAAGAAGCGAGGGATTCACATCGCAAGACTCGCAATCGTTCAAAATATCGGTAAATCAGAGTAAGAGACTCGGGATCGCGATATTTACATTTACCTCTCGCTGTATATCGAAAGAAGCGAAGGATTCACTTCCCAAGCCTCGCAATAATTCGAAATAACGACAAATCACTCAAGGACACTCCGAATCGCGATATTTACCGTTTCCGCTCGCTGTATATCGAAACAAGCGAATAATTCACATCAAAAGCCTCGCAATCGTTCAAAATATCGATAAATCAGAGTAGGAGACTCGGAATCGTGATATTTAGCTTTTCCGCTCGCTGTATATCGAAGGAAGCGAAGGATTCACTTCCCAAGCCTCCCAATAATTTGAAATAACGACAAATCTTTCAAGGACACTCCGACTCGCGATATTTACCGTTTCCGCTCGCTGTATATCGAAAGAAGCGATTGATTCACATCCCAAGCCTCGCAATCGTTTAAAATATTTATAAAGCACATTACGAGACTCGGGATCGCGATATTTACCGTTTCCGCTCGCTGTATATCGAAACAAGCGAATAATTCACATCCCAAGCCTCGCAATCGTTCAAGATATCGATAATTCAGAGTAGGAGACTCGGAATCGGGATATTTACCTTTTACGCTCGCTGTATATCGAAAGAAGCGAAGGATTCACATCACAAGCCTCGCAATCGTTCAAGATATCGATAATTCAGAGTAGGAGACTCGGAATCGCGATATTTACCTTTTCCGCTCGCTGTATTTCGAAAGAAGCGAAGGATTCACTTCCCAAGCATAGCAATAATTCGAAATATCGATATATCAGAGTAGGAGACTCCGAATGGCGATATTTACCGTTTCCGCTCGCTGTATATCGAAAGAAGCGAGGGATTCACATCGCAAGCCTCGCAATCGTTCAAAATATCGGTAAATCAGAGTAGGAGACTCGGGATCGCGATATTTACATTTACCACTCGCTGTATATCGAAAGAAACGAAGGATTCACTTCCCAAGCCTCGCAATAATTCGAAATAACGACAAATCATTCAAGGACACTCCGACTCGCGATATTTACCGTTTCCGCTCGCTGTATATCGAAACAAGCGAATAATTCACATCCCAAGCCTCGCAATCGTTCAAGATATCGATAATTCAGAGTAGGAGACTCGGAATCGCGATATTTACCTTTTCCGCTCGCTGTATTTCGAAAGAAGCGAAGGATTCACTTCCCAAGCATAGCAATAATTCGAAATATCGATATATCAGAGTAGGAGACTCCGAATGGCGATATTTACCGTTTCCGCTCGCTGTATATCGAAAGAAGCGAGGGATTCACATCGCAAGCCTCGCAATCGTTCAAAATATCGGTAAATCAGAGTAGCAGACTCGGGATCGCGATATTTACATTTACCACTCGCTGTATATCGAAAGAAACGAAGGATTCACTTCCCAAGCCTCGCAATAATTCGAAATAACGACAAATCACTCAAGGACACTCCGAATCGCGATATTTACTGTTTCCGCTCGCTGTATATCGAAAGAAGCGAAGGATTCACTTCCCAAGCCCCCCAATAATTTGAAATAACGACAAATCTTTCAAGGACACTCCGACTCGCGAAATTTACCGTTTCCGCTCGCTGTATATCGAAACAAGCGAATAATTCACATCCCAAGCCTCGCAATCGTTCAAGATATCGATAATTCAGAGTAGGAGACTCGGAATCGCGATATTTACCTTTTCCGCTCGCTGTATTTCGAAAGAAGCGAAGGATTCACTTCCCAAGCATAGCAATAATTCGAAATATCGATATATCAGAGTAGGAGACTCCGAATGGCGATATTTACCGTTTCCGCTCGCTGTATATCGAAAGAAGCGAGGGATTCACATCGCAAGACTCGCAATCGTTCAAAATATCGGTAAATCAGAGTAAGAGACTCGGGATCGCGATATTTACATTTACCTCTCGCTGTATATCGAAAGAAGCGAAGGATTCACTTCCCAAGCCTCGCAATAATTCGAAATAACGACAAATCACTCAAGGACACTCCGAATCGCGATATTTACCGTTTCCGCTCGCTGTATATCGAAACAAGCGAATAATTCACATCAAAAGCCTCGCAATCGTTCAAAATATCGATAAATCAGAGTAGGAGACTCGGAATCGTGATATTTAGCTTTTCCGCTCGCTGTATATCGAAGGAAGCGAAGGATTCACTTCCCAAGCCTCCCAATAATTTGAAATAACGACAAATCTTTCAAGGACACTCCGACTCGCGATATTTACCGTTTCCGCTCGCTGTATATCGAAAGAAGCGATTGATTCACATCCCAAGCCTCGCAATCGTTTAAAATATCGATAAAGCACATTACGAGACTCGGGATCGCGATATTTACCGTTTCCGCTCGCTGTATATCGAAACAAGCGAATAATTCACATCCCAAGCCTCGCAATCGTTCAAGATATCGATAATTCAGAGTAGGAGACTCGGAATCGGGATATTTACCTTTTACGCTCGCTGTATATCGAAAGAAGCGAAGGATTCACATCACAAGCCTCGCAATCGTTCAAAATATCGGTAAATCAGAGTAGGAGACTCGGGATCGCGATATTTACATTTACCACTCACTGTATATCGAAAGAAACGAAGGATTCACTTCCCAAGCCTCGCAATAATTCGAAATAACGACAAATCACTCAAGGACGCTCCGAATCGCGATATTTACCGTTTCCGCTCGCTGTATATCGAAACAAGCGAAGGATTCACATCCCAAGCCTCGAAATCGTACCAAAACATCGATAAATCAGAGTAGGACACTTAGAATCGCGATATTTACCGTTTCCGCTCGCTGTATATCGAAACAAGCGAAGGATTCGCATCCCAAGCCTCGCAATCGATCAAAATATCGATAAATCAGAGTAGGAGACTCGGAAGCGTGATATTTACCGTTTCCGCTCGCTGTATATCGAAAGAAGATAAGGATTCACATCGCAAGCCTCGCAATCGTTCAAAATATCGGTAAATCAGAGTAGGAGACTCGGGATCGCGATATTTACATTTACCGCAAGCTGTATATCGAAAGAAGCGATTGATTCACATCCCAAGCCTCGCAATCGTTTAAAATATAGATAAAGCACAGTATGAGACTCGGGATCGCGATATTTACCGTTTCCGCTCGCTGTATATCGAAACAAGCGAATAATTCACATCCCAAGCCTCGCAATCGTTCAAGATATCGATAATTCAGAGTAGGAGACTCGGAATCGCGATATTTACATTTACCACTCGCTGTATATCGAAAGAAACGAAGGATTCACTTTCCAAGACTCGCAATAATTCGAAATAACGACAAATCATTCAAGGACACTCCGACTCGCGATATTTACGGTTTCCGCTCGCTGTATATCGAAACAAGCGAATAATTCACATCCCAAGCCTCGCAATCGTTCAAGATATCGATAATTCAGAGTAGGAGACTCGGAATCGCGATATTTACCTTTTCCGCTCGCTGTATTTCGAAAGAAGCGAAGGATTCACTTCCCAAGCATAGCAATAATTCGAAATATCGATATATCAGAGTAGGAGACTCCGAATGGCGATATTTACCGTTTCCGCTCGCTGTATATCGAAAGAAGCGAGGGATTCACATCGCAAGCCTCGCAATCGTTCAAAATATCGGTAAATCAGAGTAGGAGACTCGGAATCGCGATATTTACCGTTTCCGCTCGCTGTATATCGAAAGCAGCGAGGGATTCACATCGCAAGCCTCGCAATCGTTCAAAATATCGGTAAATCAGAGTAGGAGACTCGGGATCGCGATATTTACATTTACCACTCGCTGTATATCGAAAGAAACGAAGGATTCACTTCCCAAGCCTCGCAATAATTCGAAATAACGACAAATCATTCAAGGACACTCCGACTCGCGATATTTACCGTTTCCGCTCGTTGTATATCGAAACAAGCGAATAATTCACATCACAAGCCTCGCAATCGTTCAAGATATCGATAATTCAGAGTAGGAGACTCGGAATCGCGATATTTACTGTTTCCGCTCGCTGTATATAGAAACAAGCGAACGATTCGCAACCCAAGCATAGCAATAATTCAAAATAACGACAAATCACTCAAGGACACTCCGAATCGCGATATTTACTGTTTCCGCTAGCTGTATATCGAAAGAAGCGAAGGATTCACTTCCCAAGCCTCGCAATAATTCGAAATAACGACAAATCATTCAAGGACACTCCGACTCGCGATATTTACGGTTTCCGCTCGCTGTATATCGAAACAAGCGAATAATTCACATCCCAAGCCTCGCAATCGTTCAAGATATCGATAATTCAGAGTAGGAGACTCGGAATCGCGATATTTACCTTTTCCGCTCGCTGTATTTCGAAAGAAGCGAAGGATTCACTTCCCAAGCATAGCAATAATTCGAAATATCGATATATCAGAGTAGGAGACTCCGAATGGCGATATTTACCGTTTCCGCTCGCTGTATATCGAAAGAAGCGAGGGATTCACATCGCAAGCCTCGCAATCGTTCAAAATATCGGTAAATCAGAGTAGGAGACTCGGGATCGCGATATTTACATTTACCACTCGCTGTATATCGAAAGAAACGAAGGATTCACTTCCCAAGCCTCGCAATAATTCGAAATAACGACAAATCATTCAAGGACACTCCGACTCGCGATATTTACCGTTTCCGCTCGCTGTATATCGAAACAAGCGAATAATTCACATCCCAAGCCTCGCAATCGTTCAAGATATCGATAATTCAGAGTAGGAGACTCGGAATCGCGATATTTACCTTTTCCGCTCGCTGTATTTCGAAAGAAGCGAAGGATTCACTTCCCAAGCATAGCAATAATTCGAAATATCGATATATCAGAGTAGGAGACTCCGAATGGCGATATTTACCGTTTCCGCTCGCTGTATATCGAAAGAAGCGAGGGATTCACATCGCAAGCCTCGCAATCGTTCAAAATATCGGTAAATCAGAGTAGCAGACTCGGGATCGCGATATTTACATTTACCACTCGCTGTATATCGAAAGAAACGAAGGATTCACTTCCCAAGCCTCGCAATAATTCGAAATAACGACAAATCACTCAAGGACACTCCGAATCGCGATATTTACTGTTTCCGCTCGCTGTATATCGAAAGAAGCGAAGGATTCACTTCCCAAGCCCCCCAATAATTTGAAATAACGACAAATCTTTCAAGGACACTCCGACTCGCGAAATTTACCGTTTCCGCTCGCTGTATATCGAAACAAGCGAATAATTCACATCCCAAGCCTCGCAATCGTTCAAGATATCGATAATTCAGAGTAGGAGACTTGGAATCGCGATATTTACCTTTTCCGCTAGCTGTATTTCGAAAGAAGCGAAGGATTCACTTCCCAAGCATCACAATAATTCGAAATATCGATATATCAGAGTAGGAGACTCCGAATGGCGATATTTACCGTTTCCGCTCGCTGTATATCGAAAGAAGCGAGGGATTCACATCGCAAGACTCGCAATCGTTCAAAATATCGGTAAATCAGAGTAAGAGACTCGGGATCGCGATATTTACATTTACCTCTCGCTGTATATCGAAAGAAGCGAAGGATTCACTTCCCAAGCCTCGCAATAATTCGAAATAACGACAAATCACTCAAGGACACTCCGAATCGCGATATTTACCGTTTCCGCTCGCTGTATATCGAAACAAGCGAATAATTCACATCAAAAGCCTCGCAATCGTTCAAAATATCGATAAATCAGAGTAGGAGACTCGGAATCGTGATATTTAGCTTTTCCGCTCGCTGTATATCGAAGGAAGCGAAGGATTCACTTCCCAAGCCTCCCAATAATTTGAAATAACGACAAATCTTTCAAGGACACTCCGACTCGCGATATTTACCGTTTCCGCTCGCTGTATATCGAAAGAAGCGATTGATTCACATCCCAAGCCTCGCAATCGTTTAAAATATCGATAAAGCACATTACGAGTCTCGGGATCGCGATATTTACCGTTTCCGCTCGCTGTATATCGAAACAAGCGAATAATTCACATCCCAAGCCTCGCAATCGTTCAAGATATCGATAATTCAGAGTAGGAGACTCGGAATCGGGATATTTACCTTTTACGCTCGCTGTATATCGAAAGAAGCGAAGGATTCACATCACAAGCCTCGCAATCGTTCAAAATATCGGTAAATCAGAGTAGGAGACTCGGGATCGCGATATTTACATTTACCACTCGCTGTATATCGAAAGAAACGAAGGATTCACTTCCCAAGCCTCGCAATAATTCGAAATAACGACAAATCACTCAAGGACGCTCCGAATCGCGATATTTACCGTTTCCGCTCGCTGTATATCGAAACAAGCGAAGGATTCACATCCCAAGCCTCGAAATCGTACCAAAACATCGATAAATCAGAGTAGGACACTTAGAATCGCGATATTTACCGTTTCCGCTCGCTGTATATCGAAACAAGCGAAGGATTCGCATCCCAAGCCTCGCAATCGATCAAAATATCGATAAATCAGAGTAGGAGACTCGGAAGCGTGATATTTACCGTTTCCGCTCGCTGTATATCGAAAGAAGATAAGGATTCACATCGCAAGCCTCGCAATCGTTCAAAATATCGGTAAATCAGAGTAGGAGACTCGGGATCGCGATATTTACATTTACCGCAAGCTGTATATCGAAAGAAGCGATTGATTCACATCCCAAGCCTCGCAATCGTTTAAAATATAGATAAAGCACAGTATGAGACTCGGGATCGCGATATTTACCGTTTCCGCTCGCTGTATATCGAAACAAGCGAATAATTCACATCCCAAGCCTCGCAATCGTTCAAGATATCGATAATTCAGAGTAGGAGACTCGGAATCGCGATATTTACATTTACCACTCGCTGTATATCGAAAGAAACGAAGGATTCACTTCCCAAGACTCGCAATAATTCGAAATAACGACAAATCATTCAAGGACACTCCGACTCGCGATATTTACGGTTTCCGCTCGCTGTATATCGAAACAAGCGAATAATTCACATCCCAAGCCTCGCAATCGTTCAAGATATCGATAATTCAGAGTAGGAGACTCGGAATCGCGATATTTACCTTTTCCGCTCGCTGTATTTCGAAAGAAGCGAAGGATTCACTTCCCAAGCTTAGCAATAATTCGAAATATCGATATATCAGAGTAGGAGACTCCGAATGGCGATATTTACCGTTTCCGCTCGTTGTATATCGAAAGAAGCGAGGGATTCACATCGCAAGCCTCGCAATCGTTCAAAATATCGGTAAATCAGAGTAGGAGACTCGGGATCGCGATATTTACATTTACCACTCGCTGTATATCGAAAGAAACGAAGGATTCACTTCCCAAGCCTCGCAATAATTCGAAATAACGACAAATCATTCAAGGACACTCCGACTCGCGATATTTACCGTTTCCGCTCGCTGTATATCGAAACAAGCGAATAATTCACATCCCAAGCCTCGCAATCGTTCAAGATATCGATAATTCAGAGTAGGAGACTCGGAATCGCAATATTTACCTTTTCCGCTCGCTGTATTTCGAAAGAAGCGAAGGATTCACTTCCCAAGCATAGCAATAATTCGAAATATCGATATATCAGAGTAGGAGACTCCGAATGGCGATATTTACCGTTTCCGCTCGCTGTATATCGAAAGAAGCGAGGGATTCACATCGCAAGCCTCGCAATCGTTCAAAATATCGGTAAATCAGAGTAGGAGACTCGGGATCGCGATATTTACATTTACCACTCGCTGTATATCGAAAGAAACGAAGGATTCACTTCCCAAGCCTCGCAATAATTCGAAATAACGACAAATCATTCAAGGACACTCCGACTCGCGATATTTACCGTTTCCGCTCGCTGTATATCGAAACAAGCGAATAATTCACATCCCAAGCCTCGCAATCGTTCAAGATATCGATAATTCAGAGTAGGAGACTCGGAATCGCGATATTTACCTTTTCCGCTCGCTGTATTTCGAAAGAAGCGAAGGATTCACTTCCCAAGCATAGCAATAATTCGAAATATCGATATATCAGAGTAGGAGACTCCGAATGGCGATATTTACCGTTTCCGCTCGCTGTATATCGAAAGAAGCGAGGGATTCACATCGCAAGCCTCGCAATCGTTCAAAATATCGGTAAATCAGAGTAGCAGACTCGGGATCGCGATATTTACATTTACCACTCGCTGTATATCGAAAGAAACGAAGGATTCACTTCCCAAGCCTCGCAATAATTCGAAATAACGACAAATCACTCAAGGACACTCCGAATCGCGATATTTACTGTTTCCGCTCGCTGTATATCGAAAGAAGCGAAGGATTCACTTCCCAAGCCCCCCAATAATTTGAAATAACGACAAATCTTTCAAGGACACTCCGACTCGCGAAATTTACCGTTTCCGCTCGCTGTATATCGAAACAAGCGAATAATTCACATCCCAAGCCTCGCAATCGTTCAAGATATCGATAATTCAGAGTAGGAGACTTGGAATCGCGATATTTACCTTTTCCGCTAGCTGTATTTCGAAAGAAGCGAAGGATTCACTTCCCAAGCATCACAATAATTCGAAATATCGATATATCAGAGTAGGAGACTCCGAATGGCGATATTTACCGTTTCCGCTCGCTGTATATCGAAAGAAGCAAGGGATTCACATCGCAAGACTCGCAATCGTTCAAAATATCGGTAAATCAGAGTAAGAGACTCGGGATCGCGATATTTACATTTACCTCTCGCTGTATATCGAAAGAAGAGAAGGATTCACTTCCCAAGCCTCGCAATAATTCGAAATAACGACAAATCACTCAAGGACACTCCGACTCGCGATATTTACCGTTTCCGCTCGCTGTATATCGAAAGAAGCGATTGATTCACATCCCAAGCCTCGCAATCGTTTAAAATATCGATAAAGCACATTACGAGACTCGGGATCGCGATATTTACCGTTTCCGCTCGCTGTATATCGAAACAAGCGAATAATTCACATCCCAAGCCTCGCAATCGTTCAAGATATCGATAATTCAGAGTAGGAGACTCGGAATCGGGATATTTACCTTTTACGCTCGCTGTATATCGAAAGAAGCGAAGGATTCACATCACAAGCCTCGCAATCGTTCAAAATATCGGTAAATCAGAGTAGGAGACTCGGGATCGCGATATTTACATTTACCACTCGCTGTATATCGAAAGAAACGAAGGATTCACTTCCCAAGCCTCGCAATAATTCGAAATAACGACAAATCACTCAAGGACGCTCCGAATCGCGATATTTACCGTTTCCGCTCGCTGTATATCGAAACAAGCGAAGGATTCACATCCCAAGCCTCGAAATCGTACCAAAACATCGATAAATCAGAGTAGGACACTTAGAATCGCGATATTTACCGTTTCCGCTCGCTGTATATCGAAACAAGCGAAGGATTCGCATCCCAAGCCTCGCAATCGATCAAAATATCGATAAATCAGAGTAGGAGACTCGGAAGCGTGATATTTACCGTTTCCGCTCGCTGTATATCGAAAGAAGATAAGGATTCACATCGCAAGCCTCGCAATCGTTCAAAATATCGGTAAATCAGAGTAGGAGACTCGGGATCGCGATATTTACATTTACCGCAAGCTGTATATCGAAAGAAGCGATTGATTCACATCCCAAGCCTCGCAATCGTTTAAAATATAGATAAAGCACAGTATGAGACTCGGGATCGCGATATTTACCGTTTCCGCTCGCTGTATATCGAAACAAGCGAATAATTCACATCCCAAGCCTCGCAATCGTTCAAGATATCGATAATTCAGAGTAGGAGACTCGGAATCGCGATATTTACATTTACCACTCGCTGTATATCGAAAGAAACGAAGGATTCACTTCCCAAGACTCGCAATAATTCGAAATAACGACAAATCATTCAAGGACACTCCGACTCGCGATATTTACGGTTTCCGCTCGCTGTATATCGAAACAAGCGAATAATTCACATCCCAAGCCTCGCAATCGTTCAAGATATCGATAATTCAGAGTAGGAGACTCGGAATCGCGATATTTACCTTTTCCGCTCGCTGTATTTCGAAAGAAGCGAAGGATTCACTTCCCAAGACTCGCAATAATTCGAAATAACGACAAATCATTCAAGGACACTCCGACTCGCGATATTTACCGTTTCCGCTCGCTGTATATCGAAAGAAGCGAGGGATTCACATCGCAAGCCTCGCAATCGTTCAAAATATCGGTAAATCAGAGTAGCAGACTCGGGATCGCGATATTTACATTTACCACTCGCTGTATATCGAAAGAAACGAAGGATTCACTTCCCAAGCCTCGCAATAATTCGAAATAACGACAAATCACTCAAGGACACTCCGAATCGCGATATTTACTGTTTCCGCTCGCTGTATATCGAAAGAAGCGAAGGATTCACTTCCCAAGCCCCCCAATAATTTGAAATAACGACAAATCTTTCAAGGACACTCCGACTCGCGAAATTTACCGTTTCCGCTCGCTGTATATCGAAACAAGCGAATAATTCACATCCCAAGCCTCGCAATCGTTCAAGATATCGATAATTCAGAGTAGGAGACTTGGAATCGCGATATTTACCTTTTCCGCTAGCTGTATTTCGAAAGAAGCGAAGGATTCACTTCCCAAGCATCACAATAATTCGAAATATCGATATATCAGAGTAGGAGACTCCGAATGGCGATATTTACCGTTTCCGCTCGCTGTATATCGAAAGAAGCGATTGATTCACATCCCAAGCCTCGCAATCGTTTAAAATATCGATAAAGCACATTACGAGACTCGGGATCGCGATATTTACCGTTTCCGCTCGCTGTATATCGAAACAAGCGAATAATTCACATCCCAAGCCTCGCAATCGTTCAAGATATCGATAATTCAGAGTAGGAGACTCGGAATCGGGATATTTACCTTTTACGCTCGCTGTATATCGAAAGAAGCGAAGGATTCACATCACAAGCCTCGCAATCGTTCAAAATATCGGTAAATCAGAGTAGGAGACTCGGGATCGCGATATTTACATTTACCACTCGCTGTATATCGAAAGAAACGAAGGATTCACTTCCCAAGCCTCGCAATAATTCGAAATAACGACAAATCACTCAAGGACGCTCCGAATCGCGATATTTACCGTTTCCGCTCGCTGTATATCGAAACAAGCGAAGGATTCACATCCCAAGCCTCGAAATCGTACCAAAACATCGATAAATCAGAGTAGGACACTTAGAATCGCGATATTTACCGTTTCCGCTCGCTGTATATCGAAACAAGCGAAGGATTCACTTCCCAAGACTCGCAATAATTCGAAATAACGACAAATCATTCAAGGACACTCCGACTCGCGATATTTACGGTTTCCGCTCGCTGTATATCGAAACAAGCGAATAATTCACATCCCAAGCCTCGCAATCGTTCAAGATATCGATAATTCAGAGTAGGAGACTCGGAATCGCGATATTTACCTTTTCCGCTCGCTGTATTTCGAAAGAAGCGAAGGATTCACTTCCCAAGCATAGCAATAATTCGAAATATCGATATATCAGAGTAGGAGACTCCGAATGGCGATATTTACCGTTTCCGCTCGCTGTATATCGAAAGAAGCGAGGGATTCACATCGCAAGCCTCGCAATCGTTCAAAATATCGGTAAATCAGAGTAGGAGACTCGGGATCGCGATATTTACATTTACCACTCGCTGTATATCGAAAGAAACGAAGGATTCACTTCCCAAGCCTCGCAATAATTCGAAATAACGACAAATCATTCAAGGACACTCCGACTCGCGATATTTACCGTTTCCGCTCGCTGTATATCGAAACAAGCGAATAATTCACATCCCAAGCCTCGCAATCGTTCAAGATATCGATAATTCAGAGTAGGAGACTCGGAATCGCAATATTTACCTTTTCCGCTCGCTGTATTTCGAAAGAAGCGAAGGATTCACTTCCCAAGCATAGCAATAATTCGAAATATCGATATATCAGAGTAGGAGACTCCGAATGGCGATATTTACCGTTTCCGCTCGCTGTATATCGAAAGAAGCGAGGGATTCACATCGCAAGCCTCGCAATCGTTCAAAATATCGGTAAATCAGAGTAGGAGACTCGGGATCGCGATATTTACATTTACCACTCGCTGTATATCGAAAGAAACGAAGGATTCACTTCCCAAGCCTCGCAATAATTCGAAATAACGACAAATCACTCAAGGACACTCCGAATCGCGATATTTACTGTTTCCGCTCGCTGTATATCGAAAGAAGCGAAGGATTCACTTCCCAAGCCCCCCAATAATTTGAAATAACGACAAATCTTTCAAGGACACTCCGACTCGCGAAATTTACCGTTTCCGCTCGCTGTATATCGAAACAAGCGAATAATTCACATCCCAAGCCTCGCAATCGTTCAAGATATCGATAATTCAGAGTAGGAGACTTGGAATCGCGATATTTACCTTTTCCGCTCGCTGTATTTCGAAAGAAGCGAAGGATTCACTTCCCAAGCATCGCAATAATTCGAAATATCGATATATCAGAGTAGGAGACTCCGAATGGCGATATTTACCGTTTCCGCTCGCTGTATATCGAAAGAAGCGAGGGATTCACATCGCAAGACTCGCAATCGTTCAAAATATCGGTAAATCAGAGTAGGAGACTCGGGATCGCGATATTTACATTTACCTCTCGCTGTATATCGAGAGAAGCGAAGGATTCACTTCCCAAGCCTCGCAATAATTCGAAATAACGACAAATCACTCAAGGACACTCCGAATCGCGATATTTACCGTTTCCGCTCGCTGTATATCGAAACAAGCGAATAATTCACATCAAAAGCCTCGCAATCGTTCAAAATATCGATAAATCAGAGTAGGAGACTCGGAATCGTGATATTTAGCTTTTCCGCTCGCTGTATATCGAAGGAAGCGAAGGATTCACTTCCCAAGCCTCAAAATAATTTGAAATAACGACAAATCTTTCAAGGACACTCCGACTCGCGATATTTACCGTTTCCGCTCGCTGTATATCGAAAGAAGCGATTGATTCACATCCCAAGCCTCGCAATCGTTTAAAATATCGATAAAGCACATTACGAGACTCGGGATCGCGATATTTACCGTTTCCGCTCGCTGTAAATCGAAACAAGCGAATAATTCACATCCCAAGCCTCGCAATCGTTCAAGATATCGATAATTCAGAGTAGGAGACTCGGAATCGGGATATTTACCTTTTACGCTCGCTGTATATCGAAAGAAGCGAAGGATTCACATCACAAGCCTCGCAATCGTTCAAAATATCGGTAAATCAGAGTAGGAGACTCGGGATCGCGATATTTACATTTACCACTCGCTGTATATCGAAAGAAACGAAGGATTCACTTCCCAAGCCTCGCAATAATTCGAAATAACGACAAATCATTCAAGGACACTCCGAATCGCGATATTGACCGTTTCCGCTCGCTGTATATCGAAAGAAGTGAAGGATTCACATCCCAAGCCTCGCAACCGTTCGAAATAACGATAAATCAGAGGAGGAGAGCCGGAATCGCGATATTTACATTTACCACTCGCTGTATATGGAAAGAAGCGATGGATTCACTTCCCAAACGTCGCAATAATTCGAAATAACGACAAATCACTCAAGGACACTCCGAATCGCGATATTTACCGTTTCCGCTCGCTGTATATCGAAACAAGCGAAGGATTCGCATCCCAAACCTCGCAATCGTTCAAAATATCGATAAATCAGAGTAGGAGAGCCGGAATCGCGATATTGACCGTTTCCGCTCGCTGTATATCGAAAGAAGCGAAGGATTCACATCCCAAGCCTCGCAACCGTTCGAAATAACGAGAAATCACTCAAGGTCACTCGGAATCACGATATTGACCTTTTCCATATGCAGGGTATTGAAAGAAGCTAAGGATTCGTTTCCCAAGCCTCGCAATCGTTCAAAATAGCGATAAATCAGAGTAGGAGACTCGGGATCGCGATATTTACATTTACCACTCGCTGTATATGGAAAGAAGCGATGGATTCACTTCCCAAACGTCGCAATAATTCGAAATAACGACAAATCACTCAAGGACACTCCGAATCGCGATATTTACCGTTTCCGCTCGCTGTATATCGAAACGAGCGAATAATTCACATCCCAAGCCTCGCAATCGTTCAAGATATCGATAATTCAGAGTAGGAGACTCGGAATCGCGATATTTACTGTTTCCGCTCGCTGTATATAGAAACAAGCGAACGATTCGCAACCCAAGCATAGCAATAATTCGAAATAACGACAAATCACTCAAGGACAATCCGAATCGCGATATTTACTGTTTCCGCTCGCTGTATATCGAAAGAAGCGAAGGATTCACTTCCCAAGCCCCCCAATAATTTGAAATAACGATAAATCTTTCAAGGACACTCCGACTCGCGATATTTACCGTTTCCGCTCGCTGTATATCGAAACAAGCGAATAATTCACATCCCAAGCCTCGCAATCGTTCAAGATATCGATAATTCAGAGTAGGAGACTTGGAATCGCGATATTTACCTTTTCCGCTCGCTGTATTTCGAAAGAAGCGAAGGATTCACTTCCCAAGCATCGCAATAATTCGAAATATCGATATATCAGAGTAGGAGACTCCGAATGGCGATATTTACCGTTTCCGCTCGCTGTATATCGAAAGAAGCGAGGGATTCACATCGCAAGACTCGCAATCGTTCAAAATATCGGTAAATCAGAGTAGGAGACTCGGGATCGCGATATTTACATTTACCTCTCGCTGTATATCGAAAGAAGCGAAGGATTCACTTCCCAAGCCTCGCAATAATTCGAAATAACGACAAATCACTCAAGGACACTCCGAATGGCGATATTTACCGTTTCCGCTCGCTGTATATCGAAAGAAGCGAGGGATTCACATCGCAAGCCTCGCAATCGTTCAAAATATCGGTAAATCAGAGTAGGAGACTCCGGATCGCGATATTTACATTTACCACTCGCTGTATATCGAAAGAAACGAAGGATTCACTTCCCAAGCCTCGCAATAATTCGAAATAACGACAAATCATTCAAGGACACTCCGACTCGCGATATTTACCGTTTCCGCTCGCTGTATATCGAAACAAGCGAATAATTCACATCCCAAGCCTCGCAATCGTTCAAGATATCGATAATTCAGAGTAGGAGACTCGGAATCGCGATATTTACTGTTTCCGCTCGCTGTATATAGAAACAAGCGAACGATTCGCAACCCAAGCATAGCAATAATTCGAAATAACGACAAATCACTCAAGGACACTCCGAATCGTGATATTTACTGTTTCCGCTCGCTGTACATCGAAAGAAGCGAAGGATTCACTTCCCAAGACCCCAATAATTTGAAATAACGACAAATCTTTCAAGGACACTCCGACTCGCGATATTTACCGTTTCCGCTCGCTGTATATCGAAAGAAGCGATTGATTCACATCCCAAGCCTCGCAATCGTTTAAAATATCGATAAAGCACAGTACGAGACTCGGGATCGCGATATTTACCGTTTCCGCTCGCTGTATATCGAAACAAGCGAATAATCCACATCCCAAGCCTCGCAATCGTTCAAGATATCGATAATTCAGAGTAGGAGACTCGGAATCGCGATATTTACATATACCACTCGCTGCATATCGAAAGAAACGAAGGATTCACTTCCCAAGCCTCGCAATAATTCGAAATAACGACAAATCTTTCAAGGACACTCCGACTCGCGATATTTACCGTTTCCGCTCGCTGTATATCGAAACAAGCGAATAATTCACATCCCAAGCCTCGCAATCGTTCAAGATATCGATAATTCAGAGTAGGAGACTCGGAATCGCGATATTTACCTTTTCCGCTCGCTGCATTTCGAAAGAAGCGAAGGATTCACTTCCCAAGCATCGCAATAATTCGAAATATCGATATATCAGAGTAGGAGACTCCGAATGGCGATATTTACCGTTTCCGCTCGCTGTATATCGAAAGAAGCGAGGGATTCACATCGCAAGCCTCGCAATCGTTCAAAATATCGGTAAATCAGAGTAGGAGACTCGGGATCGTGATATTTACATTTACCACTCGCTGTATATCGAAAGAAACGAAGGATTAACTTCCCAAGCCTCGCAATAATTCGAAATAACGACAAATCATTCAAGGACACTCCGACTCGCGATTTTTACCGTTTCCGCTCGCTGTATATCGAAACAAGCGAATAATTCACATCCCAAGCCTCGCAATCGTTCAAGATATCGATAATTCAGAGTAGGAGACTCGGAATCGCGATATTTACCGTTTCCGCTCGCTGTATATCGAAAGCAGCGAGGGATTCACATCGCAAGCCTCGCAATCGTTCAAAATATCGGTAAATCAGAGTAGGAGACTCGGGATCGCGATATTTACATTTACCACTCGCTGTATATCGAAAGAAACGAAGGATTCACTTCCCAAGCCTCGCAATAATTCGAAATAACGACAAATCATTCAAGGACACTCCGACTCGCGATATTTACCGTTTCCGCTCGCTGTATATCGAAACAAGCGAATAATTCACATCACAAGCCTCGCAATCGTTCAAGATATCGATAATTCAGAGTAGGAGACTCGGAATCGCGATATTTACTGTTTCCGCTCGCTGTATATAGAAACAAGCGAACGATTCGCAACCCAAGCATAGCAATAATTCAAAATAACGACAAATCACTCAAGGACACTCCGAATCGCGATATTTACTGTTTCCGCTCGCTGTATATCGAAAGAAGCGAAGGATTCACTTCCCAAGCCCCCCAATAATTTGAAATAACGACAAATCTTTCAAGGACACTCCGACACGCGATATTTACCGTTTCCGCTCGCTGTATATCGAAAGAAGCGATTGATTCACATCCCAAGCCTCGCAATCGTTTAAAATACCGATAAAGCACAGTACGAGACTCGGGATCGCGATATTTACCGTTTCCGCTCGCTGTATATCGAAACAAGCGAATAATTCACATCCCAAGCCTCGCAATCGTTCAAGATATCGATAATTCAGAGTAGGAGACTCGGAATCGCGATATTTACCTTTTCCGCTCGCTGTATTTCGAAAGAAGCGAAGGATTCACTTCCCAAGCATCGCAATAATTCGAAATATCGATATATCAGAGTAGGAGACTCCGAATGGCGATATTTACCGTTTCCGCTCGCTGTATATCGAAAGAAGCGAGGGATTCACATCGCAAGACTCGCAATCGTTCAAAATATCGGTAAATCAGAGTAGGAGACTCGGGATCGCGATATTTACATTTACCTCTCGCTGTATATCGAAAGAAGCGAAGGATTCACTTCCCAAGCCTCGCAATAATTCGAAATAACGACAAATCACTCAAGGACACTCCGAATCGCGATATTTACCGTTTCCGCTCGCTGTATATCGAAACAAGCGAATAATTCACATCAAAAGCCTCGCAATCGTTCAAAATATCGATAAATCAGAGTAGGAGACTCGGAATCGTGATATTTAGCTTTTCCGCTCGCTGTATATCGAAGGAAGCGAAGGATTCACTTCCCAAGCCTCCCAATAATTTGAAATAACGACAAATCTTTCAAGGACACTCCGACTCGCGATATTTACCGTTTCCGCTCGCTGTATATCGAAAGAAGCGATTGATTCACATCCCAAGCCTCGCAATCGTTTAAAATATCGATAAAGCACATTACGAGACTCGGGATCGCGATATTTACCGTTTCCGCTCGCTGTATATCGAAACAAGCGAATAATTCACATCCCAAGCCTCGCAATCGTTCAAGATATCGATAATTCAGAGTAGGAGACTCGGAATCGGGATATTTACCTTTTACGCTCGCTGTATATCGAAAGAAGCGAAGGATTCACATCACAAGCCTCGCAATCGTTCAAAATATCGGTAAATCAGAGTAGGAGACTCGGGATCGCGATATTTACATTTACCACTCGCTGTATATCGAAAGAAACGAAGGATTCACTTCCCAAGCCTCGCAATAATTCGAAATAACGACAAATCACTCAAGGACGCTCCGAATCGCGATATTTACCGTTTCCGCTCGCTGTATATCGAAACAAGCGAAGGATTCACATCCCAAGCCTCGAAATCGTACCAAAACATCGATAAATCAGAGTAGGACACTTAGAATCGCGATATTTACCGTTTCCGCTCGCTGTATATCGAAACAAGCGAAGGATTCGCATCCCAAGCCTCGCAATCGATCAAAATATCGATAAATCAGAGTAGGAGACTCGGAAGCGTGATATTTACCGTTTCCGCTCGCTATATATCGAAAGAAGATAAGGATTCACATCGCAAGCCTCGCAATCGTTCAAAATATCGGTAAATCAGAGTAGGAGACTCGGGATCGCGATATTTACATTTACCGCAAGCTGTATATCGAAAGAAGCGATTGATTCACATCCCAAGCCTCGCAATCGTTTAAAATATCGATAAAGCACAGTACGAGACTCGGGATCGCGATATTTACCGTTTCCGCTCGCTGTATATCGAAACAAGCGAATAATTCACATCCCAAGCCTCGCGATCGTTCAAGATATCGATAATTCAGAGTAGGAGACTCGGAATCGCGATATTTACATTTACCACTCGCTGTATATCGAAAGAAACGAAGGATTCACTTCCCAAGCCTCGCAATAATTCGAAATAACGACAAATCATTCAAGGACACTCCGACTCGCGATATTTACCGTTTCCGCTCGCTGTATATCGAAACAAGCGAATAATTCACATCCCAAGCATCGCAATCGTTCAAGATATCGATAATTCAGAGTAGGAGACTCGGAATCGCGATATTTACCTTTTCCGCTCGCTGTATTTCGAAAGAAGCGAAGGATTCACTTCCCAAGCATCGCAATAATTCGAAATATCGATATATCAGAGTAGGAGACTCCGAATGGCGATATTTACCGTTTCCGCTCGCTGTATATCGAAAGAAGCGAGGGATTCACATCGCAAGCCTCGCAATCGTTCAAAATATCGGTAAATCAGAGTAGGAGACTCGGGATCGCGATATTTACATTTACCACTCGCTGTATATCGAAAGAAACGAAGGATTCACTTCCCAAGCCTCGCAATAATTCGAAATAACGACAAATCATTCAAGGACACTCCGACTCGCGATATTTACCGTTTCCGCTCGCTGTATATCGAAACAAGCGAATAATTCACATCCCAAGCCTCGCAATCGTTCAAGATATCGATAATTCAGAGTAGGAGACTCGGAATCGCGATATTTACCTTTTCCGCTCGCTGTATTTCGAAAGAAGCGAAGGATTCACTTCCCAAGCATCGCAATAATTCGAAATATCGATATATCAGAGTAGGAGACTCCGAATGGCGATATTTACCGTTTCCGCTCGCTGTATATCGAAAGAAGCGAGGGATTCACATCGCAAGCCTCGCAATCGTTCAAAATATCGGTAAATCAGAGTAGGAGACTCGGGATCGCGATATTTACATTTACCACTCGCTGTATATCGAAAGAAACGAAGGATTCACTTCCCAAGCCTCGCAATAATTCGAAATAACGACAAATCATTCAAGGACACTCCGACTCGCGATATTTACCGTTTCCGCTCGCTGTATATCGAAACAAGCGAATAATTCACATCCCAAGCCTCGCAATCGTTCAAGATATCGATAATTCAGAGTAGGAGACTCGGAATCGCGATATTTACTGTTTCCGCTCGCTGTATATAGAAACAACCGAACGATTAACAACCCAAGCATAGCAATAATTCGAAATAACGACAAATCACTCAAGGACACTCCGAATCGCGATATTTACTGTTTCCGCTCGCTGTATATCGAAAGAAGCGAAGGATTCACTTCCCAAGCCCCCCAATAATTTGAAATAACGACAAATCTTTCAAGGACACTCCAACTCGCGAAATTTACCGTTTCCGCTCGCTGTATATCGAAACAAGCGAATAATTCACATCCCAAGCCTCGCAATCGTTCAAGATATGGATAATTCAGAGTAGGAGACTCGGAATCGCGATATTTACCTTTTCCGCTCGCTGTATTTCGAAAGAAGCGAAGGATTCACTTCCCAAGCATCGCAATAATTCGAAATATCGATATATCAGAGTAGGAGACTCCGAATGGCGATATTTACCGTTTCCGCTCGCTGTATATCGAAAGAAGCGAGGGATTCACATCGCAAGACTCGCAATCGTTCAAAATATCGGTAAATCAGAGTAGGAGACTCGGGATCGCGATATTTACATTTACCTCTCGCTGTATATCGAAAGAAGCGAAGGATTCACTTCCCAAGCCTCGCAATAATTCGAAATAACGACAAATCACTCAAGGACACTCCGAATCGCGATATTTACCGTTTCCGCTCGCTGTATATCGAAACAAGCGAATAATTCACATCAAAAGCCTCGCAATCGTTCAAAATATCGATAAATCAGAGTAGGAGACTCGGAATCGTGATATTTAGCTTTTCCGCTCGCTGTATATCGAAGGAAGCGAAGGATTCACTTCCCAAGCCTCCCAATAATTTGAAATAACGACAAATCTTTCAAGGACACTCCGACTCGCGATATTTACCGTTTCCGCTCGCTGTATATCGAAAGAAGCGATTGATTCACATCCCAAGCCTCGCAATCGTTTAAAATATCGATAAAGCACATTACGAGACTCGGGATCGCGATATTTACCGTTTCCGCTCGCTGTATATCGAAACAAGCGAATAATTCACATCCCAAGCCTCGCAATCGTTCAAGATATCGATAATTCAGAGTAGGAGACTCGGAATCGGGATATTTACCTTTTACGCTCGCTGTATATCGAAAGAAGCGAAGGATTCACATCACAAGCCTCGCAATCGTTCAAAATATCGGTAAATCAGAGTAGGAGACTCGGGATCGCGATATTTACATTTACCACTCGCTGTATATCGAAAGAAACGAAGGATTCACTTCCCAAGCCTCGCAATAATTCGAAATAACGACAAATCACTCAAGGACGCTCCGAATCGCGATATTTACCGTTTCCGCTCGCTGTATATCGAAACAAGCGAAGGATTCACATCCCAAGCCTCGAAATCGTACCAAAACATCGATAAATCAGAGTAGGACACTTAGAATCGCGATATTTACCGTTTCCGCTCGCTGTATATCGAAACAAGCGAAGGATTCGCATCCCAAGCCTCGCAATCGATCAAAATATCGATAAATCAGAGTAGGAGACTCGGAAGCGTGATATTTACCGTTTCCGCTTGCTGTATATCGAAAGAAGATAAGGATTCACATCGCAAGCCTCGCAATCGTTCAAAATATCGGTAAATCAGAGTAGGAGACTCGGGATCGCGATATTTACATTTACCGCAAGCTTTATATCGAAAGAAGCGATTGATTCACATCCCAAGCCTCGCAATCGTTTAAAATATCGATAAAGCACAGTACGAGACTCGGGATCGCGATATTTACCGTTTCCGCTCGCTGTATATCGAAACAAGCGAATAATTCACATCCCAAGCCTCGCAATCGTTCAAGATATCGATAATTCAGAGTAGGAGACTCGGAATCGCGATATTTACATTTACCACTCGCTGTATATCGAAAGAAACGAAGGATTCACTTCCCAAGCCTCGCAATAATTCGAAATAACGACAAATCATTCAAGGACACTCCGACTCGCGATATTTACCGTTTCCGCTCGCTGTATATCGAAACAAGCGAATAATTCACATCAAAAGCCTCGCAATCGTTCAAAATATCGATAAATCAGAGTAGGAGACTCGGAATCGTGATATTTAGCTTTTCCGCTCGCTGTATATCGAAGGAAGCGAAGGATTCACTTCCCAAGCCTCCCAATAATTTGAAATAACGACAAATCTTTCAAGGACACTCCGACTCGCGATATTTACCGTTTCCGCAAGCTGTATATCGAAAGAAGCGATTGATTCACATCCCAAGCCTCGCAATCGTTTAAAATATCGATAAAGCACAGTACGAGACTCGGGATCGCGATATTTACCGTTTCCGCTCGCTGTATATCGAAACAAGCGAATAATTCACATCCCAAGCCTCGCAATCGTTCAAGATATCGATAATTCAGAGTAGGAGACTCGGAATCGCGATATTTACATTTACCACTCGCTGTATATCGAAAGAAACGAAGGATTCACTTCCCAAGCCTCGCAATAATTCGAAATAACGACAAATCATTCAAGGACACTCCGACTCGCGATATTTACCGTTTCCGCTCGCTGTATATCGAAACAAGCGAATAATTCACATCCCAAGCCTCGCAATCGTTCAAGATATCGATAATTCAGAGTAGGAGACTCGGAATCGCGATATTTACCTTTTCCGCTCGCTGTATTTCGAAAGAAGCGAAGGATTCACTTCCCAAGCATCGCAATAATTCGAAATATCGATATATCAGAGTAGGAGACTCCGAATGGCGATATTTTTCGTTTCCGCTCGCTGTATATCGAAAGAAGCGAGGGATTCACATCGCAAGCCTCGCAATCGTTCAAAATATCGGTAAATCAGAGTAGGAGACTCGGGATCGCGATATTTACATTTACCACTCGCTGTATATCGAAAGAAACGAAGGATTCACTTCCCAAGCCCCCCAATAATTTGAAATAACGACAAATCTTTCAAGGACACTCCGACTCGCGATATTTAGCGTTTCCGCTCGCTGTATATCGAAACAAGCGAATAATTCACAACCCAAGCCTCGCAATCGTTCAAGATATGGATAATTCAGAGTAGGAGACTCGGAATCGCGATATTTACCTTTTCCGCTCGCTGTATATCGAAAAAAGCGACTGATTCACATCCCAAGCCTCGCAATCGTTTAAAATATCGATAAAGCACATTACGAGACTCGGGATCGCGATATTTACCGTTTCCGCTCGCTGTATATCGAAACAAGCGAATAATTCACATCAAAAGCCTCGCAATCGTTCAAAATATCGATAAATCAGAGTAGGAGACTCGGAATCGTGATATTTAGCTTTTCCGCTCGCTGTATATCGAAGGAAGCGAAGGATTCACTTCCCAAGCCTCCCAATAATTTGAAATAACGACAAATCTTTCAAGGACACTCCGACTCGCGATATTTACCGTTTCCGCTCGCTGTATATCGAAAGAAGCGATTGATTCACATCCCAAGCCTCGCAATCGTTTAAAATATCGATAAAGCACATTACGAGACTCGGGATCGCGATATTTACCGTTTCCGCTCGCTGTATATCGAAGGAAGCGAAGGATTCACTTCCCAAGCCTCCCAATAATTTGAAATAACGACAAATCTTTCAAGGACACTCCGACTCGCGATATTTACCGTTTCCGCTCGCTGTATATCGAAAGAAGCGATTGATTCACATCCCAAGCCTCGCAATCGTTTAAAATATCGATAAAGCACATTACGAGACTCGGGATCGCGATATTTACCGTTTCCGCTCGCTGTATATCGAAACAAGCGAATAATTCACATCCCAAGCCTCGCAATCGTTCAAGATATCGATAATTCAGAGTAGGAGACTCGGGATCGCGATATTTACATTTACCACTTACTGTATATCGAAAGAAACGAAGGATTCACTTCCCAAGCCTCGCAATAATTCGAAATAACGACAAATCACTCAAGGACGCTCCGAATCGCGATATTTACCGTTTCCGCTCGCTGTATATCGAAACAAGCGAAGGATTCACATCCCAAGCCTCGAAATCGTACCAAAACATCGATAAATCAGAGTAGGACACTTAGAATCGCGATATTTACCGTTTCCGCTCGCTGTATATCGAAACAAGCGAAGGATTCGCATCCCAAGCCTCGCAATCCATCAAAATATCGATAAATCAGAGTAGGAGACTCGGAAGCGCGATATTTACCGTTTCCGCTCGCTGTATATCGAAAGAAGCGAAGGATTCACATCACAAGCCTCGCAATCGTTCAAAATATCGGTAAATCAGAGTAGGAGACTCGGGATCGCGATATTTACATTTACCACTCGCTGTATATCGAAAGAAACGAAGGATTCACTTCCCAAGCCTCGCAATAATTCGAAATAACGACAAATCACTCAAGGACGCTCCGAATCGCGATATTTACCGTTTCCGCTCGCTGTATATCGAAACAAGCGAAGGATTCACATCCCAAGCCTCGAAATCGTACCAAAACATCGATAAATCAGAGTAGGACACTTAGAATCGCGATATTTACCGTTTCCGCTCGCTGTATATCGAAACAAGCGAAGGATTCGCATCCCAAGCCTCGCAATCGATCAAAATATCGATAAATCAGAGTAGGAGACTCGGAAGCGTGATATTTACCGTTTCCGCTCGCTATATATCGAAAGAAGATAAGGATTCACATCGCAAGCCTCGCAATCGTTCAAAATATCGGTAAATCAGAGTAGGACACTTAGAATCGCGATATTTACCGTTTCCGCTCGCTGTATATCGAAACAAGCGAAGGATTCACATCCCGAGCCTCGCAATCGTTTAAAATATCGATAAAGCACAGTACGAGACTCGGGATCGCGATATTTACCGTTTCCGCTCGCTGTATATCGAAACAAGCGAATAATTCACATCCCAAGCCTCGCGATCGTTCAAGATATCGATAATTCAGAGTAGGAGACTCGGAATCGCGATATTTACATTTACCACTCGCTGTATATCGAAAGAAACGAAGGATTCACTTCCCAAGCCTCGCAATAATTCGAAATAACGACAAATCATTCAAGGACACTCCGACTCGCGATATTTACCGTTTCCGCTCGCTGTATATCGAAACAAGCGAATAATTCACATCCCAAGCATCGCAATCGTTCAAGATATCGAAAATTCAGAGTAGGAGACTCGGAATCGCGATATTTACCTTTTCCGCTCGCTGTATTTCGAAAGAAGCGAAGGATTCACTTCCCAAGCATCGCAATAATTCGAAATATCGATATATCAGAGTAGGAGACTCCGAATGGCGATATTTACCGTTTCCGCTCGCTGTATATCGAAAGAAGCGAGGGATTCACATCGCAAGCCTCGCAATCGTTCAAAATATCGGTAAATCAGAGTAGGAGACTCGGGATCGCGATATTTACATTTACCACTCGCTGTATATCGAAAGAAACGAAGGATTCACTTCCCAAGCCTCGCAATAATTCGAAATAACGACAAATCATTCAAGGACACTCCGACTCGCGATATTTACCGTTTCCGCTCGCTGTATATCGAAACAAGCGAATAATTCACATCCCAAGCCTCGCAATCGTTCAAGATATCGATAATTCAGAGTAGGAGACTCGGAATCGCGATATTTACCTTTTCCGCTCGCTGTATTTCGAAAGAAGCGAAGGATTCACTTCCCAAGCATCGCAATAATTCGAAATATCGATATATCAGAGTAGGAGACTCCGAATGGCGATATTTACCGTTTCCGCTCGCTGTATATCGAAAGAAGCGAGGGATTCACATCGCAAGACTCGCAATCGTTCAAAATATCGGTAAATCAGAGTAGGAGACTCGGGATCGCGATATTTACATTTACCTCTCGCTGTATATCGAAAGAAGCGAAGGATTCACTTCCCAAGCCTCGCAATAATTCGAAATAACGACAAATCACTCAAGGACACTCCGAATCGCGATATTTACCGTTTCCGCTCGCTGTATATCGAAAGAAGCGAGGGATTCACATCGCAAGCCTCGCAATCGTTCAAAATATCGGTAAATCAGAGTAGGAGACTCGGGATCGCGATATTTACATTTACCACTCGCTGTATATCGAAAGAAACGAAGGATTCACTTCCCAAGCCTCGCAATAATTCGAAATAACGACAAATCATTCAAGGACACTCCGACTCGCGATATTTACCGTTTCCGCTCGCTGTATATCGAAACAAGCGAATAATTCACATCCCAAGCCTCGCAATCGTTCAAGATATCGATAATTCAGAGTAGGAGACTCGGAATCGCGATATTTACCTTTTCCGCTCGCTGTATTTCGAAAGAAGCGAAGGATTCACTTCCCAAGCATCGCAATAATTCGAAATATCGATATATCAGAGTAGGAGACTCCGAATGGCGATATTTACCGTTTCCGCTCGCTGTATATCGAAAGAAGCGAGGGATTCACATCGCAAGACTCGCAATCGTTCAAAATATCGGTAAATCAGAGTAGGAGACTCGGGATCGCGATATTTACATTTACCTCTCGCTGTATATCGAAAGAAGCGAAGGATTCACTTCCCAAGCCTCGCAATAATTCGAAATAACGACAAATCACTCAAGGACACTCCGAATCGCGATATTTACCGTTTCCGCTCGCTGTATATCGAAACAAGCGAATAATTCACATCAAAAGCCTCGCAATCGTTCAAAATATCGATAAATCAGAGTAGGAGACTCGGAATCGTGATATTTAGCTTTTCCGCTCGCTGTATATCGAAGGAAGCGAAGGATTCACTTCCCAAGCCTCCCAATAATTTGAAATAACGACAAATCTTTCAAGGACACTCCGACTCGCGATATTTACCGTTTCCGCTCGCTGTATATCGAAAGAAGCGATTGATTCACATCCCAAGCCTCGCAATCGTTTAAAATATCGATAAAGCACATTACGAGACTCGGGATCGCGATATTTACCGTTTCCGCTCGCTGTATATCGAAACAAGCGAATAATTCACATCCCAAGCCTCGCAATCGTTCAAGATATCGATAATTCAGAGTAGGAGACTCGGAATCGGGATATTTACCTTTTACGCTCGCTGTATATCGAAAGAAGCGAAGGATTCACATCACAAGCCTCGCAATCGTTCAAAATATCGGTAAATCAGAGTAGGAGACTCGGGATCGCGATATTTACATTTACCACTCGCTGTATATCGAAAGAAACGAAGGATTCACTTCCCAAGCCTCGCAATAATTCGAAATAACGACAAATCACTCAAGGACGCTCCGAATCGCGATATTTACCGTTTCCGCTCGCTGTATATCGAAACAAGCGAAGGATTCACATCCCAAGCCTCGAAATCGTACCAAAACATCGATAAATCAGAGTAGGACACTTAGAATCGCGATATTTACCGTTTCCGCTCGCTGTATATCGAAACAAGCGAAGGATTCGCATCCCAAGCCTCGCAATCGATCAAAATATCGATAAATCAGAGTAGGAGACTCGGAAGCGTGATATTTACCGTTTCCGCTTGCTGTATATCGAAAGAAGATAAGGATTCACATCGCAAGCCTCGCAATCGTTCAAAATATCGGTAAATCAGAGTAGGAGACTCGGGATCGCGATATTTACATTTACCGCAAGCTTTATATCGAAAGAAGCGATTGATTCACATCCCAAGCCTCGCAATCGTTTAAAATATCGATAAAGCACAGTACGAGACTCGGGATCGCGATATTTACCGTTTCCGCTCGCTGTATATCGAAACAAGCGAATAATTCACATCCCAAGCCTCGCAATCGTTCAAGATATCGATAATTCAGAGTAGGAGACTCGGAATCGCGATATTTACATTTACCACTCGCTGTATATCGAAAGAAACGAAGGATTCACTTCCCAAGCCTCGCAATAATTCGAAATAACGACAAATCATTCAAGGACACTCCGACTCGCGATATTTACCGTTTCCGCTCGCTGTATATCGAAACAAGCGAATAATTCACATCAAAAGCCTCGCAATCGTTCAAAATATCGATAAATCAGAGTAGGAGACTCGGAATCGTGATATTTAGCTTTTCCGCTCGCTGTATATCGAAGGAAGCGAAGGATTCACTTCCCAAGCCTCCCAATAATTTGAAATAACGACAAATCTTTCAAGGACACTCCGACTCGCGATATTTACCGTTTCCGCAAGCTGTATATCGAAAGAAGCGATTGATTCACATCCCAAGCCTCGCAATCGTTTAAAATATCGATAAAGCACAGTACGAGACTCGGGATCGCGATATTTACCGTTTCCGCTCGCTGTATATCGAAACAAGCGAATAATTCACATCCCAAGCCTCGCAATCGTTCAAGATATCGATAATTCAGAGTAGGAGACTCGGAATCGCGATATTTACATTTACCACTCGCTGTATATCGAAAGAAACGAAGGATTCACTTCCCAAGCCTCGCAATAATTCGAAATAACGACAAATCATTCAAGGACACTCCGACTCGCGATATTTACCGTTTCCGCTCGCTGTATATCGAAACAAGCGAATAATTCACATCCCAAGCCTCGCAATCGTTCAAGATATCGATAATTCAGAGTAGGAGACTCGGAATCGCGATATTTACCTTTTCCGCTCGCTGTATTTCGAAAGAAGCGAAGGATTCACTTCCCAAGCATCGCAATAATTCGAAATATCGATATATCAGAGTAGGAGACTCCGAATGGCGATATTTTTCGTTTCCGCTCGCTGTATATCGAAAGAAGCGAGGGATTCACATCGCAAGCCTCGCAATCGTTCAAAATATCGGTAAATCAGAGTAGGAGACTCGGGATCGCGATATTTACATTTACCACTCGCTGTATATCGAAAGAAACGAAGGATTCACTTCCAAAGCCCCCCAATAATTTGAAATAACGACAAATCTTTCAAGGACACTCCGACTCGCGATATTTAGCGTTTCCGCTCGCTGTATATCGAAACAAGCGAATAATTCACAACCCAAGCCTCGCAATCGTTCAAGATATGGATAATTCAGAGTAGGAGACTCGGAATCGCGATATTTACCTTTTCCGCTCGCTGTATATCGAAAAAAGCGACTGATTCACATCCCAAGCCTCGCAATCGTTTAAAATATCGATAAAGCACATTACGAGACTCGGGATCGCGATATTTACCGTTTCCGCTCGCTGTATATCGAAACAAGCGAATAATTCACATCAAAAGCCTCGCAATCGTTCAAAATATCGATAAATCAGAGTAGGAGACTCGGAATCGTGATATTTAGCTTTTCCGCTCGCTGTATATCGAAGGAAGCGAAGGATTCACTTCCCAAGCCTCCCAATAATTTGAAATAACGACAAATCTTTCAAGGACACTCCGACTCGCGATATTTACCGTTTCCGCTCGCTGTATATCGAAAGAAGCGATTGATTCACATCCCAAGATTCGCAATCGTTTAAAATATCGATAAAGCACATTACGAGACTCGGGATCGCGATATTTACCGTTTCCGCTCGCTGTATATCGAAACAAGCGAATAATTCACATCCCAAGCCTCGCAATCGTTCAAGATATCGATAATTCAGAGTAGGAGACTCGGGATCGCGATATTTACATTTACCACTTACTGTATATCGAAAGAAACGAAGGATTCACTTCCCAAGCCTCGCAATAATTCGAAATAACGACAAATCACTCAAGGACGCTCCGAATCGCGATATTTACCGTTTCCGCTCGCTGTATATCGAAACAAGCGAAGGATTCACATCCCAAGCCTCGAAATCGTACCAAAACATCGATAAATCAGAGTAGGACACTTAGAATCGCGATATTTACCGTTTCCGCTCGCTGTATATCGAAACAAGCGAAGGATTCGCATCCCAAGCCTCGCAATCCATCAAAATATCGATAAATCAGAGTAGGAGACTCGGAAGCGCGATATTTACCGTTTCCGCTCGCTGTATATCGAAAGAAGATAAGGATTCACATCGCAAGCCTCGCAATCGTTCAAAATATCGGTAAATCAGAGTAGGAGACTCGGGATCGCGATATTTACATTTACCGCAAGCTGTATATCGAAAGAAGCGAAGGATTCAATTACCAAGCCTCGCAATCGTTCAACATATCGATAAATCAGAGAAGGAGACTCGGAAACGCGATATTTACATTTACCACAGGCTGTATGAAGAAAGAAGCGATGGATTCACTTCCCAAGCATCGCAATAATTCGAAATAACGACAAATCACTCAAGGACACTCCGAATCGCGATATTTACCGTTTCCGCTCGCTGTATATCGAAACAAGCGAATAATTCACATCCCAAGCCTCGCAATCGTTCAAGATATCGATAATTCAGAGTAGGAGACTCGGATTCGCGATATTTACTGTTTCCGCTCGCTGTATATCGAAAGAAGCGAAGGATTCACTTCCCAAGCCCCCCAATAATATGAAATAACGACAAATCTTTCAAGGACACTCCGACTCGCGATATTTACCGTTTCCGCTCGCTGTATATCGAAAGAAGCGATTGATTCACATCCCAAGCCTCGCAATCGTTTAAAATATCGATAAAGCACAGTACGAGACTCGGGATCGCGATATTTACCGTTTCCGCTCGCTGTATATCGGAACAAGCGAATAATTCACATCCCAAGCCTCGCAATCGTTCAAGATATCGATAATTCAGAGTAGGAGACTCGGAATCGCGATATTTACCTTTTCCGCTCGCTGTATATCGAAAGAAGCGAAGGATTCACTTCCCAAGCATCGCAATAATTCGAAATATCGATATATCAGAGTAGGAGACTCCGAATGGCGATATTTACCGTTTCCGCTCGCTGTATATCGAAAGAAGCGAGGGATTCACATCGCAAGCCTCGCAATCGTTCAAAATATCGGTAAATCAGAGTAGGAGACTCGGGATCGCGATATTTACATTTACCTCTCGCTGTATATCGAAAGAAGCGAAGGATTCACATCCCAAGCCTCGCAACCGTCCGAAATAACGAGAAATCACTCAAGGTCACTCGGAATCACGATATTGACCTTTTCCATAAGGAGTGTATTGAAAGAAGCTAAGGATTCGTTTCCCTAGCCTCGCAATCGTTCAAAATATCGATAAATCAGAGTAGGAGACTCGGGATCGCGATATTTACATTTACCACTCGCTGTATATCGAAAGAAGCGAAGGATTCACTTCCCAAGCATTGCAATAATTCGAAATAACGACAAATCACTCAAGGACACTCCGAATCGCGATATTTACCGTTTCCGCTCGCTGTATATCGAAAGAAGCGAAGGATTCACATCACAAGCCTCGCAATCGTTCAAAATATCGATAAATCACAGTACGAGACTCGGAATCGCGATATTTACATTTACCACTCGCTGTATATCGAAAGAAGCTGATAATTCATTTTCCGAGCCTCGCAACCGTTCGACATAAATACAAATCACTCAAGGACACTCCGAATCGCGATATTTACCTTTTTCGCTCGCTGAATATCGAAAGAAGCGACGGATTCATATCTCAAGCCTCGCAATCGTTCAAAATATCAATAAATCAGAGTAGGAGACTCCGAATGGCGATATTTACCGTTTCCGCTCGCTGTATATCGAAAGAAGCGAAGGATTCACATCACAAGCCTCGCAATCCTTCAAATTATCGATAAATCAGAGTAGGAGACTCCGAATGGCGATATTTACCGTTTCCGCTCGCTGTATATCGAAAGAAGATAAGGATTCACATCTCAAGCCTCGCAATCGTTCAAAATATCGATAAATCAGAGTAGGAGACTCGGGATCGCGATATTTACATTTACCACTCGCTGTATATCGAAAGAAGCGAAGGATTCACTTCCCAAGCATTGCAATAATTCGAAATAACGACAAATCACTCAAGGACACTCCGAATCGCGATATTTACCGTTTCCGCTCGCTGTATATCGAAAGAAGCGAAGGATTCACATCACAAGCCTCGCAATCGTTCAAAATATCGATAAATCACAGTACGAGACTCGGAATCGCGATATTTACATTTACCACTCGCTGTATATCGAAAGAAGCTGATAATTCATTTTCCGAGCCTCGCAACCGTTCGACATAAATACAAATCACTCAAGGACACTCCGAATCGCGATATTTACCTTTTCCGCTCGCTGAATATCGAAAGAAGCGACGGATTCATATCTCAAGCCTCGCAATCGTTCAAAATATCAATAAATCAGAGTAGGAGACTCGGAATCGCGATATTTACATTTACCACTCGCTGTATATCGAAAGAAGCGAAGGATTCACTTCACAAGCCTCACAATAATTCGAAATAACGACAAATCACTCAAGGACACTCCCAATCGCGATATTTACCTTTTCCGCTCGCTGTATATCGAAAGAAGAAAAGGATTCACATCTCAAGCCTCGCAATAATTCGAAATGACGGGAAATCAATCAAGGACACTCGGAATCACGATATTGACCTTTTCCACACGCAGTGTATTGAAAGAAGCTAAGGATTCACTTCCCAAGCATTGCAATAATTCGAAATAACGACAAATCACTCAAGGACACTCCGAATCGCGATATTTACCGTTTCCGCTCGCTGTATATCGAAAGAAGCGAAGGATTCACATCACAAGCCTCGCAATTCTTCAAAACATCGATAAATCAGAGTAGGAGACTCCGAATGGCGATATTTACCGTTTCCGCTCGCTGTATATCGAAAGAAGCGAAGGATTCACATCACAAGCCTCGCAATCCTTCAAATTATCGATAAATCAGAGTAGGAGACTCCGAATGGCGATATTTACCGTTTCCGCTCGCTGTATATCGAAAGAAGATAAGGATTCACATCTCAAGCCTCGCAATCGTTCAAAATATCGGTATATCAGAGTAGGAGACTCGGGAACGCGATATTTACATTTACCACTCGCTGTATATCGAAAGAAGCGAAGGATTCACATCCCAAGCCTCGCAACCGTCCGAAATAACGAGAAATCACTCAAGGTCACTCGGAATCACGATATTGACCTTTTCCATAAGGAGTGTATTGAAAGAAGCTAAGGATTCGTTTCCCTAGCCTCGCAATCGTTCAAAATATCGATAAATCAGAGTAGGAGACTCGGGATCGCGATATTTACATTTACCACTCGCTGTATATCGAAAGAAGCGAAGGATTCACTTCCCAAGCATTGCAATAATTCGAAATAACGACAAATCACTCATTGACACTCTGAATCGCGATATTTACCGTTTCCGCTCGCTGTATATCGAAAGAAGCGAAGGATTCACATCACAAGCCTCGCAATCGTTCAAAATATCGATAAATCACAGTACGAGACTCGGGATCGCGATATTTACATTTACCACTCGCTGCATATCGAAAGAAGCTGATAATTCATTTTCCGAGCCTCGCAACCGTTCGACATAAATACAAATCACTCAAGGACACTCCGAATCGCGATATTTACCTTTTCCGCTCGCTGAATATCGAAAGAAGCGACGGATTCATATCTCAAGCCTCGCAATCGTTCAAAATATCAATAAATCAGAGTAGGAGACTCGGAATCGCGATATTTACATTTACCACTCGCTGTATATCGAAAGAAGCGAAGGATTCACTTCACAAGCCTCACAATAATTCGAAATAACGACAAATCAATCAAGGACACTCCCAATCGCGATATTTACCTTTTCCGCTCGCTGTATATCGAAAGAAGAAAAGGATTCACATCTCAAGCCTCGCAATAATTCGAAATAACGGGAAATCAATCAAGGACACTCGGAATCACGATATTGACCTTTTCCACACGCAGTGTATTGAAAGAAGCTAAGGATTCGTTTCCCAAGAATCGCAATCGTTCAAAATATCGATAAAACAGAGTATCAGAGTCGGAAACGCGATATTTACATTTACCACTCGCTGTATATCGAAAGAAGCGAAGGATTCCCTTCCCAAGCCTCGCAATAATTCGAAATAACGACGAATCACTCAAGGTCACTCCGAATCGCGATATTTACCGTTTCCGCTCGCTGTATATCGAAAGAAGATAAGGATTCACATCTCAAGCCTCGCAATCGTTCAAAATATCGGTATATCAGAGTAGGAGACTCGGGAACGCGATATTTACATTTACCACTCGCTGTATATCGAAAGAAGCGAAGGATTCCCTTCCCAAGCCTCGCAATAATTCGAAATAACGACGAATCACTCAAGGTCACTCCGAATCGCGATATTTACCGTTTCCGCTCGCTGTATATCGAAAGAAGATAAGGATTCACATCTCAAGCCTCGCAATCGTTCAAAATATCGGTATATCAGAGTAGGAGACTCGGGAACGCGATATTTACATTTACCACTCGCTGTATATCGAAAGAAGCGAAGGATTCCCTTCCCAAGCCTCGCAATAATTCGAAATAACGACGAATCACTCAAGGTCACTCCGAATCGCGATATTTACCGTTTCCGCTCGCTGTATATCGAAAGAAGATAAGGATTCACATCTCAAGCCTCGCAATCGTTCAAAATATCGGTATATCAGAGTAGGAGACTCGGGAACGCGATATTTACATTTACCACTCGCTGTATATCGAAAGAGGCGAAGGATTCACTTCCCAAGCATCACAATAATTCGAAATAACGACAAATCACTCAAGGACACTCCGACTCGCGATATTTACCGTTTCTGCTCGCTGTATATCGAAAGAAGCGAAGGATTCACATCACAAGCCTCGCAACCGTTCGAAATAACGAGAAATCACTCAAGGTCACTCGGAATCACGATATTAACCTTTTCCATAAGGAGTGTATTGAAAGAAGCGAAGGATTCACATCACAAGCCTCGCAACCGTTCGAAATAACGAGAAATCACTCAAGGTCACTCGGAATCACGATATTAACCTTTTCCATAAGGAGTGTATTGAAAGATGCTAAGGATTCACATCACAAGCCTCGCAATCGTTCAAAATATCGATAAATCACAGTACGAGACTCGGGATCGCGATATTTACATTTACCACTCGCTGTATATCGAAAGTAGCTGATAATTCATTTTCCGAGCCTCGCAACCGTTCGAAATAACGACAAATCACTCAAGGACACTCCGAATCGCGATATTTACCTTTTACGCTCGCTGAATATCGAAAGAAGCGAGGGATTCATATCTCAAGCCTCGCAATCGTTCAAAATATCAATAAATCAGAGTAGGAGACTCGGAATCGCGATATTTACATTTACCACTCGCTGTATATCGAAAGAAGCGAAGGATTCACTTCACAAGCCTCACAATAATTCGAAATAACGACAAATCACTCAAGGACACTCCCAATCGCGATATTTACCTTTTCCGCTCGCTGTATATCGAAAGAAGATAAGGATTCACATCTCAAGCCTCGCAATCGTTCAAAATATCGGTATATCAGAGTAGGAGACTCGGGAACGCGATATTTACATTTACCACTCGCTGTATATCGAAAGAAGCGAAGGATTCACATCCCAAGCCTCGCAACCGTCCGAAATAACGAGAAATCACTCAAGGTCACTCGGAATCACGATATTGACCTTTTCCATATGCAGTGTATTGAAAGAAGCTAAGGATTCACTTCCCAAGCATTGCAATAATTCGAAATAACGACAAATCACTCAAGGACACTCCGAATCGCGATATTTACCGTTTCCGCTCGCTGTATATCGAAAGAAGCGAAGGATTCACATCACAAGCCTCGCAATCCTTCAAAACATCGATAAATCAGAGTAGGAGACTCCGAATGGCGATATTTACCGTTTCCGCTCGCTGTATATCGAAAGAAGCGAAGGATTCACATCACAAGCCTCGCAATCCTTCAAATTATCGATAAATCAGAGTAGGAGACTCCGAATGGCGATATTTACCGTTTCCGCTCGCTGTATATCGAAAGAAGATAAGGATTCACATCTCAAGCCTCGCAATCGTTCAAAATATCGGTATATCAGAGTAGGAGACTCGGGAACGCGATATTTACATTTACCACTCGCTGTATATCGAAAGAAGCGAAGGATTCACATCCCAAGCCTCGCAACCGTCCGAAATAACGAGAAATCACTCAAGGTCACTCGGAATCACGATATTGACCTTTTCCATAAGGAGTGTATTGAAAGAAGCTAAGGATTCGTTTCCCTAGCCTCGCAATCGTTCAAAATATCGATAAATCAGAGTAGGAGACTCGGGATCGCGATATTTACATTTACCACTCGCTGTATATCGAAAGAAGCGAAGGATTCACTTCCCAAGCATTGCAATAATTCGAAATAACGACAAATCACTCATTGACACTCTGAATCGCGATATTTACCGTTTCCGCTCGCTGTATATCGAAAGAAGCGAAGGATTCACATCACAAGCCTCGCAATCGTTCAAAATATCGATAAATCACAGTACGAGACTCGGGATCGCGATATTTACATTTACCACTCGCTGCATATCGAAAGAAGCTGATAATTCATTTTCCGAGCCTCGCAACCGTTCGACATAAATACAAATCACTCAAGGACACTCCGAATCGCGATATTTACCTTTTCCGCTCGCTGAATATCGAAAGAAGCGACGGATTCATATCTCAAGCCTCGCAATCGTTCAAAATATCAATAAATCAGAGTAGGAGACTCGGAATCGCGATATTTACATTTACCACTCGCTGTATATCGAAAGAAGCGAAGGATTCACTTCACAAGCCTCACAATAATTCGAAATAACGACAAATCAATCAAGGACACTCCCAATCGCGATATTTACCTTTTCCGCTCGCTGTATATCGAAAGAAGAAAAGGATTCACATCTCAAGCCTCGCAATAATTCGAAATAACGGGAAATCAATCAAGGACACTCGGAATCACGATATTGACCTTTTCCACACGCAGTGTATTGAAAGAAGCTAAGGATTCGTTTCCCAAGAATCGCAATCGTTCAAAATATCGATAAAACAGAGTATCAGAGTCGGAAACGCGATATTTACATTTACCACTCGCTGTATATCGAAAGAAGCGAAGGATTCCCTTCCCAAGCCTCGCAATAATTCGAAATAACGACGAATCACTCAAGGTCACTCCGAATCGCGATATTTACCGTTTCCGCTCGCTGTATATCGAAAGAAGATAAGGATTCACATCTCAAGCCTCGCAATCGTTCAAAATATCGGTATATCAGAGTAGGAGACTCGGGAACGCGATATTTACATTTACCACTCGCTGTATATCGAAAGAAGCGAAGGATTCCCTTCCCAAGCCTCGCAATAATTCGAAATAACGACGAATCACTCAAGGTCACTCCGAATCGCGATATTTACCGTTTCCGCTCGCTGTATATCGAAAGAAGATAAGGATTCACATCTCAAGCCTCGCAATCGTTCAAAATATCGGTATATCAGAGTAGGAGACTCGGGAACGCGATATTTACATTTACCACTCGCTGTATATCGAAAGAAGCGAAGGATTCCCTTCCCAAGCCTCGCAATAATTCGAAATAACGACGAATCACTCAAGGTCACTCCGAATCGCGATATTTACCGTTTCCGCTCGCTGTATATCGAAAGAAGATAAGGATTCACATCTCAAGCCTCGCAATCGTTCAAAATATCGGTATATCAGAGTAGGAGACTCGGGAACGCGATATTTACATTTACCACTCGCTGTATATCGAAAGAGGCGAAGGATTCACTTCCCAAGCATCACAATAATTCGAAATAACGACAAATCACTCAAGGACACTCCGACTCGCGATATTTACCGTTTCTGCTCGCTGTATATCGAAAGAAGCGAAGGATTCACATCACAAGCCTCGCAACCGTTCGAAATAACGAGAAATCACTCAAGGTCACTCGGAATCACGATATTAACCTTTTCCATAAGGAGTGTATTGAAAGATGCTAAGGATTCACATCACAAGCCTCGCAATCGTTCAAAATATCGATAAATCACAGTACGAGACTCGGGATCGCGATATTTACATTTACCACTCGCTGTATATCGAAAGTAGCTGATAATTCATTTTCCGAGCCTCGCAACCGTTCGAAATAACGACAAATCACTCAAGGACACTCCGAATCGCGATATTTACCTTTTACGCTCGCTGAATATCGAAAGAAGCGAGGGATTCATATCTCAAGCCTCGCAATCGTTCAAAATATCAATAAATCAGAGTAGGAGACTCGGAATCGCGATATTTACATTTACCACTCGCTGTATATCGAAAGAAGCGAAGGATTCACTTCACAAGCCTCACAATAATTCGAAATAACGACAAATCACTCAAGGACACTCCCAATCGCGATATTTACCTTTTCCGCTCGCTGTATATCGAAAGAAGATAAGGATTCACATCTCAAGCCTCGCAATCGTTCAAAATATCGGTATATCAGAGTAGGAGACTCGGGAACGCGATATTTACATTTACCACTCGCTGTATATCGAAAGAAGCGAAGGATTCACGTCCCAAGCCTCGCAACCGTCCGAAATAACGAGAAATCACTCAAGGTCACTCGGAATCACGATATTGACCTTTTCCATAAGGAGTGTATTGAAAGAAGCTAAGGATTCGTTTCCCTAGCCCCGCAATCGTTCAAAATATCGATAAATCAGAGTAGGAGACTCGGGATCGCGATATTTACATTTACCACTCGCTGTATATCGAAAGAAGCGAAGGATTCACTTCCCAAGCATTGCAATAATTCGAAATAACGACAAATCACTCATTGACACTCTGAATCGCGATATTTACCGTTTCCGCTCGCTGTATATCGAAAGAAGCGAAGGATTCACATCACAAGCCTCGCAATCGTTCAAAATATCGATAAATCACAGTACGAGACTCGGGATCGCGATATTTACATTTACCACTCGCTGTATATCGAAAGAAGCTGATAATTCATTTTCCGAGCCTCGCAACCGTTCGACATAAATACAAATCACTCAAGGACACTCCGAATCGCGATATTTACCTTTTCCGCTCGCTGAATATCGAAAGAAGCGACGGATTCATATCTCAAGCCTCGTAATCGTTCAAAATATCAATAAATCAGAGTAGGAGACTCGGAATCGCGATATTTACATTTACCACTCGCTGTATATCGAAAGAAGCGAAGGATTCACTTCACAAGCCTCACAATAATTCGAAATAACGACAAATCACTCAAGGACACTCCCAATCGCGATATTTACCTTTTCCGCTCGCTGTATATCGAAAGAAGAAAAGGATTCACATCTCATACCTCGCAATAATTCGAAATAACGGGAAATCAATCAAGGACACTCGGAATCACGATATTGACCTTTTCCACACGCAGTGTATTGAAAGAAGCTAAGGATTCGTTTCCCAAGAATCGCAATCGTTCAAAATATCGATAAAACAGAGTATCAGAGTCGGAAACGCGATATTTACATTTACCACTCGCTGTATATCGAAAGAAGCGAAGGATTCCCTTCCCAAGCCTCGCAATAATTCGAAATAACGACGAATCACTCAAGGTCACTCCGAATCGCGATATTTACCGTTTCCGCTCGCTGTATATCGAAAGAAGATAAGGATTCACATCTCAAGCCTCGCAATCGTTCAAAATATCGGTATATCAGAGTAGGAGACTCGGGAACGCGATATTTACATTTACCACTCGCTGTATATCGAAAGAAGCGAAGGATTCCCTTCCCAAGCCTCGCAATAATTCGAAATAACGACGAATCACTCAAGGTCACTCCGAATCGCGATATTTACCGTTTCCGCTCGCTGTATATCGAAAGAAGATAAGGATTCACATCTCAAGCCTCGCAATCGTTCAAAATGTCGGTATATCAGAGTAGGAGACTCGGGAACGCGATATTTACATTTACCACTCGCTGTATATCGAAAGAGGCGAAGGATTCACTTCCCAAGCATCACAATAATTCGAAATAACGACAAATCACTCAAGGACACTCCGACTCGCGATATTTACCGTTTCTGCTCGCTGTATATCGAAAGAAGCGAAGGATTCACATCACAAGCCTCGCAACCGTTCGAAATAACGAGAAATCACTCAAGGTCACTCGGAATCACGATATTAACCTTTTCCATAAGGAGTGTATTGAAAGATGCTAAGGATTCACATCACAAGCCTCGCAATCGTTCAAAATATCGATAAATCACAGTACGAGACTCGGGATCGCGATATTTACATTTACCACTCGCTGTATATCGAAAGTAGCTGATAATTCATTTTCCGAGCCTCGCAACCGTTCGAAATAACGACAAATCACTCAAGGACACTCCGAATCGCGATATTTACCTTTTACGCTCGCTGAATATCGATAGAAGCGAGGGATTCATATCTCAAGCCTCGCAATCGTTCAAAATATCAATAAATCAGAGTAGGAGACTCGGAATCGCGATATTTACATTTACCACTCGCTGTATATCGAAAGAAGCGAAGGATTCACTTCACAAGCCTCACAATAATTCGAAATAACGACAAATCACTCAAGGACACTCCCAATCGCGATATTTACCGATTCCGCTTGCTGTATATCGAAAGAAGCGAAGGATTCACATCCCAAGCCTCGCAATCGTTCAAAATATCGATAAATCAGAGTAGGAGACCCCGAATGGCGATATTTACCGTTTCCGCTCGCTGTATATCGATAGAAGCGAAGGATTCACATCACAAGCCTCGCAATCCTTCAAAATATCGATAAATCAGAGTAGGAGACTCCGAATGGCGATATTTACCGTTTCCGCTCGCTGTATATCGAAAGAAGATAAGGATTCACATCTCAAGCCTCGCAATCGTTCAAAATATCGGTATATCAGAGTAGGAGACTCGGGAACGCGATATTTACATTTACCACTCGCTGTATATCGAAAGAAGCGAGGGATTCACATCCATAGCCTCGCAATCGTTCAAAATATCGATAAATCAGAGTAGGACACTCCGAATCGCGATATTTAGCGTTTCCGCTTTCTGTATATCGGAAGAAGATAAGGATTCACATCCCAAATCTCGCAATCGTTTAAAATATCGATAAATCACAATAGGAGACTCGGGATCGCGATATTTACATTTACCACTCGCTGTATATCGAAAGAGGCGAAGGATTCACTTCCCAGGCCTCGCAATAATTTGAAATAACGACGAATCACTCAAGGACACTCCGAATCGCGATATTTACCGTTTCCGCTTGCTGTATATCGAAAGAAGCGAAGGATTCACATCCCAGGCCTTGCAATCGTTCAAAATATCGATAAATCAGAGTAGGACACTCCGAATCGCGATATTTACCGCTTCCGCTCGCTGTATATCGAAAGAAGATAAGGATTCACATCTCAAGCCTCGCAATCGTTCAAAATATCGGTATATCAGAGTAGGAGACTCGGGAACGCGATATTTACATTTACCACTCGCTGTATATCGAAAGAAGCGAGGGATTCATATCTCAAGCCTCGCAATCGTTCAAAATATCAATAAATCAGGGTAGGAGACTCGGGAACGTTATATTTACATTTACCACTCGCTGTATATCGAAAGAGGCGAAGGATTCACTTCCCAAGCATCACAATAATTCGAAATAACGACAAATCACTCAAGGACACTCCGACTCGCGATATTTACCGTTTCTGCTCGCTGAATATCGAAAGAAGCGAGGGATTCATATCTCAAGCCTCGCAATCGTTCAAAATATCAATAAATCAGAGTAGGAGACTCGGAATCGCGATATTTACATTTACCACTCGCTGTATATCGAAAGAAGCGAAGGATTCACTTCACAAGCCTCACAATAATTCGAAATAACGACAAATCACTCAAGGACACTCCCAATCGCGATATTTACCGATTCCGCTTGCTGTATATCGAAAGAAGCGAAGGATTCACATCCCAAACCTCGCAATCGTTCAAAATATCGATAAATCAGAGTAGGACACTCCGTATCGCGATATTTAGCGTTTCCGCTTTCTGTATATCGGAAGAAGATAAGGATTCACATCCCAAATCTCGCAATCGTTTAAAATATCGATAAATCACAATAGGACACTCGTAATCGCGATATTTACATTTTCCACTCGCTGTATATCGAAAGAGGCGAAGGATTCACTTCCCAAGCATCACAATAATTCGAAATAACGACAAATCACTCAAGGACACTCCGACTTGCGATATTTACCGTTTCTGCTCGCTGTATATCGAAAGAAGATAAGGATTCACATCTCAAGCCTCGCAATCGTTCAAAATATCGGTATATCAGAGTAGGAGACTCGGGAACGCGATATTTACATTTACCACTCGCTATATATCGAAAGAGGCGAAGGATTCACTTCCCAAGCATCACAATAATTCGAAATAACGACAAATCACTCAAGGACACTCCGACTCGCGATATTTACCGTTTCTGCTCGCTGTATATCGAAAGAAGCGAAGGTTTCACATCACAAGCCTCGCAATCCTTCAAAATATCGATAAATCAGAGTAGGAGACTCCGAATCGCGATATTTACCGTTTCCGCTCGCTGTATATCGAAAGAAGATAAGGATTCACATCTCAAGCCTCGCAATCGTTCAAAATATGGGTATATCAGAGTAGGAGACTCGGGAACGCGATATTTACATTTACCACTCGCTGTATATCGAAAGAAGCGAAGGATTCACGTCCCAAGCCTCCCAATAATTCGAAATAACGACGAATCACTCAAGGACACACCGAATTGCGATATTTACCGTTTCCGCTTGCTGTATATCGAAATAAGCGAAGGATTCACATCCCAAACCTCGCAATCGTTCAAAATATCGATAAATCAGAGTAGGAGACGCGGAAACGCGATATTTAGCTTTTCGACTCGCTGTATATCGAAAGAAGCGAAGGATTCACTTCCCAGGCCTCGCAATAATTCGAAATAACGACAAATAAGTCAAGAACATTCCGACTCGCGATATTTACCGTTTCTGCTCGCTGTATATCGAATGAAGCGAAGGATTCACATCACAAGCCTCGCAATCCTTCAAAATATCGATAAATCAGAGTAGGAGACTCCGAATGGCGATATTTACGGTTTCCGCTCGCTGTATATCGAGAGAAGCGATGGATTCACATCACAAGCCTCGCAATCGTTCAAAATATCGATAAATCAGAGTAGGAGACGCGGAAACGCGATATTTAGCTTTTCGACTCGCTGTATATCGAAAGAAGCGAAGGATTCACTTCCCAGGCCTCGCAATAATTCGAAATAACGACAAATAAGTCAAGGACATTCCGACTCGCGATATTTAAAGGTTCCGCTCGCTGTATATGGAAAGAAGCGAAGGATTCACATCCCAAGCCTCGCAACCGTTCGAAATAACGAGAAATCACTCAATGTCACTCGGAATCGCGATATTGACCGTTTCCATAAGGAGTGTATTGAAAGAAGCTAAGGATTCGCTTCCCTAGCCTCGCAATCGTTCAAAATAACGAGAAATCACTCAATGTCACTCGGAATCGCGATATTGACCGTTTCCATAAGGAGTGTATTGAAAGAAGCTAAGGATTCGCTTCCCTAGCCTCGCAATCGTTCAAAATATCGATAAATCAGAGTAGGAGACTCGGGATCGCGATATTTACATTTACCACTCGCTGTATATCGAAAGAAGCTGATAATTCATTTTCCGAGCCTCGCAACCGTTCGAAATAACGACAAATCACTCAAGGACACTCCGAATCGCGATATTTACCGTTTCTGCTCGCTGTATATCGAAAGAAGCGAAGGATTCACATGACAAGCCTCGCAATCCTTCAAAATATCGATAAATCAGAGTAGGAGACTCCGAATGGCGATATTTACCGTTTCCGCTTTCTGTATATCGGAAGAAGATAAGGATTCACATCTCAAGCCTCGCAATCGTTCAAAATATCGGTATATCAGAGTAGGAGACTCGGGAACGCGATATTTACATTTACCACTCGCTGTATATCGAAAGAAGCGAGGGATTCACATCCCAAGCCTCGCAATCGTTCAAAATATCGATAAATCAGAGTAGGACACTCCGAATCGCGATATTTAGCGTTTCCGCTTTCTGTATATCGGAAGAAGATAAGGATTCACATCTCAAGCCTCGCAATCGTTCAAAATATCGGTATATCAGAGTAGGAGACTCGGGAACGCGATATTTACATTTACCACTCGCTGTATATCGAAAGAAGCGAAGGATTCACATCCCAAGCCTCGCAACCGTTCGAAATAACGAGAAATCACTCAAGGTCACTCGGAATCACGATATTGACCTTTTCCATAAGGAGTGTATTGAAAGAAGCTAAGGATTCGTTTCCCTAGCCTCGCAATCGTTCAAAATATCGATAAAACAGAGTAGGAGACTCGGGATCGCGATATTTACATTTACCACTCGCTGTATATCGAAAGAAGCGAAGGATTCACTTCCCAAACATTGCAATAATTCGAAATAACGACAAATCACTCAAGGACACTCCGAATCGCGATATTTACCGTTTCCGCACTCGGAAGCGCGATATTTACATTTACCACTCGCTGTATATCGAAAGAAGCGAAGGATTCACTTCACAAGTCTCACAATAATTCGAAATAACGACAAATCACTCAAGGACACTCCCAATCGCGATATTTACCTTTTCCGCTCGCTGTATATCGAAAGAAGAAAAGGATTCACATCGCAAGCCTCGCAATAATTCGAAATAACGAGAAATCACTCAAGGTCACTCGGAATCACGATATTGACCTTTTCCATAAGGAGTGTATTGAAAGAAGCTAAGGATTCGTTTCCCTAGCCTCGCAATCGTTCAAAATATCGATAAAACAGAGTAGGAGACTCGGGATCGCGATATTTACATTTACCACTCGCTGTATATCGAAAGAAGCGAAGGATTCACTTCCCAAGCATTGCAATAATTCGAAATAACGACAAATCACTCAAGGACACTCCGAATCGCGATATTTACCGTTTCCGCACTCGGAATCGCGATATTTACATTTACCACTCGCTGTATATCGCAAGAAGCTAATAATTCATTTTCCGAGAATCGCAACCGTTCGAAATAACGACAAATCACTCAAGGACACTCCGAATCGCGATATTTACCGTTTCCGCTTGCTGTATATCGAAAGAAGCGAAGGATTCACATCCCAGGCCTCGCAATCGTTCAAAATATCGATAAATCAGAGTAGGACACTCCGAATCGCGATATTTACCGTTTCCGCACTCGGAATCGCGATATTTACATTTACCACTCGCTGTATATCGAAAGAAGCGAAGGATTCACATCACAAGCCTCGCAACCGTTCGAACTAACGAGAAATCACTCAAGGTCACTCGGAATCACGATATTGACCTTTTCCATAAGGAGTGTATTGAAAGAAGCTAAGGATTCGTTTCCCTAGCCTCGCAATCGTTCAAAATATCGATAAATCAGAGTAGGAGACTCGGGATCGCTATATTTACATTTACCACTCGCTGTATATCGAAAGAAGCGAAGGATTCACTTCCCAAGCATTGCAATAATTCGAAATAACGACAAATCACTCAAGGACACTCCGAATCGCGATATTTACCGTTTCCGCTCGCTGTATATCGAAAGAAGATAAGGATTCACATCTCAAGCCTCGCAATCGTTCAAAATATCGGTATATCAGAGTAGGAGACTCGGGAACGCGATATTTACATTTACCATGTTACGAGCCGAGGGCAAAGGGGCACAGCTGCGAAGCCGAGGATCGGTTTTTATGAATTTGTTAGTCGCGGACGGCCAGTGCGATTTTCGTCACTGGGGCCCGGGTAGATAGGAAGTGCGTGAACTTGCCGATGCCTCTTTCATCACCGGGTGTCACAGGAAGGTAAAGGTTCTCGTGGACAAACCAACGCCTCTTTCATCGTCGGGAGCCACAGGATGGTAAGATTTCGTGGACAAACCAGCGCCTATTTCATCGCCGGGAGCCACAGGAAGGTTTGCGTGGACAAACCAGCGCCTCTTTCATCGCCGGGAGCCACAGGAAGGTTTGCGTGGACAAACCAGCGCCTCTTTCATCGCCGGGAGCCACAGGATTGTTAGTAAAAGTACTCGTAACGTATAACGATACACCTCGAGCGGTTAAGGTGTATCTGCTTGGTGGGAAGTTACTGCCAATGACTGGTTGAGGAGACTCAATGATTAAAATGCGTACGGTTATATTAAACTTGTATTTTCTGCGCTATGTTCTATTACAATTGAATTAAACAAAATCCACCCTTCTCAATCTGTACGGTTTTAAGAGTTACTACCGACCAACGAAGGCCTAACGATATACTACAATATGTATATCGCTTAAAAACGAATTTAAATAAGATTGCTTGAAAGGGACTCGATACCCGATCTCGCTGAGCTCAAAGCGTCAAAATGTTCAGTACAGGAGTGTGCACGAAGCTAGATTAAAACTGAGCCGCTGAGGGCAGAATTCATGCCCTTTTTATACTCGAAAGCCGGACCAAAAAGCTGGTGGGGGCATGGAAAATTCCAGGGGAGTCCGGGAAGATTCCCCCGAAAAAGGGTCACGTCATCGCGACGTCGCGGAAGGGGCAGACTCGACTGCATGCACCCTCGATTTCCAAATGAAGGCGTAGTAGGAGGAAGAAAAAATGGAATAATTGTTCCTACGTAACATCTCCCCCTTTAGATGAAACATCGTTTATTACGATGCTTTCACCCTTCTTTGGGAATCGTAAGCACAGGTGTAAACATGCAGTCGAGTACTTACGCCACAGGAGGGAGATCCAAATCTGTTGATGGCTGCTGTTGGATGTTCGATGCTGGACGCAACTCGTCCCTTCTCCCCGAAGATATCAATCCTCATCTGCCAGCGTTGGATGCAGCTCGTCCTCGTCCCCGAAAATGTTGCGAATACGCAGACCAATTTTTCGCTTCAGTTTGTCGGCTGCTTCCCCCGGCATCCAATCCTTGACGTTGTGATCAGTGATCCTGGCCCACTTCCCCCTGACTCAAAACTGCGCCAATTGCAAAGTCCGAGGCATCAGTGGTGATAATGAATGATTGATTGAAGTCAGGGTATTGCAAAATAGGTGCCTTACATAATTCATTTCGTAATAATTCAAAACTTCGTTGTTGTTCTTCAGTCCATTTGAAACGAATTCCCTTTCCAAGTAATTGAATCAATGGTTTCGCTTTGGCTGAATAATCCTGTATGAATCTGCGGTAATATCCAGTTAATCCCAAAAATTGTTGAATATTTTTTTGTGATGACGGTACAGGGAATTTTTCTACGGCCTGCAATTTCCTAGGATCCGGCTTAACTCCATCCGATGAAACTATATGTCCCAGGTAGGTGACTTCCTTGCGAAGAAATTCGCACTTGCTGGTTTGAAGTGTAAGTCCATTGTCCCTTAATCGATGGAGTAACTTCTTGACCTTGATTTCATGTTCTCTGAGCGATGATGAATAGACTACAATGTCATCAAGGTACACGAACAACTCCGTTCCTTGCATCCCCGTGAGAACTTGATCCATCAATCGTTGAAATGTGGGTGGTGCGTTTTTCAACCCAAAAGGCATACGCACGAATTCGTAGTGCCCGTATGGTGTGGTAAAGGCAGTCTTCTCTTTGTCCCTTGGATTCATTTCAATTTGATGAAATCCATTGGCCAAATCAAATACTGAGAAATATTTTGCGCTTCCTAACTTATCCAAAATTTCTGTAATCTGTGGTAGTGGGTATTTGTCACTAATGGTTTTTTCATTGAGAGCGCGAAAATCAATGACCATACGCCATTTCTTTTTCCCATCGGCGCCCGTCTTCTTCGGTACGATCCATAAAGGGGAATTATACGGTGAAACGGAAGGTTTGATGATCCCTTGTTGTAATAGCGTTCCAACTTGTTGGTGAATTTCCTCTTGATGTATAGGAGGGTAACGGTATTGTCTAGTGTTGACTGGAATATCATCCTTCACGAATATTGAATGATGAAAATGTGGTACTTTATCCAATTTATCTCCTGGCAAATAAAATCTGTCAGAAAATTCTTCGATGATGCTCTGAATATGGCATTGTTCTTCTGCGTTGAGGTGGCTGGTCGCTAAGGTGTCCCAGATTTGTTGATTCCTCTTCTTTCCTTGAACAGCACTCCTTACTTCCGAATAGGATATGTCTTCGTCGGAAGTATCCAAGGTATCATATGGATGCAGGTATTGAGGTCCCAAATAAATATCCGTTTCTTCTTCCCCAGTATTTGTGGCCAAAACATAGCATGACCCGTCATGGTTCTTGACCGCGGCCTCACCGACATAAATATTCTTTTGTGTTTTGAGACGCGGTAAATAACCTTCCTTTATATTAGGGTTGGCTATTTTTACTGTAATTTGACGCGTCGTCCTACCCGGGATCCTATGCTCTGTCACTTGTTTAGAGGAACTAGCACGTTCCTCCACTTGAGGAAAATTCGTGAAACGAATGGGCCTAATGGGCTGACTGGTAGTTACAAGTGTCCCGTGATGGTAAGAAATCTCGGCTCTTTCTTGTAGTAAGAAAGGGCTCCCTATGAGACCATCTGCTGACAGCGGGAGGTGGTCGATGACATAAAAATGTGCAGGAATGCCATTGATATGTAACACCGTCGTAGCCATTGTTTGAATAGAAGGCAGGGATAACCCAGTTATCTCTATTTCCTCCCGTGAGGTAATTTTTGTCTTATCGTCTAAAGAATCCAACGTGATGAGATTCACAGAGGCTCCACCGTCAATAAGGAATTCTCCCGTCTTATTTATTAATTCCGGAACGTTGACCCTGATCCGTGGTGTTGGAGCTTCCTTGACGAGTCCTCGTTCTTCCCCTCGTTGAACCGGACACTTCTTTGACGATTGTTCTTTAGTACGCTCACCGTATCGTCCGTGCGGTAAGCGCTTTTGGAGTTTAAAGGTTTCGGAGAAAAATCCCTCGAAGATCCCGCTCCTCTTTGAAAATTCTGCCGTTGCTTGCATACTTGTCCGTCGTGTCCTTTTTCCCCGCAGTTCCAACAAAATAGATGTTTTCCTTTATTGCTGGCCCTCTGGTGCATTCGGCCACGCTCCGATCCAAAGTAATCACCTGTCTCCGAATTATCCGAAAAATAAGACGGTGACTTGTGTCGACTATGCAAAGTCATTGCCGCTGCCGTCCTCCTTCGTCCATCATACTCCGTCTCAGATGGCGAGGCGCTCCTATCCTGATTCGCCCGATAATAGCTTGGAGATGGTGATCGCGGATACCGTGCCGGCGATCGGTATTCTCGTTCGCGAGAACCTCTTCTTTCGGCATTTTCCCTCGATGGTCGATCTTCTATAACCTGACGACGATTCCTCAGCCGCCGATCAATTACTAACACCGCCTCGAATGCCTCCTCTAAAGTTTTAACTTTTTCTTCTAACGTAGCTATTCTTAACGCAACGCGTTCTGGTAATCCCTCGAGGAAGTTTTCTAACGCGTCTTTTTCCATTTCCCGAATGATTTGCGAGACGTTGGCATCGTATCGTTCTTTAATTGCCGTCCGCGCACAGTGGATTAAATGGCCTACACGATCGATGTATTTTCTTAATGTCTCATCATTACGGATACGAAGGCGCGATATTTCCCCTTGGAGATACGCCAGGCTACGTCCTGGAGCGTACCTTTTCTTCAAGAATTTTATTAGGTCGGCGACACTTGTGAACGATTTATCTTGGATACTTGTTCTTGCCGGACCCGTGAACTTGGTTAATATTATGGCTAGATACTCTTGCTCCGTGTTTTCCGGTATTAAAGCTAACCCGTTTTCTAAACTTTGCGTAAAGCTCGACAAACGTGGATTTTCTCCATCAAAGATGGGTATGGTTGCTGTCGCATGCTGTATACAATTACGCCGTGTTAGCACAGTCATGGAACTAGTTATGGAAAGCGTTAAATTCGCCAATTCCTCAACCGAAAGTGAAGCCATGATTTGAAAATTATTAGGCGATCAACCCAATTAATAAATAGATTTTCTTCCTTAGAATTATATAGAAATTCTAATTATTAACTTAAACAAAAGGGTTTTTCTTCCTTAGAACTCCTAGGTTCTAATTACAATAAAAAATGAAAAAAACTCTCCTTTAGAATATATTAAATTCCAACGGTTTGCACGCGCTCCCCGCGTAGAAAATACTTTAAAGAGCACACGCTGCAGTCCACTATGGGCTGTGTCGTGTACAATGGCTCATTACATGAACCACACAATATTGTATGAGGCTCACGCTGAAACCAATGTTCCGTTGTAGAACTCCTTACATCCAACGGTGAGGTTAACGCGCACTGTGTGCAGACCTTGGTACCGTTTTCTAAGGTGGTTGTCCAAGCCCTACAGCACAGGTTTTCTAGATAACCCGGATTCACCACAAAAGTAGGTGTCGTACGCCGGTGCGGAACTCCCGTTTTCTTCTCGATACACATTTAAAATCGAATCTCTCTCTACAATCAAAAACAAGCAGTATCCCACCGCTGTCACCAATTTGTTACGAGCCGAGGGCAAAGGGGCACAGCTGCGAAGCCGAGGATCGGTTTTTATGAATTTGTTAGTCGCGGACGGCCAGTGCGATTTTCGTCACTGGGGCCCGGGTAGATAGGAAGTGCGTGAACTTGCCGATGCCTCTTTCATCACCGGGTGTCACAGGAAGGTAAAGGTTCTCGTGGACAAACCAACGCCTCTTTCATCGTCGGGAGCCACAGGATGGTAAGATTTCGTGGACAAACCAGCGCCTATTTCATCGCCGGGAGCCACAGGAAGGTTTGCGTGGACAAACCAGCGCCTCTTTCATCGCCGGGAGCCACAGGAAGGTTTGCGTGGACAAACCAGCGCCTCTTTCATCGCCGGGAGCCACAGGATTGTTAGTAAAAGTACTCGTAACGTATAACGATACACCTCGAGCGGTTAAGGTGTATCTGCTTGGTGGGAAGTTACTGCCAATGACTGGTTGAGGAGACTCAATGATTAAAATGCGTACGGTTATATTAAACTTGTATTTTCTGCGCTATGTTCTATTACAATTGAATTAAACAAAATCCACCCTTCTCAATCTGTACGGTTTTAAGAGTTACTACCGACCAACGAAGGCCTAACGATATACTACAATATGTATATCGCTTAAAAACGAATTTAAATAAGATTGCTTGAAAGGGACTCGATACCCGATCTCGCTGAGCTCAAAGCGTCAAAATGTTCAGTACAGGAGTGTGCACGAAGCTAGATTAAAACTGAGCCGCTGAGGGCAGAATTCATGCCCTTTTTATACTCGAAAGCCGGACCAAAAAGCTGGTGGGGGCATGGAAAATTCCAGGGGAGTCCGGGAAGATTCCCCCGAAAAAGGGTCACGTCATCGCGACGTCGCGGAAGGGGCAGACTCGACTGCATGCACCCTCGATTTCCAAATGAAGGCGTAGTAGGAGGAAGAAAAAATGGAATAATTGTTCCTACGTAACAACCACTGGCTGTATATCGAAAGAAGCGAAGGATTCACATCCCAAGCCTGGCAACCGTTCGAAATAACGAGAAATCACTCAAGGTCACTCGGAATCACGATATTGACCTTTTCCATAAGGAGTGTATTGAAAGAAGCTAAGGATTCGTTTCCCTAGCCTCGCAATCGTTCAAAATATCGATAAATCAGAGTAGGAGACTCGGGATCGCGATATTTACATTTACCACACGCTGTATATCGAAAGAAGCGAAGGATTCACTTCCCAAGCATTGCAATAATTCGAAATAACGACAAATCACTCAAGGACACTCCGAATCGCGATATTTACCGTTTCCGCTCGCTGTATATCGAAAGAAGCGAAGGATTCACATGACAAGCCTCGCAATCCTTCAAAATATCGATAAATCAGAGTAGGAGACTCCGAATGGCGATATTTACCGTTTCCGCTCGCTGTATATCGAAAGAAGCGAAGGATTCACATCACAAGCCTCGCAATCCTTCAAATTATCGATAAATCAGAGTAGGAGACTCCGAATGGCGATATTTACCGTTTCCGCTCGCTGTATATCGAAAGAAGATAAGGATTCACATGACAAGCCTCGCAATCCTTCAAAATATCGATAAATCAGAGTAGGAGACTCCGAATGGCGATATTTACCGTTTCCGCTCGCTGTATATCGAAAGAAGATAAGGATTCACATCCCAAATCTCGCAATCGTTTAAAATATCGATAAATCACAATAGGAGACTCGGGATCGCGATATTTACATTTACCACTCGCTGTATATCGAAAGAGGCGAAGGATTCACTTCCCAGGCCTCGCAATAATTCGAAATAACGACGAATCACTCAAGGTCACTCCGAATCGCGATATTTACCGTTTCCGCTCGCTGTATATCTAAAGAAGATAAGGATTCACATCTCAAGCCTCGCAATCGTTCAAAATATCGGTATATCAGAGTAGGAGACTCGGGATCGCGATATTGACATTTACCACTCGCTGTATATCGAAAGAGGCGAAGGATTCACTTCCCAAGCATCACAATAATTCGAAATAACGACAAATCACTCAAGGACACTCCGACTCGCGATATTTACCGTTTCTGCTCGCTGTATATCGAAAGAAGCGAAGGATTCACATCACAAGCCTCGCAATCCTTCAAAATATCGATAAATCAGAGTAGGAGACTCCGAATCGCGATATTTACCGTTTCTTCTCGCTGTATATCGAAAGAAGATAAGGATTCACATCTCAAGCCTCGCAATCGTTCAAAATATCGGTATATCAGAGTAGGAGACTCGGGAACGCGATATTTACATTTACCACTCGCTGTATATCGAAAGAAGCGAAGGATTCACATCCCAAGCCTCGCAACCGTTCGAAATAACGAGAAATCACTCAAGGTCACTCGGAATCACGATATTGACCTTTTCCATAAGGAGTGTATTGAAAGAAGCTAAGGATTCGTTTCCCTAGCCTCGCAATCGTTCAAAATATCGATAAAACAGAGTAGGAGACTCGGGATCGCGATATTTACATTTACCACTCGCTGTATATCGAAAGAAGCGAAGGATTCACTTCCCAAACATTGCAATAATTCGAAATAACGACAAATCACTCAAGGACACTCCGAATCGCGATATTTACCGTTTCCGCACTCGGAAGCGCGATATTTACATTTACCACTCGCTGTATATCGAAAGAAGCGAAGGATTCACTTCACAAGTCTCACAATAATTCGAAATAACGACAAATCACTCAAGGACACTCCCAATCGCGATATTTACCTTTTCCGCTCGCTGTATATCGAAAGAAGAAAAGGATTCACATCGCAAGCCTCGCAATAATTCGAAATAACGAGAAATCACTCAAGGTCACTCGGAATCACGATATTGACCTTTTCCATAAGGAGTGTATTGAAAGAAGCTAAGGATTCGTTTCCCTAGCCTCGCAATCGTTCAAAATATCGATAAAACAGAGTAGGAGACTCGGGATCGCGATATTTACATTTACCACTCGCTGTATATCGAAAGAAGCGAAGGATTCACTTCCCAAGCATTGCAATAATTCGAAATAACGACAAATCACTCAAGGACACTCCGAATCGCGATATTTACCGTTTCCGCACTCGGAATCGCGATATTTACATTTACCACTCGCTGTATATCGCAAGAAGCTAATAATTCATTTTCCGAGAATCGCAACCGTTCGAAATAACGACAAATCACTCAAGGACACTCCGAATCGCGATATTTACCGTTTCCGCTTGCTGTATATCGAAAGAAGCGAAGGATTCACATCCCAGGCCTCGCAATCGTTCAAAATATCGATAAATCAGAGTAGGACACTCCGAATCGCGATATTTACCGTTTCCGCACTCGGAATCGCGATATTTACATTTACCACTCGCTGTATATCGAAAGAAGCGAAGGATTCACATCACAAGCCTCGCAACCGTTCGAACTAACGAGAAATCACTCAAGGTCACTCGGAATCACGATATTGACCTTTTCCATAAGGAGTGTATTGAAAGAAGCTAAGGATTCGTTTCCCTAGCCTCGCAATCGTTCAAAATATCGATAAATCAGAGTAGGAGACTCGGGATCGCTATATTTACATTTACCACTCGCTGTATATCGAAAGAAGCGAAGGATTCACTTCCCAAGCATTGCAATAATTCGAAATAACGACAAATCACTCAAGGACACTCCGAATCGCGATATTTACCGTTTCCGCTCGCTGTATATCGAAAGAAGATAAGGATTCACATCTCAAGCCTCGCAATCGTTCAAAATATCGGTATATCAGAGTAGGAGACTCGGGAACGCGATATTTACATTTACCACTGGCTGTATATCGAAAGAAGCGAAGGATTCACATCCCAAGCCTCGCAACCGTTCGAAATAACGAGAAATCACTCAAGGTCACTCGGAATCACGATATTGACCTTTTCCATAAGGAGTGTATTGAAAGAAGCTAAGGATTCGTTTCCCTAGCCTCGCAATCGTTCAAAATATCGATAAATCAGAGTAGGAGACTCGGGATCGCGATATTTACATTTACCACACGCTGTATATCGAAAGAAGCGAAGGATTCACTTCCCAAGCATTGCAATAATTCGAAATAACGACAAATCACTCAAGGACACTCCGAATCGCGATATTTACCGTTTCCGCTCGCTGTATATCGAAAGAAGCGAAGGATTCACATGACAAGCCTCGCAATCCTTCAAAATATCGATAAATCAGAGTAGGAGACTCCGAATGGCGATATTTACCGTTTCCGCTCGCTGTATATCGAAAGAAGCGAAGGATTCACATCACAAGCCTCGCAATCCTTCAAATTATCGATAAATCAGAGTAGGAGACTCCGAATGGCGATATTTACCGTTTCCGCTCGCTGTATATCGAAAGAAGATAAGGATTCACATGACAAGCCTCGCAATCCTTCAAAATATCGATAAATCAGAGTAGGAGACTCCGAATGGCGATATTTACCGTTTCCGCTCGCTGTATATCGAAAGAAGCGAAGGATTCACATCACAAGCCTCGCAATCGTTCAAAATATCGATAATTCACAGTACGAGACTCGGGATCGCGATATTTACATTTACCACTCGCTGTATATCGAAAGAAGCTGATAATTCATTTTCCGAGCCTCGCAACCGTTCGACATAAATACAAATCACTCAAGGACACTCCGAATCGCGATATTTACCTTTTCCGCTCGTTGAATATCGAAAGAAGCGACGGATTCATATCTCAAGAATCGCAATCGTTCAAAATATCGATAAATCACAGTACGAGACTCGGGATCGCGATATTTACATTTACCACTCGCTGTATATCGAAAGAAGCTGATAATTCATTTTCCGAGCCTCGCAACCGTTCGAAATAACGACAAATCACTCAAGGACACTCCGAATCGCGATATTTACCTTTTCCGCTCGCTGAATATCGAAAGAAGCGACGGATTCATATCTCAAGCCTCGCAATCGTTCAAAATATCAATAAATCAGAGTAGGAGACTCGGAATCGCGATATTTACATTTACCACTCGCTGTATATCGAAAGAAGCGAAGGATTCACTTCACAAGCCTCACAATAATTAGAAATAAAGACAAATCACTCAAGGACACTCCCAATCGCGATATTGACCGATTCCGCTTGCTGTATATCGAAAGCAGCGAAGGATTCACATCCCAAGCCTCGCAATCGTTCAAAATATCGATAAATCAGAGTAGGACACTCCGAATCGCGATATTTACCGTTTCCGCTCGCTGTATATCGGAAGAAGATAAGGATTCACATCTCAAGCCTCGCAATCGTTCAAAATATCGGTATATCAGAGTAGGAGACTCGGGAACGCGATATTTACATTTACCACTCGCTGTATATCGAAAGAAGCGAAGGATTCACATCCCAAGCCTCGCAACCGTTCGAAATAACGAGAAATCACTCAAGGTCACTCGGAATCACGATATTGACCTTTTCTATAAGGAGTGTATTGAAAGAAGCTAAGGATTCGTTTCCCTAGCCTCGCAATCGTTCAAAATATCGATAAATCAGAGTAGGAGACTCGGGATCGCGATATTTACATTTACCACTCGCTGTATATCGAAAGAAGCGAAGGATTCACTTCCCAAGCATTGCAATAATTCGAAATAACGACAAATCACTCAAGGACACTCCGAATCGCGGTATTTACCGTTTCCGCTCGCTGTATATCGAAAGAAGCGAAGGATTCACATCACAAGCCTCGCAATCGTTCAAAATATCGATAAATCACAGTACGAGACTCGGGATCGCGATATTTACATTTACCACTCGCTGTATATCGAAAGAAGCTGATAATTCATTTTCCGAGCCTCGCAACCGTTCGACATAAATACAAATCACCCAAGGACACTCCGAATCGCGATATTTACCTTTTCCGCTCGCTGAATATCGAAAGAAGCGACGGATTCATATCTCAAGCCTCGCAATCGTTCAAAATATCAATAAATCAGAGTAGGAGACTCGGAATCGCGATATTTACATTTACCACTCGCTGTATATCGAAAGAAGCGAAGGATTCACTTCACAAGCCTCACAATAATTCGAAATAACGACAAATCACTCAAGGACACTCCCAATCGCGATATTTACCTTTTCCGCTCGCTGTATATCGAAAGAAGAATAGGATTCACATCTCAAGCCTCGCAATAATTCGAAATAACGGGAAATCAATCAAGGACACTCGGAATCATGATATTGACCTTTTCCACACGCAGTGTATTGAAAGAAGCTAAGGATTCGTTTCCCAAGAATCGCAATCGTTCAAAATATCGATAAAACAGAGTATCAGAGTCGGAAACGCGATATTTACCTTTTCCGCTCGCTGTATATCGAATGAAGCGAAGGATTCCCTTCCCAAGCCTCGCAATAATTCGAAATAACGACGAATCACTCAAGGTCACTCCGAATCGCGATATTTACCGTTTCCGCTCGCTGTATATCGAAAGAAGATAAGGATTCACATCTCAAGCCTCGCAATCGTTCAAAATATCGGTATATCAGAGTAGGAGACTCGGGAACGCGATATTTACATTTACCACTCGCTGTATATCGAAAGAGGCGAAGGATTCACTTCCCAAGCATCACAATAATTCGAAATAACGACAAATCACTCAAGGACGCTCCGACTCGCGATATTTACCGTTTCTGCTCGCTGTATATCGAAAGAAGCGAAGGATTCACATCACAAGCCTCGCAACCGTTCGAAATAACGAGAAATCACTCAAGGTCACTCGGAATCACGATATTAACCTTTTCCATAAGGAGTGTATTGAAAGAAGCTAAGGATTCACATCACAAGCCTCGCAATCGTTCAAAATATCGATAAATCACAGTACGAGACTCGGGATCGCGATATTTACATTTACCACTCGCTGTATATCGAAAGAAGCTGATAATTCATTTTCCGAGCCTCGCAACCGTTCGAAATAACGACAAATCACTCAAGGACACTCCGAATCGCGATATTTACCTTTTCCGCTCGCTGAATATCGAAAGAAGCGACGGATTCATATCTCAAGCGACGCAATCGTTCAAAATATCAATAAATCAAAGTAGGAGACTCGGAATCGCGATATTTACATTTACCACTCGCTGTATATCGAAAGAAGCGAATTATTCACTTCACAAGCCTCACAATAATTCGAAATAACGACAAATCACTCAAGGACACTCCCAATCGCGATATTTACCGATTCCGCTTGCTGTATATCGAAAGAAGCGAAGGATTCACATCCCAGGCCTTGCAATCGTTCAAAATATCGATAAATCAGAGTAGGACACTCCGAATCGCGATATTTACTGTTTCCGCTCGCTGTATATCGGAAGAAGATAAGGATTCACATCCCAAATCTCGCAATCGTTTAAAATATCAATAAATCAGAGTAGGAGACTCGGAATCGCGATATTTACATTTACCACTCGCTGTGTATCGAAAGAAGCGAAGGATTCACTTCACAAGCCTCACAATAATTCGAAATAACGACAAATCACTCAAGGACACTCCGAATCGCGATATTTACCGTTTCCGCTTGCTGTATACCGAAAGAAGCGAAGGATTCACATCCCAGGCCTTGCAATCGTTCAAAATATCGATAAATCAGAGTAGGACACTCCGAATCGCGATATTTACTGTTTCCGCTCGCTGTATATCGGAAGAAGATAAGGATTCACATCCCAAATCTCGCAATAATTCGAAATAACGAGAGATCACTCAAGGTCACTCGGAATCACGATATTGACCTTTTCCATAAGGAGTGTATTGAAAGAAGCTAAGGATTCGTTTCCCTAGCCTCGCAATCGTTCAAAATATCGATAAATCAGAGTAGGAGACTCGGGATCGCGATATTTACATTTACCACACGCTGTATATCGAAAGAAGCGAAGGATTCACTTCCCAAGCATTGCAATAATTCGAAATAACGACAAATCACTCAAGGACACTCCGAATCGCGATATTTACCGTTTCCGCTCGCTGTATATCGAAAGAAGCGAAGGATTCACATGACAAGCCTCGCAATCCTTCAAAATATCGATAAATCAGAGTAGGAGACTCCGAATGGCGATATTTACCGTTTCCGCTCGCTGTATATCGAAAGAAGCGAAGGATTCACATCACAAGCCTCGCAATCCTTCAAATTATCGATAAATCAGAGTAGGAGACTCCGAATGGCGATATTTACCGTTTCCGCTCGCTGTATATCGAAAGAAGATAAGGATTCACATGACAAGCCTCGCAATCCTTCAAAATATCGATAAATCAGAGTAGGAGACTCCGAATAGCGATATTTACCGTTTCCGCTCGCTGTATATCGAAAGAAGATAAGGATTCACATCCCAAATCTCGCAATCGTTTAAAATATCGATAAATCACAATAGGAGACTCGGGATCGCGATATTTACATTTACCACTCGCTGTATATCGAAAGAGGCGAAGGATTCACTTCCCAGGCCTCGCAATAATTCGAAATAACGACGAATCACTCAAGGTCACTCCGAATCGCGATATTTACCGTTTCCGCTCGCTGTATATCTAAAGAAGATAAGGATTCACATCTCAAGCCTCGCAATCGTTCAAAATATCGGTATATCAGAGTAGGAGACTCGGGATCGCGATATTGACATTTACCACTCGCTGTATATCGAAAGAGGCGAAGGATTCACTTCCCAAGCATCACAATAATTCGAAATAACGACAAATCACTCAAGGACACTCCGACTCGCGATATTTACCGTTTCTGCTCGCTGTATATCGAAAGAAGCGAAGGATTCACATCACAAGCCTCGCAATCCTTCAAAATATCGATAAATCAGAGTAGGAGACTCCGAATCGCGATATTTACCGTTTCTTCTCGCTGTATATCGAAAGAAGATAAGGATTCACATCTCAAGCCTCGCAATCGTTCAAAATATCGGTATATCAGAGTAGGAGACTCGGGAACGCGATATTTACATTTACCACTCGCTGTATATCGAAAGAAGCGAAGAATTCACATCCCAAGCCTCGCAACCGTTCGAAATAACGAGAAATCACTCAAGGTCACTCGGAATCACGATATTGACCTTTTCCATAAGGAGTGTATTGAAAGAAGCTAAGGATTCGTTTCCCTAGCCTCGCAATCGTTCAAAATATCGATAAAACAGAGTAGGAGACTCGGGATCGCGATATTTACATTTACCACTCGCTGTATATCGAAAGAAGCGAAGGATTCACTTCCCAAACATTGCAATAATTCGAAATAACGACAAATCACTCAAGGACACTCCGAATCGCGATATTTACCGTTTCCGCACTCGGAAGCGCGATATTTACATTTACCACTCGCTGTATATCGAAAGAAGCGAAGGATTCACTTCACAAGTCTCACAATAATTCGAAATAACGACAAATCACTCAAGGACACTCCCAATCGCGATATTTACCTTTTCCGCTCGCTGTATATCGAAAGAAGAAAAGGATTCACATCGCAAGCCTCGCAATAATTCGAAATAACGAGAAATCACTCAAGGTCACTCGGAATCACGATATTGACCTTTTCCATAAGGAGTGTATTGAAAGAAGCTAAGGATTCGTTTCCCTAGCCTCGCAATCGTTCAAAATATCGATAAAACAGAGTAGGAGACTCGGGATCGCGATATTTACATTTACCACTCGCTGTATATCGAAAGAAGCGAAGGATTCACTTCCCAAGCATTGCAATAATTCGAAATAACGACAAATCACTCAAGGACACTCCGAATCGCGATATTTACCGTTTCCGCACTCGGAATCGCGATATTTACATTTACCACTCGCTGTATATCGCAAGAAGCTAATAATTCATTTTCCGAGAATCGCAACCGTTCGAAATAACGACAAATCACTCAAGGACACTCCGAATCGCGATATTTACCGTTTCCGCTTGCTGTATATCGAAAGAAGCGAAGGATTCACATCCCAGGCCTCGCAATCGTTCAAAATATCGGTATATCAGAGTAGGAGACTCGGGAACGCGATATTTACATTTACCACTGGCTGTATATCGAAAGAAGCGAAGGATTCACATCCCAAGCCTGGCAACCGTTCGAAATAACGAGAAATCACTCAAGGTCACTCGGAATCACGATATTGACCTTTTCCATAAGGAGTGTATTGAAAGAAGCTAAGGATTCGTTTCCCTAGCCTCGCAATCGTTCAAAATATCGATAAATCAGAGTAGGAGACTCGGGATCGCGATATTTACATTTACCACACGCTGTATATCGAAAGAAGCGAAGGATTCACTTCCCAAGCATTGCAATAATTCGAAATAACGACAAATCACTCAAGGACACTCCGAATCGCGATATTTACCATTTCCGCTCGCTGTATATCGAAAGAAGCGAAGGATTCACATGACAAGCCTCGCAATCCTTCAAAATATCGATAAATCAGAGTAGGAGACTCCGAATGGCGATATTTACCGTTTCCGCTCGCTGTATATCGAAAGAAGCGAAGGATTCACATCACAAGCCTCGCAATCCTTCAAATTATCGATAAATCAGAGTAGGAGACTCCGAATGGCGATATTTACCGTTTCCGCTCGCTGTATATCGAAAGAAGCGAAGGATTCACATCACAAGCCTCGCAATCCTTCAAATTATCGATAAATCAGAGTAGGAGACTCCGAATGGCGATATTTACCGTTTCCGCTCGCTGTATATCGAAAGAAGATAAGGATTCACATGACAAGCCTCGCAATCCTTCAAAATATCGATAAATCAGAGTAGGAGACTCCGAATGGCGATATTTACCGTTTCCGCTCGCTGTATATCGAAAGAAGATAAGGATTCACATCCCAAATCTCGCAATCGTTTAAAATATCGATAAATCACAATAGGAGACTCGGGATCGCGATATTTACATTTACCACTCGCTGTATATCGAAAGAGGCGAAGGATTCACTTCCCAGGCCTCGCAATAATTCGAAATAACGACGAATCACTCAAGGTCACTCCGAATCGCGATATTTACCGTTTCCGCTCGCTGTATATCTAAAGAAGATAAGGATTCACATCTCAAGCCTCGCAATCGTTCAAAATATCGGTATATCAGAGTAGGAGACTCGGGATCGCGATATTGACATTTACCACTCGCTGTATATCGAAAGAGGCGAAGGATTCACTTCCCAAGCATCACAATAATTCGAAATAACGACAAATCACTCAAGGACACTCCGACTCGCGATATTTACCGTTTCTGCTCGCTGTATATCGAAAGAAGCGAAGGATTCACATCACAAGCCTCGCAATCCTTCAAAATATCGATAAATCAGAGTAGGAGACTCCGAATCGCGATATTTACCGTTTCTTCTCGCTGTATATCGAAAGAAGATAAGGATTCACATCTCAAGCCTCGCAATCGTTCAAAATATCGGTATATCAGAGTAGGAGACTCGGGAACGCGATATTTACATTTACCACTCGCTGTATATCGAAAGAAGCGAAGGATTCACATCCCAAGCCTCGCAACCGTTCGAAATAACGAGAAATCACTCAAGGTCACTCGGAATCACGATATTGACCTTTTCCATAAGGAGTGTATTGAAAGAAGCTAAGGATTCGTTTCCCTAGCCTCGCAATCGTTCAAAATATCGATAAAACAGAGTAGGAGACTCGGGATCGCGATATTTACATTTACCACTCGCTGTATATCGAAAGAAGCGAAGGATTCACTTCCCAAACATTGCAATAATTCGAAATAACGACAAATCACTCAAGGACACTCCGAATCGCGATATTTACCGTTTCCGCACTCGGAAGCGCGATATTTACATTTACCACTCGCTGTATATCGAAAGAAGCGAAGGATTCACTTCACAAGTCTCACAATAATTCGAAATAACGACAAATCACTCAAGGACACTCCCAATCGCGATATTTACCTTTTCCGCTCGCTGTATATCGAAAGAAGAAAAGGATTCACATCGCAAGCCTCGCAATAATTCGAAATAACGAGAAATCACTCAAGGTCACTCGGAATCACGATATTGACCTTTTCCATAAGGAGTGTATTGAAAGAAGCTAAGGATTCGTTTCCCTAGCCTCGCAATCGTTCAAAATATCGATAAAACAGAGTAGGAGACTCGGGATCGCGATATTTACATTTACCACTCGCTGTATATCGAAAGAAGCGAAGGATTCACTTCCCAAGCATTGCAATAATTCGAAATAACGACAAATCACTCAAGGACACTCCGAATCGCGATATTTACCGTTTCCGCACTCGGAATCGCGATATTTACATTTACCACTCGCTGTATATCGCAAGAAGCTAATAATTCATTTTCCGAGAATCGCAACCGTTCGAAATAACGACAAATCACTCAAGGACACTCCGAATCGCGATATTTACCGTTTCCGCTTGCTGTATATCGAAAGAAGCGAAGGATTCACATCCCAGGCCTCGCAATCGTTCAAAATATCGATAAATCAGAGTAGGACACTCCGAATCGCGATATTTACCGTTTCCGCACTCGGAATCGCGATATTTACATTTACCACTCGCTGTATATCGAAAGAAGCGAAGGATTCACATCACAAGCCTCGCAACCGTTCGAACTAACGAGAAATCACTCAAGGTCACTCGGAATCACGATATTGACCTTTTCCATAAGGAGTGTATTGAAAGAAGCTAAGGATTCGTTTCCCTAGCCTCGCAATCGTTCAAAATATCGATAAATCAGAGTAGGAGACTCGGGATCGCTATATTTACATTTACCACTCGCTGTATATCGAAAGAAGCGAAGGATTCACTTCCCAAGCATTGCAATAATTCGAAATAACGACAAATCACTCAAGGACACTCCGAATCGCGATATTTACCGTTTCCGCTCGCTGTATATCGAAAGAAGATAAGGATTCACATCTCAAGCCTCGCAATCGTTCAAAATATCGGTATATCAGAGTAGGAGACTCGGGAACGCGATATTTACATTTACCACTGGCTGTATATCGAAAGAAGCGAAGGATTCACATCCCAAGCCTCGCAACCGTTCGAAATAACGAGAAATCACTCAAGGTCACTCGGAATCACGATATTGACCTTTTCCATAAGGAGTGTATTGAAAGAAGCTAAGGATTCGTTTCCCTAGCCTCGCAATCGTTCAAAATATCGATAAATCAGAGTAGGAGACTCGGAAGCGCGATATTTACATTTACCACTCGCTGTATATCGAAAGAAGCGAAGGATTCACTTCACAAGTCTCACAATAATTCGAAATAACGACAAATCACTCAAGGACACTCCCAATCGCGATATTTACCTTTTCCGCTCGCTGTATATCGAAAGAAGAAAAGGATTCACATCGCAAGCCTCGCAATAATTCGAAATAACGAGAAATCACTCAAGGTCACTCGGAATCACGATATTGACCTTTTCCATAAGGAGTGTATTGAAAGAAGCTAAGGATTCGTTTCCCTAGCCTCGCAATCGTTCAAAATATCGATAAAACAGAGTAGGAGACTCGGGATCGCGATATTTACATTTACCACTCGCTGTATATCGAAAGAAGCGAAGGATTCACTTCCCAAGCATTGCAATAATTCGAAATAACGACAAATCACTCAAGGACACTCCGAATCGCGATATTTACCGTTTCCGCACTCGGAATCGCGATATTTACATTTACCACTCGCTGTATATCGCAAGAAGCTAATAATTCATTTTCCGAGAATCGCAACCGTTCGAAATAACGACAAATCACTCAAGGACACTCCGAATCGCGATATTTACCGTTTCCGCTTGCTGTATATCGAAAGAAGCGAAGGATTCACATCCCAGGCCTCGCAATCGTTCAAAATATCGATAAATCAGAGTAGGACACTCCGAATCGCGATATTTACCGTTTCCGCACTCGGAATCGCGATATTTACATTTACCACTCGCTGTATATCGAAAGAAGCGAAGGATTCACATCACAAGCCTCGCAACCGTTCGAACTAACGAGAAATCACTCAAGGTCACTCGGAATCACGATATTGACCTTTTCCATAAGGAGTGTATTGAAAGAAGCTAAGGATTCGTTTCCCTAGCCTCGCAATCGTTCAAAATATCGATAAATCAGAGTAGGAGACTCGGGATCGCTATATTTACATTTACCACTCGCTGTATATCGAAAGAAGCGAAGGATTCACTTCCCAAGCATTGCAATAATTCGAAATAACGACAAATCACTCAAGGACACTCCGAATCGCGATATTTACCGTTTCCGCTCGCTGTATATCGAAAGAAGATAAGGATTCACATCTCAAGCCTCGCAATCGTTCAAAATATCGGTATATCAGAGTAGGAGACTCGGGAACGCGATATTTACATTTACCACTGGCTGTATATCGAAAGAAGCGAAGGATTCACATCCCAAGCCTCGCAACCGTTCGAAATAACGAGAAATCACTCAAGGTCACTCGGAATCACGATATTGACCTTTTCCATAAGGAGTGTATTGAAAGAAGCTAAGGATTCGTTTCCCTAGCCTCGCAATCGTTCAAAATATCGATAAATCAGAGTAGGAGACTCGGGATCGCGATATTTACATTTACCACACGCTGTATATCGAAAGAAGCGAAGGATTCACTTCCCAAGCATTGCAATAATTCGAAATAACGACAAATCACTCAAGGACACTCCGAATCGCGATATTTACCGTTTCCGCTCGCTGTATATCGAAAGAAGCGAAGGATTCACATGACAAGCCTCGCAATCCTTCAAAATATCGATAAATCAGAGTAGGAGACTCCGAATGGCGATATTTACCGTTTCCGCTCGCTGTATATCGAAAGAAGCGAAGGATTCACATCACAAGCCTCGCAATCCTTCAAATTATCGATAAATCAGAGTAGGAGACTCCGAATGGCGATATTTACCGTTTCCGCTCGCTGTATATCGAAAGAAGATAAGGATTCACATGACAAGCCTCGCAATCCTTCAAAATATCGATAAATCAGAGTAGGAGACTCCGAATGGCGATATTTACCGTTTCCGCTCGCTGTATATCGAAAGAAGCGAAGGATTCACATCACAAGCCTCGCAATCGTTCAAAATATCGATAATTCACAGTACGAGACTCGGGATCGCGATATTTACATTTACCACTCGCTGTATATCGAAAGAAGCTGATAATTCATTTTCCGAGCCTCGCAACCGTTCGACATAAATACAAATCACTCAAGGACACTCCGAATCGCGATATTTACCTTTTCCGCTCGTTGAATATCGAAAGAAGCGACGGATTCATATCTCAAGAATCGCAATCGTTCAAAATATCGATAAATCACAGTACGAGACTCGGGATCGCGATATTTACATTTACCACTCGCTGTATATCGAAAGAAGCTGATAATTCATTTTCCGAGCCTCGCAACCGTTCGAAATAACGACAAATCACTCAAGGACACTCCGAATCGCGATATTTACCTTTTCCGCTCGCTGAATATCGAAAGAAGCGACGGATTCATATCTCAAGCCTCGCAATCGTTCAAAATATCAATAAATCAGAGTAGGAGACTCGGAATCGCGATATTTACATTTACCACTCGCTGTATATCGAAAGAAGCGAAGGATTCACTTCACAAGCCTCACAATAATTAGAAATAACGACAAATCACTCAAGGACACTCCCAATCGCGATATTGACCGATTCCGCTTGCTGTATATCGAAAGCAGCGAAGGATTCACATCCCAAGCCTCGCAATCGTTCAAAATATCGATAAATCAGAGTAGGACACTCCGAATCGCGATATTTACCGTTTCCGCTCGCTGTATATCGGAAGAAGATAAGGATTCACATCTCAAGCCTCGCAATCGTTCAAAATATCGGTATATCAGAGTAGGAGACTCGGGAACGCGATATTTACATTTACCACTCGCTGTATATCGAAAGAAGCGAAGGATTCACATCCCAAGCCTCGCAACCGTTCGAAATAACGAGAAATCACTCAAGGTCACTCGGAATCACGATATTGACCTTTTCTATAAGGAGTGTATTGAAAGAAGCTAAGGATTCGTTTCCCTAGCCTCGCAATCGTTCAAAATATCGATAAATCAGAGTAGGAGACTCGGGATCGCGATATTTACATTTACCACTCGCTGTATATCGAAAGAAGCGAAGGATTCACTTCCCAAGCATTGCAATAATTCGAAATAACGACAAATCACTCAAGGACACTCCGAATCGCGGTATTTACCGTTTCCGCTCGCTGTATATCGAAAGAAGCGAAGGATTCACATCACAAGCCTCGCAATCGTTCAAAATATCGATAAATCACAGTACGAGACTCGGGATCGCGATATTTACATTTACCACTCGCTGTATATCGAAAGAAGCTGATAATTCATTTTCCGAGCCTCGCAACCGTTCGACATAAATACAAATCACCCAAGGACACTCCGAATCGCGATATTTACCTTTTCCGCTCGCTGAATATCGAAAGAAGCGACGGATTCATATCTCAAGCCTCGCAATCGTTCAAAATATCAATAAATCAGAGTAGGAGACTCGGAATCGCGATATTTACATTTACCACTCGCTGTATATCGAAAGAAGCGAAGGATTCACTTCACAAGCCTCACAATAATTCGAAATAACGACAAATCACTCAAGGACACTCCCAATCGCGATATTTACCTTTTCCGCTCGCTGTATATCGAAAGAAGAATAGGATTCACATCTCAAGCCTCGCAATAATTCGAAATAACGGGAAATCAATCAAGGACACTCGGAATCATGATATTGACCTTTTCCACACGCAGTGTATTGAAAGAAGCTAAGGATTCGTTTCCCAAGAATCGCAATCGTTCAAAATATCGATAAAACAGAGTATCAGAGTCGGAAACGCGATATTTACCTTTTCCGCTCGCTGTATATCGAATGAAGCGAAGGATTCCCTTCCCAAGCCTCGCAATAATTCGAAATAACGACGAATCACTCAAGGTCACTCCGAATCGCGATATTTACCGTTTCCGCTCGCTGTATATCGAAAGAAGATAAGGATTCACATCTCAAGCCTCGCAATCGTTCAAAATATCGGTATATCAGAGTAGGAGACTCGGGAACGCGATATTTACATTTACCACTCGCTGTATATCGAAAGAGGCGAAGGATTCACTTCCCAAGCATCACAATAATTCGAAATAACGACAAATCACTCAAGGACGCTCCGACTCGCGATATTTACCGTTTCTGCTCGCTGTATATCGAAAGAAGCGAAGGATTCACATCACAAGCCTCGCAACCGTTCGAAATAACGAGAAATCACTCAAGGTCACTCGGAATCACGATATTAACCTTTTCCATAAGGAGTGTATTGAAAGAAGCTAAGGATTCACATCACAAGCCTCGCAATCGTTCAAAATATCGATAAATCACAGTACGAGACTCGGGATCGCGATATTTACATTTACCACTCGCTGTATATCGAAAGAAGCTGATAATTCATTTTCCGAGCCTCGCAACCGTTCGAAATAACGACAAATCACTCAAGGACACTCCGAATCGCGATATTTACCTTTTCCGCTCGCTGAATATCGAAAGAAGCGACGGATTCATATCTCAAGCGACGCAATCGTTCAAAATATCAATAAATCAAAGTAGGAGACTCGGAATCGCGATATTTACATTTACCACTCGCTGTATATCGAAAGAAGCGAATTATTCACTTCACAAGCCTCACAATAATTCGAAATAACGACAAATCACTCAAGGACACTCCCAATCGCGATATTTACCGATTCCGCTTGCTGTATATCGAAAGAAGCGAAGAATTCACATCCCAGGCCTTGCAATCGTTCAAAATATCGATAAATCAGAGTAGGACACTCCGAATCGCGATATTTACTGTTTCCGCTCGCTGTATATCGGAAGAAGATAAGGATTCACATCCCAAATCTCGCAATCGTTTAAAATATCAATAAATCAGAGTAGGAGACTCGGAATCGCGATATTTACATTTACCACTCGCTGTGTATCGAAAGAAGCGAAGGATTCACTTCACAAGCCTCACAATAATTCGAAATAACGACAAATCACTCAAGGACACTCCGAATCGCGATATTTACCGTTTCCGCTTGCTGTATACCGAAAGAAGCGAAGGATTCACATCCCAGGCCTTGCAATCGTTCAAAATATCGATAAATCAGAGTAGGACACTCCGAATCGCGATATTTACTGTTTCCGCTCGCTGTATATCGGAAGAAGATAAGGATTCACATCCCAAATCTCGCAATAATTCGAAATAACGAGAGATCACTCAAGGTCACTCGGAATCACGATATTGACCTTTTCCATAAGGAGTGTATTGAAAGAAGCTAAGGATTCGTTTCCCTAGCCTCGCAATCGTTCAAAATATCGATAAATCAGAGTAGGAGACTCGGGATCGCGATATTTACATTTACCACACGCTGTATATCGAAAGAAGCGAAGGATTCACTTCCCAAGCATTGCAATAATTCGAAATAACGACAAATCACTCAAGGACACTCCGAATCGCGATATTTACCGTTTCCGCTCGCTGTATATCGAAAGAAGCGAAGGATTCACATGACAAGCCTCGCAATCCTTCAAAATATCGATAAATCAGAGTAGGAGACTCCGAATGGCGATATTTACCGTTTCCGCTCGCTGTATATCGAAAGAAGCGAAGGATTCACATCACAAGCCTCGCAATCCTTCAAATTATCGATAAATCAGAGTAGGAGACTCCGAATGGCGATATTTACCGTTTCCGCTCGCTGTATATCGAAAGAAGATAAGGATTCACATGACAAGCCTCGCAATCCTTCAAAATATCGATAAATCAGAGTAGGAGACTCCGAATGGCGATATTTACCGTTTCCGCTCGCTGTATATCGAAAGAAGATAAGGATTCACATCCCAAATCTCGCAATCGTTTAAAATATCGATAAATCACAATAGGAGACTCGGGATCGCGATATTTACATTTACCACTCGCTGTATATCGAAAGAGGCGAAGGATTCACTTCCCAGGCCTCGCAATAATTCGAAATAACGACGAATCACTCAAGGTCACTCCGAATCGCGATATTTACCGTTTCCGCTCGCTGTATATCTAAAGAAGATAAGGATTCACATCTCAAGCCTCGCAATCGTTCAAAATATCGGTATATCAGAGTAGGAGACTCGGGATCGCGATATTGACATTTACCACTCGCTGTATATCGAAAGAGGCGAAGGATTCACTTCCCAAGCATCACAATAATTCGAAATAACGACAAATCACTCAAGGACACTCCGACTCGCGATATTTACCGTTTCTGCTCGCTGTATATCGAAAGAAGCGAAGGATTCACATCACAAGCCTCGCAATCCTTCAAAATATCGATAAATCAGAGTAGGAGACTCCGAATCGCGATATTTACCGTTTCTTCTCGCTGTATATCGAAAGAAGATAAGGATTCACATCTCAAGCCTCGCAATCGTTCAAAATATCGGTATATCAGAGTAGGAGACTCGGGAACGCGATATTTACATTTACCACTCGCTGTATATCGAAAGAAGCGAAGAATTCACATCCCAAGCCTCGCAACCGTTCGAAATAACGAGAAATCACTCAAGGTCACTCGGAATCACGATATTGACCTTTTCCATAAGGAGTGTATTGAAAGAAGCTAAGGATTCGTTTCCCTAGCCTCGCAATCGTTCAAAATATCGATAAAACAGAGTAGGAGACTCGGGATCGCGATATTTACATTTACCACTCGCTGTATATCGAAAGAAGCGAAGGATTCACTTCCCAAACATTGCAATAATTCGAAATAACGACAAATCACTCAAGGACACTCCGAATCGCGATATTTACCGTTTCCGCACTCGGAAGCGCGATATTTACATTTACCACTCGCTGTATATCGAAAGAAGCGAAGGATTCACTTCACAAGTCTCACAATAATTCGAAATAACGACAAATCACTCAAGGACACTCCCAATCGCGATATTTACCTTTTCCGCTCGCTGTATATCGAAAGAAGAAAAGGATTCACATCGCAAGCCTCGCAATAATTCGAAATAACGAGAAATCACTCAAGGTCACTCGGAATCACGATATTGACCTTTTCCATAAGGAGTGTATTGAAAGAAGCTAAGGATTCGTTTCCCTAGCCTCGCAATCGTTCAAAATATCGATAAAACAGAGTAGGAGACTCGGGATCGCGATATTTACATTTACCACTCGCTGTATATCGAAAGAAGCGAAGGATTCACTTCCCAAGCATTGCAATAATTCGAAATAACGACAAATCACTCAAGGACACTCCGAATCGCGATATTTACCGTTTCCGCACTCGGAATCGCGATATTTACATTTACCACTCGCTGTATATCGCAAGAAGCTAATAATTCATTTTCCGAGAATCGCAACCGTTCGAAATAACGACAAATCACTCAAGGACACTCCGAATCGCGATATTTACCGTTTCCGCTTGCTGTATATCGAAAGAAGCGAAGGATTCACATCCCAGGCCTCGCAATCGTTCAAAATATCGGTATATCAGAGTAGGAGACTCGGGAACGCGATATTTACATTTACCACTGGCTGTATATCGAAAGAAGCGAAGGATTCACATCCCAAGCCTGGCAACCGTTCGAAATAACGAGAAATCACTCAAGGTCACTCGGAATCACGATATTGACCTTTTCCATAAGGAGTGTATTGAAAGAAGCTAAGGATTCGTTTCCCTAGCCTCGCAATCGTTCAAAATATCGATAAATCAGAGTAGGAGACTCGGGATCGCGATATTTACATTTACCACACGCTGTATATCGAAAGAAGCGAAGGATTCACTTCCCAAGCATTGCAATAATTCGAAATAACGACAAATCACTCAAGGACACTCCGAATCGCGATATTTACCGTTTCCGCTCGCTGTATATCGAAAGAAGCGAAGGATTCACATGACAAGCCTCGCAATCCTTCAAAATATCGATAAATCAGAGTAGGAGACTCCGAATGGCGATATTTACCGTTTCCGCTCGCTGTATATCGAAAGAAGCGAAGGATTCACATCACAAGCCTCGCAATCCTTCAAATTATCGATAAATCAGAGTAGGAGACTCCGAATGGCGATATTTACCGTTTCCGCTCGCTGTATATCGAAAGAAGCGAAGGATTCACATCACAAGCCTCGCAATCCTTCAAATTATCGATAAATCAGAGTAGGAGACTCCGAATGGCGATATTTACCGTTTCCGCTCGCTGTATATCGAAAGAAGATAAGGATTCACATGACAAGCCTCGCAATCCTTCAAAATATCGATAAATCAGAGTAGGAGACTCCGAATGGCGATATTTACCGTTTCCGCTCGCTGTATATCGAAAGAAGATAAGGATTCACATCCCAAATCTCGCAATCGTTTAAAATATCGATAAATCACAATAGGAGACTCGGGATCGCGATATTTACATTTACCACTCGCTGTATATCGAAAGAGGCGAAGGATTCACTTCCCAGGCCTCGCAATAATTCGAAATAACGACGAATCACTCAAGGTCACTCCGAATCGCGATATTTACCGTTTCCGCTCGCTGTATATCTAAAGAAGATAAGGATTCACATCTCAAGCCTCGCAATCGTTCAAAATATCGGTATATCAGAGTAGGAGACTCGGGATCGCGATATTGACATTTACCACTCGCTGTATATCGAAAGAGGCGAAGGATTCACTTCCCAAGCATCACAATAATTCGAAATAACGACAAATCACTCAAGGACACTCCGACTCGCGATATTTACCGTTTCTGCTCGCTGTATATCGAAAGAAGCGAAGGATTCACATCACAAGCCTCGCAATCCTTCAAAATATCGATAAATCAGAGTAGGAGACTCCGAATCGCGATATTTACCGTTTCTTCTCGCTGTATATCGAAAGAAGATAAGGATTCACATCTCAAGCCTCGCAATCGTTCAAAATATCGGTATATCAGAGTAGGAGACTCGGGAACGCGATATTTACATTTACCACTCGCTGTATATCGAAAGAAGCGAAGGATTCACATCCCAAGCCTCGCAACCGTTCGAAATAACGAGAAATCACTCAAGGTCACTCGGAATCACGATATTGACCTTTTCCATAAGGAGTGTATTGAAAGAAGCTAAGGATTCGTTTCCCTAGCCTCGCAATCGTTCAAAATATCGATAAAACAGAGTAGGAGACTCGGGATCGCGATATTTACATTTACCACTCGCTGTATATCGAAAGAAGCGAAGGATTCACTTCCCAAACATTGCAATAATTCGAAATAACGACAAATCACTCAAGGACACTCCGAATCGCGATATTTACCGTTTCCGCACTCGGAAGCGCGATATTTACATTTACCACTCGCTGTATATCGAAAGAAGCGAAGGATTCACTTCACAAGTCTCACAATAATTCGAAATAACGACAAATCACTCAAGGACACTCCGAATCGCGATATTTACCGTTTCCGCACTCGGAATCGCGATATTTACATTTACCACTCGCTGTATATCGCAAGAAGCTAATAATTCATTTTCCGAGAATCGCAACCGTTCGAAATAACGACAAATCACTCAAGGACACTCCGAATCGCGATATTTACCGTTTCCGCTTGCTGTATATCGAAAGAAGCGAAGGATTCACATCCCAGGCCTCGCAATCGTTCAAAATATCGATAAATCAGAGTAGGACACTCCGAATCGCGATATTTACCGTTTCCGCACTCGGAATCGCGATATTTACATTTACCACTCGCTGTATATCGAAAGAAGCGAAGGATTCACATCACAAGCCTCGCAACCGTTCGAACTAACGAGAAATCACTCAAGGTCACTCGGAATCACGATATTGACCTTTTCCATAAGGAGTGTATTGAAAGAAGCTAAGGATTCGTTTCCCTAGCCTCGCAATCGTTCAAAATATCGATAAATCAGAGTAGGAGACTCGGGATCGCTATATTTACATTTACCACTCGCTGTATATCGAAAGAAGCGAAGGATTCACTTCCCAAGCATTGCAATAATTCGAAATAACGACAAATCACTCAAGGACACTCCGAATGGCGATATTTACCGTTTCCGCTCGCTGTATATCGAAAGAAGATAAGGATTCACATCCCAAATCTCGCAATCGTTTAAAATATCGATAAATCACAATAGGAGACTCGGGATCGCGATATTTACATTTACCACTCGCTGTATATCGAAAGAGGCGAAGGATTCACTTCCCAGGCCTCGCAATAATTCGAAATAACGACGAATCACTCAAGGTCACTCCGAATCGCGATATTTACCGTTTCCGCTCGCTGTATATCTAAAGAAGATAAGGATTCACATCTCAAGCCTCGCAATCGTTCAAAATATCGGTATATCAGAGTAGGAGACTCGGGATCGCGATATTGACATTTACCACTCGCTGTATATCGAAAGAGGCGAAGGAGTCACTTCCCAAGCATCACAATAATTCGAAATAACGACAAATCACTCAAGGACACTCCGACTCGCGATATTTACCGTTTCTGCTCGCTGTATATCGAAAGAAGCGAAGGATTCACATCACAAGCCTCGCAATCCTTCAAAATATCGATAAATCAGAGTAGGAGACTCCGAGTCGCGATATTTACCGTTTCTTCTCGCTGTATATCGAAAGAAGATAAGGATTCACATCTCAAGCCTCGCAATCGTTCAAAATATCGGTATATCAGAGTAGGAGACTCGGGAACGCGATATTTACATTTACCACTCGCTGTATATCGAAAGAAGCGAAGAATTCACATCCCAAGCCTCGCAACCGTTCGAAATAACGAGAAATCACTCAAGGTCACTCGGAATCACGATATTGACCTTTTCCATAAGGAGTGTATTGAAAGAAGCTAAGGATTCGTTTCCCTAGCCTCGCAATCGTTCAAAATATCGATAAAACAGAGTAGGAGACTCGGGATCGCGATATTTACATTTACCACTCGCTGTATATCGAAAGAAGCGAAGGATTCACTTCCCAAACATTGCAATAATTCGAAATAACGACAAATCACTCAAGGACACTCCGAATCGCGATATTTACCGTTTCCGCACTCGGAAGCGCGATATTTACATTTACCACTCGCTGTATATCGAAAGAAGCGAAGGATTCACTTCACAAGTCTCACAATAATTCGAAATAACGACAAATCACTCAAGGACACTCCCAATCGCGATATTTACCTTTTCCGCTCGCTGTATATCGAAAGAAGAAAAGGATTCACATCGCAAGCCTCGCAATAATTCGAAATAACGAGAAATCACTCAAGGTCACTCGGAATCACGATATTGACCTTTTCCATAAGGAGTGTATTGAAAGAAGCTAAGGATTCGTTTCCCTAGCCTCGCAATCGTTCAAAATATCGATAAAACAGAGTAGGAGACTCGGGATCGCGATATTTACATTTACCACTCGCTGTATATCGAAAGAAGCGAAGGATTCACTTCCCAAGCATTGCAATAATTCGAAATAACGACAAATCACTCAAGGACACTCCGAATCGCGATATTTACCGTTTCCGCACTCGGAATCGCGATATTTACATTTACCACTCGCTGTATATCGCAAGAAGCTAATAATTCATTTTCCGAGAATCGCAACCGTTCGAAATAACGACAAATCACTCAAGGACACTCCGAATCGCGATATTTACCGTTTCCGCTTGCTGTATATCGAAAGAAGCGAAGGATTCACATCCCAGGCCTCGCAATCGTTCAAAATATCGGTATATCAGAGTAGGAGACTCGGGAACGCGATATTTACATTTACCACTGGCTGTATATCGAAAGAAGCGAAGGATTCACATCCCAAGCCTGGCAACCGTTCGAAATAACGAGAAATCACTCAAGGTCACTCGGAATCACGATATTGACCTTTTCCATAAGGAGTGTATTGAAAGAAGCTAAGGATTCGTTTCCCTAGCCTCGCAATCGTTCAAAATATCGATAAATCAGAGTAGGAGACTCGGGATCGCGATATTTACATTTACCACACGCTGTATATCGAAAGAAGCGAAGGATTCACTTCCCAAGCATTGCAATAATTCGAAATAACGACAAATCACTCAAGGACACTCCGAATCGCGATATTTACCGTTTCCGCTCGCTGTATATCGAAAGAAGCGAAGGATTCACATGACAAGCCTCGCAATCCTTCAAAATATCGATAAATCAGAGTAGGAGACTCCGAATGGCGATATTTACCGTTTCCGCTCGCTGTATATCGAAAGAAGCGAAGGATTCACATCACAAGCCTCGCAATCCTTCAAATTATCGATAAATCAGAGTAGGAGACTCCGAATGGCGATATTTACCGTTTCCGCTCGCTGTATATCGAAAGAAGATAAGGATTCACATGACAAGCCTCGCAATCCTTCAAAATATCGATAAATCAGAGTAGGAGACTCCGAATGGCGATATTTACCGTTTCCGCTCGCTGTATATCGAAAGAAGATAAGGATTCACATCCCAAATCTCGCAATCGTTTAAAATATCGATAAATCACAATAGGAGACTCGGGATCGCGATATTTACATTTACCACTCGCTGTATATCGAAAGAGGCGAAGGATTCACTTCCCAGGCCTCGCAATAATTCGAAATAACGACGAATCACTCAAGGTCACTCCGAATCGCGATATTTACCGTTTCCGCTCGCTGTATATCTAAAGAAGATAAGGATTCACATCTCAAGCCTCGCAATCGTTCAAAATATCGGTATATCAGAGTAGGAGACTCGGGATCGCGATATTGACATTTACCACTCGCTGTATATCGAAAGAGGCGAAGGATTCACTTCCCAAGCATCACAATAATTCGAAATAACGACAAATCACTCAAGGACACTCCGACTCGCGATATTTACCGTTTCTGCTCGCTGTATATCGAAAGAAGCGAAGGATTCACATCACAAGCCTCGCAATCCTTCAAAATATCGATAAATCAGAGTAGGAGACTCCGAATCGCGATATTTACCGTTTCTTCTCGCTGTATATCGAAAGAAGATAAGGATTCACATCTCAAGCCTCGCAATCGTTCAAAATATCGGTATATCAGAGTAGGAGACTCGGGAACGCGATATTTACATTTACCACTCGCTGTATATCGAAAGAAGCGAAGGATTCACATCCCAAGCCTCGCAACCGTTCGAAATAACGAGAAATCACTCAAGGTCACTCGGAATCACGATATTGACCTTTTCCATAAGGAGTGTATTGAAAGAAGCTAAGGATTCGTTTCCCTAGCCTCGCAATCGTTCAAAATATCGATAAAACAGAGTAGGAGACTCGGGATCGCGATATTTACATTTACCACTCGCTGTATATCGAAAGAAGCGAAGGATTCACTTCCCAAACATTGCAATAATTCGAAATAACGACAAATCACTCAAGGACACTCCGAATCGCGATATTTACCGTTTCCGCACTCGGAAGCGCGATATTTACATTTACCACTCGCTGTATATCGAAAGAAGCGAAGGATTCACTTCACAAGTCTCACAATAATTCGAAATAACGACAAATCACTCAAGGACACTCCCAATCGCGATATTTACCTTTTCCGCTCGCTGTATATCGAAAGAAGAAAAGGATTCACATCGCAAGCCTCGCAATATTTCGAAATAACGAGAAATCACTCAAGGTCACTCGGAATCACGATATTGACCTTTTCCATAAGGAGTGTATTGAAAGAAGCTAAGGATTCGTTTCCCTAGCCTCGCAATCGTTCAAAATATCGATAAAACAGAGTAGGAGACTCGGGATCGCGATATTTACATTTACCACTCGCTGTATATCGAAAGAAGCGAAGGATTCACTTCCCAAGCATTGCAATAATTCGAAATAACGACAAATCACTCAAGGACACTCCGAATCGCGATATTTACCGTTTCCGCACTCGGAATCGCGATATTTACATTTACCACTCGCTGTATATCGCAAGAAGCTAATAATTCATTTTCCGAGAATCGCAACCGTTCGAAATAACGACAAATCACTCAAGGACACTCCGAATCGCGATATTTACCGTTTCCGCTTGCTGTATATCGAAAGAAGCGAAGGATTCACATCCCAGGCCTCGCAATCGTTCAAAATATCGATAAATCAGAGTAGGACACTCCGAATCGCGATATTTACCGTTTCCGCACTCGGAATCGCGATATTTACATTTACCACTCGCTGTATATCGAAAGAAGCGAAGGATTCACATCACAAGCCTCGCAACCGTTCGAACTAACGAGAAATCACTCAAGGTCACTCGGAATCACGATATTGACCTTTTCCATAAGGAGTGTATTGAAAGAAGCTAAGGATTCGTTTCCCTAGCCTCGCAATCGTTCAAAATATCGATAAATCAGAGTAGGAGACTCGGGATCGCGATATTTACATTTACCACACGCTGTATATCGAAAGAAGCGAAGGATTCACTTCCCAAGCATTGCAATAATTCGAAATAACGACAAATCACTCAAGGACACTCCGAATCGCGATATTTACCGTTTCCGCTCGCTGTATATCGAAAGAAGCGAAGGATTCACATGACAAGCCTCGCAATCCTTCAAAATATCGATAAATCAGAGTAGGAGACTCCGAATGGCGATATTTACCGTTTCCGCTCGCTGTATATCGAAAGAAGCGAAGGATTCACATCACAAGCCTCGCAATCCTTCAAATTATCGATAAATCAGAGTAGGAGACTCCGAATGGCGATATTTACCGTTTCCGCTCGCTGTATATCGAAAGAAGATAAGGATTCACATGACAAGCCTCGCAATCCTTCAAAATATCGATAAATCAGAGTAGGAGACTCCGAATGGCGATATTTACCGTTTCCGCTCGCTGTATATCGAAAGAAGCGAAGGATTCACATCACAAGCCTCGCAATCGTTCAAAATATCGATAATTCACAGTACGAGACTCGGGATCGCGATATTTACATTTACCACTCGCTGTATATCGAAAGAAGCTGATAATTCATTTTCCGAGCCTCGCAACCGTTCGAAATAACGACAAATCACTCAAGGACACTCCGAATCGCGATATTTACCTTTTCCGCTCGCTGAATATCGAAAGAAGCGACGGATTCATATCTCAAGCCTCGCAATCGTTCAAAATATCGATAAATCACAGTACGAGACTCGGGATCGCGATATTTACATTTACCACTCGCTGTATATCGAAAGAAGCGAAGGATTCACTTCCCAAGCATTGCAATAATTCGAAATAACGACAAATCACTCAAGGACACTCCGAATCGCGGTATTTACCGTTTCCGCTCGCTGTATATCGAAAGAAGCGAAGGATTCACATCACAAGCCTCGCAATCGTTCAAAATATCGATAAATCACAGTACGAGACTCGGGATCGCGATATTAACATTTACCACTCGCTGTATATCGAAAGAAGCTGATAATTCATTTTCCGAGCCTCGCAACCGTTCGACATAAATACAAATCACCCAAGGACACTCCGAATCGCGATATTTACCTTTTCCGCTCGCTGAATATCGAAAGAAGCGACGGATTCATATCTCAAGCCTCGCAATCGTTCAAAATATCAATAAATCAGAGTAGGAGACTCGGAATCGCGATATTTACATTTACCACTCGCTGTATATCGAAAGAAGCGAAGGATTCACTTCACAAGCCTCGCAATAATTCGAAATAACGGGAAATCAATCAAGGACACTCGGAATCATGATATTGACCTTTTCCACACGCAGTGTATTGAAAGAAGCTAAGGATTCGTTTCCCAAGAATCGCAATCGTTCAAAATATCGATAAAACAGAGTATCAGAGTCGGAAACGCGATATTTACCTTTTCCGCTCGCTGTATATCGAATGAAGCGAAGGATTATCTTCCCAAGCCTCGCAATAATTCGAAATAACGACGAATCACTCAAGGTCACTCCGAATCGCGATATTTACCGTTTCCGCTCGCTGTATATCGAAAGAAGATAAGGATTCACATCTCAAGCCTCGCAATCGTTCAAAATATCGGTATATCAGAGTAGGAGACTCGGGAACGCGATATTTACATTTACCACTCGCTGTATATCGAAAGAGGCGAAGGATTCACTTCCCAAGCATCACAATAATTCGAAATAACGACAAATCACTCAAGGACGCTCCGACTCGCGATATTTACCGTTTCTGCTCGCTGTATATCGAAAGAAGCGAAGGATTCACATCACAAGCCTCGCAACCGTTCGAAATAACGAGAAATCACTCAAGGTCACTCGGAATCACGATATTAACCTTTTCCATAAGGAGTGTATTGAAAGAAGCTAAGGATTCACATCACAAGCCTCGCAATCGTTCAAAATATCGATAAATCACAGTACGAGACTCGGGATCGCGATATTTACATTTACCACTCGCTGTATATCGAAAGAAGCTGATAATTCATTTTCCGAGCCTCGCAACCGTTCGAAATAACGACAAATCACTCAAGGACACTCCGAATCGCGATATTTACCTTTTCCGCTCGCTGAATATCGAAAGAAGCGACGGATTCATATCTCAAGCCTCGCAATCGTTCAAAATATCAATAAATCAAAGTAGGAGACTCGGAATCGCGATATTTACATTTACCACTCGCTGTATATCGAAAGAAGCGAAGGATTCACTTCACAAGCCTCACAATAATTCGAAATAACGACAAATCACTCAAGGACACTCCCAATCGCGATATTTACCGATTCCGCTTGCTGTATATCGAAAGAAGCGAAGGATTCACATCCCAGGCCTTGCAATCGTTCAAAATATCGATAAATCAGAGTAGGACACTCCGAATCGCGATATTTACTGTTTCCGCTCGCTGTATATCGGAAGAAGATAAGGATTCACATCCCAAATCTCGCAATCGTTTAAAATATCAATAAATCAGAGTAGGAGACTCGGAATCGCGATATTTACATTTACCACTCGCTGTATATCGAAAGAAGCGAAGGATTCACTTCACAAGCCTCACAATAATTCGAAATAACGACAAATCACTCAAGGACACTCCAAATCGCGATATTTACCGTTTCCGCTTGCTGTATATCGAAAGAAGCGAAGGATTCACATCCCAGGCCTTGCAATCGTTCAAAATATCGATAAATCAGAGTAGGACACTCCGAATCGCGATATTTACTGTTTCCGCTCGCTGTATATCGGAAGAAGATAAGGATTCACATCCCAAATCTCGCAATAATTCGAAATAACGAGAGATCACTCAAGGTCACTCGGAATCACGATATTGACCTTTTCCATAAGGAGTGTATTGAAAGAAGCTAAGGATTCGTTTCCCTAGCCTCGCAATCGTTCAAAATATCGATAAATCAGAGTAGGAGACTCGGGATCGCGATATTTACATTTACCACACGCTGTATATCGAAAGAAGCGAAGGATTCACTTCCCAAGCATTGCAATAATTCGAAATAACGACAAATCACTCAAGGACACTCCGAATCGCGATATTTACCGTTTCCGCTCGCTGTATATCGAAAGAAGCGAAGGATTCACATGACAAGCCTCGCAATCCTTCAAAATATCGATAAATCAGAGTAGGAGACTCCGAATGGCGATATTTACCGTTTCCGCTCGCTGTATATCGAAAGAAGCGAAGGATTCACATCACAAGCCTCGCAATCCTTCAAATTATCGATAAATCAGAGTAGGAGACTCCGAATGGCGATATTTACCGTTTCCGCTCGCTGTATATCGAAAGAAGATAAGGATTCACATGACAAGCCTCGCAATCCTTCAAAATATCGATAAATCAGAGTAGGAGACTCCGAATGGCGATATTTACCGTTTCCGCTCGCTGTATATCGAAAGAAGATAAGGATTCACATCCCAAATCTCGCAATCGTTTAAAATATCGATAAATCACAATAGGAGACTCGGGATCGCGATATTTACATTTACCACTCGCTGTATATCGAAAGAGGCGAAGGATTCACTTCCCAGGCCTCGCAATAATTCGAAATAACGACGAATCACTCAAGGTCACTCCGAATCGCGATATTTACCGTTTCCGCTCGCTGTATATCTAAAGAAGATAAGGATTCACATCTCAAGCCTCGCAATCGTTCAAAATATCGGTATATCAGAGTAGGAGACTCGGGATCGCGATATTGACATTTACCACTCGCTGTATATCGAAAGAGGCGAAGGATTCACTTCCCAAGCATCACAATAATTCGAAATAACGACAAATCACTCAAGGACACTCCGACTCGCGATATTTACCGTTTCTGCTCGCTGTATATCGAAAGAAGCGAAGGATTCACATCACAAGCCTCGCAATCCTTCAAAATATCGATAAATCAGAGTAGGAGACTCCGAATCGCGATATTTACCGTTTCTTCTCGCTGTATATCGAAAGAAGATAAGGATTCACATCTCAAGCCTCGCAATCGTTCAAAATATCGGTATATCAGAGTAGGAGACTCGGGAACGCGATATTTACATTTACCACTCGCTGTATATCGAAAGAAGCGAAGGATTCACATCCCAAGCCTCGCAACCGTTCGAAATAACGAGAAATCACTCAAGGTCACTCGGAATCACGATATTGACCTTTTCCATAAGGAGTGTATTGAAAGAAGCTAAGGATTCGTTTCCCTAGCCTCGCAATCGTTCAAAATATCGATAAAACAGAGTAGGAGACTCGGGATCGCGATATTTACATTTACCACTCGCTGTATATCGAAAGAAGCGAAGGATTCACTTCCCAAACATTGCAATAATTCGAAATAACGACAAATCACTCAAGGACACTCCGAATCGCGATATTTACCGTTTCCGCACTCGGAAGCGCGATATTTACATTTACCACTCGCTGTATATCGAAAGAAGCGAAGGATTCACTTCACAAGTCTCACAATAATTCGAAATAACGACAAATCACTCAAGGACACTCCCAATCGCGATATTTACCTTTTCCGCTCGCTGTATATCGAAAGAAGAAAAGGATTCACATCGCAAGCCTCGCAATAATTCGAAATAACGAGAAATCACTCAAGGTCACTCGGAATCACGATATTGACCTTTTCCATAAGGAGTGTATTGAAAGAAGCTAAGGATTCGTTTCCCTAGCCTCGCAATCGTTCAAAATATCGATAAAACAGAGTAGGAGACTCGGGATCGCGATATTTACATTTACCACTCGCTGTATATCGAAAGAAGCGAAGGATTCACTTCCCAAGCATTGCAATAATTCGAAATAACGACAAATCACTCAAGGACACTCCGAATCGCGATATTTACCGTTTCCGCACTCGGAATCGCGATATTTACATTTACCACTCGCTGTATATCGCAAGAAGCTAATAATTCATTTTCCGAGAATCGCAACCGTTCGAAATAACGACAAATCACTCAAGGACACTCCGAATCGCGATATTTACCGTTTCCGCTTGCTGTATATCGAAAGAAGCGAAGGATTCACATCCCAGGCCTCGCAATCGTTCAAAATATCGATAAATCAGAGTAGGACACTCCGAATCGCGATATTTACCGTTTCCGCACTCGGAATCGCGATATTTACATTTACCACTCGCTGTATATCGAAAGAAGCGAAGGATTCACATCACAAGCCTCGCAACCGTTCGAACTAACGAGAAATCACTCAAGGTCACTCGGAATCACGATATTGACCTTTTCCATAAGGAGTGTATTGAAAGAAGCTAAGGATTCGTTTCCCTAGCCTCGCAATCGTTCAAAATATCGATAAATCAGAGTAGGAGACTCGGGATCGCGATATTTACATTTACCACACGCTGTATATCGAAAGAAGCGAAGGATTCACTTCCCAAGCATTGCAATAATTCGAAATAACGACAAATCACTCAAGGACACTCCGAATCGCGATATTTACCGTTTCCGCTCGCTGTATATCGAAAGAAGCGAAGGATTCACATGACAAGCCTCGCAATCCTTCAAAATATCGATAAATCAGAGTAGGAGACTCCGAATGGCGATATTTACCGTTTCCGCTCGCTGTATATCGAAAGAAGCGAAGGATTCACATCACAAGCCTCGCAATCCTTCAAATTATCGATAAATCAGAGTAGGAGACTCCGAATGGCGATATTTACCGTTTCCGCTCGCTGTATATCGAAAGAAGATAAGGATTCACATGACAAGCCTCGCAATCCTTCAAAATATCGATAAATCAGAGTAGGAGACTCCGAATGGCGATATTTACCGTTTCCGCTCGCTGTATATCGAAAGAAGCGAAGGATTCACATCACAAGCCTCGCAATCGTTCAAAATATCGATAATTCACAGTACGAGACTCGGGATCGCGATATTTACATTTACCACTCGCTGTATATCGAAAGAAGCTGATAATTCATTTTCCGAGCCTCGCAACCGTTCGACATAAATACAAATCACTCAAGGACACTCCGAATCGCGATATTTACCTTTTCCGCTCGTTGAATATCGAAAGAAGCGACGGATTCATATCTCAAGAATCGCAATCGTTCAAAATATCGATAAATCACAGTACGAGACTCGGGATCGCGATATTTACATTTACCACTCGCTGTATATCGAAAGAAGCTGATAATTCATTTTCCGAGCCTCGCAACCGTTCGAAATAACGACAAATCACTCAAGGACACTCCGAATCGCGATATTTACCTTTTCCGCTCGCTGAATATCGAAAGAAGCGACGGATTCATATCTCAAGCCTCGCAATCGTTCAAAATATCGATAAATCACAGTACGAGACTCGGGATCGCGATATTTACATTTACCACTCGCTGTATATCGAAAGAAGCGAAGGATTCACTTCCCAAGCATTGCAATAATTCGAAATAACGACAAATCACTCAAGGACACTCCGAATCGCGGTATTTACCGTTTCCGCTCGCTGTATATCGAAAGAAGCGAAGGATTCACATCACAAGCCTCGCAATCGTTCAAAATATCGATAAATCACAGTACGAGACTCGGGATCGCGATATTAACATTTACCACTCGCTGTATATCGAAAGAAGCTGATAATTCATTTTCCGAGCCTCGCAACCGTTCGACATAAATACAAATCACCCAAGGACACTCCGAATCGCGATATTTACCTTTTCCGCTCGCTGAATATCGAAAGAAGCGACGGATTCATATCTCAAGCCTCGCAATCGTTCAAAATATCAATAAATCAGAGTAGGAGACTCGGAATCGCGATATTTACATTTACCACTCGCTGTATATCGAAAGAAGCGAAGGATTCACTTCACAAGCCTCGCAATAATTCGAAATAACGGGAAATCAATCAAGGACACTCGGAATCATGATATTGACCTTTTCCACACGCAGTGTATTGAAAGAAGCTAAGGATTCGTTTCCCAAGAATCGCAATCGTTCAAAATATCGATAAAACAGAGTATCAGAGTCGGAAACGCGATATTTACCTTTTCCGCTCGCTGTATATCGAATGAAGCGAAGGATTATCTTCCCAAGCCTCGCAATAATTCGAAATAACGACGAATCACTCAAGGTCACTCCGAATCGCGATATTTACCGTTTCCGCTCGCTGTATATCGAAAGAAGATAAGGATTCACATCTCAAGCCTCGCAATCGTTCAAAATATCGGTATATCAGAGTAGGAGACTCGGGAACGCGATATTTACATTTACCACTCGCTGTATATCGAAAGAGGCGAAGGATTCACTTCCCAAGCATCACAATAATTCGAAATAACGACAAATCACTCAAGGACGCTCCGACTCGCGATATTTACCGTTTCTGCTCGCTGTATATCGAAAGAAGCGAAGGATTCACATCACAAGCCTCGCAACCGTTCGAAATAACGAGAAATCACTCAAGGTCACTCGGAATCACGATATTAACCTTTTCCATAAGGAGTGTATTGAAAGAAGCTAAGGATTCACATCACAAGCCTCGCAATCGTTCAAAATATCGATAAATCACAGTACGAGACTCGGGATCGCGATATTTACATTTACCACTCGCTGTATATCGAAAGAAGCTGATAATTCATTTTCCGAGCCTCGCAACCGTTCGAAATAACGACAAATCACTCAAGGACACTCCGAATCGCGATATTTACCTTTTCCGCTCGCTGAATATCGAAAGAAGCGACGGATTCATATCTCAAGCCTCGCAATCGTTCAAAATATCAATAAATCAAAGTAGGAGACTCGGAATCGCGATATTTACATTTACCACTCGCTGTATATCGAAAGAAGCGAAGGATTCACTTCACAAGCCTCACAATAATTCGAAATAACGACAAATCACTCAAGGACACTCCCAATCGCGATATTTACCGATTCCGCTTGCTGTATATCGAAAGAAGCGAAGGATTCACATCCCAGGCCTTGCAATCGTTCAAAATATCGATAAATCAGAGTAGGACACTCCGAATCGCGATATTTACTGTTTCCGCTCGCTGTATATCGGAAGAAGATAAGGATTCACATCCCAAATCTCGCAATCGTTTAAAATATCAATAAATCAGAGTAGGAGACTCGGAATCGCGATATTTACATTTACCACTCGCTGTATATCGAAAGAAGCGAAGGATTCACTTCACAAGCCTCACAATAATTCGAAATAACGACAAATCACTCAAGGACACTCCAAATCGCGATATTTACCGTTTCCGCTTGCTGTATATCGAAAGAAGCGAAGGATTCACATCCCAGGCCTTGCAATCGTTCAAAATATCGATAAATCAGAGTAGGACACTCCGAATCGCGATATTTACTGTTTCCGCTCGCTGTATATCGGAAGAAGATAAGGATTCACATCCCAAATCTCGCAATAATTCGAAATAACGAGAGATCACTCAAGGTCACTCGGAATCACGATATTGACCTTTTCCATAAGGAGTGTATTGAAAGAAGCTAAGGATTCGTTTCCCTAGCCTCGCAATCGTTCAAAATATCGATAAATCAGAGTAGGAGACTCGGGATCGCGATATTTACATTTACCACACGCTGTATATCGAAAGAAGCGAAGGATTCACTTCCCAAGCATTGCAATAATTCGAAATAACGACAAATCACTCAAGGACACTCCGAATCGCGATATTTACCGTTTCCGCTCGCTGTATATCGAAAGAAGCGAAGGATTCACATGACAAGCCTCGCAATCCTTCAAAATATCGATAAATCAGAGTAGGAGACTCCGAATGGCGATATTTACCGTTTCCGCTCGCTGTATATCGAAAGAAGCGAAGGATTCACATCACAAGCCTCGCAATCCTTCAAATTATCGATAAATCAGAGTAGGAGACTCCGAATGGCGATATTTACCGTTTCCGCTCGCTGTATATCGAAAGAAGATAAGGATTCACATGACAAGCCTCGCAATCCTTCAAAATATCGATAAATCAGAGTAGGAGACTCCGAATGGCGATATTTACCGTTTCCGCTCGCTGTATATCGAAAGAAGATAAGGATTCACATCCCAAATCTCGCAATCGTTTAAAATATCGATAAATCACAATAGGAGACTCGGGATCGCGATATTTACATTTACCACTCGCTGTATATCGAAAGAGGCGAAGGATTCACTTCCCAGGCCTCGCAATAATTCGAAATAACGACGAATCACTCAAGGTCACTCCGAATCGCGATATTTACCGTTTCCGCTCGCTGTATATCTAAAGAAGATAAGGATTCACATCTCAAGCCTCGCAATCGTTCAAAATATCGGTATATCAGAGTAGGAGACTCGGGATCGCGATATTGACATTTACCACTCGCTGTATATCGAAAGAGGCGAAGGATTCACTTCCCAAGCATCACAATAATTCGAAATAACGACAAATCACTCAAGGACACTCCGACTCGCGATATTTACCGTTTCTGCTCGCTGTATATCGAAAGAAGCGAAGGATTCACATCACAAGCCTCGCAATCCTTCAAAATATCGATAAATCAGAGTAGGAGACTCCGAATCGCGATATTTACCGTTTCTTCTCGCTGTATATCGAAAGAAGATAAGGATTCACATCTCAAGCCTCGCAATCGTTCAAAATATCGGTATATCAGAGTAGGAGACTCGGGAACGCGATATTTACATTTACCACTCGCTGTATATCGAAAGAAGCGAAGGATTCACATCCCAAGCCTCGCAACCGTTCGAAATAACGAGAAATCACTCAAGGTCACTCGGAATCACGATATTGACCTTTTCCATAAGGAGTGTATTGAAAGAAGCTAAGGATTCGTTTCCCTAGCCTCGCAATCGTTCAAAATATCGATAAAACAGAGTAGGAGACTCGGGATCGCGATATTTACATTTACCACTCGCTGTATATCGAAAGAAGCGAAGGATTCACTTCCCAAACATTGCAATAATTCGAAATAACGACAAATCACTCAAGGACACTCCGAATCGCGATATTTACCGTTTCCGCACTCGGAAGCGCGATATTTACATTTACCACTCGCTGTATATCGAAAGAAGCGAAGGATTCACTTCACAAGTCTCACAATAATTCGAAATAACGACAAATCACTCAAGGACACTCCCAATCGCGATATTTACCTTTTCCGCTCGCTGTATATCGAAAGAAGAAAAGGATTCACATCGCAAGCCTCGCAATAATTCGAAATAACGAGAAATCACTCAAGGTCACTCGGAATCACGATATTGACCTTTTCCATAAGGAGTGTATTGAAAGAAGCTAAGGATTCGTTTCCCTAGCCTCGCAATCGTTCAAAATATCGATAAAACAGAGTAGGAGACTCGGGATCGCGATATTTACATTTACCACTCGCTGTATATCGAAAGAAGCGAAGGATTCACTTCCCAAGCATTGCAATAATTCGAAATAACGACAAATCACTCAAGGACACTCCGAATCGCGATATTTACCGTTTCCGCACTCGGAATCGCGATATTTACATTTACCACTCGCTGTATATCGCAAGAAGCTAATAATTCATTTTCCGAGAATCGCAACCGTTCGAAATAACGACAAATCACTCAAGGACACTCCGAATCGCGATATTTACCGTTTCCGCTTGCTGTATATCGAAAGAAGCGAAGGATTCACATCCCAGGCCTCGCAATCGTTCAAAATATCGATAAATCAGAGTAGGACACTCCGAATCGCGATATTTACCGTTTCCGCACTCGGAATCGCGATATTTACATTTACCACTCGCTGTATATCGAAAGAAGCGAAGGATTCACATCACAAGCCTCGCAACCGTTCGAACTAACGAGAAATCACTCAAGGTCACTCGGAATCACGATATTGACCTTTTCCATAAGGAGTGTATTGAAAGAAGCTAAGGATTCGTTTCCCTAGCCTCGCAATCGTTCAAAATATCGATAAATCAGAGTAGGAGACTCGGGATCGCTATATTTACATTTACCACTCGCTGTATATCGAAAGAAGCGAAGGATTCACTTCCCAAGCATTGCAATAATTCGAAATAACGACAAATCACTCAAGGACACTCCGAATCGCGATATTTACCGTTTCCGCTCGCTGTATATCGAAAGAAGATAAGGATTCACATCTCAAGCCTCGCAATCGTTCAAAATATCGGTATATCAGAGTAGGAGACTCGGGAACGCGATATTTACATTTACCACTGGCTGTATATCGAAAGAAGCGAAGGATTCACATCCCAAGCCTCGCAACCGTTCGAAATAACGAGAAATCACTCAAGGTCACTCGGAATCACGATATTGACCTTTTCCATAAGGAGTGTATTGAAAGAAGCTAAGGATTCGTTTCCCTAGCCTCGCAATCGTTCAAAATATCGATAAATCAGAGTAGGAGACTCGGGATCGCGATATTTACATTTACCACACGCTGTATATCGAAAGAAGCGAAGGATTCACTTCCCAAGCATTGCAATAATTCGAAATAACGACAAATCACTCAAGGACACTCCGAATCGCGATATTTACCGTTTCCGCTCGCTGTATATCGAAAGAAGCGAAGGATTCACATGACAAGCCTCGCAATCCTTCAAAATATCGATAAATCAGAGTAGGAGACTCCGAATGGCGATATTTACCGTTTCCGCTCGCTGTATATCGAAAGAAGAAAAGGATTCACATCACAAGCCTCGCAATCCTTCAAATTATCGATAAATCAGAGTAGGAGACTCCGAATGGCGATATTTACCGTTTCCGCTCGCTGTATATCGAAAGAAGATAAGGATTCACATGACAAGCCTCGCAATCCTTCAAAATATCGATAAATCAGAGTAGGAGACTCCGAATGGCGATATTTACCGTTTCCGCTCGCTGTATATCGAAAGAAGCGAAGGATTCACATCACAAGCCTCGCAATCGTTCAAAATATCGATAAATCAGAGTAGGAGACTCGGGATCGCGATATTTACATTTACCACTCGCTGTATATCGAAAGAGGCGAAGGATTCACTTCCCAGGCCTCGCAATAATTCGAAATAACGACGAATCACTCAAGGTCACTCCGAATCGCGATATTTACCGTTTCCGCTCGCTGTATATCGAAAGAAGCGAAGGATTCACATCACAAGCCTCGCAATCCTTCAAATTATCGATAAATCAGAGTAGGAGACTCCGAATGGCGATATTTACCGTTTCCGCTCGCTGTATATCGAAAGAAGATAAGGATTCACATGACAAGCCTCGCAATCCTTCAAAATATCGATAAATCAGAGTAGGAGACTCCGAATGGCGATATTTACCGTTTCCGCTCGCTGTATATCGAAAGAAGATAAGGATTCACATCCCAAATCTCGCAATCGTTTAAAATATCGATAAATCACAATAGGAGACTCGGGATCGCGATATTTACATTTACCACTCGCTGTATATCGAAAGAGGCGAAGGATTCACTTCCCAGGCCTCGCAATAATTCGAAATAACGACGAATCACTCAAGGTCACTCCGAATCGCGATATTTACCGTTTCCGCTCGCTGTATATCTAAAGAAGATAAGGATTCACATCTCAAGCCTCGCAATCGTTCAAAATATCGGTATATCAGAGTAGGAGACTCGGGATCGCGATATTGACATTTACCACTCGCTGTATATCGAAAGAGGCGAAGGATTCACTTCCCAAGCATCACAATAATTCGAAATAACGACAAATCACTCAAGGACACTCCGACTCGCGATATTTACCGTTTCTGCTCGCTGTATATCGAAAGAAGCGAAGGATTCACATCACAAGCCTCGCAATCCTTCAAAATATCGATAAATCAGAGTAGGAGACTCCGAATCGCGATATTTACCGTTTCTTCTCGCTGTATATCGAAAGAAGATAAGGATTCACATCTCAAGCCTCGCAATCGTTCAAAATATCGGTATATCAGAGTAGGAGACTCGGGAACGCGATATTTACATTTACCACTCGCTGTATATCGAAAGAAGCGAAGGATTCACATCCCAAGCCTCGCAACCGTTCGAAATAACGAGAAATCACTCAAGGTCACTCGGAATCACGATATTGACCTTTTCCATAAGGAGTGTATTGAAAGAAGCTAAGGATTCGTTTCCCTAGCCTCGCAATCGTTCAAAATATCGATAAAACAGAGTAGGAGACTCGGGATCGCGATATTTACATTTACCACTCGCTGTATATCGAAAGAAGCGAAGGATTCACTTCCCAAACATTGCAATAATTCGAAATAACGACAAATCACTCAAGGACACTCCGAATCGCGATATTTACCGTTTCCGCACTCGGAAGCGCGATATTTACATTTACCACTCGCTGTATATCGAAAGAAGCGAAGGATTCACTTCACAAGTCTCACAATAATTCGAAATAACGACAAATCACTCAAGGACACTCCCAATCGCGATATTTACCTTTTCCGCTCGCTGTATATCGAAAGAAGAAAAGGATTCACATCGCAAGCCTCGCAATAATTCGAAATAACGAGAAATCACTCAAGGTCACTCGGAATCACGATATTGACCTTTTCCATAAGGAGTGTATTGAAAGAAGCTAAGGATTCGTTTCCCTAGCCTCGCAATCGTTCAAAATATCGATAAAACAGAGTAGGAGACTCGGGATCGCGATATTTACATTTACCACTCGCTGTATATCGAAAGAAGCGAAGGATTCACTTCCCAAGCATTGCAATAATTCGAAATAACGACAAATCACTCAAGGACACTCCGAATCGCGATATTTACCGTTTCCGCACTCGGAATCGCGATATTTACATTTACCACTCGCTGTATATCGCAAGAAGCTAATAATTCATTTTCCGAGAATCGCAACCGTTCGAAATAACGACAAATCACTCAAGGACACTCCGAATCGCGATATTTACCGTTTCCGCTTGCTGTATATCGAAAGAAGCGAAGGATTCACATCCCAGGCCTCGCAATCGTTCAAAATATCGATAAATCAGAGTAGGACACTCCGAATCGCGATATTTACCGTTTCCGCACTCGGAATCGCGATATTTACATTTACCACTCGCTGTATATCGAAAGAAGCGAAGGATTCACATCACAAGCCTCGCAACCGTTCGAACTAACGAGAAATCACTCAAGGTCACTCGGAATCACGATATTGACCTTTTCCATAAGGAGTGTATTGAAAGAAGCTAAGGATTCGTTTCCCTAGCCTCGCAATCGTTCAAAATATCGATAAATCAGAGTAGGAGACTCGGGATCGCTATATTTACATTTACCACTCGCTGTATATCGAAAGAAGCGAAGGATTCACTTCCCAAGCATTGCAATAATTCGAAATAACGACAAATCACTCAAGGACACTCCGAATCGCGATATTTACCGTTTCCGCTCGCTGTATATCGAAAGAAGATAAGGATTCACATCTCAAGCCTCGCAATCGTTCAAAATATCGGTATATCAGAGTAGGAGACTCGGGAACGCGATATTTACATTTACCACTGGCTGTATATCGAAAGAAGCGAAGGATTCACATCCCAAGCCTCGCAACCGTTCGAAATAACGAGAAATCACTCAAGGTCACTCGGAATCACGATATTGACCTTTTCCATAAGGAGTGTATTGAAAGAAGCTAAGGATTCGTTTCCCTAGCCTCGCAATCGTTCAAAATATCGATAAATCAGAGTAGGAGACTCGGGATCGCGATATTTACATTTACCACACGCTGTATATCGAAAGAAGCGAAGGATTCACTTCCCAAGCATTGCAATAATTCGAAATAACGACAAATCACTCAAGGACACTCCGAATCGCGATATTTACCGTTTCCGCTCGCTGTATATCGAAAGAAGCGAAGGATTCACATGACAAGCCTCGCAATCCTTCAAAATATCGATAAATCAGAGTAGGAGACTCCGAATGGCGATATTTACCGTTTCCGCTCGCTGTATATCGAAAGAAGAAAAGGATTCACATCACAAGCCTCGCAATCCTTCAAATTATCGATAAATCAGAGTAGGAGACTCCGAATGGCGATATTTACCGTTTCCGCTCGCTGTATATCGAAAGAAGATAAGGATTCACATGACAAGCCTCGCAATCCTTCAAAATATCGATAAATCAGAGTAGGAGACTCCGAATGGCGATATTTACCGTTTCCGCTCGCTGTATATCGAAAGAAGCGAAGGATTCACATCACAAGCCTCGCAATCGTTCAAAATATCGATAAATCAGAGTAGGAGACTCGGGATCGCGATATTTACATTTACCACTCGCTGTATATCGAAAGAGGCGAAGGATTCACTTCCCAGGCCTCGCAATAATTCGAAATAACGACGAATCACTCAAGGTCACTCCGAATCGCGATATTTACCGTTTCCGCTCGCTGTATATCTAAAGAAGATAAGGATTCACATCTCAAGCCTCGCAATCGTTCAAAATATCGGTATATCAGAGTAGGAGACTCGGGATCGCGATATTGACATTTACCACTCGCTGTATATCGAAAGAGGCGAAGGATTCACTTCCCAAGCATCACAATAATTCGAAATAACGACAAATCACTCAAGGACACTCCGACTCGCGATATTTACCGTTTCTGCTCGCTGTATATCGAAAGAAGCGAAGGATTCACATCACAAGCCTCGCAATCCTTCAAAATATCGATAAATCAGAGTAGGAGACTCCGAATCGCGATATTTACCGTTTCTGCTCGCTGTATATCGAAAGAAGATAAGGATTCACATCTCAAGCCTCGCAATCGTTCAAAATATCGGTATATCAGAGTAGGAGACTCGGGAACGCGATATTTACATTTACCACTCGCTGTATATCGAAAGAAGCGAAGGATTCACATCCCAAGCCTCGCAACCGTTCGAAATAACGAGAAATCACTCAAGGTCACTCGGAATCACGATATTGACCTTTTCCATAAGGAGTGTATTGAAAGAAGCTAAGGATTCGTTTCCCTAGCCTCGCAATCGTTCAAAATATCGATAAAACAGAGTAGGAGACTCGGGATCGCGATATTTACATTTACCACTCGCTGTATATCGAAAGAAGCGAAGGATTCACTTCCCAAACATTGCAATAATTCGAAATAACGACAAATCACTCAAGGACACTCCGAATCGCGATATTTACCGTTTCCGCACTCGGAAGCGCGATATTTACATTTACCACTCGCTGTATATCGAAAGAAGCGAAGGATTCACTTCACAAGTCTCACAATAATTCGAAATAACGACAAATCACTCAAGGACACTCCCAATCGCGATATTTACCTTTTCCGCTCGCTGTATATCGAAAGAAGAAAAGGATTCACATCGCAAGCCTCGCAATAATTCGAAATAACGAGAAATCACTCAAGGTCACTCGGAATCACGATATTGACCTTTTCCATAAGGAGTGTATTGAAAGAAGCTAAGGATTCGTTTCCCTAGCCTCGCAATCGTTCAAAATATCGATAAAACAGAGTAGGAGACTCGGGATCGCGATATTTACATTTACCACTCGCTGTATATCGAAAGAAGCGAAGGATTCACTTCCCAAGCATTGCAATAATTCGAAATAACGACAAATCACTCAAGGACACTCCGAATCGCGATATTTACCGTTTCCGCACTCGGAATCGCGATATTTACATTTACCACTCGCTGTATATCGCAAGAAGCTAATAATTCATTTTCCGAGAATCGCAACCGTTCGAAATAACGACAAATCACTCAAGGACACTCCGAATCGCGATATTTACCGTTTCCGCTTGCTGTATATCGAAAGAAGCGAAGGATTCACATCCCAGGCCTCGCAATCGTTCAAAATATCGATAAATCAGAGTAGGACACTCCGAATCGCGATATTTACCGTTTCCGCACTCGGAATCGCGATATTTACATTTACCACTCGCTGTATATCGAAAGAAGCGAAGGATTCACATCACAAGCCTCGCAACCGTTCGAACTAACGAGAAATCACTCAAGGTCACTCGGAATCACGATATTGACCTTTTCCATAAGGAGTGTATTGAAAGAAGCTAAGGATTCGTTTCCCTAGCCTCGCAATCGTTCAAAATATCGATAAATCAGAGTAGGAGACTCGGGATCGCTATATTTACATTTACCACTCGCTGTATATCGAAAGAAGCGAAGGATTCACTTCCCAAGCATTGCAATAATTCGAAATAACGACAAATCACTCAAGGACACTCCGAATCGCGATATTTACCGTTTCCGCTCGCTGTATATCGAAAGAAGATAAGGATTCACATCTCAAGCCTCGCAATCGTTCAAAATATCGGTATATCAGAGTAGGAGACTCGGGAACGCGATATTTACATTTACCACTGGCTGTATATCGAAAGAAGCGAAGGATTCACATCCCAAGCCTCGCAACCGTTCGAAATAACGAGAAATCACTCAAGGTCACTCGGAATCACGATATTGACCTTTTCCATAAGGAGTGTATTGAAAGAAGCTAAGGATTCGTTTCCCTAGCCTCGCAATCGTTCAAAATATCGATAAATCAGAGTAGGAGACTCGGGATCGCGATATTTACATTTACCACACGCTGTATATCGAAAGAAGCGAAGGATTCACTTCCCAAGCATTGCAATAATTCGAAATAACGACAAATCACTCAAGGACACTCCGAATCGCGATATTTACCGTTTCCGCTCGCTGTATATCGAAAGAAGCGAAGGATTCACATGACAAGCCTCGCAATCCTTCAAAATATCGATAAATCAGAGTAGGAGACTCCGAATGGCGATATTTACCGTTTCCGCTCGCTGTATATCGAAAGAAGCGAAGGATTCACATCACAAGCCTCGCAATCCTTCAAATTATCGATAAATCAGAGTAGGAGACTCCGAATGGCGATATTTACCGTTTCCGCTCGCTGTATATCGAAAGAAGATAAGGGTTCACATGACAAGCCTCGCAATCCTTCAAAATATCGATAAATCAGAGTAGGAGACTCCGAATGGCGATATTTACCGTTTCCGCTCGCTGTATATCGAAAGAAGCGAAGGATTCACATCACAAGCCTCGCAATCGTTCAAAATATCGATAAATCAGAGTAGGAGACTCGGGATCGCGATATTTACATTTACCACTCGCTGTATATCGAAAGAAGCGAAGGATTCACTTCCCAAGCATTGCAATAATTCGAAATAACGACAAATCACTCAAGGACACTCCGAATCGCGATATTTACCGTTTCCGCTCGCTGTATATCGAAAGAAGCGAAGGATTCACATCACAAGCCTCGCAATCGTTCAAAATATCGATAATTCACAGTACGAGACTCGGGATCGCGATATTTACATTTACCACTCGCTGTATATCGAAAGAAGCTGATAATTCATTTTCCGAGCCTCGCAACCGTTCGACATAAATACAAATCACTCAAGGACACTCCGAATCGCGATATTTACCTTTTCCGCTCGTTGAATATCGAAAGAAGCGACGGATTCATATCTCAAGAATCGCAATCGTTCAAAATATCGATAAATCACAGTACGAGACTCGGGATCGCGATATTTACATTTACCACTCGCTGTATATCGAAAGAAGCTGATAATTCATTTTCCGAGCCTCGCAACCGTTCGAAATAACGACAAATCACTCAAGGACACTCCGAATCGCGATATTTACCTTTTCCGCTCGCTGAATATCGAAAGAAGCGACGGATTCATATCTCAAGCCTCGCAATCGTTCAAAATATCAATAAATCAGAGTAGGAGACTCGGAATCGCGATATTTACATTTACCACTCGCTGTATATCGAAAGAAGCGAAGGATTCACTTCACAAGCCTCACAATAATTAGAAATAACGACAAATCACTCAAGGACACTCCCAATCGCGATATTGACCGATTCCGCTTGCTGTATATCGAAAGCAGCGAAGGATTCACATCCCAAGCCTCGCAATCGTTCAAAATATCGATAAATCAGAGTAGGACACTCCGAATCGCGATATTTACCGTTTCCGCTCGCTGTATATCGGAAGAAGATAAGGATTCACATCTCAAGCCTCGCAATCGTTCAAAATATCGGTATATCAGAGTAGGAGACTCGGGAACGCGATATTTACATTTACCACTCGCTGTATATCGAAAGAAGCGAAGGATTCACATCCCACGCCTCGCAACCGTTCGAAATAACGAGAAATCACTCAAGGTCACTCGGAATCACGATATTGACCTTTTCTATAAGGAGTGTATTGAAAGAAGCTAAGGATTCGTTTCCCTAGCCTCGCAATCGTTCAAAATATCGATAAATCAGAGTAGGAGACTCGGGATCGCGATATTTACATTTACCACTCGCTGTATATCGAAAGAAGCGAAGGATTCACTTCCCAAGCATTGCAATAATTCGAAATAACGACAAATCACTCAAGGACACTCCGAATCGCGATATTTACCGTTTCCGCTCGCTGTATATCGAAAGAAGCGAAGGATTCACATCACAAGCCTCGCAATCGTTCAAAATATCGATAAATCACAGTACGAGACTCGGGATCGCGATATTTACATTTACCACTCGCTGTATATCGAAAGAAGCTGATAATTCATTTTCCGAGCCTCGCAACCGTTCGACATAAATACAAATCACCCAAGGACACTCCGAATCGCGATATTTACCTTTTCCGCTCGCTGAATATCGAAAGAAGCGACGGATTCATATCTCAAGCCTCGCAATCGTTCAAAATATCAATAAATCAGAGTAGGAGACTCGGAATCGCGATATTTACATTTACCACTCGCTGTATATCGAAAGAAGCGAAGGATTCACTTCACAAGCCTCACAATAATTCGAAATAACGGGAAATCAATCAAGGACACTCGGAATCATGATATTGACCTTTTCCACACGCAGTGTATTGAAAGAAGCTAAGGATTCGTTTCCCAAGAATCGCAATCGTTCAAAATATCGATAAAACAGAGTATCAGAGTCGGAAACGCGATATTTACCTTTTCCGCTCGCTGTATATCGAATGAAGCGAAGGATTCCCTTCCCAAGCCTCGCAATAATTCGAAATAACGACGAATCACTCAAGGTCACTCCGAATCGCGATATTTACCGTTTCCGCTCGCTGTATATCGAAAGAAGATAAGGATTCACATCTCAAGCCTCGCAATCGTTCAAAATATCGGTATATCAGAGTAGGAGACTCGGGAACGCGATATTTACATTTACCACTCGCTGTATATCGAAAGAGGCGAAGGATTCACTTCCCAAGCATCACAATAATTCGAAATAACGACAAATCACTCAAGGACGCTCCGACTCGCGATATTTACCGTTTCTGCTCGCTGTATAACGAGGAAGCGAAGGATTCACATCACAAGCCTCGCAACCGTTCGAAATAACGAGAAATCACTCAAGGACACTCCGAATCGCGATATTTACCTTTTCCGCTCGCTGGATATCGAAAGAAGCGACGGATTCATATCTCAAGCCTCGCAATCGTTCAAAATATCAATAAATCAGAGTAGGAGACTCGGAATCGCGATATTTACATTTACCACTCGCTGTATATCGAAAGAAGCGAAGGATTCACTTCACAAGCCTCACAATAATTCGAAATAACGACAAATCACTCAAGGACACTCCCAATCGCGATATTTACCGATTCCGCTTGCTGTATATCGAAAGAAGCGAAGGATTCACATCCCAGGCCTTGCAATCGTTCAAAATATCGATAAATCAGAGTAGGACACTCCGAATCGCGATATTTACTGTTTCCGCTCGCTGTATATCGGAAGAAGATAAGGATTCACATCCCAAATCTCGCAATCGTTTAAAATATCAATAAATCAGAGTAGGAGACTCGGAATCGCGATATTTACATTTACCACTCGCTGTATATCGAAAGAAGCGAAGGATTCACTTCACAAGCCTCACAATAATTCGAAATAACGACAAATCACTCAAGGACACTCCGAATCGCGATATTTACCGTTTCCGCTTGCTGTATATCGAAAGAAGCGAAGGATTCACATCCCAGGCCTTGCAATCGTTCAAAATATCGATAAATCAGAGTAGGACACTCCGAATCGCGATATTTACTGTTTCCGCTCGCTGTATATCGGAAGAAGATAAGGATTCACATCCCAAATCTCGCAATAATTCGAAATAACGAGAGATCACTCAAGGTCACTCGGAATCACGATATTGACCTTTTCCATAAGGAGTGTATTGAAAGAAGCTAAGGATTCGTTTCCCTAGCCTCGCAATCGTTCAAAATATCGATAAATCAGAGTAGGAGACTCGGGATCGCGATATTTACATTTACCACACGCTGTATATCGAAAGAAGCGAAGGATTCACTTCCCAAGCATTGCAATAATTCGAAATAACGACAAATCACTCAAGGACACTCCGAATCGCGATATTTACCGTTTCCGCTCGCTGTATATCGAAAGAAGCGAAGGATTCACATGACAAGCCTCGCAATCCTTCAAAATATCGATAAATCAGAGTAGGAGACTCCGAATGGCGATATTTACCGTTTCCGCTCGCTGTATATCGAAAGAAGCGAAGGATTCACATCACAAGCCTCGCAATCCTTCAAATTATCGATAAATCAGAGTAGGAGACTCCGAATGGCGATATTTACCGTTTCCGCTCGCTGTATATCGAAAGAAGATAAGGATTCACATGACAAGCCTCGCAATCCTTCAAAATATCGATAAATCAGAGTAGGAGACTCCGAATGGCGATATTTACCGTTTCCGCTCGCTGTATATCGAAAGAAGATAAGGATTCACATCCCAAATCTCGCAATCGTTTAAAATATCGATAAATCACAATAGGAGACTCGGGATCGCGATATTTACATTTACCACTCGCTGTATATCGAAAGAGGCGAAGGATTCACTTCCCAGGCCTCGCAATAATTCGAAATAACGACGAATCACTCAAGGTCACTCCGAATCGCGATATTTACCGTTTCCGCTCGCTGTATATCGAAAGAAGATAAGGATTCACATCTCAAGCCTCGCAATCGTTCAAAATATCGGTATATCAGAGTAGGAGACTCGGGATCGCGATATTGACATTTACCACTCGCTGTATATCGAAAGAGGCGAAGGATTCACTTCCCAAGCATCACAATAATTCGAAATAACGACAAATCACTCAAGGACACTCCGACTCGCGATATTTACCGTTTCTGCTCGCTGTATATCGAAAGAAGCGAAGGATTCACATCACAAGCCTCGCAATCCTTCAAAATATCGATAAATCAGAGTAGGAGACTCCGAATCGCGATATTTACCGTTTCTTCTCGCTGTATATCGAAAGAAGATAAGGATTCACATCTCAAGCCTCGCAATCGTTCAAAATATCGGTATATCAGAGTAGGAGACTCGGGAACGCGATATTTACATTTACCACTCGCTGTATATCGAAAGAAGCGAAGGATTCACATCCCAAGCCTCGCAACCGTTCGAAATAACGAGAAATCACTCAAGGTCACTCGGAATCACGATATTGACCTTTTCCATAAGGAGTGTATTGAAAGAAGCTAAGGATTCGTTTCCCTAGCCTCGCAATCGTTCAAAATATCGATAAAACAGAGTAGGAGACTCGGGATCGCGATATTTACATTTACCACTCGCTGTATATCGAAAGAAGCGAAGGATTCACTTCCCAAACATTGCAATAATTCGAAATAACGACAAATCACTCAAGGACACTCCGAATCGCGATATTTACCGTTTCCGCACTCGGAAGCGCGATATTTACATTTACCACTCGCTGTATATCGAAAGAAGCGAAGGATTCACTTCCCAAGCATTGCAATAATTCGAAATAACGACAAATCACTCAAGGACACTCCGAATCGCGATATTTACCGTTTCCGCACTCGGAATCGCGATATTTACATTTACCACTCGCTGTATATCGCAAGAAGCTAATAATTCATTTTCCGAGAATCGCAACCGTTCGAAATAACGACAAATCACTCAAGGACACTCCGAATCGCGATATTTACCGTTTCCGCTTGCTGTATATCGAAAGAAGCGAAGGATTCACATCCCAGGCCTCGCAATCGTTCAAAATATCGATAAATCAGAGTAGGACACTCCGAATCGCGATATTTACCGTTTCCGCACTCGGAATCGCGATATTTACATTTACCACTCGCTGTATATCGAAAGAAGCGAAGGATTCACATCACAAGCCTCGCAACCGTTCGAACTAACGAGAAATCACTCAAGGTCACTCGGAATCACGATATTGACCTTTTCCATAAGGAGTGTATTGAAAGAAGCTAAGGATTCGTTTCCCTAGCCTCGCAATCGTTCAAAATATCGATAAATCAGAGTAGGAGACTCGGGATCGCTATATTTACATTTACCACTCGCTGTATATCGAAAGAAGCGAAGGATTCACTTCCCAAGCATTGCAATAATTCGAAATAACGACAAATCACTCAAGGACACTCCGAATCGCGATATTTACCGTTTCCGCTCGCTGTATATCGAAAGAAGATAAGGATTCACATCTCAAGCCTCGCAATCGTTCAAAATATCGGTATATCAGAGTAGGAGACTCGGGAACGCGATATTTACATTTACCACTGGCTGTATATCGAAAGAAGCGAAGGATTCACATCCCAAGCCTCGCAACCGTTCGAAATAACGAGAAATCACTCAAGGTCACTCGGAATCACGATATTGACCTTTTCCATAAGGAGTGTATTGAAAGAAGCTAAGGATTCGTTTCCCTAGCCTCGCAATCGTTCAAAATATCGATAAATCAGAGTAGGAGACTCGGGATCGCGATATTTACATTTACCACACGCTGTATATCGAAAGAAGCGAAGGATTCACTTCCCAAGCATTGCAATAATTCGAAATAACGACAAATCACTCAAGGACACTCCGAATCGCGATATTTACCGTTTCCGCTCGCTGTATATCGAAAGAAGCGAAGGATTCACATGACAAGCCTCGCAATCCTTCAAAATATCGATAAATCAGAGTAGGAGACTCCGAATGGCGATATTTACCGTTTCCGCTCGCTGTATATCGAAAGAAGCGAAGGATTCACATCACAAGCCTCGCAATCCTTCAAATTATCGATAAATCAGAGTAGGAGACTCCGAATGGCGATATTTACCGTTTCCGCTCGCTGTATATCGAAAGAAGATAAGGATTCACATGACAAGCCTCGCAATCCTTCAAAATATCGATAAATCAGAGTAGGAGACTCCGAATGGCGATATTTACCGTTTCCGCTCGCTGTATATCGAAAGAAGCGAAGGATTCACATCACAAGCCTCGCAATCGTTCAAAATATCGATAAATCAGAGTAGGAGACTCGGGATCGCGATATTTACATTTACCACTCGCTGTATATCGAAAGAAGCGAAGGATTCACTTCCCAAGCATTGCAATAATTCGAAATAACGACAAATCACTCAAGGACACTCCGAATCGCGATATTTACCGTTTCCGCTCGCTGTATATCGAAAGAAGCGAAGGATTCACATCACAAGCCTCGCAATCGTTCAAAATATCGATAATTCACAGTACGAGACTCGGGATCGCGATATTTACATTTACCACTCGCTGTATATCGAAAGAAGCTGATAATTCATTTTCCGAGCCTCGCAACCGTTCGACATAAATACAAATCACTCAAGGACACTCCGAATCGCGATATTTACCTTTTCACTTCCCAAGCATTGCAATAATTCGAAATAACGACAAATCACTCAAGGACACTCCGAATCGCGATATTTACCGTTTCCGCTCGCTGTATATCGAAAGAAGCGAAGGATTCACATCACAAGCCTCGCAATCGTTCAAAATATCGATAAATCACAGTACGAGACTCGGGATCGCGATATTTACATTTACCACTCGCTGTATATCGAAAGAAGCTGATAATTCATTTTCCGAGCCTCGCAACCGTTCGAAATAACGACAAATCACTCAAGGACACTCCGAATCGCGATATTTACCTTTTCCGCTCGCTGAATATCGAAAGAAGCGACGGATTCATATCTCAAGCCTCGCAATCGTTCAAAATATCAATAAATCAGAGTAGGAGACTCGGAATCGCGATATTTACATTTACCACTCGCTGTATATCGAAAGAAGCGAAGGATTCACTTCACAAGCCTCACAATAATTAGAAATAACGACAAATCACTCAAGGACACTCCCAATCGCGATATTGACCGATTCCGCTTGCTGTATATCGAAAGCAGCGAAGGATTCACATCCCAAGCCTCGCAATCGTTCAAAATATCGATAAATCAGAGTAGGACACTCCGAATCGCGATATTTACCGTTTCCGCTCGCTGTATATCGGAAGAAGATAAGGATTCACATCTCAAGCCTCGCAATCGTTCAAAATATCGGTATATCAGAGTAGGAGACTCGGGAACGCGATATTTACATTTACCACTCGCTGTATATCGAAAGAAGCGAAGGATTCACATCTCAAGCCTCGCAACCGTTCGAAATAACGAGAAATCACTCAAGGTCACTCGGAATCACGATATTGACCTTTTCTATAAGGAGTGTATTGAAAGAAGCTAAGGATTCGTTTCCCTAGCCTCGCAATCGTTCAAAATATCGATAAATCAGAGTAGGAGACTCGGGATCGCGATATTTACATTTACCACTCGCTGTATATCGAAAGAAGCGAAGGATTCACTTCCCAAGCATTGCAATAATTCGAAATAACGACAAATCACTCAAGGACACTCCGAATCGCGATATTTACCGTTTCCGCTCGCTGTATATCGAAAGAAGCGAAGGATTCACATCACAAGCCTCGCAATCGTTCAAAATATCGATAAATCACAGTACGAGACTCGGGATCGCGATATTTACATTTACCACTCGCTGTATATCGAAAGAAGCTGATAATTCATTTTCCGAGCCTCGCAACCGTTCGACATAAATACAAATCACCCAAGGACACTCCGAATCGCGATATTTACCTTTTCCGCTCGCTGAATATCGAAAGAAGCGACGGATTCATATCTCAAGCCTCGCAATCGTTCAAAATATCAATAAATCAGAGTAGGAGACTCGGAATCGCGATATTTACATTTACCACTCGCTGTATATCGAAAGAAGCGAAGGATTCACTTCACAAGCCTCACAATAATTCGAAATAACGACAAATCACTCAAGGACACTCCCAATCGCGATATTTACCTTTTCCGCTCGCTGTATATCGAAAGAAGAAAAGGATTCACATCTCAAGCCTCGCAATAATTCGAAATAACGGGAAATCAATCAAGGACACTCGGAATCATGATATTGACCTTTTCCACACGCAGTGTATTGAAAGAAGCTAAGGATTCGTTTCCCAAGAATCGCAATCGTTCAAAATATCGATAAAACAGAGTATCAGAGTCGGAAACGCGATATTTACCTTTTCCGCTCGCTGTATATCGAATGAAGCGAAGGATTCCCTTCCCAAGCCTCGCAATAATTCGAAATAACGACGAATCACTCAAGGTCACTCCGAATCGCGATATTTACCGTTTCCGCTCGCTGTATATCGAAAGAAGATAAGGATTCACATCTCAAGCCTCGCAATCGTTCAAAATATCGGTATATCAGAGTAGGAGACTCGGGAACGCGATATTTACATTTACCACTCGCTGTATATCGAAAGAGGCGAAGGATTCACTTCCCAAGCATCACAATAATTCGAAATAACGACAAATCACTCAAGGACGCTCCGACTCGCGATATTTACCGTTTCTGCTCGCTGTATATCGAAAGAAGCGAAGGATTCACATCACAAGCCTCGCAACCGTTCGAAATAACGAGAAATCACTCAAGGTCACTCGGAATCACGATATTAACCTTTTCCATAAGGAGTGTATTGAAAGAAGCTAAGGATTCACATCACAAGCCTCGCAATCGTTCAAAATATCGATAAATCACAGTACGAGACTCGGGATCGCGATATTTACATTTACCACTCGCTGTATATCGAAAGAAGCTGATAATTCATTTTCCGAGCCTCGCAACCGTTCGAAATAACGACAAATCACTCAAGGACACTCCGAATCGCGATATTTACCTTTTCCGCTCGCTGAATATCGAAAGAAGCGACGGATTCATATCTCAAGCCTCGCAATCGTTCAAAATATCAATAAATCAGAGTAGGAGACTCGGAATCGCGATATTTACATTTACCACTCGCTGTATATCGAAAGAAGCGAAGGATTCACTTCACAAGCCTCACAATAATTCGAAATAACGACAAATCACTCAAGGACACTCCGAATCGCGATATTTACCGTTTCCGCTTGCTGTATATCGAAAGAAGCGAAGGATTCACATCCCAGGCCTTGCAATCGTTCAAAATATCGATAAATCAGAGTAGGACACTCCGAATCGCGATATTTACTGTTTCCGCTCGCTGTATATCGGAAGAAGATAAGGATTCACATCCCAAATCTCGCAATCGTTTAAAATATCGATAAATCAGAGTAGGAGACTCGGGATCGCGATATTTACATTTACCACTCGCTGTATATCGAAAGAAGCGAAGGATTCACATCCCAAGCCTCGCAACCGTTCGAAATAACGAGAAATCACTCAAGGTCACTCGGAATCACGATATTGACCTTTTCCATAAGGAGTGTATTGAAAGAAGCTAAGGATTCGTTTCCCTAGCCTCGCAATCGTTCAAAATATCGATTTATCAGAGTAGGAGACTCGGGATCGCGATATTTACATTTACCACTCGCTGTATATCGAAAGAAGCGAAGGATTCACTTCACAAGCCTCACAATAATTCGAAATAACGACAAATCACTCAAGGACACTCCGAATCGCGATATTTACCGTTTCCGCTTGCTGTATATCGAAAGAAGCGAAGGATTCACATCCCAGGCCTTGCAATCGTTCAAAATATCGATAAATCAGAGTAGGACACTCCGAATCGCGATATTTACTGTTTCCGCTCGCTGTATATCGGAAGAAGATAAGGATTCACATCCCAAATCTCGCAATCGTTTAAAATATCGATAAATCAGAGTAGGAGACTCGGGATCGCGATATTTACATTTACCACTCGCTGTATATCGAAAGAAGCGAAGGATTCACATCCCAAGCCTCGCAACCGTTCGAAATAACGAGAAATCACTCAAGGTCACTCGGAATCACGATATTGACCTTTTCCATAAGGAGTGTATTGAAAGAAGCTAAGGATTCGTTTCCCTAGCCTCGCAATCGTTCAAAATATCGATTTATCAGAGTAGGAGACTCGGGATCGCGATATTTACATTTACCACTCGCTGTATATCGAAAGAAGCGAAGGATTCACTTCCCAAGCATTGCAATAATTCGAAATAACGACAAATCACTCAAGGACACTCCGAATCGCGATATTTACCGTTTCCGCTCGCTGTATATCGAAAGAAGCGAAGGATTCACATCACAAGCCTCGCAATCGTTCAAAATATCGATAAATCACAGTACGAGACTCGGGATCGCGATATTTACATTTACCACTCTCTGTATATCGAAAGAAGCTGATAATTCATTTTCCGAGCCTCGCAACCGTTCGAAATAAATACAAATCACCCAAGGACACTCCGAATCGCGATATTTACCTTTTCCGCTCGCTGAATATCGAAAGAAGCGACGGATTCATATCTCAAGCCTCGCAATAATTCGAAATAACGACAAATCACTCAAGGACACTCCCAATCGCGATATTCACCTTTTCCGCTCGCTGTATATCGAAAGAAGAAAAGGATTCACATCTCAAGCCTCGCAATAATTCGAAATAACGGGAAATCAATCAAGGACACTCGGAATCACGATATTAACCTTTTCCATAAGGAGTGTATTGAAAGAAGCTAAGGATTCACATCCCAAATCTCGCAATCGTTTAAAATATCGATAAATCACAATAGGAGACTCGGGATCGCGATATTTACATTTACCACTCGCTGTATATCGAAAGAAGCTGATAATTCATTTTCCGAGCCTCGCAACCGTTCGAAATAAATACAAATCACCCAAGGACACTCCGAATCGCGATATTTACCTTTTCCGCTCGCTGAATATCGAAAGAAGCGACGGATTCATATCTCAAGCCTCGCAATAATTCGAAATAACGACAAATCACTCAAGGACACTCCCAATCGCGATATTCACCTTTTCCGCTCGCTGTATATCGAAAGAAGAAAAGGATTCACATCTCAAGCCTCGCAATAATTCGAAATAACGGGAAATCAATCAAGGACACTCGGAATCACGATATTGACCTTTTCCACACGCAGTGTATTGAAAGAAGCTAAGGATTCGTTTCCCAAGAATCGCAATCGTTCAAAATATCGATAAATCAGAGTATCAGAGTCGGAAACGCGATATTTACCTTTTCCGCTCGCTGTATATCGAAAGAAGCGAAGGATTCCCTTCCCAAGCCTCGCAATAATTCGAAATAACAACGAATCACTCAAGGTCACTCCGAATCGCGATATTTACCGTTTCCGCTCGCTGTATATCGAAAGAAGATAAGGATTCACATCTCAAGCCTCGCAATCGTTCAAAATATCGGTATATCAGTGTAGGAGACTCGGGAACGCGATATTTACATTTACCACTCGCTGTATATCGAAAGAGGCGAAGTATTCACTTCCCAAGCATCACAATAATTCGAAATAACGACAAATCACTCAAGGTCACTCCGACTCGCGATATTTACCGTTTCTACTCGCTGTATATCGAAAGAAGCGAAGGATTCACATCACACCCTCGCAACCGTTCGAAATAACGAGAAATCACTCAAGGTCACTCGGAATCACGATATTAACCTTTTCCATAAGGAGTGTATTGAAAGAAGCTAAGGATTCACATCCCAAATCTCGCAATCGTTTAAAATATCGATAAATCACAATAGGAGACTCGGGATCGCGATATTTACCGTTTCCGCTCGCTGTATATCGGAAGAAGATAAGGATTCACATCCCAAATCTCGCAATCATTTAAAATATCGATAAATCACAATAGGAGACTCGGGATCGCGATATTTACATTTACCACTCGCTGTATATCGCAAGAAGCTAATAATTCATTTTCCGAGAATCGCAACCGTTCGAAATAACGACAAATCACTCAAGGACACTCCGAATCGCGATATTTACCGTTTCCGCTTGCTGTATATCGAAAGAAGCGAAGGATTCACATCCCAGGCCTCGCAATCGTTCAAAATATCGATAAATCAGAGTAGGACACTCCGAATCGCGATATTTACCGTTTCCGCTCGCTGTATATCGGAAGAAGATAAGGATTCACATCCCAAATCTCGCAATCGTTTAAAATATCGATAAATGACAATAGGGGACTCGGGATCGCGATATTTACATTTACCACTCGCTGTATATCGCAAGAAGCTAATAATTCATTTTCCGAGAATCGCAACCGTTCGAAATAACGACAAATCACTCAAGGACACTCCGAATCGCGATATTTACCGTTTCCGCTTGCTGTATATCGAAAGAATCGAGGGATTCACATCCCAAGCCTCGCAACCGTTCGAAATAACGAGAAATCACTCAAGGTCACTCGGAATCACGATATTGACCTTTTCCATAAGGAGTGTATTGAAAGAAGCTAAGGATTCGTTTCCCTAGCCTCGCAATCGTTCAAAATATCGATAAATCAGAGTAGGAGACTTGGGATCGCGATATTTACATTTACCACTCCCTGTATATCGAAAGAAGCGAAGGATTCACTTCCCAAGCATTGCAATAATTCGAAATAACGACAAATCACTCAAGGACACTCCGAATCACGATATTTACCGTTTCCGCTCGCTGTATATCGAAAGAAGATAAGGATTCACATCTCAAGCCTCGCAATCGTTCAAAATATCGGTATATCAGAGTAGGAGACTCGGGAACGCGATATTTACATTTACCACTCGCTGTATATCGAAAGAAGCGAAGGATTCACATCCCAAGCCTCGCAACCGTTCGAAATAACGAGAAATCACTCAAGGTCACTCGGAATCACGATATTGACCTTTTCCATAAGGAGTGTATTGAAAGAAGCTAAGGATTCGTTTCCCTAGCCTCGCAATCGTTCAAAATATCGATAAATCAGAGTAGGAGACTTGGGATCGCGATATTTACATTTACCACTCGCTGTATATCGAAAGAAGCGAAGGATTCACTTCCCAAGCATTGCAATAATTCGAAATAACGACAAATCACTCAAGGACACTCCGAATCGCGATATTTACCGTTTCCGCTCGCTGTATATCGAAAGAAGATAAGGATTCACATCTCAAGCCTCGCAATCGTTCAAAATATCGATATATCAGAGTAGGAGACTCGGGAACGCGATATTTACATTTACCACTCGCTGTATATCGAAAGAAGCGAAGGATTCACATCCCAAGCCTCGCAACCGTTCGAAATAACGAGAAATCACTCAAGGTCACTCGGAATCACGATATTGACCTTTTCCATAAGGAGTGTATTGAAAGAAGCTAAGGATTCGTTTCCCTAGCCTCGCAATCGTTCAAAATATCGATAAATCAGAGTAGGAGACTCGGGATCGCGATATTTACATTTACCACTCGCTGTATATCGAAAGAAGCGAAGGATTCACTTCCCAAGCATTGCAATAATTCGAAATAACGACAAATCACTCAAGGACACTCCGAATCGCGATATTTACCGTTTCCGCTCGCTGTATATCGAAAGAAGCGAAGGATTCACATCCCAGGCCTCGCAATCGTTCAAAATATCGATAAATCAGAGTAGGACACTCCGAGTCGCAATATTTACCGTTTCCGCTCGCTGTATATCGGAAGAAGATAAGGATTCACATCCCAAATCTCGCAATCGTTTAAAATATCCATAAATCACAATAGGAGACTCAGGATCGCGATATTTACATTTACCACTCGCTGTATATCGAAAGAAGCGAGGGATTCACATCCCAAGAATCGCAACCGTTCGAACTAACGAGAAATCACTCAAGGTCACTCGGAATCACGATATTGACCTTTTCCGTAAGGAGTGTATTGAAAGAAGCTAAGGATTCGTTTCCCTAGCCTCGCAATCGTTCAAAATATCGATAAATCAGAGTAGGAGACTCGGGATCGCGATATTTACATTTACCACTCGCTGTATATCGAAAGAAGCGAAGGATTCACATCCCAAGCCTCGCAACCGTTCGAAATAACGAGAAATCACTCAAGGTCACTCGGAATCGCGATATTGACCTTTTCCATAAGGAGTGTATTGAAAGAAGCTAAGGATTCGTTTCCCTAGCCTCGCAATCGTTCAAAATATCGATAAATCAGAGTAGGAGACTCGGGATCGCGATATTTACATTTACCACTCGCTGTATATCGAAAGAAGCGAAGGATTCACTTCCCAAGCATTGCAATAATTCGAAATAACGACAAATCACTCAAGGACACTCCGAATCGCGATATTTACCGTTTCCGCTCGCTGTATATCGAAAGAAGCGAAGGATTCACATCCCAGGCCTCGCAATCGTTCAAAATATCGATAAATCAGAGTAGGACACTCCGAGTCGCGATATTTACCGTTTCCGCTCGCTGTATATCGGAAGAAGATAAGGATTCACATCCCAAATCTCGCAATCGTTTAAAATATCCATAAATCACAATAGGAGACTCAGGATCGCGATATTTACATTTACCACTCGCTGTATATCGAAAGAAGCGAGGGATTCACATCCCAAGAATCGCAACCGTTCGAACTAACGAGAAATCACTCAAGGTCACTCGGAATCACGATATTGACCTTTTCCATAAGGAGTGTATTGAAAGAAGCTAAGGATTCGTTTCCCTATCCTCGCAATCGTTCAAAATATCGATAAATCAGAGTAGGAGACTCGGGATCGCGATATTTACATTTACCACTCGCTGTATATCGAAAGAAGCGAAGGATTCACATCCCAAGCCTCGCAACCGTTCGAAATAACGAGAAATCACTCAAGGTCACTCGGAATCACGATATTGACCTTTTCCATAAGGAGTGTATTGAAAGAAGCTAAGGATTCGTTTCCCTAGCCTCGCAATCGTTCAAAATATCGATAAATCAGAGTAGGAGACTCGGGATCGCGATATTTACATTTACCACTCGCTGTATATCGAAAGAAGCGAGGGATTCACATCCCAAGCCTCGCAACCGTTCGAACTAACGAGAAATCACTCAAGGTCACTCGGAATCACGATATTGACCTTTTCCATAAGGAGTGTATTGAAAGAAGCTAAGGATTCGTTTCCCTAGCCTCGCAATCGTTCAAAATATCGATAAATCAGAGTAGGACACTCCGAGTCGCGATATTTACCGTTTCCGCTCGCTGTATATCGGAAGAAGATAAGGATTCACATCCCAAATCTCGCAATCGTTTAAAATATCCATAAATCACAATAGGAGACTCAGGATCGCGATATTTACATTTACCACTCGCTGTATATCGAAAGAAGCGAGGGATTCACATCCCAAGAATCGCAACCGTTCGAACTAACGAGAAATCACTCAAGGTCACTCGGAATCACGATATTGACCTTTTCCATAAGGAGTGTATTGAAAGAAGCTAAGGATTCGTTTCCCTATCCTCGCAATCGTTCAAAATATCGATAAATCAGAGTAGGAGACTCGGGATCGCGATATTTACATTTACCACTCGCTGTATATCGAAAGAAGCGAAGGATTCACATCCCAAGCCTCGCAACCGTTCGAAATAACGAGAAATCACTCAAGGTCACTCGGAATCACGATATTGACCTTTTCCATAAGGAGTGTATTGAAAGAAGCTAAGGATTCGTTTCCCTAGCCTCGCAATCGTTCAAAATATCGATAAATCAGAGTAGGAGACTCGGGATCGCGATATTTACATTTACCACTCGCTGTATATCGAAAGAAGCGAGGGATTCACATCCCAAGCCTCGCAACCGTTCGAACTAACGAGAAATCACTCAAGGTCACTCGGAATCACGATATTGACCTTTTCCATAAGGAGTGTATTGAAAGAAGCTAAGGATTCGTTTCCCTAGCCTCGCAATCGTTCAAAATATCGATAAATCAGAGTAGGAGACTTGGGATCGCGATATTTACATTTACCACTCGCTGTATATCGAAAGAAGCGAAGGATTCACTTCCCAAGCATTGCAATAATTCGAAATAACGACAAATCACTCAAGGACACTCCGAATCGCGATATTTACCGTTTCCGCTCCCTGTATATCGAAAGAAGATAAGGATTCACATCTCAAGCCTCGCAATCGTTCAAAATATCGGTATATCAGAGTAGGAGACTCGGGAACGCGATATTTACATTTACCACTCGCTGTATATCGAAAGAAGCGAAGGATTCACATCCCAAGCCTCGCAACCGTTCGAAATAACGAGAAATCACTCAAGGTCACTCGGAATCACGATATTGACCTTTTCCATAAGGAGTGTATTGAAAGAAGCTAAGGATTCGTTTCCCTAGCCTCGCAATCGTTCAAAATATCGATAAATCAGAGTAGGAGACTCGGGATCGCGATATTTACATTTACCACTCGCTGTATATCGAAAGAAGCGAAGGATTCACTTCACAAGCCTCACAATAATTCGAAATAACGACAAATCACTCAAGGACACTCCCAATCGCGATATTTACCTTTTCCGCTCGCTGTATATCGAAAGAAGAAAAGGATTCACATCCCAAGCCTCGCAACCGTTCGAAATAACGAGAAATCACTCAAGGTCACTCGGAATCACGATATTGACCTTTTCCATAAGGAGTGTATTGAAAGAAGCTAAGGATTCGTTTCCCTAGCCTCGCAATCGTTCAAAATATCGATAAATCAGAGTAGGAGACTTGGGATCGCGATATTTACATTTACCACTCGCTGTATATCGAAAGAAGCGAAGGATTCACTTCCCAAGCATTGCAATAATTCGAAATAACGACAAATCACTCAAGGACACTCCGAATCGCGATATTTACCGTTTCCGCTCGCTGTATATCGAAAGAAGCGAAGGATTCCCTTCCCAAGCCTCGCAATAATTCGAAATAACGACGAATCACTCAAGGTCACTCCGAATCGCGATATTTACCGTTTCCGCTCGCTGTATATCGAAAGAAGATAAGGATTCACATCTCAAGCCTCGCAATCGTTCAAAATATCGGTATATCAGAGTAGGAGACTCGGGAACGCGATATTTACATTTACCACTCGCTGTATATCGAAAGAGGCGAAGGATTCACTTCCCAAGCATCACAATAATTCGAAATAACGACAAATCACTCAAGGACACTCCGACTCGCGATATTTACCGTTTCTGCTCGCTGTATATCGAAAGAAGCGAAGGATTCACATCACAAGCCTCGCAATCCTTCAAAATATCGATAAATCAGAGTAGGAGACTCCGAATCGCGATATTTACCGTTTCCGCTCGCTGTATATCGAAAGAAGATAAGGATTCACATCTCAAGCCTCGCAATCGTTCAAAATATCGGTATATCAGAGTAATAGACTCGGGAACGCGATATTTACATTTACCACTCGCTGTATATCGAAAGAAGCGAAGGATTCACATCCCAAGCCTCGCAACCGTTCGAAATAACGAGAAATCACTCAAGGTCACTCGGAATCACGATATTGACCTTTTCCATAAGGAGTGTATTGAAAGAAGCTCAGGATTTGTTTCCCTAGCCTCGCAATCGTTCAAAATATCGATAAATCAGAGTAGGAGACTCGAGATCGCGATATTTACATTTACCACTCGCTGTATATCGAAATAAGCGAAGGATTCACTTCCCAAGCATTGCAATAATTCGAAATAACGACAAATCACTCAAGGACACTCCGAATCGCGATATTTACCGTTTCCGCTCGCTGTATATCGAAAGAAGCGAAGGATTCACATCCCAGGCCTCGCAATCGTTCAAAATATCGATAAATCAGAGTAGGACACTCCGAATCGCGATATTTACCGTTTCCGCTCGCTGTATATCGGAAGAAGATAAGGATTCACATCCCAAATCACGCAATCGTTTAAAATATCCATAAATCACAATAGGAGACTCAGGATCGCGATATTTACATTTACCACTCGCTGTATATCGAAAGAAGCGAGGGATTCACATCCCAAGCCTCGCAACCGTTCGAAATAACGAGAAATCACTCAAGGTCACTCGGAATCACGATATTGACCTTTTCCATAAGGAGTGTATTGAAAGAAGCTAAGGATTCGTTTCCCTAGCCTCGCAATCGTTCAAAATATCGATAAATCAGAGTAGGAGACTCGGGATCGCGATATTTACATTTACCACTCGCTGTATATCGAAAGAAGCGAAGGATTCACATCCCAAGCCTCGCAACCGTTCGAAATAACGAGAAATCACTCAAGGTCACTCGGAATCACGATATTGACCTTTTCCATAAGGAGTGTATTGAAAGAAGCTAAGGATTCGTTTCCCTAGCCTCGCAATCGTTCAAAATATCGATAAATCAGAGTAGGAGACTCGGGATCGCGATATTTACATTTACCACACGCTGTATATCGAAAGAAGCGAAGGATTCACTTCACAAGCCTCACAATAATTCGAAATAACGACAAATCACTCAAGGACACTCCCAATCGCGATATTTACCTTTTCCGCTCGCTGTATATCGAAAGAAGAAAAGGATTCACATCTCAAGCCTCGCAATAATTCGAAATAACGGGAAATCAATCAAGGACACTCGGAATCACGATATTGACCTTTTCCACACGCAGTGTATTGAAAGAAGCTAAGGATTCGTTTCCCAAGAATCGCAATCGTTCAAAATATCGATAAATCAGAGTATCAGAGTCGGAAACGCGATATTTACCTTTTCCGCTCGCTGTATATCGAAAGAAGCGAAGGATTCCCTTCCCAAGCCTCGCAATAATTCGAAATAACGACGAATCACTCAAGGTCACTCCGAATCGCGATATTTACCGTTTCCGCTCGCTGTATATCGAAAGAAGATAAGGATTCACATCTCAAGCCTCGCAATCGTTCAAAATATCGGTATATCAGAGTAGGAGACTCGGGAACGCGATATTTACATTTACCACTCGCTGTATATCGAAAGAGGCGAAGGATTCACTTCCCAAGCATCACAATAATTCGAAATAACGACAAATCACTCAAGGACACTCCGACTCGCGATATTTACCGTTTCTGCTCGCTGTATATCGAAAGAAGCGAAGGATTCACATCACAAGCCTCGCAATCCTTCAAAATATCGATAAATCAGAGTAGGAGACTCCGAATCGCGATATTTACCGTTTCCGCTCGCTGTATATCGAAAGAAGATAAGGATTCACATCTCAAGCCTCGCAATCGTTCAAAATATCGGTATATCAGAGTAATAGACTCGGGAACGCGATATTTACATTTACCACTCGCTGTATATCGAAAGAAGCGAAGGATTCACATCCCAAGCCTCGCAACCGTTCGAAATAACGAGAAATCACTCAAGGTCACTCGGAATCACGATATTGACCTTTTCCATAAGGAGTGTATTGAAAGAAGCTAAGGATTCGTTTCCCTATCCTCGCAATCGTTCAAAATATCGATAAATCAGAGTAGGAGACTCGGGATCGCGATATTTACATTTACCACTCGCTGTATATCGAAAGAAGCGAAGGATTCACATCCCAGGCCTCGCAATCGTTCAAAATATAGATAAATCAGAGTAGGACACTCCGAATCGCGATATTTACCGTTTCCGCTCGCTGTATATCGGAAGAAGATAAGGATTCACATCCCAAATCTCGCAATCGTTTAAAATATCCAGAAATCACAATAGGAGACTCAGGATCGCGATATTTACATTTACCACTCGCTGTATATCGGAAGAAGCGAGGGATTCACATCCCAAGCCTCGCAACCGTTCGAAGTAACGAGAAATCACTCAAGGTCACTCGGAATCACGATATTGACCTTTTCCATAAGGAGTGTATTGAAAGAAGCTAAGGATTCGTTTCCCTATCCTCGCAATCGTTCAAAATATCGATAAATCAGAGTAGGAGACTCGGGATCGCGATATTTACATTTACCACTCGCTGTATATCGAAAGAAGCGAAGGATTCACTTCCCAAGCATTGCAATAATTCGAAATAACGACAAATCACTCAAGGACACTCCGAATCGCGATATTTACCGTTTCCGCTCGCTGTATATCGAAAGAAGATAAGGATTCACATCTCAAGCCTCGCAATCGTTCAAAATATCGGTATATCAGAGTAGGAGAGTCGGGAACGCGATATTTACATTTACCACTCGCTGTATATCGAAAGAAGCGAAGGATTCACATCCCAAGCCTCGCAACCGTTCGAAATAACGAGAAATCACTCAAGGTCACTCGGAATCACGATATTGAACTTTTCCATAAGGAGTGTATTGAAAGAAGCTAAGGATTCGTTTCCCTAGCCTCGCAATCGTTCAAAATATCGATAAATCAGAGTAGGAGACTTGGGATCGCGATATTTACATTTACCACTCGCTGTATATCGAAAGAAGCGAAGGATTCACTTCCCAAGCATTGCAATAATTCGAAATAACGACAAATCACTCAAGGACACTCCGAATCGCGATATTTACCGTTTCCGCTCGCTGTATATCGAAAGAAGATAAGGATTCACATCTCAAGCCTCGCAATCGTTCAAAATATCGGTATATCAGAGTAGGAGACTCGGGAACGCGATATTTACATTTACCACTCGCTGTATATCGAAAGAAGCGAAGGATTCACATCCCAAGCCTCGCAACCGTTCGAAATAACGAGAAATCACTCAAGGTCACTCGGAATCACGATATTGACCTTTTCCATAAGGAGTGTATTGAAAGAAGCTAAGGATTCGTTTCCCTAGCCTCGCAATCGTTCAAAATATCGATAAATCAGAGTAGGAGACTCGGGATCGCGATATTTACATTTACCACTCGCTGTATATCGAAAGAAGCGAAGGATTCACTTCACAAGCCTCACAATAATTCGAAATAACGACAAATCACTCAAGGACACTCCGAATCGCGATATTTACCGTTTCCGCTCGCTGTATATCGAAAGAAGCGAAGGATTCACATCCCAGGCCTCGCAATCGTTCAAAATATCGATAAATCAGAGTAGGACACTCCGAATCGCGATATTTACCGTTTCCGCTCGCTGTATATCGGAAGAAGATAAGGATTCACATCCCAAATCTCGCAATCGTTTAAAATATCCATAAATCACAATAGGAGACTCAGGATCGCGATATTTACATTTACCACTCGCTGTATATCGAAAGAAGCGAGGGATTCACATCCCAAGCCTCGCAACCGTTCGAACTAACGAGAAATCACTCAAGGTCACTCGGAATCACGATATTGACCTTTTCCATAAGGAGTGTATTGAAAGAAGCTAAGGATTCGTTTCCCTAGCCTCGCAATCGTTCAAAATATCGATAAATCAGAGTAGGAGACTCGGGATCGCGATATTTACATTTACCACTCGCTGTATATCGAAAGAAGCGAAGGATTCACTTCCCAAGCATTGCAATAATTCGAAATAACGACAAATCACTCAAGGACACTCCGAATCGCGATATTTACCGTTTCCGCTCGCTGTATATCGAAAGAAGATAAGGATTCACATCTCAAGCCTCGCAATCGTTCAAAATATCGGTATATCAGAGTAGGAGACTCGGGAACGCGATATTTACATTTACCACTCGCTGTATATCGAAAGAAGCGAAGGATTCACATCCCAAGCCTCGCAACCGTTCGAAATAACGAGAAATCACTCAAGGTCACTCGGAATCACGATATTGAACTTTTCCATAAGGAGTGTATTGAAAGAAGCTAAGGATTCGTTTCCCTAGCCTCGCAATCGTTCAAAATATCGATAAATCAGAGTAGGAGACTTGGGATCGCGATATTTACATTTACCACTCGCTGTATATCGAAAGAGGCGAAGGATTCACTTCCCAAGCATCACAATAATTCGAAATAACGACAAATCACTCAAGGACACTCCGACTCGCGATATTTACCGTTTCTGCTCGCTGTATATCGAAAGAAGCGAAGGATTCACATCACAAGCCTCGCAATCCTTCAAAATATCGATAAATCAGAGTAGGAGACTCCGAATCGCGATATTTACCGTTTCCGCTCGCTGTATATCGAAAGAAGATAAGGATTCACATCTCAAGCCTCGCAATCGTTCAAAATATCGGTATATCAGAGTAATAGGCTCGGGAACGCGATATTTACATTTACCACTCGCTGTATATCGAAAGAAGCGAAGGATTCACATCCCAAGCCTCGCAACCGTTCGAAATAACGAGAAATCACTCAAGGTCACTCGGAATCACGATATTGACCTTTTCCATAAGGAGTGTATTGAAAGAAGCTAAGGATTCGTTTCCCTAGCCTCGCAATCGTTCAAAATATCGATAAATCAGAGTAGGAGACTCGGGATCGCGATATTTACATTTACCACTCGCTGTATATCGAAAGAAGCGAAGGATTCACTTCCCAAGCATTGCAATAATTCGAAATAACGACAAATCACTCAAGGACACTCCGAATCGCGATATTTACCGTTTCCGCTCGCTGTATATCGAAAGAAGATAAGGATTCACATCTCAAGCCTCGCAATCGTTCAAAATATCGGTATATCAGAGTAATAGACTCGGGAACGCGATATTTACATTTACCACTCGCTGTATATCGAAAGAAGCGAAGGATTCACATCCCAAGCCTCGCAACCGTTCGAAATAACGAGAAATCACTCAAGGTCACTCGGAATCACGATATTGACCTTTTCCATATGGAGTGTATTGAAAGAAGCTAAGGATTCGTTTCCCTAGCCTCGCAATCGTTCAAAATATCGATAAATCAGAGTAGGAGACTCGGGATCGCGATATTTACATTTACCACTCGCTGTATATCGAAAGAAGCGAAGGATTCACTTCCCAAGCATTGCAATAATTCGAAATAACGACAAATCACTCAAGGACACTCCCAATCGCGATATTTACCTTTTCCGCTCGCTGTATATCGAAAGAAGAAAAGGATTCACATCTCAAGCCTCGCAATCGTTCAAAATATCGATAAATGACAGTACGAGACTCGGGATCGCGATATTTACATTTACCACTCGCTGTATATCGAAAGAAGCTGATAATTCATTTTCCGAGCCTCGCAACCGTTCGACATAAATACAAATCACTCAAGGACACTCCGAATCGCGATATTTACCTTTTCCGCTCGCTGAATATCGAAAGAAGCGACGGATTCATATCTCAAGCCTCGCAATCGTTCAAAATATCAATAAATCAGAGTAGGAGACTCGGAATCGCGATATTTACATTTACCACTCGCTGAATATCGAAAGAAGCGAAGGATTCACTTCACAAGCCTCGCAATAATTCGAAATAACGACAAATCACTCAAGGACACTCCCAATCGCGATATTTACCTTTTCCGCTCGCTGTATATCGAAAGAAGAAAAGGATTCACATCTCAAGCCTCGCAATAATTCGAAATAACGGGAAATCAATCAAGGACACTCGGAATCACGATATTGACCTTTTCCACACGCAGTGTATTGAAAGAAGCTAAGGATTCGTTTCCCAAGAATCGCAATCGTTCAAAATATCGATAAAACAGAGTATCAGAGTCGGAAACGCGATATTTACCTTTTCCGCTCGCTGTATATCGAAAGAAGCGAAGGATTCCCTTCCCAAGCCTCGCAATAATTCGAAATAACGACGAATCACTCAAGGTCACTCCGAATCGCGATATTTACCGTTTCCGCTCGCTGTATATCGAAAGAAGATAAGGATTCACATCTCAAGCCTCGCAATCGTTCAAAATATCGGTATATCAGAGTAGGAGACTCAGGAACGCGATATTTACATTTACCACTCGCTGTATATCGAAAGAGGCGAAGGATTCACTTCCCAAGCATCACAATAATTCGAAATAACGACAAATCACTCAAGGACACTCCGACTCGCGATATTTACCGCTTCTGCTCGCTGTATATCGAAAGAAGCGAAGGATTCACATCACAAGCCTCGCAACCGTTCGAAATAACGAGAAATCACTCAAGGTCACTCGGAATCACGATATTAACCTTTTCCATAAGGAGTGTATTGAAAGAAGCTAAGGATTCACATCACAAGCCTCGCAATCGTTCAAAATATCGATAAATGACAGTACGAGACTCGGGATCGCGATATTTACATTTACCACTCGCTGTATATCGAAAGAAGCTGATAATTCATTTTCCGAGCCTCGCAACCGTTCGAAATAACGACAAATCACTCAAGGACACTCCGAATCGCGATATTTACCTTTTCCGCTCGCTGAATATCGAAAGAAGCGACGGATTCATATCTCAAGCCTCGCAATAATTCGAAATAACGACAAATCACTCAAGGACACTCCCAATCGCGATATTCACCTTTTCCGCTCGCTGTATATCGAAAGAAGAAAAGGATTCACATTTCAAGCCTCGGAATAATTCGAAATAACGACGAATCACTCAAGGTCACTCCGAATCGCGATATTAACCTTTTCCATAAGGAGTGTATCGAAAGAAGATAAGGATTCACATCTCAAGCCTCGCAATCCTTCAAAATATCGGTATATCAGAGTAGGAGACTCGGGAACGCGATATTTACATTTACCACTCGCTGTATATCGAAAGAGGCGAAGGATTCACTTCCCAAGCATCACAATAATTCGAAATAACGACAAATCACTCAAGGACACTCCGACTCGCGATATTTACCGTTTCTACTCGCTGTATATCGAAAGAAGCGAAGGATTCACATCACACCCTCGCAACCGTTCGAAATAACGAGAAATCACTCAAGGTCACTCGGAATCACGATATTGACCTTTTCCATAAGGAGTGTATTGAAAGAAGATAAGGATTCACATCTCAAGCCTCGCAATCCTTCAAAATATCGGTATATCAGAGTAGGAGACTCGGGATCGCGATATTTACCGTTTCCGCTCGCTGTATATCGGAAGAAGATAAGGATTCACATCCCAAATCTCGCAATCATTTAAAATATCGATAAATCACAATAGGAGACTCGGGATCGCGATATTTACATTTACCACTCGGTGTATATCGCAAGAAGCTAATAATTCATTTTCCGAGAATCGCAACCGTTCGAAATAACGACAAATCACTCAAGGACACTCCGAATCGCGATATTTACCGTTTCCGCTTGCTGTATATCGAAAGAAGCGAAGGATTCACATCCCAGGCCTCGCAATCGTTCAAAATATCGATAAATCAGAGTAGGACACTCCGAATCGCGATATTTACCGTTTCCGCTCGCTGTATATCGGAAGAAGATAAGGATTCACATCCCAAATCTCGCAATCGTTTAAAATATCGATAAATGACAATAGGGGACTCGGGATCGCGATATTTACATTTACCACTCGCTGTATATCGAAAGAAGCGAGGGATTCACATCCCAAGCCTCGCAACCGTTCGAACTAACGAGAAATCACTCAAGGTCACTCGGAATCACGATATTGACCTTTTCCATAAGGAGTGTATTGAAAGAAGCTAAGGATTCGTTTCCCTAGCCTCGCAATCGTTCAAAATATCGATAAATCAGAGTAGGAGACTCGGGATCGCGATATTTACATTTACCACTCGCTGTATATCGAAAGAAGCGAAGGATTCACATCCCAAGCCTCGCAACCGTTCGAAATAACGAGAAATCACTCAAGGTCACTCGGAATCACGATATTGACCTTTTCCATAAGGAGTGTATTGAAAGAAGCTAAGGATTCGTTTCCCTAGCCTCGCAATCGTTCAAAATATCGATAAATCAGAGTAGGAGACTTGGGATCGCTATATTTACATTTACCACTCGCTGTATATCGAAAGAAGCGAAGGATTCACTTCCGAAGCATTGCAATAATTCGAAATAACGACAAATCACTCAAGGACACTCCGAATCACGATATTTACCGTTTCCGCTCGCTGTATATCGAAAGAAGATAAGGATTCACATCTCAAGCCTCGCAATCGTTCAAAATATCGGTATATCAGAGGAGGAGACTCGGGAACGCGATATTTACATTTACCACTCGCTGTATATCGAAAGAAGCGAAGGATTCACATCCCAAGCCTCGCAATCGTTCGAAATAACGAGAAATCACTCAAGGTCACTCGGAATCACGATATTGACCTTTTCCATAAGGAGTGTATTGAAAGAAGCTAAGGATTCGTTTCCCTAGCCTCGCAATCGTTCAAAATATCGATAAATCAGAGTAGGAGACTCGGGATCGCGATATTTACATTTACCACACGCTGTATATCGAAAGAAGCGAAGGATTCACTTCACAAGCCTCACAATAATTCGAAATAACGACAAATCACTCAAGGACACTCCGAATCGCGATATTTACCGTTTCCGCTCGCTGTATATCGAAAGAAGCGAAGGATTCACATGACAAGCCTCGCAATCCTTCAAAATATCGATAAATCAGAGTAGGAGACTCCGAATGGCGATATTTACCGTTTCCGCTCGCTGTATATCGAAAGAAGCGAAGGATTCACATCACAAGCCTCGCAATCCTTCAAATTATCGATAAATCAGAGTAGGAGAATCCGAATGGCGATATTTACCGTTTCCGCTCGCTGTATATCGAAAGAAGATAAGGATTCACATCACAAGCCTCGCAACCGTTCGAAATAACGAGAAATCACTCAAGGTCACTCGGAATCACGATATTGACCTTTTCCATAAGGAGTGTATTGAAAGAAGCTAAGGATTCGTTTCCCTAGCCTCGCAATCGTTCAAAATATCGATAAATCAGAGTAGGAGACTCGGGATCGCGATATTTACATTTACCACTCGCTGTATATCGAAAGAAGCGAAGGATTCACTTCCCAAGCATTGCAATAATTCGAAATAACGACAAATCACTCAAGGACACTCCGAATCGCGATATTTACCGTTTCCGCTCGCTGTATATCGAAAGAAGATAAGGATTCACATCTCAAGCCTCGCAATCGTTCAAAATATCGATTTATCAGAGTAGGAGACTCGGGATCGCGATATTTACATTTACCACTCGCTGTATATCGAAAGAAGCGAAGGATTCACTTCCCAAGCATTGCAATAATTCGAAATAACGACAAATCACTCAAGGACACTCCGAATCGCGATATTTACCGTTTCCGCTCGCTGTATATCGAAAGAAGCGAAGGATTCACATCACAAGCCTCGCAATCGTTCAAAATATCGATAAATCACAGTACGAGACTCGGGATCGCGATATTTACATTTACCACTCTCTGTATATCGAAAGAAGCTGATAATTCATTTTCCGAGCCTCGCAACCGTTCGAAATAAATACAAATCACCCAAGGACACTCCGAATCGCGATATTTACCTTTTCCGCTCGCTGAATATCGAAAGAAGCGACGGATTCATATCTCAAGCCTCGCAATAATTCGAAATAACGACAAATCACTCAAGGACACTCCCAATCGCGATATTCACCTTTTCCGCTCGCTGTATATCGAAAGAAGAAAAGGATTCACATCTCAAGCCTCGCAATAATTCGAAATAACGGGAAATCAATCAAGGACACTCGGAATCACGATATTAACCTTTTCCATAAGGAGTGTATTGAAAGAAGCTAAGGATTCACATCCCAAATCTCGCAATCGTTTAAAATATCGATAAATCACAATAGGAGACTCGGGATCGCGATATTTACATTTACCACTCGCTGTATATCGAAAGAAGCTGATAATTCATTTTCCGAGCCTCGCAACCGTTCGAAATAAATACAAATCACCCAAGGACACTCCGAATCGCGATATTTACCTTTTCCGCTCGCTGAATATCGAAAGAAGCGACGGATTCATATCTCAAGCCTCGCAATAATTCGAAATAACGACAAATCACTCAAGGACACTCCCAATCGCGATATTCACCTTTTCCGCTCGCTGTATATCGAAAGAAGAAAAGGATTCACATCTCAAGCCTCGCAATAATTCGAAATAACGGGAAATCAATCAAGGACACTCGGAATCACGATATTGACCTTTTCCACACGCAGTGTATTGAAAGAAGCTAAGGATTCGTTTCCCAAGAATCGCAATCGTTCAAAATATCGATAAATCAGAGTATCAGAGTCGGAAACGCGATATTTACCTTTTCCGCTCGCTGTATATCGAAAGAAGCGAAGGATTCCCTTCCCAAGCCTCGCAATAATTCGAAATAACAACGAATCACTCAAGGTCACTCCGAATCGCGATATTTACCGTTTCCGCTCGCTGTATATCGAAAGAAGATAAGGATTCACATCTCAAGCCTCGCAATCGTTCAAAATATCGGTATATCAGTGTAGGAGACTCGGGAACGCGATATTTACATTTACCACTCGCTGTATATCGAAAGAGGCGAAGTATTCACTTCCCAAGCATCACAATAATTCGAAATAACGACAAATCACTCAAGGTCACTCCGACTCGCGATATTTACCGTTTCTACTCGCTGTATATCGAAAGAAGCGAAGGATTCACATCACACCCTCGCAACCGTTCGAAATAACGAGAAATCACTCAAGGTCACTCGGAATCACGATATTAACCTTTTCCATAAGGAGTGTATTGAAAGAAGCTAAGGATTCACATCCCAAATCTCGCAATCGTTTAAAATATCGATAAATCACAATAGGAGACTCGGGATCGCGATATTTACCGTTTCCGCTCGCTGTATATCGGAAGAAGATAAGGATTCACATCCCAAATCTCGCAATCATTTAAAATATCGATAAATCACAATAGGAGACTCGGGATCGCGATATTTACATTTACCACTCGCTGTATATCGCAAGAAGCTAATAATTCATTTTCCGAGAATCGCAACCGTTCGAAATAACGACAAATCACTCAAGGACACTCCGAATCGCGATATTTACCGTTTCCGCTTGCTGTATATCGAAAGAAGCGAAGGATTCACATCCCAGGCCTCGCAATCGTTCAAAATATCGATAAATCAGAGTAGGACACTCCGAATCGCGATATTTACCGTTTCCGCTCGCTGTATATCGGAAGAAGATAAGGATTCACATCCCAAATCTCGCAATCGTTTAAAATATCGATAAATGACAATAGGGGACTCGGGATCGCGATATTTACATTTACCACTCGCTGTATATCGCAAGAAGCTAATAATTCATTTTCCGAGAATCGCAACCGTTCGAAATAACGACAAATCACTCAAGGACACTCCGAATCGCGATATTTACCGTTTCCGCTTGCTGTATATCGAAAGAATCGAGGGATTCACATCCCAAGCCTCGCAACCGTTCGAAATAACGAGAAATCACTCAAGGTCACTCGGAATCACGATATTGACCTTTTCCATAAGGAGTGTATTGAAAGAAGCTAAGGATTCGTTTCCCTAGCCTCGCAATCGTTCAAAATATCGATAAATCAGAGTAGGAGACTTGGGATCGCGATATTTACATTTACCACTCCCTGTATATCGAAAGAAGCGAAGGATTCACTTCCCAAGCATTGCAATAATTCGAAATAACGACAAATCACTCAAGGACACTCCGAATCACGATATTTACCGTTTCCGCTCGCTGTATATCGAAAGAAGATAAGGATTCACATCTCAAGCCTCGCAATCGTTCAAAATATCGGTATATCAGAGTAGGAGACTCGGGAACGCGATATTTACATTTACCACTCGCTGTATATCGAAAGAAGCGAAGGATTCACATCCCAAGCCTCGCAACCGTTCGAAATAACGAGAAATCACTCAAGGTCACTCGGAATCACGATATTGACCTTTTCCATAAGGAGTGTATTGAAAGAAGCTAAGGATTCGTTTCCCTAGCCTCGCAATCGTTCAAAATATCGATAAATCAGAGTAGGAGACTTGGGATCGCGATATTTACATTTACCACTCGCTGTATATCGAAAGAAGCGAAGGATTCACTTCCCAAGCATTGCAATAATTCGAAATAACGACAAATCACTCAAGGACACTCCGAATCGCGATATTTACCGTTTCCGCTCGCTGTATATCGAAAGAAGATAAGGATTCACATCTCAAGCCTCGCAATCGTTCAAAATATCGATATATCAGAGTAGGAGACTCGGGAACGCGATATTTACATTTACCACTCGCTGTATATCGAAAGAAGCGAAGGATTCACATCCCAAGCCTCGCAACCGTTCGAAATAACGAGAAATCACTCAAGGTCACTCGGAATCACGATATTGACCTTTTCCATAAGGAGTGTATTGAAAGAAGCTAAGGATTCGTTTCCCTAGCCTCGCAATCGTTCAAAATATCGATAAATCAGAGTAGGAGACTCGGGATCGCGATATTTACATTTACCACTCGCTGTATATCGAAAGAAGCGAAGGATTCACTTCCCAAGCATTGCAATAATTCGAAATAACGACAAATCACTCAAGGACACTCCGAATCGCGATATTTACCGTTTCCGCTCGCTGTATATCGAAAGAAGCGAAGGATTCACATCCCAGGCCTCGCAATCGTTCAAAATATCGATAAATCAGAGTAGGACACTCCGAGTCGCAATATTTACCGTTTCCGCTCGCTGTATATCGGAAGAAGATAAGGATTCACATCCCAAATCTCGCAATCGTTTAAAATATCCATAAATCACAATAGGAGACTCAGGATCGCGATATTTACATTTACCACTCGCTGTATATCGAAAGAAGCGAGGGATTCACATCCCAAGAATCGCAACCGTTCGAACTAACGAGAAATCACTCAAGGTCACTCGGAATCACGATATTGACCTTTTCCGTAAGGAGTGTATTGAAAGAAGCTAAGGATTCGTTTCCCTAGCCTCGCAATCGTTCAAAATATCGATAAATCAGAGTAGGAGACTCGGGATCGCGATATTTACATTTACCACTCGCTGTATATCGAAAGAAGCGAAGGATTCACATCCCAAGCCTCGCAACCGTTCGAAATAACGAGAAATCACTCAAGGTCACTCGGAATCGCGATATTGACCTTTTCCATAAGGAGTGTATTGAAAGAAGCTAAGGATTCGTTTCCCTAGCCTCGCAATCGTTCAAAATATCGATAAATCAGAGTAGGAGACTCGGGATCGCGATATTTACATTTACCACTCGCTGTATATCGAAAGAAGCGAAGGATTCACTTCCCAAGCATTGCAATAATTCGAAATAACGACAAATCACTCAAGGACACTCCGAATCGCGATATTTACCGTTTCCGCTCGCTGTATATCGAAAGAAGCGAAGGATTCACATCCCAGGCCTCGCAATCGTTCAAAATATCGATAAATCAGAGTAGGACACTCCGAGTCGCGATATTTACCGTTTCCGCTCGCTGTATATCGGAAGAAGATAAGGATTCACATCCCAAATCTCGCAATCGTTTAAAATATCCATAAATCACAATAGGAGACTCAGGATCGCGATATTTACATTTACCACTCGCTGTATATCGAAAGAAGCGAGGGATTCACATCCCAAGAATCGCAACCGTTCGAACTAACGAGAAATCACTCAAGGTCACTCGGAATCACGATATTGACCTTTTCCATAAGGAGTGTATTGAAAGAAGCTAAGGATTCGTTTCCCTATCCTCGCAATCGTTCAAAATATCGATAAATCAGAGTAGGAGACTCGGGATCGCGATATTTACATTTACCACTCGCTGTATATCGAAAGAAGCGAAGGATTCACATCCCAAGCCTCGCAACCGTTCGAAATAACGAGAAATCACTCAAGGTCACTCGGAATCACGATATTGACCTTTTCCATAAGGAGTGTATTGAAAGAAGCTAAGGATTCGTTTCCCTAGCCTCGCAATCGTTCAAAATATCGATAAATCAGAGTAGGAGACTCGGGATCGCGATATTTACATTTACCACTCGCTGTATATCGAAAGAAGCGAGGGATTCACATCCCAAGCCTCGCAACCGTTCGAACTAACGAGAAATCACTCAAGGTCACTCGGAATCACGATATTGACCTTTTCCATAAGGAGTGTATTGAAAGAAGCTAAGGATTCGTTTCCCTAGCCTCGCAATCGTTCAAAATATCGATAAATCAGAGTAGGACACTCCGAGTCGCGATATTTACCGTTTCCGCTCGCTGTATATCGGAAGAAGATAAGGATTCACATCCCAAATCTCGCAATCGTTTAAAATATCCATAAATCACAATAGGAGACTCAGGATCGCGATATTTACATTTACCACTCGCTGTATATCGAAAGAAGCGAGGGATTCACATCCCAAGAATCGCAACCGTTCGAACTAACGAGAAATCACTCAAGGTCACTCGGAATCACGATATTGACCTTTTCCATAAGGAGTGTATTGAAAGAAGCTAAGGATTCGTTTCCCTATCCTCGCAATCGTTCAAAATATCGATAAATCAGAGTAGGAGACTCGGGATCGCGATATTTACATTTACCACTCGCTGTATATCGAAAGAAGCGAAGGATTCACATCCCAAGCCTCGCAACCGTTCGAAATAACGAGAAATCACTCAAGGTCACTCGGAATCACGATATTGACCTTTTCCATAAGGAGTGTATTGAAAGAAGCTAAGGATTCGTTTCCCTAGCCTCGCAATCGTTCAAAATATCGATAAATCAGAGTAGGAGACTCGGGATCGCGATATTTACATTTACCACTCGCTGTATATCGAAAGAAGCGAGGGATTCACATCCCAAGCCTCGCAACCGTTCGAACTAACGAGAAATCACTCAAGGTCACTCGGAATCACGATATTGACCTTTTCCATAAGGAGTGTATTGAAAGAAGCTAAGGATTCGTTTCCCTAGCCTCGCAATCGTTCAAAATATCGATAAATCAGAGTAGGAGACTTGGGATCGCGATATTTACATTTACCACTCGCTGTATATCGAAAGAAGCGAAGGATTCACTTCCCAAGCATTGCAATAATTCGAAATAACGACAAATCACTCAAGGACACTCCGAATCGCGATATTTACCGTTTCCGCTCCCTGTATATCGAAAGAAGATAAGGATTCACATCTCAAGCCTCGCAATCGTTCAAAATATCGGTATATCAGAGTAGGAGACTCGGGAACGCGATATTTACATTTACCACTCGCTGTATATCGAAAGAAGCGAAGGATTCACATCCCAAGCCTCGCAACCGTTCGAAATAACGAGAAATCACTCAAGGTCACTCGGAATCACGATATTGACCTTTTCCATAAGGAGTGTATTGAAAGAAGCTAAGGATTCGTTTCCCTAGCCTCGCAATCGTTCAAAATATCGATAAATCAGAGTAGGAGACTCGGGATCGCGATATTTACATTTACCACTCGCTGTATATCGAAAGAAGCGAAGGATTCACTTCACAAGCCTCACAATAATTCGAAATAACGACAAATCACTCAAGGACACTCCCAATCGCGATATTTACCTTTTCCGCTCGCTGTATATCGAAAGAAGAAAAGGATTCACATCCCAAGCCTCGCAACCGTTCGAAATAACGAGAAATCACTCAAGGTCACTCGGAATCACGATATTGACCTTTTCCATAAGGAGTGTATTGAAAGAAGCTAAGGATTCGTTTCCCTAGCCTCGCAATCGTTCAAAATATCGATAAATCAGAGTAGGAGACTTGGGATCGCGATATTTACATTTACCACTCGCTGTATATCGAAAGAAGCGAAGGATTCACTTCCCAAGCATTGCAATAATTCGAAATAACGACAAATCACTCAAGGACACTCCGAATCGCGATATTTACCGTTTCCGCTCGCTGTATATCGAAAGAAGCGAAGGATTCCCTTCCCAAGCCTCGCAATAATTCGAAATAACGACGAATCACTCAAGGTCACTCCGAATCGCGATATTTACCGTTTCCGCTCGCTGTATATCGAAAGAAGATAAGGATTCACATCTCAAGCCTCGCAATCGTTCAAAATATCGGTATATCAGAGTAGGAGACTCGGGAACGCGATATTTACATTTACCACTCGCTGTATATCGAAAGAGGCGAAGGATTCACTTCCCAAGCATCACAATAATTCGAAATAACGACAAATCACTCAAGGACACTCCGACTCGCGATATTTACCGTTTCTGCTCGCTGTATATCGAAAGAAGCGAAGGATTCACATCACAAGCCTCGCAATCCTTCAAAATATCGATAAATCAGAGTAGGAGACTCCGAATCGCGATATTTACCGTTTCCGCTCGCTGTATATCGAAAGAAGATAAGGATTCACATCTCAAGCCTCGCAATCGTTCAAAATATCGGTATATCAGAGTAATAGACTCGGGAACGCGATATTTACATTTACCACTCGCTGTATATCGAAAGAAGCGAAGGATTCACATCCCAAGCCTCGCAACCGTTCGAAATAACGAGAAATCACTCAAGGTCACTCGGAATCACGATATTGACCTTTTCCATAAGGAGTGTATTGAAAGAAGCTCAGGATTTGTTTCCCTAGCCTCGCAATCGTTCAAAATATCGATAAATCAGAGTAGGAGACTCGAGATCGCGATATTTACATTTACCACTCGCTGTATATCGAAATAAGCGAAGGATTCACTTCCCAAGCATTGCAATAATTCGAAATAACGACAAATCACTCAAGGACACTCCGAATCGCGATATTTACCGTTTCCGCTCGCTGTATATCGAAAGAAGCGAAGGATTCACATCCCAGGCCTCGCAATCGTTCAAAATATCGATAAATCAGAGTAGGACACTCCGAATCGCGATATTTACCGTTTCCGCTCGCTGTATATCGGAAGAAGATAAGGATTCACATCCCAAATCACGCAATCGTTTAAAATATCCATAAATCACAATAGGAGACTCAGGATCGCGATATTTACATTTACCACTCGCTGTATATCGAAAGAAGCGAGGGATTCACATCCCAAGCCTCGCAACCGTTCGAAATAACGAGAAATCACTCAAGGTCACTCGGAATCACGATATTGACCTTTTCCATAAGGAGTGTATTGAAAGAAGCTAAGGATTCGTTTCCCTAGCCTCGCAATCGTTCAAAATATCGATAAATCAGAGTAGGAGACTCGGGATCGCGATATTTACATTTACCACTCGCTGTATATCGAAAGAAGCGAAGGATTCACATCCCAAGCCTCGCAACCGTTCGAAATAACGAGAAATCACTCAAGGTCACTCGGAATCACGATATTGACCTTTTCCATAAGGAGTGTATTGAAAGAAGCTAAGGATTCGTTTCCCTAGCCTCGCAATCGTTCAAAATATCGATAAATCAGAGTAGGAGACTCGGGATCGCGATATTTACATTTACCACACGCTGTATATCGAAAGAAGCGAAGGATTCACTTCACAAGCCTCACAATAATTCGAAATAACGACAAATCACTCAAGGACACTCCCAATCGCGATATTTACCTTTTCCGCTCGCTGTATATCGAAAGAAGAAAAGGATTCACATCTCAAGCCTCGCAATAATTCGAAATAACGGGAAATCAATCAAGGACACTCGGAATCACGATATTGACCTTTTCCACACGCAGTGTATTGAAAGAAGCTAAGGATTCGTTTCCCAAGAATCGCAATCGTTCAAAATATCGATAAATCAGAGTATCAGAGTCGGAAACGCGATATTTACCTTTTCCGCTCGCTGTATATCGAAAGAAGCGAAGGATTCCCTTCCCAAGCCTCGCAATAATTCGAAATAACGACGAATCACTCAAGGTCACTCCGAATCGCGATATTTACCGTTTCCGCTCGCTGTATATCGAAAGAAGATAAGGATTCACATCTCAAGCCTCGCAATCGTTCAAAATATCGGTATATCAGAGTAGGAGACTCGGGAACGCGATATTTACATTTACCACTCGCTGTATATCGAAAGAGGCGAAGGATTCACTTCCCAAGCATCACAATAATTCGAAATAACGACAAATCACTCAAGGACACTCCGACTCGCGATATTTACCGTTTCTGCTCGCTGTATATCGAAAGAAGCGAAGGATTCACATCACAAGCCTCGCAATCCTTCAAAATATCGATAAATCAGAGTAGGAGACTCCGAATCGCGATATTTACCGTTTCCGCTCGCTGTATATCGAAAGAAGATAAGGATTCACATCTCAAGCCTCGCAATCGTTCAAAATATCGGTATATCAGAGTAATAGACTCGGGAACGCGATATTTACATTTACCACTCGCTGTATATCGAAAGAAGCGAAGGATTCACATCCCAAGCCTCGCAACCGTTCGAAATAACGAGAAATCACTCAAGGTCACTCGGAATCACGATATTGACCTTTTCCATAAGGAGTGTATTGAAAGAAGCTAAGGATTCGTTTCCCTATCCTCGCAATCGTTCAAAATATCGATAAATCAGAGTAGGAGACTCGGGATCGCGATATTTACATTTACCACTCGCTGTATATCGAAAGAAGCGAAGGATTCACATCCCAGGCCTCGCAATCGTTCAAAATATAGATAAATCAGAGTAGGACACTCCGAATCGCGATATTTACCGTTTCCGCTCGCTGTATATCGGAAGAAGATAAGGATTCACATCCCAAATCTCGCAATCGTTTAAAATATCCAGAAATCACAATAGGAGACTCAGGATCGCGATATTTACATTTACCACTCGCTGTATATCGGAAGAAGCGAGGGATTCACATCCCAAGCCTCGCAACCGTTCGAAGTAACGAGAAATCACTCAAGGTCACTCGGAATCACGATATTGACCTTTTCCATAAGGAGTGTATTGAAAGAAGCTAAGGATTCGTTTCCCTATCCTCGCAATCGTTCAAAATATCGATAAATCAGAGTAGGAGACTCGGGATCGCGATATTTACATTTACCACTCGCTGTATATCGAAAGAAGCGAAGGATTCACTTCCCAAGCATTGCAATAATTCGAAATAACGACAAATCACTCAAGGACACTCCGAATCGCGATATTTACCGTTTCCGCTCGCTGTATATCGAAAGAAGATAAGGATTCACATCTCAAGCCTCGCAATCGTTCAAAATATCGGTATATCAGAGTAGGAGAGTCGGGAACGCGATATTTACATTTACCACTCGCTGTATATCGAAAGAAGCGAAGGATTCACATCCCAAGCCTCGCAACCGTTCGAAATAACGAGAAATCACTCAAGGTCACTCGGAATCACGATATTGAACTTTTCCATAAGGAGTGTATTGAAAGAAGCTAAGGATTCGTTTCCCTAGCCTCGCAATCGTTCAAAATATCGATAAATCAGAGTAGGAGACTTGGGATCGCGATATTTACATTTACCACTCGCTGTATATCGAAAGAAGCGAAGGATTCACTTCCCAAGCATTGCAATAATTCGAAATAACGACAAATCACTCAAGGACACTCCGAATCGCGATATTTACCGTTTCCGCTCGCTGTATATCGAAAGAAGATAAGGATTCACATCTCAAGCCTCGCAATCGTTCAAAATATCGGTATATCAGAGTAGGAGACTCGGGAACGCGATATTTACATTTACCACTCGCTGTATATCGAAAGAAGCGAAGGATTCACATCCCAAGCCTCGCAACCGTTCGAAATAACGAGAAATCACTCAAGGTCACTCGGAATCACGATATTGACCTTTTCCATAAGGAGTGTATTGAAAGAAGCTAAGGATTCGTTTCCCTAGCCTCGCAATCGTTCAAAATATCGATAAATCAGAGTAGGAGACTCGGGATCGCGATATTTACATTTACCACTCGCTGTATATCGAAAGAAGCGAAGGATTCACTTCACAAGCCTCACAATAATTCGAAATAACGACAAATCACTCAAGGACACTCCGAATCGCGATATTTACCGTTTCCGCTCGCTGTATATCGAAAGAAGCGAAGGATTCACATCCCAGGCCTCGCAATCGTTCAAAATATCGATAAATCAGAGTAGGACACTCCGAATCGCGATATTTACCGTTTCCGCTCGCTGTATATCGGAAGAAGATAAGGATTCACATCCCAAATCTCGCAATCGTTTAAAATATCCATAAATCACAATAGGAGACTCAGGATCGCGATATTTACATTTACCACTCGCTGTATATCGAAAGAAGCGAGGGATTCACATCCCAAGCCTCGCAACCGTTCGAACTAACGAGAAATCACTCAAGGTCACTCGGAATCACGATATTGACCTTTTCCATAAGGAGTGTATTGAAAGAAGCTAAGGATTCGTTTCCCTAGCCTCGCAATCGTTCAAAATATCGATAAATCAGAGTAGGAGACTCGGGATCGCGATATTTACATTTACCACTCGCTGTATATCGAAAGAAGCGAAGGATTCACTTCCCAAGCATTGCAATAATTCGAAATAACGACAAATCACTCAAGGACACTCCGAATCGCGATATTTACCGTTTCCGCTCGCTGTATATCGAAAGAAGATAAGGATTCACATCTCAAGCCTCGCAATCGTTCAAAATATCGGTATATCAGAGTAGGAGACTCGGGAACGCGATATTTACATTTACCACTCGCTGTATATCGAAAGAAGCGAAGGATTCACATCCCAAGCCTCGCAACCGTTCGAAATAACGAGAAATCACTCAAGGTCACTCGGAATCACGATATTGAACTTTTCCATAAGGAGTGTATTGAAAGAAGCTAAGGATTCGTTTCCCTAGCCTCGCAATCGTTCAAAATATCGATAAATCAGAGTAGGAGACTTGGGATCGCGATATTTACATTTACCACTCGCTGTATATCGAAAGAGGCGAAGGATTCACTTCCCAAGCATCACAATAATTCGAAATAACGACAAATCACTCAAGGACACTCCGACTCGCGATATTTACCGTTTCTGCTCGCTGTATATCGAAAGAAGCGAAGGATTCACATCACAAGCCTCGCAATCCTTCAAAATATCGATAAATCAGAGTAGGAGACTCCGAATCGCGATATTTACCGTTTCCGCTCGCTGTATATCGAAAGAAGATAAGGATTCACATCTCAAGCCTCGCAATCGTTCAAAATATCGGTATATCAGAGTAATAGGCTCGGGAACGCGATATTTACATTTACCACTCGCTGTATATCGAAAGAAGCGAAGGATTCACATCCCAAGCCTCGCAACCGTTCGAAATAACGAGAAATCACTCAAGGTCACTCGGAATCACGATATTGACCTTTTCCATAAGGAGTGTATTGAAAGAAGCTAAGGATTCGTTTCCCTAGCCTCGCAATCGTTCAAAATATCGATAAATCAGAGTAGGAGACTCGGGATCGCGATATTTACATTTACCACTCGCTGTATATCGAAAGAAGCGAAGGATTCACTTCCCAAGCATTGCAATAATTCGAAATAACGACAAATCACTCAAGGACACTCCGAATCGCGATATTTACCGTTTCCGCTCGCTGTATATCGAAAGAAGATAAGGATTCACATCTCAAGCCTCGCAATCGTTCAAAATATCGGTATATCAGAGTAATAGACTCGGGAACGCGATATTTACATTTACCACTCGCTGTATATCGAAAGAAGCGAAGGATTCACATCCCAAGCCTCGCAACCGTTCGAAATAACGAGAAATCACTCAAGGTCACTCGGAATCACGATATTGACCTTTTCCATATGGAGTGTATTGAAAGAAGCTAAGGATTCGTTTCCCTAGCCTCGCAATCGTTCAAAATATCGATAAATCAGAGTAGGAGACTCGGGATCGCGATATTTACATTTACCACTCGCTGTATATCGAAAGAAGCGAAGGATTCACTTCCCAAGCATTGCAATAATTCGAAATAACGACAAATCACTCAAGGACACTCCCAATCGCGATATTTACCTTTTCCGCTCGCTGTATATCGAAAGAAGAAAAGGATTCACATCTCAAGCCTCGCAATCGTTCAAAATATCGATAAATGACAGTACGAGACTCGGGATCGCGATATTTACATTTACCACTCGCTGTATATCGAAAGAAGCTGATAATTCATTTTCCGAGCCTCGCAACCGTTCGACATAAATACAAATCACTCAAGGACACTCCGAATCGCGATATTTACCTTTTCCGCTCGCTGAATATCGAAAGAAGCGACGGATTCATATCTCAAGCCTCGCAATCGTTCAAAATATCAATAAATCAGAGTAGGAGACTCGGAATCGCGATATTTACATTTACCACTCGCTGAATATCGAAAGAAGCGAAGGATTCACTTCACAAGCCTCGCAATAATTCGAAATAACGACAAATCACTCAAGGACACTCCCAATCGCGATATTTACCTTTTCCGCTCGCTGTATATCGAAAGAAGAAAAGGATTCACATCTCAAGCCTCGCAATAATTCGAAATAACGGGAAATCAATCAAGGACACTCGGAATCACGATATTGACCTTTTCCACACGCAGTGTATTGAAAGAAGCTAAGGATTCGTTTCCCAAGAATCGCAATCGTTCAAAATATCGATAAAACAGAGTATCAGAGTCGGAAACGCGATATTTACCTTTTCCGCTCGCTGTATATCGAAAGAAGCGAAGGATTCCCTTCCCAAGCCTCGCAATAATTCGAAATAACGACGAATCACTCAAGGTCACTCCGAATCGCGATATTTACCGTTTCCGCTCGCTGTATATCGAAAGAAGATAAGGATTCACATCTCAAGCCTCGCAATCGTTCAAAATATCGGTATATCAGAGTAGGAGACTCAGGAACGCGATATTTACATTTACCACTCGCTGTATATCGAAAGAGGCGAAGGATTCACTTCCCAAGCATCACAATAATTCGAAATAACGACAAATCACTCAAGGACACTCCGACTCGCGATATTTACCGCTTCTGCTCGCTGTATATCGAAAGAAGCGAAGGATTCACATCACAAGCCTCGCAACCGTTCGAAATAACGAGAAATCACTCAAGGTCACTCGGAATCACGATATTAACCTTTTCCATAAGGAGTGTATTGAAAGAAGCTAAGGATTCACATCACAAGCCTCGCAATCGTTCAAAATATCGATAAATGACAGTACGAGACTCGGGATCGCGATATTTACATTTACCACTCGCTGTATATCGAAAGAAGCTGATAATTCATTTTCCGAGCCTCGCAACCGTTCGAAATAACGACAAATCACTCAAGGACACTCCGAATCGCGATATTTACCTTTTCCGCTCGCTGAATATCGAAAGAAGCGACGGATTCATATCTCAAGCCTCGCAATAATTCGAAATAACGACAAATCACTCAAGGACACTCCCAATCGCGATATTCACCTTTTCCGCTCGCTGTATATCGAAAGAAGAAAAGGATTCACATTTCAAGCCTCGGAATAATTCGAAATAACGACGAATCACTCAAGGTCACTCCGAATCGCGATATTAACCTTTTCCATAAGGAGTGTATCGAAAGAAGATAAGGATTCACATCTCAAGCCTCGCAATCCTTCAAAATATCGGTATATCAGAGTAGGAGACTCGGGAACGCGATATTTACATTTACCACTCGCTGTATATCGAAAGAGGCGAAGGATTCACTTCCCAAGCATCACAATAATTCGAAATAACGACAAATCACTCAAGGACACTCCGACTCGCGATATTTACCGTTTCTACTCGCTGTATATCGAAAGAAGCGAAGGATTCACATCACACCCTCGCAACCGTTCGAAATAACGAGAAATCACTCAAGGTCACTCGGAATCACGATATTGACCTTTTCCATAAGGAGTGTATTGAAAGAAGATAAGGATTCACATCTCAAGCCTCGCAATCCTTCAAAATATCGGTATATCAGAGTAGGAGACTCGGGATCGCGATATTTACCGTTTCCGCTCGCTGTATATCGGAAGAAGATAAGGATTCACATCCCAAATCTCGCAATCATTTAAAATATCGATAAATCACAATAGGAGACTCGGGATCGCGATATTTACATTTACCACTCGGTGTATATCGCAAGAAGCTAATAATTCATTTTCCGAGAATCGCAACCGTTCGAAATAACGACAAATCACTCAAGGACACTCCGAATCGCGATATTTACCGTTTCCGCTTGCTGTATATCGAAAGAAGCGAAGGATTCACATCCCAGGCCTCGCAATCGTTCAAAATATCGATAAATCAGAGTAGGACACTCCGAATCGCGATATTTACCGTTTCCGCTCGCTGTATATCGGAAGAAGATAAGGATTCACATCCCAAATCTCGCAATCGTTTAAAATATCGATAAATGACAATAGGGGACTCGGGATCGCGATATTTACATTTACCACTCGCTGTATATCGAAAGAAGCGAGGGATTCACATCCCAAGCCTCGCAACCGTTCGAACTAACGAGAAATCACTCAAGGTCACTCGGAATCACGATATTGACCTTTTCCATAAGGAGTGTATTGAAAGAAGCTAAGGATTCGTTTCCCTAGCCTCGCAATCGTTCAAAATATCGATAAATCAGAGTAGGAGACTCGGGATCGCGATATTTACATTTACCACTCGCTGTATATCGAAAGAAGCGAAGGATTCACATCCCAAGCCTCGCAACCGTTCGAAATAACGAGAAATCACTCAAGGTCACTCGGAATCACGATATTGACCTTTTCCATAAGGAGTGTATTGAAAGAAGCTAAGGATTCGTTTCCCTAGCCTCGCAATCGTTCAAAATATCGATAAATCAGAGTAGGAGACTTGGGATCGCTATATTTACATTTACCACTCGCTGTATATCGAAAGAAGCGAAGGATTCACTTCCGAAGCATTGCAATAATTCGAAATAACGACAAATCACTCAAGGACACTCCGAATCACGATATTTACCGTTTCCGCTCGCTGTATATCGAAAGAAGATAAGGATTCACATCTCAAGCCTCGCAATCGTTCAAAATATCGGTATATCAGAGGAGGAGACTCGGGAACGCGATATTTACATTTACCACTCGCTGTATATCGAAAGAAGCGAAGGATTCACATCCCAAGCCTCGCAATCGTTCGAAATAACGAGAAATCACTCAAGGTCACTCGGAATCACGATATTGACCTTTTCCATAAGGAGTGTATTGAAAGAAGCTAAGGATTCGTTTCCCTAGCCTCGCAATCGTTCAAAATATCGATAAATCAGAGTAGGAGACTTGGGATCGCGATATTTACATTTACCACTCGCTGTATATCGAAAGAAGCGAAGGATTCACTTCCCAAGCATTGCAATAATTCGAAATAACGACAAATCACTCAAGGACACTCCGAATCGCGATATTTACCGTTTCCGCTCGCTGTATATCGAAAGAAGATAAGGATTCACATCTCAAGCCTCGCAATCGTTCAAAATATCGATATATCAGAGTAGGAGACTCGGGAACGCGATATTTACATTTACCACTCGCTGTATATCGAAAGAAGCGAAGGATTCACATCCCAAGCCTCGCAACCGTTCGAAATAACGAGAAATCACTCAAGGTCACTCGGAATCACGATATTGACCTTTTCCATAAGGAGTGTATTGAAAGAAGCTAAGGATTCGTTTCCCTAGCCTCGCAATCGTTCAAAATATCGATAAATCAGAGTAGGAGACTCGGGATCGCGATATTTACATTTACCACTCGCTGTATATCGAAAGAAGCGAAGGATTCACTTCCCAAGCATTGCAATAATTCGAAATAACGACAAATCACTCAAGGACACTCCGAATCGCGATATTTACCGTTTCCGCTCGCTGTATATCGAAAGAAGCGAAGGATTCACATCCCAGGCCACGCAATCGTTCAAAATATCGATAAATCAGAGTAGGACACTCCGAATCGTGATATTTACCGTTTCCGCTCGCTGTATATCGGAAGAAGATAAGGATTCACATCCCAAATCTCGCAATCGTTTAAAATATCGATAAATCACAATAGGAGACTCAGGATCGCGATATTTACATTTACCACTTTCTGTATATCGAAAGAAGCGAGGGATTCACATCCCAAGCCTCGCAACCGTTCGAACTAACGAGAAATCACTCAAGGTCACTCGGAATCACGATATTGGCCTTTTCCATAAGGAGTGTATTGAAAGAAGCTAAGGATTCGTTTCCCTAGCCTCGCAATCGTTCAAAATATCGATAAATCAGAGTAGGAGACTCGGGATCGCGATATTTACATTTACCACTCGCTGTATATCGAAAGAAGCGAAGGATTCACTTCCCAAGCATTGCAATAATTCGAAATAACGACAAATCACTCAAGGACACTCCGAATCGCGATATTTACCGTTTCCGCTCGCTGTATATCGAAAGAAGATAAGGATTCACATCTCAAGCCTCGCAATCGTTCAAAATATCGGTATATCAGAGTAGGAGACTCGGGAACGCGATATTTACATTTACCACTCGCTGTATATCGAAAGAAGCGAAGGATTCACATCCCAAGCCTCGCAACCGTTCGAAATAACGAGAAATCACTCAAGGTCACTCGGAATCACGATATTGAACTTTTCCATAAGGAGTGTATTGAAAGAAGCTAAGGATTCGTTTCCCTAGCCTCGCAATCGTTCAAAATATCGATAAATCAGAGTAGGAGACTTGGGATCGCGATATTTACATTTACCACTCGCTGTATATCGAAAGAAGCGAAGGATTCACTTCCCAAGCATTGCAATAATTCGAAATAACGACAAATCACTCAAGGACACTCCGAATCGCGATATTTACCGTTTCCGCTCGCTGTATATCGAAAGAAGATAAGGATTCACATCTCAAGCCTCGCAATCGTTCAAAATATCGGTATATCAGAGTAGGAGACTCGGGAACGCGATATTTACATTTACCACTCGCTGTATATCGAAAGAAGAGAAGGATTCACATCCCAAGCCTCGCAACCGTTCGAAATAACGAGAAATCACTCAAGGTCACTCGGAATCACGATATTGACCTTTTCCATAAGGAGTGTATTGAAAGAAGCTAAGGATTCGTTTCCCTAGCCTCGCAATCGTTCAAAATATCGATAAATCAGAGTAGGAGACTCGGGATCGCGATATTTACATTTACCACTCGCTGTATATCGAAAGAAGCGAAGGATTCACTTCACAAGCCTCACAATAATTCGAAATAACGACAAATCACTCAAGGACACTCCCAATCGCGATATTTACCTTTTCCGCTCGCTGTATATCGAAAGAAGAAAAGGATTCACATCTCAAGCCTCGCAATAATTCGAAATAACGGGAAATCAATCAAGGACACTCGGAATCACGATATTGACCTTTTCCACACGCAGTGTATTGAAAGAAGCTAAGGATTCGTTTCCCAAGAATCGCAATCGTTCAAAATATCGATAAATCAGAGTATCAGAGTCGGAAACGCGATATTTACCTTTTCCGCTCGCTGTATATCGAAAGAAGCGAAGGATTCCCTTCCCAAGCCTCGCAATAATTCGAAATAACGACGAATCACTCAAGGTCACTCCGAATCGCGATATTTACCGTTTCCGCTCGCTGTATATCGAAAGAAGATAAGGATTCACATCTCAAGCCTCGCAATCGTTCAAAATATCGGTATATCAGAGTAATAGACTCGGGAACGCGATATTTACATTTACCACTCGCTGTATATCGAAAGAAGCGAAGGATTCACATCCCAAGCCTCGCAACCGTTCGAAATAACGAGAAATCACTCAAGGTCACTCGGAATCACGATATTGACCTTTTTCATAAGGAGTGTATTGAAAGAAGCTAAGGATTCGTTTCCCTAGCCTCGCAATCGTTCAAAATATCGATAAATCAGAGTAGGAGACTCGGGATCGCGATATTTACTTTTACCGCTCGCTGTATATCGAAAGAAGCGAAGGATTCACTTCCCAAGCATTGCAATAATTCGAAATAACGACAAATCACTCAAGGACACTCCGAATCGCGATATTTACCGTTTCCGCTCGCTGTATATCGAAAGAAGCGAAGGATTCACATCACAAGCCTCGCAATCGTTCAAAATATCGATAAATCACAGTACGAGACTCGGGATCGCGATATTTACATTTACCACTCGCTGTATATCGAAAGAAGCTGATAATTCATTTTCCGAGCCTCGCAACCGTTCGACATAAATACAAATCACTCAAGGACACTCCGAATCGCGATATTTACCTTTTCCGCTCGCTGAATATCGAAAGAAGCGACGGATTCATATCTCAAGCCTCGCAATCGTTCAAAATATCAATAAATCAGAGTAGGAGACTCGGAATCGCGATATTTACATTTACCACTCGCTGAATATCGAAAGAAGCGAAGGATTCACTTCACAAGCCTCACAATAATTCGAAATAACGACAAATCATTCAAGGACACTCCCAATCGCGATATTTACCTTTTCCGCTCGCTGTATATCGAAAGAAGAAAAGGATTCACATCTCAAGCCTCGCAATAATTCGAAATAACGGGAAATCAATCAAGGACACTCGGAATCACGATATTGACCTTTTCCACATGCAGTGTATTGAAAGAAGCTAAGGATTCGTTTGCCAAGAATCGCAATCGTTCAAAATATCGATAAAACAGAGTATCAGAGTCGCAAACGCGATATTTACCTTTTCCGCTCGCTGTATATCGAAAGAAGCGAAGGATTCCCTTCCCAAGCCTCGCAATAATTCGAAATAACGACGAATCACTCAAGGTCACTCCGAATCGCGATATTTACCGTTTCCGCTCGCTGTATATCGAAAGAAGATAAGGATTCACATCTCAAGCCTCGCAATCGTTCAAAATATCGGTATATCAGAGTAGGAGACTCAGGAACGCGATATTTACATTTACCACTCGCTGTATATCGAAAGAGGCGAAGGATTCACTTCCCAAGCATCACAATAATTCGAAATAACGACAAATCACTCAAGGACACTCCGACTCGCGATATTTACCGTTTCTGCTCGCTGTATATCGAAAGAAGCGAAGGATTCACATCACAAGCCTCGCAACCGTTCGAAATAACGAGAAATCACTCAAGGTCACTCGGAATCACGATATTAACCTTTTCCATAAGGAGTGTATTGAAAGAAGCTAAGGATTCACATCACAAGCCTCGCAATCGTTCAAAATATCGATAAATCACAGTACGAGACTCGGGATCGCGATATTTACATTTACCACTCGCTGTATATCGAAAGAAGCTGATAATTCATTTTCCGAGCCTCGCAACCGTTCGAAATAAATACAAATCACCCAAGGACACTCCGAATCGCGATATTTACCTTTTCCGCTCGCTGAATATCGAAAGAAGAAAAGGATTCACATCTCAAGCCTCGCAATAATTCGAAATAACGGGAAATCAATCAAGGACACTCGGAATCACGATATTGACCTTTTCCACACGCAGTGTATTGAAAGAAGCTAAGGATTCGTTTCCCAAGAATCGCAATCGTTCAAAATATCGATAAATCAGAGTATCAGAGTCGGAAACGCGATATTTACCTTTTCCGCTCGCTGTATATCGAAAGAAGCGAAGGATTCCCTTCCCAAGCCTCGCAATAATTCGAAATAACGACGAATCACTCAAGGTCACTCCGAATCGCGATATTTACCGTTTCCGCTCGCTGTATATCGAAAGAAGATAAGGATTCACATCTCAAGCCTCGCAATCGTTCAAAATATCGATATATCAGTGTAGGAGACTCGGGAACGCTATATTTACATTTACCACTCGCTGTATATCGAAAGAGGCGAAGTATTCACTTCCCAAGCATCACAATAATTCGAAATAACGACAAATCACTCAAGGACACTCCGACTCGCGATATTTACCGTTTCTACTCGCTGTATATCGAAAGAAGCGAAGGATTCACATCACACCCTCGCAACCGTTCGAAATAACGAGAAATCACTCAAGGTCACTCGGAATCACGATATTAACCTTTTCCATAAGGAGTGTATTGAAAGAAGCTAAGGATTCACATCCCAAATCTCGCAATCGTTTAAAATATCGATAAATCACAATAGGAGACTCGGGATCGCGATATTTACCGTTTCCGCTCGCTGTATATCGGAAGAAGATAAGGATTCACATCCCAAATCTCGCAATCATTTAAAATATCGATAAATCACAATAGGAGACTCGGGATCGCGATATTTACATTTACCACTCGCTGTATATCGCAAGAAGCTAATAATTCATTTTCCGAGAATCGCAACCGTTCGAAATAACGACAAATCACTCAAGGACACTCCGAATCGCGATATTTACCGTTTCCGCTTGCTGTATATCGAAAGAAGCGAAGGATTCACATCCCAGGCCTCGCAATCGTTCAAAATATCGATAAATCAGAGTAGGACACTCCGAATCGCGATATTTACCGTTTCCGCTCGCTGTATATCGGAAGAAGATAAGGATTCACATCCCAAATCTCGCAATCGTTTAAAATATCGATAAATGACAATAGGGGACTCGGGATCGCGATATTTACATTTACCACTCGCTGTATATCGCAAGAAGCTAATAATTCATTTTCCGAGAATCGCAACCGTTCGAAATAACGACAAATCACTCAAGGACACTCCGAATCGCGATATTTACCGTTTCCGCTTGCTGTATATCGAAAGAATCGAGGGATTCACATCCCAAGCCTCGCAACCGTTCGAAATAACGAGAAATCACTCAAGGTCACTCGGAATCACGATATTGACCTTTTCCATAAGGAGTGTATTGAAAGAAGCTAAGGATTCGTTTCCCTAGCCTCGCAATCGTTCAAAATATCGATAAATCAGAGTAGGAGACTTGGGATCGCGATATTTACATTTACCACTCGCTGTATATCGAAAGAAGCGAAGGATTCACATCCCAAGCCTCGCAACCGTTCGAAATAACGAGAAATCACTCAAGGTCACTCGGAATCACGATATTGACCTTTTCCATAAGGAGTGTATTGAAAGAAGCTAAGGATTCGTTTCCCTAGCCTCGCAATCGTTCAAAATATCGATAAATCAGAGTAGGAGACTCGGGATCGCGATATTTACTTTTACCGCTCGCTGTATATCGAAAGAAGCGAAGGATTCACTTCCCAAGCATTGCAATAATTCGAAATAACGACAAATCACTCAAGGACACTCCGAATCGCGATATTTACCGTTTCCGCTCGCTGTATATCGAAAGAAGCGAAGGATTCACATCACAAGCCTCGCAATCGTTCAAAATATCGATAAATCACAGTACGAGACTCGGGATCGCGATATTTACATTTACCACTCGCTGTATATCGAAAGAAGCGAAGGATTCACATCCCAAGCCTCGCAACCGTTCGAAATAACGAGAAATCACTCAAGGTCACTCGGAATCACGATATTGACCTTTTCCATAAGGAGTGTATTGAAAGAAGCTAAGGATTCGTTTCCCTAGCCTCGCAATCGTTCAAAATATAGATAAATCAGAGTAGGAGACTCGGGATCGCGATATTTACTTTTACCGCTCGCTGTATATCGAAAGAAGCGAAGGATTCACTTCCCAAGCATTGCAATAATTCGAAATAACGACAAATCACTCAAGGACACTCCGAATCGCGATATTTACCTTTTCCGCTCGCTGAATATCGAAAGAAGCGACGGATTCATATCTCAAGCCTCGCAATCGTTCAAAATATCAATAAATCAGAGTAGGAGACTCGGAATCGCGATATTTACATTTACCACTCGCTGAATATCGAAAGAAGCGAAGGATTCACTTCACAAGCCTCACAATAATTCGAAATAACGACAAATCATTCAAGGACACTCCCAATCGCGATATTTACCTTTTCCGCTCGCTGTATATCGAAAGAAGAAAAGGATTCACATCTCAAGCCTCGCAATAATTCGAAATAACGGGAAATCAATCAAGGACACTCGGAATCACGATATTGACCTTTTCCACATGCAGTGTATTGAAAGAAGCTAAGGATTCGTTTGCCAAGAATCGCAATCGTTCAAAATATCGATAAAACAGAGTATCAGAGTCGCAAACGCGATATTTACCTTTTCCGCTCGCTGTATATCGAAAGAAGCGAAGGATTCCCTTCCCAAGCCTCGCAATAATTCGAAATAACGACGAATCACTCAAGGTCACTCCGAATCGCGATATTTACCGTTTCCGCTCGCTGTATATCGAAAGAAGATAAGGATTCACATCTCAAGCCTCGCAATCGTTCAAAATATCGGTATATCAGAGTAGGAGACTCAGGAACGCGATATTTACATTTACCACTCGCTGTATATCGAAAGAGGCGAAGGATTCACTTCCCAAGCATCACAATAATTCGAAATAACGACAAATCACTCAAGGACACTCCGACTCGCGATATTTACCGTTTCTGCTCGCTGTATATCGAAAGAAGCGAAGGATTCACATCACAAGCCTCGCAACCGTTCGAAATAACGAGAAATCACTCAAGGTCACTCGGAATCACGATATTAACCTTTTCCATAAGGAGTGTATTGAAAGAAGCTAAGGATTCACATCACAAGCCTCGCAATCGTTCAAAATATCGATAAATCACAGTACGAGACTCGGGATCGCGATATTTACATTTACCACTCGCTGTATATCGAAAGAAGCTGATAATTCATTTTCCGAGCCTCGCAACCGTTCGAAATAAATACAAATCACCCAAGGACACTCCGAATCGCGATATTTACCTTTTCCGCTCGCTGAATATCGAAAGAAGAAAAGGATTCACATCTCAAGCCTCGCAATAATTCGAAATAACGGGAAATCAATCAAGGACACTCGGAATCACGATATTGACCTTTTCCACACGCAGTGTATTGAAAGAAGCTAAGGATTCGTTTCCCAAGAATCGCAATCGTTCAAAATATCGATAAATCAGAGTATCAGAGTCGGAAACGCGATATTTACCTTTTCCGCTCGCTGTATATCGAAAGAAGCGAAGGATTCCCTTCCCAAGCCTCGCAATAATTCGAAATAACGACGAATCACTCAAGGTCACTCCGAATCGCGATATTTACCGTTTCCGCTCGCTGTATATCGAAAGAAGATAAGGATTCACATCTCAAGCCTCGCAATCGTTCAAAATATCGATATATCAGTGTAGGAGACTCGGGAACGCTATATTTACATTTACCACTCGCTGTATATCGAAAGAGGCGAAGTATTCACTTCCCAAGCATCACAATAATTCGAAATAACGACAAATCACTCAAGGACACTCCGACTCGCGATATTTACCGTTTCTACTCGCTGTATATCGAAAGAAGCGAAGGATTCACATCACACCCTCGCAACCGTTCGAAATAACGAGAAATCACTCAAGGTCACTCGGAATCACGATATTAACCTTTTCCATAAGGAGTGTATTGAAAGAAGCTAAGGATTCACATCCCAAATCTCGCAATCGTTTAAAATATCGATAAATCACAATAGGAGACTCGGGATCGCGATATTTACCGTTTCCGCTCGCTGTATATCGGAAGAAGATAAGGATTCACATCCCAAATCTCGCAATCATTTAAAATATCGATAAATCACAATAGGAGACTCGGGATCGCGATATTTACATTTACCACTCGCTGTATATCGCAAGAAGCTAATAATTCATTTTCCGAGAATCGCAACCGTTCGAAATAACGACAAATCACTCAAGGACACTCCGAATCGCGATATTTACCGTTTCCGCTTGCTGTATATCGAAAGAAGCGAAGGATTCACATCCCAGGCCTCGCAATCGTTCAAAATATCGATAAATCAGAGTAGGACACTCCGAATCGCGATATTTACCGTTTCCGCTCGCTGTATATCGGAAGAAGATAAGGATTCACATCCCAAATCTCGCAATCGTTTAAAATATCGATAAATGACAATAGGGGACTCGGGATCGCGATATTTACATTTACCACTCGCTGTATATCGCAAGAAGCTAATAATTCATTTTCCGAGAATCGCAACCGTTCGAAATAACGACAAATCACTCAAGGACACTCCGAATCGCGATATTTACCGTTTCCGCTTGCTGTATATCGAAAGAATCGAGGGATTCACATCCCAAGCCTCGCAACCGTTCGAAATAACGAGAAATCACTCAAGGTCACTCGGAATCACGATATTGACCTTTTCCATAAGGAGTGTATTGAAAGAAGCTAAGGATTCGTTTCCCTAGCCTCGCAATCGTTCAAAATATCGATAAATCAGAGTAGGAGACTTGGGATCGCGATATTTACATTTACCACTCGCTGTATATCGAAAGAAGCGAAGGATTCACATCCCAAGCCTCGCAACCGTTCGAAATAACGAGAAATCACTCAAGGTCACTCGGAATCACGATATTGACCTTTTCCATAAGGAGTGTATTGAAAGAAGCTAAGGATTCGTTTCCCTAGCCTCGCAATCGTTCAAAATATCGATAAATCAGAGTAGGAGACTCGGGATCGCGATATTTACATTTACCACTCGCTGTATATCGAAAGAAGCGAAGGATTCACTTCCCAAGCATTGCAATAATTCGAAATAACGACAAATCACTCAAGGACACTCCGAATCGCGATATTTACCGTTTCCGCTCGCTGTATATCGAAAGAAGCGAAGGATTCACATCCCAAGCCTCGCAATAATTCGAAATAACGACGAATCACTCAAGGTCACTCCGAATCGCGATATTTACCGTTTCCGCTCGCTGTATATCGAAAGAAGATAAGGATTCACATCTCAAGCCTCGCAATCGTTCAAAATATCGGTATATCAGAGTAGGAGACTCGGGAACGCGATATTTACATTTACCACTCGCTGTATATCGAAAGAGGCGAAGGATTCACTTCCCAAGCATCACAATAATTCGAAATAACGACAAATCACTCAAGGACACTCCGACTCGCGATATTTACCGTTTCTGCTCGCTGTATATCGAAAGAAGCGAAGGATTCACATCACAAGCCTCGCAATCCTTCAAAATATCGATAAATCAGAGTAGGAGACTCCGAATCGCGATATTTACCGTTTCCGCTCGCTGTATATCGAAAGAAGATAAGGATTCACATCTCAAGCCTCGCAATCGTTCAAAATATCGGTATATCAGAGTAATAGACTCGGGAACGCGATATTTACATTTACCACTCGCTGTATATCGAAAGAAGCGAAGGATTCACATCCCAAGCCTCGCAACCGTTCGAAATAACGAGAAATCACTCAAGGTCACTCGGAATCACGATATTGACCTTTTTCATAAGGAGTGTATTGAAAGAAGCTAAGGATTCGTTTCCCTAGCCTCGCAATCGTTCAAAATATCGATAAATCAGAGTAGGAGACTCGGGATCGCGATATTTACATTTACCACTCGCTGTATATCGAAAGAAGCGAAGGATTCACTTCCCAAGCATTGCAATAATTCGAAATAACGACAAATCACTCAAGGACACTCCGAATCGCGATATTTACCGTTTCCGCTCGCTGTATATCGAAAGAAGATAAGGATTCACATCTCAAGCCTCGCAATCGTTCAAAATATCGGTATATCAGAGTAGGAGACTCGGGAACGCGATATTTACATTTACCACTCGCTGTATATCGAAAGAAGCGAAGGATTCACATCCCAAGCCTCGCAACCGTTCGAAATAACGAGAAATCACTCAAGGTCACTCGGAATCACGATATTGACCTTTTCCATAAGGAGTGTATTGAAAGAAGCTAAGGATTCGTTTCCCTAGCCTCGCAATCGTTCAAAATATCGATAAATCAGAGTAGGAGACTCGGGATCGCGATATTTACATTTACCACTCGCTGTATATCGAAAGAAGCGAAGGATTCACTTCCCAAGCATTGCAATAATTCGAAATAACGACAAATCACTCAAGGACACTCCGAATCGCGATATTTACCGTTTCCGCTCGCTGTATATCGAAAGAAGCGAAGGATTCACATCACAAGCCTCGCAATCGTTCAAAATATCGATAAATCACAGTACGAGACTCGGGATCGCGATATTTACATTTACCACTCGCTGTATATCGAAAGAAGCTGATAATTCATTTTCCGAGCCTCGCAACCGTTCGACATAAATACAAATCACTCAAGGACACTCCGAATCGCGATATTTACCTTTTCCGCTCGCTGAATATCGAAAGAAGCGACGGATTCATATCTCAAGCCTCGCAATCGTTCAAAATATCAATAAATCAGAGTAGGAGACTCGGAATCGCGATATTTACATTTACCACTCGCTGAATATCGAAAGAAGCGAAGGATTCACTTCACAAGCCTCACAATAATTCGAAATAACGACAAATCACTCAAGGACACTCCCAATCGCGATATTTACCTTTTCCGCTCGCTGTATATCGAAAGAAGAAAAGGATTCACATCTCAAGCCTCGCAATAATTCGAAATAACGGGAAATCAATCAAGGACACTCGGAATCACGATATTGACCTTTTCCACATGCAGTGTATTGAAAGAAGCTAAGGATTCGTTTCCCAAGAATCGCAATCGTTCAAAATATCGATAAAACAGAGTATCAGAGTCGGAAACGCGATATTTACCTTTTCCGCTCGCTGTATATCGAAAGAAGCGAAGGATTCCCTTCCCAAGCCTCGCAATAATTCGAAATAACGACGAATCACTCAAGGTCACTCCGAATCGCGATATTTACCGTCTCCGCTCGCTGTATATCGAAAGAAGATAAGGATTCACATCTCAAGCCTCGCAATCGTTCAAAATATCGGTATATCAGAGTAGTAGACTCAGGAACGCGATATTTACATTTACCACTCGCTGTATATCGAAAGAGGCGAAGGATTCACTTCCCAAGCATCACAATAATTCGAAATAACGACAAATCACTCAAGGACACTCCGACTCGCGATATTTACCGTTTCTGCTCGCTGTATATCGAAAGAAGCGAAGGATTCACATCACAAGCCTCGCAACCGTTCGAAATAACGACAAATCACTCAAGGACACTCCGAATCACGATATTTACCGTTTCCGCTCGCTGTATATCGAAAGAAGATAAGGATTCACATCTCAAGCCTCGCAATCGTTCAAAATATCGGTATATCAGAGTAGGAGACTCGGGAACGCGATATTTACATTTACCACTCGCTGTATATCGAAAGAAGCGAAGGATTCACATCCCAAGCCTCGCAACCGTTCGAAATAACGAGAAATCACTCAAGGTCACTCGGAATCACGATATTGACCTTTTCCATAAGGAGTGTATTGAAAGAAGCTAAGGATTCGTTTCCCTAGCCTCGCAATCGTTCAAAATATCGATAAATCAGAGTAGGAGACTTGGGATCGCGATATTTACATTTACCACTCGCTGTATATCGAAAGAAGCGAAGGATTCACTTCCCAAGCATTGCAATAATTCGAAATAACGACAAATCACTCAAGGACACTCCGAATCGCGATATTTACCGTTTCCGCTCGCTGTATAACGAAAGAAGATAAGGATTCACATCTCAAGCCTCGCAATCGTTCAAAATATCGATATATCAGAGTAGGAGACTCGGGAACGCGATATTTACATTTACCACTCGCTGTATATCGAAAGAAGCGAAGGATTCACATCCCAAGCCTCGCAACCGTTCGAAATAACGAGAAATCACTCAAGGTCACTCGGAATCACGATATTGACCTTTTCCATAAGGAGTGTATTGAAAGAAGCTAAGGATTCGTTTCCCTAGCCTCGCAATCGTTCAAAATATCGATAAATCAGAGTAGGAGACTCGGGATCGCGATATTTACATTTACCACTCGCTGTATATCGAAAGAAGCGAAGTATTCACTTCCCAAGCATCACAATAATTCGAAATAACGACAAATCACTCAAGGACACTCCGACTCGCGATATTTACCGTTTCTACTCGCTGTATATCGAAAGAAGCGAAGGATTCACATCACACCCTCGCAACCGTTCGAAATAACGAGAAATCACTCAAGGTCACTCGGAATCACGATATTAACCTTTTCCATAAGGAGTGTATTGAAAGAAGCTAAGGATTCACATCCCAAATCTCGCAATCGTTTAAAATATCGATAAATCACAATAGGAGACTCGGGATCGCGATATTTACCGTTTCCGCTCGCTGTATATCGGAAGAAGATAAGGATTCACATCCCAAATCTCGCAATCATTTAAAATATCGATAAATCACAATAGGAGACTCGGGATCGCGATATTTACATTTACCACTCGCTGTATATCGCAAGAAGCTAATAATTCATTTTCCGAGAATCGCAACCGTTCGAAATAACGACAAATCACTCAAGGACACTCCGAATCGCGATATTTACCGTTTCCGCTTGCTGTATATCGAAAGAAGCGAAGGATTCACATCCCAGGCCTCGCAATCGTTCAAAATATCGTTAAATCAGAGTAGGACACTCCGAATCGCGATATTTACCGTTTCCGCTCGCTGTATATCGGAAGAAGATAAGGATTCACATCCCAAATCTCGCAATCGTTTAAAATATCGATAAATGACAATAGGGGACTCGGGATCGCGATATTTACATTTACCACTCGCTGTATATCGCAAGAAGCTAATAATTCATTTTCCGAGAATCGCAACCGTTCGAAATAACGACAAATCACTCAAGGACACTCCGAATCGCGATATTTACCGTTTCCGCTTGCTGTATATCGAAAGAATCGAGGGATTCACATCCCAAGCCTCGCAACCGTTCGAAATAACGAGAAATCACTCAAGGTCACTCGGAATCACGATATTGACCTTTTCCATAAGGAGTGTATTGAAAGAAGCTAAGGATTCGTTTCCCTAGCCTCGCAATCGTTCAAAATATCGATAAATCAGAGTAGGAGACTTGGGATCGCGATATTTACATTTACCACTCGCTGTATATCGAAAGAAGCGAAGGATTCACATCCCAAGCCTCGCAACCGTTCGAAATAACGAGAAATCACTCAAGGTCACTCGGAATCACGATATTGACCTTTTCCATAAGGAGTGTATTGAAAGAAGCTAAGGATTCGTTTCCCTAGCCTCGCAATCGTTCAAAATATCGATAAATCAGAGTAGGAGACTCGGGATCGCGATATTTACATTTACCACTCGCTGTATATCGAAAGAAGCGAAGGATTCACTTCCCAAGCATTGCAATAATTCGAAATAACGACAAATCACTCAAGGACACTCCGAATCGCGATATTTACCGTTTCCGCTCGCTGTATATCGAAAGAAGCGAAGGATTCACATCCCAAGCCTCGCAATAATTCGAAATAACGACGAATCACTCAAGGTCACTCCGAATCGCGATATTTACCGTTTCCGCTCGCTGTATATCGAAAGAAGATAAGGATTCACATCTCAAGCCTCGCAATCGTTCAAAATATCGGTATATCAGAGTAGGAGACTCGGGAACGCGATATTTACATTTACCACTCGCTGTATATCGAAAGAGGCGAAGGATTCACTTCCCAAGCATCACAATAATTCGAAATAACGACAAATCACTCAAGGACACTCCGACTCGCGATATTTACCGTTTCTGCTCGCTGTATATCGAAAGAAGCGAAGGATTCACATCACAAGCCTTGCAATCCTTCAAAATATCGATAAATCAGAGTAGGAGACTCCGAATCGCGATATTTACCGTTTCCGCTCGCTGTATATCGAAAGAAGATAAGGATTCACATCTCAAGCCTCGCAATCGTTCAAAATATCGGTATATCAGAGTAGGAGACTCGGGAACGCGATATTTACATTTACCACTCGCTGTATATCGAAAGAAGCGAAGGATTCACATCCCAAGCCTCGCAACCGTTCGAAATAACGAGAAATCACTCAAGGTCACTCGGAATCACGATATTGACCTTTTCCATAAGGAGTGTATTGAAAGAAGCTAAGGATTCGTTTCCCTAGCCTCGCAATCGTTCAAAATATCGATAAATCAGAGTAGGAGACTTGGGATCGCGATATTTACATTTACCACTCGCTGTATATCGAAAGAAGCGAAGGATTCACTTCCCAAGCATTGCAATAATTCGAAATAACGACAAATCACTCAAGGACACTCCGAATCGCGATATGTACCGTTTCCGCTCGCTGTATAACGAAAGAAGATAGGGATTCACATCTCAAGCCTCGCAATCGTTCAAAATATCGATATATCAGAGTAGGAGACTCGGGAACGCGATATTTACATTTACCACTCGCTGTATATCGAAAGAAGCGAAGGATTCACATCCCAAGCCTCGCAACCGTTCGAAATAACGAGAAATCACTCAAGGTCACTCGGAATCACGATATTGACCTTTTCCATAAGGAGTGTATTGAAAGAAGCTAAGGATTCGTTTCCCTAGCCTCGCAATCGTTCAAAATATCGATAAATCAGAGTAGGAGACTCGGGATCGCGATATTTACATTTACCACTCGCTGTATATCGAAAGAAGCGAAGGATTCACTTCACAAGCCTCACAATAATTCGAAATAACGACAAATCACTCAAGGACACTCCCAATCGCGATATTTACCTTTTCCGCTCGCTGTATATCGAAAGAAGAAAAGGATTCACATCTCAAGCCTCGCAATAATTCGAAATAACGGGAAATCACTCAAGGTCACTCCGAATCGCGATATTTACCGTTTCCGCTCGCTGTATATCGAAAGAAGATAAGGATTCACATCTCAAGCCTCGCAATCGTTCAAAATATCGGTATATCAGAGTAGGAGACTCGGGAACGCGATATTTACATTTACCACTCGCTGTATATCGAAAGAGGCGAAGGATTCACTTCCCAAGCATCACAATAATTCGAAATAACGACAAATCACTCAAGGACACTCCGACTCGCGATATTTACCGTTTCTGCTCGCTGTATATCGAAAGAAGCGAAGGATTCACTTCACAAGCCTCACAATAATTCGAAATAACGACAAATCACTCAAGGACACTCCCAATCGCGATATTTACCTTTTCCGCTCGCTGTATATCGAAAGAAGAAAAGGATTCACATCTCAAGCCTCGCAATAATTCGAAATAACGGGAAATCAATCAAGGACACTCGGAATCACGATATTGACCTTTTCCACATGCAGTGTATTGAAAGAAGCTAAGGATTCGTTTCCCAAGAATCGCAATCGTTCAAAATATCGATAAAACAGAGTATCAGAGTCGGAAACGCGATATTTACCTTTTCCGCTCGCTGTATATCGAAAGAAGCGAAGGATTCCCTTCCCAAGCCTCGCAATAATTCGAAATAACGACGAATCACTCAAGGTCACTCCGAATCGCGATATTTACCGTTTACGCTCGCTGTATATCGAAAGAAGATAAGGATTCATATCTCAAGCCTCGCAATCGTTCAAAATATCGGTATATCAGAGTAGGAGACTCAGGAACGCGATATTTACATTTACCACTCGCTGTATATCGAAAGAGGCGAAGGATTCACTTCCCAAGCATCACAATAATTCGAAATAACGACAAATCACTCAAGGACACTCCGACTCGCGATATTTACCGTTTCTGCTCGCTGTATATCGAAAGAAGCGAAGGATTCACATCACAAGCCTCGCAACCGTTCGAAATAACGACAAATCACTCAAGGACACTCCGAATCACGATATTTACCGTTTCCGCTCGCTGTATATCGAAAGAAGATAAGGATTCACATCTCAAGCCTCGCAATCGTTCAAAATATCGGTATATCAGAGTAGGAGACTCGGGAACGCGATATTTACATTTACCACTCGCTGTATATCGAAAGAAGCGAAGGATTCACATCCCAAGCCTCGCAACCGTTCGAAATAACGAGAAATCACTCAAGGTCACTCGGAATCACGATATTGACCTTTTCCATAAGGAGTGTATTGAAAGAAGCTAAGGATTCGTTTCCCTAGCCTCGCAATCGTTCAAAATATCGATAAATCAGAGTAGGAGACTTGGGATCGCGATATTTACATTTACCACTCGCTGTATATCGAAAGAAGCGAAGGATTCACTTCCCAAGCATTGCAATAATTCGAAATAACGACAAATCACTCAAGGACACTCCGAATCGCGATATTTACCGTTTCCGCTCGCTGTATAACGAAAGAAGATAGGGATTCACATCTCAAGCCTCGCAATCGTTCAAAATATCGATATATCAGAGTAGGAGACTCGGGAACGCGATATTTACATTTACCACTCGCTGTATATCGAAAGAAGCGAAGGATTCACATCCCAAGCCTCGCAACCGTTCGAAATAACGAGAAATCACTCAAGGTCACTCGGAATCACGATATTGACCTTTTCCATAAGGAGTGTATTGAAAGAAGCTAAGGATTCGTTTCCCTAGCCTCGCAATCGTTCAAAATATCGATAAATCAGAGTAGGAGACTCGGGATCGCGATATTTACATTTACCACTCGCTGTATATCGAAAGAAGCGAAGGATTCACTTCACAAGCCTCACAATAATTCGAAATAACGACAAATCACTCAAGGACACTCCCAATCGCGATATTTACCTTTTCAGCTCGCTGTATATCGAAAGAAGAAAAGGATTCACATCTCAAGCCTCGCAATAATTCGAAATAACGGGAAATCACTCAAGGTCACTCCGAATCGCGATATTTACCGTTTCCGCTCGCTGTATATCGAAAGAAGATAAGGATTCACATCTCAAGCCTCGCAATCGTTCAAAATATCGGTATATCAGAGTAGGAGACTCGGGAACGCGATATTTACATTTACCACTCGCTGTATATCGAAAGAGGCGAAGCATTCACTTCCCAAGCATCACAATAATTCGAAATAACGACAAATCACTCAAGGACACTCCGACTCGCGATATTTACCGTTTCTGCTCGCTGTATATCGAAAGAAGCGAAGGATTCACATCACAAGCCTCGCAATCCTTCAAAATATCGATAAATCAGAGTAGGAGACTCCGAATCGCGATATTTACCGTTTCCGCTCGCTGTATATCGAAAGAAGATAAGGATTCACATCTCAAGCCTCGCAATCGTTCAAAATATCGGTATATCAGAGTAATAGACTCGGGAACGCGATATTTACATTTACCACTCGCTGTATATCGAAAGAAGCGAAGGATTCACATCCCAAGCCTCGCAACCGTTCGAAATAACGAGAAATCACTCAAGGTCACTCGGAATCACGATATTGACCTTTTTCATAAGGAGTGTATTGAAAGACGCTAAGGATTCGTTTCCCTAGCCTCGCAATCGTTCAAAATATCGATAAATCAGAGTAGGAGACTCGGGATCGCGATATTTACATTTACCACTCGCTGTATATCGAAAGAAGCGAAGGATTCACTTCCCAAGCATTGCAATAATTCGAAATAACGACAAATCACTCAAGGACACTCCGAATCGCGATATTTACCGTTTCCGCTCGCTGTATATCGAAAGAAGATAAGGATTCACATCTCAAGCCTCGCAATCGTTCAAAATATCGGTATATCAGAGTAGGAGACTCGGGAACGCGATATTTACATTTACCACTCGCTGTATATCGAAAGAAGCGAAGGATTCACATCCCAAGCCTCGCAACCGTTCGAAATAACGAGAAATCACTCAAGGTCACTCGGAATCACGATATTGACCTTTTCCATAAGGAGTGTATTGAAAGAAGCTAAGGATTCGTTTCCCTAGCCTCGCAATCGTTCAAAATATCGATAAATCAGAGTAGGAGACTCGGGATCGCGATATTTACATTTACCACTCGCTGTATATCGAAAGAAGCTGATAATTCATTTTCCGAGCCTCGCAACCGTTCGACATAAATACAAATCACTCAAGGACACTCCGAATCGCGATATTTACCTTTTCCGCTCGCTGAATATCGAAAGAAGCGACGGATTCATATCTCAAGCCTCGCAATCGTTCAAAATATCAATAAATCAGAGTAGGAGACTCGGAATCGCGATATTTACATTTACCACTCGCTGAATATCGAAAGAAGCGAAGGATTCACTTCACAAGCCTCACAATAATTCGAAATAACGACAAATCACTCAAGGACACTCCCAATCGCGATATTTACCTTTTCCGCTCGCTGTATATCGAAAGAAGAAAAGGATTCACATCTCAAGCCTCGCAATAATTCGAAATAACGGGAAATCAATCAAGGACACTCGGAATCACGATATTGACCTTTTCCACATGCAGTGTATTGAAAGAAGCTAAGGATTCGTTTCCCAAGAATCGCAATCGTTCAAAATATCGATAAAACAGAGTATCAGAGTCGGAAACGCGATATTTACCTTTTCCGCTCGCTGTATATCGAAAGAAGCGAAGGATTCCCTTCCCAAGCCTCGCAATAATTCGAAATAACGACGAATCACTCAAGGTCACTCCGAATCGCGATATTTACCGTCTCCGCTCGCTGTATATCGAAAGAAGATAAGGATTCACATCTCAAGCCTCGCAATCGTTCAAAATATCGGTATATCAGAGTAGTAGACTCAGGAACGCGATATTTACATTTACCACTCGCTGTATATCGAAAGAGGCGAAGGATTCACTTCCCAAGCATCACAATAATTCGAAATAACGACAAATCACTCAAGGACACTCCGACTCGCGATATTTACCGTTTCTGCTCGCTGTATATCGAAAGAAGCGAAGGATTCACATCACAAGCCTCGCAACCGTTCGAAATAACGACAAATCACTCAAGGACACTCCGAATCACGATATTTACCGTTTCCGCTCGCTGTATATCGAAAGAAGATAAGGATTCACATCTCAAGCCTCGCAATCGTTCAAAATATCGGTATATCAGAGTAGGAGACTCGGGAACGCGATATTTACATTTACCACTCGCTGTATATCGAAAGAAGCGAAGGATTCACATCCCAAGCCTCGCAACCGTTCGAAATAACGAGAAATCACTCAAGGTCACTCGGAATCACGATATTGACCTTTTCCATAAGGAGTGTATTGAAAGAAGCTAAGGATTCGTTTCCCTAGCCTCGCAATCGTTCAAAATATCGATAAATCAGAGTAGGAGACTTGGGATCGCGATATTTACATTTACCACTCGCTGTATATCGAAAGAAGCGAAGGATTCACTTCCCAAGCATTGCAATAATTCGAAATAACGACAAATCACTCAAGGACACTCCGAATCGCGATATTTACCGTTTCCGCTCGCTGTATAACGAAAGAAGATAAGGATTCACATCTCAAGCCTCGCAATCGTTCAAAATATCGATATATCAGAGTAGGAGACTCGGGAACGCGATATTTACATTTACCACTCGCTGTATATCGAAAGAAGCGAAGGATTCACATCCCAAGCCTCGCAACCGTTCGAAATAACGAGAAATCACTCAAGGTCACTCGGAATCACGATATTGACCTTTTCCATAAGGAGTGTATTGAAAGAAGCTAAGGATTCGTTTCCCTAGCCTCGCAATCGTTCAAAATATCGATAAATCAGAGTAGGAGACTCGGGATCGCGATATTTACATTTACCACTCGCTGTATATCGAAAGAAGCGAAGTATTCACTTCCCAAGCATCACAATAATTCGAAATAACGACAAATCACTCAAGGACACTCCGACTCGCGATATTTACCGTTTCTACTCGCTGTATATCGAAAGAAGCGAAGGATTCACATCACACCCTCGCAACCGTTCGAAATAACGAGAAATCACTCAAGGTCACTCGGAATCACGATATTAACCTTTTCCATAAGGAGTGTATTGAAAGAAGCTAAGGATTCACATCCCAAATCTCGCAATCGTTTAAAATATCGATAAATCACAATAGGAGACTCGGGATCGCGATATTTACCGTTTCCGCTCGCTGTATATCGGAAGAAGATAAGGATTCACATCCCAAATCTCGCAATCATTTAAAATATCGATAAATCACAATAGGAGACTCGGGATCGCGATATTTACATTTACCACTCGCTGTATATCGCAAGAAGCTAATAATTCATTTTCCGAGAATCGCAACCGTTCGAAATAACGAGAAATCACTCAAGGTCACTCGGAATCACGATATTGACCTTTTCCATAAGGAGTGTATTGAAAGAAGCTAAGGATTCGTTTCCCTAGCCTCGCAATCGTTCAAAATATCGATAAATCAGAGTAGGAGACTCGGGATCGCGATATTTACATTTACCACTCGCTGTATATCGAAAGAAGCGAAGGATTCACTTCCCAAGCATTGCAATAATTCGAAATAACGACAAATCACTCAAGGACACTCCGAATCGCGATATTTACCGTTTCCGCTCGCTGTATATCGAAAGAAGATAAGGATTCACATCTCAAGCCTCGCAATCGTTCAAAATATCGGTATATCAGAGTAGGAGACTCGGGAACGCGATATTTACATTTACCACTCGCTGTATATCGAAAGAAGCGAAGGATTCACATCCCAAGCCTCGCAACCGTTCGAAATAACGAGAAATCACTCAAGGTCACTCGGAATCACGATATTTACCGTTTCTGCTCGCTGTATATCGAAAGAAGCGAAGGATTCACATCAGAAGCCTCGCAACCGTTCGAAATAACGAGAAATCACTCAAGGTCACTCGGAATCACGATATTGACCTTTTCCATAAGGAGTGTATTGAAAGAAGCTAAGGATTCGTTTCCCTAGCCTCGCAATCGTTCAAAATATCGATAAATCATGGTAGGAGACTCGGAATCACGATATTAACCTTTTCCATAAGGAGTGTATTGAAAGAAGCTAAGGATTCACATCACAAGCCTCGCAATCGTTCAAAATATCGATAAATGACAGTACGAGACTCGGGATCGCGATATTTACATTTACCACTCGCTGTATATCGAAAGAAGCTGATAATTCATTTTCCGAGCCTCGCAACCGTTCGACATAAATACAAATCAGTCAAGGACACTCCGAATCGCGATATTTACCTTTTCCGCTCGCTGAATATCGAAAGAAGCGACGGATTCATATCTCAAGCCTCGCAATCGTTCAAAATATCAATAAATCAGAGTAGGAGACTCGGAATCGCGATATTTACATTTACCACTCGCTGAATATCGAAAGAAGCGAAGGATTCACTTCACAAGCCTCACAATAATTCGAAATAACGACAAATCACTCAAGGACACTCCCAATCGCGATATTTACCTTTTCCGCTCGCTGTATATCGAAAGAAGAAAAGGATTCACATCTCAAGCCTCGCAATAATTCGAAATAACGGGAAATCAATCAAGGACACTCGGAATCACGATATTGTCCTTTTCCACATGCAGTGTATTGAAAGAAGCTAAGGATTCGTTTCCCAAGAATCGCAATCGTTCAAAATATCGATAAAACAGAGTATCAGAGTCGGAAACGCGATATTTACCTTTTCCGCTCGCTGTATATCGAAAGAAGCGAAGGATTCCCTTCCCAAGCCTCGCAATAATTCGAAATAACGACGAATAACTCAAGGTCACTCCGAATCGCGATATTTACCGTTTCCGCTCGCTGTATATCGAAAGAAGATAAGGATTCACATCTCAAGCCTCGCAATCGTTCAAAATATCGGTATATCAGAGTAGGAGACTCAGGAACGCGATATTTACATTTACCACTCGCTGTATATCGAAAGAGGCGAAGGATTCACTTCCCAAGCATCACAATAATTCGAAATAACGACAAATCACTCAAGGACACTCCGACTCGCGATATTTACCGTTTCTGCTCGCTGTATATCGAAAGAAGCGAAGGATTCACATCACAAGCCTCGCAACCGTTCGAAATAACGAGAAATCACTCAAGGTCACTCGGAATCACGATATTAACCTTTTCCATAAGGAGTGTATTGAAAGAAGCTAAGGATTCACATCACAAGCCTCGCAATCGTTCAAAATATCGATAAATCACAGTACGAGACTCGGGATCGCGATATTTACATTTACCACTCGCTGTATATCGAAAGAAGCTGATAATTCATTTTCCGAGCCTCGCAACCGTTCGAAATAACGACAAATCACTCAAGGACACTCCGAATCGCGATATTTACCTTTTCCGCTCGCTGAATATCGAAAGAAGCGACGGATTCATATCTCAAGCCTCGCAATCGTTCAAAATATCAATAAATCAGAGTAGGAGACTCGGAATCGCGATATTTACATTTACCACTCGCTGTATATCGAAAGAAGCGAAGGATTCACTTCACAAGCCTCACAATAATTCGAAATAACGACAAATCACTCAAGGACACTCCCAATCGCGATATTTACCGATTCCGCTTTCTGTATATCGAAAGAAGCGAAGGATTCACATCACAAGCCTCGCAATCGTTCAAAATATCGACAAATCACAGTACGAGACTCGGGGTCGCGATATTTACATTTACCACTCGCTGTATATCGAAAGAAGCTGATAATTCATTTTCCGAGCCTCGCAACTGTTCGACATAAATACAAATCACTCAAGGACACTCCGAATCGCGATATTTACCTTTTCCGCTCGCTGTATATCGAAAGAAGCGACGGATTCATATCTCAAGCCTCGCAATCGTTCAAAATATCAATAAATCAGAGTAGGAGACTCGGAATCGCGATATTTACATTTACCACTCGCTGTATATCGAAAGAAGCGAAGGATTCACTTCACAAGCCTCACAATAATTCGAAATAACGACAAATCACTCAAGGACACTCCCAATCGCGATATTTACCTTTTCCGCTCGCTGTATATCGAAAGAAGAAAAGGATTCACATCTCAAGCCTCGCAATAATTCGAAATAACGGGAAATCAATCAAGGACACTCGGAATCACGATATTGACCTTTTCCACATGCAGTGTATTGAAAGAAGCTAAGGATTCGTTTCCCAAGAATCGCAATCGTTCAAAATATCGATAAAACAGAGTATCAGAGTCGGAAACGCGATATTTACCTTTTCCGCTCGCTGTATATCGAAAGAAGCGAAGGATTCCCTTCCCAAGCCTCGCAATAATTCGAAATAACGACGAATCACTCAAGGTCACTCCGAATCGCGATATTTACCGTTTCCGCTCGCTGTATATCGAAAGAAGATAAGGATTCACATCTCAAGCCTCGCAATCGTTCAAAATATCGGTATATCAGAGTAGGAGACTCAGGAACGCGATATTTACATTTACCACTCGCTGTATATCGAAAGAGGCGAAGGATTCACTTCCCAAGCATCACAATAATTCGAAATAACGACAAATCACTCAAGGACACTCCGACTCGCGATATTTACCGTTTCTGCTCGCTGTATATCGAAAGAAGCGAAGGATTCACATCACAAGCCTCGCAACCGTTCGAAATAACGAGAAATCACTCAAGGTCACTCGGAATCACGATATTAACCTTTTCCATAAGGAGTGTATTGAAAGAAGCTAAGGATTCACATCACAAGCCTCGCAATCGTTCAAAATATCGATAAATCACAGTACGAGACTCGGGATCGCGATATTTACATTTACCACTCGCTGTATATCGAAAGAAGCTGATAATTCATTTTCCGAGCCTCGCAACCGTTCGACATAAATACAAATCACTCAAGGACACTCCGAATCGCGATATTTACCTTTTCCGCTCGCTGAATATCGAAAGAAGCGACGGATTCATATCTCAAGCCTCGCAATCGTTCAAAATATCAATAAATCAGAGTAGGAGACTCGGAATCGCGATATTTACATTTACCACTCGCTGTATATCGAAAGAAGCGAAGGATTCACTTCACAAGCCTCACAATAATTCGAAATAACGACAAATCACTCAAGGACACTCCCAATCGCGATATTTACCTTTTCCGCTCGCTGTATATCGAAAGAAGAAAAGGATTCACATCTCAAGCCTCGCAATAATTCGAAATAACGGGAAATCAATCAAGGACACTCGGAATCACGATATTGACCTTTTCCACACGCAGTGTATTGAAAGAAGCTAAGGATTCGTTTCCCAAGAATCGCAATCGTTCAAAATATCGATAAAACAGAGTATCAGAGTCGGAAACGCGATATTTACCTTTTCCGCTCGCTGTATATCGAAAGAAGCGAAGGATTCCCTTCCCAAGCCTCGCAATAATTCGAAATAACGACGAATCACTCAAGGTCACTCCGAATCGCGATATTTACCGTTTCCGCTCGCTGTATATCGAAAGAAGCGAAGGATTCACATCACAAGCCTCGCAACCGTTCGAAATAACGAGAAATCACTCAAGGTCACTCGGAATCACGATATTGACCTTTTCCATAAGGAGTGTATTGAAAGAAGCTAAGGATTCGTTTCCCTAGCCTCGCAATCGTTCAAAATATCGATAAATCAGAGTAGGAGACTCGGGATCGCGATATTTACATTTACCACTCGCTGTATATCGAAAGAAGCGAAGGATTCACTTCACAAGCCTCACAATAATTCGAAATAACGACAAATCACTCAAGGACACTCCCAATCGCGATATTTACCTTTTCCGCTCGCTGTATATCGAAAGAAGAAAAGGATTCACATCTCAAGCCTCGCAATAATTCGAAATAACGGGAAATCAATCAAGGACACTCGGAATCACGATATTGACCTTTTCCACACGCAGTGTATTGAAAGAAGCTAAGGATTCGTTTCCCAAGAATCGCAATCGTTCAAAATATCGATAAATCAGAGTATCAGAGTCGGAAACGCGATATTTACCTTTTCCGCTCGCTGTATATCGAAAGAAGCGAAGGATTCCCTTCCCAAGCCTCGCAATAATTCGAAATAACGACGAATCACTCAAGGTCACTCCGAATCGCGATATTTACCGTTTCCGCTCGCTGTATATCGAAAGAAGATATGGATTCACATCTCAAGCCTCGCAATCGTTCAAAATATCGGTATATCAGAGTAGGAGACTCGGGAACGCGATATTTACCGTTTCCGCTCGCTGTATATCGAAAGAAGATAAGGATTCACATCTCAAGCCTCGCAATCGTTCAAAATATCGGTATATCAGAGTAATAGACTCGGGAACGCGATATTTACATTTACCACTCGCTGTATATCGAAAGAAGCGAAGGATTCACATCACAAGCCTCGCAACCGTTCGAAATAACGAGAAATCACTCAAGGTCACTCGGAATCACGATATTAACCTTTTCCATAAGGAGTGTATTGAAAGAAGCTAAGGATTCACATCTCAAGCCTCGCAATCGTTCAAAATATCAATAAATCAGAGTAGGAGACTCGGAATCGCGATATTTACATTTACCACTCGCTGTATATCGAAAGAAGCGAAGGATTCACTTCACAAGCCTCACAATAATTCGAAATAACGACAAATCACTCAAGGACACTCCCAATCGCGATATTTACCGATTCCGCTTTCTGTATATCGAAAGAAGCGAAGGATTCACATCACAAGCCTCGCAATCGTTCAAAATATCGACAAATCACAGTACGAGACTCGGGGTCGCGATATTTACATTTACCACTCGCTGTATATCGAAAGAAGCTGATAATTCATTTTCCGAGCCTCGCAACTGTTCGACATAAATACAAATCACTCAAGGACACTCCGAATCGCGATATTTACCTTTTCCGCTCGCTGTATATCGAAAGAAGCGACGGATTCATATCTCAAGCCTCGCAATCGTTCAAAATATCAATAAATCAGAGTAGGAGACTCGGAATCGCGATATTTACATTTACCACTCGCTGTATAACGAAAGAAGCGAAGGATTCACTTCACAAGCCTCACAATAATTCGAAATAACGGCAAATCACTCAAGGACACTCCCAATCGCGATATTTACCTTTTCCGCTCGCTGTATATCGAAAGAAGAAAAGGATTCACATCTCAAGCCTCGCAATAATTCGAAATAACGGGAAATCAATCAAGGACACTCGGAATCACGATATTGACCTTTTCCACATGCAGTGTATTGAAAGAAGCTAAGGATTCGTTTCCCAAGAATCGCAATCGTTCAAAATATCGATAAAACAGAGTATCAGAGTCGGAAACGCGATATTTACCTTTTCCGCTCGCTGTATATCGAAAGAAGCGAAGGATTCCCTTCCCAAGCCTCGCAATAATTCGAAATAACGACGAATCACTCAAGGTCACTCCGAATCGCGATATTTACCGTTTCCGCTCGCTGTATATCGAAAGAAGATAAGGATTCACATCTCAAGCCTCGCAATCGTTCAAAATATCGGTATATCAGAGTAGGAGACTCAGGAACGCGATATTTACATTTACCACTCGCTGTATATCGAAAGAGGCGAAGGATTCACTTCCCAAGCATCACAATAATTCGAAATAACGACAAATCACTCAAGGACACTCCGACTAACGATATTTACCGTTTCTGCTCGCTGTATATCGAAAGAAGCGAAGGATTCACATCACAAGCCTCGCAACCGTTCGAAATAACGAGAAATCACTCAAGGTCACTCGGAATCACGATATTAACCTTTTCCATAAGGAGTGTATTGAAAGAAGCTAAGGATTCACATCACAAGCCTCGCAATCGTTCAAAATATCGATAAATCACAGTACGAGACTCGGGATCGCGATATTTACATTTACCACTCGCTGTATATCGAAAGAAGCTGATAATTCATTTTCCGAGCCTCGCAACCGTTCGACATAAATACAAATCACTCAAGGACACTCCGAATCGCGATATTTACCTTTTCCGCTCGCTGAATATCGAAAGAAGCGACGGATTCATATCTCAAGCCTCGCAATCGTTCAAAATATCAATAAATCAGAGTAGGAGACTCGGAATCGCGATATTTACATTTACCACTCGCTGTATATCGAAAGAAGCGAAGGATTCACTTCACAAGCCTCACAATAATTCGAAATAACGACAAATCACTCAAGGACACTCCCAATCGCGATATTTACCTTTTCCGCTCGCTGTATATCGAAAGAAGAAAAGGATTCACATCTCAAGCCTCGCAATAATTCGAAATAACGGGAAATCAATCAAGGACACTCGGAATCACGATATTGACCTTTTCCACACGCAGTGTATTGAAAGAAGCTAAGGATTCGTTTCCCAAGAATCGCAATCGTTCAAAATATCGATAAAACAGAGTATCAGAGTCGGAAACGCGATATTTACCTTTTCCGCTCGCTGTATATCGAAAGAAGCGAAGGATTCCCTTCCCAAGCCTCGCAATAATTCGAAATAACGACGAATCACTCAAGGTCACTCCGAATCGCGATATTTACCGTTTCCGCTCGCTGTATATCGAAAGAAGCGAAGGATTCACATCACAAGCCTCGCAACCGTTCGAAATAACGAGAAATCACTCAAGGTCACTCGGAATCACGATATTGACCTTTTCCATAAGGAGTGTATTGAAAGAAGCTAAGGATTCGTTTCCCTAGCCTCGCAATCGTTCAAAATATCGATAAATCAGAGTAGGAGACTCGGGATCGCGATATTTACATTTACCACTCGCTGTATATCGAAAGAAGCGAAGGATTCACTTCACAAGCCTCACAATAATTCGAAATAACGACAAATCACTCAAGGACACTCCCAATAGCGATATTTACCTTTTCCGCTCGCTGTATATCGAAAGAAGAAAAGGATTCACATCTCAAGCCTCGCAATAATTCGAAATAACGGGAAATCAATCAAGGACACTCGGAATCACGATATTGACCTTTTCCACACGCAGTGTATTGAAAGAAGCTAAGGATTCGTTTCCCAAGAATCGCAATCGTTCAAAATATCGATAAAACAGAGTATCAGAGTCGGAAACGCGATATTTACCTTTTCCGCTCGCTGTATATCGAAAGAAGCGAAGGATTCCCTTCCCAAGCCTCGCAATAATTCGAAATAACGACGAATCACTCAAGGTCACTCCGAATCGCGATATTTACCGTTTCCGCTCGCTGTATATCGAAAGAAGCGAAGGATTCACTTCACAAGCCTCACAATAATTCGAAATAACGACAAATCACTCAAGGACACTCCCAATCGCGATATTTACATTTTCCGCTCGCTGTATATCGAAAGAAGAAAAGGATTCACATCTCAAGCCTCGCAATAATTCGAAATAACGGGAAATCAATCAAGGACACTCGGAATCACGATATTGACCTTGTCCACACGCAGTGTATTGAAAGAAGCTAAGGATTCGTTTCCCAAGAATCGCAATCGTTCAAAAGATCGATAAATCAGAGTATCAGAGTCGGAAACGCGATATTTACCTTTTCCGCTCGCTGTATATCGAAAGAAGCGAAGGATTCCCTTCCCAAGCCTCGCAATAATTCGAAATAACGACGAATCACTCAAGGTCACTCCGAATCGCGATATTTACCGTTTCCGCTCGCTGTATATCGAAAGAAGATATGGATTCACATCTCAAGCCTCGCAATCGTTCAAAATATCGGTATATCAGAGTAGGAGACTCGGGAACGCGATATTTACCGTTTCCGCTCGCTGTATATCGAAAGAAGATAAGGATTCACATCTCAAGCCTCGCAATCGTTCAAAATATCGGTATATCAGAGTAATAGACTCGGGAACGCGATATTTACATTTACCACTCGCTGTATATCGAAAGAAGCGAAGGATTCACATCCCAAGCCTCGCAACCGTTCGAAATAACGAGAAATCACTCAAGGTCACTCGGAATCACGATATTGACCTTTTCCATAAGGAGTGTATTGAAAGAAGCTAAGGATTCGTTTCCCTAGCCTCGCAATCGTTCAAAATATCGATAAATCAGAGTAGGAGACTCGGGATCGCGATATTTACATTTACCACTCGCTGTATATCGAAAGAAGCGAAGGATTCACTTCCCAAGCATTGCAATAATTCGAAATAACGACAAATCACTCAAGGACACTCCGAATCGCGATATTTACCGTTTCCGCTCGCTGTATATCGAAAGAAGATAAGGATTCACATCTCAAGCCTCGCAATCGTTCAAAATATCGGTATATCAGAGTAGGAGACTCGGGAACGCGATATTTACCTTTTCCGCTCGCTGTATATCGAAAGAAGCGAAGGATTCCCTTTCCAAGCCTCGCAATAATTCGAAATAACGACGAATCACTCAAGGTCACTCCGAATCGCGATATTTACCGTTTCCGCTCGCTGTATATCGAAAGAAGCGAAGGATTCACATCACAAGCCTCGCAACCGTTCGAAATAACGAGAAATCACTCAAGGTCACTCGGAATCACGATATTGACCTTTTCCATAAGGAGTGTATTGAAAGAAGCTAAGGATTCGTTTCCCTAGCCTCGCAATCGTTCAAAATATCGATAAATCAGAGTAGGAGACTCGGGATCGCGATATTTACATTTACCACTCGCTGTATATCGAAAGAAGCGAAGGATTCACTTCACAAGCCTCACAATAATTCGAAATAACGACAAATCACTCAAGGACACTCCCAATCGCGATATTTACCTTTTCCGCTCGCTGTATATCGAAAGAAGAAAAGGATTCACATCTCAAGCCTCGCAATAATTCGAAATAACGGGAAATCAATCAAGGACACTCGGAATCACGATATTGACCTTTTCCACACGCAGTGTATTGAAAGAAGCTAAGGATTCGTTTCCCAAGAATCGCAATCGTTCAAAATATCGATAAATCAGAGTATCAGAGTCGGAAACGCGATATTTACCTTTTCCGCTCGCTGTATATCGAAAGAAGCGAAGGATTCCCTTCCCAAGCCTCGCAATAATTCGAAATAACGACGAATCACTCAAGGTCACTCCGAATCGCGATATTTACCGTTTCCGCTCGCTGTATATCGAAAGAAGATATGGATTCACATCTCAAGCCTCGCAATCGTTCAAAATATCGGTATATCAGAGTAGGAGACTCGGGAACGCGATATTTACCGTTTCCGCTCGCTGTATATCGAAAGAAGATAAGGATTCACATCTCAAGCCTCGCAATCGTTCAAAATATCGGTATATCAGAGTAATAGACTCGGGAACGCGATATTTACATTTACCACTCGCTGTATATCGAAAGAAGCGAAGGATTCACATCACAAGCCTCGCAACCGTTCGAAATAACGAGAAATCACTCAAGGTCACTCGGAATCACGATATTAACCTTTTCCATAAGGAGTGTATTGAAAGAAGCTAAGGATTCACATCTCAAGCCTCGCAATCGTTCAAAATATCAATAAATCAGAGTAGGAGACTCGGAATCGCGATATTTACATTTACCACTCGCTGTATATCGAAAGAAGCGAAGGATTCACTTCACAAGCCTCACAATAATTCGAAATAACGACAAATCACTCAAGGACACTCCCAATCGCGATATTTACCGATTCCGCTTTCTGTATATCGAAAGAAGCGAAGGATTCACATCACAAGCCTCGCAATCGTTCAAAATATCGACAAATCACAGTACGAGACTCGGGGTCGCGATATTTACATTTACCACTCGCTGTATATCGAAAGAAGCTGATAATTCATTTTCCGAGCCTCGCAACTGTTCGACATAAATACAAATCACTCAAGGACACTCCGAATCGCGATATTTACCTTTTCCGCTCGCTGTATATCGAAAGAAGCGACGGATTCATATCTCAAGCCTCGCAATCGTTCAAAATATCAATAAATCAGAGTAGGAGACTCGGAATCGCGATATTTACATTTACCACTCGCTGTATATCGAAAGAAGCGAAGGATTCACTTCACAAGCCTCACAATAATTCGAAATAACGACAAATCACTCAAGGACACTCCCAATCGCGATATTTACCTTTTCCGCTCGCTGTATATCGAAAGAAGAAAAGGATTCACATCTCAAGCCTCGCAATAATTCGAAATAACGGGAAATCAATCAAGGACACTCGGAATCACGATATTGACCTTTTCCACATGCAGTGTATTGAAAGAAGCTAAGGATTCGTTTCCCAAGAATCGCAATCGTTCAAAATATCGATAAAACAGAGTATCAGAGTCGGAAACGCGATATTTACCTTTTCCGCTCGCTGTATATCGAAAGAAGCGAAGGATTCCCTTCCCAAGCCTCGCAATAATTCGAAATAACGACGAATCACTCAAGGTCACTCCGAATCGCGATATTTACCGTTTCCGCTCGCTGTATATCGAAAGAAGATAAGGATTCACATCTCAAGCCTCGCAATCGTTCAAAATATCGGTATATCAGAGTAGGAGACTCAGGAACGCGATATTTACATTTACCACTCGCTGTATATCGAAAGAGGCGAAGGATTCACTTCCCAAGCATCACAATAATTCGAAATAACGACAAATCACTCAAGGACACTCCGACTCGCGATATTTACCGTTTCTGCTCGCTGTATATCGAAAGAAGCGAAGGATTCACATCACAAGCCTCGCAACCGTTCGAAATAACGAGAAATCACTCAAGGTCACTCGGAATCACGATATTAACCTTTTCCATAAGGAGTGTATTGAAAGAAGCTAAGGATTCACATCACAAGCCTCGCAATCGTTCAAAATATCGATAAATCACAGTACGAGACTCGGGATCGCGATATTTACATTTACCACTCGCTGTATATCGAAAGAAGCTGATAATTCATTTTCCGAGCCTCGCAACCGTTCGACATAAATACAAATCACTCAAGGACACTCCGAATCGCGATATTTACCTTTTCCGCTCGCTGAATATCGAAAGAAGCGACGGATTCATATCTCAAGCCTCGCAATCGTTCAAAATATCAATAAATCAGAGTAGGAGACTCGGAATCGCGATATTTACATTTACCACTCGCTGTATATCGAAAGAAGCGAAGGATTCACTTCACAAGCCTCACAATAATTCGAAATAACGACAAATCACTCAAGGACACTCCCAATCGCGATATTTACCTTTTCCGCTCGCTGTATATCGAAAGAAGAAAAGGATTCACATCTCAAGCCTCGCAATAATTCGAAATAACGGGAAATCAATCAAAGACACTCGGAATCACGATATTGACCTTTTCCACACGCAGTGTATTGAAAGAAGCTAAGGATTCGTTTCCCAAGAATCGCAATCGTTCAAAATATCGATAAAACAGAGTATCAGAGTCGGAAACGCGATATTTACCTTTTCCGCTCGCTGTATATCGAAAGAAGCGAAGGATTCCCTTCCCAAGCCTCGCAATAATTCGAAATAACGACGAATCACTCAAGGTCACTCCGAATCGCGATATTTACCGTTTCCGCTCGCTGTATATCGAAAGAAGCGAAGGATTCACATCACAAGCCTCGCAACCGTTCGAAATAACGAGAAATCACTCAAGGTCACTCGGAATCACGATATTGACCTTTTCCATAAGGAGTGTATTGAAAGAAGCTAAGGATTCGTTTCCCTAGCCTCGCAATCGTTCAAAATATCGATAAATCAGAGTAGGAGACTCGGGATCGCGATATTTACATTTACCACTCGCTGTATATCGAAAGAAGCGAAGGATTCACTTCACAAGCCTCACAATAATTCGAAATAACGACAAATCACTCAAGGACACTCCCAATCGCGATATTTACCTTTTCCGCTCGCTGTATATCGAAAGAAGAAAAGGATTCACATCTCAAGATTCGCAATAATTCGAAATAACGGGAAATCAATCAAGGACACTCGGAATCACGATATTGACCTTGTCCACACGCAGTGTATTGAAAGAAGCTAAGGATTCGTTTCCCAAGAATCGCAATCGTTCAAAATATCGATAAATCAGAGTATCAGAGTCGGAAACGCGATATTTACCTTTTCCGCTCGCTGTATATCGAAAGAAGCGAAGGATTCCCTTCCCAAGCCTCGCAATAATTCGAAATAACGACGAATCACTCAAGGTCACTCCGAATCGCGATATTTACCGTTTCCGCTCGCTGCATATCGAAAGAAGATAAGGATTCACATCTCAAGCCTCGCAATCGTTCAAAATATCGGTATATCAGAGTAGGAGACTCAGGAACGCGATATTTACATTTACCACTCGCTGTATATCGAAAGAGGCGAAGGATTCACTTCCCAAGCATCACAATAATTCGAAATAACGACAAATCACTCAAGGACACTCCGACTCGCGATATTTACCGTTTCTGCTCGCTGTATATCGAAAGAAGCGAAGGATTCACATCACAAGCCTCGCAACCGTTCGAAATAACGAGAAATCACTCAAGGTCACTCGGAATCACGATATTAACCTTTTCCATAAGGAGTGTATTGAAAGAAGCTAAGGATTCACATCACAAGCCTCGCAATCGTTCAAAATATCGATAAATCACAGTACGAGACTCGGGATCGCGATATTTACATTTACCACTCGCTGTATATCGAAAGAAGCTGATAATTCATTTTCCGAGCCTCGCAACCGTTCGACATAAATACAAATCACTCAAGGACACTCCGAATCGCGATATTTACCTTTTCCGCTAGCTGAATATCGAAAGAAGCGACGGATTCATATCTCAAGCCTCGCAATCGTTCAAAATATCAATAAATCAGAGTAGGAGACTCGGAATCGCGATATTTACATTTACCACTCGCTGTATATCGAAAGAAGCGAAGGATTCACTTCACAAGCCTCACAATAATTCGAAATAACGACAAATCCCTCAAGGACACTCCCAATCGCGATATTTACCGATTCCGCTTTCTGTATATCGAAAGAAGCGAAGGATTCACATCACAAGCCTCGCAATCGTTCAAAATATCGATAAATCACAGTACGAGACTCGGGATCGCGATATTTACATTTACCACTCGCTGTATATCGAAAGAAGCTGATAATTCATTTTCCGAGCCTCGCAACCGTTCGACATAAATACAAATCACTCAAGGACACTCCGAATCGCGATATTTACCTTTTCCGCTTTCTGAATATCGAAAGAAGCGACGGATTCATATCTCAAGCCTCGCAATCGTTCAAAATATCAATAAATCAGAGTAGGAGACTCGGAATCGCGATATTTACATTTACCACTCGCTGTATATCGAAAGAAGCGAAGGATTCACTTCACAAGCCTCACAATAATTCGAAATAACGACAAATCACTCAAGGACACTCCCAATCGCGATATTTACCTTTTCCGCTCGCTGTATATCGAAAGAAGAAAAGGATTCACATCTCAAGCCTCGCAATAATTCGAAATAACGGGAAATCAATCAAGGACACTCGGAATCACGATATTGACCTTTTCCACACGCAGTGTATTGAAAGAAGCTAAGGATTCGTTTCCCAAGAATCGCAATCGTTCAAAATATCGATAAAACAGAGTATCAGAGTCGGAAACGCGATATTTACATTTTCCGCTCGCTGTATATCGAAAGAAGCGAAGGATTCCCTTCCCAAGCCTCGCAATAATTCGAAATAACGACGAATCACTCAAGGTCACTCCGAATCGCGATATTTACCGTTTCCGCTCGCTGTATATCGAAAGAAGATAAGGATTCACATCTCAAGCCTCGCAATCGTTCAAAATATCGGTATATCAGAGTAGGAGACTCAGGAACGCGATATTTACATTTACCACTCGCTGTATATCGAAAGAGGCGAAGGATTCACTTCCCAAGCATCACAATAATTCGAAATAACGACAAATCACTCAAGGACACTCCGACTCGCGATATTTACCGTTTCTGCTCGCTGTATATCGAAAGAAGCGAAGGATTCACATCACAAGCCTCGCAATCGTTCAAAATATCAATAAATCAGAGTAGGAGACTCGGAATCGCGATATTTACATTTACCACTCGCTGTATATCGAAAGAAGCGAAGGATTCACTTCACAAGCCTCACAATAATTCGAAATAACGACAAATCACTCAAGGACACTCCCAATCGCGATATTTACCGATTCCGCTTTCTGTATATCGGAAGAAGATAAGGATTCACATCCCAAATCTCGCAATCGTTTAAAATATCGATAAATCACAATAGGAGACTCGGGATCGCGATATTTACATTTACCACTCGCTGTATATCGAAAGAAGCGAAGGATTCACATCCCAAGCCTCGCAACCGTTCGAAATAACGAGAAATCACTCAAGGTCACTCGGAATCACTATATTGACCTTTTCCATAAGGAGTGTATTGAAAGAAGCTAAGGATTCGTTTCCCTAGCCTCGCAATCGTTCAAAATATCGATAAATCAGAGTAGGAGACTCGGGATCGCGATATTTACATTTACCACTCGCTGTATATCGAAAGAAGCGAAGGATTCACTTCCCAAGCATTGCAATAATTCGAAATAACGACAAATCACTCAAGGACACTCCGAATCGCGATATTTACCGTTTCCGCTCGCTGTATATCGAAAGAAGCGAAGGATTCACATCACAAGCCTCGCAATCGTTCAAAATATAGATAAATCACAGTACGAGACTCGGGATCGCGATATTTACATTTACCACTCGCTGTATATCGAAAGAAGCTGATAATTCATTTTCCGAGCCTCGCAACCGTTCGACATAAATACAAATCACTCAAGGACACTCCGAATCGCGATATTTACCTTTTCCGCTCGCTGAATATCGAAAGAAGCGACGGATTCATATCTCAAGCCTCGCAATCGTTCAAAATATCAATAAATCAGAGTAGGAGACTCGGAATCGCGATATTTACATTTACCACTCGCTGTATATCGAAAGAAGCGAAGGATTCACTTCACAAGCCTCACAATAATTCGAAATAACGACAAATCACTCAAGGACACTCCCAATCGCGATATTTACCTTTTCCGCTCGCTGTATATCGAAAGAAGAAAAGGATTCACATCTCAAGCCTCGCAATAATTCGAAATAACGGGAAATCAATCAAAGACACTCGGAATCACGATATTGACCTTTTCCACACGCAGTGTATTGAAAGAAGCTAAGGATTCGTTTCCCAAGAATCGCAATCGTTCAAAATATCGATAAAACAGAGTATCAGAGTCGGAAACGCGATATTTACCTTTTCCGCTCGCTGTATATCGAAAGAAGCGAAGGATTCCCTTCCCAAGCCTCGCAATAATTCGAAATAACGACGAATCACTCAAGGTCACTCCGAATCGCGATATTTACCGTTTCCGCTCGCTGTATATCGAAAGAAGCGAAGGATTCACATCACAAGCCTCGCAACCGTTCGAAATAACGAGAAATCACTCAAGGTCACTCGGAATCACGATATTGACCTTTTCCATAAGGAGTGTATTGAAAGAAGCTAAGGATTCGTTTCCCTAGCCTCGCAATCGTTCAAAATATCGATAAATCAGAGTAGGAGACTCGGGATCGCGATATTTACATTTACCACTCGCTGTATATCGAAAGAAGCGAAGGATTCACTTCACAAGCCTCACAATAATTCGAAATAACGACAAATCACTCAAGGACACTCCCAATCGCGATATTTACCTTTTCCGCTCGCTGTATATCGAAAGAAGAAAAGGATTCACATCTCAAGCCTCGCAATAATTCGAAATAACGGGAAATCAATCAAGGACACTCGGAATCACGATATTGACCTTTTCCACACGCAGTGTATTGAAAGAAGCTAAGGATTCGTTTCCCAAGAATCGCAATCGTTCAAAATATCGATAAATCAGAGTATCAGAGTCGGAAACGCGATATTTACCTTTTCCGCTCGCTGTATATCGAAAGAAGCGAAGGATTCCCTTCCCAAGCCTCGCAATAATTCGAAATAACGACGAATCACTCAAGGTCACTCCGAATCGCGATATTTACCGTTTCCGCTCGCTGTATATCGAAAGAAGATATGGATTCACATCTCAAGCCTCGCAATCGTTCAAAATATCGGTATATCAGAGTAGGAGACTCGGGAACGCGATATTTACCGTTTCCGCTCGCTGTATATCGAAAGAAGATAAGGATTCACATCTCAAGCCTCGCAATCGTTCAAAATATCGGTATATCAGAGTAATAGACTCGGGAACGCGATATTTACATTTACCACTCGCTGTATATCGAAAGAAGCGAAGGATTCACATCACAAGCCTCGCAACCGTTCGAAATAACGAGAAATCACTCAAGGTCACTCGGAATCACGATATTAACCTTTTCCATAAGGAGTGTATTGAAAGAAGCTAAGGATTCACATCTCAAGCCTCGCAATCGTTCAAAATATCAATAAATCAGAGTAGGAGACTCGGAATCGCGATATTTACATTTACCACTCGCTGTATATCGAAAGAAGCGAAGGATTCACTTCACAAGCCTCACAATAATTCGAAATAACGACAAATCACTCAAGGACACTCCCAATCGCGATATTTACCGATTCCGCTTTCTGTATATCGAAAGAAGCGAAGGATTCACATCACAAGCCTCGCAATCGTTCAAAATATCGACAAATCACAGTACGAGACTCGGGGTCGCGATATTTACATTTACCACTCGCTGTATATCGAAAGAAGCTGATAATTCATTTTCCGAGCCTCGCAACTGTTCGACATAAATACAAATCACTCAAGGACACTCCGAATCGCGATATTTACCTTTTCCGCTCGCTGTATATCGAAAGAAGCGACGGATTCATATCTCAAGCCTCGCAATCGTTCAAAATATCAATAAATCAGAGTAGGAGACTCGGAATCGCGATATTTACATTTACCACTCGCTGTATAACGAAAGAAGCGAAGGATTCACTTCACAAGCCTCACAATAATTCGAAATAACGGCAAATCACTCAAGGACACTCCCAATCGCGATATTTACCTTTTCCGCTCGCTGTATATCGAAAGAAGAAAAGGATTCACATCTCAAGCCTCGCAATAATTCGAAATAACGGGAAATCAATCAAGGACACTCGGAATCACGATATTGACCTTTTCCACATGCAGTGTATTGAAAGAAGCTAAGGATTCGTTTCCCAAGAATCGCAATCGTTCAAAATATCGATAAAACAGAGTATCAGAGTCGGAAACGCGATATTTACCTTTTCCGCTCGCTGTATATCGAAAGAAGCGAAGGATTCCCTTCCCAAGCCTCGCAATAATTCGAAATAACGACGAATCACTCAAGGTCACTCCGAATCGCGATATTTACCGTTTCCGCTCGCTGTATATCGAAAGAAGATAAGGATTCACATCTCAAGCCTCGCAATCGTTCAAAATATCGGTATATCAGAGTAGGAGACTCAGGAACGCGATATTTACATTTACCACTCGCTGTATATCGAAAGAGGCGAAGGATTCACTTCCCAAGCATCACAATAATTCGAAATAACGACAAATCACTCAAGGACACTCCGACTAACGATATTTACCGTTTCTGCTCGCTGTATATCGAAAGAAGCGAAGGATTCACATCACAAGCCTCGCAACCGTTCGAAATAACGAGAAATCACTCAAGGTCACTCGGAATCACGATATTAACCTTTTCCATAAGGAGTGTATTGAAAGAAGCTAAGGATTCACATCACAAGCCTCGCAATCGTTCAAAATATCGATAAATCACAGTACGAGACTCGGGATCGCGATATTTACATTTACCACTCGCTGTATATCGAAAGAAGCTGATAATTCATTTTCCGAGCCTCGCAACCGTTCGACATAAATACAAATCACTCAAGGACACTCCGAATCGCGATATTTACCTTTTCCGCTCGCTGAATATCGAAAGAAGCGACGGATTCATATCTCAAGCCTCGCAATCGTTCAAAATATCAATAAATCAGAGTAGGAGACTCGGAATCGCGATATTTACATTTACCACTCGCTGTATATCGAAAGAAGCGAAGGATTCACTTCACAAGCCTCACAATAATTCGAAATAACGACAAATCACTCAAGGACACTCCCAATCGCGATATTTACCTTTTCCGCTCGCTGTATATCGAAAGAAGAAAAGGATTCACATCTCAAGCCTCGCAATAATTCGAAATAACGGGAAATCAATCAAGGACACTCGGAATCACGATATTGACCTTTTCCACACGCAGTGTATTGAAAGAAGCTAAGGATTCGTTTCCCAAGAATCGCAATCGTTCAAAATATCGATAAAACAGAGTATCAGAGTCGGAAACGCGATATTTACCTTTTCCGCTCGCTGTATATCGAAAGAAGCGAAGGATTCCCTTCCCAAGCCTCGCAATAATTCGAAATAACGACGAATCACTCAAGGTCACTCCGAATCGCGATATTTACCGTTTCCGCTCGCTGTATATCGAAAGAAGCGAAGGATTCACATCACAAGCCTCGCAACCGTTCGAAATAACGAGAAATCACTCAAGGTCACTCGGAATCACGATATTGACCTTTTCCATAAGGAGTGTATTGAAAGAAGCTAAGGATTCGTTTCCCTAGCCTCGCAATCGTTCAAAATATCGATAAATCAGAGTAGGAGACTCGGGATCGCGATATTTACATTTACCACTCGCTGTATATCGAAAGAAGCGAAGGATTCACTTCACAAGCCTCACAATAATTCGAAATAACGACAAATCACTCAAGGACACTCCCAATCGCGATATTTACCTTTTCCGCTCGCTGTATATCGAAAGAAGAAAAGGATTCACATCTCAAGCCTCGCAATAATTCGAAATAACGGGAAATCAATCAAGGACACTCGGAATCACGATATTGACCTTTTCCACACGCAGTGTATTGAAAGAAGCTAAGGATTCGTTTCCCAAGAATCGCAATCGTTCAAAATATCGATAAAACAGAGTATCAGAGTCGGAAACGCGATATTTACCTTTTCCGCTCGCTGTATATCGAAAGAAGCGAAGGATTCCCTTCCCAAGCCTCGCAATAATTCGAAATAACGACGAATCACTCAAGGTCACTCCGAATCGCGATATTTACCGTTTCCGCTCGCTGTATATCGAAAGAAGCGAAGGATTCACTTCACAAGCCTCACAATAATTCGAAATAACGACAAATCACTCAAGGACACTCCCAATCGCGATATTTACATTTTCCGCTCGCTGTATATCGAAAGAAGAAAAGGATTCACATCTCAAGCCTCGCAATAATTCGAAATAACGGGAAATCAATCAAGGACACTCGGAATCACGATATTGACCTTGTCCACACGCAATGTATTGAAAGAAGCTAAGGATTCGTTTCCCAAGAATCGCAATCGTTCAAAAGATCGATAAATCAGAGTATCAGAGTCGGAAACGCGATATTTACCTTTTCCGCTCGCTGTATATCGAAAGAAGCGAAGGATTCCCTTCCCAAGCCTCGCAATAATTCGAAATAACGACAAATCACTCAAGGTCACTCCGAATCGCGATATTTACCGTTTCCGCTCGCTGTATATCGAAAGAAGATATGGATTCACATCTCAAGCCTCGCAATCGTTCAAAATATCGGTATATCAGAGTAGGAGACTCGGGAACGCGATATTTACCGTTTCCGCTCGCTGTATATCGAAAGAAGATAAGGATTCACATCTCAAGCCTCGCAATCGTTCAAAATATCGGTATATCAGAGTAATAGACTCGGGAACGCGATATTTACATTTACCACTCGCTGTATATCGAAAGAAGCGAAGGATTCACATCCCAAGCCTCGCAACCGTTCGAAATAACGAGAAATCACTCAAGGTCACTCGGAATCACGATATTGACCTTTTCCATAAGGAGTGTATTGAAAGAAGCTAAGGATTCGTTTCCCTAGCCTCGCAATCGTTCAAAATATCGATAAATCAGAGTAGGAGACTCGGGATCGCGATATTTACATTTACCACTCGCTGTATATCGAAAGAAGCGAAGGATTCACTTCCCAAGCATTGCAATAATTCGAAATAACGACAAATCACTCAAGGACACTCCGAATCGCGATATTTACCGTTTCCGCTCGCTGTATATCGAAAGAAGATAAGGATTCACATCTCAAGCCTCGCAATCGTTCAAAATATCGGTATATCAGAGTAGGAGACTCGGGAACGCGATATTTACCTTTTCCGCTCGCTGTATATCGAAAGAAGCGAAGGATTCCCTTTCCAAGCCTCGCAATAATTCGAAATAACGACGAATCACTCAAGGTCACTCCGAATCGCGATATTTACCGTTTCCGCTCGCTGTATATCGAAAGAAGCGAAGGATTCACATCACAAGCCTCGCAACCGTTCGAAATAACGAGAAATAACTCAAGGTCACTCGGAATAACGATATTGACCTTTTCCATAAGGAGTGTATTGAAAGAAGCTAAGGATTCGTTTCCCTAGCCTCGCAATCGTTCAAAATATCGATAAATCAGAGTAGGAGACTCGGGATCGCGATATTTACATTTACCACTCGCTGTATATCGAAAGAAGCGAAGGATTCACTTCACAAGCCTCACAATAATTCGAAATAACGACAAATCACTCAAGGACACTCCCAATCGCGATATTTACCTTTTCCGCTCGCTGTATATCGAAAGAAGAAAAGGATTCACATCTCAAGCCTCGCAATAATTCGAAATAACGGGAAATCAATCAAGGACACTCGGAATCACGATATTGACCTTTTCCACACGCAGTGTATTGAAAGAAGCTAAGGATTCGTTTCCCAAGAATCGCAATCGTTCAAAATATCGATAAATCAGAGTATCAGAGTCGGAAACGCGATATTTACCTTTTCCGCTCGCTGTATATCGAAAGAAGCGAAGGATTCCCTTCCCAAGCCTCGCAATAATTCGAAACAACGACGAATCACTCAAGGTCACTCCGAATCGCGATATTTACCGTTTCCGCTCGCTGTATATCGAAAGAAGATATGGATTCACATCTCAAGCCTCGCAATCGTTCAAAATATCGGTATATCAGAGTAGGAGACTCGGGAACGCGATATTTACCGTTTCCGCTCGCTGTATATCGAAAGAAGATAAGGATTCACATCTCAAGCCTCGCAATCGTTCAAAATATCGGTATATCAGAGTAATAGACTCGGGAACGCGATATTTACATTTACCACTCGCTGTATATCGAAAGAAGCGAAGGATTCACATCACAAGCCTCGCAACCGTTCGAAATAACGAGAAATCACTCAAGGTCACTCGGAATCACGATATTAACCTTTTCCATAAGGAGTGTATTGAAAGAAGCTAAGGATTCACATCTCAAGCCTCGCAATCGTTCAAAATATCAATAAATCAGAGTAGGAGACTCGGAATCGCGATATTTACATTTACCACTCGCTGTATATCGAAAGAAGCGAAGGATTCACTTCACAAGCCTCACAATAATTCGAAATAACGACAAATCACTCAAGGACACTCCCAATCGCGATATTTACCGATTCCGCTTTCTGTATATCGAAAGAAGCGAAGGATTCACATCACAAGCCTCGCAATCGTTCAAAATATCGACAAATCACAGTACGAGACTCGGGGTCGCGATATTTACATTTACCACTCGCTGTATATCGAAAGAAGCTGATAATTCATTTTCCGAGCCTCGCAACTGTTCGACATAAATACAAATCACTCAAGGACACTCCGAATCGCGATATTTACCTTTTCCGCTCGCTGTATATCGAAAGAAGCGACGGATTCATATCTCAAGCCTCGCAATCGTTCAAAATATCAATAAATCAGAGTAGGAGACTCGGAATCGCGATATTTACATTTACCACTCGCTGTATATCGAAAGAAGCGAAGGATTCACTTCACAAGCCTCACAATAATTCGAAATAACGACAAATCACTCAAGGACACTCCCAATCGCGATATTTACCTTTTCCGCTCGCTGTATATCGAAAGAAGAAAAGGATTCACATCTCAAGCCTCGCAATAATTCGAAATAACGGGAAATCAATCAAGGACACTCGGAATCACGATATTGACCTTTTCCACATGCAGTGTATTGAAAGAAGCTAAGGATTCGTTTCCCAAGAATCGCAATCGTTCAAAATATCGATAAAACAGAGTATCAGAGTCGGAAACGCGATATTTACCTTTTCCGCTCGCTGTATATCGAAAGAAGCGAAGGATTCCCTTCCCAAGCCTCGCAATAATTCGAAATAACGACGAATCACTCAAGGTCACTCCGAATCGCGATATTTACCGTTTCCGCTCGCTGTATATCGAAAGAAGATAAGGATTCACATCTCAAGCCTCGCAATCGTTCAAAATATCGGTATATCAGAGTAGGAGACTCAGGAACGCGATATTTACATTTACCACTCGCTGTATATCGAAAGAGGCGAAGGATTCACTTCCCAAGCATCACAATAATTCGAAATAACGACAAATCACTCAAGGACACTCCGACTCGCGATATTTACCGTTTCTGCTCGCTGTATATCGAAAGAAGCGAAGGATTCACATCACAAGCCTCGCAACCGTTCGAAATAACGAGAAATCACTCAAGGTCACTCGGAATCACGATATTAACCTTTTCCATAAGGAGTGTATTGAAAGAAGCTAAGGATTCACATCACAAGCCTCGCAATCGTTCAAAATATCGATAAATCACAGTACGAGACTCGGGATCGCGATATTTACATTTACCACTCGCTGTATATCGAAAGAAGCTGATAATTCATTTTCCGAGCCTCGCAACCGTTCGACATAAATACAAATCACTCAAGGACACTCCGAATCGCGATATTTACCTTTTCCGCTCGCTGAATATCGAAAGAAGCGACGGATTCATATCTCAAGCCTCGCAATCGTTCAAAATATCAATAAATCAGAGTAGGAGACTCGGAATCGCGATATTTACATTTACCACTCGCTGTATATCGAAAGAAGCGAAGGATTCACTTCACAAGCCTCACAATAATTCGAAATAACGACAAATCACTCAAGGACACTCCCAATCGCGATATTTACCTTTTCCGCTCGCTGTATATCGAAAGAAGAAAAGGATTCACATCTCAAGCCTCGCAATAATTCGAAATAACGGGAAATCAATCAAAGACACTCGGAATCACGATATTGACCTTTTCCACACGCAGTGTATTGAAAGAAGCTAAGGATTCGTTTCCCAAGAATCGCAATCGTTCAAAATATCGATAAAACAGAGTATCAGAGTCGGAAACGCGATATTTACCTTTTCCGCTCGCTGTATATCGAAAGAAGCGAAGGATTCCCTTCCCAAGCCTCGCAATAATTCGAAATAACGACGAATCACTCAAGGTCACTCCGAATCGCGATATTTACCGTTTCCGCTCGCTGTATATCGAAAGAAGCGAAGGATTCACATCACAAGCCTCGCAACCGTTCGAAATAACGAGAAATCACTCAAGGTCACTCGGAATCACGATATTGACCTTTTCCATAAGGAGTGTATTGAAAGAAGCTAAGGATTCGTTTCCCTAGCCTCGCAATCGTTCAAAATATCGATAAATCAGAGTAGGAGACTCGGGATCGCGATATTTACATTTACCACTCGCTGTATATCGAAAGAAGCGAAGGATTCACTTCACAAGCCTCACAATAATTCGAAATAACGACAAATCACTCAAGGACACTCCCAATCGCGATATTTACCTTTTCCGCTCGCTGTATATCGAAAGAAGAAAAGGATTCACATCTCAAGATTCGCAATAATTCGAAATAACGGGAAATCAATCAAGGACACTCGGAATCACGATATTGACCTTGTCCACACGCAGTGTATTGAAAGAAGCTAAGGATTCGTTTCCCAAGAATCGCAATCGTTCAAAATATCGATAAATCAGAGTATCAGAGTCGGAAACGCGATATTTACCTTTTCCGCTCGCTGTATATCGAAAGAAGCGAAGGATTCCCTTCCCAAGCCTCGCAATAATTCGAAATAACGACGAATCACTCAAGGTCACTCCGAATCGCGATATTTACCGTTTCCGCTCGCTGCATATCGAAAGAAGATAAGGATTCACATCTCAAGCCTCGCAATCGTTCAAAATATCGGTATATCAGAGTAGGAGACTCAGGAACGCGATATTTACATTTACCACTCGCTGTATATCGAAAGAGGCGAAGGATTCACTTCCCAAGCATCACAATAATTCGAAATAACGACAAATCACTCAAGGACACTCCGACTCGCGATTTTTACCGTTTCTGCTCGCTGTATATCGAAAGAAGCGAAGGATTCACATCACAAGCCTCGCAATCGTTCAAAACATCAATAAATCAGAGTAGGAGACTCGGAATCGCGATATTTACATTTACCACTCGCTGTATATCGAAAGAAGCGAAGGATTCACTTCACAAGCCTCACAATAATTCGAAATAACGACAAATCACTCAAGGACACTCCCAATCGCGATATTTACCGATTCCGCTTTCTGTATATCGGAAGAAGATAAGGATTCACATCCCAAATCTCGCAATCGTTTAAAATATCGATAAATCACAATAGGAGACTCGGGATCGCGATATTTACATTTACCACTCGCTGTATATCGAAAGAAGCGAAGGATTCACATCCCAAGCCTCGCAACCGTTCGAAATAACGAGAAATCACTCAAGGTCACTCGGAATCACTATATTGACCTTTTCCATAAGGAGTGTATTGAAAGAAGCTAAGGATTCGTTTCCCTAGCCTCGCAATCGTTCAAAATATCGATAAATCAGAGTAGGAGACTCGGGATCGCGATATTTACATTTACCACTCGCTGTATATCGAAAGAAGCGAAGGATTCACTTCCCAAGCATTGCAATAATTCGAAATAACGACAAATCACTCAAGGACACTCCGAATCGCGATATTTACCGTTTCCGCTCGCTGTATATCGAAAGAAGCGAAGGATTCACATCACAAGCCTCGCAATCGTTCAAAATATAGATAAATCACAGTACGAGACTCGGGATCGCGATATTTACATTTACCACTCGCTGTATATCGAAAGAAGCTGATAATTCATTTTCCGAGCCTCGCAACCGTTCGACATAAATACAAATCACTCAAGGACACTCCGAATCGCGATATTTACCTTTTCCGCTCGCTGAATATCGAAAGAAGCGACGGATTCATATCTCAAGCCTCGCAATCGTTCAAAATATCAATAAATCAGAGTAGGAGACTCGGAATCGCGATATTTACATTTACCACTCGCTGTATATCGAAAGAAGCGAAGGATTCACTTCACAAGCCTCACAATAATTCGAAATAACGACAAATCACTCAAGGACACTCCCAATCGCGATATTTACCTTTTCCGCTCGCTGTATATCGAAAGAAGAAAAGGATTCACATCTCAAGCCTCGCAATAATTCGAAATAACGGGAAATCAATCAAGGACACTCGGAATCACGATATTGACCTTTTCCACACGCAGTGTATTGAAAGAAGCTAAGGATTCGTTTCCCAAGAATCGCAATCGTTCAAAATATCGATAAAACAGAGTATCAGAGTCGGAAACGCGATATTTACCTTTTCCGCTCGCTGTATATCGAAAGAAGCGAAGGATTCCCTTCCCAAGCCTCGCAATAATTCGAAATAACGACGAATCACTCAAGGTCACTCCGAATCGCGATATTTACCGTTTCCGCTCGCTGTATATCGAAAGAAGATAAGGATTCACATCTCAAGCCTCGCAATCGTTCAAAATATCGGTATATCAGAGTAGGAGACTCAGGAACGCGATATTTACATTTACCACTCGCTGTATATCGAAAGAGGCGAAGGATTCACTTCCCAAGCATCACAATAATTCGAAATAACGACAAATCACTCAAGGACACTCCCAATCGCGATATTTACCGATTCCGCTTTCTGTATATCGGAAGAAGATAAGGATTCACATCCCAAATCTCGCAATCGTTTAAAATATCGATAAATCACAATAGGAGACTCGGGATCGCGATATTTACATTTACCACTCGCTGTATATCGAAAGAAGCGAAGGATTCACATCCCAAGCCTCGCAACCGTTCGAAATAACGAGAAATCACTCAAGGACACTCCCAATCGCGATATTTACCTTTTCCGCTCGCTGTATATCGAAAGAAGAAAAGGATTCACATCTCAAGCCTCGCAATAATTCGAAATAACGGGAAATCAATCAAGGACACTCGGAATCACGATATTGACCTTTTCCACACGCAGTGTATTGAAAGAAGCTAAGGATTCGTTTCCCAAGAATCGCAATCGTTCAAAATATCGATAAATCAGAGTATCAGAGTCGGAAACGCGATATTTACCTTTTCCGCTCGCTGTATATCGAAAGAAGCGAAGGATTCCCTTCCCAAGCCTCGCAATAATTCGAAATAACGACGAATCACTCAAGGTCACTCCGAATCGCGATATTTACCGTGTCCGCTCGCTGTATATCGAAAGAAGATATGGATTCACATCTCAAGCCTCGCAATCGTTCAAAATATCGGTATATCAGAGTAGGAGACTCGGGAACGCGATATTTACCGTTTCCGCTCGCTGTATATCGAAAGAAGATAAGGATTCACATCTCAAGCCTCGCAATCGTTCAAAATATCGGTATATCAGAGTAATAGACTCGGGAACGCGATATTTACATTTACCACTCGCTGTATATCGAAAGAAGCGAAGGATTCACATCACAAGCCTCGCAACCGTTCGAAATAACGAGAAATCACTCAAGGTCACTCGGAATCACGATATTAACCTTTTCCATAAGGAGTGTATTGAAAGAAGCTAAGGATTCACATCTCAAGCCTCGCAATCGTTCAAAATATCAATAAATCAGAGTAGGAGACTCGGAATCGCGATATTTACATTTACCACTCGCTGTATATCGAAAGAAGCGAAGGATTCACTTCACAAGCCTCACAATAATTCGAAATAACGACAAATCACTCAAGGACACTCCCAATCGCGATATTTACCGATTCCGCTTTCTGTATATCGAAAGAAGCGAAGGATTCACATCACAAGCCTCGCAATCGTTCAAAATATCGACAAATCACAGTACGAGACTCGGGGTCGCGATATTTACATTTACCACTCGCTGTATATCGAAAGAAGCTGATAATTCATTTTCCGAGCCTCGCAACTGTTCGACATAAATACAAATCACTCAAGGACACTCCGAATCGCGATATTTACCTTTTCCGCTCGCTGTATATCGAAAGAAGCGACGGATTCATATCTCAAGCCTCGCAATCGTTCAAAATATCAATAAATCAGAGTAGGAGACTCGGAATCGCGATATTTACATTTACCACTCGCTGTATATCGAAAGAAGCGAAGGATTCACTTCACAAGCCTCACAATAATTCGAAATAACGACAAATCACTCAAGGACACTCCCAATCGCGATATTTACCTTTTCCGCTCGCTGTATATCGAAAGAAGAAAAGGATTCACATCTCAAGCCTCGCAATAATTCGAAATAACGGGAAATCAATCAAGGACACTCGGAATCACGATATTGACCTTTTCCACATGCAGTGTATTGAAAGAAGCTAAGGATTCGTTTCCCAAGAATCGCAATCGTTCAAAATATCGATAAAACAGAGTATCAGAGTCGGAAACGCGATATTTACCTTTTCCGCTCGCTGTATATCGAAAGAAGCGAAGGATTCCCTTCCCAAGCCTCGCAATAATTCGAAATAACGACGAATCACTCAAGGTCACTCCGAATCGCGATATTTACCTTTTCCGCTCGCTGAATATCGAAAGAAGCGACGGATTCATATCTCAAGCCTCGCAATCGTTCAAAATATCAATAAATCAGAGTAGGAGACTCGGAATCGCGATATTTACATTTACCACTCGCTGTATATCGAAAGAAGCGAAGGATTCACTTCACAAGCCTCACAATAATTCGAAATAACGACAAATCACTCAAGGACACTCCCAATCGCGATATTTACCTTTTCCGCTCGCTGTATATCGAAAGAAGAAAAGGATTCACATCTCAAGCCTCGCAATAATTCGAAATAACGGGAAATCAATCAAAGACACTCGGAATCACGATATTGACCTTTTCCACACGCAGTGTATTGAAAGAAGCTAAGGATTCGTTTCCCAAGAATCGCAATCGTTCAAAATATCGATAAAACAGAGTATCAGAGTCGGAAACGCGATATTTACCTTTTCCGCTCGCTGTATATCGAAAGAAGCGAAGGATTCCCTTCCCAAGCCTCGCAATAATTCGAAATAACGACGAATCACTCAAGGTCACTCCGAATCGCGATATTTACCGTTTCCGCTCGCTGTATATCGAAAGAAGCGAAGGATTCACATCACAAGCCTCGCAACCGTTCGAAATAACGAGAAATCACTCAAGGTCACTCGGAATCACGATATTGACCTTTTCCATAAGGAGTGTATTGAAAGAAGCTAAGGATTCGTTTCCCTAGCCTCGCAATCGTTCAAAATATCGATAAATCAGAGTAGGAGACTCGGGATCGCGATATTTACATTTACCACTCGCTGTATATCGAAAGAAGCGAAGGATTCACTTCACAAGCCTCACAATAATTCGAAATAACGACAAATCACTCAAGGACACTCCCAATCGCGATATTTACCTTTTCCGCTCGCTGTATATCGAAAGAAGAAAAGGATTCACATCTCAAGCCTCGCAATAATTCGAAATAACGGGAAATCAATCAAGGACACTCGGAATCACGATATTGACCTTGTCCACACGCAGTGTATTGAAAGAAGCTAAGGATTCGTTTCCCAAGAATCGCAATCGTTCAAAATATCGATAAATCAGAGTATCAGAGTCGGAAACGCGATATTTACCTTTTCCGCTCGCTGTATATCGAAAGAAGCGAAGGATTCCCTTCCCAAGCCTCGCAATAATTCGAAATAACGACGAATTACTCAAGGTCACTCCGAATCGCGATATTTACCGTTTCCGCTCGCTGCATATCGAAAGAAGATAAGGATTCACATCTCAAGCCTCGCAATCGTTCAAAATATCGGTATATCAGAGTAGGAGACTCAGGAACGCGATATTTACATTTACCACTCGCTGTATATCGAAAGAGGCGAAGGATTCACTTCCCAAGCATCACAATAATTCGAAATAACGACAAATCACTCAAGGACACTCCGACTCGCGATATTTACCGTTTCTGCTCGCTGTATATCGAAAGAAGCGAAGGATTCACATCACAAGCCTCGCAACCGTTCGAAATAACGAGAAATCACTCAAGGTCACTCGGAATCACGATATTAACCTTTTCCATAAGGAGTGTATTGAAAGAAGCTAAGGATTCACATCACAAGCCTCGCAATCGTTCAAAATATCGATAAATCACAGTACGAGACTCGGGATCGCGATATTTACATTTACCACTCGCTGTATATCGAAAGAAGCTGATAATTCATTTTCCGAGCCTCGCAACCGTTCGACATAAATACAAATCACTCAAGGACACTCCGAATCGCGATATTTACCTTTTCCGCTAGCTGAATATCGAAAGAAGCGACGGATTCATATCTCAAGCCTCGCAATCGTTCAAAATATCAATAAATCAGAGTAGGAGACTCGGAATCGCGATATTTACATTTACCACTCGCTGTATATCGAAAGAAGCGAAGGATTCACTTCACAAGCCTCACAATAATTCGAAATAACGACAAATCCCTCAAGGACACTCCCAATCGCGATATTTACCGATTCCGCTTTCTGTATATCGAAAGAAGCGAAGGATTCACATCACAAGCCTCGCAATCGTTCAAAATATCGATAAATCACAGTACGAGACTCGGGATCGCGATATTTACATTTACCACTCGCTGTATATCGAAAGAAGCTGATAATTCATTTTCCGAGCCTCGCAACCGTTCGACATAAATACAAATCACTCAAGGACACTCCGAATCGCGATATTTACCTTTTCCGCTTTCTGAATATCGAAAGAAGCGACGGATTCATATCTCAAGCCTCGCAATCGTTCAAAATATCAATAAATCAGAGTAGGAGACTCGGAATCGCGATATTTACATTTACCACTCGCTGTATATCGAAAGAAGCGAAGGATTCACTTCACAAGCCTCACAATAATTCGAAATAACGACAAATCACTCAAGGACACTCCCAATCGCGATATTTACCTTTTCCGCTCGCTGTATATCGAAAGAAGAAAAGGATTCACATCTCAAGCCTCGCAATAATTCGAAATAACGGGAAATCAATCAAGGACACTCGGAATCACGATATTGACCTTTTCCACACGCAGTGTATTGAAAGAAGCTAAGGATTCGTTTCCCAAGAATCGCAATCGTTCAAAATATCGATAAAACAGAGTATCAGAGTCGGAAACGCGATATTTACCTTTTCCGCTCGCTGTATATCGAAAGAAGCGAAGGATTCCCTTCCCAAGCCTCGCAATAATTCGAAATAACGACGAATCACTCAAGGTCACTCCGAATCGCGATATTTACCGTTTCCGCTCGCTGTATATCGAAAGAAGATAAGGATTCACATCTCAAGCCTCGCAATCGTTCAAAATATCGGTATATCAGAGTAGGAGACTCAGGAACGCGATATTTACATTTACCACTCGCTGTATATCGAAAGAGGCGAAGGATTCACTTCCCAAGCATCACAATAATTCGAAATAACGACAAATCACTCAAGGACACTCCGACTCGCGATATTTACCGTTTCTGCTCGCTGTATATCGAAAGAAGCGAAGGATTCACATCACAAGCCTCGCAATCGTTCAAAATATCAATAAATCAGAGTAGGAGACTCGGAATCGCGATATTTACATTTACCACTCGCTGTATATCGAAAGAAGCGAAGGATTCACTTCACAAGCCTCACAATAATTCGAAATAACGACAAATCACTCAAGGACACTCCCAATCGCGATATTTACCGATTCCGCTTTCTGTATATCGGAAGAAGATAAGGATTCACATCCCAAATCTCGCAATCGTTTAAAATATCGATAAATCACAATAGGAGACTCGGGATCGCGATATTTACATTTACCACTCGCTGTATATCGAAAGAAGCGAAGGATTCACATCCCAAGCCTCGCAACCGTTCGAAATAACGAGAAATCACTCAAGGTCACTCGGAATCACTATATTGACCTTTTCCATAAGGAGTGTATTGAAAGAAGCTAAGGATTCGTTTCCCTAGCCTCGCAATCGTTCAAAATATCGATAAATCAGAGTAGGAGACTCGGGATCGCGATATTTACATTTACCACTCGCTGTATATCGAAAGAAGCGAAGGATTCACTTCCCAAGCATTGCAATAATTCGAAATAACGACAAATCACTCAAGGACACTCCGAATCGCGATATTTACCGTTTCCGCTCGCTGTATATCGAAAGAAGCGAAGGATTCACATCACAAGCCTCGCAATCGTTCAAAATATAGATAAATCACAGTACGAGACTCGGGATCGCGATATTTACATTTACCACTCGCTGTATATCGAAAGAAGCTGATAATTCATTTTCCGAGCCTCGCAACCGTTCGACATAAATACAAATCACTCAAGGACACTCCGAATCGCGATATTTACCTTTTCCGCTCGCTGAATATCGAAAGAAGCGACGGATTCATATCTCAAGCCTCGCAATCGTTCAAAATATCAATAAATCAGAGTAGGAGACTCGGAATCGCGATATTTACATTTACCACTCGCTGTATATCGAAAGAAGCGAAGGATTCACTTCACAAGCCTCACAATAATTCGAAATAACGACAAATCACTCAAGGACACTCCCAATCGCGATATTTACCTTTTCCGCTCGCTGTATATCGAAAGAAGAAAAGGATTCACATCTCAAGCCTCGCAATAATTCGAAATAACGGGAAATCAATCAAGGACACTCGGAATCACGATATTGACCTTTTCCACACGCAGTGTATTGAAAGAAGCTAAGGATTCGTTTCCCAAGAATCGCAATCGTTCAAAATATCGATAAAACAGAGTATCAGAGTCGGAAACGCGATATTTACCTTTTCCGCTCGCTGTATATCGAAAGAAGCGAAGGATTCCCTTCCCAAGCCTCGCAATAATTCGAAATAACGACGAATCACTCAAGGTCACTCCGAATCGCGATATTTACCGTTTCCGCTCGCTGTATATCGAAAGAAGATAAGGATTCACATCTCAAGCCTCGCAATCGTTCAAAATATCGGTATATCAGAGTAGGAGACTCAGGAACGCGATATTTACATTTACCACTCGCTGTATATCGAAAGAGGCGAAGGATTCACTTCCCAAGCATCACAATAATTCGAAATAACGACAAATCACTCAAGGACACTCCCAATCGCGATATTTACCGATTCCGCTTTCTGTATATCGGAAGAAGATAAGGATTCACATCCCAAATCTCGCAATCGTTTAAAATATCGATAAATCACAATAGGAGACTCGGGATCGCGATATTTACATTTACCACTCGCTGTATATCGAAAGAAGCGAAGGATTCACATCCCAAGCCTCGCAACCGTTCGAAATAACGAGAAATCACTCAAGGTCACTCGGAATCACGATATTGACCTTTTCCATAAGGAGTGCATTGAAAGAAGCTAAGGATTCGTTTCCCTAGCCTCGCAATCGTTCAAAATATCGATAAATCAGAGTAGGAGACTCGGGATCGCGATATTTACATTTACCACTCGCTGTATATCGAAAGAAGCGAAGGATTCACTTCCCAAGCATTGCAATAATTCGAAATAACGACAAATCACTCAAGGACACTCCGAATCGCGATATTTACCGTTTCCGCTCGCTGTATATCGAAAGAAGCGAAGGATTCACATCACAAGCCTCGCAATCGTTCAAAATATAGATAAATCACAGTACGAGACTCGGGATCGCGATATTTACATTTACCACTCGCTGTATATCGAAAGAAGCTGATAATTCATTTTCCGAGCCTCGCAACCGTTCGACATAAATACAAATCACTCAAGGACACTCCGAATCGCGATATTTACCTTTTCCGCTCGCTGAATATCGAAAGAAGCGACGGATTCATATCTCAAGCCTCGCAATCGTTCAAAATATCAATAAATCAGAGTAGGAGACTCGGAATCGCGATATTTACATTTACCACTCGCTGTATATCGAAAGAAGCGAAGGATTCACTTCACAAGCCTCACAATAATTCGAAATAACGACAAATCACTCAAGGACACTCCCAATCGCGATATTTACCTTTTCCGCTCGCTGTATATCGAAAGAAGAAAAGGATTCACATCTCAAGCCTCGCAATAATTCGAAATAACGGGAAATCAATCAAGGACACTCGGAATCACGATATTGACCTTTTCCACACGCAGTGTATTGAAAGAAGCTAAGGATTCGTTTCCCAAGAATCGCAATCGTTCAAAATATCGATAAAACAGAGTATCAGAGTCGGAAACGCGATATTTACCTTTTCCGCTCGCTGTATATCGAAAGAAGCGAAGGATTCCCTTCCCAAGCCTCGCAATAATTCGAAATAACGACGAATCACTCAAGGTCACTCCGAATCGCGATATTTACCGTTTCCGCTCGCTGTATATCGAAAGAAGCGAAGGATTCACATCACAAGCCTCGCAACCGTTCGAAATAACGAGAAATCACTCAAGGTCACTCGTAATCACGATATTAACCTTTTCCATAAGGAGTGTATTGAATGAAGCTAAGGATTCACATCACAAGCCTCGCAATCGTTCAAAATATCGATAAATCACAGTACGAGACTCGGGATCGCGATATTTACATTTACCACTCGCTGTATATCGAAAGAAGCTGATAATTCATTTTCCGAGCCTCGCAACCGTTCGAAATAACGACAAATCACTCAAGGACACTCCGAATCGCGATATTTACCTTTTCCGCTCGCTGAATATCGAAAGAAGCGACGGATTCATATCTCAAGCCTCGCAATCGTTCAAAATATCAATAAATCAGAGTAGGAGACTCGGAATCGCGATATTTACATTTACCACTCCCTGTATATCGAAAGAAGCGAAGGATTCACTACACAAGCCTCACAATAATTCGAAATAACGACAAATCACTCAAGGACACTCCCAATCGCGATATTTACCGATTCCGCTTTCTGTATATCGAAAGAAGCGAAGGATTCACATCACAAGCCTCGCAATCGTTCAAAATATCGACAAATCACAGTACGAGACTCGGGATCGCGATATTTACATTTACCACTCGCTGTATATCGAAAGAAGCTGATAATTCATTTTCCGAGCCTCGCAACCGTTCGACATAAATACAAATCACTCAAGGACACTCCGAATCGCGATATTTACCTTTTCCGCTCGCTGTATATCGAAAGAAGCGACGGATTCATATCTCAAGCCTCGCAATCGTTCAAAATATCAATAAATCAGAGTAGGAGACTCGGAATCGCGATATTTACATTTACCACTCGCTGTATATCGAAAGAAGCGAAGGATTCACTTCACAAGCCTCACAATAATTCGAAATAACGACAAATCACTCAAGGACACTCCCAATCGCGATATTTACCTTTTCCGCTCGCTGTATATCGAAAGAAGAAAAGGATTCACATCTCAAGCCTCGCAATAATTCGAAATAACGGGAAATCAATCAAGGACACTCGGAATCACGATATTGACCTTTTCCACATGCAGTGTATTGAAAGAAGCTAAGGATTCGTTTCCCAAGAATCGCAATCGTTCAAAATATCGATAAAACAGAGTATCAGAGTCGGAAACGCGATATTTACCTTTTCCGCTCGCTGTATATCGAAAGAAGCGAAGGATTCCCTTCCCAAGCCTCGCAATAATTCGAAATAACGACGAATCACTCAAGGTCACTCCGAATCGCGATATTTACCGTTTCCGCTCGCTGTATATCGAAAGAAGATAAGGATTCACATCTCAAGCCTCGCAATCGTTCAAAATATCGGTATATCAGAGTAGGAGACTCAGGAACGCGATATTTACATTTACCACTCGCTGTATATCGAAAGAGGCGAAGGATTCACTTCCCAAGCATCACAATAATTCGAAATAACGACAAATCACTCAAGGACACTCCGACTCGCGATATTTACCGTTTCTGCTCGCTGTATATCGAAAGAAGCGAAGGATTCACATCACAAGCCTCGCAACCGTTCGAAATAACGAGAAATCACTCAAGGTCACTCGGAATCACGATATTAACCTTTTCCATAAGGAGTGTATTGAAAGAAGCTAAGGATTCACATCACAAGCCTCGCAATCGTTCAAAATATCGATAAATCACAGTACGAGACTCGGGATCGCGATATTTACATTTACCACTCGCTGTATATCGAAAGAAGCTGATAATTCATTTTCCGAGCCTCGCAACCGTTCGAAATAATGACAAATCACTCAAGGACACTCCGAATCGCGATATTTACCTTTTCCGCTCGCTGAATATCGAAAGAAGCGACGGATTCATATCTCAAGCCTCGCAATCGTTCAAAATATCAATAAATCAGAGTAGGAGACTCGGAATCGCGATATTTACATTTACCACTCGCTGTATATCGAAAGAAGCGAAGGATTCACTTCACAAGCCTCACAATAATTCGAAATAACGACAAATCCCTCAAGGACACTCCCAATCGCGATATTTACCGATTCCGCTTTCTGTATATCGAAAGAAGCGAAGGATTCACATCACAAGCCTCGCAATCGTTCAAAATATCGATAAATCACAGTACGAGACTCGGGATCGCGATATTTACATTTACCACTCGCTGTATATCGAAAGAAGCTGATAATTCATTTTCCGAGCCTCGCAACCGTTCGAAATAACGACAAATCACTCAAGGACACTCCGAATCGCGATATTTACCTTTTCCGCTCGCTGAATATCGAAAGAAGCGACGGATTCATATCTCAAGCCTCGCAATCGTTCAAAATATCAATAAATCAGAGTAGGAGACTCGGAATCGCGATATTTACATTTACCACTCGCTGTATATCGAAAGAAGCGAAGGATTCACTACACAAGCCTCACAATAATTCGAAATAACGACAAATCACTCAAGGACACTCCCAATCGCGATATTTACCGATTCCGCTTTCTGTATATCGAAAGAAGCGAAGGATTCACATCACAAGCCTCGCAATCGTTCAAAATATCGACAAATCACAGTACGAGACTCGGGATCGCGATATTTACATTTACCACTCGCTGTATATCGAAAGAAGCTGATAATTCATTTTCCGAGCCTCGCAACCGTTCGACATAAATACAAATCACTCAAGGACACTCCGAATCGCGATATTTACCTTTTCCGCTCGCTGTATATCGAAAGAAGCGACGGATTCATATCTCAAGCCTCGCAATCGTTCAAAATATCAATAAATCAGAGTAGGAGACTCGGAATCGCGATATTTACATTTACCACTCGCTGTATATCGAAAGAAGCGAAGGATTCACTTCACAAGCCTCACAATAATTCGAAATAACGACAAATCACTCAAGGACACTCCCAATCGCGATATTTACCTTTTCCGCTCGCTGTATATCGAAAGAAGAAAAGGATTCACATCTCAAGCCTCGCAATAATTCGAAATAACGGGAAATCAATCAAGGACACTCGGAATCACGATATTGACCTTTTCCACATGCAGTGTATTGAAAGAAGCTAAGGATTCGTTTCCCAAGAATCGCAATCGTTCAAAATATCGATAAAACAGAGTATCAGAGTCGGAAACGCGATATTTACCTTTTCCGCTCGCTGTATATCGAAAGAAGCGAAGGATTCCCTTCCCAAGCCTCGCAATAATTCGAAATAACGACGAATCACTCAAGGTCACTCCGAATCGCGATATTTACCGTTTCCGCTCGCTGTATATCGAAAGAAGATAAGGATTCACATCTCAAGCCTCGCAATCGTTCAAAATATCGGTATATCAGAGTAGGAGACTCAGGAACGCGATATTTACATTTACCACTCGCTGTATATCGAAAGAGGCGAAGGATTCACTTCCCAAGCATCACAATAATTCGAAATAACGACAAATCACTCAAGGACACTCCGACTCGCGATATTTACCGTTTCTGCTCGCTGTATATCGAAAGAAGCGAAGGATTCACATCACAAGCCTCGCAACCGTTCGAAATAACGAGAAATCACTCAAGGTCACTCGGAATCACGATATTAACCTTTTCCATAAGGAGTGTATTGAAAGAAGCTAAGGATTCACATCACAAGCCTCGCAATCGTTCAAAATATCGATAAATCACAGTACGAGACTCGGGATCGCGATATTTACATTTACCACTCGCTGTATATCGAAAGAAGCTGATAATTCATTTTCCGAGCCTCGCAACCGTTCGAAATAATGACAAATCACTCAAGGACACTCCGAATCGCGATATTTACCTTTTCCGCTCGCTGAATATCGAAAGAAGCGACGGATTCATATCTCAAGCCTCGCAATCGTTCAAAATATCAATAAATCAGAGTAGGAGACTCGGAATCGCGATATTTACATTTACCACTCGCTGTATATCGAAAGAAGCGAAGGATTCACTTCACAAGCCTCACAATAATTCGAAATAACGACAAATCCCTCAAGGACACTCCCAATCGCGATATTTACCGATTCCGCTTTCTGTATATCGAAAGAAGCGAAGGATTCACATCACAAGCCTCGCAATCGTTCAAAATATCGATAAATCACAGTACGAGACTCGGGATCGCGATATTTACATTTACCACTCGCTGTATATCGAAAGAAGCTGATAATTCATTTTCCGAGCCTCGCAACCGTTCGACATAAATACAAATCACTCAAGGACACTCCGAATCGCGATATTTACCTTTTCCGCTTTCTGAATATCGAAAGAAGCGACGGATTCATATCTCAAGCCTCGCAATCGTTCAAAATATCAATAAATCAGAGTAGGAGACTCGGAATCGCGATATTTACATTTTCCGCTCGCTGTATATCGAAAGAAGCGAAGGATTCCCTTCCCAAGCCTCGCAATAATTCGAAATAACGACGAATCACTCAAGGTCACTCCGAATCGCGATATTTACCGTTTCCGCTCGCTGTATATCGAAAGAAGATAAGGATTCACATCTCAAGCCTCGCAATCGTTCAAAATATCGGCATATCAGAGTAGGAGACTCAGGAACGCGATATTTACATTTACCACTCGCTGTATATCGAAAGAGGCGAAGGATTCACTTCCCAAGCATCACAATAATTCGAAATAACGACAAATCACTCAAGGACACTCCGACTCGCGATATTTACCGTTTCTGCTCGCTGTATATCGAAAGAAGCGAAGGATTCACATCACAAGCCTCGCAATCGTTCAAAATATCAATAAATCAGAGTAGGAGACTCGGAATCGCGATATTTACATTTACCACTCGCTGTATATCGAAAGAAGCGAAGGATTCACTTCACAAGCCTCACAATAATTCGAAATAACGACAAATCACTCAAGGACACTCCGAATCGCGATATTTACCGTTTCCGCTCGCTGTATATCGAAAGAAGCGAAGGATTCACATCACAAGCCTCGCAATCGTTCAAAATATCGATAAATCACAGAGCGAGACTCGGGATCGCGATATTTACATTTACCACTCGCTGTATATCGAAAGAAGAAAAGGATTCACATCTCAAGCCTCGCAATAATTCGAAATAACGGGAAATCAATCAAGGACACTCGGAATCACGATACTTACCGTTCCTGCTCGCTGTATATCGAAAGAAGCGAAGGATTCACATCACACCCTCGCAACCGTTCGAAATAACGAGAAATCACTCAAGGTCACTCGGAATCACGATATTAACCTTTTCCATAAGGAGTGTATTGAAAGAAGCTAAGGATTCACTTCACAAGCCTCACAATAATTCGAAATAACGACAAATCACTCAAGGACACTCCCAATCGCGATATTTACCGATTCCGCTTTCTGTATATCGGAAGAAGATAAGGATTCACATCCCAAATCTCGCAATCGTTTAAAATATCGATAAATCACAATAGGAGACTCGGGATCGCGATATTTACATTTACCACTCGCTGTATATCGAAAGAAGCGAAGGATTCACATCCCAAGCCTCGCAACCGTTCGAAATAACGAGAAATCACTCAAGGTCACTCGGAATCACGATATTGTACTTTCCATAAGGAGTGTATTGAAAGAAGCTAAGGATTCGTTTCCCTAGCCTCGCAATCGTTCAAAATATCGATTTATCAGAGTAGGAGACTCGGGATCGCGATATTTACATTAACCACTCGCTGTATATCGAAAGAAGCGAAGGATTCACTTCCCAAGCATTGCAATAATTCGAAATAACGACAAATCACTCAAGGACACTCCGAATCGCGATATTTACCGTTTCCGCTCGCTGTATATCGAAAGAAGCGAAGGATTCACATCACAAGCCTCGCAATCGTTCAAAATATCGATAAATCACAGAGCGAGACTCGGGATCGCGATATTTACATTTACCACTCGCTGTATATCGAAAGAAGAAAAGGATTCACATCTCAAGCCTCGCAATAATTCGAAATAACGGGAAATCAATCAAGGACACTCGGAATCACGATATTTACCGTTCCTGCTCGCTGTATATCGAAAGAAGCGAAGGATTCACATCACACCCTCGCAACCGTTCGAAATAACGAGAAATCACTCAAGGTCACTCGGAATCACGATATTAACCTTTTCCATAAGGAGTGTATTGAAAGAAGCTAAGGATTCACTTCACAAGCCTCACAATAATTCGAAATAACGACAAATCACTCAAGGACACTCCCAATCGCGATATTCACCTTTTCCGCTCGCTGTATATCGAAAGAAGAAAAGGATTCACATCTCAAGCCTCGCAATAATTCGAAATAACGGGAAATCAATCAAGGACACTCGGAATCACGATATTGACCTTTTCCACACGCAGTGTATTGAAAGAAGCTAAGGATTCGTTTCCCAAGAATCGCAATCGTTCAAAATATCGATAAATCAGAGTATCAGAGTCGGAAACGCGATATTTACCTTTTCCGCTCGCTGTATATCGAAAGAAGCGAAGGATTCCCTTCCCAAGCCTCGCAATAATTCGAAATAACGACGAATCACTCAAGGTCACTCCGAATCGCGATATTTACCGTTTCCGCTCGCTGTATATCGAAAGAAGATAAGGATTCACATCTCAAGCCTCGCAATCGTTCAAAATATATGTATATCAGAGTAGGAGACTCGGGAACGCGATATTTACATTTACCACTCGCTGTATATCGAAAGAGGCGAAGGATTCACTTCCCAAGCATCACAATAATTCGAAATAACGACAAATCACTCAAGGACACTCCGACTCGCGATATTTACCGTTCCTGCTCGCTGTATATCGAAAGAAGCGAAGGATTCACATCACACCCTCGCAACCGTTCGAAATAACGAGAAATCACTCAAGGTCACTCGGAATCACGATATTAACCTTTTCCATAAGGAGTGTATTGAAAGAAGCTAAGGATTCACATCCCAAATCTCGCAATCGTTTAAAATATCGATAAATCACAATAGGAGACTCGGGATCGCGATATTTACATTTACCACTCGCTGTATATCGAAATAAGCGAAGGATTCACATCCCAAGCCTCGCAACCGTTCGAAATAACGAGAAATCACTCAAGGTCACTCGGAATCACGATATTGACCTTTTCCATAAGGAGTGTATTGAAAGAAGCTAAGGATTCGTTTCCCTAGCCTCGCAATCGTTCAAAATATCGATTTATCAGAGTAGGAGACTCGGGATCGCGATATTTACATTTACCACTCGCTGTATATCGAAAGAAGCGAAGGATTCACTTCCCAAGCATTGCAATAATTCGAAATAACGACAAATCACTCAAGGACACTCCGAATCGCGATATTTACCGTTTCCGCTCGCTGTATATCGAAAGAAGCGAAGGATTCACATCACAAGCCTCGCAATCGTTCAAAATATCGATAAATCACAGTACGAGACTCGGGATCGCGATATTTACATTTACCACTCGCTGTATATCGAAAGAAGAAAAGGATTCACATCTCAAGCCTCGCAATAATTCGAAATAACGGGAAATCAATCAAGGACACTCGGAATCACGATATTTACCGTTCCTGCTCGCTGTATATCGAAAGAAGCGAAGGATTCACATCACACCCTCGCAACCGTTCGAAATAACGAGAAATCACTCAAGGTCACTCGGAATCACAATATTAACCTTTTCCATAAGGAGTGTATTGAAAGAAGCTAAGGATTCACTTCACAAGCCTCACAATAATTCGAAATAACGACAAATCACTCAAGGACACTCCCAATCGCGATATTCACCTTTTCCGCTCGCTGTATATCGAAAGAAGAAAAGGATTCACATCTCAAGCCTCGCAATAATTCGAAATAACGGGAAATCAATCAAGGACACTCGGAATCACGATATTGACCTTTTCCACACGCAGTGTATTGAAAGAAGCTAAGGATTCGTTTCCCAAGAATCGCAATCGTTCAAAATATCGATAAATCAGAGTATCAGAGTCGGAAACGCGATATTTACCTTTTCCGCTCGCTGTATATCGAAAGAAGCGAAGGATTCCCTTCCCAAGCCTCGCAATAATTCGAAATAACGACGAATCACTCAAGGACACTCCGAATCGCGATATTTACCGTTTCCGCTTGCTGTATATCGAAAGAAGCGAGGGATTCACATCCCAAAACTCGCAATCGTTTAAAATATCGATAAATCACAATAGGAGACTCGGGATCGCGATATTTACATTTACCACTCGCTGTATATCGAAAGAAGCGAAGGATTCACATCCCAAGCCTCGCAACCGTTCGAAATAACGAGAAATCACTCAAGGTCACTCGGAATCACGATATTGACCTTTTCCATAAGGAGTGTATTGAAAGAAGCTAAGGATTCGTTTCCCTAGCCTCGCAATCGTTCAAAATATCGATTTATCAGAGTAGGAGACTCGGGATCGCGATATTTACATTTACCACTCGCTGTATATCGAAAGAAGCGAAGGATTCACTTCCCAAGCATTGCAATAATTCGAAATAACGACAAATCACTCAAGGACACTCCGAATCGCGATATTTACCGTTTCCGCTCGCTGTATATCGAAAGAAGCGAAGGATTCACATCACAAGCCTCGCAATCGTTCAAAATATCGATAAATCACAGTACGAGACTCGGGATCGCGATATTTACATTTACCACTCGCTGTATATCGAAAGAAGAAAAGGATTCACATCTCAAGCCTCGCAATAATTCGAAATAACGGGAAATCAATCAAGGACACTCGGAATCACGATATTTACCGTTCCTGCTCGCTGTATATCGAAAGAAGCGAAGGATTCACATCACACCCTCGCAACCGTTCGAAATAACGAGAAATCACTCAAGGTCACTCGGAATCACAATATTAACCTTTTCCATAATGAGTGTATTGAAAGAAGCTAAGGATTCACTTCACAAGCCTCACAATAATTCGAAATAACGACAAATCACTCAAGGACACTCCCAATCGCGATATTCACCTTTTCCGCTCGCTGTATATCGAAAGAAGAAAAGGATTCACATCTCAAGCCTCGCAATAATTCGAAATAACGGGAAATCAATCAAGGACACTCGGAATCACGATATTGACCTTTTCCACACGCAGTGTATTGAAAGAAGCTAAGGATTCGTTTCCCTAGCCTCGCAATCGTTCAAAATATCGATTTATCAGAGTAGGAGACTCGGGATCGCGATATTTACATTTACCACTCGCTGTATATCGAAAGAAGCGAAGGATTCACTTCCCAAGCATTGCAATAATTCGAAATAACGACAAATCACTCAAGGACACTCCGAATCGCGATATTTACCGTTTCCGCTCGCTGTATATCGAAAGAAGCGAAGGATTCACATCACAAGCCTCGCAATCGTTCAAAATATCGATAAATCACAGTACGAGACTCGGGATCGCGATATTTACATTTACCACTCGCTGTATATCGAAAGAAGAAAAGGATTCACATCTCAAGCCTCGCAATAATTCGAAATAACGGGAAATCAATCAAGGACACTCGGAATCACGATATTGACCTTTTCCATAAGGAGTGCATTGAAAGAAGCTAAGGATTCGTTTCCCTAGCCTCGCAATCGTTCAAAATATCGATAAATCAGAGTAGGAGACTCGGGATCGCGATATTTACATTTACCACTCGCTGTATATCGAAAGAAGCGAAGGATTCACTTCCCAAGCATTGCAATAATTCGAAATAACGACAAATCACTCAAGGACACTCCGAATCGCGATATTTACCGTTTCCGCTCGCTGTATATCGAAAGAAGCGAAGGATTCACATCACAAGCCTCGCAATCGTTCAAAATATAGATAAATCACAGTACGAGACTCGGGATCGCGATATTTACATTTACCACTCGCTGTATATCGAAAGAAGCTGATAATTCATTTTCCGAGCCTCGCAACCGTTCGACATAAATACAAATCACTCAAGGACACTCCGAATCGCGATATTTACCTTTTCCGCTCGCTGAATATCGAAAGAAGCGACGGATTCATATCTCAAGCCTCGCAATCGTTCAAAATATCAATAAATCAGAGTAGGAGACTCGGAATCGCGATATTTACATTTACCACTCGCTGTATATCGAAAGAAGCGAAGGATTCACTTCACAAGCCTCACAATAATTCGAAATAACGACAAATCACTCAAGGACACTCCGACTCGCGATATTTACCGTTTCCGCTCGCTGTATATCGAAAGAAGCGAAGGATTCACATCACAAGCCTCGCAATCGTTCAAAATATCGATAAATCACAGTACGAGACTCGGGATCGCGATATTTACATTTACCACTCGCTGTATATCGAAAGAAGAAAAGGATTCACATCTCAAGCCTCGCAATAATTCGAAATAACGGGAAATCAATCAAGGACACTCGGAATCACGATATTTACCGTTCCTGCTCGCTGTATATCGAAAGAAGCGAAGGATTCACATCACACCCTCGCAACCGTTCGAAATAACGAGAAATCACTCAAGGTCACTCGGAATCACAATATTAACCTTTTCCATAATGAGTGTATTGAAAGAAGCTAAGGATTCACTTCACAAGCCTCACAATAATTCGAAATAACGACAAATCACTCAAGGACACTCCCAATCGCGATATTCACCTTTTCCGCTCGCTGTATATCGAAAGAAGAAAAGGATTCACATCTCAAGCCTCGCAATAATTCGAAATAACGGGAAATCAATCAAGGACACTCGGAATCACGATATTGACCTTTTCCACACGCAGTGTATTGAAAGAAGCTAAGGATTCGTTTCCCAAGAATCGCAATCGTTCAAAATATCGATAAATCAGAGTATCAGAGTCGGAAACGCGATATTTACCTTTTCCGCTCGCTGTATATCGAAAGAAGCGAAGGATTCCCTTCCCAAGCCTCGCAATAATTCGAAATAACGACGAATCACTCAAGGTCACTCCGAATCGCGATATTTACCGTTTCCGCTCGCTGTATATCGAAAGAAGATAAGGATTCACATCTCAAGCCTCGCAATCGTTCAAAATATCGGTATATCAGAGTAGGAGACTCGGGAACGCGATATTTACATTTACCACTCGCTGTATATCGAAAGAGGCGAAGGATTCACTTCCCAAGCATCACAATAATTCGAAATAACGACAAATCACTCAAGGACACTCCGACTCGCGATATTTACCGTTCCTGCTCGCTGTATATCGAAAGAAGCGAAGGATTCACATCACACCCTCGCAACCGTTCGAAATAACGAGAAATCACTCAAGGTCACTCGGAATCACGATATTAACCTTTTCCATAAGGAGTGTATTGAAAGAAGCTAAGGATTCACATCCCAAATCTCGCAATCGTTTAAAATATCGATAAATCACAATAGGAGACTCGGGATCGCGATATTTACCGTTTCCGCTCGCTGTATATCGAAAGAAGCGAAGGATTCACATCACAAGCCTCGCAATCGTTCAAAATATAGATAAATCACAGTACGAGACTCGGGATCGCGATATTTACATTTACCACTCGCTGTATATCGAAAGAAGCTGATAATTCATTTTCCGAGCCTCGCAACCGTTCGACATAAATACAAATCACTCAAGGACACTCCGAATCGCGATATTTACCTTTTCCGCTTTCTGAATATCGAAAGAAGCGACGGATTCATATCTCAAGCCTCGCAATCGTTCAAAATATCAATAAATCAGAGTAGGAGACTCGGAATCGCGATATTTACATTTACCACTCGCTGTATATCGAAAGAAGCGAAGGATTCACTTCACAAGCCTCACAATAATTCGAAATAACGACAAATCACTCAAGGACACTCCCAATCGCGATATTTACCTTTTCCGCTCGCTGTATATCGAAAGAAGAAAAGGATTCACATCTCAAGCCTCGCAATAATTCGAAATAACGGGAAATCAATCAAGGACACTCGGAATCACGATATTGACCTTTTCCACACGCAGTGTATTGAAAGAAGCTAAGGATTCGTTTCCCAAGAATCGCAATCGTTCAAAATATCGATAAAACAGAGTATCAGAGTCGGAAACGCGATATTTACCTTTTCCGCTCGCTGTATATCGAAAGAAGCGAAGGATTCCCTTCCCAAGCCTCGCAATAATTCGAAATAACGACGAATCACTCAAGGTCACTCCGAATCGCGATATTTACCGTTTCCGCTCGCTGTATATCGAAAGAAGATAAGGATTCACATCTCAAGCCTCGCAATCGTTCAAAATATCGGTATATCAGAGTAGGAGACTCAGGAACGCGATATTTACATTTACCACTCGCTGTATATCGAAAGAGGCGAAGGATTCACTTCCCAAGCATCACAATAATTCGAAATAACGACAAATCACTCAAGGACACTCCGACTCGCGATATTTACCGTTTCTGCTCGCTGTATATCGAAAGAAGCGAAGGATTCACATCACAAGCCTCGCAATCGTTCAAAATATCAATAAATCAGAGTAGGAGACTCGGAATCGCGATATTTACATTTACCACTCGCTGTATATCGAAAGAAGCGAAGGATTCACTTCACAAGCCTCACAATAATTCGAAATAACGACAAATCACTCAAGGACACTCCCAATCGCGATATTTACCGATTCCGCTTTCTGTATATCGGAAGAAGATAAGGATTCACATCCCAAATCTCGCAATCGTTTAAAATATCGATAAATCACAATAGGAGACTCGGGATCGCGATATTTACATTTACCACTCGCTGTATATCGAAAGAAGCGAAGGATTCACATCCCAAGCCTCGCAACCGTTCGAAATAACGAGAAATCACTCAAGGTCACTCGGAATCACTATATTGACCTTTTCCATAAGGAGTGTATTGAAAGAAGCTAAGGATTCGTTTCCCTAGCCTCGCAATCGTTCAAAATATCGATAAATCAGAGTAGGAGACTCGGGATCGCGATATTTACATTTACCACTCGCTGTATATCGAAAGAAGCGAAGGATTCACTTCCCAAGCATTGCAATAATTCGAAATAACGACAAATCACTCAAGGACACTCCGAATCGCGATATTTACCGTTTCCGCTCGCTGTATATCGAAAGAAGCGAAGGATTCACATCACAAGCCTCGCAATCGTTCAAAATATAGATAAATCACAGTACGAGACTCGGGATCGCGATATTTACATTTACCACTCGCTGTATATCGAAAGAAGCTGATAATTCATTTTCCGAGCCTCGCAACCGTTCGACATAAATACAAATCACTCAAGGACACTCCGAATCGCGATATTTACCTTTTCCGCTCGCTGAATATCGAAAGAAGCGACGGATTCATATCTCAAGCCTCGCAATCGTTCAAAATATCAATAAATCAGAGTAGGAGACTCGGAATCGCGATATTTACATTTACCACTCGCTGTATATCGAAAGAAGCGAAGGATTCACTTCACAAGCCTCACAATAATTCGAAATAACGACAAATCACTCAAGGACACTCCCAATCGCGATATTTACCTTTTCCGCTCGCTGTATATCGAAAGAAGAAAAGGATTCACATCTCAAGCCTCGCAATAATTCGAAATAACGGGAAATCAATCAAGGACACTCGGAATCACGATATTGACCTTTTCCACACGCAGTGTATTGAAAGAAGCTAAGGATTCGTTTCCCAAGAATCGCAATCGTTCAAAATATCGATAAAACAGAGTATCAGAGTCGGAAACGCGATATTTACCTTTTCCGCTCGCTGTATATCGAAAGAAGCGAAGGATTCCCTTCCCAAGCCTCGCAATAATTCGAAATAACGACGAATCACTCAAGGTCACTCCGAATCGCGATATTTACCGTTTCCGCTCGCTGTATATCGAAAGAAGATAAGGATTCACATCTCAAGCCTCGCAATCGTTCAAAATATCGGTATATCAGAGTAGGAGACTCAGGAACGCGATATTTACATTTACCACTCGCTGTATATCGAAAGAGGCGAAGGATTCACTTCCCAAGCATCACAATAATTCGAAATAACGACAAATCACTCAAGGACACTCCCAATCGCGATATTTACCGATTCCGCTTTCTGTATATCGGAAGAAGATAAGGATTCACATCCCAAATCTCGCAATCGTTTAAAATATCGATAAATCACAATAGGAGACTCGGGATCGCGATATTTACATTTACCACTCGCTGTATATCGAAAGAAGCGAAGGATTCACATCCCAAGCCTCGCAACCGTTCGAAATAACGAGAAATCACTCAAGGTCACTCGGAATCACGATATTGACCTTTTCCATAAGGAGTGCATTGAAAGAAGCTAAGGATTCGTTTCCCTAGCCTCGCAATCGTTCAAAATATCGATAAATCAGAGTAGGAGACTCGGGATCGCGATATTTACATTTACCACTCGCTGTATATCGAAAGAAGCGAAGGATTCACTTCCCAAGCATTGCAATAATTCGAAATAACGACAAATCACTCAAGGACACTCCGAATCGCGATATTTACCGTTTCCGCTCGCTGTATATCGAAAGAAGCGAAGGATTCACATCACAAGCCTCGCAATCGTTCAAAATATAGATAAATCACAGTACGAGACTCGGGATCGCGATATTTACATTTACCACTCGCTGTATATCGAAAGAAGCTGATAATTCATTTTCCGAGCCTCGCAACCGTTCGACATAAATACAAATCACTCAAGGACACTCCGAATCGCGATATTTACCTTTTCCGCTCGCTGAATATCGAAAGAAGCGACGGATTCATATCTCAAGCCTCGCAATCGTTCAAAATATCAATAAATCAGAGTAGGAGACTCGGAATCGCGATATTTACATTTACCACTCGCTGTATATCGAAAGAAGCGAAGGATTCACTTCACAAGCCTCACAATAATTCGAAATAACGACAAATCACTCAAGGACACTCCGACTCGCGATATTTACCGTTTCCGCTCGCTGTATATCGAAAGAAGCGAAGGATTCACATCACAAGCCTCGCAATCGTTCAAAATATCGATAAATCACAGTACGAGACTCGGGATCGCGATATTTACATTTACCACTCGCTGTATATCGAAAGAAGAAAAGGATTCACATCTCAAGCCTCGCAATAATTCGAAATAACGGGAAATCAATCAAGGACACTCGGAATCACGATATTTACCGTTCCTGCTCGCTGTATATCGAAAGAAGCGAAGGATTCACATCACACCCTCGCAACCGTTCGAAATAACGAGAAATCACTCAAGGTCACTCGGAATCACAATATTAACCTTTTCCATAATGAGTGTATTGAAAGAAGCTAAGGATTCACTTCACAAGCCTCACAATAATTCGAAATAACGACAAATCACTCAAGGACACTCCCAATCGCGATATTCACCTTTTCCGCTCGCTGTATATCGAAAGAAGAAAAGGATTCACATCTCAAGCCTCGCAATAATTCGAAATAACGGGAAATCAATCAAGGACACTCGGAATCACGATATTGACCTTTTCCACACGCAGTGTATTGAAAGAAGCTAAGGATTCGTTTCCCAAGAATCGCAATCGTTCAAAATATCGATAAATCAGAGTATCAGAGTCGGAAACGCGATATTTACCTTTTCCGCTCGCTGTATATCGAAAGAAGCGAAGGATTCCCTTCCCAAGCCTCGCAATAATTCGAAATAACGACGAATCACTCAAGGTCACTCCGAATCGCGATATTTACCGTTTCCGCTCGCTGTATATCGAAAGAAGATAAGGATTCACATCTCAAGCCTCGCAATCGTTCAAAATATCGGTATATCAGAGTAGGAGACTCGGGAACGCGATATTTACATTTACCACTCGCTGTATATCGAAAGAGGCGAAGGATTCACTTCCCAAGCATCACAATAATTCGAAATAACGACAAATCACTCAAGGACACTCCGACTCGCGATATTTACCGTTCCTGCTCGCTGTATATCGAAAGAAGCGAAGGATTCACATCACACCCTCGCAACCGTTCGAAATAACGAGAAATCACTCAAGGTCACTCGGAATCACGATATTAACCTTTTCCATAAGGAGTGTATTGAAAGAAGCTAAGGATTCACATCCCAAATCTCGCAATCGTTTAAAATATCGATAAATCACAATAGGAGACTCGGGATCGCGATATTTACCGTTTCCGCTCGCTGTATATCGAAAGAAGCGAAGGATTCACATCACAAGCCTCGCAATCGTTCAAAATATAGATAAATCACAGTACGAGACTCGGGATCGCGATATTTACATTTACCACTCGCTGTATATCGAAAGAAGCTGATAATTCATTTTCCGAGCCTCGCAACCGTTCGACATAAATACAAATCACTCAAGGACACTCCGAATCGCGATATTTACCTTTTCCGCTTTCTGAATATCGAAAGAAGCGACGGATTCATATCTCAAGCCTCGCAATCGTTCAAAATATCAATAAATCAGAGTAGGAGACTCGGAATCGCGATATTTACATTTACCACTCGCTGTATATCGAAAGAAGCGAAGGATTCACTTCACAAGCCTCACAATAATTCGAAATAACGACAAATCACTCAAGGACACTCCCAATCGCGATATTTACCTTTTCCGCTCGCTGTATATCGAAAGAAGAAAAGGATTCACATCTCAAGCCTCGCAATAATTCGAAATAACGGGAAATCAATCAAGGACACTCGGAATCACGATATTGACCTTTTCCACACGCAGTGTATTGAAAGAAGCTAAGGATTCGTTTCCCAAGAATCGCAATCGTTCAAAATATCGATAAAACAGAGTATCAGAGTCGGAAACGCGATATTTACCTTTTCCGCTCGCTGTATATCGAAAGAAGCGAAGGATTCCCTTCCCAAGCCTCGCAATAATTCGAAATAACGACGAATCACTCAAGGTCACTCCGAATCGCGATATTTACCGTTTCCGCTCGCTGTATATCGAAAGAAGATAAGGATTCACATCTCAAGCCTCGCAATCGTTCAAAATATCGGTATATCAGAGTAGGAGACTCAGGAACGCGATATTTACATTTACCACTCGCTGTATATCGAAAGAGGCGAAGGATTCACTTCCCAAGCATCACAATAATTCGAAATAACGACAAATCACTCAAGGACACTCCGACTCGCGATATTTACCGTTTCTGCTTGCTGTATATCGAAAGAAGCGAAGGATTCACATCACAAGCCTCGCAATCGTTCAAAATATCAATAAATCAGAGTAGGAGACTCGGAATCGCGATATTTACATTTACCACTCGCTGTATATCGAAAGAAGCGAAGGATTCACTTCACAAGCCTCACAATAATTCGAAATAACGACAAATCACTCAAGGACACTCCCAATCGCGATATTTACCGATTCCGCTTTCTGTATATCGGAAGAAGATAAGGATTCACATCCCAAATCTCGCAATCGTTTAAAATATCGATAAATCACAATAGGAGACTCGGGATCGCGATATTTACATTTACCACTCGCTGTATATCGAAAGAAGCGAAGGATTCACATCCCAAGCCTCGCAACCGTTCGAAATAACGAGAAATCACTCAAGGTCACTCGGAATCACTATATTGACCTTTTCCATAAGGAGTGTATTGAAAGAAGCTAAGGATTCGTTTCCCTAGCCTCGCAATCGTTCAAAATATCGATAAATCAGAGTAGGAGACTCGGGATCGCGATATTTACATTTACCACTCGCTGTATATCGAAAGAAGCGAAGGATTCACTTCCCAAGCATTGCAATAATTCGAAATAACGACAAATCACTCAAGGACACTCCGAATCGCGATATTTACCGTTTCCGCTCGCTGTATATCGAAAGAAGCGAAGGATTCACATCACAAGCCTCGCAATCGTTCAAAATATAGATAAATCACAGTACGAGACTCGGGATCGCGATATTTACATTTACCACTCGCTGTATATCGAAAGAAGCTGATAATTCATTTTCCGAGCCTCGCAACCGTTCGACATAAATACAAATCACTCAAGGACACTCCGAATCGCGATATTTACCTTTTCCGCTCGCTGAATATCGAAAGAAGCGACGGATTCATATCTCAAGCCTCGCAATCGTTCAAAATATCAATAAATCAGAGTAGGAGACTCGGAATCGCGATATTTACATTTACCACTCGCTGTATATCGAAAGAAGCGAAGGATTCACTTCACAAGCCTCACAATAATTCGAAATAACGACAAATCACTCAAGGACACTCCCAATCGCGATATTTACCTTTTCCGCTCGCTGTATATCGAAAGAAGAAAAGGATTCACATCTCAAGCCTCGCAATAATTCGAAATAACGGGAAATCAATCAAGGACACTCGGAATCACGATATTGACCTTTTTCACACGCAGTGTATTGAAAGAAGCTAAGGATTCGTTTCCCAAGAATCGCAATCATTCAAAATATCGATAAAACAGAGTATCAGAGTCGGAAACGCGATATTTACCTTTTCCGCTCGCTGTATATCGAAAGAAGCGAAGGATTCCCTTCCCAAGCCTCGCAATAATTCGAAATAACGACGAATCACTCAAGGTCACTCCGAATCGCGATATTTACCGTTTCCGCTCGCTGTATATCGAAAGAAGATAAGGATTCACATCTCAAGCCTCGCAATCGTTCAAAATATCGGTATATCAGAGTAGGAGACTCAGGAACGCGATATTTACATTTACCACTCGCTGTATATCGAAAGAGGCGAAGGATTCACTTCCCAAGCATCACAATAATTCGAAATAACGACAAATCACTCAAGGACACTCCCAATCGCGATATTTACCGATTCCGCTTTCTGTATATCGGAAGAAGATAAGGATTCACATCCCAAATCTCGCAATCGTTTAAAATATCGATAAATCACAATAGGAGACTCGGGATCGCGATATTTACATTTACCACTCGCTGTATATCGAAAGAAGCGAAGGATTCACATCCCAAGCCTCGCAACCGTTCGAAATAACGAGAAATCACTCAAGGTCACTCGGAATCACGATATTGACCTTTTCCATAAGGAGTGCATTGAAAGAAGCTAAGGATTCGTTTCCCTAGCCTCGCAATCGTTCAAAATATCGATAAATCAGAGTAGGAGACTCGGGATCGCGATATTTACATTTACCACTCGCTGTATATCGAAAGAAGCGAAGGATTCACTTCCCAAGCATTGCAATAATTCGAAATAACGACAAATCACTCAAGGACACTCCGAATCGCGATATTTACCGTTTCCGCTCGCTGTATATCGAAAGAAGCGAAGGATTCACATCACAAGCCTCGCAATCGTTCAAAATATAGATAAATCACAGTACGAGACTCGGGATCGCGATATTTACATTTACCACTCGCTGTATATCGAAAGAAGCTGATAATTCATTTTCCGAGCCTCGCAACCGTTCGACATAAATACAAATCACTCAAGGACACTCCGAATCGCGATATTTACCTTTTCCGCTCGCTGAATATCGAAAGAAGCGACGGATTCATATCTCAAGCCTCGCAATCGTTCAAAATATCAATAAATCAGAGTAGGAGACTCGGAATCGCGATATTTACATTTACCACTCGCTGTATATCGAAAGAAGCGAAGGATTCACTTCACAAGCCTCACAATAATTCGAAATAACGACAAATCACTCAAGGACACTCCCAATCGCGATATTTACCTTTTCCGCTCGCTGTATATCGAAAGAAGAAAAGGATTCACATCTCAAGCCTCGCAATAATTCGAAATAACGGGAAATCAATCAAGGACACTCGGAATCACGATATTGACCTTTTCCACACGCAGTGTATTGAAAGAAGCTAAGGATTCGTTTCCCAAGAATCGCAATCGTTCAAAATATCGATAAAACAGAGTATCAGAGTCGGAAACGCGATATTTACCTTTTCCGCTCGCTGTATATCGAAAGAAGCGAAGGATTCCCTTCCCAAGCCTCGCAATAATTCGAAATAACGACGAATCACTCAAGGTCACTCCGAATCGCGATATTTACCGTTTCCGCTCGCTGTATATCGAAAGAAGCGAAGGATTCACATCACAAGCCTCGCAACCGTTCGAAATAACGAGAAATCACTCAAGGTCACTCGTAATCACGATATTAACCTTTTCCATAAGGAGTGTATTGAATGAAGCTAAGGATTCACATCACAAGCCTCGCAATCGTTCAAAATATCGATAAATCACAGTACGAGACTCGGGATCGCGATATTTACATTTGCCACTCGCTGTATATCGAAAGAAGCTGATAATTCATTTTCCGAGCCTCGCAACCGTTCGAAATAACGACAAATCACTCAAGGACACTCCGAATCGCGATATTTACCTTTTCCGCTCGCTGAATATCGAAAGAAGCGACGGATTCATATCTCAAGCCTCGCAATCGTTCAAAATATCAATAAATCAGAGTAGGAGACTCGGAATCGCGATATTTACATTTACCACTCGCTGTATATCGAAAGAAGCGAAGGATTCACTTCACAAGCCTCACAATAATTCGAAATAACGACAAATCACTCAAGGACACTCCCAATCGCGATATTTACCGATTCCGCTTTCTGTATATCGAAAGAAGCGAAGGATTCACATCACAAGCCTCGCAATCGTTCAAAATATCGACAAATCACAGTACGAGACTCGGGATCGCGATATTTACATTTACCACTCGCTGTATATCGAAAGAAGCTGATAATTCATTTTCCGAGCCTCGCAACCGTTCGACATAAATACAAATCACTCAAGGACACTCCGAATCGCGATATTTACCTTTTCCGCTCGCTGTATATCGAAAGAAGCGACGGATTCATATCTCAAGCCTCGCAATCGTTCAAAATATCAATAAATCAGAGTAGGAGACTCGGAATCGCGATATTTACATTTACCACTCGCTGTATATCGAAAGAAGCGAAGGATTCACTTCACAAGCCTCACAATAATTCGAAATAACGACAAATCACTCAAGGACACTCCCAATCGCGATATTTACCTTTTCCGCTCGCTGTATATCGAAAGAAGAAAAGGATTCACATCTCAAGCCTCGCAATAATTCGAAATAACGGGAAATCAATCAAGGACACTCGGAATCACGATATTGACCTTTTCCACATGCAGTGTATTGAAAGAAGCTAAGGATTCGTTTCCCAAGAATCGCAATCGTTCAAAATATCGATAAAACAGAGTATCAGAGTCGGAAACGCGATATTTACCTTTTCCGCTCGCTGTATATCGAAAGAAGCGAAGGATTCCCTTCCCAAGCCTCGCAATAATTCGAAATAACGACGAATCACTCAAGGTCACTCCGAATCGCGATATTTACCGTTTCCGCTCGCTGTATATCGAAAGAAGATATGGATTCACATCTCAAGCCTCGCAATCGTTCAAAATATATGTATATCAGAGTAGGAGACTCAGGAACGCGATATTTACATTTACCACTCGCTGTATATCGAAAGAGGCGAAGGATTCACTTCCCAAGCATCACAATAATTCGAAATAACGACAAATCACTCAAGGACACTCCGACTCGCGATATTTACCGTTTCTGCTCGCTGTATATCGAAAGAAGCGAAGGATTCACATCACAAGCCTCGCAACCGTTCGAAATAACGAGAAATCACTCAAGGTCACTCGGAATCACGATATTAACCTTTTCCATAAGGAGTGTATTGAAAGAAGCTAAGGATTCACATCACAAGCCTCGCAATCGTTCAAAATATCGATAAATCACAGTACGAGACTCGGGATCGCGATATTTACATTTACCACTCGCTGTATATCGAAAGAAGCTGATAATTCATTTTCCGAGCCTCGCAACCGTTCGAAATAATGACAAATCACTCAAGGACACTCCGAATCGCGATATTTACCTTTTCCGCTCGCTGAATATCGAAAGAAGCGACGGATTCATATCTCAAGCCTCGCAATCGTTCAAAATATCAATAAATCAGAGTAGGAGACTCGGAATCGCGATATTTACATTTACCACTCGCTGTATATCGAAAGAAGCGAAGGATTCACTTCACAAGCCTCACAATAATTCGAAATAACGACAAATCCCTCAAGGACACTCCCAATCGCGATATTTACCGATTCCGCTTTCTGTATATCGAAAGAAGCGAAGGATTCACATCACAAGCCTCGCAATCGTTCAAAATATCGATAAATCACAGTACGAGACTCGGGATCGCGATATTTACATTTACCACTCGCTGTATATCGAAAGAAGCTGATAATTCATTTTCCGAGCCTCGCAACCGTTCGACATAAATACAAATCACTCAAGGACACTCCGAATCGCGATATTTACCTTTTCCGCTTTCTGAATATCGAAAGAAGCGACGGATTCATATCTCAAGCCTCGCAATCGTTCAAAATATCAATAAATCAGAGTAGGAGACTCGGAATCGCGATATTTACATTTTCCGCTCGCTGTATATCGAAAGAAGCGAAGGATTCACTTCACAAGCCTCACAATAATTCGAAATAACGACAAATCACTCAAGGACACTCCCAATCGCGATATTTACCTTTTCCGCTCGCTGTATATCGAAAGAAGAAAAGGATTCACATCTCAAGCCTCGCAATAATTCGAAATAACGGGAAATCAATCAAGGACACTCGGAATCACGATATTGACCTTTTCCACACGCAGTGTATTGAAAGAAGCTAAGGATTCGTTTCCCAAGAATCGCAATCGTTCAAAATATCGATAAAACAGAGTATCAGAGTCGGAAACGCGATATTTACCTTTTCCGCTCGCTGTATATCGAAAGAAGCGAAGGATTCCCTTCCCAAGCCTCGCAATAATTCGAAATAACGACGAATCACTCAAGGTCACTCCGAATCGCGATATTTACCGTTTCCGCTCGCTGTATATCGAAAGAAGATAAGGATTCACATCTCAAGCCTCGCAATCGTTCAAAATATCGGCATATCAGAGTAGGAGACTCAGGAACGCGATATTTACATTTACCACTCGCTGTATATCGAAAGAGGCGAAGGATTCACTTCCCAAGCATCACAATAATTCGAAATAACGACAAATCACTCAAGGACACTCCGACTCGCGATATTTACCGTTTCTGCTCGCTGTATATCGAAAGAAGCGAAGGATTCACATCACAAGCCTCGCAATCGTTCAAAATATCAATAAATCAGAGTAGGAGACTCGGAATCGCGATATTTACATTTACCACTCGCTGTATATCGAAAGAAGCGAAGGATTCACTTCACAAGCCTCACAATAATTCGAAATAACGACAAATCACTCAAGGACACTCCGAATCGCGATATTTACCGTTTCCGCTCGCTGTATATCGAAAGAAGCGAAGGATTCACATCACAAGCCTCGCAATCGTTCAAAATATCGATAAATCACAGAGCGAGACTCGGGATCGCGATATTTACATTTACCACTCGCTGTATATCGAAAGAAGAAAAGGATTCACATCTCAAGCCTCGCAATAATTCGAAATAACGGGAAATCAATCAAGGACACTCGGAATCACGATACTTACCGTTCCTGCTCGCTGTATATCGAAAGAAGCGAAGGATTCACATCACACCCTCGCAATCGTTCGAAATAACGAGAAATCACTCAAGGTCACTCGGAATCACGATATTAACCTTTTCCATAAGGAGTGTATTGAAAGAAGCTAAGGATTCACTTCACAAGCCTCACAATAATTCGAAATAACGACAAATCACTCAAGGACACTCCCAATCGCGATATTTACCGATTCCGCTTTCTGTATATCGGAAGAAGATAAGGATTCACATCCCAAATCTCGCAATCGTTTAAAATATCGATAAATCACAATAGGAGACTCGGGATCGCGATATTTACATTTACCACTCGCTGTATATCGAAAGAAGCGAAGGATTCACATCCCAAGCCTCGCAACCGTTCGAAATAACGAGAAATCACTCAAGGTCACTCGGAATCACGATATTGTACTTTCCATAAGGAGTGTATTGAAAGAAGCTAAGGATTCGTTTCCCTAGCCTCGCAATCGTTCAAAATATCGATTTATCAGAGTAGGAGACTCGGGATCGCGATATTTACATTAACCACTCGCTGTATATCGAAAGAAGCGAAGGATTCACTTCCCAAGCATTGCAATAATTCGAAATAACGACAAATCACTCAAGGACACTCCGAATCGCGATATTTACCGTTTCCGCTCGCTGTATATCGAAAGAAGCGAAGGATTCACATCACAAGCCTCGCAATCGTTCAAAATATCGATAAATCACAGAGCGAGACTCGGGATCGCGATATTTACATTTACCACTCGCTGTATATCGAAAGAAGAAAAGGATTCACATCTCAAGCCTCGCAATAATTCGAAATAACGGGAAATCAATCAAGGACACTCGGAATCACGATATTTACCGTTCCTGCTCGCTGTATATCGAAAGAAGCGAAGGATTCACATCACACCCTCGCAACCGTTCGAAATAACGAGAAATCACTCAAGGTCACTCGGAATCACGATATTAACCTTTTCCATAAGGAGTGTATTGAAAGAAGCTAAGGATTCACTTCACAAGCCTCACAATAATTCGAAATAACGACAAATCACTCAAGGACACTCCCAATCGCGATATTCACCTTTTCCGCTCGCTGTATATCGAAAGAAGAAAAGGATTCACATCTCAAGCCTCGCAATAATTCGAAATAACGGGAAATCAATCAAGGACACTCGGAATCACGATATTGACCTTTTCCACACGCAGTGTATTGAAAGAAGCTAAGGATTCGTTTCCCAAGAATCGCAATCGTTCAAAATATCGATAAATCAGAGTATCAGAGTCGGAAACGCGATATTTACCTTTTCCGCTCGCTGTATATCGAAAGAAGCGAAGGATTCCCTTCCCAAGCCTCGCAATAATTCGAAATAACGACGAATCACTCAAGGTCACTCCGAATCGCGATATTTACCGTTTCCGCTCGCTGTATATCGAAAGAAGATAAGGATTCACATCTCAAGCCTCGCAATCGTTCAAAATATATGTATATCAGAGTAGGAGACTCGGGAACGCGATATTTACATTTACCACTCGCTGTATATCGAAAGAGGCGAAGGATTCACTTCCCAAGCATCACAATAATTCGAAATAACGACAAATCACTCAAGGACACTCCGACTCGCGATATTTACCGTTCCTGCTCGCTGTATATCGAAAGAAGCGAAGGATTCACATCACACCCTCGCAACCGTTCGAAATAACGAGAAATCACTCAAGGTCACTCGGAATCACGATATTAACCTTTTCCATAAGGAGTGTATTGAAAGAAGCTAAGGATTCACATCCCAAATCTCGCAATCGTTTAAAATATCGATAAATCACAATAGGAGACTCGGGATCGCGATATTTACCGTTTCCGCTCGCTGTATATCGGATGAAGATAAGGATTCACATCCCAAATCTCGCAATCATTTAAAATATCGATAAATCACAATAGGAGACTCGGGATCGCGATATTTACATTTACCACTCGCTGTATATCGCAAGAAGCTAATAATTCATTTTCCGAGAATCGCAACCGTTCGAAATAACGACAAATCACTCAAGGACACTCCGAATCGCGATATTTACCGTTTCCGCTTGCTGTATATCGAAAGAAGCGAGGGATTCACATCCCAAATCTCGCAATCGTTTAAAATATCGATAAATCACAATAGGAGACTCGGGATCGCGATATTTACATTTACCACTCGCTGTATATCGAAATAAGCGAAGGATTCACATCCCAAGCCTCGCAACCGTTCGAAATAACGAGAAATCACTCAAGGTCACTCGGAATCACGATATTGACCTTTTCCATAAGGAGTGTATTGAAAGAAGCTAAGGATTCGTTTCCCTAGCCTCGCAATCGTTCAAAATATCGATTTATCAGAGTAGGAGACTCGGGATCGCGATATTTACATTTACCACTCGCTGTATATCGAAAGAAGCGAAGGATTCACTTCCCAAGCATTGCAATAATTCGAAATAACGACAAATCACTCAAGGACACTCCGAATCGCGATATTTACCGTTTCCGCTCGCTGTATATCGAAAGAAGCGAAGGATTCACATCACAAGCCTCGCAATCGTTCAAAATATCGATAAATCACAGTACGAGACTCGGGATCGCGATATTTACATTTACCACTCGCTGTATATCGAAAGAAGAAAAGGATTCACATCTCAAGCCTCGCAATAATTCGAAATAACGGGAAATCAATCAAGGACACTCGGAATCACGATATTTACCGTTCCTGCTCGCTGTATATCGAAAGAAGCGAAGGATTCACATCACACCCTCGCAACCGTTCGAAATAACGAGAAATCACTCAAGGTCACTCGGAATCACAATATTAACCTTTTCCATAAGGAGTGTATTGAAAGAAGCTAAGGATTCACTTCACAAGCCTCACAATAATTCGAAATAACGACAAATCACTCAAGGACACTCCCAATCGCGATATTCACCTTTTCCGCTCGCTGTATATCGAAAGAAGAAAAGGATTCACATCTCAAGCCTCGCAATAATTCGAAATAACGGGAAATCAATCAAGGACACTCGGAATCACGATATTGACCTTTTCCACACGCAGTGTATTGAAAGAAGCTAAGGATTCGTTTCCCAAGAATCGCAATCGTTCAAAATATCGATAAATCAGAGTATCAGATCGGAAACGCGATATTTACCTTTTCCGCTCGCTGTATATCGAAAGAAGCGAAGGATTCCCTTCCCAAGCCTCGCAATAATTCGAAATAACGACGAATCACTCAAGGTCACTCCGAATCGCGATATTTACCGTTTCCGCTCGCTGTATATCGAAAGAAGATAAGGATTCACATCTCAAGCCTCGCAATCGTTCAAAATATCGGTATATCAGAGTAGGAGACTCGGGAACGCGATATTTACATTTACCACTCGCTGTATATCGAAAGAGGCGAAGGATTCACTTCCCAAGCATCACAATAATTCGAAATAACGACAAATCACTCAAGGACACTCCGACTCGCGATATTTACCGTTCCTGCTCGCTGTATATCGAAAGAAGCGAAGGATTCACATCACACCCTCGCAACCGTTCGAAATAACGAGAAATCACTCAAGGTCACTCGGAATCACGATATTAACCTTTTCCATAAGGAGTGTATTGAAAGAAGCTAAGGATTCACATCCCAAATCTCGCAATCGTTTAAAATATCGATAAATCACAATAGGAGACTCGGGATCGCGATATTTACCGTTTCCGCTCGCTGTATATCGGAAGAAGATAAGGATTCACATCCCAAATCTCGCAATCATTTAAAATATCGATAAATCACAATAGGAGACTCGGGATCGCGATATTTACATTTACCACTCGCTGTATATCGCAAGAAGCTAATAATTCATTTTCCGAGAATCGCAACCGTTCGAAATAACGACAAATCACTCAAGGACACTCCGAATCGCGATATTTACCGTTTCCGCTTGCTGTATATCGAAAGAAGCGAGGGATTCACATCCCAAAACTCGCAATCGTTTAAAATATCGATAAATCACAATAGGAGACTCGGGATCGCGATATTTACATTTACCACTCGCTGTATATCGAAAGAAGCGAAGGATTCACATCCCAAGCCTCGCAACCGTTCGAAATAACGAGAAATCACTCAAGGTCACTCGGAATCACGATATTGACCTTTTCCATAAGGAGTGTATTGAAAGAAGCTAAGGATTCGTTTCCCTAGCCTCGCAATCGTTCAAAATATCGATTTATCAGAGTAGGAGACTCGGGATCGCGATATTTACATTTACCACTCGCTGTATATCGAAAGAAGCGAAGGATTCACTTCCCAAGCATTGCAATAATTCGAAATAACGACAAATCACTCAAGGACACTCCGAATCGCGATATTTACCGTTTCCGCTCGCTGTATATCGAAAGAAGCGAAGGATTCACATCACAAGCCTCGCAATCGTTCAAAATATCGATAAATCACAGTACGAGACTCGGGATCGCGATATTTACATTTACCACTCGCTGTATATCGAAAGAAGAAAAGGATTCACATCTCAAGCCTCGCAATAATTCGAAATAACGGGAAATCAATCAAGGACACTCGGAATCACGATATTTACCGTTCCTGCTCGCTGTATATCGAAAGAAGCGAAGGATTCACATCACACCCTCGCAACCGTTCGAAATAACGAGAAATCACTCAAGGTCACTCGGAATCACAATATTAACCTTTTCCATAATGAGTGTATTGAAAGAAGCTAAGGATTCACTTCACAAGCCTCACAATAATTCGAAATAACGACAAATCACTCAAGGACACTCCCAATCGCGATATTCACCTTTTCCGCTCGCTGTATATCGAAAGAAGAAAAGGATTCACATCTCAAGCCTCGCAATAATTCGAAATAACGGGAAATCAATCAAGGACACTCGGAATCACGATATTGACCTTTTCCACACGCAGTGTATTGAAAGAAGCTAAGGATTCGTTTCCCTAGCCTCGCAATCGTTCAAAATATCGATTTATCAGAGTAGGAGACTCGGGATCGCGATATTTACATTTACCACTCGCTGTATATCGAAAGAAGCGAAGGATTCACTTCCCAAGCATTGCAATAATTCGAAATAACGACAAATCACTCAAGGACACTCCGAATCGCGATATTTACCGTTTCCGCTCGCTGTATATCGAAAGAAGCGAAGGATTCACATCACAAGCCTCGCAATCGTTCAAAATATCGATAAATCACAGTACGAGACTCGGGATCGCGATATTTACATTTACCACTCGCTGTATATCGAAAGAAGAAAAGGATTCACATCTCAAGCCTCGCAATAATTCGAAATAACGGGAAATCAATCAAGGACACTCGGAATCACGATATTTACCGTTCCTGCTCGCTGTATATCGAAAGAAGCGAAGGATTCACATCACACCCTCGCAACCGTTCGAAATAACGAGAAATCACTCAAGGTCACTCGGAATCACAATATTAACCTTTTCCATAAGGAGTGTATTGAAAGAAGCTAAGGATTCACTTCACAAGCCTCACAATAATTCGAAATAACGACAAATCACTCAAGGACACTCCCAATCGCGATATTCACCTTTTCCGCTCGCTGTATATCGAAAGAAGAAAAGGATTCACATCTCAAGCCTCGCAATAATTCGAAATAACGGGAAATCAATCAAGGACACTCGGAATCACGATATTGACCTTTTCCACACGCAGTGTATTGAAAGAAGCTAAGGATTCGTTTCCCAAGAATCGCAATCGTTCAAAATATCGATAAATCAGAGTATCAGAGTCGGAAACGCGATATTTACCTTTTCCGCTCGCTGTATATCGAAAGAAGCGAAGGATTCCCTTCCCAAGCCTCGCAATAATTCGAAATAACGACGAATCACTCAAGGTCACTCCGAATCGCGATATTTACCGTTTCCGCTCGCTGTATATCGAAAGAAGATAAGGATTCACATCTCAAGCCTCGCAATCGTTCAAAATATATGTATATCAGAGTAGGAGACTCGGGAACGCGATATTTACATTTACCACTCGCTGTATATCGAAAGAGGCGAAGGATTCACTTCCCAAGCATCACAATAATTCGAAATAACGACAAATCACTCAGGGACACTCCGACTCGCGATATTTACCGTTCCTGCTCGCTGTATATCGAAAGAAGCGAAGGATTCACATCACACCCTCGCAACCGTTCGAAATAACGAGAAATCACTCAAGGTCACTCGGAATCACGATATTAACCTTTTCCATAAGGAGTGTATTGAAAGAAGCTAAGGATTCACATCCCAAATCTCGCAATCGTTTAAAATATCGATAAATCACAATAGGAGACTCGGGATCGCGATATTTACCGTTTCCGCTCGCTGTATATCGGAAGAAGATAAGGATTCACATCCCAAATCTCGCAATCATTTAAAATATCGATAAATCACAATAGGAGACTCGGGATCGCGATATTTACATTTACCACTCGCTGTATATCGCAAGAAGCTAATAATTCATTTTCCGAGAATCGCAACCGTTCGAAATAACGACAAATCACTCAAGGACACTCCGAATCGCGATATTTACCGTTTCCGCTTGCTGTATATCGAAAGAAGCGAGGGATTCACATCCCAAAACTCGCAATCGTTTAAAATATCGATAAATCACAATAGGAGACTCGGGATCGCGATATTTACATTTACCACTCGCTGTATATCGAAAGAAGCGAAGGATTCACATCCCAAGCCTCGCAACCGTTCGAAATAACGAGAAATCACTCAAGGTCACTCGGAATCACGATATTGACCTTTTCCATAAGGAGTGTATTGAAAGAAGCTAAGGATTCGTTTCCCTAGCCTCGCAATCGTTCAAAATATCGATTTATCAGAGTAGGAGACTCGGGATCGCGATATTTACATTTACCACTCGCTGTATATCGAAAGAAGCGAAGGATTCACTTCCCAAGCATTGCAATAATTCGAAATAACGACAAATCACTCAAGGACACTCCGAATCGCGATATTTACCGTTTCCGCTCGCTGTATATCGAAAGAAGCGAAGGATTCACATCACAAGCCTCGCAATCGTTCAAAATATCGATAAATCACAGTACGAGACTCGGGATCGCGATATTTACATTTACCACTCGCTGTATATCGAAAGAAGAAAAGGATTCACATCTCAAGCCTCGCAATAATTCGAAATAACGGGAAATCAATCAAGGACACTCGGAATCACGATATTTACCGTTCCTGCTCGCTGTATATCGAAAGAAGCGAAGGATTCACATCACACCCTCGCAACCGTTCGAAATAACGAGAAATCACTCAAGGTCACTCGGAATCACAATATTAACCTTTTCCATAATGAGTGTATTGAAAGAAGCTAAGGATTCACTTCACAAGCCTCACAATAATTCGAAATAACGACAAATCACTCAAGGACACTCCCAATCGCGATATTCACCTTTTCCGCTCGCTGTATATCGAAAGAAGAAAAGGATTCACATCTCAAGCCTCGCAATAATTCGAAATAACGGGAAATCAATCAAGGACACTCGGAATCACGATATTGACCTTTTCCACACGCAGTGTATTGAAAGAAGCTAAGGATTCGTTTCCCTAGCCTCGCAATCGTTCAAAATATCGATTTATCAGAGTAGGAGACTCGGGATCGCGATATTTACATTTACCACTCGCTGTATATCGAAAGAAGCGAAGGATTCACTTCCCAAGCATTGCAATAATTCGAAATAACGACAAATCACTCAAGGACACTCCGAATCGCGATATTTACCGTTTCCGCTCGCTGTATATCGAAAGAAGCGAAGGATTCACATCACAAGCCTCGCAATCGTTCAAAATATCGATAAATCACAGTACGAGACTCGGGATCGCGATATTTACATTTACCACTCGCTGTATATCGAAAGAAGAAAAGGATTCACATCTCAAGCCTCGCAATAATTCGAAATAACGGGAAATCAATCAAGGACACTCGGAATCACGATATTTACCGTTCCTGCTCGCTGTATATCGAAAGAAGCGAAGGATTCACATCACACCCTCGCAACCGTTCGAAATAACGAGAAATCACTCAAGGTCACTCGGAATCACAATATTAACCTTTTCCATAAGGAGTGTATTGAAAGAAGCTAAGGATTCACTTCACAAGCCTCACAATAATTCGAAATAACGACAAATCACTCAAGGACACTCCCAATCGCGATATTCACCTTTTCCGCTCGCTGTATATCGAAAGAAGAAAAGGATTCACATCTCAAGCCTCGCAATAATTCGAAATAACGGGAAATCAATCAAGGACACTCGGAATCACGATATTGACCTTTTCCACACGCAGTGTATTGAAAGAAGCTAAGGATTCGTTTCCCAAGAATCGCAATCGTTCAAAATATCGATAAATCAGAGTATCAGAGTCGGAAACGCGATATTTACCTTTTCCGCTCGCTGTATATCGAAAGAAGCGAAGGATTCCCTTCCCAAGCCTCGCAATAATTCGAAATAACGACGAATCACTCAAGGTCACTCCGAATCGCGATATTTACCGTTTCCGCTCGCTGTATATCGAAAGAAGATAAGGATTCACATCTCAAGCCTCGCAATCGTTCAAAATATATGTATATCAGAGTAGGAGACTCGGGAACGCGATATTTACATTTACCACTCGCTGTATATCGAAAGAGGCGAAGGATTCACTTCCCAAGCATCACAATAATTCGAAATAACGACAAATCACTCAGGGACACTCCGACTCGCGATATTTACCGTTCCTGCTCGCTGTATATCGAAAGAAGCGAAGGATTCACATCACACCCTCGCAACCGTTCGAAATAACGAGAAATCACTCAAGGTCACTCGGAATCACGATATTAACCTTTTCCATAAGGAGTGTATTGAAAGAAGCTAAGGATTCACATCCCAAATCTCGCAATCGTTTAAAATATCGATAAATCACAATAGGAGACTCGGGATCGCGATATTTACCGTTTCCGCTCGCTGTATATCGGAAGAAGATAAGGATTCACATCCCAAATCTCGCAATCATTTAAAATATCGATAAATCACAATAGGAGACTCGGGATCGCGATATTTACATTTACCACTCGCTGTATATCGCAAGAAGCTAATAATTCATTTTCCGAGAATCGCAACCGTTCGAAATAACGACAAATCACTCAAGGACACTCCGAATCGCGATATTTACCGTTTCCGCTTGCTGTATATCGAAAGAAGCGAGGGATTCACATCCCAAAACTCGCAATCGTTTAAAATATCGATAAATCACAATAGGAGACTCGGGATCGCGATATTTACATTTACCACTCGCTGTATATCGAAAGAAGCGAAGGATTCACATCCCAAGCCTCGCAACCGTTCGAAATAACGAGAAATCACTCAAGGTCACTCGGAATCACGATATTGACCTTTTCCATAAGGAGTGTATTGAAAGAAGCTAAGGATTCGTTTCCCTAGCCTCGCAATCGTTCAAAATATCGATTTATCAGAGTAGGAGACTCGGGATCGCGATATTTACATTTACCACTCGCTGTATATCGAAAGAAGCGAAGGATTCACTTCCCAAGCATTGCAATAATTCGAAATAACGACAAATCACTCAAGGACACTCCGAATCGCGATATTTACCGTTTCCGCTCGCTGTATATCGAAAGAAGCGAAGGATTCACATCACAAGCCTCGCAATCGTTCAAAATATCGATAAATCACAGTACGAGACTCGGGATCGCGATATTTACATTTACCACTCGCTGTATATCGAAAGAAGAAAAGGATTCACATCTCAAGCCTCGCAATAATTCGAAATAACGGGAAATCAATCAAGGACACTCGGAATCACGATATTTACCGTTCCTGCTCGCTGTATATCGAAAGAAGCGAAGGATTCACATCACACCCTCGCAACCGTTCGAAATAACGAGAAATCACTCAAGGTCACTCGGAATCACAATATTAACCTTTTCCATAATGAGTGTATTGAAAGAAGCTAAGGATTCACTTCACAAGCCTCACAATAATTCGAAATAACGACAAATCACTCAAGGACACTCCCAATCGCGATATTCACCTTTTCCGCTCGCTGTATATCGAAAGAAGAAAAGGATTCACATCTCAAGCCTCGCAATAATTCGAAATAACGGGAAATCAATCAAGGACACTCGGAATCACGATATTGACCTTTTCCACACGCAGTGTATTGAAAGAAGCTAAGGATTCGTTTCCCTAGCCTCGCAATCGTTCAAAATATCGATTTATCAGAGTAGGAGACTCGGGATCGCGATATTTACATTTACCACTCGCTGTATATCGAAAGAAGCGAAGGATTCACTTCCCAAGCATTGCAATAATTCGAAATAACGACAAATCACTCAAGGACACTCCGAATCGCGATATTTACCGTTTCCGCTCGCTGTATATCGAAAGAAGCGAAGGATTCACATCACAAGCCTCGCAATCGTTCAAAATATCGATAAATCACAGTACGAGACTCGGGATCGCGATATTTACATTTACCACTCGCTGTATATCGAAAGAAGAAAAGGATTCACATCTCAAGCCTCGCAATAATTCGAAATAACGGGAAATCAATCAAGGACACTCGGAATCACGATATTTACCGTTCCTGCTCGCTGTATATCGAAAGAAGCGAAGGATTCACATCACACCCTCGCAACCGTTCGAAATAACGAGAAATCACTCAAGGTCACTCGGAATCACAATATTAACCTTTTCCATAATGAGTGTATTGAAAGAAGCTAAGGATTCACTTCACAAGCCTCACAATAATTCGAAATAACGACAAATCACTCAAGGACACTCCCAATCGCGATATTCACCTTTTCCGCTCGCTGTATATCGAAAGAAGAAAAGGATTCACATCTCAAGCCTCGCAATAATTCGAAATAACGGGAAATCAATCAAGGACACTCGGAATCACGATATTGACCTTTTCCACACGCAGTGTATTGAAAGAAGCTAAGGATTCGTTTCCCAAGAATCGCAATCGTTCAAAATATCGATAAATCAGAGTATCAGAGTCGGAAACGCGATATTTACCTTTTCCGCTCGCTGTATATCGAAAGAAGCGAAGGATTCCCTTCCCAAGCCTCGCAATAATTCGAAATAACGACGAATCACTCAAGGTCACTCCGAATCGCGATATTTACCGTTTCCGCTCGCTGTATATCGAAAGAAGATAAGGATTCACATCTCAAGCCTCGCAATCGTTCAAAATATCGGTATATCAGAGTAGGAGACTCGGGAACGCGATATTTACATTTACCACTCGCTGTATATCGAAAGAAGCGAAGGATTCACTTCACAAGCCTCACAATAATTCGAAATAACGACAAATCACTCAAGGACACTCCCAATCGCGATATTTACCTTTTCCGCTCGCTGTATATCGAAAGAAGAAAAGGATTCACATCTCAAGCCTCGCAATAATTCGAAATAACGGGAAATCAATCAAGGACACTCGGAATCACGATATTGACCTTTTCCACATGCAGTGTATTGAAAGAAGCTAAGGATTCGTTTCCCAAGAATCGCAATCGTTCAAAATATCGATAAAACAGAGTATCAGAGTCGGAAACGCGATATTTACCTTTTCCGCTCGCTGTATATCGAAAGAAGCGAAGGATTCCCTTCCCAAGCCTCGCAATAATTCGAAATAACGACGAATCACTCAAGGTCACTCCGAATCGCGATATTTACCGTTTCCGCTCGCTGTATATCGAAAGAAGATAAGGATTCACATCTCAAGCCTCGCAATCGTTCAAAATATCGGTATATCAGAGTAGGAGACTCAGGAACGCGATATTTACATTTACCACTCGCTGTATATCGAAAGAGGCGAAGGATTCACTTCCCAAGCATCACAATAATTCGAAATAACGACAAATCACTCAAGGACACTCCGACTCGCGATATTTACCGTTTCTGCTCGCTGTATATCGAAAGAAGCGAAGGATTCACATCACAAGCCTCGCAACCGTTCGAAATAACGAGAAATCACTCAAGGTCACTCGGAATCACGATATTAACCTTTTCCATAAGGAGTGTATTGAAAGAAGCTAAGGATTCACATCACAAGCCTCGCAATCGTTCAAAATATCGATAAATCACAGTACGAGACTCGGGATCGCGATATTTACATTTACCACTCGCTGTATATCGAAAGAAGCTGATAATTCATTTTCCGAGCCTCGCAACCGTTCGAAATAATGACAAATCACTCAAGGACACTCCGAATCGCGATATTTACCTTTTCCGCTCGCTGAATATCGAAAGAAGCGACGGATTCATATCTCAAGCCTCGCAATCGTTCAAAATATCAATAAATCAGAGTAGGAGACTCGGAATCGCGATATTTACATTTACCACTCGCTGTATATCGAAAGAAGCGAAGGATTCACTTCACAAGCCTCACAATAATTCGAAATAACGACAAATCCCTCAAGGACACTCCCAATCGCGATATTTACCGATTCCGCTTTCTGTATATCGAAAGAAGCGAAGGATTCACATCACAAGCCTCGCAATCGTTCAAAATATCGATAAATCACAGTACGAGACTCGGGATCGCGATATTTACATTTACCACTCGCTGTATATCGAAAGAAGCTGATAATTCATTTTCCGAGCCTCGCAACCGTTCGACATAAATACAAATCACTCAAGGACACTCCGAATCGCGATATTTACCTTTTCCGCTTTCTGAATATCGAAAGAAGCGACGGATTCATATCTCAAGCCTCGCAATCGTTCAAAATATCAATAAATCAGAGTAGGAGACTCGGAATCGCGATATTTACATTTTCCGCTCGCTGTATATCGAAAGAAGCGAAGGATTCCCTTCCCAAGCCTCGCAATAATTCGAAATAACGACGAATCACTCAAGGTCACTCCGAATCGCGATATTTACCGTTTCCGCTCGCTGTATATCGAAAGAAGATAAGGATTCACATCTCAAGCCTCGCAATCGTTCAAAATATCGGCATATCAGAGTAGGAGACTCAGGAACGCGATATTTACATTTACCACTCGCTGTATATCGAAAGAGGCGAAGGATTCACTTCCCAAGCATCACAATAATTCGAAATAACGACAAATCACTCAAGGACACTCCGACTCGCGATATTTACCGTTTCTGCTCGCTGTATATCGAAAGAAGCGAAGGATTCACATCACAAGCCTCGCAATCGTTCAAAATATCAATAAATCAGAGTAGGAGACTCGGAATCGCGATATTTACATTTACCACTCGCTGTATATCGAAAGAAGCGAAGGATTCACTTCACAAGCCTCACAATAATTCGAAATAACGACAAATCACTCAAGGACACTCCGAATCGCGATATTTACCGTTTCCGCTCGCTGTATATCGAAAGAAGCGAAGGATTCACATCACAAGCCTCGCAATCGTTCAAAATATCGATAAATCACAGAGCGAGACTCGGGATCGCGATATTTACATTTACCACTCGCTGTATATCGAAAGAAGAAAAGGATTCACATCTCAAGCCTCGCAATAATTCGAAATAACGGGAAATCAATCAAGGACACTCGGAATCACGATACTTACCGTTCCTGCTCGCTGTATATCGAAAGAAGCGAAGGATTCACATCACACCCTCGCAATCGTTCGAAATAACGAGAAATCACTCAAGGTCACTCGGAATCACGATATTAACCTTTTCCATAAGGAGTGTATTGAAAGAAGCTAAGGATTCACTTCACAAGCCTCACAATAATTCGAAATAACGACAAATCACTCAAGGACACTCCCAATCGCGATATTTACCGATTCCGCTTTCTGTATATCGGAAGAAGATAAGGATTCACATCCCAAATCTCGCAATCGTTTAAAATATCGATAAATCACAATAGGAGACTCGGGATCGCGATATTTACATTTACCACTCGCTGTATATCGAAAGAAGCGAAGGATTCACATCCCAAGCCTCGCAACCGTTCGAAATAACGAGAAATCACTCAAGGTCACTCGGAATCACGATATTGTACTTTCCATAAGGAGTGTATTGAAAGAAGCTAAGGATTCGTTTCCCTAGCCTCGCAATCGTTCAAAATATCGATTTATCAGAGTAGGAGACTCGGGATCGCGATATTTACATTAACCACTCGCTGTATATCGAAAGAAGCGAAGGATTCACTTCCCAAGCATTGCAATAATTCGAAATAACGACAAATCACTCAAGGACACTCCGAATCGCGATATTTACCGTTTCCGCTCGCTGTATATCGAAAGAAGCGAAGGATTCACATCACAAGCCTCGCAATCGTTCAAAATATCGATAAATCACAGAGCGAGACTCGGGATCGCGATATTTACATTTACCACTCGCTGTATATCGAAAGAAGAAAAGGATTCACATCTCAAGCCTCGCAATAATTCGAAATAACGGGAAATCAATCAAGGACACTCGGAATCACGATATTTACCGTTCCTGCTCGCTGTATATCGAAAGAAGCGAAGGATTCACATCACACCCTCGCAACCGTTCGAAATAACGAGAAATCACTCAAGGTCACTCGGAATCACGATATTAACCTTTTCCATAAGGAGTGTATTGAAAGAAGCTAAGGATTCACTTCACAAGCCTCACAATAATTCGAAATAACGACAAATCACTCAAGGACACTCCCAATCGCGATATTCACCTTTTCCGCTCGCTGTATATCGAAAGAAGAAAAGGATTCACATCTCAAGCCTCGCAATAATTCGAAATAACGGGAAATCAATCAAGGACACTCGGAATCACGATATTGACCTTTTCCACACGCAGTGTATTGAAAGAAGCTAAGGATTCGTTTCCCAAGAATCGCAATCGTTCAAAATATCGATAAATCAGAGTATCAGAGTCGGAAACGCGATATTTACCTTTTCCGCTCGCTGTATATCGAAAGAAGCGAAGGATTCCCTTCCCAAGCCTCGCAATAATTCGAAATAACGACGAATCACTCAAGGTCACTCCGAATCGCGATATTTACCGTTTCCGCTCGCTGTATATCGAAAGAAGATAAGGATTCACATCTCAAGCCTCGCAATCGTTCAAAATATATGTATATCAGAGTAGGAGACTCGGGAACGCGATATTTACATTTACCACTCGCTGTATATCGAAAGAGGCGAAGGATTCACTTCCCAAGCATCACAATAATTCGAAATAACGACAAATCACTCAAGGACACTCCGACTCGCGATATTTACCGTTCCTGCTCGCTGTATATCGAAAGAAGCGAAGGATTCACATCACACCCTCGCAACCGTTCGAAATAACGAGAAATCACTCAAGGTCACTCGGAATCACGATATTAACCTTTTCCATAAGGAGTGTATTGAAAGAAGCTAAGGATTCACATCCCAAATCTCGCAATCGTTTAAAATATCGATAAATCACAATAGGAGACTCGGGATCGCGATATTTACCGTTTCCGCTCGCTGTATATCGGATGAAGATAAGGATTCACATCCCAAATCTCGCAATCATTTAAAATATCGATAAATCACAATAGGAGACTCGGGATCGCGATATTTACATTTACCACTCGCTGTATATCGCAAGAAGCTAATAATTCATTTTCCGAGAATCGCAACCGTTCGAAATAACGACAAATCACTCAAGGACACTCCGAATCGCGATATTTACCGTTTCCGCTTGCTGTATATCGAAAGAAGCGAGGGATTCACATCCCAAATCTCGCAATCGTTTAAAATATCGATAAATCACAATAGGAGACTCGGGATCGCGATATTTACATTTACCACTCGCTGTATATCGAAATAAGCGAAGGATTCACATCCCAAGCCTCGCAACCGTTCGAAATAACGAGAAATCACTCAAGGTCACTCGGAATCACGATATTGACCTTTTCCATAAGGAGTGTATTGAAAGAAGCTAAGGATTCGTTTCCCTAGCCTCGCAATCGTTCAAAATATCGATTTATCAGAGTAGGAGACTCGGGATCGCGATATTTACATTTACCACTCGCTGTATATCGAAAGAAGCGAAGGATTCACTTCCCAAGCATTGCAATAATTCGAAATAACGACAAATCACTCAAGGACACTCCGAATCGCGATATTTACCGTTTCCGCTCGCTGTATATCGAAAGAAGCGAAGGATTCACATCACAAGCCTCGCAATCGTTCAAAATATCGATAAATCACAGTACGAGACTCGGGATCGCGATATTTACATTTACCACTCGCTGTATATCGAAAGAAGAAAAGGATTCACATCTCAAGCCTCGCAATAATTCGAAATAACGGGAAATCAATCAAGGACACTCGGAATCACGATATTTACCGTTCCTGCTCGCTGTATATCGAAAGAAGCGAAGGATTCACATCACACCCTCGCAACCGTTCGAAATAACGAGAAATCACTCAAGGTCACTCGGAATCACAATATTAACCTTTTCCATAAGGAGTGTATTGAAAGAAGCTAAGGATTCACTTCACAAGCCTCACAATAATTCGAAATAACGACAAATCACTCAAGGACACTCCCAATCGCGATATTCACCTTTTCCGCTCGCTGTATATCGAAAGAAGAAAAGGATTCACATCTCAAGCCTCGCAATAATTCGAAATAACGGGAAATCAATCAAGGACACTCGGAATCACGATATTGACCTTTTCCACACGCAGTGTATTGAAAGAAGCTAAGGATTCGTTTCCCAAGAATCGCAATCGTTCAAAATATCGATAAATCAGAGTATCAGAGTCGGAAACGCGATATTTACCTTTTCCGCTCGCTGTATATCGAAAGAAGCGAAGGATTCCCTTCCCAAGCCTCGCAATAATTCGAAATAACGACGAATCACTCAAGGTCACTCCGAATCGCGATATTTACCGTTTCCGCTCGCTGTATATCGAAAGAAGATAAGGATTCACATCTCAAGCCTCGCAATCGTTCAAAATATCGGTATATCAGAGTAGGAGACTCGGGAACGCGATATTTACATTTACCACTCGCTGTATATCGAAAGAGGCGAAGGATTCACTTCCCAAGCATCACAATAATTCGAAATAACGACAAATCACTCAAGGACACTCCGACTCGCGATATTTACCGTTCCTGCTCGCTGTATATCGAAAGAAGCGAAGGATTCACATCACACCCTCGCAACCGTTCGAAATAACGAGAAATCACTCAAGGTCACTCGGAATCACGATATTAACCTTTTCCATAAGGAGTGTATTGAAAGAAGCTAAGGATTCACATCCCAAATCTCGCAATCGTTTAAAATATCGATAAATCACAATAGGAGACTCGGGATCGCGATATTTACCGTTTCCGCTCGCTGTATATCGGAAGAAGATAAGGATTCACATCCCAAATCTCGCAATCATTTAAAATATCGATAAATCACAATAGGAGACTCGGGATCGCGATATTTACATTTACCACTCGCTGTATATCGCAAGAAGCTAATAATTCATTTTCCGAGAATCGCAACCGTTCGAAATAACGACAAATCACTCAAGGACACTCCGAATCGCGATATTTACCGTTTCCGCTTGCTGTATATCGAAAGAAGCGAGGGATTCACATCCCAAAACTCGCAATCGTTTAAAATATCGATAAATCACAATAGGAGACTCGGGATCGCGATATTTACATTTACCACTCGCTGTATATCGAAAGAAGCGAAGGATTCACATCCCAAGCCTCGCAACCGTTCGAAATAACGAGAAATCACTCAAGGTCACTCGGAATCACGATATTGACCTTTTCCATAAGGAGTGTATTGAAAGAAGCTAAGGATTCGTTTCCCTAGCCTCGCAATCGTTCAAAATATCGATTTATCAGAGTAGGAGACTCGGGATCGCGATATTTACATTTACCACTCGCTGTATATCGAAAGAAGCGAAGGATTCACTTCCCAAGCATTGCAATAATTCGAAATAACGACAAATCACTCAAGGACACTCCGAATCGCGATATTTACCGTTTCCGCTCGCTGTATATCGAAAGAAGCGAAGGATTCACATCACAAGCCTCGCAATCGTTCAAAATATCGATAAATCACAGTACGAGACTCGGGATCGCGATATTTACATTTACCACTCGCTGTATATCGAAAGAAGAAAAGGATTCACATCTCAAGCCTCGCAATAATTCGAAATAACGGGAAATCAATCAAGGACACTCGGAATCACGATATTTACCGTTCCTGCTCGCTGTATATCGAAAGAAGCGAAGGATTCACATCACACCCTCGCAACCGTTCGAAATAACGAGAAATCACTCAAGGTCACTCGGAATCACAATATTAACCTTTTCCATAATGAGTGTATTGAAAGAAGCTAAGGATTCACTTCACAAGCCTCACAATAATTCGAAATAACGACAAATCACTCAAGGACACTCCCAATCGCGATATTCACCTTTTCCGCTCGCTGTATATCGAAAGAAGAAAAGGATTCACATCTCAAGCCTCGCAATAATTCGAAATAACGGGAAATCAATCAAGGACACTCGGAATCACGATATTGACCTTTTCCACACGCAGTGTATTGAAAGAAGCTAAGGATTCGTTTCCCTAGCCTCGCAATCGTTCAAAATATCGATTTATCAGAGTAGGAGACTCGGGATCGCGATATTTACATTTACCACTCGCTGTATATCGAAAGAAGCGAAGGATTCACTTCCCAAGCATTGCAATAATTCGAAATAACGACAAATCACTCAAGGACACTCCGAATCGCGATATTTACCGTTTCCGCTCGCTGTATATCGAAAGAAGCGAAGGATTCACATCACAAGCCTCGCAATCGTTCAAAATATCGATAAATCACAGTACGAGACTCGGGATCGCGATATTTACATTTACCACTCGCTGTATATCGAAAGAAGAAAAGGATTCACATCTCAAGCCTCGCAATAATTCGAAATAACGGGAAATCAATCAAGGACACTCGGAATCACGATATTTACCGTTCCTGCTCGCTGTATATCGAAAGAAGCGAAGGATTCACATCACACCCTCGCAACCGTTCGAAATAACGAGAAATCACTCAAGGTCACTCGGAATCACAATATTAACCTTTTCCATAATGAGTGTATTGAAAGAAGCTAAGGATTCACTTCACAAGCCTCACAATAATTCGAAATAACGACAAATCACTCAAGGACACTCCCAATCGCGATATTCACCTTTTCCGCTCGCTGTATATCGAAAGAAGAAAAGGATTCACATCTCAAGCCTCGCAATAATTCGAAATAACGGGAAATCAATCAAGGACACTCGGAATCACGATATTGACCTTTTCCACACGCAGTGTATTGAAAGAAGCTAAGGATTCGTTTCCCAAGAATCGCAATCGTTCAAAATATCGATAAATCAGAGTATCAGAGTCGGAAACGCGATATTTACCTTTTCCGCTCGCTGTATATCGAAAGAAGCGAAGGATTCCCTTCCCAAGCCTCGCAATAATTCGAAATAACGACGAATCACTCAAGGTCACTCCGAATCGCGATATTTACCGTTTCCGCTCGCTGTATATCGAAAGAAGATAAGGATTCACATCTCAAGCCTCGCAATCGTTCAAAATATCGGTATATCAGAGTAGGAGACTCGGGAACGCGATATTTACATTTACCACTCGCTGTATATCGAAAGAGGCGAAGGATTCACTTCCCAAGCATCACAATAATTCGAAATAACGACAAATCACTCAAGGACACTCCGACTCGCGATATTTACCGTTCCTGCTCGCTGTATATCGAAAGAAGCGAAGGATTCACATCACACCCTCGCAACCGTTCGAAATAACGAGAAATCACTCAAGGTCACTCGGAATCACGATATTAACCTTTTCCATAAGGAGTGTATTGAAAGAAGCTAAGGATTCACATCCCAAATCTCGCAATCGTTTAAAATATCGATAAATCACAATAGGAGACTCGGGATCGCGATATTTACCGTTTCCGCTCGCTGTATATCGGAAGAAGATAAGGATTCACATCCCAAATCTCGCAATCATTTAAAATATCGATAAATCACAATAGGAGACTCGGGATCGCGATATTTACATTTACCACTCGCTGTATATCGCAAGAAGCTAATAATTCATTTTCCGAGAATCGCAACCGTTCGAAATAACGCCAAATCACTCAAGGACACTCCGAATCGCGATATTTACCGTTTCCGCTTGCTGTATATCGAAAGAAGCGAGGGATTCACATCCCAGGCCTCGCAATCGTTCAAAATATCGATAAATCAGAGTAGGACACTCCGAATCGCGATATTTACCGTTTCCGCTCGCTGTATATCGGAAGAAGATAAGGATTCACATCCCAAATCTCGCAATCGTTTAAAATATCGATAAATCACAATAGGAGACTCAGGATCGCGATATTTACATTTACCACTCGCTGTATATCGAAAGAAGCGAGGGATTCACATCCCAAGCCTCGCAATCGTTCAAAATATCGATAAATCAGAGTAGGACACTCCGAATCGCGATATTTACCGTTTCCGCTCGCTGTATATCGGAAGAAGATAAGGATTCACATCCCAAATCTCGCAATCGTTTAAAATATCGATAAATCAGAGTAGGAGACTCGGGATCGCGATATTTACATTTACCACTCGCTGTATATCGAAAGAAGCCTAGGATTCACTTCCCAAGCATCGCAATAATTCGAAATAACGAGAAATCACTCAAGGTCACTCGGAATCACGATATTAACCTTTTCCATAAGGAGTGTATTGAAAGAAGCTAAGGATTCACATCCCAAATCTCGCAATCGTTTAAAATATCGATAAATCACAATAGGAGACTCGGGATCGCGATATTTACCGTTTCCGCTCGCTGTATATCGGAAGAAGATAAGGATTCACATCCCAAATCTCGCAATCATTTAAAATATCGATAAATCACAATAGGAGACTCGGGATCGCGATATTTACATTTACCACTCGCTGTATATCGCAAGAAGCTAATAATTCATTTTCCGAGAATCGCAACCGTTCGAAATAACGACAAATCACTCAAGGACACTCCGAATCGCGATATTTACCGTTTCCGCTTGCTGTATATCGAAAGAAGCGAGGGATTCACATCCCAAAACTCGCAATCGTTTAAAATATCGATAAATCACAATAGGAGACTCGGGATCGCGATATTTACATTTACCACTCGCTGTATATCGAAAGAAGCGAAGGATTCACATCCCAAGCCTCGCAACCGTTCGAAATAACGAGAAATCACTCAAGGTCACTCGGAATCACGATATTGACCTTTTCCATAAGGAGTGTATTGAAAGAAGCTAAGGATTCGTTTCCCTAGCCTCGCAATCGTTCAAAATATCGATTTATCAGAGTAGGAGACTCGGGATCGCGATATTTACATTTACCACTCGCTGTATATCGAAAGAAGCGAAGGATTCACTTCCCAAGCATTGCAATAATTCGAAATAACGACAAATCACTCAAGGACACTCCGAATCGCGATATTTACCGTTTCCGCTCGCTGTATATCGAAAGAAGCGAAGGATTCACATCACAAGCCTCGCAATCGTTCAAAATATCGATAAATCACAGTACGAGACTCGGGATCGCGATATTTACATTTACCACTCGCTGTATATCGAAAGAAGAAAAGGATTCACATCTCAAGCCTCGCAATAATTCGAAATAACGGGAAATCAATCAAGGACACTCGGAATCACGATATTTACCGTTCCTGCTCGCTGTATATCGAAAGAAGCGAAGGATTCACATCACACCCTCGCAACCGTTCGAAATAACGAGAAATCACTCAAGGTCACTCGGAATCACAATATTAACCTTTTCCATAATGAGTGTATTGAAAGAAGCTAAGGATTCACTTCACAAGCCTCACAATAATTCGAAATAACGACAAATCACTCAAGGACACTCCCAATCGCGATATTCACCTTTTCCGCTCGCTGTATATCGAAAGAAGAAAAGGATTCACATCTCAAGCCTCGCAATAATTCGAAATAACGGGAAATCAATCAAGGACACTCGGAATCACGATATTGACCTTTTCCACACGCAGTGTATTGAAAGAAGCTAAGGATTCGTTTCCCTAGCCTCGCAATCGTTCAAAATATCGATTTATCAGAGTAGGAGACTCGGGATCGCGATATTTACATTTACCACTCGCTGTATATCGAAAGAAGCGAAGGATTCACTTCCCAAGCATTGCAATAATTCGAAATAACGACAAATCACTCAAGGACACTCCGAATCGCGATATTTACCGTTTCCGCTCGCTGTATATCGAAAGAAGCGAAGGATTCACATCACAAGCCTCGCAATCGTTCAAAATATCGATAAATCACAGTACGAGACTCGGGATCGCGATATTTACATTTACCACTCGCTGTATATCGAAAGAAGAAAAGGATTCACATCTCAAGCCTCGCAATAATTCGAAATAACGGGAAATCAATCAAGGACACTCGGAATCACGATATTTACCGTTCCTGCTCGCTGTATATCGAAAGAAGCGAAGGATTCACATCACACCCTCGCAACCGTTCGAAATAACGAGAAATCACTCAAGGTCACTCGGAATCACAATATTAACCTTTTCCATAATGAGTGTATTGAAAGAAGCTAAGGATTCACTTCACAAGCCTCACAATAATTCGAAATAACGACAAATCACTCAAGGACACTCCCAATCGCGATATTCACCTTTTCCGCTCGCTGTATATCGAAAGAAGAAAAGGATTCACATCTCAAGCCTCGCAATAATTCGAAATAACGGGAAATCAATCAAGGACACTCGGAATCACGATATTGACCTTTTCCACACGCAGTGTATTGAAAGAAGCTAAGGATTCGTTTCCCAAGAATCGCAATCGTTCAAAATATCGATAAATCAGAGTATCAGAGTCGGAAACGCGATATTTACCTTTTCCGCTCGCTGTATATCGAAAGAAGCGAAGGATTCCCTTCCCAAGCCTCGCAATAATTCGAAATAACGACGAATCACTCAAGGTCACTCCGAATCGCGATATTTACCGTTTCCGCTCGCTGTATATCGAAAGAAGATAAGGATTCACATCTCAAGCCTCGCAATCGTTCAAAATATCGGTATATCAGAGTAGGAGACTCGGGAACGCGATATTTACATTTACCACTCGCTGTATATCGAAAGAGGCGAAGGATTCACTTCCCAAGCATCACAATAATTCGAAATAACGACAAATCACTCAAGGACACTCCGACTCGCGATATTTACCGTTCCTGCTCGCTGTATATCGAAAGAAGCGAAGGATTCACATCACACCCTCGCAACCGTTCGAAATAACGAGAAATCACTCAAGGTCACTCGGAATCACGATATTAACCTTTTCCATAAGGAGTGTATTGAAAGAAGCTAAGGATTCACATCCCAAATCTCGCAATCGTTTAAAATATCGATAAATCACAATAGGAGACTCGGGATCGCGATATTTACCGTTTCCGCTCGCTGTATATCGGAAGAAGATAAGGATTCACATCCCAAATCTCGCAATCATTTAAAATATCGATAAATCACAATAGGAGACTCGGGATCGCGATATTTACATTTACCACTCGCTGTATATCGCAAGAAGCTAATAATTCATTTTCCGAGAATCGCAACCGTTCGAAATAACGCCAAATCACTCAAGGACACTCCGAATCGCGATATTTACCGTTTCCGCTTGCTGTATATCGAAAGAAGCGAGGGATTCACATCCCAGGCCTCGCAATCGTTCAAAATATCGATAAATCAGAGTAGGACACTCCGAATCGCGATATTTACCGTTTCCGCTCGCTGTATATCGGAAGAAGATAAGGATTCACATCCCAAATCTCGCAATCGTTTAAAATATCGATAAATCACAATAGGAGACTCAGGATCGCGATATTTACATTTACCACTCGCTGTATATCGAAAGAAGCGAGGGATTCACATCCCAAGCCTCGCAATCGTTCAAAATATCGATAAATCAGAGTAGGACACTCCGAATCGCGATATTTACCGTTTCCGCTCGCTGTATATCGGAAGAAGATAAGGATTCACATCCCAAATCTCGCAATCGTTTAAAATATCGATAAATCAGAGTAGGAGACTCGGGATCGCGATATTTACATTTACCACTCGCTGTATATCGAAAGAAGCCTAGGATTCACTTCCCAAGCATCGCAATAATTCGAAATAACGACAAATCACTCAAGGTCACTCGGAATCACGATATTGACCTTTTCCATAAGGAGTGTATTGTAAGAAGCTAAGGATTCGTTTCCCTAGCCTCGCAATCGTTCAAAATATCGATTTATCAGAGTAGGAGACTCGGGATCGCGATATTTACATTTACCACTCGCTGTATATCGAAAGAAGCGAAGGATTCACTTCCCAAGCATTGCAATAATTCGAAATAACGACAAATCACTCAAGGACACTCCGAATCGCGATATTTACCGTTTCCGCTCGCTGTATATCGAAAGAAGCGAAGGATTCACATCACAAGCCTCGCAATCGTTCAAAATATCGATAAATCACAGTACGAGACTCGGGATCGCGATATTTACATTTACCACTCGCTGTATATCGAAAGAAGAAAAGGATTCACATCTCAAGCCTCGCAATAATTCGAAATAACGGGAAATCAATCAAGGACACTCGGAATCACGATATTTACCGTTCCTGCTCGCTGTATATCGAAAGAAGCGAAGGATTCACATCACAAGCCTCGCAATCGTTCAAAATATCGATAAATCACAGTACGAGACTCGGGATCGCGATATTTACATTTACCACTCGCTGTATATCGAAAGAAGCTGATAATTCATTTTCCGAGCCTCGCAACCGTTCCAAATAACGACAAATCACTCAAGGACACTCCGAATCGCGATATTTACCTTTTCCGCTCGCTGTATATCGAAAGAAGCGAAGGATTCACATCCCAGGCCTCGCAATCGTTCAAAATATCGATAAATCAGAGTAGGACACTCCGAATCGCGATATTTACCGTTTCCGCTTGCTGTATATCGAAAGAAGCGAACGATTCACATCCCAGGCCTCGCAATCGTTCAAAATATCGATAAATCAGAGTAGGACACTCCGAATCGCGATATTTACCGTTTCCGCTCGCTGTATATCGGAAGAAGATAAGGATTCACATCCCAAATCTCGCAATCGTTTAAAATATCGATAAATCAGAGTAGGAGACTCGGGATCGCGATATTTACATTTACCACTCGCTGTATATCGAAAGAAGCCTAGGATTCACTTCCCAAGCATCGCAATAATTCGAAATAACGACAAATCACTCAAGGACACTCCGAATCGCGATATTTACCGTTTCCGCACTCGGAATCGCGATATTTACATTTACCACTCGCTGTATATCGAAAGAGGCGAAGGATTCACTTCCCAAGCATCACAATAATTCGAAATAACGACAAATCACTCAAGGACACTCCGACTCGCGATATTTACCGTTTCTGCTCGCTGTATATCGAAAGAAGCGAAGGATTCACATGACAAGCCTCGCAATCCTTCAAAATATCGATAAATCAGAGTAGGAGACTCCGAATGGCGATATTTACCGTTTCCGCTCGCTGTATATCGAAAGAAGCGAAGGAGTCACATCACAAGCCTCGCAACCGTTCGAAATAACGAGAAATCACTCAAGGTCACTCGGAATCACGATATTGACCTTTTCCATAAGGAGTGTATTGAAAGAAGCTAAGGATTCGTTTCCCTAGCCTCGCAATCGTTCAAAATATCGATAAAACAGAGTAGGAGACTCGGGATCGCGATATTTACATTTACCACTCGCTGTATATCGAAAGAAGCGAAGGATTCACTTCCCAAGCATTGCAATAATTCGAAATAACGACAAATCACTCAAGGACACTCCGAATCGCGATATTTACCTTTTCCGCTCGCTGTATATCGAAAGAAGCGAAGGATTCCCTTCCCAAGCCTCGCAATATTTCGAAATAACGACGAATCACTCAAGGTCACTCCGAATCGTGATATTTACCGTTTCCGCTCGCTGTATATCGAAAGAAGATAAGGATTCACATCTCAAGCCTCGCAATCGTTCAAAATATCGGTATATCAGAGTAGGAGACTCGGGAACGCGATATTTACATTTACCACTCGCTGTATATCGAAAGAGGCGAAGGATTCACTTCCCAAGCATCACAATAATTCGAAATAACGACAAATCACTCAAGGACACTCCGACTCGCGATATTTACCGTTTCTGCTCGCTGTATATCGAAAGAAGCGAAGGATTCACATCACACCCTCGCAACCGTTCGAAATAACGAGAAATCACTCAAGGTCACTCGGAATCACGATATTGACCTTTTCCATAAGGAGTGTATTGAAAGAAGCTAAGGATTTGTTTCCCTAGCCTCGCAATTGTTCAAAATATCGATAAATCAGAGTAGGAGACTCGGGATCGCGATATTTACATTTACCACTCGCTGTATATCGAAAGAAGCGAAGGATTCACTTCCGAAGCATTGCAATAATTCGAAATAACGACAAATCACTCAAGGACACTCCGAATCGCGATATTTACCGTTTCCGCTCGCTGTATATCGAAAGAAGCGAAGGATTCACATCACAAGCCTCGCAATCGTTCAAAATATCGATAAATCACAGTACGAGACTCGGGATCGCGATATTTACATTTACCACTCGCTGTATATCGAAAGAAGCTGATAATTCATTTTCCGAGCCTCGCAACCGTTCCAAATAACGACAAATCACTCAAGGACACTCCGAATCGCGATATTTACCTTTTCCGCTCGCTGAATATCGAAAGAAGCGACGGATTCATATCTCAAGCCTCGCAATCGTTCAAAATATCAATAAATCAGAGTAGGAGACTCGGAATCGCGATATTTACATTTACCACTCGCTATATATCGAAAGAAGCGAAGGATTCACTTCACAAGCCTCACAATAATTCGAAATAACGACAAATCACTCAAGGACACTCCCAATCGCGATATTTACCGATTCCGCTTGCTGTATATCGAAAGAAGCGAAGGATTCACATCCCAAGCCTCGCAATCGTTCAAAATATCAATAAATCAGAGTAGGAGACTCAGAATCGCGATATTTACATTTACCACTCGCTATATATCGAAAGAAGCGAAGGATTCACTTCACAAGCCTCACAATAATTCGAAATAACGACAAATCACTCAAGGACACTCCCAATCGCGATATTTACCGATTCCGCTTGCTGTATATCGAAAGAAGCGAAGGATTCACATCCCAAGCCTCGCAATCGTTCAAAATATCGATAAATCAGAGTAGGACACTCCGAATCGCGATATTTAGCGTTTCCGCTTTCTGTATATCGGAAGAAAATAAGAATTCACATCCCAAATCTCGCAATCGTTTAAAATATCGATAAATCACAATAGGAGACTCGGGATCGCGATATTTACATTTACCACTCGCTGTATATCGAAAGAGGCGAAGGATTCACTTCCCAGGCCTCGCAATAATTTGAAATAACGATGAATCACTCAAGGACACTCCGAATCGCGATATTTACCGTTTCCACTTGCTGTATATCGAAAGAAGCGAACGATTCACATCCCAGGCCTCGCAATCGTTCAAAATATCGATAAATCAGAGTATGACACTCCGAATCGCGATATTTACCGTTTCCGCTCGCTGTATATCGGAAGAAGCGAAGGAGTCACATCACAAGCCTCGCAATCCTTCAAAATATCGATAAATCAGAGTAGGAGACTCCGAATGGCGATATTTACCGTTTCCGCTCGCTGTATATCGAAAGAAGCGAAGGAGTCACATCACAAGCCTCGCAATCCTTCAAAATATCGATAAATCAGAGTAGGAGACTCCGAATGGCGATATTTACCGTTTCCGCTCGCTGTATATCGAAAGAAGATAAGGATTCACATCTCAAGCCTCGCAATCGTTCAAAATATCGGTATATCAGAGTAGGAGACTCGGGAACGCGATATTTACATTTACCACTCGCTGTATATCGAAAGAAGCGAAGGATTCACATCCCAAGCCTCGCAACCGTTCGAAATAACGAGAAATCACTCAAGGTCACTCGGAATCACGATATTGACCTTTTCCATAAGGAGTGTATTGAAAGAAGCTAAGGATTCGTTTCCCTAGCCTAGCAATCGTTCAAAATATCGATAAAACAGAGTAGGAGACTCGGGATCGCGATATTTACATTTACCACTCGCTGTATATCGAAAGAAGCGAAGGATTCACTTCACAAGCCTCACAATAATTCGAAATAACGACAAATCACTCAAGGACACTCCCAATCGCGATATTTACCTTTTCCGCTCGCTGTATATCGATAGAAGAAAAGGATTCACATCGCAAGCCTCGCAATAATTCGAAATAACGAGAAATCACTCAAGGTCACTCGGAATCACGATATTGACCTTTTCCATAAGGAGTGTATTGAAAGAAGCTAAGGATTCGTTTCCCTAGCCTCGCAATCGTTCAAAATATCGATAAAACAGAGTAGGAGACTCGGGATCGCGATATTTACATTTACCACTCCCTGTATATCGAAAGAAGCGAAGGATTCACTTCCCAAGCATTGCAATAATTCGAAATAACGACAAATCACTCAAGGACACTCCGAATCGCGATATTTACCGTTTCCGCACTCGGAATCGCGATATTTACATTTACCACTCGCTGTATATCGAAAGAGGCGAAGGATTCACTTCCCAAGCATCACAATAATTCGAAATAACGACAAATCACTCAAGGACACTCCGACTCGCGATATTTACCGTTTCTGCTCGCTGTATATCGAAAGAAGCGAAGGATTCACATCACAAGCCTCGCAATCCTTCAAAATATCGATAAATCAGAGTAGGAGACTCCGAATCGCGATATTTACCGTTTCCGCTCGCTGTATATCGGAAGAAGATAAGGATTCACATCCCAAATCTCGCAATCGTTTAAAATATCGATAAATCACAATAGGAGACTCGGGATCGCGATATTTACATTTACCACTCGCTGTATATCGCAAGAAGCTAATAATTCATTTTCCGAGAATCGCAACCGTTCGAAATAACGACAAATCACTCAAGGACACTCCGAATCGCGATATTTACCGTTTCCGCTTGCTGTATATCGAAAGAAGCGAAGGATTCACATCCCAGGCCTCGCAATCGTTCAAAATATCGATAAATCAGAGTAGGACACTCCGAATCGCGATATTTACCGTTTCCGCTCGCTGTATATCGGAAGAAGATAAGGATTCACATCCCAAATCTCGCAATCGTTTAAAATATCGATAAATCACAATAGGAGACTCAGGATCGCGATATTTACATTTACCACTCGCTGTATATCGAAAGAACCGAGGGATTCATATCCCAAGCCTCGCAACCGTTCGAACTAACGAGAAATCACTCAAGGTCACTCGGAATCACGATATTGAACTTTTCCATAAGGAGTGTATTGAAAGAAGCTAAGGATTCGTTTCCCTAGCCTCGCAATCGTTCAAAATATCGATAAATCAGAGTAGGAGACTCGGGATCGCGATATTTACATTTACCACTCGCTGTATATCGAAAGAAGCGAAGGATTCACTTCCCAAGCATTGCAATAATTCGAAATAACGACAAATCACTCAAGGACACTCCGACTCGCGATATTTACCGTTTCTGCTCGCTGTATATCGAAAGAAGCGAAGGATTCACATCACAAGCCTCGCAATCCTTCAAAATATCGATAAATCAGAGTAGGAGACTCCGAATCGCGATATTTACCGTTTCCGCTCGCTGTATATCGGAAGAAGATAAGGATTCACATCCCAAATCTCGCAATCATTTAAGATATCGATAAATCACAATAGGAGACTCGGGATCGCGATATTTACATTTACCACTCGCTGTATATCGCAAGAAGCTAATAATTCATTTTCCGAGAATCGCAACCGTTCGAAATAACGACAAATCACTCAAGGACACTCCGAATCGCGATATTTACCGTTTCCGCTTGCTGTATATCGAAAGAAGCGAAGGATTCACATCCCAGGCCTCGCAATCGTTCAAAATATCGATAAATCAGAGTAGGACACTCCGAATCGCGATATTTACCGTTTCCGCTCGCTGTATATCGGAAGAAGATAAGGATTCACATCCCAAATCTCGCAATCGTTTAAAATATCGATAAATCACAATAGGGGACTCAGGATCGCGATATTTACATTTACCACTCGCTGTATATCGAAAGAAGCGAGGGATTCACATCCCAAGCCTCGCAACCGTTCGAACTAACGAGAAATCACTCAAGGTCACTCGGAATCACGATATTGAACTTTTCCATAAGGAGTGTATTGAAAGAAGCTAAGGATTCGTTTCCCTAGCCTCGCAATCGTTCAAAATATCGATAAAACAGAGTAGGAGACTCGGGATCGCGATATTTACATTTACCACTCCCTGTATATCGAAAGAAGCGAAGGATTCACTTCCCAAGCATTGCAATAATTCGAAATAACGACAAATCACTCAAGGACACTCCGAATCGCGATATTTACCGTTTCCGCACTCGGAATCGCGATATTTACATTTACCACTCGCTGTATATCGAAAGAGGCAAAGGATTCACTTCCCAAGCATCACAATAATTCGAAATAACGACAAATCACTCAAGGACACTCCGACTCGCGGTATTTACCGTTTCAGCTCGCTGTATATCGAAAGAAGCGAAGGAGTCACATCACAAGCCTCGCAACCGTTCGAAATAACGAGAAATCACTCAAGGTCACTCGGAATCACGATATTGACCTTTTCCATAAGGAGTGTATTGAAAGAAGCTAAGGATTCGTTTCCCTAGCCTCGCAATCGTTCAAAATATCGATAAAACAGAGTAGGAGACTCGGGATCGCGATATTTACATTTACCACTCGCTGTATATCGAAAGAAGCGAAGGATTCACTTCCCAAGCATTGCAATAATTCGAAATAACGACAAATCACTCAAGGACACTCCGAATCGCGATATTTACCTTTTCCGCTCGCTGTATATCGAAAGAAGCGAAGGATTCCCTTCCCAAGCCTCGCAATATTTCGAAATAACGACGAATCACTCAAGGTCACTCCGAATCGCGATATTTACCGTTTCCGCTCGCTGTATATCGAAAGAAGATAAGGATTCACATCTCAAGCCTCGCAATCGTTCAAAATATCGGTATATCAGAGTAGGAGACTCGGGAACGCGATATTTACATTTACCACTCGCTGTATATCGAAAGAGGCGAAGGATTCACTTCCCAAGCATCACAATAATTCGAAATAACGACAAATCACTCAAGGACACTCCGACTCGCGATATTTACCGTTTCTGCTCGCTGTATATCGAAAGAAGCGAAGGATTCACATCACACCCTCGCAACCGTTCGAAATAACGAGAAATCACTCAAGGTCACTCGGAATCACGATATTAACCTTTTCCATAAGGAGTGTATTGAAAGAAGCTAAGGATTCACATCCCAAATATCGCAATCGTTTAAAATATCGATAAATCACAATAGGAGACTCGGGATCGCGATATTTACCGTTTCCGCTCGCTGTATATCGGAAGAAGATAAGGATTCACATCCCAAATCTCGCAATCATTTAAAATATCGATAAATCACAATAGTAGACTCGGGATCGCGATATTTACATTTACCACTCGCTGTATATCGCAAGAAGCTAATAATTCATTTTCCGAGAATCGCAACCGTTCGAAATAACGACAAATCACTCAAGGACACTCCGAATCGCGATATTTACCGTTTCCGCTTGCTGTATATCGAAAGAAGCGAAGGATTCACATCCCAGGCCTCGCAATCGTTCAAAATATCGATAAATCAGAGTAGGACACTCCGAATCGCGATATTTACCGTTTCTGCTCGCTGTATATCGGAAGAAGATAAGGATTCACATCCCAAATTTCGCAATCGTTTAAAATATCGATAAATCACAATAGGAGACTCAGGATCGCGATATTTACATTTACCACTCGCTGTATATCGAAAGAAGCGAGGGATTCACATCCCAAGCCTCGCAACCGTTCGAACTAACGAGAAATCACTCAAGGTCACTCGGAATCACGATATTGACCTTTTCCATAAGGAGTGTATTGAAAGAAGCTAAGGATTTGTTTCCCTAGCCTCGCAATTGTTCAAAATATCGATAAATCAGAGTAGGAGACTCGGGATCGCGATATTTACATTTACCACTCGCTGTATATCGAAAGAAGCGAAGGATTCACTTCCCAAGCATTGCAATAATTCGAAATAACGACAAATCACTCAAGGACACTCCGAATCGCGATATTTACCGTTTCCGCTCGCTGTATATCGAAAGAAGCGAAGGATTCACATCACAAGCCTCGCAATCGTTCAAAATATCGATAAATCACAGTACGAGACTCGGGATCGCGATATTTACATTTACCACTCGCTGTATATCGAAAGAAGCTGATAATTCATTTTCCGAGCCTCGCAACCGTTCCAAATAACGACAAATCACTCAAGGACACTCCGAATCGCGATATTTACCTTTTCCGCTCGCTGAATATCGAAAGAAGCGACGGATTCATATCTCAAGCCTCGCAATCGTTCAAAATATCAATAAATCAGAGTAGGAGACTCGGAATCGCGATATTTACATTTACCACTCGCTATATATCGAAAGAAGCGAAGGATTCACTTCACAAGCCTCACAATAATTCGAAATAACGACAAATCACTCAAGGACACTCCCAATCGCGATATTTACCGATTCCGCTTGCTGTATATCGAAAGAAGCGAAGGATTCACATCCCAAGCCTCGCAATCGTTCAAAATATCAATAAATCAGAGTAGGAGACTCAGAATCGCGATATTTACATTTACCACTCGCTATATATCGAAAGAAGCGAAGGATTCACTTCACAAGCCTCACAATAATTCGAAATAACGACAAATCACTCAAGGACACTCCCAATCGCGATATTTACCGATTCCGCTTGCTGTATATCGAAAGAAGCGAAGGATTCACATCCCAAGCCTCGCAATCGTTCAAAATATCGATAAATCAGAGTAGGACACTCCGAATCGCGATATTTAGCGTTTCCGCTTTCTGTATATCGGAAGAAAATAAGAATTCACATCCCAAATCTCGCAATCGTTTAAAATATCGATAAATCACAATAGGAGACTCGGGATCGCGATATTTACATTTACCACTCGCTGTATATCGAAAGAGGCGAAGGATTCACTTCCCAGGCCTCGCAATAATTTGAAATAACGATGAATCACTCAAGGACACTCCGAATCGCGATATTTACCGTTTCCACTTGCTGTATATCGAAAGAAGCGAACGATTCACATCCCAGGCCTCGCAATCGTTCAAAATATCGATAAATCAGAGTATGACACTCCGAATCGCGATATTCACCGTTTCCGCTCGCTGTATATCGGAAGAAGCGAAGGAGTCACATCACAAGCCTCGCAATCCTTCAAAATATCGATAAATCAGAGTAGGAGACTCCGAATGGCGATATTTACCGTTTCCGCTCGCTGTATATCGAAAGAAGCGAAGGAGTCACATCACAAGCCTCGCAATCCTTCAAAATATCGATAAATCAGAGTAGGAGACTCCGAATGGCGATATTTACCGTTTCCGCTCGCTGTATATCGAAAGAAGATAAGGATTCACATCTCAAGCCTCGCAATCGTTCAAAATATCGGTATATCAGAGTAGGAGACTCGGGAACGCGATATTTACATTTACCACTCGCTGTATATCGAAAGAAGCGAAGGATTCACATCCCAAGCCTCGCAACCGTTCGAAATAACGAGAAATCACTCAAGGTCACTCGGAATCACGATATTGACCTTTTCCATAAGGAGTGTATTGAAAGAAGCTAAGGATTCGTTTCCCTAGCCTAGCAATCGTTCAAAATATCGATAAAACAGAGTAGGAGACTCGGGATCGCGATATTTACATTTACCACTCGCTGTATATCGAAAGAAGCGAAGGATTCACTTCACAAGCCTCACAATAATTCGAAATAACGACAAATCACTCAAGGACACTCCCAATCGCGATATTTACCTTTTCCGCTCGCTGTATATCGATAGAAGAAAAGGATTCACATCGCAAGCCTCGCAATAATTCGAAATAACGAGAAATCACTCAAGGTCACTCGGAATCACGATATTGACCTTTTCCATAAGGAGTGTATTGAAAGAAGCTAAGGATTCGTTTCCCTAGCCTCGCAATCGTTCAAAATATCGATAAAACAGAGTAGGAGACTCGGGATCGCGATATTTACATTTACCACTCCCTGTATATCGAAAGAAGCGAAGGATTCACTTCCCAAGCATTGCAATAATTCGAAATAACGACAAATCACTCAAGGACACTCCGAATCGCGATATTTACCGTTTCCGCACTCGGAATCGCGATATTTACATTTACCACTCGCTGTATATCGAAAGAGGCGAAGGATTCACTTCCCAAGCATCACAATAATTCGAAATAACGACAAATCACTCAAGGACACTCCGACTCGCGATATTTACCGTTTCTGCTCGCTGTATATCGAAAGAAGCGAAGGATTCACATCACAAGCCTCGCAATCCTTCAAAATATCGATAAATCAGAGTAGGAGACTCCGAATCGCGATATTTACCGTTTCCGCTCGCTGTATATCGGAAGAAGATAAGGATTCACATCCCAAATCTCGCAATCATTTAAAATATCGATAAATCACAATAGGAGACTCGGGATCGCGATATTTACATTTACCACTCGCTGTATATCGCAAGAAGCTAATAATTCATTTTCCGAGAATCGCAACCGTTCGAAATAACGACAAATCACTCAAGGACACTCCGAATCGCGATATTTACCGTTTCCGCTTGCTGTATATCGAAAGAAGCGAAGGATTCACATCCCAGGCCTCGCAATCGTTCAAAATATCGATAAATCAGAGTAGGACACTCCGAATCGCGATATTTACCGTTTCCGCTCGCTGTATATCGCAAGAAGCTAATAATTCATTTTCCGAGAATCGCAACCGTTCGAAATAACGACAAATCACTCAAGGACACTCCGAATCGCGATATTTACCGTTTCCGCTTGCTGTATATCGAAAGAAGCGAAGGATTCACATCCCAGGCCTCGCAATCGTTCAAAATATCGATAAATCAGAGTAGGACACTCCGAATCGCGATATTTACCGTTTCCGCTCGCTGTATATCGGAAGAAGATAAGGATTCACATCCCAAATCTCGCAATCGTTTAAAATATCGATAAATCACAATAGGGGACTCAGGATCGCGATATTTACATTTACCACTCGCTGTATATCGAAAGAAGCGAGCGATTCACATCCCAAGCCTCGCAACCGTTCGAAATAACGACAAATCACTCAAGGACACTCCCAATCGCGATATTTACCTTTTCCGCTCGCTGTATATCGATAGAAGAAAAGGATTCACATCGCAAGCCTCGCAATAATTCGAAATAACGAGAAATCACTCAAGGTCACTCGGAATCACGATATTGACCTTTTCCATAAGGAGTGTATTGAAAGAAGCTAAGGATTCGTTTCCCTAGCCTCGCAATCGTTCAAAATATCGATAAAACAGAGTAGGAGACTCGGGATCGCGATATTTACATTTACCACTCGCTGTATATCGAAAGAAGCGAAGGATTCACTTCCCAAGCATTGCAATAATTCGAAATAACGACAAATCACTCAAGGACACTCCGACTCGCGATATTTACCGTTTCTGCTCGCTGTATATCGAAAGAAGCGAAGGATTCACATCACAAGCCTCGCAATCCTTCAAAATATCGATAAATCAGAGTAGGAGACTCCGAATCGCGATATTTACCGTTTCCGCTCGCTGTATATCGGAAGAAGATAAGGATTCACATCCCAAATCTCGCAATCATTTAAGATATCGATAAATCACAATAGGAGACTCGGGATCGCGATATTTACATTTACCACTCGCTGTATATCGCAAGAAGCTAATAATTCATTTTCCGAGAATCGCAACCGTTCGAAATAACGACAAATCACTCAAGGACACTCCGAATCGCGATATTTACCGTTTCCGCATGCTGTATATCGAAAGAAGCGAAGGATTCACATCCCAGGCCTCGCAATCGTTCAAAATATCGATAAATCAGAGTAGGACACTCCGAATCGCGATATTTACCGTTTCCGCTCGCTGTATATCGGAAGAAGATAAGGATTCACATCCCAAATCTCGCAATCGTTTAAAATATCGATAAATCACAATAGGGGACTCAGGATCGCGATATTTACATTTACCACTCGCTGTATATCGAAAGAAGCGAGCGATTCACATCCCAAGCCTCGCAACCGTTCGAAATAACGACAAATCACTCAAGGACACTCCCAATCGCGATATTTACCTTTTCCGCTCGCTGTATATCGATAGAAGAAAAGGATTCACATCGCAAGCCTCGCAATAATTCGAAATAACGAGAAATCACTCAAGGTCACTCGGAATCACGATATTGACCTTTTCCATAAGGAGTGTATTGAAAGAAGCTAAGGATTCGTTTCCCTAGCCTCGCAATCGTTCAAAATATCGATAAAACAGAGTAGGAGACTCGGGATCGCGATATTTACATTTACCACTCCCTGTATATCGAAAGAAGCGAAGGATTCACTTCCCAAGCATTGCAATAATTCGAAATAACGACAAATCACTCAAGGACACTCCGAATCCCGATATTTACCGTTTCCGCACTCGGAATCGCGATATTTACATTTACCACTCGCTGTATATCGAAAGAGGCGAAGGATTCACTTCCCAAGCATCACAATAATTCGAAATAACGACAAATCACTCAAGGACACTCCGACTCGCGATATTTACCGTTTCTGCTCGCTGTATATCGAAAGAAGCGAAGGATTCACATCACAAGCCTCGCAATCCTTCAAAATATCGATAAATCAGAGTAGGAGACTCCGAATCGCGATATTTACCGTTTCCGCTCGCTGTATATCGGAAGAAGATAAGGATTCACATCCCAAATCTCGCAATCATTTAAAATATCGATAAATCACAATAGGAGACTCGGGATCGCGATATTTACATTTACCACTCGCTGTATATCGCAAGAAGCTAATAATTCATTTTCCGAGAATCGCAACCGTTCGAAATAACGACAAATCACTCAAGGACACTCCGAATCGCGATATTTACCGTTTCCGCTTGCTGTATATCGAAAGAAGCGAAGGATTCACATCCCAGGCCTCGCAATCGTTCAAAATATCGATAAATCAGAGTAGGACACTCCGAATCGCGATATTTACCGTTTCCGCTCGCTGTATATCGGAAGAAGATAAGGATTCACATCCCAAATCTCGCAAGCGTTTAAAATATCGATAAATCACAATAGGAGACTCAGGATCGCGATATTTACATTTACCACTCGCTGTATATCGAAAGAAGCGAGCGATTCACATCCCAAGCCTCGCAACCGTTCGAACTAACGAGAAATCACTCAAGGTCACTCGGAATCACGATATTGAACTTTTCCATAAGGAGTGTATTGAAAGAAGCTAAGGATTCGTTTCCCTAGCCTCGCAATCGTTCAAAATATCGATAAATCAGAGTAGGAGACTCGGGATCGTGATATTTACATTTACCACTCGCTGTATATCGAAAGAAGCGAAGGATTCACTTCCCAAGCATTGCAATAATTCGAAATAACGACAAATCACTCAAGGACACTCCGACTCGCGATATTTACCGTTTCTGCTCGCTGTATATCGAAAGAAGCGAAAGATTCACATCACAAGCCTCGCAATCCTTCAAAATATCGATAAATCAGAGTAGGAGACTCCGAATCGCGATATTTACCGTTTCCGCTCGCTGTATATCGGAAGAAGATAAGGATTCACTTCCCAAGCATCACGATAATTCGAAATAACGACAAATCACTCAAGGACACTCCGAATCGCGATATTTACCGTTTCCGCTCGCTGTATATCGAAAGAAGCGAAGGATTCACATCTCAAGCCTCGCAATCGTTCAAAATATCGGTATATCAGAGTAGGAGACTCGGGAACGCGATATTTACATTTACCACTCGCTGTATATCGAATGAAGAAAAGGATTCACATCTCAAGCCTCGCAATAATTCGAGATAACGGGAAATCAATCAAGGACACTCGGAATCACGATATTGACCTTTTCCACACGCAGTGTATTGAAAGAAGCTAAGGATTCGTTTCCCAAGAATCGCAATCGTTCAAAATATCGATAAATCAGAGTATCAGAGTCGGAAACGCGATATTTACCTTTTCCGCTCGCTGTATATCGAAAGAAGCGAAGGATTCCCTTCCCAAGCCTCGCAATATTTCGAAATAACGACGAATCACTCAAGGTCACTCCGAATCGCGATATTTACCGTTTCCGCTCGCTGTATATCGAAAGAAGATAAGGATTCACATCTCAAGCCTCGCAATCGTTCAATAATCGGTATATCAGAGTAGGAGACTCGGGAACGCGATATTTACATTTACCACTCGCTGTATATCGAAAGAGGCGAAGGATTCACTTCCCAAGCATCACAATAATTCGAAATAACGACAAATCACTCAAGGACACTCCGACTCGCGATATTTACCGTTTCTGCTCGCTGTATATCGAAAGAAGCGAAGGATTCACATCACACCCTCGCAACCGTTCGAAATAACGAGAAATCACTCAAGGTCACTCGGAATCACGATATTAACCTTTTCCATAAGGAGTGTATTGAAAGAAGCTAAGGATTCACATCCCAAATCTCGCAATCGTTTAAAATATCGATAAATCACAATAGGAGACTCGGGATCGCGATATTTACCGTTTCCGCTCGCTGTATATCGGAAGAAGATAAGGATTCACATCCCAAATCTCGCAATCATTTAAAATATCGATAAATCACAATAGTAGACTCGGGATCGCGATATTTACATTTACCACTCGCTGTATATCGCAAGAAGCTAATAATTCATTTTCCGAGAATCGCAACCGTTCGAAATAACGACAAATCACTCAAGGACACTCCGAATCGCGATATTTACCGTTTCCGCTTGCTGTATATCGAAAGAAGCGAAGGATTCACATCCCAGGCCTCGCAATCGTTCAAAATATCGATAAATCAGAGTAGGACACTCCGAATCGCGATATTTACCGTTTCTGCTCGCTGTATATCGGAAGAAGATAAGGATTCACATCCCAAATCTCGCAATCGTTTAAAATATCGATAAATCACAATAGGAGACTCAGGATCGCGATATTTACATTTACCACTCGCTGTATATCGAAAGAAGCGAGGGATTCACATCCCAAGCCTCGCAACCGTTCGAACTAACGAGAAATCACTCAAGGTCACTCGGAATCACGATATTGACCTTTTCCATAAGGAGTGTATTGAAAGAAGCTAAGGATTTGTTTCCCTAGCCTCGCAATTGTTCAAAATATCGATAAATCAGAGTAGGAGACTCGGGATCGCGATATTTACATTTACCACTCGCTGTATATCGAAAGAAGCGAAGGATTCACTTCACAAGCCTCACAATAATTCGAAATAACGACAAATCACTCAAGGTCACTCGGAATCACGATATTGACCTTTTCCATAAGGAGTGTATTGAAAGAAGCTAAGGATTTGTTTCCCTAGCCTCGCAATTGTTCAAAATATCGATAAATCAGAGTAGGAGACTCGGGATCGCGATATTTACATTTACCACTCGCTGTATATCGAAAGAAGCGAAGGATTCACTTCCCAAGCATTGCAATAATTCGAAATAACGACAAATCACTCAAGGACACTCCGAATCGCGATATTTACCGTTTCCGCTCGCTGTATATCGAAAGAAGCGAAGGATTCACATCCCAAGCCTCGCAATCGTTCAAAATATCAATAAATCAGAGTAGGAGACTCAGAATCGCGATATTTACATTTACCACTCGCTATATATCGAAAGAAGCGAAGGATTCACTTCACAAGCCTCACAATAATTCGAAATAACGACAAATCACTCAAGGTCACTCGGAATCACGATATTGACCTTTTCCATAAGGAGTGTATTGAAAGAAGCTAAGGATTTGTTTCCCTAGCCTCGCAATTGTTCAAAATATCGATAAATCAGAGTAGGAGACTCGGGATCGCGATATTTACATTTACCACTCGCTGTATATCGAAAGAAGCGAAGGATTCACTTCCCCAGCATTGCAATAATTCGAAATAACGACAAATCACTCAAGGACACTCCGAATCGCGATATTTACCTTTTCCGCTCGCTGAATATCGAAAGAAGCGACGAATTCATATCTCAAGCCTCGCAATCGTTCAAAATATCAATAAATCAGAGTAGGAGACTCGGAATCGCGATATTTACATTTACCACTCGCTATATATCGAAAGAAGCGAAGGATTCACTTCACAAGCCTCACAATAATTCGAAATAACGACAAATCACTCAAGGACACTCCCAATCGCGATATTTACCGATTCTGCTTGCTGTATATCGAAAGAAGCGAAGGATTCACATCCCAAGCCTCGCAATCGTTCAAAATATCAATAAATCAGAGTAGGAGACTCAGAATCGCGATATTTACATTTACCACTCGCTATATATCGAAAGAAGCGAAGGATTCACTTCACAAGCCTCACAATAATTCGAAATAACGACAAATCACTCAAGGACACTCCCAATCGCGATATTTACCGATTCCGCTTGCTGTATATCGAAAGAAGCGAAGGATTCACATCCCAAGCCTCGCAATCGTTCAAAATATCGATAAATCAGAGTAGGACACTCCGAATCGCGATATTTAGCGTTTCCGCTTTCTGTATATCGGAAGAAAATAAGAATTCACATCCCAAATCTCGCAATCGTTTAAAATATCGATAAATCACAATAGGAGACTCGGGATCGCGATATTTACATTTACCACTCGCTGTATATCGAAAGAGGCGAAGGATTCACTTCCCAGGCCTCGCAATAATTTGAAATAACGATGAATCACTCAAGGACACTCCGAATCGCGATATTTACCGTTTCCACTTGCTGTATATCGAAAGAAGCGAACGATTCACATCCCAGGCCTCGCAATCGTTCAAAATATCGATAAATCAGAGTATGACACTCCGAATCGCGATATTTACCGTTTCCGCTCGCTGTATATCGGAAGAAGCGAAGGAGTCACATCACAAGCCTCGCAATCCTTCAAAATATCGATAAATCAGAGTAGGAGACTCCGAATGGCGATATTTACCGTTTCCGCTCGCTGTATATCGAAAGAAGCGAAGGAGTCACATCACAAGCCTCGCAATCCTTCAAAATATCGATAAATCAGAGTAGGAGACTCCGAATGGCGATATTTACCGTTTCCGCTCGCTGTATATCGAAAGAAGATAAGGATTCACATCTCAAGCCTCGCAATCGTTCAAAATATCGGTATATCAGAGTAGGAGACTCGGGAACGCGATATTTACATTTACCACTCGCTGTATATCGAAAGAAGCGAAGGATTCACATCCCAAGCCTCGCAACCGTTCGAAATAACGAGAAATCACTCAAGGTCACTCGGAATCACGATATTGACCTTTTCCATAAGGAGTGTATTGAAAGAAGCTAAGGATTCGTTTCCCTAGCCTAGCAATCGTTCAAAATATCGATAAAACAGAGTAGGAGACTCGGGATCGCGATATTTACATTTACCACTCGCTGTATATCGAAAGAAGCGAAGGATTCACTTCACAAGCCTCCCAATAATTCGAAATAACGACAAATCACTGAAGGACACTCCCAATCGCGATATTTACCTTTTCCGCTCGCTGTATATCGATAGAAGAAAAGGATTCACATCGCAAGCCTCGCAATAATTCGAAATAACGAGAAATCACTCAAGGTCACTCGGAATCACGATATTGACCTTTTCCATAAGGAGTGTATTGAAAGAAGCTAAGGATTCGTTTCCCTAGCCTCGCAATCGTTCAAAATATCGATAAAACAGAGTAGGAGACTCGGGATCGCGATATTTACATTTACCACTCCCTGTATATCGAAAGAAGCGAAGGATTCACTTCCCAAGCATTGCAATAATTCGAAATAACGACAAATCACTCAAGGACACTCCGAATCGCGATATTTACCGTTTCCGCACTCGGAATCGCGATATTTACATTTACCACTCGCTGTATATCGAAAGAGGCGAAGGATTCACTTCCCAAGCATCACAATAATTCGAAATAACGACAAATCACTCAAGGACACTCCGACTCGCGATATTTACCGTTTCTGCTCGCTGTATATCGAAAGAAGCGAAGGATTCACATCACAAGCCTCGCAATCCTTCAAAATATCGATAAATCAGAGTAGGAGACTCCGAATCGCGATATTTACCGTTTCCGCTCGCTGTATATCGGAAGAAGATAAGGATTCACATCCCAAATCTCGCAATCATTTAAAATATCGATAAATCACAATAGGAGACTCGGGATCGCGATATTTACATTTACCACTCGCTGTATATCGCAAGAAGCTAATAATTCATTTTCCGAGAATCGCAACCGTTCGAAATAACGACAAATCACTCAAGGACACTCCGAATCGCGATATTTACCGTTTCCGCTTGCTGTATATCGAAAGAAGCGAAGGATTCACATCCCAGGCCTCGCAATCGTTCAAAATATCGATAAATCAGAGTAGGACACTCCGAATCGCGATATTTACCGTTTCCGCTCGCTGTATATCGGAAGAAGATAAGGATTCACATCCCAAATCTCGCAATCGTTTAAAATATCGATAAATCACAATAGGAGACTCAGGATCGCGATATTTACATTTACCACTCGCTGTATATCGAAAGAAGCGAGGGATTCATATCCCAAGCCTCGCAACCGTTCGAACTAACGAGAAATCACTCAAGGTCACTCGGAATCACGATATTGAACTTTTCCATAAGGAGTGTATTGAAAGAAGCTAAGGATTCGTTTCCCTAGCCTCGCAATCGTTCAAAATATCGATAAATCAGAGTAGGAGACTCGGGATCGCGATATTTACATTTACCACTCGCTGTATATCGAAAGAAGCGAAGAATTCACTTCCCAAGCATTGCAATAATTCGAAATAACGACAAATCACTCAAGGACACTCCGACTCGCGATATTTACCGTTTCTGCTCGCTGTATATCGAAAGAAGCGAAGGATTCATATCACAAGCCTCGCAATCCTTCAAAATATCGATAAATCAGAGTAGGAGACTCCGAATCGCGATATTTACCGTTTCCGCTCGCTGTATATCGGAAGAAGATAAGGATTCACATCCCAAATCTCGCAATCATTTAAAATATCGATAAATCACAATAGGAGACTCGGGATCGCGATATTTACATTTACCACTCGCTGTATATCGCAAGAAGCTAATAATTCATTTTCCGAGAATCGCAACCGTTCGAAATAACGACAAATCACTCAAGGACACTCCGAATCGCGATATTTACCGTTTCCGCTTGCTGTATATCGAAAGAAGCGAAGGATTCACATCCCAGGCCTCGCAATCGTTCAAAATATCGATAAATCAGAGTAGGACACTCCGAATCGCGATATTTACCGTTTCCGCTCGCTGTATATCGGAAGAAGATAAGGATTCACATCCCAAATCTCGCAATCGTTTAAAATATCGATAAATCACAATAGGAGACTCAGGATCGCGATATTTACATTTACCACTCGCTGTATATCGAAAGAAGCGAGGGATTCACATCCCAAGCCTCGCAACCGTTCGAACTAACGAGAAATCACTCAAGGTCACTCGGAATCACGATATTGAACTTTTCCATAAGGAGTGTATTGAAAGAAGCTAAGGATTCGTTTCCCTAGCCTCGCAATCGTTCAAAATATCGATAAAACAGAGTAGGAGACTCGGGATCGCGATATTTACATTTACCACTCGCTGTATATCGCAAGAAGCTAATAATTCATTTTCCGAGAATCGCAACCGTTCGAAATAACGACAAATCACTCAAGGACACTCCGAATCGCGATATTTACCGTTTCCGCTTGCTGTATATCGAAAGAAGCGAAGGATTCACATCCCAGGCCTCGCAATCGTTCAAAATATCGATAAATCAGAGTAGGACACTCCGAATCGCGATATTTACCGTTTCCGCTCGCTGTATATCGGAAGAAGATAAGGATTCACATCCCAAATCTCGCAATCGTTTAAAATATCGATAAATCACAATAGGAGACTCAGGATCGCGATATTTACATTTACCACTCGCTGTATATCGAAAGAAGCGAGCGATTCACATCCCAAGCCTCGCAACCGTTCGAACTAACGAGAAATCACTCAAGGTCACTCGGAATCACGATATTGAACTTTTCCATAAGGAGTGTATTGAAAGAAGCTAAGGATTCGTTTCCCTAGCCTCGCAATCGTTCAAAATATCGATAAATCAGAGTAGGAGACTCGGGATCGTGATATTTACATTTACCACTCGCTGTATATCGAAAGAAGCGAAGGATTCACTTCCCAAGCATTGCAATAATTCGAAATAACGACAAATCACTCAAGGACACTCCGACTCGCGATATTTACCGTTTCTGCTCGCTGTATATCGAAAGAAGCGAAGGATTCACATCACAAGCCTCGCAATCCTTCAAAATATCGATAAATCAGAGTAGGAGACTCCGAATCGCGATATTTACCGTTTCCGCTCGCTGTATATCGGAAGAAGATAAGGATTCACATCTCAAGCCTCGCAATCGTTCAAAATATCGATAAATCACAATAGGAGACTCGGGATCGCGATATTTACATTTACCACTCGCTGTATATCGCAAGAAGCTAATAATTCATTTTCCGAGAATCGCAACCGTTCGAAATAACGACAAATCACTCAAGGACACTCCGAATCGCGATATTTACCGTTTCCGCTTGCTGTATATCGAAAGAAGCGAAGGATTCACATAACAGGCCTCGCAATCGTTCAAAATATCGATAAATCAGAGTAGGACACTCCGAATCGCGATATTTACAGTTTCCGCTCGCTGTATATCGGAAGAAGATAAGGATTCACATCCCAAATCTCGCAATCGTTTAAAATATCGATAAATCACAATAGGAGACTCAGGATCGCGATATTTACATTTACCACTCGCTGTATATCGAAAGAAGCGAGGGATTCACATCCCAAGCCTCGCAACCGTTCGAACTAACGAGAAATCACTCAAGGTCACTCGGAATCACGATATTGAACTTTTCCATAAGGAGTGTATTGAAAGAAGCTAAGGATTCGTTTCCCTAGCCTCGCAATCGTTCAAAATATCGATAAATCAGAGTAGGAGACTCCGAATGGCGATATTTACCGTTTCCGCTCGCTGTATATCGAAAGAAGCGAAGGATTCACATCACAAGCCTCGCAATCCTTCAAATTATCGATAAATCAGAGTAGGAGACTCCGAATGGCGATATTTACCGTTTCCGCTCGCTGTATATCGAAAGAAGATAAGGATTCACATCTCAAGCCTCGCAATCGTTCAAAATATCGGTATATCAGAGTAGGAGACTCGGGAACGCGATATTTACATTTACCACTCGCTGTATATCGAAAGAAGCGAAGGATTCACATCCCAAGCCTCGCAACCGTTCGAAATAATGAGAAATCACTCAAGGACACTCCGAATCGCGATATTTACCGTTTCCGCTCGCTGTATATCGAAAGAAGCGAAGGATTCACATCACAAGCCTCGCAATCGTTCAAAATATCGATAAATCACAGTACGAGACTCGGGATCGCGATATTTACATTTACCACTCGCTGTATATCGAAAGAAGCTGATAATTCATTTTCCGAGCCTCGCAACCGTTCGACATAAATACAAATCACTCAAGGACACTCCGAATCGCGATATTTACCTTTTCCGCTCGCTGAATATCGAAAGAAGCGACGGATTCATATCTCAAGCCTCGCAATCGTTCAAAATATCAATAAATCAGAGTAGGAGACTCGGAATCGCGATATTTACATTTACCACTCGCTGTATATCGAAAGAAGCGAAGGATTCACTTCACAAGCCTCACAATAATTCGAAATAACGACAAATCACAGTACGAGACTCGGGATCGCGATATTTACATTTACCACTCGCTGTATATCGAAAGAAGCTGATAATTCATTTTCCGAGCCTCGCAACCGTTCGAAATAACGACAAATCACTCAAGGACACTCCGAATCGCGATATTTACCTTTTCCGCTCGCTGAATATCGAAAGAAGCGACGGATTCATATCTCAAGCCTCGCAATCGTTTAAAATATCAATAAATCAGAGTAGGAGACTCGGAATCGCGATATTTACATTTACCACTCGCTGTATATCGAAAGAGGCGAAGGATTCACTTCCCAGGCCTCGCAATAATTTGAAATAACGACGAATCACTCAAGGACACTCCGAATCGCGATATTTACCGTTTCCGCTTGCTGTATATCGAAAGAAGCGAAGGATTCACATCCCAGGCCTTGCAATCGTTCAAAATATCGATAAATCAGAGTAGGACACTCCGAATCGCGATATTTACCGTTTCCGCTCGCTGTATATCGGAAGAAGATAAGGATTCACATCCCAAATCTCGCAATCGTTTAAAATATCGATAAATCAGAGTAGGAGACTCGGGATCGCGATATTTACATTTACCACTCGCTGTATATCGAAAGAAGCCTAGGATTCACTTCCCAAGCATCGCAATAATTCGAAATAACGACAAATCACTCAAGGACACTCCGAATCGCGATATTTAGCGTTTCTGCTCGCTGTATATCGAAAGAAGCGAAGGATTCACATCACAAGCCTCGCAATCCTTCAAAATATCGATAAATCAGAGTAGGAGACTCCGAATGGCGATATTTACCGTTTCCGCTCGCTGTATATCGAAAGAAGCGAAGGATTCACATCACAAGCCTCGCAATCCTTCAAAATATCGATAAATCAGAGTAGGAGACTCCGAATTGCGATATTTACCGTTTGCGCTCGCTGTATATCGAAAGAAGATAAGGATTCACATCTCAAGCCTCGCAATCGTTCAAAATATCGGTATATCAGAGTAGGAGACTCGGGAACGCGATATTTACATTTACCACTCGCTGAATATCGAAAGAAGCGAAGGATTCACATCCCAAGCCTCGCAACCGTTCGAAATAACGAGAAATCACTCAAGGTCACTCGGAATCACGATATTGACCTTTTCCATAAGGAGTGTATTGAAAGAAGCTAAGGATTCGTTTCCCTAGCCTCGCAATCGTTCAAAATATCGATAAATCAGAGTAGGAGACTTGGGATCGCGATATTTACATTTTCCACTCGCTGTATATCGAAAGAAGCGAAGGATTCACTTCACAAGCCTCACAATAATTCGAAATAACGACAAATCACTCAAGGACACTCCCAATCGCGATATTTACCGTTTCCGCTTGCTGTATATCGAAAGAAGCGAAGGATTCACATCCCAGGCCTCGCAATCGTTCAAAATATCGATAAATCAGAGTAGGACACTCCGAATCGCGATATTTACCGTTTCCGCTCGCTGTATATCGGAAGAAGATAAGGATTCACATCCCAAATCTCGCAATCGTTTAAAATATCGATAAATCACAATAGGAGACTCAGGATCGCGATATTTACATTTACCACTCGCTGTATATCGAAAGAAGCGAGGGATTCACATCCCAAGCCTCGCAACCGTTCGAACTAACGAGAAATCACTCAAGGTCACTCGGAATCACGATATTGAACTTTTCCATAAGGAGTGTATTGAAAGAAGCTAAGGATTCGTTTCCCTAGCCTCGCAATCTATCAAAATATCGATAAATCAGAGTAGGAGACTCGGGATCGCGATATTTACATTTACCACTCGCTGTATATCGAAAGAAGCGAAGGATTCACTTCACAAGCCTCACAATAATTCGAAATAACGACAAATCACTCAAGGACACTCCCAATCGCGATATTTACCTTTTCCGCTCGCTGTATATCGAAAGAAGAAAAGGATTCACATCTCAAGCCTCGCAATAATTCGAAATAACGGGAAATCAATCAAGGACACTCGGAATCACGATATTGACCTTTTCCACACGCAGTGTATTGAAAGAAGCTAAGGATTCGTTTCCCAAGAATCGCAATCGTGCAAAATATCGATAAATCAGAGTATCAGAGTCGGAAACGCGATATTTACCTTTTCCGCTCGCTGTATATCGAAAGAAGCGAAGGATTCCCTTCCCAAGCCTCGCAATAATTCGAAATAACGACGAATCACTCAAGGTCACTCCGAATCGCGATATTTACCGTTTCCGCTCGCTGTATATCGAAAGAAGCGAAGGATTCACATCCCAGGCCTTGCAATCGTTCAAAATATCGATAAATCAGAGTAGGACACTCCGAATCGCGATATTTACCGTTTCCGCTCGCTGTATATCGGAAGAAGATAAGGATTCACTTCCCAAGCATTGCAATAATTCGAAATAACGACAAATCACTCAAGGACACTCCGAATCGCGATATTTACCGTTTCCGCTCGCTGTATATCGAAAGAAGCGAAGGATTCACATGACAAGCCTCGCAATCCTGCAAAATATCGATAAATCAGAGTAGGAGACTCCGAATGGCGATATTTACCGTTTCCGCTCGCTGTATATCGAAAGAAGATAAGGATTCACATCTCAAGCCTCGCAATCGTTCAAAATATCGGTATATCAGAGTAGGAGACTCGGGAACGCGATATTTACATTTACCACTCGCTGTATATCGAAAGAAGCGAAGGATTCACATCACAAGCCTCGCAATCCTTCAAAATATCGATAAATCAGAGTAGGAGACTCCGAATTGCGATATTTACCGTTTGCGCTCGCTGTATATCGAAAGAAGATAAGGATTCACATCTCAAGCCTCGCAATCGTTCAAAATATCGGTATATCAGAGTAGGAGACTCGGGAACGCGATATTTACATTTACCACTCGCTGAATATCGAAAGAAGCGAAGGATTCACATCCCAAGCCTCGCAACCGTTCGAAATAACGAGAAATCACTCAAGGTCACTCGGAATCACGATATTGACCTTTTCCATAAGGAGTGTATTGAAAGAAGCTAAGGATTCGTTTCCCTAGCCTCGCAATCGTTCAAAATATCGATAAATCAGAGTAGGAGACTTGGGATCGCGATATTTACATTTACCACTCGCTGTATATCGAAAGAAGCGAAGGATTCCCTTCACAAGCCTCACAATAATTCGAAATAACGACAAATCACTCAAGGACACTCCCAATCGCGATATTTACCTTTTCCGCTCGCTGTATATCGAAAGAAGAAAAGGATTCACATCTCAAGCCTCGCAGTCCTTCAAAATATCGATAAATCAGAGTAGGAGACTCCGAATCGCGATATTTACCGTTTCCGCTCGCTGTATATCGGAAGAAGATAAGGATGCACATCCCAAATCTCGCAATCATTTAAAATATCGATAAATCACAATAGGAGACTCGGGATCGCGATATTTACATTTACCACTCGCTGTATATCGCAAGAAGCTAATAATTCATTTTCCGAGAATCGCAACCGTTCGAAATAACGACAAATCACTCAAGGACACTCCGAATCGCGATATTTACCGTTTCCGCTTGCTGTATATCGAAAGAAGCGAAGGATTCACATCCCAGGCCTCGCAATCGTTCAAAATATCGATAAATCAGAGTAGGACACTCCGAATCGCGATATTTACCGTTTCCGCTCGCTGTATATCGGAAGAAGATAAGGATTCACATCCCAAATCTCGCAATCGTTTAAAATATCGATAAATCACAATAGGAGACTCAGGATCGCGATATTTACATTTACCACTCGCTGTATATCGAAAGAAGCGAGGGATTCACATCCCAAGCCTCGCAACCGTTCGAACTAACGAGAAATCACTCAAGGTCACTCGGAATCACGATATTGAACTTTTCCATAAGGAGTGTATTGAAAGAAGCTAAGGATTCGTTTCCCTAGATTCGCAATCTATCAAAATATCGATAAATCAGAGTAGGAGACTCGGGATCGCGATATTTACATTTACCACTCGCTGTATATCGAAAGAAGCGAAGGATTCACTTCACAAGCCTCACAATAATTCGAAATAACGACAAATCACTCAAGGACACTCCCAATCGCGATATTTACCTTTTCCGCTCGCTGTATATCGAAAGAAGAAAAGGATTCACATCTCAAGCCTCGCAATAATTCGAAATAACGGGAAATCAATCAAGGACACTCGGAATCACGATATTGACCTTTTCCACACGCAGTGTATTGAAAGAAGCTAGGGATTCGTTTCCCAAGAATCGCAATCGTGCAAAATATCGATAAATCAGAGTATCAGAGTCGGAAACGCGATATTTACCTTTTCCGCTCGCTGTATATCGAAAGAAGCGAAGGATTCCCTTCCCAAGCCTCGCAATAATTCGAAATAACGACGAATCACTCAAGGTCACTCCGAATCGCGATATTTACCGTTTCCGCTCGCTGTATATCGAAAGAAGCGAAGGATTCACATCCCAGGCCTTGCAATCGTTCAAAATATCGATAAATCAGAGTAGGAGACTCGGGATCGCGATATTTACATTTACCACTCGCTGTATATCGAAAGAAGCAAAGGATTCACTTCCCAAGCATTGCAATAATTCGAAATAACGACAAATCACTCAAGGACACTCCGAATCGCGATATTTACCGTTTCCGCTCGCTGTATATCGAAAGAAGCGAAGGATTCACATGACAAGCCTCGCAATCCTGCAAAATATCGATAAATCAGAGTAGGAGACTCCGAATGGCGATATTTACCGTTTCCGCTCGCTGTATATCGAAAGAAGCGAAGGATTCACATCACAAGCCTCGCAATCCTGCAAAATATCGATAAATCAGAGTAGGAGACTCCGAATGGCGATATTTACCGTTTCCGCTCGCTGTATATCGAAAGAAGAGAAGGATTCACATCTCAAGCCTCGCAATCGTTCAAAATATCGGTATATCAGAGTAGGAGACTCGGGAACGCGATATTTACATTTACCACTCGCTGTATATCGAAAGAAGCGAAGGATTCACATCCCAAGCCTCGCAACCGTTCGAAATAACGAGAAATCACTCAAGGTCACTCGGAATCACGATATTGACCTTTTCCATAAGGAGTGTATTGAAAGAAGCTAAGGATTCGTTTCCCTAGCCTCGCAATCGTTCAAAATATCGATAAATCAGAGTAGGAGACTTGGGATCGCGATATTTACATTTACCACTCGCTGTATATCGAAAGAAGCGAAGGATTCACTTCCCAAGCATTGCAATAATTCGAAATAACGACAAATCACTCAAGGACACTCCGAATCGCGATATTTACCGTTTCCGCACTCGGAATCGCGATATTTACATTTACCACTCGCTGTATATCGAAAGAGGCGAAGGATTCACTTCCCAAGCATCACAATAATTCGAAATAACGACAAATCACTCAAGGACACTCCGACTCGCGATATTTACCGTTTCTGCTCGCTGTATATCGAAAGAAGCGAAGGATTCACATCACAAGCCTCGCAATCCTTCAAAATATCGATAAATCAGAGTAGGAGACTCCGAATCGCGATATTTACCGTTTCCGCTCGCTGTATATCGGAAGAAGATAAGGATTCACATCCCAAATCTCGCAATCATTTAAAATATCGATAAATCACAATAGGAGACTCGGGATCGCGATATTTACATTTACCACTCGCTGTATATCGCAAGAAGCTAATAATTCATTTTCCGAGAATCGCAACCGTTCGAAATAACGACAAATCACTCAAGGACACTCCGAATCGCGATATGTACCGTTTCCGCTTGCTGTATATCGAAAGAAGCGAAGGATTCACATCCCAGGCCTCGCAATCGTTCAAAATATCGATAAATCAGAGTAGGACACTCCGAATCGCGATATTTACCGTTTCCGCTCGCTGTATATCGGAAGAAGATAAGGATTCACATCCCAAATCTCGCAATCGTTTAAAATATCGATAAATCACAATAGGAGACTCAGGATCGCGATATTTACATTTACCACTCGCTGTATATCGAAAGAAGCGAGGGATTCACATCCCAAGCCTCGCAACCGTTCGAACTAACGAGAAATCACTCAAGGTCACTCGGAATCACGATATTGAACTTTTCCATAAGGAGTGTATTGAAAGAAGCTAAGGATTCGTTTCCCTAGCCTCGCAATCGTTCAAAATATAGATAAATCAGAGTAGGAGACTCGGGATCGCGATATTTACATTTACCACTCGCTGTATATCGAAAGAAGCGAAGGATTCACTTCACAAGCCTCACAATAATTCGAAATAACGACAAATCACTCAAGGACACTCCCAATCGCGATATTTACCTTTTCCGCTCGCTGTATATCGAAAGAAGAAAAGGATTCACATCTCAAGCCTCGCAGTCCTTCAAAATATCGATAAATCAGAGTAGGAGACTCCGAATCGCGATATTTACCGTTTCCGCTCGCTGTATATCGGAAGAAGATAAGGATGCACATCCCAAATCTCGCAATCATTTAAAATATCGATAAATCACAATAGGAGACTCGGGATCGCGATATTTACATTTACCACTCGCTGTATATCGCAAGAAGCTAATAATTCATTTTCCGAGAATCGCAACCGTTCGAAATAACGACAAATCACTCAAGGACACTCCGAATCGCGATATTTACCGTTTCCGCTTGCTGTATATCGAAAGAAGCGAAGGATTCACATCCCAGGCCTCGCAATCGTTCAAAATATCGATAAATCAGAGTAGGACACTCCGAATCGCGATATTTACCGTTTCCGCTCGCTGTATATCGGAAGAAGATAAGGATTCACATCCCAAATCTCGCAATCGTTTAAAATATCGATAAATCACAATAGGAGACTCAGGATCGCGATATTTACATTTACCACTCGCTGTATATCGAAAGAAGCGAGGGATTCACATCCCAAGCCTCGCAACCGTTCGAACTAACGAGAAATCACTCAAGGTCACTCGGAATCACGATATTGAACTTTTCCATAAGGAGTGTATTGAAAGAAGCTAAGGATTCGTTTCCCTAGATTCGCAATCTATCAAAATATCGATAAATCAGAGTAGGAGACTCGGGATCGCGATATTTACATTTACCACTCGCTGTATATCGAAAGAAGCGAAGGATTCACTTCACAAGCCTCACAATAATTCGAAATAACGACAAATCACTCAAGGACACTCCCAATCGCGATATTTACCTTTTCCGCTCGCTGTATATCGAAAGAAGAAAAGGATTCACATCTCAAGCCTCGCAATAATTCGAAATAACGGGAAATCAATCAAGGACACTCGGAATCACGATATTGACCTTTTCCACACGCAGTGTATTGAAAGAAGCTAAGGATTCGTTTCCCAAGAATCGCAATCGTGCAAAATATCGATAAATCAGAGTATCAGAGTCGGAAACGCGATATTTACCTTTTCCGCTCGCTGTATATCGAAAGAAGCGAAGGATTCCCTTCCCAAGCCTCGCAATAATTCGAAATAACGACGAATCACTCAAGGTCACTCCGAATCGCGATATTTACCGTTTCCGCTCGCTGTATATCGAAAGAAGCGAAGGATTCACATCCCAGGCCTTGCAATCGTTCAAAATATCGATAAATCAGAGTAGGAGACTCGGGATCGCGATATTTACATTTACCACTCGCTGTATATCGAAAGAAGCAAAGGATTCACTTCCCAAGCATTGCAATAATTCGAAATAACGACAAATCACTCAAGGACACTCCGAATCGCGATATTTACCGTTTCCGCTCGCTGTATATCGAAAGAAGCGAAGGATTCACATGACAAGCCTCGCAATCCTGCAAAATATCGATAAATCAGAGTAGGAGACTCCGAATGGCGATATTTACCGTTTCCGCTCGCTGTATATCGAAAGAAGCGAAGGATTCACATGACAAGCCTCGCAATCCTGCAAAATATCGATAAATCAGAGTAGGAGACTCCGAATGGCGATATTTACCGTTTCCGCTCGCTGTATATCGAAAGAAGAGAAGGATTCACATCTCAAGCCTCGCAATCGTTCAAAATATCGGTATATCAGAGTAGGAGACTCGGGAACGCGATATTTACATTTACCACTCGCTGTATATCGAAAGAAGCGAAGGATTCACATCCCAAGCCTCGCAACCGTTCGAAATAACGAGAAATCACTCAAGGTCACTCGGAATCACGATATTGACCTTTTCCATAAGGAGTGTATTGAAAGAAGCTAAGGATTCGTTTCCCTAGCCTCGCAATCGTTCAAAATATCGATAAATCAGAGTAGGAGACTTGGGATCGCGATATTTACATTTACCACTCGCTGTATATCGAAAGAAGCGAAGGATTCACTTCCCAAGCATTGCAATAATTCGAAATAACGACAAATCACTCAAGGACACTCCGAATCGCGATATTTACCGTTTCCGCACTCGGAATCGCGATATTTACATTTACCACTCGCTGTATATCGAAAGAAGCGAAGGATTCACATCACAAGCCTCGCAATCCTTCAAAATATCGATAAATCAGAGTAGGAGACTCCGAATCGCGATATTTACCGTTTCCGCTCGCTGTATATCGGAAGAAGATAAGGATTCACATCCCAAATCTCGCAATCATTTAAAATATCGATAAATCACAATAGGAGACTCGGGATCGCGATATTTACATTTACCACTCGCTGTATATCGCAAGAAGCTAATAATTCATTTTCCGAGAATCGCAACCGTTCGAAATAACGACAAATCACTCAAGGACACTCCGAATCGCGATATGTACCGTTTCCGCTTGCTGTATATCGAAAGAAGCGAAGGATTCACATCCCAGGCCTCGCAATCGTTCAAAATATCGATAAATCAGAGTAGGACACTCCGAATCGCGATATTTACCGTTTCCGCTCGCTGTATATCGGAAGAAGATAAGGATTCACATCCCAAATCTCGCAATCGTTTAAAATATCGATAAATCACAATAGGAGACTCAGGATCGCGATATTTACATTTACCACTCGCTGTATATCGAAAGAAGCGAGGGATTCACATCCCAAGCCTCGCAACCGTTCGAACTAACGAGAAATCACTCAAGGTCACTCGGAATCACGATATTGAACTTTTCCATAAGGAGTGTATTGAAAGAAGCTAAGGATTCGTTTCCCTAGCCTCGCAATCGTTCAAAATATCGATAAATCAGAGTAGGAGACTCCGAATGGCGATATTTACCGTTTCCGCTCGCTGTATATCGAAAGAAGCGAAGGATTCACATCACAAGCCTCGCAATCCTTCAAATTATCGATAAATCAGAGTAGGAGACTCCGAATGGCGATATTTACCGTTTCCGCTCGCTGTATATCGAAAGAAGATAAGGATTCACATCTCAAGCCTCGCAATCGTTCAAAATATCGGTATATCAGAGTAGGAGACTCGGGAACGCGATATTTACATTTACCACTCGCTGTATATCGAAAGAAGCGAAGGATTCACATCCCAAGCCTCGCAACCGTTCGAAATAACGAGAAATCACTCAAGGACACTCCGAATCGCGATATTTACCGTTTCCGCTCGCTGTATATCGAAAGAAGCGAAGGATTCACATCACAAGCCTCGCAATCGTTCAAAATATCGATAAATCACAGTACGAGACTCGGGATCGCGATATTTACATTTACCACTCGCTGTATATCGAAAGAAGCTGATAATTCATTTTCCGAGCCTCGCAACCGTTCGACATAAATACAAATCACTCAAGGACACTCCGAATCGCGATATTTACCTTTTCCGCTCGCTGAATATCGAAAGAAGCGACGGATTCATATCTCAAGCCTCGCAATCGTTCAAAATATCAATAAATCAGAGTAGGAGACTCGGAATCGCGATATTTACATTTACCACTCGCTGTATATCGAAAGAAGCGAAGGATTCACTTCACAAGCCTCACAATAATTCGAAATAACGACAAATCACAGTACGAGACTCGGGATCGCGATATTTACATTTACCACTCGCTGTATATCGAAAGAAGCTGATAATTCATTTTCCGAGCCTCGCAACCGTTCGAAATAACGACAAATCACTCAAGGACACTCCGAATCGCGATATTTACCTTTTCCGCTCGCTGAATATCGAAAGAAGCGACGGATTCATATCTCAAGCCTCGCAATCGTTTAAAATATCAATAAATCAGAGTAGGAGACTCGGAATCGCGATATTTACATTTACCACTCGCTGTATATCGAAAGAGGGGAAAGGATTCACTTCCCAGGCCTCGCAATAATTTGAAATAACGACGAATCACTCAAGGACACTCCGAATCGCGATATTTACCGTTTCCGCTTGCTGTATATCGAAAGAAGCGAAGGATTCACATCCCAGGCCTTGCAATCGTTCAAAATATCGATAAATCAGAGTAGGACACTCCGAATCGCGATATTTACCGTTTCCGCTCGCTGTATATCGGAAGAAGATAAGGATTCACATCCCAAATCTCGCAATCGTTTAAAATATCGATAAATCAGAGTAGGAGACTCGGGATCGCGATATTTACATTTACCACTCGCTGTATATCGAAAGAAGCAAAGGATTCACTTCCCAAGCATCGCAATAATTCGAAATAACGACAAATCACTCAAGGACACTCCGAATCGCGATATTTAGCGTTTCTGCTCGCTGTATATCGAAAGAAGCGAAGGATTCACATGACAAGCCTCGCAATCCTTCAAAATATCGATAAATCAGAGTAGGAGACTCCGAATGGCGATATTTACCGTTTCCGCTCGCTGTATATCGAAAGAAGCGAAGGATTCACATCACAAGCCTCGCAATCCTTCAAAATATCGATAAATCAGAGTAGGAGACTCCGAATTGCGATATTTACCGTTTGCGCTCGCTGTATATCGAAAGAAGAAAAGGATTCACATCTCAAGCCTCGCAATCGTTCAAAATATCGGTATATCAGAGTAGGAGACTCGGGAACGCGATATTTACATTTACCACTCGCTGTATATCGAAAGAAGCGAAGGATTCACATCCCAAGCCTCGCAACCGTTCGAAATAACGAGAAATCACTCAAGGTCACTCGGAATCACGATATTGACCTTTTCCATAAGGAGTGTATTGAAAGAAGCTAAGGATTCGTTTCCCTAGCCTCGCAATCTCTCAAAATATCGATAAATCAGAGTAGGAGACTCGGGATCGCGATATTTACATTTACCACTCGCTGTATATCGAAAGAAGCGAAGGATTCACTTCACAAGCCTCACAATAATTCGAAATAACGACAAATCACTCAAGGACACTCCCAATCGCGATATTTACCTTTTCCGCTCGCTGTATATCGAAAGAAGAAAAGGATTCACATCTCAAGCCTCGCAATAATTCGAAATAACGGGAAATCAATCAAGGACACTCGGAATCACTATATTGACCTTTTCCACACGCAGTGTATTGAAAGAAGCTAAGGATTCGTTTCCCAAGAATCGCAATCGTGCAAAATATCGATAAATCAGAGTATCAGAGTCGGAAACGCGATATTTACCTTTTCCGCTCGCTGTATATCGAAAGAAGCGAAGGATTCCCTTCCCAAGCCTCGCAATAATTCGAAATAACGACGAATCACTCAAGGTCACTCCGAATCGCGATATTTACCGTTTCCGCTCGCTGTATATCGAAAGAAGATAAGGATTCACATCTCAAGCCTCGCAATCGTTCAAAATATCAGTATATCAGAGTAGGAGACTCGGGAACGCGATATTTACATTTACCACTCGCTGTATATCGAAAGAAGCGAAGGATTCACTTCCCAAGCATTGCAATAATTCGAAATAACGACAAATCACTCAAGGACACTCCGAATCGCGATATTTACCGTTTCCGCTCGCTGTATATCGAAAGAAGCGAAGGATTCACATCACAAGCCTCGCAATCCTTCAAAATATCGATAAATCAGAGTAGGAGACTCCGAATGGCGATATTTACCGTTTCCGCTCGCTGTATATCGAAAGAAGATAAGGATTCACATCTCAAGCCTCGCAATCGATCAAAATATCGGTATATCAGAGTAGGAGACTCGGGAACGCGATATTTACATTTACCACTCGCTGTATATCGAAAGAAGCGAAGGATTCACATCCCAAGCCTCGCAACCGTTCGAAATAACGAGAAATCACTCAAGGTCACTCGGAATCACGATATTGACCTTTTCCATAAGGAGTGTATTGAAAGAAGCTAAGGATTCGTTTCCCTAGCCTCGCAATCGTTCAAAATATCGATAAATCAGAGTAGGAGACTCGGGATCGCGATATTTACATTTACCACTCGCTGTATATCGAAAGAAGCGAAGGATTCACTTCACAAGCCTCACAATAATTCGAAATAACGACAAATCACTCAAGGACACTCCCAATCGCGATATTTACTTTTCCGCTCGCTGTATATCGAAAGAAGAAAAGAATTCACATCTCAAGCCTCGCAATAATTCGAAATAACGGGAAATCAATCAAGGACACTCGGAATCACGATATTGACCTTTTCCACACGCAGTGTATTGAAAGAAGCTAAGGATTCGTTTCCCAAGAATCGCAATCGTTCAAAATATCGATAAATCAGAGTATCAGAGTCGGAAACGCGATATTTACCTTTTCCGCTCGCTGTATATCGAAAGAAGCGAAGGATTCCCTTCCCAAGCCTCGCAATAATTCGAAATAACGACGAATCACTCAAGGTCACTCCGAATCGCGATATTTACCGTTTCCGCTCGCTGTATATCGAAAGAAGATAAGGATTCACATCTCAAGCCTCGCAATCGTTCAAAATATCGGTATATCAGAGTAGGAGACTCGGGAACGCGATATTTACATTTACCACTCGCTGTATATCGAAAGAGGCGAAGGATTCACTTCCCAAGCATCACAATAATTCGAAATAACGACAAATCACTCAAGGACACTCCGAATCGCGATATTTACCGTTTCCGCTCGCTGTATATCGAAAGAAGATAAGGATTCACATCTCAAGCCTCGCAATCGTTCAAAATATCGGTATATCAGAGTAGGAGACTCGGGAACGCGATATTTACATTTACCACTCGCTGTATATCGAAAGAAGCGAAGGATTCACATCCCAAGCCTCGCAACCGTTCGAAATAACGAGAAATCACTCAAGGTCACTCGGAATCACGATATTGACCTTTTCCATAAGGAGTGTATTGAAAGAAGCTAAGGATTCGTTTCCCTAGCCTAGCAATCGTTCAAAATATCGATAAAACAGAGTAGGAGACTCGGGATCGCGATATTTACATTTACCACTCGCTGTATATCGAAAGAAGCGAAGGATTCACTTCACAAGCCTCACAATAATTCGAAATAACGACAAATCACTCAAGGACACTCCCAATCGCGATATTTACCTTTTCCGCTCGCTGTATATCGATAGAAGAAAAGGATTCACATCGCAAGCCTCGCAATAATTCGAAATAACGAGAAATCACTCAAGGTCACTCGGAATCACGATATTGACCTTTTCCATAAGGAGTGTATTGAAAGAAGCTAAGGATTCGTTTCCCTAGAGTCGCAATCGTTCAAAATATCGATAAAACAGAGTAGGAGACTCGGGATCGCGATATTTACATTTACCACTCCCTGTATATCGAAAGAAGCGAAGGATTCACTTCCCAAGCATTGCAATAATTCGAAATAACGACAAATCACTCAAGGACACTCCGACTCGCGATATTTACCGTTTCTGCTCGCTGTATATCGAAAGAAGCGAAGGATTCACATCACAAGCCTCGCAATCCTTCAAAATATCGATAAATCAGAGTAGGAGACTCCGAATCGCGATATTTACCGTTTCCGCTCGCTGTATATCGCAAGAAGCTAATAATTCATTTTCCGAGAATCGCAACCGTTCGAAATAACGACAAATCACTCAAGGACACTCCGAATCGCGATATTTACCGTTTCCGCTTGCTGTATATCGAAAGAAGCGAAGGATTCACATCCCAGGCCTCGCAATCGTTCAAAATATCGATAAATCAGAGTAGGACACTCCGAATCGCGATATTTACCGTTTCCGCTCGCTGTATATCGGAAGAAGATAAGGATTCACATCCCAAATCTCGCAATCGTTTAAAATGTCGATAAATCACAATAGGAGACTCAGGATCGCGATATTTACATTTACCACTCGCTGTATATCGAAAGAAGCGAGGGATTCACATCCCAAGCCTCGCAACCGTTCGAACTAACGAGAAATCACTCAAGGTCACTCGGAATCACGATATTGAACTTTTCCATAAGGAGTGTATTGAAAGAAGCTAAGGATTCGTTTCCCTAGCCTCGCAATCGTTCAAAATATCGATAAATCAGAGTAGGAGACTCGGGATCGCGATATTTACATTTACCACTCGCTGTATATCGAAAGAAGCGAAGGATTCACTTCCCAAGCATTGCAATAATTCGAAATAACGACAAATCACACAAGGACACTCCGACTCGCGATATTTACCGTTTCTGCTCGCTGTATATCGAAAGAAGCGAAGGATTCACATCACAAGCCTCGCAATCCTTCAAAATATCGATAAATCAGAGTAGGAGACTCCGAATGGCGATATTTACCGTTTCCGCTCGCTGTATATCGAAAGAAGCGAAGGATTCACATCACAAGCCTCGCAATCCTTCAAATTATCGATAAATCAGAGTAGGAGAATCCGAATGGCGATATTTACCGTTTCCGCTCGCTGTATATCGAAAGAAGATAAGGATTCACATCTCAAGCCTCGCAATCGTTCAAAATATCGGTATATCAGAGTAGGAGACTCGGGAACGCGATATTTACATTTACCACTCGCTGTATATCGAAAGAAGCGAAGGATTCACATCCCAAGCCTCGCAACCGTTCGAAATAACGAGAAATCACTCAAGGACACTCCGAATCGCGATATTTACCGTTTCCGCTCGCTGTATATCGAAAGAAGCGAAGGATTCACATCACAAGCCTCGCAATCGTTCAAAATATCGATAAATCACAGTACGAGACTCGGGATCGCGATATTTACATTTACCACTCGCTGTATATCGAAAGAAGCTGATAATTCATTTTCCGAGCCTCGCAACAGTTCGACATAAATACAAATCACTCAAGGACACTCCGAATCACGATATTGACCTTTTCTACACGCAGTGTATTGAAAGAAGCTAAGGATTCGTTTCCCAAGAATCGCAATCGTTCAAAATATCGATAAATCAGAGTATCAGAGTCGGAAACGCGATATTTACCTTTTCCGCTCGCTGTATATCGAAAGAAGCGAAGGATTCCCTTCCCAAGCCTCGCAATAATTCGAAATAACGACGAATCACTCAAGGTCACTCCGAATCGCGATATTTACCGTTTCCGCTCGCTGTATATCGAAAGAAGATAAGGATTCACATCTCAAGCCTCGCAATCGTTCAAAATATCGGTATATCAGAGTAGGAGACTCGGGAACGCGATATTTACATTTACCACTCGCTGTATATCGAAAGAGGCGAAGGATTCACTTCCCAAGCATCACAATAATTCGAAATAACGACAAATCACTCAAGGACACTCCGAATCGCGATATTTACCGTTTCCGCTCGCTGTATATCGAAAGAAGATAAGGATTCACATCTCAAGCCTCGCAATCGTTCAAAATATCGGTATATCAGAGTAGGAGACTCGGGAACGCGATATTTACATTTACCACTCGCTGTATATCGAAAGAAGCGAAGGATTCACATCCCAAGCCTCGCAACCGTTCGAAATAACGAGAAATCACTCAAGGTCACTCGGAATCACGATATTGACCTTTTCCATAAGGAGTGTATTGAAAGAAGCTAAGGATTCGTTTCCCTAGCCTAGCAATCGTTCAAAATATCGATAAAACGCAGTAGGAGACTCGGGATCGCGATATTTACATTTACCACTCGCTGTATATCGAAAGAAGCGAAGGATTCACTTCACAAGCCTCACAATAATTCGAAATAACGACAAATCACTCAAGGACACTCCCAATCGCGATATTTACCTTTTCCGCTCGCTGTATATCGATAGAAGAAAAGGATTCACATCGCAAGCCTCGCAATAATTCGAAATAACGAGAAATCACTCAAGGTCACTCGGAATCACGATATTGACCTTTTCCATAAGGAGTGTATTGAAAGAAGCTAAGGATTCGTTTCCCTAGAGTCGCAATCGTTCAAAATATCGATAAAACAGAGTAGGAGACTCGGGATCGCGATATTTACATTTACCACTCCCTGTATATCGAAAGAAGCGAAGGATTCACTTCCCAAGCATTGCAATAATTCGAAATAACGACAAATCACTCAAGGACACTCCGACTCGCGATATTTACCGTTTCTGCTCGCTGTATATCGAAAGAAGCGAAGGATTCACATCACAAGCCTCGCAATCCTTCAAAATATCGATAAATCAGAGTAGGAGACTCCGAATCGCGATATTTACCGTTTCCGCTCGCTGTATATCGCAAGAAGCTAATAATTCATTTTCCGAGAATCGCAACCGTTCGAAATAACGACAAATCACTCAAGGACACTCCGAATCGCGATATTTACCGTTTCCGCTTGCTGTATATCGAAAGAAGCGAAGGATTCACATCCCAGGCCTCGCAATCGTTCAAAATATCGATAAATCAGAGTAGGACACTCCGAATCGCGATATTTACCGTTTCCGCTCGCTGTATATCGGAAGAAGATAAGGATTCACATCCCAAATCTCGCAATCGTTTAAAATATCGATAAATCACAATAGGAGACTCAGGATCGCGATATTTACATTTACCACTCGCTGTATATCGAAAGAAGCGAGGGATTCACATCCCAAGCCTCGCAACCGTTCGAACTAACGAGAAATCACTCAAGGTCACTCGGAATCACGATATTGAACTTTTCCATAAGGAGTGTATTGAAAGAAGCTAAGGATTCGTTTCCCTAGCCTCGCAATCGTTCAAAATATCGATAAATCAGAGTAGGAGACTCGGGATCGCGATATTTACATTTACCACTCGCTGTATATCGAAAGAAGCGAAGGATTCACTTCCCAAGCATTGCAATAATTCGAAATAACGACAAATCACACAAGGACACTCCGACTCGCGATATTTACCGTTTCTGCTCGCTGTATATCGAAAGAAGCGAAGGATTCACATCACAAGCCTCGCAATCCTTCAAAATATCGATAAATCAGAGTAGGAGACTCCGAATGGCGATATTTACCGTTTCCGCTCGCTGTATATCGAAAGAAGCGAAGGATTCACATCACAAGCCTCGCAATCCTTCAAATTATCGATAAATCAGAGTAGGAGAATCCGAATGGCGATATTTACCGTTTCCGCTCGCTGTATATCGAAAGAAGATAAGGATTCACATCTCAAGCCTCGCAATCGTTCAAAATATCGGTATATCAGAGTAGGAGACTCGGGAACGCGATATTTACATTTACCACTCGCTGTATATCGAAAGAAGCGAAGGATTCACATCCCAAGCCTCGCAACCGTTCGAAATAACGAGAAATCACTCAAGGACACTCCGAATCGCGATATTTACCGTTTCCGCTCGCTGTATATCGAAAGAAGCGAAGGATTCACATCACAAGCCTCGCAATCGTTCAAAATATCGATAAATCACAGTACGAGACTCGGGATCGCGATATTTACATTTACCACTCGCTGTATATCGAAAGAAGCTGATAATTCATTTTCCGAGCCTCGCAACAGTTCGACATAAATACAAATCACTCAAGGACACTCCGAATCGCGATATTTACCTTTTCCGCTCGCTGAATATCGAAAGAAGCGACGGATTCATATCTCAAGCCTCGCAATCGTTCAAAATATCAATAAATCAGAGTAGGAGACTCGGAATCGCGATATTTACATTTACCACTCGCTGTATATCGAAAGAAGCGAAGGATTCACTTCACAAGCCTCACAATAATTCGAAATAACGACAAATCACTCAAGGACACTCCCAATCGCGATATTTACATTTTCCGCTCGCTGTATATCGAAAGAAGATAAGGATTCACATCTCAAGCCTCGCAATCGTTCAAAATATCGGTATATCAGAGTAGGAGACTCGGGAACGCGATATTTACATTTACCACTCGCTGTATATCGAAAGACGCGAAGGATTCACTTCCCAAGCATCACAATAATTCGAAATAACGACAAATCACTCAAGGACACTCCGACTCGCGATATTTACCGTTTCTGCTCGCTGTATATCGAAAGAAGCGAAGGATTCACATCACAAGCCTCGCAACCGTTCGAAATAACGAGAAATCACTCAAGGTCAGTCGGAATCACGATATTAACCTTTTCCATAAGGAGTGTATTGAAAGAAGCTAAGGATTCACATCACAAGCCTCGCAATCGTTCAAAATATCGATAAATCACAGTACGAGACTCGGGATCGCGATATTTACATTTACCACTCGCTGTATATCGAAAGAAGCTGATAATTCATTTTCCGAGCCTCGCAACCGTTCGAAATAACGACAAATCACTCAAGGACACTCCGAATCGCGATATTTAACTTTTCCGCTCGCTGAATATCGAAAGAAGCGACGGATTCATATCTCAAGCCTCGCAATCGTTTAAAATATCAATAAATCAGAGTAGGAGACTCGGAATCGCGATATTTACATTTACCACTCGCTGTATATCGAAAGAGGCGAAGGATTCACTTCCCAGGCCTCGCAATAATTTGAAATAACGACGAATCACTCAAGGACACTCCGAATCGCGATATTTACCGTTTCCGCTTGCTGTATATCGAAAGAAGCGAAGGATTCACATCCCAGGCCTTGCAATCGTTCAAAATATCGATAAATCAGAGTAGGACACTCCGAATCGCGATATTTACCGTTTCCGCTCGCTGTATATCGGAAGAAGATAAGGATTCACATCCCAAATCTCGCAATCGTTTAAAATATCGATAAATCAGAGTAGGAGACTCGGGATCGCGATATTTACATTTACCACTCGCTGTATATCGAAAGAAGCCTAGGATTCACTTCCCAAGCATCGCAATAATTCGAAATAACGACAAATCACTCAAGGACACTCCGAATCGCGATATTTAGCGTTTCTGCTCGCTGTATATCGAAAGAAGCGAAGGATTCACATGACAAGCCTCGCAATCCTTCAAAATATCGATAAATCAGAGTAGGAGACTCCGAATGGCGATATTTACCGTTTCCGCTCGCTGTATATCGAAAGAAGCGAAGGATTCACATCACAAGCCTCGCAATCCTTCAAAATATCGATAAATCAGAGTAGGAGACTCCGAATCGCGATATTTACCGTTTGCGCTCGCTGTATATCGAAAGAAGATAAGGATTCACATCTCAAGCCTCGCAATCGTTCAAAATATCGGTATATCAGAGTAGGAGACTCGGGAACGCGATATTTACATTTACCACTCGCTGTATATCGGAAGAAGCGAAGGAT